>QLOH01000033.1:0-2852816 GCA_026901365.1 Sesbania bispinosa
TTTTGTTTTGTATCGTTTTGGCTGAGGTCCTTATTTTTTATAGTCTACTACTAGAACTCTTGTTTTGTATGGTGGTATTGTTTCTCCGGGATTACTTTGATACTATGGTTCTGTATATATGTTATGATGTTTCCTTCCCATGATCCCCTTTATATCTGCGTGTATGTTGTGCATGTATGCGGAATGATTGAATCGTCTAGATGTTTTTAGAAAATGAATTTCAGACTTAAGGAAAGGACATTTTCATGAATACTTAAAATGGAAATAGAATGTGATTAGTTGATGATGATTAAACTCTTTTCAAAAAAAAAAAATCGTATTTTCTAAGTTTTAAAACAGTAATTCGACGGTTACGTTTTGCAATGTGATATTCTTAGCGGTATAACTAAGGGTGTCGCATTTAGTGGTATCAGAGTTGTTCTTTCCTTTTGGCCTCGGGTATGGCCTATAATACTCTTCCCTCAGTGTTTACTCTGTGAGGATTGCTTGTTGTTGTGTAGATTGATTGCCTTGTGTGGATTGTTTGCTCTTATATTACCACCTTCGTAATGTAAGAAATTGTGTGTAGAATTATTTATTCTTGCTTAAATGGTCCTGCATGAAACAGAAGAACTAACGTACCCTGTGAATGTAGGATTCCATGGCAGGAAGGAATAATCCTGTAATGAACGACATCCTGGGAAGGATCGCGGATGTCTTGGAAAATCAGCAACAGACCATAAACGAGATGAACCAAGCTCGCAATCAGAACAACGTTCCTGATGCCTATCGTGGACTATCTACCTTCAAGAAGAACAATCCACCACAATTTAAAGGAGGTCACGACCCCGATGGATCTCAACTATGGTTGGAGGAATTGGAGAAGATTTTCCTAGCTATGGGATGCCCGGATGAACAGAAGGTAACCTTTGCTGCGTTTATGATGGTTGGAGAGGCGCAACATTGGTGGGAGTACGCGAGACGTGAATTAGAAGTTGCTGGGAGACTGGTCACCTGGAGACTGTTCAAGGAAACTATTCTCCAAAAATATTTTCCCCCGGATCTGAGAAAACGCAAAGAAATAGAATTCTTGAAGTTGGAGCAAGGAAACATGATTGTCGGCGAATATGCGGCGAAGTTTGAGGAACTATCCAAGTTTTGCCCCTACTTCCAGAACACCATAGATGAAGAGTCTAAGTGTTCCAAGTTTGAAAGTGGACTGAGGCCAGAAATTAAACAGGTTGTTGGATACCAACAAGTTACTGAATTCCCAAAAATGGTGAATATGTGTCGGATCTTTGAGGATGACACCAAAGCAAGACAAGCTCAGTGGAAGAATTCTGGTCCACAGAGGAATAAACCTAAATTCTCACAAGAAAGGAGGAAGCCATATTTTGCCCAAGAAACAACTCTGGTCCATCATCAGGAAGCGCCGCAAGACCGCAATCGGTGGTTGCTAGCAGAGCAAGCCCGACAAGCAGTACTGGCAACAACTCTGTCAGTTGTCCACGCTGCAAGAAGAATCATCTCTTGAGGGATTGCCCATATAAGAATCAACCTGGCAACCTATCCAACGGAAGGGTTTGTTTCCATTGCGGACAAAGTGGCCATATTAAGAGAGACTGCCCAGTTTGGAAGGGAAGCGGTAATGGTAGTGGTAGTAGTGCTGCGAGCGCCCCTGTCTCGAACCTGAATGCACAAGCTGGGAGGCCCAAAACTAGAGGCAAAGTGTTTACCATGAGCGGTGCTGAGGCTGCAAAATCCGAGGATCTGATCCAAGGTAAGTGCGTCATAAGTGGAATTCCTTTAGTTGTATTATATGATTCGGGTGCGACGCATTCTTTTATTTCTCTGGAGTGTGTGAAACAATTGAATTTGCCTGTTGTTAAACTACCCTATGATCTGATTGTTTCTACCCCTACTGCTAAGCCTGTTATTACCTCAACAGCTTGTTTGAACTGTCCAATCACCATTAGTGATAAAACTTTCTCTGCTAATTTGATCTGTTTACCTCTTTCTCAGCTCGATATTGTTTTGGGAATGGACTGGTTATCTTCCAACCGAGTCCAGCTTGACTGTTATAATAGAATTGTTGTGTTTGATTCTTTTCTCCCTCTACTCTTGATTCTGTAAGTACGAGATTCTTGTCCGCCAACCAAGTGAATGCTTCTTTGAGAGAAGAAGCTCAAATCTACATGATACTTTCTTCTTTGGAGGAAGAGCGGGAATCCGACATTAGCAAACTGCCTGTGGTGAGAGAATTTCCTGAAGTATTCCCTGACGATATCCCTGGTTTGCCGCCAGAGCGAGAGGTAGAGTTTAACATAGAATTAGTTTCCTGGAACCGGACCTATTTCTATAGCCCCGTATAGGATGTCCCCTTTAGAGTTGGCTGAGTTGAAGAAACAGCTGGAAGAGTTGTTAGAAAAACAGTTTGTTAGGCCTAGTGTGTCCCCTTGGGGAGCACCGGTGTTATTAGTGAAGAAGAAAGATGGTAGCATGAGGCTGTGTGTAGATTATCGTCAGCTTAATAAGGTGACGATAAAGAATAGGTATCCTTTGCCTAGGATAGACGACTTGATGGATCATTTAAGAGGAGCAACTGTGTTCTCGAAAATTGACCTTAAGTCAGGTTACCACCAAATACGTGTTAAGTCTGAGGATATTCCGAAGACAGCTTTCAGAACACGCTACGGGCATTATGAGTATTTAGTAATGTCGTTTGGTGTAACCAATGCACCTGCAATTTTCATGGACTATATGAACAGAGTTTTCCATCCCTACTTGGACAAGTTCATTGTGGTCTTCATAGACGACATTCTCATATATTCCAAGAGTGAGGAAGAGCATGCAGAACATCCTAGGATAACTTTGCAGACCTTAAAGGACAGAAAGTTATATGCTAAGTTGTCTAAGTGTGAATTCTGGTTGAAGGAAGTAAACTTCCTAGGCCATGTGATCTATAGTGGAGGAGTTAGCGTAGACCCAGCTAAAGTAGAGACTGTGTTACAGTGGAAAGCACCAAGGTCTGTGACGGAGATAAGGAGCTTTTTGGGGTTAGCCGGTTACTACCGTAAGTTCATTGAGAATTTTTCTAGGATAGCAACTCCGTTAACCCGTCTGATTAGAAAGGATCAACCCTTCGTTTGGAGCCAGAAGTGTGAGGATAGTTTTCAAGAGTTGAAAAGGAGGTTAACTTCTGCGCCAATCTTAGTCTTACCCGACCCACAAGAGAGTTTGAAGTATATTGTGATGCTTCGAAACAAGGATTGGGATGTGTGTTGATGCAAAGAGGGAAAGTAGTGGCGTATGCCTCTAGGCAATTTCGAACACACGAAGTAAACTATCCTACACATGATCTAGAGTTGGCAGCCATAGTTTTTGCCCTGAAGATTTGGAGGCACCATCTGTATGGCGCTAGGTTTTGAAGTCTTTAGTGACCATAAGAGCCTGAAGTATCTGTTTGATCAGAAAGAGTTGAATATGAGGCAAAGGAGATGGATGGAATTTTTAAAGGATTATGATTTTAGCCTGCAATACCACCCTGGGAAAGCCAATGTAGTGGCTGATGCTTTGAGTAGGAAATCCTTGCACATGTCAGCAATGATGGTTAAAGAACTAGAATTGATAGAAGGATTTAGAGACCTGAACCTGGATGTTAGATTTAGCCCTAAGAGTATAATTCTAGGAACCTTGAAGATTTCGAGTGATTTCTTGGAACAAGTTCGGGTAGCACAGGAAAAGGATCAATCCTTGCAAGTATTGAAGGATCTAGTTCCTAAGAAAGGAGAATCAGAGTTCCATAAAGGTACTGATGGCATTGTTAGATTCAGAAGTAGGATATGTGTACCTGATGATAAGGAATTAAGGAAACTGGTCTTAGAGGAAGCTCATAAGAGTAGGCTGAGTATTCACCCTGGAGCGACTAAGATGTACCAAGACCTGAAGAAGATGTTTTGGTGGTCTGGGATGAAAAAGGAAGTAGCTGGTTATGTAGCATCTTGTTTGGTTTTCCAGAAAGCCAAGATTGAACATCAGAGACCATCAGGAGAGTTACAACCCTTGGATGTCCCTGAATGGAAATGGGATAGCATATCTATGGATTTTGTGGTTGGTTTACCTAGAACTCTGGCAGGTTTTGATGCTATATGGGTAATCGTTGATAGGTTAACAAAATCTGCCCATTTCCTACCCATCAACATTAAGTCTCCTCTAGAGAAGTTGACCCAGCTATACATCAAGGAAGTAGTAAGATTGCATGGGGTTCCGTCTAGCATTGTGTCGGATAGAGACCCTAGGTTTACATCCAGATTTGGGGTTAGTCTGCAACAAGCTCTAGGAACCAAGTTGAGGCTTAGTTCGGCCTATCATCCTCAAACCCATGAAACATGGGCTGACTCAAATCTAACGGCTCTCCAACGATCATAAACGGCCAAATACTCTTTGATATATAAGGCTGAAGGCTACGGTAGAAATTGTGAGAGACTACATCAATCAATGAAAAATCCACTACATCTTAACTTATCTCAAGTAACATCTCAAGTGCCCATCTCAAGCGGTTCATATTCAGAGCTTATCTCAACTTGAGAATCCCATTAGTCTCCATCTCTCTCTCCTGATACAACTTGTATTATCATCATTTAGAAGAGAGAACTATTAGCTTAAACCTACTGCCTATTCATACATTGTATGTAAGCTAGATCCATCTCAAAACCTCATTCTCTTGTAACCTGTCTCATCTAAGATAGGAAGTGTGCCTAGTCTTAGAAGTGAGTTGTTTGCGTCCTGAAGAGGCTGTATGAATACTTGTGGCTCAGCCAAGGTAGGAGTGCCTGCGCTTGGTGTGAGAGACATCCTGAAGAGGCTATAAGAATACTTGTATTTGACTAGTTGTCAATAGTGGAAATCTCACTTGTTGTGAGGATTGGACGTAGCCCAAGGTGTGGGTGAACCAGGATAAGATCTCTGTGCCATCTCTCTTACTCTTCTCTCTATCTTACTTATCTCAACTCTATTAACAACTGTGAAATTGTTTTATAGGTTTATTTCGAACTGGTTTAAAGATCTTGAGACATCTAAAACTTGAAACAAAATTTTAAAATTGAAATACCTTTATAACTTGTCTTAACAGAGACACCAAGTCACAAGACTTGAGATCACGTCTCAACTTTCAAATTGAGTGTACTAAGAATTTTCAGGAACAATTTTCATAAAGTCTCTATTTAACCCCCCTTCTAGAGACGTTCAGCCAACTTCAGTTGGTATCAGAGTTCGGCCTCTCTGGGGTTGAGCACACCTGCGTGTGAAGAGGAAAAGATCCATGGCTGGACCAAGTGCAAGCTTGTTCATTCCTGAAGGAGCATCTACTAACAGACCACCTGCTTTGATGGAACTGACTACTACTACTGGAAAGACAGAATGAGACTGTTCATTGAATCCCAACATGCTGATCTATGGGAAATTATTGAGATGGGACCTTATATGCCCTATATTACATATGAGCTTGGGCTCAGGGCAGCTAAACCCAGAGAAACATGGACAGATGCTGGGAAAGCAAGATACGTACTCAACTCAAGAGCCAAATATCTACTCACATGTGATTTGAGAAGGAGTGAATATGATAAAGTAGCTGGATGTGGCACAGCCAAGGAAATATGGGATGCTTTTGTGATAGAATATGAAGGAACAAATCAAGTGAAAGAAGCTAAAATCAACATACTGGTTAGACAGTATGAACTCTTTAAAATGAATGAAGATGAAGGCATTGAGGACATGGTTAGAAGATTCATTGTTATTACAAATGATCTCAAGTCCTTAGGAAAAACCTACTCAAATCAAGATATGGTAAGGAAAATCCTGAGGACTCTACCCAAACCTTGGAGACCTAAAGTTACAGCTATCCAAGAAGCAAAGGATCTGAGTATTCTCAGATTGGATGAACTCCTTGGATCCTTGAAAGTTCATGAGCAGGAGCCTGACAGAAAAGGACAATTCATCTGCTTTGAATGCAGAAAGCCTGGACATCTCAGGTCTGAATGCCCACTGCTCAAAAAGGAGATGAAAACGAGTCCAAAGAAGAAGGCAATGATGGCAACTTGGGATTACACTGAAGAAGATGAAAACCAAAATGAAGAATTTGCAAATATATGCATCATGGAAAATGGTGATTCTTCTGATGATGAGGTATGTGATTCAGACTCAGAATTCTCCTTCAGTGAACTCAAGTGTGCTTTTGAAAATCTTCTTTATGATTCAAATCTTCTTGTTTCAAAGAGCTCTCTTTTAAAATCTGATTTGGACACTGCTCTTGAAAAGGTAAAATTTCTAGAAAAAGAAAATGAAAGTTTGAATCATAAAAACAGCAGCCTCATGCTGTCTCACATGAGATTGTCTGAACTTGTTAAAACCAAGAGTCAATCTCATGATAATCAAGAACTGAAAAATCTTTCTGAAGAAAACCAGAAGCTGAAAGAACAAAATATAACTCTCATAGATGATCTGGCAAAGTTTGTAAAAGGAACAAAAAACCTTGAGAGACTCATTGGATCTCAAAAGGGAATTTTTAATAAAGCTGGATTGGGCTATGAGAAGTCTTCCAGTGAGATCTGGTATAAGGACTTCTTCATTCCTGCAAGAAAAAGGAAGAAAGAAAGATGTTCTTGTTGTAGCAAGTTTGGTCACAAGATCACTAAATGCTATTTGAGACATGTAGCGTTCAAGAGAAGGGTAACTAACTAGGAAGAACCCAATTATAAATGGGTACCTAAAGCTAAACTTTGTGTTATGACAGATGTGCCTGGCAGCAGCAAAGTCAAAGAAAATGTGGGTGCTGGACAGTGGATGTTCAAGGCACATGACAGAACACAGGAGTAAGTTCCTGTCACTTGAAGAGAAAGCAACTGGAGTTGTCTCTTTTGGAGACAACAGCAAGGCCCAAATCAAGGGCATAGGTAAAATTGGTAAGACAAACTCAGCTCAAATTGAGAATGTATATTTTGTTGAAGGACTGAAACATAATTTGCTGAGTATAAGCCAATTGTGTGAAAATGGTTATCATGTTAATTTCCAACCCACTTATTGTGAGATCATAGACTCTGAGACTGGAAAAACTATTTTTTCTGGAAAAAGGAACAAAAATCTCTACTCAGTCTCACTTGAGAGCCCATCTGATCTTACATGTCTCACGACTCATGATCATGAGAAGTGGCTTTGGAACAAGAGAGTTGGACATATCAACATGAGAACAATGAGTCAACTTGCAAATCAGTCTCTTGTCAGAGGTTTACCAAAAGTAAAATTTGACAAGGACATGATATGTGAGTCTTGTGTAAAAAGCAAACACAGCAAATCAAGTTTCAAATCCAAGTCTCATGTCTCAACTACCAGACCTCATGAGATCCTCCACATTGACTTATTTGGACCAACTAAGACTGCAAGTCTCAGTGGTAAAAAGTATGGGTTTGTAATTGTGGATGATTTCTCTAGGTTCACCTGGGTTTTATTCCTCTCTCAGAAGGATGAATCTTATGATTTCTTCAAAACTTTCTGCAAAAAGATTCAGTTTGAGAAGGGATATGGAATTGGTGCTGTGAGAAGTGATCATAGAAGGGAGTCCAAGAACTCCTCAACAGAATGGAGTGGTTGAGAGAAAGAATAGGACCCTTCAAGAGATGGCAAGGACTTTGTTATGTGATTCTGGAATTGAAAAGTATTTTTGGGCAGAAGCTGTGAACACTTCTTGCTACGTCATAAACAGAGTCACTATAAGAAAGATCTTGAATAAAACTCCATATGAGTTGTGGAAAGGGAGAAAACCCTCAATTTCATATTTTCATATATTTGGATGTGATTATTATATCCTAAATACCAAAGATCAACTAGGAAAATTTGATACAAAATCAGACAAGGGAATTTTCTTAGGATACTCCCAAACCTCAAAAGCTTATAGAGTATATAATCTAAAAACCAAGTCTACTAAAGAATCTATGCATGTAGTCTTTAAAGAGATACAGGGAAACTCTCAGAAAGGAGTAGATGAAGAAATTGACGAAATGATGGGAGAATTGAGAATCTCAACTCAAAAAGCTGAAGGGAGATCCTCACCTGAACAAAAACTGATGAGATCATCTCAACCTGAGGAAATAAGAGAAGCTTAGTCTAAAAGGATGCCTCAAGGAAATATCCACCCTAATCCATCTCATGCACCTCAAGAAGAAGAGGATAAACCAGAAGAACAACCTGAAATTAGGGAATCAAGACAAGAAGGACTAGAGATCCAGAATGACCATGCCTCTCAACTGCCCAGAAGCTGGAGATTAGTAAGATCTCATCCCAGAGAACAAATAATTGGAGAGACCTCAGATAGAGTCAGAACCAGATCTTCCTTCAGAGATGCTGAAAATTTAGTAGCTTTTCTATCTGATATAGAACCCAAAGATGTTCATGAAGCTCTGAATGATGAATCCTGGATTAAGGCTATGGAAGAAGAACTAAACCAATTTGAGAAGAGTAAAGTCTGGAGTTTGGTTCCTCCACCATCACATCAATCCATCATTGGAACCAGATGGGTATTCAAAAACAAGTTAAATGAGAAAGGGAAAGTCATGAGAAACAAAGCCAGATTGGTGGCACAGGGATACAATCAACAGGAAGGGATAGACTATGATGAGACCTTTGCACCTGTTGCCAGAATTGAAGCCATCAGAATTCTACTAGCCTTTGCTGCACACAAAGACTTCAAGCTGTACCAGATGGATGTAAAAAGTGCTTTCTTGAATGGAATCATAGAAGAAGAAGTCTATGTGAGACAGCCTCCTAGCTTTGAAGATTCTGATCATCCAGAATATGTCCTAAGACTCTCAAAAGCCCTGTATGGTCTCAAGCAAGCTCTAAGAGCTTGGTATGACAGGTTGAGTTCCTTTTTAATTAAAAATAGTTTTACCAGAGGTAAGATTGATACCACATTGTTCAAAAAGGAAATCAACAAAGACTTATTAATTATTCAAATCTATGTTGATGATATCATTTTTGGGTCAACTAATAAGTCTTTATGTCAAGATTTCTGAAGTCTCATGCAGGGAGAATTTGAGATGAGCATGATGGGTGAGTTAAGATTTTTCTTAGGACTGCAAATCAAACAATTATCAGATGGCATCTTCATAAGCCAAGAAAAATACACAAGAGATTTGCTCAACAAATTCAAAATGAGTGAGGCCAAGCCAATGAAAACCCCTATGCACCCCTCAACTCAGATTGACAAGGATGAGGCCGGTAAAGTTGTCTCAGACAAGCTTTATAGAGGTATGATTGGTTCCCTTATGTACTTAAATGCTAGCAGACCAGATATTTAATATGTTGTGGGCATCTGTGCAAGGTACCAATCTGATCCTAAAGAATCTCATCTTACTGCTGTCAAAAGAATTTTTAGATACTTGATAGGAACCACTGATCTTGGTCTCTGGTATGAGAAAGGTTCAAGCTTTGATCTTATAGGATATAGTGATGCTGACTTTGCTGGAGACAAAATGGATAGGAAAAGCACAAGTGGCACTTGTCAATTCCTTGGGAAATGTCTTATATCCTAGTCTTGCAAGAAACAGAACACAATAGCCTTGTCCACAACTGAAGCTGAGTATGTCTCAGCACCTGCATGCTGCACACAGATGTTGTGGATCAAGTCTCAGATGCAAGACTATGCTCTCAGGTACACCAAAATTCCCATTTACTGTGACAACACAAGTTCTATAAATCTTGCAAAAAATCCAATCCATCATTCAAGGTCTAAACACATAGACATTAAGCATCATTTTATAAGAGACCATGTGCAAAAGGGAAATGTGGAAATTATTTTTGTTGATACTAAAAATCAACTAGCTGATATCTTCACTAAGGCTTCAGTGGAGGAAAGATTTGTTGAAAATCTAAAATTATTGAACGTATGCTCTCTTAGTTAAAATCTATGCTGGTAATTGAGATCAGAAGAGATGAGACTGAAAAGTAGTCTGAGAAGAGATGATGTCTCTTGAAGCCATCAGACGATGGGTGTCTCACAATGCATCTCAACTCAATTAATGAGACATTACTAAGAGTTAAAAAGAGTCGTTAAATAACGGCTAGTAACTCCCCACTCACAAGCAAACTAGCCATTACTATATAAAAAGGAGAGCCAACCACCCTTAACCGTTTCATTAACTGCTGCACCTGCCCCTTGCGCACTCATTCTCTCTCTCCCTGGAACCTCTCCTTATTTAAACAATCTCACAACTCCCTGTCTCATCTTTCATTCTATCTCAATGCATATCAAAGTCATTGTGCTCAAACTTCCCTACTCTGACAAATCATCCTCCTCTTCATCCCTTGAAACCAAAATGTCTTCTAATGATGAACAATCTGAATCCATCAGCGTTCAATCAAGCCAAGAGCGTCTCAGTCGCTTTCCATCTCCTCAACCTAGCACTGAATCTGAACCCTCTCAAGCCAAATCCAAAAAATCTTCTGCATCAAAATCCACCTCCTCTAAGAAGAATACTTCTCTTCCTCCAAGAATGAAATTGATGTGAACCCAACCGGGTAAGAATAAAGAAGATGGTGACATGGCTTTAAATGAAGTGACAGTTGCATTTAATGCAACTACCAGTTGAAGAACCATCATTTAGCATGGAAGGAGGCCATGTGGGGCGGCCAACTTAGCCTTCAATTTGCTGATTTAATTAGTTTTATTTGTTTTAATAAACTTTAGGGAGTTACAAGACACAAGGTTTAATTTTATGGTGGTTACAATTCCTATTTAGGTGGTTACAAAACAAGGTTGTAATGTAGGTTAAATGCATTAAAACCTTGTCTTTTCTAGCCGTTAGGGAGGTTTGTTTCTGGTGCATGTATCTAGACCTCTTTGAAGCTACATGAAGACCATCCAACTAACCAAGGTGGGCGGCCAACAAGTGATTCAATGGTTGAGTCATATACCATCAATTTTGCGGCCAACAAGTGAGTAAATGGCTGAGTCATAGGTCATTATTTTGTGCGGCTAGCATGTACACTTCATGGCTGAATTATGTGTCATCAAAGAGGGTTTATGGTGGTTGTAATTGGTTGAATGAATAAGTAATCAAGTGGGCGGTCAACAATGAAGAGGAGGTTACAAAATTGATTGGAAACTTGAAGATTATGGGTTGTTTCATGCGGCCACTTATTGGCTGATTCATGAGCCATTTTAATCCTTGTTTGGTGGTTACATTTCATGAAATAATGCAGCCACATGTGCCAAGAAATCTGATTGGAAAATTCGGCCAACTAAGCTTGTTTAGGTTGAGTTTCATTAGCTTATTTTATTTAGTTCATAGTAATGTAATTAGGGTTGCACGGGATATGTATGAGGGGTATTTTGGGGCTGTTTGGGGCATGTAAACCTAGCTGGTTGCATGACCTTTGAATGCCTTGTAATCCTTATAAAAACATGCTTCATGCATGCAAGACAGTTAAGAATGTTTTTGCAGAAAAATTTCCTTTACTTTGAGAGTGTTTCTCTAAGTTTCTTGCTAGTCAAGAGTTAAGATTATCAAAGGTTCCTTACCTTTGTGTGTGTATCTTCAAGGACTTATCTTTCAAGTCTTGAAAGTGTGACGTCCACCTTCTATCCCTTCTACTTTTCCTACTTCTTCTATTTTGTTCAAAAACCTATTTTCCTATACGTACTACTTGAATTATATGTGACTTATCTTTCAAGTATTCAAGGTTGAATTTCGTTTTTTGTCAAAGTTAGAATTTGTTATCTTCTATCTTATTTTATTTGTTGCTCGAAAACAAAAGAAAGAAAAAGAAAAGAAAATAGAAAAAGAAAAAAAAAGAAAGGAATTGAAAGAAAAATATTGAAGACAAGAAAAAAATTGTTTGCCTAGGAAAGTGTTGTTTTATTCAGAAATTTCTAAGGTCCATGCAAAATAGAAACTTAAGGTTCATATCATTTGGTCATCAGAGCTCCGGTTATTAGAAATTTTTCTGAATTTTTCTTTCTAACAAGTACTATTTCTTCTTAGCTTTTCTTGTGTTATTTTTTTTCTTGATTGCACGCAGGTTGGTGAATTATTTGATTTATTCTCCTCATTAGTGTGGTAAGAAATTCAAGAGAAATAGAGTGGAAAAAGGCAAGAGAGTTACGTCATAGAAAAAAACCAAGTATTGTGTGCAAACACGAGAGTGGTGAGGTTTCTAAATTGTTGACCTTATTTTTCTCTGTTACGTTTGTTTCTTGTTCTTTATCATGGCAGAAAGGGTGGGAGAATTCTACATGATTAGAAGACTTCTTGGTAGCCAAACTGTGGACAAAGAGGAAAGCCAAAGGGAGAACATCTTTCACACCAGATGTTCAATCAATGGTAAAATCTGTTTGGTGATTATTGATGGTGGTAGTTGCACTAATGTGGTTAGTTCCAGATTGGTAGACAAGATGAAATTGGACACAAATCCACACCTTAGGCCATACAAGCTTCAATGGCTTAGTGAGGAAGATGAAGTGCACGTGAAAAGGCAAGCTGAAATTCCTTTTTCAATAGGAAAGTATGAAGACAAGGTGACTTGTGATGTGGTACCAATGGAGGCCAGCCATATTCTCCTTGGGAGGCCGTGGCAGTATGATACTAGAGCTATCCATGATGGCTTTACAAATAAAATTTCTTTCATGTACCATGACAAAAAAAAATTATTTTGAGACCTTTAACACCGAGAGAAGTTAGTGAGCATCAAAATAAATTGAGAGAAAAGATTGCTCAAGAGAGGTTGAGTGAGAAATTTGAAAAAGAAGAGCAGATGAGAGAAAAAGAGAAAAAGAGCGAAGAGATTTTATTTGTTAATGATTTTTCTTCTACTGTTTGTGATGTTAATTTTCAGGAACAAAAGGATGGGGATGTGAATGAAATACACCAACTCCCATGTTTGAAGAGAAAGCTTATTGATATTGTTCCTAGTGCTCCATTGTACATCCAACCCACTATTGAAGACCAAACTCATGAGGATATTGAAGACAAACACATAGAGTCTTTTGTTTTTTAGGCTGAATTGCATTTGTTTAAAAACAAAATTCTGCATGTTTGTTTGACAAGAAAATTTACTCATGATCATGATGTTTGGGTTTGGAAATCAAAAAGGAGGAATTCCTTGATGCATAAAGAAAGAATGACCAAATCTGAAATTTTAAAGGTTGTGTTTGATCCTGGAGGTTGGGTTTGTTCATTCCAATTTCAAGTGAATAAAGCCTTAAGATTCGGGATGAATCTACTCTAAGAAGAAGGGTATGATGTGAACCCAACCGGGTAAGAATAAAGAAGATGATGACATGACTTTAAATGAAGTGACAGTTGCATTAAATGCAACTACCAGTTGAAGAACCATCATTTAGCATGGAAGGAGGCCATGTCGAGCGGCCAACTTAGCCTTCAATTTGCTGATCTAATTAGTTTTATTTGTTTTAATAAACTTTAGGGAGTTACAAGACACAATGTTTAATTTTCTGGTGGTTACAATTCCTATTCTGGTGGTTACAAAACAAGGTTGTAATGTAGGTTAAATGCATTAAAACCTTGTCTTTTCTAGCCGTTAGGGAGGTTTGTTTCTGGTGCATGTATCTGGACCTCTTTGAAGCTACATGAAGACCATCCAACTAACCAAGGTGGGCGGCCAACAAGTGATTGAATGGTTGAGTCAAATACCATCAATTTTGCAGCCAACAAGTGAGTAAATTGTTGAGTCATAGGTCATTATTTTGTGCGGCCAACATGTACACTTCATGGCTGAATTATGTGTCATCAAAGAGGGTCTATGGTGGTTGTAATTGCTTGAATGAATAAGCAATCAAGTGGGCGGTCAACAATGAAGAGGAGGTTAGAAAATTGATTGGAAACTTGATGATTGTGGGCTGTTTCATGCGGCCACTTATTGGCTGATTTATGAGCCATTTTAATCCATGTTTGGTGGTTACATTTCATGAAATAATGCAGCCACATGTGCCAAGAAATCTGATTGGAAAATTCGGCCAACTAAGCTTGTTTAGGTTGAGTTTCATTAGCTTATTTTATTTAGTTCATAGTAATGTAATTAGGGTTGCATGGGATATGTATGAGGGGTATTTTGGGGCTGTTTGGGGCATGTAAACCTAGCTGGTTGCATGACCTTTGAATGCCTTGTAATCCTTATAAAAACATGTTTCATGCATGCAAGAAAGTTAAGAATGTTTTTGCAGAAAAATTTCCTTTACTTTGAGAGTGTTTCTCTAAGTTTCTTGCTAGTCAAGAGTTAAGATTATCAAAGGTTCCTTACCTTTGTGTGTGTATCTTCAAGGACTTATCTTTCAAGTCTTGAAAGTGTGACGTCCACCTTCTATCCCTTCTACTTTTCCTACTTCTTCTATTTTGTTCAAAAACCTATTTTCCTATACGTACTACTTGAATTATATGTGACTTATCTTTCAAGTATTCAAGGTTGAATTTCATTTTTTATCAAAGTTAGAATTTGTTATCTTCTATCTAATTTTATTTGTTGCTCGAAAACAAAAGAAAGAAAAAGAAAAGAAAATAGAAAAAGAAAAAAAAGAAAAGAATTGAAAGAAAAATATTGAAGACAAGAAAAAAAATTGTTTGCCTAGGAAAGTGTTGTTTTATTCAGAAATTTCTAAGGTCCATGCAAAATAGAACCTTAAGGTTCATATCAGAAATCCCAGAGGATTGCATCTAACGTAGCCCAAACCACTTCACAAAAAACCCCTAAATCTCCAGTACACATAGATCTCACTCAACCTGAGCCCTCCAGAAAAGGGAAAGCAAAAGCTATTGAAGGGAGAAAGCTTTCCTTTCAATCTGACCTATTTGAAAACAGAGAGGCTGAAGATAAGTTCGTTCAGAAGTTCGTTGACAAGAAGATCATAGTGGGAAGGATTATCTCCACTCAAGAATTATGAGATGGAAATTGGGACATTGGTCCTTATCTAAGGAAGCAAGGCTGGGAAGACTATTTGTCAATGACAACGCAAGTCTTTCCTAGGATGACCAGAGCATTTTATGCTGGGTGCTACAGAGCCAAGGGCTCATCTCAAGGCTTGCGTCATGTTATTACAAGCCTCAAGGGAGTCCATATGGAACTAACTGAAGAGATTCTTGGAGGCATTATCCAAGCTCCTGTAGGAGGAAATAGGCTCTACAATGAAGAACAATGGTGGAATCAAGTTGGCATTCCTGCAACAAATGTGGGAACCTCTCTATTCAAGGAAGGAGTCATCTCTGATTCAGCCTCTTCCCTCAATCTTTTTGGTAAATTCCTCTTTCATCTCGTTGCCAAGTGTATCATGCCTAGGGCAGGAACCTTCAACAAGGTTTATAATTAGGATATGATGGTAATGTATCATCTGAAACATGGTGTCCCTCTCAACCTACCCTTTCTCATTCTAAGACATATGGAACATGCATTTCACAATGCAAAGATCACTGCTTCACTTCCATTTGGCATGCTAGTAACGAGAATTATGACACACTTTAAAGTTAATTTGAGTGGGTGTGAAGTGTCTGCTGAGAAACCTGGATATATAGGAAAAGTAAATCTGAAGTCTCTTGGCCTAGATGGTAAGGTCATTCCTGCTCCTACTTTTCCTCTTGACAATCCTCCTACCATTCCTGTTGCTGCACAAGCATCTCCTTCATCCAAGATGTTTGATACTCATAAGAAGAAGAAAGTTGCAAAAGACAACACAAAAGGGTCTCAAGCAGATGCTGAGATAACAAAAGAAGACAGGAAAAGGAAATCTCACCAGTCTGTCTCAATAGAGACAGAGACCAAGAAGAAGAAGAAAAAGAAGATCACTTCTGAGCACGTCTCATCTGCCCTCACCCAATCAGAACCTCAAACTCTCACCTCTTAGGCACCTCACATAGAAGAACCTGCACCTACTATGCAGCAACCTATTCCTGAGCCTCAGCCCTCATCTCCTCCACCTCATATTGTGCTTCTTTCCGCAGCACAAGCCACCACCCAAGTTGAAGCTTCACCTGCCACCAAAATTATTGTTAAGACTCTGGTGAGCTTGGAAAAGGAAAATCCTACTCCCACACATAATGAGATGCAGACTGCTCAAGTAACCTCTGATGAGATTCTTGCTAATGAATTCTTCACTAATGAGATCCCGCTGGTGCATTTCCTACTGCTGAGATGCCTACAGTTGATGCTCCTGCCACTCAAAAGACTCCTCAAAGATATGAGCCATCTTATTCTCAACAAACATCTTTCCCTACTCCTGGGAAATTCTTTGTGGATACTATGCAATTTGATTCTCCTCAACCTAAGTATGATCAATCTGCTCCTCAAACAGCACAACCAAAATAAGCCCCATCTTCTGAGCCCTCCATTCCTACTCACATCTCACCATCCATCAACACCTTTCTTAACCAGCTTCAGCAAGAGCAACAATAGTATCAACAAGATCTCAACACCAGACTTGAACAAAATCAGAAGAAGATCTTGAAGAAGCTTAAGCATCACAAGAAGAGGCAAGAGGCCATTCTTTCTGGATTTGACACTGTCCTTCAAGCAATGCGTGCATCCAATGAATTTCATAAACAGATGAACCTTCATCTTTCCAATCTGCCTCCTCTGCCTGACATTCCACAAGCTGTGTTGCGCCCCACTAGACCAGACTATGACTCATCCTCTTCTCCTTCCTCCTAGGTGTTCCTAGTACCTTTTGATAATGACAAAAGGGGGAGAGTTGGTTAGATATTGTATCTTATGAGAGTCTTAGTTTGATATTTTATTTAACCTTGTAGCTTAGTGGTGTTGAGTAGTTAAAGATGTAATAACATCTTTTCTCTGTTTTGATGAGTTGCAGTTGCATCTGTAACTTTGTTTTATATGCAATGATGTACTCTCCTCCTTTCAAATTAATGAAATAACTCTCTGTTCACATCAATTCTTTTTTAACTGACTATGATATGGAAAGATCTCTTAACAGATTGGATTCCTAACTCAAGGGGAGCTCATCTCTTTAAAAAAATAACAATATCATGGGGAGTTGGTTTCTGCACATAAAAATCTAAAATTTCTTTTAAACTCTATGGTTTGCCATCATCAAAAAAGAGGGAGATTGTTGAGACAAACTCACCTCCAACAAAGTTTTTAATATGTCAAACCACTAAAGTTTAAAATATATGATATGCTTTCTTTGTTGTTACTAACTGTTTGCTCAAGTTTGTGGCAGAACATTGTTAGAATTTATATTGCAGATCTTAACATTAAAAAGAGAAGCACCATGTGAAAGAAACATGGAAGAAATGAAGAGCCTAAAAGCATCAGATGAAATACAGATTCAGCAACAGCTTGAGACTCGTCTCAAGAACAGATGCAAGGCCATGAGACTATCCCAAGGAAAAGAGACAAGTCTATCAGTACAGTATGAACTACATTAAGAATGTCAAACAGGAACCATGAGACTTGAAATTAGAAATAAGGAAGAGATCAGCCCAAGAAAAGATCAGATGCAAGAGCAGCTTGAGACGCTGTCTCATGATCAGACGCCATCTCAAGGTCAGATGCTGTCTCAGGTTCAGATGAGAAGAGTTAAGTGCCATGCAGAAAGAAAGAGTCAGATCCTGTGAAAAGGATCAAGTACAGTCTAAAAAGTCAAGCTATCAAGTCAGAATAAAGTAAAGACTAGTTCACTGTGCAACTGTCAACAGTGACATATGTACTTGGAAAGCAACTCGTCACATCCAGGAAGCATGGGCTGACTCATGTCTAACGGCTCTCCAACGGTCATAAACGGCCAAATACTCTTTGATATATAAGGCTGAAGGCTACAGTAGAAATTGTGAGAGACTACATCAATCATTGAAAAATCTACTGCATCTTAACTTATCTCAAGTAACATCTCAAGTGCCCATCTCAAGCGGTTCATATTCAGAGTTTATCTCAACTTGTGAATCCCATTAGTCTCCATCTCTCTCTCCTGATACAACTTGTATTATCATCATTTAGAAGAGAGAACTACTAGCTTAAACCTACTGCCTATTCATACATTGTATGTAAGCTAGATCCATCTCAAAACCTCATTCTCTTGTAACCTGTCTCATCTAAGATAGGAAGTGTGCCTAGTCTTAGAAGTGAGTTGTTTGCGTCCTGAAGAGGCTGTAAGAATACTTGTGGCTCAGCCTAGGTAGGAGTGCCTGCGCTTGGTGTGATAGTCATCCTGAAGAGGCTGTAAGAATACTTGTATTTGACTAGTTGTCAATAGTGGAAATCTCACTTGTTGTGAGGACTGGACATATCCCATGGTGTGGGTGAACCAGGATAAGATCTCTGTACCATCTCTCTTACTCTTCTCTCTATCTTACTTATCTCAACTCTGTTAACAACTGTGAAATTGTTTTATAGATTTATTTCAAACTGGTTTAAAGATCTTGAAACATCTAAAACTTGAAATAGAATTTTAAAATTGAAATAGCTTTATAACTTGTCTTAACAGAGACACCAAGTCACAAGACTTGAGATCACGTCTCAACTTTCAAATTGAGTGTACTAAGAATTTTTAGGAACAATTTTCTCAAAGTCTCTATTCAACCCCCCCCCCCCCTTCTAGAGACGTTCAACTAACTTCAAGGGATAGGTTGTGATGGGTGATGCACCAAGTGGGAGCTCTTCAGAAAAGCCTCTGATGGTGATGCTTCTTGCAACTAGTCACCCTGATCCTGAGTTACAAGAGGTTGTTGCCTTGGCCAATACCCTTGAAGAAGAAGAAGCTAGAAAAGCCAAGGAGCAGGAAGACAATGATAGATTACTTGTTGTTGTTGCACAACAAGCATTTATTGAGGATGAGAAGCTGGAAATGTCCTCAGTTCCAAAGAGGAAGAGTCCTTCAAAGGCTGCAAGGTCAAAGAATAGGAGACTGCTTTCACCAATAAGGGAAAAAGCTCCACCTCAGATGATCACAAGGAGCAGATCCCTCCCCAAAGATGATGCTGGAATTTTTCAGGAAGCATTGAAGTAAGTGAAGTCTCAAAAGGTCTTGGAGTTGAAGAAGATAAGGATTGTAAGAAGACCTATCAAACCAGGTGCTGCTTATATTCCCTTCGATCCATCTAAAAATCCTCTTACTAAACTGTCAAATATAAAAGGAAGATGCAAGAAATTAGTAGGCTGCCAATTCCTGAAGCTGAACCATACAAGAAGATCAAGGTCAATTTTGGGAACCTTGATCCCATTGATTTGGAGGATGATGAGAGTCCCTCCAAGGTTCCAGTGAAAGTACTTGAAGCTATTGTTATTGCTGAAATGATTATTGAACCAGCTGCTGATAAGGTTCCTACACCTGTTGATGTTAAGAAGGTTGCAAAATGTAACACCCACAATTTCCCCTATCGGTATATAAATAAAATAGAGAAAGTTAAAAAATAATAATAATAATAATAATAATAAATTAAATATGAGGCATTTAGGAACTATTGATAAACAATCAAAATTATATTTTCGGAATTTCCAACCAAAATTATAAATAATTTATTTTTAGAGAGGTGTTTGAGAAAATGACCTAGGATACCCTTAGTAATTATACGGTTAAGGAAAATATAGATTTAATTATGAAAAATAACAAAAATATAAAGGGATCTATATTTTAGTCAAAATAGTCTTAATAAAATTAATAATGAATTTTAGAAATTTATTCAGAATTTTCTGGCACTTTTGGGCAAAAAGGACCAAAATGCCCCTGGTTAGCAGTGTAACCCTAATCAACATATGAAAATTTGTGGAATAATATGGACAATATACTTTGAACCTTAAAAATGGATTTGAAAATGATATTTATAACTTTATAGAATTTTTGTATGTAAAACTATAATCTTCTACCCGCTTGCTCTTATAAAAATTTGACTGTTGGGTGCAAAAACTGGGAAAAATTGGGAAATAAGAAAATTTAAGTGAGAAGTGGGTTCTAATCACATTTTTAGGCTTAAAATAGGTTTGAGCAATTATAAGAATTTTTCTGGAATTTTTGGGAAATTTCGGTGCAAAATTTCCATTTTTACTCTACTCTTTTTGGAACCGGGCCCAAATACTCTTGATCCGGGTCAGAAAATTTGCACAACCCTTCCTTTCCTCCTTCTAGAAACCGTGCATGTGTGTGTGTGTTGCATGGAAGACACTTGTCTCTTCCTTCCTTCCTTCCAAGACAAGTGTCTAGCTTAGGAAAATTATGGTATTAAACATTAAGACATTTATTCATTTTTCCTTTCCTAACATGCAAGGTCTCCATTTCTTTTTCTCATTTCTCCTTTTCTCCAAGAAGAAGCCATGAACTCCCTCTCCATTTTCTATCAATCTCCATTTTTTTTTCTTCCAACACATTCAAAGCCAAGGTTCCACCTTTGAACCTAAGCTTAACCACTTTGCCTTCTAGCCTTGCAAAACTCTTGTTGGTGACCAAAGGAATGATTTTTTAGGCTGTTTTGGGAGTTGTTTCAAGGGCTGTTGCTGCACCTTATTTTGAAGAAATTCCTTAGGTAAGGGGGGGAGAACTTGAACTCTAGTAGGATTGGTGACTAGAGTCAAGGATTGCCCTTGATCCTTGTCTTTATTCTTGTTTTTTCCCTTGAAAAATGAGTTGTTGGAACCTATCTCTTGTGAGATATGGTTTGGCTATTTCACCATAGCCTTGCATGGTGATTTTGATTGGTTGATGATGCTTCAAAAATGCTTGTATGATGTTTTGAGTTGCATGCAAACCATGTTTTTGCTTGAAAGAGATTCTCCATTTTTCTCCTATATGGTTCGACTATTTTGATTTAATGGGGCTGCATGTTTCTAAAATTTTATTTGATGATGGAAATGTGTTTTGATGATGGATTTATGAACATGCATGAAGTTGTTTGAATTTATGAAATTGTTTTGGATGATTGATTCTTGAAAAATGATGTTTAGGAGCTTAGAAATAAAGTTATGAACTTGAATATGTGTATGGATGATTTTGGATGAATGAGCATGATATTTGTTGTTTATGATGCTTGTTGATGATTGTGTTGAAATTTGGTAAAGTTTGGATGTTGTTGGAAAAATTGGTGTTTGATAAACATTCAAGGTGTTCTTGATGTTCTTGAGGTTGTTCTTGATGAAACTCATCAAGAATGCTTTTTGATCTTGAAAAGTTCAAGTGAAAATGAAAAACATGTTTTTGGGCCTAAATGGTCCAATAGGTTAAAACACTAAATTTACCAAAAGGGTTTTAATTTAATTAATAAATTTTGGAAAATATAAAAGGAATTAAATTCGGATTCCAAGTGTAATCCAATTAAAAGTCAACACAAAAGTCAACATTTTGACTTGTCATGGGTAAGAATGGGCTCCTATGAGTCATCAAACCTTTGGGCCTTTGGTTCAGGCCCAAAATCTTCAAAAAAGAGAGTCAAATATGTGAAGTCTATTAATCAGTTTGAGCATTCAAACCTGACTCAAAGACTTAATATCCTTTAGTTTTAATGATTAACAAATAAGATCATATAAGAACATAATAAGAACAAATAAGATTATATAAACAGATTCTACTGAGAAAGGTATTGGTTTGTTGATTGTGTTTCAGGGTGGAATATTCATAAGAAGACTTGATTAACAAAATAAGGACGCAACTCGTCTGAAGTGTTGAAGTTGTCTGAAGAACGCAACTCGTCTGAAGTGCTGAAACTGTCTGAAGTACGCAACTCGTCTGAAGTGCTGAAGCTGTCTGAAGTGCACAACCCGTCTGAAGATGTGAAGACCGTCTGAAGATGTGAAGACTATCTTAAGAAGTCTACAAACAGAATCAAGAATTGATCTCTTGAAGACATTGTTAAAGTGTAAAGCACAATCTACCAAAATGGAGTACACTTATTTTAGTATAAAAGCTAAACATGCTTTTATGCCTCGATCAAAGTCTTGCACAAATAAGGAAACTCTGCAATGACTTTCTCTAATGACCGCTGCACCTGCAACAAAAGGCATTTTTGTGTGCGCAGACCTACTGCACCTGCACCTGCTGGTTGTCCAGAACGGGATAGAAGACTAAGTAAAAGCAACAAGAAAGATGTTTGAATAAAATATATTTAATTCAACATCTTTATCTAAATCTCCGAAGAAGAAGAATGAAGCATCCATGAGCACTTGTTGAAGCTGATAAAATTACAATATGATAAAAGCAAGCATCGGAGTATATGTGAAGATTGGAGAGATCAATCATCTGAACGTATCAACACTCTGAATGCATGAAACAACTCTCAACATAGAAGCAAAGATTATATGATTAAATGTTTATATTATCATATAGTCAAAGAAGAAACTGCAGCAACAACTTTTGGACTAAACACCTCATTCAAAGAAGTAAGAAGAAATGGTGTCAGGAAGCAAATAAAAAGGAAGCATATACAAATAAGCGAAAGGACAAATCCAACAGATATCACCTCATATACACTCCAAAGGAAATCAGAGAAAAGCTGAAGTAAGCAGAAGAAAATTAAGAGAGAGAATTAGCAGAGATATATCGAGAAAATCTCTAAAAAAAAAGCTCATCTATAGAAGTGTCAGAACAGGATTATCTGAACACTTATTTACTTAAGAAGAAGCAACCGTTTGAGACACTATTATATAACGGCTATATGAGCCACATCATCAACATCTCAACGGTATTATCAAACATCTTCAAACGGCTATATTTCATCAAAACATATAAATAGCCTCAAGATTGAAATTGAAGATGCTGCCGACCTATTGGTCAGTTAGTCAAAGATTGTTGTTCGGAAGAACAACCAACCAAGTTAGCCAAAATGATAATGGACCAATAATGGCTTGAAGCCACGAATGTACCTTGGTTATTCCATTGATACAGATGAGAATGTAGCCCATGGAAACCAATGGTTGGAGAACAAGGCTGGAGCTTAAAGTCAGTATCTACCTAGCAATTTCTCAGAGGATGTGATTCCTCATATTAGAGACAGGGATTGTACCTAAACTTAAACACTTGTATCACTGTCTTACCCTTGTACTTAGAATTCATTCATTGTATCCTGTGTAGTACACAGTTAACCTCTAGTACAGGAAAAGATTAAGTTTATGTTTCATGGAAACTTAAACTCAGTTTAATTTGTAAACACTTTATGTGTCTGAGAGCCTGGAGAGGCTTGGTGGAAGAAATAATACTTGTTGAGCCTAGAGAGGCTTGGTTGACAAAGAATACTTGGTTTACAGCCTGGAGAGGCTTGGTAAGAAAGAATACTTGTTGAGCCTGGAGAGGCTTGGTTGACAAAGAATACTTGCTGAGCCTGGAGAGGCTTGGTAAGAAAAAATACTTCATGAGTTGCCTGGAGAGGCAGTTGAAAACAAAGGAATACTTGTTGTTTAGCCTGAAGAGGTTGTGGTAAAAGAATACTTGTATCTGAGTTCAGATAGTGGAAAATCCAGTGGTTGTTTGCCTCTGGGACTGGATGTAGCTCACGGGTTTGTGAGTGAACCAGGATAAATTATGTGCCTAAGTTTTCTTTCCCTTAATCTCTTTATTTACAGTTTTCATATTTATGTTGGGGATTGAAAAGTATTTTTCATAATAAACTTAACACAACTATTTCAATAAAATGATCTTTCATATGAACAAAACATGAAATGTCTCTCATATCATTTGAAGCATTACAAAGAATGTACCTTGAAGAACTTCTGAAATAATTATCTGAAGTGAGTCAGGAAAGAGCTCAGTTCAAAAATCAGAAACAGACTTCAGACAACCTCTAGTCATCTGAAGTATTTCAGAAACCGTTATGAAAATACTCTTTGTAATAATCTTCAGAAGATACTTTGAGAAGCCTCTGTTTAAAACAATCTTAAGCTTTAGAAGAAACTCTATTTTTCTTACCTTCCGCACGTTTTAATTATCTCTGATCGTAAGACTTGTTTTGAACATTGTTCATATTCATGATTTAAATTAAAGATTTCCAAAACCATTCAAAAAGCTTAAAACACTATTCAACCCCCCTTCTAGTGTTTCCTGTGGTTCTAACAATTGGTATCAGAGCTCAACTTTGGGTTGAGCATCTAACAAATGCAGAAGGAGTAGATCCTCAGTAGATGGAAATCTTACCATGCTGAAGCAACTCTGAAGAATGATAATGAGAAAAGAAAATCATTTTCTTAAAACTCATTATTCATACAAGGCATCCTTCAGAAGGAAGTAACTGGAAAAGGAAAGCGTATCTATCTCTAGATCACAAACGGGTAACACCTTTCCTATCTTTATTTAATTTAAAGTATAGTTACTTATCTGTTGTTTGTTTTATTGAAATTATTTATTAAATATTGTATGAATATGTGTTGTATGTTTTGCTACTTTTTAAATTCGTTAATTATATTACATACTTATATATACTTGTGTGAAAATTAACTGTTGCATAGTGTTTGTTTTGCATATATATTAGTTGATTAGTTGAAAAGTCATTTGTGTTAATTATTCTGTCAATAAATGTGATACGGTGCTACATGAATCAATGTATCATCAACCGGTTTCTCATAATTGGCACGTTGCACAACTCTCCATGTCTGTTCAGTGCATGTAACCGTCTCTCATCAATGCTTGAAGCACGCCTGGTTACCTATTTAAAATGATTGGAAGATCAACATGAAAACTACACTTCATTCAATCAATTCTCATTAAAAGCAAAGTTCTTCAAGCACCCTAATCTCTCAAGATCATCAGTTCAAACGTACTCTATGGAAAACATGTCTGCATCATCAAATGACTCAAACCCTCCCATGTTTGACGAAAGAATCATCCCTTGCAAATTGGTTAATCTCTCAGATTTTGATGAAGCTGACTACAAGATCTCAGAATATTTTGAGAGTGTTGGATGGACTCCTTTCTTCAGCAACATTTCCTCACCATGGCATGAGGAAAGCGTTTTGGATTTTTGGAACAACTCCAAGGTTGTGTCCAATGAAGATTGGTCTGGGATTAAAACAGAAGTGATGGGAAGACCAATTTGTGTGGACTTCAAATTAATAGATGAGGTGATTGGAGTGCCTGCCAGAGGAGAGCAATATTTCCAGAGGTGGGAATCCCTTCATGGTGGGACTTTCATCTCTGATGAAGTTCTCTTTGGAAGAAGATGTCTAGCGCCTTACAGACCCTCTCAACTTCTGAAGATTCCCAGAGCACTTCTTGATGTGCTGAACTGCTGCATCCTCCCCAAAGGACGCAACAAGTTAGTAATAAATCAGCTGGAAAGGTTCGTACTGGGACACTTGTTGACGAAGAAGAGAATCAGTCTCCCTTGGGTACTGATGTTTCAGATGATTTTCAGAGAGGAGATGGGAAATGAAAACCTCTATCCCCACAACACCCTACTAATGAAAATTCTTATGCATAAGGGCTTTCCTATGGAAAGTCACTTTGACCCACCGCCTCCATACTTCTTCATTCCAGGAATGTATGCTCAGTTAGACCGGACCTTATCTGAACGAGAAGAAGATCCACAGAACCAGGTTTCTATCCCTTCTCTCTTTGCAACCCATGACAAAGGGAAAAGAGTTTCTGCTCATCTGAGTGCTCATGGAAGGACAAGGATGGTATTGGCTGCATATAATCTGAAGAGGGTGCATAAGAGGATAAATCGGCTTGCAAAAAGGCTGAAAGTAACAGAGAAGGAGTTACAAGAGCTGAAAGCAGAAAAGGAGAATGCAAATGCCAATGAGGACCCATGTGCTGATTTTCATGTGTCTGATCATTATCCCTGATATAATTTTTTTTTTTAACTTTTACTTTGCTCCATTAATGATATGAGTTTCTATCTTTATTAAGTTATTTAGCTTCTTCTTATCTGTGTTTCTGTATGTTCTGTCTGCACATAATAATATTTAAATCTTGCTCAAATTAAGTGTTCTCTTATCTGTGATAGTTCATTTTTATATACTGTATGTGTAAATAAAAAAAATTGAATCGTTAATGTAATACACTTACCTATTTATTTATTAACAAATGGTATCGCTAAAAATAATTAACTTGCTGAAGTACAATAAAACTAAAACTATAAACTTAAGATATTAACAAACTCAATTAAGTAATATCAGATGCTACTGAAAGGTATTTTTAGTTTGTGTATGTTTCAGAAAACAAGTTTTGAAGATAAGCTTAAGAAGACCATCGTCTGAAAAGACAGATTAAGGCAACATCATCTGAAAGAATGGCTAGTGTGATATCATCTCCATTGTCTGAACCTGTTCAGAGAGTTCACAATGAACTTACTGAAATTGTGGGTCAGAAATGTTAAGATGGTTGATACACAATGCACTGAGCCTACCTCAATTCTTGAGAAGATAATTTTGACATAGTAACATCCCTATTCTTTGAACCTGTTCAGAAGGCTCTCTATGAACCTGCTGAAATTGTGGGTCAGGAATGTTAAGGTGATTAATACTCAAGCCATTAAAGTCTATCTCAATGCTTGAGGGATAGGTCAAGATGATTGTTCAAAGAATCTCTTGGAGCACATACTGGAACTTGCAGATATCAAGCAACCCCAGAAAAAGGAAAAGTCTCTAAAGAGAGGTGCAATGTCAGAAAAGCATTCTTCCATCCAGAGAATAATGAGGAAATCTAATGGTAACATCACTTCATCTTAAAACTTAAATATCTGTGAAAAATTTGTCCTCTAGTAAAGATTTTAATCAACAAAAAAAATTTTAAGAAAAGACTTAAAAGACTCAAAATGTTAAAAGCTTCTCAGATAATAATGATCATAAAATCTCTTTCTTTGTCTGAAAAGTCTGTTTTAAAAGTTTTCCTTTTTAAAATGTTTTCTCACATCTTCTCTATTTTTTATTTTCTATTCTGTTTCTAAAAGATATTTTGAAAAAGAATTTTCAAAATTTTTTATTTATTTTTGTGGTCTGTCAAAAACGTTTTCCAAAACTTTCTCCATCAATGCTAATGACTCAGTTTCCTATGACACTTCATCTATGACCAATCAATGATGCATGTTTCCATACTTTCAAGGTCTGAAACTGTCATCATTAAAAGCTACCTGAGCCCATATACATCGCGTGAACAACAATCCAATGGATTCATTCTCCTTACTTCTCTATTTTACCCCTGCTTCAAAGTCCTATAAATTCACAAGAGCTCTTCACACAAACTCAAATCTTCAAAGCTCTTCTATAGCTTTGTCTAAGGTTCTGAGTAAGTGGCTCCCAGAAGGATGATGAAGAAGCAAAGGAAAATAGCCAAAGGATTTCTGGAACATGTTGAGGCAAAGATCAAGTCATCTTGGATGATGTATGGAATGAAGAGTAAGGGAAAGGGTTCATCTGAAAACCCGTTTCTCTATACTTGGACCATGGTGATCTTGCTGCATCACAGGTGGACTGGAAGACCACTGAGAGATCCCAGAATAGCCAATCTTATTAAGAGAACTACTAACAAAGTGGTTCTTGGAATTAAGGTGGTGGCTAATGGTCGAAACACAGTCTTACATGATGCACCTCCACTGTCCCAGCAGTTAGAAGGAAAATGCGTGCAGCAAGGCACGGTTGGGATGAGGATATAGGGTTCTGAGGCAACTCCTGAAGCCGTTCAGCTAAAGGAGTGGTGATAGCTTTAAAAGAGATGAAGTCTATAAGGCTATGCCTCAGGCCTTCGAAGGAATCTCCGGAGTTAGCAATGAAAAATACATTCTGTTTTTGGAATGTAACTTGTTTTCTTTAAAAAAAAAGGAATTTCCTTTG
The DNA here is from genome assembly GCA_026901365.1 of Sesbania bispinosa. Lineage (NCBI taxonomy): Eukaryota > Viridiplantae > Streptophyta > Magnoliopsida > Fabales > Fabaceae > Sesbania > Sesbania bispinosa. The sequence goes on from QLOH01000033.1 coordinate 27,736, forward strand.
TATATATCAAATGTTTTGAGAAAATTTAAACTTGTATATTTATGTTTTTATTTCAGTTTCTTTTGTTTATCAAAAGTTGTTTCATTTAACAGTTGGTATTTATTCCTTAATATTTGGTATCTGAATAATAATAATAACAATTTGAGTAATAACGTCTCTGCAAAATTAGAACAACTGATATCAAGATTCAGACAATGTCTAAAAACTTTAATGTAAGATAAAAGGGGGAGAAATATAAACAGTAAAGAAATACAACTAAGCAATAATGGTAAAAGTAAGTGAACTTAAAATAGGAAGAAAGATATGAAATTCAACATAGTGAACCTTTTTAATTAATGACAAAAGGGGGAGAAATATACAACTAACAAAATGCTGGAAATATTGTATGTACTACTAAAATTATATAAAAGGGGGAGAAATATAAAAGGAGGAGAAATATAAAAACTAACAAAATGATGTATGTAACAGGTAACTAGAAACTCAGAAGATAACAACTGTCATAACTGAAAGCATAACAGTAAGAATAACTTATGATAACAATTGATATATGTAATAATAGTGTAATTATATAATAATTGGTATCTAAAAGATTAACATCTAGCTTCTAAGAAGTACTAATAATTGATATCTAAAAGATTAAACATCTAGTTTCTAAGAAGTTAACAAAATGTATCTAATCTTGTTAGTATTTAGAATATTAACAATTGGCAACATTTAACAAACTAAAGGATAAATGCTCTTCTCAGGGGGAGTATTATAGATAGGGGAGCCCTCTATATACTTAACCATCTTTCCTTAAAACATTTTGTAAGTTATACATATCTTATTTGTCATCATTAAAAAGGGGGAGATTGTGAAGTCTATTAATCAGTTTGAGCATTCAAACCTGACTCAAAGACTTAATATCCTTTAGTTTTAATGATTAACAAATAAGATCATATAAGAACATAATAAAAACAAATAAGATTATATAAACAGATTCTGAAGTGCACAACCCGTCTGAAGACGTGAAGACCGTCTAAAGACGTGAAGACTATCTTAAGAAGTCTACAAACAGAATCAAGAATTGATCTCTTGAAGACGTTGCTAAAGTGTAAAGCACAATCTACCAAAATGGAGTACACTTATTTCAGTATAAAAGCTAAACATGCTTTTATGCCTCAATCAAAGTCTTGCACAAATAAGGAAACTCTGCAATGACTTTCTCTAATGACCGCTGCACCTGCAACAAAAGGCATTTTTTTGTGCGTAGACCTACTGCACCTGCACCTGCTGGTTGTCCAGAACGGGATAGAAGACTAAGTAAAAGTACCAAGAAAGATGTTTGAATAAAATACATTTAATTCAACATCTTTATCTAAATATCAGAAGAAGAAGAATGAAGCATCCATGAGCACTTGTTGAAGCTGATAAAATTACAATATGATAAAAGCAAGCATCAGAGTATATGTGAAGATTGGAGAGATCAATCATCTGAACGTATCAACACTCTGAATGCATGAAACATTTCTCAACATAGAAGCAAAGATTATATGATTAAATGGTTATATTATCATATAGTCAAAGAAGAAACTACAACAACAGCTTTTGGACTAAACACCTCATTCAAAGAAGTAAGAAGAAATGGTGTCAGGAAGCAAATAAAAAGGAAGCATATACAAAATAAGCAAAAGGACAAATCCAACGGATATCTCCTCATATACACTCCAAAGGAAATCAGAGAAAAGTTGAAGTAAGCAGAAGAAAATTAAGAGAGAGAATTAGCCGAGATATATCGAGAAAATCTCTCAAAAAAAAAAGCTCATCTATAGAAGTGTCAGAACAGGATTATCTGAACACTTATTTGCTTAAGAAGAAGCAACCTGATATGAACCATAATGTTCGAAATAAGGAACATTTAGAAATATGAGGCTGAATCTTGTACTTTTCTTGAAACACTTGTATTTTCTTTCTTTTCTGTTTTCTTTGATTTTCTTTTCTAAATTTGATAAACGAAATAATTGTAACTTGAAGATAGTAATCTTTTTCTTAACAAGAAATGTTAGTAAGCCCTTTGAACTTGAATAGTAATTCACATACAATCAAGCAACCATGCATAAAATTTAGTTTCTTGTCTTAGAAAGTAGAAGAATAATAAGAAGAAGAGAAAGTTGGATGTCACACTTTCAAGGCTTAAAAGATAAGTCCTTGAGATTGCACACACAAAGGTGAAGAACCTTTGATAAACCTCACTCTTGACAAGTCAAGAAAATAAGAGAAACACTCCCTTTGATTGATAATTTTAGCATAAACATTCTAAACACTTTTGCATGGCTTGCATGTTCCTTAAATAGTCTCATGTGCACCATGCAATATTACAATGTAGAAAAAGGAAATAAAATAATTAAACTAAACCTATTTTCTCCTATGTGGCCGCCCACTTTGTTACCCTAGTGACTAGTCATCAAAACCCTTAATAAAACAATAAAATTCAGTCAACTATAACCTATATTGGCCGCCCACCTTAAGTAAAACAACTCAGCAAAATTTGTTACAAAATGAATGGAAATAACACACAATAATCATGTGTTGGCCACCCCCATAAAGGGTCTTCAAGTAGCTAATTTCCTCACATGTTAAACACCTTGAATGGCTCATGAATTAGGCTTTTATTGCTTCTTCATTGGCCGCTCAAAGTAGGTTAACATTCAGCCATTTTCTTCACATGTTGGCCGCATGATTAAGAGCACAAACATGTGCTTCAATTTGTAACTGCTAGCATTTAATGCATTGTCTCCTTCTAACCGTTGTAGCTTCAATTCCCTTCAATTTCTTTTGTAACCAACCAGCCACTTCAATATGCATGTAACAGCCACATAACTCTTATTGAAAGCCATAAAATAAAGAAAACAATTCAGCCTTGCACTCCTTTTGGCCGCCCCAACCTACTTGGCCGCCCCCTTCTCCCCCTTTCCTTGTTTTCAAGTGGATTTGTACATTAATGGCAACTGGACTTCATTGAATTCCATGCTACCATACTCTTCCTCATGCTTGAGACAAAGAACAATTTTAGGGGTTTGTTCTTTAAAGTCTGCGCCCTTGGCTTGTAGGGTTGTCACTATCAGCTGCAAAGCCTCTTTTGCCTTCTTTGCCCTTGCCCTAGTCATGGGTCCCCCAAGTCCTTCAAGTGCCTTGTTTTGGGTCATGACCTCATCACTTTCCCCCTCTTGAAGAGAATTTGTCCTCAAATTTTTATCTCCTTCATCTGCATCAAAAAGAGATAAATCAGAAACATTAAAAGTAGCACTAATTTGATACTCACCAGGAAGATCAATTTTGTAGGCATTATCATTGATTCTTTGTAGCACTTGAAAAGGTCCATCTCCCCTAGGTAGAAGTTTGGATTTCCTTTGCTTAGGAAACCTTTCCTTGCGCATATGCACCCACACCCAATCACCAGGTTGGAAGACAACCTTCTTTCTTCCCTTGTTGGCTTGCTTAGCATAAATTTCATTCTTCTTTTCAATTTGTGCCTTCACTTGTTCATGCATCTTCTTGACATACTTTGCCTTGGCCTGCCCTTCATCATGCTTAAACATAGAAATGTTAGGCAAAGGTAATAAATCAAGAGGAGTTAAAGGGTTAAATCCATAAACTATCTCAAATGGAGAACAATTTGTAGTACTATGGATAGTCCTATTGTAAGCAAATTCAACATGAGGCAAACATTCCTCCAAAGACTTAATATTTTTATTCAAAATAGTCCTAAGTAATGTGCCTAATGTTCTGTTCACTACTTCTGTTTGTCCATCAGTCTGGGGGTGACAAGTAGTAGAAAATAGTAGCTTAGTTCCAAGCTTCCCCCACAAAGTCCTCCAAAAATGGCTAAGAAATTTCACATCTCTATCACTCACTATGCTTCTTGGTAATCCATGTAGTCTCACTATTTCTTTAAAAAATAAATCAGCCACATGACAAGCATCATCCACTTTCTTGCAAGCTATGAAATACGCCATCTTTGAGAACCTGTCCACAACAACAAACACGAAATCTCTTCCATTCTTTGTTTTAGGAAGTCCTAAAACAAAATCCATGGAAATATCAGCCCAAGGAAATTCTGGTACAGGCAAAGGAGTATACAATCCATGAGGCTTAACCTTTGATTTTGCTTTCTTGCACACAATGCAATTTTCACAAAATTTTTGCACATCACGTTTCATATAGGGCCAAAAGAAATGTTCTTGTAAAATTTCCATGGTCTTTTGAATTCCAAAATGACCCATCAATCCCCCCTCATGTGATTCATGCAAAAGTAATTCTCTAATGGAGCTTTTAGGTACACACAATCTATTCATTTTAAACAAAAATCCATTTTGCTTAAAGTACCCATTTTCAGAGAATTTTTCACATGCAGCAAAAATTTTAGCAAAATCCTCATCATTTTCATACATACTTTTCAAAGGTTCAAGACCAAACAATTTTGTTTCTAACATAGATAATAATGCATGCCTCCTAGAAAGCGCATCAGCCACTATGTTTCCTTTACCTTTCTTATGCTTGATCACATATGGAAATTGCTCTAAATGTTCTACCCACTTAGCATGTCTTTTATTTAGTTTTCCTTATCCTTTCAAGTATTTCAAGGACTCATGATCACTATGTATAACAAACTCTTTGGGTAGCAAATAATGTTGCCAAGTTTTTAGAGCTCTAACCAAAGCATACAATTCCTTATCATAGGTAGAATAATTAAGTGCAGCTCCACTTAATTTTTCATTAAAATAAGCAATTGGATGTCCATCTTGTAACAAAACAACCCCTATGCCTACATTTGATGCTTCATATTCTAATTCAAAATATTTTGCAAAGTTAGGCAAGGCTAGAATAGGCGCATGAGTGAGCCTATTTTTAAGGGCAGCAAAGGTCACCTCTTGCTTCTCTCCCCATTGAAATCCCACATTCTTTTTAACAATTTCATTTAATGGTGCAGCAAGGGTACTGAAATCCTTAACAAATCTCCTATAGAAACTTGCTAAACCATAAAAACGTCTTACTTCGCTCACATTTTTAGGTGTTGGCCATTCTTGAATAGCCTTTACCTTTCTTCATCCATTTGTACCCCTTTAGAACTCACAACAAATCCCAAGAACACAACATGATTGGTACAAAAAATGCATTTTTCAAGGTTGGCATACAAATTCTCTTTTCTAAGCACATCCAAAACAGATTTTAAGTGATTAACATGCATGTCCAAAGAAGTGCTATAGATAAGAATATCATCAAATACACAACCACAAATTTTCCTATGAATTCCCTTAAAACATGGTTTATTAATCTCATGAAAGTGCTAGGAGCATTAGTTAATCCAAAAGGCATAACTAACCATTCATACAAACCATATTTTGTTTTAAAGGTTGTTTTCCATTCATCACCTTCCCTTATTCTAATCTGATTATAGCCACTCTTTAAATCAATTTTTGTAAACACACATGCACCATACAATTCATCAAGAAGGTCATCTAACCTGGGAATTGGATGTCTATACTTGATGTTGATGTTGTTTATGGCTCTACAATCAGAACACATCCTCCATGATCCATCTTTCTTTGGTACCAAAATGACTGGTACTGCGCATGGACTCATGCTATCTCTCACCCATCCTTTGCTAATGAGCTCATTCACTTGTCTCTCAATCTCTTTAGTCTCTTGAGGATTACTCGTATAGGCTGGCCGATTTGGCAATGAAGCTCCAGGAATGAGGTCTATGTGATGCTCAATTCCTCTCAAAGGTGGTAAGCCTTCAGGCACATTTTCTGGAAAGACATCCTCATACTCCTGCAAAAGAGATTTAACTATAGAAGGCAATTCAAATTTATCAAAAGTGTTAGTAGTTAAAAGGTAGTTAGTATCAAACAACAAATAAAGTGGTTGTCTTGTACATAACATTCTCCTCACTTCTTTTTCTCTTGCTAAACAAAGTTGTTTGCCCTCTTGATTTTCACTCTTTTTCTTTTGGCTCTCTTCTTTTTCACGTTTTTCACTCTTTCTTTCTTGAGCAATCTTTTCTCTCAATTTATTTTGATCCTCACTTACCTCTCTAGGTGACAAAGGTCTCAAAACAATTTTTTTATCATGATACATGAAAGAAATTTTATTGGTAAAGCCATCATGGATAGCTTTAGTGTCAAACTGCCACGGTCTCCCAAGAAGTATGTGGCTAGCCTCCATGGGAACCACATCACAAAGCACCTTGTCTTGATACTTCCCTATAGAAAAAGGAATTTCAGCTTGACTATGCACTTGTACTTCATCTCCTTCACTAAGCCATTGGAGCCTGTATGGCCTAGGATGAGGCTTTGTGTCCAAACCCATCTTGTTCACCAATCTGGAACTAACAACATTAGTGCAGCTACCACCATCAATAATCACCAAGCAAACCTTACCATTGATTGAACATCGAGTGTGAAAGATGTTCTCCCTTTGGTTTAACTCCTTGCCCACGGTTTGGCTTCCTAGGAGTCGTCTAATCATGTAGACTTCTCCCACATCAGCACGTGTATCATCATCATTGGGCTCTTCCCTTTCATCCTCTGATTTGCTTGTGTATTCACCATTGTCTTTAAGAAGAATGGTCTTCTTAGTTGGACACTCATAGGCATAGTGTCCCATTCCTTGGAACCTGAAACATTTAACATCCCTCCCTTTCTTAGGTACCTGTTCAGCGCCTTTTTGAGGTAGTTTCCCTTGAGAAGATGATGCTCCTTGATTGGATAGTTCAACTACTTCCTTCTTGACTTTGTCCTTCCAATTTGGAGGGTAAAGTAGTAGGACTCTTCCTTGTTCCTTTTCTTTTAAGTTGTTGTTCTACTTGAAGCGCTTTGTGTAACAAGTCATCCATCTCCACATATTCCTGCAGCTCTACAATGTCTCTAATATCATGATTTAAACCACTAAGAAAACGTACCATAGTTACCTCAGGGTCCTCATCAATGTTAGCTTGCATCATAAGCACCTCCATTTCTTTGTAGAATTCATCAACTCCTTTACTTCCTTGGGACAACTTCTGCAGCTTCAACTTCAAGTCTCTTTGGAAACTAGAGGGAACATATCGTTTCCTCATAATTCTTTTCATTTCAGTCCACGTCTCCACCAATGGCTCCTCATCTCTACGCCTTTCCCTTTGCAATTTGTTCCACCAAATGAGAGCATAGTCAGAAAACTCAGTAGTAGCAAGTTTTACCTTTTGCGCCTTTGTGTAAGTATTATAGGCAAAGACATGCTCAATCTTGAGTTCCCACTCCAAGTAGGCTTCTGGATCACTACGACCTTTAAAAGGTGGTATAGTCAGCTTGACCTCTTGAATTTTTCCTCCATCTCTAGGTGGTCTTTCTTCTTCTTCTTCTGGACCAGGCTGTTCAGGTTGTGGTTTGACCTCCAATTGATCCAACCTAGCATGCAACACATCATATTGTTGCTTCATGGTGTTCTCCAATTGCTGGTACATAGCAGTAATTTGTAGCTGGAGACCATGATTCTCTACCTTCCTTTCTGCCATAGTAACAAAGAACACGTAACAGAGAAAGAAAATAAAATTTAACTGTTTAGAAACCTCACCACACTCTAGTGTTTACACTCAACAATTGGCTTTTTCTATGATGTATCCCTCTTGCCTTTTTCCACTCTATTTCTCTTTGAATTCTTACAAAATCAAGAAGAGGAAAAATCAATAAGTTAACCAACCTGTGTGCAGACAAGAAAATTAAAACAAGAAGAGCTATGAATAATAAAATAAGAACAAATGTTAGAAAGAGTAGAAATAGCCTTGAATTTCTAATAACCGGAGCTTTGATGACCAAATGATATGAACCATAATGTTCGAAATAAGGAACTTTTAGAAATATGAGGCTGAATCTTGTACTTTTCTTGAAACACTTGTATTTTCTTTCTTTTCTGTTTTCTTTGATTTTCTTTTCTAAAATTTGATAAACGAAATAATTGTAACTTGAAGATAGTAATCTTTTTCTTAACAAGAAATGTTACTAAGCCCTTTTGAACTTGAATAGTAATTCATATACAATCAAGCAACCACGCATAGAATTTAGTTTCTTGTCTTAGAAAGTAGAAGAATAACAAGAAGGAGAGAAAGTTGGATGTCACACTTTCAAGGCTTGAAAGATAAGTCCTTGAGATTGCACACACAAAGGTGAAGAACCTTTGATAAACCTCACTCTTGACAAGTCAAGAAAATAAGAGAAACACTCCCTTTGATTGATAATTTTAGCATAAACATTCTAAAAACTTTTGCATGGCTTCCATGTTCCTTAAATAGTCTCATGTGCACCATGCAATATTACAATGTAGAAAAAGGAAATAAAATAATTAAACTAAACCTATTTTCTCCTATGTGGCCGCCCACTTTGTTACCCTAGTGACTAGTCATCAAAACCCTTATTGAAACAATAAAATTCAGCCAACTATAACCTATATTGGCCGCCCAACTTAAGTAAAACAACTCAGCAAAATTGGTTACAAAATGAATGGAAATAATACACAATAATCATGTGTTGGCCGGCCCCATAAAGGGTCTTCAAGTAGCTAATTTCCTGACATGTTAAACACCTTGAATGGCTCATGAATTAGGCTTTTATTGCTTCTTCGTTGGCCGCTCAAAATAGGTTATCATTCAGTCATTTTCTTCACATGTTGGCCGCATGATTAAGAGCACAAACATGTGCTTCAATTTGTAACTGCCAACATTTAATGCATTGTCTCCTTCTAACCGTTGTAGCTTCAATTCCCTTCAATTTCTTTTGCAACCAACCAGCCACTTCAATATGCATGTAACAGCCACATAACTCTTATTGAAAGCCATAAAATAAAGAAAACAATTCAGCCTTGCACTCCTTTTGGCCGCCCCAACCTACTTGGCCGCCCCCTTCTCCCCCTTTCCTTGTTTTAAAGTGGATTTGTACATTAATGGCAACTGGACTTCATTGAATTCCATGCTACCATACTCTTCCTCATGCTTGAGACAAAGAACAATTTTAGGGGTTTGTTCTTTAAAGTTTGCGCCCTTGGCTTGTAGGATTGTCACTATCAGCTGCAAAGCCTCTTTTGCCTTCTTTGCCCTTGCCCTAGTCATGGGTCCCCCAAGTCCTTCAAGTGCCTTGTTTTGGGTCATGACCTCATCACAACCGTTTGAGACACTATTACATAACGGCTATATGAGCCACATCATCAACATCTCAACGGTATTATCAAACATCTTCAAACGACTATATTTCATCAGAACATATAGATAGCCTCAAGATTGAAATTGAAGATGTTGCCGACCTATTGGTCAGTTGGTCAAAGATTGTTGTTCGGAAGAACAACCAACCAAGTTGGCCAAAATAACAATGAACCAATAATGGCTTGAAGCCACGAATGTACCTTGGTTATTCCATTGATACGGATGAGAATGTAGCCCATGGAAACTAATGGTTGGAGAACAAGGCTGGAGCTTAAAGTCAGTATCTACTTAGCCAATTCTCAGAGGATGTGATTCCTCAAATTAGAGACAGGGATTGTACCTAAACTTAAACACTTGTATCATTGTCTTACCCTTGTACTTAGAATTCATTCATTGTATCCTGAGTAGTACTCAGTTAACCTCTAGTACATGAAAAGATTAAGTTTATGTTTCGTGGAAACTTAAACTCAGTTTAATTTGTAAACACTTTATGTGTCTGAGAGTCTGGAGAGGCTTGGTGGAATAAAGAATACTCCCGAGAGCCTGGAGAGGCTTGGTGGAAGAAAGAATACTTGTTGAGCCTGGAGAGGCTTGGTTGACAAAGAATACTTGGTTTAGAGCCTGGAGAGGCTTGGTAAGAAAGAATACTTGTTGAGCCTGGAGAGGGTTGGTTGACAAAGAATACTTGCTGAGCCTGGAGAGGCTTGGTAAGAAAGAATACTGCATGAGTTGCCTGGAGAGGCAGTTGAAAACAAAGGAATACTTGTTGTTTAGCCTGAAGAGGCTGTGGTAAAAGAATACTTGTATCTGAGTTCAGATAGTGGAAAATCCAGTGGTTGTTTGCTTCTGGGACTGGATGTAGCTCACGGGTTTGTGAGTGAACCAGGATAAATTTTGTGCCTAAGTTTTCTTTCCCTTAATCTCTTTATTTACAGTTTTCATATTTATGTTGGGGATTGAAAAGTATTTTTCATAATAAACTTAACACAACTATTTCAATAAAATGATCTTTCATATGAACAAAACATGAAATGTCTCTCATATCATTTGAAGCATTACAAAGAATGTACCTTGATGAACTTCTGAAATAATTAACTGAAGTGAGTCAGGAAAGAGCTCAGTTCAGAAATTAGAAACAGACTTCAGACAACCTCTAGTCATCTAAAGTATTTCAGAAACCGTTATGAAAATACTCTTTGTAATAATCTTCAGAAGATACTTTGAGAAGCCTCTGTTTAAAACAATCTTAAGCTTTAGAAGAAACTCTATTTTTCTTACCTTCCACACGTTTTAATTATCTCTGATCGTAAGACTTGTTTTGAACATTGTTCTTTTTCATGATTTAAATTAAAGATTTCCAAAACCATTCAAAAGCTTAAAACACTATTCAACCCCCCCTTCTATGTTTCCTGTGGTTCTAACAAAAGACTCATTAAAGTCAACCAAAAATAATTTATGTAATTGGGCTTAAATTAGAGTTGGACTTCAACTCTAATCCAAGATTTTAAAAGATTAAAACATAGAAATTAATTAGTGAGCTTAACTAAATTAATTATCTAAGTTAATTAATCTAATATACTTAAGATAATTAAGTAAAATTAATTAAGGATAAAGTTAATTAACCTTAATGAAGTATTAATTAAGTAATTAAGCCTTAATGATGATTAAGAACTGATTAATTATGATTAACCTTAATCAAATATAGTTAAAAGCTTAATCCAAGATTAAGGAAGAGATTAAGGGATAATTAGGAATTAACTGGGACCTTAAGTAAGGATTAAGAATAATCATAGTTCAGTTAATGAAGACTAATTATAATTGAGGGTTAAACCTAATCTTAATTAGGGGAAGTAATGTTATCCATAAGACACAATCATAAGTCTTAGTAAGTTATAGGATTCAAGTGGAAATGAATACTGATTCAAAGAGGAACATTAGTGCAAACTACCTTAAACGATTATAACCAACAGACTCTTTCTGCATAAGACTTGAGAAGCTTAATGAGAGAGTGCGGTTCCAACCCAAGATAGGGTTCGGTTTTCCTTGAAGGAAAGACATTGAATTGGGTCGTACCACGGGTAAGTGGTGACGTTGAATGATTCGATGGGCTTTGCCTGTAAGGATTGTGTATGCTGAGAAAGCATTGTCTGGTTTTCCTTGAAGGAAAGACATTGAATCGGGCCGTACCACGGGTAAGTGGTGACGTTGAATGATTCGATTTGCTTTGCGTGTAAGGATTGTGTATGCTGAGAAAGCATTGTCTGGTTTTCCTTGAAGGAAAGACATTGACTCGGGCCGTACCACGGGTAAGTGGTGACGTTGAATGATTCGATGGGCTTTGCCTGAAAGGATGTGAATGTTGTAGGCATTGTTGTGTGACATGCATCATAACGCATTGTTGATGATCGAGGTTGAAAACCTTGCGACCTATATGGCAGTGACACTCGGTACAGTGTAAAACTGGTAGGGACGGGTGCACTGGGTTTTACAAAGAACGCTAGCGGGTCCTCGAGAGGGGATGCCAGCCCTGAGGATAGTCTGGTCCCAAAATGGCTCAAGTGACGTAGGCTCGCTCCCTACTGTCGAGTAAATGGGGTACAGGCTTGACTATCCTGTCACTCTCAAGTTTTCAGGGTCAGTTGAGATTGTCTGGAAGACGGATAAAATTGGCAAAAAGAAAATATAAGTATCGCGCTAGTACAGACTCTAACTCCTGATACGTTGTACATATATGGTCGGGCAGTTGCTGTTGTGCTCTGCGGATGGTGATGTTTCCCCGGGCCCTCATGCATTGCGTGGTACATAGTAGTTGCTTGAGGTCCTTGGTGAAGTACGAGGTTATTTGCATTGCATGAGCATATCATATCATTTCATGATGTTGTGACTTTTTATGTGAATGGTTGGATTGATTGTTGTATGAATTGTGCGAATTTCCCGTTTCTGTCTGCTTTAGTTATTATATCCTGCGTTAAGTGATTTCATGTAAAGTGTTCTCACCCCCTTGTCTTCTTTTGTTGTCTGTTATTATTTTGGCACCTAAAAGGGCATGGACTCTGGAAGGATGCACGTTGTTTTGAAGAAGGGCGTGGTGTTCAGGTCGAACCGGATCTCGTTTAAGTCAAATGGTAGTGTCTAAGGTTGTAGTCAAATAGAGGATTCACTGCTTATGTGGTGTAGTATGTTAAAATTCCATCCTAGATGTACGTCATGTCCATCGTAATTTTGAATAGTAACGAAATGATATGTTTAATACCAATGTACTTCTTCTTGTTTTATCCCAAACATAATTTAATAATATGCTTTAGAAAAAAAAACAATTACCAAATTTCCTCATTTTTATTACGAGATAATTTAACCAAATCGCAATCGAGTTAGTCGTGTAATACCCGTCATGGGATGAGGGTGTTGCACAGAACCCCTTGTTGCTAAACTCATTCCTGAAGAACCAGTTGTTGCTGCTATTGTTGAACCTAATTCTATTGTACCAATAAGTCCTGAACCTGCTGATGTTGCTGATACATCTTCTCCTCCACCACCATCACCTTTTGAAGTAGAACATGTTGATGAGATGATGTCTACTGAGCTTGCTATTGTTCCTATTTTATCTAGTTCTATTGACTAGGGGACAAAAGGAAGCTATGTAAGCAAAGGTAATGGAAAATTTGTTTGGGAAGGAGATCTTTTACCAAGGGAGAGGATGTGGAATCCCAAGTCAAGAGATCTTTAAAGAAAACCAACCTTTGACAAGGTAGTTCCTGTCTCAAGCTTCGAAGACTTGCTGAGGGATGCTCAATTCCCACATAAGTTCTACTCAACTCCCTACAACCAAAGACTGAGAGTGCTAAAGTTCCCCAATCTCTATGAAGAGCTGCTATTCTTCAGAGAGTTTCCTCCACTTCTCAAGCAATCTAGTTTGCACATTGATTCCCTGGACGCTGCTAGGGCAAGAAGGTGTGCTACTCAGAAAGACTCTGGTGGTGATGTGCTATCTGATCAACTTGAGAGGATAAGGCAAGGATGTTGAGTCTCAAAATGTTATTAAACGATTAACAATGTTTTAGGTCTCTTAACCCCAAGTTTTAATGGACAACAAATCTGGTAATCGTTCTTATGAGAAAGAACAACTTTTGCTGAAGGTAGTTTTCTGTATTTCAGAAGGTATCAACTGAAGAAATCCAACACTCTGAAATGATAGCCGGATGGGTGTAGGATCTAGAATTGAGCAAAACCAACCGATTAGAATCAATTAAAGGCACTAAAATTGCGAATTATAGGTGCAGGGAAGCAGCTATAATTGCACAAGAAAATGCAAGAAAATGAGAGAAAATGAAAGAAAAAAGTGGAGAGGAAGAAATGAGAAGGACGCCACTGAAGCAAGAATCCACTTGCAGCAGATAAGTCCAATGCCAGACGCCACTAATTCAGGAGAATTAGATAAGTCTCAGTATGGTTTGAGCAACAACCACCAAGCCTCACTCAACTCACAAAGGGAGGAGAAAATTTGGCATAATGCCTTTACTTCAAAATTCAATGTGTGAATTTCAAGAGGAGAAGGACTCCTTTATATCGGAGTTGAAGGGGGGAAGGGGGCGGCCAAATACAAGGAATAAAAGGGAAAATGGAAAGATGGGTGCAAACCCATCCTATGTGAGATTTGAACCCAAGCCCCTAAAGGTTTATGGTTAAGCTAAGTCTTAAGCCAATAAATCTCCTACTTAGCGCCCCTTTTACATAGGAAAATAAAAGATGAGTAAATTTCCTATCCTAGGTGGGATTAGAACCCATGATTTTCTAAACCCCATAGTAAGGCAACCAACTAACCAATAAAACCACACATGTAGCACCCCTAATTAAGGAAAAATGACAATCATGTCCTAATTACAACACAAATCCTAATTACATCATAAATCCTAATTATATTGATTCCTAATTAAGTTGAGTCTTGCATGTTGACTTTGAATCCTTGGTCAATGATCAAGGTTTGATCAAGGGTTGACTCTCATGAAGGAAGACTCATGCTTGGTTCAGCCCCAAGCACTTCCAGCAGCTCCAAGTTGATCCTAGCCATCAGCTGTCAGTTCAGAAGTCCACTAATTGCTTGTCATCATCCCCTCCCCCTTGAGAAGCATTTGTCCTCAAATCTGAAAATTGAGAAAAGTATAAGGGGTAGAAGAGAAATAAAGGGATGGATGACAAAGAAAAGAAGGTGGGAACTTCCCTTTAGGACTAGTGAAACCTTGCTAGGACCTCAACCATGGACATCCTTGCGCACCCTAGCCAACAAAAGAAGAAGACTCATTATTCCCAAATGTATCCTTTAATGCTCATAACAATAGTACTTGGGAATCATGTAGGGAGTTTTGGTGAAAGAAAGAGTGGTGGAAGAAAGAAGGGAAGTGGAAGAAGAAGAAGAAATAGGAGAAAAGGTTAGAGGAAACTCCCTTGTAGTGTTGCTACGCCCTCCTTCCTTAATCAGCAGCTCCCTTTCTTGATCTCCTTCAAAACAATTAAGATCATCAGTTTTGAATTGATGAAGTAATAACATGACTTCCCTTTACCTTTTTTATCTCTTTTTGGTTTTCACCTTTTCTATCATCACTCTTGATGTTTCTTCTTTCTTTTTCTTTCTATCCTCATATTCTATCTTAAGTCTCTTAATTTTCTCAAGTTCTATCTCTCTCTTCATGTGAGCTTGATCCTCACATATTTCTTGGATTGACATTGGCATCAAAGTAATTTTAGCTCCATCATGTTTAAAAAGATATTTGATTAGAGTATCCATCATGGATGGCTCTCTTATAAAAAAGCCAAGGCCCTACCCAACAAGATATGTGTGGCATCCATAGGCACAACATCGCAAAGAACATTATCATCATAATCACCTATGGAAATAAAGATGAGAGTTTGTTTATTTACTTCCCTTTCCCCATCATCACATATCCAAGATAACTTGTATGGTCTGGGGTGGGGAGTGGTAGATAAACCAAGTTTTTCCACCATTCTTGCACTTGCAATGTTAGTGCAACTTCCACTATCAACAATTAGGGAGCAAATTCGTCCCTCTACCATGCATCTAGTGTGGAAAACAGTTTTCCTTTGTTCATCTTCTCTTATTATTTGATTTCCTAAGGACCTTCTCACCATGCAAAGTTTACCCTCGGCCCTATATACTTCTTTCTTAATTCATTGTCTTCTTCACTAGTTTCTTTTTCCTCATCCTCACTTTGTTCATTCTCACTTGCACTAGTGTACTCTCCATTCTCTTTAACCAACATTGCCCTCCTATTTGGGCATTGGAAGCTAAGTGTCCCTTGCCATCACACTTGAAACATTTGATGTTTCTTGTGGAGGTAGAGGGCTCTTCCTTTTTAGTAGAAGGAGTGGGGTTAGAAGTAACCCTAAGACCCTTAGGTTCCTCCTTCTCTTGTGATAGCCGGATGGGTGTAGGATCTACAATTGAGCAAAACCAACCGATTAGAATCAATTAAAGGCACTAAAATTGCGAATTATAGGTGCAGGGCAGCAGCTATAATTGCGCAAGAAAATGCAAGAAAATGAGAGAAAATGAAAGAAAAAGTGGAGAGGAAGAAATGGGAAGGACGCCACTGAAGCAAGAATCCACTTGCAGCAGATAAGTCCAATGCCAGACGCCACTAATTCAGGGAGAATTAGATAAGTCTCAGTATGGTTTGAGCAACAACCACCAAGCCTCATTCAACTCACAAAGGGAGGAGAAAATTTGACATAATGCCTTTACTTCAAAATTCAATGTGTCCAATACAAGAGGAGAAGACTCCTTTATATATGAGTTGAAGGGGGGAGGGGGGCGGCCAATACAAGGAAATAAAGGGAAAAATAAAAAGATGGGTGCAAACCCATCCTAAGTGGGATTTGAACCCAAGCCCCCAAAGGTTTATGGCTAAGCTAAGCCTTAAGCCAATAATCCCTTAAAACTAGCGCCCCACTCATAGGAAAATAAAAGGATGAGTAATTTTCCTATCCTAGGTGGGATTAGAACCCATGACCTCCTAAGCCTTGTAGCAAGGCAACCTACTAGCCAATAAACCATACATGTGAGCGCCTAAGTAGAAGGAAAAATACAACAATTAAGAGTATCCTAGTCTAGGGTGGTGCATAGGACCATGTGTCCTATTCCAGGGTCAAGGTTGTCCTTCTGTAGGGTAGTGGTGTCCTTCTGTAGGGTAGTATCCCTAAAAATGTAGGTCACCAACTTTCCCATTTCTTCCTTAATCTTCTTAGCTCGTCCTCTAGTCATTGGTCCAGTGATATCCTTGACTGCTTCAGTAGGAGGCTGTTGTTGTGCTATGTCATCATCCCCTCCCCCTTGCGAAGGATTTGACCTCAAATCTGGATAGTCATCTCCTCCATCAAAGAGAGAGAGATCAAAAACATTGAAAGTAGCACTTATACCATACTTACCAGGAAGATCAATTTTGTAGGCGTTATCATTCAAGCGCTCCAAGACTTGAAAAGGTCCATCACCCCTAGGAGAGAGTTTGGATTTCCTTTCATTTGGGAATCTTTCCTTGCGGAAATGAACCCAAACCCAATCCCTAGGTTCAAATATCATCCGCCTACGCCCTTTGTTGGCGGCCTTTGTTTGGGAAGCCAATCTGCGCTCAATATTAGCCTTTACTTGAGCATGGAGTTTCTTAATAAACTCGGCCTTAGCTTTACCATCTTTATGCTCCACAAAAGAAGGGTTAGGGATAGGCAAAATATCAAGAGGAGTTAAAGGGTTAAAACCATAAACAATCTCAAATGGAGTATGCAAAGTAGTATAATTCTTGCTCCTATTATATGCAAACTCTATATGAGGCAAATATAAGTCCCATGATTTTAAACTCTTTTGAACCATAGCCCTTAATAATGTGCCTATTGTCCTATTGACAACCTCTGTTTGTCCATCAGTTTGTGGGTGGCATGTGGTAGAGAACAGTAATCTGGTACCTAGCTTGTGCCATAGTGTGCGCCAGAAGTGACTAAGGAACTTAGTATCTCTATCGGACACTATGCTTCTAGGTATGCCATGTAAACGTACTATTTCTCTAAAGAAAAGATCAGCAATTTCTTGTGTATCATTTACCTTTTGGCATGGAATGAAATGTGACATCTTTGAAAAGCGATCAACTACCACAAAGATTGAATCCTTTCCTATTTGGGTCCTAGGTAACCCTACAATGAAATCCATGGTTAGGTCTAACCAAGGTCCTTCAGGAATAGGGAGAGGGAGTGTAGAGGCCATAGGGATTTACCTTTGATTTGACACTTTTACATTTTATACATCTATAACAATGTGCTTTAACGTGTGTGCTCATATGTGGCCAATAAAAGTGTTCTTGTAAAATCCCAAAGGTTTTGGGTACACCAAAGTGTCCCATAAGCCCTCCCTCATGGGCTTCCTTAACCAAAAGCTCTCTAATGGAGCAATGGGGAATACACAACTTATCCCCTTTGAAGAGATACCCTTCATGCCTATAGAATCCATCTTTTGCCATTGTTTCACAAGCCTTGTACTTTTCGGCAAAGAAGGAATCATGCTCATATAATCCCTTTAAATTTTCGAAACCAAGTAGTTTTGCATCTAAGGTAGCTAACAAACTATACCTCCTTGAAAGAGCATCGGCCACTATGTTGGCTTTGCCTTTCTTATACTTGATGACATAGGGAAATTGTTCAAGGAATTCAACCCATTTTGCATGTCTTTGTTAAGTTTTCCTTTCCATTTAATGTACCTTAAGGATTCATGATCAGTATGTATCACAAATTCTTTAGGTAGGAGGTAATGTTGCCATGTTTGAAGTGCCCTCACCAAAGCATAAAATTCTTTGTCATAGGTTGGGTAATTCAACATTGCACCTTTGAGTTTTTTCACTAAAATAGGCTATAGGATGCCCATCTTGCATTAAGACAGCTCCTATTCCTACATTAGATGCATCACACTCGATTTCAAAAGATTTAGAAAAATCTGGTAGTCCTAAAATGGGAGCTTGCATAAGTTTTTCTTTGAGTTCTTTGAAAGCATCCTCTTGTGCTTTCTCCCACTTAAAACCCACATTTTTCTTAACCACTTCATTGAGGGGAGCAGCTATTGTGCTAAAGTTCTTGACAAACCTCCTATAGAAGCTTGCCAAACCATGGAAGCTCCTCAAATCTCCCACGGATTTTGGGGTGGGCCATTCTTTGATGGCTTTGATTTTCTCTTCATCTACTTGCACCCCTTGGGAGCTAATGACATAGCCTAGGAAAGTGACACTTTCTTTATAGGAAAATACATTTTCCATGATTTGCAAATAAGTGTTCCTTTCTTAGTGCCTCAAGTACATCTCTAAGATGATTGATGTGATCTTCACAGCTTTTGCTATAGACAAGTATATCATCAAAATAAACAACCACAAACTTGCCTAAGAAAGCTCGAAGCACATGATTCATTAATCTCATGAATGTACTTGGTGCATTAGTTAAGCCAAAAGGCATAACTAGCCATTCATACAACCCATATTTTGTCTTGAATGCCGTTTTCCATTCATCCCCTTCCTTGATTCGAATTTGATGGTAGCCACTTTTTAAATCAATTTTTGAAAAGATGCAGACTCCATGTAATTCATCAAGTAAATCATCCAATCTTGGAATGGGATGTCGGTATTTGACTATTATGTTGTTAACAGCACGGCAGTCAGTACACATTCTCCATGTACCATCTTTTTTGGTACAATGATAACAGGAACAACACAAGGACTGAGAGATTCCTTAACCCAACCCTTACTAATTAATTCTCCTACTTGTCTTTGTATTTCCTGGGTTTTCAACTGGATTTGTCTTATATGCTGGCCTATTGGGTAGAATAGCACCGGGTATGAGATCTATTTGGTGCTCATTTCCTCTAAGAGGTGGTAATCCACTTGGGATATCTTTTGGGAAAATGTCCCCAAATTCTGCTAAGAGATCTCTTATGTTTGGAGGAAGATCAAGAGCGATCAAGGGATCTTCTTCTTCTTCTCCATTGGTTTCCTTACTAAGTAGTAGGAACCAAGGTTCTTCTTTGGTGGCTTCTTTTTTTTTATCTTATTTTCCTTTATTATGTGAATCCTATTAATCTCTTTTTCTAATTCTTTTTCTATTTTTCTAGACTCTTCCTCTTTTCCCTTGTCTATTATCTCATTAAGTTGGATTTGGTCTTCTCTAATTTCACTAGAGGTCATAGGCATTAAGGTGAATTTAACCCCTTGGTGGCGGAACCTATAGGTGTTGGAATACCCATCATGTTTCACCCTTCTCTCATATTGCCATGGTCTTCCTAAAAGGATGTGAGAGACTTCTAAGGGTATGACATCAAAGGTCATTTCATCTTGGTAATCCCCTATGTTAAACCTTATCCTCACTTGCCTATCCACCATAATTTCTTCCTTATCACTCACCCATTGAAGTGTGTATGGTTCTGGATGTGGGTAGTAGTAGGTAAGTTTAGCTTGTTAACTAACCTAAGGCTAGCTAAGTTGCTACTACTTCCTCCATCTATGATCACTAAACATACCTTATCTTCAATTTGGCACCTAGTGTGGAATAGGTTCTCTCTTTGGCTCTCTTCTTCACCCAAGGATGTTTCTAAGGCTTTCCTAAACAACATGGTTGCCCTTTCCCCTTGCCTCCTTCCTTCCATTCTCCTAAATTAATTTTAGATTTTAAGTTTTTAGGGACCTTTCCTCTCAACTAAGTGTTTACACTCAAGAGAATGTATTCACTCGTATATGTCGCTCTTTTTTGGGCTTTTTTCTATAATGAAAACTCTCTTGCCTCTTCTACTCGGTTGGAGGTTGATTAGAAGTTTCAAAGACCAACGTGAGTCTAAGTCTTAACCCTTACCCAAATAGAAGCGCACTAACAAAGAAAATACCTACTGGAAGAAGATTGGAAAAATCCTAAGACAAACAAGGAATTGATATGACAAACAAGAAAAGTTGGCACTCAAACAAGCTTATACACAAGAGCAGACAACAAACAAGACAAGACGGAAGAAATTGCAAAGAAAATTGTTTTTGGTGATTTTTGAAAAGAGTTCCCAAAATTGTCGATTTTAAGAAAAACAACAAATACAACTCAATTACGGTATACAGAGAAATGAAACAGAAAATTACAGTAAAACTGACACTGTATTGTTGGGATACTTCTTTGTTTTTGTTTTTCTATTTTTCTGAATTTTTTTGAATTTTTGACTCTTTTTGGGTGTCTTTTGACTTTTTCTTCCTTGTTGTTGACTTTTGCACCCTTTTTTTTGCTTTTTACACCTCTTTTTTCTATTTTTGGCACGTACGTACTTTTTGTATTTTTCTTGCCTTTTTCTTTCTTTTTTTGTCTTTTTCCCTAACAAAAATTACAGAAATTTGTACATAATGAAAAGAAAATTAACTGTATCTACTGTAATATTTTTGGAATTTTCTGATAATTAACTGGTCCAAGTGGCCCAGAAAAAGCAAAAATAATGAATAAACTGATTTCTAAAAACTGTAAAAACGTGATGACAACTTGATTTCAAAAATGGCCAAAAAATTGCTTAGCACTTCCTTGTTGATTATACAAAACCGGTATGGTCACAGAAACGCGCTTGGTTCAATTTTAAGATTGGAATAAAATTTGAAGGAAAATCAACAATTAGAATTTGTTGATCTTCTTCCAATACTATGAACCAAAAAAAAGATCCTATAGGTGAGCGTTTTGCACAATCAAACAGGGAAAGTCCAAGGTAGAGATAGCAGTCAATCCAAATTTGCAATCAGAATGCCAATCAAACAGACATAACAAGAGTAGGAAATTGAACAACACAAGAGCCCAAAAATGCACATAAAATGGCAAAAATAAGAAGGAAAATGCGCAAAATTAAATGGCAAGAAATTAAAGGGGGAAACTGAAATTAAAAGGATGGGGAGGACTGAAAGTAAATGACTGAAAGTAAAAGGGAAAGCGGAAATTAAAAGGATGGGGAGAGCAGAAATGTAAATGGCAGAAAGTTAAGGGGAGAGCAGAAATTAAAAGGATGGGGAGAAGCAAAAATTAAATGGAGGAAAATTAAAAGCGGAAAAGTAAAGAGATGAATATGAGGGAATGAAAATTAATGGTGATGGGAGAAATGTAGGTGAACGATCTTTGGAAAAATGAAGACAACAATGCCTCCTCTTACCACAATTCACCAACAAACAAGCAGTGTTATAGCAATTAATTGTAGAAATTACTCAAGAACAAGTATGAGCAATTAAGAGGCATTTAAACAAACACCTAGGGGGTGGGAATTATCGGCCCCAAAACACCCCCCAAACTAGCAAGAAAACAAGCAATTCAATCAAGACAGACAAGTTCTGATAGCAGCAGAAAGGCACCTCGGGCCCAGGAAACAGTCCAAGTCCAAATTACAATTGAAAAGAGGGATGAAATACACTAAAAATGATGAAAATATGCACTAAATAGGTGCAGTATGCAGCACCCAAAACAGCCCCAATTTGCTCCAAATTTGCTCAAATTCAACAAGCTCTGATACCAATTGATAGTCGGATGGGTTGTAGGATCTAGAATTGAGCAAAACCAACCGATTAGAATCAATTAAAGGCACTAAAATTGTGAATTATAGGTGCAGGGAAACAACTATAATTGCGCAAGAAAATGCAAGAAAATAAGAGAAAATGAAAGAAAAAGTGGAGAGGAAGAAATTGGAAGGACGCCACTGAAGCAAGAATCCACTTGCAGCAGATAAGTCCAATGCTAGACGCCACTAATTCAGGAGAATTAGATAAGTCTTAGTATGGTTTGAGCAACAACTACCAAGCCTCACTCAACTCACAAAGGGAGGAGAAAATTGGCATAATGCCTTTACTTCAAAATCAATGTGTCCAATACAAGAGGAGAAGACTCCTTTATATAGGAGTTGAAGGGGGAGGGGGCGGCCAATACAAGGAAATAAAGGGAAAAATAAAAGATGGGTGCAAACCCATCCTAAGAGGGATTTGAACCCAAGCCCCTAAAGGTTTATGGCTAAACTAAGCCTTAAGCCAATAATCCCTTAAAACTAGCGCCCCACTCATAGGAAATAAAAGGATGAGTAATTTTCCTATCCTAGATGGGATTAGAACCCATGACCTCCTAAGCCTTGTAGCAAGGCAACCTACTAGCCAATAAACCATACATGTAAGCGCCTAAGTAGAAGGAAAAATACAACAATTAAGAGTTTCCTAGTCTAGGGTGATGCATAGGACCATGTGTCCTATTCCAGGTCAAGGTTGTCCTTCTATAGGGTAGTGGTGTCCTTTTGTAGGGTAGTATCCCTAAAATGTAGGTCACCAACTTTCCCATTTCTTCCTTAATCTTCTTAGCTCGTTCTCTAGTCATTGGTCTAGTGATATCCTTGTCTGCTTTAATAGAAGGCTGTTGTTGTGCTATGTCATCATCTTGGCTCTTTCCCTCATCTTTCTTTAGGGTTTCCTTGTTCCTAGTTGTAAAACTAGTGTTTCCTCTTTTATAGCTACCCTTTCTTTTTAGCTGAGTTTCAATTTTAATATCTTGGTGTACCAAGTCCTCCATTTCTACATAAGGATTCAATTCCACTATGTCCCTTATGTCGAAATTAAGTCCATTAATAAACCTAGCCATAGTTGCTTCACTATCCTCAACTATGTTAGCCCCTAATTAAAGCAAGTTCCATTTCCTTAAAGTACTCATCTACACTCTTAGATCCTTGCTTAAGAGTTTGGAGTTTGATGTGCAACTCCCTAGTGTAATGTTGAGGTATGAACCTCTTTCTCATGATGGACTTCATTTCCTCCCAAGAGGAAACCAAAGGAGCATTGCACCTTCTTCTTTCAGCCTGAAGCTGATGCCACCAAACTAAGATGTAGTTCTTGAATTCTAGAGAGGCAATCTTAACCTTTTCCTCTTCCCTATACCTATGGAAACTAAAGATTGTTCAATTTTAAGTTCCCATTCAAGTTATTGTTCTACGTCATTTCTACCATTAAAGGTTGGGACTTCTATTTTTACCCCTCTAAAACCTTGTTCCCTTCTAGGCTCTTCTTCTCTCCTATGCTCTCTGCTATGCCTCCTAGGATCTCTTCATAATACTCCTATCTTTCTCTCCTAGGGATTTCCTCATAGTAGTCTTCTCTAAACCCTCTAGGTTCCTCATGCCTCCTAGGCCTTCTATGCTCTCTTTCCCTTTCCCTTCTCCTATAGGTATGGCTAGAGTGTCTCTCTCCCTCACTACTTTCAGCATGGTACCTATCTTCACTCCTAACCACACTATACCTATCCTCACTTCCTCCTTCTCGAGAAGAATGCCTTCTCTCCCTCCTATTCCCACTTAATTCTTTCCTAAGTTCACTCATCTCATGCCTCATCATTCTTGCATTATCTTGAATTGCATGTTGCAACTCGGCCCCTATACCTCAAAGTTCTAGGTGAAGGAGGTGGTGAGTTCCTACTACCCATTGTTAAGTTTTTTATTTTTAAGAATTTGGACCTTTCCACTCACTAAGTGTTTACACTCAATGGAATGTTAACACTCGTGTATGTCACTCTTTTTTTTTGGCTTTTTCTATAATGAAAACTCTCTTGCCTCTTCTACTCTGTTGGAGGTTGATTCGAAGTTGCAAAGACCAACGTGAGTCTAAGTCTTAACCCTTACCCATATAGAAGCGCACTAACAAAGAAAAATACCTACTGGAAGAAGATTGGAAAAATCCTAAGACAAACAAAAGAATTGATATGACAAACAAGAAAAGCTGGCACTCAAACAAGCTTATACACAAGAGCAGACAGCAAACAAGACAAGACGGAAGAAAATTGCAAAGAGAATGTTTTTGGTGATTTTTGAAAAAGAGTTGCCAAAATTGTCGTTTTTAAGAAAAACAGCAAATACAACTCAATACGATATACAGAGAAATGAAACAGAAAATTATAGTAAAACTGTCACTGTATTGTTGGGATACTTCTTTGTTTTTGTTTTTCTATTTTTTTTGAATTTTTTTGAATTTTTGACTCTTTTTGGGTGTCTTTTGACTTTTTCTTCCTTATTGTTGACTTTTGCACCCTTTTTTGCTTTTTACACCTCTTTTTCTATTTTTGGCACGTACGTACTTTTTGTATTTTTCTTGCCTTTTCTTTCTTTTTTTGTCTTTTTCCCTAACAAAAAATTACAGAAATTTGTACACAATGAAAAGAAAATTAACTGTACCTACTGTAATATTTTTGGAATTTTCTGACAGTAAACTGGTCCAAGTGGCCCAGAAAAGCAAAAATAATGAATAAACTGATTTCTAAAAACTGTAAAAACGTGATGGCAACTTGATTTCAAAAATGGCCAAAAAATTGCTTAGCACTCCATGTTGATTATACAAAACCGGTATGGTCACAGAAACGCGCTTGGTTCAATTTAAGATTGGAATAAAATTTGAAGGAAAATCAACAATTAGAATTTGTTGATCTTCTTCCAATACTATGAACCAAAAAAAGATCCTATAGGTGAGCGTTTTGCACAATCAAACAGGGAAAGTCCAAGGTAGAGATAGCAGTCAATCCAAATTTGCATCAGAATGCCAATCAAACAGACATAACAAGAGTAGGAAATTGAACAACACAAGAGCCCAAAAATGCGCATAAAATGGCAAAAATAAGAAGGAAAAATTGCGCAAAATTAAATGGCAAGAAATTAAAGGGGGAAAATGAAATTAAAAGGATGGGAGGACAAAAATGTAAATGGCAGAAAGTAAAAGGGAATGGCAGAAAGTAAAAGGATGGGAGAGCCGAAATGTAAAGGGGCAAGCGGAAATTAAAAGGATGGGAAGGACTGAAAGTAAATGACTGAAAGTAAAGGGGGAAGCGGAAATTAAAAGGATGGGGAGAGCAGAAATGTAAATGGCAGAAAGTAAAGGGGAGAGCAGAAATTAAAAGGATGGGGAGAAGCAGAAATTAAATGGCGGAAAAATTAAAAGCGGAAAGTAAAGAGATGAATATGGGGGATGAACAATTAATGGTGAAGGGGAGAAATGTAGGTGAACGATCTTTGGGAAAATGAAGACAACAATGCCTCCTTTACTACACTTCACCACAAACAAGCAGTTATATCAAGCAATTTGCAAGAATTACTCAAGAACAAGTATGAGCAATTAAAGAGGCATTTAAACAAACACCTAGGGGTGGGAATTAGCGGCCCAAAATAGCCCCCAACTAGCAAGAAATCAAGCAATTCAATCAAGACAGACAAGTGCTGATAGCAGCAGAAAGGCACCTCGGGCCCGGGAAAAAGTCCAAGTCCAAATTACAATTGAAAAGAGGGATGGAATTACACTAAAATGATGAAAATTCTGCACTAAATAGGTGAAGTACACAACGCCCAAAACAGCCCCAATTTGCTCCAAATTTGCTCAAATTCAACCAGGCTCTGATACCAATTGATAGCCAGATGGGTGTAGGATCTAGAATTGAGCAAAACCAACCTATTAGAATCAATTAAAGGCACTAAAATTGCGAATTATAGGTGCAGGGCAACAACTATAATTGCGCAAGAAAATGAGACAAAATGAAAGAAAAAATGGAGAGGAAGAAATGGGAAGGACGCCACTAAAGCAAGAATCCACTTGCAGCAGATAAGTACAATGCCAGACGCCACTAATTCAGGAGAATTAGATAAGTCTCAGTATGGTTTGAGCAACAACCACCAAGCCTCACTCAACTCACAAAGGGAGAAGAAAATTTGGCATAATGTCTTTACTTCAAAATTAAATGTGTGAATTACAAGAGGAGAAGACTCCTTTATATAGGAGTTGAAGGGGGGAAGGGAGTGGCAAAATACAAGGAATAAAAGGGAAAATAGAAATATGGGTGCAAACCCATCCTAAGTGAGATTTGAACCCAAGCCCCTAAAGGTTTATGACTAAGCTAAGCCTTAAGCCAATAAACCTCCTAATTTGCGCCTCTTTTACATAGGAAAATAAAAGATGAGTAAATTTCCTATCCTAGGTGGGATTAGAACCCATGACTTTGCTAAACCCCATAGTAAGGAAACATACTAACCAATAAAACCACACATGTAGCGCCCCTAATTAAGGAAAAATGACAATCATGTCCTAATTACAACACAAATCCTAATTACATCATAAATCCTAATTATATTGATTCCTAATTAAGTTTTGTCTTGCATGTTGACTTTGACTCCTTGGTCAATGATCAAGGTTTGATCAAGGGTTGACTCTCATGAAGGAAGACTCATGCTTGGTTCAGCCCCAAGCACTTCAAGCAGCTCCAAGTTGATCCTAGCCTTCAGCTGTCAGTTCAGAAGTCCACTGATAGGTTGTCATCATGAAATGACGGAACCTTCTGAAGCAAAGAAACCTGCTGAGAGATCACGACCTGCTGAAGTCATGAACCTCCTGAAAGTTGTGAGACGTTGTACTAAAGCTTGTACGTCTTCAATATAGTATTCTCTGCTTATTCTTCCTGAAAACTCAAGTCAACTGTAGCTGTCTCAGTTACTTATGCCTCTCATCCTTCTGGAAAGTCAGAGAAAGTGCTTTTTGGCACATTTCAAATTTCTCTAACCAAAAAGGCAAAGTTTGCTGTGAAGTACAAGATGCTCAGAAAAAGTGAAGCCTGCACTGCTGACTCTACTACCTGCTACTGTAGTAGTTTCAGGCTATGTGTCACAACGGGAGCATTTGCATTGAATGCTATCTCTCGACGGGAAATCGAATGGAGCTCAACGAGCTGAAATTTCTCACTCTATAAATACCAAGACTCCATGAAGAATTATAGGGAGAATATAACACAGAGAAAACAACTTGCTGAAATGCTGCTGAAATTCATACTCATCTGTTTCATTATTTTTATTTGTACAACAACTTCAATATTCTGAGTCTTACTTAGTTATTTGTACAAGTTTCCCAGTTCGAGATCTAAACTTGTGTAGTTTAAGAGTTTGAGCAATCTTACATTCAATCAATTTTTCTGGTTTAGCCTGGAGAGCCTGTTTTCAAAGAAGACTTGGGTTTTTAGCCTGGAGAGGCTAGGTGTGCAAACAATACTTCGGTGTTGAGCCTGGAGAGGCTAGGTGTGCAAATAATACTTGTAATCTTGCGGGATTAGTGAAAATCCAGTAGTGGTTTTCCCTGGGACTGGATGTAGCTCACTGAGTTGGTGGGTGAACCAGGATAAATTTTGTGGCTAAGTTCTCTCT
This sequence comes from Sesbania bispinosa, assembly GCA_026901365.1. Taxonomy (NCBI): domain Eukaryota; kingdom Viridiplantae; phylum Streptophyta; class Magnoliopsida; order Fabales; family Fabaceae; genus Sesbania; species Sesbania bispinosa. Next base: position 55,179 of record QLOH01000033.1, read on the forward strand.
ACTCTTAACTCTTTATATTCTCTTTTAACTAACCAATGAGGGTTAAGAAAAGTGATTTTATCAATCTACGCTGCAATAAAACTCTTTATCATGCTAAAATATCTCAAAATCATGTTTTCTCAACCTGCTGAGTTACATCAGCAAGTTACTGAAAGTTCCAGTTTCAAAAGGTTGAGTAAATATCTTTTTTAACTACTTGCTTGTTTTAAAAGGTTTTCAAAAATCTGCAAAGGTTTATAAAACACTATTCAACCCACCTTCTAGTGTTTCCTGCGGTTCTAACAGTTGGTATCAGAGATCAACTTCGGGTTGAGCATCTAACCAGTGCTGAAGGAGTAGATCCCGATGGAAACCTCTACAAGCAACTCTCATTACATCGCTTAAGGTGCCTCAGTTTCCAGGCCCCCTGCTTTCAATGGCTCTGATTACCATTACTGGAGAGATCGCATGAAGCTCTTTATTGAAAGCAACAATATAGATCTTTGGGATGTAGTCACTGATGGTGATTATATTCCTGCCAACATGGTGTGCCCATTCCCAAGTCATAATGGACTGGCGATAAGAAGGCACGTGTACAACTCAATGCCAAAGCGAAACTCTACCTGATTTGTTCCTTGAGCAAGTGAAAGTATGAGAAGGTGCACGACTGCTCTTCTGCCAAGGAAATCTGGGATACATTGGTTGCAGCCTATGAGGGAACAGACAATGTAAAACAATCCAAAATCAGTATGTTGGTGCACCAATATGAGATGTTCAAGATGCATGAATTTGAATTGATTGATCAAATGTTTGGAAGATTTCATACCATTACAAATGGACTCAAATCCTTGGGAAAGACCTATGATTCAGGCGATAACAATCGCAAAATCCTTAGAAGTCTACCAAAGATTTGGAGGCCCAAGGTGACTGCCATTAAAGAGGCAAAAGACCTCAACTCTCTGAGAATGGAGGAACTTCTGGGATCCCTCAAGGTCCATGAGTTGGAGCTAGGAGAAGATGCCCCTAAGAAGAAGTCACTTGCCCTGAACGCCAAATCCAAGCTGGCTAGGTGTGGTGCACAGAAGTCCTTAAGAGTGGAGGAGTCCTCAGAAGGTTCTGAAGACTCAAAAAGTGGCTCTGATGATGAAGATGACCTTGCTCTTTTGAGCAGGAGGATAAAGAGGATGCTTCAGAAGAAAGCAAAATTCAGAAAGCCATCCCCATCTGACAACAAAATGGGTAAGTCAGGTAAAGAAAAATTTTTCTTCTGACAAAATAATCAGCTATGAGTGTAAACAACCTGGCCACATGAAAGCTGAGTGCCCAAAGTTGAAGAAGCTCTCTTCAAAGAATAAGAGATTTCCAAGAAAGAAGAAAAGCTTCATGGCCACATGGGAGGACCTTGATGACTCAACCTCTGAGCAGGAGGATGAAGCTGCTGAAGAAGCAAATTTGTGTTTGGTGGCTAGCCTTCATTCTTTAGATAGCTTTGAATCAGAGGTAATGCCTCAAACCTTTCAAGAAATGTATGATGATCTGGTGGAAAGTTTTAAGGAAATTTCCATGAGTACAAAGAGTTATCAAGAGATTATATAGAAGATGCAATAAAAAATGAAGCTCTTGAAACAGAAAATTTGTTACTCAAGGAAAAACTCCTTAGATCTGAGCCTTGTGATTCAGCAAGTTTGAAAACTAAAAATGAAATTCTTAAAAAACAAGTTGCTGAACTCACTAAGGACCTGACAACTTTTGTCAATGGAACCAAAAATTTAAACATGCTTCTGGGAGTTCAAATGAATTCCAAAGACAAAAGTGGGCTTGGTTATTCAGAAACTTCCACCATGCCTGATGTTAAAGTTAAAAATGATGAAAAGGCTAAGAAAGGTAGGGGATGCCTTCACTGTGGTAAGCCTGGACATGATGTGTCACAGTGTAGACACAAAAGGAAAGGCAAACCCTCTTCTAACAAGAAAGGACCCAAAAAGATGTGGGTACCTAAAGCTTTAATTGTTCCTATTGCAGATGTGTTTAACAGGACAGAGGAGATGCCACAAATGGTACCTAGACAGTGGCTGCTCGCGACACATGACAGGAGAAAGGTCTTTGTTCCAAAACCTTAGACCTAATGATGGTGGAGTGGTGACGTTTGTAGGAGATCAGAAAGGTAAAAGCACTGACATTGGTTCAGTAGGTATATCTCCTTTATCTGTTATCCACAATGTCCTCTTAGTTGAAGGTCTTCAACATAACTTGTTGAGCATAAGTCAATTATGTGATAGTGGTTTTGTTGTATCCTTCACAAGGGATGGTTGCATAGTCAGAGACTCCTCTGATCAAATCATTTTTATTGCCAAGAGACACAGCAATGTGTATAAAATTGATCTTGAGGACCTTGCATATCAAAATGTGACTTGTCTCATTTCTATGAAAGATGAAAAACAGATTTGGAATCAGAAACTTGGGCATGCTAGCTTGAGATTAATCTCAAATCTTACGAAGCACAATCTTGTAAAAGGTTTACCCAAACTTTCTTTCAAATCTGATATTTTATACGAAAATTGTTTAAAAGGGAAGCAAACTAGAAGTTCTTTTAAAAGCATAAATGTTGTTTCAACTGCTAGACCCTTAGAACTTCTTCACATTGATCTGTTTGGTCCTACAAAAAACAGAAAGTCTTGCTGGTAAAAAGTATGGTTTGGTCATTGTTGATGACTATTCTAGATTTGCATGGGTTATATTCCTCAAAAGCAAGGATGAGACTTTTGAGAACTTTGCTAAATTATTTAAAAGGGTGCAAAATGAAAATGGATTTTGCATATCTGCCATTAGAAGTGATCATGGAGGTGAGTTTGAAAACTCAAGCTTCAGTATGTTCTGTGATGAGAATGGGATCTCTCACAATTTCTCAGTGGCTAGAACACCTCAGCCAAATGGGGTTGTGGAGAGAAAGAACAGAAGCCTGCAGGAGATGGGAAGAACCATGCTCATTTCAAGCAACCTTCCAAGGTCATTCTGGGCAGAGGCTGTTCACACAACTTGCAATATCCAAAACAGAATTTTGGTAAGGACTATTCTCAATAAGACTCCCTATGAATTATGGAGAGGAAGAAAACCCAACATTTCATACTTTCACATCTTTGGCTGTGAGGGTTTCATACTTAACATCAAGGATGATTTGGGTAAGTTCGATTCAAAATCTGACAAGGGATTCTTCATTGGTTATTCGGAAACCTCTAAGGCATATAGAGTTTACAACTCTAGAACCCTAAATGTTGAAGAAACTATTCATGTTAGATTTAATGATGCTATAGAGACTGATAGGGAAATATCAGATCTAGAAGAGGATTTTGAGGAATGGAGCTGAATCCTACTTCAGAGACTTTAAAGACTAAGGATGAAGCACCTGCTGAAGGTCCCTCTGAAGTACCTGCTGAAAAGTCAACTCTTCAACCTGCTGAAACTGATACTCATCAAAGAGTTGATGCTGAGTCTCAAAATGAGCAAGTTTTCCCTCGCTGGCGTGAGTGGAGATACATAACTCATCATCCTCGAGAGAAAATCATTGGTGACACTTCAGAAGAAGTAAAAACAAGATCAAGACTTAGAGAAGTCAACAATCTTTCCTTCCTTTCTCAAATCAAGCCTAAGAATATTGAGGAAGCTCTGCATGATGAAGGGTGGATCCTAGCCATGCAAGAAGAGCTTAATCAGTTTTCCAGGAGTGATGTTTGGACTCTTGTTCCTAAACCCCATGGGAAAACTATTATAGGAACCAAATGGGTGTTTAGAAATAAACTCTCTGAAGATGGTCAAGTTATTAGAAACAAAGCCAGACTTGTTGCCCAAGGCTACAATCAACAAGAAGGTATTGACTTTACTGAAACTTTTGCTCCAGTAGCTAGGCTTGAAGCCATTAGGATTTTACTTTCGTATGCTGCAAATAATGGCATCAAACTATATCAGATGGATGTTAAGAGTGCCTTCCTAAATGGTTTCATTGAGGAAGAGGTATTTGTTAGACAACCCCCTGGGTTCGAAAATTTGACTTTTCCTGATCATGTTTTTAAACTGAAAAAGGCTCTGTATGGTTTGAAACAAGCTCCCAGAGCTTGGTATGAAAGATTGAGCAATTTCTTACTCAAAAATGATTTTGAAAGAGGAAAAGTTGATACAACTCTTTTTCAGGAAAAATGTCTAACAAAGACATAATTCTAGTCCAGATATATGTTGATGATATTATTTTTGGATCAACAAATTCTTCTTTGTGCACTGAGTTCTCAAGGATTATGCAATCTGAATTTGAAATGAGTTTAGTGGGAGAACTAAAATTTTTCTTGGGACTTCAAATTAAGCAAGATTCTGATTGAATATGGATCTATCAAGAGAAATATACAAAGGAAATGCTTAAAAAGTTCAATATGCATGATTGCAAGCCTATGGCAACTCCTATGCACCCCTCATCTATTTTAAAAAAGGATGAAGGAGACCAACCTGTTAACCCAACAATGTATCAAAGTATGATTGGATCCTTATTGTATCTTATAGCAAGTAGAACTGACATTATGTTTAGTGTATGCTTGTGCGTAAGATTTCAGTCTGATCCAAGAGTAACTCATTACCAAGCTGTGAAAAGGATTTTCAGATACTTGAAAGGTACTACTAATCTTTATCTCTGCTATAAGAGGAGTAAGGATTGCAGGTTAGTAGGATTCTGTGACGCTGATTTTGCTGGGGACAGAGTTGAAAGAAAGTCAACCAGTGGAGGATGTCACTTCATTGGAGAAAATCTGATAAGTTGGTCAAGCAAAAGACAGAGCACAATTGCTCTTTCCACTGCTGAAGCTGAATACATTGCTGCTGCATGCTGTTGCTCACAGTTGCTATGGGTAAAATATCAGTTAGAAGACTTTAATATTCTTATCAAATCCATTCCAGTCTTCTTTGATAACACGAGTGCAATCAACCTTTCCAAAAATCCAATTCAGCACTCTAGAGCAAAACATATTAAAATCAAACATCATTTTATAAGGGACTATGTTCAGCAAAAAGTTATTGATATACAGTTCATTGACACAGAACATCAATGGATTGATATATTCACTAAACCACTTGCTGAAGATAGATTCAAATTTATTAGAGAAAATTTGAACATTCTCACACTTTATGAAAATTGATTTTCACTAAAATTGTTTTCCACAGAAAGTGTTGATATGCACAAGTGGTATCCTGAATCTATGTCCTACTTTTCTTTCACTTCTTCAGTAAGCTTTATTTGACCTTTTGATTGATGACAAAAGGGGGAGTATTAAGACTAACCAAAATCTGAAGTTAAGTGTGTTTCGGAAGGATTCTTAGATTTAAGGGGAGCAAGTGAAGAAAATGAAGCAAAGTTTGTAAGCAAGTTGCAAACATGTTTTAGCAAAGAAGCTCTACATCAGTATCTAAAATAGGGGGACAAATACTCTAAACTCTCATTATTATTTTCCCTTCAGATATTTGATTTAGTTCTTAAGTGGATCTGTCATCATTAAAAAGGGGGAGAATGTTGAGTCTCAAAATGTTATTAAAAGATTAATAATGTTTTAAGTCTCTTAACCCCAAGTTTTAATGGACAACAAATTTGGTAATCGTTCTTATGAGAAAGAACAGTTTTTGCTGAAGGTAGTTTTCTGTATTTCAGAAGGTATTAATTGAAGAAATCCAACACTCTGAAATGACGTAACCTTCCGAAGTAAAGAAACCTACTGAGAGATGATGACCTGCTGAAGTCGTGAACCTCCTGAAAGTTGTGAGACGTTGTACTAAAGCTTGTACGTCTTCAATATAGTATTCTCTACTTATTCTTCTTGAAGACTCAAGTCAACCGTAGTTGTCTCAGTTACTTATGCCTCTCATCCTTCTGGAAAGTCAGAGAAAGTGCTTTTTGGCACATTTCAAATTTCTTTCACCAAAAAGGCAAAGTCTGCTGTGAAGTACAAGCTGCTAAGAAAAAGTGAAGCCTACACTGCTGACTCTACTACCTGCTACTGTAGAGGTTTCAGGCTATGTGTCACAACGGGAGCATTTGTATTAAATGTTATCTCTCAACGGGAAATCGAATGGAGCTCAACGGGCTGATATTTCTCACTCTATAAACAACTTGCTGAAATTTCTCAATGGGAAATCGAATGGAGCTCAACGGGCTCAATGGAGCTCAACGGGAAATCGAATGGAAAAGAACTTGCTGAAACGCTGCTAAAATTCATATTCATCAGTTTCATTATTTTTATTTGTATAACAACTTCAATATCCTGAGTCTTACTCAGTTATTTGTACAAGTTTCCCAGTTCAATCTCTAAACTTGTGTAGTTTAAGAGTTTGAGCAATCTTACATTCAATAAGTTTTTCTGGTTTATCCTGAAGAGGTGTTTTCAAAGAATACTTGGGTTTTTAGCCTGGAGCGGCTAGGTGTGCAAACAATACTTGGGTGTTGAGCCTGGAGAGGCTAGGTGTGAAAAGAATACTTCGGTGTTGAGCCTGGAGAGGATAGGTGACGAGAATCCGAAGGGGTGGATTCATTTTACGGATATATCTAGGTTGGAATGCTCATAAGTAAGAAAATTGGGGAAATTGTTAAAACAGGAAAAATGCGTGAATGGAGAAGGCAGAAGATGGAATGGAAAATGATAGACGCCACACTTCCAAGGATGGAAGATAAGCCTAAGCGTTATACACACAAAGGGATGAAGGACCTTTGATAAAACTCAATTCTTGAATTAACAAGAAAATTAGAGAAACACTCTCCAATATGAAATAAAAATTCTGATTCACACTTGTTTTTTCTTGCATGCATGTACATGAATATTTATAGCCCATGCAAACCATGCAAGGACTCTTACAATCAGCTATGTAGCCGCCCACAAAGCTTACATAAATCCCTCTCCCATTCATTTTCCATGCAGCCTCTTTAATTCTTACTAATATCTATTAATTTGGGAAATGAAAAACTAACAAAAATTAGCCTACAAAATTTTGCATGTGGCCGCAACATTTACAAGTCTTTTAGTAACAACCAACAAAGGATTAAAGTTACATAATTTAGCCATCTATTGGCCGCCCCTTAGGAGAAACATAACAACTCCAATATTGAATTGTGGCTGCTCAATTCAATGTATAACTGCTGCATTGCAATGCCTGTCTCCCCCTTCAATTTGTAACAACTCTCTTCTTGATGGTTGTAATTTCTTTGTCCCCTTGCATTGATTTAGCCAAAACAATTTTTGTAACTGTCCAGACAAAATAAGTCAGCCAAATAACTCCAAGTTGGCCGCCCACATGTAGCTTCTTGTATAGCCTTCTTATGCCTGGTTGGATTCACATCATACCCTCCTTCTTCGAGAAAATTCATCCCGAATCTTAAAGCTTTATTTATTTGCTTAATTTAATTCACTAATTACTGCAGAAACTCAAAAGCTTCCTCCTGGATCAAATACAACTTGAATAAATTCAGATTTGTTGCTTTCCAATGGTTGCAATCCGTGGAGCACCTCTCTTGTCAACACTCCCTCACCTTCCTGCAAGCAATAATGATTACCAATACACAACGAACAATAAGTATGCAAAATTTCTTTGTCAAGAACATATGATTCAGCCCCAAAATGTTTATGAAAATGTGCAGCTTGGATACTATTCGTAAAAACAAATAACTCGATGTGTTGGTTTTCATCATCCTCAAGAGGTTGTGTTTCAACATCGGGCTGGATGTACAAATGAGCACTTGGAACAATATCAACAAGCTTCCTCTTCAAACATAGGGGTTGGTGTATTGCATTCACGTGCCCATCCTCTTGTTCCTGCAATTTAACATCACAAACAGTAGAAGAACAATCGTTAACAAATAAAATTTCCTCGCTCTTTCTCTCTTGTTCTTTTTCTATTTCTTCTCTTTCTTTTTCTTCTTTTTCTCTCATTTTTTCTTCACTCTCTCTTGCTTCTTTTTCTCGCCTTTCTTTTTCTATTTTTATTTTCAATGTCAGCTGATCAGCACGTATAATGTCAGATGATAGACATATCAACTTAATCCTTCGTCCACCATGCACAAAAGAAATAGAAGGCCTCTAAGGATTTATACTTTTATTGTACAACCATGGCCTCCCTAATAGCATATGGCATGTCTCCATGGGTGCAATATCACAAAGAACTTCGACATCATATTTCCCAATAGAGAATTTAATCGTTGCTTGTCCATTTGAAGTAGGCAGGTGTAACTTCTCAACCACCCTGCTGCTCACAATATTACTAAAATTGAATTGATCTACTGCAACCAAGAACAAATGACATTCGAAGGAACACCTGGTATAGTAAATTTCCATCGCCATTCCAAACCCAGAGCCCAAGCTTTGATACCAAATGACGAGAATCCAGAGGGGTGGATTCGTTTTACGGATCTATCTAGGTTGGAATGCTCATAAGTAAGAAAATTGGGGAAATTGTTAAAACAAGAAAAATGCGTGAATAGAGAAGGCAGAGGATGGAATGGAAAATGATAGATGTTACACTTCCAAGGATGGAAGATAAGCCTAAGAGTTATACACACAAAGGGATGAAGGACCTTTGATAAAACTCAATTCTTGAATTAACAAGAAAATTAGAGAAACACTCTCCAATATGAAATAAAAATTCTGATTCAAACTTGTTTTTCTTGCATGCATGTACATGAATATTTATAGCCCATGCAAACCATGTAAGGACCCTTACAATCAGCTATGTAGCCGCCCGCAAAGCTTACATAAATGCCTCTCCCATTCATTTTCCATGCAGCCTCTTTAATTCCTACTAATATCTATTAATTTGGGAAATGAAAAACTAACAAAAATTAGCCTACAAAATTCTGCATGTGGCCGCAACATTTACAAGTCTTTTAGTAACAACCAACAAAGGATTAAAGTTACATAATTCAGCCATCAATTGGTCCCTCTTAGGAGAAACATAACAGCTCCAATATTGAATTGTGGCTGCTCAATTCAATGTATAACCGCTGCATTGCAATGCTTGTCTCCCCCCTTCAATTTGTAACAACTCTTTTCTTCATGGTTGTAATTTCTTTGTCCCCTTGCATTGATTCAGCCGCAACAATTTTTGTAACTGTCCAGACAAAATAAGTTAGCCAAATAACTCCAAGTTGGCTGCCCTCATGTAGCTTCTTGTATAGCCTTCTTGTGCCTGGTTGGATTCACATCACTAGGTGTGCAAATAATACTTATAATCTTGCGTGATTAGTGAAAATCCAGTGGTGGGTTGCCCTGGGACTGGACGTAGCTCACTGAGTTGGTGGGTGAACCAGGAAAAATTTCTGTGGCTAAGTTCTCTCTACTCTTAACTCTGTATATTCTGTTTTAACTAACCAAGTAGGGTTAAGAAAAGTGATTTTATTAATCTACGCTGCAATACAAACTCTTTATCACGCTAAAATATTTCAAAATCAAGTTTACTCAACCTGTTGAGTTACATCAACAAGTTAATAAAAGTTCCAGTTTCGGAAGGTTGAGTGAATATATTTTCAAACTGCTTGCTTGTTTTAAAAGGTTTTCAAAAATTTGAAAAGGTTTATAAAACACTATTCAACCCCCATTCTAGTGTTTCCTGTGGTTCTAACAAAGGAGTGCAACCACCCAAGCATCATTGGAAGAAGATTGGTGTGTCCTCCTCAGACCATGTAAAGATACCGGCTGAAGCCTGGATTTTCATCAGGCATCTGCACTTGGAGACTGAGTTGTATGGAAGGTACATTGTTGCCTCAACTGGGTGTAGAAATTTCAAGCCTCCTAAGCCTCTTACTTTGAAGCCTTCCACCACTATCTTCTGGCAACCTGATAGAATTATTCCCAAGGTGCCATTTGCTGAAGGAGTCAATGACAAGAAGAAGGAGCCCAAGTTTTACTCTGCTTACTTGGATGACCCAGAACCTATGACTAGAGAATAGTGGGAGAGAGTTCCTGAAGATGTTGAAGCTTATGGTGGACTTGATCATTCTTACAGAGATTGGCTTTGGAATTCTTATTGGCATGAGAGGGAGAATGAAGGTTCTTGCTCTGGGACAAAGTTTGATTTTGCTGATTCTACTACCAAGAGCACCCTTTCTATTCAAGAATTCAGAACATGGTTCCCTGGTACGTTTCCTGGATCCAAGCATGAGCTACATGATGAATGGATTATGAAGAAATGGGTCCCAGCCATCTTCACATGCGTTGTAGTCATACCTGCTGACTATGGCTTACCCGTTGGTTTTGGGCATCTTATATTTACTGGAAAATATTTATCCATCATTTACAAGGAAGCTATTCTTGCTGAAGCTCTTGAGGCAAAGGAAAGAGAAATCCGAAGGTTGAGAAACAAGAACCAGAGACTTCAGAATCTAATGAAACAGCTGCAAACTACTCCAACCCAAGTATCAAGGCCTAAGCATAAAAGGAGCAGTAGTTTATAGTGCTTTTCAGAGAGTCTAAGTGTTCAATGTTTTTCTTTATTCTCTTCAACTTTCTGAATGATTTCAATGAATGAGATGTTTTGACTCGCTTGTGTGTTTAATTAAATTCGCTCATACTTGCTGATGTGACTACGTAATACTTTATTTTGTGCGTATTACTTTGCTACGTAAATATCTGAAATAACTCTGATTGATTGCATGGATAATTATCATGTTTTCATTGGACTCAAAAATTCTAATTGTCTAAATTAATTGCTGCTTGTTTACCCCACATTTATTACTACGCTATGCATTTAATACTTCAACAAGCTCTGGAAACCCTTTTGATTGATGACAAAAGGGGGAGTAATACAAACTAACAAAATGTGAAGTTTTAAGTGTTTTCAGAGAGAAGATCCTATATTCAGGGGGAGCAATGCACTGTGATCAAGTATCTGATAAAGGGGGAGAATTTCTTTAAACTCAAATCTTAAACTCCCTTCATATATTTGATAGTTTAAGCAAATTTTTCATCATTAAAAAGGAGAAGAATGTTGAGTCTCAATATTATTAAGTAATTAATAATGTTTAAGTCTCATAACCCTTAGTTTTAATGAATAACAAATTTGGTTAAAGTATGCTGATAAAAAGTACAAAAATCTCTTAAGGGTATTTCATATGTTTCAGCAACTCTCTGAAGGAGCAACCCTCTGAAGTGGTGCAACCTTCTGAAGGAGAAGAACCTACTGTAGTTATTTAACCCTCTGAAGAGATGTACTGCCTAAATCAAGAAGACCTGCAGAAGAATTTCTACGTGGCATTTGTCTCCAGCCGGAAGGCTTTCTGCTCAAGACTTTAATGCATCCTCAATATCTTCTGCAAGTTTATTGATGGAAATACAGGGAAACACTAGAAGGGGGGTTGAATAGTGTTTCAATGGAAACTTTTTCTGTTTCAAAAATATTTTGAAAATTTTGCTCCTGAAATTATTCAGATGATGGTTATCAGTCTGAAGGTTTTAATTGCTTTATGAATTAAGTTCAAATTAAGAAATTGGTTAAAAACTTTGTTTGATTCAGAGAAGAAGTTTTCACTTTGATACTTTTCAAACCCCTTAGTTAGATTAAAACTAAAAAGAAATAGTTAAGGGATAGAGAAAAACTTAGCCAAGAATTTATCCTGGTTCACTCACAACCACCGTGAGATACGTCCAGTCCCGGGGCAAAAACCAGCACCTGGATTTCCACTAATCTTGCAAGATTACAAGTATTCTTTTCTTTCAAGCCTCTTTAGGCTCTACACCAAGTATTATTTCTTCCACCAAGCCTCTTCATGCTCTCACACACTTAACCAAGTGTAACCCAAGTATTCTTTCAAACAGAAAGCTTCTCTAGGCTTAAACACCCAAACTGTTTAAAGTTTGAACAGAGAAACAAATAGTTCACTATCCTTCAGATGATAGCTTTGAACTTTAAATGTACAAAAAACTGAGATTCACTTAGGATAAGAATTTTAGTAAGAGTACAAGAATATCAGAGTATATTTTTGCAGCATGTTCTTTCTTTGATAGGAATTCTTCTCTTGTTTTTCACATCTGCATGATACATATTTATAGCCTTCAGGAGTTAATTCCCGTTGCCAAATAGCATTAAATGCTCAAGGAGACGTTTGACACAAGCTCTGACCAAGGCATTCTAAGCAGACAAGGTGCAGCATGTCTGCGCACACAAAGCTTTTTGGTAGGAGCAGCAGCGTTGCAGACTTTCCTTAAAAAATGTTAAAGTTTTGAACAAGGAGAGAAAGCAGCTTTGACTCTTATGCTGAAATAGGTAAGATCATTGAGATGAAAGTTCCCCGTACTCAGCAACGTCTTCATGGGTCAAAATTCTTGATGTCTTCAGTTTTTAGATGCAAGGAGTGCTTCAGATGAACTTCACACTTTCAGAAGATAAACACTCTTTAGAAGGTGTTCTGTCTTCAGACGATCTGAAGCTTTAGATGATGTTTTCTCATTCTTTAAGATCTGAAACATAACAGAATCTTTGTGAAAGAATATTGCCATATAAATTCATCTATATTTTATATTTGTTGTTCATTAAAACTTTTTAAGGGAATGAGACTTAGAGTATTTTCATTACTCAAATTATTTTTGAGACTCAACAATCTCCCCCTTTTTAATGATGACAAATATAAAATATTCTGAAATCTGAAAAGGGTTTAAAAGATTAGAGTTTAGAAAATTCTCCCCCTTAACCAGATGTTTCATCTGAGATACTTATTCTCCTTCTGAAATGATCCTTCTCGTTCTGAAGTCTCTGAAGTACTCATGCTTTTACACTTTCAGATTTTGTTAGTCTTAAACAACATATATGTTTAATACTCCCCCTTTTGTCATCAATGAAAAAGGGTAAGTAACAGACACAACAAATAAATGCAGTTAAGACAAAGCATCAGCAATAAATGCACATAAGACAAGTCAGCAAACTTCTCATGCAGTAAGGGTTCATGTAAGCAGAATTGTTGCAAACAGAAATAAAACATAAAGATAAATAGAAATAACTTTGACAAGACAACATCATGAACTAGGTCGTAAGCCTTCTTAGAGCCTGCTCAGGCATTTCTTGCATAGCTTGCCTTTGACTATCCAGTTCAGCTACAACTGCTTCTTTCAGCTCATTGTGATTAGCCTTGATCTGTGCATGAGCAGTGAGGATCTGATCTGTTCGCAGTAGGAAAGCTTCATTTTGACTATGTGACACCCCAAGTTACCACTAAGAATGCTACATGTGTTACACGTGACCAACGAAAGTATTAATACAAATCGGTAAAAATTGCGGAATTATATATATTTTTTTAAATGGATTAGTAGTTGTCAACCTACTACATCTCTGGTTCTATTTTAAGTGTTTATAAAATATTATTTCCTTACTTGTGAAACTTGTTTTCGAAAAACGTCGAGAATGTTTACCAAGTCGCGTACTCATACATACATACATACATCTACATAACATCATAGGTGAAATAAACAGTGCATGGAATTATATACATAACAAGTGTACGTCTTGAGCATTACAACAGTAACATGAAAATATGAGTTCTAGAAGTGAATCAAATAATAATATGACCTCAACAAAATACAAGAAGAGAGGTCGCAACTCAGAGCTGTCACTACTAGACTCAATCAAAAGCACTACACTACTCATCGCTACTAGATTGGGAAGGGTCCTCCTCCGGCTCCTCCTCTGGATCCTCCTCCGGCTCCTCCTCTGGATCCTCCTCCGGCTCCTCCTCCTCGGACGTGTCTTCGATGATGATCAACTCTAACTCGTCCGAGAGAGAACGACCTTGCACATCAGAACGTAGAGACTGTGAACCCGATGCCTCAGAAGTAGGCGAGTATCTAGGGGAGTCTGGTCCAACCAGGTCTGCCATTCGTGATGACCGCGATGACACCAAAGATGCAGGACGAAGATGAGAATGACGTAAGGTAGTGTAGCGCACCAACTCTGGTGGCGTCTGGAACTTGAGAGTCACCAGTACAACGAAGTCCACTTCAGGTACTAAAGGGAGGCCAGGGTGAGTGATGATGACTCGAACCTCTCTAATGAAGACACACCAACTAGGTATGTCTGTCACTCTCCAGGAACCCTTGGGCATCCAACACAGCTCCACCCTCATTGACGTTATATCGAGGATCTCCAATGCCACCTATCAACGTAACGAAAGAGACACAACAAACAGATAGCAGAAAGGAAGGGTGAGAACACATCACATGAACTCACAAAACATAGGATATAGTGATTTAGAGCACACACGCAGGAAAATTCACACAGTCCATCCAAACAAAGAATCACACATGACATTATCATGATGCACATAAGCTATTGCATACTTTACAATTACAATGTTATAACTAATGCATGAGGGCCCGTGGAAACATCACCATCCGCAGAGCACAACAGCAACTGCCCGACCATATATGCACAATGTATCAGGAGTTAGAGTCTGTACTAGCACCGGTAAAAAGAGCATTGCTCATATATTTTGGCCAATCATTTTATCTGTCTTCCAGACAATCTCTACTGACCCCGAAACCTTGAGAGCGACAGGATAGTCGAGCCTGATCCCCTTCGTACTCGACAGTAGGGTGCGAGCCTACGTCACCTGAGCCTTTCTAGAACTCGACTATCCTCAGGGCTGGCATCCCATTTCAGGACCCACTGGAGTTCTTTGCAAAACCCAATGCACCCGTCCCAACCAGTTTCCCACTGTAGGTCGAAAGGTTTTCAACCTTGAATATCATCAATGCTTTATGATGCATGTCACACAATCAATGCTTTTCAGCATACACATCCTTACAGGTAAGGCCCATTGAACCATTCCACGTCACCACTCCCTGTGGTACGGCCCGATTCAATGTCTTCCCTTCACAATGAGATCCAACCCCCATTTCGGGTTGAAACTGCACTCTCTCACTAAGCTTCTCAAGTCTTATGCAGAAAGAGTATATTTATTATAAACATTTTAAGTTAATTTATACTAATGTTTTTCTTCAAATCAATGACCACTTTCACTTAAGTCCTATTGCTTACTAAGACTTATGGGCGTGTCTTATGAATAGTATTACTTATCTTAATTCATCCTATATGTCTAATTAGGACTAGGTTTAACCCTTAATTATGATTAATCTTTACTTAAGATCCTAATTAATTCCTAATTATTCCTTAATCTCTTCCTTAATCTTGGATTAGGCTTTTAATTATACTTGATTAAGGTTAATCACAATTAATTAGTTCTTAATTTCCATTAAGCCATAATTGCTCGATCAATACCACATTAGTAACTAATGATTAAGATTAAGGTTAATCTTCATTAGGGTTAATTAACATTAATCTTAATTAATTATTCTTCACTTGATTAACTTAAGTGGGTTGGGTTAATTAACTTAGGAAAATTGGATTAATAAGCCCACTAATTAAATTCTAAGTTTTAGTCTTGATAGTTTAGATTAGAGTTGAAGTCCAACTCTAACCTAAGCCCATGTCCATATAATATTTTTGGTTGACTTTGTGATGAGTCGTTAGACTTTTTATTTGGGCCACTAGGGCCCATAAACACTTTTACATTTTTCTCTTGACCATATCAAGATCAAACCAAGACTATCATGAGTTCCTCATGAACATACTCAAGAACATGAAGAACAAGGATGAACACCATGAATGTTCATCAAGAACACCAAAATTCAACAATCTCCAAAATTCACCAATTTCAAGCATGATCATCCACAGGCATTTTAACCAAGCAATTCCATACCAATTTATCAAAATACACCAATCAACATTATCAAGTTCACACCTTGCTCATAAGCTCAAAAACACCATTTTTCATGATTCAAGCACACCAATACATTTTACAATTCCAAACAATCACATGTGTGTACTTAGATTCATCATCCAAGCATGTTACAAGCATCAAATAAAATTTTAAATACATGCAGCCCATAAATCCCAAAATGGCTGAATAGTTCCAAGAGAAAAAGAGAAAATTTTTCCAACCAATTTCATCACTTGCATGCATCCAAAATCACCAAAAAAGTACATTTCAAGCATCATAAAATTTTTTAAAACATCATACAACCAATATGCATACAGCTGAACCATTTCTTGAAGAAATAGGTTCCAAGAATCCATTTTTACAAGGGACAAAGGTTTAGGGACAAGGATCAAGGGTAATCCTTAACTCTAGTCACCAATTCTACTAGAGTTCAAGGTTCTCCCCCCTTTACCTAAGGAAATTTCTTCTAGGAAAGGTGCAGCAAAATCCCAAACAGCTCCTCTTTTTCCCTCCTCTTGATCACCAAAACAAGATTCTTTAAAGGTTGGAAGCTAAAATTTGAAGATCAAGGTTCAAAGATGGAACCTTTCTCTTAGAAAGTGATGGAAAATTTTTGGAAGATGGAGAGAAAATGGAAGAGAGGCTCACGGCTTCTCTTGAGAAGGAAAAGGGAAATGAATCAAATTTTTCTCTTTTTGCATGTAAGTTGTAGGAAAACGTGGACAAGTGTTAAGGTACTAAGCTTTTTCATCACCTTTTTTTTCACTTTTGGAAAGTGTGAAGCCACCAAGTGGCACACATGCACACACAGCTTGGGAGAATAGAAAAGGGAGGATGATGCAGATTTTTCTGGCCCGGATCAAGGGTATTCGGGCCCGGTTCCAAAAAGAGTAGGGGTAAAATGGTAATTTTGCACCAAAATTCCAAAAATTCCCAAAAATTCCAGAAAAATAGGAAATTCATTCCTAACCTTAATTAAATCAATTTTGATGATTAAAAATAATTTTAATCGCTCAAAATTCAATAAATCACACAATAAGTCATACAGGAAAAAAAATGCGGGTGTTACAGACTACTCAAGGCATATTGTTCTCGAGAAAGAGCAACTAGTTCAGCTTCTAAGTTCTCTTCATAGAAAATCAAAGACAGATGTTTGTTGGTGAAGCGATAGTACTGAAAACCATATGGAAGATTGAACTTTGGAGGATCTTTGACTTGGATGAGATACTCAGGTCTGGTGAAAGGAAAACTTACTACCCATTCAGGATGGAATTCTCTGGCAGAGAAGTCAGACATAGGAAATCTCCCCCTAAAGAAGGTAGGTGTTTCTTGAGTGGTATTCTTCCCAACTTTCACCAAAGAGTCAGCATCATCCCACTGAGTTCCAGATGAACTGCCTTCCTGCTCAACTAGGTTCCAATGATAGTTCCACATAACCTTAGACAAAGTGTGATCTATGCCTTGATGTTCAGAGATAAATTCAGACAATCCTTCCCACTCTTCATTAGTTAGGACTCTGGGTTGCCTATCTCCTTTTATTACAACACCTTTATCCTTCTTGGGAGAAGTCTCAACAAAAGGATACCTTGGTACTATCTTATCAGGTTGCACCAGGATAGTAGTAGATAGCTTGGTATGCACTTTTATGGGTGGTATGAAGTCTCTAGGCCCAAAAGAACTTGAGTACTTGTCAACCAACTCAGATTCAAGGCATAATATTCTCACAACAGTCCATTCTTCATATGATAAGAAGTGTTGATCCTGAGAGAAAGGATCTAGTACCCTCCACTTGTGATAAGGGTTGATTATTCCATGCCTTATCTTCTCCAGTGAATCTGAGAGACTACCTCCCCCTGAACTGATAAGCCTCATTTGCCTTGCTACTGAAGCAGTTTCTAAAAGTAACCTTGAAGGAGGATGGCGAATTATGGGAGCAGCTTCCCTGAAGAACAACAATTCTTCATAGAGATTTGGAAATTTAGGTACTCTGGGCCTTTCTTCAAGAGGAACATTATAAAATCTATGCGGCACTTCAGCTACCCACAACATTTGCTGATCATTCTGAACTGTTAAGCTCAGATCATAAGTGAGTTCCCGTCTTAGATCTCTAGATTTCTCCCAGCAGTTCTGCTCTAGACAAAGTTATATTTCCTACAAACTAAACACTGCCTGAGTCTTCGTCTTAGTTGAGTTCAGGATAACCTGATAGAGATGAAGAAGATGGTGAAGATGGGTGTACTTCTTCTATGGTGCGGATCATTTTAGGTGGAGGGGCTTCATCCTCTGAAGTAGAAACATTTCCAAAGATAACCCTAGGCCTCTTAACAGGAGCCATAGAGCCTTCAACAACTTTCTTCTTCAGCTTGAGTTTCTCTACCTTTTTCTTCCTTTGTTCTTCAGCAACCTTGTGAAATTCCACAACATCTTCTTGCTGGATGCTTTTACTTCTTGTCACCATCTGAGGAGCCTTATCAACAGGAGCCAACAATCTTCTCCTTTTGATTTCCCTTGCTTTTGCACTGGCTCTTCTTCTTTTCAACCTGTTTTCATGCACAAGTTTTTCATCTTCAAGAACTGCTTGTTGAGCAACAACAACAATAGCATAGTCTTGTTTTTCTTGTTCTTCCTTCTTCTTTCTTTCTTCTTCTTCAATTTCCTCCACAACCTTTCTAGTATCAGCTTCAGGCAAACTGGTAGCAAGAGGGATAGCTTGGATTGGCTGGGTTACATCAAAAGGTTCAACACCTAGAGGTTCAAATTCTATCCTGATGTTGTCCTCTTCCTGTCCTGCGAAGATGAGAGTAGGCTGAGTAGCAACAACAGAGTTCTCAGTAACCTGTCCTACAATCTCAGAAGTAAGTGCAGGCATACTCTGAGCAGGTTCAAATTGTCTGAGCTGAACTTCCTTTTCAGTTGAAACTTCCTTCTGAAGCACTTTTATTCTTTTCTTCTTCACAATTTTGGTGGGAGTCTGAGCAGAGACAAACTTGTCTTTATGGGTGTCACCCTTCAGCTCATCCTCCAAAATCTCCAAAACCTCCACAGTGCTTTTCCCAGTTCTGCCAGCTTTGTCTCGGACAACTTCTTCTAATAGAGTTTTCTCAGAAGAGGGCTTTTTCACAACAATACCCCATTTTCTTAATATTCACCAGAGAGAAGAGAGCAAGACCTCTATGGTCATATAGTCTCTCAATGGGAACATTGAACTTCAGCAGGATCTTTGTAATGAGAGTGGTGTGGGTGTAGCTTGCAGCTGAATCATTCACCCTCTTCAGCATGTTGTAGAGAATGATCCTGGGAAGGTTCAAAAGCTTCTTCTCCAAAAGATTGATCACACAAAACCTTTCTAGTCCTGAGACATAGTTTTTGCTACCATACTTGGGCAAGATGCAACATCCCAATATGGCATGAAGAATCCTTGCCTTAGGATGCATGAGGGAGCTTTTAAATTCACTGGGCCCATAAAGACAAGTTTGTCTCTGCTCAGACTCCCACCAAAATTGTGAAGAAGAAAAGAATAAAAGTGCTTCAGAAGAAAGTTTCAACTGAAAAGGAAGTTCAACTCAGACAATTTGAACCTGCTCAGAGTATGCCTGCACTTACTTCTGAGATTGTAGGACAGGTTACTGAGAACTCTGTTGTTGCTACTCAGCCTACTCTCATCTTCGCAGGACAGGAAGAGGACAGCATCAGGATAGAATCTGAACCTCTAGGTGTTGAACCTTTTGATGTAACCCAGCCAATCCAAGCTATCCCTCTTGCTACCATCTTTGTAAACTTCTTGTTTCCACCATATTTTGCTTCCCATTCTGGAATAAACATCTATCCAGAATTTGGAACACCAGTTACAGCAACAATGGTGTCAGCATCTTGAAGTTGGCTGAATGTCTCTAGAAGGGGGGTTGAAAAGAGACTCTTTAAAGTTGTTCTTGAAAATTTATACACTGAAATTGAGTGTTGAGACGTGATCTCAAGTCTGCTGACTTGGGGTCTCTGTTAAGATAGGATATAACCAATTTCAATCTTTGTTGTTTGATTTAAGCTTGGGTTGTCTTAGACTTTTAATTCACACTCATTATATTCTAAGTTAATAACTTAATTGTTAACAGTGTTAAGGAGAGTCAAGTATAAAGCAAAATGACGAGATAAGTAAGAGAGATGGCACATGGATCTTCTCCTAGTTCACCCCACACCTTGGGCTACGTCCATTCCTCACAACACGTGAGATATCCACTATTGACAACCCGTCAATTACAAGTATTCTTACAGCCTCTTCAAGACGTCTCTCACACCAAGCCTAGGCACTCCCTATCTTGGCTGAGCCACAAGTATTCTTACAGCCTCTTCAGGACGCTCTCATCTCACTCCAAGACTAGGCACCTTCCTATCTTAGATGAGACAAGTTACAAGAATATGAAGTTGATATGGGTCTAGCTTCAAACATACACTGTATGGATAGGCAGTAGGTTTTAGCTAGTAGTTCTCTCTTCTAACTGAAAATATTACAATTTAAACAGGAGAAAAGGATGGAGACTGATGAGATTCTCAAGTTGAGATTAGGTATGAATATGAACTGCTTGAGATGAGCACTTGAGATAAGTCGAGATGCAGTAGATGTTCAATGATTAGTGTAGTCTCTCATGTTTTTCCACTGTAGCTCTCAGGATTTATATCAAAGGATAGTTAGCCGTTTCTGACCGTTTATAGCCGTTGGAACAGTGTCAGGCCTTGCCTGCTGGATGAGTGTATCTGTTGTTCAAGTACAAACGTCACTGTGTTAGTTGCAAAGTGTACTGGATCTCTTTTATTCTGACTTGATGACCTGTCCAGTTGAACTGTACTTGAGTCTCTTCTGAGTCTATCTCTCTTCTCTTGCATCTATTACTTGGATCTCTTCTCTTGTGTCTGACCGTGAGACAGCGTCTCAAGCTGATCTCACATCTCTTCTTAACTTGTGTTGATCTCTTGGTCAATTTAGAAACTTAGTCTCATCCTTTTACTGTCTTGATCAATGAAGCTTATGATGCACTTTTGGATCTGTCTCTTTCTCTTGAAATGATCTCTTGACTCTGCATCTGTTCTTGAGACGTCGTCTCAAGCTGTTTCTGAGTCTCTTCTTGTTTGATGCTTCACGCTTCTTGATGCTTCCTTGTTTCTTTGTTTTGACATATATGGATCTTTGAATTCTGCAAAACAGATTCTAACATTGTTCTGCCACATGCTTGAGGACACGGTTAGTAATAACAAGATGCATCTCATATATTTAAACTTAGTGGTTTGGCATATTAAAAACTCTTGGAGGTGAGTTTGTCTCAACAATCTCCCCCCTTTTTTATGATGGCAAACCATAGAATTTAAATTTTAAATGGATAAGATTTGAAGTCATTAGATGCAGTAATTAACACCCCCTGAGTTATGCAATTCTTATTTCTTTTTAAGGAGATGAGCTCCCCCTGAGTTAGAGATCTAATATGTTGAAAGTTATTTTACATAATATTTTGCTAAAGAGATTTACCACAGATTAATCACAACAAATAAATGTGAACAGAGAGTCATTTCATTAATCAGGAAAGGGAATACATAATTTGATAGCAAAAGATGCCACTGCATCTCATCAAAACAAAGAAAAGATGCTATTACATCTTAAACATTTCAAAACATCATTCAAAACATCCTAAAAAAACTACATAAAGCTGCAATCTTAAATAAACAAACTAAGACTCTCATCAGATGCTAAACATCTAACCAACTCTCCCCCTTTTGCCATTATCAAAACAGGGGAAACTAGAAAAGCTAGGAAGAAGGAGAAGAGAGATGAAGATGGGTGCATAAAAGCTTATGGAATTTCAGGCAGAGGAGGTAGATTAGAGAGATCAAGATTCATCTTCTTGTTGAAATCATTTGAAATGCGAATAGCTTGAAGGACTGTGTCAAGTCCATCAAGGATAGCCTCTGGCCTCTTTTTCTGATGTTTCAACTTCTTGAGGATCTTCTTCTGATTCTGCTTAATTCTGGAGTGGAGATCTTGCTGATGTTGTTGTTGTTCTTCATGGAGCTGATTCAGAAAGGTTGATGGAGTTGGAGATGTGAGGGGGAATAGATGGTTCAGATGTTGTAGATTGAGGGTGTTCAGGTGGAGGTGCAGATTGGTCATATTTTGGTTGAGGAGAGCTGAGCAGAATTGAATCCACAAAGAACTTGCTAGGTGTAGGAAGAGAGGTTTGAAATGAGTGAGATGGCTCATACTTAGCTGGAGTCCTTTGTTAAGCAGTGGGTATCTCTTCAGTCTCAACAACATCAGTTGGAGTCTCTTGTATGGCCTTAGGAACTGAGATAGTATTTTCTTTCTCTAAACTTACAAGAGTCTCAACACCAATTTTTGTGATGGGAGAGACATCAAATTGATTGATTGCTTGCTGAGGAGATGGAGGTGGTGTCTGATGATGTGGAGACTGGGATTGAGGATCAGGTGCTGGTTCTTGCATCTCAGGTGCTGGCTCTTCCACAGCAGGTGCTTCTGTGTTAATTGGCTGAGGCTCTAGTTGAGTTAGAGCAGATGAGACGTGCTCTGATCTCGTCTTCTTCTTCTTCTTTCTCTTAGTCTTAGCCTCAGTAGAGACAAAGGTTAAGACTTTCTCTTCTTCTGTTCTCTAGGGTTCTCACAACCTTCTAGAGATCCCTCAGTAGCCTTGTTAACCACTTTCTTCTTTTTCTTCTTTTTATGGGTCTCAGATAATTTTGATGATGGAGAAGCTTGAGTAGTAGGAGGAATAGGAGCAGTATTTTCAAGTGGAAAGGTTGGAGGAGGAATTAACTTACCATCTAAACTCAGAGACTTGAGATTTGATTTGCCAATCAGTCCTGGCTTTTCAGACGTCTTTTCACAGCCACTGAGGTCAACTTTGAAATGCTTCATGATTTTCGTGGTGAACATTCCAAATGGTAGAGAGGAAGTGACTTTGGAGTTGTAGAAGGCATGTGCCATGTGCCTTAGAATTAGAAAGGGAAGATTTAGAGGGATATCGTGTTTGAGATGATACATGACCATCAAATCTTGAGTGTAGATCTTGTTGAATGTGCCAGCTCTGGGCATGATGCATTTGGCTACCAGGTGAAAGAGGAATTTCCCAAAATGATTGAGAGAGGAGGAGGAGTCTGTGACCTTTGCTTCTTTAAACAAAGAAGTTCCCAAGCTTGCAACTGGGATTCCTATTTGATTCCACCCGTCTTCTTCGTTGTAGAGCCTATTTCCAGTCACTGGGGCTTGAATGATGGCCCCCAGGGATTCTTCAGTGAGTTCAATATGAACTCCTTTAAGATTGACTATCACATGGGGTAACCCCTGAGAAGCACCCTTATCCTTGGTGCAAGCAGCATAAAAGGCCCTTGTCATTTTTTGAAAGACTGGCTCTGTCATAGACATATAGTCTTCCCAGCCCTGCTTCCTGAGATAAGGAACAATATCCCAGTTTTCTTCTTTCAGTTCCTTAAAGTTAATAAGTCTCCCAATCACTATTTTCTTTTCAGCAAACTTTTTGATAAACTTTTCTTCCACTTCTGCATTTTCAAAGAGATCAGACTGAAATGAGAGCTTCTTTCCTTCAACAGCCTTGCCCTTTTCTTTGAAGATTCAGGCTGGGTGAGGTCTATATGGACCGGAGATTTTGGAGCTTGGTGTGCTGTAGTTTGAGTTATGTTTGAAGCAATCCTTTGAGACTTCATTCTTCGAGGAAGGGGTGTACTTTTCTTTAAAGAAGTGGACTCAGAGGAAGGTGAGGGTTGAGACTGAGTTTATGAGGGCTCAGACTCCGTACTGGGCTGTGGAGATGGAGAACGACTGAGCCGTTCTTGACTTGAATGAACGTTGATGGATTATGACTGTTCAGATGAAGACATCTTGATTTCAAGAGATGAAGACGAAGAAGATTTATCAGAGTAGGGAAGTTTGATAGCTTTGATCTTGATGCGCATCTGAGAGAGAGGAAAGAGATGAGGTGTGGGTTTTGAGTTTGTCTTAAATAGAGGGAGGAGTTGAGAGAGAGAGAGAATGAGTGTGCAAATGATGAGGGAGCAGTTAATGAACGGTTGAGAAGTGGTTGGCTCTCCTTTTATATAGTAACGACTAGTTTACTAATGAGTGGGGAGTTACTAGTCGTTAGTTAACGGCTCCTTTTTACCCACTGTAACGTCTCAGTCAATAGTGAGACATGAGTTGAGATGCATCATGAGACGCTCCTCGTCTAGCATGCTCCTGAGACGTCATCTATTCTCAGATGACTCCTTTCAGTCTCATCTCTTTGAGACTCACAACTTGTTTCATCTTACAATTCTTAACTCAAAGAGCACATATTTAATAATTTTAGATTCTCAAGAAATCTTTCTTCTACTAAAGGCTCAGTGAAGATATCAGCAAGTTGATTTTTGGTATCAACAAAGATGATGATTTTTGGTATCAACAAAGATGATTTCCACATTTCCCTTTTGCACATGGTCTCTTATAAAATGATGCTTAATATCTATATGTTTAGACCTTGAATGATGAATAGGATTTTTTGCAAGGTTTATAGCACTTGTATTGTCATAATAAATGGGAATATTAGAGTACCTGAGTGCATAGTCTTGCATTTGAGACTTGATCCACAAAATCTGAGTGCAACATGCAGCTGCTGAAACATATTCAGCTTCAGTTGTGGACAAAGCTATTGTATTCTTTTCTTGCAAGACCAGGATATAAGACATTTCCCAAGGAATTGACAAGTGCCACTAGTGCTCTTCCTATCCATTTTATCTCCAGCAAAGTCAGCATCACTGTATCCTATGAGTTTAAAACTTGAACCTTTCTCATACCAGAGACCAAGATTAGTGGTTCCTATTAAATATCTAAAAATTCTTTTGACAGCAGAAAGATGAGATTCCTTAGGATCTGACTGATACCTTGCACAGATCCCCACAACATACTGAATATTAGGTCTGCTGGCAGTTAGGTACATAAGGGATCCAATCATACCTCTGTAGAGCTTTTCTGAGACAGCTTTACCAGTCTCATCTTTGTCAAGCTGAGTTGAGGGGTGCATTGGAGTCTTCATTGGCTTGGCATCACTCATTTTGAATTTTGTCAGTAAATCTCTTGCATATTTCTCTTGACAGATGAAGATGCCTTCTGACATTTGCTTTATTTGCAGCCCAAGGAAGAATCTTAGTTCACCCATCATGCACATTTCAAATTCTCCCTGCATGAGACTTGAGAATTCTTGACAAAGAAGCTCATCAGTGGATCCAGAAATAATGTCATCAACATAAATTTGAACAATCAATAAATCTTTGTTAACATCCCTTTTAAACAATGTGGTATCAATCTGTCCTATAGTGAATCCATTTTTATGTAAAAATGAACTTAACCTGTCATACCAAGCTCTTGGAGCTTGCTTGAGGCCATACAAGGCCTTTTTAAGTCTGAGGACATACTCTGGATGATGGGGATCTTCAAAACCTGGTGGTTGCCTTACATAGACTTCCTCTTCAATAAATCCATTTAGGAATGTACTCTTTACATCCATTTGGTAGAGCTTGAAGTCCTTGTGAGCAGCAAAAGCCAATAAGATTCTTATTGCTTCAAGTCTGGCAACAAGAGCAAAAGTTTCATCATAGTCAATTCCTTCCTGTTGGTTGTATCCTTGAGCCACAAGTCTTGCTTTGTTTCTCATGACTTTGCCTTCCTAATTCAGCTTGTTTCTGAATACCCATCTGGTTCCAATAATGGATTGATAAGAGGGAGGTGGAACCAGATCCCAGACTTTGCTCTTTTCAAATTGGCTCAACTCTTCTTCCATTGCTTTAATCCATGATTCATCATTAAGAGCTTCATGTATGTCTTTTGGTTCTATCTCAGATAGAAGGGCTATCAAGTTCTCAGCATCTCTGAAGGAAGATCTAGTCTTGACTCTATCTGAGATTTCTCCAATTGTTTGTTCTCTGGGATGAGATCTCACTAGTCTCCAGCTTCTGGGAAGTTGAGATGCATGCTCATTCTGGATCTTTAGACTTTCTTGTCTTGGTTCCCTGATCTCAGGATGTCCATCTGTTTTATCTTCTTCTTGGGGTTCATGAGATGAGTCAGGATTAATGCTTCTGTTAGACATCATCTCAGATTGGGCTTCTCTTCTATGTTCAGGCTGAGATGATCTCATCAGTTTCGGTTCAGGTGAGGATCTCTTTTCAGCTTCCTGAGTTGAGATTCTCAATTCTCCCATCATCTCTTCTATTTCTTCATCTACTCCTTTCTGAGAGCTGCCCTGTATCTCATTAAAGACTACATGAATAGATTCTTCTGTAGTTTTAGTTTTTAGATTGTATACTCTATAAGCTTTTGAAGTCTGTGAATTTCCTAAGAAAATTCATTTATCAGATTTTGTATCAAACTTGCTTAGTTGATCTTTAGTGTTCAGGATGTAACAATCACAACCAAAAACATGAAAGTATGAAATTGAGGGCTTTCTCCCTTTCCACAGCTCATATGGAGTTTTATTTAAAATCTTTCTTATAGTGACTCTGTTTATCATATAGCAGGAGGTGTTAACTGCTTCTGTCCAAAAATATTTTTCAATTCCAGAGTCACATAACAAAGTTCTTGCCATCTCTTGAAGGGTCCTGTTCTTTCTCTCAACTACTTCATTCTATTGAGGAGTTCTTGGACATGAGAAGTTATGAGTAATGCCATTTTTATCAAAAAATCTTTGAAACTCAGCATTCTTAAACTCTCCTCCATGATCACTCCACACGGTACCAATTCCATACCCTTTCTCAAACTGAATCTTTTTGCAAAAAGTTTTGAAGGAATCATAAGATTCATCCTTCTAAGAGAGGAATAGAACCCTGGTGAACCTAGAGAAATCATCCACAATTACAAAACCATACTTTTTACCACTAAGGCTTGCAGTTTTAGTTGGTCCAAATAGATCAATGTGGAGGATTTCAAGAGGTCTGGTGGTTGAGACATGAGACTTGGACTTGAAACTTGATTTGTTGTGCTTGCTTTTCACACAGGACTCACATATCATGTCTTTGTCAAATTTTACTTTAGGTAATCCTTTGACAAGAGACTGACTTGCCAGCTAACTTATGGTCCTCATGTTAATATGTCCAACTCTCTTATGCCAAAGCCACTTCTCATGATCATGAGACATGAGACATGTGAGATCAGATAGGCTCTCAAGTGAGACTGAGTAGAGATTTTTGTTTCTTTTTCCAGAAAAGGCTGTTTTCCTAGTTTTAGAGTCTATGATCTCACAGTAAGTGGGTTGGAAATTAACATGACAACCATTGTCACACAACTGGCTTATACTCAGCAAATTATGTTTCAACCCTTCAACAAAGTAGACATTTTTAATTTGAGCTGAGTTTGTCTTACCAATTTTACTTATGCCCTTGATTTGGGCCTTACTGTTGTCTCCAAAGGAGACAACTCCTATTGCTTTCTCTTCAAGTGACAGGAACTTGCTTTTGTCCCCTGTCATGTGCCTTGAACATCTACTGTCCAGCACCCACATTTTCTTTGACTTTGCTGCTACTAGGAACATCTGTTACAACACAAGATTTAGCTTTAGGTACCCACTTATATTTGGGTCCTTCATGGTTAGTTACCCTTATCTTGAATGCTACATGTCTCAAGTAACATTCAGTGGCCTTTTGGCCAAACTTGCTGTAACAAGAACATCTTTCCTTCCTTCTTTTTATTGAAGGAACAAAGAAGTCCTTATACCAGATCTCAATAGAAGACTTCTCATAGCCCAATCCAGCTTTATCAAAAATTCCTTTTGAGACCCAATGAGTCTCTCAAGATTTTTTGTTCCCTTTACGAACTTTGCTAGATCATCTATGAGAGTTCTATTTTGTTTCTTGAGTTTCTGGTTTTCTTCAGAAAGAGTTCTTTGATCTTGCTCATTATGAGATCGATTCTTTGTTTTAACAAGCTCAGAGAGTCTCATGTGAGACAACATGAGACTGTTGTTTTTATGATTCAAACTCTCATTTTCTTTTTCTAAAAATTTCACTTTTTCAAGAGTTGTGTCCAGTTCAGATTTTTAGAAGAGAGCTCTTTGAGACAAGAAGGTTTGAATCATATAGATGATTTTCAAAAGCAGACTTAAGCTCACTAAAGGAGAGTTTTGAGTCAGATTCATATACCTCTTCATCAGATGAGTCACCATTTTCCATGAGACACAGATTAACAGATTCTTCATCTTGACTCTCATCTACTTCTGTGTCATCCCAAATGGCCATCATTGCCTTCTTTCTAGGGCTCTTTTTCATCTCCTTTTTGAGTAATGGACATTCAGACTTGATATGTCCAGGTTTTCTGCATTCAAAACAGATAAATTGTCCCTTTCTGTCAGATTTTACTTCTCCTCATCTTGAGGGAAAGCTTCTTCTTCCACTTCCTCTAGCTCTCCACATGCGTCTGATCTTTCTTGAGATGTAGGCTAGCTCATCATCCATCTCACTTTTATCATCTCCTTCATCTTCTTCAGTTTCTGTGTCATGAGATGAGTTTAGTGAAGTCTGTTGAGATGAGCTTACCTTTTACCTTTGGAGCTACTGGATGATGCCTTCAAGGCTATTATCTTAGGGCATCTGATGAGATCTTCCTCCATCAGCTCCTGCTCATGAACCTTCAAAGATCCAAGGAGTTCATCCAATCTGAGAGTGCTCAGATCCTTGGCTTCTTGAATAGCTGTGACTTTAGGTCTCCAAGGTTTGGGCAGGCTCCTCAGGATTTTTCTTACCATCTCTTGATTTGAGTAGGTTCTTCCTAAGGACTTGAGGTCATTTGTAATGATAGTGAACCTTCTCACCATGTCCTCAATACCTTCATCTTCATTCATTTTGAAGAGCTCATACTGTCTGACCAGTATGTTGATTTTAGCTTCTTTTACTTGATTTGTCCCTTCATGCTCTATCTCAAGAGCATTCCATATTTCTTTAGCTGTAGCACATCCAACCACCTTGTCATATTCAGTTCTGCTTAAGGCACATGTGAGTAAGTATTTTGCTCTTGAATTCAGTACATATCTTGCTTTCTCAGCATCTGTCCATGTCTCTCAAGGCTTAGCTGTCCTGAGCCCAAGCTCATCTGTGATATGGGGCTTGTAATGTCCCATTTCAATGATTTCCCATAGATCAGCATGTTGAGATTCAATAAATAATCTCATCCTGTCCATCCAGTAGTAGTAGTTAGTTCCATCAACGGCAGGTGGTCCGTTGGTATATGTTCCTTCAGGAATAAACAGGCTTGCACTTGGTCCAGCCATTGGATCTTTTCCTCTTCACACGTAGGTGTGCTCAACCCCAAAGAGGCCGAGCTCTGATACCAACTGAAGTTGGCTGAATGTCTCTAGAAGGGGCGGTTGAATAGAGACTCTTTAAAGTTGTTCCAGAAAATTTATACACTGAAATTGAGTGTTGAGACGTGATCTCAAGTCTGTTGACTTGGGGTCTCTATTAAGACAAGATATAACCAATTTCAATCTTCGTTGTTTGATTTAAGCTTGGGTTGTTGTAGACTTTTAACTCACACTCAGTTATATTCTAAGTTAATAACTTAATTGTTAACAGTATTAAGGTGAGTCAAGTATAAAGCAAAATGATGAGATAAGTAAGAGAGATGGCACAGGGATCTTATCCTGGTTCACCCACACCTTGGGCTACGTTCAGTCCTCACAACACGTGAGATATCCACTATTGACAACCCGTCAATTACAAGTATTCTTATAGCCTCTTCAGGACATCTCTCACACCAAGCCTAAGCACTCCCTATCTCGGCTAAGCCACAAGTATTCTTACAGCCTCTTCAAGACGCTCTCAGCTCACTCTAAGACTAGACACCTTCCTATCTTAGATGAGACAAGTTACAAGAATATGAAGTTGATATGGGTCTAGCTTACAAACATACACTGTATGGATAGGTAGTAGGTTTTAGCTAGTAGTTCTCTCTTCTAACTAAAAATATTACAATTTAAAAAGGAGAGAAGGATAGAGACTGATGAGATTCTCAAGTTGAGATTAGGTCTGAATATGAACTGCTTGAGTTGAGCACTTGAGATAAGTTGAGATGCAGTAGATGTTCAATGAGTTGTGTAGTCTCTCATGTTTTTCCACTGTAGCTCTCAGGATTTATATCAAAGGGTAGTTTAGCCGTTTCTGACCGTTTATAGCCGTTGGAACAGTGTCAGGCCTTGCCTGCTGGATGAGTGTAGTCGTTGTTCAAGTAAAAATGTCACTGTGTCAGTTGCACAATGTACTGGATCTCTTTTATTCTGACTTGATGACCTGTCCAATTGAACTATACTTGAGTCTCTTCTGAGTCTGTCTCTCTTCTCTTTCTATCTCTTACCTGGATCTCTTCTCTTGCGTCTGACCGTGAGACAGCGTCTCAAGCTGATCTCACATCTCTTCTTAACTTGTGTTGATCTCTTACTCAATTTAGAAACTTGGTCTCATCCTTTTACTGTCTTGATCAATGAAGCTTATGATTCACTTATGGATTTGTCTCTTTCTCTTGAGATGATCTCTTGACTCTGCATCTGTTCTTGAGACGTCGTCTCAAGCTATTTCTGAGTCTCTTCTCGTTTGATGCTTCACGCTTCTTGATGCTTCCTTGTTTCTTTGTTTTGACATATATGGATCTTTGAATTCTGTAAAACAGATTCTAACATTGTTTTGCCACATGCTGGAGCACACAGTTAGTAATAACAAGATGTATCTCATATATTTAAACTTAATGGTTTTGCATATTAAAAACTCTTGGAGGTGAGTTTGTCTCAACACATCTACGATGATCTTCACTCCCATCACTGTGGTTTTAAATCCTTGATACTTACCATCTCGAGAAGAAATGTCTTCAGCATTCTTCCAGAAATCTACCACACTCTGCTCATGCCATGCACAATCAATGGCAGAGAAGAAGTTGGTCCAACCACACGCCTCGAAGATCTTTGAGAGATAAATGCCACTAGCTTGAAGTTCATCAAGGTTTATAGTCTTGGAAGGAACAACTTGACCACCAGCAGATTTATTGGATGCCATTGTTGTGTGCTTTTAGTGAGAACGACGAACACATAGAAGAACAAGGTACTTAGGGCACAAGGAATGGCAAAGGTTTACAGAAGAGAGAGTGAAAGCAGTAGCCTGTAGCTGTACCCAACATGTCCTTTAAATAACTGTCACAATAGTAATGATAACAGTTGTTGCCTTGGAGAACGTGCAGTCATGCTGAGAGTAGTTACTCAGAGAAGGATACCAAACATTTTTCAGCTTGCCATGTCATCAGACTCAGTTACTTCAGATGCACATGCTTATTTAGATAAAGATGCATGTTCAAATGCAACATATATTCAGATGATGTGCATGTTCAGACGCAAGCATTCACATTTCAGACAAAGCCAAGATATTCAGATTATTTCTTATGAACTTAAATCTATCTTTAGTCAGAGGCTTTGTGAATATATCTACCCATTGATGTTCAGTATCAATGAACTTTTTATCAAAGACTCCTTTCTGAACATAGTCTCTAATGAAATGATGCTTGATTTCTATATGCTTTGCCCTAGAATGTTGAATGGGATTCTTGGATAAGTTAATTGTACTAGTATTATCACACATTACAGGAATAGAATGAACATCAATGTTAAAATCTTCTAACTGGTATTTTACCCATAGCAGTTGTGAACAACAACTGGCTGCAACAATATATTCAGCTTCAGCTGTAGAAAGAGCAATAGTGCTTTGCCTTTTGCTGGACCAGCTAATCATGTTGTCACCAATGAAATGGAAACCTCAACTTGTTGATTTTCTTTCAAGTTTATCTCCAGCAAAATCAGCATCACATAATCCCACTAACCTACAATACTTACTTCTCTTAAAGCAAAGACCAAGATTAGTAGTACCATTTAAATATCTGAAAATTCTCTTTACAGCTTTGTAACGAGTTATTCTTGGATCAGGTTGAAACCTAGCACAAAGACAAACACTGAACATTATGTCAGGTCTGCTTGCTGTCAGATACAATAGTGAACCAATCATTCCTCTATACAAAGTTTGATTCACTGGTTCTTTCCCTTCATCTTTGCTGAGAGCAACAGAAGGATGCATAGGAGTTGTCATGGGCTTGCAATTACTCATGTTGAACTTCTTAAGCATTTCTTTTGTATATTTTTCCTGATGGATCCATATACAATCAGATTTTTGCTTTATCTGAAGTCCTAAGAAGAACTTAAGTTCCCCCATCATGCTCATCTCAAACTCAGATTGCATAAGCTCAGAAAATTCTTTGCATAATGAAGAATCAGTGGAACCAAATATAATGTCATCCACATATAACTGAACAAGAATGAATTCTTTGTTAGACTTTTTTCTGAAAAGAGTTGTGTCTACTTTTCCTCTTTGAAAACCATTTTTGATCAAAAAGTTGCTCAATCTGTCATACCAAGCTCTTGGGGCTTGTTTCAGACCATAAAGAGCCTTTTTCAGTTTGAAAACATGTTCTGGAAAAGTAAAATCTTCAAAACCAGGTGGGGTTGTCTAACATAGACCTTTTCCTCAATAAATCCATTGAGAAAGGCACTCTTTACATCCATCTGATATAAGGTGATGCCATTATTTACTGCATAAGAGAGTAAAATCCTGATGGCTTCAAGCCTAGCTGCAGGAGCAAAGGTTTCAGTGAAGTCAATACCTTCTTGCTGATTGTAGCCTTGAGCAACAAGCCTGGCCTTGTTTCTGATCACCTTCCCTTCTTCTGACAGCTTGTTCCTAAACACCTATTTGGTTCCTATTATAGTTTTCCCATGGGGTCTAGGTACAAGTGTCCAGACATCACTCCTAGAAAATTGGTTCAACTCTTCTTGCATGGCTAGGATCCACCCTTCATCATGCAGAGCTTCCTCAATATTTTGAGGTTCAATCTCAGAGAGGAGTGCAAGATTGTTCAAGCTTCTGAGCTTTGATCTTGTTCTCACTCCTTCTGAAGTGTCACCTATTATTTTCTCTCTTAGATGATGAGTTTTGTATCTCCAATCACGACTGTGAGGAAATACACACTCTGTCTGAGACTCAATAATGTTGGTCTGAGAAGGTCCAGCTTCAGACACAGGTTCAATCTCTTGCTCAGTAGGTCCTTCAGATGATTCTTCAGATTTAACTTCTGGATTTATCTGCATACCTGCAAAATCCTCTTTAAGATCTGATAGTTCCCTATCAGTCTCTTTAAAGTCATTGAATCTTACATGGATAGATTCTTCCACAATTAAGGTTCATTAGTTATATACTCTGTAAGCCTTAGAGGTTTTAGAATATCCAATAAAGAAACCTTTATCAGACTTAGCATCAAACTTTTCTAAATCATCTTTAGGGTTGAGTATGAAACACTCATATCCAAAGATATGGAAGTAGGATATGTTGGATTTTCTTCCTTTCCACACTTCATATGGAGTCCTTTTGAGAATTGGTCTTACCAAAATTCTGTTTTGAATGTAACAGGCTGTGTGAACAACTTCTGCCCAAAAGGATCTAGGTAGGTTGCTTGAAATGAGCATCGTTTTCCCCATCTCTTGCAAGCTTCTGTTCTTTCTCTCAACAACCCCATTTTGCTGAGGTGTTCTAGCCACAGAGAAATTGTGTGAGATCCCATTCTCATCACAGAACAGTCTGAAGCTTGAGTTTTCAAATTCTCCACCATGATCACTTCTGATAGCAGATATGCAAATTCCTTTTTCATTCTGCACCTTCTTACAAAATTTTGTGAAATTCTCAAAGGTTTTCTCCTTGCTTTTTAGGAATATAACCCATGTGAATCTTGTATAGTCATCAACAATGACCAATCCATATTTCTTTTTGCTAAGACTTTCTGTTCTAGTAGGACAAAAAAATCCATGTGAAGCAGTTCCAGAGGTCTGCTAGTTGAAACAACATTTTTACTCTTAAAAGAGCTTCTAGTTTGTTTCCCTTTCAGACAATTTTCACATAAAATATCATATTTGAAAGAAAGTTTTGGTAAACCTTTAACCAGATTGTGTTTGGTTAGCTTTGAGATCAATCTCAAGCTGGCATGCTCAAGTTTTCTGATGCCAAATCTATTTTTCATCTTCAATTGAAACAAAGCACTTCACATTTTGATTTGCAAGATCCTCTAGATCAATCTTGTACACATTATTGTGTCTCTTAGCAGAAAAGAGGATATGATCTGAAGCATCTTTGACTATACAACCTTCTTTAGTGAAAGATACAACATATCCATTGTCTCATAATTGACTTATGCTCAAAAGATTGTGTTGCAATCCTTCCACTAGAAGTACATTCTTAATCAGGGAAAAAGGAGTCATACCTACTGTCCCAATACCAGTGATCTTCCCTTGCTGATTTTCACCACAGGTGACCACTCCACCTGCCTTGGGTCTAAGGCTTTGGAACAAACACCTTTCTCCAATCATATGTCGCGAGCACCCACTGTCCAGGTACTATTTTGTGGTGTTTCTTTTGTCCTGTTAAACACATATGCAACGAGAACAATTAAACTCTTAGGTACCCATATTTTCTTGGGTCCTCTCTTATTAGTTTTGGGTCTTATTTTCCCTCCGTGTCTTCATTGGGACTCCACATGTCCAGGTTTGCCACAGTTGGAACACCCATTACCTTTCTTGGGTCCTTTATCAGGTACTTTAAAATTTAAAGATTCAAAAGAAGATGTGTCTGAATAACCTAAACCACTTCTGACAAAGGAATGCCTCTGAGAGCCCAATAATCTGTTCAGATTATCAGTTCCTTTGACAAATTTGGCTAGATTCAGAGTTAATTCTCTAATCTTGTTTTTGAGCTTTTTATTCTCTTTTGCAAGATTATCAGAATTACTAGGATCTTGCTGAAGCAGCTTTTCTTTGAGAGCAAGGTTTTCTTTTTGTAAATTTTCATTTTCTAAAGCAGCTTGAGTAAAAGCTCTTGAAAGTTCCTTGAACTCATTGACTAGCTCTCTACTACTTTCAACAAGGTCATCATATTGATCTTGTAGAGTTTGAGGGATTACCTCAGAGTCTAAACTGTCTGAAGATGGTAGGCTTGCCATCAGACAGAGATTATCTTCTTCTGAAGTGTCCTCCTCTTCTTCTAAAGTGGAATCATCCAAATCTTCCCATGTTGCCATTAATCCTTTCTTTTTCTTGAAGAACTTTTTCTTCTGAAAGGTTGGTTTTCTCATCTTGGGGCAATCAGCCTTCATATGTCCTGGCTGTTTGCATTCAAAACAGGTAATTTTGTCAGTATTAAAAGATTCTTTACCTGACTTACATTGTCTGAAATTGGAAGGTTGAGATCTTCTGAATCTCCCTTTTCTTTGCAGCATTTTCTTAATCTTCTTGCTGAGAAGAGCAAGATCTTCATCTTTTGAATAGCCTTCAGATTCAGTATCATCATCTAAAGTTTCCTCTGCTTGCATAGCTTTCATGCTGCCATGCCTAGGTTGTCTGGCCTTGGAGTTTAATGCCAGTTATTTCTTCTTGGTGTCATCCTCCCCAAGTTCTAACTCATGGACTTTGAGAGAGCCCAGTAGTTCCTCCATTCTGAGAGAGTTTAAATCTCTGGCTTCTTGAATGGCAGTAACCTTGGGTCTCCAGGACTTTGGTAAGCTTCTTAGAATCTTTCGATTATTATCTCCAGATTCAAAAGTTCTTCCCAATGACCTAAGTCCATTAGTTATTGTCTGAAACCTTCCAAACATTTGGTCTATGGTTTCAGACTCTTCCATCTTGAACATCTCATACTGATGTACAAGCATACTTATCTTGAATTGCTTTACAGTCTCAGTCCCTTCATGAGCTGCTACAAGCGTATCCCAGATCTCCTTGGCAGATGAACAACCATGAACCTTCTTATATTCTGACTTGTTCAAAGAACATATCAGATAGAGTTTGGCCTTGGCATTTAGTTGAACTCTAGCCTTCTGCTCCAAGGTCCATTCAACCTTAGGTATGGGCACTCCATTATGCATGGGAACGTAGTCTCCATCAGTAACCACATCCCAGACATCAATGTTGTTGCTTTCAATAAACAACTTCATACGATCCATCCAATAGTGGTAATCCACTCCATTGAATGTTGGGGGTCTCG
Source organism: Sesbania bispinosa (assembly GCA_026901365.1). NCBI lineage: Eukaryota > Viridiplantae > Streptophyta > Magnoliopsida > Fabales > Fabaceae > Sesbania > Sesbania bispinosa. Next base: position 91,087 of record QLOH01000033.1, read on the forward strand.
TGATGGAGGCTCCTTCAGTGATGTACTATCCGTTGCTGGTAGAAGTTTCCATTGGATCTTTATCCTCTGCACTCATTAGGTGTGCTAACCCCGAGGATAAGCTCTAGTACCAACTGATGGAAATACAGGGAAACACTAGAAGGGGTGTTGAGTCTCAGAAGATAATTATCAGAAATTTATCTTGAGTCTCATGCTCTTAGAAATTTTAATGCATTACAAATATAAAACATAATGATGTTTATAAGAATATCCTCTCACAAACATTATACTTAATTTCAGATCAACAATGTTGAGAATGATCATTTGAAAGGCTTCAGAACGTCTTACAGCCAAACATCATCTGAAGTGTTTCATCGTCTGAAATCGATAAAGTCTAACATATTGGTTGCATTTGAAGGCTGAAGATATCAAAATCAAATGAAGACCTTTTGAAGACGTCGTTGTCTATGCAGAACTGTCATCTTCTTGGTCTAACCTATTTCAGCACAAGAATCAGACATGCTTATATACCTTGTTCAAGAGTATTGCACAAATAAGGAAATTCTTCAACGCCTGTTGTACCTGCAACGAAAAAGCATTGTATGCGCAGAACCTGCACCTGAAAAATAGTCCCAGGTTTTGCTGGAAAAGAAACCCAACGTCTTTGAGCATTTAATGCTATTAGACAACGGGAAACAAAGTATCAAAGGCTATATAAAGGTGCGTGAATTTGAAGATCAGTAGCAATTAAAAGAAAAATCCTTTGAGTCCTTACGCTGCAAAAATGATGTGAAAAATCACTCTGTTAATTTATTGTATAATTTTATTTCATATCCTGAGTTAATCTCAGTTTGTACTTGAGTTCTAGCTATATCAGAGATAGTTTTATAGAACATTTTCTATTTAGCTTAAACAGTTTGGTTTATAAGCCTGGAGAGGCTTTCTGTATAAAGAATACTTGGGTTTTACACTTGGATAAGTGTTTGAGAGCCTGGAGAGGCTTGCTGAAAGAAAGAATACTTGTGGTAGTGATAAGTGAAAATTATATGATAAATTAGAGCATTTTTTAGTTCACTTATCAAGGATAAAATGGTATTTTTGCCCCGGTTTAATCCCTTTCTATTTAATATCAGATAAATTGTATTTATTAATCTTGGATTTGAATTTGATGCTATTTTGATAGAAATATTGCTGATTTTTGCAGGATATTGCAAAGATTTGATTTGAAGGAAAGATAGCATTAAATGAGGGAAATATCTGCAAGATTTGAGTTTGATTAAAGACATTCAATAAAGATTTGAAGAAGATTTGAGGCAATCAATAAGGAGATCACTGCCAATCAAACAAGGATTCTGCAGACAACCTTCCCAAATAAATCCAAGATGCTCAATAAATACAAGATTTCATCAAGAAAAGGGGAAACAAGGAAAGACAAATCAACCAAAACCAGTCTTGGGGAGAGATCAAGATAAAAAGAGAAAGTTTGAAGCTGCAGGACGCATTCAGCGCTTCAACCTGCGCTGTAGCGCAGGGCGAAGCGCAGCTCTCTGGATCCTGCGCTGTAGCGCAGGGTGAAGCGCAAGTCACGCTGATTCTTGCCCTGTTGCCATTTTTAGATAGATTTCTCCCCAATTTTCTTTGTCTTTCCTTAGCCTATAAATAGGACCTCATTGCACCAGATCAAGGTGTGCACGATTATTGTAATTTAGTCTTATTTCAGTGATAATGCACCGAAGCTAATTTTAGAGTAGGAGAGGGGGAGCGCTTCACAATGATTGAAGATGGTGACAACATCTTCGGTGGTTTGTATGGCTACCTTGTATAGTTAACTCTCCATTAGGATTGGATGTAATTGATTCTATCCCCAAGTGTATGTAAACTCTATTCTATTATTTCATGAGCTCTCTGTCTATAATATTGGTAATCTTATTCTGTGCTTAATTCCTAACTTTCGCGCTTGCGCCGGAGTTATAGGCTAGTTTCGACTACGATTGAGGATGGGGGAGCGGATTCTGAAGAAACTCATTCTCCGATTGAATAAGAGGACTCAGTAGCCAGTGAACCGAAACATGGGCGTTGCTAGTGATTGATGGGTAGTGTGAGTACTCTAATGAAGGGCGTCTACAGGATAGGCATGGTTATTAAATTACCGATAGCAAAGAATTAGTTGATTGTCAATCCAGGAAGCGATAACGTGGATGTATTCTAATGAGTGATGTGTAGTGATAGTACTCTAGCGAAGGTGCGTCCAGAGGAGTAGGCCTCGTTTATCAATTAATTCTTTTACAAACGAAATAAAAGAAAGTAAAATAAGTCGGGGTTAAGTTTGTCACCTGGGAGAGCCCGCATGGATTACCTTTGAGTGTGTGAGGCCGCTGGTATCTCGGGGTCTTAGCAATATAGTTTGTCTACAGTATTATACAGTAAACCTAAAATAATAGATAGTTTTTACATGCACGAAGGGTGTGATGATATTAAGTCCAATCCTAATCCAAGTAAAGTGTCTCTAAATCTTCCTTTCTATTTCCTTTGATTGTTAGTCTGCAATTTATAATTTCCCGCATAACATATTTTCATAAATCCACTATTTTTCCTTGATAAATAGATCACGAGAACACGCGAGTTGACCGTTCCTGCGACACCCTTAGTTTTACCACTAAGAATATCACATTATGACACGTGACCTTCGAACTTACTGTTTGTAGAAACGTCAAAATACAATTTTTTTAAAAGGGTTTAGTCGTCATCAACCTATCACATCTCTGATTTCATTTTAGGTATTTATAAAACATTATTTCCTTAATAGTGAAACTAATTTCTGAAACGCCGAATATAGTTACCATAATAAGTAAACATACATCATAAGTAAGACTGCAGAATTACCACATGGAAATAAACCATACATAAAGTCATACATACATAAGCAGTGTGCTCCCTGAGCCATACAAAGGTACCCATAAAACAGGAGTTCTAGTAGTAAACTGAAATACATAAGACCTCAAACAAAATACAGAAAAGAGGTTACTAGACCAGAGTTGTACTACTAGACTCAAAATAACACTAAACTACTCCTCGCTGGAAGGGTCCTCCTCCTCTGGATCCTCCTCCTCGGGGTCCTCCTCCGGGTCCTCTTCCGGATCCTCCTCCTCCTCTGAAGTGTCATCGATCACGATCAGTTCCATCTCGTCAGAGAGATCTCGCGCATCAGTACGCCTAAACTGAGAAGGTGATGCCTCAGAAGTGGGGGAGTATCTAGGGGACTCTTGCCCAACCATAGTTGCCATCCGCGACGACTGAGATGACGTCGAAGAAGCGGGACGACGACGAGAATGACGAAAGGTAGTGTAACATACAAGTCCTGGTGGTGTAGCGAACTCAAGGGTCACTGGAACTGTAAAATCTATCTCTGGAACCAAAGGGAGGCTAGGGTGAGTGATAATGAGACGGACCTCCCCCGTAAACACGCATCGGCTAGGAATGTCGGTCACCCGCCAGTGGCCCCGCGGCATCCATCGCAGTTGAACCTTCATGGTCGTCATATTGAATATCTCCAATGCCGACTATCGATGTAGCGAAGGAACACAATAGCAGAAATAATAGAAGCAAAAAGGAAGGGTGAGAACATCGCATGAACTCACAACATGTAGGATACAGTAAACTAGAGTATACACACACAGGATATCCAAACAATTCAATCAATAATGAATATAGTTTATATCATCATGATGCATATAGACTAATGCATGAGGGCCCAGGGAAACATCACCATCCGCAGTGCACACAGCAACTGCCCGACCATATATGCACAACGTATCAGGAGTTAGAGTCTGTACTAGGGCGGTACTTATATTTTTCTTTTGGCCAATTTTATCCAACTTCCAGACAATCTCAACTGACCCTGAATACTTGAGAGCGACAGGATAGTCAAGCTTGATCCCCTGCGTACTCGACAGTAGGGTGCGAGCCTACGTCACCTGACCCGTTTCGGAACCTGACTATCCTCAGGGCTGGCATCCCCCCTCGAGGACCCGCTGGCGTTCTTTGCACAACCCAGTGCACCCGTCCCTACCAGTTTCACACTGTACCGAGTGTCACTGCCATATAGGTCGCAAAGTTTTCAACCTTGAACATTAACAATGCTTTATGATGCATGTCACACAACAATGCCTACAGCATTCACATCCTTATAGGTAAAGCCCATCGAATCATTCAACGTCACCACTGACCCGTGGTACGGCCCGATTCAATGTCTTTCCTTCAAATGAAAACCAAACCCTATCTTGGGTTGGAACCGCACTCTCTCACTAAGCTTCTCAAGTCTTATGTAAGAGAAGGGTGTTGGTTATAAACTTTTAAGGTAGTTTATACTAAGGTTCTTCTTTGAATGAATAATCATTTTCACTTAAGTCCTATAATTTACTAAGACTTATGATTGTGTCTTATGGATAGTATTACTTGCCCTAATTCATCTTGTATGACTAATTAAGATTAGGTTTATTTTTTAATTATAATTAGTCTTCATCAACTGAACTATAATTAATCTTAATCCTTACTTAATGTCCTAATTAATACCTAATTATTCCTTAACCTCTTCTTAATCTTGGATTAAGCTTTTAATTATACTCGATTAAGGTTAATCATAATTAATTAGTTCTTAATTGTCATTAAGGCTTAATTACCTAATTAATACCTCATTAGTAATTAGTGATTTAGATTAAGGTTAATCTTCATTAAGGTTGATTAATTTTAGCCTTAATTAATTATTCTTTACTTAATTAACTAAAGTAGATTAGATTAATTAACTTAGATAATTAAATTAGCTAAGCCCACTAATTAATTTCTAAGTTTTAATTTTAAGAACTTGGATTAGAGTTGAAGTCCAACTCTAACCTAAGCCCAATTTCATAAATTATTTTTGGTTGACTTTTAATGAGTCTTTGACTCTCCTTTTTGGAGGTTTTGGGCCTGAACCAAAGGCCCAAAGGTTAGATGACTCATAAAAATTCATTTTTACTCATGACAAATCAAAATATTGACTTTTGGGTTGACTTTTACTTGGGTTAAGTTTGAAATCCGAATTTAGTTCTTTTATTATTTTAAAAGTTTTTTTCATTATTTGCACTTTAACCCTTTTGTTTGTAAAATTTGCTCCTTAGTCCTTTTGGACCACCAAAGCCCAAAAACATGTTTTCCAACACTACTTGATCTTTTCAAGATCAAAAAGCATTCTTGATAAGTCTCATCAAGAACAAACTCAAGAACATCAAGAACACCTGGAATGTTCATCAAAACTCCAATTTTCCAACAACATCCAATCTTTACCAAAATTCAACACAATCATCAACAATCATTATAAGCAACAAATATCAAGCTAATTCATCCATACACATATTCAAGTTCATAACATTGTTTCTAAGCCCATAAACCTCATTTTTCAAGAATCAACCATCCAAACAATTTCATAATTTCAACAACTTCATGCATGTTCATAAATTTATCATGTAAACATATTCCAAGCATTAAAATAATTTTAAAAAACATGCAGCCCAAATTTCTCCTCAAAGCCGAATGCTTTTAGGGAGAAAAGAGAAATTTTTCAAAAATTGGTTTCCTTGTCTTGCATGCATCAACAACCACAATTCAAACACTTTTCAAGCATCAAAACAAATTTTGAAATACACATACAGCCCAGCTCAAAAGATCCGAAACATTTCACCCAAAAATAGGTTCCAAGAAGCGATTTTTCAAAGGGAAAAAGATTATCAAAGACAAGGATTAAGGGAAATCCTTGACTCTAGTCACCAATCCTACTAGAGTTCAAGTTCTCCCCCCTTTACCTAAGGAATTTCTTCAAAATAAGGTGCAGAAAACAACTCCCAAACAGCCCCAAAAATCCTTCCTTTAGTCACCAACAAGAGTTTTGCAACGCTAGAAAGCAAAGTGTTTAAGCTTAGGTTCAAAAATGGAACCTTGGCTTTGAATGTGTTTGATGAAGATTGGAAGATTTTGGGAGAAAATAGGGGAGGGGCTCACGGTTTTGGCTTGGAGAAGAAGAGAGAAATGAGAGAAAATTTGGAGACTTGCATGTGTCGGAAATGAAAAATGAATAAGTTTTAATGGTTAATGTGATAATTTCCTAACTCAACACATGGCTTGGAAAGAAAGAAAAAGAAAGACAAGTGTCTCTCATGCACCATGCCTACACATGCACGACTTGCATGAGAAGCCAAGGGGAGATTTGTGCAATTTTTCTGGCCCGGATCAAGAGTATTCGAGCCTGGTTCAAGGGACAGTAGGGGCAAAAAGGTCATTTTTCACAGAAAAATCCCAAAAATTCTAGAAAAATAGGAAATTCATTCCTAAACTCAAAAATATAAATTTTGATGATTAAAAATAATTTTAATCACTCAAAATTCAATAAAACACTCAATACGGCAAAACGGTAAAAACGCGGGTGTTATAGTTCCCTGTGGATACGATACTTTACTTACTATTATACTGCTGGAGTTTTGGTTCGCTTGCTAGAAACCCATCAAGTATTTTTGGCGCCGTTGTCGGGGAGCGGTTTCCAATTCGTGTAGACCTTGGCGGTCTAGTTATCAAGTTTTTATTTTAGGATTTTGTATATTTGTTTATTTTTCTTATTATTTTTAGGATTCATTATTATCTTAGGAAAATTCATGTTTTTTTTTTCTAATTCTCTTCAACACTTACCTTTTTCAAAGTTTCTTGTTTATGCTTCTGAGAGGTCAGGCGTCTCCCAATCAATTACAGTTCGACCCGGAAATAGAAAGGACATCGCGAAAGAATAGAGGTAGGAACGGGAGATGGAGAAGAAGGGAAATTGTTAGGAACCCAAAAATATGGCAGAGGAACGTCCAAGAAGGACTCTAGGAGATTATATCTCCCGTCAAGGACCACGTCACTTCTCAAGCATTGTGTTACTACCAAACTCAAGAGCTTTGGAGTTGAAGACTGCACACCTCAACCTCATCAGCGCACATCAATTCGCTGGATGGGATCATGAAAATCCACATGCTCATCTCTCTAATTTTTATGAATTGATCGGTACTATGGGTATCGAGGAAGGTAATTTAGAATATGTTTACTTACGCTTGTTTCCTTTCTCTTTGATAGGTAAAGCTAAGGAATGGCTGCAATCACACCCAAATCAAAGCCTAACCAATTGGGGTGTAGTTGAGGAGAAATTCTTGTCAAGATTCTTCCCAACTAGGAAGCAGGTAGATGCCAAAGCAGATATTTATACATTCAGACAAGGGATTGATGAGCCACTATGTGAAGCTTGGGAAAGATTCAAGTCTATGCTGCGCAAATGTCCCAATCATGGCTATGACGATATAGCCCAACTCAACATATTCTGTACGAGACTTCGTTCATATTCAAGGTCATTCATAGATGCGGCAGCAGGAGGAACTATCTTATCCGCAGAAGTTATTCGAGCGCTAGAAATCATCAACCGCTTTGCACAGAACGATCAACAAGCTCAAAGTGGAAGACAGCCCGTGCAATTACCAAAGAAAGGGATGATGAAACTCAATCAAAGTGATGCTCTGTTAGCTGAGAACAAGCTCATTAAACGTCAACTAGAAGCACTCACTGATACATTGAAGACACTCCCTCAACAACTCAAAGATGTCCACTCACAACCCATCCCAGCCCAACCATTGATTTGTGATTTCTATGGAGGAGACCATCTAAATGGTCAATGTGATAGCCAAGGAACACAACCAGAACAAGTCAACTTCATGGGTAACCAGGGAAGGCAAGCGAATTACTCCAACAATAACAACAATCAATATTCACAAGGTTGGAGAAATAACCAAACCAACTCTGGCTGGAGTTAGAATGGAGGACCAAGACAACCACCTTACCAACAACAGCCCTCCACATATGATAAACTGAACACTTTGGAAAGTAAGATTGATGACCTTGTGCAAAAATTTAGTGGATTCAAGACAACTACTGAGGCATCAATCAAGACTCTAGAGAGTCAAGTGGGCCAGTTAGCAACTGAAATGGTAGAACACAGGCGACAACACTTCTCAACTGTAACCCACACCAATCCAAAGGAACAATGCAGCTTGATTGCTACTGATGGCAACAAGTCAGAGGAGGAGGAACTTGATGAGGAAGAAGAAATCATCTTTGAAGAACAATTTCTTCAAGAGGAAGTTGTTCAACAAGATAAAGAAGCAGAACAAAAGGAACATCATGAAGAGAAGGTCTTAGTCACAAGTAAGTCACTTGACCCAGGTAGGTTTACTATACCCATCTCTATTGGTAATCTACCTCCTACTCATGCTTTATTAGATCTTGGAGCGAGCATCAATTTGATGTCGCTATCGTATTTTAACAAGTTGAGTAATGTGAAGGTCAATCCTGCAAATGTGAAGTTAATTCTTGCAAATAAGTCCGCTCAATGCCTTCATGGGATATTAGAGGATATTCAAATCAAAGTGGATAAATTTGCATATGTTGTAGATTTCTACATTGCAGAGACAAAAGAGGAAAACACTGAAGTCCCCCTAATTTTAGGAAGACCCTTCATGAAATCTGCTAAGATGATCATTGATGTTGATCGAGGAAGATATGAATTGAGCTCAGAAGATGAAAGCATTACGTTTCATAGAGGTACGCCTAAGTTACAACTAACTGATGCTATTTCCAAAAATCCAACAAAGTTGCCAGGCTCCGAATTTCTGAGGAAGCCTAGGATGAGGATAAAGCATCCAGAGTCAATATGGGAGTTCAAATTTAAGAGAAGAAGGAGATCAACATCTGATACTGAGGAAGACGGTGATAGTGATGGAAGAATCAAAAATTGGCATGGAGGATGGGAGATCAAAGGAAGAACTGGTATGGATTCAAACATCATCCTCCACTTGAGGCCACCATAGAAGGGTTGAGTAACCAGGCGTCGAGCTAAAAGACGTTAAACAAGCGCTTCCTGGGAGGCAACCCAGTCCTTGTAAGTTTTTAATTTTCATTTTGGTAATTTTTAGTTTTAGGATTTACCTGTGTAATTAGGAAATTGTTAAAATGGGGATCTAAATCTAAAAGGATGGCATGGAATCAATTAGGAGTAGCAGAAGCAAAGAGAATACTTCAGATCTGCGCTTCAACCTGCGTTGTAGCGCAGGTGAAGCGGAACATTAAAATTAAAAACCTGACTCTCTGACTTTTGCATTTCAACCTGCGTTGTAGCACAAGATGAAGCGCAGCGGGACGCTTCAACTTCTGAAGCAGTACGCGCTCCACTCTGCGCTGTAGCGCAGGAACCGACATTTTAAATTCTGAAATTTGAACGAAGGAATTCATTTAGAACTTCCTCTCGTTCATTTCCTTTGCGTTTTCTCTGATATTCCTAACCTTTGCTTTGCCTTTTCTCACTTATATAGCCCTCATTTTCAGTTTCTGAGCTTATACCAGGTATGTTTTTATAGTTTTCTTCCTTCTTAACCGATTGAAATTTTGAATTTTTATTTTATTTGAGCATAACCTTAGGATAGGAAATCTTAGGATTCTAGGAACCTTTAGGAAAGAAATAATTGTTCATAATGCTTTAAATTAGATGGAATGTGATTAGGATTCTTTGTGAGTTATTCATGTTTGCTTAGGTGGTTGTTTTTGAGTGCTCAATGATTTTTGTAAATTATTTTGCTGGTGCATGTATGCTTAATTAATTGCTCTAATATTTTTGCATGCTCATACATAAATAATTGTGCAATATTGCATGTTACTGATGACATGATTTTTGAGCATGAGTTTGATTCTCACTTTGTCTATTTAGAATTGTTTAGGACCTGCTGATCACTTTAGCATGTCTTAATTAATTAATTGGCATTTATTTGGTAATATTTAAAATCAAAATTTTTATGCACATTTGTTTGGTTAATTGATTGCTCTAAGAATTGAAATTTATTGGCCATTTATTTCATAATTATGAGCAAGTAAATATTATGATGCATAAATAATTTTGAGTTGCTCTTGCTTTGTAGATGGTTCGCACAAAGAATGTCAGTGGTGCTAGTTCATCCGAGAGGGGCACAGGGGGTGCCAAGAGGAAGGGCTCCCAGAGGGAACCTGAGTTTGACCCTCATCGCTTCAAGGACCTCAAGTCCTTTGAAGCATACACTGACATCGCTGATTGCAAGTTCATTCTGGAGCGACCAGTCATCCTCCAGGAGGGGGAATATGAGGAGTTTTCTGCTGAGATTCACAGGAGGCGTTGGAACCGCCTCAGTCGCCCTGACAACTACTTTGATCCAGACATTGTTAGGGAATTCTATGCTAACGCTATTGGAGACCACAGTGTTAACTACAGGAGGGAGTCCTATGTTTGAGGACAGGTAATCAGATTTGATTGCGATGCAATCAATGCACTTTTAGGACATCCCATAGAGGAGAACAGAGACATCGTGGTGTGCAAATACCACGAGAGGATGCAGGTTGTGGGGCTTCATGGCAATGATCCCCTTGACATTGAGACCGCTCAGCTGCTATGCTTACCAGTGCGTTCCTTTGAAAGGAATGCATATCAGGAGGCTGCCAGGATTCACAGGCATGATATGACGAGTATCACACGGATGTGGACAGTACTGACGCTGGCCAACATACATCCTATAGGGCATGTTTCTGATATCATTATGCTTGTAGCTCACCTCATTTACCGTATTCTCACCGGCGCTACTATCGATATCTCACGGGTTATCACCAGTAGGATATCAGACTTTGCATCTTCTGTGGGGCGCCGGACCCCTAACTCTAAGATCAGGCTTGGCTTCCCCTCTCTTATCACCGCACTCTGCAGATCTAGGGGTGTAGAGGTGAACCCCAGGGTTCGCATCACACTTCCCATGACCAGAGCATATATTGAAGCCAACTGTATCCCGGCTGAGGAGTTACAGGATGAGGAGCAGCAGCAGCAGCAGGCACCACCACCACCACCAGCAGACATGGACGCTCCTGTCTGGGCCCAGCGACTTGAGGCACAGAACACTCATCTAATGGCTCAGATGTCCACTATTCACCGAGCAGGTGTTCATTTTCAAAGTAGACATTATCAGGCTCGTGTGGACCCCATGACCCCTGCACAGTTTCATGATTATTTACGGTGGCCTGGGGACAAGCCTATTTTCCCAGGGGGGATGGAGCAGCTTACATGGATCAGGAGCAGGATGAGGACTGATTGTTTTCTTTCCTATTTGGTGCTTTTCCTTCTTTTTCCTTTTCTCTTTCATTTTATTTTCTTATTTTGCTTCTTAATTTCTTATTTTCTTAATCTCTTTTGATATGTACTGTATACTATTACCACTGATACATTATCTATATTATGCAGTACTTATTCTGTTATTTTCTGTTTTCTGTTAAATTTTTAAATTTTTAGTACTTTTTAGGACCTTAGGAAATTAGGATTTAAGACAACTTTTTCAAAATTTTCTGTAATTAAGTAGTTTAACTAACCAAACTAGGAAAGATGATAGGGTTTTGTGATTAATTCCATAATCAATTAGGATCAGGATGCTTCTCAAGAAAAACTGTTGGGATAGTTAATTAAAACCAGTAAGTGCTTTATCAAGGAATTTTAGCCAATAACCGGTGAGCTGAGAGCCCAAACACTGAAATTGAGAGTTTTTCACCACTGCTTGTCAACTGTTATTGCTTGAGTTTCTGAATTTTGTCTTGCTAGTGCAAGGTATGGAAGTGACAAAGGCATATTTTGTGATTATAATATTTTGCTCATTGACAAATAGCCAACATTGATTAAATTTTTCCAATTTTTTATTGCCCATTTGAGCCTTAATATTTCTCTTGAATGCACCCCAGCCATGATTAATGATCATACCATGTCCCTTCACACTTGGGATAGAGAGCAAGGTGCAACACAACAAGATAGGACAAAAGGTTGGTGAAATGAAAGGTCAAAGAGATTCAAAGAGCAGGCACAAGAAATCACAAAGAAGAGTACTCCCTCATAAATAAATTCTCTATTTTATAATAAAAAATCTGCACAAAGTGTGGAAACTGAATAAGTTGGGGGGAGTACTTCTTTAAACAAAGAGGCCAGCTGAAAAAGGGTGACAGTTCAAGAATAACTTGGTGAACTGAGAAAAGTTCCAAAGCACAACAACAAGATGCTCTCTATTCAAAGTGTTCTTTGCATATCCAGAAAAACCATGATTTCTTGATAGCCCAGCCTCATTACAACCAAAGAAAAAGACCTTTTGATCCATGTTAACTGCTTGCAGGTTCAGATGTTGGAAACGACTATCAATTCTAGTTGTTCAACAGTGGTGAAAAAGATTGAGGGAAACACTTACTTGTGAGAATGAGAGATTTCCTTGGTTTATCACTTATTGCTTTAATTGCTATTTTTGAGAAGTTTGACTGATGTTTGTGTTCTATTCTGATTAAGGATTGGTAACATCTCTTAATCCTGATTTTTTCTTATGTTTGGAAAGTGACTGCTGCTTAACAAGGAGATGATGAAAAGTTCCTTGAATATGTTTTTGATTTTTTAGTTATTCAGGGGATAGAATTGATTTTTTGATTACAAAGAGCTCTCTTGCTTGAGGACAAGCAAGAAGTTAAGTTAGGGGGTATTTTGATAAGTAAAAAGTATATGATAAATTAGAGCACTTTTTAGTTCACTTATCAAGGATAAAATGGTATTTTTGCCCCTGTTTAATCCCTTTCTGTTTAATATCAGATAAATTGTATTTATTAATCTTGGATTTGAATTTGATTCTATTTTGATAGAAATATTGCTGATTTTTGCAGGATATTGGAAATATTTGATTTGAAGGAAAGATAGCATTAAATGAGGGAAATATCTGCAAGATTTGAGTTTGATTAAAGATATTTAATAAAGATTTGAAGAAGATTTGAGGTAATCAACGAGGAGATCTCTGCTAATCAAACAAGGATTCTGCAAAACACCTTCCCAAATAAATCCAAGATGCTCAATAAATTCAAGATTTCATCAAGAAAAGGGGAAACAAGGAAAGACAAATCAACCAAAACCAGTCTCGGGGAGAGATCGAGATAAAAAGAGAAAGTTTGAAGCTGCAGGACGCATTCTGCGCTTCAACCTGCGCTGTTGCGCAGGGCGAAGCGCAACTCTCTGGATCCTGCGCTGTAGCGCAGGGTGAAGCGCAAGTCACGCTGATTCTTGCCCTGTTGCCATTTTTAGATAGATTTCTCCCCAATTTTCTTTGTCTTTCCTTAGCCTATAAATAGGACCTCATTGCACCAGATCAAGGTGTGCACAATTATTGTAATTCAGTCTTATTTTAGTGATAATGCACCAAAGCTAATTTTAGAGTAGGAGAGGAGGGGCGCTTCACAAGAATTGAAGATGGTGACAGCATCTTCGGTGGTTTGTATGGCTACCTTGTGTAGTTAATTCTCCATTAGGATTGGATGTAATTGATTCTATCCCCAAGTGTATGTAAACTCTATTCTATTATTTCATGAGCTCTCTGTCTATAATATTGGTAATCTTATTTTGTGCTTAATTCCTAACTTCCGCGCTTGCGCCAGAGTTATAGGCTAGTTTCGACTAGGAATGAGGATGGGGGCGCGGATTCTGAAGAAACTCATTCTCTGATTGAATAAGAGGACTTGGTAGCCAGTGAACCGAAACATGGGCGTTGCTAGTGATTGATGGGTAGTGTGAGTACTCTAATGAAGGGCGTCTACAAGATAGGCATGGTTATTAAATTACTGATAGCAAAGAATTAGTTGACTGTCAATCCAGGAAGCGATATTGTGGATGTATTCTAATGAGTGATGGGTAGTGACAGTACTCTAGCGAAGGTGCGTCCAGAGGAGTAGGCCTCATTTATCAATTAATTCTTTTACAAACGGAATAAAAGAAAGTAAAATAAGTCGGGGGTAAGTCTGTCGCCTGGGAGAGCCCGCATGGATTACCTTTGAGTGTGTGAGGCCGCTGGTAACTTGGGGTCTTAGCAATATAGTTTGTCTACAGTATTATAGAGTAAACCTAAAGTAATAGATAGTTTTTACATGCACGAAGGGTGTGATTATATGAAGTCCAATCCTAATCCAAGTAAAGTGTCTCTAACTCTTCCTTTTTATTTGCTTTTATAATTAGTCTGCAATTTATAATTTTGCACATAACATATTTTAATAAATCCACTATTTTTCCTTGATAAATAGATCACGAGAACACGCGAGTTGACCGTTCCCTGTGGATACGATACTTTAATTACAATTATACTGCTGGATTTTTGTTTCGCTTGCCAGAAACCCATCAGGTAGAACCTGAAGAGGCTTGACAGAAAATAATACTTGTAATTCTTGCAAGAATAGTGGAAATCCATTGGCGGGTTGCCTTTGGGACTGGACGTAGCTCACGGTGGAAGTGAGTGAACCAGGATAAATTTGGTTGTGTTCTCTCTTTCCCTTAAACTCTGTGAATTCAGTTTTTCTTCTAACCAAAAAGGTGTGTGAAAAGTATTTTAATCAGAGAACCTTAAACTTTTCAAAGGTACATTTACAAGCAAATTTTAAGTCTGAACTCAAGTTCAGAAGATACCGCAAAAACTTCAGATCGTAATTCATCGTCTGAAGATATTCTGAAACGTCTTTCTGAAAAAGATTTTTAAAAACTTAAGGTTTCCATTGAAACACTATTCAACCCCCCTTCTAGTGTTTCCCTGTGTGTATTTTCAAGGGGGGTTAAATAGTGTTTCAATGGAAACTTTTTCTGTTTCAAAAATATTTTGAAAATTTTGCTCCTGAAACTCTTCAGATGATTGTTATCAGTCTGAAGGTTTTAATTGCTTTCTGAATTAAGTTCAAATTAAGAAATTGGTTAAAAACTTTGTTTAATTCAGAGAAGAAGTTTTTCACTTGGATACTTTTCAAACCCCTTAGTTAGATTAAAACTAAAAAGAAATAGTTAAGGGATAGAGAAAAACTTAGCCAAGAATTTATCCTGGTTCACTCACAACCACCGTGAGCTACGTCCAGTCCCAGGGCAAAAACCAGCACCTGGATTTCCACTAATCTTGCAAGATTACAAGTATTCTTTTCTTTCAAGCCTCTTCAGGCTCTACACCAAGTATTATTTCTTCCACCAAGCCTCTTCAGGCTCTCAGACACTTAATCAAGTGTAACCCAAGTATTCTTTCAAACAGAAAGCCTCTCCAGGCTTAAACACCCAAACTGTTTAAAGTTTGAACAAAGAAACAAATAGTTCACTATCCTTCAGATGATAGCTTTGAACTTTAAATGTACAGAAAATTGAGATTCACTCAGGATAAGAATTTTAGTAAGAGTACAAGAATATCAGAGTATATTTTTGCAGCGTGTTCTTTCTTTGATAGGAATGCTTCTCTTGTTTTTCACATCTGCATGATACATATTTATAGCCTTCAGGAGTTAATGCCTATTGCCAAATAACATTAAATGCTCAAGGAGACGTTTGACACAAGCTCTGACCAAGGCATTCTGATCAGACATGGTGCAACAGGTCTGCGCACACAATGCTTTTTGGCAGGAGCAGCAGTGTTGCAGACTTTCCTTAAAAAATGCTAAACTTTTGAACAAGGAGAGAAAGCAGCTTTGACTCTTATGCTAAAATAGGTAAGATCATTGAGATGAACGTTCCTCGTACTCAGCAACGTCTTCAAGGGTCAAAAGTCTTGATGTCTTCAGCTTTCAGATGCAAGGAGTGCTTCAGATGAACTTCACACTTTAAGAAGATAAACACTCTTCAGAAGGTGTTGTGTCTTCAGACAATATGAAGCTTCAGATGATGTTTTCTCATGCTTTAAAATCGGAAACATAACAGAATCTTTGTGAAAGAATATTGCCATATAAATTCATCTGTATTTTATATTTGTTGATCATTAAAACTTTTTAAGGGAATGAGACTCAGAGTATTTTAATTACTCAAATTATTTTTGAGACTCAACATTTGTTTCATTTAAGGAAGTTTATAGAGACCCCTTTTAAGATCTCAAATCAACTTACCTGAAAAGGGAAACTGCTGTAACATAGTACCTGCAATTGTGTCAGAACTGTTTCAAGGTCTGCACACCTACACTGCACAAAGTCAGAAGCTTTTTGAACATTGTCTCTCAACGGTTCTAACATCATTTAATGTTATTTCTCAATGGTCATATCAAGCAATATTCAACGAACTCAATCCTGACTCTATATAAAGCTACGTGAAGGACTTCAAAGACAAAGACACAGAGAGAGAGAAGATACAATATCAAGCCAAAACGCTGCAAAATTCTGTGTTGCTTATTCTCTGATATATTGTACTCAAATTTCATACATCTTGAGTCTTACTCAGTTACTTTGTACAAGTTAATTTTCAGTTTGAGTTAGGAACTAGTTTGGTTCTGTAACTTAAAAAATTTCATTTGTAAACAATCTTAAGTGTCTGAGAGCTTGGAGAGGCTTAGAGAAACAAAGAATACTTGTTGTTGAGCCTGGAGAGGCTTGGAGAAACAAAGAATACTTGTTGTTGAGCCTGGAGAGGCTTGTTGCTTAAAGAATACTTGGTTTAGAGCCTGGAGAGGCTTGACTGTAAAAGAATACTTGGTGATGTAGAGCCTGAAGAGGCTTGACTGTAAAAGAATACTTGTATCAGTTCAGATAGTGGAAATTCCATTGCTAGTTGGCATTGGGACTGAACTTAGCTCACAGTGGAAGTGGGTGAACCAGTAGAAATCTGTGGCTAAGTTTTCTCTTACCCTTACCTCTTTATATTTAATTTTAACTAACTTGGACGGTTCTGAGTAAACTATTTTATAAGTTGAACCTGAAATCAAACTCAAACGTATTTAAAAACAAGTTTCCAAAACTATTTTATTGGACCTTCTGAAGCTACTTCAGTAAGTACCTTAACTCCAGTTTCAGCAAGTTTCCCAAATTATTTAAGAAAAGTTTTGCTTGTGAATGGTTTTCATAAAATCAGTTTGAAATTATAAAACACTATTCAACCCCCCTTCTAGTGTTTCCTGTGGTTTCTACACTAAATGCCCCATTGTGATACAAGGGAGGGCCTTTGAGGTTGATTTTATTTGTTTGCCATTGAGGGATATAGATATAACTCTTGGCATGAACTGGTTATCTCAAAACCAGGTCATGCTTGATTACTACAATAAAGAGGTTGTTTTTCTGGTTCTCCCTCCTCTACCGGGGGAGAAGCCACTTGTACTTCTGTCCAGTACCACTCAAGTGTCCAAATGCCTAAGTAACGGGAGTAGTTGTTTTATTTTGTTACTTTCCTCAACTCTAGATTATAGTATTGACTTGAGCAGTGTAGCCACGGTTAGGGAGTTTCAAGACGTGTTCCCTAGTGAGGTAACCACTTTACCTCCGGACCGAGAGAAAGAGTTCACCATTGACTTGGTACCGGGAACAAGGCCCATTTCCAAGGCACCCTATGAGATGTCTCCACTAGAGCTTAGTGAGCTTAAGACCTAATTAGAAGACCTTATAGCTAAGAGGTTCATTAGGCCTAGTGTGTCACCCTGGGGAGCGCCTGTGCTCTTAGTGAAAAATAAGAATAGGGGTATGAGGTTGTGTGTAGACTATAGGCAGCTGAACAAGGTTACCATAAAGAATAAGTATCCACTACCCAGGATAGATGACCGTCTAGACCAACTTAGAGGGGCTTCGATCTTCACTAAGATAGATTTGAGATCTGGTTACCATCAGATCAAGATTAGAGGTGAGGATATACCCAAGACTTCCTTTAGGACTAGATATGGGCACTATGAGTATTTGGTTATGCCTTTTGGCTTAACCAATTCTCCTGCCATGTTCTTGGATTACATGAATCGGACCTTCCGACCTTACCTTTATCAGTTTGTCGTTGTGTTCATCGATGACATCATGGAAAACTCATGGAAAACATTATGATGGCACACTGCTAGAAGCTTGGACCTGTTGGAATGCTTAGAGCTGAGTCAAGGCATGGGTCAACCTTATTTTTGGTCAACCCTCCCATGGTCAACCTTTTACCTTTGACCACTTGACCAAGTCAACATGAAGATTTCCAATTAATTAGAAGATTAATTAGGATTTATGATGTAATTAGGACTTGCTTGTAATTTTCCTATTTCTTCCTAGTTTGGGGCGCTAATTTGTGGCTTTATTGGCTTAAGCTTTAGCTTAGCTAAATAGCCTTGGGGACATGGGTTCAAGACCCACTAAGATAGCTTTTTCACTCATCTTTATTTTTCCCCTTTTTCCTCCTACTTGGCCGCCCCCTCCCACTCCTATATATAGGAGGCTCCTCTCTTGTATTTTACACAATTGAATTTTGAAGTAAAGGCATTATGCCAAATTTTCTCCTCCCTTTGTGAGTTGAGTGAGGCTTGGTGGTTGTTGCTCAAACCATACTGAGACTTATCTAATTCTCCTGAATTAGTGGCATCTGGCATTGGACTTATCTGCTGCAAGTGGACTCTTGCTTCAGTGGCGTCCTTCCCATTTCTTCCTCTCCACTTTTTCTTTCATTTTCTCTCATTTTCTTGCATTTTCTTGCGCAACTATAGCTGCTTCCCTGCACCTATAATTCGCAATTTTAGTGCCTTTAATTGATTCTAATCGGTTGGTTTTGCTCAATTCTGGATCCTACACCTATCCGGCTATCAATTGGTCATCAGAGCTTGTTGAATTTGAGCAAAATTGGAGCTACAAGGCCGCGGGTACTGCACCTATTTAGTGCAGAATTTTCATTCAATTAGTGTAATTCCATCCCTCTTTTCAATTGTAATTTGGACTTGGACTATTTCCCGGGCCCGAGGTGCCTTTCTGCTGCTACCAGCACTTGTCTGTCTTGATTGATTTGCTTGAATTCTTGCTAGTTTGGGGGCTGTTTTGGGCCACTAATTCCCACCCCCTAGGTGTTTGTTTAAATGCCTCTTTAATTGCTCATACTTGTTCTTGAGTAATTCTTGCAAATTGCTTGATATAACTGCTTGTTTGTGGTGAAGTGTGGTAAGAGGAGGCATTGTTGTCTTCATTTTTCCAAAGATCGTTCACCTACATTTCTCCCCTTCACCATTAATTGTTCATCCCCCATATTCATCTCTTTACTTTCCGCTTTTAATTTTCCGCCATTTAATTTCCGCTTCTCCCCATCATTTACATTTCTACTCTCCCCTTTACATTCTGCCATTTACATTTCTGCTCTCCCCATCCTTTTAATTTCCGCTTCCCCCTTTACTTTCAGTCATTTATTTTCAGTCCTCCCCATCCTTTTACTTTCTGCCATCCCCTTCTACTTTCTGCCATTTACATTTCTGTCCTCCCCATCCTTTTAATTTCAGTTTCCCCCTTTTATTTTCTTGCCATTTATTTTTGCGCAATTTTTCCTTATTATTTTTGCCATTTTTGCGCATTTTTTGGGCTCTTGTGTTGTTCAATTTCCTACTCTTGTTATGTCTGTTGGATTGGCATTCTGATTGCAAATTTGGATTGACTGCTATCTCTACCTTGGACTTTCCCTGTTTGATTGTGCAAAACGCTCACCTATAGGATCTTTTTTGGTTCATAGTATTGGAAGAAGATCAACAAATTCTAATTGTTGATTTTCCTTCAAATTTTAATTCCAATCTTAAAATTGAACCAAGCGCGTTTCTGTGACCATACCGGTTTTGTATAATCAACAAGGAAGTGCTAAGCAATTTTTTTGGCCATTTTTGAAATCAAGTTGCCATTACGTTTTTTACAGTTTTTAGAAATCAGTTTATTCATTATTTTTGCTTTTCTGGGCCACTTGGACCAGTTTACTGTCAGAAAATTCCAAAAATATTACAGTAGGTACAGTTAATTTTCTTTTCATTGTGTACAAATTTCTGTAATTTTCTGTTGGGAAAAAAGACAAAAAAAGAAAGAAAAGGCAAGAAAAATACAAAAAGTACGTACGTGCCAAAAATAGGAAAAGAGGTGTAAAAAGCAAAAAAGGGTGCAAAAGTCAACAACAAGGAAGAAAAAGTCAAAAGACACCAAAAAAGTCAAAAAAATTCAAAAAAAATTCAGAAAAATAGAAAAACAAATACGAAGAGTTATCCCAACAATACAATGACAGTTTTACTGTAATTTTCTTTTTTCTTTTCCCTATATACCGTAATTGAGTTGTATTTCCTTTTTTTCTTAAAAACGACAATTTTGGCAACTCTTTTTCAAAAATCACCAAAAACAATTCTCTTTGCAATTTCTTCCGTCTTGTCTTGTTTGCTGTCTGCTCTTGTGTATAAGCTTGTTTGAGTGCCAGCTTTTCTTGTTTGTCATATCAATTCTTTGTTTTGTCTTTGGATTTTTCCAATCTTCTTCCAGTAGGTATTTTCTTTGTTAGTGCGCTTCTATTTGGGTAAGGGTTAAGACTTAGACTCACGTTGGTCTTTGCAACTTCTAATCAACCTCCAACCGAGTAGAAGAGGCAAGAGAGTTTTCATTATAGAAAAAGCCAAAAAAGAGTGACATACACGAGTGATTACATTCCATTGAGTGTAAACACTTAGTGAGTGGTGAGGTCCTTTAAAAATCTTTCAAATAAAATCAATTTAAGATGTCATATAGAATGTGGAGAAAGGAGCTAGATGAAGATAGGAGAGAATTTAGAAGAGAAAAGGAAGTGAGAAGACACTCTTCTCATGATGAAAGGTATAAAAAAGAAAGGAAGGAAAGAGAAATAAGTAGATATCATTTTGAAGATAGTAAGAAGAAGGAAAGGAGTTATGATAACTCTAACCATGAAAAGAGAAGGTATGAGGAAGAAAAGAAATTTAGAAGGTATGAAGAAGGAAGACAAAGGTATAATAAAAGAGAGAATAGGAAAAGTACAAAAGATTCTTTTGAAGATAGAATTGGAAGAAAGTTAGAAAAATTTGCTAATGAAATCGAAGATAAATTTTCAAAATACTTTTCAAAGTCCTTAATTGAGATAGAAGAGAAAAGAAAATTAGAAAAGAAGGAACAATTAGAAAGGGAAGAAGAAGAATGGCTTAAGAGAGGAAAAGAAAATGAGGTAGAAGGAGTGCAAATAGAAGAAAAGAAAGACAAAGAAAACTTAGGGAAGCAACCAATAAATGCTAACCCTTTGTGTGAAGACATGAATAGGTTGATGGCAAGTACTTCAAGTGTTGCAAAGAGGACAACTCAAGTGGTTGAAAGGGAGTTTCCTAGACTAACTTTCTTTATGCATGACATGCCTCTTTCTATGCACAATTATATGCCACAAAGCAATACTTGTCCAAAAGAATTTAACAATTTTGATGATGCTTTGAGACCTATTGCATGCTTAGAAAAGCCAACTCAGTTTGAGAGTACCATGAAACCTTTTGAAAATGCATGTTTACCCAATCCATTTAGACATGTTGACTTGCATGCCTTGCATGATAGATTGGATATGCAAAAACAATTGGTTTGTATACATGTCCTGCATACACATTCTATATTAATCTTTTTATCTCATGAAGATGTGTATAATACTCTTAAACTAGTTATGGAAAAGGATGAAATTTTGATTAGGGATATCACATGTAAAAACACTTGTATGACAAACGCATCACATGCTGATATGTCTTACATGCTTACTCATTATGAATCCTTAATTGTTTCACCTTGCATGCAATATCATGACACTTTTAAGGTGATATCATCTTTCTATTTGAGTAAGTACAATCATAATGATATGCCTCTTGAAATAAGTTGTAAAAATGATCCATGGCATAATCATGTGCGATATGCTCCTAAGCAAGATGCATGTGGTAGAGTTGTAGGGCATGTTGGGATGTTATTGAAAAATATTAAAACATTCATGCCACATAGTTTCACTTGTGCATTTATTTGGGAACATAGTGTAGAATATTTTGATGAATGTTGCACATTGAAACACATTTTGTACTTATGTGGAATTTATGTCTTAAGCCTTCTCCATGACCACTTACTTTTCTTACTTGCAAGGGAGGGCTTCAAAAGATTAGTCTTTGATCCAGGATCTAAATCCACAGGGTACATGGACAAGATGGTTCAATCTTCATTAAGGGAGTTTTCTGACCCTTATCTCAAATACCTCTTGTTCATCTCCTATATTTTTCTTTTGCTAATCTTTATGACCCCCAAGTATTTTTGTTATGAGCTTTCACTTTTCTTGCTTTGGAATAATACTTATGGGTCTTCTTCTTGTTGTCTAGGCTCAAGAAAGATGTTCAGCTTGTGGACCTCTAACTCTACTCTCCAAAGGCTAAGGGAAGTATCTTCTTACTTCCTAAATTTTGTCATCCATCTCCTTCTTCTACCCAGTTCATTATTCTTATGGCGTCTTTTTGAATTTTCAGATTTGAGGTCAAATCCTTTTCAAGAGGGAGGGAATGATGGCACACTGCTAGAAGCTTGGACCTGTTGGAATGCTTAGAGCTGAGTCAAGGCATGGGTCAACCTTATTTTTGGTCAACCCTCCCATGGTCAACCTTTTACCTTTGACCACTTGACCAAGTCAACATGAAGATTTCCAATTAATTAGAAGATTAATTAGGATTTATGATGTAATTAGGACTTGCTTGTAATTTTCCTATTTCTTCCTAGTTTGGGGCGCTAATTTGTGGCTTCATTGGCTTAAGCTTTAGCTTAGCTAAATAGCCTTGGGGACATGGGTTCAAGACCCACTAGGATAGCTTTTTCACTCATCTTTATTTTTCCCCTTTTTCCTCCTACTTGGCCGCCCCTCCCACTCCTATATATAGGAGGCTCCTCTCTTGTATTTTACACAATTGAATTTTGAAGTAAAGGCATTATGCCAAATTTTCTCCTCCCTTTGTGAGTTGAGTGAGGCTTGGTGGTTGTTGCTCAAACCATACTGAGACTTATCTAATTCTCCTGAATTAGTGGCGTCTGGCATTGGACTTATCTGCTGCAAGTGGACTCTTGCTTCAGTGGCGTCCTTCCCATTTCTTCCTCTCCACTTTTTCTTTCATTTTCTCTCATTTTCTTGCATTTTCTTGCGCAATTATAGCTGCTGCCTTGCACCTATAATTCGCAATTTTAGTGCCTTTAATTGATTCTAATCGGTTGGTTTTGCTCAATTCTAGATCCTACACCTATCCGGCTATCACATTAGTACCTTTATTTAGAGGATTCTTGGATCTTGGATCTTACAGACGTTCCTTGTAGTCTGAGTTCAGGTCTAGCCCCAGAGATAGAGATAAGACCCCGTACTGCCGGGAAATGCAGTTCATGCATATTATTAGGGATTTTGAGAGTTTCATGTATATTGCAAAGCTTGTGTTTTCTGATTATTATTGTTACTTATGCATTGCATCTGCTTGATTACCTACACTGCTTGTTGCATGCTTTACTCACTTAGACTCTCAAGTCTCATCGCACGTATCGTGGTTACATGTTAGATGCACAGGTTCCACCCCGTCCAGGGCAGTGAGCTGGAGGCTTGTAGGAGCTGTAGTCTTTTGATGTACTTATATATATATATATATTCAGTATATCATTATGATGACTAGAATTGTATTAGTACTATTTTGGGGATATGACCGTACATGTGCTGCCTTCGGGCCCTCTATTTTGTTTATGGCACATGTATGGTATCCCAGTTGATGTATTCAAATATTTTTATGTTGAGCCTATGTGGAAATTATGTATTTAGTTTGTTTCCATATATTGTTCAAGTTATCGTTGGACGCTTCAACAATTATGTGGTGTTTGTGTATCGATATTTAAAACGGCGCAAAATAATTTCAGGGATTTGAGGATTTAGCTTCCAACGAGCTTAATTCTCAAATCTAGAAATTAGGACGTTGCATGCTCTCTAGATGATTTTCGCTCAAGCAAAGAGAGGCTCGTTGAAGCGAAAATTAGCTACTTGCTCATGCGATTGGATTCTCGCTTGAGTGAGAACACGATAGAGAGCTACTGTCCAATTCTCGCTCAAGCGAGAAAAGTATCGCTTGAGCAAGAACGCGAGAATTCGTTTTTAAAAACACTTAAGGGGTCATTAGACCCACAATCTAAAAATATTTCCATTTACTCTCTCAAGCCCTAGCAGAGCAAAGAGGAATAGAAGAAGTGGAGGAGACCCAAGATTGTTCCCCCAAGGAAGAAGGAGATCAAGAGAGTGATTCCCCACCGTTCAAGGCTCATTTTCTACTCCTAGAGGTGAGTGTGGTTCACCCAATCACTCTCATTTGTGTGTTAACTTTATTTGATCCCTCTCCTCTACTCCTATTCCCTTATGCTTGTGTTTTCTTACCTATGATTTTGAATGGTTGATGAGTATTGTTTGGATTGGTTGTATTCTAGGGTTTTGGGATTGTTAGGGTTTGGGGAAAACACTATATCATGCCATAACCCTTGCTCATTTTCATGAATCATGTTAATATAATTATTGAGGAATCAATTATGAATTTTTAAGTTACTCTTATATCATGAATTCATTACATACAATTGTATATGAGAGGAAAATTATTGGTCTTTTACCAAGAGGAAATTATGTAAGACGAAAATTAACTGTTGATTGATAATTAAGACAGGAGTAAACGGTAGGTCTAGATTGACCGCAAGGGAGACATTCCTTGTACGAATACTGATCTCAGATCTGGCCAGAGGTTAAGTGATAAGACCCCAGGGGTGCTGGGTAAAACACCAAAGGTTGATTGTTACAATGTTACATTGAAGATTGCGTAATAACATACTTATCTTCCGCTGTGCATTATCATTTGCTTGTACACCTACACTGTTTGCATGATCTATGTAATGATCTTAAATGATTGAAGTGTCGCTTACGAGGCCTTCATTTTGTTTAAAGTATCGTAAGGGTAAACGTATTGCTCGGTCTGCTCTCTTTTACCTTGTGCGTTCAAATCTTTTATTAAAAAAAATAAAATCTGTTAACCAGTCAAATATTTTTTTAAAAGAACTACGTGACTTTTGAGTTCCCCATTGCACCAGGGGATACATAGGAGAAGGGATTACCCCTATCAAGTCAAATTAATAATTTTCATAATTTAACCCTTGTAATTTTCAATTTTATTCTTTCTCGTAAATAATTCAATTCTATTATTTTTGTAAATAAATTGTAACTTGATCCTTTTTTTTAAAATAATTTTCTGATTTTGGGATAAATAAATATTTGAAAGCTCATTAATAATTTGCACAATTAAAACTAAGGTAACCACTTTTCTAAGTGGATGTATCAGGGGTGCTGTGGGATTAAGTTTTCACCCTTCTCTATGCATAACCGACTCCCGAACCTTTCTCAATTTACACAGACCACATCTTCCAAGGTTTTATCTAATTTTTCCTTAAATAAAATTAGTGGCGACTCCCTGTTCTCTGTTTATTACAATTAATGTTCTCCGGGAGGGTGCCCACAGATGGCGACTCCACTGAGGACCTTTAGAGAGTCAAGCCTGTATGTTTTAATAGTGTAAATGTTATGAGCTTTTATTTATCTATTTACCCCTCAGTTTTGTTTGTCATTACTTTGTAAATATTTTACATTTTCTCTTTATATTTTTATTTTTATTTTTCTTTTTATTTTTACTTTGTGTAAAGAATTTAAGTTGGAATATCTTGCAATTTGAACCTTAGGATAGACGACCACTGGTTCTGTTCTAGATTTGCTGGTTGTTTTCCTTACAGGTTGTGGCTGAGATTGTACATATTTTTATTTCTTGAAGATTGTGTATTCCTTTTATACAACGCTTTCACTTCGTAATGACACTTTGAGTGAGGCTCTATACACGAGCCTGAGTCTAACTTAAGATAGGTGACAGGTTGTGTAATGGTAACCATTTTGGATATGCTTCCTGTTTGGTTATCATGAAAACCTAATCTGGAGTATGACCTTTTCACGAATGTTCCACAACTAATAATTACTTATTGTTGTGGCTAACATTTTGGATTGGGATCTTAGCTCTAGA
This sequence comes from Sesbania bispinosa, assembly GCA_026901365.1. Lineage (NCBI taxonomy): Eukaryota > Viridiplantae > Streptophyta > Magnoliopsida > Fabales > Fabaceae > Sesbania > Sesbania bispinosa. The sequence goes on from QLOH01000033.1 coordinate 117,015, forward strand.
GACCATTAGACCTTTTAAAAGTCTAAAACAACCCATGGAGAGTATGCACTAATAGCCTGACCTTTGTTTGTAATTCGAATTAGAATTTTCTAATCCTAGAAATATCCAATTTTTCAATCCACCTTCTGGGACAAAGAGAGCATTCATCAGTTCTTAGATTTTTTTAAAAAAAAGAGATCAAAAACATTTTCTTCATTTATTTTTTTAAAAAAATTAATTTCCTAAACCTTCTTTTTCTATAAAAAAAAACAAATAAATAATTTTTGGTCTTAAACTTTTTTTGCATCTTTGCATATAAAAAAATATACAAAAAATGATTCACACTTGTCATTTTCATGATTGGTTTCTTATTCATTATTTTTCCTTTTCTCGTTTTCATATCACGCATCATTTTTCTTTATTGCATAATTAAAAAAAAAATCAATCTTCTTTTCCTTCTTAAAAAAAAGATAAAAAATGTGATTGTTTAATTTTAAACTTTCATTTTATTCTTACATTAAAAACAAAAAAAAAACACTTTGAGTTGCATCATATATTTTTTTTTTGTCAGTAGCCTTCTTCAATAATTTAATTTCATACATCTCTTTCGTTTGTTACATTTTTCAAGTTTTGAAATAATATTCCATAAAATTAATTATTTTCAATTTCTCAGATTTCACAATTGTGCCACAACACAAGTTTGTTCGCAGTCCTATTCAAACCCGCTCTCGTTCACAACAACAACCAGTTTCTCATCACTCAACCATGGCCAACATTCCTGAATCAATTGTGAATCTTCCGCAAACTTTGGAGCATAGGATGGAAATGATAGAAGAGAACTTTGGCCAAATTTTGGATCTGTTGAAAACATTGGTTCCAAACAAAGACATAACCAATGGCTATCCTAATGACAATGACAATGGTGCTAGTGGTGGAGGACTTTCTATCCAAACCAATGGCGAGAATCTGTCTAAGGTTGTGGTTGTTACAGAAGCATTTGGCCCTAATGAGAAGGTTAGAGAGGAAGAAGCAAGAATGATGAGTAAAATGGAGATGCTGGAAGAGATGATGAGAGCAATGCAAGGAATAGAAGCTTATGGTGTAAGATCCATGAATCCCTTAGAGATGTTTTCATAATGACAAAATTTTCAAAGTATATTTACTATAATTCTGAGTATAAGGACTAATGTTTCAAAGTGAGTTGTCTTAAGAAGAAACAGGAACCACTGCTATAATACATCAGAAGAAGAAAAGAAGTTGTAGATCTTATTTCAAGCAACTCGGAAGGAAAGAGACAGTCACTAAATAAATATCATCTTATAATAAAGAAAAGAAATGTTTAAGTAAGGTGAAAGCAAGAAAGCGGTTGAGAAGAATCAGAAGAAGATATTCCTAACAAGTTCCAGAAGAAACAAGGTGACAATGAGCTCTCAAGAAGATACCAGACAGGAACTCATCAGAAGATACACTTATAGTTTCAATTAAAGTCACAAAACTCCCTCTCCAAAATAATTCTGCGATAATAAGAAAGATCTCTGTAAAAGCAAGGAAATAAGGATGTTGTTACAACAACAATTTCTTAAACTATTACTGGGAATGCTCCTCATCATTCTTAATTACATAAAAAATCAGTAACTATTTCATGAAGTAGAAAACAATTTGAAAAGGAAACATTTTGCTGAATTTGCTTCATGCTAGAGAAGATACAAGCATCAGAAGATGCGGTCTTCAGAAGATAGGACCAGTCAAAGTGAGGAAAGAGAAAAAGATGCACATGACAGTGACAGCTGCTGCATTTCCAACTGGCCATTTGACTTGCTCTCCAAGACTTGTCCAACAGATATATTCCTCAATCCTTGGCTATAAAAAGGACCCTTCTCCTAAAAAATAATACACACAACTAATTGAGAAGAAGAAGCATAAGAACTCTCTGAAATTACATTTCTACCTTCTGCAGAATTTCCACTTTCTTCTAATCTGTTTATTCTGAGTTCATCAAGTTAGGAAAGTGAGAACAATGTGTTTTGGCTCAAGAATTTCAGTTGTATACTGATCATTGTTGTTGAGTCTCAGAATTAATTAAAGTATTTAAATTAGTTTTAAGACTCATTATCCTAAGGTTTTAATGATTAACAAATTAGATCATATAAGAACAGGTTCTACTGAGAAAGGTATTGTTTTTATGCATTGTGTTTCAGGTAACAAAATGAAGCATCCATCTGAAGAACAAGGAATAAATGTGCTGAAGGAAGACATACATCATGCTGAAAGAATCAATTGTCTGATGAACAGGTTATATGTTGAAGAATGTGAACAATCTGAAGAAGTCAAACTATAAGAACAACACGACAATTATCTGAAGAAAAGAGAGAATACATTTGGGCAAAGCTGAAATGAAGATAAACTACATGCTCATGAAGAATGAAGAAGAAAGAAGCAACCATCCAAAGCAAAGAAGAAGAAACTCGCTGAAGGAAGGAACTCGCCGAAAGCGTCTCCAAGATAAAAATCTACATCAAGCTGAAGCAATGTAACTTGCTGAACACATACTTTCTGAACGTGATGACGTGGCATTTCAAACTCTCTGAAGAAGAAGAAGCCAGACCAGTCATACAACCTTCTAAAGACTTATGAGTCAATGTGAATAATATATTAAAAGACTCAAGTCTCAGCAAACGAAAGTGGTGAAGCTGAAATTAGGCAAAGACTCTCTGCACAAAGACATGAAGGGTTCTAAACGTCTTTTGCCATCATATAAAAAGGAGATAGCAACAAAAGTTATTTTTCTAAGGAACATCATACATGAAAGAGGAAGCCTACTACAGAAAAGCAAATAGCAGTCGCAGATAGAGTCAGCGCAGCTGCAACACCTACTCCTGTACCATCTCTGCATACGCTATTAGAGGCGTGCACCTCAAGCGAGATGAAAAGCAAATTTCACAAAATGATAAAATAGAAGCTCAACAGATAAAATTATGATAATCATCTGAGCAAATATACTTTCACAAAGAGTGATTATCATCTGAAGGTTTCAGATCGTCTAAAGATCAACTTTGTCTAAAGAGTGATTATCATCTGAAGACTTGAAGACAAAAGTGAAGACCTAACCTCGTCTGAAGAAGTAATGTGAAGACTCGAAGACAAACTAAAGACTTAAAGTTCATCTGAAGCATGTTATCATCTGAAGCTTAGAAGAACAATCTGAAATGGTCTATCATCTGAAGCGTAACATCCATCTGAAGAAGATGTTTTGTCTAAAGTAAAATATCATCTGAAGTCAAGAGACCATCTGAAGACATTGTCTGTAATTGTTTATCTGAGATCAAGAGGAGAAGCCTCTGAAGAGATTTGATGAAGGTATTTCTCTGTCAACGCCTTCTGAAACAAGACTATGGTCTAACCTATTTAAGGCAAACAAAACAGGAACTTTTCTGGATATTCAAATTTCTATCACTTAAGAGGAAAGTTCTGAGCATCGCAACATTTGCAGAAGTCAAAACAAGCCAGCGGTGTTCTGCATCCTTGTACTGTGCCAAAAGCTAAGCAAAGAGAAGCAAAGCTCACAACGGTCAAAAAGGAGTAGACTAATGGATCTTTATATCCTATCTCCTTACATCCTGAAGAAGAGAAATGAAGAAAGAAGAAGAGAGAGAAAGATCATCTCGCTGAAGACGAAGAAAATCTCTTAAGGAAAAGGGCTTATCTACAATTTGTCAGAACCAAATCATCTGAACACCTAATATGCTTAGGAAAGAAGCAACCGGATGAGAAGACATTTCACAACAGCTCTATGAGCTCACTTATACCTTCTCAACGATAAAGGAGAACATTTCTCAATGGCTATATTTTATCAGAACATATAAATAGCTTGAAATATGAATCGAAGAAAAGTGATAGACTGAAAAAACAAGAAATGTAGGCCTCAGTGATGATCAAGGTGGTTAGCCTTAGAGTTAACCAAAACCCTGGCAAGGAAGCCAGTTAGCCAAAGAAGAACCATAGTTGGTTTGGATCAATGTGCTAAATTGAAGATCGGAGTGATTGATTGGGTTAGCTGGTCTGTTGATCAAAGTTTCCCATAGTATCTTTCACAAGAATCCAACCAAAGAGAGACAACCATGCATTTCTAATTTCTATCCTTCATCATGGTCTATCATCAACTTCAATAGAAGAAATTGGCCAAGTTCAAACTAGATCATATACAGTCAACCTACTGAGCCAAACAGAGATGAAACAGAGCCTAATCTATACACTCATATCTTTATCATTCCTTGTACTTAGAATGTAACCTTTGTATCCTGAGTAGTACTCAGTAAACCCTTAGTACAGGAAAATTGTAGTTTAAGTTTCTAGGAAACTTAAACTTGAGCTTAATTGTAAACACCTTGAGTGTAGTTAGAGCCTGCAGAGGCTTGGTAAGAAATAATACTCCAAAGAGCCTGGAGAGGCTTGAAGACAGAAAAGAATACTTGGTGTAGAGCCTGAAGAGGCTTGACAGAGAAGAATACTTGGTGTAGAGCCTCAAGAGGCTTGACAGAAAAGAATACTTGGTGTAGAGCCTGAAGAAGCTTGACAGAAAAGAATACTTGGTGTAGAGACTGAAGAGGCTTGATAGAAAAGAATACTTGGTTTGCGCCTGGAGAGGTTGCCTGCAAAAAAATACTCATTGAGTTTCCTGGAGAGGCAGTTGATAAGGAAAGAATACTCATTGAGTTGCCTGGAGAGGTAGTTGAAAACAAAGAATACTCGGTGTTAAGCCTGAAGAGGCTGTGGTAAAATAATACTTGTATCTGTGTTCAGATAGTGAAAATCCAGTGGTGGTTTGCCCTGGGACTGGATGTAGCTCACTGAGTTAGTGGGTGAACCAGGATAAATTTTCTGTGTAAATTTCTATCTACCCTCATCTCTTTACATTCAGTTCATCTGTTTTATTTCTAACCAAGGAAGGGTTTGAAAAGTGAATCTGAACTTCGCGCAGTTTAATTTCTTTTATTAAACAAATCTTTTTGAAAGAGTAATTACTGAACCTTCTGAAGAGGTTCAGCAAGTTCTCAAATAGCACAGGTTTTCAGCAAGTAACAAAATCAGTAGAATAATAATAATGCAAAACATTTTTTAAACAAATTGTTTTATGTTTTGAATATAGTTTAGACAAAATTTCGAAAGATTGTTTTTCCAAACCTTCTGAAGTATTAACAGAACACTTAACGGTTTTATCAAAGTCAGCAAGTTTCTGAAAAACGATTGCTTATAGCTTCGACACAACTCTAATAATTTGGATTATCTTTCATCTGAGTTTTTCACGATAACTTGCGAAAGTTCATCTGCTGTCTTTTACGAAAAGGTTTTCAAAAATGAGCATGAAGTTTTAAAACACTATTCAACCCCCCTTCTAGTGTTTCCTGTGTTTTCAACAGTTGGTATCAGAGCTCACCTTCGGGTTGAGCATCTAACAATTGCTGAAGGAGTAGATCCTCAGAAGATGGAAACCTCAAGCTGAAGCAACTCTGAGATATAGTGGAAAAACGAATGAGTAAAGAGTAAATTCTCTTAAGCTCATTATTCAAGCTGTTGAAGCATATTTCAGAAGGGCATGGTGAGAAAAGGAAAGCATGTTCAATTCAATTTCCCTCATTGGTAACATCTTTCCTATCTCAACCTATATGCAATTATGTGATATATATTTATAAGAATCATCTGAAGATTGCATATAGTCTCTGTTGTATGAGAAATGGACTTGCTGATATATATTTGTCAGAAATGTGCTTACTTGCTGAAAATCATTTATCAGATTATCTTTTTTATTTAAGTAATTATGTTGAGTAACTTTTTAAATTGGAAGTTGAAATGTTTTTTAAATTTAAACATTTTGTCAAAACTATGATCTGGCTCTAAGTGAATTAATGGATTATCAACCGTCTCCTCAAAGTGGCTCGATGCACATCTCTCCATAACTGTTCAGTTCATGTAACCACCGTCATCAATGTCTCAAGCATGCCTATTTATAAGGATTGAAGGAGTATAATGAGAACTACACTCTAATCAGTAAATCCTCAGAGCAGTACTTCATCCTCTTCTAGTACCATAACTTTCGTAATTAAAAAAAAAAACCTTGCTCAAATGGCTGCTGAGTCTGCTACATCATGTGATTCAAATCAATCAAAGATTAATGAGAAAATCATTCCTTCAAGGATGGTTCGTCTCTCTGAATTTGAAGAAGCAGGATTCAATATCTCTGAGTACTTTGATGCTGTTGGATGGACCCCATTCTTTAACAATATTTCCTCTGCATGGCATGAGGAAAGTGTTATGGAATTTTGGAACAACTCTAAAGTTGTTTATGATCCAGAACACACTGGGATAAACACCACTGTGATGGGGAGATCTCTATTTGTGGACAGTAAACTGCTTGCTGAAGTAATTGGTGTTCCTTCAAGAAGAGAAAACTTATGTCAGAATTGGGTAGTACACCATGGAGGCTTCTTGATATTTGATCAGTTGTTGTTTGGTAGAAGACGCTCTGGTCCCACCAAGCACTCCCATCTTATGGATATTCCCAGAGTTCTCCTTGTTCTTAACTGTTGCATCCTTCCTAAAGGAAGTAATAACTTTTTCATCAAGGAAATTGAAAGGTTTGTGGTGGCAAACTTGCTGTTAAAGAAGAAGATCAATCTTCCATGGATTCTTCTATATCAGATGATATTCAGAGAAAAGTTGGATGTTAAGGATCTCTTCCCCCACAACACCTTAATCATGAAAATCTTGATTCATAAGGGCTTTCCGATGGACAATCTTTTTGATCAACCACCTCCTTACTTCTTCACTCTGGTTGTGTTTGCTCAGTCAGACCGGACTCCATCTGAAAGAGAAGAAGTCCTAGAGAACAGGATAGCTGAAGTTCCTCTTGTGGCATCCCATGTCAAAAAGAGAAGGAGAAGAGTCTCTGTTCATTTGGGTGCTCACGGAAGAATTAGAAAGGTGCTTGTTGCATACAATGTGAAACATCTGCACGCTCGTGTGAATCGGTTAGCAAGGAGGTTGAAGGAAACTCAGAAGGAGCTACTGAAGCTTAAAGCAGAAAAGGAGAGTGCCAGTGCTAATGAGGAACTACCTACTAATAGTCCTTAATCCATTCAAAGAGCCATATCATTTTCTTTTAGTAATTTTAAAAGGATTTATTTTAATAAAACTCATTTTTTAAATGATTAAAATCTATATTGTAGTGTTCCCATAACTGTTTTTATTTTCTGCTTACGTTGCCTATAAGTAAGTATGTGTTTTTCTGTTTGTGTTGTTTATATTATATTTTCTTCAGATTAATAAGAATACTTAAAACTAAAAATTACTACCCTGCTGAAACACTTTGAACCCTCTAACAACAAAAGAAGGAAAAGATTTACTTTAATAATAATAAAACCTTTAAATCAAGCAGTCTTCAGAAAGTAATAACAAACTCAGGGGGAGTATCTTTCAATGAAAAATCCTTAAAGAAAGATAAATTCCCACAAGTATATGACATAAGGAGAGAATGTTGTGTAAAGCTATATGCTTAAGATATTTCTGTAATAATTAAAAATTTTAATTGAGCAAATTCAGATACTGCTGGAAGGTATTTTGGTTTGTGAATGTTTCAGCAAATAGGTCTAAAAAAAGGAATTTATAAAGCTGATCATCAGAATGCTACATCATCTGAAGGAATGACTGATGTGGCATCACTCTTAGCCTCTGAACTTGTTCAGAAAGTTCACAACGAACTTACTAAAATTGTGGGTCAGGAATGCTGAGGAGATTGCTACTTAAGTCTCTGATCCTACCTCAATTCTTGAGAAACAGGGCATGATGATTGTTGTTTCTGAAAGAAAAGAAGTCAGAAAGGCTATAAAGCATGAAGATCAAGATTATGCTGTTGATGCTCTTCAAGCATTTCGGAGAATGAAAGCAGCAAGACTGAATTTGAAGACAAGTTGAGTCTCAGCAGATAAGTTCTTCAACTTAAGTTTCTTCTACAGATTAGGCTCATGATTTCGTAAAAATAACTGCCTCGATTTGATATTTTGTATGCATGAGTTTCTTAGCATTTTTTTAATCATGTATTTATGCCCTCATGCTTACAAATAATTCATCTTTAAAATGGACAATTATTATAATATTATAATAACCGGTGCTTTGAAAAGTCACAATTGCAAAAAGTTTTTGAAAACCGTAAATTTCATCTGACATGGATATTTAAAGAAGATGGCTCTTCACCTGTCTACTACTTGACGCATGTTCTTCTTAAAATCCGATCATATTGACATTGCTTTAATCTTGTTATCTGTTAAAAATCTGTTTACCCAATCTAACCTTTTTAAATAATGACAAAAGGGGGAGAAAAAATATAACTAACAAAATAACAAAGATAAAAGAAATTTAGTCTGAGAAGAAAACATCTGAGACATAGTCTGAAGAAGTTCAAGATAAAAGAAATTTAGTCTGAGAAGAAAACATCAGAGAAGAAAGCATAATCAAAAGGGAAGAAATAAGTAAAGAAAAATGTTTTTCTTAGGGGCAGTAATATAGATAGGGGGAGCTTAATGAATGTCTCATCTTTTACTTCTTTCATATATTTTGTTAGATATATCTAATTTGTCATCATTAAAAAGGGGGAGAATGTTGAGTCTCAGAATTAATTTAAGTATTTAAATTAGTTTTAAGACTCATTATCCTAAGGTTTTAATGATTAACAAATTAGATCATATAAGAACAGGTTCTACTGAGAAAGGTATTGTTTTTATGCATTGTGTTTTAGGTAACAGAATGAAGCATCCATCTGAAGAACAAGGAATCAATCTACTGAAGGAAGACAAACAACATGCTGAAAGAATCAATTGTCTGATGAACAGGTTATATGTTGAAGAATGTGAACAATCTGAAGAAGTCAAACTATAAGAACAACACGACAATTATCTGAAGAAAATAGAGAGTATATCTAGGCAAAGCTGAAATGAAGATAAACTACATGCTCATGAAGAATGAAGAAGAAAGAAGCAACAATCCGAAGCAAAGAAGAAGAAACTCGCAGATGGAAGAACTCGCTGAAAGCGTCTCCAAGATAAAAAGCTACATCAAGCCGAAGCAATCCAACCTGCTGAACACATTCTTTTTTAATGTGATGATGTGGAATTTCAAACTCTCTGAAGAAGAAGAAGTCAGACCAGTCATACAACCTTCTAAAGACTTATGAGTCAATGTGAATAATATATTAAAAGACTCAAGTCTCAGCAAACGAAAGTGGTGAAGCTGAAATTAGGCAAAGACTCTCTGCACAAAGACCTGAAGGGTTCTAAACATCTTTTGCCATCATATAAAAAGGAGATAGCAACAAAAGTTATTTTTCTAAGGAACATCATACATGAAAGAGGAAGCCTACTACAGAAAAGCAAATAGCAGTCACAGATAGAGTCAGTGCTGCTGCAACACCTACTCCTGTACCATCTCTGCAATACACTATCAGAGGCGTGCACCTCAAGCGAGATGAAAAGCAAATTTCACAAAAGGATAAAAGAGAAGCTCAACGAATAAAATTATCATCATCATCTGAGCAAATATACTTTCACATATCTTCTATTGTATTTCAAATCGTGAAAGATTGAGAAGTTATTATCTGAAGGTATCAGATCGTCTAAAGATCAACTTTGTCTGAAGAATGATTATCATCTGAAGACTCGAAGACAAAAGTGAAGACCTAACCTCGTCTGAAGAAGTAATGTGAAGACTCGAAGACAAACTAAAGAATTGAAGTTCATCTGAAGCTTAGAAGAACAATCTGAAATGGTCTATCATCTGAAGCGTAACATCCATCTGAAGAAGATGTTTTGTCTAAAGTAAAATATCATCTGAAGTCAAGAGACCATCTGAAGACATTGTCTATAACTGTTTATCTGAGATCAAGAGGAGAAGCCTCTGAAGAGATTTGATGAAGGTATTTCTCTGTCAACGCCTTCTGAAACAAGACTATGGTCTAACCTATTTAAGGAAAACAAAACGGGAACTTTTCTGGATATTCAAATTTCTATAACTTAAGAGGAAAGTTCTGAGCGTCGCAGCATTTGCAGAAGTCAGAACAGGCCAGCGGTGTTCTGCATCCTTGTACTGTGCCAAAATTTAAGCAAAGAGAAGTAGAGCTCACAACGGTCAAAAAGGAGTAGACTAATGGATCTTTATATCCCATCTCCTTACATCCTGAAGAAGAGAAATGAAGAAAGAAGAAGAGAGAGAAAGATCATCTCGCTGAAGACGAAGAAAATCTCTCAAGGGAAAGGGCTTATCTGCAGTGTGTCAGAACCAAATCATCTGCACACCTAATATGCTTAGGAAAGAAGCAACCGGATGAGAAGAAATTTCACAACAGCTCTATGAGCTCACTTATACATTCTCAACGATAAAGGAGAACATTTCTCAACGGCTATATTTTATCAGAACATATAAATAGCTTGAAATATGAATCGAAGAAAAGTGATAGACTGAAAAAAACAAGAAATGTAGGCCTCAGTGATGATCAAGGTGGTTAGCCTTAGAGTTAGCCAAAACCCTGGCAAGGAAGCCAGTTAGCCAAAGAAGAACCACAATTGGTTTGGATCAATGTGCTAAATTGAAGATCGGAGTGATTGATTGGGTCAGCTGGTCTGTTGATCAAAGTTTCCCATAGTATCTTTCACAAGAATCCAACCAAAGAGAGACAACCATGCATTTCTAATTTCTATCCTTCATCATGGTCTGTCATCAACTTCAACAGAAGAGATTGGCCAAGTTCAAACCAGATCATATACACTCAACCATCTGAGCCAAACAGAGAAGAAACAGAGCCTAATCTATACACTCATATCTATGTCATTCCTTGTACTTAGAATGTAACCTTTGTATCTGAGTAGAACTCAGTAAACCCTTAGTATAGGAAAATTGTAGTTTAAGTTTCTAGGAAACTTAAACTTGAGCTTAATTGTAAACACCTTGAGTGTAGTTAGAGCCTGCAAAGGCTTGGTAAGAAATAATACTCCAGAGAGCCTGGAGAGGCCTGAAGACAGAAAAGAATACTTGGTGTAGATCCTGAAGAGGCTTGACAGAAAAGAATACTTGGTGTAGAGCCTGAAGAGGCTTGACTGAAAAGAATACTTGGTGTAGAGCCTGAAGAGGCTTGACAGAAAAGAATACTTGGTGTAGAGCCTGAAGAGGCTTGATAGAAAAGAATACTTGCTTTGCACCTGGAGAGGCTGCCTGCAAAAAAATACTCATTGAGTTGCCTGGAGAGGCAGTTGATAAGCAAAGAATACTCATTGAGTTACCTGGAGAGGCAGTTGAAAACAAAGAATACTCGGTGTTAAGCCTGGAGAGGCTGTGGTAAAATAATACTTGTATTTGTGCTCATATAGTGAAAATCCAGTGGTGGTTTGCCCTGGGACTGGATGTAGGTCACTGAGTTAGTGGGTGAACCAGGATAAATTTTCTGTGTAAATTTCTCTCTACCCTTATCTCTTTAAATTGAGTTATTATCTGTTTTATTTCTAACCAAGGAAGGGTTTGAAAAGTGAATATGAACTTCGCGCAGTTTAACTTCTTTTATTAAACAAATCTTTTCGAAAGAGTAATTACTGAACCTTCTGAAGAGGTTAAAAAAGTTCTCAAATAACACAGGTTTTCAGCAAGTAACAAAATCAGTAGAATAATAATAATACAAAACATTTTTTAAACAAATTTTTTTATGTTTTGAATATAGTTTAGACAAAATTTCGAAAGATAGTTTTTCCAAACCTTCTGAAGTATTAACAGAACACTTGACTGTTTTATCAAAGTCAACAAGTTTCTGAAAAACGATTGCTTATAGCTTCGGCACAACTCTGATAATCTGGATTATCTTTCATCTGAGTTTTTCACTATAACTTGCGAAAGTTCATCTGCTGTCTTTTACGAAAAGGTTTTCGAAAATTAGCATGAAGTTTTAAAACACTATTCAACCCCCCTTCTAGTGTTTCCTGTGTTTCCAACAATTGTAAATCTTGAGCCTTTGTTCTTTATATTTCAATCAAACAAATCTGTAACTCTCAAAAGAAAGTAATATCCTTTGAGAGATAGATAGGTTAAGTCTGCAAGAGTGAGGTGTGCCCTGCTGTTTGCAGAAGAATAATTGGTGAACCTGTAGAGGCTGCAGAAGAATACTTGGTGAGCCTGCAGAGGCTGCAGAAGAATACAGTTGAGCCTGAAGAGGTTGCAAAAGAATACTAGTGGTGAGGAGCACCCAAGAAGTCATTGTATCAAGATTGATATAGTGGAAAATCCTATTGAGGGTAGGGACTGGATGTAGCCTCAAGGTTAAGAGGTGAACCAATATAAATATTATTTGTAGATCTTCTTAATCCTTAAACTACTTATTTATGTTTGTGCATTTGCATAACTGACATAACATTTGCATGAAACTGTTTAAGTCTATCTAATACCTAAGTAAGTTGTCTTGTAATAAGGTTCAAGATAAGGACCATATTTTCTGCATAATACACATAATTCATATTGTGAGAATTAACCCTTGAACTTCTAATATTAGCCAAGTGGTTAACTTGAGAAGAAATAAATATTAGAAGATAATTGCAAAAATTTAAAGACATCACAATTCAACCCCCCTTCTTGTTATTACAATATTTACTTCAATTGGTACCAGAGCTTGCCTCTAAGGGTTGAACACAATCAACAGTGTGAAAGGCAAAGAACAAGGGAAAATGGTAAACAGTGGAGTTGGGATGTTTATCCCAGAAGGATCTTCCACAAACAGACCCCTTGCATTTGATGGAAGAGACTACTACTATTGGAAAGATAGGATGAAATTATTCCTTGAATCTCAAGATATTGATCTTTAGGATATCATTGAAAAAGGAAATTTCATTCCTATATTAAGAAGAACAAGAATATTGGCCCAACCAAAGGAAGGAGAATCCGATGTTCAAGAAGAAACTCCACAACCAAAGTCAAGAGAAGAACGGACTTCAAAAGACAAGCAAAGATACCTTATGAACTCCAAAGCTAAGTTCTGTCTTCTGTGTGCTCTCAGCAGAAGTGAGTATGATAAGGTAGCAGGGTGTGCCACTACTAAAGAAATCTGGGACACTTTCAAAATAGCACATGAAGGCACAAATCAAGTGAAAGAATAAAAAATCAACATATTGATTCATCAATATGAAATGTTCAACATGCATGAACATAAATCTATTGATGAAATGTTTAGCAGATTCACAGTTATTATAAATGACTTAAAATCTCTTGGAAAAAGTTATATTAACCAAGAGTTTATTAGAAAAATACTTAGAAGTCTCCCAAAAATTTGGAGACCCAAGGTAACAACACTTCAAGAAGCAAAGGATCTTGCTGTCTTGAAATTAGGTAAGCTTCTTGGATCTCTAAAAGTTCATGAGCAAGAATTCATGGATGAGATACTTCAAAGAAAGGGAAAGACAATTGCACTAAAAGCTAGTTCATCCAAAAGAACAAGCTCAAGTGTAAATTCCTTTGAAGGAAATGAGTCAGAAGAGGAAGAATTCACTTCTGGAAATGATGATGAACTTGCATTCATTTCCAAAATAATTCAGAGAATTCTCAGAAAAAGAACAAAAGGGAGAAGATGTTTGCACTTTAAGAAGGAAGGCCAAAAGAATGAAGTAACTCAGATAATTTGCTTTGAATGCAACAAGCCAGGACACATGAAAGCATAATGTCCTCAACTCAAGAAAGATCAAAAGAACTTTCAAAGGAAAAAGAAAGCCATGATGGCCACCTGGGATGATAATGAAAGCACATCAGAAGATGATCAAGAGGAAACTGCAAATCTGTGTCTCATGGCAGGGAAAGAAGATGATGAGGTAATTGATTCAAACTCTTCTTCTTATAAAGAATTAGAAGATGCTTTCAAAAACTTATTATCTGATTCACACACTCTTGCACAAAAATGTGGTTTATTAAGAGCACAACTTACAGAAGCACAAGAAGAAAATGAGAAACTAAAAGGCTTTAGTGAGAGACTGTTCAAGACAAATCAATGTCTGCAATAATCTCATTTTAAACTTTCTGAACAGATGAAATCTTTAAGATTAAAATCTTCAGAAGAAGCCAGCAACAGTAATCATCTTATAAACAATGTTCGTACAAAAACACATGACATTTGATTGAGACATGAGCAATTGACATCATGTGTCATATTTTTACAGTTACACTACTTAATAACTTTTTCTAAAAATTTGAATTTAATAAATCCAACAATTGAATTGAAAGTTCTCATAATGTAGATCAGATTTCTAAGAGGAATGATATTTTTACATTCCTTTATTATGCAATTTCTTTAACACCTTATGTTTCTTCTAACCTCTCTCTTCCTTTTATATCACATTAAAATATATATTTTTCAATGAATAATAAAAAAAATCATATCAATTATCAAAACACTATTTTAAAAGAACCCAACACATTTTTTATCTTCTCTATCTTCATTTTTTATAGCTCCCTTTTCTATATATATCTCACACCCCAAAAATAGACATTCAAAGTTTTTCAATATTCTTAAAAAAAAAAGTAAAGACATTTTTATGTTACATCTTTCACCTTATTTCTCTTCTTTTTTTTACCTTACACTTCTTACACCCAAAAAATTGGATGGTAAAAGTTTAATACTTTTTTAAAAAAGGAATGATATTTTCACATTCTTTCATTATATAATTTTTCACACCTTATTATTCTTTTAGTGTCTCTCTTCCTTTTTTGTCACAACAAAATACTATTTTGGATGAACCAACACATTAAAATGTTTTTTAAAAAACAATAAAAAATGATCACATCAATAGACTATTTTAAAATAATCCCACACTTTAAAATATTATCTTAATCAATAAATAGTGAAAAATAAACTAAAAAATAATAAAGGGAGTTGATTAATTAAAATCTTAATTAATAGTTACAAAATATAGGAATTTAAAATAATTAAGAATTATATAATAATATTTACAATATAAAAAACATTTAATTCACACATATAGCTAAGACCAATAACATGTCTCAAGTAACCTAAATGACAATCACAATGCTTCCATACGAATGAAATTGATCCCACACATAACCACATATGTATCTGAAGCAGTAACAAAGAGGCCCACAATGCTTAACCAATATCATGTAATTGAAATACATAAATGATTGGGAGACTAAGGTTGAAATGACCGAAGCTTATAACCAATTTGCAATGACCCATATGAAGTGACCTGAACAAAAAAATCAAACTCTGAATGAACAGTGAAAAAAAAAACTTCTGAAATGTAATAGTATAGATACCACATCGTGTAGCTTAAAAATCACTAATAAAAAATTTATGAGGATTACATTATTGCCATTACCGAAAATCATGGGTTTTCCGTGTGTTTTTAGTTTTGAAACTAAAATAAGATATTTTTTTGTTTTTAAAAATAGAATTATGAAAACTCTTTTAAAAATTACTTTTTAAAAATTATTAACCAAAAAAGTTTTTTAGTATTTAAAATCTAAAAAACTAAAAATTGTTTTTAAAATGAGTTATCAAACAAGCTCTTAGTCTCCCTTTTTCTCTCTTCTTTTCTTTTACGTTTTTCTTCTTTTCTTCTGCATTTTCATTTTCTGTTATTCCTCATGGAAGTTTAAACGTTTGAGGATTGATTCTCAAGTGATTTCACATTGGATCTTGAGGTTTACTTTAATTCAAATTCATATTTCAATTCTTGCGATAGATTCAATTTCACATTCTCCTTTAGAATTGTCACGACCCAAATCCAAGGCCGTGATCGGCGCACAAGTTAATATCCTTAGCCTGGAAAACCTAAAACAATAGTACATTACTTGACAAATGATATTCCAAGATAAAAGATAAGTGCCAATTATATGATATATTCTTGTATTTTTACTGCACTTATCAAGGGTAAAATAGTAATTTATATCCCAAAATAATCCCTTTTTATTAATAATTGTAATAATTGTGTTTAATTAATTTGAATTTGAATTTGATGCTATTTTAATAGAAAATCTATTAATTTTGCAGATTTATGTGAAAGATTTGAATCAGGAAAGAAGATAGCATCATTTGAGGATAGGATCTGCAGATTTGAAGTTTAAATAAGAGCAAATAAAGATAAGATCAGCAACCATTTAAACAAGGATTCTGCGGATAACTTCCCAATTTAAATTTAAAGTCAAGATAAACACAAAATCAGATCAAAAAGAGGGAAACAACGAAAGCCAAGCAAACAAGGATAAGATCATGAAGAGATCAAGTTAAAAAGAGAGAGAATCAAGGGAAGCAGTAACGAGAAATATGCTCCACCTGCGCTGAGCGCATGTGAAGCGTAAGTATCAGAATTCCTCTCTGGATTCTGCGCTTCAAGATGCGCTGAACGCAGGTCGTGCGTAGGAACGCAGATTAGTTTTTTACATCTGTTTTCAGATCTATTTTCAAAATAGATTCCTTCCAGATTTAAGATATCTTTCCTTGGTCTATAAATAGGACCCTTTGTACAGATCAAAGGCAGTTGAGCAGAGAGTAGAGTTTAGGGCTCAAGTTCAGAGGAGACCCCGAAGGGCTGCCGAGATAGCAACGTGAGGATTAAAGAAAAGCGTGACAGTTTCTTCAATGGTTTGTATGGCTACCATGCGTAGCTAAACTCTCCAGTAGGATTAAATGTAGTTGATTCTATCCCCAAATGTATGTGAATTCTCTTTATTAATTATGAATCCCTATTCCATGATATCGGTACTTTTATGCTTTACTTAATGCGTAGCTTCCGTCTTTGTGTTGGAGTTATAGGTTAATTTTAGGATTCCGGTGACAGATGTTTCTATAAGATTAACAGCGAGTTTGGGGGAGCCGATACTTAGGAAACTTAAATTCTGATTGATAAAAGTACTCATAGTAATCGCTACAGGAATATAGGGGGAATCGATGATTGAAAAATTGGAATATGACAGCCTCTTCATAGTAGTCCCTATAGGAATATACGGTGAGTTAATAGTGTTAACGAACGGAAAATTAGAACAATCAAGCCGCTCTAATTTGTCGCCTGGGAGAACCCGCATGGATTATCTTCGAGTATTTTACTATCTGGAAACTCGAGGTAAAATAATATAGTTTGGCTAGGATATCATAGAAATATATTCTTAATTAACAATGAGGTTCACATATGTAAGGGGTGTGATGATACGAAGTTCAATCCTGATCCAAGTAACGCTATCTTACTCTATCTCTACCATCCCTTTTACTTTATGCAATTTACTTTCCGCACAACAATCATAAAATACCGTTTCTCACTTGATAGTCTGATCACTAATAAATACGAAGTGAACCGTTCTCTGTGGATACGATAACTCATACTTACTATTATACTGTTGAAATTTTGGTACGCTTGCCAGAATTCCATCAAGTATTTTTGGCGCCGTTGCCGGGGAATGGTGTATCAATTCGTATAGACTTGGGAGGTCTAACTATCAAGTTGTATATACTCTATCTTAGGATTTTAGATTTTTAATTTTTTAGGAATTTTTCTTTTTATTTTTATCCTTTTATTAAAATTCTCTTCCACACTTACCCTTTCAAGTTTTCTTGTTTATGCTTTTCAGAGGCCAGGTGTCCCCAAATCAGTTACAATTTGATCCAAAAATAGAAAGGACATCAAGAAGAAACATAAGTAGAAACAGGAGAAGGAGAAAAAGGATACTTGAGGAAGAACCCAAAAATATGGCAAAAGAACAACAACCAAGAAGAAGAACCTTGGGAGAATGTGTCATGCATCAAGGACCTCGCCATTATTCAAGCATTGTTCTACCAACAACAATGAAGTCCTTGGAATTAAAGGCTCCTCACCTCAATCTTATTAGTGCCCATCAATTCGCTGGATTAGATCATGAGGATCCACATACAAATCTCTCAAACTTCTATGAATTAATTGGCACTATGGGTTTTGAGGAAGGTGATTTAGAGTCTTTATACTTACGCTTGTTTCCTTTCTCATTGATAGGAAAATCTAAGGAGTGGTTGAAGTCACACCCAAATCAAAATCTGAATAATTGGGAAGTGGTTGAAGACAAATTTTTTGGAAGATTTTTCCCACCAGGAAAATATATACAAGCCAAATCAGACATCTCCACATTCAGGCAAGGAGCAAATGAACCATTATGTGAAGCCTGGGAGAGATACAAATCTTAGCTACGCAAATGTCCTAATCATGGCTATGATGATATTGCTCAACTCAACATTTTTTGCAATGGACTCAGGACTGATTCCAAATCTTTCATAGATGCTGTAGCAGGAGGAACTATCTTATCAATGGATACAGAGCGAGCAATCTCAATCATTGACAACTTCGCTCAAAATGATCAGCAAGCTCAGTGTGGACGACAACCAACTCAAATACAGAAGAAAGGAGTGTTGGAACGCAATAGTAGTGATGCTATTCTAGAAGAGAACAAGCTTATCAAAAGACAGATAGAGGCACTCACTGAAACATTAAAAGCACTCCCTCAACAATTAAAAGTTGTCCAATCCCAACCTATTCAAGCCCAACCTTTTATCTGTGACTTTTGTGGAGGTGACCATCCCAATGGTCAATGCTCTTTTCAAGAAAATCAAGCTGAACAAGTCAACTTCATGGGTAACCAGAGAAGACAAGGAAATTTCTCCAACAATAACAATCAGTACTCACAAGGATGGAGGAACAACCAAAACAACTCTGGATGGGGCAGAATGGAGGAAACAGACAGACACCATATCAGCAGTAACAACCATCTATGCATGACAGACTGAACAGGTTGGAAGAGAAGATTGATGCTTTCTTACAAGGATTTGATGGGTTCAGGAAGAACACAGAAGCATCAATAAAAGCATTAGAAAGCCAAGTGGGCCAGTTAGCAAAAGAGATGGCAGAACACGAGAATGGCCACTTCACAACAAACACTCAGACCAATCCAAAGGAGCACTATAATTTGGTTGCTACTGATGACAACCTTACAGAAGAAAGTGATATAGAAGAAAACATCACCTTTGAAAAGCAAGTGCCCACTGAAGAGGTTGCACGGAAGAGTGTTCAACAAGAGGAAAAACCAGAAGCGGTCTAAACCACAGGTAAGTCACTTGGCCCAGGTAAGTTCACTGTACCACTTTCTGTTGGTAATCAACCAGCTACACATGCTTTATTGGATCTTAGAGCGAGCATCAATTTGATGTCGCTATCGTATTTTAACAAGCTGGGAATTTTGAAGGTCAAGCCTGCCAACGTGAAGTTACTACTTGCAAACAAATCCACCCAAAGCCCTTATGGGATAATTGAATATCTACCAATCAAAGTGGATAAGTTTGTATATGCTGTTGACTTCTACATTGCAGAGATGGAAGAGGAGGATACTGATGTCCCCTTAATCTTAGGAAGACCCTTCATGAAAGCTGCCAAGGTAATAGTGGATGTTGATTGGGGAAAATACCAATTGAGATCTAAAGATGAGAGCATTGTGTCTCACATAGATAGAGGAATCCCCAAATTGCAGAAAACTCTAGAACAATTAAAAATAGATCCTACTGATGGGATCTATCAATTTCAATCGAAGCTGCCAAAAGTAAAAAAGAAAGAAGCTCCTCCAAATACTATGGAGCAAAAGAAGAAAAAGGTTTCTAGATTTCTTAGGAAACCAAGATGAGAGTTAAGCAGCAAGAGTCCATCATGGAGTTCAGATTCAAGAAGAGGAAAAGGTCAACATTAGACACAGAGGAAGATAGCGATGAGAGTGATAATAGATTGAAGAATTGACATGGAGGATGGGAACTTAAAGGAAGAACTGGAACCGAGTCAACCATCATCCTCCAATTGAGGACACCATAATTGAACCAGGCGCCGAGCTATCAGACGTTAAACAAGCGCCTCCTGGGAGGCATTCCAACATTTTTTGTTTTAATTTTTCTTTGATTTTTGTTTTTGATTTTTTTAGTGTGTTAGAGTCAATGCCTGTGTATGTTGAGAAATTATTAGGAATTGGATTGATTTTAGTAAGGAAAGGATGAGAAATAGTTAAAGTTAGGAAGCAGCAAAAAACAGCAAATAAAATTTCAATTCTCTTTTCTGCGCTTCACTTGCGCTAAGCGCAAGTGAAGCGTAGATTTGATAATTTGTCTCTGTTTTCTGCGCTTCACTTACTGATGAGGTCATGACCCAAAACAAGGCACTTGAAGGACTTGGGGGACCCATGACTAAGGCAAGGGCAAAGAAGGCAAAAGAGGCTTTGCAGCTGATAGTGACAACCTTACAAGCCAAGGGCGCAGACTTTAAAGAACAAACCCCTAAAATTGTTCTTTGTCTCAAGCATGAGGAAGAGTATGGTAGCATGTAATTCAATGAAGTCCAGTTGCCATTAATGTACAAATCCACTTGAAAACAAGGAAAGGGGGAGAAGGGGGCGGCCAAGTAGGTTGGGGCGGCCAAAATGAGTGCAAGGCTGAATTGTTTTCTTTATTTTATGGCTTTCAATAAGAGTTATGTGGCTGTTACATGCATATTGAAGTGGCTGGTTGGTTACAAAAGATATTGAAGGGAATTGAAGCTACAATGGTTACAAGGAGACAATGCATTAAATGCTGGCAATTTCAAATTGAAGCACATGTTTGTGCTCTTAATCATGCGGACAACATGTGAAGAAAATGGCTGAATGTTAACCTATTTTGAGCGGCCAATGAAGAAGCAATAAAAGCCTAATTCATGAGCCATTCAAAGTGTTTAACATGTGAGGAAATTAGCTACTTGAAGACCCTTTATGGGGGCGGCCAACACATGATTATTGTGTGTTATTTCCATTCATTTTGTAACCAATTTTGCTGAGTTGTTTTACTTAAGGTGGGCGGCCAATAGAGGTTATAGTTGGCTGAATTTTATTGTTTCATTAAGGGTTTTGATGACTAGTCACTAGGGTAACAAAGTGGGCGGCCACATAGGAGAAAATAGGTTTAGTTTAATTATTTTATTTCCTTTTTCTACATTGTAATATTGCATGGTGCACATGAGACTATTTAAGGAACATGCAATCCATGTAAAAGTTTTTAGAATGTTTATGCTAAAATTATCAATCAAAGGGAGTGTTTCTCTTATTTTCTTGACTTGTCAAGAGTGAGGTTTATCAAAGGTTCTTCACCTTTGCGTGTGCAATCTCAAGGACTTATCTTTCAAGCCTTGAAAGTGTGACGTCCAACTTTCTCTTCTTCTTGTTATTCTTCTACTTTCTAAGACAAGAAACTAAATTCTATGCGTGGATGCTTGATTGTATGTGAATTACTATTCAAGTTCAAAAGGGTTTAGTAACATTTCTTGTTAAGAAAAAGATTACTATCTTCAAGTTACAATTATTTCGTTTATCAAATTTTAGAAAAGAAAATCAAAGAAACAGAAAAGAAAGAAAATACAAGTGTTTCAAGAAAAGTACAAGATTCAGCCTCATATTTCTAAAAGTTCCTTATTTCGAACATTATGGTTCATATCATTTGGTCATCAGAGCTCCGGTTATTAGAAATTCAAGGCTATTTCTACTCTTTCTAACATTTGTTCTCATTTTATTATTCTTAGCTTTTCTTGTTTTAATTTTCTTGTCTGCACACAGGTTGGTGAACTTATTGATTTTTCCTCTTCTTGATTTGGTAAGAATTCAAAGAGAAAGAGAGTGGAAAAAGGCAAGAGGGATACATCATAGAAAAAGCCAATTGTTGAGTGTAAACACTAGAGTGTGGTGAGGTTTCTAAACAGTTAAATTTTATTTTCTTTCTCTGTTACGTGTTCGTTGTTACTATGGCAGAAAGGAAGGTAGAGAATCGTGATCTCCAGCTACAAATTACTGCTATGTACCAGTAATTGGAGAACACCATGAAGCAACAATATGATGAGTTGCATGCTAGGTTGGATCAATTGGAGGTCAAACCACAACCTGAACAGCCTGGTCCAGAAGAAGAAGAAGAAAGACCACCTAGAGATGGAGGAAAAATTCAAGGGGTCAAGCTGACTATACCACCTTTTAAAGGTCATAGTGATCCAGAAGCCTACTTGGAGTGGGAACTCAACATTGAGCATGTCTTTGCCTGTAATACTTACACAGAGGCGCAAAAGGTAAAACTTGCTACTACTGAGTTTTCTGACTATGCTCTTATTTGGTGGAACAAATTGCAAAGGGAAAGGCGTAGAGATGAGGAGCCATTGGTGGAGACGTGGACTGAAATGAAAAGAATTATGAGGAAACGATATGTTCCCTCTAGTTTCCAAAGAGACTTGAAGTTGAAGCTGCAGAAGTTGTCCCAAGGAAGTAAAGGAGTTGATGAATTCTACAAAGAAATGGAGGTGCTTATGATGCAAGCTAACATTGATGAGGACCCTGAGGTAACTATGGCACGTTTTCTTAGTGGTTTAAATCATGATATTAGAGACATTGTAGAGTTGCAGGAATATGTGGAGATGGATGACTTGTTACACAAAGCGCTTCAAGTAGAACAACAGCTTAAAAGAAAAGGAACAAGGAAGAGTCCTACTACTTTACCTCCAAATTGGAAGGACAAAGTCAAGAAGGAAGTAGTTGAACTATCCAATCAAGGAGCATCATCTTCTCAAGGGAAACTACCTCAAAAAGGCGCTGAACAGGTACCTAAGAAAGGGAGGGATGTTAAATGTTTCAGGTGCCAAGGAATGGGACACTATGCCTATGAGTGTCCAACTAAGAAGACCATTCTTCTTAAGGACAATGGTGAATACACAAGCGAATCAGAGGATGAAAGGGAAGAGCCCAGTGATGATGATACACGTGCTGATGTGGGAGAAGTCTACATGATTAGACGACTCCTAGGAAGCCAAACCGTGGGCAAGGAGTTAAACCAAAGGGAGAACATCTTTCACACTCGATGTTCAATCAATGGTAAGGTTTGCTTGGTGATTATTGATGGTGGTAGCTACACTAATGTTGTTAGTTCCAGATTGGTGAACAAGATGGGTTTGGACACAAAGCCTCATCCTAGGCCATACAGGCTCCAATGGCTTAGTGAAGGAGATGAAGTACAAGTGCATAGTCAAGCTGAAATTCCTTTTTCTATAGGGAAGTATCAAGACAAGGTGTTTTGTGATGTGGTTCCCATGGAGGCTAGCCACATACTTCTTGGGAGACCGTGGCAGTTTGACACTAAAGCTATCCATGATGGCTTTACCAATAAAATTTCTTTCATGTATCATGATAAAAAAATTGTTTTGAGACCTTTGTCATCTAGAGAGGTAAGTGAGGATCAAAATAAATTGAGAGAAAAGATTGCTCAAGAAAGAAAGAGTGAAAAACGTGGAAAAGAAGAGAGCCAAAAGAAAAAGAGTGAAAATCAAGAAGGCAAACAACTTTGTTTAGCAAGAGAAAAAGAAGTGAGGAGAATGTTATGTACAAGACAGCCACTTTATTTGTTGTTTGGAACTAACTATTTTTTAACTACTAACACTTTTGATAAATTTGAATTGCCTTCTATAGTTAAATCTCTTTTGCAGGAGTATGAGGATGTCTTTCCAGAAAATGTGCCTGATGGCTTACCACCTTTGAGAGGAATTGAGCATCACATAGACCTCATTCCTAGAGCTTCATTGCCAAATCGGCCAGCCTATAGGAGTAATCCTCAAGAGACTAAAGAGATTGAGAGACAAGTGAATGAGCTCATTAGCAAAGGATGGGTGAGAGATAGCATGAGTCCATGCGCAGTACCAGTCATTTTGGTACCAAAGAAAGATGGATCATGGAGGACGTGTTCTGATTGTAGAGCCATAAACAACATCACCATCAAGTATAGACATCCAATTCCCAGGTTAGATGACCTTCTTGATGAATTGTATGGTGCATGTGTGTTTACAAAAATTGATTTAAAGAGTGGCTATAATCAGATTAGAATAAGGGAAGGTGATGAATGGAAAACAGCCTTTAAAACAAAATATGGTTTGTATGAATGGTTAGTTATGCCTTTTGGATTAACTAATGCTCCTAGCACTTTCATGAGATTAATGAACCATGTTTTAAGGGAATTCATAGGAAAATTTGTGGTTGTGTATTTTGATGATATTCTTATCTATAGCACTTCTTTGGACATGCATGTTAATCACTTAAAATCTGTTTTGGATGTGCTTAGAAAAGAGAATTTGTATGCCAACCTTGAAAAATGCATTTTTTGTACCAATCATGTTGTGTTCTTGGGATTTGTTGTGAGTTCTAAAGGGGTACAAGTGGATGAAGAAAAGGTAAAGGCTATTCAAGAATGGCCAACATCTAAAAATGTGAGTGAAGTAAGAAGTTTTCATGGTTTAGCAAGTTTCTATAGGAGATTTGTTAAGGATTTTAGTACCCATGCTGCACCATTAAATGAAATTGTTAAAAAGAATGTGGGATTTCAATGGGGAGAGAAGCAAGAGGCGGCCTTTGCTGCCCTTAAAAATA
Organism: Sesbania bispinosa; assembly: GCA_026901365.1. Classification (NCBI taxonomy): domain Eukaryota; kingdom Viridiplantae; phylum Streptophyta; class Magnoliopsida; order Fabales; family Fabaceae; genus Sesbania; species Sesbania bispinosa. Next base: position 141,492 of record QLOH01000033.1, read on the forward strand.
GGCTCACTCATGCGCCTATTCTAGCCTTGCCTAACTTTGCAAAATCTTTTGAATTAGAATGTGATGCATCAAATGTAGGCATAGGGGCTGTTTTGTTACAAGATGGATATCCAATTGCTTATTTTAGTGAAAAATTAAGTGGAGTTGCACTTAATTATTCTACCTATGATAAGGAATTGTATGCTTTGGTTAGAGCTCTAAAAACTTGGCAACATTATTTGCTACCCAAAGAGTTTGTTATACATAGTGATCATGAGTCCTTGAAATACTTGAAAGGACAAGGAAAACTAAACAAAAGACATGCTAAGTGGGTAGAATATTTAGAGCAATTTTCATATGTGACCAAGCATAAGAAAGGTAAAGGAAACATAGTGGCTGATGCGCTTTCTAGGAGGCATGCATTATTATCTATGTTCGAAAAAAAATTGTTTGGTCTTGAACCTTTGAAAAGTATGTATGAAAATGATGAGGATTTTGCTGAAATTTTTGCTGCATGTGAAAAATTCTCTGAAAATGGGTACTTTAAGCAAAATGCATTTTTGTTTAAAATGAATAGATTGTGTATACCTAAAAGCTCCATTAGAGAATTACTTTTGCATGAATCACATGAGGAGGGATTGATGGGTCATTTTGGAATTCAAAAGACCATGGAAAATTTACAAGAACATTTCTTTTGGCCCCATATGAAACGTGATGTGCAAACATTTTGTGAAAATTGCATTGTGAGCAAGAAAGCAAAATCAAAGGTTAAGCCTCATGGATTGTATACTCCTTTGCCTGTACCAGAATTTCCTTGGGCTGATATTTCCATGGATTTTGTTTTAGGACTTCCTAAAACAAAGAATGGAAGAGATTCTGTGTTTGTTGTTGTGGACAGGTTCTCAAAGATGGCGCATTTCATAGCTTGCAAGAAAGTGGATGATGCTTGTCATGTGGCTGATTTATTTTTCAAAGAAATAGTGAGACTACATGGATTACCAAGAAGCATAGTGAGTGATAGAGATGTGAAATTTCTTAGCCATTTTTGGAGGACTTTGTGGGGGAAGCTTGGAACTAAGCTATTGTTTTCTACTACTTGTCACCCCCAGACTGATGGACAAACAGAAGTAGTGAACAGAACATTGGGCACATTACTTAGGACTATTTTGAATAAAAATATTAAGTCTTGGGAGGAATGTTTGCCTCATGTTGAATTTGCTTACAATAGGGCTATCCATAGTACTACAAATTCTTCTCCATTTGAGATAGTTTATGGATTTAACCCTTTAACTCCTCTTGATTTATTACCTTTGCCTAACATTTCTATGTTTAAGCATGATGAAGGGCGGGCCAAGGCAGAGTATGTCAAGAAGATGCATGAACAAGTGAAGGCACAAATAGAAAAGAAGAATGAAATTTATGCTAAGCAAGCCAACAAGGGAAGAAAGAAGGTTGTCTTCCAACCTGGTGATTGGGTGTGGGTGCATATGCGCAAGGAAAGGTTACCTGAGCAAAGGAAATCCAAACTTCTACCTAGGGGAGATGGACCTTTTCAAGTGCTAGAAAGAATCAATGATAATGCCTACAAAATTGATCTTCCTGGTGAGTATCAGATTAGTGCTACTTTTAATGTTTCTGATTTATCTCTTTTTGATGCAGATGAAGGAGATAAAAATTTGAGGACAAATTCTCTTCAAGAGGGGGAAAGTGATGAGGTCATGACCCAAAACAAGGCACTTGAAGGACTTGGGGGACCCATGACTAGGGCAAGGGCAAAGAAGGCAAAAGAGGCTTTTGCAGCTGATAGTGACAACCCTACAAGCCAAGGGAGCAGACTTTAAAGAACAAACCCCTAAAATTGTTCTTTGTCTCAAGCATGAGGAAGAGTATGGTAGCATGGAATTCAATGAAGTCCAATTGCCATTAATGTACAAATCCACTTGAAAACAAGGAAAGGGGGAGAAGGGGGCGGCCAAGTAGGTTGGGGCGGCCAAAAGGAGTGCAAGGCTGAATTGTTTTCTTTATTTTATGGCTTTCAATAAGAGTTATGTGGCTGTTACATGCATATTGAAGTGGCTGGTTGGTTACAAAAGAAATTGAAGGGAATTGAAGCTACAACGGTTACAAGGAGACAATGCATTAAATGCTGGCAGTTACAAATTGAAGCACATGTTTGTGCTCTTAATCATGCGGCCAACATGTGAACAAAATGTCTGAATGTTAACCTATTTTGAGCGGCCAATGAAGAAGCAATAAAAGCCTAATTCATGAGCCATTCAAGGTGTTTAACATGTGAGGAAATTAGCTACTTGAAGACCCTTTATGGGGGCGGCCAACACATGATTATTGTGTGTTATTTCCATTCATTTTGTAACCAATTTTGCTGAGTTGTTTTACTTAAGGTGGGCGGCCAATATAGGTTCTAGTTGGCTGAATTTTATTGTTTCATTAAGGGTTTTGATGACTAGTCACTAGGGTAACAAAGTGGGCGGCCACATAGGAGAAAATAGGTTTAGTTTAATTATTTTATTTCCTTTTTCTACATTGTAATATTGCATGGTGCACATGAGACTATTTAAGGAACATGCAAGCCATGCAAAAGTTTTTAGAATGTTTATGCTAAAGTTATCAATCAAAGGGAGTGTTTCTCTTATTTTCTTGACTTGTCAAGAGTGAGGTTTATCAAAGGTTCCTTACCTTTGTGTGTGCAATCTCAAGGACTTATCTTTCAAGCCTTGAAAGTGTGACGTCCAACTTTCTCTTCTTCTTGTTATTCTTCTACTTTCTAAGACAAGAAACTAAATTATATGCGTGGATGCTTGATTGTATGTGAATTACTATTCAAGTTCAAAAGGGCTTAGTATCATTTCTTGTTAAGAAAAAGATTACTATCTTCAAGTTACAATTATTTCGTTTATCAAATTTTAGAAAAGAAAATCAAAGAAAACAGAAAAGAAAGAAAATACAAGTGTTTCAAGAAAAGTACAAGGTTCAGCCTCATATTTCTAAAAGTTCCTTATTTCGAACATTATGGTTCATATCACTTACGCTAAGCGTAGGTGAAGCGCAGGATTATAAATTTACTCTCTGTTTTCTGCGCTTCACCTACGCTGAGCGTGGGTGAAGCGAAGCGGCACGCTTCATATTCTATGAAGCACGCGCTGCACTTTCGCTGAGGGAAAGTGGAGCGCAAATGCGTGCTCCAGGATTTATTTGAATCCTGGAGCGAGGGAAGGTTATTTCAAACCTTCCCTTCGCTCCTAACCATCGTTTTCTTTGAAAGTTCATCCTTTTCTTCGACCCTTTTACTTCCAAACTTCCTTCCTTTCAATTTTTGAAGCTACACCAGGTATGCTTTTATAGTTTTATTCATTTTGCACCGATTAAAATTTTCAGTTTTTCATCTATTTGAGCAAAACCTTAGGATAGATAACTTAGGCTCTTAGGACCTTTTTATTTAGGAAAATTTGTCAATAGAGTATTAGTTTAGTATGTTTGCTACTGTGGTATGCTTTATGGTGTGTTTTAATATGTTTAGGTGGTAGTTTTTGAAGTGCTCAATGAATTATTGCAAATTATTCTGTTTGGTGCATGTATGCTCAGTTTATGCCATACTATTTTTGCATGACCATACTTGAATAATTGTGCTTTATTCCATGTTACTGATAACATGATTTTTGAGCTTAATTTTTGTTACCAATTTTTGCCCTGTTTAAAAATTAATTAGGACTTGCTTTAATTTATCACTTTAGCATGTTCTTAATAAATTAATTAATTGGCATTAGGTAACTTTAAAATCAAGTTTTTTGTGCAAGTGCTTGATTGGTTGATCATTTTGATTTCTGAATTAACTTGGCAACTTATTTCATTAATCATGAGTTGATACTTTGTTTGCATGGAGATAATCTTGGTTCTATTTTGCAGATGGCTCGCTTTAAGGAAGTGAACTCCGCTAATGCCTCAAGGAAGGGCAAAGGTGCCAAGAGAGCTAGAGGGGCGTCCCAAGAGGACCCAGAGTTTGATGCTCACAGATTCAAGGATGCTAAGTCCTCAGAGGCTTACAGTTCACTGATGGACTGTAACTTCATCAAAGAAAGGCCAGTGTCATTGCAGCCTTGCGAATATGAGGAATTAAGAGCTGAGATACACAGGATGAACTGGGTCCGCCTCAGCCGCCCAGACACACACTTTGACCCTGACATTGTTAGGGAGTTCTATGCCAATGCCATTAGAGACCATGGCATTGATGTGAGGCGACAATCTTATGTCCGAGGATATGTGATTTCTTATGATCGCGATGCGATCAATAGACTTTTATTATTTCCAGGACCTGAGGATAAAAGACTCATGGAGTGTCAACATCGTGAGAGGATGAGGGTTGTGGGGGTCTATGGGAATGATCCCCTAGATACTCACACCACAAAGAGCCTATCCTGCGGGGACGTTCCTTCGAGAGGAATGTTTATGGGCATGTTGCTCGCATTTATAGGCGAGACATGAGGGACATCATGCGGATGTGGACAGTGTTGGTGTTGGCTAACATCCAGCCCACCAACCATGTATCAGACGTCACCATGCCAGTAGCCCACCTCCTCTACAGCATCATCACTAGCGCAGACATAAATATTGCCAGTATCATCGCACAGAAGATAGCAGACTTTGTATCTTCTGTGGGGCGCTGCAACGCCAACTCCAGGATCAGTTTGGACTTTCCTTCACTTATCACAGCCCTCTGCAGTTCTAGGGGTGTTGAGGTGTTCCCTTCGGTTCGCATCTTAAACCCCATGACCAGAAGGTATATAGAAGCCAACTGCATCCAAGAGGAGGAGGATGATGAGGATGAGCAGCAGCAGCAGCCACCACCACCACCACCAGCACCACATGCACCACCAGCAGATGCTTCTATCCCATTCTAGGCGTAGCACATTCTCACCCAGAATGCATCTATTGCCAGAGGTTTATCCCATTCTCACCCAGATTTTGGCATGACTCCAGAGGAGTTTCATACATATATGCAGTGGCCTGGGGACATGCCTGTTTTTCCGGGAGAGGGTGGAGCAGCTGCAGATGGAGATGAGGATGATGAGCTTGATCAGATGGACCAGAAGGACTGATTTTTTATTTGGTGCTTTTCTTTCTTTTCTTTTCTTTTATTTTTCTTATATTCTGGACATGTACTGTATATATACTCCACTGATACATTATATTGTTATGCAGTGCATTTTCAGCATTTTCAATTTTTTAGGATTATTAAGAATTTTAAAATTTTTAGGATTTCACGATTCAAAGGAAATTTTTTCAAATTTCTCTTAAAATAGGCAGTTTAACTAACCAAATTAGGAAAGAAAAAAGGGTTTTGTGATTAATTCCATAATCAGTTAGGATTAGCATATTTCTAAGGAGAACCTATCAGGATAGTTAATTAAAACCAGTAAGTGATTTATCAAGGAAAATTAGCCAAAAAGCCGGTGAGTTGTGAGCCCAAACACTTAAATTGAGAGTTTTCACCGCTGCTTGTCAATTATTATTGATTGAGTTTTTGGATTTTACTCTGTTAAAGGAAAATATGGAAGTGATAAAGGCAATTTTTGTTTTTACATTATTTGCTCAGTGCCAAAAAGCCAACCCTTGATAAATTTTTTCCAATTTTTGGTAACCCATTTGAGCTTGAATGTTTCTTCTTATGCACCCTAGCCATAATTGATATCTATATCCTGTCCTTGACACATTTGGGATAGAGAGAAAGGTGCAAATTGATATAATGGGAAGAAAAGGCTGGTAATTTGAAAGTCTAAAATTATAAAGAACAGACACTAGAAAGCAAAAGAGGATCACCCCCCTCAAAAATAAAAAAGAAGAAGTGCATGAATTGAATAAGTTGGGGGGAGTGCATCTTCAAACAAAGAAAGAGGCCAGCCAAAGTAAGACAAATCAAGAATGAGATGGAGAATGGAGAGAATTCCAAATTCAAGAAAAATCAAAAGATGCTCTCTATTCTAAGTGTTCTTTGCTTATCCAGAAAATCCATGATTTATTAATAGCTCAGCCTCATTACAACCAAGAAAAGACCTTTTGATCCATACTGACCATGTGCATGTTTAGAAGCTAGAAACGACTATCAATTCTAGTTGTTAAACTGTGGTGGAAAAATTGAGGGAAACACTTACCCGTGAGCATGAGAGGATTCCTTGATTTATTATTTATTGCTATTTCTGGGAAAGTTTAACTGAATTGTTGTATCTTATTCTGATTGAGCATGGGTAACATCTCTTAATTATGTTTTTCTCTGATATTTAGGAAGCGACTTCTGCCTAATAAATAGATGATGAAAATTTTGTCCTTATTTCTCAGAATTGTACAGGGGAGTGAATTAATTTTTTATTGCAAAGAGGTCTCTTGCTTGAGGACAAGCAAGAAGTTAAGTTGGGGGGGTATTTGATAAGTGCCAATTATATGATATATTCTTGTATTTTTACTGCACTTATCAAGGGTAAAATAGTAATTTATACCCCAAAATAATCCCTTTTTATTAATAATTGTAATAATTGTGTTTATTTAATTTGAATTTGAATTTGATGCCATTTTAATAGAAAATCTGTTAATTTTGCAGATTTATGAGAAAAATTTGAATGAGGAAAGAAGATAGCATCATTTGAGGATAAGATCTGCATATTTGAAGTTTAAATAAGAGCAAATAAAGATAAGATCAACAACCATTTAAACAAGGATTCTACGGATAACTTCCCAATTTAAATTTAAAGTCAAGATAAACACAGAATCAGATCAAAAAGAGGGAAACAATGAAAGCCAAGCAAACAAGGATAAGATCAGGAAGAGATCAAGTTAAAAAGAGAGAGAATCAAGGGAAGCAGTAATGAGAAATACGCTCCACCTACGCTGAGTGCGGGTGAAGCGTAAGTATCAGAAATCCTCTCTGGATCCTGCGCTTCAAGATGCGCTAAGCGCAGGTGAAGCATAGTAATGCGGATAAGTTTTTAGATCTGTTTTCATATCTGTTTTTAAAACAGATTCCTTCTAGATTTAAGATAGCTTTTCTTGGTCTATAAATAGGACCCTTTGTACAGATCAAAGGGAGCTGAGTAGAGAGTAGAGTTTAGGGCTCAAGTTTAAAGGAGACCCCGAAGGGCTGCCGAGATAGCAACGCGAGGATTGAAGAAAAGCGTGACAGTTTCTTCATTGGTCTGTATGGCTACCATGCGTAGCTAAACTCTCCAGTAGGATTGAATGTAGTTGATTCAATCCCCAAATGTATGTGAATTCTCTTTATTAATTATGAATCCCTATTCCATGATATTGGTACTTTTATGCTTTACTTAATGCGTAGCTTCCGCCTTTGTGCCAGAGTTATAGGTTAATTTTAGGATTTAGGTGACAGATGTTTCTATAAGATTAACAGCGAGTTTGGGGGAGTTGATACTTAGGAAACCTAAATTCTGATTGGTAAAAGTACTCATAGTAATTGCTATTGGAATATAGTGGGAATCAATGATTGAAGAATTGGAATGTGACAGCCTCTTCATAGTAGTCCCTATAGGAATATATGGTGAGTTGATAGTGTTAACGAACGGAAAATTAGAACAATCAAGTCGGGGTAATTTGTCGCCTGGGAGAACCCGCAAGGATTATCTTCGAGTATTTTACTATATGGTACCTCGGGGTAAATTAATTTAGTTTGGCTAGGATATCATAGAAATATATTCTTAATTAACAATGAGGTTCACATATGTAAGGGGTGCGATGATACGAAGTTCAATCGTGATCCAAGTAACGCTATCTTACTCTATCTCTACCATCCCTTTTACTTTATGCAATTTACTTTCCGCACAACAATCATAAAATACCGTTTCTCACTTGATAGTCTGATCATTAATAAATACGAAGTGAACCGTTCCCTGTGGATATGATAATTCATAATTACTATTATACTGCTGAAATTTTGGTACAGTTTCCAGAATTCCATCAATAAACATATTTCCAGGATTTTACAGAAATTTTGATAGAGTCTCCTCTATATTTTGGACATCCTAAAATTTACAGAAAATCATGTTAACAACAAATATCACCAGCCAGAGTTTCCAATACCACAGTATTTATCCAATCAACATCAAATATATACATCTCAACATAAACAAATGAAATAATAGTAGAATTGGAACAATGAATTTGCGAGCAGCCTGCTACTTAGCTGCCTGGGAATTTGGATGAAAAACAATAGAAAGGGGTAAGTCACAAAGACTTAGTGAGGGCCTAACAACCACTATGAACTAGAAGGGAAACATACCAATGCACGAGTTGTTCGATAGAAACAATTGATAGTATAAAATTTATTTCTCAACATAAAACTTACTAAACAAGTGAGTTCGATAAATCCCACAATTTGAGATAACTTGTTTCCAATATCCAAAAATAAGTTTATCTATCCAAAACGATGCAGATTTAGCATGTATAAGTTTAATAAGTAAATTTGAAATGAAATAAACTGAGTAAAACATAAATCATATGAACTATATATACAGTAGGGATCACTCATGATAGAACCAAGAGGCGGCTCCATCTCACTGATAGCCCTCTCCTCCAAAGGGTGGCCTTTCCCATGGGGTGGCTCTATCTAACGGATAACCCTCTCCACTCCAGAACCGTGTCCATATCTCAATATCATCAGGGGAAGCTACATCTCGCTGATAGCCCTCTCCTCCAAGAGTGGCCTCTCTCTTGGGGCGTCTCCATCTAACGGATAGCCCTCTCCTCTCGGAATCATATCATATCATCGGGGGCAGCTCTATCTCGTTGATAGCCCTCTCCACTGAGTGGCGGCTCCATCTGACAAATAGCCCTATCATCCTGGAATCATATCACGTCTCAATGACATATCATAGCATACCATATCTATCATATCATATCATCGAGGGCAGCTCCATCTCGTTGATAGCCTTCTCCACAGAGTGGCGGCTCCATCTAACGGATAGCCCTCTCCTCCTGGAATCATACAACTAGGTGCACCTAGGCTGTTATCATCTGCTAATGACATATGGGGTTCTAACATGGATCCCAATAATATAAATATAAAATTTATTTTATTTTGTCAAATTCCTTTCGAAAATTAAATCTCCAATTTCATCAAACATATTCAATTTAAATTTATAAAGCTCTCAACCTTTGAAATAAATTTCATAGAGTATAAAATCAATAAAAAGAGTATGTTTCCCAAATTTATTAAGTAAACAATATTAAATTAGAACAAGATGAATTAAAATGGTAATTATAAAAATATTAAAATAAGCCACGATGACCGTTAAACCACTCACAACTACGGAGAGTCAACCAAACTGCTTCCCAACAACTTCAGGAGTATTGTGCGAGGTAGAAATCAATAGATCTGAGCACCAACAAATAGTTCCAATATTTATAAATTTATTTGACGCTCTACCTATTTATGGGTAACCATAAAATGCCTAAAACTAAAGCTCTAAAAATAATTCTACCTAAAGTTAACACATACCAATAGCCTATTTACGAGTTGTGGGTTTACCTTAGAGAGCCGAAATGAACAACCTTTACGGTGTAGGTACTCTCCTCCTTCCTCAGAGCACTATCCCTAACCCCAAAAATTATCAAACTTAGTTTCGGAAAGAAAAAGGGAATGACTAGAAATTATGGGTTTCATTACCTTCTAATAGGTGTAAGGGAATGAGGGGAAAGTGAAGCACAAGATAAAGGAAAGGGTAGAAGAAAAAGAAGAAGAAGAAGAAGAAGACGAGGAATGCACGGAGAAGAAGAAATGGGTTTGAGGGTAAGGCTTCTCATATTTGAGAAGCTTTCTTTCTTTTTTTTTTTGGGTCCCCTAAGTGAAACAGTGCGTTTCAATCTTTCCCCCTTAAAGAAAATTCGTCCTCGAATTTGAAACTAATACTAACCTTAAGATTTGAACAATTGAGGATACTTTTCACGCATGATAGATTTAGGTTCCCAAGTCGTATCCTCACCCGATGGACCTCGCCATACAACCTTGACTGAAACAATATCCTTTGAACACAAACGTCTCACCTGTTTATCAACTATAGCCATTGGTTGCTCTGAGTAAGATAAATTCTCATCTAATTGCACATCTCCATGACAAATCACATGAGAAGGATGATAAAGGTATTTACGGAGCATGGAAACATGAAACACCGAATGAACGGTTGATAGATCTGGGGTATGAGCCAAATGATAGGCAACAGGTCCAACCCTCTCCAAAATCTCAAAAGGTCCAATGAATCATGGGCTTAACTTTCCCTTCATGCCAAACCTTAACACACCTTTCATCGGAGAAACTCGTAGGAACACATGGTCCCCCACTGCGAACTCTAAAGGGCGTCGCCTCCGATCAGAATAAAACTTTTTTCTACTTTGTGTTGTAGCCAACCGATCACGAATAATCTTTACTTTCTCAATTGCATCCTGCACTAACTCCGGGCCTACAAGTTTAACCTCCCCAACTTCAAACCAACCTATTGGTGATCTACATCGCCTGCCATATAAAGCCTCAAATGGTGCCATCTGAATGCTAGATTGGTAACTATTATTATAGGCAAACTCCATCAAGGGTAAATACTGATCCTAACTCCCTCCAAGGTCTAGAACACAAGCACGAAGCATATCCTCCAAGATCTGTATAGTCCTCTCAGATTGACCACTAGTCTGAGGATGGAATGTTGTACTAAAATTCAAACGAGTTCCCAAAGCAGCTTGAAAAGACTTTCAAAACTGAGCAGTAAATTGATCCCCTCGATCTGAAATAATAGACATCGGTACCCCATGCAAAGAGACAATCTCATCTAAGTAAAGCTTAGCATATTGAGCTGCAATATAAGTTGTCTTCACAGGTAAGAAATGTGCAGATTTAGTCAATCTATCTAGAATCAACCACACAGAGTCATAACCCTTCAAGGTTCGAGGCAACCCTGTCATAAAGTCCATAGCAATACCTTCCCACTTCCACTCGGGTATCTCAATGGATTGCAATAGTCCTGCTGGCTTCTGATGCTCGACATTTACCTACTAACACACCAAGAACTTAGAAACAGATTCCGCTACATCTTTCTTCATTCCTTCCCACTGATATAATTCTCGCAAATCATGATACATCTTAGTAGAACCGAGGTGTATAGTATAAGAAGAATGATGAGCCTCCTCCAAGATCTTTCTCCTCAAGTCACTCACATTAGGAACACATAACCGAGATGTTGAGAAAAACTCACTCCTATGGTTTTTAATGTAGTCAAACCGGTAAGTTTAGTTGATCACAAAAGTAAGTCTGAGATGCATCTTGTTATTTTCTAACTGTGTGCCTAAGTGTTTGGCAGAATTTCTAGACTTTGATTTTGTAGAAAATTGATCAGTAAATGAATCTCAAAGATCATCTTTGAGGATATAAAGCATAGAAGTCAGAATCAAAAATGCCAAGACAAAAGACTTAAGTCAAATTTATTGAGCAAAGAAGAGATTCAAAGTCAGCTTGACGCTAACTCAGGATCAGACACAGACTCAAGCACAGATGCAAAGACAAGTTCAGATGTTATCTCATGATCAAATGAGGACTCAGACTAAGACTCAATTTGAGATACATGCTCAAGGATGAAGCTCATATAAAAGCTCAAAGCAAATTGTTAGATGTAAAGATATGAGACTCGGTCTTAACTTTAAAATTGATAAGTGTTAAATTAACGTAAAATTCATATATAATTATAACACTTATTAAGGGCAAAATGTTAAATTTATACCCCAATTTATCCCTTTTTGGCTTAAAGTACGATTCTTGTAATTATTTAAATCAAATTTGAAGTTGATGTTATTTTGATAAAGATTCTGTTGATTTTTTACAGATAAAAGGTTAAAATTCAAATACAGCATCAAGATATCAATGGATAAGGATAGGAACAACACAAGATAAGCTCAAAAAGAGGGAAAATCAGGAAAGCAGATTCGGAGATCTGCGCTCCACCTGCGCTAAGCGCAAGTGGAGCGCAGAAACACGAAACTTAATTTCTAATGGGCCTCAAGCATAGTCTCAAAAGCCCGTCAGAACACTATTTATAGGACTATTAGCAGTCAGTTTGAGGCATCAAAGAGATAGGGAGACAGTGAGCAGATCTGGAGCCAGAGAGAACTGTGACAGTCTCTCTATTCGTTTGTAATGGCTACCATGAGTAGTTAAACTCTCCGATAGGATTGAATGTAGTCAATTCAATCCCCAATTGTATTTTGGATCCTCTTTGTTATTTATGAATCATTGTTTTTATAATATTGGTGTTTTTATTCTATTCTTAATGCTCATCTTTCGCCTTTATGTCGTAGTTATGATATGATTTTATGGGGCGCGCTGGGAAGCAGTTTTGTGAAATCAGGAGCGAGTTCTTGGGAGCCTAGGAATAGGAACCTTGAATTTTGATTGGTGAAAACACACAATTTGTCACTGTGGGAACCAGGATGGATTGATAGCTTTAACAACTGTTCTTCAACCGGGGCAATTTGTGACAGTGGGAACCTGCATGAATTGTTTATGAGTATTTCATATCAGTGGGAACCTTTTATGAAATGATATTTATTTGTGCTTCAATATTATAATTATAAATTCATAAATATCTTTGGGTACCAAATACAAGAGGGGTGCGATAGATGAAGTTCAATCCTGGTTTCAGTAATTTGCTCAACCTTATCCATATCTCCTCTTTCTTATCTTTTATTGCAATCTTCACCAACAAACTTTCAAAAATCAATCCTTACTCGATAAGTGTGACCACTGGGATTTATCTTTGTACCGTTCCCTGTGGATACGATAACTCTCTTACTTATTATTATACTGTTGCGATATTGGTACGCTTGCCAAGATCTCAACAAGTATTTTTGGCGCCGTTGCCGGGGAACAATGTTTCAAATTAAAATTCTTAGGAGGTCTATCTTATTGAGTTGTGAATATTCGTATATTTTTATTTGTATTCTTCTTTTTATCTTTATAATTATTTTTTGTTATTTTTTATTATTTGTAAATAATTTTTTGTAAATGATTTATACTTTTGAAAGGTTAGGTACCAAGAGCACTATTGGAATCTGACCCTGAAATTGAAAAGACATCCAAAGGACGAGTTCAAATATACAATCTCAACACTCTCTGTTCAACCACCCCAAATGAAGTAAAAGCTGCACCAATCATGGCTAGTGAATGGAAAAATCAACCAAGAAGAACGCTTGGAGATTATGTCAGGGAGCAAGGATGGCAACATCCACCAAGGAGAACACTTGGAGATTATGTTCCATAGCGAGAACCAGAATACTTCTCCAACATACTGATTCATGGTAACTTCTCTACCTACAATAATTATTCTAACAATTTTTCCCAGGATTGGGGAAGTTACCAGAATCAGAATTTTGGGGTGCCAACAAGATGTTGTCTCGCCCTACATGCAAACTTCTGAAGATGCACTATTGGCTCAGAACAACATTCTCATCCAGCAATTAGAAGCACTCAACAAGAAGTTAGCTAACCTTCCTCAGCAATTGCAAGCAGTGCAGTCCTATCCTGGCTAGTCACCATAATTAACTTGTGACTATTGTGGAGGTGACCATCCCAATGATTACTGCTCTTATCCAGGCACACAATTAATTTTTTATTTTTGTGGAGTGACCATCCCAATGGTTACTGCATTTAGCCATGCACTCAAGAAGAGCAAGTTAATTACATGGGCAATCAAGGAAGACTAGGCAACTTCTCCAAGAGCAACAACTTTGCAAACAATTATTCACAAGTTTGAAGAATAACCAGAGCGATAATTCTGGTTGGAGCCAAGATGCATGGCCTTCTAACATGTAACCTTTTTTCCCAACAGCAGCTAAATTCCTCTTCAGGTCCACAAGGGAGATCAAGATTGCATGATACCTTTGAAAAATACTTGCAAAATTCTAAGGAATATGAGAAAAATATAGAAGCATCAGCAAAAAATATTACGGCTTATGTTGAGCAGATAGATAAACTTTTAGCTAACCAAAAGTCAGAACAAATTTTAGCAAATACACAATCCAACCTCGAAGAACAATGTGACGACGTGACCACCATAAGTGTTCAACTGATAGAGGAAGGAACTGATGGCAATCTGACTAATGAAGAAAAAGAAACTGAAGAAGAGGAAGAAGAGGAAAAAGAAGAAGAAGAAGGTGAGGCAGAAGTAGAAGAAGATGAAGAAGAGGGAGCTGAAGAAGAGGAACCAGAAGAAGCAAAGAAAAAGAAGAAGCAGAAGATGTAACAGAAGTAGAAGAAGAAATAGAAGAGGGTGAAACAAATTAAATTGTGCTTAAAGAAGAAAGTGATTGTGAAGGGGAGGAATAGAACAAAATAAGTGAGAGTGTACATGATGTAATTGTAGAAAAGAACAAGAGAAGAGAAAAGAGTGAGCAAAGAACTGAGAGAGGAGGGGAAGTAGTGACAACCCTCCAAAGTAAGGCAAAGATGGGCAGCATACAAATGTTCAAGCTTCCAAGACTCTTAAAAGAAAGGCCTGCGAATACACTGACCTAAACAGGGCAAAGAGAAGAAAATCAAGCCAATAACATCACAATCAAAGCCTAAGGTCAGATTAAGGACAAAGTGGTCAGGCATATTCCATACCAAGGACCCTTTTGAAGCACAAGAGTAAGATCTGACAATTGTGAATTTTCCAAGCTTCAGGAGGAGAAGACCTATGCAACTCAGCAAAAGACTCCAAAGAAGAGAAAAGTCAGGCCAAAGAAGTCAGCAACATGGTCTAACTCCAAACACAAGCCAATTGGCTAGATTTAAGTCACATTCACAATTGGATCGAGGCAAGAATATGGGTAGGGTCACTACCCAAAGGAGTCAAAGGTGCAACACAAAGGCTCACTAAAGGATTCCAATATCAACCACCTTGAAAAACAGGCGTCAAGCTATATGACGTTAAACGAGAGCTTCTTGGGGGCAACCCAGAGATTTTTACAGTTTAGTTTCAATTATTTTCAATTTTGTTTTTGCATCTTGTTTGTTAATTAGGATTTTTAATTTTAGGATTTAGGAAATTTTCAAAATTGATTGGAATAAGTTTGTGGAAAAACAATAAAATTTTAAACAGTTGGAAGTAGCAGAAAACACGACTAAAATTGCAAGTTTTCATTCTGTTTTATGCGCTGAGCGTAGGTAAAGCGCAGTAGTTGCAATTTTGTCACTGTTTTATGCGCAGTTGAAGCGCAACGGTACGGGTTTTTGAAACTGAAACCCGCGCTCCACTCACGCTGAGCACAGGTGGAGCGCAGGTACGCGCTGAACTGAAAATAGGGGGAAGTCATTCGTTTTTTCTTTAGTTTTAACAGATTGAAATCTTCATTTCCTCTGTTTTTATGGTTTGAACTTTTAGGATAGCAACTTTAGGATTGTAAATTTAGATATTGTTGATTATTGCTATCTTGGATGTTATTTTGGCTGTGTGGAATATGAAGAACAAATTGTTGATTGGAATGCTCTTTGTTTTGTAAGTTATTATGTTTGAAAGTGTTATGCTCTGTTTCTTGCAAAAATTTTGAACTTTCACTTTCCATGGATTATTTGAATGGTTGCAAAACAAATGGGAATGTTATGTTTTTAGGAAGCCATTACCAAGTGCAACTGAAATTCTGCTGTGAATAGATTGATTCTTTTGAAAGTATTCTAAATTTTGCATGCAAATTGGTTAATGATAGGCTTCCATGTTCTTTATAAATTAATGTTTGCAATAAGGCATCATTGAAATGAATGTGTTTTTAGCAACTAACTGTTGTTATTTGACTTTTCAGATGCCTAGGATCAAAAACATCGTTGGCCTTTCCCGTGGCTCTAGCTCACAAGGAGAAGCATGGGAAGAGGGTCATAGATGAACCCCATTACAACCCCATGAGATTCAAGAGCGCACAGACTGCTGCGAAGTATGAATCTTTCAGGCCTTGCAATTTTGTGCTCAAGAGACTAGTTGACCTCAAAACCAGGGGAGTATGAGGAGTTCAACATGGAGATTACCCGGCGCGGAGCTGGTCCGGGAATTTTACGCCAACACAGTTGGAGAGCCTGGTGATAGAGGAGAGAGGAGATCATCAGCCACAACAGCCACATCAGCCACCACCAGCTGACATCCCACTCCGAGCTTACATCGAGCACATCTGCAAGCAGAACTCCACCCTCCACAGAGGGATTTCCCACCTTTAGAAGCATCTGTACCAGACCCCATACCCAGGCATGCTGCCTGATGAGTTCCGGACATTCCTGCAGTGGCCTGGGGACAGGCCAACTCATCCAGGGGGAGGTGGAGCAACAGCAGCTGGAGAGCAAGACGAGGACTTACAGGATACAGAGGACGAAGATTGATACTGGTGTTTTTTTTTTCCTTTTGTTCTTTTATTTTCTTTTATTTTCTTAGGATTACTTTTTTTAGTTAATTAGGATTTTTGTTTTGTATTTCATTTTTTTTAGGAATTAGGAAATAGGGATTTAAGGAAATCAATTTCAAATCGTAAAACTAGGCAACCTAACCAACTGAACTAGTAAAGAAAAAGGAATTTTGTGATTGAATCCATAATCAGTTAGGATTAGGATATCGTGCAGGAAAATGTATCAAGGTAGTTAATTAATTTCATGGTGATTTTATCAAGGATAATTAGCCAAAAAGCCGGTGAGTTGTGAGCCTGAACACTTTTGAGAGTTTTCACCGTTGCTTGTCAACTTCTATTGCTTGAGTTTCTGGATTTTATTCTTCACATGAAAAAAATGGAAGTGATTAAGGCAATTTGTATTTATGAAATAATTGCTCAGTGTCAAAAAGCCAAGCCATGAAAAAAAAATTCCAATTTTTTTGTAACCCAATTGAAGTTTAATATTTCTTTTCTTATGCACCCCAGCCAGATTAATGTCTATATCCTGTCCCTTACACACTTGGGATAGATAGCATAAGTGCAATTATGATAGAATGGGTGATTGGTTGGTTATCTGAAAAGTGCAAAAAGTAGGCACAAGCAAGCAAGGAATTCACTTCCTCAAGTATATAAAGAAAAGGGGGTGAATAGTACAAAGTGAATAAAAAAGGGAGTGAATTACCAAACAAAAGAGGCCAATTGAATGATATAAGTCAAGAATGTAATAGAGATTTGAGAGAAAGTTTGAGAAATGGTGAAACCGCAATATGCTCTCTATTCTAGTGTTTCTTTTAATACCCAGAAAAACCATGATTTCTTGATAGCCAAGCCTCATTACAGTCGGACTAAGACCTTTTGATCCATGTTGACCATGTGCATGATTATTAACTGGAAACGACTATTAATTTTAGTTGTTCAACTGCAGTGAAAAATTTGAGAGAAACACTACCCGTGAGAATGAGAGAAATTCCATGATTTATCACTTATTGTTTTGATTACTGCTTTTGAAAAGTTTGAATGCATTTTTATCTTGACATGATTGAGGACTGCAGTCACCACTAATTTCTGATTATCAATCTGAAACTTGGAAAGTGACAACTATCTAGCAAGGGATTTTGAATTTGTCTCCTTATTAGTCAGGACCATAAATGGGGATCGAAGTCAAACTATCTCTAGGAGATTTTCTTGCTTGAGGATAACCAAGAAGCTAAGTTGGGGGGAGAATTCGATAAGTGTTAAATTAACGTAAAATTCATATATAATTATAACACTTATTAAGGGCAAAATGGTAAATTTATACCCCAATTTATCCCCTTTTTGGCTTAAAGTGCGATTTATGTAATTATTTAAATCAAATTTGAATTTGATGCTATTTTGATAAAGATTCTGTTGATTTTTACAGATAAAAGGCAAATATTCAAATACTGCATCAGATATCAGCGGATAAGGATAGGAACAACACAAGATAAGCTCAAAAAGAGGAAAATCAGGAAAGCAGATTCGGAGATCTACGCTCCGCCTGCGCTGAGCACAAGTGGAGCGCGAGAAACACGAACTTAATTTCTAATAGGCCTCAAGCAGAGTCTCAAAAGCCCGTCAGAACACTATTTATAGGACTGCTAGCAGTCAGTTTTGAGGCATCAAAGAGATAAGGAGACAGTGAGCAGATATGGAGCCAGAGAGAACTGTGACAATCTCTCTATTGGTTTGTAATGGCTATCATGAGTAGCTAAACTCTCCGATAGGATTGAATGTAGTCGATTCAATCCCCACTTGTATTTTGGATCCTCTTTCTTATTTATGAATCCTTGCTTTTATAATATTGGTGTTGTTTTTATTCTTGTTCTTAATGCTTAGCTTCCGCCTTTGTGCTGGAGTTATGATATGATTTATGGGGCACGCTGGGAAGCAGTTTTGTGAAATCAGGAGCGAGTTCATTGGGAGCCTAGGAATAGGAATCTTGAATTCTGATTGGTGAAAACACTCAATTTGTCACTGTGGGAACCATGATGGATTGATAGCTTTAACAACTGTTCTTCAACCGGGGGCAATTTGTGACAGTGGGAACTTGCATGAATTGTTTCTGAGTATTTCATATCTGTGGGAACCTATTATGAAACAATATTTATTTGTGCTTCAATTTATAGTTATAAAATGCATAAATATCATTGCGGGTACCAAATACAAGAGGGGTGCGATAGATGAAGTTTCAATCCCGGTTTCAGTAATTTGCTCAACCTTAATCCATATCTCTCTTCCTTATCTTTTATTGCAACTCATCACCAACAAACATTCAAAAATCAATCCTTACTCGATAAGTGTGACCACTGGATTATCTTTGTACCGTTCCCTGTGGATACGACAACTCTCTTAATTACTATTATACTGCTGCGATATTGGTTACGCTTGCCAGATCTCAACAAAATCAAGAAGAAGATCAACCAGAGGAGATAGATGATAAACGAAGAGAAAGACTTTGAGTTAGCTCGGATGCAAGTCCATAGATCAGACGCAAACATGAGACTCTAGAGACATACTCAAGATGCTTTTAGACTAGACTCAGATTTGATTCTCTGATAAGAGTTGCAAGATTCAAATAAAGTTAGAAAAAGTCAAGGAAAGGACACTGCATGCTGACACAGTTACAGTGCGCACAGAAGAGCAGTGTTCCTCACATCAAAGGGGCTTCTCTCACTTGGAACAACTCTCAACGGCTAGAAAACGGTCATAAACGGCTAGTTTTCTTTTTGAAATAAATGTTGAAGCCAACAGTGAAGATTAGTGAGAGGACTATGTTGTATATTGAACATCACTGCATCTCATCCTACATCTCAAGTTTACATCTCAAGTCTATCACATCTTAAGATCTGATCTCAACTTGAGAAACATCTTTGTAGTCTCAACTTTCTTTCTCTTCTTAGTTCTTAGTTTCATATATTTGTAGAAAGAGAACATCTCTAGCTACACTCACTGTTTATCCATACCTTGTATGTTGTAAGCTAGTTCCATCAATACTTTATCAATCATTGTATAATCAATCTCATCTGAGATAGGATAGAGCCTAGTCTTAGTGTGAGTGTGAGCGTCCTAAAGAGGCTTGTTAAGAATACTTGTGGCGTCAGCCTAAGATAGGAGTGCCTAGGCTTGGTGTGAGGAGACGTCCTAAAGAGGAATTGTAATGTAAATACTTGTAATTGACTAGGATTATCAATAGTGGAAATCTCACAGGTTGTGAGGACTGACGTAGCCCAAGGTGTGGGTGAACAAGGATAAGATTTGTGTTGCATCTCTCTCTCTTAGTCTCTTATATATATTGCACAACTTATGTCTCATATCTGTTTGATAAAATATATTGAATTCTCTAAAAGGAAATCTAGTTTTAAATAGCTAAAATCATCCTCACTCAGTCACAAAGATATCACTATATTAAAAACTAAGACAACATCTTAATCTAAACTATTTAAGACTCCAAGTCATCAGGACTTGAGATCACGTCTCAGGTTGAAATTGAGTATGTTTTCAGGAACAAAATTTTAAAGTCTCTATTCAACCCCCCTTCTAGAGACATCCAGCCAACTTCAGTTGGTATCAGAGCTCGGCCTCTTTGGGGTTGAGCACTACGCGCATGTGAAGAGGGAAAAGATCCATGGCTACCAGCCTTTATGGAACTGACTACTACTATTGGAAGGATAGGATGAGATTGTTTATTGAATCTCAACATGCTGACTTATGGGAAATCATTGAACAATGTCCCTATGTGCCTACAATTACTGATGAACTGTGTCTAAGAGAAGCCAAGCCCAAAGGAGCATGGACAGATGCTGAAAAGGCAAGATATATCTCAATTCAAGTGCCAAGTACCTGCTCACATGTGCTTTAAGTAGTAGTGAATATGATAAAGTGGCAGGTGTGTGCATCAGCCACGAAATATGGGATGCACTGGAACGTTGAACATGAAGAACCAATCAACAGTTAAGGAATCTAAAATCAACAAACTCGTCAGACAGTATGAACTATTCAAGATGAATGAGAATGAAGGCATTGGAGGACATCGTGAGAGCGCTTCACAATCATCACAAATGATCTCAAGTCTTTGGGTAGGACATAATCAAATCAAGACATGGTGAGAAAGATCTTAAGAAGTCTGCCCAATCCTTGGAGACCCAAGCACACAACAATACAAGAAGCCAACGATCTCAGCACACTCAGATTGGATGAGCTCCTTGGTTTCTCTCAAAGTGCATGAGCAAGAGTTTATGGAAGAGGATCTCATCAGACGTCCCAAAGTCAATTGCTCTGAAGGCCTCATCAAGCAATACCAAAGTGTAAGAAGGTAAGCTCATCTCAACAGACCTCACTTAACTCATCTCATGACATAGATAGTGAAGAAGATGATGAAGATGATGATGAGATTGATATGGACGATGATCTAGCTTACATCTTAAGAAAGATTAGACGCACTGTGGAGATGGCATCAGTTAGAAAGATTTTAATATTGATGTGTCTTCTATACCTGTTATGTGGATAACACAGTGCCATTAATTGTCTAAAAATCCCATTCAACACTCTAGGGCAAAGCATATAGAAATCAGGCACCATTTCATTAGAGACTATGTTCAGAAGGAGTTTTTGATATAAAGTTCATTGATACTAAGCATCAATGGGAAGAAGATATATTTACAAAGCCTCTATCTGAAGATAGAATTAAATTCATTAGAGATAATCTGAAAAATCTTGACTTTGTCTGAAAAATAATCGGTTGCATCTGAACATGCATCATTTGAATGTATAGTTACATCTGAACATGCATTGTCTGAAATATCATGTGCATCTTGAAGTAACTATGTCTGATGACGGTGACAAGCTGAAACGTTTTGTCTCCTTTCACTGAGTAACGTTCTCTCACCATGTCAGCACGTTCTCCAAGACTGCAACTGCCCTCATTACTGCTGTGACGGCTATTTAAGGACGTGTTGTCAACAATTACAGGCTACTCACACTCTCTCTTCTGCTTCATTGTGTATTCCTTGTGCCCTAAGCTTTTCATCTCCTCAAAGCTCTCGTCTTCTTCTCAAGCTTTTTTTCAATGGGTCCAAGAAATCTGCAGGTTGTCAAATTGTTCCTTCAAGGACTGTTAACCTAGACGAACTTGAAGCTGGGTGGTATCTACCTCTCTGAGATTTTTCGAACTTGTGGATGGACCCAACTTCTTCACTGCCATTGACTATGCATGGCATGAACAAAGTGTGGTTGACTTCTGGAAGAATGCTGAATGAAGACATCCTTACTCAGGACGACAAGTTTCAAGGTTTCAAGACTACTGTGATGGGTTTGAAGATTCTGGTTGATGCTAACACCATTGCTCAGGTTACTAATGTGCCAAACTCCGGGAAGATGTTCTCTCCAGAATGGGAGCTGAGAAATGGTAGAACTAAGAAGTTCACAAAGAAGCTCTACGGGATTGAAGACCCAAGTGAGCTGAAGAGTTCTCTTATGCATCCAAAGGCAAGGATTCTCCATGTTATCCTAGGTTGCTGCATTTTGCCCAAGCATGGAAGCAAGAATCACGTGTCAGAACTTGAAAGGTATGTTGTGATCAATCTACTGGACAAGAAGCCTCTGAACCTTCACAGGATCATCCTCTACAACATGCTGAAGAGGGTGATGATTCAGCTACTAGCTACACTCACAATACTTTAATCACCAATATTCTGCTGAAGTTTAGAGTGCTCTATTGAGAAGCTGTATGATCATAGAGGCCCAGCCTATTCTCTCTAGCAACATCAATAGGATGGGTATTACAGTAAAGAAGACCTCACCTGAGAAGACTTTGCTAAAAGAAGCTGTTAATCTTAAGACAAAAAGGATTGGGAAAAGTCCTCAGAAGGTTTTAGAGAGTTTGGAGAGTGAGCTGACTGGTGATCCTCATAAAGATAAGTTTGTTTCTACTCAAACTCCAACAAAGATTGTAAAGAAAAGGAGAACCAAAGTGCTTCAGGAAGAATTTTCTGTTGAAAAAAAGTTCTATTCAGACTGTCTGAACCTGCTCAGCCTATGCTTGCACAACCATCTGAGGTTTTGGGTCAGGCTACTGAACTCTCTACTGTTGCTACTCAGCCTACTCTCACTTTGGGAGGCCAGGTAGAGGACAACAACATGTTAGAAGCTGAACACCTTGGTGTTTGATGCTGTTTATGTGTCTACAGCCTATCCAGGCCATTCCTCTTGCTGAAAGCCTACCTGAGACTTGAAGTTGGCTGAAGTCTCTAGAAGGGGGGGTGAATAGAGACTTGAAAATATTGTTCCTGAAAATTCACACTTAAATCACTTTGAGACGTGATCTCAAGTTTGACACTTGGAGTCTCAAGTAGGTTAGATGAGATGTTGTCTCACCATAATTTTGTAATCAAGTAATGATGGATTTGTTGATAAAATGAAGCTTGATTATTCTGAAAGATTTGAGATGTACGATTAATTAGCTCATCAATGTTAAGACCTGTAAAAGAGAAATGAGTGAGACTAACTGACGTGATCTTAGGTTGAGACTAGGGTCTGAGATGAGATGGGCCTAAGATGTAAGATGAGATACCAGATAGATATTAGTTATTACATACTTCGGTTTCTCTGAACAGATTAATTATTTTAACAAACAGATTTTAGATATGAGATGTGTAATATAAATGAAGAGATAGGGAGAAGAGATGCACACAGAAGATTTATATTGGTTTACCCACAACCTTGGGCTACGTCCAGTCCTCACAACTCGTGAGATTTCCACTATTGACAAACCCGTCAATACAAGTATTCTTACAACCTCTTCAGGACGTCCCTCACACCAAGTATAGGCACGGCTACCTTGACTGAGTCTCAAGATTCTATGGTTTTCAAATGGCATCTTCAGGAACTCATGCAGTATTCTTTATTTTTCAACTGCCTCTCCAAGCAATGATGTAGTATTCTTGTCTTCGACTGCCTCTCCAGGTAACTCAGTGAGTATTCTTATTACAGTGCCTCTCCAGGCTTTACAAACGCTCACACTAAGCTCAGGCACCTCCTGACTTAGTTGAGACTTGGTGGTATGAGATGAGATGTGATTGATCTAGCTTAGACTACATATAATTATGGATAAACAGTGAGCTCAGCTAGATGGTATCTCTCTAAATCACTCAAAGAGTGTATATAAAATAGTACAAACAAGAGCTAAAACTACTACATGATATTAGCTAATGATAACATAGGTAGGTAGGTTGAGATTCACTTGAGACTTAGATTTTTCTGGTTGTGCAGCAACATCTCTGCTGAGTCTCACTGTGTGTCCTCTCACCACGTCTCATCATAATGAGGACTTCCTTCTATAGTGTTCGGAAAACTAGCCGTTAAACTAGCCGTGTTTAGAAGAGAGAGAGGTTATTTTTTCACTTTTCTGACGTGAGACCAGTGCTTTTTCTGATGTTGTCTCTGTTGTGACAGTGTACTTGCGTTTGACTTGCATTTTGCGTTGTGAGACTCTGTCTGCATCTCATTGTCTGCGTATCGTGTCTGGCGTCTCAAGTATGCATCTGATCTCTTCATCTCAAGTCTGGTCTTATATTTGCATCTGAATCTGAGACTGTCTCGTGTCTTGCATCTGCATCTCTGCATCTGAACTTGAGACTGCGTTCTGATCTTAAGCTACATCTGATCTGAGGACCGTCTCATGTCTAATTCTGCATCTCAAAGTTGAGTCTACATCTCAAGTGTAACACCCGCGTTTTTACCGTTTTGCCGTATTGTGTGTTTTATTGAATTTTGACGTGATTAAAATTATTTTTAATCATCAAAATTTATATTTTGGGTTTTAGAAATGAATTTCCCTATTTTTCTAGAATTTTTGGGGGATCTTTTGGAATTTTTCTGTGAAAAAGACCCTTTTTGCCCCTGCTGTCTCTTGAACGAGCCCGAATATTCTTGATCCGGGCCAGAAAAAATTGCATAAACCCTCCCTTGACTTCTCTTGCAAGTCGTGCATGTGGGGAGCCATGCATGGAAGCCACTTGTCTTTTCTTTATTTTTCTCCAAGACAAGTAGCCTTTATGGCATTTAAAACTCCAAAACTCACCTTTTCTCTTTCTTTTCCACACATGCAAAGCTTAGTTTTTTCTCTCATTTCTCTCTTTCTATTTTTCCCTTGGTCGTGAGCTTTCTCCCATTTCTCTCCCAAAATTTTTCAATCTCCATTAAAAACTTCAAGCCAAGGTTCCATCTTTGAACCAAAGCTTTAAACACCAAGCCTCCAAGCCTTGAAAGCTCGAGTTTGGTGATCAAAGGAGGGATCTTTGGAGCTGTTTTGTACCTTATTCTTGAGGAAATTCCTTAGGTAAAGGGGGGAGAACTTGAATTCTAGTAGGATTGGTGACTAGAGTCAAGGATTGCCCTTGATCCTTGTCTTTAATCTTGTTTTTCTCTTGAAAAATGGGTTGTTGGAACCTATCTCTTGGGAGATAAGGTTCGACTATTTCATTATAGCCTTGCATGGTGTTTTTAATTTGTCGTTGATGCTTGAAAAATGCTTGGATGATGTTTTGGGTTATGTGCAAACCATGTTTTTGCTTGAAAAAAATTCTCTCTTTTTCTCCCTATATGGTTCGGCTATTTTGAAATAAAAGGGTTGCATGTTTCTAAAAATTTTAATTGATGATGGAAATGTTTTGATGATGGATCTATGAACATGTATGAGGTTGTTTGGAATTATGAATTTGTTTTGGATGTTTGATTCTTGAAAAATGGTGTTTATGAGCTTAGAAATAAAGTTATGAACTTGAATGTGTGTATGGATGATTTTGGATGAATTAGCATGATATTGGTTGTTGATAATGCTTGTTGATGATGGTGTTTTGAATTTGAGTAAAGTTTGGATGTTGTTGGAAAAATTGGTGTTTTGGTGAACATTCAAGGTGTTCTTGATGTTCTTGGGTTGATCTTGATAAAACTCATCAAGAATTCATTTTGATCTTAAAAGGTGTCAAGTTGAAGTTGAAAAAACATGTTTTTGGGCCTTAATAGTCTAATAGTTTAAAACATTAAATTTACAAAAAAGGATTTTTAATTAAATAATAAATTTTGGAAAATATCAAAGAATTAAATCGTTATTTCAAGTGTAATCAAAATAAAAGTCATCACAAAAAGTCAACTTTTTGACTTGTCATGTGTTAAAAAAATGGCTCTAAGAGTCATTCAACCTTTGGCCCTTGGTTCAGGCCCAAAATCCTCAAAAAGAGAGTCAAAGGACTCATTAACAGTCAACCAAAAACATTTTTTGAAATTGGGTATAGATTAGAGTTGGACTTCAACTCTAATCCACCATTAAATTAAGCTTAAATTTAAATTAGTGGGGGCTTAGCTAATTTAATTATCTAAGTTAATTAATCAAATTCACTTAAGTTAATTAAGTAAAGAATAATTAATTAAGGGTAAAATTAATTAACCTTTAGGAAGACTAATTTTTCACTAATTACTAATAAGGCATTAATTAAGTAATTAAGCCTTAATGATGAGTAAGAATTTATTAATTATGATTAACCTCAATCAAATGAAATTAAAAAGCTTAATCCAAGATTAAGAAAGAGATTAGGATTGATTATAGTTTAGTTAATGAAGACTAATTACAATTAAGTGTTAAACCTAATCTTAAGTAGTCATACCAGACAAATTAGGGTAAGTGATACTATCCATAAGACATGATGACACACTGTTAGAAGCTTGGA
This sequence comes from Sesbania bispinosa, assembly GCA_026901365.1. Taxonomy (NCBI): domain Eukaryota; kingdom Viridiplantae; phylum Streptophyta; class Magnoliopsida; order Fabales; family Fabaceae; genus Sesbania; species Sesbania bispinosa. The sequence continues at coordinate 167,660 of QLOH01000033.1, forward strand.
CCTGCAAGACCTACACTGGAGGAAATGCACCAACTTCAAGCCAGAATTTCAAGCAAGGAAGAGTTGGAGAATTTAGTGTCCTACAAATAAAGGTCACTACCCTACAAAATAAGGGTCACTACCCTACAGAAGGACACCTTGACCCTGGATAGGACCCTTGTCCTATGGACCACCCTTTATTAGGACTCTTTTGAATTTTCTTTTTATTTTTGTAATTTTCCTTTTATTTTCCTCCTACTTGGCGCCACATGTAGGTTTATTGGCTAGTAGGTTGCCTTGCTAAAGGTTTAGGAGGTCATGGGATCTCAATCCCACAAGATAAAATTTCATCTTTCTTTTCCTTGTTAAAAGGGGCGCTATTTTGAGGTTTATTGGCTTAAGCTTAGCTTAATAGCCATTAGGGGCATGGGTTCAAACCCACTTAGGAGGTTTTCACTCATCTTTTTTTTCTCCCATTCTCTCATGTAATCCCCCCCTCCCCCCTCCTATATAAAGGAGCCTCCTCTCTTGTAATTCACACATTGAATTTTGAAGTAAAGGCATTATGCCAAATTTTCTCCTCCCTTTGTGAGTTGAGTGAGGCTTGGTGGTTGTTGCTCAAACCATACTGAGACTTATCTAATTCTCCTGAATTAGTGGCGTCTGGCATTGGACTTATCTGCTGCAAGTGGATTCTTGCTTCAGTGGCGTCCTTCCCATTTCTTCCTCTCCACTTTTCTTTCATTTTCTCTCATTTTCTTCACTTTCTTGCGTGAATAGTTGCTGTTCCAGCACCTATATTCGCAATTAATTGCTTAATTGTGATTCTAATCGGTTGGTTTTGCTCAATTCTAGATCCTACACTACGGCTATCAATTGGTCATCAGAGCTTGTTGAATTTGAGCAAATTTGGAGCATTGGGGCTTTGGGCGCTGCATACTGCACCTATTTAGTGCAGAATTTTCATCATTTAGTGTAATTCCATCCCTCTTTTCAATTGTAATTTGGACTTGGACTGTTTCCCGGGCCCGAGGTGCCTTTCTGCTGCTATCAGCACTTGTCTGTCTTGATTGATTGCTTGAATTCTTGCTAGTTTGGGGGCTGTTTTGGGCCGCTAATTCCCACCCCCTAGGTGTTTGTTTAAATGCCTCTTTAATTGCTCATACTTGTTCTTGAGTGATTCTTGCAAATTGCTTGATATAACTGCTTGTTTGTGGTGAAGTGTGGTAAGAGGAGGCATTGTTGTCTTCATTTTTCCAAAGATCGTTCACCTACATTTCTCCCCTTCACCATTAATTGTTCATCCCCCATATTCATCTCTTTACTTTCCGCTTTTAATTTTCCGCCATTTAATTTCCGCTTCTCCCCATCCTTTTAATTTCTGCTCTCCCCTTTACATTCTGCCATTTACATTTCTGCTCTCCCCATCCTTTTAATTTCCGCTTCCCCCTTTACTTTCAGTCATTTACTTTCAGTCCTCCCCATCCTTTTAATTTCGCTTCCCCTTTACATTTCTGCTCTCCCCATCCTTTTACTTTCTGCCATCCCTTCTACTTTCTGCCATTTACATTTCTGTCCCCCCCATCCTTTTAATTTCAGTTTTCGCCTTTAATTCTTGCCATTATTTTGCGCAATTTTCCTTCTTATTTTTCCATTTATGCGCATTTTTGGGCTCTTGTGTTGTTCAATTTCCTACTCTTGTTATGTTTGTGTGATTGGCATTCTGATTGCAAATTTGGATTGACTGTTATCTCTACCTTGGATTTCCCTGTTTGATTGTGCAAAACGCTCACCTATAGGATCTTTTTTTGGTTCATAGTATTGGAAGAAGATCAACAAATTCTAATTGTTGATTTTTCCTTCAAATTTAATTCTAATCTTAAAATTGAACCAAGCGCGTTTCTGTGACCATACCGGTTTTGTATAATCAACAAGGAAGTGCTAAGCAATTTTTTTGGCCATTTTTTATAATCACGTTGCCATTACGTTTTTACAGTTTTTAGAAATTAGTTTATTCATTATTTTTGCTTTTCTGGGCCACTTGGACCAGTTTACTGTCAGAAATTCCAAAAATATACAGTAGGTACAGTTATTTTCTTTTCATTGTGTACAAATTTCTGTAATTTTCTGTTGGGGGAAAAGACAAAAAAAGAAAGAAAAGGCAAGAAAAATACTAAAGTACGTACGTGCCAAAAAATAGGAAAAAGAGGTTGTATATTGTAAAAGCAAAAAAAAAAGGCCGCCAAAAGTCAACAACAAGGAAGAAAAAGTCAAAAGACACCCAAAAAGAGTAAAAATTCAAAAAAAAAATCAGAAAAAATAGAAAATCAAAACAAAGAGATTATCCCAACAATACAGTGACATATTTTACTGTAATTTTTCTGTTTCATTTCCCTGTATACCGTATAATTGAGTTGTATTGCTTGTTTTTCTCAAAAAACGACAATTTTGGCAACTCTTTTTCAAAAATCACCAAAAACAATTCTCTTTGCATTTTCTTCTGTCTTGTCTTGTTTGTTGTCTGCTCTTGTATAAGCTTGTGTTGAGTGCCCAGCTTTTCTTGTTGTCATATCAATTCTTTGTTTTGTCTTAGGATTTTCAACTCTTCTTCCAGTAGGTATTTTTCTTTTGTCTAGTGCGCTTCTATTTGGGTAAGGGTTAAGACTTAGACTCACGTTGGTCTTTGCAACTTTAATCAACCTCCAACCCGCCGTAGTAGAAGAGGCAAGAGAGTATCATTATAGAAAACGCCTCTCCTAAAAAGAGTGACATTACACGAGTGTTGTTAACATTCCATTGAGTGTAACAACTTAGTTGAGTGGAAAGGTCCATAAAACTTTAATCAATCTAGGTAGAATGGAAGGAAGGAGGCAAGGGGAGGAAAAGGGCAACAATGTGTTTAGAAAAGCCCTTAGAAACACCTTTGGGTGAAGAAGAGAGCACAAGAGAGCCAAAGAGAGAACCTATTCCACACTAGGGTGCCCAATTGAAGATAAGGTATGTTTAGTGATCATAGATGGAGGAAGTAGTAGCAACTTAGCTAGCCTTAGGTTAGTTAACAAGCTAAACTACCTACTACCCCACATCCAGAACCTATACACTTCAATGGGTGAGTGATGAGGAAGAAATAAGTTGGATAGGCAAGTGAGCTTAAGGTTCAAAATTAGGGATTACCAAGATGAAATGACCTTTGATTTTTTCCCCTTTAGAAGCCTCACACATCCTATTAGGAAGACCTTGGCAATATGAGAGAAGGGTAAATCTATGAGGGGTTTGCCCAATACCTAAGGGTTCCGCCACAAGGGAATAAAATTGAAGCTTATGCCTATGACCTCAAGTGAAGTTAGGAAAGATCAATCACACTTAATAGGTTAGTAGAACAAGAGAAAAGAGAAAACAAATAGAAAAAGAGAAAGAAGAAGAAAACTTAAAAAGAGAGGGAAAAAGAATTGAGAGTGCAAAGAAGAGAAAGTATGTTTATCTTGTGATCATTTGAATACTAACTCTTCTAGTGAAGCATGAATAGGTTGATGGAAAATACTTCTAGTGTTGCAAAGAGTACAATTCAAGTTGTTGAAAGGGAGTTCCTAAACTTACTTTCTTTATGCATGAAATGCCTCTCTCTATGCACAATTTTATGCCACAAAGCACTACATGGTTGAAAGAAATAAACAATGTTGATAATGCTTTGAAACCTATTGCATGTTTAGAAAAATCAAGTAAGAGTACCATGAAACTTACTAGAGATGCATGTTTAGTCAATTCCTTTGATCAATTTAGATTGCATGATAGGAATGATAACGAAGTTGGATTGAATATGCATGCACCTTTGGTTTGGGTTTATAAGTTGAATACACATTTTGGTCCTCAAATAATTGTTTCATATAAAGATGTGTATTATGCTCTTGAACTAGTTAGTAAAAAGGATAAAAATTTGGATGAAGCTATAACATATGAGAAAACTTGTTTGACATCCATCTTACATGATGATATGCTTCATAGTGTGCTTGCTCAAAATAATTCTTTTGATGTTTCACCTTACATGAAACAAATGATAATATGCAAAAGGTGTCATATTACTTGAGTGAGTGCATTAGAATGGATATGCCTCGTGAACAAACTTGCATGAATACTCATGGCATGAACATATACATTACACTTTTGACAATCATACTCAAGATTCATGTGTTATGTTCAATAAAAATGTTGGAATGTTATTGAAAAATATTAAAACATTCATGCCACAGTTTCACTTGTGCATTTATTTGGGAACATAGTGTAGAATATTTTGGTGAATGTTGCACATTGAAACACATTTCGTACTTATGTGGAATTTATTTCCTAAGCCTTCTCCATGACCACTTACTTCTCTTACTTGCAAGGGAGGGCTTCAAAAGATTAGTCTTTGATCCAGGATCTAAATCCATAGAGTACATGGACAAGATGGTTCATTCTCCATTGAGGGAGTTTTCTAACCCTTTTCTCAAATACCTCTTGTTCATATCATATGTTTTTCTTTTGCTAATCTTTATGATTCCCAAGTATTTTTGTTATGAGCCTTCACTTTGCTTGCTGTGGAATAATACTTATGGGTCTTCTTCTTGTTGTCTAGGCTCAAGGGAGATGTCCAACTTGTGGATCTCTGACTCTACTCTCCAAAGACTAAGGGAAGTACCTTCTTACTTCCTGAATTTTGTCATCCATCTTCTTCTTCTGCCAGTTCATTATACTTATGTCTTTTTACTGAATTTTTCAGATTTGAGGTCAAATCCTTTTCAAGGGGGAGGGAATGATGGCACACTGTTAGAAGCTTGGACCTGCAAGACCTACACTGGAGGAAATGCACCAACTTCAAGCCAGAATTTCAAGCAAGGAAGAGTTGGAGAATTTAGTGTCCTACAAATAAAGGTCACTACCCTACAAAATAAGGGTCACTACCCTACAGAAGGACACCTTGACCCTGGATAGGACCCTTGTCCTATGGACCACCCTTTATTAGGACTCTTTTGAATTTTTTTTATTTTTGTAATTTTCCTTTTATTTTCCTCCTACTTGGGCGCCACATGTATGGGTTTATTGGCTAGTAGGTTGCCTTGCTAAAGGCTTAGGAGTCTGGGTTCAATTCCCACATAGGATAGAAAATTATTCATTTTTTTTGTTCAAGGGGCGCTATTTTGAGGTTTATTGGCTTAAGACTTAGCTTAGCCATAACCTTAGGGGTCATGGGTTCAAACCCACTTAGGAGGTTTTCACTCATCTTTTATTTTTCTCCCATTCTCTCAAATCCGCCCCTCTCCCCTCTCCTATAAAAGGAGCCTCCTCTTGTAATTCACACATTGAATTTTGAAGTAAAGGCATTATGCCAAATTTTCTCCTCCCTTTGTGAGTTGAGTGAGGCTTGGTGGTTGTTGCTCAAACCATACTGAGACTTATCTAATTCTCCTGAATTAGTGGCGTCTGGCATTGGACTTATCTGCTGCAAGTGGATTCTTGCTTCAGTGGCGTCCTTCCCATTTCTTCCTCTCCACTTTTTCTTTCATTTTCTCTCATTTTGCTTCACTTTCTTACGTGAATATAGCTACTGTTCCAGCACCTATATTTCGCAATTAATTGTGATTCTAATCGGTTGGTTTTGCTCAATTCTAGATCCTACAACTATCCGGCTATCAAGACACAATCATAAGTCTTAGTAAATTATAGGGTTCAAGTGGAAACGAATATTGATTTAAAGAAGAACATTAGTGCAAATTACCTTAAAAGATTATAACCAACACACTCTTTCTACATAAGACTTGAAAAGCTTAGTGAGAGAGTGCGATTTCAACCCAAGGACAGGGTTTGGTTTTCCTTAAAGGGAAGACATTGAATCGGGTCGTACCACGAGTAAGTGGTGACGTAGAATGATTCGATGGGCTTTGCCTGTAATGACTGTGTATGCTGGGAAAGCATTGTTTGATTTTCCTTAAAGGGAAGACATTGAATCGGGCCGTACCACGGGTAAGTGGTGACATAGAATGATTCGATGGGCTTTTCCTGTAAGAATGTGTATGTTGAAAGCATTGTTGTGTGACATGCATCATAAAACATTAATGTTATTCAAGGTGAAAAACCTTACGACCTATATGGTAGTGACACTCGGTAGAGTGGGAAACTGGTAGGGACGGGTGCACTGGGTTTTGCAAAGAACGCCAGGGTCCTCGAGGGGGATGCCAGCCCTGAGGATAGTCAGGTTCCTAAATGGCTCAGGTGACGTAGGCTCGCACCCTACTGTTGAGCACGTAGGAGATCAAGCTTGACTATCCTGTCGCTCTCAAGTTTTCAGGGTCAGTTGAGATTGTCTGGAAGACGGATAGAAATTGGCCAAAAGAAAAATATATGTACCGCGCTAGTATAGACTCTAACTCCTGATACGTTGTACATATATGGTCGGGCAGTTGCTGTGTGCACTGTGGATGGTGATGTTTCCCTGGGCCCTCATGCATTAGTCTATATGCATCATGATAATATAAATTGTATTCATTGTTGATTGAATTGTGTGGATATCCTGTGTGTGTGTGTGCTCTAGTTTACTGTATCCTACGTGTTGTGAGTTCATGTGATGTTCTCACCCTTCCTTTCTATCTTTTGTTGTCATATTCTTCTCGTTACGTCGATAGCCGGTATCAGAGACTTTAGCTATGACATGGATGCAAGTGTGACTGCGGTGGATGCCGAGGGGAACATGGAGGGTGACAGACATCCCTCGTAGATGGGAGTTTACTGGAGAAGTCCGCGTCATCATTTCTCATCCCGGACTCCCGCTTGTACCAGAGTTGGATTTCATTGTACCTGTTGCTCATGAGTTTCCAACGCCACCTAACCTGGTGCGCTATACTACTTTTCGTCCTTCACGTCGTTGCCCCGCTTCTTCGTCGTCGTCGCGATCATCTCGGATGGCTGACATGGTCGGACCAGACTCCCCTAGGTACTCACCTTCTTTCGAGGCATCTGAGTCCCAGCCTATCATCCTGATGCGCAAGGCCGCTCTCTCACAAGTGAGCTAGATCTGATTGTGATTGACGACACCTCGGAGGAGGAGGAGGATCCAGAGGAGGACCCTGAGGAGGAGCCGGAGGAGGATTCTTCTAGCGACGATCCCTCAGAGGATTTTGGGATGATCACCATCAGAGACGCTGGGAGGAGGAGCAGTAGGGTGCTCACTGCTGAGTCGGGAGATTTTATAAATGTGTGTATGTTGTGTATGCGCGCGAGGTAATAACCGTCTAGATATTTTCGGAAGACGAGTTTCAGATTAAGGGAAGGATATTTCATAAATACTTAAAATGAAATTAGAGATGTAATAGGTTGACGACAACTAAATTCTTTTCAAAAAAATAAAAAAAATAATTCCACATTTAGGTGGTATTAGAGTTGTCCTTTCCTTTTGGCCTCGGGTATGGTCTATAATACCCTTCTCTCTGTTTATTCTGTGTTGATTATTTGTTTGTGTTAATTGTTTGCCTTGTGTGGATTGATTGCTCTTATATTACTACCTTTATAATATGAGAATCTGTGTAGCGTTACTTGTTCTTGCTTGAATGGTTCTGCGTGAAACAGAAGAAGCTGATTTACTCTGTGAATGCAGAATTTCATGGCAGGAAGAGGTAACCCCGTGATGAACAATCTCCTGGGGAGAATCGTTGATGTTCTAGAGAACCAACAATTAACGCTGAATGAGATGAATCAAGCTCGTAATCAAAATAAGAACAACATTCCTGACGCTTATGGTGGGTTGTCTACCTTCAAGAAGAACAACCCACCGCAATTCATAGGAGGTCATGACCCTGATGGATATCAGCTATGGTTAAAAGAATCGTAAAATATTTCTTGGCTATGGTCTGTCCTGACGAGCAGAAGGTAACTTTGGCTGTGTTTATGATGGTTGGGGAAGCTCAACACTGGTGGGAGTACGCCAGGTGTCAGTTAGAAGCTACTGGGAGGCTGATTACCTGGAATTTGTTCAAGGGGACCTTTCTCCATAAGTATTTTCCAACCGATCTGAGGAAGCGCAAGGAAGTGGAGTTTCTGAAATTTGAGCAAGGGAGCATGACTGTTGGGGAGTATGTAGCAAAGTTTGAGGAGTTATCCAAGTTCTGCCCATACTTCCAGAACACCGTAGAGGGATCCAAGTGCTCGAAGTTCGAAAGTGGATTGAGGCCAGAGATCAAGCAAGCCATTGGCTATCAGCAGATCACCGAGTTTTCTAAGATGATTAACATGTGCCGCATCTTTGAGGATGATACCAAAGCAAGGCAAGCTCATTGGAAGAATTCTGGCCCGCAGAGGAACAAACCTAAGGTTACACAAGAAAGGAGAAAGCCATACTTTGTCCCAAGGAACAACTTTGGCTCATCATCTGGGAGCGCCGTGAGACCACAATCAATGGTTGCTGGTGGGGGGAGTCCTGCAAGCAGTACCGACAACAACTATGCCAGCTGTCCACGTTGTAAGAAGAATCATCTTTTGAAGGATTGTCCAGTCAAGAGCCAGACTGCAAACCCACCCGCCGGACTCGTCTGCTATCACTGCAAACAAGGTGGCCATTATAAGAGGGATTGCCCTGCTTTGAGAGGAAGTGGTAGTGGTGTTGCAAGTGCACCTGTATCAAATATGAATGCACAAGCTGGAAAACTCAGAACCAGAGGCAGAGTGTTCACCATGAGCGGTGCTGAAGCTGCTGAATCCGAGGATATGATCAAAGGTAAGTGCATTATAAGTGGAATTCCTTTAATTGTATTATATGATTCGGGTGCGACGCATTCTTTTATTTCTTTGGGGTGTATGAAACGATTGAAATTGCCTGTTGCTAAATTACCCTGTGATCTTGTTGTTTCTACTCCTACTGCTAAACCTGTGATCACTTCATTAGCCTGTCTAAACTGTCCAATCACCATTGGTGATAAAACCTTCTCTGCTGATTTGATTTTTTTGCCCCTTTCTCAACTTGATATTGTTTGGGAATGGACTGGTTATCTTCCAACCGAGTCCAACTTGACTGTCATAACAAATCTGTTGTGTTTAGTTCTTCTTCTCTACTCCTGATTCCGTAAGCACGAGACTCTTGTCCGCCAACCAAGCGAATGCTTCTTTGAGAGAAGGAGCTCAAATCTACATGATACTTTCTTCCTTGAAGGAAAAGCGGGAATCTGACATCAGTAAACTGCCTGTGGTGAGAGAATTTCCTGAAGTATTTCCTGAAGATATTCCCGGATTGCCGCCAGAGCGACAAATAGAGTTCAACATAGAGTTGGTACCTGGAACTGGACCTATTTCTATAGCTCCGTATAGGATGTCTCCTTTAGAATTAGCTGAGTGAGTTGAAAAACAAATAGAAGAGTTGTTAGAAAAACAATTTGTTAGGCCTATTGTGTCCCCTAGGGGAGCACCAGTGTTGTTAGTTAAAAAGAAAGATGGTAGCATGAGACTCTGTGTAGATTATCGTCAGCTTAATAAGGTGACGGTAATGAATAGGTATCCATTGCCTAGGATAGACGACTTGATGGATCAATTGAGAGGAGCGACTGTATTCTCAAAAATTGACCTTAAGTCAGGTTACCACTAGATACGTGTTAAGTTAGAGGATATTCCAAAGATGACTTTCAGAACACGCTATGGGCATTATGAGTATTTAGTGATGCCATTTGGTGTAACCAATGCGCCCGCAGGTTTCATGGACTATATGAACCGAGTTTCCATCCTTACTTGTAAAAATTCGTTGTGGTCTTCATAGACGACATCCTCATATATTCCAAGAGTGAGGAAGAGCATGCAGAGCATCTTGGAATAGCCTTGCAGACCTGAGGGATAGAAAGTTGTATGCTAAGCTATCTAAGTGTGAATTCTGGTTGAAGGAAGTGAACTTCCTAGGCCATGTGATCTCTAGTGGAGGGGTTAGCGTAGACCCAGCTAAGGTAGAGACTGTGTTACAGTGGGAAGCACCTAAGACTTTGACGGAAGTGAGAAGCTTTCTGAGATTAGCCGGTTACTACCGTAAGTTTATTGAGAATTTTTCTAGAATAGCAACCCCGTTGACCCGTCTGATTGGAAAGACCAACCTTTCATTTGGAGCCAGAAGTGTGAGGATAATTTCCAGGAACTGAAGAGGAGGTTAACTTCTGCGCCAGTTTTAGTTTTACCTGACCCACAAGAGAGTTTTGAGATGTATTGTGATGCTTCGAAACAAGGATTAGGTTGTGTGTTAATGCAAAAAAGAAAAGTAGTGGCTTATGCCTCTAGGCAACTGCGAACACACAAGTAAATTACCCTACGCATGATCTAGAGTTGGTTGCCATAGTTTTGCTTTGATGATTTGGAGGCACCATCTGTATGGCGCTAGGTTTGAAGTCTTTAGTGACCATTAGAGCTTGAAGTATCTGTTTGATCAGAAAGAGTTGAATATGAGGCAAAGACGATGGATGGAGTTTTTGAAGGATTATAATTTTAGCCTGCAGTACCACCCTGGGAAAGCCAATGTCGTAGCTGATGCGTTGAGTAGGAAATCTTTTCATATGTCAGCAATGATGGTTAAGGAGATAGAGCTGATAGAAAAGTTTAGAGACCGAACCTAGATGTTGAATTTGGTCCTAAGAGTGTAAGATTGGGAACTTTGAAGATTTCAAATGATTTCTTGGAGCAAGTTTGTGTAGCACAGGAAGTGGATCAATCTTTGCAAGCTTGGAAGGATCTAGTCCCTAAGAAAGGAGAATATGAGTTTTGTAAGGGCACTGATGGAATTATTAGATTCAAGGGTAGGATATGTGTACCTGGTGATAAGGAAATAAGAAGGTTGATCCTAGAGGAGGCTCATAAGAGTGATTGAGTATTCACCCCGGAGCAACTAAGATGTATCAAGATCTGAAGAAGATGTTTTGGTGGTCTGGAATGAAAAAGGAAGTAGTTGAGTATGTAGCTTCTTGTTTTGTGTGTCAGAAAGCTAAGATTGAACATCAAGACCATCGGGAGAGTTACAGCCTTTAGATGTCCCTGAGTGGAAGTGGGATAACATATCAATGGATTTCGTGGTAGGTTTACCTAGAACTCCTGCAGGTTTTGATTTATATGGGTAATCGTTGATAGGTTAACAAAATCTGCTCATTTTCTACCCATCACATTAAGTTTTCCGTAGAAAAGTTGACCCAGTTATACATGAAGGAAGTAATAAGGTTACATGGGATTACGTCTAGCATAGTGTCAGATAGAGACCCTAGATTTACATCCAGATTTTGGGTAGTCTGCAACAAGCTTTAGAAACCAAGTTAAGACATAGTTTCAGCCTATCACCCTCGGACAGATGGTCAGTCTAAGCGGACTATCCATCCCTAGAGGATTTGCTGAGAGCATGTGTGTTAGAACACAAGGGAAGTTGGGATCAGTTTTTGGCACTGGTCGAGTTCACCTACAACAATAGTTTCCATTCTAGTATTGGAATGGCACCGTACGAAGCCTTGTATGGTAGGAAGTGTAGGACACCTTTGTGTTGGTTTGAATCTGGAGATAGCCTAGTGTTGGGGCCTGAGATGGTTCAGCAAACCACGGATAAGATTAAGATGATCAGGAAAGGATGAGAATATCACAGAGCAGGCAGAAAAGTTACTATGATCGGAGGAGGAAACCCCTTGAATTCAAAGAGGGAGACCATGTCTTTTTGAGAGTTACACCAATGACTGGGTTGGTAGGGCGATGATGCGATCTCGAAAGCTTACACCTAAATTTGTTGGTCCCTACCAAATTTTGAAAAGAATCGGTCTTGTTGCTTACCAATTGCTTTATAAACCACACCTTAAAATAATAACCACGCAACACACCCTACACCTACCGCCTTTTTCTTCTTCTATCTCATAATGTATTTCATGTGTCACAACTCCGAAATATATTCCTGACCCTTCGCACGTCATAAAACCCGACGTATTACAATTAAAAGAAATTTAACTTATGAAGTGTTACCTGTGCGAATCGGAGACCGAAGGATTAAGCAGTTGAGAGATAAAGAGATTCCGTTGGTAAAGGTTATTTGGAGTGCGACTGATGAAGGGAATGCAACCTGGGAATTGGAGGAGCCAATGAAGAAGTCCCATCCTCATTTATTTCAAGAAAGTACGCACAAATTTTGAGGACGAAATTTCTTTTTAGGAGGGGGAGATATAACACCCGCATTTTTACCGTTTTGCCGTATTGTGTGTTTTATTGAATTTTAAGTGATTAAAATTATTTTTAATCATCAAAATTTATATTTTTGGGTTTAGAAATGAATTTCCTATTTTTCTAGAATTTTTGGGGATTTTGGAATTTTTCTGTGAAAAATGACATTTTTGCCCCTGCTGTCTCTTGAACCGAGCCCGAATATTCTTGATCCGGGCCAGAAAAATTGCACAAACCCTCCCTTGACTTCTCTTGCAAGCCGTGCATGTGGAGAGCCATGCATGGAAGCCACTTGTCTTTTCTTTCTTTTTCTCCAAGACAAGTAGCCTTTATGGCATTTAAAACTCTAAAACTCACCTTTTCTCTTTCTTTCCCACACATGCAAAGCTTAGTTTTTTCTCCCATTTTTCTCTTTCTCTCTTCTTCTCTCTTGGCCGTGAGCTTTCTCCCATTTCTCTCCTAAAATTTTTCAATCTCCATTAAACACTTCAAGCCAAGGTTCCATCTTTGAACCAAAGCTTTAAACACCAAGCCTCCAAGCCTTGAAAGCTCGAGTTTGGTGATCAAAGGAGGGATCTTTGGACCTGTTTTGTGAGCTGTTGCTGCACCTTATTCTTAAGAAAATTCCTTAGGTAAAGGGGGGAGAACTTGAACTCTAGTAGGATTGGTGACTAGAGTCAAGGATTGCCCTTGATCCTTGTCTTTGATCTTGTTTTTCTCTGAAAAATGGGTTGTTGGAACCTATCTCTTGGGAGATAAGGTTCGGCTATTTCATTATAGCCTTGCATGGTGTTTTTAATTTGTCGTTGATGCTTGAAAATGCTTGGATGATGTTTTGGGTTACATGCAAACCATGTTTTTGCTTGAAATTTTTTTTTCTCTTTTTCTCCCTATATGGTTCGGCTATTTTGAAATAAAAGGGCTGCATGTTTCTAAAATTTTAATTGATGATGGAAATGTGTTTTGATGATGGATCTATGAACATGCATGAGGTTGTTTGGAATTATGAATTTGTTTTGGATGTTTGATTCTTGAAAAATGGTGTTTATGAGCTTAGAAATAAAGTTATGAACTTGAATGTGTGTATGGATGATTTTGGATGAATTAGCATGATATTGGTTGTTGATAATGCTTGTTGATGATGGTGTTGAAATTTTGTAAAGTTTGGATGTTGTTGGAAAAATTGGTGTTTTGGTGAACATTCAAGGCGTTCTTGATGTTCTTGAGGTTGTTCTTGATGAAACACATCAAGAATTCATTTTGATCTTAAAAGGGTCAAGTGAAGTTGAAAACATGTTTTTGGGACTTAATAGTCTAATAGGTTAAAACACTAAATTTACAAAAAAAGGATTTTTAATTAAATAATAAATTTTGGAAAATACCAAAAGAATTAAATTCGGATTTCAAGTGTAATCAAAATAATAGTCATCACAAAAGTCAACTTTTTGACTTGTCATGTGTAAAAATGGGCTCCTAAGAGTCATTCAACCTTTGGGCCCTTGGTTCAGGCCCAAAATCCTCAAAAAAGAGAGTCAAAGACTCATTAAAAGTCAACCAAAAACAATTTATGAAATTGGGCATAGATTAGAGTTGGACTTCAACTCTAATCCACCATTAAAATTAAAGCTTAAAATTTAAATTAGTGGCTTAGCTAATTTAATTATTTAAGTTAATTAATCAAATTCACTTAAGTTAATTAAGTAAATAATAATTAATCAAGGGTAAAATTAATTAACCTTAAGGAAGACTAATTTTTCACTAATTACTAATAAGGCATTAATTAAGTAATTAAGCCTTAATGATGAGTAAGAATTTATTAATTATGATTAACTTCAATCAAATGAAATTAAAAAGCTTAATCCAAGATTAAGGAAGAGATTAGGATTGATTATAGTTTAGTTAATGAAGACTAATTACAATTAAGTGTTAAACCTAATCTTAATTAGTCATACCAAACAAATTAGGGTAAGTGATACTATCCATAAGACACAATCATAAGTCTTAGTAAATTATAGGGTTCAAGTGGAAATGAATATTGATTTAAAGAAAAACATTAGTACAAATTACCTTAAAAGATTATAACCAACACACTCTTTCTACATAAGACTTGAGAAGCTTAGTGAGAGAGTGCGGTTTCAACCCAAGGACAGGGTTTGGTTTTCCTTAAAGGGAAGACACTGAATCGGGCCGTACCACGGGTAAGTGGTTACGTAGAATGATTCGATGGGTTTTGCCTATAAGGACTGTGTATGCTGAGAACATTGTTTGATTTTCCTTAAAGGGAAGACATTGAATCGGGCCGTACCACAGGTAAGTGGTGACGTACAATGATTCGATGGGCTTTGCCTGTAAGGATGTGTATGTTGAAAGCATTATTGTGTGACATGCATCATAAAACATTAATGTTATTCAAGGTGAAAAACCTTACGACCTATATGGCAGTGACACTCGTACAGTTGGAAACTGGTAGGGACGGGTGCACTGGGTTTTGCAAAGAACGCCAGCGGGTCCTCGAGGGGGGATGCCAGCCCTGAAGATAGTCAGGTTCCTAAACGGCTCAGGTGACGTAGGCTCGCACCCTACTGTCAAGCACGCAGGAGATCAAGCATGACTATCCTGTCGCTCTCAAGTTTTCAGGGTCAGTTGAGTTTGTCTGGAAGACGGATATAAATTTGCTAAAAGAAAAATATAAGTACCGCACTAGTACAGACTCTAACTCTTGATACGTTGTAATATATGGTCGGGCAGTTGCTGTATGCACTGTGGATGGTGATGTTTCCCTGGGCCCTCAAGCATTGATCTATATGCATCATGATAATATAAATTGTATTCATTGTTGATTGAATTGTATGGATATCCTGTGTGTGTGCTCTAGTTTACTGTATCCTACGTGTTGTTAGTTCATGCGATGTTCTCACCCTTCCTTTCTATCTTTTGTTGTCATATTCTCTCGTTACGTCGATAGCCGGTATCGGAGACTTCAGCTATGACATCGATGCAAGTGCGACTGCGGTGGATGCCAAGGGGAACGTGGAGGGTGACAGATATCCCTCGTAGATGGGAGCTTACTTGGGAAGTCCGCGTCATCATTACTCATCCCGTTCTCCCGCTTGTACCAGAGTTGGATTTCATTGTACCTGTGACTCATGAGTTTCCAACGCCACCTAACTTGGTGCGCTATACTACTTTTCGTCCTTCACGTCGTCGACCCGCTTCTTCGTCGTCGCCGCGATCATCTCGGATGGCTAACATGGTCGGACCAGACTCCCCTAGGTACTCACCTTCTTCTGAGGCATCTGAGTCCTAGCCTATGCGTCCTGATGCGCAAGGCCGCTCTCTCACAAGTGAGCTAGATCTGATTGTGATTGACGACACCTCGGGGGAGGGAGGCCCCTGAGGAGGATCCAAAGGAGGACCCTGAGGAGGAGCCAGAGGAGGATTCTTTTAGCGACGATCCCTCAGAGGATTTTGGGATGATCACCATCGGAGACGCTGTGAGGAGGAGCAGTAGGGTGCTCACTGCTGAGTCGGGAGAAGACAAGTAGGACTAGTATGGTTTGAGTTTAGGTAGTAGCAGCTCTGAGTTAGCAACCTCTTCTTTTGTATTTTGTTTGAGGTCTTGATTATTTTGGCTTACTGCTAGAACTCATATTTTGATGTAGATATTTGGGTGACTCGAGAGGTACACTACTGTTATGTATGTATGCATATATTTTATGGTCTTTCTATTTCCTTATGATGATTTTATAAATATGTGTGTTGTGTATGCGCGCGAGGTAATAACCGTCTAGATATTTTCGGAAGACGAGTTTCAGATTAAGGGAAGGATATTTCATAAATACTAAAATGAAATTAGAGATGTAATAGGTTGACGACAACTAAATCCTTTTAAAAAAAATAATTCTGCATTTTTAACGTTTTAAAAATAGTAAGTTCGTTGGTCACGTGTAATACATGTGATATTATTAGTGGTAGAACTAGGGGTGTCGCATCAAGTCTGATTTTGCATCTCTGTTGAGTCTGCATCTCAAGTCTGACTTTGAATCTCATCTTTGCTCAGCTTCATATTTCAAAGTTCTTCTTTGTCATGCTTGGACTGAATATGATCTTACAATGAATTTGGGATTGTCTCAATCTGACTTTACAGTTTGAGCTCGTCTCAAGCTGACTTTGAATCTCTTCTTGGTTTGGCATCTTCTATTCTGATCTTATCTCTTGATTTCTGAAGCTAAGTTAGAGTCTCATCTCTTGGCAGATCTTGCATCTGACTGTTGATCCTTCCTTTCAAGTTTTTAGATGAGTCTCTTCTTTGAGCATTTCACTTAAACTCTCTTATTTCCCAATTTTCCCAGTTTTCGCACACAACAGTCAATTTTTAATAAGAATAAGCAGATAGAAAATTATGACTTTACACACAAAAATTCTATAAAGTTATAAATATCATTTTCAATCCACTTTTAAGATCCAAAGTATATTTTCCATATTATTCTACAAATTTTCATTGGTTAGGGTTACACTGCTAACCAATGGCATTTTGGTCTTTTTGCCTAAAAGTGCCAGAAAATTTTAAATAAATTTCTAAATTAATTATTAATTATATTAGGACCTTTTTGACTAAAAATATAGATTCCTTTAAGTTTTAGCTATTTTTCATAATTAAATCTATATTTTCCGTAACTGTATAATTACTAAGGGTATCTTAGGTCATTTTCTCAAACACCTCTCTAGAAAAATTATTTATAATTATGGTTGGATAATTCCAAAAATTAAATTTGATTGTTTATCAGTAGTTCCTAATTACCTCATAATTAAAGTTTTTTTTCTAAAGCTTCTCTATCTTATTTATATTATGGTAGGGGAAATTGTGGGTGTTACAGAGCGTAGGGCGTACTGGGCAGTTAGAGCTTGCAACTTGGATTTTGACCAAGCAAGAAAGCAAAGGAAACTTCAGATTCATGAGCTTGATGAGATCCGCCTGGAAGCCTATGAGAATTCTAAATTCTACAAGGAGAAAACAAAGAAATTTCATGATCAGTATATTGGTAGAAAAGAGTTCTTAGTAGGCCAAAAGGTTTTGTTATTTAATTCTAGACTTAAGCTCATGCATGGTAAGCTCCATTCTAAGTGGATTGGCCATGTTGATGTTACTAATGTTTATCCTTCTGGTTTAGTTAAGCTGAGGAGTGAATCCACCAACAAAGAACTTCAAGGTTAATGGGCATCGTCTGAAGCTTTACTATGAGAGTCCCACTCAAGTAGAGGAGACAATTGAGGAGATTTCCTTGGAGCCTCCCACATTCCCTCAAGTGCAAATTTTTCCACCTTGATGAGGGAGTTCTATTTTCTCACTTTTTCATTACATTTTGTCTGTTGAAATTTGATTGGATTGTTTTTACATTGAGGCAATGTGTGATTTAAGTGCGGGGGAGGAGATTTGTAGTTTTAGGATTTTAGGATTGTAATTTGCTGTTTTTTTTTTGCTTTTTTTGGTGTTTTCTGTAGGTTATTTTGTTGTCTTTCACTTGCTATCAATTGTTGTTTTTGTTGTCTGAGCTTACTGTTTAATGCTATTTGAATTGTTGTTGTTTTAAGCTGTCTGAAATTATTGTACATGTCTGAAATTGTTGTTTATTGTTACTATATGTTGCTGATGCATTTTTCTGTTGTTATTTATAGCAGAATTTGTAGCATCCCAAAATTTAGAAAATTTAGAAAATTTAGAAATATAATTTAAATACGTATAATTATATTTCGATAATGTTAGCTGTAAAAATAGAAGTTACACATTAATAATAGTAAATATTAATATACCCGTATTTATGAGATAATAATAATATATTATAAATAGTAGGAGAGATGTTAGATTATTAGGATCTTAATCAAAAAATGGTCATATTGAATATAATGATAATATTATTAAGAGATAAATCATAAGATTACAATTAACATTAATTGTTATAAATATGTAATATTATATTAATAAAATAATATCAGGATTAGTAATGATAATCTTACGAGAGAGATATGATTAGTATTTTAAATTAGGATCAGATTCTAAATAGGGATATTGAGATCACGAGGATTAAGGATAGGAATCGGTACAATTTAGGATAAGATTTAATTATAAGATTTGAATTTAAATTTGAGTATAGATGGATAATGATGACAGGAATTGCCAAGGACCTAGAATTGAGCAAAGCAAACCAATTAGAACCAAAATTAAGCAATTAAAATGCAAATATAGGTGCTGGAACAGCAACTATATTCACGTGGAAAATGAAAGAAAGTGAAGGAAAATGAAAGAAAAATGGAGAGGAAAAGAAGTGGAAGATCGCCACTGATGCAAGTCCTTTCTTGCAGCAGATAAGATCAATCGCCAGTCGCCACTAATTCAGGAGAATTAGATAAGACTCATCCATGGTTTAAGCAACAACCACCAAGCACACTCAACTCACAAGGGAGGAGATTCTCAACTCACAAAGAGGAGAAAAATGGGCATAATGCCTTTACTTCAAAATTCAATGTGTATTACAAGAGGAGACTCCTATTTATAGAAAAGAGGGGGAGAGGGGCGGATTTTTAGGAGAGTGAAAAAGAAAGAAAATAAAAGGTGAGTGAAAACACTCCTAAGTGGGTCTTGAACCCATGACCCCCAAGGTTTATGGCTAAGCTAAGTCTTAAGCCAATAAACCTCTCAAAATGGCACCCCACTCTAGAAAACAAATAAAAAGATGAGTAAAAATTCTATCCTATGTGGGAATTGAACCCAAGACTCCTAAGCCTTTTAGCAAGGCAACCTACTAGCCAATAAACCCATACATGTAGCGCCCAAGTAGGAAGGAAAATAAAAGAAATTACAAAAATAAAGAGAAAATACAAGAGAGGCCTAAATAAGGGTGGTCCAAAGGACAAGGGTCCTATCCAGGGTCAAGGTGTCCTTCTGTAGGGTAGTGACCCTTATTTTGTAGGGCAGTGACCTTTATTTGTAGGACACTATATTTCTCCAACTCTTCCTTGCTTGAAGCTCAGGTTTGAAGTTGGTGCATATCCTCCAGTGTAGGTCTTGTAGGTCCAAGCTTCTAGCAGAGTGCTATCATTCCCTCCCCCTTGAAAAGGATTTGACCTCAAATCTGAAAATTCAGAAAGAAGCCATAAGAATAATGATATGAACCTTGAGGTTCTATTTTGAATGGACCTTAGAAATTTCTGATTAAAACAACACTTTTCTTTTCAAGTACTTTTTCTGTTCTTGCAATATTTTCTTTTTCTTTTCTTTTTGCTATTTGTTTTCTTTCTTTTTTTTCTTTTCTTTTGTACGAGCACTCAAATAAAAAACAAAATAGATGAAATATTAAAAATGATAACTAAGTAGTAACCTTGCCAAAACAATATTCAACCTTAGGAAAAATTTGATAAATAAATCACTTATAAATCAAATAAGACGTGTAGGAAAAATATGGGTTTTGAACTCAATACTAATTCGTAGAAGAAGAAGAAGAGATAGGGATGGACGTCACACTTTCAAGGCTTGAAAGATAAGTCCTTGAAGATACACACACAAAGGTGAAGAACCTTTGATAATCTTCACTCTTGACTAGCAAGAAACTTAGAGAAACACTCTCAAAGTATAGGTAATTTTCTGCATCAAATTTCTAACCTTTCTTGCATGCATTAAGCATGTATTTATAGAGTTTACAAGGTGAATTAGGGTTATGCATTCAGCTGCATGTTCACGCCCCAAATCTCCCTAAAATACCCTTTACACACTTCCCATACAACCCTAATACATTACTAGGAAATAACTAAATTAAAGAGCTAATAAAACTCAACCTAAGTGTGCTTGTGTGGCCGCATTTTCCCAACCAGAATTTTGGCACATGTGGCTGCAATAAACCTTAGGAAATAACCACCAAACATGAAATAAAGAAGCTATTCATGCAGCAATAAAATGGCCGCACATGACATCCACCATTCTTCAAGTTCTCATTCATTTTGTAACCTCCCTCTTCATGACTTGGCCGCCCTTTTAATAGCCTTTTATTCTCCACTTTATAACCTTGTTGGCCCCTTCTTGATGACTTATAACTCAGCCAATTTTAGCACATGTTGGCCGCAACTCTCCATTCATTTTGTAACCTCCCAAGTCATGGATGGCCGCCACCTTGAAAGCTCTTCATTCCTCCATTTACTTCCTTGTTGGCACCTCTTTAAAGACTCTTGATTCAGCCAAATTAAGCACATGTGGCCGCACAAATGGATGAAGATTTATGCGTCCCTATAGCTTCAAAATATGGCCAGGTTCATGCTCTCTTGTATGCTTCCTTCCAACGGCTAGAAGACACAATTTTAATGTCATTCAACCTCATTACCATCATGTTTTTTAACCACCAGAAAAAGGAAACATAACCACCAACTAATTAAGCCTTGTGTCTTGTAACTCCTACAAGCTTATTGAAAGCAAATAAAAACTAAAATTCAGCAAAATAAAACATGAAGTGGCCGCCCATAATTTGCCACATGTGGCCGCCCACAATGCCACTTCACTTGCTTGAAAATGCTTCAACTAGTAGTTGCATTAAATGCAACTGTCTCTCCATCAATTGGTCCATCCTCTTCAACCTGAGTGCAATTAATGAACTGAAGACTTCCATTAATGCTTTGCATGTTTTGAGACTGGACTTCTTTGATGATAAGTTGTAGTGCCTCCTTAGCCTTCCTAGCCTGCGCCCTTGTCATGGGCCCACCTAATTTGTTGACTGCTTGACTGATGTCCACATCAAATAATGAACTGGGTAAAAGAAGGTGATGGATGACAAAATTTAGGAAGTAAGAAGATACTTCCCTTAGCCCTTGGAGAGTAGAGTTAGAGGTCCACAAGTTGATTCATCTTCCTTGAGCCTAGACAACAAGAAGATCCATGAGTATTATTCCCAAGCAAACAAAATGAAGACTCATAACAAAAATACTTGGGGATCATAAAGATTGGTAAAAGAAAAACATAGGATGTGAACAAGAGGTAGTTGAGATAAGGGTTAGAAAACTCCCTCAATGAAGATTCAACCATCTTGTCCATGTACTCTGTTGATTTAGATCCTGGATCAAAAACTAATCTTTTGAAGTCCTTCTTTTCAAGTAAAGGGGTTAGTTGGTTAAAATGAATTTTAAACAAGTGATATGCATGTTTCAAACCAACAAAATAATCCACAATATATTGCCAAATGAATGCACAATTAAAACTATGTGGCATATATGATTTATTTTCAACAAAGCCTCAACATGCCTATAGTCATTGTTATAATTTGTATCATAAATGCATTTACTCAAGTATGGAGATGGAAGTGCCTTACGTCTATGAAAATCATCATATGTGGACATGTAAGGTGGTATACTTAAAGCTTCACTTTGAGCATGCATATCGAGAAGCATATCATAATGTGAAATAGATGTCAAACAAGTTTTCCTACATGTGATATCTTCATCCAAAATTTTATTCTTTTCCTCTACTAGTTCAAGAGCATAATACACATCTTTATATGAAACAATTATTTTAGGTCCAAAATGTGTATGCACATTATAGATACAAACCAAAGGTACATGCATATTCAATCCAAATTGATCAAAGGAATTGATTAGACATGTATCTTTAGTAAATGTTATGGCACTCTTAAACTTAGTTGGTTTTTCTAGACATGTAATAGGGTTCAAAGCATTATCAACATTGTTTACTTCTTTTACACATGTAATGCTTTGAGGCATATAATTGTGCATAGAAAGAGGCATTTCATGCATAAAGAAAGTTAGTTTAGGGAACTCCCTCTCAATAGCTTGAGTTGTCCTCTTTGCAACAATAGAAGTACTTGCCATCAACTTATTCATGCCTTCACACAAAGGGTTAGCTAACAAAGGATCACAAGATAAAATTAGTTGCTTTCCCAAGTTTTTGTTTTTCACTTCTTCTATTTGCTCTCTTTCTACCTCCTTTTCTTTTTCTCTCTTAAGCCTTTCTTCTTCTTCTTTTTCTAATTGTTCCTTCTTTTCTAATTTTCTTCTCTCTTCTATCTCAATTAAGGACTTTGAAAAGAATTTCGAAAGCTTATCTTCAATTTCATTAGAAAAATTTTCTAACTTTCTTTCAATTCTATTTTCAAAAGAATCTTTTGTACTTTTCCTATTTCTCTTCTTCTCTTTTCATGATCTTTTCTTCTAATTTCACTCTCATAATTTCTCCTAAGTTTTCTCTCTTCTTCATACTTTCTTTCTTCATCATATTTTCTAAACTTTCTTTCTTCCTCATACCTCCTCCTATCATGGTTAGAGTTAACATAACTCCTTTCCTTCTTCTTACTATCTTCAAAATGATATCTACTTATTTCTCTTTCCTTCCTTTCTTTTTTATACCTTTCATCATGAGAAGAGTGTCTTCTCACTTCCTTTTCTCTTCTAAATTCTCTCCTATCTTCATTTAGCTCCTTTCTCCACATTCTATATGACATCTTAAATTGATTTTATTTGAAAGCTTTTTAAAGGATCTCACCACTCACTAAGTGTTTACACTCAATGGAATGTAATCACTCGTGTATGTCACTCTTTTTAGGCTTTTTCTATAATGATACTCTCTTGCCTCTTCTACTCGGTTGGAGGTTGATTAGAAGTTGCAAAGACCAACGTGAGTCTAAGTCTTAACCCTTACCCAAATAGAATCGCACTAACAAAGGCAAATACCTACTGGAAGAAGATTGGAAAAATCCTAAGACAAAACAAAAGAAATGATATGACAAACAAGAAAAGCTGGCACTCAAACAAGCTTATACACAAGAGCAGACAGAAAACAAGACAAGACGGAAGATATTGCAAAGAGAATTGTTTTGGTGATTTTTGAAAAAGAGTTGCCAAAAATTGTCATTTTTAAGAAAACAACAAATACAACTCAATTACGGTATACAGGGAAATGAAACAGAAAAATTACAGTAAAAATGTCACTGTATTGTTGGGATACTTCTTTGTTTTTGTTTTTCTATTTTTTTGAATCTTTGACTCTTTTTGGGTGTCTTTTGACTTTTTCTTCCTTGTTGTTGACTTTTGCACCCTTTTTTGCTTTTTACACCTCTTTTTCTATTTTTGGCACGTACGTACTTTTTGTATTTTTCTTGCCTTTTCTTTCTTTTTTGTCTTTTTCCCCAACAGAAAATTACAGAAATTTGTACACAATGAAAAGAAAATTAACTGTACCTACTGTAATATTTTTGGAATTTTCTGACAGTAAACTGGTCCAAGTGGCCCAGAAAAGCAAAAATAATGAATAAACTGATTTCTAAAAACTGTAAAAACGTGATGGCAACTTGATTTCAAAAATGGCCAAAAATTTGCTTAGCACTTCCTTGTTGATTATACAAAACCGATATGGTCACAAAAACGCGCTTGGTTCAATTTTAAGATTGGAATTAAATTTTGAAGGAAAATCAACAATTAGAATTTGTTGATCTTCTTCCAATACTATTAACCAAAAAAGATCCTATAGGTGAGTGTTTTGCACAATCAAACAGGAAAAGTCCAAGGTAGAGATAGCAGTCAATCCAAATTTGCAATCAGAATGCCAATCAAACAGACATAACAAGAGTAGGAAATTGAACAACACAAGAGCCCAAAAATGCGCAAAAATGGCAAAAATAAAGAGGAAAAATTGCGCAAAATTAAATGGCAAGAAATTAAAGGGGAAAACTGAAATTAAAGGATGGGGAGGACAGAAATGTAAATGGCAGAAAGTAGAAGGGGATGGCAGAAAGTAAAAGGATGGGGAGAGCAGAAATGTAAAGGGGGAAGCGGAAATTAAAAGGATGGGGAGACTGAAAGTAAATGACTGAAAGTAAAGGGGAAGCGGAAATTAAAAGGATGGGAGAGCAGAAATGTAAATGGCAGAATGTAAAGGGGAGAGCAGAAATTAAAAGGATGGGGAGAAGCGGAAATTAAATGGCGGAAAATTAAAAGCGGAAAGTAAAGAGATGAATATGGGGGATGACAATTAATGGTGAAAGGGAGAAATGTAGGTGAACGATCTTTGGAAAAATGAAGACAACAATGCCTCCTCTTACCACACTTCACCACAAACAAGCAGTTATATCAATTAATTTGCAAGAATCACTCAAGAACAAGTATGAGCAATTAAAGAGGCATTTAAACAACACCTAGGGGGTGGGAATTAGCGGCCCAAAACAGCCCCCAAACTAGCAAGAAATCAACCAATTCAATCAAGACAGACGAGTGCTGATAGCAGCAGAAAGGCACCTCGGGCCTGGGAAACAGTCCAAGTCCAAGTTACAATTGAAAAGAGGGATGGAATTACACTAAATTGAATGAAAATTATGCACATATAGGTGCAGCAAAACAGCGCCCAAACAGCCCCAATGTGCTCCAAAAATTGCTCAATCCATCAAGCTCTGATACCAATTGATGACAGGAATTGCCAAGGACCTAGAATTGAGCAAAGCAAACCAATTAGAACCAAAATTAAGCAATTAAAATGCAAATATAGGTGCTGGAATAGCAGCTATATTCACGTGGAAAATGAAAGAAAGTGAAGGAAAATGAAAGAAAAATAGAGAGGAAAAGAAGTGGAAGATCGCCACTGATGCAAGTCCTTTCTTGCAGCAGATAAGATCAATCGCCAGTCGCCACTAATTCAGGAGAATTAGATAAGACTCATCCATGGTTTAAGCAACAACCACCAAGCACACTCAACTCACAAGGGAGGAGATTCTCAACTCACAAAGAGGAGAAAAATGGGCATAATGCCTTTACTTCAAAATTCAATGTGTATTACAAGAGGAGAGGACTCCTATTTATAGGAAAAGAGGGGGAGAGGGGCGGATTTTTAGGAGAGTGAAAAAGAAAGAAAATAAAAGGTGGAGTGAAAACACTCCTAAGTGGGTCTTGAACCCATGACCCCCAAGGTTTATGGCTAAGCTAAGTCTTAAGCCAATAAACCTCTCAAAATGGCACCCCACTCTAGAAACAAATAAAAAGATGAGTAAAAATTCTATCCTATGTGGGAATTGACCCAAGACTCCTAAGCCTTTTAGCAAGGCAACCTACTAGCCAATAAACCCATACATGTAGCGCCCAAGTAGGAAGGAAAATAAAAGAAATTACAAAAATAAAGAGAAAATACAAGAGAGGCCTAAATAAGGGTGGTCCAAAGGACAAGGGTCCTATCCAGGGTCAAGGTGTCCTTCTGTAGGGTAGTGACCCTTATTTTGTAGGGCAGTGACCTTTATTTGTAGGACACTAATTTCTCCAACTCTTCCTTGCTTGAAGCTCAGGTTTGAAGTTGGTGCATATCCTCCAGTGTAGGTCTTGCAGGTCCAAGCTTCTAGCAGAGTGCTGTCAGATAAGGACTCTATAATATCCTAATAATTCCTAATATAAATGAATAAATAAAATAAAAGAAAAAGAAGAAATAATAGTATTATTATTTTAATTGATTAAATGAGAGGAATAAAATAGTATTAGTAATATTAATATTTTTATGAATAATGTTATTTAATAAAATAAGAATGAGTGAGTTGAGGGTGGGTCCAACCCAGTTAGGTATTTAAGTAAGGAGGGGTCACCAATTCACCCTAATCCTTATTTTTCAAAACGTTAGAGAGTGAAATCTTAAGGAGGGGAGAAACGATTCCACAAGGAGAAGGTACCGCAGAGTATATTAGCAAGGGAGTTCTATCTTTTCGTTTATGATCGTCAACTCTAAGGTTCGGTGGGGGAGAGGGTATTGCCTGTATATGCATGTAGGGGATGTTTAGGTAGTAATCTAAGAGTATAATTTTGAATTGATAAATTTATAACTTAGAATGAAGATATAATCTGTTGGCTGATGATTAATTGTATGTAAATTGATGAGTGTTGGATGAGATTAAACATGATATTGAGAATAATGTAAAAAGGGGTGATTAGGGATTGAGGAATTGGGGATTTTGATGAATTGATGGTATAATCTGTAATTGATTGTTGATTTACAGAGTATTGGATGCTAATAATGATTATGTATGACGATTAGACGTCAAAGATTGATTAGGGATTGATTGGATGAGTTTAGAGAGGTTTGAAATCGTGAACTCTGCGATCTGCGTCGCGGGGTAATCGATTACTAGGAGTGGGTAATCGATTACCAGAGTGTTCTGGGCAACCCAGAAGCACTGTTTGCTTGCTGGTAATCGATTGCAGGGGTGTTGTAATCGATTACCAGAGAGTTTGTCCGTGGGTAATCGATTACAGGGGTGTTGTAATCGATTACTAGAGAGTCTGCTTGCGGGTAATCGATTACAAGGGGGTTGTAATCGATTACCAGAGACCTTGTTTGCGGGGTAATCGATTACTAGAGGTTGGTAATCGATTATCATAGTGGATTTTGAGATCCTAACTGTTTGATGATGATTGATGTTGTTTGAGAGTACTTTATAATGAGTATGGTGTTGATGATTAATGATGTTTGATGAGGATTGCGATGCTTATGATGATGTGTTATGATGATAATTGATGATGAGTGTGATGATGTATTATGATGATAATTGATGATGAGTGTGATGATGATAATGATGTCAGTGTATATCACCTTATTATGATGATGTTTGATGATGAGCATATTGATGTATGATGACGATGATAAGTGTATATCACTTTATAATGATGATGTTTGATGATGAGCATGTTAATGCATGATAATGATGATTTATGATGTGGTGTATATCACCTTTTGATGATGATGTTATTTAAGTTGTGTGGGCCCATAGAGGGGGTACGACTTAGGAAAGATGCCTTGAGCATATGTGATGAGACCTGAATTGTGCGGGCCCATAGAGGGGGGTACAATTCGGGAGGTGAACTGAGTTGTGCGGGCCCATAGAGGGGTTACAACTCAGGGGATCAAGATGGGGCGTTTGATGCACGAGCCCATAGAGGGGGTGCAACCTAGGAGTGATTGTACGGGCCCATAGAGGGGGTACAAACTAGGGTTGAATGTCGTTGTGCGGGCCTATAGAGGGGGGTACAACCTATCGGATAGTGTGTGGTAACACCGGTAGACTATCTTGGTACTAACTAGAGTGATTGACGAGGTGCACCCATTGTGTGGAGTTCTAAGTCGTGATCTTTGGGTAGATGATGAGAGGAGTATTGGTGTGTGATATATGATGACGAAATTGTGTTATTAAATGATGATTGATGATGATGAGTATTATGTGTGAGAATAGAATATATGATTACTTGGGTGAATGATGGTATGAGAACTATATGATGATATATGAATGATGTTACGATGATGATGAGCTTGGTGAATGTATAATGGACGTATCTATGCGTTAAAAATAAGAATGATAGTATGGAATGTATATGTTGATATAGATGATTAAATATATGTTGAGTTAGATGAATGTTATTTATTGGTGATTTAATGTATTGATGGCATGATGTAATGATGTTGTGGGTGAGGATGGGTATTCTCTATGTGTATGTATAGGTAGTATTCCTTTTCCTCACCGTATTCTGTGGATATATTTTACAGGTGTTGAGCAGGACACGACTGGTATCGACTATGATTGAAAGGGTATGCTCTGATAGATGTGACATCAGGGTGTTTTCGGGATGTTTTAATATGTTTCTAGATTAGGAGTATTTTCGTGAACTTTTTAAATGCCTTACATGGCGAGTAGGATGTTTTACTTCCGCTGCTTGTGTATTTTGAAAACCTTTGAGTTCTACTTTATTTTAATTAAGTTGTTTTACGATGAATGAGGTTTTTAAATGAAGAGATATGTGAACTTTTTTACCCGTTGAGGGATACTGCTTTTAAAAAAAATATTTCGACTAATTAATTGTATAAGAGCTGGGGTAGAAGGGTGTCATAGAATTTCAGACAACACATTTTCTCTACATTAGAATTTCAGAAAAGCACTATTTTATGACATCAGAATTTTCCTACAACAATTTTTTACTGTATAATTTATTTTTACAGCAGAAATTAATTTTTGATAGTAGAAAATACATTTAGCATATTTTTCATTAGAATTTTTAGGATTTGTTTTAGTGGTTGACATTTTCATAATTCTTGGATAATTCATTTCTTGACTTGTGTTGATTGATTCCTTTCATTTTTGGTATTTCAAGTTAGTTTTGAGAGTTAAAGGGTTGAAACTCAAGGGATAGAGTTGTCCTTGGTGTGATTTTGAGCCTAATTGATGGATGGACCATTCTATGCCATTCTCTCTTTTTCTTGTGTGATTTCACTCATGATTGCTTGTGCTCTAGAACTTGGCTTGACTTTTTAATTTGCAACTTGGTTCATATGCATGTATTGAGATTATTTAGACTTTCTTTGTTGATATTGAGCCACTAGCCATATGAGCCTACCTTGATGTTATTCCATTTGTTAGCTACTTTTAGCCTATGTATCCCATTTCTTGATTTATAAGCTCTTTTGTCCTTACCTTAGAGGATAAAAGAGCTTTGGAATTGTTTTGGTAATAGGTTCTTAAATAAGTGTGGGGGAGTACTTCATTTTCTTATTTCCTCATGTGGATAATTCATTGTTGATCCTTGGCTAGTTTCAAAAAGAAAAAAATGGGAAAGGAAAGCAAGAAAGGAAAATAAAGAATAAAGCAAGTCAAAGAAAAGTGTAAAAATAAAAAGCAAAAAAATTAAGTGTTTTGAAATAAATAAAAATTTAGGTCAAGAGTTAGAAAAGAGGAGTTTAATTGTATTCTTGAGGGGTATGCTCCTTGCATTTATTTTTGGATTTATTCCCCATTGCTCCTCTATTCTCTTTGGTTCATAACTTCTTATCTTTAATTTCTCCTACCTTTACCTTGGCCCCATTACATCCCATAAAAAGTCCTTTTGATCTTCGCTTTCATGTGATTCGAGTGTGGATATTAGAGTCTTGCTGATGTGGACATCAACCAAGCAGTCAACAAGTTGGGTGGGGCCCATGACAAGGGCACAAGCTAGGAAGGCTAAGGAGGCACTACAAGTCATCATTAAAGAAGTCCAAGCTCAACCCATACAAAACATTAATGGAAGTCCTAAGTTCATTAATTGCATCCAAGTTGAAGAGGATAGTTCTATTAATGAAGAAGATGGCTTTATTGATGAAGCATCAATTGCATTTAATGCAACTGTTACTTGAAGCACTTTCCAGCATTGATGAAGCATAATGGGCAGCCACATAGGATGCATGTGGGACGGCCATTTCTTTCTTTATTTTGCTAAATTCTATTTTTAATTTGTTTCAATAATATTAGAGAAGTTACAAGACAATAGGCTTAATGGTTTGGGTGGTTATGTTTCCTACTTGGGGGGTTACAAAACATGAATGTAATAGCATTAAACTTCATGTTTCTAGCCGTTGGAAGGGGGTTGTCCTAGTGCATGAATCTGGCCAAGTTTTGAGCTACATGGAGCTTCATGAGTCAGCAAAATAGGCGTGAAACATGTGCAGAATTCTGCTGATTAAAGAGCCATCAAAGAGTTCCAACAAGTCATTGAATTGGAGCATGAATAGCAATGAAGTTGGCAGCCAACTCATGAAGACTCATGGCTGTTTTGGGCGGCCACACATGGCTGATTTATTAGCTAAATTAAGCCATGTTTGTAAGTTACAAATGGAGGTTCCATGTGCCCATGAATCTGGTCCAAGGATACGGCCAAATAAGCCTAGTTTAGTAGAGTTTATTTTGCTTAATTGTTTTAATTCCTAGTTAATTGTGTAAGGTTGCATGGAATTTTATTTGAGGGGTATTTTGGGGTCTTTAGGGCGTGAGAAATGTAGCTGGCTGCATGGCCTTCTTAACCTTGTAAAACCCTATAAATAAATGCATCATGCATGCACAAAGGAGAATGAAAGTTTTATGCAAAATTGCTGCAAATTTAGAAAGTGATTTTCTTACTTGAGAGAGTGATTTTCTCTAATTTTCTTGCTAGTCAAGAGTGAAGGTTATCAAAGGTTCATATACCTTTGTGTGAACATCTTCATGGACTTATCTTTCAATTCATGAAAGTGTGACGTCCATTTATCTGTTTCTTATATCTTCTATTTCATCTGTCTTGATCAATTTCATAGTTCTCCTATACGTGTTCTTGAATTTTATGTGATTTAATTTTCAAGCCTCATTAGGATACATTTGCTATTGGTTATATTCTTGTTATCTTTCCTTTACAATTCTTATTTTTATTGCTTGCGTACATCAAAAAAAAAAGAAAAGAAAAAGAAAGTATCAAAAAGAAAAAGAACGTATCAAAAGAAAAAAAAAGAAAGAAAAATATTGAAAAGTCTAGAAAAGTGTTCATCAAGAAAAGTATTGAATTTTAATCAGAATTTTCTAAGGTCCATAAAAATAGAACCTCAAGGTTCATATCACTTTCCAAGCTTATGGTAATGCTTGCGTACATGAGTGCTTTGAGTGTATATACACAAGCCCAAACACTTGATAGTTGGAGATTATGTCTTGTGAGGATTCTATCACTGTGTATTCACCCTTTGATTTGATTAACTCTCTTGTTTGCTAGTTTGTAGCGAATGTCATCAATTCACATTTATCTTGATTTCTTGAATGTTGTATTTTTCCTACTCATTTACATTCCTAGGATCCCTTGATGTTTATGCCATTTGTATTTGCACTTTGTTCCTTGTTGGTTAATGAGTTCATGTGGTATTTTGCTCGGAGTGCAAAAGGGCATGTGTGGAAGAATTTGATGACCATAGTTTTATACACACTTTGCACCTTTAATCATAGCTTTATTGGATTGTAATTATGATTAATTCTACTGTTTCAATTGGGATTTACCAAATTGTGCTTAATTGGGCTTTAATTGCAAATGTTTCTTAATTTTGGATTTTTTAAGCCTATTGACCTACCTATATTGTTTTCCTGATAACAGGAGATGTAGGTCGCCGTTTGAGATGATTCCGGTTGTGTTGGAAAGCTAGGATTCGAGGCTTCAATTGGATATGAAACATGACTATATTTCACTGAAGGAACGAGGTGCAGTTTGATTAAGAAGTTCATGTTCTGAACTGAGACGGCAAACAACGAGTTTCTAAAGTAGTTTTAGTGTTTTGGGCCTGATACTTGTTAGTCAAGTCCCAATTGCTTCTTTGATCAGATTAATCTTGTGGTTTAGTAGAGTAGTATATATAGAGGCAGTTATGATTATGTTAGAGATATTTCACTCACTTTTACAGATTTTAGTTTTGGAGACTCTTAGTCTCCCTTTTTCTCTCTTCTTCTCTTTTATGCTTTTCATATTTTCTTCTACATTTTCATTTTCTGTTCTTCCACATGGAAGGTTAAAAGTTTGAGGATTGATTCTCAAGTGATTTCACATTGGATCTTCAGGTTTACTTTAATTCAAATTCGCATTTCAGTTTCTGCGATAGATTCAATTTCATCTTCTCCTTTAGAATTTCTTTCTCGGCTTGCCCTTGTTGTTCTTTTTCCCTTTTGACTGTTAGAGTCTTTCGCTTGGATTCTTCTCACGAATTGGATTTGAACCAATATCTCTGAGCTACTTTCCTTTTAGTCGATCGTGAGTGGGTCTGTCGCCCTCCTCATTATAGTCCTACTAGAATCAATAGCATTTTATCCGGAATACGCGATAGATTTCTACATGGGGGCCCTCTTTTATAATAAAAAAAAAGTAAACCATTGATACACGATTCAACATCAAAGATTTATACATGTTCATTTTAACCCTCAAATTATATATTTTATATTAGCTGAGGATTGGCCATGTGTTCGTAGATTGTCTGAAAGAATAATTTTTAATTCTATCTCTCTCTTATTAGTCAATTCTAAATCAAAGCCTTGTTCTTGTTGGTCGAATTCTAGGTTTTGAATCTTGGATTGGATTTGAACACTTGTTGATAATTCAGTTCTATTCTTCACCTTGAATTTTGGTTTAGTTTGCTTAATTCAGGAGGTGAAGGATTAGATATCTCACACCAGTTCGCTTAGTTCTGGAAAGTTCGCTTAGTTTTGGAAAGTCCGCTTAGTTCTTGGGTGACATAATTAATGAATTAATTGATGCTTGTTTGGTTAATTTGAATCTCTTTTAGAATTTGAAATCGATGCATATTAACTGATGAAAGATCCAATTGTGAATGAACAAGAGAATCAATCTATTTTCTAGCATGGTTTTACCCTTATTTTCTTACTTGCGAATTTTTGTTTCCAAACAACCAACAAAACCATATGTTTCAGTTAAATTCTGATATTCTTCAACTTTAAAGACTGTGTCTAAAGTACATGTTATGAACTTACATTCTGAAGTATATTATCTAAAGATCATGTTATGAAATCCATGTTCTGAAGTTCAGTCTTAGGATCCATCTGACGTCACTTTATCTTATGTTGCATCTGAAGTTCCGTGGTCTGAAATTCTGGTCTGTAATATGATTTTCTGAATTTCTATTGAATTCTTTTAAGGGACGACTTGGGGTTGATTCAATCCTACAACACTTTAATTCATATTATTTGATTGAGCATGACCTCGATCAAATCTCTTACAATTTATCTATGGATGGAACACCTAAGTAGGATGGGGTTATTGAGTGAAAGAACAAAAGTTTGCAAGAGATGGGTAGAACAATGCTCCTCTCAAGCGCCTTACTTAAATCCTTCTGGGAAGCAGCTATTCACACAGGATGTTACCTTCCGAACAGAATTTTTGGTAAGACCAATTCTTAAAAGGACTCCTTATGAATTATGGAAAGGAAGGAAACATAACATATCATATTTCCATACCTTTGGATGTGAGTGATTCATACTCAATACAAAAGATGATATTTGAAAATTTGATGCAAAGTTCGATAAAGGATTTTCATTGGATGTTCTGAAACTTCGAAGGCCTACGAGGTTTATAACTGTAGAACGTTAGTAGTAGAAGAATCTATCCATATGAGATTCAATGACATCAAAAAGACTCATAGGGAACTTCAGACAAATTCTGAAGAAGTGTCTGAACAACAAACTGAAGGACCATTTGATGTTGAACCACTTCAGAAGACCAATGTTGAGTCTCTAAATGAAGGTAGATAACCTTTTAGAAATAATTGGGGATATAGGCCTCATCGTCCTAAAGAGAAAATTATAGGGGATACTTCAGAAGTCAACAATCTTGCTCTATTGTCTAAAATTGAACCTAAGAATGTTGATGAAGCTCTGCATGATGAAGGGTGGATCCTAGCCATGCAAGATGAGCTCAAACAGTTTGCTAGGAGGAATGTATGGACTTGTGGAGTCTTAAGACTTTGAAAGTCTAAGACACCCCTATGTTAAGATTTTAATGTGTATAAACTTAAAATAAACTCTTTAAGACTTCACAATTATTCTGATGATTTTCTGATGTTTCAGATATGCAACACATCTGAACCTCAAAAGCTGTCTAAAGTACACCAAGGTTATAAAGGAAGCCCTGTCTAGAGTGTTCAACGCATTTTGAAGCAACTGGTCCTGAGGCATCTTCTGAAGTCTTAAGTCTGATATGAAGTTTGAAGTGTTGTCTAAAGCCATGTTGTCTGAAGCCAAGTCCCTGTCTGACGTGGCAAGTCAAAGTCTGTTTCATTCCTTCATGCAACCTCATAACAAAAATCAGGAATGACAAAAGATCACTTTTTGTTGAGATTTGAAAAAAAGAACAAATGAGGAAATACAGCGCTACAAGAGTTTCAGAAGTCAGAACAATGCTTCAACCTTGTACTCTATCAAAGTTGTGTTACAACGGGATGAAGAGTATTAAATGCTATCTCTCAAAGGACTTCTCAATGAAATTTTCAAGCTCAAAGACTATAAATACCAGCGGTCTTTTTGAAGCAAAGCAGATGCAACCTACACATATTCTTTGAAAGAAAAGGCTGCAAAAATATTTACAGATTTTGCTATGAAAATCTTTGTACAAAAACTTTCATGTCTAGTGTTAGATCATTGCTTTCTTTGTAGACACTCTTGAATGAAGAACTTTGTGTTCTAAGCTCATCTTTCTTTGTAAACACTTGTTGTTTGGAGCATGAAGAGGCTAGGTTAGAAAACAATACTTGTAAGAGCCTGAAGAGGCTAGGTGTGAAAACAATACTTGTTAGTTAGAGCCTGAAGAGGCTTGGGTGAAAACAATACTTGTAATATGTTCAGATTAGTGGAGAAAATCTAGTAGCTAGTTGGCTCTTGGACTGGACGTAGCTCACAATGGTAGTGAGTGAACCAGTATAAATCTTGGCTGAATTCTTCTCTAACTCTTATATCTTTAAATTCAGTTTTATCTAATGAGAAGAGGGTTCTGAATCGTAGTTTATATAAACACTTGTGAAAAATCTGTTAAGAAAAAATATTTTCAAATCCACAGACTGAAGAATTTTAGACAAAGGACAAAATTCAGACAACCTCTAAAACCTATCTGAAAGTTCATAAACTCAGTTTGCGAAAAAGGTTTCTAAAAAACTGTAAAGTTTTATAAAAACACTATTCAACCCCCCCTTCTAGTGTTTTCCTGTGTGTTCCTACAGTTGGTATCAAAGCTCAGCCTCAGGTTGAGCATTTGATCGTGTTGAGGAAAAGATCCAGATGGAAACCTCTACGAGCACAAGCCATTATATCACAAAAGGTGCCTCTATGACAAGGCCTCTAGCTTTCAATGGTGTTGACTACCATTACTGGAGAGATCGTATGAAATAGTTCATTGAGACAAGCAACATAGATCCATGGGGTATAGTCACTAATGGTGATTATGTCACCATGCATGATGGAGATAATAATTGAAAGATTCTAAGAACCTTAATACCCTGAGAATAGAGGAACTATTGGGATATCTAAAGGTCCATGAGTTAGAACTTGGTGAGAATGTATCCAAGAAGAAGTCACTGGCACTGAACATCAAGGAAAAATAAACAAGGCATGGAGCCTGAAATCCATGCAAGCTGAAGAAACTTCAGAAGTTTATGAAGAATCTGAAGAATGTTTTGAAGATGATGATCTTGCCTTCCTGAGGAGGAAGATAAAAAGGATGCTTTAGAAAAAGGGAAAATTCAGAAGGATAAACCCTTCAAAAGCAAGAATGGTAAGTCAGGTAAGGAAGCTTCTAGTAATGATAAAATAATTTTCTATGAATGTAAATAGTCAGGTCACATGACGACAGATTGTCCCAAGCTGAAGAAGCCTACCTTCAAGAAGAAGAAGGCATCAATGGCTACTTGGGAAGACCTGGATGACTCAACTTCAGAAGAGGAAGAAGAGTGAACTGAAAAAGTAAATCTCTGTCTGATGGCAAGCCTGCCCTCTTCAGAAAGCTCAGACTCTGAGGTAAGACCTCAATCTGATCCTGATTTACAAGAGAGATATAATGATATACTAGATAGTTCAAAAGAAATCTTCCAAGAATATAAGGTTCTTTCAAGAGCACACACAAAAATGTGTAATAAGAGTGAGGCTCTTGAGAAAGAAAACCTTGTACTAATGAAGAACTTGAGAACTGTAATAGGGGTGGTTCTGAAGACTAATCTGAATAAATTTCAAAATTGCAGAAGAAAGTCAAAGAGCTCACTTTAGATCTTTTCAACTTTGTTAAAAGAACTGAAAACCTAAACAAATTGTTAGGAATTCAGAAAGGTTCCAATAACAAATGTGGGCCGGGATACTCTAAAAGTGAATCGTCAGATAGCTCTGATGTTAAAGTTAAAAATCCCAAAAGGCTTTCAAGAAAGGTAAAAGGGTGTTCTCAATGTGGAAAGCCTGGACACCATCTTTCTAAATGCAAGCACAAAGGGAAATCAAAATCCAAAGCTAACAAGAAAGGACCCAAGAAGTTATGGGTACCTAAATCTTTGATCATTCCTAATGCAGATATGTTTAACAAGACAAATGAAACACCAGAAATGGTACCTAGATAATGGTTGTTCACGACACATGACGGACGAAAGGTCTTTTGTTCCAAAACCTTAGATCAAAGGATGATGGATTGGTCACCTTTGGTGGAAATCAACAAGGGAAGATCACTGAGAATGTACAGTAGGTATGGCACCTCTGTCCTCTATTAAAAATGTTTTACTTGTTGAAGGACTTCATAATAACCTACTAAGCATAAGTCAATTATGTGACAGTGGTTATGTAGTATCCTTCACCAAGGATGCATGCATAGTCAAGGACTCTAATGATCAAATCCTCGTTACTGCCAAGATTCATAACAATGTGTATAAGATTGATCTAGAGGAACTTGAAAATCAAAATGTTAAATGTCTTCTCTCAGTTGAGGATGAAAAACAGTTTTGGAATCAAAGACTTGGGCATGCCAACTTGAGATTAATCTCAAAGCTAACAAAACATAATCTTATTAAAGGATTACTCAAGCTTTCATTCAAATTTGATATTTTATGTGAGAGTTGTCTGAAGGGGAAACATATTAGATGCTCATTTCAGAGCAAGAATGTTGTATCCACTAACAGACCTCTAGAACTACTTCACATTGATTTGTTTGGTTCAACTAGAATTGGAAGTCTTAGAGGAAAGAGATATGGTTTGGTCATAATTGATGACTATTCTAGATACACATGGGTGATATTCCTCAGAAACAAGGATGGGACTTTTGAGAATTTCACAGTATTATGTAAGAAGATACATAATGAAAAAGGATTCTGTATTTTTGTAATCAGAAGTGATCATGGAGAAGAGTTTGAAAACACAAACTTCATACTATTTTGTGAGGAGAATGAGATCTCACACAATTTCTCTGTGGCTAGAACACCTCAACAAAATGGGGTTGTTGAGAGAAAGAACAGAAGTTTGCAAGAGATGGGAAAAACCATGCTCATTTCAAGGACTCTTCCTAAATCATTTTGGGCAAAAGTTGTTCATACAACATGTTACCTTCAAAACAGAATATTGGTAAGACCAATTCTCAAAAAGAATCCCTATGAACTATGGAAAGGAAGGAAACCCAACATATCATATTTCCTTATCTTTGGATGTGAGTGTTTTATACTTAATACAAAAGATGATATTATAAAATTTGATGTTAAGTCTGATAAAGAATTTTTCATTGGATATTCTGCAACTTCCAAGGCATACAGAGTTACAACTCTAGAACCTTAGTTATTGAAGAATCAATCCATGTAAGATTCAATGATAAGAAAAAGACTGATAGTGATCTATCAGATCTAGAAGATGACTTTCCAGGTATGGATCTGAATCAGCAATCTGATCATACCTAAGTTGAAGACCTGTCTGAACCTATGTTTGAAGGACCATCTAAAACCAAACCACTTCAAACAACCAATGTTGAGTCTCAAACTGAAGGCACATCTTCATTCAAAAATGATTGGAGATACAGACCTCATCATCCTAAAGAACAAATCATAGGTGATGCTTCAGAATGAGTGAAAACAAGATCAAGACTTAGACATGTCAACAATCTTGCACAACTGTTTGAAATTGAGCCTAAGAACATTGATGAAGCTCTACATGATGAAGGTGGATCCTAGCCATGCAAGAAGAGCTGAATCAGTTTACTAGGAGTGATGTCTAGACTCTGGTTCCTAAATCCCATGGGAAAACTATTATTGGAACCAAATGGGCGTTTAGAAATAAGTTGGATGAAGATGGTAAGGTTGTCGTAAACAAAGCCAGACTTGTTGCACAAGGTTACAATTAGCAAGAAGGTATTGGTTTTACTGAAACCTTTGCTCCTGTAGCTAGGCTTGAAACCATTAGGATTTTGCTCTCTTATGCAACAATTAATGACATCAAACTATATTAGATGGATGTCAAAAGTGCTTTCCTTAGTGGAATCATTGAGGAAGTAGTATTTGTTAGGCAGACCCCTGGCTTTGAAGATGTTGCCTTTCCAAATCATGTTTTTAAATTAAAAAAGGCTCTCTATGGTCTGAAACAAGCTCCAAGAGCTTGGAATGATAAACTGAGCAACTTTCTTATCAAAAATGGTTTTGAAAGAGGAAAGGTGGGCATGACTTTTTTTTAGAAAATCTACTAACAAAGACTTCATCTTAGTTCAGATATATGTTGACATTATATTTGGTTTAACAAATTCTTCTTTATGCAAAGCATTTTCTAAGCTAATGCAGTCTGAATTTGAAATGAGCTTGATGGGAGAATTAAAATTCTTCCTAGGACTTTAGATTAAGTAAGAATCTGACTGTATATGGATCCATCAAGAAAAGTATACAAAAGAGATGCTTAAGAAGTTCAACATGAATGATTGCAAGCTTATGTCAACTCCAATGCATCCTTTCGCAATCTTAAGTAAAGATGAAGGAGAACCTATTGACCAAACAATGTATAGAGGAATGATTGGTTCATTACTATATCTTACAAAAAGTAGACTTGACATTATGTTCAGTGTTTGTTTGTGTGCAAAATTTCAGTCTGATCCAAGAATTACTCATTACAAGGCTGTAAAGAGAATTTTTAGATATTTAAATGCTACTACTAATCTTAGCCTTTGCTATAAGAAGAGTAAGGATTGTAGGTTAGTTGGTTACTGTGATATTGACTTTCCTGGAGATAGAGTTGAAAGGAAAAGCACCAGTGGTGGATGTCACTTCATTGGGAGTAACATGATCAACTGGTCAAACAAAAGGTATAGCACCATTGCATTATCAACTGCAGAAGCTGAGTACATTGCTTTCGCAAGCTGTTGTTCACAACTTATATGGGTAAAATATCAATTAGTGTATTTTAATAACTCTGAGCATTGTATTCTTGTGACGTGTGATAATACTAGTGCTAAAAGTTTTTGTAAGAATCCCATTCAACATTCTACGGCAAAGCATATAGAAATCAAGCATCATTCCATTGGGGTCTATGTTCAGAAAGGTGTTTTTGATATTAAGTTCATTGACACAAAGCATCAATGGGCTGACATATTCACAAAACCCATAACTGAAGAAAGGTTTAAGTTCATCAGAATCCATATGAACATTCATGCATTGTCTGAAAAATGATTGTCTGAAATTACATGACTGTATGAACTTGCATGACTAGTCTGAAGTAGTATGACTGTTTGAGTGCTTGCATATGAAATTTTAATGATAATCTATGTGACCTAGATGTCTGAAATGGTTAGCATTCAACTTTTTCAAAATGTTGACCTTTGTACTTCGCACGTTCTCCAAGGTCTACGCAATGATGCCGTAACTATCAGAGGGTCTGTACCCTATATATTTGGAAAGAGAAGCTGGCTAGGGCATTAATTTCACTTGCTCTCTGCATAATTTCTTCAAGCTTCTTTTCAAGCCAAGTTTTCTACTCTCTGCACCTTTTCGTCTCTAAAATGGCAACCAAGAAGATTCAGAAGAACTAAAACCAAGCTAGTGGAAGCATAGTGAAAAGTAAACCATCAATGTGTACAACTTGAGGGATGAAGGTATTGATCTTGTGGTTGGGTTCAAAGATGCTAGGTGGGTACCCTACTTCAGCAAGGTTGATGGTGAGTGGTCAGAAGTTGGAGTGGTGGAGTTTTGGAAGAACGCCAAAGCTCACCACAGCAAAGAGAACCGTCATATACCATTTTGTAACAAGCAAGGTAATGTGTGTTGATATCTTTGTAGATGTCAACATCATTTCTACCATTACTGGGTAGAATCTACTGGAACTATCTTCTACATTGGGTGGGAGAAAAGAAATGGATGATACAAGAAGTTTAACGCCTTATTGTATGGGTAAGCTGAAACCTGCTAGCACCAAGTTCCAGGCTATGCTTGACAAACCTAGGATCATTCATGAAATACTTGGGTGTCTAATTTTACCAAAGTCTGGAAGCAGGGATCATGTGTCTGAGATGGAGATATTTTTCACGATCAACCTACTAAAGAAATAGGAGATTGATCTTCCCAAGCTGATAATGTCTCATATGGTGAAGAGGATTAATGACTCTACATCAAGTCTTCCTCACACGACACTCATTCAGCAAATTCTCTATCATTTCCAAGTTCCAATTCATCAGACTAAGCCGAACAAAGCACCTCAGTTTTACAATGCTGAGAATGTAAGGCCAATGGGAATTAAGGTGGTGGCTCCTCCTCCTGAACCCACTATCAAGGAAGAGCTGGTTGATATGAAGGCTCAAACTACAAGGAGAAATGCACGTAGTATCTTGGAGAATGAGTTAAATGGTGACCCTAAAGAGTTGAGTTTGAAAGCACAAAGGCTATTTCTGATGATCCTGCTCGCAAGAAGCTTAAGTTGGTGAGATCAAAGCTTCAGTCCATAATGGTGAAGGCCAAACTAAAGAACACAGAAGGGTTGGATTTTCAGCAAGCTACAAAAGATGTTCCAGTTACACAACCTGGAGTGTCTGAAGTGTTAAGTCTCAAAGGATTAAATATATGAAATTAAAATATTTTGAGTCTCACTCTCTTAAGTTTTAATGAACAACAAATATAAAATATAAAA
The DNA here is from genome assembly GCA_026901365.1 of Sesbania bispinosa. NCBI lineage: Eukaryota > Viridiplantae > Streptophyta > Magnoliopsida > Fabales > Fabaceae > Sesbania > Sesbania bispinosa. The sequence goes on from QLOH01000033.1 coordinate 208,258, forward strand.
GGCATTTATATGATACTATGCTCTCACAGGATGTTGCACTGTTTCAGATCATATTGTCTGTGTAAAAGATCATCTGAAAGATCAACTTCATTTGAAGAGTGTTTATCATCTGAAGAGTGTTTATCATCTGAAGACTTGAAAGATCATCTGAAGCACTCCTTGCATCTGAAGGCTGAAGGTATCAAGTTTAAGGTTTGACCCGTGAAGACGTTACTATGTAAGAAGAACGTTCATCCCAATGGTCTAACCCTTTTCAGCATAAGAATCAGAGCTGCTTTCTCTCCTCATTCAAATGTTTAGCATTTTTAAGGAAAGTCTGCAAAGCTGCTGTACCTGCTCAAAAGCATTGTGTGCACAGACCCGCTGCACCTAAGACTGCTCAGAACGTGTTGGACAGAGTGTGTCTCAACGTCTCCTGAAGCACTTAATGCTATTTGACAACGGGCAACATTTTTCTCGAAGACTATAAATATGCCCATGCAGATTGAAGAAATGTGAAGAGAAGCAAAGTTATCAACGAAATCTTACTCTGCGTAAACGCTACAAAAATACTCTGATATTTTCTTTACATTTTCTTATTTGCTTATCCTGAGTAAATCTCAGTTACTTGTACACTTCTGATAAGTTCAATCTATCATATGAAAATAGTTGATTGAACTTTATCTGTTTTTATCCTAAAACAGTTTGGGTTACAAGCCTGGAGAGGCTTATTGTCTGAAAGAATACTTGGGTTACACTTGGATAAGTGTCTGAGAGCCTGAAGAGGCTTGGTGGAAGAAACAATACTTGTGATAGAGCCTGAAGAGGCTTGGTTGAAGAAACAATACTTGTGATAGAGCCTGAAGAGGCTTGTTGAAGAAACAATACTTATGATAGAGCCTGAAGAGGCTTGGTTGAAGAAACAATACTTGTGATAGAGCCTGAAGAGGCTTTGTAGAAGAAACAATACTTGTGGTAGAGCCTGAAGAGGCTTAGTTGAAGAAACAATACTTGTGGTAGAGCCTGAAGAGGCTTGATAGAAAAAAATACTTGTAATCTTGCAAGATTAGTGGAAATCCAGTGGTGGTTTGCCCTGGGACTGGACGTAGCTCACAAGTGGTAGTGAGTGAACCAGGATAAATTCTTGACTAAGTTTTCTTTCCCTTAAACTCTTTCAATTCAGTTTTTAAACTAACAAAGGGGTTTTGAAAAGTTTTCAAGAGCAAAAATCTTAACATCAAACAAAACTATTTATCAAAACTGTCTTTGTCTCTGAACCAAGGTTCGGAAGGTAGTGACTAACTTCAGACGATTTTTCATCATCTGAAGTTTTTACAGAAACTTTTTAAAGTGTTTTCTAAAAGTAAAAGGTTTCCATTGAAACACTATTCAACCCCCTTCTAGTGTTTCCCTGTTTTCTTACAGTTGGTACCAGAGCTTATCCTCGGGGTTAGCACCTAATCAGTGCGGAGGACAGAGATCCAATGGAAACTTCTACCAGCAACAGACAGTATATCACTGACGGAGCCTCCATCACGAGACCCCCAGCATTCAATGGAGTGGATTACCACTATTGGAGGGATCGTATGAAGTTGTTTATTGAAAGCAACAACATTGATGTCTGGGATGTGGTTACTGATGGAGACTATGTGCCCATGCATGCTGGAGTGCCCATACCTCAGGCTGAATGGACCTTGGAGCAGAAGGCTCGAGTTCAATTAAATGCCAAGGCCAAACTCTATTTGATAACAAGTCAGAATATGAGAAGGTCCATGGTTGTTCATCTGCCAAGGAGATTTGGGATACGCTTGCAGCAACCCATGAAGGGACAGAGACTGTGAAGGCAATCCAAGATCTGCATGCTTGTACATCAGTATGAGATGTTCAAGATGGAAGAATATGAAACTATAGACCAAATGTTGGGAGGTTTCAGACGATAACCAATGGACTCAAGTCATTGGGAAGAACCTTTGAATCAGGAGATTGCATACAAAGATTCTAAGAAGTTTACCAAAGTCCTGGAGACCCAAGGTTACTGCCATTCAAGAAGCCAAAGATTTAAATTCTCTTAGAATGGAGGAACTACTGGGTTCTCTCAAAGTCCATGAGCTTGAACTTGGGGAAGATGACACCAAGAAGAAATCACTAGCATTGAACTGCAAGGCCAGACAGTCTAGGCATGATAGCATGAAATCCATGCAAGCAGAGGACACGTCAGAGGATGATACTGAGTCTGAAGACTGTTCAGAAGATGATGATCTTGCTCTTCTCAGCAAGAAGATTAAGAAAATGCTACAAAGAAAAAGAAGATACATAAGATCTCAACCTTCTAATGTCAAACAAGGAAAATCAGGTAAAGAATTTATTATCACTGACAAAATTAACCTGTTTGAGTGCAAACAACCAGGTCACATGAAGACGGATTGTCCCAAGTTAAGGAAGCCAACCTTTCAGAAGAAAAAGTTTTTCAAGAAAAAGAAAGGATTGATGGCTACATGGAAGACTTGAGTGATTCCACTTCAGAGGAAGAGGAGGACACTTCAGAAGAAGCTAACCTCTGTCTAATGGCAAGTCTACCATCTTCAGATAGTTCAGACTCTGAGGTAATTCCTCAAACTTTACAAGATTAGTATGATGACCTTGTTGAAAGTAGCAAAGAGTTATTCAATGAGTTCAAGGAACTTTCAAGAGCTTTTACAGAAACTGCTTTAGAAAATGAAAATTTACAAAAAGAAAATCTTGTTCTCAAAGAAAAGCTACTTCAGCAAGATCCAAGTAGTTCTGATAATATTGTTAAGGAGAACAAAAAGCTCAAAAACAAGGTTAGAGAATTAACTTTGGATCTAGCCAAGTTTGTCAAAGGAACTAATAATCTGAATAAATTATTGGGCTCTCAGAGGCATTCCCTTGACAAAAGTGGCTTAGGTTATTCAGACACATCTTCATCTGAATCTTTTATATTTAATATGCCCGATAAAGGACCTAAGAGAGGTAATGGGTGTTCTAACTGTGGAAAGCCTGGACACATTTGAGTCTAAGTGCAGACACAGAAGGAAAATGAGACCCAAAGCTAACAAAAAGGACCCAAGAAGGTATTGGGTACCTAAGAATTGATTGTTCCTGTTACAGATGTGTTTAACAGGACAAAAGAAACACCACAAATGGTACCTAGACAGTGGGTGCTCGCGACACATGACGGGAGAAAGGTGTTTGTTTCCAAAACCTTAGACCCAAGGCAGGTGGAGTGGTCACCTTTGGTGGAAATCAGCAGGGAAGATCACTGGAATTGGGACTGTAGGTATGACTCCTCTATCCCTCATTAAAAATATGCTTCTGGTTGAAGGACTACAACGCAATCTTCTAAGCATAAGCCAATTATGTGATAGTGGATATGTTGTGTCTTTCACTAAAGAAGGATGTATAGTCAAGGATATTTAAGATCATATCCTCTTCTCTGCTAAGAGACACAATAATGTATACAAAGTTGATCTAGAGGAACTTGCTAATCAGACTATGAAGTGTTTGTTTCCATCGAAGATGAAAACAGATTGGCATCAGAAACTTGGGCATGCTAGCCTAAGATTGATCTCAAGCTAACTAAACATAACTTAGTTAAAGGCTTGCCCAAGCTCTCATTCAAATCTGATATTTTATGTGGAAATTGTCTGAAAGGGAAATAAACAAGACACTCTTTTAAGAGTAAAAATGTTGTTTCAACCAGCAGACCTTTAGAACTACTTCACATGGATTTGTTTGGACCCACTAGAATAGAGAGTCTTAGCAAATAGAAATATGATTGGTCATTTTGATGGACTATACAAGATTCACATGGGTATATTCTAAGAAGCAAGAGGAAACCTTTGAGAAATTTCACAAATTTTGTAAGAAGGTGCAGAATGAAAAGGAATCTTGCATATATGCTATTAGAAGTGGATTCATGGTGGAGAGTTTGAAACTCAAGCTTCAGACTGTTCTGTGATGAGAATGGGGATCTCACACAATTTCTCTGTGGCTAGAACACCTCAGCAAAATGGGGTTGTTGAGAGAAAGAACAGAAGCTGCAAGAGATGGGAAGAACCATGCTCATTTCAAGCAATATACCTAGATCCTTTTGGGCAGAAGCTGTTCACACAACATGTTACATTTAGAACAGAATTTTGGTAATACCAATTCTCAAAAGAACCCCATATGAATTGTGGAAAGGAAGAAAACCCAATATTCCTACTTCCATATCTTTGGATGTTAGTGTTTTATACTCAACACAAAAGATGATTTAGGAAAATTTGATGCTAAGTCTGACAAAGGTTTCTTTATTGGATATTCTGAATCTTCTAAGGCATATAGAGTGTATAACTCAAGAACCTTGACAGTAGAAGAATCTATCCATGTAAGATTTAATGAGTTTAAAGAGACTGATAGGGAACTATCAGATCTTGAAGAGGATTTTACAGGAATGAAGTTGAATCCCGAACTAAAGTCTGAAGGACATTCTGAAGGTCATTCTGAAGAACCTTCTGAACAAAAGTCTGAACCTGCATCTGAAGTTGAACCTTCTCAGACCAACATTGTTGAGTCTCAGACAGAGTGTGTACCCTCTCGTAATCGCGATTGGAGATACTGAACTCATCATCCAAGAGAGTAAATTATAGGTGACACCTCAGAAGGAGTAAAAACAAGATCAAGATTCAGAAGTTTGAATAATCTTGCACTTCTCTTGAGATTGAACCTAAAAACATTGAAGAGGCTCTGCATGATGAAGGTTGGATCCTAGCCATGCAAGAAAAGCTGAATCAATTTGCTAGGAGTGACGTCTGGACACTTGTACCTAAACCCCATGGGAAAACTATAATAGGAACCAAATGGGTGTTCAGAAACAAGTTATCAGAAGAAGGAAAAGTAGTCAGAAACAAAGCAAGACTTGTTGCTCAGTGCTATAATCAGCAAGAAGTAAGGATTGCAGGTTAGTTGGATTTTGTGATGCTGATTTTGCTGGAGATAGAATTGAGAGGAAATCAACAAGTGGAGGTTGTCATTTCATTGGTAACAATATGATCAACTGGTCCAGCAAAAGGCAAAGCACCATTGCTCTTTCCACAGCAGAAGCTGAATATATTACTGCAGCCAGTTGTTGTTCACAACTGCTATGGGTAAAATATAAGTTAGAGGATTTTAACATTAATATATCTTCTATACCTGTAATGTGTGATAACACAAGTGCAATTAATTTATCCAAGAATCCCATTCAACATTCTAGGGCAAAACATATAGAAATCAAGCATCATTTTATTAGAGACTATGTTCAGAAAGGAGTTTTTGATATAAAGTTCATTGATATTAAGCATCAATGGGCAGATATATTCACAAAAGCCCTGACTGAAGATAAATTTAAGTTCATAAGAAATAATCTGAATATCTTGGTTGTATCTGAAATATAATTGTTGCATCTAAATATGCATCTGAAGTTGTTGCATCTGAACATGCATGATTGTCTGAATAGCATGTATGTGTGAAGCAACTCAGTCTGATGACGTGGCAAGCTGAAACATTTGGTCTTCTTCTCTGAGTAACTACTCTAAGCATGTTTGCACGACCTCCGAAACTTCAACTGTCATCATTACTATGTGTGACGGCTATTTAAGAGAGTGATTGCTACTGTTACTGGCTACTGCTCTCTCTCTCTCTCTCTCTCTCTCTCCAAGTGCAAACTGCTGCCTTCCTTGTGCCCTAAGTTCCTTGAGTCTTCTCTGTATTCTCCGTCTCCTTCTTAGTTCATAACAATGGCTTCCAAGAAATCGGCTGGTGGTCAGATTGTTCCTTCCAGGACTGTAGACCTGGAGATGCTCCAAGCTGGTGGCATTGATCTCACTGACACCTTCGAAGCATGTGGCTAGATTAATTTCTTCTCTGCCATCGACTGTGCATGGCATGAACAGAGTGTGGTGGACTTCTAGAAAAATGCTCGAGATACTTCTTCCCAGGATGGAAAGTATCAAAGTTTTAAAACCAAGATGATGGGTATAAAATCTTTGTAGATGCTGACACCATTGCTGTTGTAACTGGTGTTCCCAATACTAGAGATATGTTAATTTCAAAATGGGAAGTAAAGAATGGTGGAGTTAAGAGATTTACCCAGAAGTTGTACGGGATTGAAGATCCAGGTGATCTGAGAAGCTCTTACATGCATCCTAAGGCAAGGATTCTTCATGCCATCTTGGGGTGCTGTATTTTGCCCAAGTGTGGAAGTAAGAAACATGTGTCTGAGCTGGAAAGATTCTGCATAATCCATCTTTTGGACAAAAAGCCTCTTAATCTACCCAAGATCATCCTCTACAATATGCTGAAAAGGTTAAATGATTCTGCCTCAAGCTATACTCATACCACTCTTATCACAAAGATTCTGCTGAAGTTCAATGTTCCTATTGAAAAGTGTATGACCACAAAGGTCCTGCTCTCTTCTCCTTGACCAACATCAAGAGGATGGGGATTGCTGTGAAGAAGCCCTCACCAGAAAGGACTCTACTAGAAGAAGCTATTCAAACCAAGGCTAGCAGAACTGGGAAAAGTCCTTTAGAGATTCTGAAGGAGGAGTTACAAGGTGACAATCACAGAGACAAGTTCATGTCTGCTCAGACTCCTCTAAAGTTCTGAAAAAGGAAAGAACAAAGCTACTTCAGAAGAAAGAATCACCAGAAGGAGAAATTCAGTTTAGACAATCTGAACCTGCTCAGAGTATGTCTGCACATACTTTTGAGATTGTGGGTCAGGTTATTGAGAACCTAGCTTTTGCTACTCAGCCTACTCTCAACTCGGGAGGACAAGTAGAGGACAACAATAGTCTGGAGTCTGAAGACAGATGCCCTAGGGCATTCTGAAAGACTTCAGAACACCTCTGTGGTAACTGTTCCTTTTAAAACCTTGCCTACATCACCCTCAGAAGGTCAGAGAAGTACTCAAACAGGTCTAATTATGGAGGGTGTAACACCCAATGTTGATCCTGATGTGATTCCCATTGTTGAACCAATAGCTGAGAGCTATCCTGACCCAAAAATGTAGAAGGTAGTTTCTCTTGCTAATGCCTTGGATGAAAAGGAGAGAGAAGAAGAAAGAGGAGAAGAAGGAGGAACAAGAACACCTTGACTATTGGTCCTAGAGGGGGAGTTGAATAGATTCACTAAAATTTAATGCTTTCTCAAAACAAGTTTTTCACTATTCCCCTTTCTTTTTGCCTTCAAGAGTCATTCAAATGTGTTTTTCAAAATGAATTTTCAAAGATCAAAATGTAAGTGTAATTTGCAACGGATCAATTCACTTGAAAGAAGAAACCAAATAACACGATTGATTTCTCAAGCATGACAATTCAGTATTAACACAAACACAATTTTATATAGCATCAAAAACAAATTTTGCACACCTATTTCAATTCAATTATGCAGTACAATAAATCCAAATTTACCAAATCGAAATAGAGTATAGGGATAGAGAATATGACACAGTTTTTTTTACTGGTTCAACCATAAGAATGCCTACATCCAGTGTAGATTTAGCACCCCGCTAAATCTGCTTTCATTAAAGAATTGATCACAAACACTATGCACATACAATTCTAAAGGAAGTCTTTCAAACAACATACAAAGTTTAAACTCTTGCACCCCACAAGAGCATGTTCTTCAATGACACCCTGTCGTATGAACATTAAGCCCACTTATGACACTCCATCACAAGATTTCAACCAATCTCTATGAAACACCTTTCAAGAGATTCCCCAATACAAAAAAATGAAAGAAAATGGTTAGAAAACACAACACCTTAATGTGTAGATAACCCAACAATTAAGATCAACAACGTTCTTCCTTGTTTAAACTTCTCTTGTGCAGAACTCTTGATTCACATGAACAATTTTGGGTTTTTCTTAAAGATTTTGTTTAAAGATTCAATTGTAATTTAAAATCTCATTCTCTCTTCTCATTTATCGAAATCTTTTTAGTTATTTTAGTTAAAAGTTAGTTATAACGGAAATAATTTATTACCTCTCGAAGGTAGTTGATTACCCAGTTTTTAAAAACATCCCATAATAGTTGTAGTATTTGTGGTAATTGATTACTCTAGCAGGTAATCGATTAAACTAGAGAGAATGCTAAATAAATTCTCCTCAGGTTCTGCAGGTAATCGATTACCACTTTCAGGTAATCGATTAACTCGATCCTGATCTTGAATTCAAACAGTTTTCCAACCTAAGTCAGCCTGGTAATCTATTAACAACTTAAGTAATCGATTACCCTAAGCTAAATGATTACAAAAATCAGTAATTTAGATAACATAGATTTCCAAACTTGAAAACCTTGAATTGAATTCAAATTGCACAATGAAAGATCAGCAAAAAGAACTATAAAATCATAAACACATTCCTATTTCTAGAAACAATAAATACAATGCCACACCTATAGAAATATGTTTGGCACTGCAAAATAAATTTAAGCACCTAGCTAAAATGACAAACCAAAACCTTCATTTGATGAGAGACTTGAGGAGTAGCTGAATCACTTCCATGACAGCTTAAGTCCAACAACCTCCTCCTTTTTGGTTTTGATGAGCCAAACACTTTCAATGGCTATAGAGGTGAGCATATAGGCATAAGCTAATCCTTTGATCTTGAAAAAAAAACTTGAAAACATATTGTAGAGCAAGAAAGATAAAGGTATATTAAACCTTCATTATGAGCATTAGAGATTATATGCTTGGGAATAATGAGCCTTGTTTCTTTGTTGACTAGGTTACGCAAGGATGTCCATATTGAGGCCTTAGCTTGGATTCACTAATCCAAAGGGAAGTCTCCACCTTCCTTCTATGTCATCCATCTCCTTCTATTCTTTTCTACCCCTGATTTTTCTTCCTCCTTTTCAGATTTGAGGGCAAATGCTTTTCAAGGGGGAGGGGATGATGACATCCTGTCAGCTGACAGCTAATGGCTTACTTGGAGCTGCTTGAAGTGCTTGGGGCTGAGCCAAGCATGAGCCTTCCTTCATGAGGGTCAACTCTGGGTCAACTCTTGACCATTGACCAAAGTCAAAGTCAACATACAAGACTCATGTAATTAGGATTATTGATGACGTAATTAGGACCATAGGATTAGATGATGTAATTAGGACCATAGGATTTTATGATGTAATTGGGGCCATAGGATCTATTAGGGGCGCCCATGTCATGTAAGTGGGTTTAATGGCTAATTAGTGACTTAGCTACATGGGTTAGAGGGTCATGGGATCAATTCCCATGTAGGATGAATTTTAAACTCATCTTTTCCATTTTATGGAGAGTGGGGCGCATAAGTGAGTGGATTAGTGGCTAAAAGCTTAGCTTAGCTTAATGCCTTTAGGTGAGTGGGTTCAAATCCCACCTTGGATGAGTATTCACTCATCTTTTATTATTTTCTTTTTTTTTTTTCCTTGAAGTCCCACATCGCCCAAGATGGCCGCCCCCTCCCCCTCCTTCTCCTATATAAAGGAGCCCTTCCCTCATGTAACAAAAACATTGAATTTTGAAGTAAAGGCATTATGCCCATTTTTCTCCTCTTTGTGAGTTGAGAATCTCCTCCCTTGTGAGTTGAGTGTGCTTGGTGGTTGTTGCTTAAACCATGGATGAGTCTTATCTAATTCTCCTGAATTAGTGGCGACTGGCGATTGATCTTATCTGCTGCAAGAAAGGACTTGCATCAGTGGCGATCTTCCACTTCTTTTCCTCTCCATTTTTCTTTCATTTTCCTTCACTTTCTTTCATTTTCCACGTGAATATAGCTGTGTTCCAGCACCTATATTTGCATTTTAATTGCTTAATTTTGGTTCTAATTGGTTTGCTTTGCTCAATTCTAGGTCCTTGGCAATTCCTGTCATCAATTGGTAATCAGAGCTTGATGGATTGAGCAACTTTGGGGCTGATTTTGTGGCTGTTTGGAGCGACCTTGCTGCACCTCTTTTGTGCAGAATTTTGCTTCAATTTAGTGTAATTCTATCCCTCTTTCAATTGTAATTTGGACTTGGACTGTTTCCCAGGCCCGAGGTGCCTTTCTGCTGCTATCAGCACTTGTTGTCTTGATTGATTTGGTGATTATCTTGCTAGTTGGGGGCTGTTTTGGGCCGCTAATCCCACCCCCTAGGTGTTGATTAATTGCTTTTAATTGCTCTCATACTTGTTCTTGAGTGATTACTATCAAATTGCAATAAACTGCTTGTTTGTGGTGAAGTGTGGTAAGAGGAGGCATTGTTGTCTTCATTTTTCCAAAGATCGTTCACCTACATTTCTCCCAATCACCTTACATTGTCATCCCCATATTCATCTCTTTACTTTCCGCTTTTATTTTCCGCCATTTAATTTCAGCTTCTCCCATCCCATTTAATTTCAGCTTCCCCCTTTACATTCAGCTATTTACTTTCAGCTCTCCCCATCCTTTTAATTTCAGCTTCCCCCTTTTACTTTCAGTCATTTTAATTTCAGTACCTCCCCATCCTTTTACTTTCAGCTATTCCCCTCTACATTCTGCCATTTACATTTCTGTCCTCCCCGTCCTTTTAATTTCAGCTTTCCCCCTTTATTTTCTGCCATTTATTTTGCGCAATTTATCTTGCTTTATTTTGCCATTTATGCGCATTTTTGGGCTTCTGTTTCTTTCATATTCTACTCTTGTGTTGTCTGTTTTGATTGGTATTCTGATTGCAAACTTGAATTGGCTGCTATCTACTTTGAACTTTCCTGCTTGATTGTGCAAAAACGCTCACTGATTAGGATCTTTTTGGAGTTCACATTAACTCCCAACTTAAAATTGAACCAAGCGCGTTTATGTGACCACACTGGTCTTGTATAATCAACAAGGAAGTGCCAAGCAATTTTTTTGGCCATTTTTGAAATCAGTTGCCAATTACGTTTTTCAGTGTAGAAATCAGTTTATTCATTATTTTCTTAATTTTTGGGCCACTTGGACCAATTTTAGTGTCAGAAAATTCCAAAAATATTTCAGTAGGTTCATTGTATTTTCTTTTCATTGTATACCAATTTCTGTAATTTTCTGTTGGGGAAAAAGCCAAGAAAAAAAAAAGGCAAAGAAAAATACAAAAGGTACGTACGTGCCAAAAATAGAAAAAGAGGTGTAAAAAGCAAAAAAGGGTGCAAAAGTCAACAACAAGGAAGAAAAAGTCAAAAGACACCCAAAAAGTCAAAAGAATAAAAAAATTCAAAAAAATTCAAAAAAATAGAAAAACAAAAACAAAGAAGTATCCCAACAATACAGTGACAGTTTTACTGTAATTTTCTGTTTCATTTCCCTGTATACTGTAATTGAGTTGTATTTGTGTTTTTCTTTAAAACGACAATTTTGGCAACTCTTTTCAAAAATCACCAAAAACAATTCTCTTTGCAATTTCTTCCGTCATGTCTTTGTTTGCTGTCTGCTCTTGTGTATAAGCTTGTTTGAGTGCCAGTTTTTCTTGTTTGTCATATCAATTCTCTGTTTTGTCTTAGGTATTCTTTCTTTCTTCCGGTAGTATTTTCTTTTGTTAGTGCGCTTCTATTTGGGTAAGGGTTAAGACTTAGGCTAATTCTGGTCTTTGCAACTTCAACCAACACCAACCGAGTAGAAGAGGCAAGAGAGTATCATTATAGAAAAAGCCTAAAAAGAGTGACATACACGAGTGTTAACATTCCATCGAGTGTAAACACTTAGTGAGTGGAAAGGTCCAAATTCTTGAAAATAAAAATTTTAACAATGGGTAGTAGGAACTCACCACCTCCTTCACCTAGAACTTTGAGGTATAGGGCCGAGTTGCAACATGCAATTCAAGACATGGCCAGAATGATGAGGCATGAGATGAGTGAACTTAGGAAAGAACTAAGTGGGAATAGGAGGGAGAGAAGGCATTCTTCTCGAGAAGGAGGAAGTGAGGATAGGTATAGTGTGGTTAGGAGTGAAGATAGGTACCATGCTGAGAGTAGTGAGGGAGAGAGACACTCTAGCCATACCTATAGGAGAAGGGAAAGAGAAAGAGAGCATAGAAGGCCTAGGAGGCGTGAGGAACCTAGAGGGTTTAGAGAAGACTACTATGAGGAAATCCCTAGGAGAGAAAGAGAGGAGTATTATGAAGAAAATCCTAGGAGGCATAGGAGAGAGCATAGGAGAGAAGAAGAGCCTAGAAGGGAACAAGGTTTTAGAGGGGTAAAAATAGAAGTCCCAACCTTTAATGGTAGAAATGATGTAGAACAATACCTAGAATGGGAACTAAAAATTGAACAAATTTTTAGTTGCCATAGGTATAGGGAAGAGGAAAAGGTTAAAATTGCCTCTCTAGAATTCAAGAACTACGCCTTAGTTTGGTGGCATCAGCTTCAGGCTGAAAGAAGAAGGTGCAATGCTCCTTTGGTTTCCTCTTGGGAGGAAATGAAGTCCATCATGAGAAAGAGGTTCATACCTCAACATTACACTAGGGAGTTGCACATCAAACTCCAAACTCTTAAGCAAGGATCTAAGAGTGTAGATGAGTACTTCAAGGAAATGGAACTTGCTTTGATTAGGGCCAACATAGTTGAGGATAGTGAAGCAACTATGGCTAGGTTTATCAATGGACTTAATTTCGACATAAGGGACATAGTGGAATTGCATCCTTATGTAGAAATGGAGGACTTGGTACACCAAGCCATTAAAATTGAAACTCAACTAAAAAGAAAGGGTAGCTATAAAAGAGGAAACACTAGTTTTACAACTAGGAACAAGGAAACCCTAAAAGAAGATAAGGGAAAGAGCCAAGAGAAGGAGGAACCTAAGGTTCCTAGGGTTACTTCTAACCCCACTCCTTCTACTAAAAAGGAAGAGCCCTCTACCTCCACAAGAAACATCAAATGTTTCAAGTGTGATGGCAAGGGACACATAGCTTCCCAATGCCCAAATAGGAGGGCAATGTTGGTTAAAGAGAATGGAGAATACACTAGTGCAAGTGAGAATGAACAAAGTGAAGATGAGGAAAAAGAAACTAGTGAAGAAGAGAATGAAATTAAGAAAGAATATATAGGACCGAGGGTAAACTTTGCATGGTGAGAAGGTCCCTAGGAAATCAAATAATAAGAGAAGATGAACAAAGGCAAACTGTCTTCCACACTAGATGCATGATAGAGGGACGAATTTGCTCCCTAATTGTGGATAGTGGAAGTTGCACCAACATAGCTAGTGAGAGAATGGTAGAAAAACTTGGATTATCTACCACACCCCACCCCAGACCATACAAGTTATCTTGGATATGTGATGATGGGGAAAGGGAAGTAAGTAGGCAAACTCTCATCTTTATTTCCATAGGTGATTATGATGATAATGTACTTTGTGATGTTGTACCTATGGATGCCACACATATTCTTTTGGGTCGACCTTGGCAATTTGATAAGAGGGCCATTCATGATGGTTACTCTAATCAAATCTCTTTTAAACAAGATGGAACTAAAATCACTTTGATGCCAATGTCCATCCAAGAAATATGTGAGGATCAAGCTCACATGAAGAGACAAATAGAGCTTGAAAGAATTAAAAAGCTTAAGATAGAGAGTGAGGATAAAAAGAAAAGGAAAGAAGAAGCTTCAAAAATAATGGTAGAAAAGGTGAAAACCAAGGAAAACAAAAAAATAAAAGGGAAGCAATGCTCTTGCTTCATCAATTTAAAACTGCTGACCTTGATTGTTTTGCAGGAATACAAGAAAGGGAGTTGCTGGATAAAGATGGAGGGAGTAGCTACACTACAAGGGAGTTTCCTCCACCTTTTTCTCCTTTTTCTTCTTCATCTTCTTCTTCTACTTCACCTCTTTCTTTTGCTAAAGCTCCCTACATGATTCCCAAGTATTATTGTTATGAGCATTAGAGATTATATGCTTGGGAATAATGAGCCTTGTTTCTTTGTTGACTAGGTTACGCAAGGATGTCCATATTGAGGCCTTAGCTTGGATTCACTAATCCAAAGGGAAGTCTCCACCTTCCTTCTATGTCATCCATCTCCTTCTATTCTTTTCTACCCCTGATTTTTCTTCCTCCTTTTCAGATTTGAGGGCAAATGCTTTTCAAGGGGGAGGGGATGATGACATCCTGTCAGCTGACAGCTAATGGCTTACTTGGAGCTGCTTGAAGTGCTTGGGGCTGAGCCAAGCATGAGCCTTCCTTCATGAGGGTCAACTCTGGGTCAACTCTTGACCATTGACCAAAGTCAAAGTCAACATACAAGACTCATGTAATTAGGATTATTGATGACGTAATTAGGACCATAGGATTAGATGATGTAATTAGGACCATAGGATTTTATGATGTAATTGGGGCCATAGGATCTATTAGGGGCGCCCATGTCATGTAAGTGGGTTTAATGGCTAATTAGTGACTTAGCTACATGGGTTAGAGGGTCATGGGATCAATTCCCATGTAGGATGAATTTTAAACTCATCTTTTCCATTTTATGGAGAGTGGGGCGCATAAGTGAGTGGATTAGTGGCTAAAAGCTTAGCTTAGCTTAATGCCTTTAGGTGAGTGGGTTCAAATCCCACCTTGGATGAGTATTCACTCATCTTTTTATTATTTTTTTTTTTTTTCTTTCCTTGAAGTCCCACATCGCCCAAGATGGCCGCCCCCTCCCCCTCCTTCTCCTATATAAAGGAGCCCTTCCCTCATGTAACAAAAAATTGAATTTTGAAGTAAAGGCATTATGCCCATTTTTCTCCTCTTTGTGAGTTGAGAATCTCCTCCCTTGTGAGTTGAGTGTGCTTGGTGGTTGTTGCTTAAACCATGGATGAGTCTTATCTAATTCTCCTGAATTAGTGGCGACTGGCGATTGATCTTATCTGCTGCAAGAAAGGACTTGCATCAGTGGCGATCTTCCACTTCTTTTCCTCTCCATTTTTCTTTCATTTTCCTTCACTTTCTTTCATTTTCCACGTGAATATAGCTGTGTTCCAGCACCTATATTTGCATTTTAATTGCTTAATTTTGGTTCTAATTGGTTTGCTTTGCTCAATTCTAGGTCCTTGGCAATTCCTGTCATCAAGATGTGAGATTTATATCAGTGTATTAAGACATGTATCGGAGCAAAATTATTGTTTTAAGGCTTAAATATGTTTTTAGACCCTAAAAAATTAGCGAATTTTGTGTTTAGTCCCTATAAATTTTTTCACCTAAGTTTAGACCCTCATTAATATTTCGTTTCCAAGTTGAGTCCTTACCGTTAATTATTGTTGTTAAGTGATGACTTGACACTGTTACAGTACGCTAATGTGTAGAGCCGGCAAAATGGGCTAGCCCGACCAGGACGACTCGCAAAAATGTAGGGCTTGAGCACTTATTTTAGAAGTCTGAATAACTCCCCGGGTTTTTTAGCCCAACCCAATGAAGTTCGCTACCTGTAAAAAAACCCGCAAAAAGTGGGTAGCCTACCAAACCCGCAAAAAAATCTGGGCTACCCGCAAAAAAAAAACCGCAAATTGTCGGTCTTGGGCACCTATTTTAGAAACCTGCATAATTCCTGAGCTTTTAGCTCAGCCCGAAAAAGCCCACTACCGGCATCAAGCCGGGCCGGGTAGCCCGAATTGACCGCTCTACTGATGTGTCTATTTAGGCGGATGTGGCTGCCATGTTGAATTTTTATTAATTATTTGCTACAATTTTTTTATTATTAATTCCAAAATTAATTAATTTAAATTCCAACGTGGCAGCCACGTAAGCCTAATAGACACATCAACGTACTGTAATAGTGTCAGATCATCATTTAACAGCAACAATTAACGGTAAGGACTAAACATGGAAACGAAAAATTAATGAGGGTCTAAACTTCGGTGAAAAATTTTATAGGGACTAAACACAAAATTTACTAATTTTCAAGGGATTAAAAATATATTTAAGTCTTGTTTTAAATCAGAGCTGAACAACTCAAAATACTCAAAGTTTAGAATTAATATCCAGTTGGTCGGTTCAAACACATTGAATTCCTTCTCCCCATTTTGGCAAATGAAACCAAAAATAAGAATAATAGTTGATCCCCAACTGCACCAAGAACCAAAAAAGATATGAGAGCATAAATGTAAACATGAGTCATTTAGAAATAGGGTACATTATGCTTGATAAACCATAATTTTTCAGTCACAATTGGAAATGTATAGCAGAACTCTATATCCAAAGATTTCAAATTTAGTTATTAATCAAAACAAAAAAAGTTAGAGCCATACTCATAGATAATAAAAAACATGTAAAACGGAATGAAATATACACACAATGCATAATAAAATCCTAAATGACAAAATCCTAAGAACTAAGTGGTGACCCTAGGCATTCGGGAATGGGACATGAAGCTCATCCAGTCTCTCAGAGATAGTCTCAAAACAATCTTTGAGTTCCTTATAATCTCTCCTCTGAGTCTCTGTGATCTCATTGAGCTTGGCAAGGACCATCTATTCAAAGGGCGTGAAGGGCTCAGGTACAAACACATCAACATTTCCTTCAGCTGACCCAGAAGCACTTCCATCCACAATGACTTCTTCCTTTTTTATCCATCCATCATCAGTCTTCACTAACTTCATCATTTTCAAAGTCTCATCCTTCACATTGTGTGCTTCTGTAGCAATTTCCCTTGACTCAGTTGTTGTCTCAACTTCATATTGATCAAGAATTTTAGAAACAAACACAACAAAAGGACATTTGTAATTAGTGAGTCTTCTAGTTTCCAACATTGTGTCACATATGACCTTCATCCAATTAACCTTCACATAATGCTTATAGCACAGATCATCATCATATCCTCTTTCATGCCAGAGTGTAATGGAGCAATTTGTTATCCACTTTCATTCTGCCTGTGTTGTACATAACTTTCCTCTTTCAGTTTTCTTGGTTGCTTTGTCTTCTTCCAATCAGACGGATTTACCAACATAGAACAGTCCCATCTTTTTATATTCTACTTTCTCCTTCCTCGATTCTTCACATTGATAGTAATTCCTTCAATAGAAATACTGCCAATACTCTTAAAGATCACCTTAGTTAACAAAATCTTTTTCCTCTTCACTTCAGAATACAACAATCCATCTTCATCAACTCTAAGGTTTGAATAAAATACACTTACCAAGTCAGGGTAGAATTTACCTTTGAGTTGTACAAATTTATCAAGCCCTTGTATCTCCAAAACATCATGGAAAGAAAAATTGTTCTAAGTTAGCCATGAAACGGAAAGAACCTTTGGTGAGATTATCTCCTTTCCTTCGTAGAGTCCAAAGTAGGAAGTCTCTTGGGCTGTTGAAGAGAACCATGAGTGTGAGTAGTTGAGAGCCCTTGGTGATGACCCTAGTGTTGGGCGCTTAGTGGCCACATGCTTCTTGATTGGAGTAAGCTTTGGAAGGTGAAACTCCTTCCTTGTTGCAATGTGCTTAATCCGCTTTCCCTGTTCTCACTTTATTCAGCCATTGTTGCTCAAAGTAGGTGAGTGGTTGAGAATGTGTAGTGAATGAGAGGGTTCAAATGAGGGTAAGAAGAACTTAGGGTTTCAGAGAATGTGAGAAAGATGAGTGTACTTCATTCAAATTGGAGTGGGTTGCATTTATATCCATCACAGTCTCCTTTCTCTACGTGATCCCTTATGAAATGATGGCGTATTTAAATATTCTTAGTCCTTGAGTGCAATATTGAATTCTTTGTCAAGTTGATTACACTTGTGTTGACACATCTCAATGGATTCTTTTCCACTTTTAGTCCAAAGTCTTGTAATTGTTGCTTGAGCCAAAATGATTGAGCACAACAACTTCCAGCTACTATATATTCTGCTTCTGCAATAGAGGGCTACACATGTTTGTTTCTTACTGTGACAAGATACAAGGCTATTTCCAAATAAATGACAGGTTCCACAGGTACTTCTATCTAACTTGCATCCTTCAAAATCAAAGTCAGAAAATTCAAAAGAAGTAGGATTTGTACCTTTAGGATACCAAAGACCAACAATCAAAGTCTCCTTGAGGTATTTTAGAATTCTCTTAACAACATTCATGTGTGATTCCTTAGGTGCTGCTTGGTACCTAGCACATAAACACACACTGAACATGATGTCAAGTCTACTCACAGTTAAGTACAAAAGTGAACCTATTATCCCTTTATACTTAGTAACATCAACTGGTTTTCCTTGAGAATCTACATCCAAATATAGTTTAGTTCTCAAAGGTATATGAGAGCTTTTGCACTCTTCCATTCCAAATTTCTTGAGAAGCTCTTTTGTGTACTTTGACTGGTGTAAGAAAATTCCCTTCTCCATTTTCTTAACTTGCAAACCAAGAAAGAAACTTAATTCTCCCATCATTGACATATCAAACTCCCCTTGCATTTTTGAGACAAATTCCTCACCAAGAGAGTTGTTAGATGAACCAAAGATAATGTCATCAACATATACTTGTACAAGAAGTATATCATTGGAAGTTTCTTAAAGAACAAGCTTTTTCTACCTTTCCTCTTTCAAAATTTTGAGATAAGAGAAACTTACTCAACCTTTCATACCATTGTCTAGGAGCTTGCTTAAGTCTGTAGTGGGCCTTCTTCAGCTTGTAGACTTTATGAGGGAACTTATGATCAACAAAACTAGGTGGTTGTGAAACAAACACTTCTTCATCAATGAAACCATTCAGTAAGGCACTCTTCAAATTCATTGGTATAGCTTAAAATCATTCACACATGCAAATGCAAGAAGGATCCGAACAACTTCTAATTCTGGAAACTGGAGTATATGATTCACCAAAGTCTATACCTTCCTTTTGATTATAACCCTTAGCAACTAATCTATCCTTATTTCTAGTTATGGTTCCAATTTCATCAAGTTTGTTCCTAAACATCCATTTTGTTCCCATAACATTCATACTTGATTTATAAGGCACTAGTTCCCAAACATTATTTCCCTTAAACTGATTTAACTCTATGTATGGCCATCATCCAATATTTATCATTTAATGTATCATCCAGACAAGATGGTTCAATTTGAGAGACAAATTCCATATGCCCACAAAAGAGATTAAGAGAATGTCTAGTAGTAACTCCCTTTTCTATGTCACCAAGAATGTTGTCTAAGGAGGGAATCCTAGGATTCCTCCATTCTTTGGGTAGTGACTGTACTTCTGTTGGAGCTTCAACTTGTTCACTGTTGGTGCTAACTTCATCATGGATTTGAGGAATGTTTGATGTACCTGCATCTTCTTCATCATAGAGAAACCTCCCTTCTTACGGGGGTTAGATACAAAAAATAACATGAATAGATTCTTCTATTGTCAAAGACTTCTTATTAAAGACTCTATATGCCTTACTTGATGCAGAGTATCCTAAAAACACACCGTCAGCTTTAGCATCAAATTCGCCAATGTTATCCTTACCATTATTTAGAATGAAACATTTACATCCAAAAACTTTTAAATGAGAGATGTTGGGTTTCTTACCCTTGAAAAGTTCTTACATAGTCATTTTTAGAAAAGGACGAATTAAGATTCTATTTAAAACATAGCAAGCAGTGCTCATAGGGTCAGCCAAAAATTATTTAGGTAAACCATTTTCATTGAGCATAGTCCTTGCTAGTTCAATAAGTGACCAATTTTTCCTCTCCACAACTCCATTCTGTTGAGGGGTTCTTGGAGAAGAAAAATTATGATCAATACCATTTTCATCACAAAATTTCTCAAATTCATCATTTTGAAATTCTCCTCCATGATCACTTCTCAAAAACGTAATTTTCAAATCTTTCTCATTTTGAATTCTTTTGTCAATTTTGACAAAAAATTTTAAAGCATTGTTTTTAACAGAAAAGAATGCAGTCCAAGTAAATCTGGAATAATCATCAATTATTACCAAAGCATATACATTACCACCTAGGCTTATAGTTCTAGAAGGACTGAAAAGATCCATATGCAAAAGTTCAAGTAGTCTAGAGGTGGAAACCGAATTTATTGATTTAAAAGAAGCTCTAGACTGCTTTCTCTTTTGATATGCATCACATATTCCTTCCTTAGAGAACTTAAGAATAGGTAGGCCTTTAACAAGTTTCTTTGATGTAAGCCTATTCAATTGTTCAAGATTAATATGTGCAATGCATCTGTGCCAAAGCCAAGACATATCATCTCTAGATGTCAAGCATGCAATGTTTGATGAAGAATGAAATGTCAAGAACATAGATGTTATTCATTCTCCTACCAACAAACATAACATTTCGAGATGCATCACATATGGTACAACAATCATGATTAAAGAAGTCTTACAATTTTTATCACATAGTTGACTAATGCTCAACAAATTATACTTCAGATCATCAACATATAAAACATCATCAATTACAATAGAGGAATTGTTACCAATATACTATACCAAGAATGTGTCCTCTATTATTATCATCGTAAGTCACATAACCTCCATCCTTTGCTTGTAGAGAGACTAATTTGCTCTTGTCCCCTGTCATGTGCCTAGAGTACCCACTGTCCAGGTACCACAAGGACTGCCTTTCCTTTAGGCACACCTACAAAACAAAACAAAGTCTTATCTTGGTACCCAAATGGAATTGGGTCCATTTGGATTAGTAACAACTTTTGCTCCCTTGGGAATCCATACGTATTCCCACTAGGAACTCCAAACTTTCTAATCATGAAACTATATGATGTCTGACCTTTGTGAAAACAATAATTACAAGTGATAAAAGGTTGTACTAGAAGCTTTTCTAAAATTGAAGAAATTCTTAAAAGATCTTTCCTTCTTATTGTAACTATAGCCCATTCCATCTTTATCAATCATGCATCTTTGTTTACCTAAGAGAGCATCAAGGTGGCTCTTCCCATTGTGAATCTAGACAAAGCTTTAGTAAGATGAGCAAATTTAGATTCATGCACTTTGCAAGTTTCACAATTGGAAGGAGAAGCTATGTCACAAAAGGAAATATTTTTCAAATTCTCATTTTTATTTTTCAAAACATCCATTTCCTTTTGCAAGTCACTAACTCTAGCTTCAAACCACTTGATTTACTTTTTGTAAACATTATTGAAGAAACTCAATTTATTGGCTTCTTCATGAAACTCAATAAACACATCTTGTAATTGGTTATAGTTAGTATCAATGGAAGAGTCAGAATCACTTACTTCACTTTCAGAGTCATTATTTATCATAAGGCAAAGATTTGCTTCATGGTCACTTTCACTCTCACTTGATATGGTAGAGGAATTGTCTTCCCATGCAATGTAAGCCTTTTTCTTTTATTTCAAATTTTTTATTTTGACTCATCATTATGCTTTCGTACTAAGCTTGAACAATTCGCCTTAATATGACCGGTTTTACCACATTCAAAGCATGTGAACTTTGGTAAAGAAGTTTCAGCTTTCTTTGACTGCTTCCTTGCTTGGAATTGCTTGCCTTTTCCATTTTTCTTCTTCAAGAACTTTCTGAATTTTCTAACCATCAAATTTATGTTTTTGGATTCAGAGGCTTCATTTTCAGTACTCTCTTCATTGCTTGATTTCTCATTTGTCTTTAAGGCCAATCCTTTCACTTTATTGTCTTTTGCTCTTCTTCTGCCATTTTAGTCATATCCATCTCATACTCTCTTAATTTTCCAAATAATTTTGCACTTGTCATGACTGTCAGATTCTTTGATTCTGTGATTGCAGTTAAAATTGGCTATCATTTCTATTAAGAGACTTGAGGATCTTCACGTTTATCCCATCTTCATCAAAATTCTTTCCAAGACCCTTAAGATGATTGATGATGTGGGTTAGTCTTTTCTGTACGTCCATTATGGTTTCTCCTTATGTCATTCAGAACATTTCATACTCCTGAATAAGTGTATTCTTTCTAGCTCTTGTAACTTTAGGGGTTCCTTCATGTGTCACTTGAATCAAATCCCATACCACTTTGGATGTTTTGCATGCAGAGATCCTGAAAAACTCATAACTATTCAAAGCAGAATGTATGATATTTAATGCTTTAGAGTCATTTTCAGCACGCTTAATTACTTATTGATTCTACTGTTCAAAAGGTTTCTCAGTTATTGAATCATTTAATACTTGAGTAGGAATCTTCTAATAAGTTACCACAGCTTTCCAAATACCTCGACTAACAGACTCCACAAAAAAATTCATTCGAAGTTTCCAAAATTGATAGTTGTCTCCACAAAATAGGGGTGGTTTGTTAATTGAAGCACCTTCGACAAAAGGCAATTGATTCACCACCATTTGTGTAAAAGGAAATTGATACCAATTGTTGGTCCCAAAGGGAATCTAGAAGGGGGGGTTGACCTGATTCACCAAAATTTAAACCTTTTTCAAAACAAATTTTTCAATATTCCCCTTTCTTTTTGCCTTTAAGATTCTTTCAAATGTGTTTTTCAAAATGAATTTTTAGAGATCAAAATGTGAGTGTAATTTGCAGCGGATCAATTCACTTGAAAGAACAAACCAAATAACAAGATTGATTTTTCATGCATGACAATTCAATATTAACACAAACCCAATTTGATATAGCATCAAGAACAAATTCTGCACATCTATTTAAATTCAATTATGCAATATAATAAATCCAAATTAACCAAATCAAAATAGAGTATAGGGATAAAGAATTGATTAAAAATACTATGCACATACAATTCTAAAGAAAGTCTTAAAAACAACATACAAAGGTTAAACTCTTGCACCTTGCAAGAGCATGTTCTTCAATAACACCCCAGCATATGAAAATTAGTCCCACTTATGACACCCCGTCACAAAATTTCAATCAATCTCTATGACAACACCTTTCAAGAGATTCCCCAAAGCAAAAAAAAAATGAAAGAAAAGGGTTAGAACAACAACACATTAATGTGTAGATAACCCAATGATTAAGATCAACAACATTCTTCCTTGTTCAAACTTCTCTTGTGCAGAACTCTTGATTCACATGAACAATTCTGGGTTTTTCTTGAATATTTTTTAAATATTCAATTGTAATTTAAAATCTCATTCTCTCTTCTCATTTATCGAAATTCTTGTTAGTTATTTTAGTTAAAAGTTAGTTATAACAGAAGTAATCTATTACCTTTCGAAGGTAGTTGACTACCCAACTTTTAAAAACATCCCAGAATAGTTGAATGCTAAATGAATTCTCCTCAGGTTCTGCAGGTAATCAATTACCACTTTTAGGTAATCGATTAACTTGATTCTGATCTTGAATTCTAGTAGCTTTCCAGCTTAAGTCAGCCTGGTAATCGTTTACCAACGTAAGTAATCAATTAGCCTAAAGTAAATCATTACAAAACTCAGTAATTTAAACACCATAGCTTTCCAAACTTGAAAACCTTGAAGTGAATTCAAATTTCACAATGAAAGATCAACAAACTGAATTATAAAATCACAAACACATGACTATTTCTATAAACAATCAATACAAGTTCCACACCTATAGAAATGTGTTTGGCACTGTAAAATAATTTGAAGCACCTAGCTAAAAAAACAACAAAACCAAAATCTTCATTTGATGAGAGACTTGAGGAGTAGCTTGAATCACTTCCATGATAGCTTAGTTAAGTTTGAAAGAACAAAGGTTGTTTCTGAAGAGCCTCCTCACAAGAAGCTGAAGTTGGTGAGACCAAAGCTTCAGTGCATAGTGGTGAAGGCCTAACTAAAGAACACAGAAGGGGTTGAAGAAATTCAGACAGATGCCCTAGGGCATTTTGAAAGACTTCATAAGACCTCTATGAGAATTGTTCTTGCTGAACCTTGCCTGCTTCACACTCAGAAGGACAGGAAAGTACTCAAACAGGTCTAGTTATGGAGGGTGTAACACCCATTGCTGATCCTAATGTGATTCTCATTGTTGAACCAACAACTAAGAGCTATCTTGACCCAGAAATGCAGAAGGTGGCTGCTTGTTTATGCCTTAGAGGAAAAGGTGAGAGAAGAAGAAGATAGGAAGAAGAAGGAATAAGAACACCTTGACTTCACTTTAGCAAAGGATGCTCAAGAAGCCTATGCTTAGGACTTGAGGCAAGAACAAGAAGAAGACTCTCAAAGGAAAAGAAAGAGGAAACAGAAGAGGTCTACTATGAAGAAGAGACCAAGGTTCGTTGTTCTTGCTGATGTTCATGTTGAGAAGAGAATAAGCAGAAGGGCTAGTGCTGAAGTTGCCCAAGTTCACATTACTGTAGTCCTAGATGCTGCCTTGGCTGAACTTAAGAAGTTGAACAGAGAAGAAAGAAAGCAAAACCTTCTATAGAAGAATCTTAAAGATACCAACTTGACCAAGAGACCTAAAATGGTTATGGTTAATGTGAGTTCTTCTGATGAACATCCCCCAGCACCTAAAATAGTTAAGGAATCTGAAATCTTGAAGAAATCTGAAAAGCTTCATTCTGAAGATGAGGTTAATTCTGATGTCCTTGAGGGTATCCCCTGTAAAGTTGGTGGGACCAGAACTAGAATAAAAGTTGTGTCTGAACCTGTGCCTTGGAATTTGCTGGACCCACATCATATCTTGCACTCCAACCCACATCTGAAGAGACCTTGAAGCTTTCACGAGAAGTACCCAACTTCAAATGCTTAAGGGATGAATTGGCCTACTTCATATTGGACAAACCATTGATTAATCTGAAATAGAGACTTGTCTTAGAGAAAACACCGTAAACATATAAGGAGATGGTTTGCCCAGTGGCCTAAGAAGGAGTTTCACACCCACTTTGAGTTGTAAAAGAAAAAATATGGCCCCCCAACTCCCACCCCAAGCTGCTTACACTGGATCCTTATGAACCTAGCATAAATAGTGACCTAGTATCTGAAAGTGACTGGTACATGATGAAGTCACTATAAGTTGAAGGAGATGTTGTAACACAGCATAGGAAGAGATCTTTTGGAAGAAGATTCTTCAAACCTCCATTTCCTTGTAACATCAATAAGAACACTAATTTGATAGTATTTCTTGATAAGCTTATTTCCAGAACTCCCGTGGATTCTCTATTCCCTATGAAAGAGAAGAAGTTCATCACTGGTTTTGTAAGGCTTAGGCCACTAAATCCTCTACCCCCAAGTAATGGAAGTTGATTATGCTAAAGGAAGGGCAAGACCATACTAAGATCAATTGGGTCTGGAATTCCTACTGGAAGCTGAGGGAAAAAGATGGAGAATGCTCATATCCTGATCTAGAATGTGGAGCCCTTGGAGCTGAACTTTTGAAACTATAAGACCATTCTATTGGTGTGAGTAAAGGTCCGTTTGCTCAACAATGGATTTATTTCAAGAATCATAAGGGCAAGTACCCTATGGGAGATTATCCACATGAAGACTGGGAGCTACTAAAGAGAACCAAAAATTGGTATTATACCTTATCAAGATACCTGGTTTCTTTGGTATTCCCAAGGATGCAACCTACTTTAGATTCTCCTCTCCTTGCCTCAATCTTGTCTTCCATGAACCTGAGGGTGAACTGGTGGAAGAGAGTGCTGCTTTAAGTAGAATGCTAGAAGACATAGAGAGAGGTTAAGCTGAAATGGAAAGGCATCAGCTAGAGATGGAAGCTACTCATGCCAATCTCATCCCATGACTAGATCAGTTACAAGCTCAGACTACACAAATTAGAGCTGATAATGAAATATTCAAGTCTAATATGCTCTCTAAAACTGCTAAGACCAAAGATTCCTTGCTTGAAGCTATCATGGGAATGATGAAGAAGTGAATGTTTACTCTGTTTATGATGTCAAAAGTCACTTCACTATTTTATTAAATGAGTGTTTCATATCATTACTTGTGTTCTATATTATTGCTCTGTTATACTTTTTTATTTAAATTGTTTGCTTTGGTTCTAATTTGAATCTGCTACTTAGTGTATCAGTTCTGAAATACATGGTTTTAGATTTTTGCTCTGATACTTCAGTATGCTTTGATACACTTTTGATGTTTAACAAAAGGGCGAGTTATTATACTAACATTAAATATGAAATGTGCAGTTCAGGGGGAGCAAGTTAAAAGAAGCTATCTGACTCAGGGGGGAGCTTTAAATAATTCTATTTTCTTAACCCTTTAACTAAGTCAGATTTTAAAAGTGTTTAAGATTGTCATTATAAAAAAGGGGGAGAATGTTTAGTCTCAATACTTTGAAAGTCTAAGACCCCTCTCCTAAGATTTTGATGAGTATAAACTTAAAATAATCTCTTTAAGATGTCACTATTATACTTATGATTGTTTTGATATTTTAGATATGAATAACATATGAACCTCAAAAGATGTCTGAAGTACACCAAGGTTCTAAAGGAAACCAGGTTTGAAGTGTTCAAGGATCTCTGAAGCAACTGGTCTTAAAGCATGTTATGAAGTCTGAAGTTCGATCTTAAGACTGAAGTGTTGTCTGAAGCCAAATCCTTGTTTGATGTGGCAAGTCAAAGTCTATTTCATTCCTTCACGCAACCTCAGAACATAAATCAGGAATGAAAAAATATCCTTTTGGCTGAGATTTGAAAAACAAACACAAGTGAGGAAATACTACGCTGCAGGAGTTGCAGAAGTTAGAACAACGTTGCAACCATGTACTCTGTCAGAGCTATGTCTCAACGAGATGAAGAGCATTAAATGCTATCTCTCAACGGACTTCTCAACGACGTTTTCAAGCTCAAAGCCTATAAATACTAGTGGTCTTTGTGAAGCAAAGTATAAGCAACCTACACACATATTCTTTGAAAGAAAAACCTATAAAACTCTTTACATATTTTACTCTGAAAATTTGTACAAAAATGATGGCAACTGCCAATGGAACTCTGAGTTGGCAGCGGAGTTGAAGGGGAGCCTAGGCCTGACTTGGGCGCATGGAGCTGGACCAAGCCTTGGTCAACCATATTTTGGTCAACCCCCCATGGTCAACCTTTGACCTTTGATCACCCTTGACCAAGTCAACAAGAAGACTTCATCTTAATTAGAATTTAATTAGATTAATTAGAGTTTTAATTGTAATTATGACATGAATGTAATTTTTCCTTTTTTTCTAGAATAGGGGCGCTAATTTGATGGCTTTATTGGCTTAAGTTATAGCTTAGCTAATTAGCCAAAGGATAGGGTTTCAACACCCACCTAGGATAGTTTTCCACTCATCTTTTATTTTCCTTCCCACCTAGCCACCTCCTTTTCCTATAAATAAGAGACCACCCCCCTTGTATTTCACAACTTTGAAGAATAGTAAAGGCATTATGCCCATTTTTCTCCTCAAGTGTGAGTTGAGAGTAGGCTTGGTGGTTCTTGCTTAAACCATACTGAGACTTATCTAATTCTCCTGAATTAGTGGCGTTTGGCATTGGACTTATCTGTTGTGGGTGGATTCCTGCTTCAGTGGCGTCCCTACCATTTCTTCCTCTCCATTTTTTTTTCATTTTCTCTCATTTTCTTGCTCTTTCTTGCGCAAATATAGCTTCTTCCCTGCACCTATATTTCGCATTTTAAGTGCTAATTCTTGATTCTAATCGGTTGGTTTTGCTCAATTCTAGATCCTATAACTATCCTGCTATCAATTGGTCATCAGAGCTTTGTTGAATTGAGCAATTTGGGGCTGTTCTTGCGCTGCATCCATGGCTGTTTTGGTGCAGAATTTTCGCTCCAAATTATTGTAATTCATTTCTTTGTTACAATTGTAATTGGACTTGGACTGTTTCTAGGGCCCGAGGTGCCTTTCTACTGCTTTCAGCTTGCTTGAATTGCTTGAGTTTGTGTGCTTTAGAGGGGGATTTGGGCCGCTAATTCCCACCCCTTAGGTGTTTGATAAGATGCCTATTCTAATTGCTCATACTTGTTCTTAAGTGATTCTTGCAATTAACTGCTATAAACTGCTTGTTTGTTGGTGAAGTGTGGTAAGAGGAGGCATTGTTGTCTTCATTTTTCCAAAGATCGTTCACCTACATTTCTCCCCTTCACCATTACTTGTTCATCCCCATATTCATCTCCTTACTTTCTGCTTTTTAATTTTCCGCCATTTAAATTTCGCTTCTCCCCATCCTTTTAATTCCTGCTTCCCCCTTTACATTCTTCCATTTACATTTCTGTCCTCCCATCCTTTTAATTTCTGTCATCCCCTTTACATTCTGTCATTTACTTTCAGTCCTCCCCATCTTTTTATTTTCCGCCATCCCTTTTACATTTCAGTCATTTACATTTCTACTCTCCCCATCCTTTTAATTTCTGCCATCCCCTCTACTTTCTGCGATTTACATTCTGCCATTTACATTTCTGTCCTCCCCATCCTTTTAATTTTAGTTCCCCCCTTTAATTTCATTTTGCGCAATTTTCTTCTTATTTTTGCCATTTTTTGCGCTTTTCTTGGGCACTGTTTTGATTGTGCAAAACGCTCACCGTGTTGATTGTGCAATTCTAATTGCAAATCTGAATTGACTGCTATCTCTACTTTGAACTTACCCTGTTTGATTGTGCAAAACGCTCACTGTTTGACTACTTTTTGGTTCATAAAGTTGGAAGAAAATCAATAAATTCCAATTGTTGATTTTCCATCAAAATTTAATTCCCATCTTAAAATTGAACCAAACGCGTTTTGTGACTGTAGTGTGTTTGTATAATCAACAAGGAAGTGCTAAGAAATTTTTTTGGAATTTTTTGAAATCAGGTTGCCATACCATTTTATTTTACAGTTTTTAGAATTCAGCCTGTCCATTTTGTTTTTCTGGTACTGTTTGGACCAGTTTAGTGTCAAAAATCTAAAAAAAAATTACAATAGTTGCAGTTTAGTTTTTTGTAATTTTGTACAAATTTCTGTAATTTTTTGTTTGGGAAAAAGACAAAAAAGAAAGAAAAGAGGCAAAGAAAAATACAAAAAAATTTATATTGCCAAAAATACAAAAAGAGGTGTAAAAAGCAAAAAGGGTGCAAAAGTCAACTACAAGGCAAAAAAAGTCAAAAGACAACCAAAAAATCAAAAAATTAAAAAAAATAGAAAAATAAAAAACAAAAACAAAGAAATATCCCAACAATACAGTGATAATTTTACTGTAATTTTCTCGTTCATTTCTCTGTATACTGTATTTTGAGTTGTAATTGTTGTTTTCCAAAACAATTTGGCAACTCTTTTAAAAAAAAATCACCAAAAACAATTCCCTTTGCAATTTCTTCCGTCTTGTCTTGTTTGCTTTCTACTCTTGTGTATAAGCCTTTTTGAGTGCTTGCTTTTCTTGCTTGTCTCATCAACTCTATGTTTTGTCTTAGGAATTTCCAATCCTCTTTCAGTAGGTATTTTCCTTTTGTTAGTGCACTTCTATTTGGGAAGGGTTAAGACTTAGTCTCGCTGTTGGTTTTTGAAAGATCAAACCAACCTCAACCGAGTAGAAGAGGCAAGAGAGTTATCATTATAGAAAAAGCCAAAAAGAGTGACATACACGAGTGTTACATTCCATTGAGTGTAAACACTTAGTTTGAGTGGAGAGGTCCATAAAACTTTAAGACTAAAAATCAATCTAGGAGAATGGAAGGAAGGAGGCAAGGGGAAAGGGCAACACTGTTGTTTAGAAAAGCCTTAGAAACACCCTTGGGTGAAGAAGAGAACCAAAGAGAGAACCTATTCCACACTAGGTGCCAAATTGAAGATAAAGGTATGTTTAGTGATCATAGATGGAGGAAGTAGTAGCAACTTAGGTAGCCTTAGGTTAGTTAACAAGCTAAACCTACTACTACCCCAAATCCAGAACCTTATACACTTCAATGGGTGAGTGATGAGGAAGAATTTATGGTGGATAGGCAAGTGAGAATAAGGTTTAACATAGGGGACTATAAAGATGAAATCACCTTCGATGTTATACCCTTAGAAGCTTCACATCCTATTAGGAAGACCTTGGCAATATGAGAGAAGGGTAAAATATGATGGGTTTGCCAATACCTATAGGTTCAGCCACCAAGGAATAAAATTTAAGCTTATGCCTATGACCTCAAGTGAAGTTAGGGAAGATCAAATCGCACTTAAGAGGTTAATAGAACAAGAGAAAATAGAACAAATAGAAAGGAAAAATAAGAAAAGCTTAAGAGAGAAAAAGAAGAGGAGATAAAAATTGTTCAAATGGAAGAAAAGAAGACAAAGAAAACTTAGGGAAGCAACCAATTCCATTGAATCAACAAGTAAATGCTAACCCTTTGTGTGAAGACATGAATAGGTTGATGGCAAGTACTTCAAGTGTTGCAAAGAGGACAACTCAAGTGTTGAAAGGGAGTTTCCTATACTAACTTTCTTATGCATGACATGCCTCTTTCTATGCACAATTATATGCCACAAAGCAATACATGTCCAAAAGAATTTATCAATTTTGATGATGCTTTGAAACCTATTTCATGCTTAGAAAAGCCAACTCAGTTTGAGAGTACCATGAAACCTTTTGAAAATGCATGCTTACCCAATCCATTTAGACATGTTGACTTGCATGCCTTGCATGATAGAATGGATATGCAAAAACAATTGGTTTGTATACATGACCTGCATACACATTCTATATTAATCTTTTTATCTCATGAAGATGTGTATAATACTCTTAAACTAGTTATGGAAAAGGATGAAATTTTGATTAGGGATATCACATGTAAAAACACTTGTATGACAAACGCATCACATGTTGATATGCCTTACATGCTTACTCATTATGAATCCTTAATTGTTTCACCTTGCATGAAGAAAGTAGATAAATATGATATGGGTAAGGTGTTATCATCTTTCTTTTTGAGTGAGGACATTCCTATTGATATGCCTCTTGAGAAATGGTAAAAACAATTCTTGGCATAACTACATACAATATGCTCCTAACAACTATCAACAAGATGCAAGTGGTATAATTTTAGGGCATGTTGGGATGACATTGAAGCATATTAATACATTTATGCCACATAGTTTCACATGTGCATTCATTTGGAAGCATGTTATGGAAATTTTGATGAAATGAAAATCAACCACTTCTTAAGCCTTCCTTATAATTACATGTTTCTGTTACTTGTTAGGAAAGGCATCAAGAGATTGGTCTTTGACCCTGGATCTCGTTCTACAGATTACATGGACAAGATGGTTCAATCTTCATTGAGGGAGTTTCATAACCCTTATCTCAATTATCACTTGTTCATTTCTTATGTGTTTCTACTACCTATCTTTATGGTTCCCAAGTTTTTGTTATGAGCCTTCACTTTGGATGCTTAGGAACAATACTAATGGGTCTTCTTCTTGTTGGCTAAGGTTCAAGGAAATCGTTCAAAGCTTGAAGAATCTAGCAAGAACTCTCCATCTCCTAAGGGAAGTACCTACCTACCTCTCTAATTTTGTAATCCATTTCCCTTCTTCTCTTTTCTTTTCCTCATGGCTTCTTTCTGAACTTTCAGATTTTAGGTCAAATCCTTTCTAAGGGGGAGGGAATGATGGCAACTGCCAGTGGAACTCTAAGCTGGCAGCAGAGCTGAAGGGGAGACTGGGCCTAACTTAGGCGTATGGAGCTGGACCAAGCCTTGGTCAACCATTTTTGGTCAACCCCCCATGGTCAACCTTTGACCTTTGACCTTTGACCACCTTTGAGCAAGTCAACAAGAAGACTTCATCTAAATAAGAATTTAATTAGATTAATTAGAGTTTTAATTGTAATTAGGACATGAATGTAATTTTTCCTTTTCTTTCTAGAATAGGGGCGCTAATTTGATTGCTTTATTGGCTTAAGTGATAGCTTAGCTAATTAGCCAAAGGATAGGGTTCAACACCCACCTAGGATAGTTTTCCACTCATCTTTTATTTCCTTCCCACCTAGCCACCTCCTTTTCCTATAAATAGGAGACCACCACCCTTGTATTTCACAACTTTGATGAATAGTAAAGGCATTATGCCCATTTTTCTCCTCAAGTGTGAG
This sequence comes from Sesbania bispinosa, assembly GCA_026901365.1. Taxonomy (NCBI): domain Eukaryota; kingdom Viridiplantae; phylum Streptophyta; class Magnoliopsida; order Fabales; family Fabaceae; genus Sesbania; species Sesbania bispinosa. Next base: position 240,099 of record QLOH01000033.1, read on the forward strand.
TTGAGAGTAGGCTTGGTGGTTCTTTCTTAAACCATACTGAGACTTATCTAATTCTCTTGAATTAGTGGCGTCTGGCATTCGACTTATCTGCTGTGGGTGGATTTTGCTTCAGTGGCGTTCCTACCATTTTTCCTCTCCACTTTTCTTTCATTTTCTCTCATTTTCTTGCTCTTTCTTGCGCAAATATAGCTGCTCCCTGCACCTATATTTCGCATTTTAAGTGCTAATTCTGATTCTAATCGGTTGGTTTTGCTCAATTCTAAACTACAACTATCCTGCTATCAAAAAACTTTCATATCAAGTGTTAGATCATTGCTTTCTTTGTAAACACTCTTGAGCGAAGAACTTTGTGTTCTAAATTCATCTTTTTTTCTAAACACTTGTTATTTGGAGCCTGAAAAGGCTAGGTTAGAAAATAATACTTGTAAGAGCTTGGAGAGGCTAGGTGTGAAAACAATACTTGTTGGCTAGAGCCTGAAGAGGCTGGTTGTTGAAAATGATATTTGTAATATGTTCAGATTAGTGGAGAAAATCCATAAGCTAGTTGGCTCTAACTCTTATCTATTTAAATTCATTTTTATCTAACAAGAAGAAGGTTTTTAATATGTGTAACATCCCAGAAATTGGAACTTAGGAAACAGAAGGAAAGCCTTAGGTGGTGAACCCAGCCAAGAGAGGGAAGTTAGAAGTAGGGTGAGAATTCAGCGGTTAAGTATGATTTCAAACAAGAAAATAGGGAATTAATTTATCAAGAATTAGAGTGGGGAAGGGTTTGGATGAGAAGAACTAAGTTAGAATAAGGTTTTCATGGAGAGGAATTAGGTTTGAGAAGGAGAAAAATGAATTGGAACCAAGGGAGGGGCACAAACCGAGGTTATTGCTTATTTTTGGGAGTTAGGCCTAATGACGGTGGTGCACTAATTCGTAAATATCTAGAGCCACGGATGTCCAATTGAGGTGATTCCACTTGCATTAGAAAGCTTAGTGTTGAGTCTCAAAGTTGATTAAGAATTTAAACAAATTGAGTCTCACTCTCTAAAGTTTTAATGAGTAACAAATATTAAAGTAAAAAAGAATAGCTACATGATATTATGCCTTCACGTTGCATTTATTGATTACAGAATCAGATTTAATCTCAAGGCATTTCTGAAAGAAAGTAAAAACATCATCTGAAGACATGAGCTTGTTCACTTCGTTGAAGGGTGTACATCATCTGAAGACTTGGAAGTGCAACTGAAGGATTTCATCCGTCTGAATGAGGCTTACTGAATAAAAGAATACTGCGTTACACTGGATAAGTGTCTGAGAGCACTGAAGAGGCTTGGTGGAAGAAAGAATACTTGGTGTAGAGCCTGAAGATGCTTGACAGAAAAGAATACTTGTAATCTTGCAGATTAGTGGAAATCCAGGTGCTGGTTGTGAGTGAACCAGATAAATTCTGGATGAGTCTTCTCTATCCCTTACTATTTCAATTCAGTTTTAATCTAGAGGCTTCCGAGGATATTAAGAAGTACTTGACAAATCCTCCCGTGATGGCTCCTCTTGTTCGAGGGAAACCACTCAAATTATACGTATCTCGCATCAAAGGAAACTATTGCAAGCATGTTGGCTCAAGAAGATGATGATGGATGCGAAAAGAGAGCAATTTATTACACTGAGCAAAGTATTGAATGATTGCAGAAACTAGATATTGTAACATAGAAAAACTATGTTTATCTTTGTATTTTGCTTGCACAAAGTTGAAATACTATATAAAACCTTTCAAGGTTATTGTATTTTCCCATTCTAATATAATAAAACATATGTTATCGAAACCCATTTTGCATAGTAGAGTGGGAAAATGGGCTTTGGCCTTAACTGAATATTCGTTAACTTATCAGCCACATAAAGCGATTAAAGGTCAAGTTTGTTGCTGACTTCATGGCTGATCATTCGAACTTGGAGTTCGAAGAAATAAATTATGTGGGAACTAACCATGGGAACTTTACTTTCATGGTTCGAAACATGCAGGAGGTTTAGGAAATTGGTGTATTAATAATTTACCCAAATAAAATTCCCACTAAATTAATGATTGAAGTAAATATCTTTTTCAGATAATGAAATAGAATATGAAGCTTTGATCTCAGGGCTCGAAATGTTGTTATCTTTAGGTGCTAAAAATGTTATAATTCGAGGAGATTCTCAATTGGTTATAAAACAACTAAACAGAGAATATAAGTGTATAAATGAAAGATTGGTTAAGTATTTTGCTCGAGCAGCAAGGCTACTGTATGAATTTGATGAAGTGAGTATTCATCATATCCCTCAATAGACAATAAGAAAGCTAATAGTTTAGCTCAAATAGCATATGGTTATAAATTTTCTAGTAAAAAGTTCCAAAAGTTGATTTAGATAAAAGAACAACTTCACTCAGAAATTCAGATCTGCTATAATGGCCATGATCTAGATTCGAAAGATTGGAGAAAAGAAATATTCGAATACTTGAAGAACCCAAGAGGCCAAGTAGATCAAAATTAAAGTATAGAGCACTTCAATATACAATCTTAGGAGATGAGTTATACAAAAAATCAGTTGATGGAAATCTTCTTCGATGTATAGGAGAAAAAGAAGCTTATTTGGCTTTAGAAGAAGTTCACGATGGACTTCGTGGAGCTCATCAATCAGGAGAAAAAATGAGATGGTTCCTAAACAGACAAGGTTATATGGCCTACGATGATAAAAGATTGTTTGAATTAGGCTAAGTCTTGTGAAGAATGCCAAAAAACATGCTAATATTCAACATGTTCCAGCAAGTGAATTGCATTCGATTATAAAGCCTTGGCCATTTCGAAGATGGGCTTTGGATTTGATTGGTCAAATACATCCCCCATCGTCTAAATCCCATAAGTATATTTTAGTCGCTATAGATTATTTTTCGAAATGGGTCGAAGCAAATCCTTTAAGAAATGTTGATCAGGAAGATATTATTAACTTCATTGAAGAAAACATAATTTTTCGATTTGGAATTCCTGAAACATTAACAACTGATCAAGGTTCAGTTTTTTACTGGAAGGAAAATGCAAAACTTTGCAGAATCCAGGAATATTAAGTTATTAAAATCAACTCCATATTATGCTCAGGCTAATGGACAAGTCGAAGCTGCCAACAAAATTATTATTGGTTTAATAAAGAAACACATTGGTAAAAACCAAGATGTTGGCATGAAAGTTTAAACCAAATACTTTGGGCTTATCAAAATTCTCCCAAAGAAGCAACTGGAACTATTCCATATAAGTTAGTATATGGTCATGAGGCAGTTCTCCAGTGAAGACAGGACACCTGTGTGGTCTTTAGATTGGGCAGTTGAAATTCTATCATACGTGTCATTTGTAAATTAGTTGACCATTAGGGTCAAAAGTCTATAAATAGGGCGAAGTCATAAGTCCTAGGACGAATTTTTCTTCATTCCACATACTTAAGACAAACACTCGAAAAAAGCATATACTCTATCATATTCACGACTACTTGCTCATCCGAGTTTACTCAAAAAGTATGTCAATGTGAAGATTCGTCAACCTTTTAATACAATCTTTTCAATTTCTTTTCCGTTTCTTTTTCTTCATTTAAATTTCAGCAATTTACTTTTACTTTTTTCTCCTTAAATTCTACTTTTACTTCTTGAAAGCATTGCAAATATTTATAGAATCCACCATGAGGACTTGATTCCAGTCCCAGATTTCTCATAGGAATCTTTAACTTTGATTTTACTAAAAATCACCACAAACACCTGGTTCACCCATTTCTTGGGCTACGTCCAGTCCTCACAACCTTGTGAGATTTCCACTATGACAACCTTGTCACTAAAAAGTATTCTTTCTGACACTTCAGGCTCAGCCTCACACCAAGCTTAGGCTCCTCCTAACCTGGCTGAGATTCAAGTATTCTTTACCTTGCCACTTTAGGCTCTTACATTCCTCACACTGAGTCTAGGCTCTTTCTAACTCAGCTGAGACTATTATAAAGATGGAATAGAGATGATTTTTGACTAGCTTAGTCTACGTACAAAGTACGAATATACAGTGAGCTCAGCTAGGTATTTCTCTTTCAAAGAGTTACTAGCAAATAACAAAAGTATGAAAGAGAATATATGAGATGGACTTAAGATGCACTCAAGTATAGTTGAGATTGAATTGAGCTTGTCTAGAGATTCAGTTGAGATGGATAAGTCAGAAAATATTCAATGTTGTCTCTCACAATGCTTTGACTTGAAATCCTTCTTTTATATCAAATGAGACTAACCGTTTATAGCCATTGGAAGAGAGATAGTTTGCTTTTCAGTTTTCTGACAAGGATCAGGACTGCTCTAATGTACACTACAGCACTTGCAGTGTACTTGCATTGACTTGCTTTTATCTTCTAGAGCTTGCGTCTGAATCTGAGTCTCAGTCTTGTCTCAGTCTTATCCTTTTTATCCAGATCTCAGTCTCTTGTGCATCTGAGTCTTAATTTGAATCTTATGTCCAAAAATTAGGTACCAGTTGGCCATCTAAGTCTCAGCTTGGCTATTTGTCTCAGTCTCAGTTTTCATCTCAGCTCTTGTAGACTTTGACCTTGTCTCATTGAGTAAGAAAATTTTGTCTTCTAATCTCAAATTTTTATTCTTATATACTTCAGCCTCATATCTCTTCTGAGTCTTATGTATTTATCTTCTAGATACAACTTGATTATGCGTCTCAACTTTCCTTTAATCAATAAAACAATTTGTGCCGCAGTGTTGAAATCTAAGAGCTACAAGCACTTGAACACACAATTAGTAAAACATAACATCTTAGATATACTTTGTTGCTTTCACACTTTTGATTGTTTGATTTCATTAAAACTCTTAGGAGTGAGTTTGTCTTAACAATCTCCCCCTTTTTGATGATGACAAAACCATAAAAGTTTTGTAAGCAAGAGAATATCTAAGTTTAAGCAGTATGAATTTTAACTCCCCCTCAATCTTAACTCCCCCTGAGTTCATGAGATTTAAGACTTAGTAAAAATTTGTATTTTATTATGCTCAAGATTTGATTTAGCATTTTGGATTCCAGAATTGAGATTTTCAATTGATGTCAAGAAATAAAATCCAGTTCAATTAAGTAATGAAGAGATTTTGACAAAACAGTGAATGTTCATTGATCATCATGAAGCTGAGATTACACAAAGGTAATCAAATATAGTTGTTATCACAAAGAAAATTTTAAAAATTCATACACAACCAGAAAAAACAAGTAACTAAGCTAAGCTAAGCTTCCCTAAAATCCCTAACTACTCCCCCTTTTGCCATTATCAAAGAGCATACATTAAATTGTTGGGGAAGAAGAAGAGCTAGAGGGACACCCAGGTGAAGTTGGCTGGATGTCTCTAGAAGGGGGGCTGAATAGAGACTTCAAAATTTTGTTCCTGAAATTTGTACACTTAAATTGTAAGTTGAGACGTGATCTCAAGTCTGATGACTTGGAGTCTCAATTAATATATATATATATATGAGAAGCAGTTTCAATTTCAATCAATTTATCAAATATAAATTATTTCAATTATTTAAATCTGGTTTTGTTTAATGTAGTTTAATTAATCAAGCAATCACAGATTTTGAGATGAACCAAGAGCACCGTAAAGTAAAGAGATAAGGAAGAGAGATGCACAGTGATCTTATCCCGGTTCACCCACTCCTTGGGCTACGTCCAGTCCTCACAACACGTGATATTTCCACTATTGACTAACCCGTCAATTACAAGTATTCTTACAGCCTCTTCAGGACGTCTCTCACACCAAGCCTAGGCACTCCTATCTTGGCTGAGCCACAAGTATTCTTTCAGCCTCTTCAGGACGTTCACACTCACTCTGAGACTAGGCTTCCTCCTATCTCAAATGAGATTGGTTACAATAATTGGTAAGATAAGATGGGTCTAGCTTACAATCATACAAAGTATGGATGGGCAGTGAGTTTAGCTAGAGTTTATCTCTTCTATACAAGTAGTAAGATTACAAGCTGAGAAGAGAATATAAATTGAGACTACAAGTGTTCTCAAGTTGAGATCAGATCTTTGAGTATGATAGACTTGAGATGTAGGATGAGATGCAAGAATATTCAATAGTTAGCGTAGTCTCTCACTCTTCTTCACTGTAGACTTCAGCATTTATTTCAAATGCAACTAGCCGTTTATGGCTGTTATTCTAGTCGTTGTAAGTGAGAGGAATTTTCTGTTGAGAGGAAAGCTTGTTTTTCAGGATCTGATGTCATTGTGTCAGTGCACAGTGTACTTGTTTTTGTTGGCTTTAATTGTCAGCGTCACCCTTAGGATTCGATAGGCTTAACATCCCAACCCATGGCGCCTCTAACGGGCGCAACCCCTTAAGCTAAATGCGGCTATATCCCTTAAGGAAATAAAGTTGCGCCCTTGCTATTAGCTATAGCTTTTGGCATGATGGTAAGCGCTTGATCCATAAAGTGGTATCAAAGCAAGGTCATGGGTTCGAATCCCCCGGCTGACACTGGGGGGGAGATTGTTGGCTTTAATTGTCAGCGTCACCCTTAGAATTCGATGGGCTTAACATCCCAACCCATGGCGCTTCTAATGGGCGCAGCCCCTTAAGCTAAATGTGGCTATATCCCTTAAGGAAATAAAGTTGCGCCCTTGCTATTAGCTATAGCTTTTGGCCTGATGGTACGCGTTTGATCCATAAAGTGGTATACTGTAGAAACACAGGGAAACACTAGAAGGGGGGTTGAATAGTGTTTCTTAATATTTTATGAAAGCTTTTTGTAAACAACAAGTTTAAAACGATTTCAGACAGGTTTTTGAGAGACTGTTTGAAGTTCCTTAAGATGGCTTCTGAAAATGTATTTTAAAAAGGTTTTCTTGCTTTTAAAATATCAGAATTGCTTTTCAACACCCTTTGATTAGTATAAATAAATTGACAAGAGATAAGGGTAAGAAAACTTAGCCAAGAAATTTATCCTGTTTCACTCACTACCACTGTGAGCTACGTCCAGTCCCAATGCCAACTAGCACTTGGATTTTCTCTTAATCTTTACCAAGATTACAAGTATTCTTTTACAGTCAAGCCTCTTCAGGCTCTACAACCAAGTATTCTTTTGCAGTCAAGCCTCTCCAGGCTCTACAACCAAGTATTCTTTTGTCAACCAAGCCTCTCCAGGCTCTACAACCAAGTATTCTTTTGTCAACCAAGCCTCTCCAGGCTCTACAACCAAGTATTCTTTTGTCAACCAAGCCTCTCCAGGCTCTACAACCAAGTATTCTTTTACAGCAAGCCTCTTCAGGCTCTACAACCAAGTATTCTTTTGTCAACCAAGCCTCTCCAGGCTCTAAACAAAGTTTACAGAGAAAAGAGTTTAAGCTTTTAAACTATACCAGTTTGAAGCTCAAACAAATACAATGTACAATAAAATCTGAGGTATACTCAGAATATATGAAATGTGTACAGCGAATTTTATCAGAGAGTTTTTACAGAGTAAAAACTTGCAGCGTGTTGTTTCTGTTGGCTTTCTTGTATATTGATTTTCTCTTTGTCTTTTGATGGTCTTCATGGAGGGGTATTTATACCCAATCTTCAATCCGTTGAAATACCACCGTTTAGAGATAGCATTAAATGCTTTTTAATCCGTTGTGAGACATGCTTCTGAGAGCTCTAATATTTTTGACATGGTACAAGGTTGCTCCTGCCATAAAGCTGCTACAAATGTTGCTGCAGAGGCTGCGTTGCAGAGATTTCCTCAGTGGTGTAAGACAGGTTCTGAAAAAATGTTTTTAAAACGTTTCTTGCTTTTATAAATTATCAGAACAGTTTTTCTTCATCCTTTGATTAGAATAAACGAATTGACAAGAGATAAGGGTAAGAAAACTTAGCCACAGAATTTATCCTGGTTCACTCACTACCACTGTGAGCTACGTTCAGTCCCAATGCCAACTAGCACTTGGATTTTCTCTTAATCTCAACCAGATTACAAGTATTCTTTTACAGCCAAGCCTTTTCAGACTCTACAACCAAGTATTCTTTTTCAATCAAGCCTCTCCAGGCTCTACAACCAAGTATTCTTTTTCAATCAAGCCTCTCCAGGCTCTTACAAACAAGTATTCTTTTTCAGTCAAGCCTCTCCAGGCTCTTACAAACAAGTATTCTTTAGACAACAAGCCTCTCCAGGTTCAAAAACAGTTTTACAAAGAAAAGATTGTTTAAGCTCTAAAACTAAACCAGTTTGGAGCTTAAAATGTTACAATGTACAAATAACTGAGGTATACTCAGAATATATGAAATGGTGTACAAAGAATTTTTATCAGAGTATGTTTTACAGAGTAAAACTAGCAGCATTTTGTTTCTCTTGAAACGTAATCTCTTGTTCTTCTCTGTTCGTTGTTGTTCTATTGTAAAAGATCTTCATATGAAAGGTATTTATACCCAGTCTTCAATCCGTTGAAAATTCACCGTTTAGAGATAGCATTTAATGCTTTTTAATCCGTTGTGAGACATGCTCCTGAGCATTCTGTGCGTTCTGAAACTTTTCCGACAACGTCCAAGGTTGCTGCTGACAAAAGTTGCCACAACTGTTGCTGCAAAAACTGCGTTGCAGCAGAGAGAGATTTGACTCTTCAGAACTTCAGACAAGTCTTCTCACAACTTCAGCAAGATGTGCCACGTCATAAAATACGACTTCAGACGGCTTCAACACTTCAGACAGGTTGAACCTTCATACGACTTCAACACTTCAGACAGGTTGAACCTTCAGACAGTCTTTATTAAGATTAAGGTGGCTTGCTGAAATCATAGATAAAACATTAAAAATATATGTATCCATGATGATAATTCTTTTAACCAAATTTGTTAAACATTAAAACTTAGGGATTGAGCTGTCTTAAATCATCATAATCATCCTTATGATATTTTTGAGACTCAACATTCTCCCCTTTTTTTAATGATGACAAATTTGCTTAAAATAAATAAATCTGAAAGGAGTTTTAAATTATCATAAGTGTAATATAAGTATAACTCCCCCTCAGATAAATACTTCTCAGGTCTAACAGTTTTTGATATTTCTCAAATACTCCCCCTGAGACCTGTAACCACTTCAGATTCAGATTTGTTAAATTTTAATACTCCCCCTTTTGTCATCAATCAAAAGGGAACTTCAGAGTAATAATCACAAATCAAGATCAAGAATATCAATCAGATCAAACAATATAATCAAAGCAAACAGAGTTTTATAAAAACACATGATACCAACAACTGATTGTATTAAAGCCAAGTTCAGACAAAACAACAAAAAAAATATAGAATCTGAAAATTAACACAAGACTGAAATAACATCAGACTGGCTACACATCATAGACTATCCATTATTCTTCTTTAGCAAGGCTGCTATCAGTAAAGCAGAAATCTCTTCTTTAGCCTTGTCAATCTGAGAGATAACAGTAGCCTTCAGTTCTTCTTGCCCAGTTCTGATCTGCAACTGTTCTTGGAGAATCTGATTCTGTTTAGCAACCAGATCAACATTCTTCTTCTCTAACCTCTTGACTTGCAGTTTCAGTCTTCTGTTCTCTTCTTCAGGGTCCTTCTCAACCTCATATAGCACAATCTCGATGCACTCATGATAGAATCGGAAAACCCTGAACCCTGGTGGCAGATGATAGTCTTCAGGATGGCTGACAGTAAAGTGGAACTTATGAATTGGAATCATGACAGGCCAATCCTCTGTGAAAGAAGCCATAGGGAATCTGCCTCTGACATACTGATAATCTACAAGAGTAGAGGCACCAGGATATGTCATGGAGTCTTCATCCCGTCCTGAAGTACCAGAAAAAGATCCAGCACCTTCTCTGATATTCCAATAGGATGACCACATCCAATCCCTGGAAGAATGATCTAATTCGCCACCTTGTTTCTTGATCATTGCAGGGAACTTCTTATTCCAGGCAGCTTCAGACAAGAACTCATACATCTACAGATAATTAGGATAAGTCTTGAGCTCCTTAAACTTGTCTACAGGGCCTTCCTCTAGGGGATACCTGGGAATGATTCTATCAGGTTGCACTAAGATCTTTGTGGTTGGCCTGATGGAAATTGCCCTTGGGGGCCTGTACCCACTCATGCCTACCAGCTTCAGATAGTCCCTTTCAAACAGCTCAGCCTCTGTTAATAGTTGCCTAGCAAAGCTCCAATCCTCATTGGACAGCTTCAAAGAGTCAGCAGAAAAAGGGTTAAGAGGAGCCCACTTATGAGCAAGGCCTTTACCCTTTCTGAGCTTCTCCAGCTGACCATAATATGCCTCACCTGAACTTCCTTGGTACTTTGCTCTAACTTCAGCTGCAGTCTGCTTGATAAGACCTTGATGCAGAGAGATAGGGGGCTCATCTCTGAAGTACTGAATCTCTTCAAATAGATTAGGGAATTTGGGAACCCTGACTCTTTCAGTAAACAAGCCTTCATACCTGATGTGTGGAACTTCAGAGGCTAACTTAAAATGCCAATCAGTAAGGGGCCATGCATAGGGGTCAAAAGTAGGTTCTATGAAGAAATCCCTACTTTTAGGACCTAGCCTCAGCTGCTCAGGCAGCATACCTCCCTTCCAGACTTGAGAATGTCCTTCTTTATGTTGATCTTCTAAGAAATCTTCAGACTGTGTAGCTTCTGAAGATGAAAGGGATGATGATGGTGATGATGGTGGTGATTCTTCTTCTTAAATCTCTGAATCCTTCTTCTCAGGTTCAGTTACGACCTTCTCTTCTTCCTTCTTCTCCTCTTTCTTCTCAGGTGAGGATGGTGGAGATGGTGTAACATTGTCAAATCTCACCTTGAGCCTTTTTACAGGAGGCTTCACAATCTCAGATTCCTTTTCTTTTTCTTCTTTTCTCCTCTTGAAAAAGAGGTTTGCTTTAACGAAATTTTGGTACTTACCAGCTTCATCCATTTCCTCAAGCTGGCTGGCAGTGCTCCTAGTTACTCTGGCAGGTGGTGCAGGGGCTGTCTGAAACAGCTTTGTCCTTGCACTCTTCCTTTGCTGAGCACTTGATCTTTTCCTTTTCTTAGATGCTTGGGCTATAGTAGCTAGCCTATCCTCTTCAGCAATAGCAAGTTGAGAGGCCACAACTATAGCATAGTTAGATTTTTCTTGTTATGCCTTCTTTTCCAATTCTTCTTGCTCTAATGCAGTAGCAAGAGCTACTACCTGAATCAGTTCAGGATCTGATGGACATACAGCTAAGGGTACTGCTGGTACTGCCTCAGAGTCAGCAATCTCAGCCATCTCTTGAGCCTTTCCTTCTGGTTCAGAAGTAGGCTTAGGAGACAGAGGCTTAACAGCTTCAGATGTCTGACCCACAATTTCAGACGACTTTATCAGAGCCTTCTGAACAGGTTCAGATCCCTGAGTCTGTAAAGCTTCTAGAGAAACTTTTGCTGAGCTCCTCACAGGGAGTTTCTTTCTCTTCTGCTGGGGGGAAGGCTTGGAAGGCTTGAACTCCTTCTTCCTTATATCTCCCTGAAGCTCATCCTCAAGGACTTCTAAGGTTGTTCTCCTCCTAACAGCTTTCTCAGACAGAATTCTCTCCTTTAGAGAGGGAGATGGAGGCCTTGGAGTCAGCTTAATCTGCATGCTCTTCAGGTTGTTCTCTCCAAAGAAAACTGGGCCTTTGTGATCAAACAGCCTTTCTATGGGAACCTTGAAGTGCAGAAGGATCTTTGTGATGAGAGTGTTGTGGGGAAGACTGGTTGCAGAATCTTTGATCTTCTTTTGCATGTGAAACAGAAGGATGCTGGGAAGATTCATCCTCTTCTTCTTGATCAGGTTTATCAAACAGAACCTCTCCAGTTCTGAAACATGATCCCTGCTTCCACTCTTAGGGATTATGGTGTTCCCCAAGATAGCATGAAGAACCCTGACTTTCTCCAGCATGTATTTTGCATTCATGCTCTCTGGTTCTTCTGTTCCATACAACAACTTGGTGAACTCCTTGTGCCCACCTTTCTTCACCTCCCAGCCTGGAGTGAAGGTAACACCTTCAGCTTTCACACCCAGAATAGTGGAAAGAATCCCTTCATCAACGAACACAGGGATACCAAGCACAGTAGACTTGATGCTGGTATATACTCCCTTAGAGTTGGGAATACCTCTAGCATAAGTCCAGAACTCCACCACACTTTGTTCATGCCAAGCAGTGTAGATGTTCGCAAAGAATTGAGTCCATCCTGCTCCATCAAACTCACCAACCAAGTCCATACCAAGGTCTTGAAGATCCTCTAGGTTAACACCCTTGGTTCTGACCACATTTCTTGCAGAAGATGCCTTAGGTGACATTTTTGTTGCAGAGAAAAAGCTTAGAGAGAGAGAGAAAACTTTCTTGACTATTGAAGAGAGAGAGAGATAGTGTGAGAGCTGTAAAAACTTCCTCCACACACTTACTGCTGTATTTATAGACCCACGATGCAATGATTCTCTGTACCGGCTACGTAGACATTGGGTAACGTGCGAAGTGGAAGAGACAAAACTTTAAAATAATGGAAATCAACCGTCTCAGATTGCCACTTCAGCAGTTATTTCAGACATATGGGAATTTCAAACACCCACACAAAGTTCAGACAAGCTATAAGTTCAGACACACTTAATATATCAGACAACAACATATTTCAGACAATCATTTAGAAAATGCATGTATGTTCAGATTATTGCGTATGATCTTAAATCTATCTTCAGCTAGGGGTTTTGTGAATATGTCAGCCCATTAATGCTCTATGTCAATGAACTGAATATCAAAAACACCTTTCTGGACATAGTCTCTAATGAAATGATGCTTGATTTCTATATGCTTTGCCCTAGAATGTTGGATGGGGTTCTTGGACAAATTAATAGCACTTGTATTATCACAAAGATCAGGTATAGCAGAGATAGGAATGTTAAAATCCTCAAGCTGATACTTCACCCATAGCAGTTGTGAACAACAACTGGCTGCTGAGATGTATTCTGCTTCTGCTGTTGATAAAGCAATGGTGCTTTGCCTTTTGCTTGACCAGCTGATCATGTTATTTCCAAAGAAATGACATCCTCCACTGGTGCTCTTTCATTCCATTCTATCTCCAGCAAAGTCAGCATCACAATATCCTATTAACCTGCAATCTTTGCTCTTCTTATAGCACATACCAAGATTAGTAGTATCTTTCAGATACCTAAAAATTCTCTCTACAGCTTTGTAATGAGTAATTCTTGGATCTGATTGAAATCTAGCATAGAGACAAATACTGAACATTATGTCAAGTCTGCTTGCATTTAGATACAACAGAGAGCCAATCATTCCTCTGTATAAAGTTTGATTCACTGGTTCTTCCTTTTCATCTTTGATCAAAGATGCAGAGGGATGCATAAGAGTTGACATGGGTTTTCAATCACTCATATTCAACTTCTTAAGCATTTCTTTTGTATACTTTTCCTGGTGGATCCATATACAATCAGAATCTTGCTTAATCTGAAGCCCTAAGAAAAATTTTAATTCTCCCATTAAACTCATTTCAAACTCTGATTGCATCAACTCAGAAAACTCCTTACATAGGGAAGAATCAGTTGAACCAAAAATAATATCATCAACATATATCTGAACAAGTATAAAGTCTTTGTCAGACTGTTTTCTGAAAAGGGTTGTGTCTACTTTTCCTCTTTCAAAACCATTTTTGATAAGAAAGTTGCTCAGTCTGTCATACCATGCTCTGGGAGCTTGTTTCAGACCATAAAGAGCCTTTTTCAGTTTGAAAACATAATCAGGAAAAGCAGTATCTTCAAAACCAGGGGGTTGTCTAACAAAATCTTCTTCTTCAATGAACCCATTGAGGAAGGCACTTTTAACGTCCATTTGATATAGTTTGATGCCATTATTTACAGCATAAGATAGAAGAATTCTAATTGCTTATAACCTGGCAACTGGAGCAAAGGTTTCAGTGAAGTCAATACCTTCTTCTTGTTGATTGTATCCTTGAGCCACCAATCTTGCCTTGTTTCTGACCACTTTACCTTTTTCAGACAACTTGTTTCTGAACACCCATTTGGTTCCAATAATAGTTTTCCCATGGGGTTTAGGAACAAGAGTCCATACATCACTTCTAGCAAACTGATTTAGCTCTTCTTGCATGGCTAGGATCCACCCTTCATCATGCAGAGCTTCATCAATGTTCTTTGGCTCAATTTCAGATAGGAGAGCAGGAAAATTAAGATTCTTGAATTTTGATCTTGTCTTAACTCCTTCTGAAGTGCTGCCAATGATTTGTTCCTTAGGATGATGTGACTTGTATCTCCAGTTAGTTTTCCGAGATACTGTCTGATCTGTCTGAGACTCAACATTTTTCTGAAGAGGTTCAGTGACAGATGGTGCTTCAGACACCTGTTCATCCTTCAAGCTATTATGATCATTCAGCTCCATACCTGCAAAATCATCTTCTAGATCTGATAGTTCCCTATCAGTCTCTTTCTTGTCATTGAATTTTACATGAATTGATTCTTGCACAATTAAAGTTCTAGAGTTGAATACTCTATAGGCTTTAGATGTTTCAGAATATCCTATGAAAAATCCTTTATCAGAATTTGCATCAAATTTACCAAGATCATCCTTAGTGTTGAGTATAAAACACTCACATCCAAAAGGATGAAAATATGATATGTTGGGTTTTCTTCCTTTCCACAATTCATAAGGAGTCTTTTTTCAGAATTGGTCTTACCAATATTCTGTTCTGAAGGTAGCAAGCTGTATTAATAGCTTCTTCCCAGAAGGTTCTTGGTAGGTTGCAAGAGTTGAGCATGGTTCTTCCCATTTCTTGCAAGCTTTTGTTCTTTCTCTCAACAACCCCATTTTTCTGAGGTGTTCTAGCCACAGAGAAATTGTGTGAGATCCCATTTTCATCACAGAATAGTTGGAAGTTTGCATTCTCAAACTCTCCACCATGATCACTTCTGATGACAAATATACAGAATCCTTTTTCATTTTGTACCTTCTTGCAGAATATTTTGAAATTCCTGAAGGTCTCATCCTTGCTTCTTAGGAATAACACCCATGTAAATCTAGAATAGTCATCAACAATGACCAAACCATATTTCTTACCACTAATGCTTTCTGTTCTAATAGGACCAAACAAGTCAATATGTAACAGTTCTAAAGGTCTGCTAGTGGAAACAACATTCTTACTCTGAAAGGAATGTCTTGTTTGTTTCCCTTTCAGACAGCTTTCACATAAAATGTCAGATTTGTAAGAAAGTTTAGGCAGTCCTTTAACAAGGTTGTGTTTTGCTAACTTTGAGATTAATCTCAAGCTGGCATGCCCAAGTCTTTGATTCCAAATCTGTTTTTCATCTTCAACAGAGATAAAACATTTTACATCTTGACTTGCTAGCTCCTGTAGATCAATTTTGTACACATTACTGTGTCTCTTAGCAGTAAAAAGGATTTGATCAAGAGAGTCTTTGACTATGCATCCTTCTTTAGTAAAGGAGACCACATATCCACTGTCACATAATTGACTTATGCTCAGTAAATTGTGTTGCAGTCCCTCTACCATAAGAACATTCTTAATGAGGGAGAGAGGAGACATACCTATAGTCCCTATTCCTGTGATCTTCCCTTGCTGGTTTCCACCAAAGGTGACCACACCTCCTGCTCTGGGTCTAAGGTTTTGGAATAAAGACTTTTCTCCTGTCATATGTCGCGAGCATCCACTGTCCAGGTACCATTTGTGGGGTTTCCTTTGTCCTGTTAAACACATCTGCAACAGGAATGATAAAGTTTTTAGGTACCCATATTCTTTTGAGTCCTTTCTTGTTAGCTTTGGGCCTTGCTTTTCTCTTGTGTTTGCACTGAGCCACATTGTGTCCAGGCTTGCCACAGTGAGAACACCCAATAACCTTCTTTTTGCCTTTAGTAAAATTTAAGACAGTAGGAGGTTCAGAGATGTTGTGATCACAAAAGCCTAAACCACTCTTGTTAGTTTCTCAACCTATTTCTGAAGTTTTTGATTTTCTTCAGACACAGTTTGTGAATTACTGTTTTCAGATACAAGGATCTTCTCCTTGAGCATAATATTTTCTATCTCAAGAGCCTCATATTTACTACACATTTCTGTGTGGGCTTTGGACAAATTCTTATATTCTTTGAAGAGTTCCTTGGAACTTTCCTCCAGGTCATCATACATCTCTTGAAGGGTTAAAGGAAATACCTCAGATTCTGAGCTGTCTGATGAGGGCACGCTGGCCATAAGACATAGATTGGCCTCTTCTGAAGTGTCTTCCTCTTCTTCTGAGGTAGACTCATCAAGATCCTCCCATGTTTCCATCAAACCCTTCTTCTTTTTTAAGAACTTCTTCTTCTTGAAGTTATTCTTCTTTAGTCTTGGGCATTCTGCCTTCATGTGACATGGTTGTTTACACTCAAAACATATAATTTTGTCATTGTGTAAATCCTTACCTGATTTACTTGATTTAGAGGTAGAGGATTGGTTCTTTCTGAACTTTCCTCTGTTCTGCAGCATCCTCTTGATCTTTCTGCTGAGAAGAGCAAGATCATCATCTTCTTCTGAGCTATCTTTAGAGTCTTCATCTGCTTCTGAAGTTTCCTCAGCTTGCATGGCTTTTATGTTCCCATGCCTAGTCTGTTTGGTCCTGGTGTTCAATGCCAGAGATTTAGTTTTGGATTCATCCTCTCCAAGTTCTAACTCATGGACTTTGAGAGAGCCCAATAGTTCCTCCATTTTCAAGGTGTTTAAATCTTTAGCTTCTTGAATGGCAGTAACCTTGGGTCTCCAAGCCTTGGGAAGGCTTCTCAGAATCTTTCAATTATTATCTCCAGATTCATAAGATCTTCCCAAAGATCTCAGTCCATTTGTTATTTTCTGAAACCTACCAAACATTTGGTCAATAGTTTCAGACTCATGCATCTTGAACATCTCATATTGATGAACAAGCATGCTTATCTTGGATTGTTTGACATTATCAGTTCCCTCATGGGCTGATGCCAATGTATCTCAGATTTCCTTGGCAGAGGAGCATCCATGAACTTTCTCATACTTTACTTTGTTCAATGAACATACCAGGTAGAGTTTTGCCTTAGCATTTAATTGAACCTGAGCTCTCTGCTCCATGGACCATTTAGACCTAGGAATGGGTTCATTACCACGCATGGGAATATAGTCACCTTCAGTTACTATATCCCAGAGACTGATGTTGCTGCTTTCAATGAACAACTTCATGCGATCTCTCTAGTAATGGTAGTCTACACCATTAAAGGCTGGAGGCCTTGTCACAAAGGCTCCTTATGTGATGTAGTGGCTGCTGTTTGGTTGTGCTTCCATCTGGATCTTTAAACCTCAACACTTGTTAGGTGCTCAACCCTGAGTTAAGCTCTGGTACCAACTGTAGAAACACAGGGAAACACTAGAAGGGGGGTTGAATAGTGTTTCTTAAATAACATATGAAAGCTTTTCGCAAACAGCTTTTATACTGAAATTTCAGACAGGTTAAAGGGGCTGTCTGAAGTTTCTTAAGGCAGGTTCTGAAAAAATGTTTTTAAAATGTTCTTGCTTTTATAAATTATCAGAACAGTTTTTCAACACCCTTTGATTAGAATAAACGAATTGACAAGAGATAAGGGTAAGAAAACTTAGCCACAGAATTTATCCCGGTTCACTCACTACCACTGTGAGCTACGTCCAGTCCCAATGCCAACTAGCACTTGGATTTTCTCTTAATCTCAACCAGATTACAAGTATTCTTTTACAGTCAAGCCTCTTCAGGCTCTACAACCAAGTATTCTTGTTCAGTCAAGCCTCTCCAGGCTCTACAACCAAGTATTCATTTTCAGTCAAGCCTCTCCAGGCTCTTACAAAGAAGTATTCTTTTTCAGTCAAGCCTCTCCAGGCTCTTACAAACAAGTATTCTTTAGACAACAAGCCTCTCCAGGCTCAAAAACAGTTTTACAGAGAAAAGATTGTTTAAGCTCTAAAACTAAATCAGTTTGGAGCTTAAATTGTTACAATGTGCAAATAACTGAGGTATACTCAGAATATATGAAATGATGTACAAAGAATTTTTATCAGAGTATGTTTTACAGAGTAAAACTAGCAGCGTTTTGTTTCTCTTGAAACGTAATCTCTTGTTCTTCTATGTTCGTTGTTGTTCTATTGTAAAAGATCTTCAGATGAAAGGTATTTATACCCAGTCTTTAATCCGTTGAAAATTCACCGTTTAGAGATATCATTTAATGCTTTTTAATCCGTTGTGAGACATGCTCCTGAGCATTCTGTGCGTTCTGAAACTTTTCTGACAACGTCCAAGGTTGTTGCTGACAAAAGTTGCCATAGTTGTTGCTGCAAAAACCGCGCTGCAGAGATTTCCCAAATGGTGTATGAAATTCAAATAACCCAGGAAAGGTCTCTGTGTCTTTGCCAAAATAAGCCTTGAAAAGTTGCGTGCAGCAGAGAGAGATTTGACTCTTCAGAACTTCAGACAAGTCTTCTCATAACTTCAGCAAGATGTGCCACGTCATAAAATACGACATCAGACGGCTTCAACACTTCAGACAGGTTGAACCTTCATACGGCTTCAACACTTCAGACAGGTTGAACCTTCAGACAGTCTTTATTAAGATTAAGGTGGCTTGCTGAAATCATAGATAAAACATTAAAAATATATGTATCCATGATGATAATTCTTTTAACCAAATTTGTTAAACATTAAAACTTAGGGATTGAGCTGTCTTAAATCATCATAATCTTCCTTATGATATTTTTGAGACTCAACAAAACCAGCAATGGAATTTCCACTATCTGATCCGATACAAGTATTCTTTTACAGTCAACCCTCTTCACGATCTACAACACCAAGTATTCTTTTACATTCAAGCCTCTCCAGGCTCTAAACCAAGTATTGTTTTTCCACAAGCCTCTCTATGCTCAACAACAAGTATTCTTTGTTTCTCCAAGCCTCTCTAGGCTCTCAGACACTTAAGATTATTTACAAATGAAATTTGTTTAAGTTACAGAACAAAACTAGTTCCTAACTCAAACTGAAAATGAACTTGTACAAAGTAACTGAGAAAAACTCAGGATAAATACAATTCGATGTACAATAAATAGAGAGAGTAGCAGCGAATATTTTGACAGTGTTTTGACTTGATGTTCAATCTTCTCTCTCGCAATGAAGTCCTTTACAAAGCTTTATATATGGAGTCAAGATTGAGTCCGTTGAAGATTGCTTGAACCCATCATTGAGAAATAGCATTAAATGTTGTTAGAACCATTGTGAGACAATCTCGAAAAAGCTTCTGAATTTGCACTGTGCAGGTGTGCAGACCTTGATACAGTTCCTTAAATGAAACAAACTTGCATAAGACGTTGAGGATGCATTAAAGTCTTGAGCATAAAGCCTTCTGATTTTAGTCAAATGCCACGTAGAAAGTCTTCTGCAAGTCTTCTTGATTCAGGAAGTACATCTCTTTAGAGGGTTGGATAACTTCAGCAGGTTCTTCTTCTTCATAAGCTTGCACCACTTCAGAGGGTTGCTCCTTCAGATAGTTGCTGAAACATATGAAATACCCTTAAGAGAATTTATTCTTTTAATCAGCATACTTTAACCAAATTTGTTACTCATTAAAACTTAGGGTTATGAGACTTAAACATTATTAATCACTTAATAATATTTTGAGACTCAATATCTTGGACATCGGATGTTCAAGACACAGACAAGAGACAAAAGCAAGTTCTTGTCGCTTGAAGAGAAGGCCTCCTGAGTTGTCTCATTTGGAGCAACAGTAAAGCTCAGATAAGAGGAATAGGTAAGATTGGTAAGACAAAGTCAACTTAGATTGAGAATGTTTACTTTGTTGAAGGTCTAAAGCATAATCTTCTTAGTATAAGCCAACTTTGTGACAATGGTTATCATGTTAATTTTCAACCAACCTTTTGTGAGATCATAGACTCTAAGACTGGGAAACCAATCTTTTCTAGACAGCATCATAAAAATCTTTACTCAATCTGTTCTTGAGAGCTTATCTGATCTCACCTGTCTTGTGTCTCATGACAACGATAAATGGCTTTAGCATAAAAGGGTTGGACACATTAACATGAGAACCAAAAGTCAATTAGCAAATCAAAGTCGTGTCAAGGGTCTACCTATGATCTAGTTTGACAAAGACCTGGTCTGTGAATCATGCATCAAGAGCAAGCACACTAAGACTAGCTAAGCCTAAAAGTCACATCAGCACCACCAGACCTCTAGAATTGCTACATGTAGATCTATTTGGACCTACTAGGACAGCTAGTCTCAGTGGTAAAAAATATGGATTTGTCATCATTGATGATTTTTCTAGATTTACTTGGGTTCTATTGCTATCTCAGAAGGATGAGTCTTATGATAACTTCAAAATATTTTGTAGAAAGTTCTAATCTGAGAAAGGGTATGGAATTGGTGCTGTAAGAAGTGGCCATGGAGGAGAATTTGAGAATGTCAAGTTCAAAGGGTTCTTTGACAAATATGGCATAACTCATAACTTCTCATGTCCTAAAACACCCTAACAAAATGGTGTGGTTAAAATAAAGAATAGAACGCTTCAAGAAATGGTAAGAAGTTTGTTTGTGATTTTGGAGTTTAAAAATACTTTTGGGTAGAGGTTATAAACACCTCATTAGAATCAACAGGGTTACTATAAGAAAGATTCTAAACAAAACTCCATATGAGTTATGGAAAGGGAGGAAGCCTTTTCTAAACAAAACTCCATATGAGTTATAGAACTTAGGGTTGGAAGGGAAAATAAGAAAAGAGTTAGGGAAATGATTAAGAGATGTGAGTTTTAAGGGAATCGAGAAGGGAAAAACTAAGTATTAAGCCAAACATGACTGTAGAGTTAGCATTGTAGGAGTCACACCCGGTGGTAGAAAGGCAAGCATGGTGAAGAGGTAAGGAAGGAAGTAGAGACATTGGAACTAGGGAATTAGATTAAGACGGAAGGAACTAAGCTTAAACGAATTGGCGGGAAGGAAGAGGAGAGGCGTAGACTCAAGGAACCGGGGTATAAAGGTGATTTTAAGGATAGGAACAAGGGAATAGAGGAGCATAGTCCCATGGACAATTAGAACCCTTAACCTTAGCCTTATTGAAGTGAATTGATAATTTACATTATGTTCGTGCAAAGTGTGCCCCGTTAGGCTTCAACCGAGGTTGTTTCTTAATTTTGGGTTCTAAGCCTAATGACCTTTGTGCATTAATTCGATAATATCTAGAGTTGTAGGTGTCTAATTGAGGTGATTCCATTTGCATTAGAAAGCTAAGATTTGGGGGTTCAATTATATGTTATATGATAGTATTCTAATCTCATTTTCACCTCCAAACAGGCTTATTCTCGCTCAAGCAAGAAATAGCTCGCTCCAGCGAGGATATCAGCGGAATTTCGGGGTTCTGGTAGAAACTTTGCACGCTCAAGCGCGCTAGTGCGCGCTCAAGCGCACGAACACGTTCTGAATTTTAAAAAATAGAGATCTAGGGCTTCCAGCCCCCATTTCCTCTCATTTCTCTCATTCTAGAGAGAGAAGGGTAGATTGAAGGAGGAATCATGGATTAGAGCCACCCACATCGTTCAAGAAGCTTGGATCTTCTTCCTCATCCCTCCATTCTTCTCTATTTCCTCCATTAGAGGTGAGTGTGGCTGATAGCACTCTGCTAGAAGCTTGGACCTGCAAGACCTACACTGCAGGATATGCACCAACTTCAAACCTGAGCTTCAAGCAAGGAAGAGTTGGAGAAATTAGTGTCCTACAAATAAAGGTCACTGCCCTACAAAATAAGGGTCACTACCCTACAGAAGGACACCTTGACCCTGGATAGGACCCTTGTCCTTTGGACCACCCTTATTTAGGCCTCTCTTGTATTTTCTCTTTATTTTTGTAATTTCTTTTATTTTCCTTCCTACTTGGGCACTACATGTATGGGTTTATTGGCTAGTAGGTTGCCTTGCTAAAGGCTTAGGAGTCTTGGGTTCAATTCCCACATAGGATAGAATTTTTATTCATCTTTTTATTTGTTTTCTAGAGTGGGGTGCCATTTTGAGAGGTTTATTGGCTTAAGACTTAGCTTAGCCATAAACCTTGGGGGTCATGGGTTCAAGACCCACTTAGGAGTGTTTTCACTCACCTTTTATTTTCTTTCTTTTTCACTCTCCTAAAAATCCGCCCCTCTCCCCCTCTTTTCCTATAAATAGGAGTCCTCTCCTCTTGTAAAAAACACATTGAATTTTGAAGTAAAGGCATTATGCCCAATTTTCTCCTCCCTTTGTGAGTTGAGTGAGGCTTGGTGGTTGTTGCTTAAACCATACTGAGACTTATCTAATTCTCCTGAATTAGTGGCGTCTGACATTGGACTTATCTGCTACAAGTGGACTCTTGCTTCAGTGGCGTCCTTCCCATTTCTTCCTCTCCACTTTTTCTTTCATTTTCTCTCATTTTCCTTCACTTTCTTGCGTGAATATAGCTGCTGTTCCAGCACCTATATTTCGCAATTTTAGTACCTTTAATTGATTCTAATCGGTTGGTTTTGCTCAATTCTAGATCCTACACCTATCCAGCTATCAGTGGCTCACCCACTCACTTTCATTTTTGAATGATTCCCCATGTATGCTCCCTATTCGAACTTCCCTTGCTTACATTGCCTGTTTGTGTTTGATTAGAGGTGGTTTTAGAGTTATTGCTTGGATTGGTTGTTAAGATTGTTATTTTTGCCCAAACCCTAGGTTAGGAGAATTGGGGATGTTGTGATGTTCTTGAATGTTGATGAGGAGATTTGGGGAAAAGTATGTGATCATGTGATTATTCATTTTTATGAGGCTATAATGAATTTTCATGTTATTGAAACACTCATATTTTTGGAAGAAAATGATTTGGGTCCTTTAGTCCTCATGTTAAACCTAATGACTTTTGAATACTTGGACTTCATGTTTAAAGGAATTATTTGGGTCCTTGGATTTCATGTTTAAAATGATTTGGGTCTTTACCCCTCATGTTAAATAATAAAATTTGGGTCTTGGACTTCATGTTTAAAGATAATCTTTGGGTCCTTAGAATTCATGTTTAAAAGAGGAATTTAATGTTTGAATCTTTCACAACTAAGGGTAAGGTCTTTATGGCCTTCAGGAATGACGGTTCCTGTTAGTCTGAGCTTAATTTAGCCTCATGTAAAGTAGAAAGACCCCTTGGGTGTTGGGTAAAACACTTCATGCCTAACATTACATATATGATTGTCATTGTGAATGTCTTACGATTTGATTGACTTATGTTATATTTGTTGCATATCATGTGCTTGTTTCCCTACACTACATGTTTTTCCATACTCACTGGGACGCTAGACTCACCCCACCTTGTGGGAAATATATTCATATGTGCAGGTTGCTGCCCGTATACCGGACTGGAGAACTGAGGGCTCATTTGGATGAGTGTTTTTAGTCCTTGACATTGTATTCACATTTTTGGAATTGTGATGTAGTGGATAGGATGTGAATTTGTAGCATTGTAATTAAGCCACTGAGTAGCATTTTAATTGAAATCATTCAGTTGTATTTGGTGAATTTATGCTTAAGTAACGGTTGGATTACCTAAACGTTGTGATGTATTGTGTGTCGATATCGATAATGCGTGAAATAATTTCAAGAATTTGGAAATGGTGCTCCCAACAGGCATTATTTCTGAATTGAGGAAATAGGACATTACATTATGGTATCAGAGCAGTTCAATCCAATTGGACTGTGGTTAGGTTAGTTGCCTGTGACTTTCCGTGACCCTATAGTGCGTCGTACACCTTATGGGGACTGATCACCCCTATATTGTGTGCGTTGTACGTAGGATTGTGGTTAGTGACATGAGTAAGAAACCTTGGTCAAGAAAGTCTAAAATGTTTCCCTAGCAAAGTTAGTATCAACCACCTTTTAGGGAGGAAGAGTAGGACAAACCTATCTCCTAAAACGGGACCCCTAGCCAGACACCTTGAAGTGTATCACCTTTGTAGCTTAGTTAACATAAGGATTCATTTGGAAGAACGAACCTAAGTGGATTTTCTAGTGTGAGATGAAGAAATTGTTGTTTCTCTTAGGGTATAAGGAATTTTCTCTCTCATGGAAGACTAGAAAAGATCTAGCTTCCATTGAGTGGGGAGAGGCCCTAACTCCCTATTGTTGTGTTTGTTTGACTGTAGTGATTTAATGGGTGAGATCTTGTAGCAACCCGGAAATTCTTGGGTTTCGGCCTTGAATCCTACCACCTATGTCATGTTTCCGAGTTAGCCTTCAATCTTACTACTTCATTTCCATTTTTCTCCATCCCTGATTCATAGTTACTACAGACATTACTATTTTCCTTTTAATTTAAAGTACTATAATGATTTTGAAAATTGTTGGGGAACTTGTTGTTCACGTCTTTATTATCTTAATGGAATGATTTGAACAACTAAGGGAAGATTCAATTTTTGGCTGTGGCCTTTTTCAACTTGTTTTGAGAATTGTTTTGGTTAGTTGAACTTTGGCATTTTTAAGCATTAAGTTGTAGCCTTCATGACTGGCTTATTTTGGCTAGAGAATTTGCTTTCTAAACCCCGTCTATGATTTCTTTACAAATTTAGTTTCTCAAGTATATCACCATATCTATGTTAAGATAATTATTTAATCCTTTCTTTAGACAATATCGTGCCTTCTTCTAGCCAATGATTTTGACATCTGAGGTTTGGTTTCCTTCGAATTTTCAAGGGACTTATACAATTGACATTTCAACCCATGTTTGATTATCTATAAGAAAAGAAATTTAGACATAAGAAATGAATTTGACACCTTGAAGGATCATACTAATTAATTTGATTTTCTATACGCCTATTATAAGGATAATATACCTTCATACTTCTATGTTTCTTTTACAGTTCTCGAGTAACTGTTTAGTTTTTCCTTATTTTAAATTCAATCATTTTGGTTTATAGATGAGTGTACCTTCTTTTGATTTTGAAGTTTCTCACCATGTCAGTTCCTCCAGAAGTTTCTTACACCATGTGTGTGGATTACCTGGATGTTTACCATTTCATTATTCCATTCTTCCTTTTCCCTTGTGGAGTTCTTCTAGTTCTTCCAACAAGGGTCTCTAATATCGACTGGAGTTGTCCTCTTTTCTTGTAACCTAAATTTTTCCTCCGGGAAAGTTTGATGGAGTCATGGACCCCATTAAGCATACTGATCCCAATCAGCTAATCTTCTTCCTCACTTTCAGTCATTGAATGGGACCTTCTTATTCAAGACCAATACCTTTATTGTAAGGCTGTAGCTTCGGGCAGTGAGCAGGAAATAGAGTACAGTTCAAGACCATCTTGTGGTTAGGCACCGGGAAATCGCCATTGATAAGATAAGAGGAACCATGAGTGGACTAGAGAGAATTCAGGATGCTTAAGACCGAGGCGAGTTGCGAGGATAATTAGTTATGATATTTGGTTTAGCAAACCCTTCCTATTAGATTCAGGATTTCGTAGGACCAATTTAGGAAGACTCAAAAGCTCTATAGGATGCTGAGAAGAAGGACCCCATAGGACTAAGAGGCAGAGTGTAACACCTGCGTTTTTACCGTTTTGCCGTATTGTGTGTTTTATTGAATTTTTAGTGATTAAAATTATTTTTAATCATCAAAATTTATATTTTTGGGTTTAGGAATGAATTTCCTATTTTTCTAGAATTTTTGAGGATTTTTGGAATTTTTCTGTGAAAAATGACCTTTTTGCCCCTACTATCTCTTGAACCGGGCCCGAATACTCTTGATTCGGGCTAGAAAAATTGCACAAACCTTCTCTTGGTTTCTCCTACAAGTCGTGCATGTGTGGTCCTGATGCATGGAGGACACTTGTCTTCTTCTTCCTTTCTCCCAAGCCATGTGTCAAGTGTAGGCATTTAAAGCCTTAAAACACCAAAACCATCTCATTTTTCCTTTCTTCCACACATGCAAGCATAGCAAAATTTCTCTGATTTCTTCCTTTTCTCCATGAGAAAGCCGTGAAGCTCTCTCCGATTTTCTCCCCAAATCTTTCATCTTCCATCAAACACTTTCAAGCCAGGGTTCCATTTTTGAACCAAAGCTTTAAACACCTAGCCTTCAAGCATTGTTAGCTCTTTTTTGGTGATCAAAGGAGGGATTTTCGGAGCTGTTCTTGGAGCTGTTGCTGCACCACATTTTTGAGGAATTTCCTTAGGTAAAGGGGGGCAGAACTTGAACTCTAGTAGAATTGGTGACTAGAGTCAAGGATTGCCCTTAATCCTTGTCTTTGATCTCTTTTTCCTTAAAAAAATGAGTCATTGGAACCTATCTCTTGAGAGATTTGGTTCGGCTGTTTGTGTTGGCTTTGTGTGGTTGTTTTAAATTGTTGATTGTTGCTTGAAACATGCTTGGATGATGTTTTAGAGTACATTCAAGCCAAGATTTTGTTTGAAAAAAAAAAAATTCTCTCTTTTTTCCCTATATGGTTCGGCTATTTTTTATTGATGGGGCTGCATGTATCAAAAATTTTATTTGATGGTGGAAACGTGTTTGGATGATTGATTTAAGAACATGCATGAAGTTGTGTAAAAATGGGCTCCTAAGAGTCATCCAACCTTTGGGCCCTTGGTTCTGGCCCAAAACCTTCAAAAAAAAAGGGGAGAGTCAAATGACTCATCAAAAGTCAACAAAAAATAATTCATGGAATTGGGCTTAGATTAGAGTTGGACTTCAACTCTAATCGAAACTATTAAAATTAAAACTTAGAAATTAATTAGTGGGCTTAGCTAATTTAATTGTCTAAGTTAATTAATCTAACTTACTTAAGTTAATTAAGTGAAGAATAATTAATTAAGGCTAAAATTAATTAACCTTAATGAAGATTAATCTTAATCTCAATCACTAATTACCAATGAGGTATTAATTAAATAATTAAGCCTTAATGACGATTAAGAACTAATTAATTAGGATTAACCTTGATCAAATGTAATTAAAAGCTTAATCCAAGATTAAGGAAGAGATTAAGGGATAATTAGGAATTAATTAAGATCTTAAGTGAGAATTAAGATTTATTATAAATTAGTTAATGAAAGCTAATCATAGTTAAGGGATAGACCCAAACTTAATTAGACATACAAGACGAATTAGGGTAAGTAATAATATCCATAAGACACAATCATAAGTCTTAGTAAACTATAGGACTCAAGTGGAAATGATTATTGATTCAAAGAAGAACATTAGTACGAACTACCTTAAGAGGTTATAACCAACACACTCTTTCTACATAAGACTTGAGAAGCTTAGTGAGAGAGTGCGGTTCCAACCCAAGATAGGGTTTGGTTTTCCTTAAACGGAAGACATTGAATCAGACCATACCACGGGTAAGTGGTGACGCAGAATGATTCGATGGCCTTTTCCTGTAAGGATGTGTATGCTGAAAGCATTGTTGTGTGGAATGCATCATAAAGCATTAATGTTATTCAACATGAAAAACCTTACGGCCTATATGGCAGTGACACTCGGTACAGTGGGAAACTGGTAGGGACGGGTGCACTGGGTTTTGCAAAGAACGCCAGCGTGTCCTCGAGGGGGGATGCCAGCCCTGAGGATAGTCAGGTTCCTAAACGACTCAAGTGACATAGGCTCACACCCTACTGTCGAGCACGCAGGAGATCAAGCTTGACTATCCTGTCGCTCTCAAGTTTTCAGGGTCAGTTGAGATTGTCTGGAAGACAGATAAAAAAAATTTGGCCAAAAAAAAAAATATATGTACCGTGCTAGTACAGACTCTAACTCCTGATATGTTGTATGTTAGGTAACCCCTTAGTTGGTTATTAGAATAATTAGTTAGTTAGTTAGAGAGTTGGTTAGTTAGTTGAGTTGGAATAGTTAGAAGAAATAAGGCATGTTGCCTATAAATCAGAGAAAAGGTTGAGAGGGAAAGGTATCTTGTCATTGGAGAGACTTAGGGCCTTTAGGCAATGGGAGGTGTAGACCCTCGAAGTTCTGCAGTACTATTCTGTAATCAAGGGAGATTCCTAAATCAGAGCTGCGTACTACCTAGACTCAACACAACCTAGTCCTTCTCAGGTACAAGAGGAAGTCTAGGGTGCGTGATGGTGACACAAATACCACCAAATGTGATACCCCTAGTTACCACTAAAAGTACCACATGCATTACACGTGACCAACGAAGTAGAACGTCAAAAATGCGGAAGTTTTTTTTTTTTTAAAGGGTTTAGGTGTCATTGACCTATTATCTCTCTAGCTTTATTTTAAGTACTTATGAAATATTCTTTCCTTCACTTTCAAAAAAACTTATCTTTCCGTAAGCGTCGAAAGAATTAACACCTTACGCGCATCCACAACATACACATGGTTAAAGACCTTGAGAGAACATAAAACAGTGGGACATAAATACATATTAAGTAGCATCGATGTACCTCTCGAATACCCACATGACCACATTAAAACATGAGTTCCGGTAGTAAAATAAATGAGGTCTCTAACAGAATACAAAAGAAGAGATTCCTAAATCAGAGCTGCGTACTACCTAGACTCAACACAACCTAGTCCTTCTCAGGTACAAGAGGAAGTCTAGGGTGCGTGATGGTGACACAAACTCCCCCCCCACATAGAAATCACACCTGCGCGGGATACCCGTCAGCCTCCGGGTGCCCCTCGGCAACCATCTGATTCGTACATGCATCGACGTCATGACGGAAGTCCTCGATACCGACTGTCAACGTGACGAGAAGAACATAGAAAGAAGAGATAGAAAAGAAGGGTGAGAACATCACATGAACTCACAGTATGTAGGATACAGCAGACTAGAGCACACGCACAGAGGCAATCCACACAGTCGAATCAATAAGCAATCACGACATCTCATTATGGTGTACTCATATGAACGCAACTTTTACTATTATAATGCAATATCTAATGCATGCGGGCCCAGGGAAACATCACCATAGGCAGAGCACATAGCAGCTGCCCGACCATATATACACAGCACGTCAGGAGTTAGAGTCTGTACTAGCATTGGTACAAAGAGCATTGCTCATAAAGTTTGGCCAAATAAATTTAAGCGTTCTTCCAGACAATCTCAACTGACCATGAAAACTTGAGAGCGACAGGATAGTCAAGCCTGTACCCCGTTTACACGACAGTAGGGGGCGAGCCTACGTCACTTGTGCCATTTCGGGACCTGACTATCCTCAGGGCTGGCATCCTACTCTAGGACCCTCTGGCGTTCTTTGCAAAACCCAGTGCCCAGTCCCTACCAGTTTCACACCGTACCAAGTGTTACTGCTATATAGGTCGTAAGGTTTTAAACCTCAAACATCAACGACGCTTCATGATGCATGTCACACAACAATTCTCACAACATTCACATCCTTACAGACAAAACCCATTCAACGTCTTTCCTTCACAAGGAAAGCCAAACCGCACTCTCTCGCCAAGCTTCTCAAGTTTTATGTAGAAAGAGTGTGTTGGTTATAGTCTTTTAAGGTAGTTTGTACTAATGTTCTTGATAATCATGTCCACTTAAGTCCTATAATTTACTAAAACTTATGATTGTATCTTATGGATGGTATTACTTATCTTAATTCTCCTTCTATGACTAATTAAGATTTGGTTTAACTTTTAATCTTAACTGGATTACAATTAATCTTAATCCCCTTTAATTAAGTCTTAATCCTTACTTAAGATCCTAATTAATTCTTAATCATCCCTTAATCTCTTCCTTAATCTTGGGTTAGGACTTTTAATTATGTTTGATTAAGTTTAATCATAATTAATTAGTTCTTAATCATCATTATTGGTTAATTACTTAATTAATACTTTCATTAAGGTTAATTAACTTTAGACTTAATTAATCATTCTTTACTTAATCGACTTAAGTGAATTAGGTTGATTAACCTAGGTAATTGAATTAGTTAAGCCCACTAATTAATCCTAAGTTTTAACTTTTAATTACTTGGATCAGAGTTGAAGTGCAACTCCAATCTAACTTTTAATTTCATAATCTAATCTTGATTGACTTTTAATGAGTCTTTAACTCCTTTTCTTAAAGGCTTTTAGACTTAAATTAAAAGCCTAAAGGTTTTATAACACTTAGGAACTTATTTTTAGTCATGGTAACCTAAAATATTGACCTTTAAGTTGACTTTTACTTAGTTGGAATTGAGAACCCGAATTTGTTTTATTTATTTTTAAAGACTTATTCTTAATTGCACTTTAGTCCTTTTAGACCACCAAAGCCCATAAACATGTTTTCAACATACCCTTGACCTTTTTAAGATCAAAAAGGTATTCTTGATGAGTTTCATCAAGAACAACTCATGAACATCAAGAACAACTTGAATGTTCATCAAAACTTCAAATTTTTCACAACATCCAATCTTCACCAAAACTTCACACATTCATCAACAAACAATCTAAATGCCAAATATCATACCAATCCACTCAAAATCATCAAAATACACATTAAAGTTCATAACTCCATTTTCAAGCTCATAAACACTATTTTTCAAAGATCAATCATCAAAAACAATTGTATACCTTCAACCAACTTCATGCATGTTCATAGATTCATCATACAAACACATTCCAAGCACCAAAAAAATTTTGAAACACATGCAGCCCCAAAATCCCTCAAGGCCGAGAGCTATTAAAGGAAAAAGGGGAAAATTTTTCCAAAATTGTTTCTTGGCTTGCATGCACCAACAATCACAATCCAAGCACATTCCAAGCATCAAAACAAACTTAAAAACATGTAAACAACCCAGCTCCAAGAATCCAAAACGTTTGCTCAAAGAAAAGCTCAAAAAGTGATTTTTTTCAAGGAGAACAAGAGTAAAAACAAGGATTTTAAGGGCAAATCCTTGACTCTAGTTACCAATCCTACTAGAGTTCAAGTTCTCCCCCCCTTTACCTCAAATTTCCAAGAAAATGAGTGCAGAATTCTGGTCCCAAAACAGCCCCCAAAGATGCCTCCTTTAGTCACCAACAAGGATTTTTCAAGGCTAGAAGGCTTAGAAATGGAAGCTTTGGTTCAAAGATGGAACCTTGGCTTGATTGTGTTTAAGGAAGGATGAAAATTTTAGGGAGAAAAATGATGGAGAGTTCACGGCTTCAAGAGGAAGAGAAAGAGAGAAATGAGAGAAAAATTTCAAGTTTGCATGTGTGGAAGAAAAGGAAGAATAAGTGGTTTTAGTGTTAAAATGCCATAAATGCCTACACTTGACACATGTCTTGTGAAAAGGAAGGAAAAATACAAGTGTCTCTCATGCACCATGCCTACACATGCATGGCTTCTAGAAGGAGGAAAGGAAGAGTTGTGCAAATTTTTCTGGCCCGGATCAAGAGTATTCGGGCCCGGTTCAAGGGACAGGAGGGGCAAAAAGGTCATTTTCACAGAAAAACCCCAAAAATTCCCAGAAATTCCCTAAAAATAGGAAATATAATTCTAAATCCAGAAATATAAATTTTGGTGATAAAAATAATTTTAACAATTCAATAAAACATGAAATGCGGTAAAACGGTAAGAAGCGGGCGTTACAGTAAGCGGAGAGAGAAAATTAAGGTTTTAATTACAAAGATTGTATAGAATTATAAATATCATTTTAAATCATCTTTTAAGGTTCAAAATATATTTTCCATATTTTTCTACAATTTTTTTTTTGCTGGCTATGGTTATACTGTTAACTGGGGGCATTTTGATCTTTTTGCCCAGAAGTGCTAGAAAAATTCTAAATTATTTTCTAAAACTCATCACTAATTATATTAAGAGTATTTTGAATAAAGGTATAGATACCTTAGAGTTTTAGCTATTTTTAATAATTAAATCTATATTTTCCTTAACTGTATAATTACTAAAGGTATCTTAGGTTATTTTCTCAAACACCTCTCTAAAGAAATTTACTCATAATTGTGGTTGGGTATTATAAATTTGGCTGTCTATTAAAAGCTACTAAATACTTTATAATTAAATGATTATTACTATTTTAAAATTTTCTTTATTCTATTTATACACCAGTAAGAAAAATTGCGGGTGTTACATTTCTCCCCTCCTTTAAGAAATTTCGTCCTCGAAATTTGGAGTTCCTACTGCTGAATAGGGATAAATCCATCTTCTTAAGCTTTAAGAGCTACCCTCCTAATTAGATCATATAAGACCTTAATGGTTCCCTAAAAGTTGGATAATTATTATTCTTAACATTTCCTTCTAATTCCCAATGTCCTCTTACGATATCTCATTTTCTTATCACTAGACACACGTATCCTACCCTTGAATCTAACAGTTCCATCAGCTTCCTTACAAAACTCAGATTCTCCTTTCTTTGGGACTAGATTCCTCAAATCTTGCAAAGATTGATCCACTCCCTGTGTTACACGAACTTGTTCCAAGAAATCATTTAAAATCCTCAATGTTCCCAATCTTACACTCTTAGGACCAAGTTCAACGTCTAGGTTAAGATCTCTAAACTCTTCTATCAGTTCTAGCTCCTTAACCATCATTGCTGACATATGCAAAGATTTCCGACTTAATGCATCAGTTACGACATTAGCTTTTCCAGGGTGGTACTGCAGACTAAGCTCATAATTCTTCAAAAACTCCATCCATCGTCTCTGCCCTACATTAAGTTCCTTCTGGTCAAACAGATACTTCAAACTCTTATGATCGCTAAAACTTCAAACCTAGCGCCATACAGATGGTGTCTCCAAATCTTCAAGACAAAAACTACTGCCTCCAACTCTAGATCATGCGTAGGGTAGTCCACTTCGTGTGTTCGCAATTTCCTAGAGGCATAAGCCACTACCTTTCCTTTTTGCATTAACACACAACCTAATATTTGTTTTGAAGCATCACAGTATACTTCAAAACTCTCTTGTGGGTCAGGTAAAACTAACGCAGGCGCAGGAGTTAACATTTTCTTCAATTCCTGAAAACTATCTTCATACTACTGGCTCCACACAAAAGGTTGGTCTTTCCTAATCAAACGGTTCAACGGAGTTGCTATCCTTGAAAAATTTTCAATAAACTTATGGTAGTAACCAGCTAACCCCAAGAAGCTTCTCACTTCCGTTAAAGTCCCAGGTGCTTCCCACTGTAACACAGTTTCTACCTTAGCTGGGTCTACGCTAACTCGTCCACTATAGATCACATGACCTAGGAAATTCACTTCCTTTAACCAAAACTCACACTTAGATAGCTTAGCATACAACTTCCTATCCATCAAAATTATTCCAAAGAATGCCATACTCCCAATTGGATCCTAGAAATAGGAGAGAACATTGCACGAAAGAATGAGGATAAGTTGGCTTAAATGAGGTTAGAAAACTGGATTTACTGAGGAGGGAAAGGAACACCAATGACAACCAATCCAGATGGAATTACTAGACACCTGTAGCATCCGTGGTAAAGTCCAAAGCAGATTGTAAGATTACCTATAGTCTCGGTATATAGATAGAGGCAATCTATCTTTAAACCTATCTTTGGGAATATTATTATTATTCCTTATGGTTATCCTACTTCCACGAATTGTATTTGTCCCCTAGGGCATCCTTACGCGAAACATCACCTACTTATCTAGTACTATTCCAATCCAATCTTTAAAATCCTGCCTAGATATTTACTAATTTATATACCTTCCCTTGAGAGTCTAAGTCCATTAAGATTAATGTACAAACTAATCCTGTAAATTGGTATAACCATACTAAACCAACGTGTCATAATTCTTACCAATTCCAATCTTAATCGTTTATGAGATTCCATTCACATACCTTATTCAATCTATAGGAGCATCAATCAAGTATACTCTCAGTCATCAAAATCAACACATACGATAATCGCTCATTATTTGACATATCTATTATTTCTACTAACCTCATGGAAGTGTTGTCCTTACTTAGTTCATACCATTGTAGCTCTTGTAGTGCTTACTCGTGCATATAATTCTCCATCACATGATCTCTTTCTTCAATTTCCTGCGTAATCTTGATACTAACAGATCATTTTCTTAGTCATATCCTACCATCCGACTAAAATTTCTTAAGAACTACACCTTGTGCTATTGGCCTTAATACTTTGACATCCTTTGTCTTAAATCGAGTTTTCCACTTGTTTCTATAAATATTTATTCTATCAATCCGTTAGGGATAGCGATCATACTCTAGTGTATCTATCAAACTTCAATCATGACACTCATTCCACAGTCAAAACCCTTTAGACTTCAAGTTCATCAACAGGGTATCCAAATATGCCTTAACTGTTAAGATCAAACCCCAATTCGTGTGTTTGTCATTCTTATTCTAAACTCCATTATTATTTATCCTGAGTATACCCCAAGCCGTCGATTATTTCTAACTTGCCTTGCCAAATTATATATATTTTCAATAACTGAATCCTCAAGAGCTATTAGTACAAATCCCCAAATCTCAAAACCTTAATAATTAAACATCAATGATCAATCATCTTAACCTTGAATTTACAGCCTCGAATCCATTATCGATCCCTTAGGTTACTCATCTAAAGGAATGGGAATCTAACCTTAGTGGTCATCCTACTCTAACTTTTAACGTCTCACTCATCACTTCAAACCACAAGCCAAATCAACTATTGGCTACACTAATGTACAACCTTAGGACCTAGAGGTCTTAGCAGTAGGGGTGCAAACTACAAGATCATAGGGCAGTCCAGTAACAAGAAATTTTTTTTTTTTTGACATTCTAGAGGAATGAAAGAATGCGTCGCACCCGAATCATATAATACAATTAAAGGAATCCCACTTATGACGCACTTACCTTGGATTAGATCTTTGGATTCAGCAGCTCCAGTACCGCTACCACTTCCCTTCCGAGCAGGGCAATTCTTCTTGATGTGGCCAGTTCGTCCACAATGAAAGCATGCACGTTCGTTAGACTGGTTTGAGATCGGGCTCTTGATCGGGCGGTCCCTCAGGAAGTGACTTCTCTTACTGTGTGGACAACTACCATCGTTGTTGCCGACACTGTTTGCAGGATTTTCCCCACTAGCAACCACTGAATGCGGTCTCGCAGTGCCCCCAGATGATGAGACAAAATTGTTTCTTGGAATGAAATAAGGCTTCCTCCTTTCTCGTGCAACCTTGGGTTTGTTCCTCTGTGGGCCGGAATTCTTCCAATGAGCTTGGCTCTCCTTGGTGTCATTTTCAAGGATGTGGCACACGCTGACCAATGCCTGCTGCTGATTTTCTAGAATATTCACGATCTTCCCTAGAAGATCGTTCGTCCCAGGATTACCTCTCCCTGCCATGGAATCCTGCATTCGCAGAACAAGTCAACTTCTTCTGTTTCATGCAGAACCATTCAAGCAAGAATAAGCAATGCTACACACAGATCCTCATATTACTAAGATAGTAAGATGAGAGCAACCAATTCACACAAGGCAAACAATCAACACAAACAAACAATCAACACAGAGTAAACACGGAGAGAAGGGTATTGCAGACCATACCCGAGGCCAAAAGGAAAGAACAGCTCTGATACCACCAAATGTGATACCCCTAGTTACCACTAAAAGTACCACATGCATTACACGTGACCAACGAAGTAGAACGTCAAAAATGCGGAAGTTTTTTTTTTTTTAAAGGGTTTAGGTGTCATTGACCTATTATCTCTCTAGCTTTATTTTAAGTACTTATGAAATATTCTTTCCTTCACTTTCAAAAAACTTATCTTTCCGTAAGCGTCGAAAGAATTAACACCTTACGCGCATCCACAACATACACATGGTTAAAGACCTTGAGAGAACATAAAACAGTGTGACATAAATACATACATACATATTAAGTAGCATCGATGTACCTCTCGAATACCCACATGACCACATTAAAACATGAGTTCCGGTAGTAAAATAAATGAGGTCTCTAACAGAATACAAAGAAGAGATTCCTAAATCAGAGCTGCGTACTACCTAGACTCAACACAACCTAGTCCTTCTCAGGTACAAGAGGAAGTCTAGGGTGCGTGATGGTGACACAAATACCACCAAATGTGATACCCCTAGTTACCACTAAAAGTACCACATGCATTACACGTGACCAACGAAGTAGAACGTCAAAAATGCGGAAGTTTTTTTTTTTTAAAGGGTTTAGGTGTCATTGACCTATTATCTCTCTAGCTTTATTTTAAGTACTTATGAAATATTCTTTCCTTCACTTTCAAAAAAACTTATCTTTCCGTAAGCGTCGAAAGAATTAACACCTTACGCGCATCCACAACATACACATGGTTAAAGACCTTGAGAGAACATAAAACAGTGTGACATAAATACATACATACATACATATTAAGTAGCATCGATGTACCTCTCGAATACCCACATGACCACATTAAAACATGAGTTCCGGTAGTAAAATAAATGAGGTCTCTAACAGAATACAAAAGAAGAGATTCCTAAATCAGAGCTGCGTACTACCTAGACTCAACACAACCTAGTCCTTCTCAGGTACAAGAGGAAGTCTAGGGTGCGTGATGGTGACACAAACTCCCCCCCCACATAGAAATCACACCTGCGCGGGATACCCGTCACCCTCCGGGTGCCCCTCGGCAACCATCTGATTCGTACCTGCATCGACGTCATGACGGAAGTCCTCGATACCGACTGTCAACGTGACGAGAAGAACATAGAAAGAAGAGATAGAAAAGAAGGGTGAGAACATCGCATGAACTCACAGTATGTAGGATACAGCAGACTAGAGCACACGCACAGAGGCAATCCACACAGTCGAATCAATAAGCAATCACGACATCTCATTATAGTGTACTCATATGAACGCAACTTTTACTATTATAATGCAATATCTAATGCATGCGGGCCCAGGGAAACATCACCATAGGCAGAGCACATAGCAGCTGCCCGACCATATATACACAGCACGTCAGGAGTTAGAGTCTGTACTAGCATTGGTACAAAGAGCATTGCTCATAAAGTTTGGCCAAATAAATTTAAGCGTTCTTCCAGACAATCTCAACTGACCATGAAAACTTGAGAGCGACAGGATAGTCAAGCCTGTACCCCGTTTACACGACAGTAGGGGGCGAGCCTACGTCACTTGTGCCATTTCGGGACCTGACTATCCTCAGGGCTGGCATCCTACTCGAGGACCCTCTGGCGTTCTTTGCAAAACCCAGTGCCCAGTCCCAACCAGTTTCACACCGTACCGAGTGTTACTGCTATATAGGTCGTAAGGTTTTAAACCTCAAACATCAACGACGCTTCATGATGCATGTCACACAACAATTCTCACAACATTCACATCCTTACAGACAAAACCCATTCAACGTCTTTCCTTCACAAGGAAAGCCAAAACGCACTCTCTCGCCAAGCTTCTCAAGTTTTATGTAGAAAGAGTGTGTTGGTTATAGTCTTTTAAGGTAGTTTGTACTAATGTTCTTGATAATCATGTCCACTTAAGTCCTATAATTTACTAAAACTTATGATTGTATCTTATGGATGGTATTACTTATCTTAATTCTCCTTCTATGACTAATTAAGATTTGGTTTAACTTTTAATCTTAACTGGATTACAATTAATCTTAATCCCCTTTAATTAAGTCTTAATCCTTACTTAAGATCCTAATTAATTCTTAATCATCCCTTAATCTCTTCCTTAATCTTGGGTTAGGACTTTTAATTATGTTTGATTAAGTTTAATCATAATTAATTAGTTCTTAATCATCATTATTGGTTAATTACTTAATTAATACTTTCATTAAGGTTAATTAACTTTAGACTTAATTAATCATTCTTTACTTAATCGACTTAAGTGAATTAGGTTGATTAACCTAGGTAATTGAATTAGTTAAGCCCACTAATTAATCCTAAGTTTTAACTTTTAATTACTTGGATCAGAGTTGAAGTCCAACTCCAATCTAACTTTTAATTTCATAATCTAATCTTGATTGACTTTTAATTAGTCTTTAACTCCTTTTCTTAAAGGCTTTTAGACTTAAATTAAAAGCCTAAAGGTTTTATAACACTTAGGAACTTATTTTTAGTCATGGTAACCTAAAATATTGACCTTTAAGTTGACTTTTACTTAGTTGGAATTGAGAACCCGAATTTGTTTTATTTATTTTTAAAGACTTATTCTTAATTGCACTTTAGTCCTTTTAGACCACCAAAGCCCATAAACATGTTTTCAACATACCCTTGACCTTTTTAAGATCAAAAAGGTATTCTTGATGAGTTTCATCAAGAACAACTCATGAACATCAAGAACAACTTGAATGTTCATCAAAACTTCAAATTTTTCACAACATCCAATCTTCACCAAAACTTCACACATTCATCAACAAACAATCTAAATGCCAAATATCATACCAATCCACTCAAAATCATCAAAATACACATTAAAGTTCATAACTCCATTTTCAAGCTCATAAACACTATTTTTCAAAGATCAATCATCAAAAACAATTGTATACCTTCAACCAACTTCATGCATGTTCATAGATTCATCATACAAACACATTCCAAGCACCAAAAAAATTTTGAAACACATGCAGCCCCAAAATCCCTCAAGGCCGAGAGCTATTAAAGGAAAAAGGGGAAAATTTTTCCAAAATTGTTTCTTGGCTTGCATGCACCAACAATCACAATCCAAGCACATTCCAAGCATCAAAACAAACTTAAAAACATGTAAACAACCCAGCTCCAAGAATCCAAAACGTTTGCTCAAAGAAAAGCTCAAAAAGTGATTTTTTTTCAAGGAGAACAAGAGTAAAAACAAGGATTTTAAGGGCAAATCCTTGACTCTAGTTACCAATCCTACTAGAGTTCAAGTTCTCCCCCCCTTTACCTCAAATTTCCAAGAAAATGAGTGCAGAATTCTGGTCCCAAAACAGCCCCCAAAGATGCCTCCTTTAGTCACCAACAAGGATTTTTCAAGGCTAGAAGGCTTAGAAATGGAAGCTTTGGTTCAAAGATGGAACCTTGGCTTGATTGTGTTTAAGGAAGGATGAAAATTTTAGGGAGAAAAATGATGGAGAGTTCACAGCTTCAAGAGGAAGAGAAAGAGAGAAATGAGAGAAAAATTTCAAGTTTGCATGTGTGGAAGAAAAGGAAGAATAAGTGGTTTTAGTGTTAAAATGCCATAAATGCCTACACTTGACACATGTCTTGTGAAAAGGAAGGAAAAATACAAGTGTCTCTCATGCACCATGCCTACACATGCACGGCTTCTAGAAGGAGGAAAGGAAGAGTTGTGCAAATTTTTCTGGCCCGGATCAAGAGTATTCGGGCCCGGTTCAAGGGACAGGAGGGGCAAAAAGGTCATTTTCACAGAAAAACCCCAAAAATTCCCAGAAATTCCCTAAAAATAGGAAATATAATTCTAAATCCAGAAATATAAATTTTGGTGATAAAAATAATTTTAACAATTCAATAAAACATGAAATGCGGTAAAACGGTAAGAAGCGGGCGTTACAGTAAGCGGAGAGAGAAAATTAAGGTTTTAATTACAAAGATTGTATAGAATTATAAATATCATTTTAAATCATCTTTTAAGGTTCAAAATATATTTTCCATATTTTTCTACAATTTTTTTTTTTGCTGGCTATGGTTATACTGTTAACTGGGGGCATTTTGATCTTTTTGCCCAGAAGTGCTAGAAAAATTCTAAATTATTTTCTAAAACTCATCACTAATTATATTAAGAGTATTTTGAATAAAGGTATAGATACCTTAGAGTTTTAGCTATTTTTAATAATTAAATCTATATTTTCCTTAACTGTATAATTACTAAAGGTATCTTAGGTTATTTTCTCAAACACCTCTCTAAAGAAATTTACTCATAATTGTGGTTGGGTATTATAAATTTGGCTGTCTATTAAAAGCTACTAAATACTTTATAATTAAATGATTATTACTATTTTAAAATTTTCTTTATTCTATTTATACACCAGTAAGAAAATTTGCGGGTGTTACATTCTTAAAGATGATTCCAAGATTTGATGGAAAAAATGCTTATTGGTGGTTGATCAATGTAGAGCAGTATTTTGATGGTAGGGGAATACCAGAGGAGGAGAAGCTATCATGGGCTTGGTTGGCTATGGAAGGTCGGGAGGAAATTAAGTGGTGGTATCGCTGGAAATCAAGCAAACAGAATGCAACGTGGTGGGATTTTGTGAAGGCTTTGCTCAAGAATTTCCAGCCAGAATTTGATCCTGATATCTGGGTTCAAGAAGAGGGATCAGAATCTTGGGAGCAGGAAAACAGAGGAAAAAATGAAGCTTTGAAATTCAAGAACCAAGTTGGCAGGGAAGAAGATATCCACAAAGAAGTGGAACAAGTAAAAGAAACAAATATTAAGATAGTTATGGCAGAGAAAGAAATGGAAACAGAACTGGAACTGCATGCAGGGATAGCAGTGGAGGTTCAAGAAGCTGATGTTGCAAACAAGATTGAAAGGGAAGAGAGTGATGCAGATTGGGGTTATATAAAGACAAAGAAGGAATGCTTCAAAGAAATGACTACAAGATTCGAGAACTCAGACGTCTTGGATAAACATCCCCCACAAGAATCGCCCGATTGGATTGCTTTTGTGGTGCCAAAAACTACTCCGACAGAACAGGTTGTGGTTCTGTTGCAGAGGAATGTCCTTCGTAAGGGAACAAGATCTAAGAGTAGAAAGAAGTCAACCAAGATGGTCAACTGTCAACCAAGCTGGATTTTTTGCAAGACATTTAAGCAGAAACCAGAAGCTGGTCTTGGGGAGGCTTTTATGGGGAGTTGGTAGCAGAAGGGTCTAAGGGGATTTTCATTTGACCCTGGTGGAACTTGGCTTTCAGAAGTTACTAGCTATTCACCTTGAGGACAAGGTGAATGTTTAGGAGGGAGTATTGTTAGGTAAAAATCTTGCTGTATTCGTAACCCCTGAATTCTGATGACAAGGTCCTCACACACTCCCCTGCATTCAACCTTATGTCCATCCCCCACCTCTACAGTATAAGGGTTAGTCTCTTTCACAGGTAGCTTAAGTCGCTCAACCAATCCTTGAGAAATGAAATTATGTGAAGCTCCGCAGTATCATTGTACATATATGGTCGGGCAATTGTTGTGTGCACTGTGGATGGTGATGTTTCCCCGGGCCCTCATGCATTAGTTGTATGCATCATGATAATATAAATTGTATTCATTGTTGATTGAATT
Source organism: Sesbania bispinosa (assembly GCA_026901365.1). NCBI lineage: Eukaryota > Viridiplantae > Streptophyta > Magnoliopsida > Fabales > Fabaceae > Sesbania > Sesbania bispinosa. The sequence goes on from QLOH01000033.1 coordinate 281,338, forward strand.
GTGTGGAAATTTTGTGTGTGTGCTCTAGTTCATTGTATCCTACGTGTTGTGAGTTCATACGATGTTATCACCCTTCCTTTCTATCTTTGGTTGTTGTATCCTTCTCGTTACGTCGATAGCCAGTATCGGAGACTTCCACTATGACATCGATGCGAGTGCAGCTGCGGTGGATGCCGAGAGGAACTTGGAGGGTGACGGACATCGCTCGTAGATGCGAGTTTACTAGGGAGGTCCGCGTCACCATTACTCATCTCGGACTTCCGCTTATACTAGAGATAGATTTCATTGTACCTGTGACCCTCGAGTTTCCGACGCCACCTAACTTGGTATGCCATACTACCTTTCGTCCTTCACGTCGTCGTCCTACTTCTTCATCATCGTCATGGTCATCTCGAAGGGCGGATATGGTCGGACCAAACTCCCCTAGGTACTCACCTTCTTCCGAGGCATCTGATTCTCAGCCTATGCATCCTGATGCGTAAGGCCGCTCTCTCTCAAGTGAGTTAGAGCTGATTGTGATTGACGATACTTCGGAGGAGGAGGAGGCCCCTGAGGAGGACCCAGAGGAGGACTCTTCTAGCGACGATCCCTCAGAGGATTTTGGGATGATCACCATCGGAGACGCTGGGAGGAGGAGCAGTAGGGTGCTCATGCTGAGTCGGGAGATGACGAGTAGGATTAGCATGGTTTGAGTCTAGGTAGTAGCAGCTCTGAGTTAGCGACCTCTTCTTTTGTATTTTGTTTGAGGTCTTGGTTATTTTGGCTTACTACTAGAACTCATATTTTGATGTAGATATTTGGGTGACTCGAGAGGTACACTACTGTTATGTATGTATGCATATATTTTATGATGTTTCTATTTCCTTATGATGATTTTATAAATGTGTGTATGTTGTGTATGCGCGCGAGGTAATAACTGCCTAGACGTTTTTGGAAAACAAGTTTAAACAAAATTAAGGAAAGAACATTTCATAAGTACTTAAAATGAAATTAGAATGTAATACGTTGATGATGATTAAACCTTTTCAAAAAAAATTCCTCATTTTTAACGTTTCTAAAATAGTAGTTCTATTGATCGCGTGTAACATTGTGATATTCTTAGTTGTAAAACTAGGGGTGTCTCAATTAGGTGGTATCAGAGTTGTTCTTTCCTTTTGGCCTCGGGTATGGTCTATAATACCCTTCTCTCTGTGTTTACTCTGTGTTGATCGTTTGTTTGTGTGGATTGTTTGCCTTGTGTGGATTGTTTGCTCTTGTATTACTAGCCATACAAAGGTAGTAATATGAGAATCTGTGCAGCGTTACTTGTTGTTGCTTGAATGGTTCTGCATGAAACGGAAGAAGCTAATTTACTCTGTGAATGCAGGATTTCATGGCAGGAAGAGGTAAGCCCGTGATGAACAATCTCCTGGGGAGAATCGCTGATGTTATAGAAAACCAACAAAAAACGCTAAATGAGATGAATCAAGCTCGTAATCAGAACCAAAACAACATTCCTGACGCTTACCGTGGGCTGTCTACCTTCAAGAAGAATAGCCCACCGCAATTCAAAGGAGGTCATGACCCTGATGGATCTCAACTATGGTTAGATGAATTGGAAAAGATTTTCTTGGCTATGGGTCGTCTTGACGAGCAGAAGGTAACTTTGGTTGTGTTCATGATGGTTGGGGAAGCCCAGCACTGGTGGGAGTACGCCCGGCGTCAATTAGAAGCTACTGGGCGGCTGATTACCTGGAATTTGTTCAAGGAGACCTTTCTCCAGAAGTATTTTCCAACCGGTCTGGGGAAGCGCAAGGAAGTGGAGTTTCTGAAATTGGAGCAAGGGAGCATGACTGTTGGGGAGTATGCAGCGAAGTTTGAGGAGTCATCCAAGTTCTGCCCATTCTTCCAGAACACCGTAGATGAGGGATCCAAGTGCTCGAAGTTCAAAAGTGGATTGAGGCCAGAGATCAAGCAACCATTGGCTATCAGCAGATCACCGAGCTTTCTAAAATGATTAACATGTGCCACATCTTTGAGGATGACACCAAAGCAAGGCAAGCTCATTGGAAGAATTCCAGCCCGCAGAGGAACAAACCTAAGGTTACACAAGAAAGGAGAAAGCCATAGTGATGAGAACCTTGAGGTTCTATTTTTCATTAACCTTAGAAATTTCTGAATAAAACTACACTTTTCTTGACAAGTACTTTTTCTGTTTTTCGCAATATTTTCTTTTTCTTTTCTTTTCTTTTGCTATTTTCTTTCTTTTTCTTTTATTTTCTTTTCTGCGAGTACTTAAATAAAATAAAATAGATGAAATAAGAAAGATGATAACCAAGTAGTAACCTTGCCAAACAATATTCAACCTAAGAAAAACTTGATAAATAAATCACTTATGAACCAAGTAAGACGTATAGGAAAAATATAGGTTTTGAACTCAATAAATAATTCGTAGAAGAAGAAGAAGAGATAGGGATGGACGTCACTCTTTCAAGGCTTGAAAGATAAGTCCTTGAAGATACACACACAAAGGTGAAAAAAACCTTTGATAATCTTCACTCTTGACTAGCAAGAAACTTAGAGAAACACTCTCAAAGTATAGGTAATTTTCTGCATCAAATTTCTAACCTTTCTTGCATGCATGAAACATGAATTTATAAGAGTTACAAGTGGTTCATTAGTCATGCAATCAGCTAGGGTTACACGCCTCAAAGTTCCCAAAAATGCCCATCAAATAATTCCCACGCTTACATAATTTTACTACAAAAATAAATAAGGAAAGTAGTAAACTAATTAACTAGAAACTAGGTCTTTTCCTAGCTTGTGTAGCCGCAAAAACCAGTCAGCTTTTCTTGCACATGTGGCTGAATTATTCTTTGATTTGTAACCACCAAAAGATGAAATAATTGGCCATTTGATTCAGCCATGATGTAGTCGCCCAAAACAGCCCATTGTGATTAAGTTTGGCTTCAATTCGTAACTCCCAACTCATGAATGTTGGCCGCCACTTTGATGATCATTCATGCAGCCATTTACAACCTTGTTGGCCCTTCTTGATGACTCTTTATTCAGCCAAAATTACACACATGTGGCCGCACATTTTGATGAGACTTTAGGCTTCCATGTAGCTCAAAGTATGGCTAGGTTCATGCACACCTTGGAAGCTTCCTTCCAACGGCTAGCAGACATGATTTTAATGCAATTATCATCATGTTTTGTAACCACCAGAATAGGAAACATAACCACCAAAAATTAAAACCTTGTGTCTTGTAACTCCTACAAGCTTATTGAAAGCAAATAAAAAACTAAAATTCAGCAAATAAAACATGAATTGGTCCATCCTCTTCAACTTGAGTGCAATTAATGAACTGAGGACTTCCATTAATGTTTTGTATGTTTTGAGACTTGACTTCCTTGATGACAAGTTGTAGTGCCCCCTTAGCCTTCCTAGCCTGCGCCCTTGTCATGGGCCCACCTAACCTGCTGACTGTTTGACTGATGTCCACATCACGCCCCCCTTCTTGAAAAGGATTTGTCCTCAAATCTGAAGGGTCCTCATGTAACGCCCGCATTTTGCCGTTTTTGCTGTTTTGAGTGTTTTATTGGATTTTGAGTGATTAAAATTATTTTTAATCATCAAAATTTATATTTTTGGGTTTAGAATTAAATTTCCTATTTTTAGGAATTTTCTGGGAATTTTTGGGATTTTCCTGAAAAAAATGACCTTTTTGCCCCTCCTGCCCCTGACCCGGGCCCGAATTCTCTTGATCCGGGCCAGAAAAATTGCACAAGCCTTCTCTTTTTCTCCTTGAAAATCGTGCAACCAGCTTTTTATGCATGGGAATACACTTGTCCATTTTTCCCTTCCAACCCACCAATATATATATAGGTGACTTGATGGCATTATTACATTTTTTCTCACTTTAAGTCTTTCTTACATGCAAACCAAGCACAATTCTCTCATTTTTCCCTTCTTCTTCTCCCTTGGCCGTGGCACTCTCACCCTTCCTCTCCCAAAATCTTCATTCTCTCCATAAACACCAACCAAGTTTAGGTTCCATTTTTGAACCTAAGCTTAAAAATATTTACTTTCTAGCCTTAAAACACTTGTTGGAGACCAAAAGGAGGACCTTTGAGGGGCTGTCTTTGGCTGTTTTTGGAGCAAGAATTCTGCACTTTTTCCCTTGAAGATTGAGGTAAAGGGGGGGAGAACTTGAACTCTAGTAGGCTTTGTAACTAGAGTCAAGGATTTACCCTTGAATCCTTGCTTTTCTAACCTTGTTTTTACTTGAAAAATCATCTTTTTGGAACTTCTTTTGGATGTATATTTTCGGATCTGTTGAGATGGGTTGTGATTGATGTTTGCATGTTTGTTTTGATGCTTGAAATGTGTTTAATTGATGGATTTGGATGCATGCTAGCCAAGCTAAAATTTTTGCAAAATTTCTCCCTTTTTCCTTGATGCTCTCGGCCAAGAGAGTAAAAATGGGGCTGCATGTATTCTAAAATTGTTTTGATGATTGTAATGTGTTTAGATGATGATTTGATGAACATGCATGTGGTTGGATGGATTTACAAAATTGTTTTGATGATTGATCTTGAAAAAAAAATGGTGTTTTGAGCTTGAAAATGGAAGCATGTTCTTGGTGTTCATGAGAGTTCTTAATAAAACTCATCAAGAATGTCCTTTTGATCCTAAAAAGATCAAAAGGATGTTTAAAACATGTTTTTGGGCTAAATTGGCCCAAAAGGACTAAAGAATAAATTTGTAACTAAAAGGACTAAATTGCAAATAAGATAAGTTTTTAAATTAAGTAATTAAATTCGGATTTTTATTTTAACTAAAATGAAAATCTATTTAAAAGTCACATTTTTGATTTATTATGAATAAAAATGGGCTCTCATGGGTCCAATAACCTTTAGGCTTTTGTTTAGGCCTAAAGCCTTCAAAAAGAAAGTCAAAACTCAATTTAAAAGACAACTAAAAATAATTCATGGGCTTAGGCTTATATTAGGGTTGAACTTCAACACTAATCTAAGTTGTGAAAATGAAACTTAGGATTAATTAGTAGGCTTAACTAATTTAATCACCTAAGCTGATTAACCTAAATTACTTAAGTTAATTAATAATTAATTAAGTCTAAAGATAATTAATATTAATATAAGTGTTAATTAAGTAATTAATCTCTAACGACGGTCAAAATCTAATTAATTATAGTTTAACCTTAATCAAGCATAATTAAAAACCCTAATCCAAGATTAAGGAAGAGATTAAGGGATAATTAGAAATTAATTAGGATCTTAAGTAAGGATTAAGACTTAATTAAAGAAGGATAAGATTAATTGAAATTCGATTAATGAAGACTAGTTATGATTAAAGGTTAAGCCTAATCTTAATTAGTCATACAAATAAAATTAGGATTAGTAATGCCTTTCATAAGACATATCCATAAGCCTTAGTAAATTGTAGGACTTAAGTGAATATGATTATTAATAAAGCTAGCACAAGCTACCTTAAAAGATTATAACCAACACTTTCTCTCTACATAAAACTTGAGAAGCTTGGCAAGAGAGTGTGATTTGGTTTTCATTAAAAGAAAGACCTTGAATCTACGAGGTTGCACCACGGTAAAGTGGTGACGTAAAAAGATTCAATGGGCTTGTCTGTAAGGATGTAATATTGTAAGTGTTTGCGGTGTGACATACATCATGTGCATCAATAATGATTAAGGTTCAAAAGCCTTACGACCTATATGGCAATACCACTCTAGTACAGTGTGAAACTGGATGGGACGGGTGCACTGGGTTTTGCAAAGAACACCAGCGGTCCGGTAAAGGAGACCAGCCCTGAGGATAAGTCGGGTCCCGAAATGGCACAAGTGATGTGGGCTCGCCCCCTACTGTCGTGTAAGCGGGGTACAGGCTTGACTATCCTGTTGCTCTCAAGTTTTCATAATCAGTGAGTTTGTCTGGAAGTCGGAAAAATCGTCTTGGCCAGAGATTGAGCAATGCTCTTCGTACTATTTGCTAGTACAGACTATACTCCTAATATATTGTACATATATGGTCGAGCAGTTGTTGTGTGCTCTGCTTTTGGTGATGTTTTCCCGGGCCCTCATGCATTAGTTATGTACATCATGATAGCATCAACTGCATACTTGTGATTGAGATTATGTGAATGTTTGTGAATATTTTATGGATGCTCTAGTTACTGTGTTCTACTTGACATGAGTTTATGTGATATTCTCACCCTCCCTTTTCTACTTCTGTTTTCCGTCGTCGTGCTTTTTCGCTACGTCGACAGTTGGGTTCAGAGAGCTTCAAGATGTCAACCATGAGGGTAGCACTGAGATGGGAGCCACGGGGGCAGTGGCGAGTTATGGACGTTCCTAGACGCTGCGTGTTTACAGGGGAAGTGCGCGTCACCATCTCTCACCCCAGCCTTCCCCTTGTACCGGAGGTCGTTTTCACTGTGCCTGTGATTCTAGAGTTCGAGACACCACCCGGACTTCGTCGCTACACTACCTTCCTCAATCGCCGTTATTGTCCCGCTCCATCGACATCTTCCCAGTCTTTGCGGATGGCCACTATGGGAGAGCCAAATTCTCCTCGCTATACTCCTGGACCAGAGGTGTCATCCCCACCGCCCGTGCATTTCAGTACGTTCGGTCGTCCTCCCTTTGGTGAGCCTGACTTGATCGTCATCGATGATACCTCATCCGAGGAGGAGGATCCAGAGGAGGACCCCGAGGAGGACTCCAAGGATGAGGAGCAGAGAGAGGATTCTTCTTGTGACATTCCTTCAGAGGAATTCAGGATGTTTACCATCCCAGATGCTGGAAGGAGGAGTTGTAGGGCTGCCCCTGCTGGATCGGATGACGATGAGTAGGGCAGTGCATCAGGAGTAGTCATGAGTCTAGTGGTAGAGCTCTGATTAGCGGCCTCTTATTTTGTTTGTATTGATAGGGGTTTTATTTAGTCTACTGCTAGAACTCTCATTTTGTATGATGGTGTTGTTATCTCGGAGATCACCTTGACACTGTGATTATGTATATATGTTTATCATGTTTCTTTCCCATGATCCCCTTTATACCTGCGTGTATGTTGTGTATGTATGCGAAATGATTGAATCGTCTAGATGTTTTTAGAAAATGAATTTCAGACTTAAGATAAGGACAGTTTCATGAATACTTAAAAAATGGAATTAGAAAGCGATAGGTTAATGATGACCAATCTCCTTTTCAAAAAAAAAAAAAATTCGTATTTTCTAAGTTTTAAAAACAATAAGTCGACGGTTACGTTTCGTAATGTGATACTCTTAGCGGTATAACTAAGGGTGTCGCACCTCACCTGCATCAAAAAGAGTTAAGTCAGCAACATTAAAGGTTGCACTAACATTATAGTCACCAGGCAAGTCTATTTTGTAGGTGTTATCATTGATCCTTTCAAGTACTTGGAAAGGTCCATCTCCCCTTGGTTAAAGCTTTGATTTCCTTTGTTCTGGGAACCTTTCTTTTCTCATGTGTATCCATACCCAATCCCCTGGTTGGAACACCATTTTCTTCCTTCCCTTGTTTGCTTGCTTGGCATAGCTCTCATTTTTCTTTTCAATTTGAGCCTTAACCTTCTCATGCATCTTCTTGACAAAATCAGCCTTAGGCTGCGCTTCCTTATGCTTAAACATAGAAATATTAGGCATAGGTAATATATCAAGAGGAGTTAAAGGGTTGAATCCATAAACTACCTCAAAAGGTGAATAATTAGTAGTACTATGAACAACCCTATTATAAGCAAATTCAACATGAGGCAAACAATCCTCCCAAGATTTAATGTTTATATTCAAAATTGTCCTAAGCAAAGTACCTAGGGTCCTATTAACCACTTTTGTTTGCCCATAAGTTTGGGGATGGCAAGTAGTAGAAAATAGTAACTTGGTGCCAAGCTTTCCCCACAAAGTCCTCCAAAAATGACTCAAGAATTTTGAATCCCTATCACTCACTATGCTTCTTGGCATTCCATGCAATCTGACTATTTCCTTGAAAAATAAATCTGCTACATGGCAAGCATCATCCACTTTCTTGCAAGGTATAAAGTGAGCCATTTTTTAAAACCTGTCAACCACAACAAAAACAGAATCTTTTCCATTCTTTGTTCTTGGAAGTCACAAAACAAAGTCCATGGAAATGTCAGTCCAAGGAAATTCAGGAACAGGTAAAGGAGTATATAAACCATGAGGTTTGACTTTAGACTTAGCCCTTTTGCAAACAATACATTGGTCACATATTTTATGAACATCACGTTTCATATTTGGCCAATAAAAATTTTCTTGCAAAATTTCTAAAGTATTTTGCACTCCAAAATGTCCCATTAAACCCCCTTCATGTGACTCCTTCACAAGCATTTCTCTTATGGAACTTTTAGGCACACACAATTTATTCCCTTTAAACAAAAAAACATTATGCCTTAAAAATCCATTTTCTGATTTTTTAAACATGCCACATACAAATCAGCAAAATCCATATCATCACAATACATGTTTTTCAAAGATTCAAGTCCATACAATTTAGCTTCAAGCATAGCAAGCAAGACATGTCTCCTAGAAAGAGCATCAGCAACTATATTTCCTTTTCCTTTTTTATGCTTTATGATGTATGGAAATTATTCCAAAAATTCAACCCATTTAGCATGCCTTTTATTTAATTTTCCTTGGCCTTTTAAATACTTCAAAGATTCATGATCACTATGAATTACAAATTCTTTAGGAAGTAAATAATGTTGCCAAGTCTTAAGAGCTCTTACCAAAGCATATAATTCCTTATCATAAGTAGAATAATTAAGTGCTGGTCCACTTAATTTTTCACTAAAATAAGCAATTGGATGTCCCTCTTGCAACAAAACAGCACCAATACCAACATTAGAAGCATCATATTCCAACTCAAAAGATTTTGCAAAATTTGGTAAGGCTAAAATAGGCGCATGTGTGAGCCTATCCTTGAGGGCAGCAAAGGTCGCCTCTTGCTTCTCCCCCCACTTATATCCCACATTCTTTTTAACAATATCATTTAGGGGTGCAACCAAGGTGCTAAAATCCTTAACAAATCTTCTATAAAAACTTGCTAAGCCATGAAAACTTCTCACCTCACTCACATTTTTATGTGTTGGCCATTCTTGAATAGCCTTCACCTTTTTCTCATCCACTTGAACTCCCTTGGAGCTCACAACAAATCCCAAGAAAACAACATGGTTGGTACAAAATATGCATTTTTCTATGTTGGCATACAAATTTTCTTTTCTAAGCACATCCAAAACAGATTTTAAGTGATTAACATGCATATCCAAAGAAGTGCTATAGATAAGAATATCATCAAAGTAAACCACCACAAATTTTCCAATAAATTCCCTCAAGACATGGTTCATCAATCTCATAAACGTACTAGGAGCATTAGTTAAACCAAAGGGCATAACCAACCATTCATACAACCCATATTTAGTTTTAAAGGCTGTTTTCCATTCATCCCCCTCCCTTATACGTATTTGATTATAACCACTTTTAAGATCAATTTTGGAAAAAATGCAAGAACCATGAAGTTCATCAAGTCATCTAACCTGGGAATAGGATGACGATACTTGATTGTGATGTTGTTGACTGCCCTACAATCTGAGCACATTCTCCAAGTTCCATCTTTTTTTGGTACCAGAATGACTGGTACTGCGCATGGACTCATACTATTCCTCACCCATCCTTTGCTTATGAGTTCATTCACTTGCCTCTCAATTTCTTTGGTCTCTTGAGGATTACTCCTATAAGTTGGCCGATTTGGCAATGAGGCTCCAGGAATGAGGTCTATATGGTGCTCAATTCCTCTTAAGGGTGGTAAACCATCAGGAACATTTTCTGGAAAGACATCCTCATATTCCTGCAAAAGAGATTTAACTACAAAAGGCAACTCAAATTTGTCAAGTTGGTTAGCAGTTAAAAGAAAAGTTGTATCAAACAATAAGTAAAGAGGTTGTCTTGTGCATAACACTCTCCTCACTTCTCTTTCTTTTGCTAAACACAATTGTTTGCCTTCAAGTGTTTCACTCTTTTTCTTTTGGCTCTCTTCTTTTTCAAGTGTTTCACTCAACCTCTCTTGAGCAATCTTTTCTCTCAACTTATTTTGATCCTCACTAACCTCTCTAGGTGTCAATGGTCTCAAAACAATTTTTTTATCTTGGTACATGAAAGAAATTTTATTGGTAAAGCCATCATGGATAGCTTTAGTGTCAAACTGCCACGGTCTCCCAAGAAGTATGTGGCTGGCCTCCATGGGTACCACATCACAAAGCAACTTGTCTTGATATTTTCCTATTGAAAAAGGAATTTCAGCTTGTCTGTGCACATGCACTTCATCTCCCTCACTAAGCCATTGGAGTCTGTATGGCCTAGGATGAGGCCGTGTGTCCAATCCCATCTTATTCACCAATCTAGGACTAACAACATTAGTGTAGCTACCACCATCAATAATTACCAAGCAAATCTTACCATTGATTGAACATCGGGTGTGAAAGATGTTCTCCCTTTGGTTTTCCTCCTTGCCCACGGTTTGGCTTCCTAGAAGTCGTCTAATCATGTAGACTTCTCCCACATCAGCACGTGTATCATCATCACTGGGCTCCTCCCTTTCATCCTCTGATTCACTTGTATATTCACCATTGTCCTTAAGAAGAATGGTCTTCTTAGTTGGAAACTCATAGGCATAGTGCCCTCTTCCTTGGCACCTGAAACAAGTCACATCCCTTCCTTTCTTTGCAACCTGTTCAACATTTTTATTAGTGGATTTACCTTGAGGACTGGGCGCTGCATGGCTTGAGGATTCAGCCACCTCCTTTTTAATTTTGTCCTTCCAATTTGCAGGCAAATTAGTAGAACTCCTCCTGGCAGCTGCTTTTCTTTTTAACTGTTGCTCCTTTTGAAGAGCCTTATGTAACAAGTCCTCTATTTCCACAAACTCCTGTAACTCAACAATGTCTCTAATGTCACTGCTCAAACCATTAAGAAAACGTACGATAGTGATTTCAGGATCCTCTTCTATGTTGTCTTGAATTTGCAGCATCTCCATCTCCTTATAGTACTCCTCCACTCCTTTACTGCCTTGAGTCAATTTCTGTAACCTTAGCTTCAAGTCACGTTGGAAACTGGAGGGAACATACCGTTTCCTCATAATCCTCTTCATCTCCACCCAAGTCTCCACCATAGGTTATTCATTTCTAACTCTCTCTTTCTATAGCTTATTCCACCAAACAAGTGCATAGTCAAAAAATTCAGTTGCAGCAAGCTTTACCTTTTGCACTTATGTATAGGAGTTACACGCAAATATGTGCTCAATTTTGAGCTCCCACTCTAGGTAAGCTTCTGGATCATTGCGTCCTTTAAAGGCTGGTATGGTTAACTTAACTCCTTGTATTCTACCTTCATCTCTTGGTGGTCTCTCCTCTTCCGCATCAGGTTTTGGTTTGATCTCCAATTCATCCAACCTAGCATGCAGCTCATCATACTGTCTTTTCATTGCCAACTCTAATTGTTGATAAAGAGCAGCAATTTGTGCCTGAAGATCACGGTTCTCCACGGGTCTTTTTGCCATAGTAAATAAAAAGAAAAACGTAACAGAGAAAGACAATGTTAATTGTTTAGAAACCTCACCACACTCGTGTTTGCACACAAAATTTGGCTTTTTTCTATAACGTAACTCTCTTGCCTTTTTCCACTCTATTTCTCTTGAATTTCCTACCACACCAATGAGGAAAATAAATCAAATAATTCTTCACCTGCGTGTAGACAGAAAAAATAATGAAGCAAGAAAAGCTAAGAAGAAAATTAGTATTTGTTAGGAAAAGAATTCAGAAAAATTCTAATAACCGGAGCTCTGATACCAAATGATGAGAACCTTGAGGTTCTATTTTTCATGGACCTTAGAAATTTCTGAATAAAACTACACTTTTCTTGACAAGTACTTTTTCTGTTTTTCGAAATATTTTCTTTTTCTTTTCTTTAGCTATTTTCTTTCTTTTTCTTTTCTTTTCTTTTCTGCGAGTACTTAAATAAAATAAAATAGATGAAATAAGAAAGATGATAACCAAGTAGTAACCTTGCCAAACAATATTCAACCTAAGAAAAACTTGATAAATAAAACACTTTTGAACCAAGTAAGACATATAGGAAAAATATAGATTTTGAACTCAATAAATAATCCGTAGAAGAAGAAGAAGAGATAGGGATGGACGTCACACTTTCAAGGCTTGAAAGATAAGTCCTTGAAGATACACACACAAAGGTGAAAAAAAAAAACCTTTGATAATCTTCACTCTTGACTAGCAAGAAACTTAGAGAAACACTCTCAAAGTATAGGTAATTTTCTGCATCAAATTTCTAACCTTTCTTGCATGCATGAAGCATGAATTTATAAGAGTTACAAGTGGTTCATTAGTCATGCAACCAGCTAGGGTTACACGCCTCAAACTTCCCAAAAATGCCCCTCAAATAATTCCCATGCATACATAATTTTACTACAAAAATAAATAAGGAAAGTAGTAAACTAATTAACTATAAACTAGGTCTTTTCCTAGCTTGTGTAGCCGCAAAAACCAATCAGTTTTTCTTGCACATGTGGCTGAATTATTCTTTGATTTGTAACCACCAAAAGATGAAATAATTGGCCATTTGATTCAGCCATGATGCAGCCGCCCAAAACAGCCCATTGTGATTATGTTTGGCTTCAATTTGTAACTCCCAACTCATGAATGTTGGCCGCCACTTTGATGATCATTCATGCAGCCATTTACAACCTTGTTGGCCCTTCTTGATGACTCTTTATTCAGCCAAAATTACACACATGTGGCCGCACATTTTGATGAGACTTTAGGCTTCCATGTAGCTCAAAATATGGCTAGGTTCATGCACACCTTGCAAGCTTTCTTCCAACGGCTAGCAGACATGATTTTAATGCAATTATCATCATGTTTTGTAACCACCAGAATAGGAAACATAACCACCAAAAATTAAGACCTTGTGTCTTGTAACTCCTACAAGCTTATTGAAAGCAAATAAAAAACTAAAATTCAGCAAATAAAACATGAAGTGGCCGCCCACAATTTGTCATATGTGGTCGCCCACAATGCCACTTCTCTTGCTTGAAAGTGCTTCAACTGGTAGTTGCATTAAATGCAATTTTCTCTCCATCAATTGGTTTATCCTCTTCAACTTGAGTGCAATTGATGAACTGAGGACTTCCATTAATGTTTTGTATGTTTTGAGACTGTACTTCCTTGATGACAAGTTGTAGTGCCTCCTTAGCCTTCCTAGCCTGCGCCCTTGTCATGGGCCCACCTAACCTGCTGAATCTGAGGATCTGATCCAAGGTAAGTGCATTATAAGTGGAATTCTTTTAATTGTATTATATGATTTGGGTGCGACGCATTCTTTTATTTCTCTGGAGTGTGTGAAACGGTTGAAATTTCCTGTAGCTAAATTACCCTATGATCTTGTTGTTTCTACTCCTACTGCTAAATTTGTGATCACTTCATTAGCCTGTCTAAACTGTCCAATCACCATTGGTGATAAAACCTTCTCTGCTGATTTGATTTGTTTGCCCCTTTCTCAACTTGATATTGTTTTGGGAATGGACTGGTTATCTTCCAACCGAGTCCAACTTGACTGTCATAACAAATATGTTGTGTTTAATTCTTCTTCCTCTACTCCTGATTTCATAAGTACGGGATTCTTGTCCGCCAACCAAGTGAATGCTTCTTTGAGAGAAGGAGCTCAAATCTACATGATACTTTCTTCTTTGAAGGAAGAGCAGGAATCTGACATCAGTAAACTTCCTGTGGTGAGAGAATTTCCTGAAGTATTTCATGAAGATATTCCTGGATTGCCGCTAGAACGAGAAATAGAGATTAACATAGAGTTGGTACCTGGAACCAGACCTATTTCTATAGCTCCGTATACGATGTCCCCTTTAGAATTAGCTGAGTTGAAGAAGCAGCTAGAAGAGTTGTTAGAAAAACAGTTTGTTAGGCCTAGTGTGTCCCCTTGGGGAGCACCAGTGTTGTTTGTTAAGAAGAAAGATGGTAGCATGAGGATCTGGGTAGATTATCATCAGCTTAATAAGGTGACGGTAAAGAATAGGTATCATTTGCCTAGGATAGATGACTTGATGGATCAATTGAGAGGAGCAACTGTATTCTCAAAAATTGACCTTAAGTCAGGTTACCACCAGATACGTGTTAAGTCTGAGGATATTCCGAAGATGACTTTCAGAACACGCTATGGGCATTATGAGTATTTAGCGATGTCGTTTGGTGTAACCAATGCGCCCGCAGTTTTCATGGATTATATGTGCGACACCCTTAGTTATACCGCTAAGAATGTCACATATGACACGTGACCAACGAACTTACTGTTTTCAAAAACGTCAAAATACGATTTTTTTTTTTTTTGAAAAGGGTTTAGGTGTCATTGGTCTATTACCTCTCTAGCTTTATTTTAAGTTCTTATGAAATATCCTTTCCTTAAATTTAAAACTCATTTTTCTGAAAACATCTAGATGCTTATTACCGCGCCTACATACACATCATACACATAGTTATAAAATGAATCATAAGGAAGGAAACATCATAAATATATATATATACATACATCACGATGTCGATGTACTTTTTGAGCCAACAAGGCAACCACGCAAAACATGAGTTCCAGTAGTAGACTAAAATAAATAAGACCTCAACAAAATACAAAATAAGAGGTCGCTAGATCAGAGCTGCCACAACCTAGACTCAACACAACCTAGTCCTTCTCAGGTACAAGAGGAAGTATGGGGTGCGTGATGATGACACAGACTCCCCCTCCATAGAACTCACACCTGCGCGGGATACTCGTCACCCTCCGGGTGCCCCTCGGCAACCATCTGAGTCGCAACTGCATTGACGTCATGATGGAAGTCCTCGATACCGACTATCAACGTGACAAGAAGAGCATAGAAAGAAAAGATAGAACAGGAGGGTGAGAACATCACATGAACTCACAGCATGTAGGATACAGCAAACTAGAGCACACACACAGAGGCAATCCACACAATAAGCAATCACGACATCTCATTATGGTGTACTCATATGAACACAACTTTACTATTATAATGTAATATCTAATGCATGCGGGCCCAGGGAAACATCACCATCGGCAGAGCACATAGCAGCTGCCCGACCATATATACACAGCACGTCAGGAGTTATAGTCTGTACTAGCATTGGTACAAAGAGCATTGCTCATACATTTTGGCCAAATCATTTAAGCATTCTTCCAGACAATCTCAACTGACCCGAAAATCATGAGAGCGACAGGAATAGCTAAGTTGGGTTCCCCAATCTCGACAGTAGGGAGCTAATCTACGTCACCTGAGATCTTCCGGGAGCTAGGCTATCCTCAGGGCTGGCGTCCCTTTTGAGGACCCACTGGCATTCTTTGCAAAACCCAGTTGCACCCTTCCCAACCGATTTCACACTGTTCCAAGTGCTACTGTCATATAGGTCATAAGGTTTTCAACCTCGAACATCAACAATGCTTCATGATGCATGTCACACAACAATGCTCACAACATTCACATCCTTACAGGCAAAGCCCACTGAACCATTCAACGTCACCACATCCCCGTGGCACGGCCCGAATTCAATGTCTTTCCTTCAAGGAAAACCGAACCCTACCTTGGGTTAGAACCGAACTCTCTCACTAAGCTTCTCAAGTTTTATGAAGAAAGAGTGTGTTTGTTATAGCCTTTTAAGGTAGTTTGTACTAATGTTCTTGATAATCATGTCCACTTAAGTCCTATAATTTACTAAGATTTATGATTGTGTCTTATGAATAATATTACTTATCCTAATTTTCTTTGTATGACTAATTAAGATTAGGTTTGACTTTTAATCATAATTAGCCTTCATTAACTGGATTTCAATTAATTTTAATCCTCTTTAATTAAGTCTTAATCTTTACTTAAGATTCTAATTAATTCCTAATCATCCCCTAATCTTCTCCTTAAACTTGGATTAAAGTTTTAATTATACTTGATTAAGGTTAATCATGATTAATTAGTTCTTAATCAACATTCTTGATCAATTACTTAATTAATACTTTCATCAAGGTTAATTAACTTTAGACTTAATTAATCATCCTGTACTTAATTAACTTAAGTAGATTATGTTAATTTAACTTAGGTAATTAGATTAGCTAAGTCTACTAATTAATTTCTAAGTTTTAATTTCTTAATAACTTGGATTAGAGTTGAAGTCCAACTCCAATCTAAATTTAATTTCATAATCTAATCTTGATTGACTTTTAATGAGTCTTTAACTCCCTTTCTTAAAGGTTTTAAACTTAAATTAAAGGCCTAAAGGTTTTATAACTCTTAGGAACTTACTTTTAGTCATGGCAACCTAAAATATTGACCTTTAAGTTGACTTTTACTTGGTTGGAATTGGAAATCCGAATTTGTTTTATTTATTTTTAAAGACTTATTCTTAATTGCACTTTAGTCCTTTCACTTGTACAATTGCTTCTTAGTCCTTTTGGACCATCTAAGGCCCATAAACACATTTCCAACACTCATTTGATCTTTTCAAGATCAAAGAGCATTCTTGATGAGTTTCATCAAGAACAACTCATGAACATCAAGAACACCTTGAATGTTCATCAAAAATGCCAATTTTTCAACCATTTCCAAACTTCTCCAAAATCAAGCATAATCATTAATAAGCACTTTAAACAACTATTTTCATACCAATTCATCAATTGCACACCAAACATCATCATAAACTTCATACATGATTTATAGGCTCAAAACATCAATTTTCAAGATTACAACATACCAACCAATTTTATAATTCAAACCAAATACATGCATGCACTTATATTCATCATATGAACATGATTTAAACATCAAATAGAATTTAGATACTTGCTGTCCAGATTTTAGCTCATGCCTGAGAGCTATACAAGGAAAAAGGGGGAAACTTTTCCAACAAAAATTTCATGATTTTGCATGCATTAACAACATCAATTCAAGCACATTTCATGCATTAAGGCAAACATAAAATTATCACAAACAACCAGCCATGTGTATGCATTCATAATCATCATTCAAACACATTATAAACATCAAATAAATTTTCAAATACATGCAGCCACATTCTTCCTCTCTTGGCCGCATGCATGTGGGAGAAAAGAGAAAATTTTTACAAATCAATTTCTTTACTTTGCATGCAACATAAACCATCAATAAATCACATTTCCAAGCCTTAAAACAATTTAGAAACATACAGCCAGCCATACATAAGAAAAACAGAATGATTTCAAGAGAAAAAGAAGGTTAAAACAAGGATTCAAGGGCAAATCCTTGACTCTAGTCACCAATCCTACTAGAGTTCAAGTTCTCTCCCCCCTTACCTAAGGAAATTAAACTTGAAAAAGGTGCAGCAACTTCAAATATAATCTCCTCTTGATGCTTCTTTTGATCACCCAAGTAAGTTTCTCCAAAGGATGTAGGCTAGATTTTGAGGTTTAAGGTTCAAAAATGGAACCTTTCACCAAGTGTGTGTAGGAAAGAAAATGAAGAAATGGAGAGTGTGAGGGAGAAGAGGAATGCTCACGGTTTGGAAGGAGAGAAATGAAGAGTGAGAAGTGGTTTTCATGCAAATGAAGAGGTATGGTGCAAGTGTAAGAAAGAATGATGGCTTTCTTACTTCTTTGACTAAGGAAATGTGTAAGACAAGTTAAGTGCCATACCTTCACATGGCTCACGGTTTTGGAAGGGAAAAATGAGATATTTTTGCTAAATGTTGCAGATTTTGGTGATTCAAATCAAGGGCATTTTGGTCCGGTTCCAAAAAGTGTAGGGGTAAAAAGGTCATTTTGCACCAAAAATCCCAAAAATCCCAAAAATTTCCAAAAATTCTAGAAAAATAGGAAATTAATTTCTAACCTTTTTAAAACCAATTTTGATGATTAAAAATATTTAATCATTCAAAATTCACTATATCACACAATAACAACATATAAGCAAAATGCGGGTGTTACAATATGAACCGATTTTTCCATCCTTACTTGGATAAATTCGTTTTGGTCTTCATAGACGACATCCTCATATATTCCAAGAGTGAGGAAGAGCATGCAGAGCATCTTAGAATAACCTTGCAGACCCTGAGGGATAGAAAGTTGTATGCTAAGTTATCTATGTGTGAATTCTGGTTGAAGGAAGTGAACTTCCTAGTCATATGATTTCTAGTGGAGGGGTTAGCGTAGACCCAGCTAAGGTAGAGACTGTGTTACAATGGGAAGCACCTAAGACTATGACGGGAGTGAGAAGCTTTCTGGGATTAGCCAGTTACTACCGTAAGTTTATTGAGAATTTTTCTAGAATAGCAGCCCCGTTGACCCGTCTGATTAGGAAAGACCAACATTTCGTTTGGAGCCAGAAGTGTGAGGATAATTTCCAAGAACTGAAGAGGAGGTTAACTTCTGCGCCAGTTTTAGTTTTACCTGACCCACAAGAGAATTTTGAAGTGTATTGTGATGCTTCGAAACAAGGATTAGGTTGTGTTAATGCAAAAAGGAAAAGTAGTGGCTTATGCCGCTAGGCAACTACGAACAAACGAAGTAAATTACCCTACGCATGATCTAGATTTGGCTGCCATAGTTTTTGCTCTGAAGATTTGGAGGCACCATCTGTATGGCGCTAGGTTTGAAGTCTTTAGTGACCATAAGAGCTTGAAGTATCTGTTTGATCAGAAGGAGTTGAATATGAGGCAAAGACGATGGATGGAGTTTTTGAAGGATTATAATTTTGGTCTGCAGTACCACCCTGGGAAAGCCAATGTCGTGGCTGATGCGTTGAGTAGGAAATCCTTGCATATGTCAGCGATGATGGTTAAAGAGCTAGAGTTGATAGAATAGTTTAGAAACCTGAACCTAGATGTTGAATTTGGTCCCAAGAGCGTAAGATTAGGAGTCTTGAGGATTTCAAATGATTTATTGGAACAAGTATATGTAGCACAGGAAGTGGATCAATCTTTGCAAGCTTTGAAGGATCTAGTCCCTAAGAAATGAGAATCTGAGTTTTGTAAGCGCACTGATGAAATTATTAGATTCAGGGGTAGGATATGTGTACCTGGTGATAAGGAAATAAGAAGACTGATCCTAGAGGAGGCTCATAAGAGTGGATTGAGTATTCACCCTAGAGCAACTAAGATGTATCAAGATCTGAAGAAGTTGTTTTGGTGGTCTGGAATGAAAAAGGAAGTAGCTAAGTATGTAGCTTCTTGTTTTGTTTGTCAGAAAGCTAAGATTGAACATCAGAGACCATCGGGAGAGTTACAGCCTTTAGATGTCCCCGAGTGGAAGTGGGATAGCATATCAATGGATTTCGTAGTAGGTTTACCTAGAACTCCTGCAGGTTTTGATGCTATATGGGTAATCGTTGATAGGTTAAGAAAATCTGCTCATTTTCTACCCATCAACATTAAGTTCTCCCTAGAAAAGTTGACCCAGTTATACATTAAGGAAGTAATAAGGTTACATGGGATTCCGTCTAGCATACTGTCAGATAGAGACCCTAGATTTACATCCAAATTTTGGGGTAGTCTGCAACAAGCTTTAGGAACCAAGTTAAGACTTAGTCCAGCCTATCACCCTCAGACAGATGGTCAGTCTGAGCGGACTATCCAATCCCTAGAGGATTTGCTGAGAGCATGTGTGTTAGAACACAAGGGAAGTTGGGATAAGTTGTTGGCACTGATCGAGTTCACCTACAACAATAGTTTCCTTTCTAGTATTGGAATGGCACCGTACGAAGCCTTGCATGGTAGGAAGTGTAGGACACCTTTGTGTTGCTTTCAATCTGGCGATGGCCTAGTGTTGGGGCCTGAGATGGTTCAGCAAACCACGGATAAGATCAAGATGATTCAGGAAAGGATGAGAATATCACAGAGCAGGCAGAAAAGTTACTATGATCGGAGGAGGAAACCCCTTGAATTCAAAGAAGGAGACCATGTCTTTTTTAGAGTTACACCAATGACTATGGTTGGTAGGTCGATGCGGTCTCGAAAGCTCACACCTAAATTTTTTGGTCCCTACCAAAATTTGAAAAGAATCGGTCTTGTTGCTTACCAAATTGCTTTACCGCCTTTTCTTTCTAATCTTCATAACGTATTCCATGTGTCACAACTCCGAAAATATATCCCTGACCCTTCGCACGTCATAGAACCCGACATAATACAATTAAAAGAAAATTTAACTTATGAGGTGTTACCTGTGCGAATCGGAGACCGAAGGATTAACCAGTTGAGAGGGAAAGAGATTTCGTTGGTAAAGGTTATTTGGAGTGCAACTGATGAACGAAAAGCAACCTGGGAGTTGGAGGAGCAAATGAAGAAGTCCCATCCTCATTTATTTCAAGAAGGTATGCACAAGATGTAACACCCGCATTTTTACCGTTTTGCCGTATTGTGTGTCTTATTGAATTTTTTAAATCATCAAAATTTATATTTTTGGTTTTAGGAATGAATTTCCTATTTTTCTAGAATTTTTGAGGATTTTTGGAATTTTTCTGTGAAAAATGACCTTTTTGCCCCTACTGTCTCTTGAACCGGGCCCGAATACTCTTGATTCGGGCTAGAAAAATTGCACAAACCTTCCCTTGGTTTCTCCTACAAGTCGTGCATGTGTGGGCCTGATGCATGGAGGACACTTGTCTTCTTCTTCCTTTCTCCCAAGCCATGTGTCAAGTGTAGGCATTTAAAGCCTTAAAACACCAAAACCATCTCATTTTTCCTTTCTTCCACACATGGAAGCATAGCACAATTTCTCTCATTTCTTCCTTTTCTCCATGAGAAAGCCGTGAAGCTCTCTCCGATTTTCTCCCCAAATCTTTCATCTTCCATCAAACACTTTCAAGCCAAGGTTCCATTTTTGAACCAAAGCTTTAAACACCTAGCCTTCAAGCATTGTTAGCTCTTTTTTGGTGATCAAAGGAGGGATTTTCGGAGCTGTTCTTGGAGCTGTTGCTGCACCACATTTTTGAGGAATTTCCTTAGGTAAAGGGGGGCAGAACTTGAACTCTAGTAGAATTGGTGACTAGAGTCAAGGATTGCCCTTAATCCTTGTCTTTGATCTCTTTTTCCCTAAAAAAATGAGTCATTGGAACCTATCTCTTGAGAGATTTGGTTCGGCTGTTTGTGTTGGCTTTGTGTGGTTGTTTTAAATTGTTGATTGTTGCTTGAAACAAGCTTGGATGATGTTTTAGAGTACATTCAAGCCAAGATTTTGTTTGAAAAAAAAATTTCTCTCTTTTTCCCCTATATGGTTCGGCTATTTTTTATTGATGGGGCTGCATGTATCAAAAATTTTATTTGATGGTGGAAACGTGTTTGGGTGATTGATTTAAGAACATGCATGAAGTTGTGTAAAAATGGGCTCCTAAGAGTCATCCAACCTTTGGGCCCTTGGTTCTGGCCCAAAACCTTCAAAAAAAAAAGGGGAGAGTCAAATGACTCATCAAAAGTCAACAAAAAATAATTCATGGAATTGGGCTTAGATTAGAGTTGGACTTCAACTCTAATCGAAACTATTAAAATTAAAACTTAGAAATTAATTAGTGGGCTTAGCTAATTTAATTGTCTAAGTTAATTAATCTAACTTACTTAAGTTAATTAAGTGAAGAATAATTAATTAAGGCTAAAATTAATTAACCTTAATGAAGATTAATCTTAATCTCAATCACTAATTACCAATGAGGTATTAATTAAATAATTAAGCCTTAATGACGATTAAGAACTAATTAATTAGGATTAACCTTGATCAAATGTAATTAAAAGCTTAATCCAAGATTAAGGAAGAGATTAAGGGATAATTAGGAATTAATTAAGATCTTAAGTGAGAATTAAGATTTATTATAAATTAGTTAATGAAATCTAATCATAGTTAAGGGATAGACATAAGTCTTAATAAACTATAGGACTCAAGTGGAAATGATTATTGATTCAAAGAAGAAAATTAGTACGAACAACCTTAAGAGGTTATAACCAACACACTCTTTCTACATAAGACTTGAGAAGCTTAGTGAGAGAGTGCGGTTCCAACCCAAGATAGGGTTTGGTTTTCCATAAAGGGAAGACATTGAATCGAGCCGTACCACGGGTAAGTGGTGACGGAGAATGATTCGATGGGCTTTGCCTGTAAGGATGTGTATGCTGAAATCATTGTTGTATGGCATGCATCATAAAGCATTAATGTTATTCTAGGTGAAAAACCTTACGACCTATATGGCAGTGACATCGATACAGTGGGAAACTGGTAGGGACGGGTGCACTGGGTTTTGCAAAGAACGCCAACGGGTCCTCGAGGGGGGACGCCAGCCCTTAGGATAGTCAGGTTCCTAAACAACTCAGGGGACGTAGGCTCGCACCCTACTGTCGAGCACGCAGGAGATCAAGCTTGACTATCCTGTCGCTCTCAAGTTTTCAGGGTCAGTTGAGATTGTCTGGAAGACGGATAAAAAATATTTGGCCAAAAGAAAAATATAAGTACCGCGCTAGTACAGACTCTAACTCCTGATACGTTGTACATATATGGTCGGGCAGTTGCTGTGTGCACTGTGGATGGTGATATTTCCCCGGGCCCTCATGCATTAGTTGTAAGCATCATGATAATTTAAATTGTATTCATTGTTGATTGAATTGTGTGGAAATTTTGTGTGTGTGCTCTAGTTCATTGTATCCTACGTGTTGTGAGTTCATGCAATGTTCTCACCCTTCCTTTCTATCTTTGGTAGTTGTATCCTTCTCGTTACGTCGATAGCCGGTATCGGAGACTTCCACTATGACATCGATGAGAGTTCAGCTGCGGTGGATTCCGAGAGGAACTTGGAGGGTGACGGACATCCCTCGTAGATGCGAGCTTACTAGGGAGGTCCGCGTCACCATTACTCATCCCGGACTTCCGCTTATACCAGAGATAGATTTCATTGTACCTGTGACCCTCGAGTTTCCGACGCCACCTAACTTGGTGTGCCATACTACCTTTCGTCCTTCACGTCGTCGTCCTGCTTCTTCATCATCGTCATGGTCATCTCGAAGGGCGGATATGGTCGGACCAAACTCCCCTAGGTACTCACCTTCTTCCGAGGCATCTGATTCTCAGCCTATGCATCCTGATGCGCAAGGCCGCTCTCTCTCAAGTGAGTTAGAGCTGATTGTGATTGACGATACTTCGGAGGAGGAGGAGGCCCCTGAGGAGGACCCAGAGGAGGAACCGGAAGAGGACTCTTCTAGCGACGATCCCTCAGAGGATTTTGGGATGATCACCATCGGAACGCTGGGAGAAAGAGCACTAGGGTGCTCACTGCTGAGTCGGGAGATGACGAGTAGGACTAGCATGGTTTGAGTCTAGGTAGTAGCAGCTCTGAGTTAGCGACCTCTTCTTTTGTATTTTGTTTGAGATCTTGGTTATTTTGGCTTACTACTAGAACTCATATTTTGATGTAGATATTTGGGTGACTCGAGAGGTACACTACTGTTATGTATGTATGCATATATTTTATGATGTTTCTATTTCCTTATGATGATTTTATAAATGTGTGTATGTTGTGTATGCGTGCGAGGTAATAACCGCCTAGACGTTTTTGGAAAACAAGTTTAAACAAAATTAAGGAAAGGACATTTCATAAGTACTTAAAATGAAATTAGAATGTAATAGGTTGATGATGATTAAACCTTTTCAAAAAAAAACTTCCTCATTTTTAACGTTTTTAAAATAGTAGTTTCGTTGATCGCGTGTAACATTGTGATATTCTTAGTTGTAAAACTAGGGGTGTCTCAATTAGGTGGTACCAGAGCTGTTCTTTGCTTTTGGCCTCGGCTATGGTCTATAATACCCTTCTCTCTGTGTTTACTCTGTGTTGATCGTTTGTTTGTGTGGATTGTTTGCCTTGTGTGGATTGTTTGCACTTGTATTACTACTTGTACAAAGGTAGTAATATGAGAATCTGTGTAGCGTTACTTGTTCTTGCTTGAATGGTTCTGCATGAAACGGAAGAAGTTGATTTACTCTGTGAATGTAGGATTTCATGGCAGGAAGAGGTAACCCCGTGATGAACAATTTCCTGGGGAGAATCGCTGATGTTCTAGAGAACCAACAACAAACGCTGAATGAGATGAATCAAGCTCGTAATCAGAACCAGAACAACATTCCTTACGCTTACCGTAGGCTGTCTACCTTCAAGAAGAACAACCCACCGCAATTCAAAGGAGGTCATGACCCTGATGGATCTCAGCTATCAGCAGATCACCGAGTTTTCTAAGATGATTAACATGTGTCGCATCTTTGAGGATGACACCAAAGCAAGGCAAGCTCATTGGAAGAATTTCGGCCCACAGAGGTACAAACCTAAGGTTACACAAGAAAGGAGAAATCCATACGAGTCACCACCGAGGGAGAGGGAAGGTGAGGAGACCCTAGTTGTGTATAGACGTCGGTAGGGAGCCAAGAGGAAGAGAGAGGGGTACTGAACCGTTAGGGGGATAACTGCCACAGATTTAGGAGGATCAGAGTGCGCAGCAGAAGCCTCAACAAGTTTCCTATAGGTTTAGAAACATCAAAGGTGGCAGGGTAACCAGGGAGAGATTGGAGTTTTTAGAAGGGAAAGAGTGGGTCTTTAGGACTCTGGTGAGAGGACTTAACAGAATACCTCACTGTTTGCCAAGCTCTGTACTCGTTAGAGGGGAGTGTTCTTTTGCTTCTCCACTTTCAGCCATATACAGTTCCGCCAACACCAATACGGTGCAAGTCTGCCACTAGCCTTCTTCCAGTGGCGGTTTTCCAACACAACGGCCATTTGTACAGCGCACAGATTCCACAACAGTCAACATATTGAGGAGTAGAGCTATAGTCCAGGGTGCTTGTCCTTTCAATCTCCAAGTGGGTTGACTAGTGACAGTGACCTTTCTAAGGGACCACTCTAGATAACAGCCAGGTAGAACCCGTGGTTGTTGCCAGGGGGTACCGTGTTGGGTGTCAGAGCTAATTTGACAACCTTGGTTGAGGTTGAGGTTGAGGTATATTTCAAAGGGTAGAGGATTGTAAGAGGCCGCTAAGTACCTAGCGGTGTGAGGGAATTAACATTTAAGTAGAACTAGATAACCGCGCTAGGTCCACTCAAGTATTATCATTAGAATCGTAGAGCAGAATTACGGTCGTACGTCATGGGAAAGATGAGCGGATTAGGTAGAGACCCTTAAGGCACGATCTAGCCGGTTAGGGATCACGAAAGACTTGCGTCACTGGTTAAGTGGTGTTTCACGCTTGATCCTAGGGTGGGATCCTTCTAAGAGACCTCAGCAGGTGGAGAGTAGGAACACTAGATAGGCATAGAATTATAAGGGTTTACGAGGGTGAAGTAGAAAGACTGAGGGTAAATGAAGCAAATTTTGAGGACAATTTATTTAAGCGGGGTAGAATTGTAACATCCCAAAAATTAGAATCTAGAAATACTGTGGAAGCCTTAGGCTGTGAATCCCACCACAAGAAGGTAAATTAAAAGTAAGATGAGAACTTAGGGGTTGGAAGGGAAAATAAAACAAGAGTTAGGGAATTGATTAAGAGTTGTGAGTTTTAAGGGAATCGAGAAGGTAAAAACTAAGTATTAAGCCAAACATGACTGTAGAGTTAGCATTGTAAGAGTCAAACTCAGTGGTAGAAAGGATAGAATGGTGAAGAGGTAAAGAAGGAAGTAGAGACAGTGGAACTAGGGAATTAGATTAAGACTGAAGGAAATAAGCTTAAACGAATTGGCGGGAAGGAAGAGGAGAGGCGTAGACTCAAGGAACCGGGGTATAAAGGTGATAAGTGTTAGAATTAAGTAAATTGCTATGTAATTATAGCACTTATTTATGATGAATTGTTGAATTTATGATCCAATTGCACCCTTCTTTACTTAATTTGTGGCTCTTATAGTTATTGAAATTTAATCTGAATTTGATACTATTTTGATGAAGAAAATGTTGGTTTTTATAGATAAGAAACTAAGGTGCAAGTGAAGCATCAAGTGATCAAGTAGAAGAGTCAGAAGCTGTGTAGAGCAAGACTCAAAGGAAGGGCAAGCTAGGAATTCATCACTGATTCATGCGCTTCACCTGCGCTGAGCGCAGGTAAAGTGTAGGAATGACCCTTCAGTTACTGTTTCCCGCGCTTCATTTGCGCTCAGCGCAGGCAAAGCGCAGGAAACGTAACCCTTGAATTTAAAAAAGCCGTCAGATAATTTTTATGGAGACTTTTGGAGACTTTGGGGAGATTGGGAGTTCTGAGCAGATACGGAGTCGTGAGAAGACTGTGACAGTCTCTTGAGACCATTATGGAGCAAGAGGGAGATTACAACAAAGTTGGAAGGCTTCGTTGTTACTTTTTTTCTTAATCCTTTTGGTTTGTAATGGCTACCATGAGTAGCTAAATCTCTCTTTAGGATTGAACGTAGTCGATTCAATCCCCGATTGTATTTTGGATCTTTGTTATTTAGGAATCCCTATTTTTATAATATTGGTGTTTTTATTTTCGTTCTTAATGCTTAACTTCCTTCTTGTAACGCAGTTATGATTTGATTTATTGAATTAGCTGGGAAGTAGTTTTCTAAATCTGATTTGAGTAAAAACACTCAATAGGTTGAATACCTAGGGATAGGATTCAATTTATTGACAGCTTTTAACAACTGATCTTAAAGCTAGGCAATTTGTTAAACATCCGAGGGATCGGTGTTTAGGGAATTGTTCTAAGAATTTCATACTTGAGGGATCAATGTGAATGAAATCTATTTGTGCTTCAATATTTATAATTATAAATTCCTAGATATCATTGATTTCCAAAATACAAGAGGGGTCCGATAGACGAAGTTCAATCCTAGTTCCTCTCTATTGCTCAATTTCATCCACGTTTCTCTTTGTCTCAATACTTTTATTTGTATTTTTTAAATTCAGTTTTTCATCAACAATCTCAACCATTTGCATCTGTTCTTACTCAATAAGCGTGAATCCCAAGAATTTATTTTGCATTGTTCCTCGTGGGTATGACAACACCTTTTTTTACTATTATACTGTTTGCGATATTGGTATGCTTGCCAAGATCTCAACAAGTATTTTTGGCGCCGTTGTCGAGGAACGGTGTTCAAATTAAATTCTTAGTTCATCTTATTGAGCTGTGAATATTTTGTTTTTATTTTTAATTTTCTGCAAGTTATTTTATTTTTATTCCACTCTTCTGAGCTAACCCTTGTTTTAGCTTCTTGATTTATGCTCTTGCGAGGTGTCTCAAAATCAACTAGAATTTGATCTTGAAATTGAAAGGACATCTTGAAGGAACCGGAGCAAGAACAGAAAGAAAAGGCAAGAACGAACTCAAGGAGACAATCTCAACACTCTCTGTTCAACCACCCCAAATGAAGTAAAAGCTGAAGACATGGCTGAGGAACAAGTAAATCCTCCTCCACCAAGGAGAACACTTTGAGAATATGCTATGCAACAAGGACCACACTATTTCTCAAGCATAGACATAACTGCTACTGTAAAATCCTGATGAAGCCAGCATTCCTGAGTCTCATTAGTGCTCATCAATTACGGGAATGGATCATCAGGATCCTTACACTCATCTCTCTACCTTTTATGAATTGATTGGTACAATGGTTTTTGAGGAAGGTGATTTGGAATCAGTTTACTTACGTTTATTTCATTTCTCTTTGATAGGTAAAGCTAAGGAATGGCTGAAGTCACACCCCAATTAGAGTCAGACTAGCTGGAGCAATGTGGAAGAGAAGTTCTTGAACAGATTCTTCCCAACATCCCGTTATATCAAGGCTAGATCAGACATCTCCACATTCAGGCAGGGATCAGAGGAACCATTTTGTGAAGCCTGAGAGATTCAAGTCTTTACTGAGGAGGTTTCCCAACCGCGGTTTTGAGGATATTGCTCAATTGAATATCTTTTGCAATGGACTCAGACCGGACACCAAGATGATTCTAGATGTTGCAGCAGGAGGCACGATGATGTCAGTGGATGCAGAGCAAGCTACCAGAATTATTGACGCCTTAGCGTTAACTGATCAGCAAGCTCAGCATGGAAGGCAACCAGTTCATAGGAAAGGTGTGTTAGATCTGAGCACTACAGATTTGATCTTAGCTCAGAATAAGATCCTTACTCAGCAAATAGAAGCACTCACCAAGCAGATGTCCAAGTTTCCTCAGCGGTTACATGCAGTGCAATCTAATCTTGGCCAGTCACCACAATTAGCTTGTGACTTTTGTGGAGGTGACCATCCCAATGATCACTGCTCTTACCAAGGCACTCAAGAAGAGAAAGTTAACTACATGGGGAATCAAGGAAGACCAGGCAATTTCTCCAACAACAACCAATTCTCACAAGGTTGGAGAAATAATCAGAATCAAAGTTTTGGGTGGAAGCAAAACACAGGATCTTCCAATACCAGTAGCAACATCAGCAGTATCCTTCAGTGTATGCCAGAACATCAAAGCTGGAAGAGAAACTAGAAGAGTTCATGTAGTCTTCTACCTCCAATCAAAGAATATAGAAGCTGCAATCAGAAACTTGGAAATTCAAGTGGGGCAATTGGCCAAGCAATTTTCTGAATAGCAAAAACAATGTAATTCTATTTCTACCAGAAGCGGTAAGGTAATAGGAAGGGGAATTGGTGATAATCTTGCTGTGGAGGAGCAAAGTTCTAGAGGACAAAGAAAAAGAGAATAATGAAGAAAAAATTGAGAGTGAGGGAGAAGAGGAACAAAAAATTAGTGATTCTGTAAATATAGAAAACAATAAAGAAAAAGAAAAATAGTGTGACAATAAAAAGAGTGAGAATCAAATGTTGGACTATGCACTAAGCTACTCTAAAATTCCTATTCTTTGTGACAATACTAGTGCAACTAATCTTTCTAAGAACCCCATTCATCACTATTTTGGCAATTCACTCCTTTATGAATTATACAGTTTTTTTTTAGAAATAAGGAGTGTATTCCATTACTCATTGTGCCCTTTTTCAATAACAAACAACTAACCAATACCCATTCTTTATGAATAAAATGCACCTATGCTCTCTATCCCTAAGTGTGTAAAGGACAAGGATTATAATGAATAACAAGGCTAGGGTGCAAAATCCAAGAAAATTTCAAGCTCAAATGGACTAACAAAAACAAGAAATATCTTCACAGGTTGGCTATTTGGCACTGAGTAATTTACATTCTAAACAAATTGCCTTAACCACTTTCATGCTTTTCATGTGCAGTAACAAAATCAAAAACTCAAGCAATAGCAATTGACAAGCAACAGTGAAAAACTCTCAAAGGAAATGTTGAGCTTATCTTTATTGAAACTGAAAGAGAATCTTTATATATCTATTAGGATCCACTGATCTTGGACTTTGGTATGAGAAAGGTTCTAGTTTTGATCTCACAGGATACAATGACGCTGACTTTGCTGAGGACGAGATGGATAGGAAGAGCACAAGTGGGAATTGTCAATTTCTTAGAAAGTGCCTTGTGTCTTGGTCTTGAAAGAAACAAAACACAATATCCATGTCCACAAATAAGGCTGAGTATGTCTTAGTTGTTGTGTGTTGTACTCAAATGATGTGGATCAAATCTCAAATGTTGGACTATGCACTAAGCTACTCTAAAATTCCTATTCTTTGTGACAATACTAGTGCAACTAATCTAGCTAAGAACCCCATTCATCACTCTAGGTCCAAGCATATGGACATAAAATCCCACTTTATTAGAAGTCATGTTCAGAAAGGAAATGTTGAGCTTATCTTTATTGAAACTGAAAATCAGCTTACTGATATTTTTACTAAACCTCTTTTAGATGATAGGTTCAACTACATCCTAAAACTTCTGAACATGCGCTCTCTCTCATAAAGGGAAAAGATTAAAACCATTAGAGTTAAAAAAAGAAATCAATTATGTGAGAAAGTGTGTAAGTCAAGTTAAGAATGAGTCTGGATCTAAGACTCAGACTGGGATTAAGTTTAGTCCTAAGACTCAGACTAAGACTGAGACTACATGTAAGACTCTAACTGAGTTTAAGATTAAGACTCATAACAGTAAAACGATAAATAACTGTCAAGGTAACCATTTGCTTGATTCTTAACGACTAGTTTTGAGACTGACGCCTCTAACGGCTAGTTGGTTTAAAAGCCTCAATCTTAGTAATTGTCCATTTATTTCTCAACCAACTAACTCTCTCCTCCATTTCTCTCTTCTATCTATAAATCTTAAGCCTTCTAACCTCACTTCACTGTTTTCCCTATGCGCATTAAGATCCCTATAATAAAAAATCCCTCTTCTCAACTCTCATCCTCTTCCTCATCACCTGAACCATCCATCATGTCTAGCAATTCATCTGCCTCCCATAATGAAGTTACCTCAAGCCAGGAAAGACTCACAAGGTCCTCCTCTCTTCAGCCTAACACTGAACCTGAGAACACGCAAGCTTAGTCTTAGCCACAATCAAAGACTAAGACCAACACTATCTAGCCTCATCCAAGGAAGTCCAGGAGAATAGCTTCAAATGTTGTCAAAACATCTACTTCCAAACAACCTAAATCCCCTGCACATGTGGAACTTACTCAGGCTTCTCCCTCTTCAAAAGGAAAAGAAAAAGTGGTAGAAGTAAAAAAGGAGGAGCTTGTTGAGAGTATGAAGAAGAAGCTCTCTTTTCAGTCTGACTGGTTCGAAAATGACTTGGTTGAAGCAATGTACACTGGATGCTTCATTGTTAGGAAGGTGGTCTTTGGAAGGGTTGTTCTTCCTCTTGAATTATAACACATGAATTGGGACATTTTACCTTACATCAAGAAGCAAGGCTAGGAGGACTATCTCAGTCTCTCCGAGTCCGTCTACCGAAAGCTCACCATAGATTTCTATGCTTCTTGCTCATATATCAGGGGTGAATCTGAGCATGTTCCTCATGTGGTGGCGCATCTCCAGAGTGTGCAGATGGATATTACGGAAGAGACTCTAGAGAGCATTATCAAGGCTCCTATAGCTGGAAACCGTCTCTAAAATGAAAATCAGTGATGGACACAGATGGCATCTAGGTTGAAGATGTGGGTGCATCTCTATTCAGCCAAGCTGAGCTTCATCCCTCCTCCTCCTCTCTCAATCCCTTTGGAAGGTCTTTGTTCTAATTGGTTTCCAAAACTATTTTTCCCCGTGCTGGTACCTTTGACAGAATGTACCTTATTGACCTCATTGTCATGTTCCATTTGAAGAATGGCATTGCGTTAAATCTTCCCTATCTCATTCTAAGTTAAATGGAGCTTTCCTTCAACAATGTTAAGATAAATGCATCTCTGCCTTTTGCTATGCTGGTGACCCGGATCCTGAAGCACTTCAAGGTAGATCTCTCCCAGGCTGAAGTGTCTAAGGAAAAGAAGACCTACTTTGGGAGATCCAACATTCAAACCCTCAAACTTGAAGGTAAATCTATCCTTCCTCCTCATTTCTATTTTCCATCACTAGACTATGCTAAGAAGATAAAGAAGAAGAAGAAGAAGAAGAAGAAGAAGAAGAAGAAGAAGAAGAAGAAGAAGAAGAATAAGAAGAAGAAGAAGAAGAAGAAGAAGAAGAAGCTGACATCAAACTCATCTCAAGCCTCCCCATCATCCAAAATGTCTTGTCTAGAGACCAGGACTGAAAAGAAAAAAAAAACAAAAGAAGAGACATAGTGACGAAGAAGAACCAAAAAGGGAAGCAGCTGATGAATAAGGAACAAAGAAGAAAGAGAAGAAGAAAAAGAAGAAAGTGAAAGTTTCATATCAAGGGGAGCCTGATCATGGTGAGCATAACCAGTCTCACATTTCCACTCCTCCAACTTCACCACATCAACTTCTCCTCCTCCTATGCCATCCCCAATAACACAACTTGTTGCTAAAACTCTTGCTGAGTTGGGAAAAGAAAAGGAAGTCTCAAGGGAACCTTCCCCAATCACTAATGTTGCACCTGAGACTGAGACTGAGGAGCTCGTCTCAACTAGAGATGGAAGTAGAAAGATTGGGTCTCAGGTTCATTCCAATACTCCAACAGCATCATCACCTGAACCCTAGACCTTTATACTCACATATGGTAAGTAATTTGTTAATTCTCTCTTCCAGTCTCCTAGATTTGACCAATCTGGTCCTTCTACTCCTGATAGCAGACAATGTGTGGATCTAGAATTGAGCAAAAAGAGTTGTTAGAGATCAATAAGAACCATGAAATGCAGCTGGAAAAATCGTATGAAAATGCAGAAAAATAAGAGAATTAAAGTGAAAATGGAAGCGAAAGAGAATTGGAATAGGCGCCACTATGAAGGCAACCCCTTCAGCAGATAAGCCTAGAGTGCAGATTCGCCACCAGCCCGTGGAGCAAGATAAAAACCACTATGGTTTTAGCAAAAACCACTATGGTTTTAGCAAAAACCATCAAGCCTCTCAACCTCACAAGGGAGAAAAGAAAGAAAATCTTCAATATTAAAAATGATGATTAAGAGTTACAAGATATGAATTACAAGATGTGTGGATCTAGAATTGAGCAAAAAGAACTATTAGAGACCAATAAGAACCGTGAAATGCCATTGGAAAAATCGTAAAGTGGTCTCTATCTGAGGAATACTTTCAAATGGCTTAGAAGATTCGAGTTATTTCCTTTGGTTAGTTAAACATTCTAACCCATGTCTGAATATACTCAGAAATTTCGAGCAAAGCTTGGCTGATAAAAGGTAGAGATATTTCGAATTATTTTGATACAGAGATAGAGATCAGAAACTTGTACAAAATAGAAAGTAATTCAAACAAAGTTGAGATAATTTTATTCCATGAAGTCAAAATTACAAGAGATATTTCGAATTACAAAGATACTTATACAAATTAAAAGAGATATTTTGAACTATAAAGATTACAAGTAAATACTTCTGAATTCCAAGAAGGAAAGATTATGGTTCGAAGTAGAAGCCTTCATCTCTTGATCTTCTGAGGATTATGGTGTAATCAAATTTCCTTTCTTTCAATCCTCTGCATATTTGAAAAGAGGAAAGCACTTTGAAGGCAAAAGCTTTTGAGAAGAATGTCAGTTTTCTTTTTGCCCTTCGAAGCAGAACCAGCAGGAGTTTAAGAAGAAATTCGAAAATAAAAGATAAGGGCAAAAGAAAATTCTAAAGATTCATTCGAATTAGAATAAAAAAAGGCATTTACCTGAGAAATTTTCAGTGGAACAGAAGTGGAAATTTCTTTAGAAGAAGTGTCAACATTGACATTCTTCGAAGCTTGTAATTATTCAAATGGATTAAATATAGAAATAAAATGGACTTTGAAGAGAAAGTGTAAAGAATACTTACAGTGGATTTCTTTGAAGATCTCGAATCAGAACAACCTGTAGCAGCAGTAGATTGTGACTTCAAAATTTTAGTTCTCTTAACCTTTGGCTGGGAACCTTGATCACTTTCCCAGGTTTCCTCCTCATGAGGATTGGTGAAAACATTTTCAGCAATGGCTAAATAAAAAAAATATATCCCAAGTTCACTGATGAGCATAATTTTACACACACTTTGCACCTTTAATTGCAGCTTTCTTAGAGTATAATTGTAATCAAATTCACTATTTTAATTGAAATTTACCAAATTGGGCTTAATTGGGTTTTAACTATAAAAGTTGCTTAAATTCGGATTTTTAAGCCTATTGACCTACCTGTCTTGTTTTGATGATATTTGGAGTTGTAGGTGTCTGATTGAGGTGATTCCAGTTACATTGGAAAGTTAACATCCGGGGCTTTAATTTATTATGCTATATGGCTATATTCCACTGAGAGACGAGGTGCAGTTTTTAGTTTGTAGTTGACGTTCAGAAGTTGTCTGAAGCTGAGCGGGAACAGCAAGTTTCTTAAGTAGTTACTGAAGTAGTTTTAATATTTTGGGCCTGAAACCTGTTATTATGGGCCCATTTACCTCTGCAATCAGATTAATCTTGTGGTTTAAGAGAGTAGTATAAATAGGGGCTGTTACAATTCTGTTAGGATGTCACTTTCACTTTTTCATTTTACACGGAGGGAAGTTTTAGAGACGCTTAATCTCTCTTCTCTCTGGTTTTTCTAGGTTTTCTTTCTTCTTCTTTTTCTGCATTTTCGTTTTGCTGTTCTTCCTCTTATGGAAGGTTAAACTACTGAGGATTGATTCTTGAGTGATTTCAGATCGGATTCTGAGGTTTATTTCAATTCAAATTTGTATTTCAATTTCTGCAGTAGATTCAATTTCATCTTCTCCTTTAGAATTCTGGTTTAGTTTCTTGAATTGGATTTGAATGCTTGTTGATGATTCAATTCTGTTCTTGACCTAGAATTCTGGTTTAGTTTGCTTAATTCTGAACAACCAACTATTTGCTTAATTCAGGAGGTAAAGGATTAGAAATCTCATAACCAGTACGCTTAGTCTGGTCTCGCAAGTTTGCTTAGTTCTTGAGTGAGATTATTGTTGAATTGATTTACGCTTGTTCGGTTAATTCGAATCTATTCTGGAAATTGAGATCGATGTATTTTTAACTGATGAAGGATCCAATTGTGAATGAACAAGAGAATAAATTTGTTTTCTTACATCGTTTTATCCTTTCTTTTTTACTTGCGAAATTTTGCGCTTAAACCCTAAACCAAAAACCCCCTTGTTTTCTATTACGTTTCTGCACTCTTCAGAAAGTCTCTGAAATTCAGCTTGTTGAGAACTTGTTGAAGTGAACTTGCTGAAGTACCTTCTGAACTATACCTGCTGAAGTGTTCCTTCCGAGATACTTGTTGAAGTTCAACTTGCTGAAGTTCTTTCTGAAATCTGCAATTTGAAATTGCTATTGAATTCCTTGAGAGACGACTTTGGCTTATCTAACCTTTACTATACTTTAATTCATATTATTTGATTGGGTACGACCTCGATCATTCACCAAAGAGAATTAAAGAAGAAGAATTCGAAAATTACATGAAAGAATACCTTGAGGAAAATTTACAACCCTTCCTGCCTCCTAAACTATATCTTTTGGGAAACTAAAAGGATAGGTTAAGGTATTGTATTTGGTCGAAGTAACTTGTTGTTTTAAGGGTGTTTTGTATAATTCGAAAATAAATATAGGTTTGAACCAAGAAGGAGGAGGAAAGGGTTTAGCTAAGGCAAAAGGAGCATTTGGTAAAGAAGGAAACTTTGGAAAAATTTTCGAAGGGTCACTTCGATTCATAAAAGAGTGAAGGTTCGAAAATTTTTGCTTTTTCATTCTTTTTATAAATTTTTTCCTTCAAAACTAAGGCTACCTCAGGGTTTGGGGTTTGGGGTTTAGGGTTTAGTAGTGGTAGTAGTATCGCATAAAACATTATAATCATAGCTACCTACGGAAATAAAGATGAGAGTTTGCTTATTTACTTCCCTTTCCCCATCATCACATATCCAAGATAACTTGTGTGGCCTGGGTGGGGGTGGTAGACAACCCAAGTTTCTCCACCATTCTTGCACTTGCAATGTTAGTGCAACTTACACTATCCACTATTATGGAACAAATTCATCCCTCAACCATGCATCTAGTGTGAAAGACAATTTGTCTTTGCTCATCCTCTCTAATGACTTGACTTCCTAATGATCTTCTTACCATGCAAAGTCTTCCCTCGGTTCTAAACACTTCTTTATTAATTCCATTTTCTTCTTCACTAGTTTCATTAGATGTTTCATCTTCACTAGCACTAGTGTATTCTCCATTTTCTTTTATCAACATTGCCCTTTTATCTGGGCATTGGGAAGCTATGAGTCCCTTTCCAGCACACTTGAAATATTTGATGTCTCTAGTGGAAGTAGAGGGATTCTCATTTGGTGTTTTCGAAGGAGGTGGGTTTGAAGCAACCCTAGAACCCTTAGGTTCTTCCTTCTCTTGGCCTTTCCCCTCATCTCTCTTTTGGGTTTCTTTGTTTCTAGTTGTATAATTAAAGTTATTTCTTTTATAGCTACCCATTCTTTTTAGTTGAGTTTCAATTTTGATGGCTTGGTGTACCAAGTCCTCCATTTCAACATAAGGGTGCAACTCCACTATGTCCCTTATGTCAAAATTAAGTCCATTGATAAACCTTGCCATAGTTGCTTCACTATCCTCAACTATGTTTGCTCTTATCAAAGCAAGTTCCATTTCTTTAAAATATTCATCCACACTTTTAGAACCTTGCTTAAGTGTTTGGAGTTTAGTGTGCAACTCCCTAGTGTAATGTTGAGGTACGAACCTCTTTCTCATGATGCCCTTCATTTCCTCCCAAGAGGAAACCAAAGGAGCATTGCACCTTCTCCTATCAACTTGAAGCTGATGCCACCATACCAAAGCATAATTTTTGAATTCAAGATCTTAACTTTCTCTTCTTCCCTATACCTATGGCAACTAAAGATTTGCTCAATTTTAAGTTCCCATTCTAGGTATTGTTCTACATCATTCCTTCCATTGAAGGTTGGGACTTCTATTTTGACTCCCTTGAACCCTTGTTCCCTTTGAGGTTCCTCTTCTCTCCTATGCTCTCTCTTATGCCTCCTATGGGTATCCTCATAGTATTCTTCTCTATACCTCTTAGGCTCTTCTTCATAGTACTCTTCCCTATGCCTCCTAGCTTCCTCACGCCTCCTAAGCCTCCTATGTTCCCTATTCCCTTCTTCCCTTCTCCTAAGGGTATAACTTGAATGTCTCTCTCCCTCACTTCTCTCAGCATGGTATCTATCTTCACTTCTCACCATACTATATCTACTCTCACTTCCTCCTTCTCAAGTAGAGTGTCTTCTCTCCCTCCTTTTCCTACTTAACTCTTGCCTAAGGTCATTTATTTCATTTCTCATCATTCTTGCCATGTCTTGAATTGCATGTTGCAACTCGGCCCTATACCTTAGAGTCCTAGGTGAAGGAGGTGGTGAGTTCCTACTACCCATTGTTTTTAAGTTTTTTATTATAAAAGGACATTTCCACTCAACCTAAGTGTTTACACTCAAGAGAATCTATTCACTCGTGTATGTCAATCTGTTTAGGCTTTTTCTATAATGAAACATTTTTGCCTCTTCTACTCAAGTAAGGTTGGATTGATCTTCCAAAGACCAACAGTGAGACTTAATCTTAACCCTTCCCAAATAGAAGAGCATGAGCAAAAGAATTAACTACTGATCAGGACTAGGAATTGCCTAAGACAAAACAAGGAATTGATATGACAAACAACAAAAGCAAGCATTCAAGAAAGCTTATACACAAGATTGGAATACAAACAAGACAAGACAAAAGAAATTGCAAAGAGAATTGTTTTTGGTTAATTTTTGAAAAAGAGTTGTCAAACAGTCGTTTTCGAAAAACAGCTATTACAACTCAAAAATATTGTACACAAGAAAATGAAATGAAAAATTATAGTAAAATGTCAACTGTATTGTTGGGCTTTCTTTTTGTTGTTTTTCTTTTTGTTATTCTATATTGTTTTCAGTTTTTGACTTTTTGGGTGTCTTTTTGACTTTTTCTCTTGTTGACTTTTGCACCCTTTTTGCTTTTTGCACCTTTTTTTGTATTTTTTGCTATGTATTTTTTTAAAATCTTTTTGCTTCTTTTCTTTTTCTTTTCTTTTTGCCCCAACAAAAAAATTACAGAAATTTGTACAAAATTACAAAAAATAAAATTCTACCTAAAATATTTTTTTCAAGATTTTTGACTCACAACTGCTCCAAAAAGGTACCAAAAAACAAAACAGAAAAACATATTTCTAAAAACTGTAAATTAAAACGGAATGGCAACCTGATTCAAAAAAATTCCAAAAAAATGCTTAGCACTTTTCTCGAAACACAAAACGGTTTTGGAAACGCGCTTGGTTCAATTTTAGAATGGGAATTAAATTTTGAAGGAAAATCAATAATTGGTATTTTGTTGATTTTCTCCTAATTCTATGAACCAAAAAGCAGCCTAACGGTGAGCATTTGGCACAATGCCAAACAGACAAACAGAACATTAGTAGAAAATTGAACAAGACAGTGCCAGAAAAATGCGCAAAAATGACAAAATTTAAGAAGAAAAATGCGCAAAATTAAATGACAAGAAAGTAAAGGGGGAAACTAAAATTAAAATGATGGGGAGGACAGAAAGTAAATGGCAGAATGTAAATGGCAGAAAATAGAGGCGATAGTAGAAATTAAAAGGATGGGGAGGACAAAAAGTAAATGGCAGAAATGTAGAAGGGATGGCAGAAATGTAGAGGGGATGGGGAGGACAGAAAGTAAATGGCAAAAAGTAAATGGCAGAAAGTAGAGGGGATGGCAGAAATTAAAAGGGTGGGGAGAAGTTGAAATTAAATGGCAGAAAATTAAAAGCGGAAAGTAAAAAGATGAATATATGAATAGTTGATATGGAGATGAACAATTAATTGGTGGAATGGGGAGAAAATGTAGGTGAACGATCTTTGGGAAATGAAGACAACAATGCCTACACTTACCACACTCCACCACAAACAACAGTTAAGACACATAAGCAGTTCAAGAAAAAGTATGAACAACTATGGAAACTTGATCAAGCAATTAATCAAACACTTAGATGGGGGTATTGCGCGACCCAAAACAGCCCCTATACTAGCTCAAATCAAGCAAACAGACAGGCAAATAGAAGCTGCAGTGCAGCAGAAGAGCACCTCAGGCTCAAAACAGTTCAAGTGTCCAACAATTACAAGAAAAATGAGCTTGAATACAGGGAAAATTAGGAAATAAAATCGAAAATTGTGCACCTTGTCGGTGCAGAACCCGCGGCCAAGAATAAAGAGGATGACTCCAATCATCTCCAAAATCAAGTAGCTCTGACTACCAATTGATAGCACCAAGTTTCCCGGATCTAGTTTTGGAGCCAAGCACTGTAAACAAGAAAAATAATTCGGTCAAGATGCCCAAAATAGGTGCAGTAGGTCGCAGCCTAAATGAGGGATTCAAAGGGGAAATTGAAAGAAAAAGTGGAAGAGGAGAAGATGAAATGGACGCCACTGAAGCAGACAACCCCCACAATAGATAAGTCCTAGTGCTAGACACCAATGATTATGGAGAATCAGATAAGTCTCTAGTTGGTTTAAGCAAGAACCACCAAGCCTTCTCTACTCACAATTGAGGAGGAAATTGGGCAGAATGCCTTTACTAATTCATCAAAATTACAAATGCAAGAGAGGAGCCTCCTATTTATAGGAGTGAGGGGGTGGCCAAAGGGAAAGAAAAATAGGGAAAATACAAGATGACTCAAATACTTCTCCTAATGGGATTTTATCCCATGACTCTTGGCTAATAGCTAAGCTAGCACTTAAGCGACTAAAACTAAGAAATTAGCGCCCCACTCTTGTAAGAAAAGGAAAATTTACATGTATGTCCTAGTTACAATTAAAACTCTAATTAAGCTAATTAAATCCTAATTAAGATGAGTCTCCTTGTTGACTTGAACTGCTAAAAATGATGCTTCATTAGTGCTTACAGAATTGACTAGACCACTGGTTTCTATTATCGTTGTTTGCAGCATGCATATCGAGATGGTCGTCTTGAGCAGATAGTTTTGAGACATCTTGGGGCTGTAGATTGCAATGCTGTAATTTCCAAAGACATCAGGTTGCTCTGCATTTTCATAGTTCTTACCTCTGATCTTTTGTTGTTTGACCTTTCTAATTTCACTAACTTAATACGTGATGCTATCAAGCTGTCAGATTTCCTTGCTAACATGCATTTAAGATGAGGGGTGATGTTCATATGTTCTGTTGTACTTTCAAACTTCTGTTTCCCTTTACTTAAATTGAGGATGACTTTTGTACATGGAATTATGCATAATAATAAAAATTATGCGGTATTTACCCAAGTTTGATGATCATGTGAATGGTGATTTGTTTGATTGGTATCTAGAGGCAACATCACATTTTGTAGCTTGTCATATTATCTCTTACATAAAGAAGTTTGTGTTTTTAAGTTACTATGGGTTGGGGGTGAGGGAAATAAAATAATAAATGGGTCACTATACTTCTAGCCTATTGAATGGGTCAATATGTGCCTCTATAATGGTTTACACCAAAGTGTCTCATACATCTGGACATATGATATTGAATAGAAGGAACAGAGAGAAGAAAGGAATTGACTAGTATTTTGTTGTTATTTAATGAAGGATCACACTACGTAGAAGTTAGCACCATTTCTGTGGGGCCTTTTTAAGAAATATTTTAAAATAAGAATGCAGGACATGAAAAAGTTTATGGACTCTTGAATGATCAAAGAAAAAAAGACCAACCCATAATCTATAATATTGGGGTTATTTATTTTTGTAGGTTTTGTTCCTAATTATTTCACTTTCCTTACTTATAATATCGCCATCCAATCCTTTTAGGGTTGTGCAAAGAAAAGAAACATATTCTATTTTCTCTATATATTTTAGTGCCTTTACTAATATATATATTTTGAAGATATTTATTAGTGCCTTTACTAATCAAATTCAAGTTACAAATGGAAGAGAGCTCACCCCTATATATAGGTGTTGGGGGCGGCCAAAAGGGGGAGAAAATACAAGAAAATGAAAGATGAGTAAAAGCTATCCTATATGGGTTTTGAACCCATGTCCTAAGGCAAGAGTAGCTCAAGTATCTACTTAACCACTAAAACACTTAAAATAGCGCCCCACTCTTAATGAGGTGGATTAGGGAAATTACAAATTAATCCTTCTACATTAATCCTAATTAAATGGAGTCTTGCATGTTGACTTTGGTCCAAGAGTCAAAGGTCATAGGTTGACCATGAGTGGGTTGACCAAAATGTTGTTAACTCACGCCTGGCTCAGCTCCAAGCTCTCCTAGCAAGCCCAAGCTAGCTATCAGCTCACCAGCTCCCACCTATCAATACAGAAGTCCACTGACAGATGCCATCAAGAGGTAACTCTATTTATAAAGAAAAGTCATGAGTAGTAACATAAATATGCAAGCATGAGATTCAGTGAACTGACAAAGATTAATTAAGATCTTTTGACTAAGATCAGTTTCAGACTGAAAGTGTGAGGTGTCTCAAGCTAACACGCGGCATATATTGAAAGAAACACCCAAATCTGATAAACGTTTTGAAGTGAATTTCGAATTCATTATATTTAACTTAGCTCAAAGGAGTTTCAGACTTGAAAGATTTTTCAAAGGTTTCATCTAAAAACCTTGAAGATTTCGAATCCAACATGGTCAGAATTACTGAATATTTCGAATCTAACACGGTCAAATGCTCTGAAGATTTTGAATCTGACACAGCCAAATCCTTTGAAGATTTCGAGATTAGACTTAACCAAATATTCTGAAGATTTCTAGTCAAGACTTATCCATATTTCCTGAGGATTTCTAATCAAGGCAAAGCTAAAAGTCATGGAGATTTCAAATGAATATCGATCAAGTGTTTTGAAGATAATTTCGAATCAAAGTTCAACATAGAAGAGTGGACACGTGGAAAACATCTAATGAAGTCAAGACACCTGTTCGGCCACAGATGAGGCAGTTAGGATTTTGTCATATGTGTTTGTTGTAAATTAGTTGACCGTTAGGGTCATAAGTCTATAAATAGGACAAAGTAGCAAGTCCTAGGAACGGATTTTTCTCCATTCTACATACTTAAGATTCACTCGAAAAAGCATATTGTCTTAACATTTATATAGACTACTTGCCACATAGAGAAGGTTCAAAAAGTATGTCAGTTTGAGAATTCGTCACTTTCAATACAATGTTCTTAAAATATCTCTTACTTTCTTTCATTTTCTTTTACTTCTTTATTTACTTTGTTTCTAGTCATTTACTTTTTCCTACTTCTTACTTCTTAAAAAGCGCCAAATTATTTTAGAATCCACCAAGAGGACTTGATTCCAGTCCCAGATTGTTCATAGGAATATTTAACTATATTTAACTAAAAAATCACCACGAACAAGAGGATGGTTGAAGTCCGTTGAGAAACATCCATTAAGAGATAGCATTTAATGCTATTGAATCCGTTGTGAGATGATCTCCTGACACATTGCAAAGGTTGCAGACTGCGCTCTCCTTCTGGAAAAATGCATAGCAGACTTTCCTCTTTTGTGCATGAGTTTCAAACAATTGAAAAGCACTGATCTGCATGCCTTGAAATGGAAAACTTATTTGTGTGTTAGAGAAAGATGCAGAGACGCTTTGACTCCAAGAGAGATAACTTCATAGGGTTTTACTCCTCAGAAATCTTCAGTCTTCAGAACATCTTGTAGTCCACGTTAGCAATCTTTAGAGGGCTTCACACTTCAGATGGTTTTGGACTTCAGACGAATTTATGTCTTCAGACAATCAGCGCTTTAGAGAGCTTTACCTTCATATTACTACGCTTCTTCAGAGAGTCTCGTTACTTCAGAGAACTTGACTCCTTCAGACAGTTTTGTCACCATAGATGATGTCTTAAATTCAGATGTTTAACTTATCTAAAATCAAAAAAAAAAAATCCATTAAACGCATGTGATGCTTTTCAATAGTTAATAACAAAATATGTATTCATTAAAACATAGAAGTTAAGTTAGTTCTCTTAGAAATTCTTTTATAAATTTCTTGAGATTCAATAGATAAAGTTTCATAACTTGATCTTGTTACCTGTGTTAGCGTATTTCTGCACACTCAATCATGTCAAATCTCATGAAACGCATTAGTAACTTAAGAACAGCAAATCTTAAGTTTGATCTAAAGGTTTGTTATCATTAAAACCAAATCACATAGGGTTTTGACTCTTACATCCTCTTCCTTCGATTCCATAATTTGTTCCACGCTCGGCTGAGTCTCCCTCAAGCTCAACTTCTTTCCCTGCCAA
Source organism: Sesbania bispinosa (assembly GCA_026901365.1). Classification (NCBI taxonomy): domain Eukaryota; kingdom Viridiplantae; phylum Streptophyta; class Magnoliopsida; order Fabales; family Fabaceae; genus Sesbania; species Sesbania bispinosa. The sequence continues at coordinate 324,245 of QLOH01000033.1, forward strand.
ATAGTTCCAAGTCTTTGTTTTCGCAAAAGGGAACTGCAAATCTGAATCTTAGCTCATATAATACAACTAAGATATCAATACCTGAGATTCAGGGGGAATAACAATTCAGGGGGAGTACAAATTATCTGAATACAATTCTCAATCTTAGATAGCCAAATCTTTACAAACTTATGGGTTTGCCATCATAAAAAAGGGGGAGATTGTTAAGACAAACTCACTCTTAGGTGTTTTAATGACAACAAACCCTTCAAGAATGTAAACATTGTGATCATATCTAAGATTCCATTGTGTTACTAATTGTGCGTTGAGTAGTTCAACTCTTATATTCTAAATTGCAGATTACAAGCCATGAGAGCCATAACACACAAGTTCACAAGCAAGTCTCAAGTTAAGATTCAGCAAAGCCAAGTCATACTAAAGAATCATCACAGTGCATACTGAGACCAACAAAATCTTAGATCCAAAATGATGCTAAAGGCAAGGAAAATCAAGATACACAATCAAAGAAGAGGATCATATGCATAAAGCCAAGAAAAAGACAACCTAAGACTGGCTAAGCTCTGACTCATAGTTAATACTGAGACTTAGACTTGTACCTAAGATTCAAGAGCTGAGACTAAGACTCAGATGCAAGGGTTAAAAGTCAACACAAGTATCTGACACATATGACCATTGGAATGAAAGAAAGTACAATCCTCTCTCTCCTACAACGACCAGAATAACAGTTAGTTTCAGATGCCTATAAAGGAAAGCCTCATAAGTTCTGAAGAGAGAGATATTGATGCACAATTCTGAAGAATCAAAGTCTCAGTGAATCTCATCTCACACGCATTTACATATATCAAGATCTCAAACATCTCTTTCATTTTAGTCTTTGATTATAACTTAAAAGAGTGATTATACCTAGCTAAGCTTACTGTCTATTCGTACCTATACGATTATCTAAGCTAGACCAACCCAATCTTACCCAGTCTCAACCAAGTTAGGAATTACCTAAGTTTGGTGTTAGTAAGTGTGAGCCTGGAGAGGCACTGTAATAAGAATACTCAAGGTGTGGGCCTAAAGAGGCAGAGCAAAGAATACTTTTAATTGATTGTTGTCATAGTGAAAAATGTCACAAGGTTGTGAGGACTAGACGTAGCCCAAGGTGTGAGTGAACCAAGATAAATCTTTGTGTATCTTTTCTCATCTCTACTACTTATTTGTCTTACTTAATATGATTCTACCTAAGCTCAATCTGACTAAGATAATATAAGTAACAGAACATTAAGAAAATCCTTATATGCTCATTCTTAAATTAACATGCATTCTTTCTTATCTAACTGAGTTTGTCTAAGATTGGTTTCAAGAGTCAATATGAGATTCTAAGCTAAAAGGCTTAAGAGATAAGATCAGATTGATCTCAAGCTTTCAGGAACAAAGTTTAAAGTCCCTATTCAACCCCCCTTTAGAGACATCCAGCCAACTTCATTCTCTACTACTTGTCACCCATAAACTGATGGGCAAACTAAGCTTGTTAATAGGACCTTAGGCATTTTATTAAGATCAGATGTTCAAAAAAGCTTAAAATCTTGGGATACCTATCTACCTCTTGTAGAGTTTGCATACAATAGGATCTAGCATTCAACTACAATGCATACTCCATTTGAGGTTGTATATGGTTTTAATCCTCTTACTCCTCTTGATATTTTGCCTATTCCTAACCCTTCTTTTGTTGAGCACAAGGATGGCAAGGCCAAAGCTGAGTTTGTTAAGAAACTCCATGCTCAAGTTAAAGCTAATGTTGAGCTCAGACTAGAAACTCAGACAAAATCTTCCAATAAGGGTAAAAGGCGGATGGTATTTGAACCAATGATTGGGTTTGGGTACATTTTCACAAGGAGAGATTTCCCACTCAGCAAAAGTCTAAATTATCTCCAAGAGGAGATGGCCCTTTTCAAGTCTTGGAACACTTGGGTGACAATCGTACAAGACCGACCTTCCTGGTGAGTATGGTGTGAGTGACACATTCAATGTTGCTGACTTATCTTTGTTTGATGTAGGTGATGACTATCCAAATTTGAGGACAAATCCTTCACAAGGGGGAGGGGATGATGGCACAGCTAAGGAGTCACCTACTGAGACAACTATGGGAGGCTTGAGTGGCCCTATGACTGGAGGAAGGGCTAAGAAACTAAAGGAAGAAATGGGTAAATTAGTGACCTTTATTTTTAAGGACATTGTCCTACGGGAAGGCACTATTGACCCCCAGCTAGGACACATGGTCCTATGTTCCACCTTAGAGTAGGATTTCCTTTGTATTTTATTTTTAATTTTATTTTCCTCACAATTAGCTAGTAGGATGTGCTAATTCCTTGGCTTTATTGGCAAAGATGAAGTTAGGCTAATTAGGATAGGAGTCTTGGGTTCAACACCCAAGTTAGAAGGTTTTATTTTCCCTTTTTTCCTTTCTACTTGGCCGCCCCTTTTACTTTATAAAAGTGAGCCTCTCCACTCTTGTATGGGTTAATCAATATTTTAAATAGAAAGCTTATGCTTCATTTCCTCCTCCTGTGAGTTGAGAAGGCTTAATGGTTCTTGCTCAAACCATGGTGATTCTTATCCAGCTCCATGAGTCGAAGGCGAATCTGCACTCATGGCTTATCTGCTGAAGGGGTTGCCTTCACCAGTGGCGCCTACCACCTCTAATCTCTTCCATTTTATCTTTTATTTCCTTTAAAATTTTGCACCTATTTGCTACATATAGAAGCTGAATTCTCTTTGTTTCTAGCTATTCTAACTTTATCTGATGCTCAATTCTAGATTCGTATTCACTTTTTATCACACATGGAGAGGCAATTCCCAAAGAGGAAGAAGATCGATCCCAACCCCCAAGCTAGAGGAAGAGTCTTTAGTGGTGAAAGGGCATCTGAGGCTGACAATCTGATGCAAGGTGAGTGTATAATGAATGATAAAAAAAATTATAGTTTTGTATGACTCTAGGGAAACCCATTCTTACATTAGATATGATCGTGTAAAGAAATTTCACTTGATTGCCACTCTTTTACCCTATAACTTGAATGTCATTACCCCAACCAAAGAGACTATTCAACTTTCCCTTGTCTGTTTGAAATGGCCTATTTTTATTCAAGGTAGAGCTTTTACTGTTGATTTAATATGTATACTCTTGAATGGTATAGATATTATCTTTGGCATGAATTGGATTTCTGTTAATCAGGTGATACTTGACTGTTATAATAATATTGTTGTTATTTCACCTTTCCCCTTGAAAGAGACATCATCTGTTTTTTTGTCCAGTAGTACTCAAATTTTTGAATACCTGACTCATGGAAGTTCATTTTACATCTTTAAGGACAAACTCCAATCTGAGTAGAATTTATGTAGTAAATGAATTTCAGGATGTCTTCCCTAGTGAGATTTCCACCTTGCCACCTGATAGGGTGTAACTCCTAGAGCTAAATGAACTTAAGACCCAACTTGAGGATTTAATAGCTAAGAACTTCATTAGGCCTTGTGTGTCGCCATGGTGATCACCTGTGTTTCTAGTTAAGAACAAAAATGGGACCATGAGGTTATGTGTGGATTATAGGCAGCTAAACAAAGTGACCATCAAGAATAAGTATCCTTTCCCTACGATAGATTATCTATTAGACCAACTTAAAGGGGCTTTAATTTTCTCTAAGAGAGACTTAATATCAGGTTACCATCAGATCAAGATTAAGAAGGAGAATTTCTGATAACAGGAAGGATATGGATCTAGAATTGGACCATAAACTCAGTTAGATCAAGCTTAAAATTAGAGAAATATGGGCATAAAGTAAGGAAATAGGTGCAAAATTTTAAGAGAAATAAATTTAAAAGATGGAGAGGAAGAAAAAGATGATTGAAGACGCCACTGATGGAGGTAACCCCTCTAGCAGATAAGTCTCAGTGTTGAATTTCCACCAGCTCCTAGAGCCGAATAAGATCCTGAATGGTTTGGGCAAGTACCATCAACCCTTTTATACTCTCACTTTGAGGAGGAAATAAGTTCAAGGCTTTGATTAAAAATGATGATTAAGAGTTACAAGTGATGGAAGCCTCTCTTAAATAGAGGAAGAGGGCGAAGCATAAGGAAAAATAAAAGGAAAAAATAAAATTAACCTAGGTGTGGATTTGAACCCATGACTCACTACCTAAAATAGATGGAAGCTACTTAACCAATAAACCCCATAAAAGTAGCGCCCCTAATCCTAGAGTATAAGAAAAGTACAACAAAAAATAAAATACAAAAGGAAACTATCAAACTAAGGTTCCATGTCCAAGACCCTACTCTAAGATAGTGCATAGGGTCATGTGTCCTAGGCTAGGGTCATTAGTGTCCATTCGGAGTTCAACATCCCTAAAAATGTGGGGTACTAATTTAGTCAACCCTTCCTTGATTTTCTTGGTCATTCTCCTAGTCATAGGACCACTCAGTCCTTCCATAGTTATATGTGTAGGTGATTCCTTAGCCTTGGCGCTATCATTCCCTCCCCTTGCGAAGGATTTTTCCTCAAATCTAGAATATCATTGATGAGCATATTTTTATACACACTTTGAACCTTTAAATTTAGCCTTATTGGATTGTAAATATGATTAATTCCACTGTTTGAATTGGGATTTACCGAATTGGGCTTTAATTGCAAACGTTGCTTAATTTCGGATTTTAAGCCTATTGACCTATCTGTATTATTTTGCTAATATCTAGAGTTGTAGGTGGTCGTTTGAGGTGATTCCTGTGACACCCACAATTTCCCCTACCAGTATATATATAAGATAGAGAAAGTTTAGAAATAAAAATTATGAGGTATTTAGGAACTATTGATAAACAATCAAATTTAGATTTTTGGAACTATCCAACCACAATTTTAAATTATTTTTTCCTAAAGAGGAGTTTGGGAAAAAGACCTAAATACCCTTAGTAATTGTACAGTTAAAGAAAATATAAATTTAATTATAAAAAATATCTAAAACTTAAGGGGATCTATATTTTTAGTCAAAATGGTCTTATTATAATTAATAATTAATTTTAGAAATTAATTTAGAATTTTTCTGGCACTTTTGGGCAATAGGACCAAAACGCCCCTGGTTGGCATTGCAATCCTAGCCAGTATATGAAAATTCGTGGAATAATATGGAAAATATATTTTTGGACTTTAATAGTGGATTAAAACCCTGTTGAGTCTCAGAATTAATTTAAATATTTAAATTAGATTTAAGACTCATTAGTCTCAGGTTTTAATGATTAACAAATTAGATCATATAAGAACGGGTTCTACTAAGAAAGGTATTGTTTTGTGCATTGTGTTTTAGGTAACAAGATGAAGCATCCATCTGAAGACAAGAAGACGAAGATAGCTAAGGAAGCGGGTAAAAGAAAGGAAGAGAAAATCCGAAGAAAGATGAAGCAAATCTGAACAAGAAGAAACGCGGAAAGAAACCTAGTAGAAGAAACCTGCTAAAGAAAAATGACATACTGAAGGAAGAACAAAGAATCAATCTGCTGAAGGAAGACATACTGAAGGAAGAACAAAGAATCAATCTGCTGAAGGAAGACATACTGAAGGAAGAACAAAGAAGCAATCTGCTGAAGAAAGGAACTTGCCGAAAATGACCAACCTACTGAACCAAAGAAAAAGACCAAAAGAAAAGGAAAAGGAGAATGAAGAAGCAATAGGCTAAAAAGAAGAATAATATAGCAAACTATCTGAAGAAGTCAAGTTATATGAAAAAGAACATCACGGAAATTATCTGAAGAAAAGAAAGAGTACATCTGGGAAAAGCTGAAATGAAGATAAACTACATGCTCATGAAGAATGAAGAAGAAAGAAGCAACCATCCGAAGCAAAGAAGAAGAAACTCGCTGAAAGCGTCTCCAAGATAAAAAGCTACATCAAGCTGAAGTAATGAACTTGCTAAAAGTATGTGTATACTAAAGTTGAACCTGCTGAACACATACTTTCTGAACGTGATGACGTGGCATTTCAAACTCTCTGAAGAAGAAGAAGCCAGACACGTCATACAACTTTTTGAAGATATATGAGTCAATCTGAACAACTTATTTAAAAGACTCAAGTCTCAGCAAACATGAGTGGTGAAGCTAAATTGATGCAAAGAAAAGCAAAGGCCTTAGGGCTCAGCTTCAGAACCCAACATGAAATAGGAAGCCTACTAAAGAAAAGCAAATAGTGGTCAGAGATAGGTCAGCGTTGCTGCACACCTACTTCTGTATCTCCTCTGCAACACGTTATCAGAAGCATGTACCTCAAGTGAAAAGAAAAGCAGAAAGCTCAACGGAAAAAAAGGAGAAGTCTAACGGATCTTAGCATTCTATCTCCTCACACTCACAAGAAGAGAAATGAAGAAAGAAGAAGAGAGAGAATATCAACTTGCTGAAGAGGAAGAAAATCTCTCATGATTAAGAGCTTATCTACAGGGTGTCAGAACCAAGTCATATGCACACCTAATTTGCTTAAGAAAGAAGCTACCAAATGAGAAGTTATTTCACAACGGCTCTATGAGTTTAATCATTTCTTCTCAACGGTAAAATCAAGCAGTCTTCAAACGGCTATATTTCCAGAACATATAAATAGCCTTAAGAAAGTCTTTGAAGATGCGGATGGATCGGCCAAATCCCTAAAGATTCATTCATTGGGAACTAACCAAAATGGGCTGCCATGAACTCTCAAACATCTATCTTTGAACCATGGAAATTTTATCAAGCCCACAAAAGAAATTGGCCAAGCTCAATACAGATCATATCAAGCCAACCTTCTGATCCTAAAGAGATGATTTAGAGCTTAGAATTAAATACTTGTATCTCTGTTATACCTTGTACTTAGAAGCTTTATCTTTGTATTTTGAGTTGTACTCAGTAATTCCTATGTACAAGAAAACTGAAGTTTAAGTTTCTCTGAAACTTAAACCAATTCATCTTTGTAAACACAATATGTATCAGAGAACCTAGAGAGGCTTGGAGGAAGAAAGAATACTCTGGAGAGCCTGAAGAGGCTTGGAGGAAGAAAAAATACTCTGGAGAGCCTGGAGAGGCTTGGAGGAAGAAAGAATACTCTAGAGAGCCTGGAGAGGCTTGGAGGAAGAAAGAATACTCGGTTTAAGCCTGGAGAGGCTTGGCTAAAAAGGAATACTTGGTTGAGAGCCTAAAGAGGCTTGATGATAAAAGAATACTTGTATCTGTGATCAGATAGTGGAAAATCCAGTGGTGGTTTGCCCTGGGACTGGATGTAGCTCACTGGGTTAGTGGGTGAACCAGGATAAATTCTTGGCTAAGTCTTCTCTATCCCTTAAACTATTTTAATTCAGTTTTTATCTAACAAAGGGGATTTAAAAGTATTTAAGTGAGAACTTTACTTCTGAATTAAACTCGTTATCAAACTACTTTGAGTTTGAACCCGGTTCAGAAGGTGATCAAAACTTCAGACTAAAACTCATCGTCTAAATATTTTCAGAAGTTATTCTCTCTACCCTTAACTCTTTACTCTTCGCTATTATCTTATTATTTCTAACAAGGGCAGGGTCTGAAAAGTGAAGTCACAATCAACATAGTAAAACTCCATTCTTGACCAAATCGTTTTGAAAAAGAGTACTTACTGAACCTTCTGAAGTGGGTTCAGCAAGTCATTTAACAAATCAGTTTTTATCAAGTTACTGAAAACGTTTAATACATTAGTGTAAAACATTTTTAAAACATGTTTTCTATTTTGAAGTTATTACTTATCAAAATCAGTTTTAAACAATTTTCTAAAAGGTTATCATTAAACCTTATGAAGTGATTTCAGAAAGTACATTAATACTTATCAAGTTCAGCAAGTCTCTGAAAAACTCTCGTTCATTAGCCTATGCTTAACTCTGATATTATTTACTATTTGGCAAAAGAGTTTTTCATAATAACCTACATAGGTTAATTAAATGGTAAGATGTTTATGAAAAAAAGGGATTTCAGAAATGTACCGTAAAGTTTTGAAACACTATTGAACCCCCCTTCTAGTGTTTCCTGTGGTCCCAACAAACCCTATTTATAACTTTATAGAATTTTTCTGTGTAACACCACAATTTTTCTATTTGCTTACTCTTGTTGAAATTTGATTGTTGTGTGTGAAAACTGAAAAAATTGGGAAATAAGAGAGTTTAAGTGAGAAGTGAGTTCTAATCACATTTTTAGGCTTAAAATAGGCTAGAACAATTATAGGAATTTTTCTAGAATTTTTGGAAATTTTTGGTGTGAAATTACATTGTTACCCTACTCTTTTTGGAAAATGACCAAATTACACTTGTAACAAATCCGAAAATTTCTCCAACATTTCACCAAAATCCCTCATTTAAAGCCTTCACATATCATGTGCAAGGAGAAGGAATCACAATTAGCTTGTTTGACACACTTCCTTAGTCGAAAGTAAGAAAGAAAAGCCTACATCATGATGCATCACATTACAAGTGTCATTTCTTCCTTACCACATGCAAAAGTAACCTTTTCTCTAAAGGGAATCCTGCATGTGGTCAGGGTGCAGCGGAATAAATGGATTCCCTCCCTTGTTATGATCATTAATGCGAAAACACGAATCAAGGCATAAAAGGCATAAAATATAATGACATACCTTATTAGGATTACGAACGAGGCAATAGCAGCCACGTCTCTAGAGGTGTCCACGCCAACAGCCGAACTAGGAAACCCTCCTCAACTCTGCTAGTATTGTGTTGAGAGTAAGAGCGACTACTCATGTGTGTAGGGTAATACATCTCATGCTCTATTTACAGAGTGGTGGATAGGGTTTTATCCTTCACTCCCTTATCCGTAACACATATGGGTCTGGCCCATTAGGTTATAATTCTAATCAAATTAGAATTATTATCTTTTCTTAGAGGCTTGTTGTATGCGTGTGACCCAATAGGCTTTTAATATTTGGTTATGATATTAAAATAAAACCCTTTTATATTTAATATCATAAATAGTGAGGGGTATCTAGCAATACATCACTACTACCCAAATATTGAGATTATAAACAATTTTGACGAATCGTATTTTATGATAATAATTTATATGATCTGTCCCTTTGCCCAAGTATCTAATTAAACACAAGGGCATGGAATGTGTCAACCTTGTATAGTTCAATTTATGTTTTCTTGATCCCCAAGTAGACTGTACAGAAAATAAACATCTCATGTTTATCCTCCTGAGCATGGCCATGCATTTTGCAGTCTCACTTTATCAAGAGGCCTAAGATATAACTCCTGTTACATAGGAGGGACAAATCTCATCTAGGTCACTCACATTCCACCACATAATTTACTATGTGTCCAAATAACAACTTTATGATCACCTTGTTATAGGTAATGTTTGATGATATTTAAAACACATAATTCCTTATGTAGGAATCGTAGTGATTTCAGGTCAAAGGAGATATAACATCTATCAATTTAAGAAACGTTCATGACACTTATGTAACAATCCATGCAACGTTCTTAAGGTGGGTCTGTCCAATACACCATTACTCTTAATGTGTACCTATATGAGTGCATGATATCTCATATCCATGATCCGTGAGATGTGATCATCAATGAACTCACATACTGGTCTAAATGCATCTTTGTCCTAAGATGATACTTGACCAGGGACTATTTTAAGAATAGTTCTTCATAAGATCTCACGATCAAGTTATCTACTTGATTTCTTATGAAGTTTAAGCTTACTATTCTAAGGACAATAATTATATTCTAAAAGGATTAATAAATGAATTGCCTTTATAAAATAATAATATGATACAAGTGATGGATGTTCATAATAAAACATATAGGTCTCTAGTGCATACACTAACAATCTCCCTTCTTTCTCCTCAAACGGTCGTGAAACACTCTTCCCCTTCTTCTCTCCATTTTCATTTTTCACACTTTGTTAAAGGTTTCATTGTTGAACCTTTAACTCAAAAATCTTAGCCTTCATCCATTAGAAAAGTTGCTTGGGAGATCAAGAGGAACTTAAAGAGGGAAAAATCTTTGGAGTTGGTGGAGTTTCTCAAAGTTCATCCTCCATTGTTGGGAGCTTGGATTTCATTAGGTAAGGGGGGAGAACCTTGAACTCTAGTAGGATTTATGGCTAAAGTAAAAGGGTGACCCTTGACCCTTTTTCCCTCTCCCTTTTTCTTACCTTGAAAATGAATGTTGGAACCTATTTCCCTTGAGAAATGGTTCGGCCAAGCTTGCTTGGATGTGTTTCATGTCTTTAAAAATTATTTGATGGTTGAAATGTGTTGATGTTTTGATTCTAAGTGCATGCAAGCTATCATTTTGATGTTGAAACCTATTTTTCTTGAAATAGGGTTCGGCCAAGCTCCCTTGAGTGTGCATGCATGTTTTTAAAATTTGTATGATGATTTTAGATGCATGCAAGTTGTGATTTGAAGTTAGAAAATTGTTTGCTTGATTTGATCATGAAAATGGAACTTTTGGCTATGTGTAAAAATATGAACTTTTCTATGAATATTGGTATGTTTGGATGAAATAACATGAAATTATTGGTTTGGAGTGATTGTAGGACATCATACTTGAGTTTTATAATTTTTGAGAATTTATTGAATTTTGGCGAAATTCATGGTGTTCTTGATGGTGTTCTTGAAGATGAATATGTTTGATCTTGAAAAGTCGATGGAATTGGTGTTGTTATGTTTATGGGCCTTAGTAGCCCAATAGGTTAAAAAGGTTTAAGAACTTAAAGTAACAAGTAAAGGTAAAAGATGACAACTTCCATTGTAAAATGATAAATCAAATTCGGGTAAAAAAATAAACCTATGTTAAAGTCACCATAAAACTCATGTTACTTGGTAGAAACTTAATAAAATGGACCCTTATGAGTTACCTAACCATTGGCCCTTTAGTTTAGGCCCAATACCTTCAAAAAAAACTCATAAAACTCACCATAAGGCCAAACAAAAATAATGAATGGACATTGGGCTTGGATTAGTGTTGGGCTTCAACTCTAATCCTACCCATAAAGATCAAGATTCAAATTAAGTTAGTAAGCCCACTAAGTCCAAATCACTTAAGTTGATAAGTTAAGGAAGAACTAATTAATATTAACCTTAATCAACTCTAATGAGGATTAACCCTAATCTTAATCAAGATTTGACCTAATCGAGTCTAATTATAGTTAAGTCTTAATTGCACATGCTCATAATTAATCTTAATCATTAATCATTAATGATGTGTTAATAATATGATTAAGACCTAATGACGATTAAGGACTAATTAATTATGGTTAACCTTAATCAAGTTTAATTAAAAGTCTAAACCATGATTAGGAAAGAGATTAAGGGATGGTTAAGAGTTAATTAGGGACTTAAGTGAGAATCAAGACCTAATTAGGAAAGATTAGCATTAATCATAGCTTAATTAAGGAAGATTAACCATATCTAAGGTATAATTAGAGATTAAACCTAACCATAATTGGTTAATTAAGGGTTGTTAAACATATTAAACCTTTATCAAGGAAAGATAGACTCAACTAAGGAGGTAATACCTAGGAGAAGTACTATTAATAAGAAACAACCATACGCCTTAGTAAGCTATAGGACATATGTGAAAGTGATCATTAGTCTTAAAAGACGAATGAATATAACTTACTCTAAAAGCTTGTGACAAACACACCCTTCTCGCATAAGACTTGAGGAGCCTAGTGAGAGAGTGTGGATTGGCCCAATATGGGGTTTGGTTCTCCTTACGAAGGAAAGACATTGAAACGGTGTCGTGCCGCGGGGAGTGGTTACGTGGAAGGATTCAATGGGCTTTGCCAGTAAGGAATGTGTGTGCTGAGAAAGCATTGTTTGGTTTTCCTTGCGAAGGAAAGACATTGAATCGGTATCGTGCCGCGGGGAGTGGTTACGTGGAAAGATTCAATGGGCTTTGCCGGTAAGGACTGTGTATGCTGAGAATCACTGAATGTATGACATGCATCATAAAGCATTGATGATATCTAAGGTTGGGAACCTTACGACCTAATATGGCAGTGACACTTTGGTATAGTGTGAAACTGGTTGGGACTGGTGCACTGGGTTTTGCAAAGAACTCCAGCGGGTCCTGAAAGGGACGCCAGCCCTGAGGATAGTTAAGTTCCAGACTGAACATCATGGAACGTAGGCTAGCTCCCTGCCATCGAGTTCATGGGGATCAAACTTGACTATGCCTGTCGCTCTCAAGGTTCCGAGGTCAATTGAGATTGTCTGGAAGGTTTACAAAAGAAAATTTGGCCAAAAGAAAATATATGAGCAAGGCTCTTAGTACCGGGCTAGTACAGACTCTAACTCCTGATACGTTGTCCATATAGGTTGTGCAGTTGTTGTGTGCACTGTGGTGGTGATTTTCCCAGGCCCTCATGCATTGCATGGTACATGGTAGTAGTTTGAAATCCTTGGTAAATGACATGGTTGCTTGCATTGCATGAGCATATCACGTAATTTTATGATGTTGTGACCCTCTATGTGAATGATTGTGTTTATTGTTGTATGAATAGCGTGAATTCCCGTATCTGTTTACTTTAGTCATTATATCATGCGTTAAGTGAGTTCATGTAAAGTGTTCTCACCCCCTTGTCTTTCTTTTTCGTTGTATGTCACTCTTTTGGCACCTAAAGGGCATGGACTCTGGAAGGATGCATGTTGTTCTGAAGATATACGTGGCGTTCAGGTTGAACCGGATCTTGACGAGTCGAGTGGTAGTGTTAGGGATATATATATATAAGTAGCAGTATACTGTAAAGATAGGTCGTAGCCGGATAGAAAGCCCACTTTCTTTTTGTAATGTATTATGCTAAAACCCCAACTTAGATGTATGCTATTTCCGTTGTAATTTTGAATAGTAATGAAATGATATTTTTAGTACTAATATGTTTCTTCTTGTTTTATCCTAATTATAATTCATTAATCAAAGATGATGCTTTCAAAAAAAAATCACCGATTTTCTTCACTTCCTTAAAAGATTAATTAACAAATCTTAACTAGTTAGTCGAGTAATACCTGTCACGGAATAAGGGTGTTACAATTCCAGTGGCGTTGGAAAGCTAAGATTCGGGGCTTCAATTTTATATGCTACATGACAATATTTCATTTAGGGAAAGAGGTGCAGTTTGCTTTTGAAGTTGATGTTTTGAACTGACGCGGGAAAAAGCGAGGTTCTGAAGTAGTTCTAGTGTTTTGGGCCTGATACTTGTTAGTCAAGGCCTAATTGCCTTTTGAACAAATTAATCTTGTGGTTTACAATTCTATTGGAGAGCTTTTCTCAATTTTACAGATTTTAGTTTTGGAGACTCTTAGTCTCCCTTTTTCTTTCTTCTTCTCTTTTACGTTTTTCTTCTTTTCTTCTACATTTTCATTTTTTGTTTTTTCTCATGGAAGGTTAAACGTTTGAGGATTGATTCTTAAGTGATTTCTCATTGGATCTTGAGGTTTACTTTAATTCAAATTCGCATTTCAATTCCTGCAACAGATTCTATTCACTTCTCCTTTAGGATTCTAGGTTTTGAATCTTGGATTGGATTTGAACACTTGTTGATGATTCAGTTTTTTTCTTCACCTGGAATTCTGGTTTAGTTTGCTTAATTCTAAACAATCTACTGTTTGCTTAATTCAGTAAGTAAAGGATTAGATATCTCATACTAGTTCGCTTAGTTCTAGCAAGTTCGCTTAGTTCTTGAGTGAGATAATTGATGAATTAATTTACGCTTGTTTGGTTAATTTGAATCTCTTTTAGAATTTGAGATCATTGCATATTAACTTATGAAAGATCCAGCTATGAATGAACAAGAGAATCAATCTATTTTCTTACATTGTTTTACTTTTACTTTCCTACTTGAAAAGTTATGTCTCTAAAACAACAACCAAAACCCCATGTTTCTGTTTTCAGTCACGTTTTGAAATTCTGCACCCTTAAGAGAGTGTCTAAAATTTGATTTTGAAGTCAATGATCTGAAGTATTGTCTGAAGCTTTGTCTTAAGTTCGGTCTGAAGTTCTGGTTCTGAAATTCCGATCTGAAATCTAATACTCTAAATTGCTATATAATTCCTTTGAGAGATGACTTGGGGTTGATTCAATCCTACTACACTTTAATTCATATTATTTTATTGAGTACGACCTCGATCAATCATCACCTACATCAAACAAAGATAGATAAGAAACGTTTAATGTGGCACTAACACCATACTCACCGGGGAGATCTATCTTGTAGGAATTATCTCAAATGCGCTCCAAGAATTGAAATGGGTCATCCCCTCATGGAGAGAGTTTGGATTTACGTTGGGATGGGAACCTCTCTTTACAGAAATGCACCCATACCCAATCCCCAAGTTCAAAAACCACTCTCCTTTTGCCATGATTGGCAGTTTTTGTCTGACTTTCAACCTTGCCCTCAATATTATCTACGAAATACAAGGAAGAAAACGACAAAGACAAAACTAAGTATTTCAAAGAATTGACAAGCAAACAAAGCTAGTTCTAAAGAATAGAATGTCAAATAAGACAAAACAAGAAGGCACATAATTGATTGCAAATAGAATGAAATGTTGATAGTTTTTTATTCAAGTTTAAGGTACCTAAGTTTCCAATTTTGTAAAAAAAAAAAAAAGCAAATACAACTGAAATTGGGAATACAACTAAATTGAAATTATAGCAGAAAAGGGAATTGAGTTGGGCACTTTCTTAATTCAATTTTTTTTAATTGACGAGGTTTTATTTTTCACAACTCATGATTTTCTTTTTGGTTTTAATGATTAAGTAGCTTCCATCTATTTTAGGTAGTGAGTCATGGGTTCAAATCCCCACTAAGGCTAGTTTTATTTTTCCTCATGCTTGGTCGCCTCCTTCCTCTATATAAGGGAGGCTTCCATCACTTGTAACTCTTAATCATCATTTGTAATCAAAGCCTTGAGCTTATTTTCTCTTCACAGTGTGAGTAGAGAAGGGTTGATGGTACATGCCCAATTCATTCAGGATCTTATCCGACTTCAGGAGCTGGTGGCGATTCAACACTGAGACTTATCTACTTGAGGGGTTGCCTCCATCAGTGGCGTCTTTAATCATCTTCTTCCTCTGCATCTTTTCATTTTATTTCTCTTAAAATTCTGCACCTATTTCCTTACTTTATGTGCATAGTTCTCTGATTTTAAGCTTGATCTAACTGAGTTTCTAGTCTAATTTTAGATATGTATCCTTCCTGCTATCATAAGGTTTTTATTGAGAGGTTTGAAAAGGCGACTTGATGATGCATAAAGTAATTGTGTTAAACAACTCCCACACGTGTTATGGGCCTATCGAACGACTCCACATTCATCTACAGGCAAACCCCTTCTGACTTACTTTTGGTTAGGAAGCAGTAATCCCAATTGAAATCAGCGAACGAAGTCTTCGTACCCTTATTTACAACCAAAGTCAAAATGAGTAAGTCATCTGGGAGGAGCTCGATTTGATTGAAGAAGTCAGGGAAAAACAGCGATTAGAGAAGTCTCAATTAAGAGGTACTCAGCAACAAGATATATAACCTCATGGTTATTCCTAAACACTATGAAATGGGTGATTTAATCCTATGTAAGGCAAATTTCAGCAATAAGAACGCCTCCCAAGTAAAACTCGACGAGAATAAGGAGGGCCCCTCTGGATATTTGTCTTATGAAAATAAGATGGTTCAGAAAATTGGGAAGGTGAACCAGAGAAATGGGAATTTGAAAATGAACCAAACTTTATCATATTGAAAATTACTCAATGAAGTATACAACCTGTTACTTATAGAAAACAATTCATCCACCATCCCTAACTGAAAACAATTACCATAACAGAAATGTAACTGACTTCTAACACCCACCCGTAACCTGGTAATTGGTATCCGGCTTGAAACCAAGAAAAGAACTCAACTAAAAGAAAGGGAAAGAACAACAAAATAACTATATCCCTCTTTGGAATTTCCTCAAACATCTTCTGGGCATACAAATCTCTTCCAATCATTAAGACCTTCAGAGGCATTTCAGTTATTTTGTCAAGCCCTTTTTTTTGTACTTCACCTGTGAGCAGAAGCAAAATTACACTTTAGGTTGTATTAGCAAAGAAATTGTTTCAGTAACTTTTTCCAAGCACTTTTTTCTTAAGTAAGGTGGATCAGTTACTATAAATTAGAAGGAATGCTCCAATTCAAATGGAAACTCTGTAGGATGCTTGTAGTCTTAAAATGTGAAATCACTTCCATATTGCTCAAAACGTTTGTCATACTCAAGAAGTTGCACAGAAACATTATGATCCATTTTCTTGAGATAAGCATAAAAGGTAGGGCAAGCGATGTAGGCAACGTGAGAATCGACACCATCGCAGAGGGTGAGAACCTCTTCAGTGATGGTCTTTGTGGTTTCTGTGTTGTTCCAGAATTGGCTCAACCTCTAATCCTCAGATACCAGAGCAACCTTAGATTCTTCGGCATTCGAGTTGGCGACGGGGTGGCTCTACTGCTCGGCGAGGAAGTCTTTAAGGGTGGTGAGAGTATGGGAGCCCAAAATTGGTGCTTCATTGTCTTCTTCTTTGTCGAGTGCCGCAGAGGACTCACTGAGTCTGTTTACCGAGTTAGGTTTCAGTTCAAGTTGCTCTTCTTGTGTGCCTTCTTGCTCTTGTACCCCTTCATCGTTCTTATCCTGATCTTCTTCTTCTTCATCCTCCTCCTCCTCTTCTTCCACTTCTTCTTCGACTTCTTCCTGTACTTCTTCGGCTTCATCCTTAGAGAGCACGAAGTCGAAGTCAGACTTCAAGATCGCGTGAACAGATGCGACGCTGGAGAGAACCTCGAGGCGGTAGCGGTTGACGGCAGAGGATGATTGACGATAGAAGCAGAAGGTGAAGGGATCTGACACAACTCTCCACTACAACTTGTTGGAGAGGTTGGTGTTCTTCTTTGTTATGAAGAGTGGGGCTCTAGGAGGAAAAAATGGTGTTGATTGCTTCCCATCTTTGCTGACCTCTATAGATGAGAGATGATGGAGGGTGTGAGGAGGAAGCTAGGTGGATCAAAGATGACTAAAAACAGAGTTTTATGGCAAAAGGAAGGTGGTGAGCTCCATGGATGGAGCTTTGATACCATCTTAGGAAAATAAGATGGTTCAGAAAAATTGGGAAGGTGAACCAGAGAAAGGGGAAGTTGGAAATGAACCAAACTTTACCATATTGAAAATTACTCAATGAAGTGTACAACCTGTTATTTATAGAAAACAATTCAACCACCATCCCTAACTGAACAACATAAATGTAACTGACTTCTAACAATTTGGCAAGAACGACACTGGCGCATATTCATTGGAAACCTGTCGGGACAACCAATTCCAGGAACATAGAGCGCGGCCAAAATTAAGGGATTCAAATCTCCTGTCACAAAACAATGTCACCGTCCCTCCTATCAACACATGACATCTGTTATAATATCCACATCAGCTCCTCGCCTCATTTAACGTCCGTTACAGCCTTTATGTTTTTTTCTTAAAAAATAATCTTACGCAAAGATTTCCTAATATCTCCAACGCATCTCTCTCATTCGAATGAAAATCTGATTTGAATTCTTCACGACCAATGAAAATAGTTTGTGCTTTATGTCTTTAGGGGATTTGAACTACTATCTTTTTTGTTCCCGTTTGTCGCTCTCTTTTTCTATACTATCGTTTACATTCGCGAATAATCCTCTCATTCTCATCTATTGGTGTGGCTTGCTCTAACGTTCCAAGTTTGTGCCTTTCTTGCTCTGTGATCGATCAAACACACATTCTCTCTTCCACTAAACCACCCATTGCGGGTTCTTGTTTCTCACTCTGTTTTAGGAGTTCACTGTTGTTCTGATCCACACAAGAGATTGGGTCCAGGCGCCCAACGATCAAACAAATTGACACAAGATAATATTTTAAATTCAAATGCCAATCACAAAATAGGAAAAGGAGAATAACCTCTTGGTACAAGTCAATTCCTAATTCTTGTTTGAACTTTGAACATTTGGAACTCCAGAAGATGGACTGTACACTTTCTCCACCCAGAATGACCAATCGCAGTGTTAACGATGTTAAAGAAAGTAAAAAACTGACGTGGAACTTTTGTTGACGTGGCTAGTTATGATAGGGGGAGACAGGGAATGGGATAGGATTTAGGAACAGCAGATTTTCGTCCAAAATTAAGATGTATTAGAGTTTATGTAAAGCACCGATTCATTCAATAAAATGAACTTTCAAGTCATGCATCAATTTATTCAATGATTTCTTCTTCCAACAAAGGCAACACGACGAAAGACTCCCCTTCCGACTAGCCATCGGAAGAGCGTGGTCTTATCAGTCAACGCGTTCCCGGACATCGGCCCTCTTCGTTGATCCTTGGTTTGAGGAATGGGCGATGGCTAATGATGACCATTCCGATACACGTAAAATACAATCATTAAGTTGTCATAATTAAAAGTTATATTTCCTGCTTAATCACCAAATAACATTAAAATCAAGTCAACACGCCGTACACCATACATTTGTTGAACCCTTTTCCGAGGTTCTTGGTGCAATACCAGCAAGAAATTCCAGTATACAATAAGCAAGTATATAAGATCCCAATAATGCTTAACAGGCAAACCTCATCGCCCCAATCAATTTTTACATATACAATCGAAATCCACCAGACAAAAGTAAATCCCTTTTAAAGTCTCACAGATAGCTATCAACAGTGCTCATCAATTCATTTTATATTCTTTAAACGTTGGAGCTTATTCCAGATTATACCCTCATACAAGCATATATGTCCATCTATCATTTAACATATGCACTTTATTACGGCGACGAAATGCAAAGTACGGCCTTTTTCTCTGATAGCTCTGAAACTGATTGAACAAAATAAAAGAGGCATAGTTAACAGCTGTTAGAATATTAAAATATCTCATAATATGATAATTATATCTTAGAATACTCTAGAACATCTAAATGGATCTCTGAAGAATAGTTTTCATATTTTTTTGAAATTTTATGATTTTTTTCCTTTTTAATTAAGACTGCTAATGTTCTATCAGTATAAATCAACCCTACTACTTTCTCTTTGGTATTTCGCATTTCACAAAACTATTGATATAATTTTGTTGTTGTAAGTATTCCTATTCCTCCCTCTTATAATTAATAATTTCAACACTCACTGACTGAACACCACTTAAAATTATAAATTTAGACAATCCCCGAAAGAGTACTCAATCCTTTTCTTGCATTAAAACCCTCCATAAAAATAGGGTATTCGTTAAGATAGAAAGTGAATTTTGATTTTTGAAAGAGAACATTTATTATATTGAAAATACATTAGTGCAACAAATATTTACTTGTATGAGATGAAACTTAGTCGAAAATGTGTAACATCATGCAGTTACAGAAAATATTATATCACTGTAGAAGAGAATTTACTTGTATGAGTTTAGAAGTTAACGGATTTTATTGCAATGGGATATATACTACTTGATGGATTATGATAGTATGGGAGATTAGCATAGTAATTGTATGGCATGAACATAGTTGGCTAAGAATTGCAACCATGAGATCGGATCACTTTTTCAATCCATAAATTAATGCAAGCAACAAAATGGCAACAAAAGTGACTGAAAGAAAGGATGTATAGAATTCAAGATGTGATTCCTTTTTTATGGTTGAACCAGGGGGAATCAAATATTGCCTACACAAACAATCTCAGCGAAAGTGAGAACATAACGTGAGTATATGCAGACATGACAGAAAATGAATGAAAGAAATAATAAATATTTTCTGGGTATCGACTCCAGGTACTAAACAAAGGCCAACAAAATTTGTATTTCAGAAAACTTTGGTGTTAGTGTATATGGTTTACTGAAGAAACACCTACCATAGAAACATGAAGAGGAGCTTGACTTGCAATATAAAAATAACTTTTGACATTGAAGCATGCCATTTTTATGCAAGTATCCTGCAGAGATAATGAAGCTATTAAAGACAACTATGGATAACAAAACAACCGGAGGCACTGGACTTAACGATAATCCTATTCAAAACAGCAATCTGTGCTAGTGCTAAGTAGGCATCTAGGCTAGATGTTCTGGGAGTCAAAAAGAAGGTTGAAAAATAAAAGAAACGCCAATTAGAGGAAGAGAGAAGATAGAATGTGTTTCTTTTCTTTGCACAGCCCTAAAAGGATTGGATGGCAATATTATAAGTAGGGAAAGTGAAATAATTAGGAACAAAACCTACAAAAATAAATATCCCCAATATTATAGATTATGGGTTGATCTTTTTTTCTTTGATCATTCAAGAGTCCATAAACTTTTTCATGTCCAGCATTCTTATTTTAAAATATTGCTTAAAAAGGCCCCACAGAAATGGTGCTAACTTCAACGTAGTGTGATCCTTCATTAAATAACAACAAAATACTAGTCAATTCCTTTCTTCTCTCTATTCCTTCTATTCAATATCATATGTCCAGATGTATGAGACACTTTGGTGGAAACCATTATAGAGGCACATATTGACCCATTCAATAGGCTAGAAGTATAGTGACCCATTTATTATTTTATTTCCCTCACCCCCAACCCCTAACTTAAAAACACAAACTTCTTTATGTAAGCGATAATATGACAGGCTACAAAATGTGATGTTGCCTCTAGATACCAATCAAACAAATCACCATTCACATGATCATCAAACTTGGGTAAATACCACAGAATTTTTATTATTATGCATAATTCCATATACAAAAGTCATCCTCAATTTAAATAAAGGGAAACAGAAGTTTGAAACTTACAACAGAACATATGAACATCACCCCTCATCTTAAATGCATGTTAGCAAGGAAATCTGACAGCCTGATAGCATCACGTATTAAGTTAGTGAAATTAGAAAGGTCAAACAACAAAAGATCAGAGGTAAGAACTATGAAAGTGCAGAGCAACCTGATGTCTTTGGCAATTACAGCATTGCCATCTGCAGCCCCAAGATGTCGCAAAACTACCTGCTCAAGACGGCCATCTCGATATGCATGCTGCAATCAAAGAAACCAGTGGTCCAGTCAATTCTGTAAGCACTAATGAAGCATCATTTTTAACAGTTCAAAGCCTCAAACTTCTATTGATACATCATAATTTAACACTAGATAGGTGCTTAGAAATTGTATGCCTTCAAATCTAAAATATTCATGGGTGCAAGAAATAAGTTACAGTCATTAACTTAATGCTCTAATACTCATTTTATAGAAAATTTCAAGTCATGAGGAAGACTGAAATTGGGTCAATAGGCATAGCAAACTGAATCTACAATTTACTAATGTGATATTATCAGAGCATAGGATAAAAGTCTTCCATACACCTACAGAGAAGATGGGAAGCAGTTGTAGGAGGGGATGACAAAAAAAGAAATAGTTATATTCAAGTATTTACCTTGTAGAAACAACTAGTTCCAAAAGGGCAGTTCCCATCCCCAAAGTCAAAATGCTTGCAGTCAATTGACCTACAATTGGCATTAAACAATTACCAAAAGAAAAATCAGAAAAAGCTATAGACATTCACTCACTATTACTTTCTTTATCATGAAATATATATGCTAAGTGCATATATGGCTAACCATCAGCTGTCCTACACATGCAAGCCAATATAGAAAAGGGGCAAAGGAAAGGGATGTTAAGTATCAGTAACATCACCCCTCATCAATTAAGCAGCATAGAATGGTGACCGAAACACAAAACTCTTCAAGGTTTGATCCATGATTTGATCACGGATTAATTGGATAGAAAAGAAAAAAGAAGACATAAAAAGATTTTGTAAGTGATCAAGAAATTACTTGAGCTTTGCCTTGTAAGTATCAATGATTTCCTGTTTTTCTTCACTTGTAGAGTACCAAATAACACTTGGAATGACAAAGTAAGATAACTTGCGACAGATAGGACAAGCCCTCAATGTGCTATTAACATCCATCCCTAATGTTGGGTTACTGCTACGCCAATTCCTTATACAGGATATGCAGAATGGATGATCACATTCAGATAACAGCCCAAACTTACGTTCAGCTGCAGTAGGCTTTGAAAGAACACGTTCTAGGCAAACACTGCATTCAATTTCTTGACTTTGTTTCAATGCCTCGAGATGCTTTTGTTTATTTTCACAATTCTTCGTATGTTCTTCTCTTTCCTCGGGTCGGAAAGGATGCAAGCAATGCTTTCCACAGGTGGGACATAGATCCCCATGAATATGAGGACATTTTTCCCCTCTTGGACAATTGCCAGCAGCAGCAAATGAACAAATTGAAAGCTCAGCAGGTGAAGTAATTATGGATTGACTAACATTATCTTCCCCTAAAAAATCATGATTCTCAGATTCTTGATTCCAGGCTGGTTTACTGGGAAGAAGGTGAGGACTGTGGGAAAGAGAAAACTCTGCACCTGTAACAACATCGTTTGATTTAATTCTAGTATTACCAAAAACAGCAGAATCTGAAACAAGGGGCTGGTGTGCGATAACTGAAGAAGATGGAGAGGAGGGCTGTGCTCGAGAAGCTTTGACATGATCATATCTGCAGTGACTACCATAAGCACAGACACCTTTCTGATAAAATGTACATATCTGTCACAACAAGCACAAATGATCAGAGAAATGTAAATCCGTAACTATCAATTAGTCGCATCTCCAGCTAAGAAGAGTTTGTATCACCAACATTATTTGGAGGATCTTTCCAGTCATGAGAAAATTCACAATGCTCCCCTTTCAGACATGCTCCGTGAGCAAAGAACTTACAAAGGATCCTAGAGGATTCAAGAGACAAGAAATTACATAAATTAGAATAGGCTGTGAGTTGCATAGGAAAGACAACAAATTAACAAGGGAAAGAAAAAGGCCCACACATCACTTGTCCTAAGTATCAAAATCAAAGTCACCAATTAAAAACCTTCTAACCATGTTTCCACAAATGAAAAAACAAGGCTCGAATCAAATGAATTAATAGTCAAAACACATCAAGTGTGAACTACAATCATCATGAACAAGATAACAAAATCAAATTTAACTCTACGGACTCCAAAAATTAACATTGATACCCATGGAATGGTTTCCACATTTATTACCTGCCATGACATAACAGTCTCTAGAATGATACGCTATAAATTACAACCTGATTGGGTTCTCCCACTTCAATAAGCTATCTTAAGTTCTTAACCAACTAACGATTTTCCAGAGTCAATGATAAACAAGAAACAAGGAGGCCATGATTCTATTTTGTAACTTTGAATCCATTATTTCTGAATTCTGATCAATGAAAAGCCATCGCAAATGGGACAGCAACAAATTGCTCTAGTTCAAAGATCAAGTAAGCAAGATTGTAAGCACAATCAAAAGCACGAATATTGAAGAAATGACAACAATGAAAACACCTCATATAAATCATTAATCTCCTGAAATGGGAGAAACTGCAGAACGCAACTGAAAACCCACATCAAAACAATTAAATTAACCTAAAAAAAAAAAAAAGAACTATGATAATCCATCTCACCTCTTAGACATGGCGGTTATTGACAAAATCCTTAAATAAATTGAGCAGTGTGAGGATTAAAACCCTAAACCTCCAAGTGATTATTGGTTGAAGAAAGAGCTGAACAGAGAATAGGAGCAAACAAAAAATGAAGGAGCCTAGCACGTGTGGTTTTGCAGCCACGAAAGATAAGAGAAGATTGAGAACACCGAGAAATGATGGTGGTGGTGTTGTTGAATGGTAGGAATAGGATATAAGAATAGAAAATATGAGGAAATATGGAACTTAGATTTGGATGGAAAATATAGAACCGCCACGGAGAGAGCACTAGTTGCATCCACAGCCTACCAAGATCATGTCCGGTCCGTTCATCAGCTTCTGTCGTATCGTATGTGAGATTGTGGGTTTCCTTTGTCATATCATTATTGATTACATGTCCTAACTTGGTAGGTTGTATCCAAGCAAGTTTTTTTTTTTTTTTTTACGGAATCCAAGCAAGTATTTACTTATATTTATATTTAAATAAATATAAGTATGTAATATGGTATATGTATATAACTAGGACTAGGACTACGACCAGGACATTTAACCTAGTATAGTCCGTGTCTCTATATAATTTTGATAAAAATAGAATAAAAAAGAAAAGAAAAGTAATTATGTAAAATTATTAAAATTTAAAATTTAATATAAGGATAAAATCGTCTAGTAAAATATGAAAATTTAAAAATCGGTATTCCCATTATATAATAGTATAGATATTCATGCACAGTTTATTGAGAATAAGACAATTTAGATATCTAATGAAAAAAAGACAATTTAGATACGTATTCTCGATCTCATTGGTTCAAATATTACTTTTTTACAAAAAAATATGCAACTATTTTGTTATGAATAATTATGATATAGTGGATGTGCATAGGATATAATCTGATTTAATATGATTTTATCTATTTCCTTTAATAAAAGGAATGATCTTGAGAAGATATCGTATAATTGTATGTTACTCAGTTTCCTTTATTATAGGTTACTTTGTTTCCTTTATTAACTTTCATTCATTTGTATAAATACTCCCTTACTTATATGAATGGAATAAGATACGACCAACTCTTGGTCTCTTCTTCTCTTATCTTTCTCTCTACTCTCTACTTTATATATTGTTAGCATTAATTTCATAACAATATACAAAAATTTATATGAATAGGCCAAGGTTAAGATCATGGGAAGAGCTCTCGCATTCGATCCCCACTAAACACATTCTTAGAAAGGGGTGAAGAGTTTTGATTATGTGACTAAGCCCCAAACAGAATTACTCGTGTTAATAAGGGACATATACTTATGTGGTTAACACAAAAAAATCAAATTAAGGTTAATTTTTTAATTAATTATAAATTAAAGGAAATCTTATTTTTTTAATTTCTTTAATCAATACATAAACTACTTTCGGTCAACATTAAATGTAATAGGATATTTACTGATTATTACTAAAATATTTTTTTAATAAATTGACAAATTTTTTGTTTGTTAAATGACCTTATTATGTCTTGTGGATGCTCCAGAAGTGGATGATACTAGGTCAAAAGATGATAAGTTTCAATTAAACTAATTTTCTTGGTCTTTTTGCTTTCCTTTGAGTCCCATTCCATTTGCTTGATTTGGGAAGTCTTTGTGATACTGGTATGAAATTTAAATTCCAAACATATGCATTCTTCCAAAGAGCAATATAATTCATGAATACAATGTTTTTTGTTATTTTTTTTTAATTTGTTAATAATTTACCAAAATATATTTTGTTCAAATTTAGTAGAATAATAGAAATGGATTGCTAGAGTGTGCTAGGAAGCCCATAAAGTATGTTGACACACTCTATAGGTCTATTTAGTTTAAAAAATGGATCAACTTTTTTTCTAAAATTTAGGCCCATAGGTCAACCCTAACCTATAAGGCTTTATGGACTTTTGGCCCAGTGAACTATTTAGTAAGTGGGTTTTTTGCTCCATGGGTTGTTCTGGCCCTAACCCATGTGGGCCTAGAATGGGTGGGGATAAATGGGCCGATTTGACAGGTCTAATTGCATGTGTTTGTGTATCTATGAAGCAGCTCTATTTAGTTTTTTTTTTTCCCTTTTTTTACTTTTTCAAATTTGCATGTTCTAGTTACCAAGAACACAAGAATATTGACAAAAAAAAAAAGAACACAAAAGAATATCAGGTATAGTAGCAACATGTATCTCAGGTTTGAGTATTTTTTTTTTTTTTTGGTAAAATCAGGTTTGAGTAATTGACAGAAGAGAAAGCAAAAGCGTTAGGATGGATCAGAAGGGGGAGGAGAAAAGGCAAGCTGCGACACAAGAGAGATATGGAATTAAAAAAGTAAATAAATAAAAATTATGAAAACTATTTTTAAAGAATCGAAATCTGATCTATTATTGAAAAGCTCCGCACAAAAAGCAATAGAAAGTAACTTAATAAAAACTGCTTTTCTTCTCAAAAAAATAAGCTACCTTTTTTTATTTAATTAAGAGCTTTTAACAAATTATGTTTGACACTACTTCAACTTTCAAGTGATTTATAAGCCAAAAAGTTGTACAAAACGAGCAAGAAGAAATAGTAATAAACTATGTCCAAAACTAACGAATAATTTTATAGCGTATTATGGGTTTGGCTGGTGCATATATAGCCCTCAAGACCAGCAATAACAAGCCTTCCTTATAGCGCCATCACAAGTCACAACGAGTAATAGGAGACTAAACAAAAACCCTCGTGCCAAAACTCATCCAATACCATGATTTTAGTATTTATACAAAATGGAATATTTGACCAAAAAATGGCATATGATCGCAATTACGGGGTATAGACATAAATAACATCACAAACTAAAATAAGAATGTTTTAAGCTCCTGTAACATTTTCCAAAGCAAAAGATAGGTGCCATACTGTGCCGAAAGAAACTACTTCAAAAACTGGTTAAAGATAGGCTTTCATATGAACCGAGTAAATCTAGTAGTCTTCATCACTGTCTTCTTCTTCCATATTAGAACGCATCATCATCGATAACAAAGCCGCCTCCATAGGATTCAATTCTTCATCGTGAAAATCTTCAGGGCCAAAATCATCCACACCTGAAACCAGTGCCTCTGACAAAGCAGCCATCTGAAAAATATCCATGTCCTCCTCATCATCAGAATCAAAAGGACCCAAACAAGGCCCTGATCCACTAGCCAGGGTATCTGATATAGTCATCATCTCAAATGGATCCATATCTTCAAAAAATTCTGAGTCCCTCATGATGGAATAAAATTCTCCACTTGATAAATCAACTTCGCTGAGCATATCCAACATGTCATACATATCAAAATTGTTTGGTCTATGTTGAGGTGGTGGCCTATTATGTATCCATGTGTATGAGCCAGGCTTTACTGTATGCTGAAAGTAACAGACACCAAATCATTAAAAGAGTAACATATCTAAACTATCTCAAAAGTTAATAACAAAAAGGATGCATGTGCTCTGAAAGACAGATTTACACATATCCGAAATGTGAGTAATCTTTTCTCTTCATTCTGGATATGTCATAGTCAATTAGGATTTTGTTCAACTTGTGAACATACCATTAAGGCTTTAATTTCTTTCTTTTACTTAATTTCATGTTTTGTAAAAGAAGTTTTATAAAAAATTAATGAGCTGATTCGACCTCTACCAATAAATTTTAAAAACATGGTATCAAACGAAACAAACTACAAATGCTTAGGCTGATTTGGCCCCAAAACATGGTTCATGACTTTCCAATTCCTACCAATACTCGTAATAAGACAATACATGACATAAAATGTAGTAAACGGATCAACAAGTTGTTCATAATTTAGTACATAAATACATAATGAAAAATTGTAATACATGTTATTAGCAATAACACTAGCATTATGACAGAAACATCATTTGGTTTATAGATGGCAAAAGATGTTAATGAATGTTGACAATAGCATGCTATGGTAGCGGAGTGTGTCATGGCCTCAGGTTGATATAAATCTCACATAGCGTCTAGAGAGTTGCAGCTGTGAATTGAAGCTGTCATCCAAGGAAATCGCAGCCATTCAGCTGCTGTTCTCCACACAGGAAAAATCCCCACTCTACCTCCCGTTTTGCATGTTAATGAACCCACCTTTTGGGTATTTTTGCAATTTCCCTTTTGTTTTGAAATAAGAAACATAGGGTTTCTTACTTGAGTCAAAACACTAAAATTCTCACCACTGTTTTGAAACCAAAAATCATGAAGGCTAACCTGTGTTTTTTTCCAGCCACTGATGACAGTTCTCCCCCACATCATTTCCAACCAACCACAGCATCACAAAACAGCTCAATTGGCATTGATTTGCACTGTTTTGTCTCTTCTGTTCATGCCATGCACCATAATTCATAGAGACCTTTGTTTTTTATATTTTTTTCCCTGTGTTGTTGATTGGTCTCGGATAAATAAGGTCTAAGTGAAGAGATGTATGGTGGACTGCAGGGAACCAATGTAACAGAATATTAACTGCTGTTAATTAGTTAACTGAAAGAAGGGAGGTTATTAAAGGGAAAAGGAATGTTGTGTATTACTATTTTGGGAACCATTGGTGGGTAGAGCTCAAGGTCTCTTAACCAGGGTGTTCACTACATCTTCTGTTTGTTCATTCCCTGCCCTGCCCTATTCATGTATCTCATTGATACAGGATTGGGGATTAGGGTTTATTAGCAATAAAATTCAAACTGTTCTGTTGTTTTCTGTACCAGTTCTATCATCTTGTAACACAGGCCCGATCCTAGAGCTGT
Organism: Sesbania bispinosa; assembly: GCA_026901365.1. NCBI lineage: Eukaryota > Viridiplantae > Streptophyta > Magnoliopsida > Fabales > Fabaceae > Sesbania > Sesbania bispinosa. The sequence continues at coordinate 352,587 of QLOH01000033.1, forward strand.
AGCAGTGCATCACGACACTGTTCATGGTTCACACAAGAATGAGGGTTCAACTGCATTCAACCGAGGAAGTTCTCGAAGAATGGAGAAGGGACTGGGAATCAGAGCCTTTAGGCTGCCAGAGACAGAAATTCAAAAAACCCATAGAGGACTTCATGAACAAGGCTTGAAAATGGAGATGATAGAGAATTTCACCCGTGTTGTGTGATTCAATAATAGGGGAATGCTCAGAAGCTCTAGGCATGAAGAGGGGACAGCCACATATTGGAAGGATAAGGTTCTAGTCATTTTAGGCAAAGATGCTTATGGGTGGGCCAACAAGTTAGAGAGACACTTTCACATCACAGGGGCAATTGAATACAAGCAATCAATGACAGCCTTGGAAGGGAGGGAATTGAGCTTGTTCAAATGGTAGCGATCTTGCACCCCAAACCTATCGTGCAAAGGATTCAAGACTGCTGTCATTGGAGGTCCCAGCCGTCAATGATGCAAAACCGCTTTTGAGTTGTTGAGCCTGAAGCCAGACCACAACTATGGTGGATTGATGAGAAAAAATTGAAAGCTATGCAGGACACCCGAGGGGTATAGATAAAGAATACTTGGAAGGAATTTTTCTGAATGGGTTGAAGAAACAATTTAGGTTCAAGCTGCATTTCCCAAAGACCTTGGCTGATAACAATAACATGGAGAAAGCAAAGGTCAAGCTTAGGAAGAGAGGAAGAAAAGTCAAAGTCAAGAAGAGGAGTCAAAAGAGGAAGGAAAATCATAGTCAAGGAAATAAGAAATTCAAACTTTGAGGAGCCAAGGTCAAAGTCAACTCAAATCAAATTTGATGATGAGGACACTTGCTTGGAGGACACCTACCTTAAGTTCATTTGAGTTGTAATCTTTAAGGGGGCACCTTTCCTTATGATTCTTATAGTCTTGATGACCGTCATTACTTGTGTTTAGAGCATTTTAATTCCTTTAGTTTACATGTAATTAGGAAGTTTCTTTAGTAGCTTGGGCTTGTGTCTGAAAGCCCATAATCTTAGGCGCAACTTTAGCTCATAAAAGATGAGCAAACACTCATTTGTGGTTAACTTTGAATATGAATGAATTGAAGACGTCTCTTTGTGAGGAAATGCTTAGGTTCGTGCATGAACCATATCTTGAATCTTATCAAGCACCGAGTGCTTGTGGTGATTCTACACTTGGCTTATCAATCCGAAGGAGTTTCCATACCTACACTCCATCTCTAATCTCTTCCATTTTCTAATTTCTTCTTCTTTGTTCTTCATCTTAAATGTGCCTAATCTGAATTATTGGTTTTCCATCTCCTAGATCCATCATGAACAAGCTAAGAGGAGCTTGTATGTTATCATTGGCGGAAATGATGAACAAAGCCCGCATGAATGATAAGAACCAAGCCATAGCCTAGTAGGACGCAATTCAAGGGCTAGAAGTGGGATTCCTTACAGGTGCTTTTCTGCCTCAAGAACACTTAAATTGATTCAACCCCCAAAATCAAGACATAGGGAGCAGAACAGGAGGAGGATCATTCACAGTATCTTCAAACAGTAGACCAAGTGGTAAAAATGGGTCGTTCAAAGAATTAGGGGATGGTCACAAGATAGAATGTCAAGGAGTGTGTAGAAATCGCTCTCATGCCGCAAGGGTTGCAAGTACAATAGGACTTCTACTTGTACAATTAGGAGGGGCAGATATGGTGCTTGTTTCAACTGGTTAGCTAGCCTAGGAGAAATAAGAACAGATTTTGGGGAAATCGATTCTGAAAATTCGGTCCAGAGCAATTGGAAATTGTTTCTGCAACTCCATTTAGGACTATGCCTCATGCACAAAATCACAATCTACCAGCTTCAAATCGCAATTTGGATCACACACCACCAGTGGTGAATTTTGGGAAATAAGAGCAGATTTTGGGAAATCGATTCTGAAAATTCGGTCAAGAGCAATGGGAAATTGTTTCTGCAACTCCATTTAGAACTATGCCTCATGCACAAAATCACAATCTACCAGCTTCAAATCGCAATTTGGATCACACACCACCAGTGGTGAATTTTCACGACGCATAATCGCATTTCAATGTCTGTTGCCAGTACCATTCCCCTTTCGCACCAGATCTCAATTAAGCTAGAAGAGAAAAACTTCATGCAATTATAGCAACAAGTTGAAGGCATTATTAGAGGTCACCAACTTCAGCATTTTGAAGTGAATACTACAATTCCTCTAAAGTTTCTCTCCGAGCAGACCAAAACTGTGGAATCGAAAACCCTAGCTACACAAAATGGGATCAGCAAGATTCACTACTCTATCTACACTTAGCTTCTTTCCACCTATTGTAGCTGTCCGCAAACATGCTTGGCAGGTATAGAAAGAAATACGCATTCTTCCAAAATCAGATTAAAACAAAGTCTAGGCCAAGGTTGTTAAACTCGAGAATCTATGTAAACTCGTAAGAGTTTACCTAAAACAAGTAATTTAAAAATACCTTAAAACACATTATAGTATCAAAACATAATTTAATACTATATGTATAGTAAATAATCAACATTCTAACTTTATAATAAAGCAAACGTAACAACAATGTTTTTAAATTCTATGTAAGCAGCCAATAAATTAAACCTAGGTGGTTCATAGCTCAATACATAAGAGAGACCAATTTAAAATTCAAGGCCAAACTCAAATCATGAGATGGGTTCATAACTCAGGACACAAGCAGAACTTAAGAAATTCAAAATTGACAGAGAAATTCCCAATTCACAAGCTTTAAAACTACCAAGGAGTGACAGATTCTGGGACTGGGTTTAACTCATTAGAATCGAGATCATTGAAAACTTGCAATGATGGGTTTTTTCGTGCCTGCTTGTTTGTGACCTCATTCTTGGTGGAAGCTATAGGGTTGGGTCTCAATACAACTTTTGTAACTGGGATCACACTGGGATGTTGGATACAGCTGTGGAGTCAAGTATTACAAGTTCAAGGTTAATGTTATTTGCAATATGTGCCTTATCATCCAGCAGCATTTTGGGTTTTAAAAAAATAGTGAAAATTAGTCATTTTGGAGCTAGTAACTAACTTGAGTTAGTTACTGTTAAAGTCCCACCCACATTGCCTAGAGATATGGCCATATTGTGGTATATAAACCTTGGGCAATCCTCACCTTACAAGCTAGCTTTTGGAGTTGAGTTAGGCCCAGGCCCAAAATCTAATATGGTATCAGAGCCTATCCTAGATGATCCGTTGTTATTAGGCCGCCACCTGTATAGTTGTTCACGCTCCAGATGTCCAGCCCTGGCCGTGAGGGGGTGTGTTAAAGTCCCGCATTGCCTAGAGATATGGCCATATTGTGGTATATAAACCTTGGGCAATCCTCACCTTACAAGCTAGCTTTTGGGGTTGAGTTAGGCCCAGGTCCAAAATCTAATAGTTACAAGCTGTTACACTTGACAACTAAAGATCTAATTGATTCTGTTTATAACTAAACTCATATCTAACAGAGATAGACTTAACAGAAACAATACAACTACAATTACAATTAACCAGAAACTATATAGCGCATACTCTAACGATGAGGATGTATAGATCACATACCGAATTTGCAAAATGCAAACCTTGCAATTAATGATGAGTCTGACTTGTAGTGCATCAAGATGTGAGCTTAATTGGTGTACTTTGGAACATGAAAGTAAAGGTGAAATGATTTTATTTCAGAGAGTTTCATATAGAGATTGTGAACTAACATTGTTTTTTTCTAAATTATACAAATAGGTATATTATAAGAAGAGATGCAGGCTAGAGCATCAAAAGTTGCAAGACTTGGTTTTTGTTAAGTATAACCAAGCTCTTAAAGAATGGAGAAACGGATAAAGATGGAGAAGTTGTTGAAGATAAGTTGGTATGGGATAAAGATACTTTGACATGGGGAGTTGTTAATAATGTAACTGGAGCTGGTTAAGCTGCAATGTACACTAGGTGCCGAGCATGATTGAAGAAGAAAGCTACTTCTAGGACTCTAAGTTCTAGGGGAAAGGAATTTATAGAAGATGAAGAGTGAGAAGAAAAGGATCATGCTGAAATTAAACGGGGGATGAAGAGATTAACAAAACTATTAATGGTGAAAGAAAGTAACAATGAACAGTACTTGAAAGATCTTGGAAATGATGGTTCCTATTAAGGACAAACATTTATAATCACAAATGCTATTGCAACACAATACCACTTGCCTTGCTGCATGCCCGAAGATTTTAAAAATTTTACTCATAATAACATAATATACACAATTGGTTCAGTTCAGGTATCTGAACCCCCAAACTGTAAACTTATTTAGACAAATTTTTTTGGTAAACAAAACCAAACCATACAATAAACTAGTTGCTTGGTTTGGTTTCATCAGTTTGCTCCAATTCTTCAAGCATCCATAATTAGAAACTTACAAACCCAAACCTGCTTTAAAGCCCTACACTATCCTCCCATTGATATTTTTTGTAATTTTAACAAAAATGGAGGTTTGTCATATATGAACTAAATGCTGGGAGATGTGAGAGTATTAACTTGAAATTTCAACACTATAAAAGCATTTAGTGGAAGCAAGGAATATTGTTATAGTTTATAGTTCTGATTAAATGAATGGATATTTCAATCAACACACGGCCTAAATGAAAACCTTGAAAAAGAAGCAAAAGAAACAAAATTCCAAGACTACATAAGGAAATAAAATTGGTGATAGATAAGACAAAAGTTGTTGATCTTGCAATCCAGATGGGCAGTCAGCCCACATAATTTCATCAATTTACACAAGGCTTTGGATACAACATATGAATTGTGCATGAAAATGTGGATGATTTACAGTAAGCAATAATCTAACAGATATACAAATTAATAAATATTCATTTAAAGGAGAAACATGGTGGAGAGCAATTTATTGCTCAAAAAAAATTATGTTAATCACATTTGTCAACAGCCCTGATAATCAAACTTGACGAAGGAAAATATATAAGAAAGCAAGAGACAGAAAAGAGATGGTAACTTTAGTACCTTGTAGAAACAACTAGTCCCAAATGGACAATTCCCATTTCCGAAGTTAAAATGCTTGCAATCAATCAATCTGAAAAAAAGGAATATTCAAAATTTAAATATCTCACATTCAAACTATTATTAATACAAATTAAGTCAGCTCTTTAATCATCAGATTGTCACCTAACTCAGTATAAAGTGCTACCCCTCAACATGAAGGTGTAAAGTGTGAACACGTCTATATCTATATATCACCCAAATGCATATTGGGATACTGTATGTACATGCATTTTTGCTTTTTTTTTGGGTGTGATTGTTATGCCAGGGTTGGGGGTGGGAGAGTAGAAGTGGGATTATAGGGTGTAATAAGGGATGAGGGAAGGAGGGAACATCTTCCCAATCACCTTTCATTAGTTAACTTAACCATAAGTGAAAAATATATTAAAAGTTGCCAGTCACAAAGTAACAAATAAGTTACAGGTAAGTATTGGAGACGCGAAGTAGATAAAAAATTACTTGCAGTTTGCCTTGTAGTTGTCAATAATTTCCTGTTTTTCCTCCTTTGTAGAATACCAAATACCACTTGGAATGACAAAATAAGATAGTTTCCGGCAAACAGGGCAGGTTCTCACTGTATTAGCATTATTATTGATGTCCATTCCAGAGGCTGGGGCACTATTACGCCAATTGCGGATACAGGATAAACAGAAAGCATGATCACATTCTGGAAGCAGCCCAAACTTACATTCAGATGGCTTGGGTTTGGAAAGAACACGCTCCAGACAAACATTGCATTCTATTTCTTGACTACCTCTCAAAGCCTGAAGGTATTTTTCCTTTTTCTCACATGTCCTCAAATGATTTTCTTTATCCTTTTGATCAGTAGGATGCAAGCAATATTTTCTACAGTATAAACATTGATTTCCATGTACTAGAGAACATTTATCTCCTAAGGGGCAGTTGGCAGCAGCAAATGTACAGAATAAATGTTCAGATGGTACAGCGCTACTAGTACTGGATTCACCAACATCACCATTCCCCATAGAGTTTAGATGCTTACGTTGCAAATTCCTTGCATTCTTGTCAGATGAAGACAACTTTGTAGCCTTTGGAACCCAACTTGATGTTCTTTTGGTAGTATGAGCCACAGCAGAATCAGAAACCAGAGATTGGCATCCATCTGCCGAAGATGATGCTTGAGAAGCTCTGACATGCTTATATCTGCATCGACTACCATAAGCACAAAATCCCTTTTGATAATACGTGCATATCTGTTTTCCAGATAAAATTAAGTAAGAAATAAAATAGATCCATCATAACAGTGTCAGAAAATTAGAATTAGAGTTACATCAACTGAAGGATCCTTTCTCTGATGAGAAAAATCACATTGCTCCCCTTTCAAACATACTCCACGGGCGTAGAACTTGCAAACCCTAAGACAATTCATAGATTTCAAGAAAATAAATAAATAAACTACAAAAACAAGTAATTAATCAATAAAGAGAATTAAAAAATTCAACGGAAAGAGTAAAGAAAATGAAGGAATTTCTGGGTCACTTCAAATGAATCGTTAGTATTAAAAAGAATAGGAAAAAAAAAAACTAACCTTCAAGTGCAAAATTCACCTTTTATATATTAAACACTAACGATCCCACTCCCACTCTAATAGAAAAAAGAACTGATTACACTTTGTTTTTAATCGAATTTCCAATTAGTACAATGAGAAAGAGGTCTCAGAACACGGCTGATGAGAATCATCGAACGGGTGTTTGAACACATCAAGAATAGCAAATATAATTATCCCCAATCAAATGAATGTCATCACCAGTTTACAATTTCCCTCACCATACCAAACAATAATAAATGGCTCACAACAAAAAAAGTTTTTTTTTTCTTCAATTTTCTCCTTTTTGGCATCTAAATCGTGAAGGCCATAGGAATCACAAAAAAGAATCACAGACATGCCGAAATTGAAAGACCCGATAGAGAAATCAAAGAATTATGAGATGGGATCGAACAGGTAAGAGAAAATTGGTGGAATGGAAAAATAAAAAGTAATTGAAAACTACCTGTTGGACATGGCGGACAGGGGAAGATTTGGGGGATTATGAAAAGCGGCGGAATGTAGGGACAAGGTTGAAGGTCTAAATTCTAAAAACCTAAGGGCGACACATTTGAAACAGGCTATCAGGGTTTTTTGTTTGGCATTCGCGGGATTGCTGCGGGAGGAGGGGGTCGGTTATGATACAAATATCAATCAATACCGGCTCCGCTGCTCTCTTTTATTCATGTGCAATTCACGCGGTAATATTAAAAGTAAAGGTATATAAGTAATATAAATTGGAAACAAAATAAAGGGTTTTTTTCATCATAATAAAATACTTGAATTTTGATTTTGTCCCAAAAAATTTATCCTTTTATTTCATCCTTATGAAATATTTAATTTATTATTTTAGTTCATATTATTAACTCAACTATTAATTGTGAATGTGTCGAACGCTCATCACAGTCATCAATCTATATATATAGTAAAAGGATTTTTCTAACATGTGCAACCCTTGCACAAGATAATAAAACAAAACTGGAAAGGTTTTATTGGGAATTGTAACTATCACAACACTCAATGCATTGGTAATGTTAATGGCTGCAATTCCCAATAAAACCTTTCTATTTTTATTTTATTATCATGTGCAATATTGCACAGGTTAAAAAAACCGATAGTAAAATTAACTTGAGCATTACTATTAATGTTGTGTTAATGAAATGTAACATATGGAATACTAAGCATCTCTTATAATTAATCCATATTATATTATTATTATTATTAAATATTAAATATTATAATTATTATATATAATACATTAAATATTGTGATAAATATTAAATTTTAAATTTCCAATACTTATAATTCTTTATATTAATTATAAGTTAAATGAATTATTTGATCTTATAATTTACTACAAATTTAATGTAATAGGTCACAACTACTTATGATTGTATTTTTAATTTAAAAAATATTTCTTATGATTTTTAAAACAAAATCATCAATATAATGTTTTATAATTATACCAAAACAATAAATTCAACTAATTTTATATTATTTAAATGTTACAAAAATTATTTCGAATAAATTAAAATATATATGAATTGATGAGTTACATCATGGTTCACGTGAAGTGTGCCCCGTTGGGCTTCAACCAAGGGTGTTGCTTAATTTTGGGTTTTAAGCCTAATGACCCCGGTGCACTAATTCGAAAATATCTAGAGTTTTAGGTGTTCAATTGAAGTGATTCCACTTGCATTAGAAAGCTAAGATACGAGGCTTCAGTTTGATATGCAACACGATATTATTCCGATCTCATTTGCACCTCCAAACAGGCGTATTCTCGCTCAAGCGACAAAGCTATCGCTTGAGCAAGAATATCAGCAGAACCAGGGGGAATTTTTCTGGTTTTCTCGCTCTAGAGAGAAGACTCTCGCTTGAGCGAGAATGTGCAACCAGAAAGCATTGTTAGGGCATGAATCCAGCTTTATAAAAACAACGTTAGGGCTTATTTTTCTTACTTTTCTCCATCCTTCACTTCTAGAGAGAGGGAGAGAACCCTAGAGAGAGAAAGATGTAATGTCCTAATTTCTTAACTGAAGAATAATACCTGTTGGAGACACTATTCTCAAATTTTTGAAATTATTTCGCGTCATTACCGATATCTTTACATACACACTCGTCAAACGCTTAAGTAATTCCAACGTTTACCCAAGCTGAAATACATTACACATTCTACATACATTTCATAATCCATCTGCCACTCAGTGGCTCAACATAACAATCACTACTGAATACACATTTTCTAATTTAATACAACATTACATAATTCAATTATATCTAAATTTCCCATAGAACTATCTGACAGTCGTGGGGTGAAAGGATCAACCTTAGTTCAATCTCCATCCAATGTCAATCAATCCAGCCTGCATAACTAAAATGTACCCGCAACGTAGGGTGAGACTAGTGTCTCAGTGAGCAAAGCATGCAACACACAACACAAATCAACATGTAATACATAAACTATTATAGTCACCTTACTTCAATATACCATAACTTAACTCAATTGAAATAACATATAAATGCAACTCAAGGTAAATATGCTACGCATGACCTGCATTGCCCGACAGAACGAGGTCTTTTCATTGATTCTAGGGCTAGACCTGAGCTCAGACTACAAGGAACGTCTTCCTTGGGGACGTATCCCACCACTTATTCTGAACCGAAGTCATTATTCCGGACCGAAGTCAAGTTTTAATGCATGAATAACTGGGTCGAAGCCAAAACTCTGGGCCGAAGCCAATATTTATAATTTGGGTCGAAGCCAAAACTCTTAATCTGGGACAAAGCCAAAATTTTGGGTCGAAGCCAAATTCATTTTAGTCTTATTCTAGACCAAAGTCAAACTTGATTAATTAGGGTTTGGTGGCCATAGGCCAAATTCATTTTCTAGCTTGAAAATATCTGTACATAAGCCACACTAAAATTTCGGAAAGCTAGGACAACCAATGCAAGATAATATTTACAAATCCCAACATACAAGCCCTCAATGGGGATTTCTAACATAATTACCACCAACACATGAAACATATCCAACATACTCATAATATTCAACACAAGCAATAAATAGTGCCTAAACTTAGCAAAATTCCCAATTCTAAACCCTAGATAGGGGCATCTAGCTCAATCTTCTTCAAACATACAATACAACTAAAATCAATTGGTAAATAGTCCTAAACAATCACATACAACCTCAAGAAAGGGAAAGGAAGGAGTAGGTACATGGAGGATAAAGCATACAAGATGGAGTGATTATGTGTGAGCTTTACTCACCTCTAATGGAGCACAACTGGAGAAGAGGATGGAGGGGAAGGTGAATCCAAGCTCCAAGGGGTGGTGGGGAAGGCTCCAAGCTAGCTTTGCTCCTCTTTCTCTCACTTTCTCTCTCTAGAATCCTCTCTCTATAAAACCCTAAGGGAACAATAGAAATGTAGAAGAAGGGGTGGTTCTGCGCGTTTAAAGAAGACAGGGACGCGCTCGCACACTCAAGCGGGCGCGCATAAGCGCGCTCAAGCGCGTAACTCTCAGAGTTGCTCAACAAAAACTACACGCACGCGCTCAAGAGCGCAACTTTCTGAGTTTCATGCGCTCAAGTGCGCATCAGCGCGCAGACTCTCTGAGTTGCGCGCGCTCAAGCGCGCATCAGCATGCTTGAGCAACCAAACTTGTTGTTTGGAGGTGCAAATGGGGTCAGAATACTATCGTATAACAAATCAAACTGAAGGCCCGGATCTTAGCTTTCTAATGCAAGTGGAATCATCTCAAGTGGATACCCATAACTCTAGATATTATCAAATTAATGCACCAAGGTCATTAGGCTTAAAACCCAAAATTAAGCAATAACCTTGGTTGAAGCCTAACGGGGCAAACTTTACATGAGTCATGTTATAACTCATCAATTGACTCCAAGAAGGCTAACGTTAAGGGTTCTAAGTGTCCATGAGACTATGCTCCTCTATTCCTTTGTTCCTTTCCAAAAATCATCTTCTACCCCGGTTCCTTTAAAACTCATAACTCTTAATCGATTTCGTAACTCTCATCTAATAACATACCATTACAACTTAGTTCTTCCTCTAATATCCTTTCCTCATTCTTAAATCGTTATAATCATCTTTTTCTTAGGGTGTGATTCCTTCTAAGCTCCGCCTACACTGGTTTGACGTAACACTTGGCCTCTCCTCCTAAAATTTCTCAAACTCGTACCTCTTAGTTCATTTACCAAATTCCTATCTAAATTCACATTCACATCTCCAACATCTCATGCCACTTCCAACTCTCTGTTACTTGGCCGGAACCATAGCCTAAAGCTCCCACTATAGTTTCTTGGCCCTAATTTTGGGATGTTACAAAAGAAGCCTTGGAAGCTTGGAGAAGGAAGAGGAAGCGAAGGATTGCTCACCCTTAACCCCCTCAACTCCATCCCCTTCACATTTGAGTTCTCTAGAGGTGATTATAGCTCACATAGCGACTCTCATTGTTGCTTGAATCCCTTGAATGAACTCAAACCTCTCTAGTCTTATATGTGTTTGATTGGTTGATGATCTTCCATGATTTGTAGTGTATGATTGTTTATTAGGAGTTATGATTTGGGATGTGGGATGCTTAGGGTTTCACCCACTTCTTTGTTATAGTTTTGTACATTCCTAAATCATATGTGGACATTGATGATTGTGGGGGTTGAGACATGGGGTTCACATTCTATTTCTAGGATGATGTTTAGTTCTGTCATGATTCATATGTTAATTGTTATTTGTGAGCATTTGCATTATGGCCTTTGGCCCCAGTTAATTGGAAAATGAATTTGAGCTTAAGCTCCTAGTTGAAAATGAATTTGGCTTTGGCCCCAGTAAAAATGGCTTCGGCCCCAATTCACCTTAATTAATCAAGATCGGACTTCGGTCATTGGTTTAAGTTCAGGTTTCGACCCATAGTTATTAATGGTGATTAGTACCCAGAGTGATTAGTACCTAGTGGTGGTGATTAGTACCCAGGGAAGATGTTCCTTGTAGTCTAAGCTCAGGTCTAGCCACACATTTATATAGTGATAAGACCCTGTCTACCGGGTAATGCAGGTCGTACATATCATGTTTAAGTGAATTTAGCTTGTGATACCATGGTGAATTGTGACTAAACTAGTTTATGTATGATTGGTTTAGCTTTATGTTGCGCCTCATTTGCTTACCTTCCCCACACTGCTTGCATGCATAGTTATACTCGTTGGGACATTGGTCTCTGTAACGTCCTCATTCCTAGGTTTGAGAATTTACCTCATTGGAAGCAAAATCCCTAAATCCCTGAAATTATTTCGTGCCATTTTAAATATCGGATAACAACCACCATATAACGTTTAAGCATCCAACGTAAACTCAAACAGTATATGGAATCATAATTAAATACATAATGCCTCTGTGGCACAAAATAACATCATCTATTTACAACCACTAGGATACCCCCATACATGTGCCCTAAGCAAAATAGAAGGCCCAGAGGCAGCACATGCACAATCATATCCCTCCAAAATATTACAATATAATTCAGAATTGCAAAACAATCCACTAGGCTTTTGCAAGCATCCATCTCACTGCCTTGGCTGGGAAGGAACCCGTGCATCTAAAATGTAACCACTAAATGTGTGGTGAGACAGATGTCTCAGTGAATATAACTATGCAACATGCAGTGTGGGAGGAATAGGCAAATGAATGCAACAGAATGAGGAAACACCATTCATAATATATTATCTCAACATAAACATGAATATAAACATGAATGATCTGCATTACCCGGCAGACGGGATCTTATCACTAACTGGGGCTAGACCTGAGCTCAAACTAAACGGAACGTCTTCCTTGGGCATAACACCTCTAATTAACTGGGGGCCGAAACCCGTGTTTTAACTGGAGACTGGAGTCCAATTAACTAGAGACCGAAGTCCAATCTTATTTAATTAAGGTGAACTGGGGCTGAAGCCATTTTTACTAGGGCCGAAGCTGAATTCATTTTCTAGTTATTGACTGGGGCCGAAGCCATGATGGACAAGTCGTATTTGAATATATTTCATGGATTACACAATAAATACTAAGAAACATAAATGGGAAAGAAACCCTAACTTGGGGAAAAACCCCTAATACATTTCTAGTTCCATACAACTATACAAAAACAACAAAGGAGAGGAAACATCAACCAAACATATGCATACAGGTTAAAGGAAGGGAATAGGACAGATCAGGGTTCATTCAAGAAGAAACATCCAAGATGGAGGTGAGTGTGAGTTATACTCACCACTTGGAGCTCAAATGGAAGAGAATGAAGGTTGAGGAAGGTCGGGGATGAAGCCCTTGACTTGGGGATCCTTCTTCAAGCTTTAATGGTTGTCTCCTCTCTCTAGAACCACACTCTCTCTAGGATCGAAAAAGGAGAAGAAGAAAGTGATTAAGTCGGTGCCTTGATTAATGTTTTTATTCTGGTACGCATGTTCTCGCTCAAGCGAAGGATTCTCTCTTGAGCGAGAGGGATGGGATTTCCCCTCTTTCATACTCTCGCTCAAGCGAGACTCTTCTCGCTTGAGCGAGAGCCAGCTCGCTCAAGCGAAAAACGTCCAGAGAGCCCCTCAATTTTGGTTGAATTTCGCTTGAGTGAGGCCATTCTCGCTCAGGCGAAATTCTTCCAGAGAACACTCCAAATCCTCCCTTGTTTCTCGCTTGGGCAAGACCCTTCTCGCTCAAGTGAGAAAACTAGAAGAAGTTTTGCAAGTTTTTACTGATATACTCGCTCAAGCGAGCCATTCTCGCTTGAGCGAGAATACCAAAATTCCATTTTCTGATTTTCTCTTCTCTTTAGTCCTATCTTAATTCCCTCCCACCTAAGCCTTTCCTCTTTTACAAATATCCTTATCTTATATACTTAATTACCAAAAACAAGTTTGAATTCTCGGGATGTTACAGTCTCACCCCGTGTTGTGGGGTTCATTTTAGATATGCAGGATTAACTAGTTGAATGCTTGGACGTGGAATTTGAAGCTCTTAGAGTGGACTACTCCACCCCTAGTTGTCTATCTTTTATTCCGTGATTGAAATTATTGTATAAATGTTAAGCTATGTCAAGTTAGGTTAGGAAACTCTATAATCAAGGATAATGTATTTCTGAGCCACAGAGTGGCATTTGTAATATGGCGTTTAATTTATTGTTAGGGCTTATGTAATCGTTGGAGTTACGTAAGTATTTGATGATTGTGTATGTAAAGATATCGGTAATGGCGCGAAATAATTTCAGGAATTTGGGAATAGTGTCTCCAACGGACATTATTCTTGAATGTGGAAATTAGGACGTTACAGAACCATGCAGTTGCTTTATAATGCCTTGAAAACTTCAGACGAAGCTTCCCTCTGACCCTTGGTGTACTTTAGTCAGGCGTGTTCCTTCAAAACCTTGATGTACTTCAGACACACCTTTCATATAGTTTTTTTATCCCTTTAACTTAGTCAGATTTAAAAAGTTTATTTAAGTTTGTCATCATAAAAAGGGGGGAGAATGTTGAGTCTCAATACTTTGAAAGTCTAAGACACCCCACAACCGTCCCGCCGCTGTGCATGGGGGCCGAGATAAAGGTCTTGCTTCATGGCAGCACCAGCATGCCGTAACGAGAGGCTGCGGTGGCCTCCCTTTCTGCCTCCTTCTCTCACTCTCTCTTCCTTTTTTCTCTCGTCTCTCTTATTGTGGTTCCGATTTCTTCTTTGATTGTCTGATTATGAGTTCCCTTCTTTGATTTTATTTTCTGTTTGCAGGGGGCTTTCTGATGGCTGGTAGAATCGTTTCTTTACCAAAAATGAGATTTAGAAATGTGGTTGTTCAATCACTCTGCGTCCACTTGTGTACATGCTCCCTGGTTCACCAAAGCCACCCTGCAAAGGTTCTATATTTTCTTTCACTACAAAAAAGGTAATTTAGTGGATGCTATTTTTCCATTTCTGGAGGTCAAGGACCGCCACTTAATACAATTCTGGCAGTCAAGGACCACACCAACATTACGTGTGCCACAAAGCTTGTTGTGGCGTTTTCTGCTGAAACGTTGGTAAAATGGCCAAGAAATGCTTTGATTATTACTAGTGGTCATAAACCACCAGAAACATTCAATATTTTTGCATTTAATTTAGATTTTTTTCTTATGGTCTGAAATCGCCACTAAACTTTAATTAATTTTTTTTAGTATTTGCTATCACGTGTGTATCTTCCTTTTTTTACTTTATATTTTTAACAACTTGATAAACATCCCAAACATGAAAAAAAAACATATTTACATTTTATTGAACTCACTAAACATTTGGAAAAAGAGGAAACTTCATCCAAGAATAGGAACATGAAACTATAAAATCTTGAATTAGAGTTATTTCAATGCCATTCTAAATGGTTAATGTAACACCCACATTTTTGCTTGTATAATTCTCCTATTGTGTGATATGGTGAATTTTGAGTGATTAAATATTTTTAATCATCAAAATTGGTTTAAATAAGGTTAGGAATGAATTTCCTATTTTTCTAGAATTTTTGGGAATTTTGGTGCAAAATTACCTTTTTACCCTTACTATTTTTGGAAAATGACCAAAATGCCCTTGATTTGAATCAGAAAATTCTGGAACATTTTAGAAAAATCCCTCACTTAAACCCTCCCAAAACCGTGAGCCATGTGGGAGAGTCACCTTAGCTTGTTTTACACACTTTCTAAAGCCAAAAAGTGAGAAATGACCTTATTTTGTCATGAACCACCTTCCAAGTGTCCATTTCTTTCTTACTAACATGCAAAACCACTTTCTCTCTTCTCTTCTTCTCCAAAACAGCCGCGACCCCTTCTCCCTCACACTCTCCATTTTTTCTCCATTTCACTTCTTGTTAAAGGTTCAATACCTTTAACTCAAAAATTTCAACCTACATCCTTTGAGAAAGTTGCTTGGGAGATCAAGATGAACATAAAGAGGGGTAGATCCTTGAAGTTGGTGAAGTTTTACAAAGTTCATCCTCCATTGACAAAGCTTGGATTTCCTTAGGTAAAGGAGGGGGAGAACCTTGAACTCTAGTAGGATTGGTGGCTAGAGTAAAAGGATGACCCTTGATCCTTCTTCCCTCTCCCTTTTTCTTTCCTTGAAAATAATTGTTGGAACCTATTTCCTTGAGAAATGGTTCGGCCAAGCTTGCTTGGATGTGGTTGCATGTTGCTAAAAATGGTTTGATGGTTGAAATGTGTTGATGTTTTGGTTTTAAATGCATGCAAACTATTATTTTGATGATTGGAACCGATTTTTCTTAAAATGTGGTTCGGCCAAGCTTCTTTGAGTGTGCATGCATGTTTTGAAAATTTGTTTGATGATTGAAATGTGTTGATATGATGATTTTAGATGCATGCAAGTTGATTGTTTGAAGTTAGAAAATTGTTTGCTTGATTTGATCATGAAAATGGAACTTTTGGCTATGTGTAAAAATATGAACTTTTCTATGAAGATTGGTAGGTTTGGATGAAATAACATGAAATTTTTGGTTTGGAGTGCTTGTAGAACATCATACTTGAGTTTTGTAATTTTTGAGAATTGATTGAATTTTGGTGAAATTCATGGTGTTCTTGATGTTCTTCATTGTGTTCTTGATGTTCTTGATGGTGTTCTTGGAAAAGATTATGTTTGATCTTGAAAAGTTGATGAATTGGGAGTTGATGTGTTTGTGGGCCTTAGTAGCCCAATAAGTTAAAAAGACTTAAAAACTTAAAGTAACAAGTAAAGGTAAAACTGACAACTTCCATTGTAAAATGATAAACCAAATTCGGGTAAAAAAATAAGCCTATGTTAAAGTCACCATAAAACTCATATTTCTTGATGGTAACTTAATAAAATGGACCCTTATGGGTTACCTAACCATTGGGCCTCTAGTTTAGGCACAATACCTTCAAAAAAATTCATAAAACTCACCTTAAGGCCAAACAAAAATAATGAATGGACATTGGGCTTGGATTAGTGTTGGGCTTAAACTCTAATCCTACCCAAAAAGATCAAGACTCAATTTTAAGTTTAGTAAGTCCACTAACCCAATTCACTTAAGTTAATAGATCAAGGAAGAATTAATTAATGTTAACCCTAATCCTAATCAAGGCTTAACCTAATCAAGTCCTAATCACCCAAGATCATAAATTAATCTTAATTATTAATCGTTAATGAGGTGTTAATAATATGATTAAGACTTAATGATGATTAAGGACTAATTAAATATGATTAATCTTAATTAAGTATAATTAAAAGCTTAATCCAAGATTAAGGAAGGGATTAAGAGTTAATTAGGACCTTAAGTAAAGATTAAGACTTAATTAAGAAGGATTAGCCTTAATTATAGCCTAATTAAGGAAGATTAACCATGATTAAGGATTAAACTTAACCCTAATCATACACACACGAGATGAACTAAGATGTGTAGCACCATTCATAAGACACAACCATAAGCCTTAGTAAGCTATAGGACTTAAGTGAAAGTGATCATTAGTCTTAAAGACGAGTGAATATAACTTACTCTAAAAGCTTGTGACAACCACACCCTTCTCGCATAAGACTTGAGGAGCCTAGTGAGAGAGTGTGGATTGGCCCAATTTGGGGTTTGGTTTCTCCTTGTGAAGGAAAGACATTGAATCGGTGTCGTGCCGCGGGGAGTGGTTACGTGGAAGGATTCAATGGGCTTTGCCAGTAAGGACTGTGTGTGCTGAGAAAGCATTGTTTGGTTTTCCTTGCGAAGGAAAGACATTGAATCGGTATCGTGCCGCGGGGAGTGGTTACGTGGAAAGATTCAATGGGCTTGCCGGTAAGGACTGTGTATGTTGAGAAGCACTGAATGTATGACATGCATCATAAAGCATTGATGATATCTAAAGTTGGAAACCTTACGACCTAATATGGCAGTGACACTTTGGTACAGTGTGAAACTGGTTGGGACTGGTGCACTGGGTTTTGAAAAGAACTCCAGCGGGTTCTGAAAAGGACGCCAGCCCTGAGGATAGTTGAGTTCCAAACTGAACATCAGGGGACGTAGGCTAGCTCCCTACCGTCGAGTTCATGGAGATCAAACTTGACTATGCCTGTCGCTCTCAAGGTTTCGGGGTCAGTTGAGATTGTTTGGAAGGTTTACAAAAGAAAATTTAGCCAAAAGAAAACATATGAGCAAGGCTCTTAGTACCGGGCTAGTACAGACTCTAACTCCTGATACGTTGTCCATATAGGTCGTGTAGTTGTTGTGTGCACTGTGGTGGTGATTTCCCGGGCCCTCATGCATCAGACATAACTTCATGATTGCAAAGTATGCAATAGACTGTGTACATCATAATGATAATGTGTGTATGTACTTGTTTGGTTGAATTGTGTGAATTTCTCTTGTCTGTGCTTTAGACACTATATCCTATATCACGTGAGTTCATGCGATGTGTTCTCACCCCCTTCCTTTGTTTGTTGTATGGTTGTACCCTTTTCTTTTACGACGTCAGCTAGCATCGGAGATCCGCAACATGACTTCTATGCGAGTGAAGCTTCGATGGATGCCGAGGGGAACGTGGAGGGTGACAGACATACCTAGGAGGTGTGTCTTCACCGGGGAGGTTCGCATTATCATCACTCACCCCGGCCTCCCTTTGCTGCCAGAGATTGATTTTGTTGTTCCGTTGACGTTGGAGTTTCAGACGCTGCCTAACCTGGTGTGCTACACCACTTTTCGTCGGTCCCGTCATCGCCAGGCATCTTCAGTGGCATCTCATTCATCACGAGTGGCAGATCTTGTTGGTTCGGATTCCCCGCGATACTTACCTGCTTCGGAGGCATCCGACTCCTGTTCCATGCGTTCTGATGCGCGAGACCACCCTCTTTCAGATGCGATCGGGATGATCATCATTGACGACTCGTCAGACGAGGAGGACCCGGAGGAGGACCTAGAGGAGGATCCCTCTCTACCGAGTGACGAGGAGTAGAGTAGTTGTACCTTGAGTCTAGTTGTGATCAACTCTGAGTTTTATGATCTCCCTTTTGTATTTTGTGTCGAGGTCACTTTGATTATTTACTTCACTTCTAGAACTCATGTTTCTATTTTATGGTCCGTAAGCTTTATGCGTACAATGGTTTCTGTTTGTACTAAATGCACTATTTATTCCTACATGTGATGTTTATGTTAATTGAATGTGTGTGTGTACAACGTAGTAACGCTTGACGCTTTTCAAAAATAAATTAACAAGTAAGGAAGGAATATTTCATAATACTTAAAATGGAACTAGAGATATTGTAGGTCAATATGACAACGTTACTGGTTACCGATCTATCAAAAAAAAATAATTCCGCATTTTTTACCAGCTTGGATAATATTTCTGTTTGTCACGTGCAATACATGTGACGTTCTTAGTAGTAACTAGGGGTGTCACAGTTAAGGTATATGTATATACAAGAGCTTAACAAGTTGCAGAGTTAAGATACTAATATACACACACTAACTACTGAACTTTTTTTTTTTTGCAACCAACTCCTTGTCTATCTTCTCTATTTTACTCAACTAAATGGCCAAGGTATATGCGGGGCCATTTTCATACCAGTTCTACCTACCTGCAATCAATTTTAAGAAAACTCATTAAACTCATTAATTCCCTGTTGGTCTCATCATTTACTCATTCACTAGTTTAACTAAATTTCATTTTCAACAAAATAGAAAAAAAAATGATCTAATCAAAACACAACAGAACTATAGCACACACCTAGCATTTATGCTGAATACCAAGGTCATGATAACAAATTATGTGTCTGTATTGCGCAATATAGAAATTTCCTCATCATAAGTCTCAGTCCCTGCAAATACAAAGATTTTATAATTATATTTATTAAACTATTATTTCATCATGATAAATAATAAGCATTAAACCGGGAAATAACTTTTTACCAATAACTATCCAAAGCTAAATTTGTAATTGAAACTAAAAAATCTAATCAAATAGTAGTTAGGTGTTAATATATGTAATTGGTTCACTAGAATTCATTAAAATTGCATTTAATATGCGGTTAGTTAAAAACACATTCTAGATAATAATAAATAACATAAATTAAATATATATATATAGTTCAGTATATTTCATTTGAAAAGTCTATTTATTACCTTGAATTCAAAATAATATAATATGTATTCATTTGAAACTTCAATATTTGTGTATTCAGTTTAGTATAATACTAATTTGTTATACAATAGCATGAATTTTCTAGACAAAACTTGACTTTTCACGTTAACCAAGCAAGGTGTCAAATTTAATTTTGACACCAAATCTCATCCGTCCATCCCCATTTAATCCTATGACTTACACTTAAATCACTAAAACCTATCATGTGTTTACTCTCACTCACTCTTGTATCCCATTTGTTAAGACAAACTCACTCCTAAAAAGTTTTTAATGTGCCAAACCATTAAGTTTGACTATGTGCTAATTTGAATGAGATGCATCTTGTTATTTTACTAACTGTGTGCTCAAGTATATGGCAGAGTTTCTAGACTTTGTTTTGCAGAAATTGATCAAGAAAATAATGCTCAAAAAAGATCTTTTAAGGTTACAAAACATGAAAGTCATAAATAAGAAATGCCAAGGAACAGAACTTGAAACAAAAACAATGAGCAAGGAAGAGATTCAAGAACAGCTTGAGACGTCGTCTCAAGACCAGATGCGTATTCGAGCACAAGAGGTCATCTCATGAAAGAGAAGCAGATTCAGAAAATGGTTTGACTATCATTCACCCAGAACATAAGAAGATGAGACTTAGACTTGATCATAGAAGAGATCAGATCCAGTAACAGTTATTTTAAGAAGAGACTTCAGATCAGCTTGAGACGAGAGCTCAAGATCAGATGCAATAGTTGATACCCAAGCTCAGATACAAGGGAAGGGAGCCAGACTCAGAGCAAAGTTGAGACTCAAGTTCAGCTTGAGAAGACATGGCATCAAGTCAACACAGAGTCAAGACAAAGTACACTGTACGCTGACACAGTGACATCAGAACCTGAAAAACAAGCTCTCCTCTCAACAGAAAAGTTCCTCTCTTTGTAACGACTCTTAACGGCTATAATAACGGCCATAAACGGCTAGCTACATTTGAAATAAATGCTGAAGTCTATAGTAAAAAGGATAGAGAGAGACTACGTTGATTATTGAACATCATTGCATCTCATCCCACATCTCAAGTCTATCACTTAAAGATCTGATCTTAACTTGAGAACACTTGTAGTCTCATTTTATTTTCTCTTCTCAGTTTGTAATATTTCTACCTGCATAGAAGAGATAAACTCTAGCTAAGATCACTGCCCATCCATACTTTGTATGATTATAAGCTAGACCAATCTTATCCTACCAATCATTTATAACCAGTCTCATCTGAGATAGGAGGAAGCCTAGTCTCAGAGTGAGTTTGAACGTCCTGAAGAGGCTGTAAGAATACTTTTGGCTCAGCCAAGATAGGAGTGCCTAGGCTTAGTGTGAGAGACGTCCTGAAGAGGCTGTAAGAATACTTGTAATTGACGGGTTTGTCAATAGTGGAAATCTTACGTGTTGTGAGGACTGGACGTAGCCCAAGGAGTGGGTGAACCGGGATAAGATCACTGTGCATCTCTCTTCCCTATCTCTTTATTTTACACTGTCCTTAGCTCATCTCAAATCTGTGATTACTTGTTTAAATTGAATTAAAATCAGATTTGAATAATTGAAATAACTTACACTTGAATAATTGATTGAAACTGAAATTGCTCCTCATTTATACTAATTGAGACTCCAAGTCATCAGACTTGAGATCACGTCTCAACCTGCAAATTTAGGTGTGTAAATTTCAGGAACAAAATTTTAAAGTCTCTATTCAACCCCCCTTCTAGAGACGTTCAACCAACTTCACCATTCACGTTTTTTTTCTGCTTCTCGCACTTTGTGTATTGCCTACTGCGCTATCACTCTCTCTTTTCAATCGTTGATCCCTCCTACAAACCCACATTCTCACTTCTCATATTCTTCCCATTATTTTTCCTTATACTCTTCATCAGGTAATGCAATTTTTATTTTTCAAATTTTTTTATAAATTTTCTAATTCATAAATAGTTTCATGACTTAAACCTTTTCATTGAGTTGTTACCGAACCTTTTAAATAATTTTAATCCAATATCAACTTTGTTTCTCAATTTTTTTAGTTTCTTTGAAGCTTTTTTGTTTGAAACATTAATTGATTCCATACCAAAAAAAAATTAAAACTTCAATTTCGATTACTTGTGCTCTAATTTACTGTTAAAAGTATTAAAATTTTTAAGAGGTGATCATTACATTCTCTCTTTTGCGATGGAGGAAAGAAGAATAAGAGATACATGATTTGTCAATGCATCTTCCATATAAACTTCTCAATGTTTCTTAATTAGCTTTTTTCAAATTAGAAGTTTTATAATTTTAATTACATATAATTAGCATAGATATTTTGAAATTTAAAAAAAAAATACATAGTTAATGTTGTTCATTTAATAATATCAAAACTTGGCAATCTGCCCTTGTCATTTGTAATTAAGACAAAATGAATTTCTTTATTCTTACTATTTATTCTCTTCATATCATATAGGTGAATTCTTTTAACACTCAACGCACTTTATATTAGTGAAAGCAAATGATGTAGAATATAGCACTGCCAGAGGTATTGTAGATTATTTCACATGTTCTCTGTTTTAATTCTTTCTTAATTGTGACAAATTTTATTGAACTCTATTTTGTACCTATAAAACTTTAGAGGTATACTTTTCATTCTTTTTTAACTTTTACTTATTTCTTTCTTGGATATATAGTGCATGGGAAATTCTATGAATGATGTCATTGAAGAGGTTGATTCAGGAAAAGATTCAGAGAATTCATCACCAGACGCACCTACTGTTCATGAGCAAAATAACCTTAATCCACATATTGGATTGGAATTTGACTCTCTTAAGGATGTTAAAAATTTCTACAAAGCATTTGCTAAGGATGAGGGCTTTGGAATTCGTACCCGTTAAAGTAAGCAAAATTTATGTATACTTGTGTGCTCTAATGTTGGTCAACATATAGCTAATAGTACTAGTAATGAAGAAAGTAATGCAATTATAGGAAAAGTTAGAAAAAAGGTGCTCAACTTCAAGAACTGATTGTAAAACATCACTTGTTGTTTCGAAAGCACGGAAGAGACATAAATGGGCGATCATTAGTTTTAATAATGTTCATAATCATATTATGGTTAGCCCAAAGAGTGTGAGCTATCTTAAGTGTCATAAAAAAATGAGTGCAACAACAAAGAATCTTATGGAAAAGTTTGATCAAGAGAGCTTACCTACTAGAAAAGTTGTTGCAATGTTTAATAATGAAGGCTTATCCTTTTCTAATAGAGATTGTTGGAATCATCTTAGAGATCTTCGATCTAGGAATTTAGAGGTTGGAGATGCTCAAGCCATTTTAAACTTTTGTAAACAAAAGCAGGCTGAGAATGAAAATTTCTTCTATGTAATACAATGTGATAATAATGATAGGATGATTAATTTTTTTGGGTAGATGCAAGATCAAGGTTATCCTGTAACGTCCTAATTTCTAATCCAGAATTTAGCCCGTTGGAAACCAAATTCTAAACTTAGAATTTAAAGCGTGACAATTTGGATATCAAAATATTCACTAAATTGTAAAGCAACCAACGATAACTCGACAACCTATGAATAAAAACTAACTTATATACATGATACTTAAGATACTTCCACTAAATATATAATAGTGTTTATAACCTCTACATTATAATTTAACTTTAGAAACCCTAGTCTAAAAGACTTAACATCATTTATTTACACCTAACATTCCAAATACATATATACATATACATGAAACCATCCTAATATAAAGCAAAAGCTACATCCATCCAGTGCAACACTTCAAATCCTGGTCTGAGAATCTGAGTGTGGTGGTACCTGTTCATCTATATAATCCACATAACGCGTGGTGAGATAATAATCTCAGTGAATACAACTATGCATATGAATGCAGGGAAACAGATATCAATGGCAATTAAAGAGAATGAACATAATTCATATAACATCATCAAACTAAGAATATGCACATCATGATGCACTCACTGTTGTGCCCAACAGGCATGATCTTATCTCTTGCTATGGTTAGAACTAAGCTCAGACTACAGGGAACGTCTCCCCTGGGGACCAATCCCACCCTTACTAGAACGAAGTCGTGTTTTCATACAATTTCTTGTTTTAACTCACGACCGAGGCGGGGTTTATATTAACTCACGGTCGAAACCGACTTAAAATTAACTCATAATTTCAATGCATTAACATCTAATAAGAATCATATAACAAGAATATGAAATTCGTAAGTTTTGAAACCTAGGGTTCCAACATAACCAAAGATATATATTTCTAATTCACCAAAATACATACAATCCTCAACAATCAACATTCTAAGTATAGAGAAGGGGAATTAAGAGAATTGGGATCATACTCAAGGTTCACAACCATAGTAAGTGTAAGTGTGTGAATTGTACTCACCAATTACTTAACAATTAGAGTGGAAAGGAAGGAATGAAGGTAGATTGGTGACGAATTCTTGTGTAGAACTCCTCCTCAAGCCTCAATCCAAGCTCTCTCTCACTAGGATTCAGAATCTCTCTCTCTAACAAGAAGAAGGGAAAATGAAGGAATCTGATTTCTGATTAAAAAATACAAGTTTTTTTGACCTATAAGTGAATTCTCGCTTAAACGAGCTATCCTCGCCCAGACGAGTTGTTCGGTTGCATGCTGTCAGGGCCATTCTCGCTTAAGCAAGCCATTCCTCGCCTAAGCGAGAAAAGTCCAGAGAGCACACTAAACCTTCCCTGTTTCTTGCTTAGGCGAGCCAGATCTCGCCTAAGCGAAACTTGCAGAAACTGAAAGTGTAATCTTTTCTGCATATCTCGCTTAAGCAAGACCTCCTCGCTTAAGCGAGATTACTTAAACTCCAAAAATTTGCATTTTTAATCTAAGTCTTGTTTTCTTACTTCCTAGACCAATTTCCTTACTTGATTAACACATAATTAGCTATCTGAATCTTACCCCAAATAAGAAAATCCCTAAGTACTGGATGTTACATATCCTATAAAATTTTTGGAGATGTTGTCACATTTGATACAACATATAAGACTAACAAGTATAGTATTCCATTTGCACCTTTTACTGGGTTGAATCATCATTACCAGTCCATTTTATTTGGTTGTGCTTTGTTGCAAGATGAAACAGATAAATCTTTTACATGATTATTTGAAACTTGGCTCGAGGCAATGGGTAGAAAAAGTCCTGTGTCAATAATAACAGATTAAGATTTGGAAATTGGAGCTGCAATATCCAAGGTATTTCCTCATACTCGACATCGTTTATGTTTATGGCACATTAGGAAAAAATTCCCCGAGAAGCTTTCTCATCTATATCATAAAAGTTCAGTTTTTAAGGGTCAACTAAAAGGTGTATTCATGATTCATCTTGTAAAAGATTTTGAAGAAGATTGGCATCATATAATGGTTGAGTACGATTTGGAAAAAAATTAATGGCTTCAAGGTTTATACAACATAAGAGAGTCATGGATTCCTATTTATAATAGAAGTACCTTTTTTGTTTGGATGAATACTACACAGAGGAGTGAGAGCATTAATGCTTTTTTTTTTATGCATTTGTTGATTCTTCAACAACATTGGGAGATTTTGCCGTAAAGTTTGACAAAGCAACAGATAGTCGTTATGAGAAAGAAAAAAAAGAAGATTATGAATCGAGGAATCGATCATGACTCTCTAGTGTTGGGTCAAAACTAGAAGAGCATGTTGCAACTATTTATACAAGAAACATTTTTAAGAAGTTTCAAGATGAGCTTACAAAGGTTAGCCAAATCGTAAAGGAGAAAATTGAAAAAGGTGGGTCTCAATATACATACAAGGTATCTAATTGTTTTAATTCTCGAGACTCATTTATTGTTTGTGTGGATCTTGACACAAAGGTTGCTACATGTGGTTGTCAGCTTTATGAATTTACGGGGACATTATGTAGGCACATCTTGGTGATTTTTCAATCAAAAAATATTATTCAAATTCCCAATAGTTATATTTTACAATGCTGGACAAAAGATGCTAATAAGGGCATTGGGTTTGTTGGAAGTGATACAAATCTTGTATGTGAGAATAGTAATTCAGCAACTTTGTGAAGTATGCATGTGCACAATCACGTAAGTCTATTATCTGATCTTGCTGCAAAATTTGAAAAAAAAATATACAAGTTTACATCATCAGGATTAGAAGAAATATATGAAAAGGCTACAATGATTGATTCTGAAATGCAAACTAGTAAGGACATACTTCTTTCAGAGGCTAGTTGTCAAGATATGAACATACATGAGCAAGAGAATGAAAATCCTGAATTGAGTATTAGAGATCTGTTAATATCACAAACTAAAGGAAGACAAAAGGATGTTGTTAAAGTCTCTCAACCCGGAAGAATCAAAGGTAGTTTAGAGTTGTCAATGAATCGATTGTCAGCTAAACGAAGATCATGCCAAATATGTGGAGAACATGGTCATAATCGATGAAGTTTCACACAAAAAAATAAGTGACGAACAAAGTAATCAGCCTGCATAAATTTTGAGGTAAGAAATCTAAAGTGATTTATTATATTATACTGATACTTATCTAATTTTAATTGGCTGTTTTTAATTTGTGTTCATTTTTGTTGAAGGTCTTTTTCACTGTCCTCGTAGTTTTCATGGCAGAGACATCATTTACTAGATGCATTACAGAAACTGCCAAAGTGTTTTTTCACTGGATGCATTATAGAACTGCTCAAGCTGTTTTGCATAAGCTTTTAAACTTAATTTCATCTTTACAGGAATTAATATACTTAAATTGGGAATTGGAAATTTCATTTTCTTTTGTAAGCTGCATAAGCTTAGTTTCAAGCTTTCTTTTTTTTCTTTTGTAAGCATTATAAGTTTTCTTTTCAGAATTGTCAAGTATAGTTTCAAGCTTATATAGTTTCAGAATTGTCAAGCTTAGTTTCAATTTTACCTTTTCTGCATAAGCTTTCAAGTTAGTTTCATTAGTAATTCATGTTATGGAGTCAAGAATTATAACAATCAATTTTAGAAAGCAACAAATAGTATTCCAGACTAACAAATCTAATAAAGTTACAAAAAATATAAGTTCCAAAAAATGAATTGTAGCTTTTATTGTATATGATATTCCAACAAATAGCAGTACATAATGAGTCAACATTGCAATAGCTTATATTTGAACGCTTTTAAAAAATTACATTCTTGAAATATATCCAATCATAATGACAAAAAGTTATCTAATCTATTAGACCAAAGTTGCAATGTAGTCAGGGTCTGATAGTGTGTTCAAGCAACCAGCGCTGAAACAGTTCCCAACATTGCTTAGGAGCTTAATGCAGATTATTTTTCCTCCAACTGCAGCAGTGGCAAGACCACCAGATCTTGAGATTCAAGAACTCAAAAAAGCAATACTTGGGTCTGCTTGCTCTCTTTTTAGTGTGATGGTAAACCAACTTCCCACCTAAGACAAACCCATTTTTAGAGGTTAATTGAAAAAACCAAATAAAAAATAATAAAATCAATTCTTGAGAAGGATAAGAGAGATCATGAATTAATAGTCATAACTGAGTTATTTTGGTACTCAGAAACTGTAGTAAAAAGAACATATAAACACATTGGTGTAACTAGTTGCTGCATTGCAATTATATCCTGTTTTGACATGTTAATAATGACAAGTTAGAAGAAATACAACTCAAAATATATCCTACTTTGCAAGACGTCCTTTTCTTGACATAGACCACAAATTATTTGCTGGATTTGGATATTCATAAAGAATAACAAAAAAAATACGTTTCGTTTCATGAGAGCAGAACTTTCAATGCGGGATTTGAAAAGAATGTATCAATGCAAACAAATTTCTAAATTCAATTACTAAGCATTTAAAGAACCAATGAAACTTTGCCAAGTCACAAAATATTGATTACAAAAAGGAATCCAATGAAACAACCTACACAACGTTTCTTATTTACTCTTCCTTCCATTATATGAAATTCCTTCACAAATTCATTTAGTATAATATATAACAGGAGTTGTTTTCATTTTACATAGTGATATATATAATTTCCAAAAAAACTAGACTTAAATTGAATGATGGAAACAAATCTAATTTAATAATTGGAGTTGTTCTCATTACTAATTTTTTTTACTCCAAAAGACCCAATTCAAGTTACATCAACAATCCCCAATCACCAAGATGTCAATTAACAATCAAAATCAGATGGTTAAAAAAAGATTATGAAAATAAAAGAATAAAACAAAGCAGTGTAACACTAATATCAAAGAAAAATTGAATGAAGGTGGAGGAACCAACCTGAAAGACGAGAAGGCAGCAACAATGTTTGTCTAAATGAGAAAAGGGTTACTAATACAGAGATATGGAGAGGACACGGTACAAAAAAGAACTAGAGACAAAATGCCACAAAACAAAGAGATAATAACAGGGGTCTACAAATTGTGGCG
Organism: Sesbania bispinosa; assembly: GCA_026901365.1. NCBI lineage: Eukaryota > Viridiplantae > Streptophyta > Magnoliopsida > Fabales > Fabaceae > Sesbania > Sesbania bispinosa. The sequence goes on from QLOH01000033.1 coordinate 380,813, forward strand.
ATGGAGAGTTGGGTGTGATCTTGTGTTAAAAGAGAAAACGAGAACGAAAATGCAATGAGGAGGGAAGAAGGGAGTAAGCACGTGATAGGTTTTAGTGATTTAAGTACAAGCCATAAGATTAAATGGGGATGGACGAATGAGATTTGGTGTCAAAGTTAAATTTGACACCTGGTGTCATTTGATCTGACCCATATATATATATAGTTCAATAAGTAGATTTCATTTGAAAAGTCTATTTATTACCTTGAATTCAAAATAATATAATATTTATTTATTTGAAACTTCAATATTTATATGTTCAGTTTAGTATAATACTAATTTGTTATACAATAGCTTGAATTTTCTAGACAAAACTTGACTTTTCACGTTAACCAAGCAAGAAAAATAGATGATTGTTTATCAAGAAGCTAAATCAACTAATTAAATTATAATAATATAATCCAAAAACTGTGAGGCATGGACATTTCACATTAAAAAGAATGGATATGATGGGCATGCTCAATACAGGGAATTAGTAGTCACCGACTCACCATAGATTTGAAGCTAAACTATTTTTGGGGTTTCAATGGTCTTGTTTGGTTATTAGAGATCCAAATAGCAGAAAGTGTAATACAAAAAAAAGGAGTTGAATTCCGTGAGAAGCATAAGGGGATTTCAGTGCAGGCAACGAGTTTAAGATATATGGCAGGAAAACCTGAGGTAATACAATATCATCAAATGTAAGCACAACTTCTACAAAAAATAGATAATTAGCTCTTATAAAGCAATTCATTAAAATACAGGGCACATACTTCTGCAAAATTTGGTCCTTTCAATAATTTTGTAGCCAAGTTGCAGAATTAGGCATTTGACTATGCCAATCACCATTGAGATTTGAGTACACACAAAATAAATGGATATAACTGAATCATGTCAGGGTGATCACGTGAGTTATTTCCCAGACAAGGGGTTCCATCTTGCATAGTCCACCCTTCATTTGGTGTTTTTTGAGCCTTTGCTACCTAAGCATTAACTCGTACTTTAAACTCTTCATAATCTCTATGACAGAAATAAAAGATAATCATGAAGAGATTTCTCTAAGTACGCAATGTGAGAAAACAAGGCGTTAAGTGTAGCAAAACAAGGGTACCCGTCTTTGAAGTTATAAATTGGAAGATGATGCTTACCTTCATTCCTTCACAAAAGAAGGTTGTACTTTGTCCTTCAGATAGTCAATCTTCCGGAATCCACTTCCTTGCAAAATCAGCGGTCTCCACAAGAGATTCAAATGTCATCATTGTAGCAAGGATAGAAATCATTGTATTAGTCGTGATCAATGGCGGTTCTTTTAAAGGATCAATTGTACCGACGAAGAAATCTATAGTAGCAAGCTGAGAGGGTTCACCCAGTCTTTCATACATAACAATTAAGGCCAGCATCTGTGTTAAGGTCAACATCTATGTCTAAAATAGATCCCCCATTTGATCGTGAAAGCATACGAAGAATACTCATACAAATTGTAAGTGCTTCGAACTGTATAAAAGGATCACTAAGATATTAGCTCTCAGCAGGACCTGGTGATATTCAGTTATCTCCCTCTGGCTGCCACCAGTCAGGTCTTTATGCAATTGCAACACAGGACCTGTCCTTGGCACCGCATAAGTCCAGGGGAGTTTGTTTGTGGTGATTTTTAGTAAAATCAAAGTTAAAGATTCCTATGAACAATCTGGGACTGGAAACAAGTCCTCATGGTGGATTCTAAAATAAAGTGATGCAAATGAGAAGTAAGAAGTAGAAAAAGTAAAGGGAAAGAAACAATGTAAATTGAAGAGTGCAAGAAAGTACAAAAAAGTAAAAGAAAGTTTAAGAAAATGTATTGAAAAGTTGAAGAACAATGTATTAAAAGGTTTGACAAATTCTCAAACTGACATACTTTTCGAGTGTTCTCGGATGAGCAAATAGTCGTAATAATGGTAGACAATATGCTTTTTTCGAGTAAGTCTTAAGTATGTAGAATGGATAAAGATTAGCCTTTAGGACTTATGACTTTGCCCTATTTATAGATTTTTGACCCTAACAGTCAACTAATTTACAACAGACACGTAAGACAGAATCCTAACTGCCTAATCTATGACCATACAGGTGTCCTGTCTTCATTAGATGTCTTCCACGTGCCTTCTCTTGTTTTAATTCTGACTCGAAATCTTCATGTAAATTGTCCAAGTCTTCATTCAAAATCTTCATGTTTTTTAGCTATGTATGACTTGAAATCTTCATGTAATTTGTCCAAGTCTTCATTCGAAATCTTCAAAAATATTTGGTTAAGTCTGATCTCAAAATCTTTCAGAGATTATGACTATGTTGGATTCGAAATCTACAAGCAATCTTGGTTGAGTCTTGATTCGAAATTTTGAGTTATTCTAGTCATGTAGATTTCGAAATTTTCAATGACTTGAGCCATGTAGCATTTGAATTCTTTCAGCTAAGAATGACTAAGTTAAATTCGAATTCTATGAGGATTTTGGTTGTCTTCAAATTTGAATTTTAATAACTTTAAACCTTAGAAATTTTAAGACTGAGAGCTTTTATACTTGGTTGACACGGTGAATTTGAAATTCTATTACTTGAAACGCATGCCATGTTTTGCACGTTTCCTTCATATGCCATGTGTCAACTTATGATTGGTTCTCTTGCTTCACACTGATTTATCAGATAAAACTTACTGATAATTTCAATCAGTTTTCACTGATTTTCATGCTTAAGCATTTATGGTAATGTTTATGAATTTTCCTTATAAATAGTTACTTTCCTTCTCCATTTTTACTCACTTCGGAAGTAACTTTTCTTCCAAATTACTTCTTTCCTTTTCTAAGAAAGTACATTCTTCTCTCTTCATTTTTTCGAGTTTTCTATACTCAAATTCTTCCTCCTTTGTTTCTATTTCTATCCTGAAATCTAGAGAGATTTCTGATATTGGTTATTATGTTCGACCTAAGTTTCAATTGATTACATTAGATTTTAGGTCGACGTAATGACCAATGTTAGAAATGTTTCTAAGTGTTCTTTGGTCTTTGGGTCGAACGTTGTAACCAAAAGTAGGCATTTAATTGGTTCCTTTACCTAATAATGCCTTATATTTCTCCTCTTCTAAGGGAGTGCCTATGTCTTTTGTGGCACTTCCATGTCCCTCCCCATCATAGGTTAATGTCGAAATCTTGGGAAGACTGGGGAGAAAGAGGAGAATCAAGAGGTGGAGGATGACCTCTTGTGTGTAAATTGTTAGGTGGTGATGTTTGTGTTTTCTTCGAGTTTTCCTGGAAGATCTCCACCAAAAATTTACCTTCTATTCGAATTATAGGGGATGTTTTCCTGTTTGTCTTTTACTTGATTAATTCCCTTATTCGAAATAGAAAAGAGGTATTATGTATGAGAAGGTTAGTGAGAAAGAATGTTCACTCACAAGCTTTGTCCTCCATAAAGTCTTCTTCTTCTTCTTCGAAGATTAAGAGTTTCGAAGAAACATAAATTTGATTACTCCAGAATTTCCATAAGATCAAGATATGAAGGCTTATATTTCGAACTATTTTCCTTGTAATTCAGTATCATTTCACTTGTAATTTTTATATAGTTCAAATTTTCTTCTGTAACTTGTTATATGAATAAAATCTAGTTTTGAATTCAATTCTCTTGTACAAGTTTCTATTTCTTATTTTTATATAAGTAAAAATTTGAAATCTTTGTGCCTTTCATTGCTAAGTTTTATTCGAAATCCTTAAGCAAATCATTCAAGGATTCTAATTAATCAAGGCATTAAATACTGTAAAGCATTCGAGATACCCTTCAGATATCAATTTCGAATTTCATCAAGATTCCAAATCAAAATTTCTTCCTTTGTTACTAAGATTCATTCTTCCTTTCTGCTTTTGTATTCTGTTCGAGATCTTTCCAAGTTCCTTCTTCTCTAATTCCTTTGGCTCAACTTGTTGCTGAGGGCATTAAAATTGATTTTGCAAGACTTTTATTAGCCAGTTTATATCATTCATTGGATGATGGTGTCTTAGCTTTGAGACAACTAAAGCCAATAGGGGTATTCTATGGTGCCTTTTGGTTGCTCCAATTCTCGTTAAATGCTATTTTCGAAGAAAAAAGTAGCATTAGACCTCCTAACAGAGTTCCATCTTCTCCTGAAGGTATTAGGCTTTCTAATTTGACTCCTCCAAATTCTAAATCTGATGCTGAATCCAGTTTCAAGAAATAGTTCGAATTCTTTCTTAAGATTCGAAAACACTTGAAATACCTCTCTCCTTTTTCTTCTCGAAAAAATGGACTTGCTTGGTTCACTCGTCCATTTGTTTATGAGACTCCAGGTGCTCAACAAGAAAACGTTGATATTTGGCAGGAAGTGTTTCGTTGCCAAGCTATTTGTTTGAGTACTCAAAAGCATATTCGAGTTTATGGATATCAACCAAACTTGGTTTCTCGACAGTTTGGTATTTGTCAAAATCTCCCTTGTCCTATGTATAAAGAATCGAAAGAAATCAGTCTTTCGAATACTTATCCTGAAAAAGTCACAACACTCCTTAAACACTTTGTGACACCCTTCTACCCCAACTTCTAATACAATCATCAAATTGAAATATAAGGAAAAGTTGTAGTCCATATCGGGTAAAAAAGTTCTAAATTCTCTCTTTAAACAACTATTTGAATCCAAAATCAACTCAATGTAAACAAAAGGTAAAATCAACGATTTTCAAAAATTAAAATAGTAAAATATCAACTTCATAAAACTCTCTCTTGGCCATACAAGGTGATGAGAACAAGAAAAACCTTGAAGATGCAAAAACACAAATTGATCAATTGCATAAAGAATTGAAGAAAATGTGCCTGTTGGAGTGCTAAATTGGAGCTTAATTATTTGCGGCCAAATTTAAAGAAAATGTGGCTGAATTGATTCACATTAACAATGCAATATGGTTGTTACAATTTCTTGTTAATTTGTGGTCAGACCATTTAAAATTGTAGGCTGCCAATTATGTTTTGTTTGGGCAGTTACACTTTATTTTATGGCTACCAATTAAGTTAGTTTATTAGAGTTTTTATTGGTTATAATTCTGAATGCCAAGAGACAAGGAAAATGCGCATAGGCTGAGTTGTTTCAAGCCTTTATATTTAGCGCATGATGCTAATAGAATGCAGATTATGATTTTGTAAGAAAAAAAACACAATTGTGAGAAGTGATTTCTCTTTGGGTCTTGTAATCCAACAATTGAGATTTATCAAAGGTTTTCACCCCTTTGTGTGTTCAATCTCCTGGACATATCTTCCATCCTTGGGAGTGTGGCGTCCTTCTCATTTTCCATTCCATTTCTATCTTTCCATATTGGTTTCAATTCTGCCCAGAAAATTATTGAAGATGTGCGCTGATTTCACTCAATAGAATTGCATCCGATTTGCTTCTAATTTCAAGTGCAGGTTCTATAATTTTGTTTGACTTATTTTCTTTCATGTTATTTGAATTCTGATTGTCCAAGTTGTCTCAAAAACTGCGCAGAGAAGATAATTAAAAATCTGCAACTGCCTGCTTGATTAATCATGCGCTGAATTTGGTATAATAAATTTGCACTTGATAGCTTCTATTTGCGCTGAAATTCTGCTGCAGTTTTAATTATTCCTTTCACGTTTTGATTGCCAAGTATTGGTACAATTCTTTCTTTTTCGTCTTGATAAAATTCTGGGTATTATTGGTGCGCATAATTTTTGAGTTCTTTGTCTCTAAATTCCAAGGCAGCAACCATATTCTTAGAGGTCCTAAACAGAATTCTAAACCACCCCCTTGGATTCACATCATTTGGTCATCAGAGCTCCGGTTATTAGAAATTTTTCTGAATCATTTCTTTCTAACAAATTCTATTTCTTCTTAGCTTTTCTTGTTTTAATTTTTTCTTGACTGCACGCAGGTTGGTGAACTATTTGATTTTTTCTCCTCGTTGGTTGGGCAAGAAATCCAAGAGAAATAGAGTGGAAAAAGGCAAGAGAGTTGCATCATAGAAAAAGCCAAGTGTTGAGTGCAAACACTAGAGTGTGGTGAGGTTTTTAAACAGTTAACATATTTCTTTTGTTACGTTGTTTCTTTCTTTTTATCATGGCAGAAAGAGTGGTAGAGAACCGTGATCTTCAACAACAAATTGCAGCACTTTCTCAACGGTTGGAGAAGATGATAAGGGAGCAATATGATGAGTTGCATAACAGGTTGGATGAATTGGAGAAACCACCTGAGGCAGAGGAAGAAAGGCCACCAAGAAATGAAGGAAAAATACAAGGGGTCAAACAGACTATACCACCTTTCAAAGGTCGTAGTGACCCAGAAGCCTATTTGGAGTGGAAACTCAAAATTGAGCACATCTTTGCCTGTAACACCTATACAGAGGCGCAGAAGGTAAAGCTTGTTGCTACTGATTTTTCTGACTATGCTCTCATTTAGTGGAACAAATTACAAAGGGAGAAGCGTAGAGATGAGGAGCCAATGGTGGAAACTTGGGATGAGATGAAGAAGCTTATGAGGAAATGGTATGTTCCCTCTAGTTACCAACGAGAACTAGAGCTGAAATTGCAAAAACTCACTCAAGGAAGTAAAGGAGTGGAGGAGTACTACGAAGAGATTGAGAGAGAAAGAAGAGAAAAAGAAGCAAAAGAAAGAGAAGAAAAGAGGAGAGAAGAATTAGAAAAGGAAAGAGATGAAAAGAGGAGAGAAGAAATAGAAAAAGAAAGAGAGAAAATGAGCAAGGAAATTTTAAATTCTAATGTTAATTCTTCTCTTGTTTGTGATGTTATCTTACAGGGGCAAGAGGATGTAATTGTGAAAGAAACACACCACAAGTTGCCAAGTTTGAGAATGAATTGTGTTGATATCATTCCTAGTGCTCCATTATATGTTCAACCCACTTTTGGAAGACAAATTCATGACAATATTGAGAACAAGCACATGGAGTCTTATGGTTTGTCATATAATGTTACATGTTTAAATAAATGTGTGGTTAAAATCATAAAGGAAAATCATAAGCATATAGGGGTTAACTTGTTACAAGATGAAAATGCTTTTTGGAAAAATCATTTGAATACTTTTGATTTGATGCTTATTGAAAATATTCATGGATATTTCCCTTTGGTTTTATTTGATTGGTTGATTATGACTAACATGCATAAGGTTAAAGCCAAAGAGGAATACAAGAGAGTTGTCTACGACCGTGGCGTTTGGGCTTGGACACTCAAAAAGAAGGTTTCCTTAATGCATAAGGAAGAAAAGACAACATCTGAATTTGTACAAGTTGTGTTTGATCTCGGAGGATGGATTGCTTTCAATTATGTGATCAGGATATAGGGGGAACATCAATATAAGTGTTAATTTCAATATGACTGACTTAATCTCTTTTTGATACAAACGTTGCTGCTTCTGATTTGAGGACAAATCCTCTTCAAGAGGGGGGGAATGATGAGAACAAGAAAAACCTTGAAGATGCAAAAACACAAATTGATCAATTGCATAAAGAATTGAAGAAAATGTGGCTGTTGGAGTGCTAAATTGGAGCTTAATTATTCGCGGCCAAATTTAAAGAAAATGTGGCTGAATTGATTCACATTAACAATGCAATGTGGCTGTTACAATTTCTTGTTAATTTGCGGCCAGACCATTTAAAATTGTAGGCTGCCAATTATGTTTTGTTTGGGCAGTTACACTTTATTTTATGGCTGCCAATTAAGTTAGTTTATTAGAGTTTTTATTGGTTATAATTTTGAATGCCAAGAGACAAGGAAAATGCGTATAGGCTGAGTTGTTTCAAGCCTTTATATTTAGCGCATGATGCTAATAGAATGCAGATTATGATTTTGTAAGAAAAAAAACACAATTGTGAGAAGTGATTTCTCTTTGGGTCTTGTAATCCAACAATTGAGATTTATCAAAGGTTTTCACCCCTTTGTGTGTTCAATCTCCTGGACATATCTTCCATCCTTGGGAGTGTGGCGTCCTTCTCATTTTCCATTCCATTTCTATCTTTCCATATTGGTTTCAATTCTGCCCAGAAAATTATTGAAGATGTCCGCTGATTTCAGTCAATAGAATTGCATCCGATTTGCATCTAATTTCAAGTGCAGGTTCTATAATCTTGTTTGACTTATTTTCTTTCATGTTATTTGAATTCTGATTGTCCAAGTTGTCTCAAAAACTGCGCAGAGAAGATAATTAAAAATCTGCAACTGCCAGCTTGATTAATCATGCGCTGAAATTGGTATAATAAAACTGCACTTGATAGTTTCTATTTGCGCTAAAATTCTGCTGCAGTTTTAATTATTCCTTTCACGTTTTGATTGCCAAGTATTGGTACAATTCTTTCTTTTTCGTCTTGATTAAATTCTGTGTATTATTGGTGCACATAATTTTTGTGTTCTTTGTCTCTAAATTCCAAGGCATCAACCATATTCCTAGAGGTCCTAAATAGAATCCTAAACCACCCCCTTGGATTCACATCACAAGGCACTTAAAATAGTTTTCATCTATCTCTACTCAATAACATAATAAAGTAAACCCTATTACTAATGCCCTGATGTCACACGTATCAGAGCGGAACCCCTTCAATCCAATACTCGGCACATTGCGTGCCATCTTCATTACCTATAAAATAACCACAGAGAGTACGGTGAGGAAAATAACACATGCTCATACTTGCACGGAGAAGGCTACCCTATCCTCACCCAACACATAGTCATAATCATTAATTTCATCACATAATCATCATCAATAATCTCATCACATAATCATCATCAATAATCTCATCACATAATCATCATCATTCACCTCATCACATAATTATAATCAATCATAGCAACGCACACTTCGTATTCAACATATTAACTCATCACAATTATATAATTCACACTTCTTAAATCATCAAGAACACGCTCTTTACAATTTACAAATTAATACAAATTCACATACTAACGCAATCATAAAATGACATGTATGCTCACTCTATGCTCATGCAGAAAACTCTTCCTAAGGATCATGATTCGGAACTCCGCACAATAGACACACCTCATCAATCTCCCTAGTTGTTACCAATGATGGCTCTACCGTTAACGTCCACTTGGCAGATAGGGTGCACAGTTATACACCCCCCTTGGGCCCGTGCAAAGACATTCGCCCCCTGTCATCATCACCCACCCCTTATGGGCTAGATGACTAGCATAAAAACACTCCCCTTTGGAGTAATGCATCGAATGTCCCCCATCATGGTCGTCACCCTACTCGCCGTCCCCCCTTAGTACTAGGGCATATGCTAGCCACGTTTGGCTTATGCATCACACATATCTCATCTCAAATGTTATGCTCAATGCAATTATCATCATACATCTTATCTCTCACACAATCTCAATGCTCAATGTATCATAATCAATTCACATATACCTCATACAATCTTTATGCTCAATGCATCATCATCAATTCACATATATCTCATACAACCTCTATTATTATAATCACACCACATCACATAACAATTATTATAAACATAGGATATCACATAAGATATTCACATCATAATACTCATATCACAATTAATACCCTCTATGCATCCAATTTAATTTCATCAATAGAAACCCCAAATATACAGCTATAGTGCGAACTAAATATCTCCCAACCCAGACTTCGAATCAACGATCCAACCATTCAGAATGAAGAACTAGATGTTCCGAACCAACTGTCAAAATGTCAGCCCGATCCAACGGTGAAAGAATCTGCAGTCGCTGTTTTACAGCCGCAACTTTGTGTAAAAATGGGAATGATTTTTCTCTAGCGCGAACTAAATATCTCCTAACCCAGACTTCGTATCAACGATCCAACCGTTCAGAATGAAGAACCAAATGTTCCGAACCATCTGTCAAAATTTTAGCCGATCCAACGGTGAACAAATCTTCAGTCGCTGTTTTACAGCCGCAACTCTGTGTAAAAACGGGAATGATTTTCCTCTACTATCTTCTTCCATCCCTACTCAAATCCTCAAGTTCCTAATTCAATTAAACTCGTTTTTACCAATTAAATTCACTAAAAACATCAATTATTTCAACGGATTACAGTTAATTCAACAATCGTTCAATTATGAATCTCACCCCCAAATCTCAATTTGACCCATTTTCGATAGTCTCGCTACCATCACTCAATTCATCAATAATATCACGTTTATCCATCAACTCAATCACATTCCAAACACACAATACATGATTCACGGATAAAATCTCGAATTTATAATTTTTAGAGGATCTTATGGTTGCCCATCACTACCCAGCACCCCAACATACACATATAAGCAGTACCATTTCTCCTCGTACCTTAAAGTTGACGATCAAGAAACGAATGGCATCACTCCCTTGATAATCTACTCTGCTACATCTTCCCCTTGTGAAGTTTCTTCTCTCCTCCTAAGGTTTGATTATCTGACGTTTGAAAACTAATAGGGTGAACTAGATAACTCTCCCCTTATTTAAATATCTAACTAAATTGTGCCTACTTCAACACACCTGTTACCTTTGTTAATTAAATAATGCCTTTTTCTGAAACATAATAATATATTATTATTATTATTATTTATTCATAAATCTTATTTTATTTTATTTATTCTTTTATTTTAGGAATTATTAGGATGTTACAGAATCCTTATCTATCTACATTCAAATTTAAATTCCAATCTTATAATTAAACCTTATCCTAAATTTGTATTGATTCTTATCTTTAATCCTTATGATTTCATTATTCCTATTTTAAAATCTGATCCTAATTTAAAATACTAAACCATATCTCTCTCGTAAGATTATCCTTATTAATCTTGATATTATTATATTAATATAATAATTACTATACTTATAACCATTAATTTTAATTGTAATCTTAATAATATGATTTATCTCCTAATAGTTTTATTATTATATTCAATATAATCAAATTTGATTAAGATCTTAATAATCTGACGTCTCTCCTAATATTTATAATATTGTATTATTATTATATCCAAAATACGGTTATATTAATATTTACTATTATTATTATATATATAAAACTTCTATTTTTACAACTAACGTTATCGGAATATAATTATACATATTTTAATTATAATTCTAGATTTCTAAATTTTAGGATGTTACAATTCTACCCTGTTAAATAAATTTTGTCCTCAAAATTTGTCTTACTAATATTCTCTTAGATTTAAGTCTATGACACTAAGTATTGATAATCTATAGCTTGGGTTGGATATCATGTTTCTATTATTAATAATTGTAAACTAATTATTCGAAGTCCAGAATAAATTATATTCTTAAACTAAATCCACATAATCATCAGTCAAATTTATCATAACCGATAAATCAATTTTCTATCATAAACCTAAGTTCCCTGTGTCCAAGTATAAATTCTAAATATTTTCTTAAGATCAAAGGCATATGCAACTACTAAATAATTAATTTCAACACATTCAAAGTTCATAGCCTAAATAACGATAATGCGTGAGCCTTTGACTCATAATCCTACCGTAATTATAAAACTATCAAGATTGCAAAATATATCATCATGAAAATCCACCTAGATCCAATGATCAATCCACACCTCTAAACCATATATAATATATACACACCCGATCAGATTTCTATCAAGCTCAAGGTTTGACCTTTATCTTGAAACCTTTTAAGTATATAAAATTTTCAAAATTATCAAATCCTTATCTTCAAACTATTAAATTTTAAAAATCTTTATCTCTAAAAGATTAAACCTCTATCCCTTAAATCCTAACATATCAAATCTTTATCCTAAAACTATCAATTAAATTTTAAATCTATATCTAAACCGTAAAATTTTGCTTATCAGTTTTCCTCAAATAAAAGATCACTTAAACTTTGTGCAAAACAATATCTAACTTACTACGTCCTAATAATTTATAATTAATCTAGATTGGTTTCTATTTTCAAAAATAATACTTTAATCTCTTGTAATATTTTTCCTCCTATCCTTCATCAATTGAGTACTACTCCAGACCATTATAGTCTTATCCTATGATCCAAAGATCCACTTATAGTTCTCATTTCAATAAATATGAATAATATAGAGATTCTAATAGTAAATTCCTAATATTTAATTATATAAAATTTGTATAGTTATCCTTAATTTCCTAGTTCCATATCATCATTTTTTTTAACAATTTTTCATTTATCTTAAGAATGTTTTATGGAATAAGATATATTTTAAAATACTATGATTTCTCTCTAACAATTAATTTACCTTATTGTATACTAAAATTTCGATCTTCCTTATGAAAGCATTATTACAATCACACATTTATAAATATCAATTCTAGTCACAGATAGTCTACTATTTACAAATTAAACCAGTCACAAAAATTAACATGATCCAAAAAAAAATATATTTATAACAAATTCTATCCTTAGAAACATTTTAATTCAAATCTAAATAAGACCATATATTGAAATCTAAATTCAAAATATTATATATCCTAATTTAAATTCAACACAGACAAATCCAAATTTCAAAAATTTAAATTGATCATCCACCAAAATCTTCACATTCTTTTAACTCATCTTATACTACAGTTAAAATCTAAACTAATCTAAATTCAAATTATGTTGATCATTTAATTCAAATCAAACTAAATCTTAACAACATTTCAAAATCAAGAAGACACATATTTTTCTTATCTCATAACCTAATGAAATTCTAATCCTTAGTTTCAAATTCAAATTATTCAGATTATTCAAATCTCAATTTAGATAAATCCTAATCCAAAAAATTCAAATTCAAACACACGTATATCTACATATATCGTTAGTCATATTACTTGACAGAAGAAACCTCAATCTTAGATATTCAAACAAGTTATTATTTATTTATTTTTCTCCCACATCTCACTTAAATATAAATCAATCCAAATCTCAAAATATCCAAAATATTATTTTATCATCATCCACATCACATAACATGATAAAAATCATCACAATTATATAATTTAATTATCATATCATTCATCCTTGTCACACATAAACTTCTAATACACATCTCAATATGATGCAGTGCGGTGCATGCATGTATGCAATTTATATTATACAAAACTCTTTTCACATCAAGCAATCTAATTTAAAATTTTCTTTCTTAAAATATTTTCACAAAGATTTTCTTCTAGCAATGTTATTGACATAACATTCCCTCTACAAGTCGTCACATATTCCCTTATCAGGTTCAAATCATTAGGGTGGCCAGTCCCAATCACTTGAAGCAAGATAATCAAAGATATATCAACCTTGCAGAACACTGAAAACTAAAAAAAAAAATCAATAATGCATCTCACTCAATCAACATCACAATTTAGCACCACGAAAACACAACAAACACATAACTCAAAGCTGATGAACCGACCAATCAAACAAACAATTAAATCAACGCAATATATTTCACTCAATCGACATAACAATTAACACCACAAAAGCATAGCAAACACATAACTCACGGCCGGTGAACCGACCTGATCTAATACCACTAAATGTGACACCCTTCTACCCCAACCTTTAATACAATCATCAAATTGAAATATAAGGAAAAGTTGTAGTCCACATCGGGTAAAAAGGTTCACAATTCTCTCTTTAAACAACTATTTGAATCCAAAATCAACTCAATGTAAACAAAAGGTAAAATCAACGATTTTCAAAAATTAAAATATTAAAATATCAACTTCATAAAAATCTCTCTTGGCCATACAAGGCACTTAAAATAATTTTCATCTATCTCTACTCAATAACATAATAAAGTAAACCCTATTACTAATGCCCTGATGTCACACGTATCAAAGCGGAACCCCTCCAATCCAATACTCGGCACATTGCGTGCCACCTTCATTACCTATAAAATAACCACAGAGAGTACGGTGAGGAAAAGAACACATACTCATACATGCACGCAGAAGGCTACCCTATCCTCACCCAACACATAGTCATAATCATTAATTTCATCACATAATCATCATCAATCTTATCATCGCATAATCATCATCAATAATCTCATCACATAATCATCATCAATAATCTCATCACATAATCATCATCATTCACCTCATCACATAATCATCATCAATCATAGCTACTCACACTCTTCGTATTCAACATATTAACTCATCACAATTATATAATTCACACTTCTCAAATCATCAAGAACACGCTATTTACACTTTACAAATTAATATAAATTCACATACTAACGCAATCATAAAATGACATGTATGCTCACTCTATGCTCATGCACAAAACTCTTCTTAAGGATCATGATTTGGAATTTCGCACAATGGGCGCACCTCATCAATCTCCCTAGTTGTTACCAATGATGGCCCTACCGTTAACGCCCACTTGGCAGATAGGTTGCACAGTTATACACCCCCCTTGGGCCTGTGCAAAGACATTCGCCCCCTGTCATCATTACCAACCCCTTATGGGCTAGATGACTAGCATAAAAAACACTCCCCCTTGAAGTAATGCATCGAATGTCCCCCATCATGGTCGTCACCCTACTCGTCGTCCCCCCTTAGGACTAGGGCATATGCTAGCCACGTCTGGCTTATGCATCACACACATCTCATCTCAAATGTTATGCTCAATGCAATTATCATCATACCTCTTATCTCTCACACAATATCAATGTTTAATGCATCATCATCAATTCACATATACCTCATACCATCTTTATGCTCAATGTATCATCATCAATTCACATATATCTCATACAGCCTCTATTATTATAATCACACCACATCACATAACAATTATTATAAACATAGGATATCACATAAGATATTCACATCACAATACTCATATAACAATTAATACCCTCTATGCATCCAATTTAATTTCATCAATAAAAACCCCAAATATACAGCTACAGTGCGAACTAAATATCTCCTAACCCAGACTTTGTATCAACGATCCAACCGTTCAGAATAAAGAACCAGATGTCAAAATTTCAGCCCGATCCAACGGTGAGCGAATCTGAAGTCGCTGTTTTACAGCCGTAGCTCTATGTAAAAACGGGAATGATTTTTCTCTAGTGCGAACTAAATATCTCCCAACCCAGACTTCGTACAACGATCCAACCGTTCTGAATGAAGAACAAGATGTTCCGAACCAGCTGTCAAATTTCAGCCCGATCCAACGGTGAACGAATCTGCAGTCGCTGCTCTATGTAAAAACGGGAATGACTTTCCTCTACCCTCTTGTTCAATCCCTACTCAAATCCTCAAGTTCCTAATTCAATTAAACTCGTTTTTACCAATTAAATTCCCTAAAAACATCAATTATTTCAACGGATTACAGTTAATTCAATAATCGTTCAATTATGAATCTCACCCCCAAATCCTAATTTGACCCATTTTCGATAGTTTCGCTACCATCACTCAATTCATCAATAATATCACGTTTATACATCAACTCAATCACATTCCAAACACACAATACATGATTCACAGATAAATTCTCGAGTTTATAATTCTTAGAGGGTCTTATGGTTGCCCATCACTACCCAGCACCCCAACATACACATATAAGTAGCACCCTTTCCCCCCCGTACCTTAAAGTTGACGATCAAAAAACGAATGACATCACTCCCTTGATGATCTACTCTGCCACACCTTCCCCTTGTGAAGTTGCTTCTCTCCTCCCTAGGGTTTGGTTATCTGACATTTGAAAACTAATAGGGTGAACTAGATAACCCTCCCCCTATTTAAATATCTAACTGAGTTGGGCCTGCTCCAACCCACCCGTTACCCTTTTTAATTAAATAATACCTTTTTTTGAAACATAATAATATATTATTATTATTATTATTATTATTATTTCTTCATAAATCTTATTTTATTTTATTTATTCCTTTATTTTAGGAATTATTAGGATGTTACAGAATCCTTATCTATCTATATTCAAATTTAAATTCCAATCTTATAATTAAACCTTCTCCTAAATTTGTATTGATTCTTATCTTTAATCCTTATGATCTCATTATTCCTATTTTAAAATCTGATCCTAATTTAAAATACTAAACCATATCTCTCTCGTAAGATTATCCTTATTAATCTTGATATTATTATATTAATATAATAATTACTATACTTATAACCATTAATTTTAATTACAATCTTAATAATATGATTTATCTCCTAATAGTTTTATTATTATATTCAATATAATAAAATTTGATTTAGATCTTAATAATCTGACGTCTCTTCTAATATTTATAATATTGTATTGTTATTATTATATCCTAAATACGGTTATATTAATATTTACTATTATTATTATTATATATAAAACTTCTATTTTTACAACTAACGTTATCGGAATATAATTATACATATTTTAATTATAATTCTAGATTTCTAAATTTCAGGATGTTACACACTTCAATCGAACAAGGAAACTGGATTTAGTCTTGTTTCCTTTCAAACCAGCTTTCTATAAGTGTTGGTTTTCAGGAATGGTGGAGTGCTTATTTTTCAAAGTTTCAAATTACTGTGGAAACATGTGCATCTCGAATGACTCGAAATGTTCATTATGTGCAAACAGGGGAATCCAAGAAGAAAACTAAAGGTACGCATATTCGAGAAATTGAAAAATTTGAGAAATATTTTAAAGTTTGTTATAAACCTCCTCCTCGAACTGCTGAGACTTTTGCTGAAGCAGCTTTAGTCTTGAAGGAAAAAATTATAGAAAGGATGAAGAAGCAACAATTTTCGAACATTCACGCCTATATGCATCGAATTGAACCTTCGAAATTTTGCCCTAAGTTTCCTTCTTTGCCAAATGCTCCCTTTGCCTTAGCAAAACCTATTCCATCTCCTTCTTGGTTTAAACCAGTTTTCCTTTTCGAACTATACAAGACACCTTTGAAACAGCAAGTTACTTCGACCAAATATAATACCTTGACTTACCCTTTTAATTACCCAAAAGACAAAGTATATGTAGCTGGAAGGGTTGTAAATTTTCCTCAAGGTAGTCTTTGGTAAATATTTCGAATTTTTCTTTGAAATCCTCTTTGGTGAATTTAATGTTTCTTTTCTATGTCTTAGCCACTGCTGAAAAGGTTTTCACCAATCCTCATGAAGAAGAAAATTGGGAAAGTGACCAAGGTTCCCAACCAAAAATCAAGAGAATTAAACTTGTCAATTCTCGATCCACTACTGCTTCTGTTGGTTCCGATTCTAAATCTTCGAAGAAATCTACTGTAAGTTTTTTTATACTTAAGTTTTCATGATTTACTTCGAGAAATTTCGAAAAACTTCTTAACTTCATTCGAAAATTCTAGGCTTCGAAGCATGTTAATGTAGATTCATCTTCGAAAGAGCCTTCTGCTGCAGCCACACCCAAATCTTCTCAAGTATATAAGCCTTTTAACTATTATTTTCGAATGACTCTTTACTACCTCCTTTTACCTTATTTATTTTCGAATCTTTTAGGCTCTTGTTGTTTCGAAAGACAAAAAGAAAGGTGATGCTGTTAAGAAACAGAAACCAAATATTAAGGTAAAAGATTTTGTCCTTTCACATTTCTTTCTATTTCTTTATTAAACATGTTTCCCTATAAACATTGTCAAATTTTTCTTTTTTACTTTCTAGGAAACCTCTTCTGGTTCGAAGGAAAAATAGAGTGAAAAATCAAAGACCCATTCTGAGGCTGAAGGGGTTGCTGTTTCGAACTATGCTGAAGGTTTTGATGAAAATGCTCGGGACTTAGAAAAAATACTGAGTGAAACTGCTAATCCTGTTCAAGAGCTCCTTCAACCTCTTTCTCCGAAGGTTCTTCAGATGACTGAAGCTCTTGCTGATCCAACTCAACAGGATTAGCAACAAGAAGAAAATAAAGAAGATTCTGAATCTGAAGATTCTCAAGAGAATTCTTCGAGTAGCACCTCTTCCTATCAACCTTCAAACCCACAATTCCACCCAACTTCAAATGTGGAATCTGATCAACCTGTTACAGCTACTGACTTAGATAAGCTCTTTGATGAAGATCCTATAGCTGCAATGGATAAACTTCTGTATGAAGAAATGACTATTTCTTCGAAATCTCAGCAGTCTTCGAACCAAGTTGAGAAGAAAACCCAAGGTCCTTCTATGCTTCCTTATCTTCATGACCTGAAGACCATGGTTTTGTCTGCAGACTATTTTGAAAATTTAAAGAAAGAAGACTTTAGACAAATGTTGGACAAGTTGGTTATTGCAATAAGTTCGAAATTCAATGAGCTCCCATCTCCTTCTTCGAGCATTTTTATTCGATTGAATGCTTTTATTTCTGAGTCAAAGTCGGCAGTTTTGAGGTTTTCAAATGTTGAACTTAAACCTCTTTTACTGAGAAATATAAAAATGGTCGTGCTGAGCTTATGACTTTGAAGGAGACTTATGACAAATCTTCGGAGCACATTTCGATTGGGAAGACTAAAATTTCAGAGCTGGATACTCATATCAATGCCTTAGAAGCTGATCTTGAGAAATCGAGAAAGAAGAAAGTTGACTTCGAGACTGGTGTAAAGAAATGTGCTGTTAAGCAAAAGGATACACTTGCTCAAATCAAAACTAAGAATTTCGAAGTGAAAGGAGATTTGAAGCAAGCACAAGATGCAGTTCTCGAAAAGGAATCAACAACTTCAACAATTCAGCTTCTACATGGATCCCTTGAAGCTCTGGAATCTGATTTGTCTTAGTTTTTATCATCTTTTGTTTTGAATTTTGTGTTTCGAATTTGTTGCTTGTTTTTTTTTGTAAGACTTATTTGACAATTTTCTTTATGGAATTCACACTTCCATCATCATGGGCTTATATTCTTTTAAGTATTTACCATTGATAGAAATTATTTGACTAGAACTTAATTCTCGAATAACATACGCATTACTTGAAAGAACGTTTTCAATTTCGAAAGGTCCTTCCCAATTTGGGGACCACTTTCCATAACCAGGACTTTTCTTATCAACGGGTAAAATAACTTTCCAAACTAAGTCACCCACCTTGATCAGTTGTTAATGTTTCAGGAATTCCAAATCGAAAAATTATGTTTTCTTCAATGAAATTGATAACATCTTCCTGATCAACGTTTCTTAATGGAATTGCCTCAACCCACTTCGAGAAATAATCTATAGCTACTAAGATATATTTGTGAGACTTGGATGAAGGTTGATGTATTTGTCCAATCAAATCCAAAGCCCAACCTCGAAATGGCCAAGGTTTGATAATTGAATATAACTCACTTGCTGGGACATGCTGAATGTTAGCATGTTTTTGGCATTCTTCACAAGACTTAGAATATTTCAAACAATCTTTTATCATTGTAGGCCAATATAGTTTTTGCCCAGTTAGAACCCATCTCATTTTTTCTCCTGATTGATGAACTCCACAAAGTCCATTATGAACTTCTGTTAAAGCCAAATAAGCTTCTTTTTCTCCTATACATCGAAGAAGACTTCCATCAACTGATTTTTTTTATAACTCATCTCCTAAGATTGTATATTGGAGTGATTTATATTTCAACTTTCGATCCACTTGGCCACTTGGATTCTTCAAACATTCGAATATTTCTTTCCTCCAGTCATTCGAATCCAAGTCATGGCCATTATAATAATCTGAACTTCATGAGGAAGTTGTTCTTTTATTTTGATCAACTTCTGAAGTTTCTTGCTCGAAATTTTATATCCTGATGCTATTTGAGATAATCGATTAACTTTTTCATTATCAATTCGAGGAATGTGATGAATAGTTACATCATCAAATTCATAAAGCAACCTTGCTGCTTGAGCAAAATATTTCATCAACCTTTCATTGATACATCTATATTCCCTAGTTAACTGTTTAATAACTAGTTGTGAATCTCCTCGAATAATAACATTCTTAGCACCTAATGATAATAAAGTTTCGAGTCCAGTTATCAAAGCCTCATATTCCACTTCATTATTTGATAAAGCATACTTTACTTCGATCATTAACTTAGTAGGAATTTTATCAGGTGAAATTATTAATACACCGATTCCTAAACCTCCTGAGTGTTTCGAACCGTCGAAATATAATTCCCAGGGCTTAATCCCCACATAATACACTTCTTCGAAATCTAAGTTCGAATGATCAGCCATAAAATCAGTAATAACTTGGCCTTTAATAGCTTTAAGTGGTTGATAGGTTAAGGAATATTCAGTTAAGGCTAATGCCCATTTTCCTACTCTACTATGCAAAATTGGTTTTGATAACATATGCTTTATTATATCTGAATGAGATAATACAATAACCTCAAAAGGTTTGATATAATATTTCTACTTTGTACAAGCAAAATACAAAGATAAACAGAGCTTTTCTATATTACAATATCTTATTTCTGCATCATTCAAAACTCTACTCAGATAGTAGATAGCTCTTTTGAATCCATCTTCATTCTCTTGAGCCAACAGACTCACAATGGTCTTGTTCGATGCAGATACATATAACTTGAGAGGTTTTCCTCGAACAAGAGGAGCCATCACAGGAGGATTTGCTAAGTATTTCTTGATATCCTCGAAGGCTTCTTGATGTTCAGGTTTCCACAAGAACTCCTCTTCTTTCTTTAACCTTAACAAGGTAGAAAAAACCTTAGTTTTTCCTGACAGGTTAGAAATAAACCTTCTTAAAAAGTTTATCTTACCCAACAAAGATTGAAGTTGTTTCTTAGTTGAAGGTGGTTTTGTATCGAATATGGTTTGAGCCTTATTTCGATCAATTTTGATTCCCTTCTGATGAACCAAGAAACCTAAGAATTCACCTGCCATAACACCAAAAGCACATTTGATTGGATTCATCTTAAGACCAAAAGCTCTCATCCTTTCGAATGATTTTCTCAAATGAATCAAATGATCTTGTTTAAATTTTGATTTTACGACAACATCATCAATGTAAACTTGCATAATATCTCCAATCAAATCATGAAAAATAGTATTCATTGCCTTTGATAAGTTGCACCGGCATTTTTCAAACCAAAAGGCATGACTACCCATTTGTAAGTTCCTAAAGCACCAGGACATCGAAATGCAGTTTTCGAAACATCCTCTTCTGCTATAAAAATCTGATTATATCCAGAATACCTATCCAACATACTTAACATTTCGTTTCTAGCAGCGGAATCGATTAGCATGTCAGCCATAGGCATTGGATACTCATCTTTTGGTGTTGCATCATTTCGATTTCAAAAATCTATACATACTCTAAGTTTCCCATTTTTCTTTATAACAGGAACTACATTCGAAATCCAATCTACATACCTGGCTGTTCGAATGAATTTGGCTTTCAGTAGCCTCTCGATTTCTTCCTTTATTTTTTAAACTACTTCTGTTCCAAACCTTCGAGGAGGCTGCTTTACTGGTCTTCTTCTAGGAAATAAAGGAAGTCTATGTTCGACCAAATTTCTTTCTAAACCAGGCATCTCTTCATATTCCCATGCAAAACAATCTTTATATTATGTCAGAAGTTCAATTAACTCAAGTCTAAATTGAGGTTCGAGAATTTCAAAATATAAGTAGGTCTATGTGTACCTTTTTCTCCCAAGTTGATTTCTTTTAAAGGATCCTGTGCTTTAATACTAAGCATGGCAAAATACCCCGAACCCGCCCAAACCCACCCCGATTTTGACGGGGAAAAATCGAGTTGACCGGGTTTGGGTTTGGGTTCGGGTTTTCGCTAATTTAAAAAACCGGGGTCGGGGTCAAGGATGCTACTACCCGCCCCCGCCCCGCCCCCATCCCCATCCCCGAACCCGCCCCGAAGTATAGGAATTTACGTTAATACCCTTATATATATTGTTACTTGGAGAGTTAGTAGGGTTATTTTCTCATTTAGAAATTCTGCCTCCCAGAGAGAGGACCCAGACTCTCAGCCCTATCTCACTCAGTTGCGCCTTCAACCCCACACCGACCATCAAGCTACGGCACTACCGTCCATCCACCGCCGATCTACCGTCCACTCCGACCACTCTCACCGATCTGTCGTCCGCGCCTATTCGCTGCCAGGGGTGTTGTGCTTGTTTGCTCATCGGCATCGTCGCGCCTGTGTTCGCTCCGTCGTCGCGCCAGTCGCTCCGGCGCTTCCAACTGTGCAGGTCGCCGCGCCAGTTTGCTACCAGGGGTGCTTCTGTCATTCCGCATCAGGTCTTCAAGAGGTAAGTGAGAAGTAGATATGTTCAATAGTAGATCTGTGCTTCCGTCGTTCCGCATCAGCGCTTCCGCCAGTTCGCCGCACCAGTTTGCTGCCGGGTGGCTTTGCTGTTAAATGACACCTTTTCAATATTGTCTATCTGCCTGAACACTCATTTTGATTTTTGATGGGTCTGTAAATTAATCAGCATTTGTTTGTGAGTTATGAAATTAATTGCATTTTTTATTAACCAAATTGCTGAAGCACACATGAGCTATTAATTCATCCACGAAAAATACGTTGTTTTGATTTCTTTTTCGTTTCTTTAATTTTGTATCTTGCGTTTTTGTTTCTACTTCTGAATATTAAATTAATTCACCAGGGAATGTATTTACTTTACCTTTGATGTAAATAATTAAAGAGTATCGCAATTCCTATTTAATTAGTTTAGAAAAAAAAATTATATATGCTCATAATGAAATCAAAGGAATTCAAGGAACTTTGTTTGAATGATCCTACAGTCAAAATGTGTGCGTATAGAGTGTATTAATTCCTGCGACTACCAATCGAGTGAATCATTGCATCAAATGAAATATATTTCAGATTCGTTTTTCAACTTGGTTAGTTTGATTTTACAACAGGAAATTTTATTTTATAGCATGACAGAAACGAGGTTGGGTTCGGGTTTGGGGTCGGGGTGGGTTTGGGCCGGGTTTTCCCCAAACCCAACCCCATAAAGTTGAAAAACTAAGCTGCTGCAGCGGGGACGGGGGCGGGGCGGGGAAACCCGAAACCCAACGGGGTCGGGGATGGGAGTCTTTTTTGTATCCCCATCGGGTTTCGGGGTCGGGGTCGGGGATTAAGGGGGGGTGTCGGGGTCGAGGATGGGGAAGGCTAACCCCCCCCCCCCCCCCCGCCCTGATGCCATGCCTCTTTCATACTGAATCCCTTTGAACTTGAGTCTTTTTCAAACCCAAGAGGAGCATCATCATAAATACAATCTAGTTTCTCCTTTTCTTTTATATAATCCACTATTTCTTCGAGATCAGATAGTTGTTTTTCATCTCGAATTGGCTTTTTAACATTATCTTCGGCTCTTGAAGCCGAATCAGATATATCTTTGGCCGATGGGGCCAATTTATTTGTTAGATTTTCGGCCTCGAAGACCGTTTCTAACTTACTTTCGGCAAAGTAGGCCGAAATTCGAGCTAGGAAGCTCGAAGAACTCATTCATCAATTTCTTCAAGGTTTGTTTCATATTCAGCCTCATATTTGATGACGAAACCAGACTCAGGATTGAGTCTTACATATATTGGATACATTCCTTCTTCTCTCGAAGAAGGGTCCTCAATTCAAAGAGGTGCTACATTCCCCAAGAATTTATCCAGTTCGACCAAACCAACATTGGCCCTTACTTGGGTATAATATGCTTCAACCTCTCTAAGATCACCTTCCTCATTCCAAAGGAAAAGTTTCTGATGAAGAGTTGAAGGTACAACACCAACTCCATGAATCCATTTTCTTCCAAGCAACATATTATAGTTTACCTTCGAAGGGACTACAATAAATACTGTAGGTCAAATCACATCACCTACTTCAATATCAACTTCTATCATCCCTTCAGACTTGGAAGTCTTCCCATTAAAGTTTGTAATGACTATGTTGTGGGGAAGGAGATCCTCTGCTGTTTTCCCAAGTTTTCTTAATGAACTATTAGAAATCAGATTTATAGCAGCCCCTCCATCAACCAGCATTCAATTGACGAAGTAACCGTTGACCCTTCCACTCACAAAGAATGGCTTCAAATGATTTTTCATTAAATCATCTGGAGGATCGAATATTGCAGAATTTGACTTGGGTTCTGCCCAAGTCACAAAGCTTACTTTCGAAGGTCCTGAGCCGTAGTCGAACTCAGTATCCTCGAAGTCTTCCTCCTCTTGTTGGCTCAAGGTTTGTTGAGCAAACTCAGCAGGAAGAATAGATACAACTCCACAAATAGCTTCCAGGTCATCAGGAAATCCTGATTCGAAGCTTTCAGTAATCATGTTACTGCCAACGTCTTCGACTGGGGCTGTTGGTTTGTTATCAACTTGCTTCCCATTCTGAACAACTTGGGCATAAGTTGATGGTCCCACCTCTTTCTGTACTACTTGTACAAAATTTGAAGGAACTGGATTTTGTTTAGGCTGGTTCATAACATTCTGTTCAGCCTTCTTAATTCTTTGGTACCTTCTCCATTGGGTTTTAGTCATGGGAGTATCTCGACTAAATTTTCCATTGAAGTTAGGCTTCCCATAACTTCCATTCCGAATTTGGTTTGGATTTTGGAAGTTTCTGTTGTAAACATTTTGTTTCCATCCGAAATGTTGATTCGGCCTTTGGTGTTGGAAACCATTAACCCATTGATTGTTTGGAGTATTTGCTCTTGGCAAATGACTTTTTTGAAAGCTCCTTTGGGGTCCACCAGAATTTTGGGCCCTTCTATTCTGAAACTTTCTTTTCTCAGATTCTTCGAAAGCCTTTGCAGCAGACTTGTTGAAGATGGCGCTTGCATCGAGGACACAACATCACTTCTTGATTGTTTTTCTTCTTTTTAGCCAAGAAGTCAATCAAGGTTTCCCCTGCTTTGGGGTAAATAGGAGTAACCTCCTTTTCGAACTGCTCGATGATCCCATCAGTAGGATCATTGAGACCAACCTTCTCGAAATCAACCATCAGAATCTCGAGTGGTTCAACATAACTTGCATTGTTAGCAAAAGGGTCAGAATCAACTTTCATGGCCATTTTTGTTTTCTCTTCGAATTTCAGTCGACCTTCTTTGATAGCGTTCTGAATAAGATCCCTAAAACGGACACAATAGTTAGTCCAATGCCCAAAAGTATTATGATACTTACAATACTTTCGACCCTTTAATTGTTCTGGAGAGGGTATTTTATGATCATCTCCTAAAACAATTTGCTTATCTTTTAGTAAAATGTCGAAGATTTGATCTGCCTTAGCTATATCGAAACTATAATTCGATTTCTTTACATTTCTCTTAGTATCTTTCGACTCATATGGTCTTAAGGATACACAGCTATAAGGTGGACCTAGTTTTAGTTCTGCAACATTGATTTCATTTTCTTCATAATTCTCAATGTCACTATCCTCAACTTCTTCGATCATTCCTACATAGGCAATTTTATCTCTTCGAAAAGGCTTCTTTTGTTTTTCCTTTTCTAAGGTAAGTTGTTCTATTTGCTTGACTTTTTCTACTAATTGGGCCATATCTCTTAACTACTGATTGACTAGTTTCTTTCGAATAAAGTAATCTAAACCTCCAGCAACAATTTTCACTAACTCATGTTCAGGTATTTGCATGGAACATCTTGCCTCCATCAATCTGAACCTATTCAGATAGTCATCTATAGTTTCTTGATTTTGTCTTTTAACATTCGCTAACACTGTTTGGTAAGGAAGAAATTAAGGGGAAGAGAAGAGAAATTGGGGGAAGGGAAATGGGTTTATAAGTTTGGTAGAGCAGAAATGTAGATAGAAAGAAATAGTCAGACGTGGGTCCCACTGTCTAAAATTTCTTCGCAAAATTGAGGAGAAATTCCGGAGAGATACGAAGAAATACTGACAGAGATGAGAGAGAATAGGTGAGATTTTTTTCTGGACCACCGTTGCCCTTCCATCTCCAAGGAACAACCCTCATTTTTCGTTCATCAAATGTTGTATTGATCTCCAGAAAAGGATTCAACCAATAATAGTTGCAGAAAATTGGAAATAATAGAATTTATTTACTAAAAATATTGAAAATAAATTACAAGAAACACTTAAATAAATTACATAATCTGTGCAAAAAATAAAAAATCAGAAAAATATCAGAAATATTTTTGCAGTGTCCAGTAGCACAGATCAACCAACAAAAACCACAAAATCCACCAGGAAACAGTGTCCAGTAGCACAAATCAACCAAAAAAAACCACAAAATCCACCGGGAAACAGCAGATCGAAGTGCCTTAAGCCACCTTCTCAACATGCACAACCAGATCGGAGCGGGAGACGACAAAGCCTTTCTACCCACCGCCTAAAGCACACACCTTTTGTGCCCTGTATTACCCAAAAACAATCAGAAGCAAAAACGAAGGAAGAAAAAACAATCAGAAGCCCCGGAAACCACACCTCCTTCCAACGTTGCTACGGTCAACCTCCACCAAAACAAAATGAACCTCCACCAAAACAGAATGAAGGAAGAAGGAGAGAAAGAAAGAGAACTAAAAATTTGTGGGGAGGAAGTGGAGGCGTGAATGAGGAATGGTTTAATAATGTTAAAACAGAATGAAGGAAGAAGAAGGAGAGAAAGAAAGAGGGTTAGAAGGAGAGCAAAAAAGAGAAAAAATGTGTGGGGAGGAAGTGGGAGGCGTGAATGAGGAATGGGTCTGATGGGAAATGTGATTCTCATAAGTGATAATGACAAAAATGAAGTAAAGTAGGGAAAGAATTAAGAATGAGAGTGAATTAAGAAAATAAATGGGAGTGATTTAATGAAATTTAATGAAATAATTAATAAAATGAGAGAGAAAACTTATAAATTAAATATGAAATAATTAATTATCAGATTAGTTTTTTTTTAGAAAAAATTTACTATTATAATTTTTGGGGATAAAAACTTACTAATATAATTTTTATAATTAACTAATATATTTAAAAAAATAATATGATTTTATTTTTTATTTTATAAACATTTATTGTTTTAAATTAGAATAATATTTATTTTTTAAATTTAAATATTTTAAATTTTATAAATTTAATCAAGAATATATTTAGGGGTATTTGGTCTTTATATATTACAATCCAATTTCTCTCCTCTCTATTTCTCTCATACCAAACAAAAATACTATTTCTCTCCACTCTATTTCATCTCTATTTCTTTCTTACCAAACAACTCAATTTCTTCTTTATTTCTCACCTATTTCTCTTCACCCCATTTCTCCCTTTCCTATTTCTCTCTACCCTATTTCTCTCTACACTACCAAACACAGTGTAAGTCCATTAAACTAACTTTGGTTTCTCCTTGAAAGAATTATTCATGGAAATTCCTTTCGAGTTGATTCCATGTATGAATGGAATTTGGGGGAAGTGTTGTAAACCAAGTGAAGGCATTTTTTGTCAAAGAACTAGGAAGTATTTCATTTTTAGATATTCATTATTTGATAAATCTTCACTTTCAATCAAATATCGAGCAATGTGCTCAACAGTTGATTGACCAGTTTCACCAGTAAATTTCGAAAATTTTGGAACTTTCCATCCCCATGGAAGTTCAGTTTGTAAAATAAAATCAAGAAATGCAGATTCGAAGTAAGGTTGATTGACATAACCAACATTGAAACCATGTCTATTCAGAACTTGTTCGACTAAATTGGCTATGTTTTGATGCCCCCCTGAGTTATTTTGTCGAATTCTATTGAGAACAAGATCAACATTCTGATGTCGATTAACCATCATCACAGGGCTAGCATCCTGATTTCGAATCTGGTTTTGGTTTTGATTTTCACCATTTTGGTTTAGGATTTGATTTCCTGGGTTTGGTATCTCCTTATTTCGAGGATTCTGGGTTTGCCTCCCTTTATTGGCAATTTGAGTAACGATAGGGTCATCTGCAGCCCCAAAGACATCTACAATTCTTGTCATTTGTCTTGCAAGAACATTGTAATTCAAATTCGTGGATTCAATCAAAGGATTAACCAGTGTGGTCATTTGCTGGGCAAGCATATTGACCATCTCATGATTACTCTCATCCATTTGTTGCCTAATTGAATTCAAGGTTGTATTGGTAATGGATGAAGGATTCCCCCCAAAGTTTTGTAAAGGCATTCTTACAGAATTTGTGTTTAACCCAGAAATAGTCCCTCTTCCCAAAGGGGATAATGTTGTTACAACATTTGAAAATGTTGATGGGGAAGTACCCATATTAGTCAGAAATCCATATGGCATCCCATATGGTGGATTATGATAACTTGTTCCCGGATCCTGAGTAACAGGAAGGGATACTGGGATTCCTCCTACTTGACTAACCATTTGGTTAGAAACCTGGGGAATCGTTTCATTATTTGCTTGATTTCTATTGGTATTAGCATTACCAATCTGGTCATTATTTACTTCATTATTAACAGAAGCATTTCTAGGACTTCCCAGAATTTTCAATGTTAAAATCTTTGCCATTTCTAGCATTCCTAGAGTTGTTGTTATTGACTATTGTTTCTCCTAAAACTCTACCACTGCGCAATCGCATGCACTAGGGATATTCCAGATTACTAATCCTAAAAAATCATGGAAGAAAGTCCCACTGGGCATGCCAATTTGTTTGTGGTGATTTTTAGTAAAATCAAAGTTAAAGATTCCTATGAACAATCTGGGACTGGAATCAAGTCCTCATGGTGGATTCTAAAATAAAGTGATGCAAATGAGAAGTAAGAAGTAGAAAAAGTAAAGGGAAAGAAACAATGTAAATTGAAGAGTGCAAGAAAGTACAAAAAAGTAAAAGAAAGTTTAAGAAAATGTATTGAAAAGTTGAAGAACAATGTATTAAAAGGTTTGACGAATTCTCAAACTAACATACTTTTCGAGTGTTCTCGGATGAGCAAGTAGTCGTAATAATGGTAGAAAATAAGCTTTTTTTCGAGTAAGTCTTAAGTATGTAGAATGGAGAAAGATTAGCCTCTAGAACTTATGACTTTGCCCTATTTATAGATTTTTGACCTTAACGGTCAACTAATTTACAACAGACACGTAAGACAGAATCCTAACTGCCTAATCTATGACCACACAGGTGTCCTGTCTTCATTAGATGTCTTCCACGTGTCTTATCTTGTTTGAATTCTGACTCAAAATCTTCATGTAATTTGTCCAAGTCTTCATTCGAAATCTTCATGGTTTTTTGGCTATGTATGACTCGAAATCTTCATGTAATTTGTCCAAGTCTTCATTCGAAATCTTAAAAAATATTTGGTTAAGTCTGATCTCGAAATCTTTCAGAGATTATGACTATGTTGGAATCGAAATCTACAAGCAATCTTGGTTGAGTCTTGATTCAAAATTTTGAGTTATTCTAGTCATGTAGAATTCGAAATTTTCAATGATTCTGGCCTTGTAGCATTCAAATTCTTTCAGCTGAGAATGACTAAGTTAAATTCGAATTCTATGAGGATTTTGGTTGTCTTCAAATTCGAATTTTAATAACTTTAAACCCTAGAAATTTGAAGTCTGAGAGCTTTTATACTTGGTTGATACAGTGAATTCGAAATTCTATTACTTGAAACGCAAGTCATGTTTTGCATGTTTCCTTCATATGCCATTTGTCAACTTATGATTGGTTCTCTTGCTACACACTAATTTATCAGATAAAACTTACTGATAATTTCAATCAGTTTTCACTGATTTTCATGCTTAAGCATTTATGGCAATGTTTATGAATTTCCCATATAAATAGTTACTTTCCTTCTCCATTTTTACTCACTTCGGAAGTAACTTTTCTTCCAAATTACTTCTTTCCTTTTATAAGAAAGTACATCCTTCTCTCTTCTTTTTTTTTTCGAGTTTTCTTTACTCGAAATCTTCCTCCTTTGTTTCTATTTCTATCCCGAAATCTAGAGAGATTTCTGATATTGGTTATTACGTTCGACCTAAGTTTCGATTGATTACATTCGATTTTAGGTCGACGTAATGACCAATGTTAGAAATGTTTCTAAGTGTTCTTTGGTCTTTGGGTCGAACGTTGTAACCAAAAGTAGGCATTTAATTGGTTCCTTTTTCCTAATAATGCCTTATATTTCTCCTTTTCTAAGGGAGTGCCTATGTCTTTTGTGGCACTTCCATGTCCCTCCTCATCATAGGTTAATGCCGAAATCTTGGGAAGACTGCGGAGAAAGTGGAGAATCAAGAGGTGGAGGATGACCTCTTGTATGTAAATTGTTAGGTGGTGATGTTTGTGTTTTCTTCGAATTTTCCTGGAAGATCTCTACCAAAAATTTACCTTCTATTCGAATTATAGGGGATGTTTTCCTATTTGTCTTTTACTTGATTAATTCCCTTATTCGAAATAGAAAAGAGGTATTATGTATGAGAAGGTTAGTGAGAAAGAATGTTCACTCACAAGCTCTGTCCTCCATAAAGTCTTCTTCTTCGAAGATTAAGAGTTTTGAAGAAACGAAAATTTAATTACTCTAGAATTTCCATAAGATCAAGATATGAAGACTTATATTTCGAACTATTTTCCTTGTAATTCGGTATCATTTCACTTGTAATTTTTATATAGTTCGAATTTTCTTCTGTAACCTGTAAGCATTCTATTGTATTTCGAATTTTACCTTGTAACTTGTTATATGAATAAAATCCAGTTTTGAATTCAATTCTATTGTACAAGTTTCTATTTCTTATCTTTATATCAGTAAAAATTTGAAATCTTTATGCCTTTCATTGCTAAGTTTTATTCGAAATCCTTAAGTAAATCATTCAAGGATTCTAATTAATCAAGGCATTAAATACTGTAAAGCATTCGAGATACCCTTCAGATATTAATTTCGAATTTATCAAGATTCCAAATCAAAATTTCTTCCTTTGTTACTAAGATTCATTCAGATCTTATCTTCTCAATGAATCTTCTTATAATTATAACTTAGTGAAATTTCCAGCCCTAATAGAGTCAAAGTCATTTCTTCATTTATCCCCATTAAACATCCCCAATTTTTAATCACTAAGAGTGTGAACTACCTTCCAAAAGTGTTGTCAAAGATGGAAGTTGTGGAAGTTGGTGCTTTCTTAATGAGAAGAGCACAATGCGAACTACTTTCATTGTCAAAATCTGAGAAACTAACTGCATCATGTTCTTCCTATTTTTGGAAACAAGGGAATAATATGAGTCCAAGATTACTGTAAATATGAATGCATATATCCATTTTTCAAATATATTTCAACTTACTAAGTGCTCATAATTAGTATTAAGCCTTCTCAATTTCCAGTCTCTTAGCTCGAATCTTTTATTGAAGATTTTCTAAACTATCATCAATAAATCAATAGCACCCTGACAAGATTGAACCGAACAAATAAAGATTGCAGACCACATATTAATATTGTATATTCACCTTTTTTTAACAAAATATTTTCTAAAAACCTCGTGAATTTCCAAAGATGGCATGTGGGGTAGAAAATCATTTCCAGCAAAGAAACACATGAAGACTAAATCATCAATTATGCGCTCAAATCAATGTTGCAATTTTTGGGAGGATCTAGAATCTTCATGTCTATCTTAAGATATTCCCTCAATAGCCAAATATGCAAAAACTGCACACATAAAAATTCATGAGACACATGAAACCAACAACAAAGTTATAGAATATAAATAAGTTATTATACCTTGAAAGGCCTAGCATTAATCTATTGATTCTTCTCTTGAATAAGAACGTCCTGTACCTGTCCAGAATGTCTCACAAGTTTTGTTAGATCTTCTCTCACACATTTAACTTTTTATACTTCAAGTTCATTTGGATTTCTAGTGACTTCTATGCCCATTGCTAGTGACTACTTGAATTGCCTTGTGTGATCCTCCATCTCTACAAATTCCTGCAACTCCACAATATCATGATTTAAACCACTAAGAAAGCAAGCCATAGTTACCTCAAGATCTTCTTCAATTTTGGCTTGGATGATAAGAACTTTCATTTCCTTATAATATTTTTCAATTCCCTTGATGCCTTGAGACAATTTCTGCAACTTAAGTTTCAAGTCTCTATGGAAGCTATATGGCACATAACGCTTCCTCATGATCCTCTTCATTTCTGCCCAAGTATCCACCATAAGTTCTTCATTTCTTCTCCTCTCCCTTTGAAGCTTATTCTACCAAATGAAAGCATAATCTGAAAACTCAGCAACTGCAAGTCTCACCTTTTGCTCCTCATTGTAATTGTTGCAAGAGAACACATGCTCTATCTTGAGCTCCCACTCCAAGTATGCCTCCGGGTCACTTCTACCCTTGAAAGGAGGTACATGCAACTTGATACCTTTAATTCTTCCTCCATTCCTATTCGGCCCTTCCACCTCCAACAGGGGTTCCATTCATCAATTGGTCCAATCTCTCATGGAACTCATCTTGTTGTTGCTTCATCAATCTCTCCAAGTGTTGAGTAAGAGTTGTGATTTGGAACTGAATATCATTGTTGTTGTTTCTTTCTGCCATTGACAAACAAATAAATCAAAGGTAACAAGAAAAAAAAATATTTTTTGTTTGAGAACCTTACCCACTCAAGTGTTTGCACACAATTAGGCTTTTACTCTAATGAACACTCTTGCCTTTTTCCCCTCTATATTCCTCCTTGAATTCTTAAACAAACCAAGAAGAGAAAACATAAAAATATCCACCAATCTCTGTGCAGCCAAGACTTACAAGAAAAAACTACCAAAAGGACTTGAATAATGAAAAAAAAACAAACACTAGGACAACAACTCATAATTTGCCCAAGAAAGAAAAAGGACTCTTTGAATTGAAATCAAACAACTTACAAGAATATGCAGCCACTCTGAATTTGCGCAAAGAAAGGAAATTAATTTTGACTTGAAATCAAACAAGCATACACATGAACAAAGGCAAAATTTGATGTGTACAAAGAAAGGAAATTTCAGACTAAAATTGCAGCAATTAGTTCTTCAATCAACCACAATATTACCTTAAAGAATGAACTTAAAAAATTCTAATAGCATGAACCATTCAATCAATAAAATTTTAACTCAATTGCATGTTTTCTTTTTCACTTTTATTTTGTTCTATTTTTCAGATTTCCAGATTTTTTTCAAGAGACTTAACTTTTGCAATGGTTCAACCAAGAAATCACAATAAGGTAATATCAAGGTATTGTAAGAATCAAGGAAGGATATTACGAAAAAGTGCAACCTTGCAATTCCTAGAACCAGAGCTCTGATACCAAATGATATGATTCCTCTTTGCTTTGTTTAGAAATCGAATTATGACCTCTAGGAAATAGGCTAGCTAACTTGACAAATTAGGCAAAGAAATAGAGATTTAAGTGCACAATAAAATTTAGAATTGAAACAAGAAATTAGAACAAAGAATTAGAAGCAAATTGAAACAAACTTAGCATGTCTTTGGAGCATAAAGACGTGCAAAATTTTGAGTTAAATTCAGCGCAAATTATGAAACTAGAATTGGTATAGAAATAGGCGTGTAAGTGTAAAGAAGAAATGGAAAAAATTGGTGATAGGCGTCAGACTTCCAAGAAAGGAAGATAATCCTTGATATTGAACACACAAAGGGATGGAAACCTTTGATAAACCTCAATTGTTGGATTGGAAAGAATCCAGGAGAAGAAAACTCAAAGTTTGTTTTAACCAAAACGATATTCTGAGTGTCTTACAAG
Source organism: Sesbania bispinosa (assembly GCA_026901365.1). Lineage (NCBI taxonomy): Eukaryota > Viridiplantae > Streptophyta > Magnoliopsida > Fabales > Fabaceae > Sesbania > Sesbania bispinosa. The sequence continues at coordinate 414,426 of QLOH01000033.1, forward strand.
ATCATGCGTATCCTTAAAGGTTTTTACCATTTAGCAAAGGTTACAAAAACTCCACTAATAAAATTCAACATTAAACCAAATAATTAGTCTCTTAAAATTAAACTCAGCCCACTATTCTTGCACCAAGTTGGCCGCCCACCATTTAGAAGAAAGTAACGGCCATTTTAATGTTCAATTTGAAGCACAACTCAGCTCAATCCTTCAATTATGGCCGCCCACAATCAGCTTCAATTAACCACCCCAATTGAGTTAAAAATGTACAATGTATTAGCAAACCAGAGAGATCCACAACCAGGTGGTGGAATAGTCCACAAGCATGGTTCATTCTACTCGAAAAATAAAAGGGTCCACAACCAGGTGGTGGAATGGTCCACAAGTATGGTTCATTCTGCCCGTAAAACAAAAGGGTCCATAACCAGGTGGTGGAATGGTCCACAAGCATGGTTCAATCTGCCCCTTTATTAAGTCGCATACCATCCCCTTCAATCATGATGCAATTGATCAATTTGTGCTTGATTCTTCAAGGCTTGTTTCCTATTTTAATAGTGGCTGCCAACACTTGTTGTAAAGCTTCCTTGGCTCTCCTTGTCCTCTGCCCTTGTCATAGGTCCTCCAAGTAATTCAAGTGCTTCTAGCTCCTTGCTCTTGGTCATGTCCTCATCACGAAGGCCTTCCAACTTGTTCTTTCTTAGGGATAAAATTGGGCCCTAATGGATTATAATTTCATCCTCTTTCTCGCTTCGGAAGAGGACGTACATTGGGAAGAAGGATTGTACTTTTCTCATCTCATTTGGTAGAAATTGATCGCGTTGCACTGGCTTTTGTCCTTCCTATATTCCTCTTCTTACATGAGGGTGGAAGGGAACAATATATGGATAGTACTTCATCACATTTCTCCAACTATTATCATCTTGTTTCTGAAGCATTTTGGAAAAAAGGGAACCCTAGGACGAAGCAAGGTCCATTCCTCCAATCATTGGACAAAAATATACCCCACTCCATTGGCTTTCACCCTTCCCTTCCTATAAAGTTGTTCTTAGTGCTGAAATTGAGCCTAATGGATAATATTTCATCCTCTAATGAAATCCAATGCAATGGGGTCTATTTGCAATGGTACCTTTGGGCTCAGTCCATTATGTTTCCTTATAATTAGAAGGGAGCCTATTGGACGATATTTTATCCTCCTTCTCCATCCATTAAGGCTTTGCTTTGAAATATTACGGAGAATGAAGAAACTCAGGGAAGAACGAAGTCCTTTCAACTTGTTTCTTTCTTAGGGCCAAAATTGAGCCAAATGGATACTATTTCATCCCATTTTCTCGCTACGAAAAAGAAAGTACGTCGGGAAGAAGGATTGTACTTTTCTCATCCCCCTTGGTAGAAATTGATTGTGTTGCACTGGCTTTTGTCCTTCTTATATTCATCTTCTTACACGACGGTGGAAAGGAACAAACATAATGGATAGTACTTCATCACCTTTTCCAACTATTATTGTCTAGTTCTGATGCTTTACAGAAAAGAGGGAAACTTAGGGGCAAAGCAAGGTCCATATCTTCATTCATTGAACAAAAATAGTCCATATTGCATTGGCTTTCACCCTTCCCTTCACTCTAAGGTTATTCTTAGGGCCAAAATTGAGCCTAATGGATAATATTAACCTTCTAATGAAATTGAATGCAATGGGGGTCTATTGCAATGGTACTTATTGAAATTCTGGCAAGCGTACCAAAATCCAGCAATATAGTTGTAAGTAAAGGGGTTTGTCGTATTCACAGGGAACGGTTCAATTGTAAATCCTAGTGGTCACACTTATCAAGTGAGAGAAGATGGTTGTTGTTTGTGTAGATTGCAATAGTAAATAAAAGCAGTAAATTGAGATAGGTTGAGCAATTACTAGAACTAGGATTGAATTTCATCTATCGCACCCCTCTTGCATTTGAAACCCAATGATATTTATGAATATGCAATTATAATATCGAAGCACAAATAAATATTATTTCATAAAAGGTTCCCCACAGATATGAAATACTCAGAAACAATTCATCCTGGTTCTCACAATGACAAATTGCCCCGGTTGAAGACAGTTGTAAAGCTGTGAAGTCATCTTGGTTCCCACAGTGACAACTTGAGTGTTTTCACCAATCAGAGTTCAAGATCCCTATTCCTAGGCTCCCAAGAACCCGCATCTTGATTTTATAAAACCACTTTCCAGTGCGCCCCATAAAAATCAAACCATAATTGCGGCACAAAGGCGGAAGCTAAACATTAAGAACAGAATAAAAACATCGATATTATAAAAATAGGGATTCATAAATAACAAAGAGAATTCAAATACAATTGGGGGATTGAATCGAATACATTCAGTCCTATGGGAGAGTTTAGCCACTCATGGTAGCCATTACAACCAATAGAGATACTGTCACACTTTTCTCTAGCTCTAAATCTGCTCCGCCGTCTCCCTTTGATCTATGCAAAAGGTTCTTTAAATAGAAGTTGGAAAGCTATCTGAAATCTGGAAGGAATCTTGTTGGAAATCTTATTGGAAATCTGTTTCCGTATTCCTGCACTCCAACCTGCGCTCAGCGCAGATGAAGCGCAGGAAACAAAATGGTATTTTAATTCCTGCGCTCTACTTTCACTCAGCGCAAGTGGAGCGCAACTCATCATTTCTGCTTTCCTGGCTTTCTCTTTTTCAGCTTGATCTCTTCCTGATCTTATCTTTGCCTGCTACGCTTTCCTTATTTCCCTCTCTTTTGCTTGATCTTGTACTGATTCTATCTTCAATTTGATTTGAATTTGAATTGAGAATTTTATCTGCAGAATCTTTATCCAAATAACTGCTGATTTTATCTTGATTTGCTGCCTTTTAGAATCTATCTGCAGATTCTTTCTTCAAAGAAATGCTTTCTTTTTTCTTTATTTAAAACTTTCCTCTTTATCTGTAAAATCAACGGATTTCTTATCAAATTCAAATTTAAATCAAATAATCACAAAATCTAGATTTATACTAAAAAGAGATAATTTGGGGAATAAATCTAACATTTTGCCCTTGATAAGTTCTGAAAATATATAAGAATTTATCATAAATTTAGCACTTATCAATTCCCCCCAACTTAGCTTCTTGTTTGTCCTCAAGCAAGAAAACCTTTTGCAATCAAATGAATTCAAATCCCCATTATGATTCTCAAAAATAAGGAAATAATTTCTCCACCTCTTGGTAGGCAACTGTCACTTACCAAATATTAGATTGAAAATCAGAATTAAGTAGTGTTTCCAAACTCAATCAGACAGGATAAAAACACATTCAAACTTTTTCAAAAGTAGTAACCAAAACAATAAGTGATAAATCAAGGAATTCTCTCATGCTCACGGGTAAGTGTTTCCCTCAATTTTTCACAGCAGTTAAACAACTAAAATTGATAGTCGTTTCTAGTTAATAAACATGCACATGGTAAATCATGGATCAAAAGGTCTTTCTGGGTTGTAATGAGGCTGGGCTATCAAGAACTCATGGTTTTTCTGGATATGCAAAGAAACATTGGAATAGAGAGCAAATTTTGAATTTTTCTTTTCTTTGAACTTTCTCTCAATTCACCATCTAATTCTTGATTTGCATCATTAAGTTGGCCTCTTCTTTTCATTGAGGTTCACTCACCTTTTTTATTCATTTTTTTGTTTTTCTTTTTCATTCTTAAGGGAGTGACTCACTTGCTTTCTTCTGTGCCTGCTCTCTTTGCTTTTCTTCAAATGATTCACTTTTTTAGGTAACCAATCAATTCTCCCATTTTCTACGAACTGCACCTTTTGCTCTCTATCCCAAATGTGTAAGGGACAGGATATAGATATTATTTTGGCTGGGGTGCATAAGAAAAGAAACATTAAAGCTCAAATGGGTTTCAAAAATTGGAAAAAAATTTCATGGGTGGCTTTTTGGCACTGAGCAAATAATTTATAATCACAAATTTGCCTTTATCACTTCCATATTTTTCATGTGCAGAATAAAATCAAAACTCAAGCAATACAGTTTGACAAGCAGTGGTGATAAACTCTCATATCAAGTGTTGGTCCACAAACCTCCTACTTTTTGGCTAATTTCCTTGATGAAGTCACTTATTGAAATTAATTAACTACCCTGATATATTTTCCTGCATAATATCCTAATCCTAACTGATTATGAATTCAATCAAAAAATTCCTATTTCTTTCCTAATTCAGTTAGTTAGAACTGCCTAGCTTTGAGATTTTAAATTTATTTCCTTTAATGCCTATTCCTAAAATCCTAAAAAAAATTCCTAAATTACTAAAATAATTACTAAATCCTAATGCAACCATAAACATACTGGAATCCATACTACATAGGAATAATAAGTCAGTATCATCAGATACAATACAGATCCAATGAAAGAAAAGAAAGAAAAAAATGAAAAATGAAAGGAAAAAGAAAAGAAAACACCAAAATCAATCTTCATCATCCTCCATATCATCATGATCCTCAGCATCAGCTCCATCAGCAGCTGCTCCTTCCCTTTCCCGGTACAATAGGCCTGTCCCCAGGCAACTGCAATAATCTCTGAACTGAGCAGGTAACATGCCTGGGTAGGGATTTGGTCGAGTCAGATAATGGTACTCCTGAAGATGAATTGCTGCTCTGTGAAGAGCAGAGTTCTGAGAGATGATGTGCTGAGCCCAAAATGGGATATGTGTCTGTTGGTGGTGGTTGCTTTGGTGCCGATGGCTACTCCTCCTCATCATCATCAGTGATGCAGTTAGCCTCAATGTACCCCTTAGTCCATAGGGGTCTTGATACGCTCAGTGGGGAACACCTCAACCCCCTGGAAGTGGCATAGAGCGGTGATGAGAGAAGGGAATCCTAGGCTGATCCGGGACTGTGCACTCCGTCGCCCAACAGAGGATGCCTTCATGAATATCTTATGAGATATCACCTTGGCAATGTCAACGTCCTGCCCAGTTAGGATGCAATAGATGAGATGTGCTACTGGCATGATGATATCTGAAACGTGGTTGGTGGGCTGGATGTTAGCCAACACCAAAACTATCCACATATGGGCAATGGCTTGCATGTCATTCCTATAGATCCTGGCAGCCTGCCTGTAGGCGTTTCTCTCAAGGTGCGCCCCCTCAAACATAGACACTCAGCAGTCCTAGTGTCTAAGGGATCATTGTCGTTGATTCCTACTTCATTTAGCAGTGCATGGTACTGGCAGGGCATCATCTCCTCATCATCAGGTCCAGATCCTTCCAGAAAAGTGTTGATCGCGTCGCAATCATAAGAAACCCACCGGCCTCTAACATAGGACCGTCTGTGTATATCAACGTCGTGGTCTCCAATGGTGTTGACATAAACTCTCTGACAAGCTCTGGGTCAAAGTATCGGTCCGGCTCTGCAACGCGCCTCCAATGCCGCCTAATAATCTCATTCAAGAAGTCATCAAACTCGACAGGTTATAGAGCAACTGGCCTCTCCTTGATGAAGTTACAGTTCATCATTGAACTATATGCCTCAAAGCTTGGGGGCTCTTGAACTTAAGAGCGTCGAATTCAGGCACATCTCGAGCTCTCTTGGCACCTTTGGCCTTCCTGGAGGTGCCAGTAGTGTTGGTCACCTTTGTGCGGACCATCTGCAAGGTAAACAGAACCAAGATTATTCCAAGGCAACTAAAGAATATCAACTCATGATCAGTGTAATAAGCCATGCATGCTTATTTTCATGAAAATCACACACATGGTGGCCATCTTAATTCAAAAATCAGAGTAATCATCCAACAAGCACTATTGCACACAAAATCTTGATTATCATATTACCCAATACCAAGTTATTAATTTCTTAAGAGCATGCTAAAGTGATAAGTTAAAGCAAGTCCTAATAAACTTCTAAACAGGGCATTAAATGGTGCACGGTATTATGCTCAAATTTCATGACCTTAAGACATGCAATAATGCACAATTATTCATGCAATAGTTAATGTAAAATTTCACACCAATAAAGCACACATATTATCAACAGAATAATTTGCAAAAACTCACTGAGCATTTCAAAAATCAACCACCAATCATACAACCTCACTCAACATTCTATACTAAGGATCTATTGACAATTAATCCTAAATCATATGATTATAAAAGCCTAAGTCTTTTATCCTAAGGTTTGCTCAAAGAAACAAAGAACTAAGGATTTTAATCGGTAAAATCTTTTCAAAACTATAAAAACATACCTGGAATAGCAAGAGAATTGAGTAGGGAAGAGGCTTTGTGAGTGAAAGAAAGGATATGAAAGGTTAGGGAGACCAGAGAAACTCCTCAAGAAAAATGGTGGAAGGTGCGAAATGACCTTCCACGCTCTAGAATTTTGGAATTATGCAGGAGCGACAACCTTCGCTCCACTTGCGCTTAGCGCAAGCGGAGCGCATGTTGCAGTATGCTCTGGAGCGAGATGTGTGCGAACATAATGTAATTTGAATTTGGTAATTCTGCACTTCACTTGCGCTGAGCGCAAGTGAAGCGCAGAAAACATAATTAATTTTCTATTTTCTGCTGCTTTCAAACTTTAAAGTTCATGTTCCCTTCCATATTGTTATTGGTCCTTTTCCTAACAATTTCTAAATTACGCAGGTATTAAACTAACTACAAAACAAAAACTGCAAGAATGAAAAAATGAAAAAATAAATAAAAAACACTGGGTTGCCTCCCAGGAAGCACTCGTTTACGTCTATATGGCTTGACTCCTGTTTAACTCATGGTGGTTTCAATTGGAGGATGATGGTAGAATCAGTTGATCCACCTCCTGTTGCCCTGAACCATCCTCCATACCAGCTTATTGTTTTGTCATCACTTTCCTTACTATCGTCGTTCTCATCTGATGTTGATATTTTTCTCTTTTGAACCAGAACTCCGCCCATAGATTCTACAGCTGCTTCTTTCTTCTTGTTGGTTTCCTCATAATATTGGGACCCTTCTTCTTCTTGTGCTCAGAAACACTTTGATTCATGGCCTCTTTTAATATTAGTTTCTGCTAGCTTTGGTTCAGAATGAGTGATACATGATCCCATCAGCAGGATCTATCTTCATTGATCTAGTGGGTTCAGTTAGATGGGGGAATCCCTCTGTCTAAGTGGAAATTATACTCTCATCTTGAGAGCCGAGTTGAAATTTTCCCCGATCAACATCAACTATCATCTTGGCAGATTTCATGAATGGTCTTCCTAAGATTAAGGGGACATCAGTATCGTCTTCCCATTTCAGCAATAAAGAAGTCTGCTGCATATACAAACTTGTCCACCCTTATAGGCAAATCTTCAACTATCCATATGGATGTTGTGTGGACTTATTTGCAAGCTGTAGAGTTACATTTGCAGGTTTGACCTTCAAAATTCCTAGCCTTTTGAAAAATGATAGTGACATCAAATTGATGCTTGCCCCAAGATCTAACAAAGCTTTTGTGACTGGTTGAGTACCAACAGTAACTGGTACTGTGAATTTACCTGGGTCTATGCTTTTCTGAGATGATAGATCTTTTTTGACTCTTCGCTGCTTCTTTCAGAACTACTTCTGGACTCTCTTTTAATTGAACAATCCTTTGCACAATCTCCTTGTGAGCAACTTTTCTTCAGATGTATGTTGTCCTCTAGATCACTTTCTTCTGATGTGTTACCTTTTAGTAGTAACTGCATTGCATTGTTCCTTGGGATTAGTTTGAGTGTTTGCTATAAAATTGGCCCTTGTAGTGCTCTGCCTTGTCTTTGGCTAATTGGCCACTTGAGTTTCCAAAAGTCTGATGGCTGCTTTGGTATTTTGCCTAAACCCTTCAAAGGATTGCACCGTCTTGCAATTGTTGCAATTGTTAAGGAAGTGTATCCATTTTTCTTGGTAAGTGCCTCTAGTTTGTCGCGTGATGAGCTTATTTCTGCTAAAGTGCATCATTGTTGTTTAGCTCTAGTATCCCCTTCTTCTAGACTGGATGTCTCCCTATTGAGCTTGCTGATCATTCTGTGCAAAGTTATCAATTATTGCAATAGCATGCTCTGCATCTAACGGTCAAAATTGTCCCTCCTGCTGCAGCATCTATGAATGACTTTGAATCGGATCTGAGTCCATTGCAAAAGATGTTCAATTGAGCAATGTCTTCAAAACCATGGTTGGGACACTTTCGCAGCAAAGCCTTGAATCTCTCCATAGATGTCTGACTTGGCTTGAATGTAGTGCGATGGTGGATAAATTCCTTTTTAGGAACTTGTCTTCTACCAAGCTCCAACTGTTCAGACTTTGATTGGGATGTGATTTCAAGCCACTCCTTTGCCTTACCTATTAAAGAAAAAGGAAATAATCATAAATAGACAGATTCCAAATATCACCTTCCTCAAAACCCATAGTACCAATCAATTCATAAAAGGTAGAACAGATGAGTATGTGGATCTTCATGATCCAATCCTGTGAATTGGTGAGCACTAATGAGGCTCAAATGTGCGGCCTTCATCTCCAAGGATTTTGCTGTAACACGTATAGCTATGCTTGAAAAATAACGAGGCCCTTGGTGCATGACATAGTCTCCTGAATGTCCTCCTCTATTTCTGGATCAAACAGCAATTGATTTGGGACACCTGTCCTCACAAGAGCATAAATCAAAGAAACTTGCACAAGGGTGAGAGAAGAGCAAAATAAAAAAAATTAAAAAAATAAAATTTTCCCAAAAATCCTAAAAAAAATAAAAAATAAAATATATACAACTTGATAGGATAGACCTCCAAGAATTTAAATTGAGACATCGTTCCCCGGCAACGGCGCCAAAAATACTTGTTGAAATTCTGGCAAGCGTACCAAAATCCAGCAGTATAATAGTAAGTAAGGGCTTTGTCGTATCCCAGGGGAACGGTTCAATTGTAAATCCTAGTGGTCACACTTATCAAGTGAGGAGAAGATGGTTGTTGTTTGGTAGATTGCAATAGTAAATAAAAGCAGTAAATTGAGATAGGTTGAGCAATTACTAGAACTAGGATTGAATTTCATCTATCGCACCCCTCTTGCATTTGAAACCCCAATGATATTTATGAATATGCAATTATAATATCGAAGCACAAATAAATATTATTTCATAAAAGGTTCCCACAGATATGAAATACTCAGAAACAATTCATCCTGGTTCCCACAGTGATAAATTGCCCCGGTTGAAGAACAGTTGTAAAAGCTATCAAGTCATCCTGGTTCCCACAGTGTCAACTTGAGTGTTTTCACCAATCAGAGTTCAAGATCCCTATTCCTAGGCTCCCAAGAACCCGCATCTTGATTTTATAAAACCACTTTCCAGTGAGCCCCATAAAAATCAAACCATAACTCCAACACAAAGGCGGAAGCTAAGCATTAAGAACAGAATAAAAACACCGATACTATAAAAACAAGGATTCATAATAAAAAGAGAATTCAAATAAAATTGGGGATTGAATCGAATACATTTAATCCTATGGAGAGTTTAGCTACTCATGGTAGCCATTAAAAATCAATAGAGATACTGTCACACTTTTCTCTAGCTCTAGATCTGCTCCGCCGTCTCCATTTGATCTATGCAAAAGGTTCTTTAAAAAGAAGTTGGAAGCTATATGAAATCTGGAAGGAATCTTGTTGGAAATCTTATTAGAAATCTGTTTCCGTATTCCTGCGCTCAGCGCAGACGAAGCGCGGGAAACAGAATGGTATTTTAATTCCCGCGCTCTACTTTCACTCAGCGCAAGTGGAGCGCATCTCACCGTTTTTGCTTTCCTTCTTTTCTCCTTTTCAGATTGATCTCTTCTGATCTTATATTGTATGCTACGCTTTCCTTATTTCCCTCTCTTTAGCTGATCTTGTACTGATTCTATCTTCAATTTGATTTGAATTTGAATTGAGATTTTTATCTGCAAAATCTTTATTCAAATAATTACTGATTTTATCTTGATCTGCTGCCATTTAGAATCTCATCTGCAATTCTTTCTTCAAATAATGCTATCTTGTTTCTTCATTTAAAACTTTCATCTTTATCTGCAAAATCAACGAATTTCTTATCAAAATAGCTTCAAATTAAAATTTAAATAAAATAATCACAAAATCTGGATTTATTACTAAAAGAGGTAATTTAGGGAATAAATCTAACATTTAGCACTTATCAGTACCTTTTAGCTCAATCCATTATGTTTCCTCATGGTTAGAAGGAAACCTATTGGACGAAATTTAATGCTCCATCTCCATCCATTAATTCTTTGCTTTGAAATACTACGGAGAATGAGGGAAACTCAAGGAAGAACGAAGGCCTTTCAACTTGTTTCTTTCTTAAGGCCAAAATTGGGCCTAATGGATACAATTTCATCCTCTTTCTCGCTATAGAAAAGGACATACATCGGGAAGAAGGATTGTACTTTTCTCATGTCCCTTGGTAGAAATTGATTGTGTTGCACTGACTTGTATCCTTCTTATATTCCTTTTCTCACATGAGGGTGGAAGGGAACAAACATAAATGATAGTACTTCATCACCTTTCTCAGATTATTATCGTCTTGTTCTGTTGCTTTACAGAAAAGCGGGAACCCTGGGACGAAAGCAAGGTCCATTCCTCCAATCATTTGACAGAAATAGACCCTGTTGCGTTGGCTTTCACTCTTCCCTTCACTATAAAGTTCTTCTTAGGGCTAAAATTGACCCTAATGGATAATATTTCATCTTCTAATGAAATCCAATGCAATGGGGTGTATTGCAATGGTACCTTTTGGCTCAATCCAATATGTTTCCTCGTGGTTAGGATGGGAACCTATTGGACAACATTTTATCCTCCTTCTCCAACCATTATTGATTAGCTTTGAAATATTACAGAGAATGAGGAACTCAGGAAGAACGAAGGACTATCAACTGTTTTTTTTCTTAGGGCCAAAATTTGGCCTACTAGATATTGTTTCATCCTCTTTCTAGCTACAGAAAAGGACGTACTTCGGGAAAGAAGGAATTTAGGGCCTATTGGATACTATTTCATCCTCTTTCTAGCTACAGAAAAGGACGTACTTTGGGAAGAAGGAATGTACTTTTCTCATCCCCCTTGGTAGAAATTGATCATGTTGCACTGGATTTTTGTCTTTCATATATTTCTCTTCTTACATGAGGGTGGAAGGAAACAAACATAATGGATAGTACTTTATCACCTTCCTCCAACTATTATCGTCTTGTTTTGAAGCATTACGGAAAAGGGGAACCCTGGGACAAAGCAAGGTTCATTCCTCCAATCATTGGATAGAAATAGACCCCTGTTGCATTGGCTTTCACCCTTTCCTTCATTACAAAGTTCTTCTTAATGCTAAAATATACCCTAATAGATAATATTTCATCTTCTATTGAAATCCAATGCAATGGGGTCTATTGCAATGGTACCTTTTGGCTCAATACTCTATGTTTCCTCATGGTTAGAAGGGAACCTATTGGACGACATTTTATCCTCCCTCTCCATCCATTAGTGCTTAGCTTTGAAATATTACGGAGAATGCGGAAACTCAAGGTAGAACGAAGGCCTTTCAACTTGTTTCTTTCTGATGTGAATCCAAGGTGGGGCGGCCAAGGGAGTGCATGGATGATTAGTATTATTTGTTTTTATTGCTTTCAATAAACAATGTAGCTGTTACAAATGTATCATCATGTGGATAGTTGTTACAAACAAAGAATTGAAAGGAATTGAAGCTGCAATGGTTACAAGGAGACAAGGCATTAATTGCAGGGAAGTTACAAATTGAAGCACTTGTTGGGAGATTCTTTTAGGCTATCAAATGCGGCCAACCAATGAATCAATTGGCTGATTCCTTAACCGAGTTTGGGCGGCCAAACATGTGCATTAAGGCTGAATTATGATCATAAAGGAGAGGCCAACATGTGATGAAATTGAAGAGTAAAGACCATTCATTGGGGGCGGCCAACATATGTTAATGTTTGATCAATTTTATTCAATTTGTAACATATTTTTGGCTGAATTGTTTAGTCACATGGGGCGGCCATCATAGGGGTTTATTAGCTGAATAATAATTCCTTAATTAAGAGAATGATGAATAGCCACAAAAGAGTAAAAGGGGCGGCTACATAGGATAAGTTTTAGGCTATAGTTTTAATTATTTTATTTTTTTTATTTCATGAATTTCTAGGAGTTACAAGCTGGTTATAATAGGTCATTGCATGGTACGCATGAATCTATTTAAGGGACATGCAAGGCATGCAAGAGGGTAGAAGTTTTATGCAATTTTATCAATCAAGAGAGTGTTTCTCTTATTTTCTTGCTTTGTCAAGAGTGAGGTTTATCAAGGGTTCTTCACCTTTGTGTGTGTAATCTCAAGGACTTATCTTTCATCCTTGAAAGTATGACGTCTATCAATTCCATTCCATCTTCTTACCTTTTATCCATTTTCTCGTTTTAACCATTTCCCAAATTTCCTACTTATGATCATTCCAACCTAGATAGATCTGTAAAACGAATCCACCCCCTTGGATTCTCGTCAGTCCACCCCCCTTGGATTCTCGTCACTTTCTTAGGGCCAAAATTGGGCCTAATGGATACTATTTCATCCTATTTTTGCTACAAAAAGAACGTACATCGGGAAGAAGGATTGTACTTTTCTCATCCCCCTTGGTAGAAATTGATCGCGATGCAGTGGCTTCTGTCCTTTCTATATTCCTCTTCTTACATGAGGGTGGAACAGAACAAACATAATGGATAGTACTACATCACCTTTCACAAACGATTATCGTCTTATTCCAATGCTTTACGGAAAAGGGGGAACCCAGGAACGAATAAAGGTCAATTCCTTCAATCATTTGACAAAATATTCCCCATTGCATTGGCTTTCATCCTTCCATTCACTCTAAAGTTCTTTTTAGGGTTAAAATTGAGTAAACCATTATAAAGCAAGATAAAAACCTACTATATGATATTAGCTAAGATAACATAGGTAGGTGATGAGAATTGAGGTGAGAAGAGGTAAGATTGGATTTTTCTTCTATAATCTGGTCCAGCTCTTCTAACCTTTGAATTTTTGCTTGAGATCTTTTATATAGGCTTAGTAATCTATTAGTTATGATTCTGGAGTTGATCTGAACGTTATGAGTGCAAACTAGCTGTTTCTAGCCGTTATTTTGTCTTTTTCAGCGTGTCAGCAAAAGAAGCTTTCTAAGTCTGAGTTACAGAAGTCTGGGTCTGAATTCATAGTCTGAGGCACCTTTTTGATGTACGTTCTTATGTGAAATCTGAGGTGTGAGTCTGACATTCTAATTCAAGGTCTCAATCTGACCTTACAATCTGAGGTCTTAGTCTGAGGTACCAATCTAATGTATAAATCTGATTTTCTCATGATTGTACTATTTTGTAAATCTTGAATCCACAAGCAGTGTAGCAATTTCAAACCATAGAGACAATCTTTATTTTGAATCAACTCAGATTTATTCATCATAGGGTGCTTGGTATCTCAAATTGATTTTCTGACCTTTCTCTTATGATCTTCATGAGCTATTATCTTGAAACTTGACTCCATCAAGCAAATATTTCATTTACACAATACAAGATAGTTTATCTAGTTTCTTTGCATCTTCAAATGTTATGCTTAGACTTAATCTAATGACTGGCGTTTCTAATAAAGAACTTTTCTGACTATAGCTAAGAATGCATTCTAATGTGCACTATTCTGAACTCGGACTATGTTCAGATTCAGCCATTCCGAACTACTGAAAACTTTTTGATTAAGGATCTTTCTAAGGCCTTTTTCTGAAATTATCTTCAGCGTATAGAGCATTCTAAGCTTTTCCCATTCTACATAAATAATTCTAAAGTTTGATGCTTCTTAACATTATGATCTTGATCTTTCTGAGTTCTTTACTCGGCATAAGATTCTTGCCTTTCTAAGATCTCACATACAAAACATCACTAACATCAATAACAGAAAACGTTAAGTTTGATCAAAAGGTTTGTTGTCATTAAAAGAAAATCACAGAGGGTTTTGTGCTAACACTTGCTTCACATTTTGAATCAAAGCTTTGCTTTATTTCCCTCATCTTGTGTGAATTAAGAAGGCTTGGTGGTTCTTGCTTAAACCATGGTGGATTTTATTTTGTTCCATGACCCAATGGCGATTCTTCACTAAGACTTATTTGTAGAACGAGTTTCCTTCTTCAGTGGATTTTTCACCATCTTCAATTATCTCCATCTTTTCTATTTTCTTCTCTTAAAGTTTTGCACTTTTATGCACACATTTTCATCATTTCTAGTTTGATCTTATTGTGTTTTCTGTCTGATTCTAGGTCTGTATCCACACTGCTATCAGAAAAGATGTCTGTTGGAGGCAAAATTATGAAAAGCAAAGTTGTTAATTTGTCTAATCTTGTGGAAAGAGTGGTAGACCTAACCCTAGAGTTTGACGGAGCAGGATGGACTCCATACTTGGAGGTTGTGGACTGCTAGTGGAGCGAACCTGGAGTATTGGAATTTTGGAAGAATGCTCAGATTGTGAATGCTTGCAAAGGATACCAGTCCATCAAGAGTAAAGTGATGGGTGTAGATGTGTTCGTTGACGATGGGATCATAGCTACTGTTACAGGAGTTAAATGCTAAGGGAAGGTATTTTACTTAGACTCGAAAGAAAGACTACAAAGGTCCTAGAAGATTCAATGTTTTGTTGTATGGTGAGAAGACACCTCCACAGATGAAGTCAACAAGATGACTGACAAGGCTAGGATCTTGCATGTCATCCTAGGTTGCACTATAATCCCTAAGGTTTGAAACAAATATCATGTCTCTAAGATGGATAGTTTCTATTTGATCCAACTGCTAAACAAAGAAGGCCAATCTTCCAAAGCAGATAATGTCTCATATGGTTAACAAGTTGAATGATTCTACAAGCAGCTTGCCACACAACACTTTGATTCAGAAGATCCTGATACACTCCAAGGTCCCAATGCATCAGAAAGACATGCACAAGGCCCCAACTTACTTAACTGTCACCAACATAAGGCTGATGAAGATACAGGTGATTACACTATCACTTGAGCAATCTCTCATTGTAGATTTGTTAAACAAAAAAGTTGTTATTATTGGGAGAACAACAATTGACATCCTGGAGAATGAGCTTCATGGAGACTCCAGGAGATAAAATTTTCAACAAGAGTAAAAGTAGCTGGTTAAGAAGAAAAAAATTTGGTGAAAGCCATCTTGAAAAATACAAAATATGATCTTTAGATGATCTCACAGACCTGACATTCTAAACGAGCCACTAAGGGAGTTGAACTCAGATAGTGATTCGGACATAGAGGGGTGACAGAGACCCAACAAGTCAACCAAAGGATCCATTGCATGGAATTGAAGGTCCAATGACTAAAGCTAGGACTAAGAGAATGAGGCAAGCTTTGCAAAGTCAAAATACAAAAATCAAAGTGAAATAAAATCAACATGGAAAGTGGTTTCACCAAAATGGTTCAATTCGCTAACTTGAAATTGAAGTTAGAGAAAACCACATGCAGCCTGTGGAATTTTTCGTGCTTGTGTAAACGCTGCAAAGTGAGGAAATTGGAGTCAAAGAGAACCACAGACAGCCTGTGGATTTTTCCGTGCCCGTGGAAACGCTACTAAAATGCGAATTTTCTTATTTTTAGTTTATTTTTTATATCTATTTTAATGGGTGGATTTTCTGGTGACTTTTGGTTTCCCTAAGTCATGTTTATGGTTCTTTGTAACTCCTTAAGCCAGTATAATTACTTGTGGGAGCACTTTCTAAGTTTTTAATTGCTATTGTAGGAATTAGTGTAACATGCATCGCCACTTTGGCAATTGCATAATAGTAGAGTCCTTTTAATTTCCTAAGAGTTGTTTTTCTTGGAAGTCCACTTAGCTTATAAATAGGAGCCATTGTAATTCATATTTGACAAGCTTGAAATGAATCAGAATTGAGTTTTTCTCTTTTGAGAGAATTGTTTCTCTTAGAACTTATCAAGGAAATTCTTCCTTGTGGCGTTAATCTCCTAGACTTATTAAGGGCTATTCACCTCCCTTGTGGCATCTTATTACCTATCTTCCATCCTTGGAAGTGGCGTCATCCATCTCTTCACCAATTCACCTTCAACCTTTCCATTTTCTCATTTTAAACATTATCCCCAATTTCTTATTCATGAGCATCCAACCTTAATAGATCTGTAAAACGAATCCACCCTATGTGGATCACATCACCTGGTATCAAAGCTCAGTTCTAAGGTTGGAATTTAGATTGTTTCTACACAGTGGATGTTCTACATGCATTTTGTGGAATTCTAATCATCACATCAATCCTAATTTTTGCCCAAGTTTACTCAGGTTCATATCTTCCAAATTACTCATCCTTTTATAGTGATTCACGAATTAAAATTGTTTTAAATCGTGTTCTTTCACCTCGCTTTTCAAACGCTATATTATGAGGTCTGTAGCTTGAGTTACACACTGTTCTTATTACTGCGTTTGATATCACTTTCTGTCATGTTTTGGTCATCATGGCTGATTCTAAAAAGAATATTTTCCATACAAGGTGTTCTGTGTTTAGTTGTTGTTGATGGAGGGATTCATAGTAATGTCGTGAGAACAACTGCACAAGGGTGGTGGGAAAGTTATATTTTCCTACCACTAAGCATCCTACACCCTACCAACTCCAATGGTTAAATGAAAAGGGAACGATATAAGTGAATAGGCAAGCAAAGATCAGATTCTCATTTGGGAGGTATATTGATGAAGTTGTTTGTGATGTTGCTCACATAGAGACATGCCAGATCATATTAGGGAGGCCTTGGTAATATGACAAGAATATCAACCATGAAGAAATCTCAAATAAGATATCTTTTATGCATGAGGCCTCAGGTATGTATTGAAGCCTATGTTGCTAAGTCAAGTATGTGAGGATCAACAAATGTTAAGAAGTTGAAAATAGAAAAAGAAGAAAAGAAAAGAGAAAAAGAAGTAAAAGAAAGAGAAAAAAAAGAGGAGAGGAGAAGAAGAAAAGAAAGAGAGAAAATGAGAAATGAAATTTTAATTTCTAATGATATATCTCCTTCTGTTTGTGATGTTATTTTACAAGGCCAAGAGGATGTATCTTTAAATGAAACACATCACAAATTGCCATGTTTGAGGAAGAATTATGCTGATATCATTCCTAGTACTCCATTGTACATCCACCCCACTATTGTAAGCCAAACTCATGAGGATATTGAGAACAGACATATGGAATCTTTTGTATTACATAACAACCATGTTGCACGTTATGATGAGTATATTAGGGCTGAATTGTATTTGTTTGAAAAAGAAAACCTGCAGGCCTATTTTAAAAGAAGAACTGCCCTGAATCCTAGTGTTTGGATTTGGACACCCAAAAGGAAGACTTCCTTAATGCATAAGGAAGAAAGGAACATATATGAATTTTTACATGTTGTGTTTGATCCCAGAGGTTGGGTCTGTTTATTTCAATTATAAGTAAATAAATTTGGTAGGAAAATCAAGCCTTAAATTCGAGGACGAATCTTTTCGAAGAAGGAGGGAATGATGTAGACATAGAGGGGTGATAAAGACCCAACAAGTCAACCAAAGGATCCATTGCATGGAATTGAAGGTCCAATGACTAAAGTTAAGACTAAGAGAAATGAAGCAAGCTTTGCAAAGTCTAAATACAAAAATCAAAGTGAAAGAGGATCAACATGGAAAGTGGTTGCACCAAAATGGGTCAATTCGCTACAACTTGAAATTGAAGTCAGAGAAAACCACAGGAAGCCTGTGGAATTTTCTATGCATGTGTAAACTCTACAGAGTGAGGAAATCGAAGTCAGAGAGAACCACAGGCAACCTGTGGATTTTTCCGTGCCCGTGGAAACACTACTAAAATGCGAATTTTCTTATATTTAGTTTAATCTTTGTATCTATTTTTATGGGTGGATTTTCTGGTGACTTTTGGTTTCCCTAAGTCATGTGTATGGTTCTTTGTAACTCATTAAGCCACTATAATTACTTGTGGGAGCACTTTCTAAGTTTTTAATTGTTATTATAGGAATTAGTGTAACATGCATCACCACTTTGGCAATTGCATGATAATAGAGTCCTTTTAATTTCTTAAGAGTTGTTTTTCTTGGAAGTCCACTTAGCTTATAAATAGGAGCCATTGTAATTCAGATTTGACAAGCTTGAAATGAATCAGAATTGAGTTTTTCTCTTTTGAGAGAATTGTTTCTCTTAGAACTTATCAAGGGAATTCTTCCTTGTGGCGTTATTTTTCTGGACTTATCAAGGATTATTCACCTCCCTTGTGGCGTCGTATGACCTATCTTCCATCCTTGGAAGTGGCATCATCCATCCCTTCACCAATTCACCTTCAACCTTTCCATTTTCTCGTTTTAGATAATTTCCCCAATTTCTTACTTATGAGCATCTAACCTTAATAGATCTGTAAAACGTATCCACCCCCTTGTGGATCACATCAGACAATCTGAAGAAGTTCAAAAGAATGTCATATCATCACATAATCTGAAGAACCTCATAGGGCTAAGTAAGGATCTTCCACACATTGATTTTACTATCTCGGCACTTGAGAGACAGTCATCTCAACCTATGTATAGGTGGTAGCTAACAAGAGATTGCTTTAATACTCCAAAACCTAAAAGTGAAAAAGGTTTTTTCTCTAAATCATATAACCACCCCTAATAGTGAGAGAAAAGGCAACCATCCCTTCCCCGTCGCTAGCAATGCGAAAAATAGAGTCCTAATATCGCATTCATGTGGATACCGGTGGAGGCATAACTATTCTTACATGCCCATGATTTGGCAAAAAGCATATGGTTACTTGTCATATCAAGAACAAAAAAGGTATATTTTATAACATTGTTTATGGCTTTTGCATGGATCCTTGGAGGGTTTTGGATATATTTAATTTTGTAAAAGTTCAATTCTTTCGTTGCGTTTGACCTTCCAAAACCTAACAGTGGTATCAAAGCCACTTGCCATGCCATAAATTGGTTATTGTTTTCACTTAGTATGTGTTAATATGTGTAGTTGCATAGTAAATAAAAGTTCAATATTTTGCAATAAAAATTCAGTGTTTGCAAGAGTTGCAAAGTAAAAGTTTGACCTTTTCATGAAAGGTAAATCATTTTCAAATAAAAGTTCAATCTTTGCAAGAGTTGCAAGGTAAAGGTTTGACCTTTTCAAGAAAGATTAATCTTTTTCAAATAAAAGTGTCTTTACAAGAGTTGCAATGTAAAAGTTCAATTTTTTGAATCATTTTGGTATTTTTACTAGACTTGGATATTCTTTTTTTTTTTTTTTTTTGAAGAAGAAGAAGAAAGAATCTTTATAATAATAATGAGATTTGCAAGTATTGTATTGTATGTATATCAAAGGTTTGATATTCTATTTGTTTTGAATGAGATTTGTAAAAGTTACAAATTAAAGATTTGATATTTATTAAATTGAATATGATTTGTAATTTGTAATGGTTAAAATTTAAAGATTTAATCTTTATTAAATTTAATAACATTTGTAATGATTACAAATTAAAAAGTCGGTTTTATTAAATTTGATAGGATTTGTAATTGTTAAAATTTAAAAATTCGATCTGTACTAAATTTAATAGGATTTATATACATTACAAATAAAAAAAAATTAATCTTTATTAAATTTAATTTGATTACTAACGGTTAGAAATTAAAGATTCGATATTTATTAAATTTATTAGGATTTGTAAACGTTATAAATAAAAAATATTAATCTTTATTAATTTCAATATAATTTATAATGGTTAAGATTTGAAGATTTGATCTTTATTAAATTAAATAGGATTCGTAATTGTTACAAATTAAATATTTGATATTTATTAAATTTAATTTGATTTGTAATGGTTACAAATTAAAAATTCGATCTTTATTAAATTTAATAGGATTTATAAATGTTACAAATAAAAAAAGTTGTAATCTTCATTAAATTTAATTTGATTTATAATTGTTAGAAAATAAAGATTTGATTTTTATTAAATTTAATAGAATTTGTAATAGTTACAAATTAAAGATTCGATCTCTATTAAATTTAATAGGATTTGTAAAGTTACAAATTAAAGATTTATTTTTTATTAAATTTAATAATATTCGAAATGGTTCAGATAAGGATTGAAAACAAGTACTGTTTGGATATCAAGAGTTGATTTAAGGATATTGCAAAGGGTTATCTTTGATTCTGAATCAAAGAGAACTTCAAAACTATTAATACTAAAATCCTTATGCCTCTAAGAATCATTAAAATTAAAATTATTGAATTTGTGTTTATTATTGGATGATTAGTGCTAGGTTATTGTCCTAGTTCTTGTGTATGTATTTTATTTTATCTTTTGGATTTTTCAAATACGCTGGTGTGTCGTGCCTTTCTCTCAATCTTCTATTTGTACTTCTCTTCTCATCTCATGTCCTTTTATGTAAAAGAGGTTTCTTTGTATTAATGTAATGTAAAATAACAATCATGGTAATGGAAAGACAAATGCAAGGAGATGTAAGACAAAATTTTGAATGACATATAAGGACACTCAAAAGAAGACACTTGAAGAAGATGTTCGTATCTTTGGTTTATTTATTGGTTCCCTCATTGGCTTGGGAGAACCAATGTTTTAAGGACCATAACCATTACGCAATATATATTATATTAATTGTATGCATGAGATGCATATTATTGATTTATGTTTTATATATATATATATATATAAAAAACATAAATCAATAATATGCATCTCATGCATACAATTAATATAATATATATTGCGATATTGTTAAAATTTTTTAAATAAATTAAAATATAAATCTCTCAAATAAATATTAAGTCGTAATCAAATGTCTTCCGATGCATGACACTCGTCAAGACTAAAATCGATTAAGTGTAGGTCTACCAAAGCAGTGTACCCTTATCTATACTAGTGAGGCGCGACGCGATAAAAAGTAATATTCAATTGTCAAATTGTTTCCTACCTAAATAACCTATTTTTACGCGATAAGCCAAAGTTGGCTGAGAATTAGGTAAAATATGGATCTTGGCCCACCAGAAAAATCTAGCAATGGGATATTTTCGAGTCAATGTTGAGGGTAGTTGATTTGAATTAAAATAGTGGAAGTAATATTTAATAAAAATCCTTATTAAATATTTAATAACATGATATTTATTTTGCGATATTATATGTATGTTTTAATGTTAGAGGATTCTATAAAAATTAAAAGTTCATGTCTTTGGTGTCAAAAGGTTTAATTGATGAAGCCCTGGTTGTCAATTTTACAACGTGAAAGGTTCACAGCGAGGTAAAAACCTCGACTGAAATATTAGTTGCGAGAAACATACTGGTTATCAATTTGCTGACAAGAACGTATTCAAATGATGAGAGGGACTTACCTGCTTATCGGTTCGTGAAACATTCATTTGATGTGAGACACATATTGCTAACCGGTGATGCGGTATCTAATTTTTGAGTCGAGACACTACCTTGCAACCCGCCAAAGGGCGGCCTCTCTTTGATAAACATGTCTAGTTATTTTTGTCATTGTGATTAGGCATTCTTTATTACATTAATTAATTAATATGATAAAGTCCTTTAAATGACTTGTTCATGGTTGTAAAGTATAAAGTTTGACTTGATAGTGAGATTCTATGGCTACTTCAGAACGTCATTCTCAAATCATCCTTAGTCAAGTATTATTGTGAATAAGAAGGACAATATTAATACATTGAGACTAGTATGTGAGTACATTGATGAGTATGTCTCACTGGTCCTAGATATGTGATATCAAATCTTTCATATGGGTACACACTAAAGGTTTTTATGGTGTACCGGATTAACCCACCATAGGAATACTATATGGATTATTATGTATGTCATTAGTGATTCTCATAGTGAAAATGGTGTTTTGTGGTCCTTTAACCTTATATCACTATGGTTCCCAACATGAGGAGTTGTATGCTTTGGTGCCATCAAATGTCATGCTTAACCCAATGACTATAAAGGTTGTTACCGAGCATGTCACAAATCATCTGGAGGGATGAAAATGACTATATGAGATTTTTCCCTCCTATATAATGAGAGTTATATCTTGCGCCCCTGAGATTGAACTATACAAGGATGACACGTTCCATGTCTTGTATTCAATAGACATATGGACACGAAGGGACTATACATATATGGTAACATTGGTCGCAGACCAGTTATATGTCAAATCACACTCATTCCTATTATTTGGGTGGTGATCATGTTTTACTAAATATCATTTGCTGCTTGTAATATTAAAATAAGATTTTAATGTTACTGCTAACATAATGGGAACCTACAGGGTCACACACTTAGAATGGGTTTACTTGACACCGAAGTCATGAGATGGTTTTAATTGGGGTTTTAATTAGATTAAATGTTTATGTGATGTAAATCTCATTTAGTAAGACTAAATGGGGTATTCCGTTAGTTTGGGCCTACACATGGGTATGTATCACTAAAGCCTAATGCTCACTATAAGGGTTAGCCACCACAATATATAGAATATATATGTGGTAGCTAACAAGAGATTAATTTAATACTCCAAAACCTAAAAGAGAAAAAAAGTTTTTTTTTTTCTAAATTATATCACCACCCCTCGTAGTACCCCTCGTAGTAAGAGAAAAAGTGATCATCCCTTTGCCATCATTAGCACTGTGAAAGAGAGAGTCCTAGTATCGTATTTATGTGGATACCAATGGAGGCATGACTTTTCTTGCATTCCCGTGATTTGACAAAAAGAATACGATCATTTGTCTTATCAAGAACTAAAAGATATACTTTATAACACTATTTATGACTTTTGCATGGATCATTGGAAGGTTTTGGATATATTTAAATTTTAAAAGATCAATTCTTTTGCTTCATTTGAGACCTTCCAAAATCCAACAAATACCCCATCCTTTTCTTTCCTTGGCACTTTTAGAAAATTCTTATTCTCCTTTTTGTAAGTTATTTTACAATTTCAAGGAAACATTTATTACCATTTTCTTTATTTACCCTTATTAACTTTAAGATCTTTTCAGTTAACTGGAAAGTTAAACTATTTTTTAAAACTCCAATAAAAATAACTAATTTTAACTACTTTTATTAATTTGTGTGATTCTATTAAATGTATCTTACTAAAAGGAGTATAGGGAGTATTTAGACACTCCTATTTATCTGTTCATTATAAGGACCAAGTGTAACAGTTCAGATATAAACCCACTAACCCAGACAGATGAATGAAACATCATACCCAAGCACATATCAGTTGTTTGTCCAAAAAAAAAAGCACATATCAGTTGACCCTGAAAAAGCTCAAGCATTTAACAGGACCAAAAATCGAAGTAGTAAAATAAAATTGTAATTCTTTGACTTTTTAGTTCCCAATATTACATTACATCAATTTGAAATTGGAAAAGTCTAAACCTCCACAATAAATTGCACAGCTACAATAAATTGCACAGCTATTAGATTACATGTAGTGAACAGAGTTGATATAATCTCTAACAAATCCAGTGAAAGAGAAAGAGGTAAGTTTTATGTGTGGAATTAGGTGTAGATTGGGACTACTTGCATTGCAGGAATTGAAATACATTCCTTCTCTGGTGAGGATAGGACGAGTATAATTAATTAAAAAACTGGAAGGAGTGTTGTGTGTTAAAATAAAATAAATACGATGAGTCATGCAAAAATGTCTTCAGCAATAAATGATTCCTCAGTATCAATACATCTTTCTGTAGGTTTCTGAAGCGGCTCGTAGTTTAGTTGTCTAGAAGCTTCATACAAAGCTATGCCAACACTAACGGAAAGATTCAAACATCTGACATAAGTTTCAACCATTGGGATCCTGATACTCCCACCACCAAACGGTTCAGTATTGCAATCTAACAAGGCTTCAGGTGGCAGGCCACTAGTTTCAGAACCAAATAAAAGATAATCACCTTTTCTGTAGGAAAACTCCTGCAAGGTAAAAAGGAACCCATAATTATTAGCTCATTCACAATTTCCTTAGGTTGCTTTGTTTTGGAAGCGATGCCAAGACACACAATCCTTTTAATACATAATAAGTAACCTCTTGCACCATGCTTGCTTCCTACCCTAAATGTGAAAACTCTTAGATCTCATTTCACCTACATATTTATTCCAACATATAATGCTTAACTCTATTTTTTGTTTATTTTAAGAAAACGATTGATTCTAATATGCTCATATGATAATAAATATGATCCTCACCATACAATGTAGAATTGTAGATTTTATTTCTTCAATAAAATTGAGTATATGTCAGTACTGGTGTACATAAATAAGTTATAGTCATTGTAGAATAGGGAGGTGCCAATTACAAATATCCAAACTTTTAGCAGTATTTTTATGGGTATGTCACTTGTTTTGATGTTATTGAAAAGAAACAGAATATTTTTATTATGAATAAAAATTGGTTCACAAGAAAATCATGATTTAGAAAACTAAGGATTGAGACAAAACCTTGGAAATTTTCTTTGTTGGATAAATGACATAAGAGAAAGGTTAATCATCATGCACCAAATAGAGAAATGCTATCCTTAAACTTAAAGGGACTAATTTTATGCTATTAAATTTAAGAATGGGCAACTCACGGAATGAATTTTTGTTCCCCTCTTTGTAAAAGCTAGCAACCGCTTTTTACCTTCCTGTACCAAACAATGGTGACATGCGAAGTCAAAGGAAAACTATGAAAATTTCTGGAATTGTTTTTAGAATGAAAATTACCTGTTGCCTAAAATAATCACGAAAATCTTCCCAAGAATCATGAACTTTAACAACCACATACCTGCAATTTTGTGTGAATAATGGAAAACAAATATAAAACAATAATGCATTCATGATTCATGTCAAAATTAGATCAGATTTTTTTCTTTTTGTTATATTGAAATTATTAGATATTTAGATGTGTTTAATTCGAAAAGCAATACACTTCATCTAGTCAAAACAAGATTTAGATGAGGTGTGAGAGCCTGGGAGAGTCAAGCAGAACTCAATTTAAAATAAACAGTGAACGTACTACCCTGCATGGTGGAAGATCTTTTCTAGAACAGAAGAGATGCAAATGAGAAAAACGTTTCAATTCAAAGAAGCATATGTCCATGGATACGGCCAATAATCCAATCCAGCACGCTTTAATTTAGCATCATCCACCTGAAATCCTAATGGCTGAAAATGATAGAGAAATACAAAAGCTATCATTAGAATTTTGCAACAAACACGATAATAGAAGACAATCTTATTATTATCAAATGTATAAAATTATTGACTTAGAAAGCAAAACTCACCCCAACTAAGTGTAGTCCAACAGCTGACGCTGCACATGTTCTAGCAATGCACCCAGTGTTTCCTGGAATCTACCAAGGACAACATAAATCCTGGAGCAACCTTCAGCAATTGAAAGATTCTAATCTAAGCTAAAAATATGTTTAACAAGACCAATTTACTATGGAGAGGTTGAACTTGAAGACTTTTTTTATGTGATTTAAACTAGAATTTTCAATTAAATCAAAATTACCAAGACTTGCTCCAGCCCAATATCAAATATTTTATTCTGTTTTTCTTTTTCACGACTATTGTTTTTATCACAATATCCTCGACAAATATATTAAATTGAAAAATATGTGATTGATCATGAGAATTTGTCAAGTTATGTTTAGATCATTATTTTCATAAATAGTGGTTGTTGTCTTGAAGAGGAATCACTGTCATAGGATTATGGAATTCATCAGAAAAAATGACATAAACCAGTCTTTAATTCTTTTAATAGTGCGTGATGCACTAACAGGTTTGACAAGTATGCTTATTAATTTTAAAAAGATAAAGAAAATAATCTCTTAGGACTCTGATAGTGTTTAATACTTCAACAGAGTTCTAACCAAGGGGTGTTCAACAACTCAAATGTAATTCCTGCTTGTTATAGTAAATTTGAAAATGACTCTGCTATGAAAGCAAGAAGTCATGAAGGATTTTGAATTTGAACACTGATAAATCATTGACAGCACAATCCAATATGTTTTACATTAAAGAAACACAAAAATATTTGTTTATGCTATCAATGAAATGTTCCTCACACCATCTAGCACACACTTAACAATGTCCCCAACTTCATGTATGATGTCATGTATCCCCAATTAATAGATCAAATGTTTGTATTTTGCAACCAACTAAAATCTAATTATTAATACATTCATTACTACTATTAGAATAAATCATAATATCAATATTGCATCTAACGGTAATTTAGAATATTTTAGATTATCTCTTAGTTTCATATTTCCATATATTTCATGATTTAGTTCCTTATTTAATTAGGATTAAGTAAGAGTCTAGTATTAGTACAAGTGTATAACTAAAGGTAAATGTTGTCTTTTGTAACATCATCTCATATCAAATAAATATCAATATCAATTTTGGAGTTTTTTTTAAATCCCTATAAGTTGAACAACTACATTATATTCTAACAATAGTCAAGTTGAGCAGCAGGACTAGGAGGTCCTACATAAAGAATCAAAATCCTCTTTCGCGGATCGATTCAGACTCACAACTAAGAGAAAGGAAAAGTTACAAATAGCAAGTGCAATACCAAATGATTAAGAAACAAAAGCTCAACCGAATCTTACCTGAGGGGACACCAACACAACCTGAAGAATCTTGGAATGTGATGCTTCATTCACTGCCTCTCCAGCACCATGAGGCAACGTACCTTCCTTGCTTATCCTGGCTGACCCATCTGTAACATGTAAACGACAACATTAGACTTTTTGAAGCAACAAAAAGTAAATTACCACCAAAGAGTAAATAATCCATAAAAAACACAGAGAGAGAGAGAGATTGGGGATTACTGAGAGAGCAAATGGGATAGAGGCGAAGTGAAGATGAAGAAAGAGAGGGAGAAGGTGTGGTGGGTTTCAAGTGAAGCGGAGTGAATGGACGAAAAAGAGAAACTTTTGATCGAAAATGTAAATGATTAGCTACGTTGAGGGATTTGAGGCCAATGATATCCATAGTTGACACCTCTCACCCTTTTGCTTCTTTCTGCGGTGCGGTGCTCTCTATCCGATTGACAGAGAGAACGGTACTGTAAAGTGTTAGAGGAGAAGCTGGAAATATAGTTTTGGATAAAATAAATTTTTTCTTGTCATAAAAATTGGAGTTTTGTCTTTTGATTTTTTTTATTTTATTCATATGAACTATCGAGATCGAGATACAAACTTTTCAGTTGTTAAATACTAGTGTCCTAACTCCTTCACGGATATTATTATTCCATTTCATAATAATAATTTATTTATTATTAATAATTTATTATTCCATTATAATTTCATTAAGGATCAGGGTCAATTGACACCAGGTGTCAAATTTTAAGATTTACACCAATTAATAACTTTTTATAAAATGTGAAATTGATTAATCCATTCGTTGAATCATATTATATTACAATCATGATCATGTATATTAAATTTCAAATCATTTAGATATTCATAGGTATGTTATCTACCAACAGATTTACTTATATTTTAAAAACATATTACACGTTAAAATAAAGTGATGTGATGAAGTACTAATTAGTTTCAGATTTGAATGAAATTTTATAGACTTGATCTACCACCTAATATCTTTCACGTGGATGATACCTATGGATCATAAAAAAAATCGCTTTAAGGGTGAGTTTGTTTAATGTATGTAAAAATATTCCTAGGAAAGTAAGGTTGGGAAAATGATATTCCCACATTTGATTCAAGTTTTAGAAAACTTTCCCGGGTATTATTGATTCCCGGGAATGTATTTTAGCCATAACTTGCCAACTTTTTATTCCCACTGTGAGGGTGGGAATCTTAAATTCTCAAGGGAATGGAAGTTGTTTTCTCCACTTCAACTTCATCCTACAATATTTTTTGTCTATTTTTTTAATTTTTAAAGTAAATGATTTTTAAAAATATTCCTGGGAATAAGAAATACATATCAATCATATATATAAATTTTACCCGGGAATAATATTTCCGGTAATAGGATTCCCGGGAATGATATTTCCCGGAATATGATTTTATACTTTGAAATAAACTCAAACTTGTAATTGAAAATTTGGCTTAACCTTTAAACATATTATAAGTGAAAACATTAATGAGTAAAATTGAGAGATAAATAATATATTGCAAAAAATAAATTAAATTTAATGTAAATTAACATATTTATCAGTGTTCTGACAATCGGACCGGACCGGTAAACCGGTGAACCGGCCTTGTGTCCGATCCAAATAAACCAAAGAACAGGTGCCGCAGAAAATCGGTCAAAAAACCCGGTAAAACCGGTAATTGAACCGGTCTTTTTAAAAGAATCAATTTTTTATTCTTTATTTAATTTAAAATGCTTTTAAAATAAATAAAAATATATGTTTGAGAATTACTCATAGATATTTATTATTTTACCAAGTATTTTTATTTATTTTTAAACCTTATAGTAAGGTTGCTTAAGTAAATTTATAACTTAATATATCTTAATTTCTTATAATTTTGTGTTATTTTATTAATTTAAATATTATATAATATTTAAAATATATATTTAATTAACACTGGTTCGACCACAGTTCGACCACGATTAAACCATTGAACCATGAACCAGTGCCATCACTGGTTCAATTACCGGTTCAATTTTTAAACATTAAATAAAGCAGATATTTAGGAATAGATAATTAGAGAAATTATTTTAATATTATAACAATAAAAATAAAATTAAAGTGTTAATAAAAAAAGGAAAAAAAAAACTGTAGGAGCAAATTTACTTTTCATGAAAGATACTTGTGATTATGTGTACTATGAGAACAATTTTAATATAGATAAATAGAATAGATAATAGAGACAATAAATGAAAATAATAATAAAAAAAATTAAATTATGATTAAAAAATGATAAAAGAAAAGGCAGGAGCAGGACTACTTCCCGTGGATGATACCCGTGGTTCGTACAAAATATTATGTTTTTTTTTTAAAATTGGGTAAAATATATTTTTCATTCATGTATTTTTAGTCAACTTTAGTCTTTGTCCCTTCACTGCTAAAACCTTTATTTTATATCATTATACTTTTAAAATACTGTAATCACAGTCGCTAATATTGGGTTGTGGATGATGTTCATTTTCAATTAGTAGAATGTGAATATCATATTATTATCATGTTTATAGAAATAAAATAGTAACCATTACATCATTTATAGAATTATAAATTTAAAATATATTGAGATTTGAGATCCCACAACCCAATGACTTCAAACCTATATGAAGTGTATGAAAAAATCATTGTTAGGAGAGCTAAACCCACCATCATATTGATATTCACGATAGGAGCAAGGTTAACTCATGTGGAGGATACCTATGGATCATTTGGCTTAACCTTTAAACGTATTATAAGTGAAAATTGCGACACCCCTAGTTACCACTAAGAATGTCACGTGTTACACGTGACCAACAGAAGTATTAATTAAAATCTGTAAAAATGCGGAATTATTTTTTTTTTGAAAAGGATTTAGTAGCCGTTGACCTACTACATCTCTAGTTCTATTTTAAGTGTTTATAAAATATTTCTTCCTTACTTGTGAAACTTGTTTTCGAAAAACGTCAAGAATATTTACCACGTCGCGTACACATACATGCATACATACATTTACGTAACATCATAGGTAAAATAAACAATGCATGAAATTATATACATAACCAGTGTACGTCTCGAGCAGTACAAAAAGTAATATCAAAATATGAGTTCTAGCAGTGAATCAAATAATTAACATGACCCCAACAAAATACAAAAAGAGAGGTCGCAACTCAGAGCTGTCACTACTAGACTCAAACATAACTACTCTACTCATCATCGCTTGGCAGAGAGGGATCCTCCTATGGTTCCTCCTCTGGGTCCTCTTCATCTGACGAGTCAATGACAATCATCCCTATTTCATCCGAGAAAGGGCGATCTCGCGCATCAGAACGCAAGGAACGACGGGAACAGGACGACTCTGAGGCAGGTGAGTATCTCGGAGAATCCGATCCGACCAAATCTTCCACTCGCGATGCACGGGATGCTACTGAAGAAGCTTGACGATGACGGGACCGGCAAAAAGTAGTATAGTGCACCAAGTTAGGTGGCGTCTGGAACTCGAGAGTCACCGGTACAACGAAGTCCACTTCTGGTACTAACAGGAGGCCAGGGTGGGTAACGATGACTCAGACCTCTCCGGTGAAGATACACCTGCTAGGGATATCTGTCACCCTCCAGGAACCCCTGGGCATCCAACGTAGCTCCACTCTCATCGACGTCATGCCGAAAATCTCCAATGCCAGCTATTGACGTAGCGAAAGAGACACAACAACCAAATAACAGAAAGGAAAGGTGAGAACACATCACATGAACTCACAAAACATAGGATATAGTGAATTAGAGCACATACACAGAAAAATTCACACAGTCCAACCAAACAAATAATCACACATGATATTACCATGATGCACACAAACTATTACATACTTTGCAACTACAATGCTATAACTGATGCATGAGGGCCCGGGGAAAATCACCATCCACAGTACACACAGCAACTGTCCGACCATATATGTACAACGTATCAGGAGTTAGATTCTGTACTAGTACCAGTACAAGAGCATTGCTCAAATATTTGGGCCAAATCATTTTATCCGTCTTCCAGACAATTTCAACTGACCCCGAAACCTTGAGAGCGACAGGATAGTTAAGCCCGATCCCTTTCGTACTCGATAGTAGGGAGCGAGCCTACGTCACCTGAGCCTTTCTAGAACTCAACTATCCTCAGGGCTGGCGTCCCATTTTAGAACCCGCTGGAGTTCTTTGCAAAACCCAGTGCACCCGTCCCAACCAGTTTCACACTGTACCAAAGTGTCACTG
The DNA here is from genome assembly GCA_026901365.1 of Sesbania bispinosa. NCBI lineage: Eukaryota > Viridiplantae > Streptophyta > Magnoliopsida > Fabales > Fabaceae > Sesbania > Sesbania bispinosa. The sequence goes on from QLOH01000033.1 coordinate 445,384, forward strand.
TCATATTAGGTCGTAAGGTTTTCAACCTTGAACATTATCAATGCTTTATGATGCATGTCACACAATCAATGCTTCTCAGCATACACATCCTTCCAGGCAAAGCCCATTGAATCATTCCATGTCACCACTCCCTGTGGTACGGCCCGATTCAATGTCTTCCTTTCACAAGGAGATCCAAACCCCATCTCGGGTTAAAACCGCACTCTCTCACTAAGCTTCTCAAATCTTATGCAAGAAGAGTGTGTTGGTTATAAACTTTTAAGTCAATTTGTACTAATATTTTTCGTAAAATCAATGATCACTTTCACTTAAGTCCTATAGCTTACTAAGACTTATGGATGTGTCTTATGAATAGTGTTACCTATCTTAATTCATCTTGTACGTTTAATTAGGATTTGATTTATCCCTTAATCATAATTAATCTTCTTTAGTTAGACTATAATTAAACCTAATTATCCTTAATTAAGTTTTAATCTTTACCTAAGATCCTAAATGATTCTTAATTATTCCTTAATCTCTTCCTTAATCTTGGATTAAGCTTTTAATTATACTTGATTAAGATTAATCTTCATTAGGGCTAATTAACTTTAATCTTAATTAATTTCCTTCACTTAATTAACTTAAGTGGGTTGGGTTAATTAACTTGAGCAAGTTGGATTAATAAGCCCACTAATTTAATTCTAAGTTTTGATCTTAATAAGTTGGATTAGAGTTGAAGCCCAACTCTAACCTAAGCCCAAGTCCATATAATATTTTTGGTTGACCTTGTGATGAGTCTTATGACTTTTTTTTAAGGCATTGGGCCTAAACTAGAGGCCCAATGGTTAGGTAACCCATAGGGGTCCAATATTTCACATTACCATCAAGTACTATGATTTTTAAGGTGACTTTTAAAGGGGTTTATTTTTGTATCCGAATTTGATTTATGTAATTACCCAAAAATTTGTTTCCTTTTTATTTACTTATCACTTTAAATGGTTACCCTTTTTAACTTATTGGGCCACTGGGGCCCATAAACACCTTAACACTTTTTTCATCACTAAATCAAGATCAAACCAATTCCTTCATGAGTTTCTCATGAATGTGTTCAAGAACACCAAGAACAAATGATGAACACCAAGAATGTTCATCAAAATATCAAAATCCAACAATTCCCAAAAATTTCCAAACTCAAGTATAATCATCTACAGGCATCTTAATCAAACAACTTCACACTAACTCATCCAATCTTACCAAACAACATCATCAAGTTCATACTTTTACATGTCCAAAAATACCATTTTTCATGATCCAATCACACCAATCAATTTTATAATTCCAAACAATCACATGCATGTACTTAGATTCATCATACAAACATGTTACAATCATCAAATAAATTTTTAAACACATGCAGCCCCATTAAAATGTTTAGGCCGAACCTATTTAGGGAAAAAGGGGAAAATTTTTCAATAAAAAATCATGGCTTGCATGTATTAAAAATCATCATCTAAGCACATTTTAATCAACAAACAATATTTTAGAACATGCATACAAACTCATCAACACATAGCCGAACCATTCCTCAAAGAAATAGGCTCCAACAACTCATTTTTTTAAGAGAAAAAGGTTTAGGGACAAGGATCAAGGGTAATCCTTAACTCTAGTCACCAATACTACTAGAGTTCAAGGTTCTCCCCCCCCCTTTACCTAAGGAAGAAAACTCTTGAAAAAGTGCAGCAAAATTTCCAAACAAATTCCTCTCTGAGCTCCTCTTGATCACCCAAACCAAGTTCTTCAAAGGATGAAGGCTAAATTTTGAAGTTCAAGGTTCAAAAATGGAACCTTTCACTTAGAAAGTGATGGAGAAAAATGGAGAATTTGGGAGAAAGAGAGGGAGGGGCTCACGGTTCTTTTGGGAGAAATGGAGAAGATGAAGTTAATTTTGCATGTTGGTTTTAGAGGAAAAATGACAAGTGTATCATGGTTCATGACATTTAAGCTTTTCCTTTCACCTTTTTGACTTTTGTCTTTAAGGAAGTGTGTTGAAGAAGCTTCCTTCATGCAACCACACACACACACACACTTACACGGCCTTGGGAGAAGGGAAAAGAAGGATGATGCAGATTTTTCTGGCCCGGATCAAGGGTATTCAGGCCCGGTTCCAAAAAGAGTAGGGGTATAATGGTAATTTTGCACCAAAATTCCAAAATTTACCAAAAATTCCCAAAAATTCTAGAAAAAATAGGAAATTTATTCCTAACCTTATTAAAACCAATTTTGATGATTAAAATATTTAATCACTCAAAATTCAATAAATCACACAATAAAACATATAGGCAAAAATGCGGATGTTACAAAAATATTAATGAGTAAAATAGAGAGATAAATAATATATTACAAAATAAATTAAATTTAATGTAAATTAACATATTTTATCAGTGTTCTAAAAATCGGACCGGACCAGCCGGTCCGATCGGTAAACCGGTGAACCGGCCTTGTGTCCGATCCAAATAAACCAGAGAATCAGTGTCGCAGAAAACCAGTCAAAAACACGGTAAAACCGGTAATTGAACCGGTCTTTTTAAAAAAAATCAATTTTTATTCTTTATTTAATTCAAAATGCTTTTAAAATAAATAATACATATGTTTGAGAATTACACATAGATATTTATTATTTTACCAATTATTTTTATTTTATAAATCTTATAGTAAGGTTGTTTAAATAAATTTATAACTTAATATATCTTAATTTCTTATAATTTTGTGTTATTTTATTAATTAAAATATTATATAATATTTAAAATATATATTTAACTAACACCGGTTCAACCACGATTGAACCATTGAACTGTGAATCAGTGCCATCACTGGTTCAATTACCGGTTTGGTTTTTGAAACATTGAATGAAACAAATATTTGGGAATAGATAATATTATTTTAGTATAATAATAATAAAAAGAAAATTAAAGTGTTATTAAAAAAAGGAAAAAAAAACTGTAGGAGCAAAATTACTTTTCAGGGAAGATACTTGTGATTCATTAAAAGAAAACAACTTTTTAATGAATCACATTAATAGAAAGAAAAAATTTAATATAATAATAATAAAAAAGAAAATGAAATTATGATTAGAAACAAAAAGAAAATAATGAAAACGGCAGGAACAGAACTACTTCCTGTGAAGGTTAAATATGGTTAACAAAAAAAATCACTTTATTGAAGTGATTTTTAATATAGATACTTAGAAAAGAAAAGGGCAAATGAAAAAATATGACACGTGTATCATGAGAAGAATTTTAATATAGATAAATAGAATAGATAATAGAGATAATAAATGAAAATAATAATAAAAGAAAATTAAATTGTGATTAAAAAATGATAAACGAAAAGGCAGGAGCAGGACTTCCCGTGGAGGATATCCGTGGTTCGTAAAAAATCATTTCACTGAAATGAGAATAAATAAGAATGAACAGTGAAATATCAGTGTAGTCACATTGAGACACCTAAACCCAATTCACTTTATAGATGCAGCCTAAATGACAGTGCTACTATGTTATGACAACAAGTAAATTAGCCCCATGCGGACTCTAAGAGTTTCTGCAGTTCTAAAACATTTGGGCCCATAATGAAAAAACCAATGGCCCACACGACCTTATGCTATCAAAAAATTAAGTAGTGAATGAACAGTAGAAAAAAAAACTCTCACTATGTAATAGTATAGATTTCATAAAGATTAAATAAAAAAAAAGAAAAACTATTTCAGATTAAAATAAAAACTTAAATATTTTATAGAAATGAAAATACTATTTTATTCTATAATTTTTTAAATAAATTGTTTATTTTAATTCTTAAAATTGTTATCAGTGCACAAATTGATGCTGCAGTTGCAATCCAGACCAAATAAAGTTAAAAGGAAAACTTATGATCAGCCTTTTTCAGAAATTTTTTAAAGTATATTTTTAAATTCTAAAAAAGTACTATAGTAACATTTTTAAAGCTTTTATTTTTTAAAAAGTTAACACAGAGCTATTATCAATTTTTTAAAAAATCATTTTTTTCTCTAGCAAGTACAAAAAAATGCGTACTTTATTTTATATATATATATATATATCAGACTTTAAATTTATAATTTACATTATTCAATTTTTTAATTATAACACTAAAAGTAATTGAGTTGATAAAATAATTAGAGATTTAATTTAAGAAAATTTATACTTTTATCCAAATTAGAAACTTTTTAAAAGTCTTTAACATCAAAACAAACTATTTTATATATCCTATCAAATACAAAATGGCAAGTATAATAATTACCTAATTAAATTTTTTTATTAAATATTAAATTTGTATAATGAATTTTATTCATATTTACATATCTATTTTATGTCATTAAATTTGTATAATAAATTTTCTTTGCACTTCCATGGTTTATCCATTTTTTTTCTGTCAGAATATATTGGTTTAATCATGTAAGGCCATTTTTATCCCAGTATCTCATTTTTTTTTACTATTTGCATATCTTAAGTGAGTCTTATTAGTACACATCACCTATTTTTACTTTTTATAATTTAAGCATCTCTCCCTTCTATCCCAACACCTTTAAAAATTTAACTAAATGGATCTTGCAATTAACCCCACATACTATTATATAGGTATTGGGACCCAAAAAAAAAGCACCAACTTTTATATAAGAATCCATGCTAATTTTAAACATCTTTTACATCTCCAATGACTATTATTTTTTTCAGCTGGGATCTTACCTTGAAATCCGCAATAAAAACTTGCGGTAAAGATGCCCTAAGTGGTAAATTACTATCGAAAGTGGCCTGGGTACGCAAGGCTAGTTGCGCCGACCCAATAAGTCGACATCTATGTTGGCCCATTTCTACTAGAAGTGACCAACAATAGTCTCAACTATCCTCTAATAACTCGTAAAGTGTGTTTGAATGAAGAATTTTAATTTCCCTAAAAATGTGACATTATATGTTGAGTGTAACGCGCTAATTTCTTAATTCAAGAATAATGTCCGTTGGAGACACTATTCTCAAATTTTTGAAATTGTTTCGCTTCATTAACGATATCGTAACAAACACACTTCAAAAGCTTAATGTAAGTCCAACGTTTACATAAGTTGAATACATCATTTATACCACATACATCTCATAAACCATATGTCACTCAGTGGCTCACAACAATCAATCATAAATACAAAGTTTCTAATTTAATACAACAAAATCTATTCCAGATACTTCTCAGTCCCTTAAAGCCTCTAACAGACAACTGGGGGTGGAAGGATCCACCCTAAGGGCTTCAAATCTCCATCCAAGCATTCAGTCAGAACATCCTGCATAACTAAAATGTATCCCACAATGTGGAGTGAGACTAGTGTCTCAGTGAGCAAAGCATACAACAAGCAGTGTAGGGAGGTAGGCATATGACATGCAACATATCATTCAACAAATCATACATGGTTTAGTTCTATCACATTTCATCATATCATACATAAAATCTTTCAATTACCACAATATAACTACACTCAACTATTCATGATGTCTAATGCCAAGACTCAAAGTAATTAATATGCTATGCATGATCTGCATTACCCGGCAGACGAGGTCTTATCACTATCTCCGGGGTTAGACCTGAGCTCAGACTACAAGGAACGTCTTCCTTAGGGACGTATCCCGCCATTAATCTGGGGACCGAAGTCCAAGTTTTACTCTGGGGACCAAAGTTCAATTACTCAGGGAACCGAAGTCCAATCTTGTTTAATTAAGGTGATCTGGGGCTGAAGCCATTTTTCTAGGGCCGAAGCCATTTTTCTAGGGCCGAAGCCAAATCTCATTTTTATTTGGGAGCCAAGGCTCAAAAATCATTTTCCAATTATTTGGGCCAAAGGCCTTAATGCAATGCACACACACATAACATATAGTACATGAATCTTGCTAGATCTAAACATTCTCTTTCTTACTCTATGGGGAAAAAGCCCAAGTGTCTTATTAATTCTCAACAGGCACAACAGAACTCATAAATATACAATGTAAATATAATAAATAGCTAGAATAACGATTAGTGCTCAACATTAGCAAAATTCCATTATCAAGCCCTAAATGAAAATCTCTAGCATAATCACCATTAATACATGGAATACAACCAACATACTCATAATATTCAACACAAGCAATAAATAGTGCCTAAACTTAGCAAAATTCCCAATTCCAAACCCTAGATAGGGGTATCTAGCTCAATCTCCTTCAAACATACAGTACAACAAAAATCAATCGGTAAATAGTCTTAAACAATCACACACAACCTCAAGAAAGGGAAAGGAAGGAGTGGGTACATGGAGGATCAATCATACAAGATGGAGTGATTGTCTGTGAGCTTTAATCACCTCTAATGGAGCTCAAATGAAGGAGAGGATTGAGGGGAAGGTGAATCCAAGCTCCAAGGGGTGGTGGGGAAGGCTCCAAGCTAGCTTTGCTCCGTTTTCTCTCACTTTCTCTCTCTAGAATCCTCCCTCTCTCTCTCTAAAACCCTAAGGAAACAATAAAAATGAAGAAGAAAGGGGTGGTTTTGCGCGTTTAAAGAAGACTAGAGCGCGCTCGCGCGCTCAAGGGCGCAACTCTCAGAGTTGGTCAACCAAAAACTGCAAGCGTGCGCTCAAGCGCGCATCAGGGCGCTCAAGAGTGCAAACTTTATGAGTTTCGTGCGCTCAAGCGTGCATTAGTGCGCTCAAGCACGCAGACTCTCTGAGTTACGCGTGCTCAAGCGCGCATCAGCAAGCTTGAGCGGCCAAACTTGTTGTTTGGAGGTGCAAATGGGGTCGGAATACTATCGTATAACATATCAAACTGAAGCCCCAAATCTTAGCTTTCTAATGCAAGTGGAATCAACTCAATTGGACACCAAAAATCTAGATATTATCAAATTAATGCACCAAGGTCATTAGGCTTAAAACCCAAAATTAAGCAATAACCTTAGTTGAAGCCTAACAGGGAAAACTGTACATGAGTCATGTAATAACTCATTAATTGACTCCAAGAAGGCTAACGTTAAGGGTTCTAAGTGTCCATGAGACTATGCTCCTCCATCCCCTTGTCCCTTTCCATAAAATCATCTTCTACCCTGGTTCCTTTAAAACCCATAACTCTTAATCGATTCCCTAACTCTCATCTAATAACATGCCTTCCCAACTTAGTTCTTCTTCCTCTAATATCCTTTCCTCATTCTTAAATCGGTATAATCCTCTCTGTCTTAGGGTGTGATTCCTTCTAAGCTCCGCCTACACTGGTTTGACATAACACTGGCCCCTCTTCCCAAAATCTCTTAAACTCGTACCTCCTAGTTCATTTACCAAATTCCTATCTAAATTCACATTCAAATCTCCCACATCTCATACCCCTTCCAACTCTTTGTTACTTGGACGGAACCACAACCTATAGCTCCCACTATAGTTTCTAGGCCCTAATTATGGGATGTTACATTGAGTGAATAGTAAGTATGAGGGGAATTGTAAATGATAATCTAAACAGTTAAACATAATAGAGAAATGTTGAAATTCTCTCTCAATATGTGCCATTTGAAATTCCTCCTATTTGATATAAAAATCCCTTACATTTTTCATTTGAAAATCTTTTGTTTATTATTTTGACATATGAAATCTAGTAATTTCAAATCACTCTATATAATCACGAGGTAAAAAATCCTTCCAGTTAGTTGGCGTATAAGTAGGGGTTTACCCCCTCGGGTATAGTCATATGACCCAATCGTATTGACTTGTCTACATAACCTATCGAATCAAGTACAAAATGCCTTTGTGTAGGTATCTCTCCCTTCATCTTAGTCATGCACTATCATGAATCAAGATCCAAGGCTACTTATCACTGTCACTTTCTTCCTTCATTCTCGAGTTCTCCAATATCCATCGGTAACGTCTTCCATGTGGCATTGCAACAACTCACGACCGAACATCAGGTTGTTTGTAGGAAATGAAGTTTCTTGACAATTGTCATTGGAACTCTTTTCCTCTCACCATGGCCAGGCTCCATAAAAATGCCACCCAACGTAGGTCATAATAGCCCCAAATTCCACCACCTAATGACAATGAAGCCCTCATCTTTCCCGATGCTCACTCTAAGAATCAATGATAACAATAATTCTAGTGCAGCCCATTCTATATCCTACCAATCCTGCACTTTAACCAGTCGCCCAAGAATTTAGTCATCAAGATCTTGTCCATTTAGTGTAGTAGTGTGAGTACGCAGTGTTGTCGGGAAGTTTTATTTTATTTCTTTCTTTCTATTTTCATGTTTGTATATATTTCTTGTCTTTAATCATTTCCTTTTTACTTTAATAAAAATCCAAAAAAACATATAAAAATAAAATGGATTAATTAATTGGTTAATTGATTAATTAATTAAGGGAAAAATATGTTTTTTGTTCCTGTAGTTTCGGTCAATTTTAGTCTTCGTCCCTATACTTAAAATCCTTTATTTTTTGTCCTTGGACTTTCTAAACCCCCTACTCGTGGTCCCTGTCGTTAGTGACTACTGTTAAACTGGTGACATGGCAAACGAAAGTTACACCTCAGCTTGTTTGATGGGCCCGAATAGTTTTGACTCATTTAACTATGTTTTTTTAATTATTAGTTATTAATAAAATAACCTTAATTAGAAATTTAGGTTTTTTAATCGTGTAAAATTTTTGAGTGAAAACCCTAACACCCTAATTACGTTGAAGCTTTCCCATTTCTCCCTTTTGTAACTTGTGAGTGGTGCTGTAAAATTGTCCATTACTTCCCCTGTTAAAGGTGATCCGGAAGAAGGGAAAATTGACGCGTGTTGAAGTGGTCCCTTGATACGGTGCATTCTTCACGTGGAGAGAACTCAAAGAACGGTTCGAACGGTGTCGGTTTCAGGTATGTGTTTACTTTCACTTTGTTTATTTACCTCAAATGAGTTATGACTGACAGTTGTGTGTGTCCCCCTTGTGTTGATGTTGCATTATTGTACTGGAAAACATGTTTGGTTTTTTATTCGTTATTGGTAGCATCTTTAGGGGACAATGGGTTTACTTTTCCCTAATACAATATGTGTACTATGTTGTAGGGATGAGGTTTTCTGTTGCATTTTACCATATGGGGAAGTTTGTGCATAAACCATCACTTGCTTACAAGGGGGTGAAATGCATATATTTCATGGGTTGGACATAGATACATGGTCCTATTTTGAGGCTTTGTGATTAGCTAAGGATTTGGGATATGTTGATAAGGTGAAGATGTGGTCGAAGTAGAAAGGATTTACTATTGAAAGAGGACTTAAAGAATTAGGAATTATGATGAGGATGCTCTTGAGCTAGCCAATGTTGATAAAAGTAGAAGGTGTGAAATGCAAATTTACTTAGAGCATACTATTAGTAGTGAGGCCAATATAGTGGATGTTAGTGTTCCTTTAATAGGTGACAAAAGTCAGACAAAAAATGAGCAACTGAATGCTACTATGAATGATGTTGGGCCTCATGAAATGTGTAACATCCCAAAAATTAGAATCTAGAAATACCAAGGAAGTCTTAGGCTGTGAATCCAGCAAAGGAAAGGGAGGTCAGAAGTAGTAAGAGAACTTGGGGGCTTGAGTGTGAATTTCGATGAGAAGTAGGGAATGTATTAGGAACTGAGTTTTAAGATAATTTGAAAGTGAAACCAGATGTTAAGACAAACACAATTGTAGAACTAACTTAGAAGAAATCACACCTTAAGACGGAGAGGATTATAGGTATAGAGATAAGACCAAAAATAGGGGCATTGAACGAGGGATTTGGATATAGGAGGAAGGGATTAGTTAGAGGATTGACGGAGAAGAGGGAAGAGATTTGGATGAAAGAAACTAAGTTAGAAAGAGGATAATACACTAGGAATAGAGGGTAGAAGGGAGTAAGAGTGAAGAAAAGAAGAATTTGAGTTCAGGTAGGCTCGCTCGAGCGAGGAACCCTGCAGCATCAGGGGTGCTCTCTGAGTTAAGGCTCGCTCGAGCGAGAACCCCTGCAACATCAGGGGATGCTCTCTGACTTCAGGCTCGCGAATAGATGCTCGCTTGAGCGAGGGAGCGTTTTCAGCAAAGATTTGTGTTGCTCGCTCAAGAGAGTGTATCCTCGCTTGAGCGAGCGCGCGTGATTTCTGTTTTTAAAAATAGAGAGCTAGGGCTTGTTTCCCTCATTTCTCTCATTTTCTCTCTTTCTAGAGAAAGAAGCTAGACATAGAAGGGGGAGATTGAAGGGAGAAGCTTGGTTTGAAGCCACCCACACCGTTCAAGGAGCTTGGATCTTCATTCCCATCCCTCCATTCTTCCCATTTGCTCCATTAGAGATGAGTGTGGTTCTCCACTCACTTTCATTCTTGAATGTATACCCACGTATGTACCCTATTCTTACTTCCCTTGCTTCTATTGTGTGATTCTGGTTTATTAAAGACAAATCTAGGATGGATTGTTGAATTGATTGGTTGTATGCTCATGTATTTCAAACCCTAGGATAGGTGATTTGGTGATCATAGAGCATGTTTAGTGTCTTTGGACCATCACAAAATATGTCATAGAGTCTTCGGACTATCACAGGGTCTTCGGACCATCACAGGCCTCCGGGAAATCATGTATAAGAAAGAACGAGGTAGCCACATTGACCTCTCAACCAAGAGGAAGATGGGGTTCTCAAGCTAAAATGAAAAGCAAGCATTATTCATGGATGTATAATAAAACTTTATCATAGGTGGCCCTGGACAATGATCCTTGGTCACATGGTCGAGCGCTCAATCAAAGTCACAGATAGTGAAAAGACCCCGGGTGTCGGGTAAAAACACATCACAATCATGTTTGCTTACCTTCATGTATCACAAACCCTGGATGGAATTATGGATTATATATGTGTGTGTTGCATCTCATTTTCCTGACTCCCCACATTGCATGTTTTTATCACATTCACTAGGACATTAGTCTCACCCCACGATGTGGGAATTATATTCAGATGTGCAGGGTAATCGTCCGGCTGTTGAGGGAGAGATTGGAGCTGATTGTTGGGTTATGTTGTTGTCCAACTCTCTTTTGACTAGGATTGTTTTGTATAGGCATAAATTTCAATTCTTTTGGTGGGATAGGGTTGTACATGTGGATCTTTCGGGAATGTTTATTATTGTTTCAGTACATATGTATTTCCATATCCCATTACGCCTATTCACTGGATGTACGTATTTTGAGTCTGTGTTGGCAACCTTACCCTCGTTGTGTGGATGATTGGTTTTCGCTTAAGTAAAGGTTGGAATTACCTAAGCATTGCAATGAGTTGTTTGTCGATATCATTAATGCGCGAAATAATTTCACGAATTTGGGAATGGTGCTTCCAACAGTCATTAATTTTGAGTTTAGAAATTAGGACGTTACATTATGGTATCAGAGTTGTTCAATCCAATTGGACTGTGGTTAAGATAGTTGCATGTGACTTCCTGTAATCCTTTCGTACGTCGTACGCCTCATAGGGACTGATCACCCCTATATTGTGTTCGTTGTATACAGGATTATGGTTAGTGACGTGACTAGGAAACCTTGGTCAAAGGAGTCTATAATGTTTCTGTAGCAAGGTTAGTGCCAACCACCTGTTAGGGAGGAAGAATAGCACAAACCTATCTCCTAGAACCGGACCCCTAGCCCAGGAACCTAGGAGTATGTCACTTTTGTAGCTTGGTTAACATAAGAATTATTTAAAAGAAATGAACCTAAGTGGACTGCCTAGTGAGAGATGAGGGAGTTTGTTGTTTTGCTTAGGGTGTAAGGGATTTTATCTTTCATGGAAGGCTAGGAAAGATCTAACTTCCATTGAGTGGGGAGAGGCCCCAACTCCCTATTGTTGTTTGTTTGTGATTGAATGGATGTAATCTAGTTACGACCCGAACATTCTTGGGCTGCGACCTTGAATCCTATTTATTCGTTTCCATTCATCCCTTTCCCTGATTCGTATTTATTACAGATATTACTATTTTCTACTACTTTAAAATGCTATAAAGATTCCAAAAATTGTTGGAAACTTGTTGTTGACGTCTCTCTTATCTTAATGAAATTATTTGAACAGCTAAGGAAAGATTCAATTTTAATCAATGGCCTTTTCATCTTGTTTTGAGATTTGATCTTGGTGAGTTGAACGTTGGCAGTTTTTTAAAGTCTGTAGCCTTCTTGGCGGGTTTAGTTTAACCAGATGATTTACTTTCTAAACCTTATCTATGTTCCTCTGCCAATTTGGCTTCTCAAGTTTATTACCACATGTATGCTAAGGTAACTATTTAACCCTTTCTTTAAACAATATTATGCTTTCTTCTAGCCAATGATTTTAACATTTGAGGTTCGGTTTTCATAGAATTTTCAAGGGGTTTTTTTATGATTGGCTTTTCAACCCATATTTGATTATCTATAACGAAGGAACTTTAGATTTGAGAAATGAATTTGGAACCTTAAAGAATCATACTAGTTAATTTGGTTTTCTATATACCGATTATAAGGATAATATAATTTCTTATTCTTATGTTTCCTTACAGGTATCGAGTAACTGTTTAGTTTTTCCTTATTTTAAATTCAATGATTTTGGTTTATGAATGAGTGCCTTATTTTGGTTTTTGAAGTTTCTCACTATGTCAATTCCTCTAAAGGTTACTTATACCAATTCAGTTTCTTACACCATATGTGGTTTACCTGGATGCTTATCATTTTATCACTCCACTCTTCCTTTTTCCTTGTTGGCACTCTTTTAGTCCTTCTGAGAAGGGTCCCTGGTGTCGACCTAAGTTGTCCCCTTTTCTTGTAACCTAAGTTTTCCTCCGGGAAAGTTTGATGGAGTCACGAACCCCATTAGGCATACCGATCCCAATTAGTTAATCTTTTTCGTTCCTCACTTTCGGTTGAGGAGGGGGACTTTCTTGTCCAAACCCTTTCATGTCTTTATCGCATAGTTGTAGCTTTGGGCAGTGAGCGGGAAATAGAGTACAGTTCAGTATCAACTTGTAGTTAAGTACCGGGAAGTCGTCATTGATAGGATTAGAGGAACCGTGAGTAGACAACAGAGAATTTGGAAAGCCAAGGATCGGGGTAAGTAATGAGGATGATCAATTATGATATTTGGTTTAGCAAACCCTTCCTATTAGATTAAGGATTTTGTAGGGCCAATTTAGGAAGACTTCGAGGTTCCATAGGATGCTAAGAAAAAGGACCCCCACAAGACTAGGAGGCAGAGAGTATAGAGGGAGGTACAAACTGGAGACCCGAATTTGGGGAGAGATAGATGAGGAGAAAACCAGATAGGATACACCCAAGAGTTGAGGCATCACCAGGGAGAGTGAAGGCGAGGAGACCCTAGTTGTGTCTAGTCATCGGCAGAGAGCCAAGAGGAAGCAAGAGGGGTACTGAACTATTAGGGGATAACTACCAAAGAGTTAGGAGGATTAGAGTGCGCAACAAAAACCTCAACCAGTTTCCAATAGGTTTAGAAACCTCGGAGGAGGCAGGGTAACTGGGGAAAGGTTGGAGTTATTGAGAAAGGAAAAATGGGGTCTTTAGGACCCTGGTGCGAGGACTTTGTAGAGAACCTCACTGTTGCCAAGTCCGTTACTCGCTAGAGAGGAGTGTTCACTTTGCTTCTCCACTTTCAGCCATGCACAGTTTCTTCCAGCACCAGTACTGTGCAAGGAGCACAAACCCGATTCTGTCTGCCACTAGCCTTATTCCGGTGGTGGTTTCCAACCCGACGACAATCCTTACGGCGCATAAATTCAACAACAGGCAGCATATTGAAGAGCAGAAGCCAGAATTCAGGGTGCTTGTCCATTCAGTCTCCAAGTGGGTTGACAAGGACAGTGACCCTTCGGAGGGACCGCTATAGATAATAGTTAGGTAGTGTTAGTATATGCACTAGAGACTTATATGTTTTTGAAACATCCATCACATGTATCATATTATTTTATAAAGGCAATTCATTCTTTTAGGAATATAATTAATGTCCTTAGAATAGTAAGCTCAAACTTCATAAGAAATCAAGTAGATGACTTGATCATGAGATCTTATGAAGAACTATTCTTAAAATAGTCCCTGGTCAAGTATCATCTTAGGATGCATTTAGACTAGTATGTAAGTTCATTGATGATCACATCTCACGGATCATGGATATGAGATATCATGTGCTCACATAAGTACATATTAAAAGTAATAGTGTACTGGATAGACCCACCTTAAGAACGTTGCATGGATTGTTACATAAGTGTCATGAACGTTTCTTAAATTGATAAATGTTATATGAAGTCCTTTGACCTGAATTCACTACGATTCTTACATAAGGAATTATATGTTTTAAATATCATCAAACATTGCCTGTAACAAGGTGATCATAAAGTTTGTATTTGGACATATAATAAATTATGTGGTGGGATGTGAGTGACCTAGATGGGATTTGTCCCTCCTATGTAACAGGAGTTATATCTGTAGGCCTCTTGATAAAGTGAGACTGCAAAATGGATGGCCATACTCAGGAGAATAAACATGAGATGTTTATTTTCTGTACAGTCTACTTGAGGATCAAGAAAACATAAATTGAACTATACAAGGTTGACACATTCCATGCCCTTGTGTTCAATTAGATATTTGGACAAAGGGACATATCATATAAATTATTATCATAAAATAGGATTCGTCAAAGTTGTTGACAATCTCAATATTTGGGTAATGATGTATTGCTAGATACTGCTCACTATTTATGATATTAAATATAAAAGGATTTTATTTTAATATCATAACCAAATTTTAAAAGCCTATTGGGTCACACGCATTGAAGTGGCCGCTCCAAAACAACCCAAAACTATCAAGAGTGCCTTCAATTTGCAACCTCTTCTTCATGAATGTGGCTGCAACTTTGATGGCAAAGGAATCAGCCATTTACACCCTTCATAACCCTCTTTGAAGTCACTTTATTCAGCCTATTTTAGCACATGTTGGCCGCCCAAGTAATGACATATTACTCAGCCAATTACTCACTTGTTGGCACATGCTTGTTGGCACTTAACTCTCCTAAAGAAGCACATGTTGGCCGCCCCACAATTGTTAGTCACATGTTGGCCGCCCACAATTGCTTATTGGAAGGTCTCCTTGTAGCTTGAAAAAGGTCCAGGTTCATGCACCAGAAACTCACATTTCATAATGGCTAGTAGACAAGGTTTTAATGCTATTATGACCATGTCTTGTAACCACCAGAAAATTAATCTCCATGTTTGTAACCACCATCATCTTTATTGAAAAGAAATAAACAACAATAATTCAGCAAAAATAGCACACATGGCCGCCCACAATTGTCCTATGTGGCCGCCCACAATGCCACATCAAATGCTTAGGAGTGCTTCAACTGGTAGTTGCATTAAATGCAACTGTCTCTTCATTAATGGCTCCATCCTCTTCAACCTGAATGCAATTAATGAACTGAGTACTTCCATTAATGCTCTTTATATCTGGAGGTTGGACTTCTTTGATGACAAGTTGTAGTGCTCCTTAGCCTTCCTAGCTTGTGCCCTTGTCAAAGGCCCACCTAACCTCTTGACTGCTTGACTGATGTCCACATCACGCCCCCCTTCTTGAAAAGGATTTGTCCTCAAATCTGAAGTGTCCTCACCTACATCAAAAAGAGTTAAATCAGCAACATTAAAGGTTGCACTAACATTATACTCACCAGACAAGTCTATTTTGTAGGCGTTATCATTGATCCTTTCAAGCACTTGGAAAGGTCTATCTACCCTTGGGTGAAGCTTAGACTTCCTTTGTTCTGGGAACCTTTCTTTTCTCATGTGTACCCATACCCAATCCCCTGGTTGGAACACCATTTTCTTCCTTCCCTTGTTTGCTTGCTTGGCATAGCTCTCATTTTTCTTTTCAATTTGAGCCTTAACCTTTTCATGCATTTTCTTGACAAATTCAGCCTTAGCCTGCGCTTCCTTATGCTTAAACACAGAAATATTAGGCAAAGGTAATATATCAAGATGAGTTAAAGGGTTAAATCCATATACTACCTCAAAAGGTGAACAATTGGTAGTATTATGAACAGCCCTATTATAAGCAAATTCAACATGAGGCAAACAATCCTCCCAAGAATTAATGTTTTTGTTCAAAATGGTCCTAAGCAAGGTACCTAGTGTCCTATTAACTACTTCTGTTTGACCATCAGTTTGAGGATGGCAAGTAGTAGAAAATAACAACTTAGTTCCAAGCTTTCACCTCAAGGTCCTCCAAAAATGACTCAAAAATTTCGAGTCCCTATCACTCACTGTGCTCCTTGGCATTCCATGCAACCTGACTATTTCTTTGAAAAATAAATCTGCTACATGACAAGCATCATCCACTTTCGTGCAAGGTATGAAGTGAGCCATTTTTGAAAACTTGTCAACCACAACAAATACAGAGTCTTTTCCATTCTTTATTCTTGGAAGTCCCAAGACAAAGTCCATGGAAATATCAGTCCAAGGAAAATCAGGAACAGGTAAATGAGTATATAAACCATGTGGTTTAACATTAGACTTAGCCTTTTTGCAAACAATACATTGGTCACATAATTTATGAACATCACGTTTCATATTACGCCAATAAAAATTATCTTGCAAAATTTCCAAAGTCTTTTGCACTCCAAAATGTCCCATTAGTCCCCCTTCATGTGACTCCCTCACAAGCATTTCTCTTATGGAAATTTTAGGCACACATAATTTATTTCCTTTAAACAAAAAATCATTATGCCTAAAAAATCCATTTTCTGATTTTTTTGTACATGCCACATACAAATAAGCAAAATCCATATCATCACAATACATGCTTTTCAAAGATTCAAGTCCATACAATTTAGCTTCAAGCATAGCAATCAAGACATGTCTCCTAGAAAGAGCATCAACAACTATATTTCCTTTTCCTTTTTTATGCTTTATGACGTATGGAAATTGTTCTAAAAATTCAACCCATTTAGCATGCCTTTTATTTAATTTTCCTTGGCCTTTTAAATACTTCAAAGATTCATGATCACTATGAATTACAAATTCTTTAGGAAGTAAATAATGTTGCAAAGTCTTAAGAGTCCTTACCAAAGCATATAATTCCTTATCATAAGTAGAATAATTAAGTGCTGGTCCACTTAATTTTTCACTAAAATAAGAAATTGGATGCCCCTCTTGCAACAAAACAACACCAATACCAACATTAGAAGCATCACATTCCAACTCAAAAGATTTTGCAAAATTTGGTAAGGCTAAAATAGGCGCATGTGTGAGCCTATCTTTGAGGGCAGCAAAGGCCGCCACTTGTTTCTCCCCCCACTTATATCCCACATTCTTTTTAACAATATCATTTAGGGGTGCAACCAAGGTGCTAAAATCCTTAACAAATCTTCTATAAAAACTTGCTAAGCCATGAAAACTTCTCACCTCCCTCACATTTTAGGCGTTGGCCATTCTTGAATAGCCTTCACCTTTTCTTCATCCACTTGAACTCCCTTGGAGCTCACAACAAATCCCAAGAAAACAACATGGTTGGTACAAAATATGCATTTTCTATGTTGGCATACAAATTTTCTTTTCTAAGCACATCCAAAACAGATTTTAAGTGATTAACATGCATATCCAAAGAAGTGCTATAGATAAGAATATCCAAAGCAGGGTACCTTTACCTATTCTAGTGAGGCACGACAGGATAAAAGTAATATCCGACTGTTAATCATTGGGTTTTGACTTAACTAGGTATATTCAATAGGATTGAAAACCTAGAGACACTAAGCTAGGCATTAATTCATAAGATGAATTAGAATAAAAGTTATTCACCTAACTATCCAAGAGTTGTATGAGGTGCAATTGGAAAGCGTGTTCCTACCTAAATAACCTTTTCTTAAGCGATCAGCCAAAGCTGACTTAAAATTAGGTGAAATATGGATCTTGGCCCACTAGAAAATCTAGTGATGGGATTTTCTGATTCTTTATATTGAGGGTACTTATTTTGAATCAAAATAGTGGGAGGCATATTTAATTAAAGACCTAATTAAATATGTTTGTTATATGATACTTACGTGCATAATTTTCTGTTAATACCATGGCAACGAACACAACAAATAACTTTTCACTGCGATCTGTCCTTGAGAAGGACAAACTATCTGGAATTAACTTTCTAGAGTGGTATAGAAACCTAAGGACTGTCCTTAGGCATAAGAAAAGGCTGTATGTCCTAGAAGAGCCCGTTCCTGAAACACACGCTGCAAATATTTCGAAAGCTGACAAGGATGCTTTTAAGAAGCATCAGGATGATGCTCTCGATGATTGCCTTATGCTTGCTACCATGAGAACATGGATGCGTACGATATGATCGTACATTTATAGAGACTTTATCAAGGCCAAGCTAGGCATGAACGATTTGAAGTCTCAAAGGCACTTTATAAATGTAGACTGGCAGAGGGAAGCCATGTAGGTGCTCATGTACTCAAGATGATAGGGTACATTGAAAACCTAGAAAGGCTTGGATTCCCATTAGGCCAAGAGTTGGCTACTGATCTTGTCCCGCAATCTTTGCCGAACAACTATAGTCAATTTGACATGAACTACAACATGAATGAATTTGACAAACCACTGCCAGAATTGCTAAGCATGTTAAGAACAGCTGAGCAAAGCATTAATAAAGGTAAAGGGAAGGCCATATTAATGGTCTAACCTGGAAAAGGCAAGGGCAAGAAGAAGTTCAAGAAGCTGTTGAGTCTCAAAAATATCATAAGGAAGATTATGATGATTTAAGACAGCTCAATCCCTAAGTTTTAATGTTTAACAAATTTCGTTAAAAGAATTATCATGGATACATATGTTTTTAATGTTTTATCTATGATTTCAGCAAGCCACTTTAATCTTAATAAAGACTGTCTGAAGGTTCAACCTGTCTGAAGTGTTGAAACTGTCTGAAGGTTCAACCTGTCTGAAGTGTTGAAGCCGTCTGAAGGTTCAACCCGTCTGAAGTGTTGAAGCCGTCTGAAGTCGTATTTTATGACGTGGCACATCTTGCTGAAGTTGTTAGAAGACTTGTCTGAAGTTTTGAAGAGTCAAATCTCTCTCTGCTGCACGCAACTTTTCAAGGCTTATTTTGGCAAAGACACAGAGACCTTTCCTGGGTTGTTTAAATTTCATACACCATTTGGGAAATCTCTGCAGCGCAGTTTTTGCAGCAACAGCTGTTGCAGCTTTTGTCAGCAGCAACCTTGGACGTTGTTAGAAAAGTTTCAGAACGCACAGAATGCTCAGGAGCATGTCTCACAACGGATTAAAAAGCATTAAATGCTATCTCTAAACAGTGATTTTTCAACGGATTGAAGACTGGGTATAAATACCCTTCATCTGAAGATCATTGAGTAGAAGAACAAGAGATTACATTTCAAGAGAAACAAAACGCTGCTAGTTTTACTCTGTAAAACATACTCTGATAAAAATTCTTTGTACATCATTTCATATATTCTAAGTATACCTCAGTTATTTGTACATTGTAACAGTTTAAGCTTCAAACTGGTTTAGTTTTAGAGCTTAAACAATCTTTTCTTTGAAAAACTGTTTTTGAGCCTGGAGAGGCTTGTTGTCTAAAGAATACTTGTTTGTAAGAGCCTGGAGAGGCTTGTTGTCTAAAGAATACTTGTTTGTAAAAGCCTGGAGAGGCTTGACTAAAAAAGAATACTTGATTGTTGAGCCTGAAGAGGCTTGACTGTAAAAGAATACTTGTAATCTGGTTGAGATTAAGAGAAAATCCAAGCACTCGTTGGCATTGGGACTGGACGTAGCTCACAGTGGTAGTGAGTGAACCAGGATAAATTCTGTGGCTAAGTTATCTCTTGCCAAATTCGTTTATTCTAATCAAAGGGTGTTGAAAAACTGTTCTGATAATTTATAAAAGCAAGAAACGTTTTAAAAACATATTTTCAGAACTTGTGTTAAGAAACTTCAGACAGCCCCTTTAACCTGTCTGAAATTTCATTATAAAAGCTGTTTGCAAAAAGCTTTCATAAGTTATTTAAGAAACACTATTCAACCCCCCTTCTAGTGTTTCCCTGTGTTTCTACAGTTGGTACCAGAGCTTAACTCAGGGTTGAGCACCTAACAAGTGTTGAGGTTTAAAGATCCAAATGGAAGCACAACCAAACAGCAGCCACTACATCATAGAAGGAGCCTCTGTGACAAGGCCTCCAGCTTTTAATGGTGTAGACTACCATTACTGGAGAGATCGCATGAAGTTGTTCATTGAAAGCAGCAACATCAGTCTCTGGAATATAGTAACTGAAGGTGACTATATTCCCATGCGTGGTAATGAACCCATTCCTAGGTCTGAATGGTCCATGGAGCAGAGAGCTCAGGTTCAATTAAATGCTAAGGCAAAACTCTACCTGGTATGTTCATTGAACAAAGTAGAGTATAAGAAAGTTCATGGATGCTCCTCTGCCAAGGAAATCTGGGATACATTGGCATCAACCCATGAGGGAACTGATAATGTCAAACAATCCAAGATAAGCATGCTTGTTCATCAATATGAGATGTTCAAGATGCATGAGTCTGAAACTATTGACCAAATGTTTGGTAGGTTTCAGACAATAACAAATGGACTGAGATCTTTGGGAAGATCTTATGAATCTGGAGATAATAATCGAAAGATTCTGAGAAGCCTTCCCAAGGCTTGGAGACCCAAGGTTACTGCCATTCAAGAGGCTAAAGATTTAAACACCTTGAAAATGGAGGAACTATTGGGCTCTCTCAAAGTCCATGAGTTAGAACTTGGAGAGGATGAATCCAAAACTAAATATCTGGCATTGAACACCAGGACCAGACAGACTAGGCATGGGAACATAAAAGCCATGCAAGATGAGGAAACTTCAGAAGCAGATGAAGACTCTAAAGATAGCTCAGAAGAAGATGATGATCTTGCTCTTCTCAGCTGAAAGATCAAGAGGATGCTGCAGAACAGAGGAAAGTTCAGAAAGAACCAATCCTCTACCTCTAAATCAGGTAAGGATTTACACAATGACAAAATTATATGTTTTGAGTGTAAACAACCGGGTCACATGAAGGCAGAATGCCCAAGACTAAAGAAGAATAAATTCAAGAAGAAGAAGTTCTTAAAAAAGAAGAAGGGTCTGATGGCAACATGGGAGGATCTTGATGAGTCTACCTCAGAAGAAGAGGAAGACACTTCAGAAGAGGCCATTCTATGTCTTATGGTCAGCCTGCCCTCATCAGACAGCTCAGAATCTGAGGTATTTCCTTTAACCCTTCAAGAGATGTATGATGACCTGAAGGAAAGTTCCAAGGAACTCTTCAAAGAGTATAAGAATCTGTCCAAAGCCCACACAAAAATGTGCAATAAATATGAGGCTCTTGAGATAGAAAATATTATGCTCAAGGAGAAGATCCTTGTATCTGAAAACAGTAGTTCACAAACTGTGTCTGAAGAAAATCAAAAACTTCAGAAACAGGTTGAGGAACTAACAAGAGACTTAGCCAAATTTGTCAAAGGAACAAAAAATCTTAATATAATGCTTGGAAATCAAAGGCATTCCCTTGACAAAAGTGGTTTAGGCTTTTGTGATCACAACATCTCTGAACCTCCTACTGTCTTAAATTTTACTAAAGGCAAAAAGAAGGTTATTGGGTGTTCTCACTGTGGCAAGCCTGGACACAATGTGGCTCAGTGCAAACACAAGAGAAAAGCAAGGCCCAAAGCTAACAAGAAAGGACCCAAAAGAATATGGGTACCTAAAAACTTGATCATTCCTGTTGCAAATGTGTTTAACAGGACAAAGGAAACCCCACAAATGGTACCTGGACAGTGGATGTTCGCGACACATGACAGGAGAAAGGTCTTTGTTCCAAAACCTTAGGCCCAGAGCAGGAGGTGTGGTCACCTTTGGTGGAAACCAGCAAAGGAAGATCACCGGAATAGGGACTGTAGGTATGTCTCCTCTCTCCCTCATTAAGAATGTTCTTCTGGTAGAGGGACTGCAACACAATTTATTGAGCATAAGTCAATTATGTGACAGTGGATATGTGGTCTCCTTTACTAAAGAAGGATGCATAGTCAAAGACTCTCTTGATCAAATCCTTTTTACTGCTAAAAGACACAGTAATTTGTACAAAATTGATCTAGAGGAGCTAGCAAGTCAAAATGTAAAATGTTTTATCTCTGTTGAAGATGAAAAACAGATTTGGCATCAAATACTTGGGCATGCCAGCTTGAGATTAATCTCAAAGTTAGCAAAACACAACCTTGTTAAAGGACTGCCTAAGCTTTCTTACAAATCTGACATTTTATGTGAAAGTTGTCTGAAAGGGAAACAAACAAGACACTCTTTTCAGAGTAAGAATGTTGTTTCCACTAGCAGACCTTTAAAACTGTTACATATTGACTTGTTTGGTCCTATTAGAACAGAAAGCATTAGTGGTAAGAAATATGGTTTGGTCATTGTTGATGACTATTCTAGATTTACATGGGTGTTATTCCTAAGAAACAAGGATGAGACTTTCAGGAATTTCACAATATTCTGCAAGAAGGTACAGAATGAAAAAGGATTCTGTATATCTGTCATCAGAAGTGATCATGGTGGAGAGTTTGAGAATGCAAACTTCCAATTGTTCTGTGATGAGAATGGGATCTCACACAATTTCTCTGTGGCTAGAACACCTCAGCAAAATGGGGTTGTTGAGAGAAAGAACAGAAGCTTGCAAGAAATGGGAAGAACCATGCTCAACTCTTGCAACGTACCAAGATCCTTCTGGGCAGAAGCTATTAATACAACTTGCTACCTTCAGAACAGAATATTGGTAAGACCAATTCTGTAAAAGACTCCTTATGAATTGTGGAAAGGAAGAAAACCCAACATATCATATTTTCATCCTTTTGGATGTGAGTGTTTTATACTCAACACTAAGGATGATCTTGGTAAATTTGATGCAAAGTCTGATAAAGGATTTTTCATAGGATATTCTGAAACATCTAAAGCCTATAGAGTATTCAACTCTAGAACTTTAATTGTGGAAGAATCAATTCATGTAAAATTCAATGAAAGAAAGAGACTGATAGGGAACTATCAGATCTAGAAGATGATTTTGCAGGTATGGAGCTGAATGATCATAACAGCTTGAAGGATGAACAGGTGTCTGAAGCACCATCTGTCACTGAACCTCTTCAGACAAATGTTGAGTCTCAGACAGATCAGACAGTATCTCAGAAAACTAACTGGAGATACAAGTCACATCATCCTAAGGAGCAAATCATTGGCAGCACTTCAGAAGGAGTTAAGAAAAGATCAAAATTCAAGAATCTGAATTTTCTTGCTCTCCTGTCTGAAATTGAGCCAAAGAACATTGATGAAGCTCTGTATGGTGAAGGGTGGATCCTAGCCATGCAAGAAGAGCTAAATCAGTTTGCTAGAAGTGATGTATGGACTCTTGTTCCTAAACCCCATGTGATATGAACCTTGAGGTTCTATTTTTATGGACCGTAGAAAATTCTGATTAAAATTCAATACTTTCCTTGATGAACACTTTTCTAGACTTTTCAATATTTTTCTTTCTTTTTTTCTTTTTGATACGTTCTTTTTCTTTTTGATACTTTCTTTTTATTTTCTTTTCTTTTTGATGTATGCAAGCAATAAAAATAAGAATAGTAAAGGAAAGATAACAAGAACATAACCAATAGCAAATGTATCCTAATGAGGCTTGAAAATTAAATCACATAAAATTGAAGAACACGTATAGGAGAACTATGAAATTGATCAAGACAGATGAAATAGAAGATATAAGAAAACTGATAAATGGACGTCACACTTTCATGAATTGAAAGATAAGTCCATGAAGATGTTCACACAAAGGTATATGAACCTTTAATAACCTTCACTCTTGACTAGCAAGAAAATTAGAGAAAATCACTCTCTCAAGTAAGAAAATCACTTTCTAAATTTGCAGCAATTTTGCATAAAACTTTCATTCTCCTTTGTGCATGTATGATGCATGTATTTATAGGGTTTTACAAGGTTAAGAAGGCCTTGCATCCAGCTACATTTCTCACGCCCTAAAGACCCCAAAATACCCCTCAAATAAAATTCCATGCAACCTTACACAATTAACTAGGAATTAAAACAATTAAGCAAAATAAACTCTACTAAACTAGGCTTATTTGGCCGCATCCTTGGACCAGATTCATGGGCACATGGAACCTCCATTTGTAACTTACAAACATGGCTTAATTTAGCTAATAAATCAGCCATGTGTGGCCGCCCAAAACAGCCATGAGTCTTCATGAGTTGGCTGCCAACTTCATTGCTATTCATGCTCCAATTCAATGGCTTGTTGGAACTCTTTGATGGCTCTTTAATCAGCAGAATTCTGCACATGTTTCACGCCTATTTTGCTGACTCATAAAGCTCCATGTAGCTCAAAACTTGGCCAGATTCATGCACTAGGACATCCCCCTTCCAACGGCTAGAAACATGAAGTTTAATGCTATTACATTCATGTTTTGTAACCCCCCAAGTAGGAAACATAATCACCCAAACCATTAAGCCTATTGTCTTGTAACTTCTCTAATATTATTGAAACAAATTAAAAATAGAATTTAGCAAAATAAAGAAAGAAATGGCCGCCCCACATGCATCCTATGTGGCTGCCCATTATGCTTCATCAATGTTGGAAAGTGCTTCAAGTAACAGTTGCATTAAATGCAATTGATGCTTCATCAATAAAGCCATCTTCTTCATTAATAGAACTATCCTCTTCAACTTGGATGCAATTAATGAACTTAGGACTTCCATTAATGTTTTGCATGGGTTGAGCTTGGACTTCTTTAATGATGACTTGTAGTGCCTCCTTAGCCTTCCTAGCTTGTGCCCTTGTCATGGGCCCACCCAACTTGTTGACTGCTTGGTTGATGTCCACATCACCATGGGAAAACTATTATTGGAACCAAATGGGTATTCAGAAACAAGTTGTCTGAAGAAGGTAAAGTGGTCAGAAACAAGGCAAGATTGGTGGCTCAAGGATACAATAAACAAGAAGGTATTGACTTCACTGAAACCTTTGCTCCAGTTGCCAGGTTAGAAGCAATTAGAATTCTTCTATCTTATTCTGTAAATAACGGCATCAAACTATATCAAATGGACGTTAAAAGTGCCTTCCTCAATGGGTTCATTGAAGAATAAGTTTTTGTTAGACAACCCCCTGGTTTTGAACATACTGCTTTTCCTGATTATGTTTTCAAACTGAAAAAGGCTCTTTATGGTCTGAAACAAGCTCCCAGAGCATGCTATGACAGACTGAGCAACTTTCTTATCAAAAATGGTTTTGAAAGAGGAAAAGTAGACACAACCCTTTTCAGAAAACAGTCTAACAAAGACTTTATACTTGTTCAGATATATGTTGATGATATTATTTTTGGTTCAACTGATTCTTCCCTATGTAAGGAGTTTTCTGAGTTGATGCAATTAGAGTTTGAAATGAGTTTAATGGGAGAATTAAAATTTTTCTTAGGGCTTCAGATTAAGCAAGATTCTGATTGTATAAGGATCCACCAGGAAAAGTATACAAAAGAAATGCTTAAGAAGTTCAACATGAGTGATTGCAAACCCATGTCAACTCCTATGCATCCCTATGCATCTTTGAGCAAAGATGAAAAGGAAGAACCAGTGAATCAAACTTTATACAGAGGAATGATTGGCTCTCTGTTGTATCTAACTGCAAGCAGACCTTACATAATGTTCAGTGTTTGTATCTGTGCTAGATTTCAATCAGATCCAAGAATTACTCATTACAAAGCTGTAAAGAGAATTTTTAGGTATCTGAAAGATACTACTAATCTTGGTCTGTGCTATAAGAAGAGCAAAGATTGCAGGTTAATAGGATATTGTGATGCTGACTTTGCTGGAGATAGAATGGAAAGAAAGAGCACCAGTGGAGGATGTCATTTCTTTGGAAATAACATGATCAGCTGCTCAAGCAAAAGGCAAAGCACCATTGCTTTATCAACAGCAGAAGCAGAATACATATCAGCAGCCAGTTGTTGTTCACAACTGCTATGGGTGAAGTATCAGCTTGAAGATTTTAACATTCCTATCTCTGCTATACCTGTTCTTTGTGATAATACAAGTGTCATTAATCTGTCCAAGAACCCCATCCAACATTCTAGGGAAAAGCATATAGAAAACAAGCATCATTTCATTAGAGACTATGTTCAGAAAAGTGTTTTTGATATTCAGTTCATTGACACAGAGCATCAATGGGCTGACATATTCACAAAACCCCTAGATGAAGATAGATTTAAGTTCATACGCAATAATCTGAACATACATGCATTTTCTAAATGATTGTCTGAAATATGCTGTTGTCTGATATATTAAGTGTGTCTGAACTTATAGCTTGTCTGAACTTTGTGTGGGTGTCTGAAATTCTCATATGTCTGAAATAACTGCTGACGTGGCTATCTGAGACGATTGATTTCCATTATTTTAAAGTTTTGTCTCTTCCACTTCGCACGTTACCCGATGTCTGCGCAGCCGGTACAGGACATCATTGCATCATGGGTCTATAAATACAGCAGTAAGTGTGTCGAGGAAGTTTTTACAGCTCTCACACTATCTCTCTCTCTTCAACAGTCAAGAAAGTTTTCTCTCTCTCTCGAAGCTTTTTCTCTACAACAACAATGGCACCTAAGGCATCTTCTGCAAGAAATATGGTCAGAACCAAGGGTGTTAAACTAGAGGAGCTTCAAGACCTTGGTATGGACTTGGTTGGTGAGTTTGATGGAGCAGGATGGACTCCATTCTTTGACAACATCTACACTGCATGGCATGAACAAAGTGTGGTGGAGTTCTGGACTTATGCTAGAGGTATTCCCAACTCTAAGGGAGTATATACCAGCATCAAGTCTACTGTGCTTGGTATCCCTGTGTTCGTTGATGAAGGGATTCTTTCCACCATTCTGGGTGTGAAAGCTGAAGGTGTTACCTTCACTCCAGGCTGGGGAGGTGAAGAAACGTGGGCACAAGGAGTTCACCAAGTTGCTGTATGGAACAGAAGAACCAGAGAGCATGAATGCAAAATACATGTTGTATGGAACAGTGGAAGCAGGGATCGTGTTTCAGAACTGGAGAGGTTCTATCTGATAAACCTGATCAAGAAAAAGAAGATGAATCTTCCCAGCATCCTTCTGTTTCACATGCAAAAGAAGATCAGAGATTCTGCATCCAGTCTTCCCCACAACACTCTCATCACAAGAGTCCTTCTGCACTTCAAGGTTCCCATAGAAAGGCTGTTTGATCACAAAGGCCCAGTTTTCTTTGGAGAGAACAACCTGAAGAGCATGCAGATAAAGCTGACTCCAAGGCCTCCATCTCCCTCTCTGAAGGAGAGCATTCTGTCTGAGAAAGCTGCAAGGAGGAGAACAACCTTAGAAGTCCTTGAGGATGAGCTTCAGGGAGATATATGGAAGAAGGAGTTCAAGCCTTCCAAGCCTTCCCCCTAGCAGAAGAGAAAGAAACTCCCTGTGAGGAGCTCAGCAAAAGTTTCTCTGGAAGCTTTACAGACTCAGGGATCTGAACCTGTTCAGAAGGCTCTGACAAAGTCGTCTGAAATTGTGGGTCAAACATCTGAAGCTGTTAAGTCTCTGTCCTAAGCCTACTTCTGAACCAGAAGGAAAAGCTCAAGAGATGGCTGAGATTGCTGACTCTGAGGTAGTACCAGCAGAACCCTTAGATGCATATCCATCGGATCCTGAACTGATTCAGGTAGCAGCTCTTACTACTGTATTAGAGCAAGAAGAGTTGAAGAAGAAGGCAGAACAAGAAAAATCTGACTATGCTATAGCTGTGGCCTCTCAGCTTGCTATTGCTGAAGATGATAGGCTAGCTACTATAGCCCAAGCATCTAAGAAAAGGAAAAGATCAAGTGCTCAGCAAAGGAAGAGTGCAAGGACAAAGCTGTTTCAGACAGCCCCTGCACCACCTGCCAGAGTAACAAGGAGCACTGCCAGCTAGCTTGAGGAAATGGATGAAGCTGGTAAGTACTAAAATTTCGTTAAAACAAACCTCTTTTTCAAGAAGAGAAGAGAAGAAAAAGAAAAGGAATCTGAGGTTGTGAAGCCCCCTGTAAAAAGGCTCAAGGTAAGGTTTAACAATGTTACACCATCTCCACCATCCTCACCCGAGAAGAAAGAGGAGAAGAAGGAAGAAGAGAAGGTTGTAACTGAACCTGAGAAGAAGGATTCAGAGATTTAAGAAGAAGAATCTGCACCATCACCACCATCATCACCATCATCATCCCTATCATCTTCAGAAGCTACACAGTCTAAAGATTTCTTAGAAGATCAACATGAAGAAGGCCATTCTCAAGTCTGGAAGGGAGGTATGCTGCCTGAGCAGCTGAGGCTAGGTCCTAAAAGTAGGGATTTCTTCACAGAGCCTACTTTTGACCCCTATGCATGGCCCCTTACTGATTGGCATTTTGAGTTAGCCTCTGAAGTTCCACACATCAGGTATGAAGGCCTGTTTACTGAAAGGGTCAGGGTTCCCAAATTCCCTAATCTATTTGAAGAGCTTCAGTACTTCAGAGATGAGCCCCCTATCTCTCTGCATCAAGGTCTTATCAAGTAGACTGCAGCTGAAGTAAGAGCAAAGTACCAAGGAAGTTCAGATGAGGCATATTATGGTCAGCTGGAGAAGATCAGAAAGGGTAAAGGCCCTGCTCATAAGTGGGCTCCTCTTAACCCTTTTTCTGCTGACTCTTTGAAGCTGTCCAATGAGGATTGGAGCTTTGCTAAGCAACTATCAACAGAGGCTGAGCTGTTTGAAAGGGACTATCTGAAGCTGGTAGGCATGAGAGGGTACAGGCCCCCAAGGGAAATTTCCATCAGGCCATCCACAGAGATCATAGTGCAACCTGATAGAATCATTCCCAGGTATCCCCTGAAGGAAGGCCCTGAAGACAACTTTAAGGAGCTCAAGACTTATCCTAATTATCTGCAGATGTATGAGTTCTTGTCTGAAGCTTCCTGGAATAAGAAGTTCCCTGCAATGATCAAGAAACAAGGTGGAGGCTTAGATCATTCTTCCAGGGATTGGATGTGGTCATCCTATTGGAATATCAGAGAAGGTGCTGGATCTTCTTCTGGTACTTCAGGACAAGATGAAGACTCCATGACATATCCTGGTGCCTCTACTCTTGTAGATCATCAGTATGTCAGAGGCAGATTCCCTATGGCTTCTTTCACAGAGGATTGGCCTGTCATGATTCCAATTCATAAGTTCCATTTTACTGTCAGCCATCCTGAAGACTATCATCTGCCACAAGGGTTCAGGGTTTTCAGATTCTATCATGAGAGCATCAAGATTGTGCTAATTGAGGTTGAGAAGGACCCTGAAGAAGAGAACAGAAGACTGAAACTGCAAGTCAAGAGGTCAGAGAAGAAGAATGCTGATCTGGTTGCTAAACAGGATCAGATTCTCCAAGAACAGTTGCAGATCAGAACTGGGCAAGAAGAACTGAAGGCTACTGTTATCTCTCAGATTGACAAGGCTAAAGAAGAGATTTCTGCTTTACTGATAGCAGCCTTGCTAAAGAAGAATAATGGATAGTCTATGATGTGTAGCCAATGTGATGTTATTTCAGTTTTGTGTTAATTTTCAAATTCTATATTTTTTTTTGTCTAAACTTTGCTTTAATACAATCAGTTGTTGGTATCATGTGTTTTTATAAGCTCTAATTGCTTTGATTATATTGTTTGATCTGATTGTTATTCTTGATCTTGATTTGTGATTATTGCTTTGAAGTTCCCTTTTGATTGATGACAAAAGGGGGAGTATTAAAATCTAACAAATCTGAATCTGAAGTGGTTACAGGTCTCAGGGGGAGTATTTGAGAAATATCAGAAACTGTTAGACCTGAGAAGTATTTATCTAAGAGGGAGTTATACTTATATTACACTTATGATAATTTAAAACTCCTTTCAGATTTTATTTATTTTAAGCAAATTTGTCATCATTAAAAAGGGGGAGAATGTTGAGTCTCAAAAATATCATAAGGAAGATTATGATGATTTAAGACAGCTCAATCCCTAAGTTTTAATGTTTAACAAATTTGGTTAAAAGAATTATCATGGATACATATGTTTTTAATGTTTTATCTATGATTTCAGCAAGCCACTTTAATCTTAATAAAGACTGTCTGAAGGTTCAACCTGTCTGAAGTGTTGAAGCTGTCTGAAGGTTCAACCTGTCTGAAGTGTTGAAGCCGTCTGAAGGTTCAACCCGTTTGAAGTGTTGAAGCCGTCTGAAGTCGTACTTTATGACGTGGCACATCTTGCTGAAGTTGTGAGAAGACCTTTCTGAAGTTCTGAAGAGTCAAATCTCTCTCTGCTGCACGCAACTTTTCAAGGCTTATTTTGGCAAAGACACAAAGACCTTTCCTGAGTTGTTTGAATTTCATACACCATTTGGGAAATCTCTGCAGCGCAGTTTTTGCAGCAACAGCTGTGGCAGCTTTTGTCAGCAGCAACCTTGGACGTTGTCAGAAAAGTTTCAGAACGCACACAATGCTCAGGAGCATGTCTCACAACGGATAAAAAGCATTAAATGCTATCTCTAAACGGTGATTTTTCAACGGATTGAAGACTGGGTATAAATATCCTTCATCTGAAGATCATTGAGTAGAAGAACAAGAGATTACATTTCAAGAGAAACAAAACACTGCTAGTTTTACTCTTTAAAACATACTCTGATAAAAATTCTT
The DNA here is from genome assembly GCA_026901365.1 of Sesbania bispinosa. Classification (NCBI taxonomy): domain Eukaryota; kingdom Viridiplantae; phylum Streptophyta; class Magnoliopsida; order Fabales; family Fabaceae; genus Sesbania; species Sesbania bispinosa. Next base: position 476,189 of record QLOH01000033.1, read on the forward strand.
TGTACATCATTTCATATATTTTGAGTATACCTCAGTTATTTGTACATTGTAACAGTTTAAGCTTCAAACTGGTTTAGTTTTAGAGCTTAAACAATCTTTTCTTTGAAAAACTGTTTTTGAGCCTGGAGAGGCTTGTTGTCTAAAGAATACTTGTTCGTAAGAGCCTGGAGAGGCTTGTTGTCTAAAGAATACTTGTTTGTAAAAGCCTGGAGAGGCTTGACTGAAAAAGAATACTTAATTGTGGAGCCTGAAGAGGCTTGACTGTAAAAGAATACTTGTAATCTGGTTGAGATCAAGAGAAAATCCAAGTGCTCGTTGGCATTGGGACTGGACGTAGCTCACAGTGGTAGTGAGTGAACCAGGATAAATTCTGTGCCTAAGTTTTCTTACCCTTATCTCTTGTCAAATTCGTTTATTCTAATCAAAGGGTGTTGAAAAACTGTTCCGATAATTTATAAAAGCAAGAAACGTTTTAAAACATATTTTCAAACCTGTCTTAAGAAACTTCAGACAGCCCCTTTAACCTGTCTGAAATTTCATTATGAAAGCTGTTTGCGAAAAGCTTTCATAAGTTATTTAAGAAACACTATTCAACCCCCCCTTCTAGTGTTCCCTGTGTTTCTACAGAATCCCCCTATTTCAAATCAAAGGACAAGGGCAAGGATAAGCCTAATACTTCTGCTTTGAAGCCTATGGGCGGGATAGCTAAGGAAGGAACATGTTTCCACTGTGGCCAATCAGGACATTGGAAAAGAAACTGTACAAAGTTCCTGGAGGAGATCAAGAAGAAGGGAAGTAAGACTTCCGCTTCAGGTATTTATGTTATAGAAGTCAATTTGTCTACTTCTGCATCTTGGGTATTGGATACCGGATGTGGATCTCATATGTGTGTGAATGTGTAGAGGAGTAGGCCATTGGCTAAAGGCGAAATCGACCTGCGTGTGGGAAATGTAGCAACAGTTGCTGCGTTAGCTATAGGAACCCATTATTTAACTTTGCCAACTGGCACTAGTTATTGAACTAAACAATTGTTATTTTGTGTTTGCCATTAATGTTAATATTATTTCCGTTTCTTGTTTAGACAAGAGTGGTTTTTCATTCATAATAAAGAACAATAGTTGTTCAATTATTTGAATGATATGTTTTATGGTTGTGCAAAGTTGAACGATGGACTATATGTTCTTGACTTGGAAGTTCCTATCTATAACATAAGTGCTAAGAGGGTCAAAACAAATGATTTGAACCCGACTTATCTTTGACATTGTCGCTTAGGCCACATAAATTAGAAACGCATATCCAAACTCCACCAAGATGGTTATTTGGACTCATTTGATTTTGAATCAATTGAGACATGTGAATCTTGTTTATTGGGGTAGATGACAAAAGCCCCATTCACCGGAAAACGGTGAAAAGGGCCGGTGATCTTATTGGTCTCATACATGGTGATGTATGTGGGCCCATGGGAACAATGGCTAGAGGAGGTTTCCAATACTTCATCACTTCTACTGATGATTCCAGTAGATATGGATTTGTGTATCTGATGAAACACATATCTGAGCCCTTTGAAGTGTTCAAGGAATTTAAGAATGAAGTACAAAACCAACTTGGCAAGACTATTAAAACACTTCGATGAGATCGAGGTGGAGAATACTTGACCCAACAATTTGATGACTATCTAAGAGAGTGTGGGATAACATTTAAACTCACTCCTCCTGGAACACCTCAATGGAATGGAGTTTAAGAAAGGAGAAATCGAACTCTATTAGATATGGTTCGATCTATGATGAGTCATACTGATCTCCCCGACTCCTTTTGGGATCATGCTTTGTTAACAGTACCCTTCACACTAAACTGTGTCCCATCTAAGGTTGTTATAAAGACACCATATGAGATATGGACTGGGAAACGACCTAGTATGTCTTTTATGAAGATTTGGGGTTGTGAAGCTTATGTGAAACGCCAAGTTTCACATAAACTAGGACCCAAATTAGATAAGTGCTTATTTGTGGAATACCCGAGGAAACTAAGGGCTACTACTTCTATAATCCTAGCAAAGGCAAAGTGTTTGTCTCTAGGACTACTGTATTCTTAGAGAAAGAATTTGTCTCTAAGAAAATCAGTGAGAGGAAAGTAGAACTTGAAGAAATTCAAGTACCATAGAATAGCAATGAGCCAATGATGGAACAAGATCAGATACCACAAAGTCTTGTGGAGCCACCTGCTCAAGTAGCGCAAGACTTGCGTGTAGGTTAGATAGGGTACGTCACCAACCTGCGAGATATGTGAAGTCTATTAATCAGTTTGAGCATTCAAACTTGACTCAAAGACTTAATATCCTTTAGTTTTAATGATTAACAAATAAGAGTATAATAAGAACAAATGAGATTATATAAACAGATTCTACTGAGAAAGGTATTGGTTTGTTGAATTGTGTTTCAGGTTGAAATATTCATTAGAAGAAGAAGAAGATTTGATGAACAGAATCAGAATCAGAAGATAAGGATCAGAAGAACAAAAGCAGGATGTAATATAAAGGTTGTCTAAAGTAATGCAACTCGTCTGAAGTACAGAAGCTGTCTGAAGTAAGCAACTCGTCTGAAGCATAGAAGTTGTCTGAAGAACGCAAGCCGTCTGAAGTGCTGAAGTCGTCTGAAGTGCTGAAGCCATCTGAAGTGCGCAAGCCGTCTGAGTGCTGAAGCTGTCTGAAGACGTGAAGACTATCTGAAGAAGTCTACAAACAGAATCAAGAATTGATCTCTTGAAGTCATTACTAAAGTGTAAAGCACACTCTACAAAAATGGAGTACACTTATTTCAGTATAAAAGCTAACATGCTTTTATGCCTCGATCAAAGTCTTGCACAAATAAGGAAACTCTGCAAAGACTTTCTGCAACGCCTGGTGCACCTGCAACAAAAGCATTTTTGTGTGCGCAGACCTACTGCACCTGCACCTGTACCTACTGGTTGCCCAGAACTGATCAGAAGACTGAGTAAAAGCAACCAGAAAGATGTTTGAATAAAACATATTAAAATTCAACATCTTTATTCATCTATATCTCAGAAGAAGAATATGCAAAGAAGAACAGAGCAGCAATCGTCTGAAGAAAAGAAGAAACATATTATCTGAAGAAAAGAGCTTATTGAAAGCATCTCAAGCTGGAGAATTAACATAAGCTTGAAGCAATTATATAAGATGAGTACATGTTGAAGCTGATAAAATTACGATGAGATAAAAGCAACATTTGAGTATATGTGAAGAAATTAATTGTCTGAACATATAAGCTCTCTAAGTGCATGGAACATATTTCAACATTGAAGAAATCTATACAGAAGCTAAGACTATATGATACAACGACTATAATATCATATATCTTTATTCAAAGAAGAAACTGCAACAACAACTATCTGACTAGACACCTTACTCAAAGAAGAAAGAAGAAATGGTGTCAGGAAACAAACAGAAAGGAGCATATACAAATAAGCAAAAGGATATCAAGAGAGAGAACATGCAAAATAATATCAAGAAAATCTCTCTAAAGAGCTCATCTACAGAAGTCTCAGAACAAGAGTGTCTGAACACTTATTTGCTTAAGAAGAAGCAACCGTTTGAGACACTATTACATAACGGCTATATGAGCCACATCATCAACATCTCAACGGTATTATGAATCATCTTCAAACGACTATATTCCAACAGAACATATAAATAGCCTCAAGAAAGAATTTGAAGAGGGAACTCATTCACTTGGTTCAATCAATTGATCAAGACATATCAGAAAAACCTTATTGGTTGTTGACCATGCTTACTTGAATCAACCATGCTGCTGATCTATTGATCAGTTAGTCAAAATTGTAGTTGTTCAGTTGAACAACCAACCAGGTTGTGCTTAATCTCATATGAATCAAGAATGGTTTGAAGCTGCAAGTATGCCTTGATTTTTCAATGATACGGGTGAGAATGTAGCCCATGGAAACCAATGGCTGGAGAACAAGGCTGGAGCTTAAAGTCAGTATCTACCTAGCCAATTCTCAGAGGATGTTATTCCTCTTATCAGAGACAGAGATTGTACTTAAACTTATACACTTGTATCACTGTCTTAACCTCTGTACTTAGAATTCATTTCATTGTATCCTGAGTAGTACTCAGTTATCCTCTAGTACAGGAAAAGATTAAGTTTGTGTTCGTGGAAACTTAAACTTAGTTTAATTTGTAAACACTTTATGTGTCAGAGAGCCTGGACAGGCTTGGTGGAAGAAAGAATACTTAGTTGCAAAGCCTGGAGAGGCTAGACTGAAAAAGAATACTACATATGTGCTTGGAGAGGCAGTTGAAAACAAAGTAATACTTGTGTTGGTCTGAAGAGGCTTGTGAATAATACTTGTATCTGTGGATTCAGATAGTGGAAAATCCAGTGGTGGTTTGCCTCTGGGACTGGATGTAGCTCACGTGTTTGGGGGTGAACCAGGATAAATTTTGTGCCTAAGTTCTCTTTTCCTTAATCTCTTTATTCTCCAGTTTTCATATTTATGTTGGGGTTTTGAAAAGTATTTTCTATAATAAACTTAACAAACATATTTCAATAAATGATCTTTCTTATGAATAAAACATGAGGATGTCTCTTATATCATTTGAAGCTTTACAAAGAATGTTCCTTGAAGAACTTCTGAAATAAATTCTCTGAAGTGAGTCTGAAAAGAGATTAGTTCAGAAATCAGGAACAGACTTCAGACAACCTCTAGTCGTCTGAAGTATTTCAGAAACCGTTCTTAAATACTCTTTGTAATAATCTTCAGAAGATACTTTGAGAAGCCTATGTTTAAAACAATCTTAAGTTTTAGAAGAAACACTGTTTTTCTTATCTTCCACACGTTTCAACTATCTCTGATCTTAAGGCTTGTTTTTAACGGCGCCCATCTTCATGATTTAAATTAAAGATTTCCAAAACAATTAAAAAATTAAAACACTATTCAACCCCCCCTTCTAGTGTTTCCTGTGGTTCTAACAAGATATGGTTTCCTTATGTCTCAGGAAGGGGATGTATTGCTAATGGATCAAGATGAGCCAGTGACTTCACCAAGAAGCTCTTTTGAGTCCAGAATCTGAGAAGTGGCTTGATGCCATGTGATCTGAAATGGATTACATGTACACTAACAAGGTGCGGACCTTGATTGAGCCACCTGAAGGGATAAAACCCATAGGGTGCAAGTGGTTTTCAAAAGAAAACTGATATGGATGGTAATGTAAGTACCTTTAAGCACGATTGGTGGCTAAGGGTTTCAAGCAAATTCATGTGTAGATTATGATGAAACCTTTTCCCCAGTTGCCATGCTTAAATCTGTTCGGATCTTTCTTGCTATTGCAGCTTACCAAGATTATGAAATCTGGCAAATGGATGTCAAGACAGCCTTCCTAAATGGAAGCCTTCTTGAAGAGGTGTATATGACACAACCTGAAGGTTTGTTTATACCTGAAATTCTGAGAAAGGTATGTAAGTTGCAACGATCCATTTATGGATCAAAGCAAGCTTCTAGAAGCTGGAATCTTCATTTTGATGAAGCTGTTAGCAGTTCGGTTTCATTAAAATAAAGGACGAACCTTGTGTCTGCCAAAATGGTTAGTGACAGTATAATGGTTTTCTAGTTTTGTATGTAGATGACATACTCCTCATAGGAAATGACATTCCTACCCTTCAGTCTATAAAGACTTAGTTAGGAAACTGTTTTTCTATGAAAGATTTGGGCAAGAAGCAACCTATTGTGTTAGGTATCAGGATCTATAGAGATAGATTTCAAAAATTGCTTGGCCTAAGTCAAGGTACATACATAGACAAGATTCTAAAAAGGGAATTTTGCCTATGTCACATTGGTATAAGCCTATCTAAGGCTCAATCTCCTTCCAGTAAAGAAGAGAGGGGTCGCATGAGTAAGATTCCTTATGCATCCGCTATAATCATGTATACCGATGTTATGTGCTTGACCAGACATATCATATGCTTATGCATGACTAGAAGATATCAATCTGATCCTAGTGAAGGTCACGGGACAACAGTCAAGAACATCCTTAAGTACTTGAGAAGAACTAAGGATTCATTCTTGATATATGGAGGTGAGGAAGAGCCTACTTGTAAAGGGTTACAACTGATGCTAGCTTTCAAACCGACAAAGGTGATTCAAGATCGCAGTCAGGTTATGTGTTTTGCTTGATGGTGTTGAAAAATATGCAAAGTGCATACAACTTGACAATGTTCAGACCCATTAACAAAAACCCCTTGTGCAGCGGAAGCATGAAGAGCACACTAGATAATTAGGCATAAGAGTTATGTCTGAATGTCTCTAGTGCAAGTGGGAGATTGTTAGTATATGCACTAGAGAACTTATATGTTTTTGAAACATCCATCACATGTATCATATTATTTTATAAAGGCAATTCATTCTTTTAGAATACATTAATGTCCTTAGAATAGTAAGCTCAAACTTCATAAGAAATCAAGTAGATGACTTGATCGTGAGATCTTATGAAGAACTATTCTTAAAATAGTCCCTGGTCCAAGTATCAATCTTAGGACAAAGGATTGCATTTAGACTAGTATGTGAGTTCATTGATGATCACATCTCACGGATCAATGGATATGAGATATCATGTGCTCACATAAGTACATATTAAGAGTAATAGTGTACTGAACAGACCCACCTTAAGAACGTTGCATGGATTGTTACATAAGTGTCATGAACGTTTCTTATATTGATAAATGTTATATGAAGTCCTTTGACATGAAATCACTACGATTCTTACATAAGGAATTATATGTTTTAAATATCATCAAACGTTGCATGTAACAAGGTGATCATAAAGTTGGTATTTGGACATATAATAAATTATGTGGTGGGATGTGTGAGTGACCTAGATGGGATTTGTCCCTCCTATGTAACAGGAGTTATATCTGTAGGCCTCTTGATAAAGTGAGACTACAAAATACATGGCCATGCTCAGGAGGATAAACATGGGATGTTTTATTTTCTATACAAGTCTATGATACGTAGTTCGGTCAGAGCAGAGCTAGAACAACAAGCCACTTCACTGAATAAACACCTCGTAGCTTGGGAGGCTTATGATACGCTCGTACTGAGAAGATTCCAGACAAGACCTGACGCGCAAATAGCCGGATTCATGGCCTAACGTAAGGAGGAAAATCAACAGAAAAGGAAATAGCTGATATTAAGCAATCTGATAGCAGGATCAACGCATGTTGTCTCCCAGTCAGCAAATCACGCCATAAATGGGAAGATACCCCCAACACCTATAAAAGGAGGGGCACAAGAAGCATTAGGACACACACTAGCTTCTTCACTTAGCCTGGTTGTACCCCCATGAGTAGAATTTAGGCTTTGTAAGAACATTTGGCGCCCACCGTGGGGGTCTGGTAAAACTCTCTCAGAGTACCACAAGAATTCCAAAAAATGGTAAAAACAAGATCCACGCCAACGAAGATGGACCAACATTGCAAGAGCTCGCACAGCAGCTCGAACAACTCAGACAAGAAAACCAGAGGGTCCTGGAGGAAAATAGGGCGATGCGAGAGCAACTGAATGACGCGTGAGACTCTCGGGAAGAGGAGGAGGACGCATACTCTTCAGGAACTCAAACCCCTCAGAGCGTTTAGGACCACAGGTTCACGTAAATAATCATACTGATTCACGTTTCCGTCCTTCACTGATTATGTAATGTCTGTTCTTTACCAAGATATTTTAAATTCCCTGATTTGCCTATTTACGATGGAACAACCGATCCGAACTCACACCTCACTAGATTTCACACGATAATGCTCACAACAGGTGCTACTGACTGATGAACACAATTTTTATTCACACTTGCATAATTAATCTTAGCTGCTTGGACTATAATTGTTAATTAAATCCACTGTTTTAATTGGAATTTACCAAATTGGGCTTAATTGGGCTTTAATTGTGAATGTTGTTTAATAATTCGGATTTTTAAGCCTACTGACCTACCTGTCTTGTTTTGATGATATCTGGAGCGATAGGTGGTCCGATTTGAGAGATTCCAGTGGCATTGGAAAGCTAACTTCCGGGGCTTTAATTTGATATCCAATATGACCATATTACCATGAAGCAATTAGGAGCAGTTGCTGTTTGAAAATCGCCTACTGTTGCTGTCTGACACAAGTCCGAATTTGATTAGTTTTGTAATTAGTTTGTGGGCCTGTTTTAATTAATTTCGGCCCAATTAAGGCCTAATCAGATTGTTAGTGATTAGGCTCTATAAATAGGTGTGTTGTTGAGTAGTTTGAACACTTTACATTCATTTTTCAGATTTTAGAAAAAAAGACTCTCCACTTTCCTCTCTTTTCTCTCTTCTTGCAATTTTCGAATTTGGTTCCTCTTCTTCATCTTCTTCAATTTTCGAGTTTCTCCTCCATGGAAATGGAAGGCTAAGCTTCAAGGATTGTTTTCTACTGAATTCACAAGGAAATTGAGGTTATAATTTCGTTTTCATGTCTTGAATTCTTGGACAGATTCTTCACTTTCCTTCTCCTAGTTTCTTGAGTTTAGGTTGTGAATTTGAAATTGAGTTACATGCTTTATGGAATTCGAATTCTAATCTGAATCTAACTACATTTTAGGTTGCTTAATCTGAATGAATTTTAGGTTTTGCTTATTCCAAGGATTAGAAATTAGGATTCATGCTAGTTTGCTTTTATTCTAGTGTGAAAATTAATGAGGATGCTTAATCCGAATCTTGAATCTGTCAAGGAATTGAGGATTTTTTTATAAACCAATGATTTGATCCCAATTTGTGAATGAGGTAGAGAACCAATTCGTTTTTCTGAAATTGTTTTCTGCCAAATTTAAATTCTGTTTTGGAAATTAGGGAAATTAGTATTGAACAACCAATCAAATCCTCTTGTTGTGTGTGAGTTGCTATGGGATTGAAATTCTGAATTTGTAATTGGATTCCTTGAGAGAGACGACTTTGGGGTAATCAACCTACGCACTTTAATTTCATTTTATTTGGTTGAGTACGGCCTCGACCAAATTGTGGCGCCGTTGCCGGGGAACTTCAATTCAAATTCTGTTTCAATTCCAATTCTGTTTGTTGTAAAATTATCTGTTTTGTTTTCAATTCTGTTTGTAAATTCGTGTACTGTTCTGTGTTTTAGGAAGTAGAGTCATAATTCATATTGTGTTTTGGTATACTAACCTTGGTTGTGCAGATTTAGTTTGATCAATTTTGGTTCACAACTTTGAGGTAAGTAGCCTAATTGTCATAGTTACTGTTACATTGCTTTTAGTGAGGTTCAATTTGTGTTTTGAGTTGTGTGATGTGTTGAGTCATTGTAATTAGTGTGTTTAGTCATGTTGATGTTTTAGAATTGTTTAGATGAAATTAGGATGATTTGGCTTTGAATTGCATAAGTTGATCAAGTTGTTGCTGACTTTTCTGCTGTGACTTTGCAGTTGAATCTGATCTTTTGTTTAACCTAGTTAGAGGTTGAATTTTGTGCCAATTTTTGTGGTCCACATTTCTTTAGGTTAATAATGAATTTTAGATACCCCAGTGCTGTTAGATTAGTCCTGATTGTGAGATTACACTTTGCACGGCTTATTTTGACCTGTTGACTTCAATTGGACATAACTGAGCTAGTAGAGTATCAGAATTTCACAATTTTATATGCTTTTGGGGGTAGAAAGCTAGTTAGAGCAGCCCCTCCCCCGCTTGCGCTCAGGAGGTCGGCTGTAAATGTGCCAGAAAAGGTCGTTTTCCTATTTTTAAAGGATTTTTTTAAGTTTTTTTGGGTATTTTCCCTTTCTTACTTGTAGGTAGTTTTGGTACTTAGGCTTTGAATTTGTTCTGAAAATTTTTGTGGTTGTTTCCCTATGTTAATATAGTGTTTTCCATGTATCCATTTCATTGGTTTCTGCTCATTTGATATAGGCTGCCTTTATAAGCTGACATGCTGTTGTATGCTTCATTTTGTGCATTTCTGTGTGCATTTGGGGTATGACTAGAGCAAACCCAGGTACCCTACATTCATTTGATCCAGAAATGATAGAATAAGACATATCATAGGTTAGTTAGAGAGTCTAGGATTCCATTTGTGCATAATTTGTTAGTGATAGTGAGTTATCTGATAGTGTGTATTCTGCTGTGTTAGTGTAAGTGAATGTGAGTCTGTTTCTGTGTGTTTTTCTTCTTCTTCTCTTTCCTTGAGTTGATTTTAATTGTGATTACCATGGCTGAGAGAACTTTGCGAGAGATTGCAGCACCTGATGTTAATATTCAGACTTTATGCATTCAATATCCTGATTATAGATGTGCCTTGTGAGCTTAAGTCTGGATTGATTCATTTGTTGCCCAAGTTCCATGGTCTTGCAGGTGAGGATCCACATAAACACCTCAAGGAATTCCATATTGTCTGCACCACTATGAGACCACCTGGAGTTCCTGAGGATCATATTAAGCTGAAGGCATATTTCCATTCTCCCTTGCAAGATACAGCAAAAGACTGGTCTGTACTACCTTCCACCTGGATCCATTACTGGCTGGGATAATTTGAAGAGGATGTTTCTGGAAAAATTCTTCCCGCATCGATATTAGAGTGACTTCAATCAGGAAGGAGATTTGTGGTATAAGGCAGATGGATGGAGAGAGTTTGTATGAAGTACTGGGGAGATTTAAGAGGCTTTGTGCAAGCTGTCCACATCATCAGATTCATGAGCAGTTACTCATCCAGTATTTCTATGAGGGTCCTATTGAACAATGACAGACAAGATGATAGATGCAGCCAGTGGAGGAGCTCTTGTAGGATAAAACTCCAGTTGCAGCAAGGCAGTTAATTGAGAATATGGCTTCTAATAACCAACAGTTCAAGTACCAGAAGCAATCATTCAAAGCCTTGACCAGAGGAGTTCATGATGATGGAGACCACTTATGCTGCTGATCATAGGAAGTTGGAGAGCAAGCAGATGATTTGGCTTCTTGGTTAAGCAGATTGGCAGTGTCTCAACAAGTGCTAAGCTATGTGGGATTTGTACTTCTGCAGATCATCCCACTGATGCATGTCCCACCTTACATGAGCCTGCAGGAGATGTTGCTTTTTCCTCCTCAGGCTTATGCAGCAAATATCTATGGTTCTGGCAGACCCCCTCAGCAGCAACAGTATAATCAAGATCTTTCTTCCAACAGGTACAATCCGGGTTGGAGGAATCATCCAAATTTGAGATGGGGGAATTCTCAGCAGCAGCACAGCAGCCTTATGTGCCTTATCAGTCTCATGCTGCTGGGCCTAGTAGACCTTACCAGCCTCCACATGTACAGCAACAGCAGCCTACACCGCCTGCTGCTGCACCTTCCAAGAGTGAGCCTTCCTTGGAAGAATTAATGAGGCAGATGGCGGTCAATAATATGAATTTTCAGCAGAGGACAGAGGCAACTATTCAGAGCCTAGAGAATCAGATAGGCCAGATGGCTACCACTCTTAATCAGTTGCAGTCTCAGGGTTCAGATAAGCTTCCTGCTCAAACAGTTGTCAACCCGAAGAATGTTAGTGCAATCACTTTGAGGTCGGGTAAGAGTGTGCAAGCACTTGATAGGCAACAGTCTGAGCAAGAAGATGAGATTCATACAGTTGTAGACCCTGTGCAGGAGAGAGCTAGTCCTAGTCACTTTGAGTAGCCCAGTTCTTCAAGCAGTGAGCAGCCTTCTATTCCTCTTCCATTCCCTCAGAGAGTTGTGCAGAAGAGTTAAAAAAATGGAAGAGGCTGACAAGGAGATCTTGGAGACTTTCAGAAAGTAGAGGTGAATATACCTCTACTTGAGGCCATAAAGCAAATTCCGAGATATGCCAAGTCTTGAAGGCTCTGTGCACCCATAGGAGGGGCGGGACTGAAAGGGCAATGAGAGGATAGTATGGGGAAGGAAATGTCTCTGCACTCATTGAGAGACCTATGACTCCCATTCCAGAAAAATGCAAAGACCCAGGGGACATTTACTATTCCTTGTGTTATAGGAGTAACCAGTTTGATAATGCTATGCTGATTTAGGAGCATCTATTAATGTTATGCCCTTTATCTGTTTTCACCTCTTTTGTCTCTTGGGTCCTTTTGCATGGCCTACAGGTGTGTCATTCAGTTGGCAAACAGGAGCACTGCCCACCCTGCAGGCCTTATTGAGGATGTGTTGGTTCGAGTGGAATGACCTCATCTTCCTGCTGACTTCTACATATTGGATATGGAGGGAGGAGATTCACTCACTGGTGCAGCCCCCATCATCTTGGGCAGGCCCTTCCTGAAGACAGCTCGGACTAAGATTGATGTTCATGCAGGCACACTTACCATGGAGTTTGGAGAAGGTGTGGTTCAGTTTAATATTTTAGATGCCATGAGGCATCCTGTTGAGGATCATTCTGTATTCCATATTGATATGCTTGCTGAACTTGTAGATGCTAGTTTGTCTGAGTTTGTAGGACATTTGGACTTTCCGGACTTTTCTGATTTCATTGATGTCTACACTTGTGATTTATGTTCTGATTCATCTGTGTGTAGTATGTGTGCTGAGATAGATGAGTTCATTATCTGTTGATGTATGTTTGATTGTTCTGATTGTCCTACAGGTTCTGGTATTGATGCACCAGTTGTGTCAATTGAGTCAGAATGCAGTGGCTTGATTACAGCAATTATAGATACATCTGACTTGATTGATTTGCAGGTTGCAGAGTTTCTACCAGTACCAGATTGTTACCTTCTATTGTTCAGCCCCCATCACTGGAGCTGAAGCCACTTCCCACTCACCTCAAGTATGCATATTTGGAGGGATGAGCAGAAGCTTCCAGTGATCATCTCTACTGCTCTCTCAGCTGATCAGGAGCAGAGGTTGTTGCACGTGATTAGAGAGCACAGGAGAGCTCTAGGTTGGACTTTGGCAGATATTCGGGTAGGTATTAGCCCCTCCTTGTGTATGCATCGGATTCTGTTGGAGGATGGGGTTAAACCTGTGAGGCAGCCTCAGAGAAGGCTGAATCCCCAGATTCTTGACGTGGTCAAGAAGGAGGTCACCAAGCTGCTACAGGCGGGTATCATATATCCCATATCAGATAGCACTTGGGTGAGCCCGGTACAGGTGGGTACCGAAGAAATCTGGGATTACAGTTGTGAAGAATGAGAAGGATGAGCTGATTCCTACTAGGGTGCAGAACAGCTGGAGAGTCTGCATCGACTACAGGAGGCTCAACCAGGCGACCAGGAAGGATCACTTCCCACTTCCTTTCATTGATCAGATGCTGGAGCGCCTGGCAGGTAAATCCCATTACTGTTTCTTAGATGGTTTCTCTGGTTATTTCAGATTTGTATTGCACCAGAGGACCAGCATAAGACTACATTTACCTGTCCTTTTGGTACCTTTGCATATAGGAGGATGCCTTTTGGTCTATGCAATGCTCCTGGGTACTTTCCAGAGATGCATGATGAGTATATTTGCTGATTTACTTGAGCATTGCATAGAGGTTTTCATGGATGATTTTAGTGTAATGGCTCCTCATTTGATGCATGTTTGGATAGCTTGACTAGAGTGCTTGATAGGTGCATAGAGACTAAACCTTGTTCTTAATTATGAAAAGTGTCATTTTATGGTAGAGCATGGTACAGTCTTAGGCCATATTCTCTCTAGGAAGGGGTTTTTATAGAGGTAGATACTGCAAATTAGATGTTATTTCCACTTGCCTTTACCCCCTCTTGCGTTGCGAGAGGTTCGATCTTTTCTTGGACATGCAGGTTTCTATCGCAGTTCATTCAGGACTTCAGTCGGATAGCCCTTCCGCTGTCCAACTTGCTTACAGAAGGATGTCAGCTTTTGAGTTTGAGAGCGATTGCAGAGAGGCATATTTGATCGCCTCAAGAGAGCTCTCACCACCACTCCCATTTTATTCAGCCACCGGGATTGGACGCCTTACGTTCGAGGTTGATGTGTGCTGCATCCAAAACTACGCCTTGGAGCTGTTTTGGCACACACGAGGGTTGGTTAATTCCGTCTTCATGTGATATATTATGCATCAGGACTTTGGATGCCAGCACAGGTAAATTACCACTCCCACTGAGAAAGAGCTCGTTTAGCAATTGTTTTTTGCATTGGATAAGTTTAGATCATAACTTTGCTAGGCTCCTAGGGGTGTAGTGCGTTTTTACCTGATCATGCTTGCTCTTAAGTTCCTTTTGAAAAGACAGATTCCAAACCCAGGTTGATAAGGTGGATGCTACTGCTTCAGGAGTTTTGATTTGGACATCCAGGATTAGAAGTGGTGCGCATTAATCTGGTAGCAGACCATTTGAGCCGCATTGAGAGAGCGGAGGATGTGTTTCCTATTCGGGATGAACTTCCCCGGATGAGCAGCTTATGGCTTTTGCTTGATTCCCATTCCCCTCCCCTTACCCCTTGGTTTGCTGATATTGTTAATTATCTTGTTGCATCTGTTTTTCCACCCTTGGCATCTAGGGCTCAGAGAGATAGACTTAAGAGTGATGCCAAGGTATTATGTATGGGATGACCCTTATTTATGGCGTTTTTGCAGTGACCAGGTTATCCGTAGGTGCATTTCCAGATCAGGAGAATCCAGTCTGTACTTCAGTTCTGTCATTCCTCACCTGTGGAGGACATCTTGGACCCCAGAGGACAGGACGAAGAAAGGTGCTAGGATGTGGATTTTTATTGGCCTACGATTTTCAGAGACGCCTGGAGAGTCTCCTCTACATGCGAGCAGTGTCAGAGAGCAGGAGCGGCCATTTCTAGCAGGCAGCAGATGCCCCAGCAGCCTATGTTGTTTTGTGAGATTTTTGATGTGTGGGGTATTGATTTTATGGGTCCATTTCCTGTTTCTTTTGGTTTTATATATATTGCTTGCTGTGGACTATGTCTCCAAGTGGGTGGAGGCTATAGCCACAAGGACTAATGATGCTCGAGTTGTTGTGGATTTTGTCAGGTCTCACATCTTTTGCAGGTTTGGAGTGCCTCGAGCCATTGTTAGTGATCAGGGGACCCACTTCTGTAACCGGTCCATGGAGGCTTTGCTGAAGAAGTATGGGGTGGTGCATAGAGTTTCTACACCATACCACCCCCAGACTAATGGACAGGCTGAGATCTCCAACAGAGAGATCAAGAGGATTCTGGAGAAGATGGTGCAGCCTAACAGGAAGGATTGGAGCTGCCGCCTTCATGCTGCTCTCGGGCTCATAGGACCGCCTACAAAGCACCTCTTGGGATGTCTCCCTTTAGAGTGTTTTGGTAAGGCGTGCCACTTACCTGAGGAGATTGAGCATCGGGCATACTGGGCAGTTAGGGCTTTTGCATTTGGATTGGATACCAGGCAGGAGAGCAGAGGAAGCTTCAGTGCAGGAGCTTGATGAGATCCGCACTGGAGGCCCTATGAGAACTCTAAGTTCTACAAGGAGAAGACTAAGAAATTCATGATCAATGTATGCTAGAAAAGCGTTTTGTAGTAGGCCAAAAGTGTTGTTTGTTAATTCTAGACTTAAGCTCATGCATGGGTAAGCTTCGTTCTCGTTGGATTGGACCCTTTTATTGTCACTCATGTTTATCCTTATGGTTGTTGTAGAGTTGAAGAGTGAGTCCACCAACAAGACTTCAAGGTCAATGGCCACCGTTCAAGCTATTTCATGAGAAGTCCCCGCTTTGGTTTGAGGAGACGGTTTTGAGGAGATGAGCTGGAGCTTCCCACATTCCCTCAAGTGCAAATTTTTCCACATTGATGAGGGAGTCTTTCCCCACTATTTATTGCATTATGTCCTTTTTTTCTATAATTTGATTATTTTTCCATTGAGGACAATGTGTGATTTAAGTGTGGGGGAGGAGATTTGTAGTTTTAGGACTCTTAGGATTGATTTTAGGAATTAGTATGTGGTTAGGATTATAGTGTTTGTGTGTAGTAATTTTTAGGATTGTTAAAAAAAATTGTTTTTTGCTTGTTTTACTGTTCAAAAAAAGAAAAAAAAATCGTTTATTTTACCTGTATTTTTGGTGTTTTCCATAGGAAATTGCTGTTGTTTTGAGTGCTTTGTCAGCATTTTCATAGCTATTCTCGTAGCTACTGCTGTTACTGTTTTGCTGTCTGAAATTATGTAATCGTCTGTTTTGCTGTTTTGCTGTGCGTTGTGTTTTTGCATTACTGTAGCTGCTGTACGTTTTTATTGATGTTGTTTACAGCATGAATTTTTTTTACAAGCAGTTTTGTTACAGCAGAATTTCATTTTACAGCAGAATTTGACAGTTATCGAATTTTACAGCAAAAAACAGAATTTTCGACAGTAGGAAAAATAATACATTTGGCATTGTTTTTCATTGGATTTTTAGGACTTTGTGTTGGTAGTGGCATTTTCATCATATTTGGACATTGGTTTCTTGATTTATGTTGTTTGGATTCATTATAATTAGTGAATAAGTTGGTTTTGATGATTATTGGGTTGAATATTTTGTGATAGAGTTGTCCTTGGTGAGATTTTTGAGCCTTATTGATGGATGGACCATTCTATGCTAGCATTCTCTCTTTTTCTTGTGTTGATTTCACTCTTGTTTGCTTGTGCTCTAGAACTTGGCTTGACTCTTTGATTTTCAACTTTGTTCACATGCATGTATTGAGATGATTGAGGCATTTTTGTTGATAATTGAGCTACTAGCCATATTAGCTTACCTTGATGATTTTCCACTTGCTAGCCCCTTTGAGCCTAGGATCCCATTTCTTGTTTTTGAAAGCGATTACAAGCCTGAAGTGAAAAAACCATGATTGTCTTGCCTTAGAGGATAAAGGAGACTTTGGAATTGTTTGGGAATAGGCTCTGAATGAGTGTGGGGGATTGTGCTTGAATTCTTATCTATCTCCTCTTGTGGATATCATATTGTTGACCTTTGGCTAGTTACAAAGAAATAAAATGAAAAAGGAAAAAAGATAGAAAAGTAAAAAAAAATAAAGAATAAAAACAAAGCTCAAAAGAAAAGTGTTAAAAAAAAGAGAGCAAAGAATAAAGTGTTCTTGAAATAGCAAAAAGGGTCAAAAGGTAGAAGAAAAGGAGTTTAATTGTATTCTTGAGATGTATGCTACTTGCATTTTCTTCTTGGATTTATTCCCATTGCTCCTCTATTCTCTTTGGTTTTTAACTTCTTATCCTTCATTTTCCCTACCTTTACCTTGGCCCCCATTACATCCTATTTGAAGTCCTCTTGATCTTTGCTTGCATGTGTTTCAATTGTTGTGGATATTAGAGTCTTGCCAAGCCTATGGTTAGTGCTTGCTTTCATGAGTGCTTTGAGTGTATATACACAAGCCTAAACACTTGAGAGTTGGAGAGTTTGTCTTGTGAGGATTCTATCACTTTTGATTCACCCCTTTGATTTGATTCACCCTCCTTGTTTGCTAAATTGTAGGGAATTCCATTCATAATTTTCTTGACTCCATGACTCCTTTGATGATGTATTATGCCTACTCCTATGCATTCCTGGATCTCTTGTTAATAATGCCACTTGTATTTGCATTGTGCTCCCTAATTGATTTTTAGCTTCATGTGGGTTTTGCCCGGAGTGCAAAGGGCAAGTGTGGGGGAATTTGATGAACACATTTTTATTCACACTTTGCATAATTAATCTTAGCTTGCTTGGACTATAATTGTTATTAAATCCACTGTTTTAATTGGAATTTACCAAATTGGGCTTAATTGGGCTTTAATTGTGAATGTTGTTTAAATTCGGATTTTTAAGCCTACTGACCTACCTGTCTTGTTTTGATGATATCTGGAGCTATAGGTGTCCGATTTGAGAGATTCCAGTGGCATTGGAAAGCTAACTTCCGGGGCTTTAATTTGATATCCAATATGACCATATTACCATGAAGCAATTAGGAGCAGTTGCTGTTTGAAAATCGCCTACTGTTGCTGTCTGACACAAGTCCGAATTTGATTAGTTTTGTAATTAGTTTGTGGGCCTGTTTTAATTAATTTCGGCCCAATTAAGGCCTAATCAGATTGTTAGTGATTTAGGCTCTATAAATAGGTGTGTTGTTGAGTAGTTTGAACACTTTACATTCATTTTTCAGATTTTAGAAAAAAAGACTCTCCACTTTCCCTCTCTTTTCTCTCTTCTTGCAATTTTCGAATTTGGTTCCTCTTCTTCATCTTCTTCAATTTTCGAGTTTCTCCTCCATGGAAATGGAAGGCTAAGCTTCAAGGATTGTTTCTCTACTGAATTCACAAAGGAAATTGAGGTTATAATTTCGTTTTTCATGTCTTGAATTCTTGGACAGATTCTTCACTTTCCTTCTCCTAGTTTCTTGATGTTTAGGTTTGAATTTGAAATTGAGTTACATGCTTTATGGAATTCGAATTCTAATCTGAATCTAACTCACATTTTAGGTTGCTTAATCTGAAATGAATTCTAGGTTTGCTTAATTCCAAGGATTAGAAATTAGGATTCATGCTAGTTTGCTTTATTCTAGTGTGAAAATTAATGAGGATGCTTAATCCGAATTTGAATCTGTCAAGGAATTGAGGAATTTTTATAAACCAATGATTGATCCAATTTGTGAATGAGGTAGAGAACCAATTCGTTTTTCTGAAATTGTTTTCTGCAAATTTAAATTCTGTTTTGGAAATTAGGAAATTAGTATGAACAACAATCAAAATCCTCTTGTGTGTGTGAGTTGCTATGGGATTGAAATTCTGAATTTGTAATTGGATTCCTTGAGAGAGACGACTTTGGGTTAATCAACCTACTGCACTTTAATTCATTTTATTTGGTTGAGTACGGCCTCGACCACTGACCCTATCTTGTGTAAGATTTTTCCAGGGACTTTGACAGGACCCGCGCTGCAATGGTATTCGACTCTGACTCATGGATCAATAAAAGATTTCAATGAATTTAGCACAGCCTTTAAAAACCAATTCTCGTCAAGCTGTCCCTTCAAGAAAACGGAGGACAGTTTGTTTAGCATACTTCAAGGAGACGACGAGCCACTCAAGGATTACATCAATTGTTTCAACAAAGAGGCCATGCAAGTAAAAGAGCTGGATCCTAAGATTCATCTTCGGGCTATAATCAATGGAGTGAAAGAAGGCTAGTTCGCAGACGAGTTGGCCAAGTCAAAACCGATTGACATCGCCGACTTTAGACGAAAGGCCTCGGGTCAGATAGATGCAGAGGAGGCAGTCGTAGCCAAAAGACGTCTATGGGCCATGCTAACAAAACCTTTAGAAAAAGACGATTCATCCCGTCAGAATAACCAACAAAATAACAAGGGGAACAACCCACGAAAGAAAAATGGAAGGTCAGCCAGACCCGACCGGCCCCAATTTTTGATCACTTCACCCCACTAAATGCCAGAAGAAGTCAAATCTTACAGGAGGTATATAACTCGAGGATCATCGAACTCCCATCACCTCTTAAGGATACTCCCGAAGGGGTTGATCAGACAAAGAGATGTGACTTTCATTGCGCATTCGGACATAACACTTATGATTGTTGGACTTTGAAAAATCAAATCGAACAACTCATCAGACTTGGTCATCTTGGGAGATGTACGACGGAAGGCAGAGAAATAAAAAAGAAACATCTCGAGTAGATTATGATCGCAGAAGACAGAAGAAACAGAGATGAGTCTCCTGATGGGAACCCTGGTCCAAGCACACCTAGGTGAGGAGCTGGTTCCATTCACACTATATCAGGAGGATTTGCAGGAGGAGGACCTACCTCCTCCTCCAGAAGAAGACATCTTAGAACAATTTGTTCAGTAAATAGAATAGAACGCAAACAATCAGGTAAACCCCATCCTGTCATTTCTTTCTCTGACAAAGACTTTGCAGGTTTAAAGGACATGAATCAGGACGACCCAATGGTATTCCGAATAAATATTGAAGGTTGCTCGGTCAGGAGGGTCTTAATCGACCAAGGGAGTTCTGCTGACGTCTTATTTTGGAAAACTTACGAGGACCTATCCCTCCCAACAGACACTATTCACCCTTTTGATGGAAGCCTGGTAGGATTCACTGGGGAACGGGTAGAGGTAAGAGGGTATGTGAATCTCAGAACGACCTTCGGGTCTGATGGGATTTACAAAACCGTCAATGTCAAATATCTGCTTGTTAATGCTCTTACTTCTTACAATATTATTTGGAAGACCTACCTTAAATGCGTTAGGAGCAATCGTCCCCACTCCTCATTTAACTATGAAATTTCCTATTGATGACCAAAAGATAGGAGTTATGAGAGCAGAGCAAGACGAAGCTCGGCGTTGCTACGTAAAAAGTCTGGAGACAAGGAGGCCTTCCAGAATTTCTGACACTAAACTCAGAATCCACTCAACCGAGTTGAACCCCAGGATTGACTTCTCGGAGAGAAGACCTCAACCTACCGAAGAGCTAAAAACTGTTCAAATAGGCGATAGCCCAGCAAAAACAACTTGGATTGGAACAAGTCTTCCACTCGAAGAGGAACGTCAGGTAACACAGATCTTAAGAAAAAATTCTGACTTGTTTGCTTGGACCCCTGCAGACATGCCAGGGATTGACCCAGACTTCGTATGCCACAAATTAATGATTGAACAAAAGATCAAACCCATCTCTCAAAAGAAACGAAGGTTAGGCGAAGAAGAAAGAAGAAATGCAGCATTAACAGAATCAAAAATATTACTAGATGTTGGTTTCATCAGAGAGATTGAATATACAACATGGCTCTCAAATGTCGTCATGGTCAAAAAATCAAACGGAAAGTGGAGAATGTGCACCGACTTCACTGACCTAAATAAGGCATGCCCAAAGGATGCATACCCCCTTCCCAGTGTTGATCACCTAGTTGACGGAGCCTCTGGTTATAAATACCTCAGCATTATGGATGCCTACTCGGGTTATAATCAAATCAGAATGAACCCAGTCGACGAAGACAAAACAACCTTTATCATTGACATGGCCAATTACTGTTATAAAGTCATGCCTTTCGGACTAAAAAATGTCGGAGCGACATATCAGAGACTGATGGACAAAGTGTTTACAGAATAGATCGGACGTAACATCGAAGTCTACATTGATGACATGGTGGTCAAGACCCCAACAGACAGGAAGCATGTTGATGATCTCCAAGAAATTTTTAACCAGCTCAGAAAATTCAACATGAGACTCAACCCGGAAAAATGCCCTTTCGCTGTTCATTCTGGAAAATTCCTTGGCTTCAAGTTAACTGACCGCGGAATAGATGAAAATCAAGAAAAATGTCAGGAAATCTTGACAATGAAGAGCCTATCCAACATGAAGGAGGTGCAAAGGCTGGCTGGAAGAGTGGTGGCCCTATCCAGATTTTTATCCAAATCTGGGGAACGGTTAAGACCTCTTTTCAATCTATCAAACAGGGGAGTAAATTCCAATGGACAGAAGATGCGAACAAGCTTTCCAACAGATCAAAACCTATCTGTCACAACCTCCCATTTTGAAGAAACCGGACCCTGAGAAGGAAATCCTAGTATACCTAGCAGTAAGCGAGCAAGCTATCAGCGCAGTGCTGGTACAAGACAATCCTGAAGGATAGCAGCCGATTTACTTTGTGAGTAGAGCCCTACAAGTCCATGATTTAAGGTATAAAAAAATTGAGAAGGTAATCCTTGCCGTAATAATAGTCGCTCGGAGACTCAGGCCCTATTTTCAAACTCAAAGATTATAATAAAGACCAACCAGCCGATCAAATAGATCTTACACAAACCCGAATTGGCAGGGAGAATGATCAAATGGTCAGTTGAACTGTCAGAGTTCGGAATACAGTACCAACCAAGAGGACCTATCAAAATCACAGATTTTAGCAAATTTTCTGGTAGAACTCACCCCAGCTGATGAACAAAAAGAGCAACTTTGGACCCTTTATGTGATGGAGCATCAAATATTAAAGGTAGCGGAGCCGGAGTCATCCTAGAAGGACCAAATAATTTGGTTCTCGAACAATCCCTTTGTTTTGAATTTAAAGCAAGCAATAATCAGGCAGAATATGAAGCGCTCATTGCAGGACGGCTCCTAGCCAAGGAAGTTGGAGCGAGCTGTATAACCGTCTTCAGTGACTCACAGTTGGTCATAGGCCAGGTTGGAGGAGAATATCAAACAAGAGATCCTAACTCTCCAGATATTTGAATAAGGTGAAAAGATTAGTAACTAACTTTGCAGGCTTCAAAATTCAGCACATAACTAGAGAGCGAAACCTGAGAGCCGATCTGTCATCCAAGCTCGCGAGTACGAAAAACCAGGATGCAACAAGACAGTTATACAGGAAACCGTACAAAAACCAAGTATCGACGAAGATTCAAAGGTAATAAACATCACCACTTTGGTCAGAGCAGAGCTAGAACAAACAAGCCACTTCACTGAATAAACACCTCATAGCTTGGGAGGATTATGATACGCTCGGACCGAGAAGATTCCACACAAGACCTGGCGCGCAAATAGTCGGATTCATGGCCCAACGTAAGGAGGAAAATTAGACAGAAAAGGAAAGAGCTGATATTAAGCAATCTGATAGCAGGATCAACGCATGTTGTCTCCAGTCAGCAAATCACGCCATAAATGGGAAGATACCCCCAGCACCTAAAAGGAGGGGCACAAGCAGCATTAGGACACACACTAGCTTCTTCACTTAGCCTGGTTGTACTCCCATGAGTAGAATTTAGGCTTTGTAAGAACAGTCTCCTTGAGGATCAAGAAAACATAAATTGAACTATACAAGGTTGACACATTCCATGCCCTTGTGTTCAATTAGATATTTGGACAAAGGGACAGATCATATAAATTATTATCATAAATAGGATTCGTCAAAGTTGTTGACAATCTCAATATTTGGTTAGTGATGTATGCTAGATACTGCTCACTATTTATGATATTAAATATAAAAGGGTTTATTTTAATATCATAACCAAATATTAAAAGCCTATTGGGTCACACGCATCAACAAGACACTAGGAAAAGATAATAATTCTAATTTGATTAGAATTAAACATAATGGGCCAGACCCATATAGTTAGGGTTAATAGAGTGAGGGGTTAAACCCTAGCCACCACTCTATAAATATAGCACAATATGCATTACCCTATACAGATGAGCAATCGCTCTTACTCTCTAAACGCTACTAGCACAGTTGAGGAGGTTTCCTAGTTTGGCTGTTGGCGTGGACACCTCTAGAGACGCTGGCTGCTATTGCCTCGTTTACAATCCTCATAAGGTATGTCATTATGTTTCATGCCTTTTATGCCTTAATTTGTGTCTTCGCATTAACGATCATAACAAGGGAGGGAATCCATTTATTCTGCTGCACCCTGACCACATGCTTGATTCCCTTCAATTGGTATCAAAGCTTTGGTTTGCGATAAAACATTTAGGCCTTTAATCGATTTAAATATGTTGATATTCTGTTTTTTTTGTTTAAAGCATAGAATATTAGTTGATCGCTATTATCTGCGCTTCACCTGCGTTGGGCGCAAGTGAAGCGCAGCAAACAGGATCTCAAAACTGGAACCTACACACAGGGTTTGATTCTGACACATGCGCTTCACTCACGCTGAGCGCAAGTGAAGCGCAAATGAAGTGCGAGTGAAGCGCAACTTAAATAATTTAAAACTGGAACCTGCACTTCACCCACGCTGGGTGCAGGTGAAGCGCAGGTGCGCGTTGCAGTTATATTGTTTCCGTTATTGATTGTTTTGTGTGCGATGTATATATATTTATATGTTCTGGTTTTAGAGGGTCCCGTGGGGAACATGAAGAGTTCATGTCTTGGGCGTCAAAGTGAGTTTTAGATCTTGTAGTTTTGTAATCCAGGTTTATGAAATTTTGCTTTTTCTATTTGGATTTTCGGATTAATAATTTTTTATTTTCAGAAATCTGAACCTATATGAGTATCAATCTACGAAATGTTATTCTCCTTTGAAAGCATTTATAGGAACAATATGCTTGCTGATTCTCTCATTTTCTTCAACGTTCGCATTCCACAAGTTAATCCCCTACAATTTCTTACTAGGAACATGAAGAGTTCATGTCTTGGGCGTCAAAGGGTTCAATTGTTGAAACCTTGCCTTGACTCAAATATTGGTTGCGATAAACATGCCACTTATCACCCTGACCACATGCTTGATTCCTTCAGGTAGAACCCCTGAGTGTCGTTGTTAGGGGTACCGTTTGGGTGTCGGAGCTAATCTGACAATCGTAGTAGAGATCGGTGTATATTTTAAAGGGTAGTGGATGGTAATAGGCGTGCTAACTAGCGGTGTGAGGGAATTCTCAACTAAGTAGAACTATATAGTTGCACTACAGGTCCACTCAAGTCTTATCACTAGGTCGGTAGAGCATAATTCCATTTGTGCACTATAGAAGGGATGATCGGATTAGGTCGGGAAACTTGGGGCACAATCTAGTCGATTAGAGACCACAGAGTGCATGTATCACTGATTAGGTGGTGTTTCACACAAGAACTTAGAGTTAGGTCCGTTAGGGAGACTCTAGCATGTGGAGGGTGGGAGCACTAGAAGGACATGGAATTATAAGGGGTTTATGAGGGTGAAGTAGAGGGACTAAGGATGAATGAAGAAATTTTGAGGACAAAATTTATTTAAAGGGGTAGAGTAGAATGTAACATCCCAAAAATTAGAATCTAGAAATACCATCGAACCTTAGGCTGTGAATCCAGCCAAGGAAAGGGAGGTTAGATGTAGTAAGAGAACTTGGGGGCTTGAGTGTGAATTTCGATGAGAAGTAGGGAATGTATTAGGAACTATGAGTTTTAAGATAATTTGGAAGTGAAACCAGGTGTTAAGCCAAACATAATTGTAGAACAAACTTAGAAGAAATCACACCTTAAGACGGAGAGGATTATAGGTATAGAGGTAAGATCGAAAGTAGGGCATTGAATGAGGATTTCGATATAGGAGGAAGGGATTAGTTAGAGGATTGACGGAGATGAGGGAAGAGATTCAGATGAAAGAAATTAAGTTAGAAAGAGGATATACATTAGGAATAGAGGGGAGAAGGGAGTAAAAGTGAAGAAAAGAAGAATTTGCATTTAGGTAAGCTCGCTCAAGCAAGCAAGGGCTCGCTCGAGCGAGGGATAAGGTAAAGAGGGGGAGTTTCTGAGTTGAGGCTCGCTCAAGTGAGCAAGGCTCGCTCGAGCGAGAACCCCTACAGCATCAGGGGATGCTCTCTGACTTCGGGCTTGCTCAAGCGAGCAGAAGATCAGAATCATACTCAACCAAAATGCGCTCATAATTCAACTCCTTCGCCACAAGCAGCGCAATAAGAATTCCCCAGAGCTCTATCATGTTTATAGTTGCACTCCTAATATTTCTCACAAATCCCATTTTCCAGTGCCTAGTAATATCCCTGAAAAATCCTCCACACGCTGCTTCTCCAGATAGATGCCTCAGGGAACCATCAGCGTTGCATTTCATAAAGTTTTCTCAGGGAAAGTTCCATCTTATATGTTTGACAGTAGTACTCAGAGATGACTTGGACAACTTAGCAGAATTTATAGCTACATGGAATTCATTAGACTTGAAAATAATCTGCTGGATTAGACTGCTATCAAATTGGTTCTTATTGTTAAAAATATAGTCATTTCTAGAGGACCAAAGAGTACAGATTGTGCTCTCCAAATACGATGAGAAGGACTAATACAATTATCAGCATCCAGGTGGTAAGCCAATTTGGTAGAAAACATGCCATTATTTTTAAGGACCCAAATTAAAATATATGTACTAAGCTGGTCCTGAGGAGGAAGTGTAGATGCATATACTTGTAGATTATATATGCAGGTTTTGATGATGCCAATAGAAAGAAAATAAGTTCACAAGATTGACAAAAAGAATTGGCAAAGAAAGAGAAAGAGAAAGGCAAGGAGCAAGGTCAATGCAAGATCAAGACTACAAGTGATGTTAGATAAGTATTAGTCTAGTTAGATAAAGTGTTAAAAGAATTCTGGACTTGCAAGTAATTTGGCCTTTAAAATAAAGTTTATGCAAAAACTGTTTTATGAACCAAATTAAGTTCAAAATAAATATTTTGAACTGGTAATCGATTACCAGTTGGATTGTAATCGATTACCAGCAAGCATTCAATTTCTGGAACGAAATTTGGTTCTGGTATTGATTACCAGATGCTGTAATCGATTACTAGTGTGCAGAAATTCAAATTTCAGACACAACGTTTCATAAACCATTTGAATTTTTAAAGGTGTAATCGTTACCACTTCCTTGTAATCGATTACCAGCGTGATTTTTCTGAAAATTACGAAGAGACACAATTCCTTACCAAAGGATACAAAGCTTCAATTATTCTATTATAAATATGTGTCTCCATTTCAAAAAAAAATTAGGAGATTACAATGTGAAATAACAAAAGTGAGAAATCTCTTTAAGAATCGTCTTGGCCAAAACACTTGCAAATTATTAAGGATTCTTATAGGTTCTTCAAGTTGTAATATCTACTCTAAAAAGAGAGTTCACTTGTACAAAATTCATTTGTTACTGTGTGATTGAAGAGAGGGTGCCTCTCGTGTATTGTGGGTGAATCTCAACACAAGGGAAGGGTTCCAAGGTGTTGGAGGATTCATCATTTGTAAAGAGTTTTACAAATAGTGGAAATCTCAAGTGGATACTTGAGGACTGGACGTAGGCAAGGGGTTGGCCGAACCAGTATAAATTGAGTTTGCATTTCTTCTTCCCTTAACTCTTATTTATTTATTACAATTGCGAATTCATATATTTTAAGAAATAAGAGTGTGATTCATATTTCATCTTAGAAAAGCATTTTAAGTATAGTAAGGGTAAAATAAGTTAGTAAACGAAAAGAAAAGATAATTTTGAAAACTTAATTCACCCCCCCTCTTAAGTTAGTTGAGGCCACTTGTCTAACAAGTGGTATCAGAGCTTGTATCTTGTATAAGGATTAGAAGCCTAAGATCAATTATGGCCTCATCCAATTCTCTTTTTGGTGAAGGAAACTCATTTAATAGACCCCCTGTATTTAATGGAGAAGGGTTTCACTATTGGAAATCTACAATGCAAATTTTCATAGAATCAATAGATCTAAACATTTGGGATGCTGTAGAAAAGGGACCGTATATTCCTTCAATGCAATTAGGAGAAGAAGTAAAAATAACCTAGAGATCAATGAAGTGAAGATGATAAAAGAAAGTTCAATATAACTTATAGGCTTAAAAACATAATTGCATATGCATTAGGCATATATGAGTTCTTTAGAGTTTCAAATTGCAAAAAATGCAAAAGAAATGTGGGATACATTAGAAGTAACTCATGAGGGAACAAGTGATGTTAAAAGATCTAGAATAAACACCCTCACATGATATGAATTATTTAGGATGAATCAAAATGAGAGCATACAAGACATGCAAAGAGATTTACTCATATTATTAATCATCTGTATCTTTAGGAAAAAATTTTCCAAATGAGGATCTCATTAACAAAGTCTTAAGATGTTTGAGAAGCAATGGGAACCAAATGTGACCGCAATTGCAGAATCAAAAGATCTCACAACCATGTCTCTTGCTTCATGTTTGGGAAACTTCAAGAACATGAATTGGAACTATTGAGACTAGAATGTCCAATCTATAAAAGAAAAATAGAAAAATCCAACAAAGAAATATTGGATGATAATGACATGACTCTAGTGACTTAGAAAATGAAGTTGTGAACTTGGGACTCATGGCCAGAAATTATGATAGTGAAGAAGAGGAAACATCTTCTAAACAATAATGCATCCATCTCATTGATGAATTACAAGAAGCATTTAATGATTTACATAAAGAACCTTTTAGGTTAGCAAAACTAGTTTCATCTTACAAGAAGACTACTACAAAACTTGAGAAAGAAAAATTTCTAAATTAAATGAAGAACTAGAATCTTAGAAATGAACTTAAATTAGTAAATTCTAAAAATAAAAATCTATGTTCTATCATAAATTTAGAAAATAACAAAGAAACTCATCCATGCACATCATTCCAAACACATAAAGATGAAATTAAAAGTTAAATACTGCACTTGCAAAATTCACCTTGGTAAAAAATAACTTAGATATAATATTAGGAAACCAAAGATGTGTTTTTGATAAGCTGGATTAGGATATGATCCTTCAAAGCAACAAATGCTTTTCAAAAATTTCTTTATCTCACATAACATGTCTAATAGTCCATTATTAAATTAACTATTATGTGGATATAGAAAGGGACATAGTGCATATACTTGTAATATAAGAAAGAATGGTGTTCAAAATGGACACATGATTTGGGGTTCAAAAAAGTACCTTACCCAAAAACTAACATTCGGACCCAAGATGATATGGGTACCAAAGTTAAGATGTGTTGTAGGTGTGCTGATGGCAAGGCACTCTCAATGGTAACTTAATAGTAGATGCTCCAAGCAATGAAGGGAGATACTTCAAAGCTTATCGACATTACTCCCAAAAACAATGGACATGCCATTATGGAGACAACAACAAAGAAACCAACATGGATCTTTCAAGAGAGTAGAAAACTTTAAAGAGATCATCTCTTGACAACATCATTGGAGAATTTTCAAAAGGGGTAACAACTAGACTCTCCCTTAAAGATATATATGGCTTTTGTTTATAAAATTGAAATAAAAAAAGGTATTGATGAAACCTAAAGGTGAACAATGGATTATTGTTATACAAGAAGAGTTAAATCAATTTGAAAGAAATCATGTATGAAACTAGTTCATAGACCAAGTGATCATTCAATTATAAGAACAAAATGGGTATTGGAAATAAATTAGAAGAGAGTTAGGAATCTTAGATTTCTCTAAATTAAACGCCTAAAATTTTTTAGATATGAAAATTTTTTTACTTGGCATAATACACTTTTGGCTAATACTTTATTACTTGTGGTATATCTTGTTTGATGCTCTTTGATTATTTTTTATGATGCCAAAGGGGAGAGAAAGGGAAAGAAAAAGACTTTATGTTATGAGTTTATGTTATGAGATTTTAAAGTGTTTATCTGGGGAGAGAAAAGGAAAGGAAAGACTATGAAAATTTTTTATCCCCAAAATATTTCTAGAAAGAAAAAAAAGAGTTTTGTCCCCAAATATTGTTAATATTGTTTATCCCTAAAATATAGCATTGTTTCTAAAAAGACAAATACTAAGGGGGAGACTAAAGGGGAAATGATCAATATATGATACTTGAAATTACCTTTTCTTTCTTCCCTTAAAGATGGTTGTCATCATCAAAAAGGGGGAGATTGTAGATGCATATACTTGTAGATATATATTGCAGGTTTTGATGATGCCAATAGAAAGAAAATAATTTCACAAGATTGACAAAAAGACTTTGGCAAAAGAAAGAGAAAGAGCAAGGAGCAAGTCAATGCAAGATCATGACTACAAGTGATGTTAGATAAGGATTAGTCTAGTTAGATAAAGTTTAAAGAATTCTAGAATTTGCAAGTAATTTGGCCTTTAAAATAAAGTTTATGCAAAAATGTTTTATGAACCAAAATTAAGTTCAAAATAAATATTTTGAACAGGTAATCGATTACCAGTTGGATTGTAAATCGATTACCAGCAAGCATTCAATTTCTGGAACTAAATTTTGGTTCTGGTAATCGATTACCAGTGTGCAGAAAATTCAAATTTCAAATTTCAGACACAACGTTTCATAGACCATTTGAATTTTTAAAGGTGTGTAATCGATTACCACTTCCTTGTAATCGATTACCAGCGTGATTTTTCTGAAAATTACGAAAGAGACACATTCCTTATCAAAGGATACAAAGCTTCAATGTTCTATTATAAATATGTGTCTCTATTTAAAAAAATCAGGAGATTACAATGGAAATAACAAAAAAGTGAGAAATCTCTGTAAGAATCGTCTCTTGGCCAAAACACTTGCAAATTATTAAGGATTCTTATAGGTTCTTCAAGTTGTAATATCTACTCTAAAAGAGAGTTCACTTGTACAAAATTCATTCTGTTACTGTGTGATTGAAGAGAGGGTGCCTCTCGTGTATTGTGGTGAATCTCAACACAAGGGAAGGGTTCCAAGGGTTGGAGGATTCATCATTGGTAAAGAGTTTACAAATAGGGAAATCTCAAGTGGTACTTTACGGGCTGGACGTAGGCAAGGGTTGGCCGAACTAGTATAAATTGAGTTTGCATTTCTTCTTCCCTTAACTCTTATTTATTTATTGCAATTGCGAATTCATTATATTTTAAGAAATTAAGAGTGTGCATTCATATTTCATCTTAGAAAAAGCATTTTAAGTATAGTAAGGGTAAAATAGGTTAGTAAACAAAAAGAAGAGATAATTTTGAATAACTTAATTCACCCCCCTCTTAAGTTCGTTGAGGCCACTTGTCTAACAGGAAGGGTACCCAAGATTTCATTAATTGCCCAGAGAGGTAAATAGGGAGAAATTTCATTAATCTTCCACAAACCATTAACATCAATCATAGGCTTCACATTTCTATAGAGGGAGATTAAAGGGATATCCTGAGTAGCAACATCCTTCAGAATAGAACTGGATTTAAGCCAAGGATCACTCTAAAAAGCTATAGAATAGACATCCCCCATTTTCTATCTCCATGAGTTTTGAACTAGATTCCAGGTAGAGGTAATGCCCTGCCAAACTGAGGAACAATTTCTTTGCCTAGTCACCTTAGGAATGCAATCAGAAACCACACTATACTTGCTTTTACTATCACTTTACCCATAAGGCTTTAGGCTTAGAGACCAGACCCGGTCCAATTTTCATCAAGAAAGCTTTATTAAAAGTTTGGATGTTTCTGAAACCCATGCCACCCGAGGACCTGGTACCACAGGAATTATCCCAAGAGATAGAATGCCACTTCCTGGTGTCCAAGCCAGATCCCCAAACAAAACTACGAGCATATTTTTCAAGTTGGGTTACACATTGTTTTGGGCAGAAGAGTTGTTTGCATTGTGTAAGTGGGGAGGGTCCTAATGACATTCTAAGCAAGAGTAATTCTCCCAACCATGGAAAAGGATTCTACACGCCAACTAGACAATTTTTGGAGGGTCTTCTCAATCAAATAATGATACTTATGAGCTGATTTTTTGCCATGAATGATGGGCACTCCCAAGTACTTTCCCATCTCACTTATGAGCTTGAAACCAGATAGATAACAAGATAATGGACACTCCCAAGTACTTTCCCATGAAGCAGGTTCTTAGCAACATTTATCTTTTGGCCTGTGACACTACAGAAATAGTTCAGGCACTCCATAATAATGTCTAACTGGTGTGAAGAAGCTTCTACAAATAAGAGCATGTCATCTGCATATAAACAGATGATTTAAGGGAGGCCCCCCTCTATTAAGAAAGACTGGTTTCAAATCCCCATTAGCCACCTTCAACTGTATGAGATGACCTAGTCTCTCGAAACATAAAACAAAGATGTACGGGGACAAAGGGTCCTCCTGACGAATACCCCTCTGAGGTCTAAACTTCTCTGTACGTCTCCGATTGAAAAGAACTTGGAAAGAAGGAGTAGTGATGCATGCATTCCATGATAAGGTTGTAGAAGTTATCTAAGAACTGACGGTCATAGAGAGTATGTCTAATAAAATCCCAACTCAGCCTATCATATGCCTTCTCCAGGTCAACCTTAATACCCATAATACCTTTCTAACCCTTCTTGTAATGCATCGTATAAAAACACCTCCTGGGCTATTAGAATATTATCAAAAGTATGCCTACACGGTACAAAATTGGATTGAGTTGGTTGAACCAGCAGAGACATATGGTTCTTCAATCTACTCACAAGCACCTTTGTAATAGCCTTATACACCACGTTACACAAACTTATAGGCCTAAATTGCTTCATTTAACAGGGGAGTCCACTTTAGGAATAAGGACAAGCAAGGTGTCATTAATTTCTTTGACTTTCTGAGGTTCCTAGAAGATTTGACTGAGAAAAGAACAAATAGAATTTCCCACCAAATTCCAATGCTTTTGAAAAAATATGGGATGCAACCCATCAAGCCCAGGGGCCTTTAGGGGGCCAAGAAAACAACACATCTATGATTTCTTGCTCTCTGAAAGGTGCTTGAATGTTTTACATTTGATTATGATCAAGAAATGGAAACATGTTCTGATAATCCCAACTGGAGGTCGACTCATCAAGAGATAAAAGATTCTGAAAGTAAAATGAAGCCATATGGCTTAGTTGAGTTTGATCATTTACCAGGGCACCTTTTTCATCCACTAGAGCTTCAATGCGATTTCTTTTCCTCTTAATGACTACATAGGCATGATAGAAGCTAGGGCTGTCCAATGGTCGGGTTCGGTCGGATTCGGGCCTAGAAAGCCCAATCTAACATAAACCGACTACATATAGTATGTGGCCCATTTCCGTCTGTTTCTGTTAGTATATGCACTAGAGACTTATATGTTTTTGAAACATCCATCACATGTATCATATTATTTTATAAAGGCAATTCATTCTTTAAGAATACAATTAATGTCCTTAGAATAGTAAGCTCAAACTTCATAAGAAATTAAGTAGATGACTTGATCGTGAGATCTTATGAAGAACCATTCTTAAATAGTCCCTAGTCAAGTATCATCTTAGGACAAAGATGCATTTAGACTAGTATGTGAGTTCATTGATGATCACATCTCACGGATCATGGATATGAGATATCGTGTGCTCACATAGGTACACATTAAGAGTAATGGTGTACTGGACAGACCCACCTTAAGAATTTTGTATGGATTGTTACATAAGTGTCATGAACGTTTCTTAAATTGATAAATGTTATAAAGTCCTTGACCTGAAATCACTACGATTCCTACATAAGGAATTATATGTTTTAAATATCATCAAACGTTACTTGTAATAAGGTGATCATAAAGTTGGTATTTGGACATATAATAAATTATGTGGTGGGATGTGAGTGACCTAGATGGGATTTGTCCCTCCTATGTAACAGGAGTTATATCTGTAGGCCTCTTGATAAAGTGAGAGTGCAAAATGCATGGCCATGCTCAGGAGGATAAACATGAGATGTTTATTTTCTGTACAGTCTACTTGGGGATCAAGAAAACATAAATTGAACTATACAAGGTTGACACAATCCATGCCCTTGTGTTCAATTAGATATTTGGACAAAGGACAGATCATATAAATTTTTAATCATAAAATAGGACTCGCCAAAGTTGTTGACAATCTCAATATTTGGATAGTGATGTATTTCTAGATACCACTCACTATTTATGATATTAAATATAAAAGGGTTTTATTTTAATATCATAACCAAATATTAAAAGCCTATTGGGTCACACGCATACAACAAGCCGCTAGGAAAAGATAATAATTCTAATTTGATTAGAATTACAACCTAATGGGCCAGGCCCATATGTGTTAGGGATAAGTGAGTGAGGGGTAAAACCCTAGCCACCATTCTATAAATAGAGTATAAGATGCATTACCCTACACACACATGAGTCGCCCTTACTCTCTAAAGGCTACTAGCAGAGTTAAGGAGGGTTTCCTAGTCCGGTTGTTGTAGTGGACACCACTAGAGACGTGGCTGCTATTGCCTCGTTCGCAATCCTTAAAAGGTATGACCTTTTGTTTTATGCCTTTTTATGCCTTAATTCGTGTTTTCGCATTAACGATCATGACAAGGGAGGGAATCCATTTATTCTGCTGCTGCACCTTGACCACATGCTTGATTCCCTTCAGTTTCTGTTATCTGTTTGAACGGGTCTTAGGTTAAACAGGTCTCGAATAGCATTGGGTGGTTCACATGGGTTTTGGACGCATTTTGGGCTTAACGTTTTTTTGGGGCTTTGTCAAATTACAATTTGATTTTTTGCTTTTGTTTAATTTTTTTAAAATTCATTACAATATTCTTACACAGTTTAAAAATATAAGGCCCAATTACATTTATTTCTAAATTTTAAATTAAATTCACTCATATTTTAATTGTAATTGCCCATTAAAATTCAAATTAAATTAGTAAATTTTAAATTAAATGCATACAAATTCTTCTGCCATCCAAATTTAAATTAGTCTATTTTAGATTAAATCCATTAAGATTCAACAATCCAAATTTTAAAAAATTAAAAAAATCAATGTATCAAAAATAGAAGATTACACAACACAAAAAAAAATCCTCACCACACAATCACACTCCCATGTCCAAAGAAAAGTAAAAAAAGAAAAAAACATGACAATCACCACACAGTCAAACACTCCGCTCATGGCCTCTCACTGCCCCAGAGACTAGCCGTTGTCTCACCGCTCCACAATCTAGCCGCTATTGGTTGTCGAACCACCACCTCACCTGTAACAACAAAAACCACCATGAAAAGAACAAACTGAAGAAAACTAAAGATCAAAAAAGAAAATAAATAGTTCCAGAAAATAATTATAGATGAAGAAAAGCAGAAAACTACAGATAAAAAAAAAACTAATGATCTAGAAAGCCCATCCTCGTTGGCCGCTATCATGCATGACCCCTGTCCAGAAAAATACAGAGCCTTTATCACGCACTGTAATGTCCTAATTTCTTAATTCAAGAACAATCTTTGTTGGAAACACTATTCCCGAATTTCTGAAATTATTTTGCGCCATTTTAGATATCGTCAAGCAAATAACACAATTACTTAGGCAATCCAACGTTTGCTTAAGCTTCCACAAAATTCATACATTATTGCTTTCAATACAAACCTCATTCAAAGCTTATGGGACTATCCTACACTTTGGGGAGATATGGTTTATAAAATTCTTACCAAAAATCCGGCAGAGTTTCCCCTAAAAACTGGATGTTTCCAAACTCTACATCTTAGCCTGAAATCCATAAAGATCCAACAATACAATTTATAATAACGCAATATCGTTTTAACTACAACTAAGCCTCCATGGCCAATCTAAAGTTTCTACTATAATACATCATTAATCTTTTAATTTACATCTAATTATCTCCAAAGAATCTCTTCGACACTGGGAGTGGATGGGTCCACTACAAGAGCTCCACTTCCCTTCTGAACATATAGCTAGAACGTCCTGCATAACTAAAATATATCCCCGCAACGTGGGGTGAGACTACGGTCCCAGAGAGCAAATCATGCAGCAGGCAGTGTAGGGAATACAAGCAGATGCAATACACAAACAATTCACATAAATCATTAATCATGAACTCTGAAATACATATTAGCTCTGAAATACATGGTAATTCTAAAATATATATTAACTCTGAAATACATAGTAACTCTGGTAATATGCATGAACTACAATTCCTGGCAGTACGGGGTCTTATCATTATCTCTGGGGCTAGACCTGAGCTCAAACTACAAGGAACATCTTGAAGGGAATCAAGCATGTGGTCAGGGTGCATTAGAATAAATGGATTCTCTCCCTTGTTATGATCGTTAATGCGAAAACACGAATTAAGGCATAAAAGACATAAAACAAAGGTCCTACCTTTAAGGATTGCGAACGAGGCAATAGCAGCCACGTCTCTAATGGTGTCCACGCCAACAACCGGACTAGGAAACCCTCCTCAACTCTGCTAGTAGCGTTTAGAGAGTAAGAGCGACTGCTCATCTTTTCATTTGTGTAGGGTAATGCATCTCATGCTCTATTTATAGAATGGTGGCTAGGGTTTTACCCCTCACTCCACTTGTCCCTAACACATATGGTCATGACCCATTAGGTTATAATTCTAATCAAATTAGAATTATTATCTTTTCCTAGCGGCTTGTTGTATGCGTGTGACCCAATAGGCTTTTAATATTTGGTTATGATATTAAAATAAAACCCTTTTATATTTAATATCATAAATAGTGAGTGGTATCTAGCAATACATCACTATCCAAATATTGAGATTATCAACAACTTTGACGAATCCTATTTATATGATAATTTATATGATCTGTCCCTTTGTCCAAATATCTAATTGAATACAAGGGCATGGAATGTGTCAACCTTGTATAGTTCAATTTATGTTTTCTTGATCCCCAAGTAGACTGTACAGAAAATAAACATCTCATGTTTATCCTCCTGAGCATGGCCATGCATTTTGCAGTCTCACTTTATCAAGAGGCCTACAGATATAACTCTTGTTACATAGGAGGGACAAATCCCATCTAGGTCACTCACATCCCACCACATAATTTATTATATGTCCAAATACCAACTTTATGATCACCTTGTTACAGGAAACGTTTGATGATATTTAAAACATATAATTCCTTATGTAGGAATCGTAGTGATTTCAGGTAAAAGGACTTCATATAACATTTATCAATTTAAGAAACGTTCATGACTCTTATGTAACAATCCATACAACATTCTTAAGGTGGGTCTGTCCAGTACACCATTACTCTTAATGTGTACCTATGTGAGCACACGATATCTCATATCCATGATCCGTGAGATGTGATCATCAATGAACTCACATACTAGTCTAAATGCATCTTTGTCCTAAGATGATACTTGACTAAGGACTATTTAAGAATAGTTCTTCATAAGATCTCACGATCAAGTCATCTACTTGATTTCTTATGAAGTTTGAGCTTACTATTCTAAGGACATTAATTATATTCTTAAAAGAATGAATTGCCTTTATAAAATAATATGATACATGTGATGGATGTTTCAAAAACATATAAGTCTCTAGTGCATATACCTAACCATCTTCCTTGGGGACGTATCCCGCCATTACTCTAGGGACCGAAGTCCAAGTTTTACTCTGGGATTGGAGTATTAACAAACTTGAGCTTTTCCACCCCTTAAGGTGAATTATTCTCCGAAGAGAACCTTATGTGTCTGACCCAAAGGCCTATGGACTCAGCCCTTGGATCCTCTATTAATCTGTTGGTCTTAAAAGGCGTCAACGTGGTTAATACTCGAATCCCGACTACGACCACTACTTCTTGGCCCATGTCTGTATTGGAGTATTAACAACATGAGCTTCTCCACCCACCTAAGGCGAATAATTCTCCAAAGAGAACCTCCCTTGACCGAATCCAAGACCTATTGGGACTCGACCCTAGACTCACGTGAAATTAATCTTTTCTTTTAGATAGTTTAAACACATCGAGAGTTTTGCTGAACAAAACCTAGCACATATAACTAATAACATAGAACTCATGCTGGAATCAAATATTCTCATAGAATCCATGTCATTCCAAGCTTACAAATCTCCATACAAAAACCCCAAATAGAGCCCTAAGGCAATTCCCAAAACAAACCCTAGATAAGAAATTCTAGCCAATAACCACAAAGCAAGAGGCAAATACAAAATCAAATGGTAAATAATCACAAACACTACAAACAGTCTCAAGAAAGGGAAAGGAAAGAAGTGGGAGCATAGGGATTTCTCATACAAAATGAAAGTGAGGTGTGTGAGCTTTACTCACCTCTAATGGAGCTCAAAGAGAAGGGGGAATGAGTTGAGAGAGATTGGGGGAGGAGATCCTTGGCTTTCTCTAGCTCCAAAGCTTGCTTATCTCTCTAAGAAGTCTCTCTCTCTCTAGAGTGAAAAACGGAAGGAAGAATGAAAGAAATGAGCCCTGACAATGTTTTTATAAAGCTGGATTCGTGCTCTCTCGCTCAAGCGAGGATTTCTCGCATGATGAACGGGCCTTTTTATAGCTTTCTGGTCGTACATTCTCGCTCAAGCGAGGGTTCTTGCTTGGGCAAGAAAACCAGAAAAATTCCCCCTGTTTCTGCTGATATTCTCGCTTGGGCGACAACATTCTTGCTTGAGCGAGAATACGCCTGTTTAGAGGTGCAAATGAGATCGGAATATTATCGTATAGCATATCAAACTGAAGCCCCAGATCTTAGATTTCTAATCCAAGTGGAATCACCTCAACTGGACACCTATAACTATAGATATTTTCGAATTAGTGAGCACAGGTCATTGGGCTTAAAACTCAAAATTGAGCAACAACCTTGGTTGAAACCCAATGGGGCACACTTCACGTGAACCATGACGTAAATCATCAATTCAATCTAATTTCCCAGTTCCAATTCTCTCAACTTCCTTACTCACCTCTTCACCATGCCATCCTTTCCACCATTGGGTGTGACTCCTCCTAAGTTAACTCTACGGTCAAGTTTGGCTCAATACTTGGTTTCTCCCCCCTCAATTCCCTTACAACTCACAATTCTTAACCGATTCCCTAACTCTTGTCTTATTTTCACCTCAAAGCCCTCACAATTCTTAACTGATTCCCTAACTCTTGTCCTCATCTTATTCCTAACTTCCTTCTTTGCAAAGGGATGTTACACGGCACCAGCCTCCGGGTCGAGCAAGCTCGACACGACACGCCATCACCATTGGTCGCCTCACTATTGCAAGCAACTCGTGGACGCCGTGGACGAAAACAAGCAAGCGAAAAAGAGAAAATAAATTTTAGATCTGAGATGAGAAGAAGAAGAAGAAAAAGAGAAGGAGAAGAACTCTGAGAGGAAGAAGAAGAAAGAAAAAGAGAGGGAGAAGAAATTTTAGATTTGAAGACCACTACCTCGGTAAGAAGGCATCCCCAATCGCAAGTATGGAAGAGAGAATTAGAGAAAGAAAAAGAGAGGGAGAAGAGAGAACTCAGAGAGGGTTGAGGTGAGAAAGACAAAGTGAACGAGATAGAGAATAGAAAATGGCTCTTCAATCTTCAGAAATCAGAAATGAGAAAGATAGAGAATTTGGGAAAAAGAAAAAGAAAGGCCTACCATTAGATTTACCTCAAGAACGCATCATGACCGTTGAAGGAAAACACAATCCTTGTGCTCACGAATCTCCCACTCACAACCCTAGTTAAAATGTAAAATATTACTCTTATTTTTCCCTCTCCCTCACTTCACACCGGTTCCTTTGTCTGAGAGAAGAGAATCCGTCGAACACGAACGACCTTCTTTCTTCGTCTTCTTCCTTCAAGCGGCGAATCCCCTCCCTCCGATGACGTTTCTTCATCTTCTTGACGGTGTTGTGGTTGTATTCATGCGCAGGTACATGCTCTCTTCTCTGTGTAGGGTTTAGGGTTTACATCCTCCATTTTTCTACAACTGCGTTTCGTCACTGTCGCAGTTGAGGCACTTACCGGACAAACGTATCCGTAAGTCATTTACGGACAAGCATGTCCGTAAATCATATTTAGTTATTCCGGACGAGGCTGTCCGTAACATGTACCGGACAAGGTTGTCCGGAATACAATATCATATGAATTTTATAAGTACACTTCCGGACGACCTTATCCGGTACATTTACGGACAGCCTTGACCGGAATAGCTAAAAATGATTTACGGGCATGCATGTCCGTATAATTTACGGACCCTGTTATCCGTAAAAGTCAATTTTTTTATTTTCTTTTTTTTCATATTGTCTGAGTAATTTTTTTATATTCTTCATTTTTTGTAAATAGAATGTTGAAAAGAAGGGGTGCATCTTCTCGAGGCATTGAATCATCTGTAGGTAGTGGTCGCGGTGAACTTGTTGAGCGTGTAAGACCAACTGCATCTGCTAAACAGCGGAAGTGGTCACAACATGTTGAGGCAGCATGTTGAGCAGGAGGTCGAGATACCCCCCACACAGGAGGCTGGTTATGAGGGCGGTCCACGGGATACGACTCTTTTGAGGTCATATGAGTCTCATGTTGCCTAGAGGCTTTGGACTGGCGAGGTTGGGAGTGTTGTATTTTTTATGTTTTATTGAAATGTATAATTTATTGATACATTAGGATTAATTTTAATTTTCATACTTGTTGTAGGACCGAGGGACGTTGAAGGTATCACCCATGGCAGGAAGTTGAAGAGGCCAGAGGATGACTACATTCGAGACATTATAGATGATTTTGGCCTGGGACCACTGATTGAAGGAACACATTCCATGGTAGATAGGAGTCTCATATCTGCATTATGGAGAGATGGCATAGAGAGACATCCAGTTTCCATTTTCCAGTGGGTGAGATGACCATCACCCTAGATGATGTGTCTACCTTGTTGCACCTCCCGGTAACAGGGAGGCTGTTCTCCTTACCTGCCTTCAGTAGGTAGGATGACAAGCAATTACTGGTCAGTGCTCTTAAAGTTTCACCCGCTGATGCAATATCAGAGACTGAGATTACGAGCGGTGCCTATGTGAGGCTTAGTTGGCTTAGGGATGTATACAAGTCTAACATAGAGTCGAGGAACTTGAATGCAGCTGCTAGGGCATATCTGTTGCATCTTGTAGGTTGCACTATCTTTGCTGACAAGAGTGCAACAACTGTTAGAGTCACATTCTTGGAGTTGTTCAGAGACTTGAGGACGGTAGGTAAAATCGCTTGGGGTGTAGCTGCACTGGCATACTTGTATGAGCAGCTGAAGGATGCCAGTTGTCACAACACCCGTCAGTTAGCAGGTTACACTACACTATTACAGGTAAGTGTGAGGGTTATAATCTTTGTATATATTATAAGAGTTATTGTTGTAGTTTTCATGTTAATTGAATATTGTTTCAGGCTTGGATCATGGAGCACTTTCCACACTTTATGCACATTGAGAGGAGTCCTGATTATGTGGAAGGAAATGCCATTGTGTAGGAGATTGAGATCGCATCGTCCCGTAGGAGATGTAGTGTCCATACGACAGTATCTGGATCGTATTCGTCATGAGGACATCATTTGGACACCATATGTCTCATACAGACCTTATCGTCCATTTCATGAAATCTACTGGTATTACGATTACATCTGTTGTGGTAGCTCCCCGTTTCCTCATCTCCCAGATTGTGTCCTGTGACAGTATGGTCACATACAGGGCATCCCTCTGTCACCATACGATCAGTTCCTGTGCCTCCTATGATTGATATTCATGATCAATATCTTCATTACGAGGACCACTTACTGGATGCGGGTAGGAGAGGGTCAGTTGTGACACATGCTGGGGAGTTCATTCATGGATATTTAGATTGGTTTCGCACAGTTTTCACATCCATATATCATACCACATCAGGAGAGAGTCCATCACCCTTTGCCTCCCACACTTCCGGTATACAGGGAAGAAGGTACATCCACAGGGACGCAAGGTTCCACTGCTCATGAGGTATAAATTTCTTGCCTTGTTAATAACTACAAATTGTAAAGTTTTGTAATTTTGAAAAATATTGATGTTTGTGCAGGTTCTTTATTAGGGTATTACTCAGAGACTCGAGGCCCTATTGAGGACGGATATGTACACAGCAGGGTCGGATGGTGAGAGGCTAACCCATAAGGCGTTGAGAATGGCGCAGGTGGGCAAGCAGGACCTTTGCACAAGGATCTCACGCACCTACCAGCGCAAAAGGAGGGGTGGGGACGGGTCGACCTCTTAGATATTTATTAGTATTATGGTTATTACTTATGGTGTATGGACGAATTATTATTATTATTACGCTTCTTGCTTAGGCAGTATGGACTTATATTTATTAGTGTTATGGTTATTACTTATGGTGTATGGAAGGATATTTATTAGTATTTAGTTAGTTGTAGTTGTTCAGTCATTATATCTTTCTGGGTTTATTTAAAATGAACCAATTACGTGAAATAGTAAAATGAGTTTACATTAAATCAATGAAGGAAACTGATCTATCAAAGTCACCTGTTTTTTGCATCTAGGGATTTGTACAAAAGAATCTGGGTGTCGTGAAGAACTTTCCTGTTGTGAATGCATGGAATCCACATGCTCAAACAATGAGGGCTCACGCTTTGTGGAATATTTGGATTTGCCTTTTCCCTTCACCCCACCTTTTGTCTTAACTTTTTCAGGAGGGGGACACATGGAAGTGGTTTCTGGATATGCAACTTCACGCATTTTAGACTTCAGCGCCACCTTGCCAGAAAGATCAAGTTGTTCAAATCTCCTTATTACTTCATCACATTCAGGGCGAACTGATAATCCTAACCAAGGCTCATCAATGCCTTCATAATTGAATGTCAGTCTCATCCAAATGATATGAACCTTAGTAATAGGAATATGGTTACCCATACAAACATATCTGTTATAAGAAAACCCATTAGTGTATTGATATAAGTACCAAACCAAAGCCACTAAAACTTAGAATTGTACTTGGAAAGTTGGCATGCACAAGGTAATCCATGTGTCTTTCTAAGAGTGCAACCACAAGCAGAACTATCAATACCAACATAGTTAATGTGTTGCTTCTCATCATCAATAAGAACCAAAGCATCACGTGAAACTAAACCTCTAAGTTCATTGTAAAGAGGTTTATTGAGCGGTGTTCAACAACCATTATGCTCCTCTAAAATGAAGCTTTAATTTCTATATGCTGAAGTGTGATCATGTTGTTCATAGAATCCCAACAATTGCATAAGTCACCTCGACAATCTTGAAGCATTTCTTCAACCTTGAATGAGCACTCTCAACCCTGTCACAACGGAAATTACATCAACCAAACAATATAGTGTCAAAACATTAAAACCATTGCATTTATATGACAAATCAAAATAGAACACCTATTAGTTGTGGTCGTTCCTAGATGCATATTCTTATTGATCCATGCATCTACAAACTTTTCTTTGTGGGGCATGAGCCAGGTATGATTCACATAAGTCCTGAAAAGACCCCAAGTTGAGCACACTTGTTCAAAATGTGCCAAATTCATCTCAAAATCAGCTTCTGTGGGTGAATGCATTAAACTCATCCAAACATCCATAATGGGTTGCCATTTAAGTGTGTTAGACACTAAGATCTTGCATTTGGCCTTCACATTCTTGGCAATATGAAATTGACAAAGTAGATGAGAAGAAACAGGAAAAACTTTCTCCACAGCATTCATCAATGCAATATCCCTATCAGTAACAATAACCTCAGGTGACACATCAGTCACAAGAATCATGCTTCTTATTTTCTCTAAAACCCACATGAAGTTATCTAATTTTTCTTGCTCAATGTAAGCAAAGGCCACTGAAAAGGTGAGTTTAGTTGAAGTAACACCAACAACCTCAAGCAATGGCAACTTGTATTTGTTGGTTTTGTATATGGTGTCGATAATTAACACAATATGAAATATATTTAGGAGTTTCATTGCATCCGGATGTGTCCATACAATGTCTCTAACAACATCAGAGTCTTCATGCCTTCTATGCCAATATACATAGTTATCTCTGTCCATTAACTTCATCAGGTTTTGCAACTCTGTCCGAGGACCCCTTAGTGCTGATCGAAAGGCCTGTCGAGCATTATAAATTTGCTTGATGGTAGTTACATTATCCTTATTGTGGTCCTTCAATGTCAGTAAGATATTCCTTGGCTTTACCATGTTCTTGGTCATGTCATTAAGTAAGGACAACTCATCAGTAGTCAAACGACTAGCATAGGCATGACCCTCCAAATTTTCTGCCACATCATGGTTGTGATAACCACAAACTACATTAAGCCTCCAACCATCACCTGTATGTACTGGTCTCCCTCTCAGCCTGAAAGGACATCCACATTTTTTTTGTACCTGTAACATTGCGGGTAAACTCTTTCTTGTATGGTTTATACTTTCCACTCCTTTCACATCCCAATACTAGAGTTGTTTTCCGACCATTCCCTCCCGCGTCTGACCTCAAATAACCACAACAAAACCATGTGTCCTTCCTATTTCACGAACCTATTTCAACAATTCATCTCGATTGCCAAATATCTAGTCAAAATAAGGTCAATATTAGCAACACACAAATCACCGAAACGTATGTTTCAAGGACATATAAATTAACTTACCTCATTTGTCGTAAAAGTGTTAGAGTAATCAGTCCTCCCATCCATAGGGTTGTCCGTCATATCAACCATCTGGGTTAAAGTCACATTTACATTATAATTTACTACCAAAATATAGATATATAATTATATATATTAATTACCTCTATATCGTTTTCAAAGTCAGTTGTCACACTGAATCATTCATAATTGTTGTTCCAGCAGTTTTCTTCCATTTCTACATATTTTCATAGGTTAAAAACAAAAAAACGATAAAATAAACAAATACGGATAAGAGGAAGAAATGGTAGGGACGCCACTGAAGCAGGAATCCACCCACAACAGATAAGTCCAATCGCCAGACGCCACTAATTCAGGAGAATTAGATAAGTCTCAAAGTATGGTTTGAGCATCAACCACCAAGCCTCACTCAACTCACCAATGGAGGAGAAATTTGGGCATAATGTCTTTACTTAAAATTCAATTGTGTGTAATACATGGGTGAAGGCTCCTTTATATAGGAGAGGAGAGGGGGTGGGGCGAACACTTATGTGGAATAAAGGGGAAAAATAGAAAAGATGGTGCAAACCCATCCTAAGTGGGATTTGATCCCATGCCCCTAATGGCTTTTAGCTAAGCTAAGCCTTAAGCCACTAAATCACCTAATTATGCGCCCAAAAATACATGGAAAATATAAGATGAGTGAAATTCCTATCCTAGATGGGATTAGAAACCCATGAC
Organism: Sesbania bispinosa; assembly: GCA_026901365.1. Lineage (NCBI taxonomy): Eukaryota > Viridiplantae > Streptophyta > Magnoliopsida > Fabales > Fabaceae > Sesbania > Sesbania bispinosa. The sequence goes on from QLOH01000033.1 coordinate 520,683, forward strand.
CCTCTACACCTCCTAGTATGGCAACCTACTAACCACTAAACCCATAGGTAAGTGGCGCCCCTAATTAATAAAATGACAAGGATTTCCTAATTACATCATAAATCCTAATTACATTGATTCCTACTTAAGTTGAGTCTTGTATGTTGACTTTGACTTCTTAGTCAAGGGTTGACTCTCATGAGGAAGGCTCATGCTTGGTTCAGCTCCAAACATTTCAAGCAACTCCAAGTTGATCCTAGCCATTAGCTATCAGTTTCAGAATACCACTGACATGATGCCATCATCCCCTCCCCTTAGAGAAGCATTTGCCCTCAAATCTGAAAATGAGAAAAAGTATAAGGGGGTGTAGTCAAGAGAAATAAAGAATGGATGACAAGGAAGAGAAGGTGGAGACTTCCCTTTAGGACTGTGAGTCTTTGCTAGGTTTTCAACCATGGACATCCGTGCGCAACCTTGGCCAACAAAAGAGGAAGACTCATTATTCCCAAGCATTTAGCATCTAGTGTTCATAACAATAGTACTTGGGAATCATGTGAGGGAGTTTTGGGGGAAGAAAGAGTAGTTGAAGAAAGAAGAGAAGTAGAAGAAGAAGGATACGAAATAGGAGAAAAGGTTAGAGGAAACTCCCTTGTAGTGTTGCTACTTCCTCCTTCCTTAATCAGCAGCTCTTTCTTGATTTCCTTCTCAAAACAATTAGGTCAGCAGTTTTGAATTGATGAAGTAAATACATGGCTTCCCTTTTATTTTTTTTGTTTCTCTTTGGTTTTCACCTTTTCTATCATCACTCTTGATGTTTCTTCTTTCTTTTTCTTTTTATCCTCACCTTCTATCTTAAGTCTCTTGATTTTCTCAAGTTCTATCTCTCTCTTCATGTGAGTTTGATTCTCACATATTTCTTGGATTGTCATTGGCATCAAAGTGATTTTTGTACCATCATGTTTAAAAGATATTTGATTAGAGTATCCATCATGGATGGCTCTCTTATCAAACTGCCAAGGCCTACCCAACAAGATATGTGTGGCATCCATATGTACAACATCACAAAGAACATTATCATCATAATCACCTATGGAAATAAAGATGAGAGTTTGTTTATTTACTTCCCTTTCCCCTCATCACATATCCAAGATAACTGTATGGTCTGGGATGGGGAGTGGTAGATAAACCAAGTTTTTCCACCATTCTTGCACTTGCAATGTTAGTGCAACTTCCACTATCAACAATTAGGGAGAAAATCCGTCCCTCTACCATGCAACTAGTGTGGAAGACAGTTTGCCTTTGTTCATCTTCTCTTATTATTTGATTTCCGAAGGACCTTCTCACCATGCATAGTTTACCCTCGGCCCTATATACTTCTTTCTAACTTCATTCTCTCCTTCACTAGTTTCTTTTTCCTCATCCTTACTTTGTTCATTCTCACTTGCACTAGTGTACTCTCCATTCTCTTTAACCAACATTGCCCTCCTATTTGGGCATTGGGAAGCTATGTGTCCCTTGCCATCACACTTGAAACATTTGATGTTTCTTGTGGAAGTAGAGGGCTCCTCCTTTTAGAAGGAGTGGGGTTAGAAGTAACCCTAGGACCCTTAGGTTCCTCCTTCTCTTGGCTCTTTCCCTCATCTTTCTTTAGGGTTTCCTTGTTCCTAGTTGTAAAACTGGTGTTTCCTCTTTTATAGCTACATTTTCTTTTTAGTTGAGTTTCAATTTTAATAGCTTGGTGTACCAAGTCCTCCATTTCTACATAAGGATGCAATTCCCACTATGTCCCTTATGTCGAAATTAAGTCCATTGATAAACCTAGCCATAGTTTTCTTCACTATCCTCAACTATGTTGGCCCTAATTAAAGCAAGTTCCATTTCCTTAAAGTACTCATCTACACTCTTAGAACCTTGCTTAAGAGTTTGGAGTTTGATGTGCAACTCCCTAGTGTAATGTTGAGGTATGAACCTCTTTCTCATGATGGACTTCATTTCCTCCCAAGAGGAAACCAAAGGAGCATTGCACCTTCTTCTTTCAGCTTGAAGTTGATGCCACCAAACTAAGGCATAGTTCTTGAATTCTAGAGAGGCAATCTTAACCTTTTCCTCTTCCCTATACCTATGGCAACTAAAGATTTGTTCAATTTTAAGTTCCCATTTAGGTATTGTTCTACATCATTTCTACCATTAAAGGTTGGGACTTCTATTTTTACCCTCTAAAACCTTGTTCCCTTCTAGGCTTTTCTTCTCCTATGCTCTCTTCTATGCCTCCTAGGATTCTCTTTCATAATACTCCTCTTTTTCTCTCCTAGGGGTTTCCTCATAGTAGTCTTCTCTAAACCCTTTAGGTTCCTCACGCCTCCTAGGCCTTCTATGCTCTCTTTCCCTTTTCCCTTCTCCTATAGGTATGGCTAGAGTGTCTCTCTCCCTCACTACTCTCAGCATGGTACCTATCTTCACTTCTAACCACGCTATATCTATCCTCACTTCCTCCTTCTCGAGAAGAATGTCTTCTCTCCCTCCTGTTCCCACTTAGTTCTTTCCTAAGTTCACTCATCTCATGCCTCATCATTCTGGCCATGTCTTGAATTGCATGTTGCACACTCGGCCCTATACCTCAAAGTTCTAGGTGAAGGAGGTGGTGAGTTCCTACTGCCCATTGTTAAGTTTTTATTTTTAAGAATTTGGACCTTTCCACTCACTAAGTGTTTACACTCAATGGAATGTTAGCACTCGTGTATGTCACTCTTTTTAGGCTTTTCTATAATGGAAAACTCTCTTGCCTCTTCTACTCGGTTGGAGGTTGGTTAGATTTTGCAAAGACCAACTTGAGACTCTGTCTTAATCCTTACCCAAAATAGAAGCGCACTAACAAAGAAAATACCTACTGAAAGCAGATTGGAAAATCCTAAGACAAAACAATGGAGTTGATATGGCAAACAAGAAAAGTTGGCACTCAAACAAGCTTATACACAAGAACATACAACAAACAAGACAAGACGGAAGAAATTGCAAAGAGAATTGTTTTTGATGATTTTTTGAAAAGAGTTGCCAAAATTTGTCATTTTTTTTTGAAAAACAGCAAATACAACTCAATTTACAGTATACAGAGAAATGAAAAGAAAAATTACAGTAAACTGTCAACTGTATTGTTGGGATAACTCTTTGGTTTATTTTTCTATTTTTCTGAATTTTTTTTTTGAATTTTTTACTCTTTTGGGGTGTCTTTTGACTTTTTCTTTCTTGTTGATGACTTTTGCACCCTTTTTTGCTTTTTACATACACCTCTTTTTGTATTTTTGGCACGTACGTACTTTTTGTATTTTTCTTGCCTTTTCTTTCTTTTTTTTTGTCTTTTTCCCCAACAGAAAATTACAGAAATTTATACACAATGAAAAGAAAATAAACTGTGACTACTGTAATATTTTTGGAATTTTCTGACAGTAAACTGGTCCAAATGGTACTAGAAAAGCAAAATAATGAATAAAAGGAAATCTAAAAAACTGTGAAAACGTAATGGCAACCTGATTTCAAAAATGACCAAAAAAAATTGCTTAGCACTTCCTTGTTGATTATACAAATCAGTACGGTCACAGAACGCGTTTGGTTCAATTTTAAGATTGGAATTAAAATATGAAGGAAAATCAACAATTGGAATTTGTTGATCTTCTTCCAATACTATGAACCAAAAATCAGCCTAATGGTGAGCGTTTTGCACAATCAAACAGGGAAAGTCCAAGGTAGAGATAGCAGTCAATTCAAATTTGCAATCAGAATGCCAATCAAACAGACAAACAGGAGTAGAAAAATTGAACAAAACATGAGCCCAAAAAATGTGCATAAAATGGCAAAAAGAAAGAAGGAAAAATTGCACAAAAATAAATGGCACGAAATTAAAGGGGGAAACTGAAAATTAAAAGGATGGGGAGGACAGAAATGTAAATGGCAGATGTAAAAGGGGATGGCAGAAAGTAAAAGGATGGGGAGAGCAGAAATGTAAAGGGGGAAGCGGAAATTAAAAGGATGGGGAAGACTGAAAGTAAATGACTGAAAGTAAAGGGGGATGGCAGAAATTAAAAGGATGGGGAGAGCAGAAATGTAAATGGTAGAATGTAAAGGGGGGGGGAGCGGAAATTAAAAGGATGGGGAGAAGCGGAAATTAAATGGCAGAAATTAAATGCGGAAAGTAAAGAGATGAATATGGGGGATGACAATTAATGGTGAAGGGGAGAAAATGTAGGTGAACGATCTTTGGAAAAATGAAGACAACAATGCCTCCTCTTACCACACTTCACCAACAAACAAACAGTTTATAGCAATTAATTGCAAGAATTACTCAAGAACAAGTATGAGCAATTAAGAGGCATTTAATCAAACACCTAGAGGGGTGGGATTAGCGGCCCAAAACAGCCCCCAAACTAGCAAGAAAGCAAGCAATTCAATCAAGACAAACAATGCTGATAGCAGCAGAAAGGCACCTCGGGCCCGGGAAACAGTTCAAGTCCAAGTTACAATTGAAAAGAGGGATGGAATTACACTAAATTGAATGAAAATTCTGCACATATAGGTGCAGCAAAACCGCGCCCAAACAGCCCCAATGTGCTCCAAAAATTGCTCAATCCATCAAGCTCTGATTACCAATCGATAGCCGGATAGTTGTAGGATCTAGAATTGAGCAAAAACCACCGATTAGAATTGAAAAACAAGCAATTAAATGCACAAATTAGGTGTAGGGCAGCAGCTAATTTGGGCGAGAAAATGAAGGAAAATAAGAGAGAAAGTGAAAGAAAAAGTGGAGAGGAAGAAATGGTAGGGATGCCACTGAAGCAGGAATCCACACACAGCAGATAAGTCCAATCGCCAGACGCCACTAATTCTGGAGAATTAGATAAGTCTCAAAGTATGGTTTGAGCATCAACCACAAAGCCTCACTCAACTCACCAATGGAGGAGAAATTTGGGCATAATGCCTTTACTTAAAATTCAATTGTGTGTAATACATGGGTGAAGGCTCCTTTATATAGGAGAGGAGAGGGGGTGGGGCGGCCACTTATGTGGAATAAAGGGGGAAAATAGAAAAGATGGTGCAAACCCATCCTAAGTGGGATTTGATCCCATGCCCCTAATGACTTTTAGCTAAGCTAAGCCTTAAGCCACTAAATCACCTAATTATGCGCCCAAAAATACATGGAAAATATAAGATGAGTGAAATTCCTATCCTAGATGGGATTAGAACCCATGACCCTCTACACCTCCTAGTAAGGCAACCTACTAACCATTAAACCCATAGGTAAGTGGCGCCCCTAATTAATAAAATGACAAGGATTTCCTAATTACATCATAATCCTAATTACATTGATTCCTACTTAAGTTGAGTCTTGTATGTTGACTTTGACTTCTTAGTCAAGGGTTGACTCTCATGAGGAAGGCTCATGCTTGGTTCAGCTCCAAACATTTCAAGCAACTCCAAGTTGATCCTAGCCATTAGCTATCAGTTCAGAATACCACTGACAGGATGCCATAATTTTTTACATTTCGGACATCCTTGTCCGTATGGTTTTGGGGAAATAAATTGGATTTCTACGAACATGTTAGTCCGTAATGATTTTCCGGACAAAGCAGTCCGTAAGTTTGCAGATATGACTTACGGGCATGTTTGTCCATAAAATCCTTACGGATAAACACGTCCGTAAACCTAAAAATTTATGTTCCCTACACAAGCAACGACGAAATTTATTTAAGTGGGTAAAAAACACTACCAAAATGAAATCACTTACCTTAAATGTTGCTCAAAATGAAACAAATATTTGTTTTTGTGGTATATTCTTCACCAATATATATGTTCTTCCCACTTGAAGCAAATCTTGTTGGTAGAAAGGAGACAAAGCTTGTCCGGTTGCACCGTATCCGACACTGTGAGGTTTTGTATCATCTAAGAGAAACAGTATTTTTTACAAACATTTATATTATAGACGGGTGAAACCAATAGGGGCAGTATGGGATTTTAAGATTTTCAAAAACTATGGGGGGTGGGAATAGCAAAAAAACTGGTGCCAAAAGTAAAGGCCTTAAGTTGAACAACTATTTTGAGGCTTTGACAAAAAAAAAAAGCTGATTTGGAGACTTGTGGTTTGTGGACATAAGTGTGATCCAAAATGACAACATGAGTAGCATTCTCCTGCAGTTGTTCCATACACTCCGTGATCATGCTCACATTTCGCAAATTCTTGACCTCCATATCGTTATTCAGCACAACAAAAGGCAACCCAGACTGACACCCGTTATTGGGAATCTCGCGATTTTCATTAGTGGGAGCAGCCACTCTCGTACTTGATGTCCTTTTCTGATTATTCTGAAAGTTTTGTCTCTTCTTCTGAGGCCTTTGCACTAACATCCAAGGACCAAAAGTTCCCTCCGCAGGCCCCTGAGCTTCTTTTGCACATGATGACCGCCATTAACGTTCTAAGGAGGAACAACTTGAATATTCTATGGGGCATCCCTGGGCTCTTCTGAAGGTTTTTCATTCGTTCTAAAGAGGACAGGACACGACTCCTTTCGATGGCCATATCTACCACAAGCAAAACAAACCATATACAGACCCTCATATTCCACTTTGTATGTTTTGCCTTGTAGCAAAAATTTGGAAAACAATACCTTACGAAGATCCACTTCGATACAGAGGCGGGCAAACTTGTTGGTCCCAGAGGGAATCTAGAAGGGGGTTGAATAGATTCACAAAAAAGCTTTTTCCTTTTTCTGAAATCAAAAAGCGTTTTTCCCTTTCTAATTTGCCTTCAAGATTCTTTCAAATTTGGTTTTCAAAAAATAAATTTTCAGAGTTTAAGATCAAATGTTTGCAGCGGATCAATGAATTTGCAGAAGGTAATTGATTACCAATTTTGATACAGTGAGTAATTGATTACCAATTTTGATATAGTGAGTAATTGATTACCAAGATTGATTACTCAAGGTTCATGATTCAATTTCCAAAATTCAATTCAATATATCAGCAAAAATCAATTACTTTTAACAATTTATATATATTATGCATATCAAGATTCAAGTTTATATGCCAAGAAACTTAATTCAAAGTAGGATAGAGATAGAGATAATGACACAATCGTTTATACTGCTAAGCCACAAAAGGGGCCTACATCCAGTTTAGATTTAGCACACCACTAAATCTGCTTTCACTATAGAATTGATTACAAACACCATGCACATTCAATCCTAAAGAAAGACTTTCTAACAAAGGTTTGACTCTTGCACCCCACAAGAACATGTTCATCAATGACACCCCCGTCATAAGAACATCAACCTTACTCATGACACCTCGTCACAAGATTTCAAACAAATCTCTATGAACACCCTATTCAAGAGATAACACAAATCAAAACAACAAATCTCTATTAACACCCTATTCAAGAGATAACACAAATCAAAACAACAAATCTCTATTAACACCCTATTCAAGAGATAACACAAATCAAAACAACAAATCTCTATGAACACCCTATTCAAGAGATAACACAAATCAAAACAGTTAATAAGAACTAAGTTTAGAAAATAGCACCTTGATTGTGCAGATAAACTCCATGAGTATATCAAAGCTTTCTTCCATTTGCCTAATCATCTTGGATTAAGAGTTCTTGAAAACTGCAGATTTTTTGGACATTGAGTATTTTTCTTGGAGAGAGATTCTAAAATGAAACTTGCATACTTTTTATCTATTCAACTCTTCTCTCTTGTTCTCTCTTAATTGATTTCGAAAATCACTTATTAAAATAGTTTCTGATTAGTTAGATATTCAAAAGTTTGTTAAAATCAGTTAAAAACATTTCAAAAACGTCCAGTATTATGCAGAAACTGTGGTAGTCGATTACTACCTTGGGTAATCGATTAAACCAGAGTGTATTGTTAAAGAACTCAAATATGATTATGCAGGTAATCGATTACCTACATCAGGTAATCGATTAAATCGATCCTGATCATGAATTCATGCAGTTTTCAGTTTTGGGTCAACTTAGGGTCCATTACCAACTGAAGTAATTGATTAAACCAGTGGCAAATCAATACTTAGTTGAGCAATTTAGCTACCAAGCTATCCAAACTTGAAAACTCAATCATGAACTCAATTTGCATAATCATAAAGCAATCATGGAAGAATTATCAAACACACATATTGCCAAAGACTAAAAACAAACAATACAAGTGTCACATCTATTGAAACTTGTTTGACACTGCAAAATGAATTGAAACATAAATCATCTACTTTCTACAACAAACCAAAACAACTAATACATGAGAGACTTGAGGAATAACTTGTGTCTTCCAATGTAGCTTAAGTCCAACAAAACTTTCGTCTCTCAGTTGTAGTCTGGCCCAAAAAACCCTCCCTAGGTTTCAGTGTGTTGGAGTCAATTTTCACAGTTTTTCCAATAGTATCACCTATGCGCCACAGAATAGATCTGTCATAAAACTCCATTGGAAAGTTAGACACTCTAACCCATACTGCAACACGTCTGAGCTCGTCTTCCATGGGAAAGAACTGTGGTTTCCATTTCTGGACAACCAGATAGTGCCCAGATATCATCCAAGGACCACCCTGGAACACCAAATCATAATCACTAGGGTGAGAGAACCGAACAAGGAAATAATCAAATTCTAAATCTATTAGCTCCATATCCCCTAAGGGATTCTACATTTTCACTAAACGTAGTTGAAGAAATTTCAATCCAATTCTCTTCACCAGAAGCTTGATAATAACCGAATACTTCCAAGCTTGGCAAGCTTGTCTAACTTCCTTATGAGTTATTTGAACCATTGGACAAAGAGGGTCTGAATGATCCCCCTCAAGATTTTCCTCCATCTCTTCATCACCAGCTTCAGTATATCTGAAGAACACTCCGAACCTCCCCCATTGAAAGCCCTGGTCTCCATCCTCAACCACGTTATCCTCTACTACATTCTCCTTGTTGGTCGTACTATCCACGTTCACCTCTAGAGGAGTCTCGGGGACAATAGACACCTCTTGTGAAGATACTGCATTATCATGCATCTTTGCAAATTTTTCTTACAATTTTTGCACAGAAAAATTGTAATACCTCTCTTGACACACAACTACCCAAGTTTCCAATACACCCAATGACTAGTGTTGTTGTTGTGCATATACCCAAAACTAGGATACCTAATTTATAATAATTTACTAGCCCCTTCTTCTTAAAACTATACGATGTGAGACTTTGGAGGAGACCCACATTGGACAAAGCCACAACATCTTGTGGATCCCGATCCCTTTTCATTATCAATTTTATGTCCTCTTACGAACTTTTTGTTTAGGTAATTTTTTGTGCTATTTTTTTATCCTAACAAGTTTGTACATCACCTTCTTGTATATAGGTAATTTTCTGTGTTGTTACTTTTATTTTTGGAGTATCGGGTCCCCAAATCTAGTGTTGAATTATAAAAATTCAGTGAAACAGGTGACATGGCCATGTCAAAACCCGACACAGTTGTGTTTCTTAGGTGACACAACGACATCAGTGTGTAGAATGCACACACGGCACTGTTTAAATTAACACAGCTATGCTAGGGTAGTTCCATTTCTTATGCATCTCTACTCACGTATATATGTTCAGTTTCATGGTGAAATTCAAGTTGCTAAGGGGGAGGATGTTACATCTCTATTCCTCATTACACCTTTAGATTTGCAGCAACATCGCAGACTCGAAGATCATAATCAATAGCCTTGTGTGAGTTTCTGTCAGCATGTAGCAAAGCAATCAAACCTCTTGTATGAAAAATGAAGAGCTATTACAAAAAAAGATTCCCACTAAACATGCTAGTACATAATGATATATACTTAAATTAAGCTAAAGGGAAAAGAATATCAGGGAGGGGTAAAATGAAAAACAAAAGTGGAAAAAAGATTCACCTGTACCTAAACTCATATTCGCCAAATATCAGCATTATTTTATATAATTACAATGGTCAACTTTGGCCCGCCAAATATACATATATTTTAAAATCCTACTTTCTTTTGCTATCTACAAGGAGATAAATCAGGTACAAGGTCTAGAGTGTTGCTTTTCATTACTTGTACATTTGCATTTTTCCCTGCAATCTATGAGTATCTGCAGGAGGAGAATGAAATTTAGTTAGACAATATAGACTCTGATTATATATGTTTAATGTGTTTATATTCTCAGTACCTTAACTTGTTCCTGCAGATCTTTAATGTACTCAACTGCCAAATCCAACATATCTGCTGTGCTTGTTTGCTGCCAAAAGGGAAGTATCAATTTATTAAAGTGGATATGAAGTTTCAAATCAAACATGTGATGAACTTGTGTGAGAGTGAGTTAAGTATCATACCTTGTCTGATTTTGGGAAAAGACCTTGCAGTTTCTTGATTCTTTCACTAATCCGTGTTCTTCTCACCTGAAATTTGCAGATCCCGAAATAGTTAAATCACATAGTATGGTAAAGTAACTGTAAATTTAATTTATATTTGTTAGTAGAGGTGGAATTTTACCCTCTCTGCAATGCTTCTTGGATGAGTGGCAAAGCCTCTTTTTGCTCGAATTTTACAAGGAACAGATCCTTGAATTTGAAGGAACTTCTCTACGGATGCCATTTTAGTAGAAGAGCTGGGCAGACTCAAATGGCGAGTCAAATCAGGATTTTGATAGGAAAAATCTGCTTCCTGATGACAACAATTTTCTTTGACTATGAAAAAAAAAATACAATTCGTTGGTTGGTACTTGAAAGTAAATTCACAAACATTTGTATATACAATATACCTGAGATTCCAAACCATTTGAAGCAGAAAACATGATTTCATCTTCACTTTCTGTTTTTTGGGCAGTACTACTACTCTCCCAGAATTCACTGGTGAAGCATGGCATTGGCATGTAACATTTGGAGCTACTATTGTCATTGACCAGGTTTCTGTTTGCTTCTAGGCTTTCGTTTCCATTTTCAGCTATTTGGGGCATCCATTTCATGCACGAGGATAGCCTAGATGATGCAGTGCCAGTAGCCTGTCCATTTGAGACATCACCGGCTTTAAAGCTTCCTACCCCTCTCAATGCTGCAATTAAACAAGTATATATTCATAACACTAAACCAAAAAAGGAAGGAATTGAATTACATTTGTTTTAATGCTAAGTAACTTGCGAACAAATCAACAGACATGACCTTGCTGTTGGTTTAGACAGTAATATCATACAGGAAACATGTTTCAATTTAAGAAAAAAAATTATAAAAGGAAAATCTAGAATAGGTAGCAAGTAAAGTAAGAGAAAGTGCATACATACCATTTTCATTGGAGAAAAAACCAGCAGGGGGAACTCTTTTGCCTAATGAGATTGGAGCAATTCCTGATACCCATTTTAGATTGAGTGGAGTTTTGTGAAGCCATAGAAGAAGTATAAAAAGCATTTGGCAAGCATTGAATTTGTTGTGATTGGTAAATTAACTGAGATCCACCATAAGAATAACCGCTCTGTTGTTGTTGTGTACCCGATTCCCCTGCTTCCTGCTTCACAGGCTTGCCTCCATATCCATACTCTTCCGAATTGCTCCATATCAACATTTCTGAACTTGTGGATGGAAAATTTGTGAAACCTTCCTCATTAATGTTGTTGTCAACAAGGCTTGCCAGCAATGAGCTTGGAGCAGAACGGTACCTCATTAGTCCAGAATTATGCTGCTGACAGTGTAGTTGTGGTTGTGGATGCCCAATACGTGAATCCATTTCTTCGTTTCTTCTTAGCTCCCCATCTGAGTACTTGAGATAACACTCATCTTGCCTTTGCAATTAACCTGAAAATCACCCCAAAAAATTCCTACCTAAGTAACTTTCCTACAAAATGTGAGCAATATGGTAGTATAATTTATAGTATTAATATTACCTTGTGACTGTGTATGATGACCTCATACAATTATGCTCAAACTTTCAAAGATTTCGGCCGAGAATTATAAAGAAAAAAACATGTTATTTTACTATAATGATTAACAGTACTTCAGCTCAGAATCTTTATTGAATTCTGTAATCGGAGTACTTTCGGGGACTAAAGCTCAGAAATCTTTGAAAGGGCAGGCATGCGTGCAACTCAAATTTTGGCGCATTCAAATCCAAAATTGAGGTCAGAAACAAATATGCACAGAAACAGGTGAAAGACGAGAGGAAGAAAGGAGAAGAGTTCAGTTCTGGGAGTAGAAAGCTAAGATTGCTGTCTTGTCTTGCAATTGAATTGTGACATATTTATGCAGTGTCATGTTCAGTAATCACCCTTATGCTTTCCATAATATAACAATTATACCTTGATGACTTAAAGTGGTCCATCGTAATCTAAGTCTAGGGATCCAACTTTGGGTGTGCACATTGAATAGTGAAAGGGATAATTATATACATTTTTAATGTGATTAAAATAATATTAATTATTAGGCTTTTGTAATTTCAAAAATTTAAAGTAGAAAACAATGAGATTTGAGTACTAATTTAGAGAAGTGTCTATTGTCACATTTATGTAACTATTGCTAGCTACTTTTATTTAAATTAAAATATCCTTTTTCCTTGTCATTCAAACTAATAATTTAGAAAAAAAAAATTATAAAATTAATTAATTAAACATACTGAAGTGGTGGCAAGTATAGAAGGAAGGAGCAATAACATTTTATTTTGAAATATAGAAGGAACAATAATAATTTGAATGCGATAAGTGATGCTTTGCTTATAGACCAAGCGACCTTTGTCTATGCATTATAAAAGGGCGATTGTGGATTTGCGGTGAAGCGAAATTGTACGGATGGTGTTCTTTGGTTGCCAGAAAAGGCACTACCTTTCTTAATTTTTAGGTTCATGCATTAACTATCCCCTAATGATTCTATTATTTAAAAAAGAAATCATCCTTTTCGTCAAGAATTAATTAATGGTTACAGCAAAGGTACCGTTAGGAAGGGTTGGTCATGCGTAGTAAACTATAAACTATTGTGATTTTGCTTTCTTTGTTTGTAGTTATCTAATAAGCAATAATCATATAGGCAATATTCGGAAGTGTACTGTTAAAGGAAAAAAAAATTAAAAATCTTCATTGAACAACTTAGTTTAAGTGGGAAAAAAAGAGTATAACTTTCCTTTCTGTTTTTTTATTCTTTTTCAAAGAATGATTCTTTTTAATATTATGATCAGGTGATGCTCGGGGCAACTTCCACATGAAAAAAAAATAGTAATTATATATGAAGTATGAACTGGTTACATCATCCCGGGAATGGCAAGATAAATGTCGCATTATGAAATACAATTTTTTGTTTACGAATATCTATGGGTGTTACAATTGCTTGTATTATTCATCTTTACATAAATATGGACGAAGAAACAAGACCTATTTTCCAGAACGTAGAAACAAAGAAAATATATGATGTCTAAGACATGTGTGCTTCGTCAGAAACTGTTTTTCCCCCTCATTTTTTATGTAAATTTTTGCTTGCACACTGTACCAAAGGATGGCTATTATTTTTTTATGTCCATAAGGACATTTCAAATTAAAATAAAGTAAGTCAATGATGTCAGAAAGGCTAAATTCAGTTAGGACCATAAGTTTCACTTTCACAGCAATATTGGTTCAAAGAAATAGGGATAAGAAGACAAATAACTTTTCAGCGAAGGAGTTCTTCAGCTTCCTAAAGCTGTATTACGCCTTTGATAAACCAATCATTGTACTTAACCAGATTTTACATATTGACTTCTATAATAAAAAGAAAGTCCAATATTCTGTAACTACGCATTGAAAATAAATGCTTTACCAATAATTATATTTTCGTTTTAAAAATGAGTTCTTTAAGAATTTTTACATATGAATTAAACAATTTTTAAATATTTAATTTTAGAGAAAATACGCTAACAGGTATTTTAAGAAATTTGTCAAGAAACCAATACTTTATAATAGAAAAAAGAATTATTTATTTTTTGTTTTAAATGCTTAATAAGTATTACCTTCATTCCTATATAATTATTTATTTAGACAAAAGAAACATATATTTAAAAATCCAATCATTACTCTTATTTTCTAACAAATAAATTTTAAACTTTCTATTTTACCATTTATCTCTTTAAGTACTATAATGTCTCATTAATTTTCAATAATAGAGCATTTATTAGCATAATGGTAAGATGAAAAAGAAATGTAATTATTATTACATTAGATTTATAAGTGAAAAGTTAAATAGAAATAATTTTTTTCTTTAAAAATAGACGAGGAAGTTGTATTTTATAGCTCTTGCTATTATTTATCTTGATTAAATTATTTTTACCCTAAAATAAACTTTTAATTTATCTGACAAATAAATTAAAGAATAAAAAATGAAAATTAATATTTTACATAATTTTTTAAAACATCAAATAAAATGACTTTTTCTCTTAAGTTTCTTAAAGCCGACGGATTTTTAATTTAGTACTCATAATTTGACTACACCTAATTCTTTCAATTGTTAACGTACTGCACGCATTTCTCGTGTTGCATGGCACTGTCAAGAACTTGACATGCATTTTATAAATACTATTCATTGTCAATGTCAACCCCCCTTATAACAAGACAAAGCAAGAACAACTGGATAAGAATACCAAGAGGTGTGAAGATATATACAAATCTTCATAAATTCATTACTGTTGCATAAAGCAATGCAGTGACAAAGATAAGAACAAGATTCAATGGACAAGGTCGGTTCTCGATACAAATTTTTTTTTCAATTAAAAATTTAGTGGTGAGGGGATAATGCCCCAGTCTAAATAGGGAAGGCCTCCGGGCTCAAAGAACACTTATAAATGTACTTAAATTTACCTTACTCAAAGGAGACTAGTGGGGGTTCGAGTCTGATCTATTAGATACGAGATTCTGTCTTTCTCCACTTAATCAACCCCTTGGGATTATACAATGTTTTAGTATGGGTGTGCAGAGGTCAGGTTAAAATATTTAGAAATGGAAAGAATTTATTGAAAAATATTTTTTATTTTTTAATCACTTCTTAAGATTAAATGTGGTAATTAAAATCATGAATATTCATCTCATAGTAATTTAAGGTTAAGAGTGTGTTTGGTAAGCCATTTCAGCTAACTGAAAGCTGAAATTAGTAACTAAAATCATTTCAGCTGTGTTTGGTAAGGTAATTTTCTTGGGTAACTACTAGCTTTTCTTGAAAATGAACTTGAGGTAGCTTTTTTGAAAAAGCTCCAATTTTCAGCTACTAGCTGAAAATTAATTACAAGTTTATCCCTCAACCACCCCCACTTATCATTATTTAATAATCAATAATGTCCTTATATGTTATTTTACCATTTTAAGCTAGTTTTACCAAACATATTAAATCAAATCAGGTAGCTTTTTAGCTTTCAGCTAGTTTTACCAAACACACTCAATTTCTTTTTATTGTATTTAGATTTTTTTTTCTAATTTGAAAAGAGAAGGAGTGGAGCATGTTTGAGGTAGATAAAATATTGACGTTAACTCATCTATCCCAAAATAGCTATAAAATTATAGGATAAAACATGTTTTTATTTTTTAAAATAAATAAATTTTGATTTTACTTTTTATCATTTTTTTATTTATATACTTGTCTTGTGTTTTGATTCTTGTGGATGAAGGATGATGAGTATGAAATCTTAGTGGGTTTAAGTGGGCCCATTTATGTTAAAGGTAAAAATAAATTATAAAAACTAAAAGTGAAACGTGAGAAGTAAAAAGCAAAATTTTAAAAGTAAAAAGAGGAAAAACAAATGAAATTCGGGTAAAACCCTAAGTCAATATAAAAGTCAACATAACACTTTTCATTGTAATAACTTGAGTAAATGGACACATATGGGTCATATAACATATGGGTCACTAGTTTGGGCCCTAATAATCATAAAATACACATAAAACTCTATAACGATAAAATAAGAGATTCATGATACACAATTGGGCTTAGATTAGTGTTGGCCTCAACACTAATTTAAACCATGAATAATTAAGAGCATAATTTGATAAAGGAGCCCATTGACCTAATCATCTAAGTTAATCAACTAATCAAGTTAGGTTAAAACTAATCTTAATCATCCAAGATTAATGATGAATAATAATGTGATTAAGAATTAATGATTATTAAGAATAAAAGAATCATGATTAACCTTAATAAAGTACAATTAAGACTTAACCAAGGATTAAGAAGATGATTAAGAATTGGTTAAGAAATAAAGAATCATGATTAACGCTAATCAAGTATGATTAAGATTTAATCAAGGATTAAGAAGATGATTAAGAATTGATTAAGACTTAAACAATTTTGATTTACCCTAATCAAGTACAATTAAGACTCCATCAAGGATTAAGAGGATGATTAAGGGTGGATTAAGGTTTAATTAAGTACCTAATTAAGGATTAACACTTAATTAAGACTAAATCTAAGTTTACATAATTGATTAGGAATTGTTAAGCATTAGTTATCTAAGATAAGACTTAATCAAGGTAGATTAAGCTAAGGTAAGGTAAGATAAACCTGAAGGAAGTAAACTTAATTCATGGAGATTAATTATACACTTAACCCTAATACATAAAGACTCAAGTTGGAGGTTACATAGTTTAACTACATTAGGGAGTGGATCCTATGAAGAATGAAACACTATGATACATTACTTAAGTGAGGGTGAGGTGAAATACATAAGACTTATACATAACATATAGTAAGTTATAAGGTAAAAGTGAAACTAAATCTCAAGTGTGAGAACAAAGGAATGTAACCTACCTTAATAACTTATGAATAACACTCTACGACTGCATAAAATTAATTTGTGATGCCTGGAAAGAGAGTGTGGTTTGACCCAATGTGCGAGTGAGTTATTGGAGGGAACTAAGATTGAATCTGTTGTGATACCACAGTGGGTGGCTGTGAATAAGATTCAGGGTTACTCTGCCAATGATGCAGAGGGTGGTGCTATGTGATAAATAAATTTGTGACATGCATCATATGCATAGTGACGTCTAAGGTGGTGGACCTTATGATGGGACGGGAAGCTACAAGTGGTACCTTGCGAAATGGAAGAGAGATGGTTGTGAGTGATACCAAGTGGTTACTTTCACTTGGCCTTGAGGGTGTGGACAACATGTCAGGGAAAGTTTGCCAAGTGGCATGAGTTGCGCCCCCATAAGTCGAAATTTCCTCAATATGGGTTACCCTGATTAGACTCTGACCATTATCATGATTAGTGGAGATTGTCCGGAAGTTAAAGTTTTGGTTATTTAACCAATGAAATCATTATTATTATTTTAGAGTGGTGGCTCTGTGTACCTGTACTAGTACGAACTATAACTCCTAATTGTTTCCTATGATAATGTTGTGCATTGTGGATGGTAGTGTTGTTACCCTAGGCCCTCATGCATTGCATGGTACTTGGTAGTCATGAGAAATTCTAGAGGATGACATGGTTACTTGCATTTCATGAGCATATTCGCACAATTTTATGATGTTGTGATTCCCTATGTGAATGATTGGGTATGTTGTTGTATGAATAGTGTGAATCCTCGTATTTGTTTACTTTAGTCATTATATCCTACACTAGTGAGTTCATGTAAAATCTTCTTACTCTCCTTGCTTTGTTTGTTGTTTGGTTGTGTCCTTTATTTTACGCCGTTTAGCTAGTTTTGGAGACGGGTCTGATGAACTACACGAGAGTACAACAGAGGTGGGTTTGGGACGAAACCTAGCAGGTGAACTCCACTTGTTGTTCTTACCATCCCCATGACGTTGGAGTTCCAGTTAGCTCTGAGTTTTGTGGCCTTCGCTTTGTATTTTGTTTTGGAGTCATTAGCATATTATTTTCACTATTAGAACTCATGCTTTATTTAGATGTTTGTAATTCTGATGAATACCTTGGATTTGGGGGATGTATCCCTACTACTTATTCTATCTTTTATATTGATGGTAGTTGTGTTTAAATTTGTGTATGGTTTATCTTTTCATATTGCGTTAGCTATCCCGCATTTTATGAAAATGGTTCATAAGGAAAGAATACTTTATAATATTTAAAATAAAGTTAGAAATGTTGTTGTAGGTCAACGTTATACCGGAACATGTTATCAACTATTTTTACAATATAAGAAAAAAAATCTGCATTTTTACCGACTTATATTTAAGTGTTCGCTTGTCACGTGCAATACATGTGTTCTTAATAGTAACTAGGGGTGTCACATTAGGGTCCAGGACTAGTTGGTCCTCTATTTTAGGGAGTTAAAATATACATCTAATTAGAAGAAATAAGAAGCTTTGAATAAAGAGTGGTATGGTCAAGGTTGACCAAGAGAGTCAACTCTCCTTGGTTGGTCCAAGTTGCACAAATTCCAGACTCCTCCTTATGCACCTTGCCATCACTCCCTCCCTCTTGAAAAGGATTTGACTTTTAAATAAGATTGGTATGGGACTACAGTGTTCAAGTAAAGGACGAGGTTAGTAGGATAGTTGTAGAAGATTAGAATGGATGACAAGGTACTGGAAATGAAGAAGTAACTTCCCTTTGAGTTATAGAAATCCAGTTGTGCCCTACTAACATGCAATTCATGACCTAAAATGACAAAGTTATGCAATAAGAATGATTTCCAAAATTCATGTTGTTGTGCATAGAAAAAATATCTTGGAATCATATAGGATAAAAGAGAAGATGAAGGATAGGGTAAAGAAAACTCCCTTATAGTGCGCAGGTCTTTCTCCTTAGCCTTTCTTTGGAGGTTCATCTCTTTAACACAACAAACAACATCAGTAGACAAGGATGATTTGAGTAAGATCATCACTACCTTTTTCCTAATATCCTTGGTTTTGTGCTTTTTGTTCTTATTTTGTTGTTTGTTTGAACTCTCTCCTTTCTTTATTTTCTTTCTTATCTTCTTCTCACCCTAACTTAATTTGAAATTGATCCTCACATATTTCATTAGGAGATGTTGGCATTAGAGTGATTTTCCCTCTATGTTTAAAAGTGAATTCGTTAGAGAAACAATCATGGATTGCTCTCTTGTCATATTGCCAAAGTCTTCCTAATAAAACATGTGTGGTGTCCATAGGAACCACATCACAAATGATTTCATCTTGGTAGTTTCCTATAAATAAAGCTACAAGGACTTGTTTTATCTACAACCCTTTCCCCTTCGTCACTTATCCAAGACAATTTATAGGGTTCAGGGTAAAGGGTGGTCCATAATCCTAATTTTCCTACCATTCGCATACTAGAAATGTTTATGCAACTTCCACTATCTATGATTAGTGAACACAATTTTCCTTCTACAATGCATCTAGTATGGAAGATAGTTTCTATTTTATTGTCATTCATTTTAATGGTTTGATTCCCTAAGACTCTCCTTATCATAAGCTCTAATCTTCCTTCAGCCCTTCGGGTAATCAATCCACCAGTTTCTTTTCATCTACATTCTCCTCATCACTATTTGTTGGTGTTGTTTCCTTAGAACTTACACTACTGTACTCTCCATTTTATTTTATTAGCATAGTCTTTCTATTAGAACATTGGGAAACAATGCGACCCTTACCTAAACACTTAAAACATTTAATTCCATGGGTAGAGGTAGAAGGATTTTCCTTTTGAACCTTAGAAGAGCTAGGGTTCAAATTTACCTTAGGCCCTTTGCACTTCCCTTTCTTGGGGTTTGCATTCCTCTTTCTTCATCACCTCTTTGTTTTTTTTTTTGGTTGGGTAACTTAGACTACTTCTTTTAAAGCTTCCTTTCCTTTTAAGTTGGGTTTCCACCTTTATGGATTGGTGAACCAAGTGCTCTATTTCAACATAAGGTTGCAATTCCACTATGTCCCTTACATCAAAATTTAGGTCATTGATAAACCTAGCATAGTAGCCTCTCTATCTTCAATGATGTTGGCTCTAGTTAAGGCAAGTTCCATTTCTTTGTAGTACTCGTCAGCACTCTTTGACCCTTGTTTTAGTGATTGGAGTTTTATGTGCAACTCCCTGATATAATGTTGAGGAATTAACATTTTTCCTCATGATACCTCTCATTTCTTCCCAAGTTGAGTCTAAGGGAAGTCCAGTCCTACTACAGTCATTTTGGAGTTGGTGCCACCATACTAAAGCACAGTTTTTAAACTCCAAAGAAGCAATTTTGACATTTTCTTCCTCACTATAAATGTGGCAACTAAAGATTTGTTATATCTTCAAATCTCACTCTAAATATTGCTCAACACCATTCATTCCTTGGAAGGTAGGCACCTCAACCTTAACTCTCTTAAGGCCACTTTCTCTCCTAGGTTCTTACTCCCTTAGGTTCACTTCTTCTTCTATCCTCTCTTCTCTTATGATCTCTCTCATATCTATCATCATAGTAATCTTCTTGCTCTCTCTCACTTCTTCTTTCATGCCCTTTTATCCCTTATTTCTCTCCTTCCCTCACCCTTTTTATGAGTGTTACTAGAACTCCTTTCTCTGTTGCTACTTTCCGCATGAGATCTCTCTTCCTCGCTCACCCTACTATACCTTCCATCACTCTCTTCTTCTTGAGAAAAATGTCTTCTCTAACCTTTTCTACTTACATAAATTCCCCTCCTAATCTCAGTCATTCTTTCCTCCATAACCCTAGTGAAATTTTGGGTTATTTCTTCTATTTCAGCCTTATGCCTTAGAGTTCTAGACGTAGGAGGTGTTAAGATCACACTTCTCATTTTTTAAAGTTTTCTTTTGACCTTTCCACTCAACTGAGTGTTTAAGAATGTAATCACTCGTGTATGTCTCTCTTTTTAGGCTTTTTCTTTATTGTTCACTCTTACCTTTTCTACTTGGTTAAGGTTTGGTTAGTCTTACAAAAATAATAGTTTGACCCTACCTAAGCACGAATGAGCTAGAACGAACGTCACTAAGATTATCTAGGATTGCCAAAGAAAGAAAATGACCAAGACAAAACTACGAGTAGAATACGACAAACAAACAAAGTTAGTATGAAAGAAAGCTAAAGTAAAATAGAATGTCAAACAGACAAAGCAAGAAGACACATAATTGAATGCAAAGAGAATGTTTATGATATTTTTTTATTCAAGTGGTGAGAAACTAAAGTTGCCATTTCTTTTAGAAAAACTACAAATTACAACTAAAAGAAAGAATACAAGAAAATTGAAATTACAATAGAAAATGGATGAATGTTGGGCACTTTTCTTCAATTTTTTTTAATGATCAGAGGATTTTTCCTCTACACATATTGACTTTGACTTTTTCTTTTTCTTTTCTTTTCTTTCTGTGTTATTCTAGTTTGTCTTTTGCCCCAACTTATATGTTACATAAATTGCAATTAAATCCTTATTCTAAAAAAATTGTGTGTATCTCCCCCAAAAACAGGACTAAAATGAGTTTGCCAAATTGGCTAAAATTGAGCTTAGTCCCAAAATTTCTAAAATTGGTTTGGAAAATTTGTGGCAACTTGAATCAAAATTCTACCAAAAGCATAGCCAAAATTCCTTTAATTGCCAATCAAGTGGTTAAACAACAAGCAAATGCGCTTGGTGAATTTTATGGAGTGTGTAACATCCTAAATTTTATTAGGTAAAATATTAATTAAATTAAATAAATGAGTAGAGGAATAATTAATTAAATAGGTGAACAAATAATAGGAGTAATATTATTATTAGTTTTATCCATAAAGATAGTTTAAAATTTAGAAAGAAGATAAGGGGGTTGAGGATGGGCCCAAGCCCAATAAGGCATTCTAGTAAGGAGGGGTTATCAATTCACCCTAATCTTTATTCGTATTATCGTCAGAGAGCGAAACGCTAAGGAGGGGAGAAACCGAGTCTCAAGAGGGGATTGCTGCAGAGTGAGCATTAAGAACCAAGAAAGGGACTTCCTTGCTATAATCGATCTTCGCTTAAGGTACGGTGGGGAAGAGGGTGCTGCTTGTATATGCATGTAGGGGTGCTTGGGTAGTAATTCAATGATGAATTCGTATTGATATATGATTAAACTGAGAATGAATGATTAAAACTGCTGTTGTATGATTGATTGGATGATTCTTGATGAATCTTGAGTGATTTGAATGAGAATAATGAGAATAGTGAAAAGGGGTTTAATAAGGGTTGGATGATTTGGGGTTTTGATGGGAAAACCATGTAAAACTGTTAAAGATTGATGATTTTATGGATATTGATGATTATGAATGATGTTTGGTCGAAAGGGATCGATTAGAGATTGATTGGAAGGGTTTAGAGATGTTAGAAATCGTGAAATCTGCGATCTGCGTCGCGGGTAATCGATTACCAGGTGTGGTAATCGATTACCAGAGTGTTCTAGGCAGCCTAGGAGTGTTGTTTGTTCGTTGGTAATCGATTACAGGTTTGTGGTAATCGATTACCAGAGAGATTGTTTGCAGGTAATCGATTACAGGGGTGCTGTAATCGATTACCAGAGTGTTTGGTTGCAGGTAATCGATTACAAGGTGGTTGTAATCGATTACCAGAGACCTTGTTTGCAGGTAATCGATTACTAGGGGTTGGTAATCGATTACCAGAGTGGATTTTGAGAGCCTAAGTGCTTGATGATGGGTGATGATGCCTGATAATGCTTTGTATTGATTATGGTGTGATAATTAGTGATGTTGATGATGTTTTGGTATGCATATAGTTGGTGAATATGCAATATGATTTATGATATTTTGGTGTGCATATAGTTGGTGAATATGCAATATGCCCTATGATAGTTTGGTATGCATATAGTTGGTGAATATGCAATATGCTTTATGATATTTTGGTGTGCATATGGTTGGTGAATATGCAATATGATTAATGATGATGTTACTTGAGTTGTGCGGGCCCATAGAGGGGTACAACTTAAGAGAGATGCCTTGAGCATATGTGATGAGACCTGAATTGTGCGGGCCCAAAGAGGGGGTACAATTCAGGAGGTGAACTGAGTTGCGCAGGCCCATAGAGGGAGTACAACTCAGGGGATCAAGATGGGGCGTTCGATGCACGGGCCCATAGAGGGGGTGCAACCTAGGGGTGATTTGTACTGGCCCATAGAGGGGGTGCAACCTAGGGTCGAATGTCGTTGTGCGGGCCCATAGAGGGAGTACAACCTATCGGATTGTGTGTGGTGACTCCGGTAGACTATCTTAGTGCTAACTAGAGTAATTGACGAGGTGCACCCATTGTGCGGAGTTCCAAGTCATGATCTTTGGGTAGGTGATGAGATGAGTTTTGGTGCATATGATAATTTGGTATACTCAACGATAGAATTGAGTTATATAATAATGTTGACGAGTTTTTGTGCATACATGTTGGATGTATATGTTGTAACACCCGCGTTTTACCGTTTTTGCCGTTTTAAGTGTTTTATTGGATTTTGAGTGATTAAAATTATTTTTAATCATCAAAATTTATATTTTTGGATTTAGAATTGAATTTCCTATTTTTAGGGAATTTCTGGGAATTTTTGGGGTTTTTCTGAAAAATGACCTTTTTGCCCCTCCTATCTCTTGAACCGGGCCCGAATACTCTTGATCTGGGCCAGAAAAAATTTCACAAACCTTCTGCGACACCCTTAGTTATACTGCTAAGAGTATCACATTACGAACGTAACCGATGACTCTCATTTTTAAGTGTATGCTTAGAAAATACGGGAATATTTTTTTTTTGAAAGAGTTTTTAATAAGAAACTTAGTCATCAACAACTAATCGCATTCTAATTCCATTTCAAGTATTCATGAAAACGTCCTTTTCTTAAGTCTGAAATTCATTTTCTAAAAACATCTAGACGATTCAATCATTCCGCATACATACACAACATACACGCAGATATAAAGGGGATCATGGGAAGAAAACCTCATAACATATATACAGAACCATAGTGTCAAAGTAATCCCGGAGTAAACAATACCACCATACAAAACAAGAGTTCTAGTAGTAGACTATAATAAATAAGACCTCAGCCTAAACAAAACAAAACAAAAGGCCACTAAATCAGAGCTGCTACTAACTAGACTCGTGACTACCCCCAGTTACGCTATCCTACTCGTCATCATCCATCTCAGCAGGAATCCATCCACAACTCCTCCCTCCAGTACCCCCGAGGTTGATCATCCAAAAGTCTTCTGAGGGGTCGTCACTGGAAGAATCCTCTTCCGGCTCCTCATCCTCAGAGTCATCCTTCAGGTCTTCCTCTGGGTCCTCCTCCTCAGATGTAGTGTCATCGGTGCACGACAGTAGGGGGCGAGCCTACGCCACTTATGCCATTCCGAGACTTGACTCATCCTCAGGGCTGGTCTCCTTTACTGGACCGCTGGTGTTCTTTGCAAAACCCAGTGCACCCGTCCCATCCAGTTTCACACTGTACTAGAGTGGTATTGCCATATAGGTCGTAAGGCTTTTGAACCTTAATCATTATTGATGCACATGATGTATGTCACACCGCAAACACTTACAATATTACGTCCTTCAGACAAACCCATTGAATCTTTTTACGTCACCACTTTATTGTGGTGCAACCTTGTAGATTCAAGGTCTTTCTTTTGGGGAAAACCAAATCACACTCTCTTGTCAAGCTTCTCAAGTTTTATGTAGAGAGAAAGTGTTAGTTATAGTCTTTTAAGGTAGTTTGTGCTAGCTTTATTGATAATCATATTCATTTAAGTCCTACAATTTACTAAGGCTTATGGATATGTCTTATGAAAGGCATTACTAATCCTAATTTCACTTGTATGACTAATTAAGATTAGGCTTGACCTTTAATCATAACTAGTCTTCATTAATCGAATGTCAATTAATCTTTCCTTCTTTAATTAAGTCTTAATCCTTACTTAAGATCCTAATTAATTTCTAATTATCCCTTAATCTCTTCCTTAATCTTGGATTAAGGTTTTTAATTATGCTTGGTTAAGGTTAAATTATAATTAATTAGTTTTTAACCGTCGTTAGAGATTAATTACTTAATTAACACTTATATTAATATTAATTATCTTTGGACTTAATTAATTATTAATTAACTTAAGTAATTTAGGCTAATCAACTTAGGTGATTAAATTAGTTAAGTCTACTAATTAATCCTAAGTTTAATTTTCACAACTTAGATTAGTGTTGAAGTTCAACCCTAATCTAAACCTAAGCCCATGAATTATTTTTAGTTGTCTTTTAAATTGAGTTTTGACTTTCTTTTTGAAGGCTTTGGGACTAAACAAAAGCCTAAAGGTTATTGGACCCATGAGAGCCCATTTTTATTCATAATAAATAAAAATATGACTTTTAAATAGATTTTTATTTTAGTTAAAATAAAAATCCGAATTTAATTACTTAATTTAAAAACTTATCTTATTTACAATTTAGTCCTTTTTGTTACAAATTTATTCTTTAGTCCTTTTGGGCCAATTTAGCCCAAAAACATGTTTTAAACATCCTTTTGATCTTTTTAGGATCAAAAGGACATTCTTGATGAGTTTCATCAAGAACACTCATGAACATCAAGAACAACCTTGAATGTTCATCCAAAACTTCAAATTTTTTTCACAACATCCAATCTTCACCAAAACTTCACACATTCATCAATAAACAATCTAAATGCCAAATATCATACTAATCCACTCAAAATCATCTACACACACATTAAAGTTCATAACTCCATTTTCAAGCTCAAAACATCATTATTTTCAAGATAAATCACCAAATCAATTTTTCCACTTAAGATCAACCACATGCATGTACATATATCCATCATATAATCACATCCAAACCATCAAAATAATTTTTTGCACACATGCAGCCACCTCTTCCTCTCTTGGCCGAGAGCTTAAAGGGAAAAAGGAGGGATTTTTTTCAACAAAAATCCTTCCTTGGCTTGCATGCAACACAACCCAACCATCAACAACAATCCAAACAAGATCAAAGACATGCAAACAACAACAATAACCCAGCTCATCAAGACCGAAAATATTTTCTCAAAAGCAAGCTCAAAGGTTTGATTTTTCAAGAGAAAAACAAGAGAAAAAGCAAGGATTCAAGGGCAAATCCTTGACTCTAGTTACATGGCCTACTAGAGTTCAAGTTCTCCCCCCCTTTACCTTAGATCTTCAAGGGAATGAGTGCAGATTTTTCCTCCTCCAACAGCCCCTTCAAGCTCCTCCTTCAAGCCTCCAACAAGTGGATTTTTGGTAGAAAGTATGTATTTTTTTTTCTTTAGCTTAAATCCAAGAATGGGACTTAAGCTTGGTTGGTGATTTGGGTGGAGATGAAGAAATTTTGGGGAGAAGAAGGGTGGTGGTGCGCGGCCAGCAAGGGAGAAAGAAGAAGAAGAAGAGAGAAAATGGGTAGGTGGAGAAGATGGCTAAGTGAAAAATGGCCATAAAGTGAAGCTTCTCCTTTATATAGACTTAATGGTGTGAAGGAAGACATGGACAAGTGGCACACATGCACCATGCTGTGCAGCGCAATTTTCAGAGGAGAAAATAAGGTTTGTGCAATTTTTTTTCTGGCCCGGATCAAGAGTATTCGGGCCCGGGTCGGAGTACTGGAGGGCAAAAAGGTCAATTTTTGCAGAAAAAATCCCAAAAATTACCAGAAAATTCCTAAAAATAGGAAATTTAATACTAAATCCAAAAATATAAATTTTGGTGATAAAAAAATAATTTTAACAATTCAATAAAACACGAAATGCGGTAAAACGGTAAGAAGCGGGCGTTACAGTAAGTAGAGAGAGAAAATTAAGGTTTTATTTACAGAAATTGTATAGAATTATAATTATAATTTTAAATCATCTTTTAAGGTTCAAAATATATCTTCCATATTTTTCTACAAAATTTTTTTTTTCATATGCTGGCTATGGTTATACTGTTAATTGGGGCATTTTGATCTTTTTGCCCAGAAGTGCTAGAAAAATTCTAAATAATTTTCTAAAACTCATCAGTAATTATATTAAGAGTATTTTGAATAAAGGTATAGATACCTTAGAGTTTTAGCTATTTTTAATAATTAAATCTATATTTTCCTTAACTGCATAATTACTAAAGGTGTCTTAGGTTATTTTCTCAAACACCTCTCTAGAGAAATTTACTCATAATTGTGGTTGGGTATTATAAATTTGGTTGTCTATTAAAGCTACTAAATACTTTATAATTAAATGATTATTACTATTTTAAAATTTTCTTTATTCTATTTATACACCAGTAAGAAAAATTGCGGGTGTTACACCTTCCCTTTTTCCTCCTAGAAGACCGTGCATAATGCAGCCTTGGTGCATGGGAGACACTTGTCTTTCCTTTCCTTCCATTCAAACCATGTGTAAAAAAAAAAAAAGTGATGTGATGACATTTATTACACCATTTCTTCTTTCTTTTCTCACATGCAAAGGAATTCTCTCATTTCTCTCATCCTTTCTTCTCCCTTGGCCATGAGCCATTCACCATTTTCTCTCCAAAACTTTCATCCTCCATTAAACACAACCAAGCCAAGGTTCCATCTTTTGAACCAAAGCTTCAATTTCTAAGCCTTCTAGCCTTGAAAAATCCTTGTTGGTGACTAAAGGAGGCATATTTGGGGGCTGTTTTGGGACCAGAATTCTGCACTCATTTTCTTGAAAATTTGAGGTAAAGGGGGGGAGAACTTGAACTCTAGTAGGATTGGTAACTAGAGTCAAGGATTTGCCCTTGAATCCTTGTCTTTGTTCATCATTTTCTCCTTGAAAAATCAACTCTTGGAACCTATTTTTGAGTATAATTTTTCGGACTTTGTGAACTGGGTTGTTTGTGATGTTTCTATGTTTATTTTGATGCTTGAAATGTGTTTGATTGGTGGTTTTTGATGCATGCAAGCCAAGAAAAAAATTTTGAAAAAAATTCTCCTTTTTCCTCCTATAGCTCTCGGCCTAGAGAGTTTGAGGGGCTGCATGTGTTTTAAAATTTTTTTGGCACTTGTAATATGTTTGTATGATGAATCCATGAACATGCATGAAGTTGGTTGGATGTAAACAATTGTTTTGGATGATTGATCTTTAAAAAAATGGTGTTTATGAGTTGAAAATGAAGTTATGAACTTAAATGTGCATGTGGATGATTTTGGGTGAATTAGTATGATATTTGATATTTAAATTGGTTGTTGATGATTGTATGAAAGTTTGGTGAAGTTTGGAAATGGTTGAAAAATTGGCATTTTTTATGAACATTCAAGGTGTTCTTGATGTTCATGAGTTGTTCTTGATGAAACTCATCAAGAATGCTCTTTGATCTTGAAAAGATCAAATGAGTGTTGGAAATGTGTTTATGGGCCTTAGATGGTCCAAAAGGACTAAGAAGCAATTTTACAAGTGAAAGGACTAAAGTGCAATTAAGAATAAGTCTTTAAAAATAAATAAAACAAATTCGGATTTCCAATTCCAACCAAGTAAAAGTCAACTTAAAGGTCAATATTTTAGGTTGCCATGACTAAAAATAAGTTCCTAAGAATTATAAAACCTTTAGGCCTTTAATTTAAGTTTAAAACCTTTAAGAATGGGAGTTAAAGACTCATTAAAAGTCAATCAAGATTAGATTATGAAATTAAATTTAGATTGGAGTTAGACTTCAACTCTAATCCAAGTTATTAAGAAATTAAAACTTAGAAATTAATTGGTAGACTTAGCTAATCTAATTACCTAAGTTAAATTAACATAATCTACTTAAGTTAATTAAGTAACGGATGATTAATTAAGGCTAAAGTTAATTAACCTTAATAAAAGTATTAAGTAATTAATTAGTATTGATGATTAAGAATTTACTAACTATGATTAACCTTAATCAAATGTCATTAAAATCTTAATCCAAGATTAAGGAAGGGATTAAGACTGAATTAAAGAAGATTAAGACTAATTATAGTTCAGTTAATGAAGACTAATTATAATTAAAGGTTAAACTTAATCTTAATCAGTTATACAAGAGGAATTAGGATAAGTAATGCTATCCATAAGACACAATCGTAAGTCTTAGTAAATTATAGGACTTAAGTGGACATGATTATTAAGAACATTAGTACAAACTACCTTAAAAGATTATAACCAACACATTCTTTCTGCATAAGACTTGAGAAGCTTAGTGAGAGAGTGCGGTTCCAACCCAAGAGAGGGTTCGGTTTTCCTTGAAGGAAAGACATTGAATCGGGCCGTACCATGGGTAAGTGGTGACGTTGAATGATTCGGTGGGCTTTGCCTGTAAGGATTATGTATGCTGAGAAAGCATTGTCTGGTTTTCCTTGAAGGAAAGACATCGACTCGGGCCGTACCACGGGTAAGTGGTGACGTTGAATGATTCGATGGGCTTTTCCTGAAAGGATGTGAATGTTTTAAGCATTGTTGTGTGACATGTGTTGAGTCTCAAAAATATCATAAGGTTGTTTATGATGTTTTAAGACAACTAGATTCCCAAAGTTTTAATGGTTGACAAATTTGACTTAAATTACTTATCATAGATACACACATGCTTTAATGTTTTATCTATGATTTCAGCAAGAGTCACTATAAGCCTACATAAAAAGACTAAGTGTTGAAGTTGTCTGAAGAAGCAGAACTCGTCTGAAGAGTTGAAGCTATCTGAAGTAGTTCAACCCGTCTGAAGTATCAGTGCCGTCTGAAGTCTTTTGATGACGTGGCACCTCTAGTCTGAAGTATTGAAGTCGTATGAAGTCTCACTTATGTCGTGGCACCCTCTGCTGAAGCTTGTGAAGACTTTTCTGAACCTCTGCTGCACGTACCTTTTCAAACACGTTTATAGCAAGGAACACAAAGACCTTTCCTGGTGATTTTGAATTTCATACACCACTGAGGAAATCTCTGCAACGCAGCCTCTGCAGCAACATTTGTAGCAGCCTTATGGCAAGAGAAACCTTGTACCGTGTCAGAAACATCAGAGCTCTCAGAAGCATGTCTCACAACGGATTAAATAGCATTTAATGCTATCTCTAAACGGTGGTATTTCAACGGATTGAAGTTTGGGTATAAATACCCCTCCATGAAGACCATTAAGAATGCAGAAGAGAAAAAGAAAAAAAATTAAGTATACAAGAAAGCCCAGAGAAACATCACGCTGCAAGTTTTTACTCTGTAAAAACTCTCTGATAAAATTCGATGTACACATTTGTATATCCTGAGCATACCTCAGATTTTATTGTACATTGTATTGGTTTGAGCTTCAAACTCGTGTAGTTTAAAAGCTTAAACTCCTTTCTCTGTAAACCTTGTTTAGAGCCTGGAGAGGCTTGGTTGATAAAAGAATACTTGGTTGTAGAGCCTGGAGAGGCTTGGTTGATAAAAGGATACTTGGTTGTAGAGCCTGGAGAGGCTTGACTGCAAAAGAATACTTGGGTGTAGAGCCTGGAGAGGCTTAACTGCAAAAGAATACTTGGGTGTAGAGCCTGAAGAGGCTTGACTGTAAAAGAATACTTGTAATCTTGAAAGATTAAAAGAAAATCCAAGTGCTAGTTGGCATTGGGACTGGACGTAGCTCACAGTGGTAGTGAGTGAACCAGGATAAATTCCTTGGCTAAGTTTTCTTACCCTTATCTCTTGTCAATTCTTTTTATACTAATCAAGGGGTTAGAGTAATTAATCTGATATTTTATAAAGGTACAAAAACATCTTTTAAAATCAGTATTTTTTTTAGGCCATCTGAAAACTTCAGACAGTCCTTTAATAGCCTGTCTGAAATCGTGTTTTTAACACCTGTTTGCGAAAAGCTTTCTAAAATATTCAGAAACACTATTCAACCCCCCTTCTAGTGTTTCCCTGTGTTCCTACAGTTGGTACCAGAGCTCTACTCAGGGTTGGAGCACCTAACAAGTGTTTGAGGACTAAAAGATCCAAATGGAAGCTTCTAACAGCAACAGGCAATACATCACAGAAGGAGCCGCTATCACAAGACCCCCAGCATTCAATGGAGTGGATTACCACTACTGGAGAGATCGTATGAAGTTGTTCATTGAGAGCAACAACATTGATGTTTGGGATGTGGTCACTGATGGAGACTATGTGCCTATGCAAAATGGTCTGCCTATACCTAAGACTGAATGGACCTTGGAGCAGAAGACTAGAGTCCAGATGAACGCTAAAACCAAACTCTATCTGATATGTTCCTTGAACAAATCAGAATATGAGAAGGTCCATGGATGCACTTCTGCCAAGGAGATTTGGGATACTCTTGCAGCAGCCCATGAAGGGACTGAAACTGTCAAGCAATCCAAAATCAGCATGCTTATACATCAGTATGAGATGTTTAAGATGGAAGAAACTGAAACTATTGACCAAATGTTTGGGAGGTTTCAGACCATAACCAATGGACTCAGGTCCTTAGGAAGAACCTATGAATCTGGAGACAACAACAGGAAGATTCTAAGAAGTCTACCTAAGTCCTGGAGACCCAAAGTCACTGCCATTCAAGAGGCAAGAGATTTGAACTCTCTGAGAATGGAAGAACTGTTGGGATCTCTCAAAGTCCATGAACTTGAGCTTGGAGAAGATGACAACAAGAAGAAGTCTCTAGCTCTAAACTCCAAGGCCAAACAGCCTAGGCATGGCAGCATGAAGGCTATGCAAGCTGAGGAAACTTCAGAAGCAGATGAAGATTCTGAAGACAGCTCAGAAGATGAAAATGATCTTGCTCTTTTAAGCAAAAAGATCAAGAGAATGTTGCATAACAGAGGAAAGTTCAGAAAGAACCAACCTTCATCATCCAAATCAGGTAAGACAGGTAAAGAGTCTAACTCTGATAAAATTATTTTCTTTGAATGTAAGCAACCAGGACATATGAAGGCTGATTGCCCAAGACTGAAGAAAAACAACTTCAAGAAGAAGAAGTTTTTCAAAAAGAAGAAAGGTCTTATGGCAACATGGGAAGACCTTGATGAATCAACCTCAGAAGAAGAAGAAGACACTTCAGAAGAGGCAAATCTGTGTCTCATGGCTAGTCTACCATCCTCAGACAGCTCTGAAGCTGACGTATTTCCTCTTACTCTACAAGAGATGTATGATGATCTGGTGGAAAGTTCTCAAGAACTTTTCCAAGAGTATAAGAATCTATCCAAAGCCCACACAGAAATGTGTAACAAATATGAGGCACTTGAGATAGAACATATTATGCTCAAAGAAAAAGTTCTTGAGACTAAAAACTGTAGTTCACAAGCTGTGTCTGAAGAAAATGAGAAACTTCAGAAGCAGGTTGTGGAACTGACAAAAGATCTGGCCAAATTTGTCAAAGGAACTAAAAATCTGAATATGATGCTTGGAAATCAAAGGCATTCCCTTGACAAAACTGGACTAGGCTTTTGTGATCATAACTTGTCTGAACCTCCTACTGTCTTAAATTTTTCTAAAAAGAAGGTTACTGGGTGTTCTCACTGTGGTAAGCCTGGACACAATGTGGCTCAGTGCAAACACAAGAGAAAGACAAGGCCCAAAGCTAACAAGAAAGGACCCAAAAGAATATGGGTACCTAAAAACTTAATTATTCCTGTTACAGATGTGTTTAACAGGACAAAGGAGACCCAATAAATGGTACCTGGACAGTGGGTGCTCGCGACACATGACAGGAGAAAGGTCTTTGTTCCAAAACCTTAGACCTAGAGCTGGTGGAGTGGTCACCTTTGGTGGAAATCAGCAAGGGAAGATCATTGGAATAGGGACTGTAGGTATATCTCCTTCATCCCTTATTAAAAATTTACTCCTAGTGGAGGGACTACAACATAATTTACTGAGCACAAGTCAATTATGTGACAGTGGTTATGTGGCATCCTTTACTAAGGAAGGATGCATAGTCAAGGACTTCTCTGAGCAAATCCTCTTTACTGCTAAGAGCCACAGCAATGTGTACAAAATTGATCTAGAGGATCTAGCAAGTCAAAATGTAAAATGTTTCATTTCTGTTGAAGATGAAAAACAGATTTGGCATCAAAGACTTAGGCATGCCAGCTTGAGATTAATCTCAAGATTAGCAAAACACAATCTTGTTAAAGGATTGCCCAAGCTTTCATACAAATCTGACATTTTATGTGAAAGTTGTCTGAAAGGGAAACAAACAAGACACTCTTTTAAGAGTAAGGATGTTGTTTCAACTAGCAGACCACTAGAACTTTTACACATTCACTTGTTTGGTCCTATTAGAACAGAAAGTCTTAGTGGTAAGAAATATGGTTTGGTCATTGTTGATGACTATTCTAGATTTACTTGGGTGTTATTCCTAAGAAGCAAGGATGAGACTTTTAGGAATTTCACAGTATTCTGCAAGAAGGTACAGAATGAGAAAGGATTCTGTATTTCTGTTATCAGAAGTGATCATGGTGGAGAGTTTGAGAATGCAAACTTTCAAATGTTCTGTGATGAGAATGGGATCTCACACAATTTCTCTGTGGCTAGAACACCTCAACAGAATGGGGTTGTTGAGAGAAAGAACAGAAGTTTGCAAGAGATGGCAAGGACCATGCTCAACTCATGCAGCTTACCAAGAACCTTCTGGGCAGAAGCTGTTAGCACAACATGTTACCTTCAAAACAGAATATTGGTAAGACCAATTCTGAAAAAGACTGCCTATGAACTGTGGAAAGGAAGAAAACCCAACATATCATATTTCCACACCTTTGGATGTGAATGTTTTATACTCAAAACCAAGGATGATCTTGGAAAATTTGATGCAAAGTCTGATAAAGGATTTTTCATTGCATATTCTGAAACATCTAAAGCCTATAGAGCCTATAGAGTGTATAACTCTAGAACTTTAACTGTTGAAAGAAACTATTCATGTTAAATTCAATGATAACAAAGAGACTGATAGGGAACTATCAGATCTAGAGGATGATTTTGCAGGAATGGAGCTGAATGACCACAGCAGCTCGAAGGATGAGCAGCTGTCTAAAGTACCTACTGTTACTAAACCTCTTCAGACAAATGTTGAGTCTCAGACAGAACAAACAGATGTGATACCTCCTCAGAAACCTGATTGGAAATACAAATCACATCATCCTAAAGAGCAAATCATTGGCAGCACTTCAGAAGGAGTTAAGACAAGATCAAAATTCAAGATTCTGAATTCTCTTGCTCTCCTATCTGAAATAGAGCCAAGGAACATTGATTAAGCTCTGCATGATGAAGGGTGGATCCTAGCCATGCAAGAAGAGCTGAATCAGTTTGCTAGGAGTGATGTCTGGACCCTTGTTCCTAAACCCCATGGGAAAACTATTATTGGAACCAAATGGGTGTTCAGAAACAAGCTGTCTGAAGAAGGCAAGGTAGTCAGAAACAAGGTAAGATTAGTTGCTCAAGGAGAGCTTCATTGAAACCTTTTCCCCAGTGGCCAGGTTAGAAGCAATTAGAATTCTTTTATCTTATGCTGTAAATAATGGCATCAAGCTATATCAAATGGATGTTAAAAGTGTCTTCCTCAATGGTCTCATTGAAGAAGAAGTCTTTGTTAGACAACCCCCTGGTTTTGAAGATATTGCCTTTCCTGAACATGTTTTCAAACTCAAAAAGGCTCTCTATGGTCTGAAACAAGCCCCAAGAGCTTGGTATGACAGATTGAGCAGTTTTCTAATCTCAAATGGTTTTGAAAGAGGAAAAGTGGATACAACTCTTTTTAGAAAACAGTCTAACAAAGATCTTATACTTGTTCAGATATATGTTGATGACATTATCTTTGGTTCAACTGACTCTTCATTATGCAAGGAGTTTTCAGAGTTAATGCAATCAGAATTTGAAATGAGTTTAATGGGTGAACTAAAATTTTTCTTAGGACTTCAGATTAAGCAAGATTCTGACTGTATATGGATCCATCAAGAAAAATATACAAAGGAAATGCTTAAGAAGTTTAACTTACATGATTGCAAACCCATGTCAACTCCAATGCATCCCTCTGCATCTTTAAATAAAGATGAGAAGGAAGAACCAGTGAATCAAACTTTGTATAGAGGAATGATTGGATCATTAATATATCTGACAGCAAGCAGACCTGACATAATGTTCAGTGTATGTCTGTGTGCTAGATTTCAATCTGATCCAAGGAGTACTCACTACAAAGCTGTAAAAAGAATTTTCAGATATCTTAAAGGTACTACTAATCTTGGTCTGTGCTATAAGAAAAGTAAGGATTGCAGGTTAATAGGTTACTGTGATGCTGATTTTGCTGGAGACAGAATTGAAAGAAAAAGCACTAGTGGTGGATGTCATTTCTTTGGAGAAAATATGATTAGCTGGTCAAGCAAAAGGCAAAGCACAATTGCCTTATCAACAGCTGAAGCAGAATACATCTCAGCAGCCAGTTGTTGCTCACAACTGTTATGGGTGAAGTATCAGTTAGAAGATTTTAACATTACTATATCTGCTATACCTGTTTTGTGTGATAATACAAGTGCTATTAATTTGTCTAAAAATCCCATTCAACATTCTAGGGCTAAACATATAGAAATAAAACATCATTTCATTAGAGACTATGTTCAGAAAGGTATTTTTGATATTCAGTTTATTGATACAGAGCATCAATGGGCTGATATATTCACAAAACCTCTGACTGAAGATAGATTTAAGTTCATTAGAAATAATCTGAACATACATGCATTTTGAATGTGTGTGATCTGATCTGTCAAAAATGATGTATCTGAAATTTCAGCTTGTCTGAAACAAGTGACTTGTCTGAAATTTTGGGTTGTCTGAAATCTATATGGGTTTCTGAAATCTGTCACTTGTCTGAAGTAAACAAATGACGTGGCTTTATGAGACGGTTTAATTCCATTTATTTTGTCTCTTCCACTTCGCACGTTTTCCTATGTCTGCGCAGCCAGTACATGCCATCATTGCTTTATGGATCTATAAATATAGAAGCTAGTGGGTCACAGAATTTCACCGTTCACTATTCTGTAGTCATCTCTTGAGATCCTACTTCTACAAGCAGTTTTTTTTCTCTCTCAAGTTCTTCAGAAACTCTTCAATGGCTCCTAAGAAATCTGCTGGAAGCAACATCGTGAAGACTAAGGGTGTAGTTCTGGAGGATCTTCAATCTCTGGGAATGGACTTATTTGCTGAGTTCGATGCAGCTGGGTGGACTCCGTATTTCAATCACAACTTGACACAGTGGCATGAGCAGAGTGTGCTGGATTTCTGGGCTACTGCCAGAGGAATACCCAATCCTCAGGGTATCTACACTAACATCAAGGCCACAGTACGTGGTGTCCCTGTCTTTGTTGATGAAGATATCCTTGCTCACATCTGTGAGGTCAGGACTGAAGGAGTTGTATTCACTCCTGGCTGGGAAGCAAGAAATGGAGGACAGAAGCAGTTCACAGAGTTTCTGTATGGCACCTCTGAACCAGTGAGCTTGGATGCAAAGCATATGTTAGACAAGGCTAGGGTTTTGCATGCCATCTTAGGGTGCTCTATAATCCCTAAGAATGGAAGCAGAAACCATGTTTCTGAGTTGGAGCGATTTTGTCTGATTCACCTACTGCAGAAGAAGAAGGTGAACCTCCCCAACATCATAATGTACCACATGCAGAAGCGTCTCAGAGACTCTGCTGGGAGCTTGCCTCACAATACCATCATCACCAAGATCTTGCTGCATTTCAAAGTCCCCATTGAGAGGCTTTTTGATCACCTTTCACAACCTGTGTTTGGTGAATCAAACCTCAAGAGCATGGGAGTGAAGCTGACTCCAAGACCTCCCTCTCCGTCCATGAAGGAGAGCCTTCTTCTTGAGAAAGCTGCAAGAAGGAAGACAACAATGGAGGTTCTTGAGAATGAACTCAGAGGAGACATAAGGAGGCATGAGTTCAAGCCATCAAAACCCTCTCCTCAAGCAAAATTGAAGAAGCTACCTGTAAGGAGTGCTGCTAAGGTAGCATCTGCATCTGTGCAGAGTCAGGTGTCTGAACCTGTTCAGAAGGCATCACAAAGGCCATCTGGAATTGTGGGTCAGTTGTCTGAACCTGTACAGACTCCACAGCCTACTTCTGAAATGGAAGGACAGGCTCAAGAGGCAGATGAAACTGATGCAGTTGTAGCTGAGCCATTGGCTGCATGCCCATCTGATCCTGAACTCATTCAGGTGGCAGCATTGGCTACTGCTTTGGAGCAGGAGGAGCTGGAGAAGAAAGCAGAACAAGAGAAGACTGACAGAGCTATTGCTATTGCTTCCCAATTGGCCTATGCTGAAGATCATAGGCAAGCAACCATAGCTGAGGGAGCAAAGAAAAGGAAGAGGTCAAGTGCACCTCAGAGAAGGAGAACCAAAAGCAAGCTACTTCAGACTGCACCTGAACCTAGGGTGACTAGAAGTATTGCCTCTCAGCTGATAGCAGAAGATGAAGCTGAGAAGTATCAAAATTTTGTTAAAGCTCAACAGTATTTTAAAAGGAAAAGGGAAGAAAAACAAGCACAAAGGGAGAAGGAAGAAGCAAAGGCAAAAGAATCTGAGGTAACCAAGCCTCCCTACAAGAGAATTAAGGTGAGATTTGATAATGTAACTCCTTCACCACCCTCCTCACCAGAAAAACAAACACCTCATCAACCCTCTCAACCTTCACCACAACCTTCACCATAACCTTCACCACAACCTTCACCAAAACCCCTATCACCTGAAAAACACCCATCTTCACCTCTATCACAACCATCACCACCTCCACAAACAGAAAACCTACCCTCTGAACCTTCCAAACCCTCTGAACCTACCTCACCACAACCTTCAGAGAATCAACTCTCTGAGCCTACCTTACCTTCCCCACAAACCCATGACCTTGCTCTGATACCACTCTTACTTTCATCACCTCCACCACCTACACCTTCTCTGGAAGAAGAGCTCTCTGCTGAAAAAGAGCAAGTGTTTGTTGATGCTCTACAGTTATCTCTCATTCCTTCTGATCCCTGCTCACTGCCCAAGTTTAGCACCCTATCTGAAGAGCTACAGTATTTCAGACCAGCACCTGCTGTATCCTTGCATCATGGCTTAATCAGGAAAACTGCTGCTGAAGTTAGAAATCAATACAGTGCTCTTTCAGGTGGATTAGAAAAGATCAGGAAGGGTGTTGTCCCTCCTGCACATACTTGGGCTCCCATCAATCCATTCTCAAATGATTCCCTTAGGTTGAATAATGATGAATGGAGATTTGTGAGGCAGCTGAACACTGAGTCTGAGCTGTTTCAGAGGGATCTGCACAAGGGAGTTGGGATGAGAGGCTACAGGCCACCTAGAACTTGTTCAATCAGGCCAACCACTAAAATCTTGGTGAAACCTGATAGTATAGTTCCTAGGTATCCCTTAAAGGAAGAGAAATTCAAAGGAGCTAAAGTCTATTCAAAGAGAAATTCACCTCTGTCTGAAGTGATGAGTCCATCAGAGTGGGAATCTTTACCAGAGTTCATCAGAAACCAAGGAGGAGGCCTGGATCATCTACTTCAAGATTGGATGTGGTCCTCTTACTGGAAGATCGGAGAAGATGCTGGATCTTCTTCGGGATCAACTAGTCCTGATGCTGATTCTGATGTTGGACTTGGAAAGTCAACCAATGTCAAATATCACTATATGAGAGATCACTTTCCCCCACCTGCTGACTCTTTCAATGAAGATTGGGTTCTGCTGAACCCTATTGGCACCTTCTTTTGCCCTGTGTTTAGGCCATCTGAATACAGATTGCAGCCAGGATTTCGAGTGCTTAGATTTGTTTGCCCCTACATCCAGCTCATCTTCTATGAATCTGAGCAAGACTTGACTGAGGAAAATTTGAAGTTGAAGTCCAAAGTTAAGAAACTTGAAAAGAAGTATGCTGATCAAGAGCAGAAGACTAAGCATCTAATTGCTCAACAAGAGCAGATTCTTCAAGAACAGCAGCTTATCAGATCTGGTCAGCAAGAATTGAAAACCTCAGTGGACGCAGCAATAAACAAGGCCAAGGACGACTTGATTTCCTTTCTGACTGAGGCCTTGCTGAAGAAGAAAGATTAAACTGTTAATTTTAGCCATTGTCTTTTGCTTATTTTCATGTTTATGACAAGTGTCTGATTGTCTGTTTCTTTATCTGAACATTCACCAAATACAATCAGTGGCTTATCTCATATTTTTGTGAGTTGATTGTTAATGCTATGATATATGTTTTATCTGAATTTATTGCTCTGTTACTGTTTTGCTCTGATATTCCCTTTTGATTGATGACAAAAGGGGGAGTATTAAAACCTAACAAAATCTGAATCTGAAGTGATTACAGGACTCAGAGGGAGTACATACAAATGAGTGAAATATACCTTAAACAGAACCTGTTAAAGGATATTTCTATCTCAGGGGGAGCTTTCTTATTCTTAAAAACTGATTACAGATTTGTATATTTTAACCAAATTTGTCATCATTAAAAAGGGGGAGAATGTTGAGTCTCAAAAATATCATAAGGTTGTTTATGATGTTTTAAGACAACTACATTCCCAAAGTTTTAATGGTTGACAAATTTGACTTAAATTACTTATCATAGATACA
Organism: Sesbania bispinosa; assembly: GCA_026901365.1. NCBI lineage: Eukaryota > Viridiplantae > Streptophyta > Magnoliopsida > Fabales > Fabaceae > Sesbania > Sesbania bispinosa. The sequence continues at coordinate 560,137 of QLOH01000033.1, forward strand.
CACATGCTTTAATGTTTTATCTATGATTTTAGCAAGAGTCACTATAAGCCTACATAAAAAGACTAAGTGTTGAAGCTGTCTGAAGAAGCAGAACTCGTCTGAAGAGTTGAAGCTGTCTGAAGTAGTTCAACCCGTCTGAAGTATCAGTGTCGTCTGAAGTCTTTTGATGACGTGGCACCTCTAGTCTGAAGTATTGAAGTCGTCTGAAGTCTCACTTATGTCGTGGCACCCACTGCTGAAGCTTGTGAAGACTTTTCTGAACCTCTGCTGCACGTACCTTTTCAAACACGTTTATAGCAAGGAACACAGAGACCTTTCCTGGTGATTTTGAATTTCATACACCACTGAGGAAATCTCTGCAACGCAGCCTCTGCAGCAACATTTGTAGCAGCCTTATGGCAAGAGAAACCTTGTACCGTGTCAGAAACATCAGAGCTCTCAGAAGCATGTCTCACAACGGATTAAATAGCATTTAATGCTATCTCTAAACGGTGGTATTTCAACGGATTGAAGTTTGGGTATAAATACCCCTCCATGAAGACCATTAAGAATGCAGAAGAGAAAAAGAAAAAAAATTAAGTATACAAGAAAGCCCAGAGAAACATCACGCTGCAAGTTTTTACTCTGTAAAAACTCTCTGATAAAATTCGATGTACACATTTGTATATCCTGAGCATACCTCAGATTTTATTGTACATTGTATTGGTTTGAGCTTCAAACTCGTGTAGTTTAAAAGCTTAAACTCCTTTCTCTGTAAACCTTGTTTAGAGCCTGGAGAGGCTTGGTTGATAAAAGAATACTTGGTTGTAGAGCCTGGAGAGGCTTGGTTGATAAAAGGATACTTGGTTGTAGAGCCTGGAGAGGCTTGACTGCAAAAGAATACTTGGGTGTAGAGCCTGGAGAGGCTTGACTGCAAAAGAATACTTGGGTGTAGAGCCTGAAGAGGCTTGACTGTAAAAGAATACTTGTAATCTTGAAAGATTAAAAGAAAATCCAAGTGCTAGTTGGCATTGGGACTGGACGTAGCTCACAGTGGTAGTGAGTGAACCAGGATAAATTCCTTGGCTAAGTTTTCTTACCCTTATCTCTTGTCAATTCTTTTTATACTACTCAAGGGGTTAAAGTAATTAATCTGATATTTTATAAAGGTACAAAAACATCTTTTAAAATCAGTATTTTTTTAGGCCATCTGAAAACTTCAGACAGTCCTTTAAGAGCATGTCTGAAATCGTGTTTTTAACACCTGTTTGCGAAAAGCTTTCTAAAATATTCAGAAACACTATTCAACCCCCCCTTCTAGTGTTTCCCTGTGTTCCTACAGTTGGTACCAGAGCTCTACTCAGGGTTGGAGCACCTAACAAGTGTTTGAGGACCGAAAGATCCAAATGGAAGCTTCTAACAGCAACAGGCAATACATCACAGAAGGAGCCTCTATCAAAAGACCCCCAGCATTCAATGGAGTGGATTACCACTACTGGAGAGATCGTATGAAGTTGTTCATTGAGAGCAACAACATTGATGTTTGGGATGTGGTCACTGATGGAGACTATGTGCCTATGCAAAATGGTCTGCCTATACCTAAGACTGAATGGACCTTGGAGCAGAAGACTAGAGTCCAGATGAACGCTAAAGCCAAACTCTATCTGATATGTTCCTTGAATAAATCAGAATATGAGAAGGTCCATGGATGCACTTCTGCCAAGGAGATTTGGGATACTCTTGCAGCAGCCCATGAAGGGACTGAAACTGTCAAGCAATCCAAAATCAGCATGCTTATACATCAGTATGAGATGTTTAAGATGGAAGAAACTGAAACTATTGACCAAATGTTTGGGAGGTTTCAGACCATAACCAATGGACTCAGGTCCTTAGGAAGAACCTATGAATCTGGAGACAACAACAGGAAGATTCTAAGAAGTCTACCTAAGTCCTGGAGACCCAAAGTCACTGCCATTCAAGAGGCAAGAGATTTGAACTCTCTGAGAATGGAAGAACTGTTGGGATCTCTCAAAGTCCATGAACTTGAGCTTGGAGAAGATGACAACAAGAAGAAGTCTCTAGCTCTAAACTCCAAGGCCAAACAGCCTAGGCATGGCAGCATGAAGGCTATGCAAGCTGAGGAAACTTCAGAAGCAGATGAAGATTCTGAAGACAGCTCAGAAGATGAAAATGATCTTGCTCTTTTAAGCAGAAAGATCAAGAGAATGTTGCATAACAGAGGAAAGTTCAGAAAGAACCAACCTTCATCATCCAAATCAGGTAAGACAGGTAAAGAGTCTAACTCTGATAAAATTATTTGCTTTGAATGTAAGCAACCAGGACATATGAAGGCTGATTGCCCAAGACTAAAAAAAAACAACTTCAAGAAGAAGAAGTTTTTCAAAAAGAAGAAAGGTCTTATGGCAACATGGGAAGACCTTGATGAATCAACCTCAGAAGAAGAAGAAGACACTTCAGAAGAGGCAAATCTGTGTCTCATGGCTAGTCTACCATCCTTAGACAACTCTGAAGTTGAGGTATTTCCTCTTACTCTACAAGAGATGTATGATGATCTGGTGGAAAGTTCTCAAGAACTTTTCCAAGAGTATAAGAATCTATCCAAAGCCCACACAGAAATGTGTAACAAATATGAGGCACTTGAGATAGAACGCCAGCGGGTCCGGTAAAGGACGTCAGCCCTAAGGATAGTCGAGTTCCAGAAAAGACATCATGAGACGTAGGCTAGCTCCCTACTGTCGAGTCCGAAGGGGGCAGGCTTGACTATCATGTCGCTCTCATGGTTTCGGGGTCAGTTGAGATTGTCTGGAAGGACGCATAAAAGATTTGGCCAAAAGAAAATAAATGAGCAATTCTCCTTGTACTGATTGCTAGTACAGACTCTAACTCCTGATACGTTGTACATATATGGTCGGGCAGTTGCTGTGTGCACTGTGGTGGTGAAGTTTCCCTGGGCCCTCATGCATTAGTCATTGCATTATAGTTGCAAGGTCGCATTCACATGAGTGTGCTATGACGATGTGTTTTTGATTGCTTGTTGATTGATTTGTGTGGAAAATTTTGTGTGTGTGCTCTAGTTCATTATATCCTACATGATGTGAGTTCATGCGATGTTCTCACCCTTTCCTTTCTGCTTCTGTTATTCTCTGCTATTATTCTCCTCTCGCTACGTCTTAGTCGACGTTGAAGACTTCCAGTATGACGACCTTGAGGATTCAGCTGCGTTGGATGTCGCGGGGCCAGTGGTGGGTGAAAGACATCCCTAGCCGATGCGGTGTTCACAGGGGAGGTCCGTCTCACCATCACTCATCCTAGCCTCCCCTTGATTCCAGAGTTAGGTTTTTCGGTTCGAGTGACTCTTGAGTTCGCTACACCACCGGGGCTTGTACGTTACACTACTTTTCGTCGCTCTTGTCGTCGTCCCGTTTCTTCGACGTCATCTCAGTCATCACGGATGGCAACTATGGTTGGGCCAGACTCCCCTAGTTACTCTCCCACTTCCGAGGCATCACCTTCTCAGTCTAGGCGTACTGATGCGTGAGAAATCTCTGATGAGATGGAACTGATCGTGATTGATGATACTTCAGAGGAGGACGAAGACCCGGAGGAGGACCCTTCCAACGAGGAGTAGTGTAGTGTCATTTTGAGTCTAGTAGTACAACTCTAGTCTAGTAACCTCTTTTTTGTATTCTGTTTGAGGTCTTATGTATTTCAGTTTACTACTAGAACTCTATCCCGTTGGTACCTTTTGTATTGCTCCTAGAGTACACTGCTTATGTATATATGGCTTATGGTATGGTTTATTTCTAGGTGTTAATCCTGCAGTCCTACTTATGATGTATGTTGACTTATTGTGGTAACTATATTCGGCGTCTCGAATATCAGTTTCACCATTAAGGAAAGGATGTTTTACAAATACCTAAAATGAAATTAGAGATGTGATAATTCGATGACGCCTAAAACCTTTTCAAAAAAAATTTAATAATTCTGCATTTTTGACGTTCCTAAAAACAGTAAGTTCGTCGGTTGCGTATTATAATGTGATGTTCTTAGTGGTATAACTAAGGGTGTCGCGTATGTGTTATATCTGGTGATGATAATTGAGTTATAAATGATGTTATGAGTGGTATTGAGTTATAAATGACGTTATGAGTATTAATGGTGAATGGGTATTATGTGAGTATGTGATTCCATTGGCGAATGATGGTGTGGGATTTATATGTTGATATAGATGAATAGCTATATGCTGATTTATAAATGATTCTTATCTGATGGATTATTTTATGTTTTGGTATGAGGTATGATGCATGATGATGTTGTTTATATGTGGGTGAGGATAGGGTAGCCTCCTATGTGTATGTATGAGTAGTATTCTTTTCCTCACCGTTACACTGTGGATATTTTACAGGTGTTGATGATGACAGGACTGGTGTCGAGTTTTGATTAAACGGAGTGTGTTCTGATACATGTGACATCAGGGCATAATGCTAGGGTTATTTCTTTATGTTTCTAGTTAGGAAGCTTTTGTGTAAACTATTTTAGGATGCCTTGCACGACAAGTAGGATGTTTAGTTGTTTTCATTTCTTTGGAGATTCCGCTGCCTGAGTATTTGGAATACTTTTAAGTTCTATTTCATTTTAATTAAGTTATTTTCGAACTAATGAGGTTTTTAATAAGAGAGTCATGTGAACCTTTTACCCATTGTGGAACGTTACCTTTTTATACTTCAATTTACTAAAAGTTTAAGAGTTTGGGGTAGAAGGGTGTCACAGAGTGAACTTTAGACAGCAGTGAAATTTCACCATGAACATGATGAATTTTCTACCAATTTCCCAAGCACGTAGCCTAGAATTATGCGTTTTGAGCGATCAACCACACATTTCCTAAGGATTTGCTAGCGCTGAATTCAAATTTGCAATAAGATTTACATACAGACAAAAAGATCAAAAGCAAAAAAAAATTGAATAAGACATAGCCATAAAAATGCACAAAAAATGGCAAAATAATGAGAAAAAATTTGCAAAATTAAGAGCAAAAATGTAGACGGGTGAATTGAAATTAAAAGGATGAGGATTGATAAAATTTAAATGGCAGAATTGTAAAGGGGATGAGCAAAATCTAAAAAGATGGAGATAAACTAAAAATTAAAGAACTAAAATGTAAATGAATTGAATAAATGACAAGAAAGTAAAGTGGATTGGGGAAGATGAATGTAGGTGAACGATCTTTGGAAAATGAATACAACAATGCCTCCACTTACCATAATCCACCACAAACAAAAAAGTAGAAATTCAAGAACACATAGTACAAGTCAAGAACAAGTGTAAGAAGAAATTTATCAAACACCTAAGGGGTGGTATATGCACGCAACCAACAGCCTTATACTAGCAAGAATCAAGCAAATTCAAACAAGCAGACACGTGCTAAAAGCAGCAGCAAGGCACCTCGCGCCTGAAGAAAAGGAAGGAAAATATTTCCTACTAATTTCTGCGTTGAACCCATGACTCCTAGCCTATATAGCATGAAAGCTACTTAACCAATAAAGCCACTCAATCAGTGCCTCCTAGCTGAAGGGAATCAAGCATGTGGTCAGGGTGCAGCGGAAATAAATGGATTCCCTCCCTTGTTATGATCGTTATGCGAAAACATGAATCAAGGCATAAAAGGGTATAAAACGAAAATCGTACCTTTTAAGGATTGTTAACGAGGCAATAGCAGCTACGTCTCTACTGGTGTCCACGCCAACAGCCGGACTAGGATTCTCTCTTCAACTCTGCTAGTAGTGTTTAGAGAGTAAGAGCGACTGCTCATATGTTTATGTGTGTTTAGGGGACTGCATCTCATGCTATATTTATAGAGTGATGGCTAGGGTTTTAACCCCTCACTCTATTAACCCTAACACTTATGGGTCTGGCCCATTATGTTATAATTCTAATCAAATTAGAATTATTATATTTTCCTAGCGGCTTGTTGTATGTGTGTGACCCAATAGGCTTTTAATATTTGGTTATGATATTAAAATAAAACCCTTTTATATTTAATATCATAAATAGTGAGCGGTATCTAGCAATACATCACTATCCAAATATTGAGATTATCAACAACTTTGACGAATCCTATTTTATGATAATTTATATGATTTGTCCCTTTGTCCAAATATCTAATTGAACACAAGGGCATGGATTGTGTCAACCTTGTATAGTTCAATTTATGTTTTCTTGATCCCTAAGTAGACTGTACAGAAAATAAACATCTCATGTTTATCCTCCTGAGCATGGCCATGCATTTTTCAGTCTCACTTTATCAAGAGGCCTACAGATATAACTACTGTTACATAGGAGGGACAAATCTCATCTAGGTCACTCACATCCCACCACATAATTTATTACATGCCCAAAAACCAACTTTATGATCACCTTGTTACAGGTAACGTTTGATGATATTTAAAGCATATAACTCCTTATGTAGGAATCGTAGTGATTTCAGGTCGAAGGACTTCATATAACATTTATCAATATAAGAAACGTTCATGACACTCATGTAACAATCCATGTAACGTTCTTAAGGTGGGTCTAGCCAGAACATCAATACTCTTAATGTGTACCTATGTGAGCACATGATATCTCATATCCATGATCTGTGAGATGTGATCATCAATGAACTCACATACTAGTCTAAATGAATCTTTGTCCTAAGATGATACTTGACTAGGGACTATTTAAGAATAGTTCTTCATAAGATCTCACGATCAAGTCATCTACTTGATTTCTTATGAAGTTTAAGCTTACTATTCTACGGACAATAATTATATTCTAAAAGAATAAGTTTGCCTTTATAAAATAACATGATACAAGTGATGGATGTTCATAAATATATAAGTCTCTAGTGCATATTCCTAACACTAGCTTCTAAGTGTTTAGGAAAATGACACAAAAATAAAATACACATGAAATCCTATCTAACCAGTAATTTCAAGCCATGACTAGATGGACCTCTTAGAGAATTTTAAAATAATACAAACTAAAAATTAGAAATTGTCCTATCATGGATTTGTGGCCTTGACCCATAGAATGGTTGGTCAATGTCGCCCTTGGCCAAGTCAACTCTCCATGTGATGGTGCTCTTGGGTCTTCAAGTCCCAGCTGACCCAAACTGATCCAACTCTAGTTCCTTTGCCTTCATGCAGATGCCATCACTTATGGACATTTCTTTTCTAATACCAGCCCTTCTCTCCTCCATAACCCTAGTGAAGTATCAGGCTATCTCCTCTATTTCAACCTTATGCCTTAGAGTCCTAGGCGTCAGGGGTGTTGTCATTTTTAAAGTTTTCTTTTAGACCTTTCCATTCAACTAAGTGTTTTAACTCAAGAACGTGTCCATTCATGTATGTCACTCTTTTTATGATTTTTCTTTTATGTTCACTCTAGCCTTTTTTCTACTCGGTTAAGGTTTTGTTAGGCTTACAAAACCGAAAGGTTCGAGCCTACCCAAGCACGAATGAGCCAGAACGAACATCACTAAGATTATCTAGGATTTCCAAAGAAAGAAAACAGCAAAGAAAAAACTAAGAATAGAATAGACAAGCAAACAGAGTTGGTATAAAAGAAAGCTAAAGTAGAATAGAATGCCAAATAAGAAAAACAAGAATACATAGAATTGATTGCAAAGAGAATGAAATGTTTGATAACTTGATTCAAGTTTTAAGAATCTAAGTTGTCAAATTTTTAGAAAACAACAAATTACAACTGAAATTGGGAATATAGTGTAAATAATGAGGATTACTTTTCCTCTACACATATTTTTCTCTTTTTGATTTTTTCGTTTACTTTTCTACTATTTTAACTTTTGCCAATTTATCTTCCAGGCTAATATAATCCCCAACCCTTCTGAAAAACTTCCCCATGGAAGCCGATTTTTCCTTGGACATATCGATCCAAAATGGGGAATGCGGGACTAGGCCATCCTTAGCAAGCATCAACTAGACACTTGGCTGAATTCCATGAATAAGGAAGGCCTCTCTAGTGAATCGACCAATATAATCCAACAAGGATACGGTTTGTCCTTGTCGAATTTGTTTCAGTCTTTCAGAGAGGCTTTGGTATTCGACTGAACATTACTGGTGGTAAAACTGGTGATAAATTTTGCTCGTAGGTTGGCCCAAGTATTGACCGACCTAGCAGGAAGAGACTGGAACCACTAGAGGAGAGTTATCTTGAGGGATAGGGGAAACACACGACATAAGATGGGGCCAGTCGCATTACGGATTAACATGGTTGATTCATAGGCATCCAGGTTTTCCAACGGATCCCCATCCCGTCATACTTCTCGGACACGTATTTTCTCAAAACTTGTCAATCAGGAAAAGCATAATCCGTTCCGAGAACGGAATGACGGGTTGGATGACCTTGTCATCAGGCGATGGAGGTGCGCAGATGGCGGTGGTCGAGGCCGGGACCTAAGTTGCGTAGGTGTCCTCATGAGAGGAAGGAGGTGGGGTCAGTGGTGGTGGCCTACTCTGAGAAGGCTGTCCTTGAGCTCTCTGCTTTTCTGGCTGAGAATTTCTGGAATTGGATTTGGAAATGGAGGCATGCAATGAAGATCGTCATGGCTGGTGTTGCTCCTCGGTGTTAACCTGAGCAGACAAGCAGATTTGCTCAGTTTCGAGCCTGAACAGACACTGAGCATAATCACTCAAAAGTGGTGGTAGTGGTTTCAATCGACCGATCGCAGCCAGAGCCGACAGTGGTATCATTGCTCCGGGTATCCACCATGGCTTAGAAGAAAAGGAGTAAACACGGAAGAAAATTGAGCTGAAAAGGAAGGGAGACGTTTCCCACAAACGGCGCAAATGTCGAAGCGTGAATCCTCAAACGACGGTTTCTAGCGGAGCCGGGTGTATTCAACAATGGAGCGCAATTGGGGTGTACCTGCAAAGACTCTGAAGCTTAAGTTAGAGAGAATTTTGACAGAGTTTCAGTATATCTGATTAAAATCGTACCTGAATATTACACCTGTTGGACTTATATAGGTCGGTTTTGACAAGAAATATCATTAGTTAGTTGTAACCGAAATGGGCAAGAAGTCCACGCGCCAAAGCGAAACCATCCTCACGCACTATACGTGGTTGGTTGACTTGACCTCGCAACGGAGTGTCCTCGGTGAGTGTTAGATTTAGTTGAAATGAGTTATTCATGTCTATTCAGGGTCTTAGCCCGATTGTAGATTCATGGTTGGTCGTCCTTTGACTTTGGCACTTTGAAGTCGTATAGGTACAAGTCAGGCCGACCAACAACTATCAAAAGTCAGTCAAGAACGCAATCATCGAGGGAATTTCGTACTTCGAAGCTTGTGCAGGATGCCCTTAAGGTCGATCCAAAACAAGTTTAATTATTATACACTGTCAGTGTGAAAAATTTACACGAGCTTTAATGATATGTTACTACATCATTTAATAAGTTTAATAATGATGAGGTGTCATACTCATTAAATGACATGACAATATATCATTCGATGTCACATTGTATAGTTATTAATTTCTTAAATTACATACACAATCGGAATTATCTTCAAGGGAGAATACCAAAATTGTTTATGATAAACGAAGTATTGATATTTGTCCCTATAAGGCGTACAAGAAAATTACTCATTAAATATTTAAATAATTTAACCAACGGCCATAAAAGGCCGTAAAGGATGCCACTCTAGGCAATTCTCTCGTCCATGAAAAATTTGTAAAATATATTATAAAATTAAAATATCATAGTAAAATATAGGGGCTCCCACCTAAAATCACCCGAGCAAGAATCCTTAAGCACCAACCCTACTGAAAATGCATTAAGCAATTCGCACAAAGAATTGCCCCCATTTTATCAATCACAAGTCACACGAAAGTTGCAGCAAATATTGTATAAATTGTATTATTCATTGAATTTGCCTGCCTCAATTCAACTGGCAATTAAATTTGTTACGGATACAACAAGGGTTCATATCAAAATGAAAGTTATTACCCTAACTCCCCAAATATATAGTTAACTGGAAGATTTTTCAGTGAATGGCCAGAAGAAAAAAAAAAGTAAAATATTGGACTTACATCACAATCGTTTGAATTTACTCTCTGTCTCGGATGTCTAAATAATATACTAAAACCTACTAGGAAAGTGCAGAAAAAACCAAAATTAATTCCAACCGCTACTCAACACTCTTCAAAAGCTGAGCAGAGTACTTGGTGAAAAAAAAATCTGATCTCAAATAAATAAATCTATCATTGCCAACAACACACGTTCAAAACTTCAAGCCCTAGCCTTTGGTTTTGATTTTTGTTTCTTAGCATCCAATGAAGACAAGCCCTTGCCGAGTCCAACTGGAGGCTGTTCTTGCAGAGGCATTGATTGGCCTTTTGTGTGGTCAGTTGAAGGAAGGTCATTTGCTTCCTTGTTGGGTGCATCAGCATTCCCATTGTCCGTGGCATCAGGAGTCATACGCGAATTTATGATATTGAGAAGTTGGGTAAGGGGTGGCAAGGTCTGTCCTGCTACACCATGGGGACGTACCATCAAGCCCCTTGCTGCAGCCTTCTTCCTTACTTCAGCAGTCGCACGTGCAGCCCTTTCATCAATTCCCCTTCCTCTGGGGAGAGTCTCACCGATTATTGCAGCAGCGTTGAGGGATTTGTTAGCAGATGCACCTGAACTTCCAGATCCCCCAGCAACTGCTTGGAATGCATGTATCAGATCTGGATATGCCTGCCATTATTATTATATAAAATAAAATCCTTCAGTAGAAATTATACACCACCAGAGAAATGGACACATGCTGAATGTTTTACAGAAAATCACCTAGTCATGATGCTAAATCAAAGGAATAGTATACCTTCAACATATCAATGGCCTTCTGAGCTGAAACTGCATTCAGAGCTTCACCCTTTTGCTTTTGAGCATTCATCTACCCAAACAAGTTGTGAAATGTGAATCATACATGACTAGAATGAAAGAGCATTTTACTTTCAAAGTCATTTACAGTCCCCAGAAATGAAAAATAAAATAAAAAAAATCAATTGATTTTTTTTTTAAAAAAAAAGTCTGGAATCCAAAAAACCTGCATTTGGTAATATGCAAAGTGAGACTAAGGGTCCACCTGTTTAAGCTTTTCATAAAAGGATAATACAAAGGATAAAAGCATCTGAGTTAGTTACCAACTGTTTAGTTGTAAATAAGTTGAGAGGAAGGAAAGGGGAGGGTGTCACTTGCATCAGTGAGAGGATAGCGGAGAGTTGAGTCTCTTAAATACTCAGAACCCTTTCTTGTACCTTCTTTCAAATACTCTTTTGATTCAATATATAGACTATTACTCTCTCCTTGGTAGTTGGCACCAATTCTATGAAATTTTTATTTCCATGTTTTATAATCTCTCTCTCAATCACACACGTGCATTAAACATGTACACACACACATGAAGAGCCAATTTTTCCCTGTCCCTCCCTTTTTCTCTCTCACGCACACACACGACAAAGCACATGCACGCACACAGACAAGCTCCCTTTTCATCTCTCTTCCTCCTCCCTCTAGTATTTGTACCCTGATTTTCTGTGAGATTATTGCCTAATTCCCCTAATTAATGTAATAGACTCTTAACTTCTCCCTCTTTCTTGAGAAACACGTTTATAGGAAGTACTGAGTAAACTGATTCCAAATGGGTATAGTTCCATGAGTCAAGTACCTGTAGTTCACGCATCTTAAATGTGTTCATCCAATTCTGCGAGTCCCGTGTCCTTGAATCATCTTCACCAAGTTGCTTGACAAGTATATCATATGTTCTCTTCTCATGCTGTCAAATCAAATGCCAAAATCAGTCAACCACCTACTGTTACTACTAGTACAAATTTTACCATTTTATACATACCTGGTGAGAGAGCTTGAAAGCACCCATACAATTGAATGAAATGGCAAGAGCATGGTAACAAACAGCAGTTTGAATATGTTCCTCGCCAAGAAGCCTTTCATTTTTCTTTAAAGCTTCTTGCAGATAACGAAGAGCTGTGTTCATCTTTCCTATATCCTGATACATCATTGCAACATTTATAAAAGTTGCTGCAACATCAGGATGATCTGGCCCTGATGACAAACTCAGTAAGAGCAAAGCACGGGACATATGGCGAAGGGCAAGTCCTGTCTGGTTAAGTCCATGATAGAACAGAGCCATATTTCCATAGCTGCAACATCAGCATTATAGATCACAAAATCTTCTAAATTACACTGTTTTACAACATACAACCAAATGTTTTGAAAACTAGAGTAGTCTTTGAACCAATTAGGGAAGAGGTTCAAGGTTTTGAGGTCCAACCAGGGTAGAACCAGGTTTTTGTACATAAATGTATATTGTATAATTAAATACATAAAACTATAGAAGACAATATGCAAAAAAAAAAACATAGATATGCTAAGTGTATATATACATCATAGACAATATCTGAAAATATTCCTAACATAATCAAATTGCTACCACTACCAGACACATTCGCTAGCCAACACCTCATAAAACCACAACACCAACCATAAAATTATATAAAACAACCTGTTGAGATGAAGAGAAAATGAGAGACATATGATAGAATCCGTGTGTCTAGAATACACAGCGGAAAATAATATATATACACATAAGTGTATTTACAAATATACATAGTGATAGGCCCAAGCCCATATCTATCATATGATACACTAACAATAACAATCTAACAAACAATCTAACACTCCCCCTCAAGCTGGAGCATATAAATCATATGCACCAAGCTTGTTACATATAAAATCAATCCTAAGGCCCCTCAATGATTTGGTGAAGACATCTACCAACTGATCATTGGAATTAACAAACTGAGTAGTAATGTCTCCAGATAAAATCTTTTCTCTGATGAAATGACAATCTATCTCAATATGTTTGGTCCTCTCATGGAATATTGGATTAGAGGCAATGTGAAGGGCAGCTTGGTTATCACAAATGAGAGACATTTGTGTAACCTCCCCAAATCTCAGTTCTTCAAGTAACTGTTTGAGCCAAATAAGCTCACAAGTAGCTGAAGCCATAGCTCTATACTCTGCTTCTGCACTAGATCTCGCCACCACATTTTGCTTCTTGCTTTTCCAGGAAATCAAGTTGTCACCAATAAAGACACAATATCCAGAAGTGGATCTCCTATCAGTAGGAGAACCTGCCCAATCTGCATCTGAGTATCCCACAACTCGAGTGTGTTTATTGTCTTCATATAACAAACCTTTTCCTGGGGCTCCTTTAATATATTTTAGAATGCGAATGACTGCATCCCAATGACCTGCACAAGGAGAATTAAGAAACTGACTTACCACACTAACTGCAAAAGAGATGTCTGGACGAGTGACAGTGAGGTAGTTCAGTTTTCCAACCAGTCTCCTGTATCTCTCAGGATCTAAAAGTGGCTCCCCCTGACCTGGTAGAAGTTTAGCATTTGGATCCATAGGTGTGTCAACGGACTTGGAATTCATTAGCCCAGACTCCTCTAAAATATCCAATGCATACTTTCTTTGAGAAATTACAATTCCATTCTTGGATTGTGCTACCTCAATCCCCAAGAAGTATCTCAGTCTGCCAAGGTCTTTAGTCTGAAAATGATGACAAAGGTGTTGTTTTATCTGTGAAATGCCATGGTGATCACTACCTGTAATAACAATGTCGTCACATACACTACCAAGTAGATACACCCAGCAGCTGAATGGCGATAAAACACAGAATGGTCAGCCTCACTCCGAGTCATACCAAACTGCTGGACTACTGTACTGAATCTACCAAACCACGCCCTGGGAGACTGCTTAAGACCGTATAAAGACTTGCGGAGACGACACACTAAGCCTGAAGACTCCCCCTGAGCAACAAAACCAGGAGGTTGCTCCATATAAACTTCCTCCAACAGGTCACCATGAAGGAAGGCATTTTTGACATCTAACTGATAGAGGGGCCAGTGACGAATAGCAGCCATGGCTAAAAATAATCTGACAGAAGCCATCTTGGCGACGGGAGAAAAAGTGTCACCGTAGTCTAACCCGAATATCTGAGTATAACCTTTGGCTACTAATCGAGCTTTGAGCCGATCAATTGTGCCATCAGGGCCAACTTTCACTGTGAATATCCACCGACAACCAACAACTGATTTCCCAGGAGGCAAAGGAACGAGATCCCAAGTACCACTGTTCTGAAGAGCACACATCTCATCAATCATAGCCTGTCTCCAACCAGGGTGGGCTAAGGCATCACCTGCAGTTTTAGGAATAGACACAGAGGAAATGGAAGAGAGACAAGTATAATGGGATGGGGATAACCTGTGATAACTCAGAGTGACATAATGAGGTGAAGGATTACGAGTGGAGCGTATACCTTTACGAAGTGCAATAGGGAGATCAGACTCAGGAGGTGGGGCCGAAGGGGCCGGAGGAGGTGGGACCGGAGGAGACGGAGGAGTTGGCTCCGGAGGAGAGTCAATAGGCGGCCCATCTGGAAGGCGCGGAGGTTGCCGACGATGATAAACCTGTAGAGGTGGCTGAGGTGGTGGATCTCCCTGCACTATGGGCGTGTCTGAGGGATCAAAAACAAAAGGGGTGGTGGTGGATACTAAGTCAGACCCAGAGGTTAAGGAATTAGACTCAAAGTAGAGAGAAGACTCAAGAACGTGACATCAGCTGAAATGAGATATCTACAAGAGAGGGTGAGAAACACTTATATCCCCTCTGAGACCGAGTGAAGCCTAAAAAGACACACTTATGAGACTTAGCAGACAATTTATCAAGACCAGGACTAAGGTTGTGAACAAAGCACGTAGACCCGAAGACTCTAGGAGGTAAGGGGTGGAGAGGCTGATGAGGGAACAATATAGAGTTAGGGACCTGGTTGTTTAGGACAGAAGAGGGCATGCGATTAATGAGATAGCACGCAGTGAGAACAGCATCACCCCAAAATTGTTGAGGGACATGACCATGAAGTAAAAGGGTTCGAGTTGTTTCAATGAGATGTCTATTCTTGCGCTCTGCAACCCCATTTTGTTGTGGGGTATATGCACAAGAGGTCTGATGAAGAATACCATGGGAAGCCATAATGTTTGAAAAGAATGGGAGAGATACTCACGAGCATTATCACTACAGAGAGCACGGATAGAAACACCAAATTGATTTTTGACTTCATTATAAAAGGATTGAAATATAGAAAACAACTCAGAACGATTTTTCATTAAAAACAACCAGGTGCATCGAGAATAATCATCAATGAAAGTAACAAAATACTGAAACCCTAAAGTAGACCGAATACGACTCAGACCCCAAATATCAGAGTGGACTAAAGCAAAAGGAGACGAAGCTCTGTTATTGACACTCCTAGGAAATGGACTACGACTATGTTTTCCTAATTGACATGACTCACACGACAAAGTTGACAACTTAGACAGACTCGGTACTAGTTGTTGTAGCTTGGCAAGGCTAGGGTGACCCAACTGAGCATGGATGAGAAGGGGAGAATCCACCACCGAGCCAGCATGAGCAGAAGTACGAAGCTGATAAAGGCCATGAGACTCACATTCGGCGCCAATCATCCGTCCCGAACTCCGGTCCTGTAAGAAAACAGAGTCTTTAGTAAAAGAAATGACACAATCAAGAGAACGAGTGAGACGGCTAATGGATAATAAGTTAAATGGAGACCCAGGGACATAAAGGACATTATCAATGGAGAGAGAAGGAAGAGGTTGGACACTACCAACACCATGGGATGGGGCCTGGGAGCCATTAGCTAAAGTCACCGATGGTAAGTAACCAGAAGTGGAAAGGGTAGAGAAAAGGGATTTATTACCAGTAATATGATCGGTGGCACCAGAATCAAGAACCCAAGGGCCAAGGGAGGTGGAGTGAGTGAGACCAGAAAAGGGACTACCCGTGTGCGCAACGGAAGCAGTGGAACCGGAGGCCTGACGATCCTCATACCATTTAAGGAACTCGTTGAAGATAGCCAGTGGTGCGGGATGAGCAGCGGAAGTGGATTTGGGAGCATCAGACTAGTAGCAGCCATGGGTCAACTGTAGGAGAGAGAAACAGCCACAGGAGAGAGAAAAAACGTCCAAAAGAGGAAGAACCCGCGAGTACGAGACCTGAAACTCACAAACAAGACCAGATCGGGATAGAGGACACCGAGGCGAGTCTGGCGGCGGCGAGGGCGGCCGGACGGCGGCCGGACGCGCCTCCACGCGCGGCTGACGGCGGCTGGCGGAGGAGAAACGCGCCGGTGAAGAAACGGCGCTGAGAGCGCGTCGATGCTCCGATGGACACGATTCCGGCGGCGTTGGACTCGGATTGACGGCGCGAGTCCGACGGTGTGACTCCGATTGGATTCAAACGGCGGGGCGCGTCGGCGGGAGGCGGCGGCAGCGGCGGAAAAGAGAGAAAAAGTGCCGGAAAAATAACACGGCAACAAGGGCGGACCGAAAACCGGAATGAGGACACGGTTTCCGGAAAAAAATTTGACACCAATGGACAGTGGGTCCACTGGGAAGGCACGGACTAGGGTTATCTCTCGTTAGGGCTCTAGATACCATGTTGAGATGAAGGAGAAAATGAGAGACATATGATAGAATCCTGTGTCTAGACTCTAGAATACACAGCGGAAAATAATATATATACACATAAGTGTATTTACAAATATACATAGTGATAGGCCCAAGCCCATATCTATCATATGATACACTAACAATAACAATCTAACAAACAATCTAACACAACCAATAACATTAAAAATACAAGTTGACAACATTCCTCAATCAGGAAAAGAAAAAAAACCAAGACAGCCAAAAGAAATCACAATAGGTTCAAAAGCATTTTTTTAAATAAAAAAATTGAACCAGCTCAACAGTGAACAGTTGAATGGTTGACAGCTTGGAGGTCTGAGGTCTCCAGTCCAGTTTTCAAAACCATTTAAATGCACCTCCAATTTTCAGTAACTTGATATCCCAGTTTTATTTTGTTGGCCAATGTAACATTCCAATTTGGCTTGGCATAATTACAACAAATACAATGATATGCACATGAGAAAAAAATGTAGAATATATGACCACAACATATTATGGAGATAAAACAAGAAGATCAATAGAATGGGGAATGCCTGTGAGCAGTGTCAGGATGATCTAGACCAAGGCAACGTTCATTTATAATTAGCTCCTTATGTTGTTGCATAATAGCCCCAGCCATATCTCCAGCATGATACAAAACCATGGCAAGATACCTGAAATTCAATAATTCCAATTGAGATTTAATACACAAGACACAAATACATCAATTGAAATTTGATAAGCTGGACTTTATAACAAAGGCAGTCCGCTATAAACCTTCAATTTTATAAAGCATATCAACAGAAAATTATATATGAGAGCTGATTCACACCCATTATCCAGGTCTAAAGCATGGAAAGCAGAGTTGGCAGATCATGATAGAACTGGAAAAACTTTTGAGATCATGCCAACATAACAAATAAATATGGACATACCGACAGCAATTAGCAACCTCCCAGATGCATGGGACCGTAACCTGCAGCTCATTTAACAACAATTATTTTATGCACAAGAAAACTCATCCAAGAGAATAAAACAATACTGAATTTCATGCCTGTTGTAGAATGGAGAATGCCTCTGAAAATAAAGTGTATGCTTCGCTGAGCAAGCCCTGCATTAAACAAAAAATTACATATCAACACATTCTGTCAGGAAAACCCAAAAAAGACAAAACAAAGCACAAAAACCAATAAACCATAACCAGAGTTCCATAATTACAAGTTTATATTACACTATTGAACACATTTAAGAGGCAAACTTAGGAGACATAATTACTGCAATTCACTAAGGTGCAGCCCCAAGAAGATAGCCCAGCAGTATTCAAATATTTCGATTTACAACTTCACCCAGCTTAAGAATTAAATGTTAACAATTGAGTCACAACTACATAGTTTAAGATCCAAAAACAATTAACACAACTTCACCCAAAAAAATCAAAAACAGTTTAAGATCCAAAACAGAAACTACAGATACCAATAACAACATAGTTTTTGAACAGTACATAAGCATATAGATTCCTTTTCTGTTTTGTTACAATTGAAGCACAGAGGTTTGTATCTAAAAAAAATGCTACAAACTACCCAAGTCACTCTCTTTAATTTTGGACTGGGTCTAACTCAACTCCAAAGCTAGTTTGTCGGGTGGGGATTACCCAAGACGTATATACTATTATTTAGCCTTATCTCTAGTCAATCTGAGACTCCAACACACACCACCTCATGCTCAAGGCTAGACATATTGAACATGAAGTTCGTAGGACTAGACATCTAGAGGGAACGACCCAATAACAACGGATCTAGGATAGGCTCAGATACAATCTTAAATTTTGGACCGGGCCTAACTCAATCCCAAAAACTAGCTGTAGGGTGAATATTGCCCGAGACTTAAATACTATTATTTATCTCTAGTCAATGTGAGGACTCCAACACACTCACCATTAGCCCACTACTTGTGGCTTAATATGTAATCAATATTTCATTTTACAGTAAAAAACAACATAAACCACAGTAAATACCTCAGCCAATTGAAGTTTTCCAGTTTCCACAAGTTCCTTGGCTTCTGAACATGCAGGAACTGAATGCTTTACCACTGGACGGAGATCCAAAACATCTGATGTTTGGAAGGGTGTTGCAGAACTAAGATCATATTTACGAGCAGCAATGGTTATACCAACTGAAAAACAAGCATTGTTTAGGTATGGTGAAACTCACTCACACTAGCTAACAACAACAAAATTCAAGATCTTAATGGCAAAATGGCAAAAGGCACTATTCAACATTTGAGTTCCAACAACTACTCACATGTACTACCACAATCTAACGACAAATTTAAAAAAAAAAATATTTGCTGTTAAGATATAAAAGATCATCAAATCAGCATAAATTGTGAGCAATGATTAAAATAGAAAAATACATTTCAAAAGCTTCATGCTTTTGGAACAATTGAAAGATTATAAAAGTCAGACTTTCAGACCATGGAAAATCAATAAAAACTATTTGCACCATCACCAAATTTTGCATATGAATTGACTATAATGCAAATGATCTTATACTAACCTTCAGACAGAGATTACGTATAACAGAAATCTTCTTAACACGTGACCTTGCATCCTCTGGCAACTCAAACTGCAATAAAATGATTTGAAGGTCAAATGTATAGCAACAGGGTTACAAAAGAAACAAAGATACACAGAATGAGCATAGACATCCAATTTCATGGTACGAAAGGCATTGATGTATAGATTACACATATTAGAACATAATAAATATAGATCTAGTGACAAACCCTACAATGACAACTGCATAGCCAAACCTTTCATTCAACTAAAAACAGTCAACATAACAAATATACATATTTTTAACGTGTTTTAAACAGAGTGGAAACACCTAGCCTCAGTATCCTGGTCAATATCATATATTCAGGTTGGGGAATAGCAGATACCTCATATTTGACCATTGCAAATTCTTGAATGTCTGACCAAAGAGTTTCAGAGCTCATACTCATATATGAAGGTTGAGTCTTTCTTAAAGATGCCCTGCCTTTCCATTGTGCTTGCCCTTTGGAATGCTTTCCTGGAGACCGATGCCCTGTATGTTCCTGTTAATTAAAAAGCTAGGATTACAAACTAATTAACCATTAGTTTAGTCTAATAAAATTTGACGGGAAAACAAAAATTGTATGCAGATTAATACCAGGGATCATGGCACCCAAGAACTAGCACATTAGCAAAAACAAGTTGCAGTTATTTCAAATATCAACCGTACTGGACATACCTTTTTAGGAGTTCTGGACTGTGTACTATTAGCGATTAATTTTCCACCAGGAGCTTGACAACTTCCAATTAGGCAGTTCAAGAAATGAGAAATTGATGGTGCAAGATCATGATCCTCGGTGTCTCTCAACAAGTCCTGCAAACAGTACATGATAGGGGGGAAGAAAGCCATTAAATATCAGAAGCACAATCTTAAGTATCATTTTGTTCTCAGTGCAAGGGGGTAAGACAAAGTTATTTTAAGAATAAAGCTTATACTCTGTTTAATCCATCATGTCAACATCAAACAGTATTTCATAATTCTCAAGCTCAGGTAATATCTTATATCAATGAAACAAAACAATCTCCATTCACCAGTTAAACTCTGTGAGCACATTCACTCAGGACAAAAAATAAATGTGTTTGGTTTAGCGTTGAAACTAGCCAAACTCAAGTTTGAATTCCACAATGCAACTATTTCTATCGTTGAAAACGTAAGTTTACCACGTTTCAACATTATACCAAACATGCCCTAATACAATTTAGAACTGACCACCTTTGACAACAAATATGTAGGAAAAGCTAACACACATTTCCTGATCCCATAAAGACAATTGCAGAACAGTTTGGAGCTTTAAACAAGGTTCAGCAGACTAAACTCTCAAGCACTCACAAGTTATACAAATCATGCTTAAAAAATCAGGATTCAAATCATGAATCAAAGGCCTATTCCAAATTGTGAATAGAAAGGTTCATGATTAAACAGTATAAAATACATTTTCACACAACAGAACATTACAGGCACCTAGATATTAGCATTTTAAAGTCAAATAACTCATTATATAGCTAAAATTGTAATATAAACTTCAAAACAAATCAAGATTCAAGTCGTAACAGTCAAAAGGAAAATTTAAATATTAAGGACATTATCGTGACTGTGCTCCAAAAATAAAAATTTAGACATCACATCACCATTTCCTATAGCAGACCATGGCAACAAGATTGGATTCTTAGAAGGGATGCAGACCAAAAGCTACGACATTTTCCCCTCCACTTTCATGAAAAATTTCCAAAACACACTTTTTGTAATAAATTTCATTTTTAGTGTTGGCTTCCTTTAATGGAAAGCAGACTAAAGCTTCAAACCTTCCCCTCAATTTTCATTAAAAATTTGCTATAAAAATTTCCTGAAAAACATGGCTTTTTCAAAACTGCATTGTGCAGGATCCAACCCAGCTTTGCAGAATCATTCACATCACATGCAAAAGGCGATCCAATTCCAGCATGATTCAAGCACATATCAAGTTCCAAAATTATTCCCTGCGGGATCTGTATTAGAAGCTTGCATAATCAGATAGAATCGCATGAATCAAATCAAGATTCATGTGATTCTAACTAATGTGATACAAATACACAAAAGGAAAATATATCTGCATACATTCGACACCTCCCCCTCCTCATTGATTCAAAGGGACCACACTGCTCATGTTCCAACATGAATTACTAGATCAAAGAGAAATTTCAGATTTTAAATAACATAATAAAAGGGTTGAAAAATAGAGGTCAGTGAAATGCTTAACATAAGATATATTTTATTACCTTGATAATATGCTTGGCAGATCTGACAATAATCTCATTAGTACAAAGATCCCACATATGAGGTAGATGTTTAGTCCCTGCAGCCACCTTCACAGATATATGGACATATCAGAATTCAAAAGTAAAAAAAGAATTATCAAAAGATGAGTATAGAAATGTCAAGCAAACCACCAAATAAAGAGGCACATAATTCACTGACCACTCCCAAAAGAAATAATTACAGCAGTATCAACCAAAATACACTGTGCTTACTTTGCCAATATAGCGAACATTAATTCCATGAGCATGGAGTGCTTCTGTCAATGTCTGGCCATCCATAGGTGAAACTTCAAGTGTGCACAGGTCTTGAACAAACTTTGGAAGTACGACATCAATAAGATATAGACTAATTTTTCTCACATTATCTTCATCAGCTGCTATTTCCTAGTGAATATGATCAAATACATCCCATATAAGAATATCATGAAATAATAAGAGGGTACCATGATGTTTTCATGTAGAAAGCAGAGCACACATACAATACACACCATTAGAAAATAAAAATGGGTAAACATAACAACACCACAATACACAGATGAAGACAAAGAAATGAAAGATATATAGTTCGCAGTAGACAAAAGGCAAAAGAGGATTAAATAAACCTCTGGACTCCCAGCCAATTTGAATTCAGTGAAGACATTAGGATTAAAAACAATCTCCTCCTTACAACCAGAGGCTTCAGTAGATGAAGAAGTGAGTTCTTTGACATCCTCAGTTTTTTCTTCCTCTGTTATATCCTGCAGAAAGCAATTAAAGCATGTAACCACAGTCTATACATGCAAAAATTGGAACTTAATCACCAGAGGATAATCACACTAGCCGTAAACTAATAACCAATCAAATGGAGAAAACACAATATTCTTACCAGCAATGTTTTGGTTGTTCAAGCAGACAACTAATCAAGCATAAAAGCACAACAATATGTTTTAGAGGGAAGGGGAAATGAATCATACTGCGAAGATAGTCATTAATACATAAAATAATAAATAAAAAAGGAGAGCAAGCAAGAATCCTTGAATTATTGCTTCTGTTTTTCCTTATGACCAATAAACATTCATGTTAGAAATATAGTCCTTTCGTCGTTGAACACTCAAGCTACTAAGTGCCGCCTGTTTGATTTAGTTGAGTAGAATTGATTATAGAATCAATGGTTGAAAATGAGTGATGCACGCTTTATGAAACACGTTGGAAGGAAATAATTTAAAATCAATTATGAAGAATTGATTCTGCACTGTACACAACCGGTAACCAAACGGACACAATCTTTGATATTCTTTTGGTCCCATGAAATTTATAAATGGAAAGTGTATGAGCAGTTGAGCACCATGCAGCAACATTCCAAGAAATGGACAAGCAATGAAGTGATTGTGATACAAGATGAAGCTGAAACAGGTAGTTTGTTTTAAGACTAAAGTTGGAAATGATAAGTACAAGTTATCATACATGGGAGACTTGTAATATCGAATTACTTTTTACATCAAACTTGTTAGAGATATAATATAATATAAAGATCATTCATGTGTTTTCAGTTTTCACCAAATAGCTTAAAACTTTTGAGATGGTTGGTTAATGATATGGTATGAGTCTCTAAGACCAAGTGGTCTAGAGTTCAATCCTTGTCATCCCTATTCTTATGATTAAAAGTTCATTCAGCACAAAGTAGATGGGTTTGAGTATTGCCCACACTTCAAGCCTATAAGGCTCTTGCATGAGGGGAAGTGTTGGAGATATGATATAAAAAAACCATTCAGGTACTTTCATCCAACAATAGTTCAAGCTTTTGGGATAGTTAGATATGACAAAATACATATAGAAAAGTGAAGTCAAAATTTCCCTTGAATGCAGAAAGGACTGCAGAAAGAATTTGTTTCAGAAAAACACAACAGCCAAGTACAAGCATATGTTACTTTGTTATAACACTTACTGGCTTGTCAGCATCAATGGCATTTGAGAATCAGAGGCCAAATCATCTGCCCCTTCAGAATTCTTCTCCTTCGATTTTGATGTCTCTGCTGCTTGGGCCTATTCCCACAAAGAACCAGCTGCATAAATTGGATATACAAAACAAATGCCTAATATTGTTAACATTAGAGTAGTGCATATACCTGGCAAAAGGCATTAATTAATTCTGTTCTCAATATACAAATCGAGAGCCAGGTCCAGTATAGTTGGCATCCCGAGGAGTTACCCTCAACAAATCAAGAAGATAGTGCCTGATTAGGTTATAAAAAGAGTAGAGCATCAGTGCACAGCAGTCGCACAATAGACTATATAAAGATTACAAAAAATCTAGTTATAATAAACTAAACATGAACATTGCAACAGAAAACATCTTTGGTTAACTTCAAATCTATTAGTGTTATATAATATATATTCAACAATAAAATAACATACAAAAATAGCCAGAATGGAGTGAAAAAGAATCGACTATGTTCAAATCAGAATCTTAAGTGCAGTTGGAAATTATGCCTTTCCTATGATGCAATAGCATAATTTCATAGAGGTCACCAATAAAGCGCAGTCTGTATAAAAATAATAAACTCAAAAATAACTACCCGGTCATCACCACCAACAATGGCCCTTGCATTCCACTGGTGCAGCTAATTTGAAAACATTTCCAGATCCATCAAGGACTAAATGTTCCTTCAAATGAAGGCGTTTGGCAGCCTCTGACACCTAACAAAAGAAAAGCATTAGAAGAGATACAAAAGAAAATCCATCTGATAGAGAAATCAGGTAAAAAGAATGTATAGTTACAGTTTACAGATAATGAAATTTAAAAGATACTTATTTTCCCTTAACAACAAATTTCATTATAATTTAATGTCACCCACAGTAAGTGTGATGATCACCCACCCATTACAGTAAATACTTAAAACTCGAATCTGATGAGAGTCTCACTAAATAATTAAACTTCAGCACCCTTCCTTACCTTAGAATGAAAATCTTCATTCCAGCAAATTTTCTTTCCATTGTCAACAGAGCCATACAAGAGAGAGTTCTGATTTGTCCCCTTGAAGAATGCCTGGTAAGACACTCTGCAGTACAATATATGATTTGTAATCAAAACAGCAATTTAAATTGTGAACAAGGATTCATGGGGTTTCAAGTAATTTAAGTATAAAATGCATCACATAATTCAGATGAAGAAACAATTTGATATGTTACTTTATAGGCTTCATAATCAATCTAAGATTACTAATAGCAAACTAATAGAACTGGTTTATATTTAATAGGAAAAATAGAAAATTTATTCTAGACAAACCCCAATCCCTAGCTTAGTATCAGGTTGATACAAGAACTAAGATGATGATGATAAATGGGGTGGCAGGGAAAGAAGTTCCTCCAAGGTATTCAAGAGCCATGGACTCTCCTAAACTGAAATTCCCAACAAATCCCAAGCCCCTTACCAACTCCCCCTCTGTCCTATTTACTCCAGCCTCCCCCTTTTATTACAATTTACTCTTTCCCGACAGGTACTAACTCTCCCTCTACCCTATTTATTCCTGCCTCTCACAATCACAATTGTCCACTAGAAAATTATTATTAATATTGTTAGAGTTCCAAATTGCCTAGAAGATAAGACCAAATGAAAGTAATATAAGCCTTGGGCAGTCCTCACCCTACAAGCTAGCTTTTGGGGTTGAGTTAGGCCCAGGTCCAAAATCTAAGATGGTATCAGAGCCTATTCTAGATGATCCGTTGTTATTGGGTTGTGGCCGCCACCCGTATAGATGTCCACGCTCCAGATGTCCAGCCCTGGACGTGAGGGGGTGTGTCAGAGTTCTCCATTGCCTAGAGATAAGGCCAAATGAAAGTATATAAGCCTTGGACAGTCCTCAAGCTACAAGCTAGCTTTTGGGGTTGAGTTAGGCCCAGGTCCAAAAATCTAAGAATTATTATTAACTCCATGTGACACTAATATTCTGTTACCACTCTTCCTCTTCCCACTGTAAACCTTCTTAATGGGTGGATTGCTAACAAAATTACCCCGCTGAACATTCACCTTGTCCCCAAGGTGAACAACTTCTGTAGCTGAAAAACAACACCCTTCCCCCCTTGGATCCCATTGTTGGAAGCATGTTAACCAAGTTATGGATGGATGAGAATGTCCTCCAGGGTCCCATTCATGCTTCAGAAATGGGTAGTTTGGACCTAAGCATAAATCCAATTCCCAATGAACTTGTAAACCTCATGGGGTGTTTCCTGTCAACTCCATATTGTCAGCAAGTACCGCATTAAGTCCTTTTTCACCACAATAAGCACTGCTAAGAGTCCCCAATGTCTTGAATTCTACAATGAATACTTCCCATCTAGTGGGTCTAGTAGGTGGTTCTAATTACAAAGCCAGAACCAAGCTGCCCCAATTTTTCAAAGGTTATCCTCGTTGCTTCAAGTTGCATTTGTCAAATGAAGGATTGCTACAACCATGTAGCTAACCAGAAGTCCCCACCAGGCTGTATTTTCTCACATACAAAAAGTCACGAGGTTGAGAAATATGTCTCCACCAAGCAGCAAATGAGTAAAACATCATGCCTTGATGTTGTACAGCTGGATGATCTATAATCTTATAGTGAAATAGGAATATGATGTTTCCAAGTTACTTCTTGTACTACAACCAGTATCTCCCCCATTTTGACTGGGTATATTTATTCTTTTCCCTTCTCCTAGCCTTCTTTCTGCTGTGAGCTGCATTTATTAAGATAAATTCCCTTCAGCAAGCAGATGATGCCAGGTCTTTGAAACCTTCCATGCAAATTTTGTAGCAGCCAGTCTATTACTATCTACAACTTCAGTAAGCATCTTTTTTAGTTAACCACGGGTAATCCCCTATTACCAGGGGCATTCTTGCTCGGGGTTTAGTCAGTTAAGACTCTTTACCCCTCCCTTAAAGTGTATTTAGCGGGGATTGAACTCGGGAGCTCTTCTCACAATGTCATCCCGCATTACCAACTAAGCCACAACCCTTTGGTGCTTCCATAAGCATCTGAATTTGGGAGTAAGCAGATTTTAGTTCTCCAATGGAAACAATGCCTTCCGTGTCACTGTCTCTCCTTGTCCTTGACTATATATACTTGATATCTTCAACCATTTCATTGGATCATAAATCAGCAAGTACCCTAGGAGGTTTTCTTGTGATCTGTTCATAATTGAAATTGGCTTAAGTATTGACAAAACATCTTCATGAGAAACATCTGGAGCCGTTTTAAAAGTTTAGAGCCATAGATTGCAAGCACTTATTTAGCAACCAATCAAAGCTTACGGTCTCGTCCTAACATTAGCCTAAAAAGACTTGTAACATCAAAACTATTGGGTAAAGGTTGGCTTTTGACATCCATAAGCCTTCACAAAAATGGCCCATGCTATTCCTTGTTCAGATAGTGCAAAATGATATAACAGTTTAAAGAATGACTCCCGTACTCCATACATCTATGTCTGGTCCATAGTTTCGCTTGCGCACCTCTAAAAACCGTATAATAACTCATAAAAAATTCTAAGAAACACTCACCTCCTTCCTCGTATATCAGAATTTTTAGAGCTGAGTAAAATTGGGCTAGCTCGATTATGCCAAAAACACTGACCTATCCATGTAGTTCAAAATTTCCAATAGCCCTTGCTCCCAACATCTCTCAAACTGCATTACTGATTTAGAAATATGGGATGGCAACCATCTCCCTTGTTTCTGCAGCTAGACGCCCCCCTGCCTTCACTTTTCCCTTTTACTCAGTAGATGGTCTCCATAGCCCCTATTCCATGCTTTGTTTTGCCTCTGTTCCTCTATCTCCTTACAGTCGAACATGTCTTTCTTCCACTAGCTTAGTATCACATAGATACAAGAACTAAGATAATGATTAATACCAAAAGAAAACGAAAAGAAGTTCCTCCCACTGGGTATTCAAGATCCTACACTGAAATTCCCAACCAAATCCCAGGAAAGAATTGGCTCCTCAAAAGTGCAAGGATGCCCTTTAGAGGATAAAGTGCAAAGATAACCAATAATTGAAAAATCAATAGTTGAACTTGAGATTGTGATAGGATACATGCACATGTATAACAAGTATAAAGTTATTACAATCTCAACCGTTGATTTTTCTATCAACTATTATAGTTCTACACTTTATTCTCTAAAGTGCACCCGTCACTTCAAATGAGCCAAATCCAAAATGTTAAGTCCCTCACTAACTCTCCCTTTTTCCTATTTAATCTACCCCCTTATTACAATTTACTGTCTACTGGACAGTTGCTCTTTCTTCCCTACTTATTCCAGCCCACCACTATCACAATTAATTTGTCATCCAACAATTACTGTTATTAATAACTCCATGTAGCTCTAAGATTTTCTTACCACTCTTCCTCCTCATACTGTAAACATTCTTAGGCCCAGTTTGGATACACTTCTATAGAAGAACTTATAGAAGAAAAAAATAGAATAAATTGAAGAGGTAAAATGAAATCAACTTCTTCCATGTGTTGAAATTAGTTACTTATGGAGAAATTAAATGGGAGAGCTTTTCGAGAAGTTGAGTTGGAAACACTAGTTTCAACTTATGGGAGAAGTTAAATTTATTTAACCTTTTTTATTCATTGTATTTTCTTATCCTAGAAGTTACTCTAGAGAAGTTTATCAAAAGATTCAAAACTGGTCCTTAATGGGTGGATTACCAACACAAACGTATTGGAACATCATAAAAATTAATGTTGCTCAGGTTGCAATATTGATACAATTAAAAGGGGGCACATTATAAAATATGGAAATTATTTTATACTGAAATGAATACAAAATAACGAATTGATACATTCTCATGACCCAACTACTTCAAAAGTCCTTGACATGTTTTACTTTTTCTCACCTTTTTCAAGCTGTTTTGACAAGATCTAATCCATTAAGTTGGATTTCAAGATATTTTCAGAACTAAAGTTCCAAAAAGAAAAGGGATGGGCAAAATCACCAAATAGCCATATGACCCATAGCATTGCTTCTTAGACAAATATACACCAGTAGCAAATTGATTTTATAAAGTTGAGTCATATAACTAACCACCCTTTCATTAGAAAAGAAAAAGTTACCAATAGGTAAATTTGAGCTTTTGCTACACACCTGAGCTACCACTCTGTGGCCCCTATAGTCAATTATTGCCATAGCGAGATTATAAAGTCCAGGGACATCAGCTTCCTGGTAAGCCTTGGTGCCCTTCAAATCATTGTTTGCAGAAGCATATGTAGCTTGCTCATTCTCAGCCAGTTGAGCTTCAGGAGAAACATCTTGAGTAACTTCTATGCCATTAAGATCTTCTGAACTTGAACCATCATTTTTCCCCCCATTGGGAACCTGACTGTCTCCATGAAGTGGAATATAAGAAGCTTTATCAGAAGAACTTCGCAAAGTGCCTGTGCTCCATGTTTTTGAATTACCATCCACACGTTTCTTTGATAGCTTCTCAAGGTCAGCATCAACAGCAAAACTAAAGAATATATTGTTGTGCACATACCTATCACCAAAATTACACTGATCAGCCAAAAGCCATACAAGTACAAAGGAAAATTGTGTGGGAGAAGAAGGGACAATATCACTGATAACAACAAAGTATATGAGCTAAGACAACAACAATCTCAACAAGATTTATAAACAAAAGAAAATAATATTACATCATATAATAGCATACTCTCTTTTGCCAAAACCATGCACCCATGCTTGAGAGTTGGGACAGTCAAATCATGAAGACATGAAAAGGTAATTCACAAGGAAAATTTATGGAGCAAAGGATGATTATCTTCAATTCCTCCCTCCCCATCCCAAAGAAAAAAATACAACATGCTACTTCAACTAGAGCATAATTTTCAACCTCTTAAAACAATAAATTATCAAAACACAGGAAAACTACTTAGAAATTCAAGAATATCATTGACAAATTGCTTAAGCTTTAAAACAGATGAAGACCACTAACATGTGAAAGCATTCAGGATCGGTTGGGTTTATTGGAGGAATACAGCCACTGATCACTCCAATAGCACCATTAATGGCTGCATCAACAAAGTCTGAGGTCACTTTATAAAGTGCCCTATCCCGCAAAATCCTGCAGTAATGAACAAATCACCCAAGAAGCATTGATAATGAATAGTACTGAGTCATTAGCAAAATACAAACTAAAGAACAAGCATACTCCCTAAGCCATCTATTTATGAATGAGAAAAAATGAAGGTACCCTCTCCTGTGGAGTTGTGTGAGAAAATTCTCGACAAGATTGTAGCTCCTCATTCCAGTCTCTTTGCATGCCAATAGGCTCACTACCATATAGAAGAGTCAAGGCATTCTCAGCCCTGGCTGCATCACGTCTGTGATCTGCCAACACAAAAAAAACCGCATTTCAGGATACATCAAGCCATCCTAAGGTTCACATATAAGGAACCATATTACAAAGTTCTCATATAATTTCAAGCCACTGTAAAGTTAAGAAACAACATCATCAACAACAACAAGTCTTCAGAGAGGTTGTAGTTGTATAGATCTAGGTCCTTTCTAATAGTTCAGCTTAGAATTTTTCTTGGTCTTCCTCCAACTCTCGTTACTGGGTTGTAGACCATTTAATCAACTCTCCCACAGGAACTTTTATTGGTTTCTTATCACATACGATCAAACCATCTTAGGCACAATTCTACCATCTTTCAGTCAATAGATGATATTTCAACTTTCTCTTACATTCATCCCTGATCTTATCTCCTCTTGTTTCTCCACCCATTCATTGTCATTCTCAAATCTACAACATTCAGCTTATGCACTTATGAGCATTAATAATACCACACTAACTCAAAGTAACCTAATTTTTTCAATCATCCTTGATCAACACTAAATAAATTTTCAGATCTATAATGTGTCACGATGTAGGACCCTTTACAAAAGCTAGTGGGATATGATACAGGCTTCAAAAATTGATTCCATCTGTTATTCTGTTTTGACACATAAGATAAAAAAAGTTTTTGACATTTAAGTCATCAATCACTTATTGAGGTAATAGTATTATCATGTGCATGACTGGCTGAAGAACTTGCTTGCTTCTGCTGAAGCAGGTGATAACAAGAACGAGTGAACTGAAAACTACCTAGCCAATTGGATCAAATATTAGATGTGTCAAAAGAAAGATTTTCAATTAATAATTTGCTCTCACAGATAACCAACAAGGAAAATATATCACCTATCATTAAAGGAAAAAGTCGCACCATCATCCAAATCCAGGAGCAGAGATTACTATAACATAAAAAATTGAAAAGAAATATTGATAAAACAGTATGTCAAAGGCTGAGCTCACCAGGAACAGGGTAAAGGCCAAGCCATGAATTAGGTGGCAATAATGACTGCACATTTTCAAATGGATGAGCAGCAGCTCTACCCTCCAATATTTCACGAAAAGCTTCAAAATTGGACAAAGCAAAATAAGTTTTGGATGTCAAAGCAAAATTTTGAGAAATTGAAGTCTTAAACAACAAGAACTTCAATAACACATTACTACCTTTTTTGAACTTGGGGCTGATCTTCTGTAAGAGAGCCACAAGGGTTGTTGCTTCAAAAGTAGCTTTACTTGGCCTTGGGTCAAGAGTGTTCGCCGAGCTTGAGTTGACATAAAACATTTTTGTACTTCCCGTAATAGAGAATTTATTACCCTCAAGAGTTACCACATCCAAATAAATCAAATCTCCAACAAGCCTGCACACCACAGAACAACATTGTCAAATATCAATCATATAAACTAAATGATGCCATGTCAATTAATTGGCAAGATGTTTCTCAAGTTACCTTCTATAGCTCGGAGGAGGATTGAAGGATGAAAACACTATGCTCTCTACACATTTAATATCCTTCAATGGGGATGATAATAAATTACCCAATGAACCAGAGATGTCCTCCATGTAACCAAGTCCATCAAGCTCAGGAACCTCAGGTTTTAAAGTATCTGATAATTTAGGAAATGCAGAAGCAGACCAGTAACTAATTATTTCAGAAACAAAAGAACAGATCAACAAATTAATATATCAAAATCCAATGAGGGAAATGAGAACTATCACATACCTCCTGAATTTGAAGCTTTATTTTGTGCCATCTCATTCTGCACGGCAAGTGATGTTGACAGTGAAGAATGGAGGTTAGAAAGGGAAAGCAACTCTCTTGCGCGGTGAACATGAGCCCTTATAGATCTATCATCATAAAATGCTGCAAAGGTGATTTAACATATTATAATCCACTAATGTAAACATCATATTACTACTACAAGAGTAAAAGTTCATACCAGGAACCATTTCCAAGGAGCAACCGCCAGTAGTAATATCAGCTACCTCGGAAATTTCATTATAATCTTCCAGGTGATGAGTAGATCCATCCTTTGTGTGCAGTAGTAAGTCATAGCATGTAATAAAACATGTCTCTGGAGCATCAAGAAGAAACTGCCTTATATCCATGACAGAATCTCCTGGATTCAACTGTGAATCAAATAACAAATTAGAAGAAGCTTTCCATGATATATAATCAGGACATGCCACAGATGTAAATTTGATATGATAAATAGTTCAAGAGTTCTAAATGAAAATTTAAACAAATTTTATATCAATAAGAATGCATGCAAATGGTTGGATCTCTTACAAGATCATCTAAGAACCTCTTGATTCCTCTATTTCTCTCAATGTGAAATAGTAATAACCAATAGCTTCATGATGAAGTTAACTCACCTGAAGTTCAAGCTTCTCCCCAGTTTGAGTTTTAACAGAAACAGGGTAAAGTTGAAGATCACCTGCACTACCAAATTGGGAAGGATATCAGCTGTGAAGTGAAATTGATGTTCTATCATATTCAGTACCAACAAAAATGAAGTAAATTCAACTAAACTACCACTTATTTTTATAGAAAACCATAATTGGACTACATAAGTTATATAAAATTGTACATACTATAAATTATAAAAGCATGAGAAAACTTGCAAAATCACCTAATGACTGGGAAAACAAAGGATCACATAGATATGGCAAAGCTTGCCTTACAGACAAAAAATAATTGTGAAAAACCACGTAATTAACAATTGTAGTAATTTTGAATTTTATACCATAGGAAGGAAAATATTTAGTAACGAGGGAGTGATGGAAAAGAACTAAAAAAGTATAAGAAATTCTGAGAAAAAAAAATCAAGATGTGAGCATAGCAATAAAAATAGAACTAGTACTGGAAACAGAAACAGCTCACAATGACCCATGAACAAGAACAGAGACAGAAGAAAACAAAAGACAGAAATCTAGTACACAAATAGCTGCTGTCCGCAATGTGCTCTGTCAAAGTGATTCTGATCCCTAAATTACAATACCAGTGGACCTAAAAGTCCCTAATTTGTGCAACCTGTTGGATGAAGTTGGGTTTTAGTGAGATTAAATTGGAAAGTTTGCTCCGTAGAGAACACCAACCATTATGGCCACTATTTCATCCTGCTACAGCCCATGATTAAGTTCTCCAGTTTAACAAACACTCAGGAGCAGCCCCTGGTCTCTCCATTCTGGTTGTCACTATTGCCAACCATGATTTGAAGTTCGTAATAATGAATGTACAGTAAAAAAACATATAGGTACTAGTTGCTTTTCCTTTTGCAACTAAAGACTAACAAAATTTACAAAAATGGCACAGCATGTGTTTAAAAGTGCGATATTTTTAATTTCAAAGAGACTCAATTTTGCAATTAACAGTTGGGAATATTATCCACTGCTGAAATTGTCATTGTTCAGGTACAAATAACATAAACTATTTTCACATTTACCAAGAAACTCAAATCATGGTATGAAATTGCAATAACGGTAGTGATCGCAGCTTATCAAAAAAAAAACGGTAGTGATCGCAATTATGCTGCAATTACGGACATATCATAGATTTTATTATGTTACGATTGAGTAGTTATTCTATGTGGTAAATCAATGCAAAATAGTTAATACTTTATTGATATCTCTTATGTTCATGCGTTTCGTCAATAAAGTGTGCATTTTTTTTTTTTGGAAACTCTCTTGCCTAAAAGATGTTAAAACATTGTGGCATCTTAGGGGTGCATATCACATTTAACTATTTATTACCAATATGCTTCAGATAACATTCATGTGAAACAAGTCAAAAGCACTTCTCTAACTAGGTTAACCTTGTTTTAGTTGGCTCTCTTCATTTACTGTTTCATGTTCCTTCACTTCTGGATTGACACTTGTTGAATCACCAGAAGCTGCAATTTCAGCTGCATCAGTTTTAGCACATTCTGAAATGTCTGCCACGGTATCCTTTGCAGGAACATCAGATTGGACAGATGGTTCTGACGAAATAGATGCATTATGCGATCCTTTTTTAGCCCTCGCCTTGTTTGATTTTCCAGCCATTTCCCAATCTAAAATCCAAACAACCAAGTCAATATAACAAGAAATTAACAGTAATATAAATGTCAAAACATGAAAACAACCACAACCCATCCCTCAAAATCAGCATTTACCCAACTCAAAGTATGTAAACCACCATAAATATGAACTCAATAACTCCTCGGAATATATTTATCACACGATTCAAGAAAGATCAAATAGAAATTACAAGTTAAACATAAAGTTCCCATCTAAACAAATAAGTGTAATAAGTTAAGTCATACACAGAGGAGGAGAAAAAATTGAAATGTCTCAGCTTTTGCTATAAACAGAATTACCGTGACACATAATTGAAAACATGAATTAAAAATATGAATTAAAAATAACTGACAAAACCAGCAAATATGAATTAAGAATATAGCAACAACAATATTTTCATCAACTGCTTAATTGACACAAAACCCAAACATGAAGAGTTTCCAATTTTTGTTATTAACATGATTTCATTTTCTCCAAAACAATCCAAAAAATTATGATAATACAAAAGTGTTCCTATTACCCGTGAGAATAGTACTCGAACCAATAGCAGTTGAAGAATATATTAGAAACGAAAAAGCATAGCAACGGGTAGAGGGGTTTTAGAAGCCTTTGAGGTTTGAGACCGAAAGAAGTGGCTGAGAGGCGGCTTCTGTGTTTTACGAGACAGAACAGAAGAACGAATCAATAATTTGGAACTTGTCATGGGCTTGGGCCTTTTCCATGTTGTCACCTATATGAAAGGCGTTAGAATTTTCACTATTTTTTTTATTGTGAATTTTCACTATTTGATAACAGGGAAAATCGGAAAAGGAGTTTCTGAATTCCTATAATATATTTCAATTTTTATTTGTATTTAATAAATTATGTGAATATGGTAAAATCTAAAATATTATATAATTACAATACAATTATAGATAGTATCCTGAAAAATTAATTATAGAGATAAATTTAAATATACTAATTTAAATAAACTCTTTTACATTTTCTTTCTTTCATTGACAGTAAAAATGAATTAAAAAAATTTTATTGATGGTAACTTTTTTATTTCTATTCGTATGGCTTTTATAATAAACTAATGTAGTACCCACACGAACACTAATGTAGTACCCG
Organism: Sesbania bispinosa; assembly: GCA_026901365.1. NCBI lineage: Eukaryota > Viridiplantae > Streptophyta > Magnoliopsida > Fabales > Fabaceae > Sesbania > Sesbania bispinosa. The sequence continues at coordinate 595,135 of QLOH01000033.1, forward strand.
CCAATCAGTGACGCACGGGTAGGTTAAATATTAAAATAAAAAAATAAGATTTTATTTATGTATAAAGAATAAATATCAGCATTGAGTACATACAAAAATCATGCTAAAAACACATTTGAAATAATTAATTCTATTTCAAAATATGAATATCAATTAATTAATCAGTATATATGTTATATGAAAGAAATTATAGAACCAAGTAATTTCATTCTAATAACAAAATAGTAAATAAAATAAAGAACTCCTATTATAAATTACAAATTCAATCTTTTTTTCTACTTGATGAACTTTTTTTAAGTTTTTGTAAACATTTTAAAGTCATTATCAATGGGCACAATGACTTTTAAAATAGATATTTCAATATATTAAAATATATGTTAGTTTATCCATCTGCATATATCAATTAATGTGGACAAATAGGATTTTATGTTACTTACCGATCAACCCATTGATGAGATCAACCCTAATATATGTTTTCAGTGTTAAAAGTTTTGGTTCATTAACTCTCAATATTATAATTTGAGCTCTCACTTTAGAGAGTGAGACACTCACTTACTTTATTCTCCTCTCAATGGTTTTTAACATTCTTTTTCTTTCTCTTATTAGATGGTGAATTTCACTTACTATTTATGAGAGTGAGATTCTACCTCTTAATCCTTAATAGTAATTTTCTCTCTCTTCTTATTTGAGAGTGAGATTTTCCCTCTTAATCCTTAATAGCTCCTGAAGTTTTTTTTATTATTCTCTTATACATTATTATAGAAATTGAGAGACTGATCACCTCGATATTTGCTTAATGATGTGTAGAGGACTATGGCAGGCAGCAGGAAAGGTCGTCCCCGGAACAACCCACCTTTCCCACCACGGGATCCACCTTCGGATCCTGTGGCAACGGCTCTTCAAATGCTCACTCAGATGATGGGGGCGCAATCGGAGTCCAACCGCCAACAGGCTGAGGCAGCACGAGAGCAGGATGCTAACGCTGCTGTCTTACAGGAGTTGGTTCGAAGGCCAACGGGGACACTGTAACATCCCAAAATTTTAGAAATCTAAAATTGTAACAAAAATAATAATGATAATAAAATTAAAATACTTATATTTGTATTTCGATAATATTGGTGATGAAAAGAGAATCTTTATAATAATAACAGTAACTATAAATAAAATAATATTATAATATTAATGATATAATAATGGCACGATAATATGAATACTAAAAGAGAGATATGGAATTTGATATTAGAAGATATAATAATTGTTATTAATATAACAAGATAATAATAAAATTATTAGAAGATAAATTATATTATTAATGTTTCAATTAACCTTAATTGTTATAAATGTAGTAGTTATTATATTATTAATATTAATATAATAATATCAGAACCGATTGGGATATCCTCAAGAAAGATATATGCTTTAGCATTTTAATTTAAAGATCATATTTTAAAATAGGAATGATAGCATCACAAGAAATAGAGATAAGAGATGAACTTAAGAAATATGAATGCATCAATGATTGTATGTATTGAATTGCAAAATCATAGGGTAGATGACTTGAGTGATTATGTATTATGAATCTTGATTATGTTATTATGAAATAATGAGCCTTTGGCCATCACAGTCATGAATTATGAGTTGAGATAATGATTATGTATTCTGAACCTTGAATATTTTATTATGGAATCATGGGCCTTTGGCCATCACAGTCATGAATGAGGAGTTAAGTTATCACAGGGCTTATAGCCATCACAGTGCCTTCGGGTTATCACAGGGTCATTGACCGTCACAGTCACAGGCCTTCGGGCAATTTAATTAAGAAAGACGGGCTATCCACATCGAACTCATGGCTAAGAGGGAGATGGGGGTCCCCAATCACAGAATGAAATTTAAACATTATTTAAGACTTAATCATAAGTAGCCCTGGACGACGATCCTTGGTTACATGGTCGAGCGCTCATCACAGTCACGTTACAGAGAAAAGACCCCGGGTGTCGGGTAACAACTCCTCACAGTCATGCATTGCATCATAATCATTGATTTCCAATATGTTCAATTATGTTTAATTGTCTCCATTATGTTTCTTGAATTAATATGTATGCTATGGTGGTTCTTGGTTGTTTTCCCCCACACTGCACACACTTGTTACGCTCACTGGGACATTGGTCTCACCCCATTCCATGGGAACAATATTTCAGTGGTGCAGGATGCTGATCAGGATTATGACGAGCAGTAGATGACATGTGGAGGATAGTAGTTTAGTGTTTACAAACTTTAATGTATTTCATGTTGCTTAGTACGACTTTAGGAATTATTATGTTAGTTTAATACTCTGTACTGGAGCCTTTATGGCGACCTTATATTGGTATTTTCTTTGAGTTATGTATGTATTGTTTGGAGCTTTAGTAATTGTTGGGTTACTCAAGCGATTGTGTTGTATGCCGATACGCAAAATTAACGAATGAATTTCACGAGTTTGGAAATAGTGCTTCCAACAGGCATTATTTCTGAATTTAGAAATTAGGACGTTACATTTTGGTATCAGAGCAGTTCAATCCAATTGGACTGTGGTTAAGTTAGTTGCCTGTGACTCACTATTATCCCACTGTACCCCGTAACTAGTAAAGGGACTGATCACCCCTCTACTGGGTCTGTTATACACGGGATTATGGTTAGTGACATGAATAGGATACCTCGTTAATGGAATTGAGGCACTTCCCTAACGAGGTTAGAGCCATCCATTTGTTAGATGAAGGGAGGATAATGTTGGTTGCTTGTGGTTACACCTTGAGTGTGTGACTTGTTTGATTAATCATGATGCTTGTTTGCTTGAATAAATTGACTGATATGTCTGTTTGTTTGCGTTGTTGGAATGTCTTGCATGTGGAGATAATGGTAAATTTCTAGGATTGGAGTTTTTCCATGACAGGTAGAGGTTAGAAAATAAGTGTGGGACTCATGGGAGGAACCTAATACCATTAGTGAAGGGGGAGTAACACTAGCTCTTGGATTAAGCGTTTACCATCGAGTAGGTATAATCTTAAAGGTAATTCGAGGAATTGAATTAGGGTCCTTAATCTCATATTCTTTCCTTCTTTCCTTTTTTCCTATTGGTGTATGTTGGTGTTGAGTTGCTATTTCGATTCCAATCTCATTATTAGTTACCTAGCCATTCTATTGATCCAATTAGATATCTAATTAGGTGTTCTGTGATTTTTTTAATTTGATGGTGATTAGATTATTTAAGCCTTATGATCAGTAAATTGGTTTTTATTATGCAAGAAGCAAGTGTAATCCTTTATCCCCTAAGATATTAGACTAGTACTCCTAGAATCCCTAATGGGTCATTAGATGTAATTATAGTACATTTATACCATATTCTTGTTCCCTTTCTTTAAATCCCTGTTAGTGTAGGTTGACCCTGATGTCGATGGTTATCGGTGGTTGCACCTTGGTGACGTAATTTACTTGAGTAGGATGAATTGTTTGATTTACTTGACTGAATTTGAGTTTCTTGGATTTAGAATTTATCTAAATTAGGATAATTTAGATTCCTAGATAAGGTCTTATTTCCATTTAAAATAAACTGTTTTCAAGAATATGATTTGTTATATATATATATATAGATAAATAGATATAAAACAAAATTGTTAGGATCAAATTGGATTTAAATTGGAGGATCTTGAGAGTAGATTATCTTATGAGTTTAATTTTTAGAGGTAGCTAGAAATTTATGAAGTATAACTAAGATTTCAATAAAGGTAGTGATAATAGCAACTAATAAGCTACTTTATAGCACTAGAGGATTCAGATGAAATAGATGTTGTGAGATAAATAAAAATGTTTGAAAAATACGATAAGGTTTGTTGGAAGTAGATAAAGTCGAGAAGGAAATAGTATCTATTATTTCATATATAATTTTAGGAATTGTTAGCAGAAAATAGGAATTTCATAATAACACAGGGTAGATAATTATCAGAGAGATATTATAGTATTTTAAAATATATCTTACCCCATCAAATATTGTATAGATAAATAAATATTGTTAAAAAGTAAGAATAATGAAAATATGAAACAAAAATATAATATTAAGCATAAATTTTATAAAGTCATATAATAATTAAATAATAGAAATTTACTATCATAATCCCTTTATTAGTTAAACTTATTTGAAATGATAACATTATCTAAATTTAGATTAAAAACTATATATATTTGGTTAAGATTAGTTTTCTGAAAGTATTAGAATAAGTATAAAAAAAAATAATAATAATAATAATAATAATAATAAAAAGAAACCCTTAGAAATAAAAATAATTTAAGTGTACAAATCTTCACATCTAATTAAAAATTGGGAAATAGGTGATAGGAGAACTGTAAATGGATCTTAGATCTTAGGATAAGATTATAATGGTTTGGAGTTGTTTTCAATTGATGAAGGATATGAGGAAAATATTATATAAGAGATAAAATTACTTTCGAATATAAAAATCTTTCTAGGGTGATGATAAATTATTAGAACCTAGGAAGATGGATAACGTTTTGCACAAAGTTTAAGTGATCGTTTATTTGAGGAAAACTGTGAAGCTTGTTTTTGTAGGTTAGATATGGAGATTTGACTAATAATTAATAGTTTTAAGAATAAAGATTTGGTATTGTATGATTTAAGAGGTAGAGATTTAATCTTTTTAGAGATAGAAGTTTCTTTATTTTGATGGTTTTGGGTGATAGGGATATGATAATTTTAGGTTTATAGTTAAAAGGTTTAGAGATAAAGATCTAATCTTGAGCTTGTTTGAAATTGAGTAATTATGTATATATGGTTAAGAGTTATTGATTTCATCATTGGATCTAGGAGGATCACGATAAGGATATTTTACAGTTTAGATAGTTTTATAATTAGGATATGATCATGAGTCAATGGCTCACACAATTATCGTTATTTAGGCCATGATCTTTGAAAATGTCGAAATTAATTATTTAATAGTTACCTAGGTCTTTGATCAAAAGAAAAATATTCAGAAATTTACAGTTGAAGACATAAAGCTTAAGTTTAGGAAGGAAACACGAACTTTTAGGTTATGGTAAATGTGGTGAATGATTCAATGGATTTCGTTTAGGAATATAATTTATTCTAGACTTCGAATAGTTAGTCACAATTATTATTAATGGAGACATGATATCCAACCAGAAGCTATAGGTTATCAATATGCAGTGTTATAGACTTAAGTTTAAGAGAATAATTGGACAAATTTTGAGGACAAAATTTATTTAAGATGGGTAGAATTGTAACATCCCAAAAATTTAGAAATCTAAAATTATAACAAAAATAATAATGATAATAAAATTAAAATACTTATATATGTATTTCGATAATATTGGTGATGAAAAGAGAATCTTTATAATAATAACAGTAACTATAAATAAAATAATATTATAATATTAATGATATAATAATGGCACGATAATATGAATACTAAAAGAGAGATATGAAATTTGATATTAGAAGATATAATAATTGTTATTAATATAACAAGATAATAATAAAATTATTAGAAGATAAATTATATTATTAATGTTTCAATTAACCTTAATTGTTATAAATGTAGTAGTTATTATATTATTAATATTAATATAATAATATCATAACCGATTGGGATATCCTCAGGAAAAATATATGCTTTAGCATTTTAATTTAAAGATCATATTTCAAAATAGGAATGATAGCATCACAAGAAATAGAGATAAGAGAGTAATATCAAGTTTAGGATAATGTTTAAATATAAGATTCAAATTCGAATTTGAATGTAGATGATAAGGAAAAGCTTAAGAGGCAAAAACTAAGGTTGTTGCTTGATTTAAGTTTTAAGCCTAATGACCTTGGTGCACTAAATTGCAAATATCTAGAGTTAAAGATGTCCGATTGAGGTGATTTCACTCTCATTAGAAAGCTTATTTCCGGGGCTTCAGTTTGATAGGTTATATGATAGGGTTTTGATGAAAACCGCAATTCTGTGTGCTGTCAAATTCGCTTAAGCGAATCCAAATTAGCTTAAGCGAATTTCGTCCAGAGAACACCCCAAAATACTCTTTTTTTCGCTTAAGCGAATTGGAATTCGCTTAATCGAATTGCACGGGGACAAGGAGAATTTGGGCAACTCGCTTAAGCGAATTTGGCTTGCTTAAGCGAGTGGCAGTTTCTAGCATTTTTAAAAACACGTTCTTGGACGGTTTCAGTCAGTTCTTCCTTCCGTTTTTTCATATTTTCAGAGAGAGAGAGAATGGTTCTAGGGAGAGAAAGTCCCAGCAAAGGCCAAGAACGATTTCTACTCATCAAGAATGAGTCTTGCATCAATCTTTCCCCCATCAAGGCCCTCCATTCTTCGTTCTTCCTCCGTTTTCTCGACTCTCAGGTGGGTGTGACTCTCACTTGTTTGTCTTGATTGATGCCATAGCATGACCCCTATTCTTATTTCCCTTCCTTTCATGGAATAATGATGTATGTATGAGATGAACTTAAGAAATATGAATGCATCAATGATTGTATGTATTGAATTGCAAAACCATAGGGTAGATGACTTGAGTGATTATGTATTATGAATCTTGATTATGTTATTATGAAATAATGAGCCTTTGGCCATCACAGTCATGAATTATGAGTTGAGATAATGATTATGTATTCTGAACCTTGAATATTTTATTATGGAATCATGGGCCTTTGGCCATCACAGTCATGAATGAGGAGTTAAGTTATCACAGGGCTTATAGCCATCACAGTGCCTTCGGGTTATCACAGGGTCATTGACCGTCACAGTCACAGGCCTTCGGGCAATTTAATTAAGAAAGACGGGCTATCCACATCGAACTCATGGCTAAGAGGGAGATGGGGGTCCCCAATCACAGAATGAAATTTAAACATTATTTAAGACTTAATCATAAGTAGCCCTGGACGACGATCCTTGGTTACATGGTCGAGCGCTCATCACAGTCACGTTACAGAGAAAAGACCCCGGGTGTCGGGTAACAACTCCTCACAGTCATGCATTGCATCATAATCATTGATTTCCAATATGTTCAATTATGTTTAATTGTCTCCATTATGTTTCTTGAATTAATATGTATGCTATGGTGGTTCTTGGTTGTTTTCCCCCACACTGCACACACTTGTTACGCTCACTGGGACGTTGGTCTCACCCCATTCCATGGGAACAATATTTCAGTGGTGCAGGATGCTGATCAGGATTATGACGAGCAGTAGATGACATGTGGAGGATAGTAGTTTAGTGTTTACAAACTTTAATGTATTTCATGTTGCTTAGTACGACTTTAGGAATTATTATGTTAGTTTAATACTCTGTACTGGAGCCTTTATGGCGACCTTATATTGGTATTTTCTTTGAGTTATGTATGTATTGTTTGGAGCTTTAGTAATTATTGGGTTACTCAAGCGATTGTGTTGTATGCCGATACGCAAAATTAACGAATGAATTTCATGAGTTTGGAAATAGTGCTTCCAACAAGCATTATTTCTGAATTTAGAAATTAGGACGTTACAGACACCACCTCCTACAGTGGACCCGTTTGTCCAAGGACTAGCAGAGTTCCGGAAACATAACCCTCTTAAGTTCAACGGGGTCTATGATCCGGATGTGGCGGCGAGCTGGCTACGCAACCTGCACCTGATTTTTGAGGTGATGAGGTGCACTGATGACTCTAAGGTGGGGTACACAGTGTACATGCTGAGGGGTGAAGCTGAAGACTGGTGGAAGTCAGCTAGTATGAGGGCAGTTGTTGAGGACACGCAACTCACTTGGGAGACTTTCCAGACCACCTTCCTGGACAAATACAAGACGGCTTCATGGCGGAGGCAAAAGGAGGCGGAGTTTCTCCAACTCAAGAAGGAGAACATGACCGTGGGCCGGTATGTGGCCAAGTTTGAAGAGCTACTCAAGTACTCCAGATACTTACAGACTATTTCTGATTAGGAGTGGAGATGCACTCAATTTGAGGGAGGACTGAGACCTGGGATCCTAGACCGGGTCGGGACACTTGAGATCAGGGACTTCCCTACCTCGATCAACAAGTGCTACATTGCTGAGAAAAATCTGAAGGGAGCTGCACCACCCCCACAGCCAGACAACAAGGGGAAGAGGAAGCTAGAGGAGCCTAGCCAGGGCAAGGGCTCTAGACCCAAGTGGCAAGGCAATACTGCTTTGGTCACTCGGCCAGCCCAATGCCAAAGGGACACTCTCAAGTGCCCCAAGTGCAGAAAGGAGCACCTAGAGGAATGTCTCTTCGGTCAAAAGGTGTGCTACTGGTGCAAGGAGCCCGGTCATATGAAGAATGATTGCCCGAAGAAGAGGGATGCTCCAAAATCCCAAGCCACGGGGAGAGTCTTCACCCTCAGTGGTGAAGTGGCAGCTTCTGCTGATAACCTGATGCGAGGTACGTGCACCCTAGGAGATAAAACCTTAATTGTATTGTATGATTCGGGGGCAACCCATTCTTTTGTTGCTTATGATTGTGTGAAGCAGTTAGATTTGCATGCCATTCATTTACCCTACATTCTAAATGTGATAACCCCAGCCAAGGAGGCAATCTCCACTTCCTTTATATGTTCTAAATGCCTCATTTTTATACAAGGGAGGGCCTTCGAGGTGGATTTAATTTCTCTACCTTTGAGGGGCATAGATATAATCCTTGGCATGAACTGGTTGTGTCAGAACCAGGTCATGCTTGATTATTACAATAAAGAGATTGTTTTCCTGGTTCTCCCTCCTCTTCCGGGGGAAAAGCCACCCATACTTCTGTCCAGTATCACTCAAGTGTCCAAATGCCTCAATGACGGGAGCAGTTGTTTTATTTTGTTACCTTTCTCAACTTTAGGTTCTAGTAATGATTTGAACAATGTAGCTATGATTAGGTAGTTTCAGGGCGTTTTCCCTAGTGAGGTAACCACCTTACCTCCGAACCGAGAGATAGAGTTCACCATTGACTTGGTACCAGGAACAAAGCCCATTTCCAAGGCACCTTATAGGATGTCCCCAGTAGAGCTTAGTGAACTTAAGACCTAGTTAATCTTGTATTAAAACTTGACTTCGGTCCAAAATCATGGCAATGTTTATTACCCAAGGAAGACGTTCCTTTTAGTATGAGCTCAGGTCTAGCCTTAGAAACAGTGAAAAGACCCCTTTCTGTCGGGTTAAAAGCAAGTCATGTGTAGTTTTGTTTGATGAGATTGTATTGTGTTTGTTGCATATCATATGCTTGGCCTTCCTACACTGCTTGTTTATATAGTTATGCTTACTGAGACACTAGTCTAACCACACGTTTCGTGGCTCCTATTTAGATGCATAGGGTCCCCCTCAGCTGGACAGTGAGGATGTTAATGCTTGGGAGATTATATTCTGTTTTGTTGTATCTAGTACCCCATGACTTGATATATTTAGAACTTTGGCTTGTTACTCTTCTGTGGGATATAGTTGTACATGTGTAGCCTTCGGGCCCTTTTATTTTGTTAAGAGGGTATGTATGGTGGTATCTCAGCTATGATTATGTATATTTGACATTATTAGTTTGAGCAACTGATGGCAATTTTAAATAGTGATGTATATGTGTAAAGCTTAAGGTTGGATTTCCTAAGCGTTGTTTGAATTGTTTATGTGGCAATATCGATAATGGCACGAAATAATTTCAGGAATTTGGGGATTTTGCTTCCAATGGGCATTATTCTTGAATTCAGGAATTAGGACGTCACAGAAACCCTATGACAACTTCAATCCAACCACAATCAAGCAAAATAAAAAGAAATGAGCATAGGGGTCATTAGGGAATTTCACACGGAATAAAAATTAGTGGGTGAACCACACTCACCTCTAGAATAGAGAAAATGAAGGCCTTGAGGGGGTGAGGTTGAGTTCCCTGGCCTTTCTTCTGTTAGAAGCACAAGAAACACTAGAAGGGGGGGTTGAATAGTGTTTTAAGCTTTTCATGACAATCTTGAAAATCTTTTGTTTAAATCATGAAGATGAATAATGTTTAAAATAAATCTTAAGATCAGAGATAATTAAAACGTGCGGAAGATAAGAAAAATAAAGTTTCTTTTAAGTCTTAAGATTATTTTAAACAGAAACTTCTCAAGATATCTTCTGAAGATTATTACATTGAATGTTTCTCAAAATTGTTTCTGAAATACTTCAGATGACTAGAGGTTGTCTGAAGTCTGTTCCCGATTTTTGAACTGAGCTCTTTCCAGACTCACTTCAGATAATTGTTTCATAAGTAATTCAAAAGGCATTCTTTGTAATGCTCCAAATGATATGAGAAACATCTCATGTTTTGTTCTTATGAAAGATCATTTATTGAAATCGTTGTGTTAAGTTTGTTATGAAAATAACTTTTCAATCCCCAACATAAATATGAAAATTGTAAATAGAGAAGTTAAGGGAAAGAAGACTTAGGCACAAAATTTATCCTCGTTCACCCAAAAACTCATGAGCTACATCCAGTCCCAGAGGCAAACAACCACTGGATTTTTCACTATCTGAACTCAGATACAAGTATTATTTTACCACAGCCTCTTCAAACTAAACAATGAGTATTCTTTCGTTTTCAACTGCCTCTCCAGGCAACTCATGCAGTATTCTTTTTCAAACAAGCCTCTCCAGGCTCGACCGAGTACAGTCTCTCCAGACACCACGAGTACAGTCTCTCTAGACACCATGAGTACAGTCTCTCCAGACATCACGAGTACAGTCTCTCTAGACACCATGAGTACAGTCTCTCCAGACACCACGAGTACAGTCTCTCCAGACACCACGAGTACAGTCTCTCCAGAAATCACCAAGTATTCCTTTGTTTTCAACTGCCTCTCCAGGCAACTCATTGCAGTATTCTTTTACAGACAAGCCTCTCCAGGCTCAACAAGTATTCTTTGTTTTCAACTGCCTCTCCAAGCAACATATGCAGTATTCTTTTTCAGTCTAGCCTCTCCAAGCTTTGTAACTAAGTATTCTTTCTTCCACCAAGCCTCTCCAGGCTCTCAGACACATAAAGTGTTTACAATTTGAACTAAGTTTAAGTTTCCACGAAACATAAACTTAATTTCTTCCTGTACTAGAGGTTAACTGAGTACTACTCAGGGTACAAAGGGTGAATTCTAAGTACAAGGTTAAGACAGTGATACAAGTGTATAAATTAGGTACAATCCTGTCTCTGATGTGAGGAATGACATCCTCTGAGAATTGGCTAGATAGATACTGGATTTGAGCTTCAGCCTTGTTCTCCAACCATTGGTTTCCATGGGCTACATTCTCACCCGTATCATTGGAATAACCAAGGTATACTTGCGGCTTCAAACCATTCTTGGTTCATTTGAGATTAAGCACAGCCTGGTTGGTTGTTCAACTGAACAATTACAACTTTGACTGACTGATCAATAGATCGTCAGCATGGTTGATTCTTTTTCAACTTTCTCAACTTGGTTGATTCAAGTAAGCACGGTCAACAACCAATAAGGTTTTTCTGATACATCTTGATCAACAGATTGAACCAAGTGAATATGTTCAACATCTTCAAATTTTCCTTGAGGCTATTTATATGTTCTGTTTGAATATAGTCGTTTGAAGATGATTCATAATACCGTTGAGATGTTGATGATGTGGCTCATATAGCCGTTATGTAATAGTGTCTCAAACGGTTGCTTCTTCTTAAGCAAATAAGTGTTCAGACAGTCCTGTTCTGACACTTCTGTAGATGAGCTCTTTAGAGAGATTTTCTTGATATTATTTTGCATGTTCTCTCTCTTGATATCCTTTTGCTTTTCTTCAGCTGTCTTGTGATTTCTTCTGCGTTCCTCAGCTGACTTCTGATTTCCTCTGCTTTTCTTAGGAGTGTATATGAGGAGGTATCCGTTGGATTTGTCCTTTTGCTTATTTTGTATATGCTCCTTTTCTGTTTGCTTCCTGACACAATTTCTTCTTTCTTCTTTGAGTGAGGTGTCTTGTCAGATAGCTGTTGTTGCAGTTTCTTCTTTGAATAAAGACATATAATATTATAGTCGTTGAATCATATAGTCTTAGCTTCTGTATTGATTTCTTCAATGTTGAAATCTGTTCCATGCACTTAGAGAGTTTATATGTTCAGACAATTAATTTCTTCACATATACTCAAATGCTTGTTTTTAGCTCATTGTAATTTTATCAGCTTCAACATGTGCTCATCCTATATAATTATTTCAAGCTTATGTTAATTCTCCAGCTTGAGATGCTTTCAATAAGCTCTTTTCTTTAGATGATTGTTGCTCTGTTCTTCTTGCATTTTCTTCTTCTTTTGAGATGTAGATGAATAAAGATGTTGAATAAGTTATATTTTATTCAAACATCTTTCTGGTTGCTTTATCTCAGTCTTCTGGTCACCTCTGTAGTCGCAGGTGCAGGTGCAGGTGCAGTAGGTCTGCGCACACAAAAATGCCTTTTGTTGCAGGTGCACCAGGCGTTGCAGAAAGTCTTTGCAGAGTTTCCTTATTTGTGCAAGACTTTGATCGAGACATAAAAGCATGTTTAGCTTTTATAGTGAAATAAGTGAAGTCTCTTTGGTAGAGTGTGCTTTACTCATAGCAACGTCTTCGAAAGATCAATTCTTGATTCTGTTCGCAGACTTCTTCGGATTATCTTCATATCTTCAGACGGTCTTCACGTCTTCAGATGGGTTACGCACTTCAGACAGCTTCAGCACTTCAGACAGGTTGCGTTCTTCATACAGCTTCCATACTTCAGACAAGTTGCTTACTTCAGACAGCTTCTGCACTTCAGACGAGTTGCTTACTTCAGACAGCTTCTGCGCTTCAGACGAGTTGCTTTACTTCAGACAACCTTTATATTATATCCTGCATTTGTTCTTCTGATCCTTATCTTCTGATTCTGATTCTGTTCATCAAATCTTCTTCTTCTTCTAATGAATATTTCAACCTGAAACACAATCAACAAAGCAATACCTTTCTTAATAGAATCTGTTTATATAATCTTATTTGTTCTTATTATGTTCTTATATGTTCTTTATATACTCTTATTTGTTAATCATTAAAACTAAAGGATATTAAGTCTTTGAGTCAAGTTTGAATGCTCAAACTGATTAATAGACTTCACAATCTCCCCCTTTTTAATGATGACAAATAAGATATGTATAACTTACAAAATGTTTTAAGGAAAGATGGTTAAGCATATAGAAGGCTCCCCCTATATATAATACTCCCCCTGAGAAGAACATTTATTCTTTAGTTTGTTAATTGTTGCCGATTGTTATTATTCTAAATACTAAGATTAGATACATTTTGTTATCTTATCCTTTAGAAACTAGATGTTAATCTTTAGATTCCAATTGTTAGTACTTCTTAGAAACTAGATGTTAATCTTTTAGATACCAATTATTAATCAGATGTTAATCTTTTTAGATACCAATTAATATTGTTTGTTATTCATTGAAAACTAATATTACCACATATTGTTAACTTATCACAGATACCGATTGTTATATAATTACACTATTATTACATATATCAATTGTTATCATAAGTTATTTTTACTGTTATACTTTCAGTTATGACAGTTGTTATTTTTTGACTTTCTAGTTACATGTTACATACACCATTTTGTTATTTGTATATTTCTCCCCTTTTATATTCTTTTAGTACATACAATATTAACATCATTTTGTGAGTTTTATATTTCTCCCCCTTTTGTCATTAATTAAAAAAGGTTCATAGTTTCATATTGTGAGTTTTATATTTCTCCCCCTTTTTATCTTACATTAAAGTTTTTAGACATTGTCTGAATCTTGATATCAGTTGTTCTAATTTTGCAGGGACGTTATTACTCAAATTGTTATTATTATTATTCAGATACCAAAGATTAAGGAATAAATGCCAACTGTTAATAAATGAAACAACTTTTGATAAACAAAATAAACTGAAATAAAAACAGAAATACACAAGTTTAAATTTTCTCAAAACATTTGAAAAAGAAAAAACAAGTTACATTCCAAAAATAGAATGCATTTTTCATTGCTAACGCCGGAGATTCCTTCGAAGGCCTGAGGCATAGCCTTATCAGACTTCATCTCTTTTAAAGCTATCACCACTCCTTCTGCTGCAAAAGCTTCAGGAGTTGCCTCAGAGCCCCAGACTTCATCCCAACCGTGCTTTGTTGCACGCATTCTCCTTCTAACCGCTGGGACAGTGGAGGTGCATCATGTAAGACTGTGTTTCGACCAGCAACCACCACCTTAAATCCAAGAACCACTTTGTCAGTAGTTCTCTTTATAAGATTGGCTATTCTAGGATCTCCCAGTGGTCTTCCAGTCCACCTGTGATGCAGCAAGATCACCATGGTCCAAGTATAGAGAAACGGGTTTTCAGATGAACCCTTTCCCTTACTCTTCATTCCATACATCATCCAAGATGTCTTGATCTTTGCCTCAACATGTTCCAGAAATTCTTCGGCTATTTTCCTTTGCTTCTTCATCATCCTTCTGGGAGCCACTTACTCAGAACCTTAGACAAAGCTATAGAAGAGCTTTGAAGATGTGAGTTTGTGTGAAGAGCTCTTGTGAATTTATAGGACTTTGAAGCAGGGGTAAAATAGAGAAGTAAGGAGAATGAATCCATTGGATTGTTGTTCACGCGATGTATATGGGCTCAGGTAGCTTTTCATGATGACAGTTTCAGACCTTGAAAGTATCGAAACGTGCATCATTGATTGGTCATAGATGAAGCCCTATAGGAAACTGAGTCATTAGCATGGATAAAGTAAGTTTTGGAAAACGTTTTTGAAAAACAATTAAGAAGAGACATAAAAACATATTTGAAGATATTTTTGAAAATACTTTTTCGAAACACCTTTTTAGAAATAGAAAAGAAAAAAATAGAATAGAATATGTGAGAAAACATTTAAGAAGAAAATTTTTGAAAACAGATTTTTATGGTATCAGAACAAAGGATTTTATGATTATTATTATCTGAGAAGCTTTTATTTGTTGATTAAAAATCTTTTAGTAGAGAGCAATTTTTCATAGATATTTAAGTTTTAAGGTGAAGTGATGTTACCATTAGATTTCCTCATTATTCTCTGGATGGAAGAAAGCTTTTCTGACATTGCACCTTTCTTTGAAGACTTTTCTTCTTCTGAGGTCGCTTGATGTCTGCAAATCCTCCTTTTAGTCTTTTGTCTTTTTGTGCTTCAGAGAATCTTTGAACAATCATCTTAACCTATCCCTCAAGGATTGAAATAGACTTTAATGACTTGAGTTTCCATTACTTTAACATTCCTGACCCACAATTTCAGGAGGTTCACCGAGAGCCTTCTGAACAGGTTCAGAAAGTAGAGATGTTACTAAGTCAAAATTATCTTTTCAAGAGTAGAGGTAGACTCAGTGCTTTGTGTATCAACCATCTTAAAATTTCTGACCCACAATTTCAGTAAGTTCATAGTGAACTGTCTGAACAGGTTCAGACAATGGAGATGATATTACAATTAGACATTCATTTAGATGATGTTGCCTTGATTCATCTTTTTACACATGGCATTTCCTCCGGTTGATCTTCTTTTAGCTTATTTTCAAAAAAACTGTTTCTGAAACATAAACTAAAGATGTTTTTCAGTAGTATCTGATATTTTTTAATCATATTAGTTAATTATTAAAACAAATGTCTTAGATTAATTATTTTAATTTTATCAAATTTCAGCAAGTTAAATTATTAGAAGATTTTTATAGTAGATGAATCTTAATTTTGTCTTTATCTTATTAAGTTAATTGATGTTATCAAGTAGTTGTACCAAGAAAAAGTTGTGTTGAGTTAAACATTCATTCGAGCATTCAAAGATAAAAGATACATTGTTTAAACATACACAGACAAGAAGAGATTTGATAATCAAATAAAAGATATTTATAATATTTAAGATGTAAAACAAAAAAATAATAATAACAAAAAGACATGACACTTGAAATGGATTCAATGGTCATCAGATGGGTTCTCAGTGGCGTTGGCAGTCTCTTTCTCAGCTTTGAGCTCTTGCAGCTCTTTCTCAGCCACTCTCAGCCTCTTTGCCAGCCGATTCACCTTGTCATTCACCCTCTTCAGATTGTATGCACCCAACACCATCCTTTTTCTTTTATGAGCACCCAGATGAGTAAAAACCCTTTTTCCTTTGTTGCATGGAGCAACCAAGGGAGGAATATTAACCTGATTCTCTGGAGCTTCTTCTCTATCAATTAGAGTCCGGTCTAACTGATCATACATTCCCGGAGTAAAGAAGTGAGGAGGTGGTTGGTCAAAGTGACTTTCCACTGGAAAGCCCTTGTGCATCAGTATTTTCATTATCAGGGTGTTGTGAGGATAGAGATCTTCATTGCTCATATCTTGTCTGAAGATCATCTGATACATTAGCACCCAGGGAAGACTGATTCTCTTCTTTGTCAGCAAGTGTCCCAATACGAACCTTTCCAGCTGATTTACTTCTAACCTGTTGCGTCCTTTTGGGAGGATGCTGCAGTTTAGCACAGCAAGAAGTGTTCTGGGAATCTTCAAAAGTTGAGAAGGTCGGTAGGGTGCTAGACGTCTTCCTCCAAAGAGAACTTCATCAAAGATGAAAGTTCCACCATGCAAGGATTCCCACCTCTGAAAGTACTGTTCTCCTCTAGCAGGCACACCAATCACTTCAGCAATCAATTTGTAGTCCACACAAATTGGTCTTCCCATTACCTCTGTTTTAATCCCGGTCCAATCATCATTTGACATAATGTTGGAATTGTTCCAGAATTCTAATACACTTTCTTCATGCCACAGTGAGGAGATATTGCTGAAGTAAGAAGTCCACCCCACAACTTAAAAGTACTCTGTGATATTATATCCAACCTCATCAAAATCAGAGAGTTTTACCATTTTAGAGGATATGATTTTCTCATCAATCACGGGATGGTTTGAGTCATTTGATGATGCAGACATGTTGGCCATTGAGTACTATTGAACTGTTGAACTTTCTAAGAATAGGTGCTTTGAGGAAGCTTTGACCTTTTTAAGAAAATGATTGAATGAAGTGTGATTTCCATTATGTTCATCCAAACTCCTTTTAAATAGGCAGTGATCATTGCTTCGTTCAATGAGGAGTGACAGTTACATGCACCAAGCAAGTTATTGAGAGTTGTGCATCATGCCAATTATGAGAAACCGTTTGATGATCCATTATCCTACTAAGTGTCGTTTCATATTAAATAATAGACATACATGACTCTTCATTTACACACATATATTCACGCATGCAATGCAGATAATTTACACACAAAACAAGTAATATGCATACATATATAGGACAATTATTATGCAATAATTTATTTTCACACAAGTACACTTATGTAATAACAATTTCAATAAAACAAAACATTCATCAGATAAGCAGATATACTTAAATTTAGATTTAAACAAATATAGGAAAGGTGTTACCCGTTTGTGATCTAGAGATAGATACACTTTCCTTTTCCAGTTGTATTCTTCTTAAAGATGCCTTGTATGAATAATGAGTTTTAAGAAAAAATGATTTTCTTTTCTCATTATCATTCTTCAGAGTTGCTTCAGCTTGCTGATATTTCCATCTTCTAAGGATCTACTCCTTCTGCATTTGTAAGATGCTCAACCCGAAGGTGAGCTCTGATACCAATTGTTAGAACCACAGAAAACACTAGAAGGGGGGTTGAATAGTGTTTTAAGCTTTTCATGACAATCTTGAAAATCTTTTGTTTAAATCATGAAGATGAATAATGTTTAAAATAAATCTTAAGATCAGAGATAATTAAAACGTGCGGAAGATAAGAAAAATAAAGTTTCTTTTAAGTCTTAAGATTATTTTAAACAGAAACTTCTCAAGATATCTTCTGAAGATTATTACATTGAATGTTTCTCAAAATTGTTTCTGAAATACTTCAGATGACTAGAGGTTGTTTGAAGTCTGTTCCCGATTTTTGAACTAAGCTTTTTCCAGACTCACTTCAAATAATTGTTTCATAAGTAATTCAAAAGGCATTCTTTGTAATGCTCCAAATGATATGAGAAACATCTCATGTTTTGTTCTTATGAAAGATCATTTATTGAAATTGTTGTGTTAAGTTTGTTATGAAAATAACTTTTCAATCCCCAACATAAATATGAAAACTTTAAATAGAGAAGTTAAGGGAAAGAAGACTTAGGAACAAAATTTATCCTGGTTCACCCACAAACCCGTGAGCTACATCCAGTCCCAGAGGCAAACAACCACTGGATTTTTCACTATCTGAACTCAGATACAAGTATTATTTTACCACAGCCTCTTCAGGCTAAACAATGAGTATTCTTTCGTTTTCAACTGCCTCTCCAGGGAACTCATGCAATATTCTTTTTCAGACAAGCCTCTCCAGGATCGACCAAGTACAGTCTCTCCAGACACCACGAGTACAGTCTCTCCAGACACCACGAGTACAGTCTCTCCAGACATCACCAAGTATTCCTTTGTTTTCAACTGCCTCTCCAGGCAACTCATTGCAGTATTCTTTTACAGACAAGCCTCTCTAGGCTCAACAAGTATTCTTTGTTTCCAACTGCCTCTTCAAGCAACATATGCAGTATTTTTTCAGTCTAGCATCTCCAGGCTTTGCAACTAAGTATTCTTTCTTCCACCAAGCCTCTCCAGGCTCTCAGACACTAACCACAGTAGTGTATGAGTATTCTTTCTTCCACCAAGCCTCTCCAGGCTCTGAGACACATAAAGTGTTTACAATTTGAACTAAGTTTAAGTTTCCACGAAACATAAACTTAATTTCTTCCTGTACTAGAGGTTAACTGAGTACTACTCAGGGTACAAAGGGTGAATTCTAAGTACAAGGTTAAGACAGTGATACAAGTGTATAAATTAGGTACAATCCTGTCTCTGATGTGAGGAATGACATCCTCTGAGAATTGGCTAGATAGATACTGGATTTGAGCTTCAGCCTTGTTCTCCAACCATTGGTTTCCATGGGCTACATTCTCATTCTTAAGCAAATAAGTGTTCAGACAGTCCTGTTCTGACACTTCTGTAGATGAGCTCTTTAGAGAGATTTTCTTGATATTATTTTGCATGTTCTCTCTCTTGATATCCTTTTGCTTTTCTTCAGCTGTCTTGTGATTTCTTCTGCGTTCCTCAGCTGACTTCTGATTTCCTCTGCTTTTCTTAGGAGTGTATATGAGGAGGTATCCGTTGGATTTGTCCTTTTGCTTATTTTGTATATGCTCCTTTTCTGTTTGCTTCCTGACACAATTTCTTCTTTCTTCTTTGAGTGAGGTGTCTTGTCAGATAGCTGTTGTTGCAGTTTCTTCTTTGAATAAAGACATATGATATTATAGTCGTTGAATCATATAGTCTTAGCTTCTGTATTGATTTCTTCAATGTTGAAATCTGTTCCATGCACTTAGAGAGTTTATATGTTCAGACAATTAATTTCTTCACATATACTCAAATGCTTGTTTTTAGCTCATTGTAATTTTATCAGCTTCAACATGTGCTCATCCTATATAATTGTTTCAAGCTTATGTTAATTCTCCAGCTTGAGATGCTTTCAATAAGCTCTTTTCTTTAGATGATTGCTGCTCTGTTCTTCTTGCATTTTCTTCTTCTTTTGAGATGTAGATGAATAAAGATGTTGAATCAATTGTATTTTATTCAAACATCTTTCTGGTTGCTTTATCTCAGTCTTCTGATCACCTCTGTATGGCAGCAGTCGCAAGTGCAGGTGCAGGTGCTGGTGCAGGTGCAGTAGGTATGTGCACACAAAAATGCCTTTTGTTGCAGGTGCACCAGGCGTTGCAGAAAGTCTTTGCAGAGTTTCCTTATTTGTGCAAGACTTTGATCGAGGCATAAAAGCATGTTTAGCTTTTATATTGAAATAAGTGAAGTCTCTTTGGTAGAGTGTGCTTTACTCATAGCAACGTCTTCGAAAGATCAATTCTTGATTCTGTTCGCAGACTTCTTCGAATTATCTTCATATCTTCAGACAGTCTTCACGTCTTCAGATGGTCTTCACGTCTTCAGATGGTCTTTACGTCTTCAGATGGTCTTTACGTCTTCAGATGGGTTGCGCACTTCAGACAGCTTCAGCACTTCAGACGGGTTGCGTTCTTCATACAGCTTCCATGCTTCAGACAAGTTGCTTACTTCAAACAGCTTCTGCACTTCAGACGAGTTGCTTACTTCAGACAGCTTATGCGCTTCAGACGAGTTGTTTTACTTCAGATAACCTTTATATTATATCCTGCATTTGTTCTTCTGATCCTGATCTTCTGATTCTGATTCTGTTCATCAAATCTTCTTCTTCTTCTAATGAATATTTCAACCTGAAACACAATCAACAAACCAATACATTTCTTAGTAGAATCTGTTTATATAATCTTATTTGTTCTTATTATGTTCTTATATGTTCTTTATATACTCTTATTTGTTAATCATTAAAACTAAAGGATATTAAGTCTTTGAGTCAAGTTTGAATGCTCAAACTGATCAATAGACTTCACATCTTCTTCCTTAAGCAAGCTCCCTCTCTTCTCTTTTCTTCTCCTCTACTAGGGCAAGGAAAGGTTTGAGGGAAATGTTCTTGAATGGGTCAAATGACCCTTACATTCTATTTTAAAAAATTGAATTTGTGTGTTCTCGCTCAAGCAAGACATTCTCGCTTGAGAAAGAATCAGGTAGTAGCTCTCTGCCACATTCTCGCTGAAGCGAGAATCCTCTTGCTTGAGCGAGAACCAATTTTTCGCTTGAGCGAGCTTATCCTCGCTTGAACGAAAATCAGGCAGAGAACCCCCTAACTCTCCGCCTCTTCTTCTCTTGAGCGAGAATGCTCTCGTTCAAGCGAAAATCTCACATAATGGAAACTCCAAATTTCCATTCCCACTTGCTCAAGCGAGTCATTTCTCGCTTGAGCGAAAAAGAGACAGTGTTATGCCCTTTTTAACAGTTTTAACCCTTTTTCACCTAATTCTTTTTTATGAAAACCTTTTATTCTTCGAATTTCACTTATAAAGATTATTTTCATGAAATTTGGGATGTTAGACACCACATGGTTGGTTTAAATGATTTTTTCCAAATTTTTTGCCCTTATGTTTTTATTTGATTTTGCTAATAATTTCTAATTTTTAATTTGAATTTTATTGAGATTCAAAAACCCATCCTCGACTTTCTATTCTAATCCTTATTTCTGATATAAATATTTATTCTTATTATTATGATTTTAATTTATTTAATTATAATTTATTTCAAGTGTCTTTGATAACCAATGACCAAACTTTTTCACTACAACAATACAACCCCAAGAGCATGTCATCATAGTGCCTTTGCAATCACGGATTGTTTCATAAGTCATACCACACACTTGGGCAACCGCATTTAGACATGAGATCAAATTTCATGATTTTTCTCCACATTTTGTAATTATAGTGAATTATTTACTAAAACTAGAGAAAAATGAAATTAAAAATACTTGTGGTGAAATATTTGGGAAATTTTATTTTAACAAACCCTATGGTCTCCCAAATAAACCGTGTACCCTTTTTGCTCATGATCAAATGTCTTTTAGATCCAATGACCATGCATACTTTTTCACTACAAAAATTCATCCCTAAAAACATGTGATTATGATATCTTCTCAAGCATAGATTGACGTGTGAGTCATTACACACACTTGGGACACCATCCTTATGCTCTATATCCAATTTTGTGATTTTTCTCTTTAGATTGTATTTATAGTGAATTATTTACTAAAAAATAAAGAATAATAAAATAATAAAAACACATGTGGTGCAAAATTAGGTTAAATTTATTTGAACCAATCTTGTGGTACCCCTAGTGTGTGAAATGACTCAGGTAATAATAATCCATGATTGGGAAGACACTGTGATCACGTGTTCTTAAGGTTACATTTTTGTGGTGAAAAACTTTGGTCATTAGTCATCAAAGACATTTGATCATTACCAAAAATGGTATGAGGTTCATTTCAGACACCATAGGATTAGCTAAAATGATTTTCCCTAATTTTTTTTTACCATGTGTGCTTTGTTTATTTGATTTTTCACTACTTTTCAGTAAATAATTAACTATAATCACCAATTATGGAGAAAAATCATAAAACTTGATTTGGAGCCTAAGGAAGCCCCAAGTGTGTGGAATAACTCATGAAACAATTCATATTTGGGAAAGTATTTTCATAAAACTTTCTTTTGCTTTTGAAATAGTCAAGAGTTTAGGGTTATGAAACCTTATGTTCTACTTTTGGTTTTTCAAAAAATTTTGTATTGAATGATATTTAATTATGATAAAAAAAAAAAGTATGAGGTTCATTTGGGACACATGAGGTTGGGTAAAACTTTTTTCCAAATTTTTTACCACGTGTTTTTTTTAACTTGATTTTTCTCTACTTTTTAGTAAATAATTCACTATAATTACAATATGAGCAAAAAAATTCACGAAATTTGATATGGAGTATAAGATGATGCCCAAAGAATGTGGAATTACTCTTGTAAAAATCCAAGATTGGAAGGTATTGTGATTACATGCTCTTAGGGTTGTTTTTTAGTTAAAAAAAAAAGTGTGCTCATTGACAATCAAAGACATTGGATCATGGTAAAAAAAAGAACATGAAATTCATCTGGGACACCATAAGATATGTTAGAATAAAATTTTCAATTTTTTACGACCTGTGTTTTTTACCACAAAGTTACTGATATATTAAAATAAATTCTATGGTACATTTTATAAAATATGGGTACGGATACATTTCAGATGTGTCATTAATCAAGTAAACCCTCATTTTGGTTCCTGAAAGATTTGGTGTCAGTCATATTAGTCCTTGAAAGAATGAAATTACCCCTTTCGTCCCTAACAGATGAAAAGTTATTTAATTTAGTCCCTCAAAGATAAAAAGTAATTCACTTTAGTCCTTGAAAGATTTTTTTAAAATGTCAATTTAATTCATAAAGAGGACTAAATTGAATGACTTTTTCATTTTTTTCAGGGATGTAAATGTAACTTCTGTGCTTCAGGGACTAATGTGATCGACATCGAAACTTTCAGGGACCAAATTGAGGATTTACTCGTAATCTATTGATACATGATTAAATTCTTGATGCATCAGCCCTAAATAAAGTAATTGTAATTTTACTCCAACTCTTTTATTATATTTCAAATACCCCGTCCATGATCACCTCTTCTATCCCACACTCCTTCAAGGGAGGGTTGCTACCACAACCGTAATAGGTTGGCTTGATGCTGCGACCACGACTCCAAGACATGTAACGACCACGGAGTCTACCATCATTGGAGTTGAAAAACGGTGATGTAGATGCAAGGATTAAAATATCGCTCCGCAACAGAGAAATCGTCCGCAACAAAACGGTCTCGGAGCTCAACGATACCAGACCGAATGAAATATCGGAGTGGTTGAAATTCACGCGTCTCGGCCGCAACGGAACAGTGTTGCGGCCACAACAGTGTCAGAAAACGCCGATTTTCCGTGAAAAGAAAAAACTCTCCCAAAATCTCATTTTCTCCACCCAGTATCAAAGCTCTGAAAATCATGGCTTGTGCTTATGTTTATTTACTCAATAAAAATTTGATTTTGTGCTTGTGATTCTTTGTAGTAGCTTATGCTTTGTGTTGCAGTGGATTGTGGTTGCCTGTCGTCTTGCCTGCAACTGGAAAGTCGAGAAAGGAGAGGGAGAAAGTGAGGATGAGTTAGGAAGCACTACGAGAAGGGACGAAGGTGAGGAAAGAATTAAAAATGAAAAGCAATCAGAGACGTGAGAGGATGAAAGACAGGGGTAGGGGGAATTAGGTGTTGTGTTACGTGTGCTAGGTGGGGTTAGGTGGGGTTGTGGCTTAGTGTGATAAGGGGGTTGGGGGAGTAGGATTTGGTGTTGTAGTGTGAAGTGTATTGTCCTTATGAGTCTTTTTATTTTATATAAGCCGGAAAAAATTTAAAATTTGGCTAGATTGAAATTTGAGTGGGAAATGTGAGTGGGGAAAATTTAGTGGTGGGTGGGGGAAATTTTGAGTTAGAAAATTAGTAATTAAATTAATTTTTGGGTGAAGGATGAGATGAAAAATATAGGATAAAATTTTGTTAAATATATTAGTAGTTATTAATTTATTCATATTTATATATTTTTATTTAATTGTTTTGGATATTTCATAATAATTGAAAAACTATTGATTATAAATCAGTATATATTATATAATAATATAAATAAATTTAATCTAATTTTGTGTAAAGTTGTGTGTGATTCACACCGCAACAGCCACAATCTTAATTACAACAACCACTATACTCATAATCGTGAAGATTGTAATGCAACTGCAACCGTGACCGCGACCGATATTTAAAACCTTGCGTAGATGAGTTGCTCCCTGCTTGTGAAAATGAGACCATTGAGTTGACTCACTGAGTCGGTGATATAGGCCGGCAAAATTAGCTAAATTGAAGTTGTCACAGGAAATAAGAAAAGAGAATGTGCAGAACTCCCGCATGGCAATAGAAACCAAAGCGAAGAACATTAGTTCTATTTTTTTTATCATTTTTTTATTTGCTTCTACACTCTAGGACGAGTATGGGGAGAAAGAAAACAAAGAGAGAGTTTCGTTTTCTAGAAAAAGGAAAGTTGCAAGGTCATAGAGAGGATAAGAAGAAAAGAGTAGTGAGACTTGACGAGAGAATGTAGGAGATGGTCTGAGTTTACATTTATTTTCTTAATTGTAATTTTGAGTTTTTTTATGGGAGGGAGTGGCAAACAGGGGAAGAGAGATTGAGAAACAAGGGGAGAGAAAAAGTGAGGTTGTTACATTCGTAATATTTGGTCAACCAAACAGTAAAACACTCACCATACACTTAATCCAAGTTTATTAAACGGGTGAGTCAGCAAATGATTAAATAATTAATCATGTGGAAGAAAAAAAATAAAGCAACAAAAATAACAAGGTGATTTGGAAAATAAAATAGAGATGACGATGGGTGTTCTTTGGATAAGGTATTATAGTGTTCGTCTTCATACTCACATTTTGTAAAAAAAACGTGGCCCAATATTCATTGGCAATATGCTCATACTCACAACTGGTTAACCGCACTTTAGTTTATTAAGTGAGAAATTAATAACTCAATAAAAAAAATATTACCATTGTTTCTATTTAATCGTCCACATAGAAAAAAAAAACAG
Source organism: Sesbania bispinosa (assembly GCA_026901365.1). Classification (NCBI taxonomy): domain Eukaryota; kingdom Viridiplantae; phylum Streptophyta; class Magnoliopsida; order Fabales; family Fabaceae; genus Sesbania; species Sesbania bispinosa. Next base: position 620,393 of record QLOH01000033.1, read on the forward strand.
ATTAAGAAATGTAATCATAACTCTTGTTTTTCATGAAAATAAATTTTAAACTTTGTATTTTATCTTTTATCTCTCTTGGTATTTATTGGGTCTCATTAGTTTTCAATAGTTGGTCATTTATTAATATAAGGGTAAAATGTAATTATTATTACATTGTGTTTGTAAATGGACAGTTAAATGGAAACAAATTTTTTCACTAAAATTGGATGGTTAAATAGGAGCGGAAGTAGTATTAATTTAAGAAAAATTATAACTCAATTAAAAACTACTCCAAAATCATCCAAACAAAATTATTAAATACTAGTGACATAATAAATTTAATTAAATCAAAACACGGTATGTTAAGGTTATAAAACGTAACACATAATCCAGTGTTCAATATTTTTATTAAATTCCAGTGTTCAATATTTTTATTAAATACTACTCTGGTCTCGAATATAAATAAAAAATAACTAATTCACACTAATTAAGAATATTAGTTGAGCTCATTAAATTTTTTCAAACTCACATAAAAAGTGAACATTTACTAAATTATCCTTCTTAATATTTATTGCAAAGTGGATCATTGGAAAAGAAATTTAAATTAAATAAGAGTATGTGGGGATACTAGCATTTAATTATGAGGATCATTGAACAATTATTTAAAGTAACTTTGATATTAACCAATTGAGCAACTTATTTAACCACACACTAACTCACACTTAATCACATTTGGTGTTACTTGTAATTAAACAGATTGATAACATACATAACCACCAACATATACATAATTAACCATAAATTCATACTCCCTCACTTATGTAATAATCTTTATGATCAATTGAAATAAAAGTTAAATGTTTGTCATTTTAAATAATTATTTAAAGTAATTTTAATATTAACCAATTGAGTAACTCATTTAACCACACACTAACTCACACTTAACCACATTTGGTGTTACTTGTAATTAACCAGATTGATAGCATACATAACCACCAACGGATTTTTTTTTACATCCCTAGGTCCGATGCTAGTTATTTATAAACATCAATATACTTTTTTTTGTTGGTGCACATCAGTAAATACATAATTGATTATTGTTATTGAAAAAAATAATTAAAGATATCTCAAGCGATAACTAGGAATGGCAATGGGTACCCTCTGGGTAGGGTACCCAAGTGTCCGTCCCCATACCCGCGTTTTCAAAAAAAGCTCGTACCCGCGTTCATACCCGTGTGGGCAGTAACATTAGTGCTCGTCCCCTTACCCGCTGGGCACCTATATGTTCGTACTCGTGCCCGTTACCCGCACTTTTATTAAGCATAAATTAACAACTTACTAAAAATTATTAATTTAAGAAATATAACCAAACAAAAAATTTTATTTTATTCACACAAAAAATTAGGATATATTTACCAACAATCTTGACATTTTTATTTTTAAAAAACTAATTTTACCTTAGTTGACAAAAAGTATTTAAAATCCATTAATTATAAATATAACCAAACAATTAAAATAAGTGAATTTTCATGCGTTAATTTTTTTTTTTTTTGTTTTAATATCGATTCCATATATAAGGTTTGAGTTCAACACATTTACGTGATTGAGTTCAAATTTAAGTTTTAATTTGTTGGTCTAGTTAAACAAATAATTTTGATTGATTATTTAACAAATCAAGCTAGCATAATTTATAAATATTTTAACTGATCGTTTACACTCTTAATCAAAACCGCAATGATTATAAATGAGTTTTTTTCTGATTTTTTTGGCTTTTTGTGAAACATTATGAAAATTGAAAAAGAGGGGAATAAAAAAGAATAAGAAGTATTTATATCTCATACCTTACTTACTATATGTATGAATGAAAGTGTGCAAAGCAATTTCACAAAAGGGAGAATCATGTCATTCGAATCTTCTAACTGTAGTCATTCAGCACCAATCGCATTCGGATTGGTTAGAACAGGTCTGCTGCATGGCATGAGTATGTAATGTATAAATACAAAACTTTATTAGCGACTCCTAGCATAGCATAGTAGCAAATTAAGATGAAGTATTTTAGTTACAGGGCTGTGTCATTATTGTGGTTTTTGTTGAACATGGGAGCTTTGATGGCACAAGTTGAAAGAAGTCCTTGCACAAGCACCTTCTTTTCAGCACTTGTGCAACTCATTCCTTGTAGGGCAGCAGTTGCTCCTTTCAGCCCCATTCCACCAAGTGATGCCTGCTGCAATGCCCTTAAGGCTCTAGGCCAGCCATGCTTGTGTGTTCTCGTCAATGGCCCTCCGATTTCTGGTGTAGATCGTAACATGGCATCACTGCTTCCACAGAAGTGCACCGCAAACTTCGAACCATGTGCTCTCCCTCTCTCATAATTCATTGTCAAGTGCTGTGCTGTGCTGTGGATTGATTCTCATTCTCTTTTAGCTCTCTTTATGCAGGTGATATCATATAATCAAGTGAAGTTAAGTTGGAGTTAGAAATAACAACTTTTTTTTATTTATTTTTAGGAGTAATTTAATTTAAAGTAGTGCTTCTCATAATAGCGTTTCATGAGACTATGTAATCGATGAGATTGAGCTTCAGCCTATGTTGTACTTTCTGATTGTTCTCAGTCTCAATAGTTAATTGCTGAGGTAATAAAACGTAGGAAAATTATTTCGCATCCCATGTTTGCAATCACTGAAATTTATAAATAAGATTTCACACACACAAACACATAATTTAATCATATCATTTAACTTTTTAAAATATTAACTTATTTTCTATCAGCTGTTTAAAATTCTGAATTAGATACTTAACATAATTTGAAACACTAGTACAATGAAATTTAAAATAGAATCAAACCAACATATTTGAGTCCTTCAAAGTAAAAAATAAAAATATAGAATTACAATAACCTCCAGCAAAAAAGAAAAAGACATCTGAAGTTGATTGTCAAACTATATCAGACTAGTCCATGAGGATCATTATTTTAATATTTAATAGTATATCCACATAACCGATGCAGCAAGCTACAGATTTAAAGGAAAAAATTAATGTTAAATTTGATAATTTACTAAAGAAATTGCTTGTCACCTCTTAAAAGTGAAATCACAAAATATTCATCATCATCATCATCACTTGCACAAGAGAAACATAGCACTGATCCAGAGAACAAGGAATATATATTTTTGAAATTTAAGATGATCTTAACACTTGTTTGCCCATGCCCCAAAGATAAGGTTCCTCTATATAATAGTAGGAAAAAGAATGACAATTTGTGACTGCAGCCCTTGTGCAATTATGAAAATATGTACAGCACAGCCTAGAATACTATTTTCTAATGGTGCAAGGATTGCCTTCTAACCTTAAAATTTGAATTTTGATTGTCACTTATGACGAGAAATATTACATACACTCAAAAGTGGAGGGGACAAAAAAATACCAATCCTTAACACTCCTACAAAACTTCAACAGCAGGTCGCTTCCCGCCTAGTTGAACATGATTTGATCATAAATGACTAGTGCAAACTATAAATATTTCAACCAGAAGCAGAAGCAGCTCTCTCTTTATCAAATTCCCCTTGCTCTTCCTTGGCAAACTCTTCAATCAATTCACGCTGTCTCTCTGTCAAGTTTCTGCAGAACATTACAAAAAGGGGCATTTATATTCTAAACATTCATCACAAAAAGTATCTTTCCCTACAGAACCTGAAGCCTAGGCTTTTCTTGTTCGTAGGGAAAGCAAGAGGAGTTCGTAGTTGATAAAACACAAGAACAATATCAAGTGTAACACTCACACTGGGATGCTGACGTTAAAATGAACGTATTGATCCCCAAATGTATAAGAATTTTTTGTCTTGATCCCTGTTAAGAGAACGATCAAATTAAAAATGGGGAAAAGATCAGCTTGGACTGAACACTTCAAAATCCATGCAACAGATTCATGGAATTTCAAATGCATGTTCATACAATGCTTTCTTAAAAAGATCTCTCAAATTATCCATTAAATGATATCAACTTGCTTACCTTTCTTTTTCAGAACCACCTTCTGACCAGGTTGGGTTCCAGGACGAACCTAACAAACAGAACCCGTATTTCAAACTTCATCAGTTACTAAATCCAAAATGCCATAAGAAATTATATTGCAATAGCAATACAAACCTTAAGAACAACATCTCCAGTGAGAGTTGGAACCTGAATGGTTCCACCCAAAATGGCCTGAAAAATAAAACAATTTTGTCAGTATTTACATTATTTGTAAGTAATATTTTTGTTATTTATGTTAAGAGTCTCACATTGCCTAGAGATAAGGCCAAATTAAAATATATAAGTCTTGGGCAATCCTCACCCTTTAAGCTAGCTTTTAGGATTAAGCCTAGACCCAAAATCTAATAATAATTTAATACTCTCATAATGTTTGAGATCTAAAACATGTATGAAAATAAAACTTCCAGTACTAACCACAACCACCACTGCCAATTCAAACAACATAAATCTACCAGAACCAGCCACATCGATGATTGCTTGCTAGACCCCAGCCCCCAAATCCTATTAAATGTCCATAGCCTCCAAGTCATTATAGGAAATTACCAAACTCTCAAACCCACTATCCTTTTTACTTTTATTATCCATGAAGATTTATAACTGGTGGAGCTACTTGATTACTAGTTCTTTTGTCTCTAGATTTAAAACCTGAAGTCAATAAGAGCATGTTTGGGTCACAAAATAATATTATGTTGAATTGAGAAGGGGGAAGGGGTGAATGAGTTAGAATGGAAAAGTCATTCAAATTCGAGTGTCTGGTAGCATCATAAGCCATAACTCCATTCAACTTTTATATTTGGTACCCCAAACCTGAATCAACATGGATATAATAAAATGGGATTTAATAAGAATTTTAATTTGTAACCAAATGACATAAATAATCCCCCCTAAAATAAAATCAATTGTTATAATTATTAAAAAATATATATTATTTCTGCATTGTTTCAGCTTAAATTTATGTATTAAAAATTAATGCAATTAGTTTATGTTTGGTTAAACATTTTCCTTCAAATTACGTTGTGCCTTACAAATTAAGATTGAAACTTGTCAAAAAGGTTTGATACTAATTTGAAACACGAAACATAGTTTGTTAATTTAGTAGCATAGCATTCTTTTTAACATTGGGACAGCAGCAAAATCAATATAGTCATTTTTCAAGTATAAATTATTTGTATCCAAAACCAACGATTTTGGTCATTTTAGAAGAATAAATTAGGACAAGGTAGTTAAGATCGAGATCTTACTCAAGATCGGAAAGGGGTCCCAAGATCGTAGATCGTTGGATCGTAACACAGATCGTAAGATCCTACAAAAATACTTAATTCATATTTATATATATGTTGTATACATATAAATTCATATATATGTATACAAAATACCTGTAAATGAGAAAAAAAATCCTTCGAGCCTTAAATTCAAAATGAGATGTGAACTGATTTTACGATTAAGCTCGGCGATTCCACGAGCAAGCTTCTTCTCCGATCTTTTCTGTGATCGAGATCACACTGTTCCGGAAAGATCGTAATTAAAATCGCGATTTTGACTACCTTGAATTAGGGTACTTCTTCAAGCAAAACAAAATTATCTCACTCTTGGCAGCTAAGAATCCTATTCCTCCCACAAGAATCTTGCTCGTGGAAAGCCAAAAATCCGCTATGTAAAATAGCGGATAGCGTAGCGGGCAAATAGCGGAAGTCATATAGTGGTTGAAATATATTAATTATAAATGTAAAAAAACTATGTTGTATACAAATAAAAATAAACTGCATAATGAAATATAAAAGACAAAGGATCTATTCATTCTCCTCCCCTTCCCCGATATAATCATCATTCTCATTGTTAGATAGTGAGGCATATCCTTCAACTTCTACTTCTGAATCCTCAAAATCACTATCTTTTACTTCTTCTAATTCTTCCAAGACTGGATCATCTTCCATGTCAACCACCGTCTCTTTTTCCTTTTTGGATGAAGATGCACTAGCCAAACCCTTCTTTGTTTTAGATGCAGCACCTGCACTACTAGGGGCTTCCTTTCTCTTTTTAGTTCTTTGCCTAGTATAAGTTCTAGGCTCTCCAACTTCTGAAGAACTATAAATAGCTTCCCAATTAAGTGCCCCATCACCATTTTCATCCCCAAAGACCCTTTCATTCCTAGCATTATCTTCATCACCATCCATCCTTCGTGTGCCCGTGCGATGCAGGGTAAGAAGGGGAAGAAAAAGAACGAGAAGGAAAACAAAGAACAAAGAAACAGGGAAAAAAGAAACAAAAAGATAAAAACTGAAGATGATGCAAAAGTACAATACAACAGAGAAAGAAAAAGGAGCAGAAAGAAACCAAAAAAATAATAGGAATAGAAGGGAGAAGAAAGAAACTGGAAAAAAACATAGGAGCGGAAAGGAGAGGAAAGAAATTGAAAAAAAAAACAGTGATAGAGAAGGGAGAGGAACGGAACTGAATAAAAAAACCATAGGAAGAGGGGAAAAAAGGAAAAAATACTTAAAATTACCGCTATTTCCGCTATGACCGCAACTATAATAGCGGCCGCTATAGCGCTTATAGCGGAACTGCAATAACGTCGCGGTTTTCATAGCGGATTCACGTAAAACCGCTATGCTATAGCCTCTATTTGACAACACTGCACAAGATATGGAATTGGGATTCTTGTTTACGTGGAATCAACTTAGATTGGAATGGCCCCACTCCATGCTTTTTTTATACCCAACATAGGAATAGGCATTCCTATGTAAAAGTGGATGAAATGGAAGCCTCATTCCACCACAAAGTAACCAAATCATGCTCAAAGAGTTCTATTGGATGTAGGAAAATGAGGGAGGGGAAACTATTCTTATACTTGGGAAATTAGAAGTTAAAAAATTTATGAAGAAAGAGGGAATGTGAGGGGAACAAACTCACTTTCTTGATCTCCTCCAAATTTGGGGTTAATGAGGGGAACAACTTCAAAATCTTTGCATTTACTATTTCACCCCCAAAAATTTAGTTTAACCTTTCCCTTTCTTCTCTCATTAATCATTCAATTCAAACACAAGGAAGGTGACTCCTCATCCCATGCTCAACTTTTTCACCTATCCAGTCCTTTCTATTTGAATATCACTAAAATCTCCAAAATAGCCTCAGGCAACACCCTTATGGTTAAGCATTAGGTAATTTAGTGGTGTAGATTCCAAGGACCCCAAAAGAACAAAAAAACAAAACTGAAACATGAAATTTTACTAAAGCCAGGCATCTTCCTTGAATTTTCATCTTCTTTATGAGTAGCCACATTCAGATTAGGGTTATCTTATGTTATTATATATTTGTTATTCGTATAGGCTTGGCCCATGGGGTTTCTTATGCACTTAATCTAATATATATATATATATATATATATATATATATATATATATATATATATATATCAGGGTCACTACACATTGTAGTGTACCCAATTCTAATCCACTCACTTGTCTTTCTATGCTCTCTCTCCCTCTCGCTGTTACATGGTATAGTATCTAAAGCCCACTAGGGTTTTGAGGTTTACACACAACAGCAACCGCCGCAATCTTAAAAAAAAAAAAATCCAAGCAGCTTCAAAAAAGGCCGACCAAGGCTACTCTAGGGATGAAAAAAATTTTTGGCGGCCAGATTATGCAATAATTTGATTTCTTGAGTTTCACACAGTTTGGTGCGACGTTGAAGTGCGATCTGGAACGCACTAGTTCTATTGATTTTGACCTTCTGTTCTGGCACAGTGGGGTGGTTTAAACATCAGTGACGGGCCCAGGTGGTTCTGTGGCTATTTGCAGCAATTTCAGGGTGTTCCGGTGCGTTCATGTGGTATTTTGAATGTTGTTTTTGGTCTCCTTGCTGCACCATTACTTGAAACATGATGTCAGACAGCGAGAGCAAGGCGAGTAGCTCCAAAGGTGCGAAAAACAAGGGGGGGCCAGTGACGGACATTATCAATATCTCGAAACTTGGTGATATTGGAGATGGTGAGAACTATGTGGAGTGGTAGTACTTGGTTGAGGTTAGTCTTGGTGGCATGGGGAAGGATAACCATTTGATCTAGACATGTCCTGACGATCCTACGGAAGCCGCTACATGGACGTTAGAAGATGAGGATTTTGGCAACTTATAGGGTGCAATAGCTAGTTAAGTTGTGCACGGTGTGGAGAACGATTTTGTGCTGTTCGGGGGTCAAAATATGATTTGAAGAATTTTGATTGAACTTCATGATTTTGCAAATGAAGCCCGGTAAAAAGTAATAATTGAAAATTTTGAAAAGCTATTTTCTCTCCCCGTAAACCCATCTCTCTCACTCTCTCTCGTCCCGTCCCTCCCCCACTGCGTGGCCTCCCACATTCCTCTACCGTGCTTCGTCCCTCTCCGTCCCTGTATCCCATTGTGCGTCGTGCCTCCTCTTGTTCTCTCTCATCACCGCATGTTTCTCTCTCCCTTCTCCGGACTCCCCTCCTCTGTCCCTCTCGGTTCCTGCACATTTAAGTCTCCCTCCTCCGCGGTGCTCTGCGAGTTCTCCGCCACGCTCCTGCGAGGTCTCCGCCTCCCTGCTGTGAGGTGGTGAATGGAGTTTGTACTTGATCTACCGTGCTCCGTCCCTGTCTCCCACCGTGCGTCGTGCCCCCTCTCGTTCTCTCTCATCACCGTCTGTTTCTCTCTCCCTTCTTCGGACTCCCCTCCTCTGTCCCTCTCCGTTCCTACACGTTTAAGTCCTCCCTCATTCGCGGCGCTCTGCGAGTTCTCCGCCACGCTCCTGCGAGGCCTCCGCCTCGCTGCTGTGTTTGCTGCAAGGTTGTGAATGGAGTTAGTACAAGGGGTTAATGGGGTAATATAATTGGTTAACAAAGGGGTCCTGTGGTTAATATAGTGTATATTTAGGGTTAATATATCATAATATGGTTAATGACATTAAAGTTACATCAATCATGGCAGGAAACTTATGTTATTCCATGAAAGATAAATTGTCAAATCAGGCTCTGATAAGTTTTGTTTTATCCTAGTGGATCAGAATGCTTCAACCAATTAATGAAGCATTAACCAGGTGGTAACAACATTGCATTCCACGCAGTGGGTAAGTATAAGTAGGGCTTGTCATGGACATGGTTACCAAAGAACAAGGATTATGCTCAACTGCACTAATCTTTAATTAAGTTCAAATATGGGCAAAAAATTAGGCCTTTCATTTTCTGCTCACATTAACCAATTCATACATGGAATTAACCGTTTACGGAAACAACATTAACCAGGTGGTAACAGCTAGCATTGCATTCCACGCAGTGGGTAAGTATAATTAGGCCTTGTCATGAACATGGTTAACAAAGATCGGGGATTATGCTCAACAACACTAATCTTTATTGAAGTTCAAATATGGGCAAAAAAAAAACTAGGCCTTTCATTTTCTGTTCACATTAACCACTTTGTACATGGAATTAACCGTTTACGCAAACAACATTAACCAGGTGGTAACATTACATTCCACGCAGTTGGTAAGTATAAGTAGGGTTTGTCATGGACATGGTTACCCAAAAACAGGGTTTATGCTCAACAGCACTAATATTTATTTAAGTTCAAATATAGGCCAAAAAAACTAGGCCTTTCATTTTTTGTTCACATTAACCACTTTGTACATGGAATTAACCATTTACGGACACAACATTAACCGGGTGGTAACAACATTGAATTCCACGCAGTGGGTAAGTATAATTAGGGCTTGTCATGGACATGGTTACTCTAAAAACACAGATTATACTCAACTGCACTAATCTTTATTTAATTTCAAATATGGGGCAAAAAAAAAAAAACTAGGCATTTCATTTTCTGTTGACATTAACCACTTTGTACAGGGAATTAATCGGTTACCGAAACAGAATTAACCAGATGGTAACAGCATTGCATTCCGCGCAGTGAGAAAGTAAAATTAGGGCTTGTCATGGACATGGTTACCCAAAAAACAGGGATTATGCTCAACTGCACTAATCTTTATTTAAGTTCAAATATGGGGCCAAAAAAACTAGGTTTTTCATTTTCTGTTGACATTAACCACTTTGTACATGGAATTAATCGGTTACCGAAATAGCATTAACCAGGTGGTAACAACATTGCATTCCACGCAGTAGGTAAGTATAATTAGGCCTTGTCATGAACATGGTTACTAAAGAACAGAGATTATGCACAATTGCACTAATCTTTATTTAAGTTCAAATATGGGGCAAAAAAAACTAGGCATTTCATTTTCTGTTGACATTAAACACTTTGTACATGGAATTAACCGGTTACCGAAACAACATTAACCATATGGTATCAGCATTGCATTCCGCACAGTGGGTAAGTATAAGTAGGGCTTGTCATGGACATGGTTACCCAAAAAACAGGGATTATGCTCAACAACATTAATCTTTATTTAAGTTCAAATATGGGCAAAAAAAAATTAGGCCTTTCATTTCCTGTTGACATTAACCACTTTGTACATGGAATTAACCAGTTACCGAAACAACATTAACCAGGTGGTAACAGCACTGCATTCCGCGCAGTGGGTAAGTATAAGTAGGGCTTGTCATTTACATTAACCAATATTCATTAAAAATAACCATTTATGTGCACGTTCTTATCGAACAAATCACTAATGTTTTGCTTTCCTTTTGATACTGATAACCAGTTTGGGTTATTCTTTAACCTTCTGTGCACACTTCATTAACCACCATCTCCAGTTTCCACCTATGGGTTCTTGTCATCACATTTACCAAAATTGCACATTTCACTAACCATTATTTTCCTCACAATGTTGCCTTTATCTTTGACAATTTATTATTCATGGAATAACATAAGTTGCCTGCCATGATTGATGTAACTTTAATGTCATTAACCAAATTTATGATATATTAACCCCAAATATACACCATATTAACCACGGGACCCCCTTGTTAACCAATTATATTACCCCATTAACCTCCTGTACAGTCCATTCACCACCTCGCAGCAACACAGCAGCGAAGCGGAGACCTCGCAGGAGCGTGGCGGAGAACTCGCAGAGCGCAGCGGACGCAGAGTGCCGCGGAGGAGGGAGGACTTAAACGTGCAGGAACGGAGAGGGACGGAGGAGGGGAGTCCGAAGAAGAGAGAGAGAAACAGACGGTGATGAGAGAAAACGAGAGGGGGCATGACGCACGGTGGGAGACAGGGACGGAGCACAGTAGAGCAAGTACAAACTCCATTCACCACCTCGCAACAACACAACAGCGGAGACCTCGTAGGAGCGTGGCGGAGAACTCAGAGCGCCATGGAGGAGGGAGACTTAAATGTGCAGGAACGGAGAGGGACGGAGGAGGGGAGTCCGGAGAAGGGAGAAACATACGGTGATGAGAGAGAACAAGAGGGGGCACGACGCACAATGGGAGACAGGGATGGAGGGACGGAGCACGGTAGAGCAATGTGGGAGGCCACGCAATGGGGGAGGGACGTGACGAGAGAGAAAGTGTGAGAGAAGATGGGTTTACGGGGAGAGAAAATAGCTTTTCAAATTTTTCAATTATTACTTTTTACAGGGCTTCATTTGCAAAAACATGAAATTCAATCAAAATTCTTCAAATCATATTTTGACCCCCGAACAACACAAAATCGTTCTCCACACCGTGCACAACTTAACTAGCTATTGCACCCTAAAAGCTGCCTGAGGAATCTTGCACTGATGGTGAATTTTGTTGATCGACGTACAAGCAATGATTACCCATTGTAAAACCGTGAAAGAATTGTGGGATTTTCTATAATTTATGGGAAATCCAACAATCTGAATCGGTTATATGCAATTCTACAAGAAATCTATCGCCCCTGAAAGAGCAAGAGAAAGCTCATGGATTATTTTTTGGAGCATAAGAAATACTCTGAGGATGCGCATCTATCTTGGCTTGCATGACTATTGAAGAGATGGTAGCTCAGCAGAAGAAGCTTGTTGCTTTGAGTTGGCTCTCGGGGCTTGAACCTGAGTATGAGGTGTTGCGATCCCAGATCTTATCGAGTAAGCAGGTAGATAACCTCACAGATGTATTATTGTCCAGGGTTATGCAGTCTTTTTTTGAGGAGCCCAAGGGCCCCATAGAGAGTGAAGTCCTTGACTGCTCTACATTAGTGGTCTAAAATGGGAATCACGGTGGTCACAGTGGAGGTCAAGGTGGTAAAGTTGGTCGAGCTGGTCATGAATATGGTGGCGGTTGACGTGGGCAAGTATTGTGCTTTAATTGTGGCGAATTTGGTCATTATCGCAATCGGTGTACTCACCATCCACACAATCAGCAGTTTCCACAATCACAAAGTAATTCCTTCTTTGCAAACACCGTGTCTTAGCCTGATACAGTCTCTCATCAGAAGGAGGGGGCATATTGTGATTATGTCAGATTTCTCAGCAGCCATCTACATCCACAGATTCCTCCACAACTACCTTTGTGCAAACAGGTTATCCCATTGATTATATGAAAAACAAGTGTCCAACTTGATCACAATAGTTTTACACTAGATGAAGAAAGAGCCTGGTTACAATATGATTATCCCCTCCCGCCCCCCACCCCTCCCCCCTAATAGCAGATTTCTCAACCTCATATAGGGCTAGATGATGCGAACATAGAGGGGTGCCTAAAAATTAAGTAAAGTTTGAGGCAGCTATTATGGATTCAACATGAAGGAAACACTTGGACAGCCCAATTCACATGTTCAAGATGCACACATGGGCTGATTAGTGGTTTATTATTAATGAGCTGATTAAATAATATATTAAGTCTTGTTTTTCTTTGTATTTTCGTATATATTTTTGGGGTGAATTTTCTGGTGACCTTTTGTATTCCCCAAGTCAAATTAGTGCTTTCTAGTAGTGCTCTAAGTGACTATAATTACTAGTGGGTCATTTTCTTTAGTGCTTACTTTATTCTAGGAATTGATGTAACATGCAATTTAATCACACATGGTAATTACATGATAGTGGAGTCCTTTTCATTTCCTAGGAGTTACAACGTTTGGCAGCCCACTTATTCTATAAATAGGGGCTGAATTGTATTCGAAGGGAACCAAGCTTGAAATGAATCAAAATTGGGTTTCCCCCCTTTTGAGAGAATTGTTTCTCTTAGAACTTATCAAGGAAATTCTTCCTTGTGGCGTTCATCTCTTGGACTTATCAAGGGATATTCACCTCCCTTGTGGCGTCGCATGACTTATCTTCCATCCTTAGAAGTGGCGTCATCTATTCTTTCACCAATTCACCTTCAACCTTTCCATTTTCTAATTTTAAACTATTTCCCCAATTTCTTACTTATGAGCATCCAACCTAGATAGATCCGTAAAACGAATCCACCCCCCTGTGGATCATATCACTTGATTAGGTAGAGCATTGCACATGATTCCAAAGTACAACAAATATGAAAAATAAATGTCCAACTTGGTCACAACATTTTTTATATCAAGGCATTCAACCAATTTGCTTCCCAAGAATTATAAACTAACCCTACTAATAAAATGCAGATATATGTTAATTGAAACCTTAAAAACTCAACCAGAAATAGCTGAAGATTTTCTTCATTATGAAACATTACCTGAGTGATACTTAAAACAGTATCTACATGAATATCAGATCCTTCTCTACGGAAGACAGGATCTTCCCTGACCTGCAAGAAGGAAGAAGACAAAAAATTTATTGGGTTAGTGAAAAGATATATAAAAAAAAAAAGGGAAATGACCTCCAAAAGCTATGAAGAGATTAGAGCTTTTACCTTGATAGTAACATAAAGATCACCAGGGTGATCTCCATCAGGATCTGCACCACCACTCCTGTAAACCTTTATGGTTTCATTGTTGTCCATCCCTGCAAATGGATAAACATGTAAATCAGTCAACCTTTTTCAAAGTCATAACTGGAGGTAAGAAGTGATTTTACAGGGTGGGTGGGCATTATGAAAAGCAAATATTAATAATTGTCTTGTTTGCACCCATAATTGATAGAATTAAATTTATCAACAGAAAGGTAGAGTTAACATCACTCCATATTATTCAAAAATCGGGTGTTCAAAATTATCATGTATAATATGCTAAAACACATTAGCTTCTTTCTGCTTGTGTTTGTTGTCATATACTAATACTTATATAATGGCAAAATCCGGCTTTAGTGTTCGATCACTTACTTCCTCGTTCCTACCAAAGAAATTCTATTCTGAAAAGCAGAATCTTATAGTCAGTGGAGTATGAGTATCTATTCCAATCTTTCTTTCTTCTTTAAATAAATAAATTGACAATCTGGTACATAAATTTTTTAAAAATATTTAAATAAAATAAAATAGAAGGTGGATTGACGACAGACATTAGTGGTTCAGAAGTGCCTATAAATAATAAATTATGATGGAGACCAAAGAAACAAACTGGAAATTACTGTATTATCATTGAATAGAAACTGAAAAGAAAAGGATTACACCCAGAGGCTATGACTCTCCAGAGAAGAATTCTCTGCCCAGGCTTACAGCTGAGAAACTACCCATAACCACACCTGATTCCGTTCTCCCTTCTAGCCTAATAACTGTCTCCCAAAACGTGACTACCACTATCTACATCACCAACTTGCCAAATCAGCAAGTCCTTCAAGACTCTCCTTTTTGTCCTTTCTATCTCTTCTAGTGTACACCTACCAGATCCTGGGCCTTTGATCTGGCCCATTAACCTGCAGGCCTTATATTCCCAAGTAGCCCCTTTTCTAACATCATCAGGCCTAACGAATTATTATCAACTTTAGTAGATAATGAGACTGAGAGAAGTGGTTAACAAAATGCAAAGGAAAATCCACAGGGAAATTGCTTGTTCAGTTGATCTTTTCTTTGTAAGCCATATGAACATGAAACAAATAATACAAACGCATCCCAAAATTTCAAAAACAATGGTTACCAGGCATAATATCCAACTTGACCGACTTTGTTCCTTTGATAACCTTCGCACCCCTGCATGACTTGCAGAAATTCTGATGCCAACAAGAAAAGAACAAAACTGTAAATATATTTGTACACAAATTATTAGTGATTGGTATAAAAGACCAGCATATTTATATGCTTCATATGATGGACCTAGCATTATTCATTTGTATGATTTATTTTGTTAATGAATGGTGAAATGGGAGAATAAAATTCAAAAGATGGATTACTACCAAATAAGAAAATAAATTAACAATAAGTTACACAAATCACAGATAGGTCCATCATATGAAGCCTAATACAATAAACAAAAAATGATATAATTAATATGAAACAATTGAATGTTTTCCACATACCGATACAATTTTGCCAGTTCCCTTGCATGTACCACAAGTACTCTCCATCCTAAATATGCCAGCTTGTACAAATGTCTGCACATAAAACAAAGCAATTGATTTAACAACAAAAACAAATAAACTTATAAGATTAAATTTTAGGCTTAATTGCATTTCAGCCCTTCTACTATAGCCAAGGTGTGATTTTGGTCCCCCAAAATTTTTTTCAGCAAATTTCGTCCCTCAAATTTTTCAATTGTTACAATTAATCCCTCTATCACTTTCCTTCAACTTAAATCTCTTATATTCTTATTTTCTATTCAATATTTTCACAAATTGATTCGATTAACTAGATTTAAACCTCCTTCCACTCAAAACTCTCAAACAAAAATGTCAAATTTCACCCAAATTAAAGAAAATCCCAAAGTTCCCACTTTCCAGATCCCAACTTCACATTCGACAAAATTCTTCCACTTTCTTCAAATTCCCAATAAATTTCTAACTTTCAAACATTTAAAATTATTTTATATCTCAAATCCATCATAAACACCCAAAGATTTTATTTTAAAAATAAAGGGACTTAATTGGCTCAAAAAATGTTGAGGGACCAAAATTACACAAAGTCCAAACTAGAGACTAAAGAGCAATTAAGTCTAAATTAAAATTCCAAGACAATACTGACCACTCCTGATCCTTTACAGCGCTTACAGGTTTCAGGTCTTGTACCAGGAGGAACCCCACTCCCACCTGCAATAGTTTATCGAGAGAGAATTTGTGACCTTTGAGAGACAATCCTTGCAAACTAAACAGAATATAGTAGTGACAGCTAACAACCCATAGCATATAAATGTTAGTTAAGAGATGAGTATACCTACCACAAGTGTTACAAAGCACATCTGTTTGAAATGTAATAGTTTTGGTGCATCCTTGGACAGCTTCCATAAAGGATAGTTCAATGAAAGTCTGAAAAATAGATTAAGATGCATTTCCTCAAACAAGTCCTTAGCATACTTAAAGATGACAAAGTATGAAAGAAGAAAGAACCTTGACATCCTCCCCACCAATATTCTGATGAAAAAAGCTCTTGACAAAATCCTGATCGCATTTGAGGGAATTGCAAGAGAATTAAAAAAATCACATTAGTCTTCAAACGCAGTATATATAATTCAATCAAGTTTCAGACACATTTATATTTAACGAGAAAGCAAATAATTTATAAACTCCTACAACAATTAAAAGAAGAAAAGATGAACAATCAAACATGCTATGCAAATCATGGTGCTTGACTGCTTGTATGATTACTTAAACATGCATATTTGTACATCTGTATTAGTAATTCCTGATAAAATTTATACTACAATGCAAACTGACATGTTAAAATAGAAATAGGGATCTACTAGAGGACATGACTAATAAAAAAGAGAAGAAACCCGTAAGTCATTACATGATCACGGAATATCTGCTCAAACGGATTAAAGCCACTGCTGCCTCCAAAACCAGTGCTTTGTTGGTTTACATAAGCATCATGCCCAACCTACATATCCATGTTAAACTAAATCAAATGAAACAGGTGTAACATAAATAAGATGCATTAACAATAAACTCAAAAGAAATGTACCATTCTTCCCTAACCCCTTCCCTCCATATTTTTTCTAAAATATATGTCTAAATTTTATGTCCAGTTCTCCAATCTCCACAAGACAGAGGTCCTCTGCTTCAGTCGGTCCCACTGTTTCCTTATTATGTTCTTGTTACTAATCTACAATTTACAGTCTATTGTGCATAAAATCAATTATCTATCCTACAATTTATCACAATATAGTAACAACAATGAAATGTTCAACAAAGGAGCCAAAAACAATAAATGGAAAGATGTGAGACCTGATCATACTGTTGACGCTTTTCCTCATCCTTCAAAACCTACAATGCAATTACCCAAAGAAGGGGGAAAAAGGTCAAGAAACCGGCAGTCAGATCACTAATCATAAGATGATTTAAAGCAAACTTCTAGGTAGCAACAACAAGAGAACACCTCATATGCCATTGAAACTTCTTGAAACTTCTTTTCAGCCTCAGGATCATCTTTGTTTGTGTCTGGATGGAGCTTCTTTGCAAGCTGAAGAACATGGAGAAAACTTGAGACAGCAGAAAAAGAAAAAACACAGACTTATTTCATACGAATAACTCATGCTTGTCAAAAATGTTTGAAGATTTCATGTCAAGAGAGAAAGAAGCAAAGATGAGGGGAACTGCAATATCACAACTATTTGCCATAGAACATGATTAAAATAGTACAAGAGGGCATACATTCTGACAAAGAGAATCATACAAATGGTAGCAAGTGCAGAATTTAAACACTAACAAAAAATTAAATCATATTCCTACATGATTAAAATGTATGTAAATAAGTGATTTCCTATTAAACAAAATGTAAGAGCAACATGATATAAAACAAACCCTACCCATCCAATTCAAACTACTATTTTTAGGCTAGTCACATGAGAAATAATCCATGTAGCCACATACTAAAAGGAAAAATGAACAGTTTCCTTAAAATATGAAAAAGACTTGAAATTGAAAAAGAAATTGGCAATTTGATACCTCTTAACAAGGAAAGGTATAAGAAATTGCAAACTTTTACCCAAAAATAAGTCAGATGTTTTACCAAAAACAGTAAAAAGTTTGGCACAAAGATCCATGTTGACACTGGTTATGTGAAACCTACCCCATAGTATGCTTTCTTTATTTCAGAAGAACTTGCATTCCTACTCACACCAAGCACGTCATAATAGTCTCTTGCCAAAGATGCTGAAAAGGAGTTAACAGGGGGAAATGGTCATTGACATGTGAGAGACAATAAACAAATATGCAGAGGGAAAGACCAAAATAGGAAAATGCAGACGTGATTGAATGAAAGTAGCATAAACTTCAAGTCACAAAATGCTAGCCATATATAACAAAAGCCACTTCCCAAATGCTTTTCCATGTGACTCCAGGAAGGATAGAAGGAAGACATGGGAGTGACACATAATTTAATAATTTATACCCGAGCCATGTATCGACCTAGATGCTCCCCAATATGTCTTTGCTGCTCCCAGTGGCATCCAGTTTTTCAAATTAACACCATCTCCAACTGCAATTGTACAAGGTGGGAAAAGATCATAAAAAAACAATACTAGGAAAGTACAACCTTCATATATATTAAGGCTCAATTCAACATCCCAAATGAAAACTATAATTAGACCAATAATAGTCAATCTAAACAAAAAAAGAAAATGACTGACTTGTTAAAAAGATTCCCATTCCTCTATAACTGCACCACCAAATAACAAAATGCCAAATTTTTTTTTTTTTAAAAAAAAAACCTTGAAACTTGCCTTGGTATTTTAACCCACCCCCAACCCCAGACAAAGCATAAATTAACACGTACCATTTGACGAAAAACTTCCGATAACTCTGGAAGAATTACAAAGTCCTGAATTTAATGTCCTATAACCTCTTTGGAACACTCCTTCATATATCTGAGATTCGCCAACAAAAAAAAATATAAAAAAAAACGAAACAAAACAAAAGAAAAACATTTCCACCAAATTGTTCAATCGCAGTTTACGGAGAAAATGTCTAAAAGTGGGAAATGGATGCCAAATAAAGGGACTGTGAGAGAGCGCGTACGGATTTGTTGGCGTCATGGAGGAGTTTTGCGGGCAGAGATCGGATGAACCTGACGCCATTGGAGCGAACCATTTGGGAGTTGTAGGCGAATGAGAAAGTGTGAAGCTGTTGAGCGAGAACAAGGGGTTTCTGGTTGCGAGCAATAGCTCTAAACCCCTTCCAAAAACCCTAATTTTCTGAACAAGTGGAAGGTTCTAGTTGTGAGTGATTCAGGGGGAAGTGTGTGGGAGTCTGGGAGAGAGAGGCAGAGAGAGGTTATTTTTTTTATTTTCATTTGACATTTTTTAATAAATAAAAGGGAGGGGGAGGGCGAGGGGTGAGAGAAAAGGGGTCTTCTCAAATGACCTAATCTAGCGGAGGTTGGTTCAAGTGGTAAGTAAGGTCTCGGGTTTGTGGATGAAAAAAATCTCCGCTGAGAGAGCTAGCCCCATCATAATGTGGATGTTCCCGGCTCGAACAGGATTGTCTCCCGTGGAGAATACATGTGGTTAAACCAAAAATGGCCCAATCTAGCGGAGAAGAAGCAATGCTCCTAATATTGAACATCAAGTGTATGGATCCTCTCCTGTGCCTCTGTCTCTCGAGCAGGTTTAGCTACGGAATAGCTCGGAAACAGCCACGCATAAACTATGGAATTTTTTTCATAGCTATTCAGTAGCTAAACTTGCTGGAGATAACTACACAACTGGAGAGGATCCAAATCTTGAACGTTCAGAGTGAACCGTCTCATATGTAATACACTGGTGTTCCACCTATTTTAACCGTTAAATTTTTTTGTTTTTTAATGAATGGTTATGATTATTTACCTCTGACTGGTTTACCCATTTTCTTTAAATTTGCTTATGTGACCCCGCCCTTTTGGAAGTGTATCTGTTATTTTTATGTGAAATTACTAGTGGAGACGTCTCAATATTTGAATTTGTTCTACTATGTAATGACTCACAAGGATCGTAATGTCTTCGTCTTTATCCATGAAGTCATAGGTGATAGTAATAGCTTCAGTCATGGGTTTTGCAGTGTTTATGTCTTTATGAGCATCCCTTTTGGTTCTGAGAACATAAACATTTTTTTGTGAAATGGAGTGGTGTAAACAGTGTCAAACACTACAGTAGCTGGAATCCCAAAACAAAGCAAATCCAGAATTAAAAGTTAGTGGTTGTGACATTAAAAAGAGATTGATGACATGTCTTCAAATTACATAATTTTTTAAATTACATAGCAGTTGCCTAAATCCAAAAATAAAAAAGAGAACACATCCACAATTAAATAATGAGAAATTGGGTGAGTTTGTTCCATTCATGCACAACCTAACCCTTATAACATTATGTGTCTTCTGACAAAAAATGAATTAACTACACATTTTAAGATTTGTTTAGTGATACATGCTCATATAAATCACAACTTAGTCATAATTCTAAAGTGGGAAACAAACCAAACATATTATTTTTAATATTTATATCCATTCGATAATTGATCATAGGTTTTTCTAATCACCACACTTAATTGAAGCCTAATTATATAAACCAAGCATGCAAACTAATGTCAAAAGAAGCTATGCAACAATGGCCAAGCTCCCTTCTCAACTAGCAATAGCATTGTTACTTTTGTTCATTACTATCATAATCAAGTCTTCATCAGGTGAAACACTCAACAACCAACACCTAACCACAAATGAACGAGATCAGATGAATTCAAAAATGTCACTATACACTTTGTCAATCTCAAGTTTGCAACTATGACAGTTTATTAATAAATGACCTCTTATTCAAATACGTGTCAAGACCTATTTTTGCAAATTTTTAAAAATCATTTATCAATTGTATCAACTCAAATGATTGTCTATCGCAGGTAAAACTAGGTGAAACACCGGTGTATCACCTATGGAATGAAACACCCTAGAAGGGCCCTATTATTATTTAGGGTAAAGTAGAGTAAATGTCATTTTGAATCCCTGAAAGATTGTGGGTCGGTCAGATTGGTCCCTGGAATAACAAATTAGTCCCTGAAAGATACTTCCGTCAATCATTTTGGCCCTTATGTTAGTGTTCGTCCAGTTACATTAACAGAAGTGATGATTTGGCACGTTAAATGTCACGTGGACTCTTATGTGACAGTCCCACGTGGCTATAACACATATGAGGAACTAAAATGACATTAAATGGTAACTTTGAGGGACTAAAATGACTAAAACAAAACTTTCTTGTCTTAATGTAAAATTGTAATGAGGTCTTCTTCTCCAAAAAATTTCACAATTCATGTAAACATTAAAATCCTAATACCATTTTGAAAATAAATAGACAAGATTAGAGACATGATTGATGGGGATTATAACATTCTCATTTGCACCGCCAAGTTTATGTCAATGTTGTGTTTTGTATAATTGACTTCAATGTTATGTCTTCTGAATATTGTATATATGATATCTGATCTCCAAATTTTAGAAAACAATGGAGTATGTTCCTTTATTCAATTTTACAATTTACTTTTAAGTTCTTCTTATGTTTTGTCATCATACTGATTCATTTACTTTTTTTTAAAAATTAAATATATAGAAAATTTATAAAATATTCATTTATTCCAATAAACATAGACATTACAAATGTTAAAAGTAAAAAATTACAATTATGAATTGGAATAACTACTTCAAATACTCCACCTCTTTTCACCATCCCATGAATCCTAAAATATATTACTTACTTCACCAACAAAATAAAACCAATAACTTGAACAACAATACCATGACACACCTCATTCCAATCATAAAATGTTTCAGGTTCCTAACTTCAATGCACAAACTTTCAATATTGGATGTGTATTTTTCATTCCTCCATAATTCATTCCATTTCCGTTTCCGGTTGAAGAATTTCACTCGGCCCCATCATCAACCCAAGCAAAGAACTTGTAATTGAATTCACCATCATGCAAAAACAACACAGAGCAATTTGAGTCCACATTACAGTGACATACATAAGTTTCAAACAACCGAATACTCATTTCTATAACATCTCATTTGAGAGGGTACATGTGTGAAAAAAAAAATCTCCCAATATTTCTTTATGTCATTTTAGGTTAATATAATTTCCCTTCTTTTCCATGCAACCTCCAGAAAAGCTTGCTAAACCACTCTATGAAACATTTAATGTCTTCCTCAATTAGTGCAAATAATAATGCTCTAATACCCATTCCATCATGTTTTAAATCTTGTTTAATTGTCTCTATAACATAATTAGGGTTAAGATGTTTACCTGAATTGAGAAGAAATTAGGGGGAAAATCTTATTTAGAAGTTTTGTATTAGATCAATAAAGTTTGGTTTTAGTTATTTTAGTCCCTCAAAGATACCATTTACTGTCATTTTAGTCCCTCAAAGATACCATTTACTGTCATTTTAGTCCCTCATACGTATTATTGCTACGTGGGAGTGCCACATAAGAGTGCACATGGCACTTAACGTGTTAAATCATCACTTCTGTTAATATTACTAAAACGGAGGGACCAAAATGACCCACCTATTTGTTTCTCAGTGTGCCAGAGGTCACGAAATGTCTACATATGTTTGATCAGGTTCTAAGGTAGTATTCTTGAGGTTCTCTTCTATTAAAAGTATAGAATGACCCCTACTTCACTACTTGTCAGGGAAAAAAATATACGTATGTAGTACTCTTGGGAGTACTTAAATTTCCCACCACGAGCCATATCTGAAGCAAACAAAGCTTGGTGATATATATGAAGCAAAAAGGCAAAGGCAAGTTTACTACAAGAAACCAGCCAACCACCAAATAATTATGAATGAAAATCACTTCATATTCATATATGCATGTATAATGAATATTTGGAGTCATCACCCAGCAGGACACACCCAAAACAGGGGAAAAGCCTACTGTATCTGCTCCGTTTTCCTTTACTCTCATCATCTGACAGAATAGACGAGGTTAAACATCTAATTATGATGAAAAAAAAAAGAGAAAAGAAAACTACAGTTATAATGTGCATTGATTTGTTGTGTATTCTATTCATGACCAGGCTGTAGGAAGACGGAGAAGAGTGAAACAGCGATAATTTCTAGCGTTTTAAGACCGTCATATTGCACTAGTAGACAATTAAGAGAGAAAAAATATGTCACATCAGCACCTAACACACATCAATTGAGGGGGGATTAATTGTAAAAAAAAATTTTGAGAGGATGCTTTAATAAAAAAATTATATAGACTAAAAACAAAACTCGCAAATTTTACAGGGACCAAAAACATATTTTACCCTATTATTTATTATTTATCAATTATCATCACCATATTTGGTAGGAAAAAAAGAGATATACAGATAAAAATAAAGATCACTTATAAGTTATTTGATTAATATGAGAGAAATAAATGTGAAATATGAGAGATAATAATTATTTAATTGATTAGAAAGTAATAAAAAGATTATATTTTTTTAGTTTTATGAATAGCTCCAAATTTAGAAAACAACATTTTCAAAGTAAGCTCTAACGAAAAGCAAATAAAAGGATAAGTTTTCTCTCACACTATCTTTTGCCTAAATAGAAAATAAATGGGTTATCGTGGGCCTAAATTACTTTTTTATTTCCTTCCCATTTTGTTGCAATACCAAATGGAAGAAGTGAATGCATTTTTTCAGTATCTCTCTCCATCTTCTTCATTTCCACTCTATCTCATTAATCACAAATAAAGTGTATATATATATATATTATCTATTATTTATTATTATATTTATGTATTTATGACATAAAATGAATAACTTTTCAGATATAGTGTATATATAACTTGAGGGAGTGCTTGCTTGTGCCTGCTTTTTGCACTTTTCAGATAACCAATCAATCACCCATTCTATTAGAATTGCACCTATGCTCTCTATCTCAAGTGTGTAAGGGACATGATATAGACATTAATCTGGCTGGGGTGCATAAGAAAAGAAATATTAAAGCTCAAATGGGTTACAAAACAAATGAAAATTTTTTTATGGGTTGGCTTTTTGGCACTGAGCAATTATTTCATAAATACAAATTGCCTTAATCACTTCCATGTTTTTCATGTGCAGAATAAAATCCAGAAACTCAAGCAATAGCAGTTGACAAGCAACGATGAAAACTCTCAAAGTGTTTAGTCTCACAACTCACCGGCTTTTTGGCTAATTTTCCTTGATAAAGTCACCATTGAAATTAGTTAACTACCTTGATACATTCTCCTGCACAATATCCTAATCCTAACTGATTATGGATTGAACCTATAAATTCCTTTTTCTCTCTTAGTTCAGTTAGTTTGGCTGCTAGCTTTGAGATATTTAACTGAATTCCTTAAGTCTTAATTCCTAAATCCTAAGTTGCATAAGATATAAAATTATCAAATAAAAAGAAAAGAAAAGAAAAGAAAAGATAAAAGAGTGAAAGAAAGAAAAACACCGTGTAAAACAATGACTGGTTGCAATTGTAGAATCATGAGCTAGTCCAGCTCCACTCCCTCCCGAGAAAATAGGACTGTCCCCAGGCCATTGCAGATATGTTGGGAACTGCAGAAAAGTCAAACACGAAAAGTTTAGCGTCCTGCTGCGCTGTGAAGCGTCCAAAACAGAAAGTTTTGGTGCATTTTTGCGCTTTACCTGCGCTAAGCCCGGGTGAAGCGCAGAAAACAAAATGAAATTACTGCAACACTTAGTCAAATTTTCTGCGACTTCCTAGTTATCAAGGTGTCTGCATTTCTCTCCCAAACACTTACTCCACCAAATCCTAATAATTCCTAAACTAAACAAACATAAAAACCTAACTAACATATAATATATACAGACCACAACAAAATAAAAAATGAAAACATTAGAAATTATCACTTAAAATACTGGGTTGCCTCTAGGAAGAGCTCGTCTAACATCATATAGATTGACGCCTGTTCCTTCAAGGAGGTTCCTGAAGATGAATAACAGAGTAAGATCTGTCAATTTCACCTCCCAAATAGGGCTTCAGTCTTTGCCCATTCACAACCCAACATCTCTTTGAATCAGGATCTTCCACTTCCACAGCTCCATATGGTCTGACTTCCTTGACAATAAATGGTCCAGACCATTTTGATTTCAACTTCCCGGGAGAAAGCTTCAACCTAGAGTTGAACAGGAGAATTGATTGGCCTGGATAGAACTTCCGTTTAATGAGCTTCTTGTCATGATATGCCTTGGTCTTCTCTTTGTAAATCTTGGAGGACTCATAGGCATTGAGTCTCATCTCTTCCAACTCATGTAGCTGTAGTATTCTTCTTTTCCCCACTACTTGCTTATCCATATTCAAGATCTTTAATGCCCAATAAGCCTTGTGCTCTAATTCAATAGGTAAGTGGCATGCCTTCCCATAAATCAGTTGAAAAGGGGAGAGACCTGTGGATGTCTTGTAAGCAGTTATGTATGCCCACAGTGCATCATCTAGTTTGATGGACCAATCCTTTCTAGAAGAGCTTACAGTCTTCTCAAGGACTCTCTTGATCTCTCTATTTGAGACTTCAGTTTGGCCATTTGTCTGAGGGTGGTAAGGAGATGTTACTTTGTGTCTCACCCCATAATGCTCCAGCACCTTCTGTAGTTGTGAATTGCAGAAGTGAGAACCTCCATCACTGATCAGGACCCTTGGTGAACCAAACCGAGAAAAGATATTCTTCTTCAAGAACTGTACCACTGTCTTCGCATCAGCTTTCATAGTTGCAATGGCCTCCACCCACTTGGATACATACTCAACAACCACTAAAAGATACTCTTTGCCAAAAGAAGGTGGTAGAGGGCCCACAAAGTCTATCTCCCAGCAGTCAAAAACTTCTATCTCCAAGATATTGTTTAAGGGCATCTCATTTCTTTTAGATATCCCTCTTGTTCTTTGACAATTGTCACACTGTTGAGTATAGAGGTGAGCATCCTTGAATAGGGTAGGCCAGTAGAATCCAGATTGTAGGACCTTTGCAGCAGTTTTTTCTCCATTAAAATGACCTCCATAGGGTGAGCTGTGACAATGCCACAAGATGCTTTTGGCTTCTTCATCAGAGACACATCTTCTCAATAAATTATCAGCTCCAATCTTGAAAAGATGGGGATCATCCCACACATATCTCTGTGCATCCCTTAGGAACTTCTTCTTTTGATTCCAATTGAATTCTTCTGGTATCACTCTCGCTGCTTTGAAGTTAGCCATGTTAGTAAACCATGGCCTTTCTTGTATCATCATAAGCTTCTCATCAGGGAAGTCTTCTTGCATCTCTGCTTGAGTGTTTGTCACCTCCTTGTTAACCAATCTTGAAAGGTGATCGGCCACAACATTCTCGCTCCCCTTCTTATCCTTGATCACTAAGTCGAATTCCTGCAACAACAGAATCCACCTAATTAATCTAGGTTTAGAATCAGGTTTGGTCAATAGATATTTGAGTGCAGCATGATCAGTATAGATAGTGACAGTTGATCCAATCAAATATGGTCTAAATTTTTCTATAGCATATACTATTGCTAACAGTTCTTTTTCAGTAGTTGCATAATTAATTTGTGCCTCATTAAGAACTTTGCTAGCATAATGTATAGCATGAAAAACCTTAGACTTTCTTTGTCCTAAAATTACCCCTATAGCATAATCACTAGCATTACACATCAGTTCAAAGTCTAAGTTCCAGTCAGGGCCAATTATAACAGGAGCATAAATCAATTTTTGTTTCAACAGGTTAAAAGCAGTTAAACATTCAACATAAAAAACAAAAGGAGTATCCTTATTAAGAAGATTGTTGAGTGGTTTTGCTATCTTTGAGAAGTCTTTGATAAATCTCCTGTAGAAACCCGCATGTCCCAAGAAGCTTCTGACTCCTTTCACATTTATTGGTGGTGGAAGCTTCTCAATAACCTCCAATTTTGCCTTGTCCACCTCAATGCCTCTAACAGAAATTTTGTGGCCCAACACCACACCTTCAGTCACCATAAAGTGATACTTCTCCCAGTTTAGCACAAGATTTGTTTCAACACACCGCTTCAGTACGGTGTTCAGGTTTTCCAAGCAATCATCAAATGAGGCTCCAAAAACTGAGAAGTCATCCATGAAGATTTCTATGCATTTTTCTACCAAGTCTGAGAAGATGGCAAGCATGCATCTTTGAAAGGTTGCTGGTGCATTGCATAATCCAAACGACATCTTCTTGTAAGCAAAAACACCAAAAGGACAAATAAAAGCAGTTTTTTCTTGGTCTTCTGGATTTACAACTATTTGATTATAACCAGAGTAACCATCCAGAAAACAATAAAAAGCTTGCCCCGGTAACCTTTCAAACATTTGATCCATAAAGGGTAAAGGAAAGTGGTCTTTTCTAGTTGTTTGATTTAATTTCCTATAATCTATACACATTCTCCAACTTGTGACTGTCCTAGTAGGGATTAATTCATTTTTATCATTTTTAACTACAGTCATACCTCACTTTTTAGGAACAACCTAAACCAGACTGACCCAGGCACTGTTAGAGATAGGATAGATCATACCAGCATCAAGAAGTTTTAGCACCTCTTTCTTTACCACTTCCTTCATGGTTGGATTTAATCGCCTTTGAGGTTGTGCCACTGGTTTGTACTCCTCCTCCATGTGTATCTTGTGCATGAAATAAGATGGACTAATACCCTTAAGGTCAGATAAAGTCCAGCCTATAGCGCCCTCATTGGCCTTCAAAACAGAAATTAACTTCTCCTCCTCGGATGGGGTTAAGGCATTACCTATCACAACAGGTTTATTTTCACCATCAGCAAGAAAAACATATTTAAGGTGGGAAGGTAATACCTTTAACTACATCTTCTGACTTTCAATTTTCTCCTCCTGTTGCGATTCCTCAGATTTTTCTTCATCGGGTGAGACCTCTGTGGCTAGATCCAGATGCTTCGAATATTCTACAACTTCATTCATATCTTCTCCTTCAAACTCATGACAATCGCCTATCAGAGCTTTTTCCAGTGGGCTTGCTATTGTCAGTTGCTTCCGAGCTTCTAGAAAAATCTCATCCTCTTCATCCATCCTGAGGCATTGATGCTTGTCCTTGGGGTGTTGTATTGCTTCAAAAACATTAAAACTTACTTCATCATCATGCACCCTTAGCTTTAGATTTCCATCATCTACATCAATGATGACTTTGGCTGTCTTGATGAACGGTCTTCCTAGTATGAGTGGGACTTCAACATCCTCTCCTATATCCATCACCACAAAATCGACTGGAAACATAAACTTGTCTACTTTCACCAACACATCTTCTGCTACCCCACAGGGATACTTCATTGATCTGTCAGCTAGCTGTAGAGCCATCCTTGTAGGCTTCACTTCTAGATCTCCAATCCTCTTCAGCTGGACAAAGGAATTAAATTTATGCTGGCACCTAAGTCAAGTAATGCCTTCCCCACTGGTAGTGCTCCAATTGAAAACCCTAAACCTTAAACCCTAAACCCTAAACCTTAAACCCTATTGTGAAACTCCCAGGATCTATAGTCTTTTGAGGCAATGATTTTTGAATTATTGCACTGCATCCAGCCTCAAGCTCAATTGTTTCATCTGTAAACTTTCTCTTCTTGGTGAGGAGTTCCTTCATGAACTTGGCATATGTCGGCATCTGCTCCATAGCTTCAATTAGTGGAATATTAATTTGCAACCTTTTGAAAATATCCATAAATCTTTCAAATTGTATGTCTCTATCTTTCTTAGAGGGATTCTTAGGATATGGTAAGTCCCTAACTTGAGGTACCTGTAATTCTCCCCTCTCCTTTTTATCACTATTCTCATTGTCACTCTCCTTTTCTTTTTCTTCATTTTTTTCCTACACTTACAGATTCTCTATTTTCTTCCTCTCCCTCTTCACTCTCAATTTTTTCTTCATTATGCTCTTGCTCTTTCTTTTCTAAGACTTCCTTTTCCACAGTCAGATTATCACCAATTCCTCTTCCTATTTCCTTGCCACTCCTAGTAGAAATTGATTTCCAATATTCTTGTTGCGCAGAAAATTGTTGTCTTAGTTTCTCCAATTGAGTTGCCAGGTTTTTTAGTGTTGTTTCTGTGGCCTTTTGATTGGAATTCACATCTTGCTTGAACTTGTCTAATTTTTCCTCCAATCTTGAAGTTCTATCTTGTATTGAAGAACCTACATCTTGTCTCTACCCAGAATTGTTGTTTTGATTATTTCTCCAACCTTGTGAGTAATTATTTGAAAATTGGTTGTTGTTGGAGAAATTGTTTGACCTTCCTTGACTGCCCATATAATTGACTTGCTCTTCCTGGATGTCTCGATAAGAACAATGACCATTAGGATGGTCTCCTCCACAAAAATCACAAGTCAATTGTTGAGATGGGCTTGGATGAGACTGTACGACATGCAACTGCTGAGGAAGTACATCCATTCTCTTGGTAAGTGCTTCTAATTGTTGAGTCATGAGCTTATTCTAAGCTAAAAGTGCATCAGTGCTGTTGAGCTCTAGTATCCCCTTCTTCTGAACTGATTGTCTCCCATATTGAGCTTGCTGATCATTCAGTGCAAAATTATCAATTATTGTGATGGCATGCTCTGCATCCACTTTCATAATTATGCCTCCTGCTGCAGCATCTATGAGCATCTTTGTGTCAGGTCTGAGTCCATTGCAAAAGATGTTCAGTTGGGCAATATCCTCCAGACCATGGTTGGGACACCTTCTCAATAAAGATTTGAATCTCTCCCAGGCTTCACATAATGGTTCCTCTAGTTCCTGCCTGAATGTGAAGATATCTGATTTGGCCTTGATATAGCGAGATGGTGGGAAGAATCTGTTCAAGAACTTCTCTTCCACATTGCTCCAACTAGTCAGACTCTGATTGGGGTGTGACTTCAACCATTCTTTAGCTTTACCTATCAAAGAGAAAGGGAATAAACGTAAATAAACAGACTCTAAGTCACCTTCCTCAAAACCATTTGTACCAATCAATTCATAAAAAAGTAGAGAGCTGAGTGTAAGGATCCTCATGATCCATTCCCGTGAATTGATGAGCACTAATGAGACTCAAGAATGCTGGCTTAATCTCCAGAGATTTAGCAGTAGCAGGTATGGCTATGCTTGAAAAATAGCATGGTCCTTGTTGCATGACATAGTCTCCTAATGTTCTTCTTGGTGGAGGGGGATCTCGTCTCTCCTCAGCCATATCTTCAATTTTTACTTCACTTGGGGTGGTTGAACAGAGAGTGTTGGAATTGTCTCCTTGAGCTCATTCCTTTTGATGTCTTTTTAATTTCAGGGTCAAATTCCAATTGATTTTGAAACACCTGTCATCGCAAGAGCATAAATCAGAAAGCTTGAACAAAGGTTAGATTTGAGGAAAGGAAAAAAAATAAAATAAAAAAATAATTAAATAATTTTTTCCTAAAAATTAAAAATTCTAAAAAGAAAAATAAAAAAAATAAAATTCCTAAAAATAAAAATAATAAAAATTTAAAAATTAAAAATATTTACAACTTGATAAGATAGACCTCCCGAGAATTTAAATTTGAAACACCATTCCCCGGCAACGGCGCCAAAAATACTTGTTGAAATCTTGGCAAGCGTACCAAAATCACAGCAGTATAATAGTAAGAGAAAGGGTTGTCGTATCCACAGGGAACGCTACAAAGATAAATCCTAGTGGTCACACTTATCGAGTAAGGATTGGCTTAAATGTTTGTTTGGGAAGATAAAAGATAAGAAAGAGGAGATGTGGATAAGGTTGAGCAAATTACTGAAACCAGGATTGAACTTTGTCTATCTCACCCCTCTTCTATTTGGAACCCAATGATATTTATGAATTTATAATTATAATATTGAAGCACAAATAAATATTATTTCATAAAAGGTTCCTACAAATATGAAATACTCAGAAACAATTCATGCAGGTTCCCACTGTCACAAATTTCCCCGGTTGAAGAACAATTGTTAAAGCTATCAATTCATCCTGGTTCCCATAATGACAAATTGAGTGTTTTCACCAATCAGAATTCAAGATCCCTATTCCTAGGCTCCCAAGAACTCGCTCCTGATTTCACAAAACCACTTCCCAGTGCGCCCCATAAAATCATATCATAACTCTGGTACAAAGACGGAAGCTAAGCATTAAGAACAGAATAAAAACATCAATACTATAAAAACAGGGATTCATAAATAACAAAGAGGATCCAAAATACAATTGGGGATTGAATCGACTACATTCAATCCTATCGGAGAGTTTAGCTACCCATGGTAGCCATTACAAACCAATAGAGAGACTGTCACACTTTTCTCTGGCTCCAGATCTACTCACCGTCTCCCTATCTCTTTAATGCCTAAAACTGACTGCTAACAGTCCTATAAATAGTGTTCTGACGGGGTTTTGAGATTTTGTTTGAGATCCATTAAAGATAAGATTTCGTGTTCTTGCGCCCCACTTGCGCTTAGCGCAGGTGGAGCGCAGATCTCCGAATCTGCTTTTCCTGATTTTCCTCTTTTTGAGCCTATCTTGTGTTGTTCTCATCCTTATCCGCTGCTATCTTGATGCTGTATTTGAATTTAAACCTTTTATCTGCAAAAATCAACAGAATCTTTATCAAAATAGCATCAAATTCAAATTTGATTTAAATAATTACAAGAATCGCACTTTAAGCCAAAAAGGGATAAATTGGGGTATAAATTCACCATTTTGCCCTTAATAAGTGTTGTAATTAAATATGATTTTTACATTAATTTAACACTTATCAATATGTAGGTGAAGCCCTTTAAAAGATCAAGCTCTGACTCGACTTGGACTCTTTGCCACTCTAGAAAATATACTCCCCATCAAGACCACCTACCACATCAGTAGATGCAATAGAAGGAAACCAACAAGGAAACAAGAAAAAGAGAAGTGAGATTCCATATGCATACTAGAGAGAAAAGGATAAACTACAACAAAACAATTAACATAAACATAAACATAAGCATTAATTTCAATCAATAGTTCAAAGTATACCATGAATGGTAATGCCTCATGTCCTTAATGTAACACCCTCATTTTTCTCATTTTGTTTCTCTTAATTATACAGTCAAAAAATTGTATAATTTATTAATAATGATATAGAAGGTAGATATATATTCTAAATGAATATAATTCACTTTGGAATGATAGAAATTACCTATCAGTAATTTATAATAGTTTTCTTAAGGTAGAGTTGAGAATTACGGAAAGTGACACTGATAAATAGATAACTAAAGCAATAATTAAAAGATAATTAAGGAAAATTAAAAATAGTTTAGGAAAAGTATAATTTAGATTATAAATATTATTTATATAATATTTTTTATTTTTATATAATTTTTCCCAAATTATTTCAATTAATTTTCCTAAAATGACGAAAATGCCCTTACTAGACAATAAAAGGCTACACGGTGTAAATTAATGTGGAAAATTATGAAAATTTTGTGGAAGTCTCTAAACATAGTGGAAATAATATTATGAATGTTATTTTAGGTGATGGAAATTTATTTGGTAGTTTTTAGATTTTTTCAAGTAAAGTGATAGAAATACCCTTTCTTAGGCTGTAAAATGACAATGCTGCCCTTTCTTTCCTTCTAGTGCAAGCCATAAAATTTTCTTCTAGAGTTCAGTTACAAACCAAATAAATTAGTCCCAATGTCATGGTAAATTAACCAAATGGAATTATTAATAGCTTTTATTAATTTATTTAAAGAAAATTTGTGAACCATTGGATCTATTAATTTAACTACTTTTTGGATCTATACCGTTGATGAGGAAACTTGGCACCAAAGCAAGGTTATCCCCTAGCTTCTTCTTCAACCCACTGGCCCAATTAAATTAATTAATTTATTTTAGTTTCTAAATCCTAAAAATTTCTAAGCCATTAATCTAGAACTTTTATGTTAAGAATTAATCCTAGCCATTCACTCCTTTTAAATAAACTAGTGTCCAACCCGTGCAATGCATGGATTTATTATTCAAATAGATATTTAACTTTGAATTTTAATAATATATTTAACATGTTTAATATATGCAAATATTAAATGATAAGATTAATTAATTTTTAATATTTAATTTGATACTCGTTAGTAGATTAAGAATATAACAAACTAACAAAGTAAAATGGATTTGAAAACATGAAATAGTCATATTTAATAATTACAAATGTACACTATAAGCAATATTGTTTCATTTAAATTTTTTAAAACACTTCCTTATAGACAATATATTTTGTAACATTATAGCACTTAAAGTTGTCATCACATATAAGAATCCTAAGTCCTTGTCGAGCCTTAGCCCTAGATATAACAACATATAATTGACCATGCAAGAAAACAGGCCTTGGTAAATACACACCAATATGTGACAATGTCTAACCTTGACTTTTATTAATGGTTATAGCAAGGCAAAGACACAATGGAAACTATCTCCGCTGAAATTTAATGGGGTGAGATTATCAGATGGAATTAAATTCATTCGAGGAATGAATACCTTTGTTCCCAAATGTGTTCCCGTAATAACAGTTGCTCCAATGACATTAGAACCTATGTGATCAACTATTAATCTGGTTCCATTGCAAAGTCCAACGGATATATCAAGATTCCTCATTAGCATAACAAGCACTCCAATCTTTAAAACCAACTTATGATCAGGGTGTCCAGAGCACCTAATATCATTTAAGAATTCAGTTGTCAACCAATCAACTTCAATACCAACTTCCTCATCCACCTTTTATATAGTATCCACTTTCTAGGAAATAATGTCATGACATAGTCATTGATGGAATGAACAACATGCAATGTAGGAGCAAGAATTGCATTATCTTGAAAGAATTCTATGTTTTCAAAATTTGATAGCAAATTAGGATAGGCAAAGGAAACTATATCTCCAATTGTATTACCTGTAGACTTTATCAGTAAATCCTCTGGTATTTGCAATGTTTGCAATACCAGTTTGAACATCACCATAAGTGTCTAAATCACCATCACCTAATGCAAGAATCCACCGAGCAAATTCGTTAATCTCAGGTTGAGTTAAAGCACTCCCACATCCTTGCAACCTTATGTTTTCCAATAGTGTCAAGACTTTGCAATGTTTCCACAATCTTGATGAATTTAAAGTAGCCATGACAATTTCAGCTCAACCTGCTCTTGGTATAACGGGTAATATTTGCCTAAAATCACCACCAAGAACAACAACTTTTCCACCAAATGGTTTATCCATACCATCTTTCACTTTGAACCTCATAATATCACGCATACTTCGATCCAAAGCTTCAAATGCATATTTGCTAACCATTGGTGCCTCATCCCAAATTATCAAAGTAGTACATTGTAGCAATTCAGCCTTCAAACTCCCTTGTTTGATAGTACAACATGAATCTTCATCTAAAGATAAAGGGATTGCAAATTGAGAGTGTATTGTTCTACCACCAAGTAATAAAAGTGAGGCAATACTTGATGCTACATTCAAAACAATCTTGCGTTGGGATCGCAATTTGTAAGATAATATCTTCCACAGAAAAGTCTTTCCTGTGCTCCCATATTCGTAAACAAAGAACAGTCCACCATTTTCACCATCAATTACACTATTGACTTCTTCATAAACAATTCTTTGGTCAATCAACAAAAGTACACATTCATTATGCTTCTTTATCATATCAACAATATTGCAGTTCAACTCATTGAAAAAATACACAATGTTTTTTTTTAAAAATACACATAATAAAGAGAGAGACTTTTAAAAAATAAAAAGATTAATTTGTTTGTTTTGTTGACTAGTAAACATAATAGTAAATGTTATTTGATGAACCTAGTGATAATATGATACATATTGAAATTCATGGCAAGTGCTCATGATACTTTTATTGTTGGTTGTTATTAGGGTCATGGTATAGATTTTTTTCGTATGAACAACAAGTATCCTCCACTGGAGGCAATTATGCTCGAGCCAGGAACATTCACATTTTGATGGGGCTATCTCTCACAATGGGGATTTTTCTATACACAAAACTTAAACCCGCGATCTTGTTTAAGGAAAATCAAGTATGTACCACTTTGACTATCTACCCAATGGTGGTCATGGCATGTATTTGAGTATAGTGAATAAAAGACTTTTTTCAAAACACTTAATAAACATGCCAAAATCACTCTTGACATTTTTATTTTATATATATATATATGTGTGTGTGTGTGTGAAGTTTTATATTTAATAGTTAATACTTCGTCCTACCTTTTTTATAAGACACACTTAACCGAATTACATATACCAATAAAAGTGGTTAAAGTTAGTTAATTTTATTAGAGTTTTAAAAAAAGATGAGTGCTCCGGTCCGGCTATTAATGAGTGGGTGTCAGTCGAGTTATGATGTGTATTAATAATATTGGGCCACGCGTATTCCACTACCCACTATCCATCACTATTATAGCATTAATTATATTTTTAAATTGTTAAATTGCCCTTCTCTTTTTTTGCATAAATTAAGTTAAATTTTTTCTTACTCTCCCCACTCTTCATCATTTCATCTTATACTGAAGAAGAAGAGAGAGAGAACAACGTTGAATCTTAAGTGCAATAGATTACTTATCTTGGATTGAGCTTATTAACACACTTGATATGAAATTTTAGCATACTACCCCTGCTATGCCTTGCACGCTACATCATGTAACTTCTTGTGCGTTTTGTTAATTTGATTTTTTCTTTCTTGTCTTTTTGTTTTCTTCTTTTTGGTATCTTACACAAAATAAATTTGGTGGTAATAGGTTTTGTGAATGAGAGGAAGGATATCAATTACGACGGAGGAGGAGGTTTTCCGTTAATTGTTTGGTTGCTGTGCAATGTACTATTACCATGGGATTTTAGTTATGTGGTTGAAAAAATTGAGTACATAATTGCAAAAAAAAAAAAAAAACTGTGGCTTAATATAATATTTATTCTCATGGCTTGCTTATTTGTAAAAAAAAAATTGATATTTGTCTTAATAATATTTAAATATGTCATGACTGGATCGGTACCCATAAAGTTAAAATGGGACCGTAGAATCTACCTTTAAAAAATAGTTTAATTTTCTAGTTTGACCCTTATTTAATATCATTAACTAACTCAACTACCATTTGATACTAGTTGGAAAGACATTAAAGTTAATAAGGGTGAATAAGGAAATTGTATCGAAATTGTAAAGTGTCTTATAAAAAAGACCACAGAAAACTTGTAATAAATGTCTTATAAAGAGGACAAAAGAAGTATAATTAATAGTCCCTTCCTTATTTTCTTCGACATCCTTCCTTATTTTCTTCGACATTTTGACAAATTTATCATGTTCATTTTTTTGTCATTTTTATGAAATCAATGAATAGTTAATGCTCTTTTCCACTTTTATCGTTTGTAATTAATGTATGTTTTGTTGAGTAATGTGTTTGTAGAATAATAAATAAAAAGAGAGAATGAGAAATATAATAGAAAAGTAAATAATAAATCTCCTTTTTTGATGAAAAATAATGAATCTTCTTGAAAATTAAAATGCCAATGATTTTCTTAATTCCTTTGCATAACCTTCAACATCAAAGAAAAAATACAGATGGAGTAATATAATTAAGATTAATAATAACCAATGTTATCATTAATGTAAAGTTC
Organism: Sesbania bispinosa; assembly: GCA_026901365.1. Classification (NCBI taxonomy): domain Eukaryota; kingdom Viridiplantae; phylum Streptophyta; class Magnoliopsida; order Fabales; family Fabaceae; genus Sesbania; species Sesbania bispinosa. The sequence goes on from QLOH01000033.1 coordinate 656,967, forward strand.
AAGTCTACTCAGGGGTATGACTATAGTGAACTATCTTGTGAGTAACACACCGGCGGTACACTGACTTGTGATAACAAGTAAAGTTATTAGGTGAAATTAAAAAATAAAGTTAATAAATTTGCAAAAAAAGACTTATGAGAAAAAAGAAAGAACTATTGTAATTTCGTTATATGCACAAGGACTCCAAGGATTGGAGGGATTGGAAATGTTAGGTAAGCCACACATGGGTATGCATGCTTTGGGTCCAGGATTAGAGGGATTGGACAAAATCAGTGCTCATTTTTTTTTTTTCTAGTTTTGTTTGCTTTTGAGTTGTTTAGTGGTGTATCTTAATTTGAGTTTTAACTTTTGGCAGCCAATGATTTTGAATGTGAACTAAGGGCTTTATATGATCATGGTAACAATTTCCAAGTAATTTTAGAAGCTAATTAAATTGCAGCGAGATAACGTGAGGACTGAGGATGAGAGAGATAGCTGGAGGCTGTCCACCTACACGAGGGATCTGTCTACAAACAGTGCGAGCTAAAATCCCTAAACTTAGGGGAAACTGTGGGAGATGCTTCCGGTGGATGAGATGAGACATACAAATAGCAAAATCAAGCTAGCCCAATTAATCACCTGCCTCTCAATCGCAATCGCAAAAGGAAAACTACCCAGTGAGACCACGCGACATCGCTGATTTTGTGTCGCACTATAACAACGGTAAGGTCAGGTCTCTACGCCACCCCTTGGGACGGTCCCAATTGGTGGACCTTGAGGCGCAACCAGAGGCAAAGGCCAAAGGTGATGGTAGTTGAACCAGCCCGTCTCACGAATGCTTTCTATGATAGTCTCAACTTCCACAATTTTTTTGCATAAGAGAAACCACATGTAACAATAGCAAGAGGAAAGCCTCCATTAATGTCCAAGTAAGCAAGAACGATCAACTCATTGTCACAAGACAAGGATCCAAAAGCTAGCAATTAAATAACTCTAACCTTAAATGAAATGGAATGACTTATCGGATATTTTCATTCAATTATTTTAATCGGTTACTAGTCACACATCCTAACCCTTGGTTAAAGAAATAATAAATCTAATAGTTATATATAGGTGTTACACCGGTGAAACACCATTGAGTGATTCACCTTAGACAAAGCATTTATCTAGATAGATAGATAAATAGAATAAAAAGAAAATTGAATTGTTTTATAGATGCACACAAATAAAAAAAATTAATATCATAAATCTCAAAATCAAATTAATTTATATCCTATCTTTTTCCAAATAATAGATTTACTTGCATATATCAACACCTGAATTTTTGTTCCCAAAAGCTCTCGTAGAATTTTTTTACTTTTTGAAGATCAGTCGCCTTTTATTCGCAAGTTTTTTCCCCCACTTTTTATGGGTGGTGACTAGCATGAAGCACCTAGTGGATGGTCAAGGGATAAGGCAACAAAAAATACTGTAGGATATATATATATATAATCAACAGTCTTGATTGTATACTGGTTACCTTTTGATAGAAAAATAGAATATTTACAAGACAACCCTTTTAATCTGGAGAAGTCAAAGAATTTGTTATTGGATTTTCGATAGATTAGGAATTTAGGATCAAACAGAGACCCAGAACACTATAACACCTTCAACTAAAAGCAACTACCATTGACACTCACAAATTATCCTCCAACAAACCCTCACCTCTAAAAAAATCCCTTAGTACCACTGCCATCAACCCCAACATACACCCACCTTGTCCCACTATTTTCATCTCCTTCCACCGACGACTGGCTTCTTAAACCATCATGTCACTGCGTTTCATCTTCCGAACCTTCACACCACCAACAAAATCCATTAACAAACAGGCCCAAAAATCACAGCCCATACCAACTAGCCCTCTCTCCCTGTGCAATCATCCTTAAAATCTTCCCCTGTAACCAGCCATGTCCAGCCACGACACTTCCTTTGCCGGAATCGAACTCCACCTCGCCGAACAAAGTCGTGTCGTTTGAAGTTGTCCCCACTCGCTTCTGCTCATCCTCTTAATTGGAAACCTCACGGCAAGCCACAGGAACCGCTAGAAACTGCCTCTACCACCCCACCACGTTGTCGCAAGTTGTCTTACCATCGCGTCATTGTTCATGGTTGTGTCATCTCCACCCCAAAATGGCCCATACCAGTGTCGTCTACATCATACCCCTATTTGTTCATGTAACAATCTGTCCATTGTAATGAAAAAGATGGTAAAAATAGATTGATTTATTTGAAAAAGTGTGGTACATGAGATGAGCAAAGTAGACGGGGAAGAGAGTCTTTAGGAAAGTAGATGAGTTGTTGTGTATTTTAAAGAAAGTAGGTTTTACAATTTTAAATAATTAAAGGGCATATTATTTATTAGAGTATCCGGTCAATATAACCTTCTATAGGAGGTATTTTTGTTGCTCTAGGGGTAAACCACCCATCAAGGTGCTTCATGCTAGCAACAACCCTGTTCATGAATAAGAAATTTACTGGTCAAATGAGTAGAGGTATATTTTTTGTCGAAAAATGAACAAAGGCACAGGCAGGGAGCCTAGCATAAACAGAACTCTCCATCTCCAAGAATCAACGTAAAGGTGAATGCTAGCATGAAGCACCATGATGGGTGTTCCATGCTTAAGGCAACTAAATTACCTAGAGTAACAGGTTACTTAACCGGGTAGCTGAAAAAGTGTAACATTACCCAATGGACCTCAAAATTTTGTAAATTTCTAAAAGACTCATGTCTTGATTGGTAAAATCACAATTTGGCTTGTTTGTAAAAATTTGAACCGTAGTCTTCCATCAATATGGTGTATTTCCATTGATGCTTTCCATTGGGCGTGGGAAGAAAAAGAGTTTCATCCTCTTGCAAGCAGGGTACTCTCTCAGGTCCTTGATCAATCTGACCCACAATTGAACCCTTATTTGAACTAAAGAATTCAATAAATATGTTTTGAAAATAAAAGAATGGGCCAACAGTAACAGTATAATAATCAATGCATAACATAAAATTCGACCCCAAAAAAATATGAAAAAACACAAAGGCAAAAATGCTGAGAAAGAGAAAAAACAAATAGATCAGAGACTTCCAATGCTTCCCTCTAGGGTTCACGAAATAGAGAAAAGAGGGAAAGACGAAGGTCATGACGGTAAGACCACCATCAACGGCGGCGGTGCCGTGCATGCACAGAAAATAGGAAAATAGTATCCCTGTATGTGACGAAGCATGCACTGCAATGCTTTTTTTTCCTTAACAAGTGTGTGTGAGGGAGCCAATTTACAATCTTCCTCCTTAACAAGCAACTCAACTTGTCCGGTTGACTCACACCACTAGGTCACTGATTTTTACAAGAATCGACCGAGTTAAAGCGATTTTACTGGGCTAATTACATATTTGATCCAGTAGGCGACTCGAACCGGCCATAGTACCGGTTTCCGGCCAGCCAGTTTCTATAACACTGGTGCGGGGACTCTTTTGCAAACTTTTACATTTAAACATCAACCGGTTTCAGGTATTAAATCCTAACCATTCAATTCTTTATTATTTTATCCAATGCCATATTTGGTTGTCTTACTCTTACGCATAATACACCCATTTGCAGTGCTTTATGCTAGCCGATCCTAAGCCTCTTCTCAAAGAAGTGTTTTTAATTTTTAAAGTCATCTCCGAAAATTGAGTTCAATCTAATTACATTTTTTTACATGTAAAATCTTCAAGTGGGAAAAATTTCTAGTCTTGTGACAAATATTCATCCACAGGAAGCAGTGAACAGCTATGTATCTTAGATAGAACTAACAAAGTTAAAATATATGTGACTGCATTCTCTTTGTTCTTTGCTTATTTGGCATGTCGCCCTGCTTTGTGGGTTTCATGCATGACTTGACCCAGCTAAAAGAATTGACACCAAAGCACCACGTGAACAACTTTTGAGAGGAATTGAGCTCGCAAGTAGAAAAACATCATAAAAAGATCTCAGCATTCTAAAGATAGATTCATAACAATTATAATCTAAAATCTTAAAAGGAGGAGGGGAAATAAAGCGCAAGGAAAGCATCTTTGGGCAAGGTCACAAGCCCTCAAGCTAAGCTGCCTTTGCTTTATTGCAGTTTCAAATCTGCCTTTCACGCTCAATTTCCTCACTTTGGCATTGCTGCACATAGAAGAAAGAACTGATCCTTTCAAACAAATAACCCCTTTATTAAGTAATTATATTACATGCCATGCCACACAAACTTGAGAAAAAGCAATTGGTGATTCTGTCTGCTTTATTGTTTACCATTTAGCATTCCATGTTTCAGAAACCTAGTAGTTTCATATTTTATAGTCATTGAAGATAAAACTTAAATGAGCAACCTTCATATCAAAAGAATGGCCCTGCTTTACGTTGGATCAAACTGAAGCCTTTTTTCTGCTTTCCCATGTTGAGATTACTAAAGCGCGTGCAACTTCTTCATCAAACTATTCCTTTCTTAAAACCAAAGAAGTAGTAAGGGCTTCTAGTGTGCAACAAAGTGAGACAACCAATACTGTGTGCTCTTCTATCTTTTGCCTTCTTAAGTAGAATTTCTTTGCTTCAGAATCGAATATTGGGTAACTTGATAGCCACTTAAGCTTTAGGTTCCTGTGGCAGAGACACAGAGAAGAAAAGGATATGAAGGTGGTTGTGGAGATCATTGATGCCCAAAGACGGTGAGGGATCAGCAAGTCCATTTGTGGAAATAGACTTTGAAAACCAATTAATTAAGCCGAACCAGAACTGTCCCAAAGAACCTCAACCCCACTTGGAATCACAAACTGTTGTTCCATTTAGATGCAACCAAACCCTTGGAAGGGTAAGAATTCCTTGCTCTAATCTTGTTAAGAAGGTGAGGTGAGGAAGTTTATCAAACTTACCCACTAGAGAAAGAAGTGGTTTTTCTCTTTTGTGAAGGGTGAGATTGGCCTGAAAATCTATATTGCATCACAGTCCAAACCCAAACATCCTTCTTAGAAACTTGAAAAAATTCTCACTTTTCAACTTCACCCCAAGTACCAGAATCCATCACTACTTGTACTCCCTCATCCACAGAGAAAGTTGCATTTGAGTTTGATATTGACACAGAGGAAGTAAACTCAGATTCAGAAACAAATTTCTCCACATTGTACTCACATTGATACTCATCAAGATTCAAAGGAGGAAAGCAGAGAACCTGTCAACAAGTACACAAACAGGCAATGATTTCAATAAACAGACGACAACGAGGTGGTACTCCAGTCACAATGCACTCAGTTAACCCTCCTCAGTCTAGTAGCCATGTTGAAGACGATTACAATCTGAAAGACACCAACCCACAGCTTGGGGAGCGGTGGCCTAATGGTGGAAGAGGGTGGATGAGTGGTGGTGGTGAAAGATTCACAAGCACATATGACCTTGTTGAGCAGATGTTGTATCTGTATGTTCGGGTAGTGAAAGCCAAAGATCTTCCACCCAGCACTCTCACCTCAAGCTGTGATCCTTACGTGGAAGTGAAGTTGGGGAATTATAAAGGAAGAACAAAGCACGTGGAGAAGAAATTGAACCCTGAGTGGAACCAAGTCTATGCTTTCTCCAAAGACAGAATTCAATCATCTGTTTTGGAAGTCATTGTGAAAGATAAAGAAATGATAGGCAGAGATGATTATATTGGAAGGGTTGTTTTTGACCTCAACGAGGTTCCAACCAGAGTTCCACCAGACAGCCCTCTGGCTCCTCAGTGGTACAGACTTGAGGACAGAAGAGGAGAAGGGAAGGTCAGGGGTGATATTATGCTTGCAGTATGGATGGGAACTCAAGCTGATGAAGCTTTCTCAGAAGCTTTCCATTCTGATGCTGCCACTGTGTATGGGGAGGGTGCTTTCAACATCAGATCAAAGGTTTATCTGTCACCAAAACTGTGGTATCTCAGGGTCAATGTCATTGAAGCACAAGATGTGATACCAAGTGACAGAAATCGCCTGCCACAGGTTTTTGTCAAAGCTCAGATGGGCAGCCAAGTACTGAGGACCAAGATATGTCCTACTACTACTACTACTACACCACTTTGGAATGAGGATTTAGTTTTTGTGGCAGCTGAACCCTTTGAGGAACAATTGACAATTACTGTGGAGGATCGTGTGCACCCTTCAAAAGATGAGGTACTTGGGAAGATAACCTTACCCTTGACCCTCTTTGAGAAGCGGCTAGACCATAGGCCAGTTCATTCTCGGTGGTTCAACCTTGAGAAATTTGGATTTGGAATGCTAGAAGCTGATAGGAGGAATGAGCTTAAATTTTCAAGCAGGATTCACCTGAGAGTTTGCCTTGAAGGTGGATACCATGTCCTAGACGAATCCACTTTGTACGCTAGTGACCAAAGACCAACAGCTAGACAGCTATGGAAGCAGCCTATTGGGATACTTGAAGTAGGTATCTTAGGAGCACAAGGGCTTCTTCCAATGAAGATGAAGGATGGCCGTGGCATCACAGATGCATACTGTGTTGCCAAGTATGGCCAAAAATGGGTCAGAACCAGAACAATTCTTGACACTTTTAGTCCCAAATGGAATGAGCAATACACGTGGGAGGTTTATGATCCTTGCACTGTAATCACATTGGGGGTTTTTGACAATTGCCATTTAGGTGGAGGGGAAAAAGCCCGGGATTCACGAATTGGAAAGGTAAGGATTAGGCTCTCAACACTTGAAGCTCAAAGGATTTACACACATTCTTACCCACTTCTTGTCTTGCACCCACACGGTGTCAAGAAGATGGGTGAACTTCAGCTAGCAGTGAGGTTCACTACCCTCTCACTGGCTAATATGGTTTATATTTATGGCCAACCTTTGCTGCCCAAGATGCATTACTTACGTCCTTTCACAGTTAATCAAGTAGACAATTTAAGGTACCAAGCCATGAATATTGTAGCTGTGAGGCTTGGCAGAGCTGAACCTCCCCTCAGGAAGGAGGTGGTGGAATACATGCTGGATGTGGATTCCCATATGTGGAGCATGAGAAGAAGCAAAGCAAACTTCTTTCGCATCATGTCACTTTTCTCTGGCATGATCTCAATGGGGCAATGGTTCAGGCAAGTTTGCCATTGGAAGAACCCCATCACATCGGTTCTAGTTCACATTCTTTTTCTGATACTTATTTGGTACCCAGAATTGATACTTCCAACTCTGTTTCTCTACATGTTCTTGATTGGCCTGTGGAACTTTAGGTTCCGTCCTAGACACCCACCTCACATGGATACTAAACTCTCTTGGGCAGAAGCAGCTCACCCAGATGAACTTGATGAAGAGTTTGACACATTCCCAACTTGTAAATCGCATGATGTGGTGAGAATGAGGTATGACAGGCTTAGAAGTGTTGCAGGTAGGATTCAAACAGTTGTTGGGGACATAGCTACACAGGGAGAGAGATTTCAGTCTCTACTGAGCTGGAGAGACACCAGAGCAACTAGCCTCTTTGTAGTATTCAGCTTTTGTTCAGCGGTGGTTCTCTATGCAACACCACCTAGAGTGGTGGCTCTCGTGGCTGGTTTGTACTATTTGAGGCATCCAAAGTTTCGTAGCAAGCTTCCTTCTGCACCCAACAATTTCTTCAAGAGGCTACCAGCTCGAACAGATAGCATGCTGTGATAAACAGTTTGGGGAATTTTATTTGTTTCCTTCTTCTTGTGCCTGACTTCATAGCACTTGTAGTTTGATAAACATGTCCAGACAATATCATTGATAACATATAGGTACAGGATAAAAATGTAACTCACACCACAAAGGAAATCAATACATATGGTTTATTCACACACTATGATAAATGTACATATTTTTCTAATAGAAAACTTTGAATATGTATAGGATTATTATTTAGATGATCAATACATATGGTTTATTCTCTTTTTTATAAATTTTTAACGTTTAGCGATGAAATCCATCTCTAAATCTGAGATGAAAATTGTTGTTCATGTACCTAGGAAAATTTACGTCTCTGATTTAGAGACGATTTCAGCGACGAATTTCGAAAGCCATTTTTATCATTTGGTTTCCGGAAATTAATTTGTAGATGTGTTTTTTTTTTTGGAAAATTTGAATAGAGTGGTGGTGGGGGTGTTGGGAGGTGGAGGTGGAGGTGGCGGTAGTAGTGGGGTAGGTGAGGGAAGGGGTAGGATAGTGATATGAACCTTGAGCATCTATTTTGAATGGACCTTAGAAAAATTCTGAATAAAATATCACCTTTCTTGACAAGCACCTTTTCTATTCTTGCAATATTTTCTTTTTCTTTCTTTTTGCTATTTTCTTTTCTTTTTCTCTTTTCTTTGGAATTCAAACACTATTTTTAAAATAAATTAGAAGGATGACAAAAACTAATATTCAACTTTTGATTACTTGAAAAATAAATCGCATATATTTCAAGTAGTACGTATAGGAAAAATAGGTTTTTGAACAAACTAGGAGAAGTAGGAAAATTAGAAATGATAAAAGATGGACGTCACACTTTCAAGACTTGAAAGATAAGTCCTTGAAGATACACACACAAAGGTTAAGAACCTTTGATTATCTTCAACTCTTGACTAGCAAGAAATTTAGAGAAAATCACTTTCACTAAAGAGAAAATCACTTTCACTTATATTCATAAACTTCGCATAAAACATCTAACTTTTCTTGCATGCATGTAGCATGTATTTATAGAGTTTACAAGGTGAATTAGGGCCATGCAATCAGCTGCACCTTCACGCCCAAAATACTCCCAAAAATACCCCTTACACACTTCCCATGCAACCCTAATTACATTACTAAAATTAAATAAATTATAGGAACAAAAAATAGCTTCTAAAACTTAACCTAGGCAAGCTTAAGTGGCCGCAACTTCAACCAGAATTTTGTGGCACATGTGGCTGCATTATTACATGAAATGTAACCATAAATCATGGATTAAAATGCTCATTGAATCAGCCATTGAAGTGGCCGCCCAAAACAGCCACAATCCATCAAGAATGCCTTCATTGTGTAACCTCCATTTCATGAATGTGGCCGCCACTTTGATGGCAATTGAACCAGCCATTTACAACCTTCTTAAACTCCTTATTTTAGCCATGTGATGCATGTGTTGGCCGCCCAAGTAATGGCATATAACTCAGCCAATTTACTCACTTGTTGGCCCATGCTTGATGACACTTAACTCACCCAATTATGCATATGTTGGCCGCCCCACTTTATGGCATATTACTCAACCATTTAATCACATGTTGGCCGCCCCATTTTGCTAGGTGGAAGGTCTCCATGTGGCTTGAAATAAGACCAGGTTCATGCACCAGAAACACACACTTTCTAACGGCTAGTAGACATGATTTTAATGCATTTATCACCTTGTCTTGTAACCACCAGAAAATTAATCTCCTTTTGTGTAACCACTAGCATCTTATTGAAAGTAAATAAAACATCATAAATCAGCAAATTGGTGGTTGAATTGGCCGTCCACCATGGCCCCATCTCATGCTAATGAAAGTTCTTCAACTGGTAGTTGCATTAAATGCAACTGTAGCTTCATCAATGCTTCCTCCTTCTTCAACCTCCTTTGCCTTTCTTGTTTGCGCCCCTGTCATGATTCCCCCTAGTCTTTTGACTACTTTGATGTCCTCATCATACCCCCCTTCTTGAAAAAGATTTGTCCTCAAATCTGAAGTGTTCTTACCTACATCAAAAAGAGATAAGTTAGAAACTTTGAAGAAGGTACTAATCTGATACTCACCAAAAAATTCAATTTTGTAGTCATTGTCTTTGTTCCTTTCTAGGACTTGAAAGGGACCATCTTTCCTAGATAGAAAATTGGACTTCTCTTGTTCAAGGGGCCATTTCTTTCGCATATGTACCCACATCCATTCACCGGGATAGAAGACAACTATCTCTTTTCCTTTGCTGGCTTGAGGGGCATAGCTTCCTTGCTTCTTCTTGACACTTTCTACCTTAGCATGTTGTTCATTGTGCGCAAACATAGAATTTTTAAGCAAAGATAATAATTCAAGAGGAATTACATGATTAATTCCATAAGCTATCTCAAATGGAAAGTAGTTTGTAGCACTATGGATTGCCCTATTGTAAACAAATTCATCATGAGAAAAACATTCCTCCCAAAAATTATTCAAAATAATTCTAAACAAGGTTCTCAAAATCCTTTCCATCATTTCAATTTGCACTTCCTTTTGGGGATGATAAGAAAACAACAACTTAGTTCCAAACTTGTCCCAACAAGTCTTCAAAAATTGACCAAGAAATTTCACATCTCTTTCATCCACCATGATTCTTGGAACAAGGTCTTTAATCCCTTTCAAAAGTGGTATTCCATTAGGATCAATAGCTGGAAACATTTCTTCATAACCCTGCAAAAGAGAATTAATAGACAAAGGCAATTCATGGTTATCAAAATGGTTAGCATGAATCAATTGATTTTCGCAATTCAATAGATAGAAAGTTTGTCTTGTGCAAAGCACCCTCTTCACTTCCTTTTCTCTTGCTAAACATATTTGTTTGCCTTCAAATATTTCTCTCCTTTTCTTTTTATTTTCCTCACTCTCAAATTTTTTAATTTCTTTCTCTTTTTTTATCTTTTCTCTCAATTTCTTTTGATCTTCTCTCACTTCCTTTGGTGACAAAGGCTTAAGGACCACCTTTTTATCCTGAAAATTAAAAGAAATTTTGTTAGTAAAACCATCATGGATGGCTTTTGTCTCAAATTGCCACGGTCTTCCCAAGAGGATATGGCTAGCTTCCATTGGTACTACGTCACATAGCACTTTATCTTGATATTTTCCAATGGAAAATGGAATTTCAGCTTGTCTCTCCACGTGAACCTCTTCTCCTTCATTAAGCCATTGAAGCTTATATGGCTTAGGGTGTGGCTTTGTATCCATGTTCATTTTTGACACCAATCTAGCACTAACCACATTAGTACAACTGCCACCATCAATTATTACTAAGTAAATCTTACCATTGACAGAACATCTAGTGTGAAAAATGTTCTCCCTTTGGCTTTCCTCTTTGTCCATGGGTTGGCTACCAAGAAGTCTTCTAATCATATAGACTTCTCCAATTTCTGCACCGGTGTCATCTTCACTTGCCTCTTGTCCATCTTCTGACTCACTAGTATATTCTCCATTGTCCTTAAGAAGAGCTGTCTTTTTTGTAGGACATTCATAAGCATAGTGTCCTAATCCTTGGCACCTAAAACAAGTCACCTCTCTCCCCTTCTTTACAACCTGTTCAACATTTTTGTTAGAGGATTTACCTTGTGTAATAGGCGCTGCTTGGCTTGAGGATTCAGCCTCCTCCTTTTTAATTTTGTCCTTCCAATTTGCAGGCAAATTAGTAGAACTCCTCCTGGCAGCTCCTTTTCTTTTTAACGATTGCTCCACTTGTAGAGTCTTATGTAATAAGTCCTCCATTTCCACATACTCCTGTAACTCAACAATGTCCCTAATGTCACTGCTCAAGCCATTTAGAAAACGTACCATTGTGATTTCAGGATCCTCTTCTATATTGGCTTGAATTAGCAGCATCTCCATCTCCTTATAGTACTCCTCCACTCCTATACTGCCTTGAGTTAGTTTCTGTAATTTCAGCTTCAAGTCACGTTGGAAACTAGCGGGGACATATCGTTTCCTCATTATTCTTTTCGTTTCAGTCCATGTCTCCACCATTGGCTCCTCATTTCTGCGCCTCTCCCTTTGTAATTTGTTCCACCAAATGAGAGCATAGTCAGAAAACTCAGTAGTAGCAAGTTTTACCTTTTGCACCTCTGTGTATGTGTTACAGGCAAAGACATGCTCAATCTTGAGTTCCCACTCCAAGTATGCTTCTGGATCACTACGACCTTTGAAAGGTGGTATAGTCAACTTGACACCTTGTATTTTTCCTTCATCTCTTGGTGGTCTTTCCTCTTCTGCATCAGGTGGTTTCTCCAATTCATCCAACCTGTTATGCAACTCATCATATTGCTCCTTCATCATTTTCTCCAAACGCTGAGAAAGTGCTGTAATTTGCATCTGAAGATCACGATTCTCCACTTGTCTTTCTGCCATAGTAATAACAAAGAACACGTAATAGAGAAGAAAAAAATGTTAACTGTTTAGAAACTCACCACCCTCGTGTTTACACACAGTTTTGGCCTTTTCTATAACGTAACTCTCTTTGCCTTTTTCCACTCTATTTTCTCTTGGATTTCTTACCACACCAATGAGGAGAAAATCAAACAATTCACCACTTGCGTGTAGTTAGAAAAATAATAAAACAAGAAAAGCTAACAAGAAATATGGAATTTGTTAGGAAAAGAATTCAGAAAATTTCTAATAACCGGAGCTCTGATACCAAATGATATGAACCTTGAGGATCTATTTTGAATGGACCTTAGAAAAATTCTGAATAAAATATCACCTTTCTTGACAAGCACCTTTTCTATTCTTGCAATATTTTCTTTTTCTTTCTTTTTGCTATTTTCTTTTCTTTTTCTCTTTTCTTTGGAATTCAAACACTATTTTTAAAATAAATTAGAAGGATGACAAAAACTAATATTCAACTTTTGATTACTTGAAAAATAAATCGCATATATTTCAAGTAGTACGTATAGGAAAAATAGGTTTTTGAACAAACTAGGAGAAGTAGGAAAATTAGAAATGATAAAAGATGGACGTCACACTTTCAAGACTTGAAAGATAAGTCCTTGAAGATACACACACAAAGGTTAAGAACCTTTGATTATCTTCAACTCTTGACTAGCAAGAAATTTAGAGAAAATCACTTTCACTAAAGAGAAAATCACTTTCACTTATATTCATAAACTTCGCATAAAACATCTAACTTTTCTTGCATGCATGTAGCATGTATTTATAGAGTTTACAAGGTGAATTAGGGCCATGCAATCAGCTGCACCTTCACGCCCAAAATACTCCCAAAAATACCCCTTACACACTTCCCATGCAACCCTAATTACATTACTAAAATTAAATAAATTATAGGAACAAAAAATAGCTTCTAAAACTTAACCTAGGCAAGCTTAAGTGGCCGCAACTTCAACCAGAATTTTGTGGCACATGTGGCTGCATTATTACATGAAATGTAACCATAAATCATGGATTAAAATGCTCATTGAATCAGCCATTGAAGTGGCCGCCCAAAACAGCCACAATCCATCAAGAATGCCTTCATTGTGTAACCTCCATTTCATGAATGTGGCCGCCACTTTGATGGCAATTGAACCAGCCATTTACAACCTTCTTAAACTCCTTATTTTAGCCATGTGATGCATGTGTTGGCCGCCCAAGTAATGGCATATAACTCAGCCAATTTACTCACTTGTTGGCCCATGCTTGATGACACTTAACTCACCCAATTATGCATATGTTGGTCGCCCCCACTTTATGGCATATTACTCAGCCATTTAATCACATGTTGGCCGCCCCATTTTGCTAGGTGGAAGGTCTCCATGTGGCTTGAAATAAGTCCAGGTTCATGAACCAGAAACACACACTTTCTAACGGCTAGTAGACATGATTTTAATGCATTTATCACCTTGTCTTGTAACCACCAGAAAATTAATCTCCTTTTGTGTAACCACTAGCATCTTATTGAAAGTAAATAAAACATCATAAATCAGCAAATTGGTGGTTGAATTGGTCGTCCACCATGGCCCCATCTCATGCTAATGAAAGTTCTTCAACTGGTAGTTGCATTAAATGCAACTGTAGCTTCATCAATGCTTCCTCCTTCTTCAACCTCCTTTGCCTTTCTTGTTTGCGCCTCTGTCATGATTCCCCCTAGTCTTTTGACTACTTTGATGTCCTCATCAGATAGGAATTTTCAAAGTTTCAATAAATATGGGTGCGAAAAAACGGGTGTTAAAAACAACTCCCTTTGTCCACTTGCTAGTCCATGTTTGCATAGGGGAATTTCTTCTCCCACCCCATTTCTATATTCCCACCTCCTCCTTTTTTTTAACTTTATCTAAACCCAAATTTACCCCTCCCATTATATTTCCTTCTCCCCCTTCTCATAATGTCAATTTGGTTTAAAATTGAGTAGAATTGATTCTAGAAATCAAAGGTTGAGATAAGTGATACACATTTTACGAAGCACGTTGGACAGAAGTGATTTAAAATCAATTCCACGAAACCATGGTTTCTGTAACATCCCAAATTACGTAAACCATTTTCGTAAGCTAAATAGGGATATAAAAGTGTTTTATAAAAAGGAATTAGGAAAGGGGAAGAAAAAAACTAAGTTAGAAACAAAGAAGAGTAAAAGTCAAGATTTTGAGTCCTAATACTCTCGCTCAAGGCTCGCTTGAGCGCGCCTCAGCGAGGGTATCAGCAGGAATGAGGGAATTTGATTCTGGTTTTCTCACCCAGGCTCGCTTGAGTGAAGACTGAGCGAGAAACAGAGTCAGATTGAGGGGTTTATGGATGAAATTCCGCTCGGTCTCGCTCAAGCGCGCCTGAGCGAGAGCGCGCGGGCAAGAAGCCTTAAAAACACTTTTAGGGCATTTTTCTCACACTTCTTCATTCTTCTTCACTTCTAGAGAGAAAGATATTTCTAGAGAGAGGAAGAGCTGCTCCATCACTTCAAGGTCATCAAGCAAGCTTGGATTCACCTCCTTCATCCCTCCATTCTTCTTATTTCTTTGCTTAAGGTGGGTGTGGTTCACCCACTCACTTTCATTCTTGAATGAGAACCCATATATGCTCCCTATTCGTACTCCCTTTGCTTACATTTCTTGATTGTGGTTGATTAGAGATAAATAGGGTTGATGGTTGGATTAATTGTTGATATGTTTATGTTGCTCTAACCCTAGGTTAGAAGATTTGGGGTTTTTGCTTGATGGTTACATAATGATTATGAGAACCTAGAGAAATATATATTCATGTGAATACTCATGCTCATGAACTTATTATCAACTTTCATGTTCTTATATCACTCATGTTTTGAAAGAAAAGAATTGGGTCTTTGGACCTCATGTTAAAAAGAGAAGGTTGGGTCTTCGAACCTCATCCTTAAAGAAGAAATTAATGTTATGTGTTAAAATCTATCACAGTTAAGGGGTAAGGTCCTATTGGCCTTCAGGAACGACGATTCCTGTTAGTCTGAGCTCAGTCTAGCCTTCACAGATAAGTGGAAAGACCCCCAGGGTCTTAGGTTAAACATTTCACAGTTGTCATGTGCATATTTACACACACATATATGTCTGTGTGTGTGTATCTTGTTATTCATGCCTCATGTATTCATTTGATCTTCACATTGATGGTTGCATTTCATTTGCTTGTAACCCCATATTGCATGCTTTATCACATGGACACTAGTCTCATTATACGTTGTGGTTCATGTTTAGATATGCAGGGTTCTAGACCGAATGCTTGACCAGGACAAGGAATTTACGTTTGGGCCTAGTGTGACCCACACCCTTGATTTAGACTTTATTTTTTATAGGCTTTGACTGCATTCTTTTGATGGGATATTTTGGTACATGTGAAGCCCTAGAGGCCTTTTCTATCATGTCAAGACGCATGTATGATTGTATCCTGTTAAGCCTATAGATTTACTTGGTATTTTGATTTGAGCCTATGTTGGCATTTGACTGAATTTATTGAATGGATTTGTGTATATTGAGCTTGAGTAACTGTTGAATTACCTAAGCTATTATTATGTGTTTGTATGCCGATATTTATAATGCGCAAAATAATTTCTTGAATTTGGAAATAATGCTTCCAACAGGCATTATTTTCGAATTAAGAAATTTGGACGTTACATTATGGTATCAGATCAGTTCAATCCAATTGGACTGTGGATTTGAGTGACTCCTAAAGTTAGCTATTATCTTTATGCATTATTATGAAATTGAGAGACTGATCACCTCGATGTTTTACGAATGATGTGTAGAGTATCATGGTTGGCGGAAGGAGAGGCAGGTCACGGGCTAATCCCTCATCCCCTCCACCACCGGGTCTAACCCAAGACCCCGTGGCGGCAGCTCTGCAGACGCTTGCCCGGATGATGGGTGAACAGAAAGTGGCCAATGCCGCAATGCTTCAGGCGTTGAGCCGACGACCGAGGGAGACACCATCACATGTGGTTGTCATGGATCCCTTTGTCCAGGGCTTGGCGGAGTTCAGGAAGAACCATCCTCTGTCTTTCACTGGAGCTTACGACCCCGAGGCCACAAATTCATGGCTCAACGCCATGAATAAGATCTTTGAAGTCGTGGTTTGCTCGGATGAGTTCAAGGTGCGCTTTGCCACCTACATGTTGCAGGGAGAGGCCGAGAACTGGTGAAAAGGAGTCGGGAATGGATTGACTCCCTTGGGGACTCCGCTAACTTGGGAGGGGTTCCAAGCGGCATTCCTAGGGAAGTGCTTTCTGGATCCTGTGAGGCAACAAAAAGAGTTGGAATTCCTACAACTGAAGCAGGGCAACATGTTTGTGGGCCAATATGTGGCAAGTTTGAGGTACTCGTTAAGTACCACACTCTTCTCCAAGCCAATCCCAATGAGGGTTGGAAATGTTCACATTTTAATTCGGGCCTGAAGCCCGAAATCAAGAGGATCATGGTCATTCTCCAGTTGAGGGACTTCTCAGCTTTAGTCACCAAATGCATGGTGTCGGACTAGAGTTTGGTTAAGGAAGGGCCCAAGCCCGCTGTGAAGGCTTGGGTGGACGGAAAGAGAAAAAAAGAAGATGTGCCAACTGGGAAGAACTACCGGCCTCAGTATCAGGGAGGCAAGGGCAAACAGATTGCTTTTCCCTTCACCTCGTCTACTCCCGCTTGCCCTAAGTGTGGCAAGGGCCACAAGGGTGAGTGCTTGTTTGGCCAGAAGAAATGCTATTATTGTTTTGAGGCGGTTCACATGGCTGCAGAATGCCCGAAGAAGAAGAAGGACCAACCCAAACCCCAAGCTACTGGGAGGGTCTTCACCCTTAGTGGGGAAGTGGCAGCTAAGGCCAATAATCTGATGCAAGGTACGTGTACCCTTAACAAGACTCCGTTGATTATATTGTATGATTTGGGGGCAACCCACTCATTTATTGCTTATGATTGTGTGGAAAGATTGAGATTGCATGCCACCCCTTTACCCTTTCATTTGAATGTTCTTACCCCGGCCAAAGAGGCAATCCCCACTTCCCTTGCATGTTTAAAATGTCCTATTGTGATACAAGGGAAGGCCTTCGAGGTCAATTTAATTTGTTTACCATTAAGTGGCATTGATGTTATCTTGGGCATGAACTGGTTATGATAATATATATAATAAAATATTAATTTAACTAATAATAAGTAAAAAGTTTACATTCAATACAATTTTATATAAAATATTCAAGTAAAATTTAATTTTTATCATAATAATTTGGATATTTATACACTTTTGTTGTGAACTTTCCATCCCCTTGTGTTATATTTTGATTTTACAATTTAAATATTACTAATATGAAATAATATTAATTTAGAAAAATGAATATTTTTTTGGATCTATGAGTAAGTGCCTTAAGAGCATTTATAAAATTGTAATAATTAAAATTAAAATATGTAACAAAAATACATTATTTAATTAATTAAAAAGTTAATTTTTTTTATTTTTGATTTAGTTAGCATCTAATATATTTCTTGTGGTACATTTTAAAAGCCATCTGATTTAAGAAATGATAAAGTAGACATAAATTTAAGAATAAAAATTTAAAAGTATTAATTTTAAATTATTACAATCACTTATTACAAAATTCATGGTCATGTAAATAATTTCTATCTTTTATTTTCTCATAAGACCTTTCATCTTACCACACAAAGCTAATACTCATCAAATAACATATTGCCATAATTAGAGTGCAAACACATTAACATATATCTCATATCAAAACTTAATCTATGATAAAATATGCATATAAAAAATTAATATTCTAAAATTATATATGTTACATAACTATAATGGTAACACTAACAACACTACAAAAAAAAAAGTCTATCTTAGGTTAGAATTTTTAAAGCAATGTGCAAGGTAATTGAAGAGGCACATAAACATAGTCTCAATAGTAGATAACAAAGAGAGGTTATCAAACCCATTTACCCACTTCTTTATGAATGAGTTAATATCTATTACCTTGAAAATAAAATAAAAAATAAATAATTAATAAGCACTTTTACTAAGATGACCCCAGTTTTGGTGGGAAAATATATCCCTAGGGCAACCTCATATACTACTCTTCTTTTATATATATAAAATAAAAGTGTATTAATGTCTAAATAATCACATGGGAAAATACTTATTTCATATTGAGATAGAAATTACACATACGTAGGAATTTATTAAAATTTAAATATTAGGAGGTAAATAAATATTATATGAGAATGAAAATTTTATGCGAAAATATATTGAGATTTAAATTATAGGGCCACATAAATAATTATGGGAGTGTCGTATATATTTGTATAATATTAAAATATGACATTGTTGATTTTGTTGGATATTTGACATATCTTGATTTATCATTATCACAATATTCCATCATATGTAATAAATAGTTTTTGTTAAGAGTGTGTTGTTCTTGAAGTAAAATCCTTGCCTTTTTCATGTGGGGGGTTAGATATTCAACTTTCCTTAAATTTTGTATAAAGTAGTCGGAACCAAAAATTAAGATATAGTGATATACAACCCCAAGAGTTAGTTAAGTGGAGTAAGACATAATCTCACATATGACACGTTATAGGTTCGAGCTGCCACTCATCTTCTTGAGATGAGATAAATTATACCTAGCTCTCTAAGTGCTATTTGAGCACATAGACTTTCCCTACCTCTTGGATTGAGGCACCATCTCCTCACCCTAAATTTTCCATTAACAAAAAAAAAAAAAAGTTAAGATATACTTGTCATATAATATGTTGATTATATACCTTTCATTAATAAGACTTTACGTTACTAGTAATAAGGCATATAAATACCATGGATGCACTCAACTCACTAGATGTGTTACAAAAATTTTTAAAACTAGTGTGAATCCCCGTGCGATGCACGGATTATGTAATGTGTGATTATATATATATATATATATAATATGAATTATTTTAAATTACATAAAAAAACCAATTTTAATCTTTGAATTAAATTTAAAATAATATTTTTATAAATATTTACTTATTTTATAATATACATAATAATATATATGGTTAAAAAATTGTATAAATAATATTATTTAAATTAAATCCATATGTGGTGTAAAAATTTATTTATGTAATGTAATATAAATTACTGTTTTCGTGTGTTGTATAATATTCCTAAGGATTAATTATTAAAATATGAACGAAATGATAAAATTTTATAAATTTGAATATATATTTGAATCAATAAATGTTTTAAGAATATCTTTATTTATATGATAATGTATATAATAAAATAATAATTTAACTAATAATAAATAAAAAGTTTACATTCAATACAATTTTATATAAAATATTCAAGTAAAATTTAATTTTTATCATAATAATTTGGATATTTATACACTTTTGTTGTGAATTTGCCATCCCCATGTGTTATATTTGATTTTACAATTTAAATATTACTAATATGAAATAATATTAATTTAGAAAAATGAGTATTCTTTTGGATCTATCAGTAAGTGCCTTAAGAGCTTTTATAAAATTGTAATAATTAAAATTAAAATATGTAACAAAAATACATTATTTAATTAATTAAAAAATTAATTTTTTATTTTTGATTTCGTTAGCATCTAATATCTTTCTTGTGGTACATTTTAAATGCCATCTGGTTTAAGAAATGATAAAGTAGACATAAATTTAAGAATAAAAGTTGAAAAATTTTAATTTTAAATTATTACAATCACTTATTACAAAATTCATGGTCATTTAAGTAATTTTTGTCTTTTATTTTCTCATAAGACCTTTCATCTTACCATACAAAGCTATTACTCATTACTCATCAAATAACATATTGCCATAATTAGAGTGCAAGCACATTAGCATATGTCATATAAAAACTTAATCTATGATAAAATATGCATATAAAAATTTAATATTATAAAATTATTTTACATAACTATAATGGTAACACTAACAACACTACAAAAAAAAAAGTCTACACCTTAGGTTAGAATTTTTAAAGCAATGTGCAAGGTAATTGAAGAGGCACATAACCATAATCTCAATATAGTAGATAACAAAGAGAGATTATCAAACCCATTTACCCACTTCTTTATGAATGAGTTAATATTTATTACCTTGGAAATAAAATAAAAAATAAAAAAATAGTAAGCGCTTTTAAACACCCCATTTTTTGTGGGAAAATATATCCCTAGAATAACCTCATATACCACTCTTCTTTTATATATATAAAGATAAAGATAAATATATATATATATATATATAAAGATTAGAGTTATATTAAGGTTACCGAACTTGGTGGTATTGAAGTGTTTGAATTATTTTTCAATTTTGTATGCATGGGGAGGATCCAATTAGAGTAATTGTATTCATACAACAAGTTAATGTACAACCATATACAATAGTCACGCGTCACTGTGAGTTCATTTTGAAAAAAAAAATAGAAAGTTAATTTTAAAAATTGTCATTCAGTTTACATAAAAAAGCTGTTAGAAACGTCACTTGCTATCACTCATAAAAAGACTATTTTTTTAAAAAAATAAAGCAAACACTTTGGTGCTTCTCTCGTACGAAATTCATCAATTGGATATGCTTATCTTACAAGTTTATCTTTGATTAAAATTTACAAGTTATTTTACTTGGTTCAAAACTGACTGTTATGAACTTATAAAGTCTTGCGAACTTGGTTATAAATTGATTGTTAAGAAGTTATAAACTTTGTCTTAGTTGGTTGTAAAATGATTGTCCATAAGTTATAAACTTTGGTTTACTTGATTAAAATCTGACTATGAAGATCTTATGAACTTTTTTTTAACTTATTTATAAATAAAATTCTAACAATTTATAAACCTTATTTTACTTAATTATAAACTAAAAATGGGAAATGTGTGCACTGATTTTTATAGAAAAAAATGGGAGGAAATGTGATCAGTAACAAATTTTCAAATGACTTTTAGTTTTTTATTTTTTAATCTGGTACTTTTATTTATTTTTTAATTAAAAAATGACATTTTATAATAATTGATGTAGTTGCAGGTTTTTAAAAGCAAAGTGATATGACAATTTTCATTTATTAAATCTTTTATAAAAAGCAAAGCAAGAGAGATATAAATATTGTATAATGTTGTAAGTTTTTTTCTGTACGAATAGCATAACTCATCCAATTATTGTGGTAAAATAAGAGAAATTGTTTTTGTACAATAACATGGTACGACAATCTCATACAACTATGAGATAGATAGGAATAGAAGAGAAATAAGTGTGGGATGTGATAGGTGATATAATAGAGAGAGAAAGAGAGAAAAAGTGTGTAATATGAATTGTTGTATATATTTATTGTATGAGTAATGGTTCTCGTAAAATAATATTTGTTTTTTTTGATGTAGTAAAATAATATTTGTTGACAATTAAAATGATTGAAAAAATATGAGGTAGTTCTTTCTCTTTACCAAGTTACACCATAATATTTTCTTATAAAAATTGACAGCCTAATATATTACATTTATTGGCTCATGGCTCAGTAGGTATGATTTTCAACCTATTTTAGCGTGTAACCTTAATTTTCAAGTTTTTAATAATGTTTTTTAATTGCAATTTTACTATAATAATATTTTTATTTATATTTCATTTCTATTATCAGGGCCGGCTGTAGGGGGAGGCCGGTAAAGCAATCGCTTTAGGCCTTCCCTGTTACAAGACCTCAAATTTTTTTATATATTTTATATATTAAAATTAAGGATAAAATATGTTTGTAGTTTCTATAAAATTAAATAAATTTGATTTTTTGTTCTCATAACTTAAAATTTGTGTGTTGAGTCTCTCTCTATTTAAATCACCCCAAATTAGTTTTTAATAGGTGTGTTTTTAGTCTCCTGTATTTATTATCAGGTGTATTTTTAGTTCCAAGCGAGATGGGTGCTAATGATTAATTTGAGGTGATTTTAAGAAAAGGAAACTCAACACATTGATTTTAAATTATGAGAACCAAACCCAAATATGCTTAAATTTATAAAGATTAAAAACATATTTTACCCAAAATTTAATAAAATCTTTATATAAAAAATTTAATTTAATATAAGTAGTTTTTTTCTTAAAAATAGACTCATGTTTTTTTTAAAAAAGAAATATGTCATTTCTAATTTTTTATCTCTTAGCATTATGCCTCTATTTTATAATTTGCTTTAGGTCTACATATATGTTGGACCGACCCTGTCTATTATGATTCTAATATAATATATATAAAGTATATTAAAGCCTTTATGCGTTGAAATTTTTATTATAAAACTTAATAATTTAACTAAATTCAATTATTTTATGAGCTTAATATATGTATACTGTCAGTGTAAAGAAGTTTTACACAGATATCCAATTATGTGCTGCTACATCATTTATTGAATTTAATAACATATGAGGTGTCATATTCATTAAATGATGTGGCAACACACCATTGGATATATGTGTAAAACTTCTTTACACCGACATTGTATACTAATTAAATCCTTATTTATTCGTTTAATTGTGTATAACATTTTTTCCATATTTTCTTTTTTAAGGATAATATAAGTTGTATTGTTTTTATTATAGTTGTTAAATATAAATCATAATTTCAAAAATATAAATTATTATTCACAATACATGATAAAAACTCAAATTAATCCACTATGTTTTTTGGTGAATGGGAATTACTGTGGATAAAGTTTAAATTCAACAATAATAATTGATTTATTGTGCAATATTAATCGATTTGAACATAAAACCGTTGCAGATCATTGAGTTTTCGAAAAATCAAACTAATTATTACACAAATTATATATATCCTCACACATTAAAATAATTTAATAAAATTAAATGTATATTTATTAAGCTGTTACAGATTACACATTGATTTTCTTTTTTGAAAACACATGCAGTTAATGCAGTTAAGATGGTCCTTCCAAAACTGACATGTCTTGTCTTCCTGGCCCGAAACTATCTCTTTGGAAATTTTGACAAACAAAATTAAACTTTCTCTGTGTTTTTTGTGATTCATTCAACTCATTCTCTTCTTCATTGTTTACCCTCTGTGACATTTTGTTTATGCTTGTTATTTGACCTTGTACAACTGCAAATGGCAAACCAAAACCAAAAGAAGCAACAAAAAGAGGATTTTTCTCTGAAGGAGACAAGTCCAAACATCAGTGCTGGAAGAGTGATGAGTGGTGATAGGCTTCCCACAGCATTTGACCTTGTTGAACAAATGCAGTTTCTGTTTGCAAGGGTGGTGAGGGCCAAAGACTTGCCTGATTCTGAAACATGTAACCCTTATGTGGAAGTGAGGCTTGGAAGCTTCGTGGGAACAACCAGGTCCTTTGAGAAAACTTCAAACCCAGAATGGAACCAAGTTTTTGCTTTTGCCAAGGAGAGGATTCAGGGACCAGTTTTGGAAATTGTGGTGAAGGACAAGGATTCGGATTCTCCTAATGAATTCATGGGTCGTGTGGCATTCACAATTTCTGATATTCCCATGCGGGTTCCTCCTGATAGCCCTCTGGCACCACAATGGTACAAGCTTGAGGATCAAAATGGAGTGCAGAAGCTTCTTCAAGGAGAGTTGATGGTGTCTGTTTGGATGGGAACTCAAGCAGATGAGGGTTTTCCTGATGCTTGGCATTCAGATGCTGCAGCAGCAGCTAGTGGTGAAAACATTGCTTACACTCGTTCAAAGGTATATATTTCTCCTAGGCTTTGGTATCTCAGAGTTAATGTGATTCAAGCACAGGATTTGTTTCTAAAATCCAAGAGTGCCAACTCTGAGATTTTTATCCAAGCTGTTCTGGGGAACTTGGCTATGAGAAGCCGTTCCGTGAAAATGAATGCAAACCCTTTGTGGAATGAGGATTTGATGTTTGTTGCTGCAGAACCCTTTGATGAATCCTTGATTTTGAGTGTTGAGCAGGGGCAGGGGAATTCCAACAAGCATCAAAGCTTGGGAAGTTGTGTGATTCCTTTGAAGGATGTTGAGAAGAGAACAGAGGCCACTCCACCAGCTAGTGTATGGTACAACCTTCAGAAGCCCACGGAATTAGTTGAGGGTGAAGAGGTGGAGTCTAAATTTTCTAGTAGGATAAATTTGAGGATCTCTTTGGATGGAGGCTACCATGTCCTTGATGAGGCCACTCATTATACTAGTGATCTCAGGCCATCATCTAAGCAATTGTGCAAACCCAGCATTGGTGTTCTGGAATTGGGAATCCTCAATGCTGTGGGGCTCTCTCCAATGAAGAAGGAAAATCGCACTGATGCTTACTGTGTAGCAAAGTATGGTCCTAAGTGGGTGAGAACAAGGACCATAGTGGACAGTCTTTCTCCAAGGTGGAATGAGCAGTATACATGGGAAGTGTATGATCCTTGCACTGTCATCACAATTGTTGTGTTTGATAATGGACACTTACATAATACTAGAGGGAAAAATGGTGAAGAAGTGGATAAGAGAATTGGTAAGGTAAGGATTAGGCTGTCCACACTTGAGAGTGATAGGATTTACACTCACTCTTATCCTCTCATAAACTTGCACACTCAAGGAGTCAGGAAGATGGGAGAGATTCAATTGGCAGTGAGATTTTCTTGTCCATCTTTGCTGAATGTTTTGCAAACTTATGCTCAGCCTTTGCTCCCAAGAATGCACTACATTAGCCCCTTGTCTATATTTCAGCTGGATAGTTTGAGGAACCAAGCTGCTGCCATCACCATATTGAGGTTCAGAAGGGCTGAACCACCACTGAGTAAAGAGGTTGTGGAGTACATGCTAGATGTGAGGGCAAATTTGTGGAGCATGAGGAGAGGAAGAGCTCAATTTTACAGGATTGCTGGTCTTGTGAGTGGTTTTGTTTCTCTTGCTAAACGGTTTGATGAGATAAGAGGTTGGAAGAATTCAGTTACCACAGTAATTAGTTACTTCACCATTCTGTTTGTTGTTTTCTGTCCAGGAGTGATTCTTCCATCAACATTTGGGTTCTTTCTGTTGCATGGGATTTGGCGCTACAGAACAAGGCCAAGATATCCTTCTCATATGGATATGAGGTTGTCTCAGGCTGATACAGCTACTACTGAAGAACTAGAAGAAGAATTTGATCCATTTCCATCTAAATTCAGTGGGGAGAATCTGAAGAAGAGATATGATCGATTAAGGGGTATTTCAGGGAGGGTGTTAGCAGTGATGGGTGACTTGGCAACTCAAGGAGAGAGGGTGCAATCCCTTCTGAGTTGGAGGGACCCAAGAGCAACAGCTCTGTTTCTGATATTCTGTTTGGTTGCTGTCATTGTGACTCGTTTCGTTCCTTTTCGCGCTATAATCTTCATTTGGGTCACTTACTTGTTGAGACCTCCAAGGCTCCGCTTTGATATGCCTGCAGTTCCCCAAAACTTCCTCAGGAGGATGCCTGCAAAATCAGATGGCATGCTATGACTTCATTTCTCTCTCTCTCTTCATTTATTTGTTGCTTTTGGAATTCTATCTATCTGTTTGGTTTCTTCTACATCTAGCACATTCTTAATATG
This sequence comes from Sesbania bispinosa, assembly GCA_026901365.1. Classification (NCBI taxonomy): domain Eukaryota; kingdom Viridiplantae; phylum Streptophyta; class Magnoliopsida; order Fabales; family Fabaceae; genus Sesbania; species Sesbania bispinosa. The sequence goes on from QLOH01000033.1 coordinate 682,646, forward strand.
TTCAGCAATTTACTCTGAGTGTTTCAGAAATGAATTTTATATCAATTCAATTTAACGCTTTCAAGAGCATTATGCATACATATGGATCATTATGAAGCCAAAGGAGGAGGAAAAGGTTATAATAATGAACAAGTTTATATTAACTAACGCCTTTGGATTGTAGAGGTTTAATATTGTTCAACTAGTGAATTTATGAATAAATTGTCACTTATAAAGAGCGTGACTAGGAAAAAACATGCTATGGTATATAACCGAGTAGATTTTGAATTTTTGTTAATGTCAAAGAAAGGGAAATTTGTACGTTCTGGATTGTCTCTAAGAAAGAGAATCGCAATTTTTGAATTTTTTTGTCAAATAAGTATATCTTTAATATTACAGGAAATTGGTCAATTTTTTGTCAAATAAGTATATTTTTAGGTTGGTTTCTAGTTTTTTAATGATCCATAATTCATGATATTATTCACATTTTAATTTTAATCTTTCTGAATTTAAATCATCCTAATGCATGTTTGATGATATTATGCAATTTTAGTATCTTGATGATTTAGTTATCCGGTTTAATCTTTTCTAGTTTAAATAAGACTCCTCAAATTTGATCTTATCTGGTTTAAATTGTTTCTGGTTTAATCTTATCTGATTTAAATTATTTTTGGTTTAACAAGTGCATTAACTGTTATTTGTAACTCAATCTGTCATTATTTTTCCATTTAGTAAATAACAAATGCAGTAGCTCATAAGAACTAGAAATAGTATAAGGAGGAATAAAAAAATAAAAATAAAAAATATATCATTTATTTATTGACTTTGAAGATACAAAATGGTATTCGTGATTGCTATCAAGAACTTCAAATGACGTGTAGTTAACCTATTTACATTTCATATCTACAAAAACAAGTAAAGATTTACAAATGTCATGCCAATTGCATGGTCTTATTTTGGCCTATTGTTAAAGTAAGAGTGCCCTTGACTTCAGAGTGATCACAATTCTTGGCAGTATGGAATTCCTTAACCTTGATCACATCCCCTGGCCTATATTGATACAAACCTACAACTATTTTCATCAAATTCTTTTCTTGGTCATCACAATTTTCCTCACACAATAAAATAGTAGTTGCTTAGTGTTGTGTAACACCCTTATAGATTTAAACACATTTGGCACAAGGAGCCCTTGCAATTCCTTTGTATAGTTCTCTCCCTTTTGTCTGCATCGAAGCCTCTACTCGGTTGGAAATCTCTATAGCTTGATGTTCAAAAGATAAATCAAGGCAAGCTAATATCTGTCATTCTACAATCAATAAATATGTTAGTTGTAAAGTAAACTATAGTTTATATATAAACAGATTTTGCAATAGATCTCAGTAAGAACAACATGCTTACATGTTACCACATTTCCAAGCATATGACCTATATGGTTTATGCAAGGACTCTACATAATGTAAACTATATTCAAGATATTGACTTTATAGACATAAGACATGGTCAGTTTCTTTTTCCCCTCAAAAAGTAGAATCATGACAAAAATAAAAATATCATCTATTTTCTTAACTGTAAACAATGTACTCTTTTTTTATGGACTGTGTATCAAAAGGTTTAACGGCAAGGAAAACTAAATTTGAGACATTATTTTAGTGTGCCTGCATTTGCAGTGTAAATGATTTTATTGACATCATAAAAATGTTATTTTATGTTCATGAGGAAAGAAATTAGAATAATTCAAAGATATCACAAGAATTTATTTTTTCCTATTGATGGAAAGTGTTTCTTCTTGTGTTCAGAAGATCCTCAAAACGATAACAACACAATACATTACATGGTATATTATCAGTAGAGCGTAACGCTGATTGAGAATTTTATACAATCGCCTCATCAATGCTATGATTTGTACAATATTTCAACACATCGAATGGATAGAAAGGATCACTTACTAGATTGTTGTGGATGGCATCACATGGAGGTATTTTATACAAGAATTGAAAAGTTGGGAAGAAAGTTTACTTTATAACTAACAGTTACTCTTTACCACCAACAATATTGTTTGGTTTATTGGAAGATGTTAGTTGTTCCAAAACTTTTTCCAAAGGAGGTCAAAGCTTGCTTTGGATGATCAAGATTTTCCCCTTATATTAAAATGAGAAAGGGCAGGTTAAAGGAGAGGGAGCAAGTGTATTTCAAGTTTACTATTTTCCATTAGAACTGGCTTGCTTATGGAAAGGCCATAGGTTTACCAGACGCTCAAGAACACTTTCTCTATAGTTTCTAATGTGAGATATGATCATATTTCTTGCAGCCTCTTTGGACCCATAATAGGCAGCATGTGCTCCTGATGCAATGAAGTAGCCTCACTACCATTCTTCTGCCAACCAATATAACCCAACAGATGTTAGCTATGGAAAAACAAGTAAACCATGTATAATCAACATGTTCACTGATATTCCTCACGTATGAAGTAGTAAATATGAGAAATTTTATCTTATCAATAAAGGATTTGGATCCTCTCCTGTTCTATTTTTGAATAAGCGAATATGGTCCTATTGAATAGAAAAACAACTTTTTATTATACAAGAACCTACCATGATTGTTTGTAGGGCCCATTAGTTATACTAAAAACAAAGAATAATCTCTCTCTAACAAAGACCATATCCTATTGTTCAAAAATAGGACAGAATCCAAATGCATCCATAAATGGCATTTGCATGGAATGGGAACATAAAACTAAAGAAGCTTTTAGCATATCACTACATGTTTTCAGCAACAAGTTTGAAGAAAGCAATGATGCTATCAACTAAGGTTCCACTTGTATAAAGCTACAGGAAACACAGGTGATCATCCCGAGCCTAATGGACAGTGAATAGAATCTCAATTTCATACCACATACCTGATATGGTAATAGCACATGAACATAATTCAAACCCCTTGCTCTAGTTTTCTTAAGCAAACTATATTTAATTAGATACGATTACCTCCAAGGGGGATAAATCAGCACCACGGCTGAAGGTCAGCTCTATGCGGGACCTTTTAGGATCTTCTAAAGCCACCTACGATTTTAAAGTCAAAAGAAAGTTCAATAAATACAAATGTATGTTACAACACATCGTTATTTTAAAGTCATGTTTGAAAAAATATGTTATAGCGCAACTGCATCAACCAAAAATAAAACTACTTCCTAGCAAAGTACATTCCTGAGGCATCAGCAACAAGCAGTTCAAGCGCTCCCTCGGGTTAATTTAACTGCAGAATTGTAGAAGAGGTAGAAAACTCTTTCAATATCACCTTTTATGCGAGATGGACTGGGGAGGAAGGCGGTGACCCACGGCTGCTGGTCTCTGGCGGCACTATTCCAATAACATGCTTTTACTGCATTTCCGCATGCCTTTTTAACGCGATTACAACTGCGTTCTATTGTGGTGGGATAAAAAGTAATTACTTAGTAACTTTTTTAATGAGGGTCCAAAAATGAACCGCGGTAGAAAAGGTGAGCAACTTAAAAATCTGAGACTTTTTAATGTGGTTGGATTAAGGAAAAGGCCACATAATTCGTAGCTATTTTGTAGTTAATGTCTAGTTGTTTTGTTAGTGTATAAATTAGAGACTTATATGTTTTTGAACATTCATCACTGGTATCATATTATTCTTATAAAGACAATTCACTTTTATTAATTCTTTTGATAGAATATAATAAATGTCCTTGGAATAGTAAGCTTAGACTTCATAAAAAATCAAGTAGACGACTTGATCGTGAGATCATATGAAGAACTATTCTTAAAATATATAGTCCCTGGTCAAGCAACATCTTAGGACAATTAGATGCATTAAGACTAGTATGTGAGTTCATTGATGATCACTTCTCACGGATCATGGATATGAGATATCAAGTGCTCACATAAGTACATATTAAGAGTAATGATGTACTAGACTGACCTACTATAGGAACGTTGCATGGTTTGTTACATAAGTGTCATGAACGTTTTTTAAATTGATAAATATTAAATGAAGTCCTTTGACCTGAAATCACTACGATTCCTACATAAGGAATTATATGTTTTAATATCATCAAACGTCACCTGTAACAAGGTGATTATAAAGTTGGTTTTTTGGACATATAATAAATCATGTGGTGGAATGTGAGTGACCTAGATGGGATTTGTGCCTCCTATGTAACAGGAGTTATATCTGTAGGCCTCTTGATAAAGTTAGACTACAAAGTGCATGGCCATGCTCAGGAGGATAAACATGAGATGTTTATTTTCTGTATAGTCTACTTGGGCATCAAGAAAAACATGAATTGAACTATACAAGGATGACACATTCCATGCCCTTGTGTTCAATTAGATATTTGGACAAAGGGACAATTCATATAAAGTATTATCATAAAATAGGATACATCAAATTGCTGACATTCTCAATATTTGGGTATTAGTGATGTATTGTTAGATACCACTATCTATTTATGATATTAAATATAAAAGGATTTATTTTAAATATCATAACCAAATATTAGGAGAACCTATTGGGTCACACGCATACAACAATTCCACTAGGAATGTTAGTAACTAGTGTAAGTGCCCGTGCAACGCACGGGGCCAAGTAAAATTAATTGATGGCATGGATAAACAATGCATAGAACTATCAATTGATTTAACAATTGGAAGAAAAGTTAGTTGCACATCATTTGCCTTATGGGCCAATTTTATAAGACACAATGCTTGTAGATTAGATTCATGTCAGTTGCACATCATTTGCAAGATGTGGGGGCCTGTGTGAAAGTTTTAAGTACAAAAAACATCGAAACATAATACTTAGGAAAATACAAATGCCTTTGAATAAATTACATGGCACCATTCAATCTAAAACTAAACATACTCAATCTACATGCATCAATAGTAACCTTGCGTTGTTAAGTTAACTTATACGACATGTAAAATTTGTTAAGCAAGCACGTATACCAATGTCGATGGACACCAAAACATATCCTTTACATACATTTTGGTATTGCTAAAAACACAATTTCATTATAGTTCCTTTCAAGTTTGGTTTTCATCACTTGGTCCCAAACCTAACAACAAACAAAGACCAAAAGGCAAAAACAGAGAAAGAGAGATCAAAAGGAAATCAACATAGAAGGAGAAGGAAAGAGTAGAAATGAAAGAGGAGTAAGAAAGACTTACCAGTGTAGACACCTTGAACTTTTCATGATCACCATATTCACCACATTTCTGTAGATCATCCTTAACTGTTGTAGGAAGAAACTTTTAAAACTCGGTCACAAATTCATTTCCTTTAGGTTTGTTGTTCTCTAGGATGTCATTCACAAGACATAGAAAGGGGACTCATTGAGTCATCTTTGAACTTTAAAATTGTTTATTCCATGTTTCAATAATCAGTTCTACTTTGCTTTGGTAAAATATACAGTGATGGGATAAAACTGTATAAAACACAGGATTTAACAATCAATATGGAATCAACAACCAATTAATCACATATTATTCTTGGGTAAGTATACACATACAATTCATAGAATAATTAGTGAATCCAACAATCAAAGGACGTAGTTCAGTAGTTCTTCACTTCTTCCTTATCCTCTTTTCTTCCCCTCTCCCTTTCTTTCTCCCTTACTCTGTTTATCCCCTTCTTTTCCCTATCATAGAAAAGAAGGAAAGTAACAAAAAAGAAAGAAAAAAATGAAGACAAAGAATATAATCAAACTTCATAATAAAAATAATGGTAACAACACATTCGAAGAGTCATTTACTCCGTGAGTCTCTCTTCAAATAAAAGATAAGATTTCTTATTAGTTTCTTCTTTTTAAGTATTCTACTATCAAGAATAAAGATAACAATATCATTGTCTAATAATACCTTTCTTTATCATGGATGGAGTCCCAATGCAGGTGTATTTAGAATTACAACTAAATTACCTTTCTTCATAAAGACCTTGTATTCTTTTGTCCTTGCTGCTGGTAGGAACCATCCTCATTGACCTAAAAATATGCTAGGTTGTCCAAGATTTATCCTTTTCAAATAAAAATCTATTGGTAAGGTAAAAAATACTGCAAATACACATATTGTAGCCTAAAATATATATTTTTAGAAAAGAGGCATATGGAAGAAGCACTTATCAACAAACACATCCTTTTAGGGGGTGAAAAATCATCTCTTAAAACAAAGTGAAGTAGCAACTTTGCAGATGAACGACAACCATGTGTCTACGATGAAACCAATAATAGGCTTGGTGTCGATAGTAAGGAAAGATCCATTGTATCGGATGTCCACAGTTACTCCATGCATTAAACTCTTACATGCTTTACACAAAAAATATGCCAATATATAAAAAACTTAAAGAATAATAATACACGAAAACATGTATATAAGAAAATGATCACATAATGGCACAAAACTTTTTAGAAAACTACATTTTAAATACCATTCAGAAACTTACTCCATCAATAGTGTACTATTATTGCAATTGGTTATGTGTTTCAGTTTATATTGTCATGGCAATACTTCATAGCATATAAGGTAAAAATTAATAGAATTTTAAACATTTAAAAGCTGCCTCGTCCAAAAATGGCCTAAATACATGGCCTCAAAATTCAAATCCCTGCAGAAAATATGAAATAAAGCTTGTTTCCAATAAACAATGCCACATAGTTCACAAATTTTGGCTCAATTGTAAAGTTATTGTTAACAATAACGTACAGTTGTAACATAACAATAACCTTCATATACGACTAATAAATACTCATAAGATCACATATATTAAAGAGGCATCACCTATTTTATGTTAGCAATCAATATTTTAAGATCATGAAAGGTGCTCAAATGAATCAAATTCCCATTGTTAACGATGTTGTGCTGAAGAGCAGAGAGGGGTTATGGGTATAACATGAGTACGAGCTATGTGGATGAATTCTTTCAGAAGCATAACAACTAACAACAACAATGGTAATAAAATATACTTCAATAAGAATAATAAAAAAATATATCATTTCAGTAGATGATATACATCCTATCCAAAAAGAAAATTGATAGAATATACTAAACAATTAATGAAAAGTAATCATGTTTGCATAATAATGTATTAATAAACATTATTTTGGAAAATATAAAAATATTAGCAAAGGTTGAAGGAGAATAAAAGTGTTCACTTGATCAATTTAGTTGAGGCATATAATTATGGACCAAAATATGACATAACCCACACTACTACTTCTTGGTCCCTCTTAGGCACGCCCCTATACATTAATGAGAAAAGGAACTAATTAAGAAATGGCCCACACATTGTAAGAATTTAAGAATGAAAGACAAGAGAAGCAAGGAGTAACATGGAGATTTGAATGCTTCAAAACCCATTTAAAAAATATATCTTACTCCGAACTTCTATTTTCTCATGGGTTGTTTTGACTATTCAGTTTTGAATGCATGAATCGAAGATAAGCCTATAGGACATAATTAAAAATTTAATTCTTATGTAACAGGAGTTATATCTGTAGGCCTCTTGATAAAGTTAGACTACAAAGTGCATGGCCATGCTCAGGAGGATAAACATGAGATGTTTATTTTCTGTATAGTCTGCTTGGGCGTCAAGAAAAACATGAATTGAACTATACAAGGATGACATATTCCATGCCCTTGTGTTCAATTAGATATTTGGACAAAAGGACAATTCATATAAAGTATTATCATAAAATAGGATACATCAAATTGCTGACATTCTCAATATTTGGGTATTAGTGATGTATTGCTAGATACCACTCGCTATTTATGATATTGTAAATATCATAACTAGATATTAGGAGAACCTATTGGGTCACATGCATACAACAAGCCCACTAGGAATGTTAGTAATTCTAATCGGAATAGAATTATAGCATAATGGGCCAGGCCCATAAGTGAGACTTAAATGAGTGACAGTAAAACCGTAGTGATGTGAATCCCACCGGGTAGAATTAAAGAAGATGGCAACATGGCTTAAAATGAAGCGCAGTTGTCATAAAACCAACTCAAGAACAATTGCCACTAGGTGAGCAAGGGTGGGCGACCAAGAGAGGGGCATTCATGGGAGTTACAACCAAGGAATAATGTTGATGACAGTTACAATGGGACATATGAGTTACAAAATTAAGTGCCAATCAAATTGTGGCTGTTACAATCTAAATGAGGCAGCCAACAATCAAGACTTGGGTTGTTATGTTTCTCATTGTGGGCGGCCAACACATGGCTGAATTGTAATCCTAGTTAATTCTTGCTGGTTGGTTACAAAATGGGTGCAATGGGGGGTGACTACATGGGTAGTTATAGGTTGTTTATTTTAATTTCTGGTTGGTAGTTATAATTTTGAATTTTAATAGAATTATTAGTAGGATTAATTGGATGAATGTGAAAAGTCATGCAAGGTTAGTAGACACCTTTAAAAGGGGCGCAACATGCATGCAAAAAGGGACAAGACAAGTTTAATTCAGAATTTTTATTCAATTGGAGAGTGTTTCTCTAATTTTCTTGTTAATTCAAGAATTGAGTTTTATCAAAGGTCCTTCATCCCTTTGTGTGTATAACTCTTAGGCTTATCTTCCATCCTTGGAAGTGTGACGTCTATCATTTTCCATTCCATCTTCTGCCTCTTTCCATTTTTCTCGTTTAAACAATTTCCTAAATTTCTTACCTATGAACATTCCAACCTAGATAGATCCGTAAAACGAGTCCACCCCTCCGGATTCTCGTCACCTAGCCACCACTCTATAAATATCGCATGAGATGCATTACCCTAATCATATGAGTAGTTGCTCTTACTCATCAAACGCTACTAGCAAAGGTGAGGAGGGTTTCCCGGTTCGCTTGTTGGCGTGGATACCTATAGAGACGTGGCTGCAATTGTCTCGTTTACAATTTGCAAAAGGTATATCGAGTTGTTTCTTTTAGATTTATGTCTTAATTCGTGTTTTCACATTAACGATCATAACAAGGGGGAATCCAATTATTCCGCTGCACCCTTACCACATGCTTGATTCCCTTTAGTCACTACAAGAAAATTGGTTTTTAGCGACGGCCAAAAGTCGTCGCTACTAGGAAAAAACCGTCACTATTTCATAATTAGTGACGGCCAACCAGCCGTCGCTAAAAGTCTCGTCGTTAATGCAGTAGCAACGACATTTTTTGGTCGACGCTATTTAGCGACGGCCAGGCCGTCGCTAATTCTATGGTTGTCACTACATAGCGACAACCATGGCTAGCTAGCAACACCCATGGCCGTCACTAAGTAGTGACGACCCATGTTGCTAAATATTTTTTCAAAATAATCATTCCTTCCCAGATTTATCAATTGTGAGAATTGAACGACCCATAGTGACAGCCATGACCGTCGCTAAATATTTTTTCAAAAATAATTCTTTCTTCCCAGATTTATCAATTGTGAGAATCAAACCCACAACCTGCACGATACAAAGAAGGAGCATTACCGTTATGTCAAGTTTATTTCTTGGAATATATAGAGTAAAATATTATATATAATGTGAAAAACTAACAAAAAATAAGTGACGACTAGGCCTACGCTAAAAAAATTCCTTTAGCGACGGCCTGGCCGACGCTAAATATATATATATTTTTTAAAAAAAATTTTATACCTTTAGCGTCGACCAGAGCCATCGTTAACGTTACTAAATAGCGACGACCTACATAAAAAATTAAAAAAATATTTTTTCAACAGTGATGTCTTTAGCGTCGGCCGTTGCGTTGGCCTGGCCGACGCTAATAGCGACGGTGTCATGGCCGTCGCTACGAAGCCGTCGCTAAATAGCGAATTTCTTGTAGTGAGTTTAATTAAAAATCCCAACAAAAAGCATAATTTTAGGGTACTTTATAGTCTGTAACATGAATTGCTTAAAGTAGATAACAATAAAAATGCAAGTATAAAAAAAGTGAGTACATTTATGGATTTATTAAACACTCAAATAACTAAATACATTAATGAACTTCCATCATCGACAAAAAAATTATGGAAATGAAATCATGAGAAAAAATTGTATTGGAAGCCTCAAGAAAAACCAAAAAATGAAATTGCTACATGGCAAGCTACAAAGATACAACAGTAGCATAATTTTCTTCAGCATGTTTCATTAAACAAAAATGAAAGACCACAATTCACACTCATGCACTAACACACAGAAACATAAGGGCAAAAGAAAAAGGGTAACACAACATATATAGATCTTGTTTGATAACTATTTTTAAAAACGGTTTTAGTTATTTAGATTTTAAAAATTAAAAAACTTGTTTGATTATTAGTTTTTAAAAATTGTTTTTAAAATAGTTTTAAAAAAATTAAAAACTAAAAAAGAAAAACACCTTTGAGTTGTTTTGCTGTTTTGAAACTGTTTTTAGTTTTCTAAAAATAAAAACACACGGAGAACTATGTTTTCAGTAATGACATTGGGTAATTTTAGTGAATTTTTTATTAGGGATTTGAAAGCCACACAATGTAATACCTATTATAGAAAAGCTGCGAACAAACCTTCATTTTTTTCTCTAGGATTGCCTTCGCGTCTTCTTCACTGCGAAGACATGCATAAGACATAAGACATATCACACGAGTGTAAATGGTTGTTACTAAAGAGAGAAATGAGAGAATTTGATAGATGATGTAATAGGAAAAAGAAAATGGAGAAAAAATGTAAAAAAAAAATAGTGTATATTTTTAGTTGTTCTTAGGAAAATTAAACTATCTTTTTTTAAAAAAAAAATATAACTACCATGAGGAAAAGTGCAAGTTTTTTAGTGTAAATGAAAGATTTTCATTTTATTTTTCCTAATTAAACTATCATTTCATTTTATTGTTAAGTAATTAGCCATATCTGACAAAAAAAAAATAATTAGCCATATATACTTATGTTATCTTTATTTCTACTCATTTCTTCGCCTTCGCTTCTTCTTCACTGCGAGCAAACTTTTATTTATACTTATGTTATCTCTTCAAATTTTGTTTTTCACGAATTTGAAGACATAAGACATATCACACGAAAAAAATAGTTGTTACTAATTAAAGAATAAAAAATGCAAACAAATATGTGAAATACTAATACATGCTCTCATATTACCTTCTTTTGACCCCTGTCCTATGATGAATTTATGTTTTTAAAGTTAAGTACATTACTTCTTATATCTCATTTGTACTAAGTTTGATTATGAGCATGTGAAAATACAAGCATGTACTTGCCACTAAGAAATTATATGTTATTGATCTTGAGGTTATCTTATTGGTTGTTAATGCAAAAATGTAAGCAAATTTAAACACAACCATATAGAAGGACATGATGAATACAAATGTATAAATTAGCAACTTTGGAGTTTTATATTTGATATTGTTGAAGGGATATGGAGAATTTGGATGTAAGATAAATGCATTGTATTAGGCAACAAGTAATAAAACTAAGTGTCCGTTTGGTTTACAGTCGAGTAGAATTGATTCTAAAAATCAATGGTTGAGATGAGTGATACACGTTTTACGAAACACATTAGACGGAAGTGATTTAAAATCAATTATGCAAAACCACGATTTTAAAAAGCAGAACGCCAAACCAAACATGCTATTAACCTTCTCGAGATAATTATGGAAGCATAAGGAGCTAGTTGGTTATGACCAATATTTGATTATATCCATAATTGGGCTATACGAGTTTGAAAAAAAAAAAGGGTAAAATAATTTTTTTGTCCCTATAAAATATTCGAGTTTTAATTTTAGTCCCTGAAAAATTTTTCTTTTTTATTTCATCCCTGTAAAATATTTAAGCTATTTTTTTAGTCCCGGACATTGATCCCACTGTTAATTGTAGATGTGTTGAACATCTATAATAGTGACCAATACTTGAGAAGTACCCTGACACATTATATAAGAGTGTTACCCTCCTAAATTCATTTAGAGAGTCAAATTTCATGTCCAACTTGAACTGAAATTCTTTGTACATTTCCTCCTTCCTATATATCATAAACAATCTTAGAATGAATTTACATTGTAAGAAATTAATATCTCATGTGTGTGGCGAATGTATGTGGTTTAATAAATTAAATAAAAGAATATATTATTCAATTATTTGAATGAAATGATATGACTTTTGGGAAGGAGTTGTTATGTTTTAATGAAGGGGTCAATATATTGTTTGATGGAAGCAATATATATAATTGAAGGACATGAATAGTCCCAATCTCTACCTATCAAAGTTGTCTCTTAAAATTGTTAGTTCCACAGACAACACTAGAAGGGGGTTGAATAGTGTTTTGAATATGTTTACCATTTTAGAAATCTTTAACAAAAGTTATTAATTCATTAAGACAAATTAGTGAGAAAAGCTTATTATCAGAATTAACACTTAAATTGCGGAATATAAGAAGGACACGCATGGAGACTAAGAAAAGGTGACTAGATCAAAACTTGTTTGGACTTTTGATTAAATTGATTTAGATACTCAGATGCATCTCAAGATACCTTCTGAAAGATATTACAAAGAATCTTTTTAGAACAGTTTCTGAGTAACCTCAGATGATTGGTCATTGTCTGAAGTGTACTTCTAACTTCTGAACTGAAACTGTTTCAGATTCACTTCAAAGAGTTATTTCAGATGTTCTTCAAACTATATTCTTTATAATACTTCAAACGATATAAGATTAACTGAATGAGTTATTATCTTGGAAAACTTAGTTTATTGAAATTGTTGTGTTAAGTTTATTATGAAAAATATTGTTCAATCCCCATCAGGAATATAAAGCTGTAACTTTAGGAGTTTAATGGATAGAAAACTTAGCCACAAAATTTATCCTGGTTCACCCACCAACCCAGTGGGCTACATCCAGTCCGAGGCAAACCACCACTGGATTTTCCACTATCTGAAACCACAGATACAAGTATTCTTTTCTATCAAGCCTCTTCAGGCTCTACACAAGTATTCTTTCATTTTCAATTGCCTCTCCAGGCAACTCAGTGCAGTATTCCTTTACAGACAAGCCTATCCAGGCTCAACAAGTATTCTTTCTTACAAAGCCTCTCCAGGCTCAACAAGTATTCTTTCTTCCACCAAGCCTCTCTAGGCTCTCAGACACATAAAGTGTTTACAACTCAATCTAAGTTTAATGTTCGTTAGAACCATAAACTCAGATGCTTTCTTGTACATAGTGATTACTGAGTCTAACTCAGGATGCAGACATTACAATCTAAGTACAAGGATAAGACAGAGATACAAGTGTATGAATTTTGGTATAATCTCGTCTTCTAAGTGAGGTATAACATCCTCAAGGAATTGGCTAAGTAAAATATTGAATTAAGCTTCAGCCAGTTCACTCTTGGCATAAACTCTGCCTTGGGCTTCAATGCCAACCCTTTCTGGTTGACATCTTGTGGATGTGATACTATGAAATTGGCTCAAACTTGGTTGTCTTCTTACAACGACAACAAGTCGGCACCTTCAGATTCATACTTGAGGCTATTTATATTCTGATAGAATATAGCCGTTGAAGATGGTTGATAATACCGTTGAGATGTTGATGATGTGGCTCATATAGCCGTTGTGTAATAGCTTCTCAAACGGTTGCTTCTTCTTAAGCAAAATAAGTGTTCAGACGATCTTGTTCTGACACTTCTATTGATGAGCTCCTTTGACAGATTTCCTTGATATTTTTATGCTTCCTCTCTTTCTTCAACTTTCTTCTGCTTTCCTCTGTTTTCCTTTAGAGTATGTATGAGGAGGTATCCGTTGGGTTTGTCCTTTTGCTTATTTGTATATACTCCTTTTCATTTGCTCCTGACACAGTTTCCTCTTTCCTCTTTGAGTGAGGTGTCTTGTCCTAAGCACAATAGTTGTTGTTTCTGTTTCCTATTTGAATAAAGACATATGATATTATAGTCGTTGAATCATATGGTCTCAGATTCTCTTGTGACTTCTTCTATGTTGAAATCTGTTTTATGCAGTCAGAGAGTTTCATTTCTTCATATTGTTAAGCCATTTATAACTTCCTTCAGATGATAGCTTCAAGCTTCTTTTAATTCTTTAAGATTGAAATGCTTTCAAAAAAGATTTCTTCTTTTGATGAAATGCTTCTTTTTCTCTTCAGATGGTTAGAGCAAAATGCTTCTTCCTTTTAGCAGAAATCTTCTTCCTTTTTACTTCAGCGGAATACTTCTTCTTTTACTTCAAACGATCCTAGCTTTATTCATCTTTGACTCTTCTAGTTCTTCAAATATTTGAATAGATGTTGAATTACATAATATTAGTTCACACATCTTTCTCGATATTTTCTTGTCCAGACTTCTCTTTTGGACAGTAGCATGTGCAGTATCTCTGCGTATACAGTACCCTTTTGATTGCAGATGCAGCAGTCGTTACAGGATTTCCTTATTTGTGCAAGTCTTTTTGATCGAGGCAGAAAAGTATGCCTAACTTTTGTTCCGAAATGAAGTAGTCCATTGGATACAGTGTTCTTCATGCTTTGGCAATATCTTCATGAGAACATTTCTTGGTTCTGACGCCTTCAGTCGTACCGAGTGCTTCTGATTAGCTTCCAATCTTCAGATGATAGTTGTTCTTGAGACGATGAATAGTTTATTCAGATGATAGATAAGTCTCCAATTTGTCTTCACGTCTTCAGATGATAGTCATTCTTCAGACAGAGGATATGCTTCAGATGATGATAAGTCTTGAGACGGTCTGAGTCTTTCATGTCTTCAGATAGTTGAATCTTTTCTATTCTTTTCGGATTCTGTATTGCTTCATCTTCTGATTTTATTTCGTTCTTCTTCTGATTTGTTTTTCTTCTTCTGATACTTCACCGCTTCTTCTTCTTCTTCTTCTGATTCTTTACTGGTTCTTCTTCTTCTGATTTGTTCTTCTTCTTCTGATACTTCACTGGTTCTTTTTCTTTTTATTCTTTACTGGTTCTTCTTCTTTTGATTTGTTCTTCTGACGAATATTCCAACCTAAAACAAAATCAACAAAACAATACCTTTCTTAGTTGCACCCGTTTTCTTTCATCTAGTCTAATTTGTTAATCATTAAAACCAAGGATAATGAGTCTTGAATTTAATTTGAATACTTAAATTAATTCTGAGACTCAACATTCTCCCCCTTTTTAATGATGACAAATTAGATATGACTAACACATAACATAAAAGATTTAAGTTACAGAATGATTATGTTATGATTCAGATAAGTCTTTGTTAATTGTGAAAACTCCCCCTAAACTGAATATCTTTTATCATCTTATATTTCTGAAAACATTTTTACTTTCAGGAATTTGTTTAGTTATATTTCTCCCCCTTTTGTCATTATCAAAAAGAAACAGACTAAGCAAAGGCACAGTAAAACTTTACCAAAGGAGATTATATTCTAAGAGTTGTCAACTCCCCCTCAGAAAAAAACATTAATTCTTTAGATGCCAAATGGTAGCTTCTCAGTTACCAGTTGTTAATCTTTTAGATACCAGAATTGTTAGATACGAATTGTTATTTAATTTCGCCAGGTGTTTAATGCTTCTTAGAAACCACTTGTTAACTATTTTAGTTACACCAATTGTTACTTGTTAACTATATTAGATACCACAAAAATTTTAATGCTTCACAGATACCACTTGTTAGGATTTCACTATTATTACCATTGTTATGATTTCTTAATAGCTTATTATTTTTGAATGCTTGTTATCTTCTGAGTTTCTTAACTTATTACATTTTGAACAGTTATATATATTTCTCCACCTTTTGTAAAAAAAAAACATTATTTCTCAGTTTCTTGATACCAAGATTAATGCATTGACAAACGAAATATTTTTATTAAAATTTTAAGAACATTTTGAGAGAAGGAAAATTTGAACACTTGTAACAGGAATTAATTGAAAGATTGGCTTCCACTGGCTTCATCTTCTTATTCAATCCCTACTTCTTCTCTCAACTTAAGTAGACTCTTTTGAGTCTTCTCTAGCTTCTGGCGTAGCAAGGTATTCTCCACCTTCAGCCTCTTGACTTCAGGATCTTCCACAGCTGATCTTCTTTCAGGTTGACCATTAACCTTGAAGATGTGGGATGCCTGTGGTCGTAGAGGTGTTCGATGTGAACCCTGTGATATTGGAGAAGCTTCATGATAATGGTGTTGTGGGGAAGGATTTCAGAAAGATCCTTTTCTCTTCTTATCATGTCGAACAAAATGATCTAAGGAAGGTTTATTTGCTTCTTCATCGGAAGATTAATAACACAGAACCTCTCCATTTTGGAGATGTGATTATCTCCCATACTTGGGATCACGCAGCACTGCAAGATTTTGAAGAGAATTTTGGGAATGTCTTTCATCCCAGTTTCATAGTAGATTAGCTTGTTGAATCTTCCTGCACCACCATGATGATCTTCCCAGATGTCAAAGAACTTGGCGCCTTGAGCCTTAACTCCCTGTACTTCCTCCAGAATAGCAGTGTTAACAATAATCTCTTGACCCTGCACCTGGGCCTTCATAAAAATTCTATTGTTTTCCTCTACTTCCCTCGCAGTGTTCCAAAACTCCCGAACACTATCTTCATGCCATCTGCAGTCAATGGCTTTGAAGAAGGGTAGCCATCCAGCCCCCTCAAAGAGTTTGGCAACGTCGTAGCCTTCATCAGCCAGGATTTTAAAGATCACTATTTGAGTTTGGAAGATGGTGACTGAGGACGCCATAAGGGAGGTAAGAGAGAAAAATTCTTTCAGGGGATTTTGAGACGAGTTAAGAGTTTGAGAGAGACGGATGAGAAGTTGCAGAGATACTGATGATGTTTGAGCTGCTTCTCTTGTGTTGTATAAATAGGCTTAGATAGCCATTAAAGATAGCAGTTGTAGCGCCGTCTTGGGAGATCGCGCGTCGTGTAGCAGACAGGTGAAAAACCATCAATGTTTACGATTTTCAAAAACTTTTGGCGATTGTGACTTTTCAAAGCATCGATTATTATTATCGTAACTGTCCATTTTAAAGATTAATTATTTGCAAACATGAGGGAGAAAAAAAATTGATGCTAAGAAATTCGTGCACATAGAATATCAAACCGAGACAGTTATTTTTACGAAATCATGAGCCTAATCCTTTTAAAAAAAACTTAAGTTGAAGAACTTATCTGCTGAGACTCAACTTTGTCTTCAAATTCAATCTCGTTATATTCATCTTCTAAAGTTGTCTGTAGTGCATCAGCAGTATAATCTTGATCCTCATGCTTTTTGTCCTTTGAGCTCAAGGAGATTCTTTTAACAATCATCTCGACTTATTCCTCAAGGATTGAGATAGACTTTTATGATTAGAATATCAATCACCTTAACATTCCCGACCCACAATTTCATTAAGTTCGTTTGGAACTTTCTGAACAGGTTCAGCGAATGGGGATAATATCTTTTCACATTTGCCTCTCAAGTTTTGAGGTAGTCTTAGAGTGTTGAGTATTAATCATCTGAGTATTTCCGACCCACAATTTCAGCAGGTTCATTGAGAACATTCTGAACAGGTTCAGAGAATGAAGGTGATGTTACACCAACAACTCTATTAGAAGATATTACCTTGATTCATCTCTTCAGACGGTATTGCCTTCTGATGATCTTCTTAAGATTATCTTCAAATCCTGTTTCCTTAAAACAAGCTTAAACTAAAAATACCTTTCAGCAGCACCTGATTAATTGAATTTGTTAACCATTAAGAAGATATCTTTAGAGCATAGATTTTAATCTATGTCCTATGAATAGATTTTATCTAACAGTACTATTTGTTAAGAATTAAGAAAGTGTGTTGCGTTAAAGATTCAGTTAGGCATGCCAAAAAAAATTATAACTTGAAACAAAGAAACAGTTTATATATATATATATACATTGATATTAAAAGAGAAAAAAAAATTATTATCAACAAGGACAGGACAATCAGAATCAATGATCATCAAATTTGTTCTCAGCAGCATTTGCACTCTCCTTCTCAGACTTGAGCTCTTGTAGCTTCTTCTCAGTCTTCTTCAGCCTTTTTGCAAGCCGATTCACCCTCTTGTGCACCCTTTTCAGATTAAATGCACCCAACACCATCCTTTTCCTTTTACAAGACTTTAAGTGGGTATCTTCAGTTTCTTCTTCATTGCGTGGAGCAAAAAGAGGATGAATAACCACTTGATTCTCAGGGGCTTCTTCTCTTTCAGCTAGAGTTCGATCTAACTCAACATATGTAGCCGGAGTGAAGAAGTCAGGAGAAGGTTGGTCAGAGAGGCTTTCCACGGGAAATTCCTCGTGCATGAGAATTTTCATGATCAAGGTGTTGTGAAGGTAAAGGTCCTCATTCCCCATCTCATCTCTGAAACACATTTGAAACAACAGCACCCATGGGAGATTGATTTTCTTCTTTGACAGCAACAGTCCCAGCACAAACCTCTCCATCATACTTATTACCAAATTGTTTCTTCCTCTGGGAAGAATACAACAGTTTAGTACAGCAAGGAGGGCTCTGGGCGTGCTCAGAAGTTGAGAAGGTTTGAAAGGGGCTATCCGTCTTCTTCCAAAGAGATATTGATCGAGAACAAATGTTCCACCATGTAAGGATTCCCACCTTTGGAAGTATTGTTCCCCACTGTCAGGCACACCAATCACTTTAGCAATTAGTTTGGTGTCCACGTACAGGGATCTTCCCATCACCTTCGTTTCAATTCCAGTTCTGTCTGGTTCAGATATGATCTCGATATTGTCCCAGAACTCCATCACACTCTCCTCATGCCAAGAGGAGGAGATGTTGTTGAAGTATGGTGACCATCCAGCGGCATTGAAGTATTCAGATATTTTGTAATCTGCTTCATCAAAGTCTGAGAGATTTACCATTTTACAGGGGATGATCTTCTCATCAAATACTGAAGGAGCAGAGTTACTTGAAGATACTGATATGTTTGCCATGGAGTGATAGAACTTACTGAACTTTCGATGAGAGAGATACTTGAGAAACTCTTTGCTTTTTAGAGAAAGGATTGAATGAAGTGTAGTTTCCATGTTGATATTCCAGTCCTTTTAAATAGGGAACCAGGCGTGCATCAAGCATTGATGAGAGACGGTTACGTGCACTGAACCGATGTGAAGAGTAGTGCATCGTGCCGATTATGAGAAGTCAGTTGATGATTCAACGATTTACGTTGCGCCGTATCACAATTAATGACAAAATGATTAACATACATGACTCTTCAACTATTATACAAATATATTCGTGCATATGATACAGTTAGCATGCAATAATTTATTTTCATACAAATATAGACACTCATGCATTAGCAATTTCAATAATTATAATGTAAGACACACAAAATTTAACAATTACATTTAAATTAAACTTAAGATAGGAAAGATGTTACCCGTATGTGATCTTGAGATAGATGTACTTTCCTTTTCCAGTCACGTCCTTCTGAAAGATGCCTTAATTGCATAAATAATGAGTTTCAGAAAAATAATTTTCTTTTCTCATTATCATTCTTCAGAGTTGCTTCATCTTGGTGAGATTTCCATCTTCTGAGGATCTACTCCTTCTGCATTTGTTAGATGCTCAACCCGAAGGTGTGCTCTGATACCAATTGTTAGTTCCATAGGCAACACTAGAAGGGAGGTTGAATAGTGTTTTGAATATTTTTACCATTTTGGAAATCTTTAACAAAAGTTATTAATTCATTAAGATAAATTAGTGAGAAAAGCTTATTATCAGAATTAACACTTAAATTGCGGAATATAAGAAGGACACGGATGGAGACTAAGAAAAGGTGACTAGATCAAAACTTGTTTGGACTTTTAATTAAATTGATTTAGATATTCAAATGCATCTCAAGATACCTTCTGAAAGATATTACAAAGAATCTTTTCAGAACAATTTCTGAGTAACCTCAGATGATTGGTCATTGTCTGAAGTGTACTTCTAACTTCTGAACTGAAACTGTTTCAGATTAACTTCAAAGAGTTATTTCAGATGTTCTTCAAAGTATATTCTTTGTAATACTTCAAACGATATAAGATTAACTGAATGAGTTATTATCTTGGAAAACCTAGTTTATTGAAATTGTTGTGTTAAGTTTATTATGAAAAATACTGTTCAATCCCCATCAGGAATATAAAGCTGTAAATTTAGGAGTTTAAGGGATAGAAAACTTAGCCACAAAATTTATCCTGGTTCACCCACCAACCCAGTGGGCTACATCCAGTCCCAGGGCAAACCACCACTGGATTTTCCACTATCTGAAACCACAGATACAAGTATTCTTTTCTATCAAGCCTCTTCAGGCTCTACACAAGTATTCTTTCATTTTCAACTGCCTCTCCAGGCAACTCAGTGCAGTATTCTTTTACAGACAAGCCTCTCCAGGTTCAACATGTATTCTTTCTTACACCAAGCCTTTCTAGGCTCTCAGACACATAAAGTGTTTACAACTCAATCTAAGTTTAATGTTCGTTAGAACCATAAACTCAGATGCTTTCTTGTACATAGTGATTACTGAGTCTAACTCAGGATGCAGACATTACAATCTAAGTACAAGGATAAGACAGAGATACAAGTGTATGAATTTTGGTATAATCTCGTCTTCTAAGTGAGGTATAACATCCTCAAGGAATTGGCTAAGTAAAATATTGAATTAAGCTTCAGCCAGTTCACTCTTGGCATAAACTCTGCCTTGGGCTTCAATGCCAAACCTTTCTGGTTGACATCTTGTGGATGTGATACTAAGAAATTGGCTCAAACTTGGTTGTCTTCTTACAATGACAACAAGTCGGCACCTTCAGATTCATACTTGAGGCTATTTATATTCTGATAGAATATAGCCGTTGAAGATGGTTGATAGTACCGTTGAGATGTTGATGATGTGGCACATATAGCCGTTGTGTAATAGCTTCTCAAACGGTTGCTTCTTCTTAAGCAAAATAAGTGTTCAGACGATCTTGTTCTAACACTTCTATTGATGAGCTCCTTTAAGAGATTTCCTTGATATTTTTATGCTTCATCTCTTTCTTCAGCTTTCTTCTGCTTTCCTCTGTTTTCCTTTAGAGTATGTATGAGGAGGTATCCGTTGGATTTGTCCTTTTGCTTATTTGTATATACTCCTTTTCATTTGCTCCTGACACAGTTTCCTCTTTCCTCTTTGAGTAAGGTGTCTTGTCCTAAGGACAATAGCCGCTGTTGTTGTTTCCTATTTGAATAAAGACATATGATATTATAGCCGTTGAATCATATGGTCTCAGATTCTCTTGTGACTTCTTCTATGTTGAAATCTGTTTTATGCAGTCAGAGAGTTTCATTTCTTCAGACTGTTAAGCCATTTATAACTTCCTTCAGATGATAGCTTCAAGCTTATTTTAATTCTTTAAGATTGAAATGCTTTCAACAAAGATTTCTTCTTTTGATGAAATGCTTCTTTTTCTCTTCAGATGGTTAGAGCAAAATGCTTCTTCCTTTTAACAGAAATCTTCTTCCTTTTTACTTCAGCAGAATGCTTCTTCTTTTACTTCAGACGATCCTAGCTTTCTTCATCTTTGACTCTTCTAGTTCTTCTGATATTTGAATAGATGTTGAATTACATAATATTATTTCACACATCTTTCTTGATATTTTCTTGTCCAGATTTCTCTTTTGGACAGTAGCATGTTCAGTATGTCTGCGTATACAGTACCCTTTTGATTGTAGATGCAGCAGTCGTTGCAGGATTTCCTTATTTGTGCAAGTCTTTTTGATCGAGGTAGAAAAATATGCCTAACTTTTGTGCCGAAATGAAGTAGTCCATTGGATACAGTGTTCTTCATGCTTTGGCAATATCTTCATGAGAACATTTCTTGGTTCTGACACCTTCAGTCCTTCAGTCATATAAAGTGCTTCTGATCAACTTCCATTCTTTAGATGATAGTTGTTCTTGAGACGATGAATAGTTTATTCAGATGATAGATAAGTCTTCAGTTTGTCTTCACGTCTTCAGATGATAGTCATTCTTCAGACAGAGGATATGCTTCAGATGATGATAAGTCTTGAGACGGTCTGAGTCTTTCATGTCTTCAGATAGTTGAATCTTTTCTATTCTTTTTGGATTTTGTATTGCTTCATCTTCTGATTTTTCTTCGTTCTTCTTCTGATTTGTTTTTCTTCTTCTGATACTTCATTGCTTCTTCTTCTTCTTCTGATTCTTTACTGGTTCTTCTTCTTATTTGTTCTTCTTCTTCTTCTTCTTATTCTTTACTGGTTCTTCTTCTTCTGATTTGTTCTTCTTCTTCTTCTGATACTTCACTAGTTCTTCTTCTTCTGATTCTTTATTGGTTCTTCTTCTTCTTCTGATTTGTTCTTCTGACAAATATTCCAACCTAAAACACAATGAACAAAACAGTACCTTTCTTAGTAGCACTTGTTTTCTTTTCATCTAGTCTAATTTGTTAATCATTAAAACCGAGGATAATGAGTCTTGAATTTAATTTGAATACTTAAATTAATTCTGAGACTCAACAAAAATTACCATAAAAAATTGAAGTGCACAAGAAAGAAAAGGAAAGAGATAGAAAAGATTCTTCTTGCAAATTCTACAAGATTCAAAGTCATCAATCTTATCATGGATCAAGGTTAGTGTTTCTATCTAATCTTATATGTGAAAACTATGAATTCCAATATCTTATTTGATTATTCAAATATCATGAAAGTTTACATGTGGTATCATAGTATGTGTGGAAGAGTTCATAGTTTTCCATTAATGGTGATTTAAGTGAATTTAAACGATGACTTTGAAAATATCCTGAAATATTTTAAGAATTATAGCAATAGGTTATGAAATTTATGATTCTCCATGAATGATTTATTTCCCAATTTGTATGAACCCTAATTTTATAATTTGGGAATTTATGAATTATCAAATAATTCTGCTGCATAAATTGATCTGCACATTTTAAATATTGTATGATATGCATCGAAATCTTTTCTAAATTATCTTATCGATGAATTTTTCGTTTTGACCATGGATGATTCGTTCATCTACGTAATGATAATATTATTATACAGTTATTATATATTATATATTGGATTGAAATAAGTCTTCTTGTTTCGGCATGAATTGGAAATGCTAAAAATATTAGTATTAAATTTGAAAGACGGTGGCATCAGTGTGCTCCATTCCATAAGTATATATGTGATTGTTATATTATATACAAATATGAATTTGAAACGTATATTTTCATGAGTAATACATGATTGCAATTTTTAAATTATTTAATTGGAAAGTGCTTGCAAATGGTTTTTTATTTTGGCAAAGTAAATAAATGCAAAACTTTTTGGCAAAGTAAATAAATGCAAAAGAAATGATGAAGTTTGTGGAAGAGTGCTCCCAAACTGCTGATAAGTCTCTTGCCGGGACATTAATGAGTACTTTAACCACCATGAAATTTGATGGTTCTCGTACTATGCATGAACATGTTACCGAAATGATAAACATTGCAGCAAAACTTAAGTCATTGGGAATGAATGTGGATGAAAATTTCCTTGTGCAATTCATATTGAATTCATTACCGTCTAAGTATGGTCCTTTCCAAATGAACTATAATACCATGAAAGATAAAAGGAATGTGCATGAATTGCATAGTATGTTAGTTCAAGAGGAAACCGGACGTAAGAATCAAGGAAATCATTCCATTAATTATGTTAACCATCAAGGAGCTAGAAAGAAATTTGGCATGAAACATGACAAGAAAGGGAAGGGACTCCTAAAGATCAATGAGGCCTCTTCTTCTCAAATCCACAAAAAGGAACATCAAGGAAACAGATGCCATTTCTGTAGAAACACCGAGCACTTCCAAAAGGATAGCCCAAAATGTAAGGCTTGGTTTGAAAAGAAAGGTAAGCTTAGTGCTTATGTATGTTTCGAATCAAATTTAGCTGAAGTTCCTTATAATACCTGGTGGATAGATTCTTGATGTACAACTCGTGTTTCTAATACGATAAAGGGATTCCTTATGACTCGAACCACAAAGCCAAATGAAAAGTTTGTCTTTATGGGCAATAGAGTGAAGGTTCCAGTGGAAGCAATCGGGACTTATTGTTTAATACTCGACACTGGACATCATTTAGATTTGTTTAATTGAAACTCTTTATATACCTAGTATTTCTAGGAATTTAGTTTCTTTATCTAAACTTGATGTTAATGGATACTCTATTAAATTTGGTAATGGATGTTTCAGTTTGTATAAACATACCCATTTAATTGGTAGTGGAATATTATGTGATGGATTATATAAGTTAAATCTTGATAATCTTTTTGCTAAAAACACTTTTGACCTTGCACCATAATATTGGCACTAAACGTGGTTTAGAGGAAGAACGTTCTGCTTACTTGTGGCATAAACGTTTAGGACATGTTTCCCAGGAAAGATTACAAAGATTAATGAAGAATGAAATCCTTCCGAATTTAGATTTCACTGATCTGAATGTATGTGTGGATTGTATTAAAGGTAAACAAACAAAACACACAAAGAAAGGAGCCACAAGAAGCAGCCAGCTTCTTGAAATTATACACACTGATATTTGTGGACCATTTGATGTTAACTTTTTCAATAAAGAGAAATACTTTATCACCTTCATCGATGATTATTCACGTTTTGGTCATGTCTATTTGCTACATGATAAATCTCAAGCTATAAATGCCTTAGAGATTTATATTGAAGAAGTTGAAAGGTAATTAGACAGGAAGGTGAAAATTATCAGATCTGATCGGGGTGGTGAGTATTATGGAAGGCATGATGAAAGAGGAAAACATCCTGGTCCCTTTGCTAAATTCCTTGAAAAGCATGGCATATGTGCACAATACACAATGCCAGGTACACCGCAGCAAAACAGTGTATCAGAAAGGCGTAATAGAACCTTGTTGGATATGGTTAGGAGTATGTTAAGTAACTCTTCTTTACCTATTTCATTATGGACTTATGCTCTAAAAACTGCCATGTATTTATTGAATAGGGTTCCTAGTAAGGCAGTTCCAAAGACTCCCTTTGAACTGTGGACTGGAAGGAAACCTAGTTTAAGGCACCTACATGTTTGGGGGTGTCCGACAGAAATTAGATTTTATAATCCACAAGAAAAGAAATTGGATGTTAGGACAATTAGTGGATACTTCATTGGTTATCCAGAAAAGTCAAGAGGGTATAGATTTTATTGTCCAAACTATACTACAAGGATTATTGAAACTGGGAATGCTAGGTTCCTTGAAAATGGTGAAGTTAGTGGGAGTGAAACACCACGCAAAGTGGAAATTCAAGAAATGAGAGTGCAAGTTCCATTAACTTGTATCTCTAATAAAGTTGTTGTTCCTCAAGTTATTGAGCCAATTAATAACCACGAAGAACAACAAATACATGATCTCATTACTCACAATGACGTTGAAGTAAATTAACCTATAGTAGAAGAACCACAGCAAATAACATTAAGAAGATCACAAAGAGAAAGACGATCTACTATTTTTGATGATTATGTGGTTTATCTACAAGAGTCAGAAAATGACTTAGCAATTGAAAATGACCCAGTTACATTTTCACAGGCCATGAATGAAGATAATGTTGAGAAATGGTTAGATGCCATGAAAGATGAGTTAAAATCTATAGAACGGAATGGGGTTTGGGACCTTGTTGAGTTACCAGAAGGTTGTAAGAGAGTTGGTTGCAAGTGGGTCTTTAAGACCAAACGTGAATCCCATGGTAACTTAGAACGTTACAAGGCCAGACTAGTTGCTAAGGGATTTACTTAAAAGGATGGCATTGATTATAAGGAGACATTTTCACTAGTCTCTAAGAAAGATTCTCTCAGAATTATCATGGCATTGGTGGCTCATTATGATTTGGAGTTACACCAAATGGATGTGAAAACTGCCTTTCTAAATGGGGATTTAGAGGAAGATGTGTATATGGATTAACCAATGGGATTCATAGAGAAAGAAAAAGAACACATGGTGTGTAAACTTAAGAAATCAATATACGGACTTAAGAAAGCTTCCCGATAGTGGTATCTCAAGTTTAATGATACCATTGTGTCCTTTAGATTTAAGGAAAACACTGTTGATCGGTGTATATATCTGAAGGTCAGTGGGAGTAAGTTTATTTTTCTAGTACTGTATGTTGATGACATCTTGCTTGCAATTAATGATCTTGGTCTTTTAAATGAGACTAAGAAGTTTCTCTCTAGAAATTTTGAAATGAAAGATATGAGTGAGGCAAGTTATGTGATTGGAATAGAAATATTCCGGGATAGGTCACAAGGATTGTTAGGCTTGTCTTAGAAAGCATATATTAATAAAATTTTAGAGAGATTCAGAATGGATAAATGTTCAGCATCTCCTGTTCCAATTCAAAAAGGAAACAAATTTAGTCTCATGCAATGTCCAAAGAATGATTTGGAACGGAAACAAATGGAAGAAATTCCTTATGCATCTATAGTTGGGAGCTTAATGTATGCTCAGACTTGTATGAGACCAGATATTAGCTTTGCAGTTGGGATGTTGAGAAGATACCAGAGTAATCCTGGTATAGACCATTGGAAAACTGCAAAGAAAGTTCTGAGATATTTGCAAGATACAAATGATCACATGCTTACTTACATGAGATCTGATCATCTTGAGGTGGTTGGATATTCAGATTCAGACTTTTCCGGATGTGTAGATACAAGAAAGTCTACATTCGGTTATTTGTTTATATTAGCTGGAGGAGCTATTTCTTGGAAAAGTGTGAAGCAGTCGGTCATTGCTGCATCCACTATGGAAGCTGAATTTGTGGTATGCTTTGAGGCCATGGTTCAGCCTAAGTGGCTACTGAATTTTATTTCAGGACTTGGTGTAGTCGACAGTATTGCCAAGCCGCTGAAAATTTATTGTGATAATTCCGCAGCAGTCTTCTTTTCTAGAAACGACAAGTATTCTAAAGGTGCTAAGCATATGGAATTGAAATACTTTGCCGTTAAAGAAGAGGTTCAGAAACATAGAGTGTCAATAGAACACATTAGTACTAATCTTATGATTGCAGACCCTTTAACTAAAGGGTTACCGCCGAAGACATTTACTGGTCATGTTGTAAATATAGGCATTATGTTAGCTAGCGAATGATGAAAATCATTGTAATTTGTTGTATGTTTGACACTTTGAGCTCACTACACTACAAGAATTTTTGGGATTTGCTACAGCAACATTCGTAGCTAATTCATAGTTGAATGGTAGCTGAAATATTTAACTACAGAAAAACTAAGAATTAGCTACCAAAACAGTGGTAGCATAAAACATGTAGCAAATTAACTACCAAAAATTTGTGGCAAAGTGGTAGCAAATTTGAAAATTTTCCTAGTTAATCTGTAGCCAATTTGCAACAATTTATTACCTAAATTTCTATATTTCTAGCTATATTACTAGGAAATTATCATAGTTATTTGCTAGCTAATGGACAGCTAAATCATTTGAAGCATTTTACCACTCTCCTAGGCAAGTAGTCAATTCATAGCAACATCGTAGTACCAAAAAATACATTCACAAGCTATTGGTAGGTGATGTATAGCTAATTTGCTTACTATTTCCTAGCCAATATGTAGCTAGTTGTAATCATTTATTTTGTTGCTAATCTAGATTAATTTTACTCAATACAAATTTTATTTGTACAAACCATACCTGTGTACAAATTTTAATCAAAACTAACACAAAACAAATAAAATACACAATGCAATATACAATCATGAATGTATTAATGACTTTATGATATACAAATAGTTCAAAACAAGTTTCTAAAACAAGAAAAAAGTATCACTAATCATGATTGCTAAAATTAATTTACAGGTATGAGGAGAGAACCTATTTCAATACAACCACAATAAACTCATTAAGTATGATTAAACAGGGATCTAACAATGCATGTGTTATAAAAAAAGGACAAAATATATAAAACTATTAAGAGGAGAACTTTAATAATTTAAATAATATGATTTAAATAATATTAAGAGGATAGAAATAGTTTTACAAATAAAAGATTGAGGGATAAAAAGAATGACTGAAAAAATATTAAAAAATTAAAGAAAGGAAAAAGGTAGATATATACATTTGATATTACCATTCTCAAATTATGCAAACCATATACTCGCACTATATAAAATGATCCCACTTTGTTCTGACCCCTATTGAAAAGAAAGGTATGGTAACTGCTTCTGTGTTCTGACTAATTAATAGCAAACGCATGCCACAAAGACCAACTAGTTCCCCCTACCTCTTTTCTTTCTTTCTTTCTTGTTCCCCCTACCTTGCTGACTTTGTTTCTCTATAATAGGAAGACAAAGACCAAATATTATGGTGAGAAAGAACTTGAAACAGGAACGGAAGGCAAGGGAAACAATTAAGTTGATAATTTTATAAGTATTAATAAAATAAAAATAAATAAATCAATCAAATAAATAAGGGCTAGCTAAATATGATTTATTCTGGTAAGTAACGCCATTAGAAGATAGATATGGTAACACAAAAACGATAAAGAAAAGGAAGAGAGGAAACAGAGGCAGAGGCAGAGCAACCCCTTTGAGACTAATAATAACAAATAACATGAACAATATATCTATATATCACTAGTTCCAAATTGCCTTAATATTGAAAGTACAACAACTAGTAAATGTAAATGATAAAGAATTAATCATGAAATAAAAAGTAACAAAGAGGAGGTATATCTTTGTCAATTCTCATAATTAAGTGATGAGTACTAACAGAAACATGAGGAGTCACTTTTGCATTAATCAACTATTTCTATCCTCTAAAGACAAAAGTGTTATTTACTTGTATTAATCAACTATATAATTTAGTTATTAAACATAATATATACTTACGTGCAGCAAATTTAGGCAACACCTTGTAATAGTTAATATCCCAATTAACCAAGAAGAAAGCAGATGCTATATATGCTATATTTTACATCGGTTTAGTTAATATACCAATTCTAGAATTCAATAGTCTCAATCCCAAAGGCCACCCTTCTTCCTGCATCAACCCCAGTTCCCACCAAAGTAGAAACAAAATCAAAAGAACAAAACAAGAATCTGATAAATATGCTACCATGAACAAAACCCTCAATATGATTTAAAAGCAACCTGCTTTATGAAAGAGCTTCAGATAACATTAATATGTGTATGCAAATTGTATGTGTTTATGTGTTTGAGAGAGAGATAAGAGAAGATGGTATTGGTACCTGTTGAGCCATTACTGTCTTTACCGAATGATTTGGTGTGAGTAGAAGTGAATGAAGTTGAAATGAAATACTAGGAAATTGTCCAGAGAAGTCACTTCAGACAAAGAAGTATCATCTTCAGATTGTGTACCCTCTCTGACCAAAAGAACACTTAAAAAAGGTGAATTTAACAGCTATACAAACAACAAAACTAAGGTATCAACACACAGAACAGCAGTCTCATTAACTTTACAATGTAAAGTAGGATTTAGCCAGACAGAAGCATTAGTTACATATCACAAGTTGTTTATGATTGACAACACATTGTTAGTCTTATTTAACCTATGTGCATTATTCTGCAGCAGAAGGGCATGGTATGAGCTATAACAGGTAGTAAAACTTTGTGTCTTCAATCAATCCATAATTAGGATGGCCTTCTCATATCATCGGTTTAGCTTCTTGTTTCTACATCGGTTTCTAAAGACTATATTTTACACACTTATAAAAGTGATATTAACTCTGCTTTCTGCACTAAACACAACAACAATACCCTTGCCTTTATGTTCAAAATGGCTTCTTCTGCCATCCATTTTTTCCTCCTCTCAATAGCCCTTTTCTCAGTTTGTTGCTGCTTATCAACATCAAACCCCTATATCCTTTCCATCAAGAAAGACCAAGCAACCAATTTGTTCTATACTTCAGTTGGCATAGGAACTCCTCGGCAAAACTTCAATCTAGTCATTGATCTTGCAGGAGAAAACCTCTAGTACGACTGTGATACTAACTACAATTCATCATCCTACCGTCCTTTCGCTTTTACATACCAAAGTCATCCGTTTTTATTATGACAAACATCCCCATATATACTTACAGCATTAAAATTATTCCTTTTATATGTGCACAAGAGTATGAGGAAAGTGAACATTCCAGTTATAAAAAAATATCCTTATTGAAGATGTGGAACAGAATATGTAAGACACAGTTCAAGATTCCAAAATTTATAGATAACAGAAGATATGAATACTTATGCTCTTTTGTGGCTTGCTATGATTCCCAATATGGTCTTAGCAGCAACATCAATCAAATATAAACTTCCTTGCACAAAAAAGTAAATACCTGAAGGTATAAACAAGCAATTTGGACACACTTTGACAACCTGAATGTATCATCGATCACCCTGATAAAATAAATCAAAATAAAAATAAGTAAAAGAGAGACATTTTCAATTTTGGCTGAATTATAATGGTTCACACAAGCAAATAAACGTGAGAGGTTAGAAATCCTCTGAACCTCATTCCTGAATCTAGGTCAATACCACTGAGCACCTGAGCTGCTTGACCATTGTTCCTCAGATTCATAAAGCTCAGCAAGTTTCTCTCTAATAACTAAAACCTATAAGACAAAAACTGACAATTAGAGAGGGGAGAATTGGATTCATGTAACAAAATACAAGGCGACGGGAAAGTGTATACTTAAATCATGAGCTGGATGATGAATCAAAACAGAAGTACATAATGTAATGATAGAGATTTTTTCTTGAAGCAAGGAACATCTTCAATTACAAGTAAACCTCATACAATATATCTAACTCAACACATACTAATTTATTTGATTTTCTTAAACTTTAACTTCACTTTTTCAATCAACATCTTGAAAACCCTGATGATTGACATAGCAACAGAAATACTTTTTAGATGAAGTGTCATTGGATGCATGACTAAATTTGTGATTCTGATAGCAAAAAAGTGATTCTGTTTTGAATGAATACATATTAATTGTTTAGAATAAATTTATTTTACATCCAGAAACAGTCACGACTCCCATACCAGGTTACCTAATCCACATTTAGATAGAAATTCAAAATACATATTTTCAATGCCAAGATCATGCAACACCAGAGCAACATACTATATCATGTAGACATGTGCTGATTCAAATGCACAACTAATAACTTCATTAGAATGATCAAACAGTAAGCACAATCTCTTGATTAATCATTCAATTTAGCTTCAACAATAATACCAAATTACCAAAAGAATAATTTATTGACAGATAAATGTATTGCTTTACCAAGCAGGCAGGCACTGATACCATTTATGCATCAGTAAGATGGTTTCAAACCCCTATCATAGACAATATGGTTCAAAAATCAGAAGCAATTAAAATTTTCTTCCCAACCAAAGAAAGAAAGTAGTTTACATTTCTCTAAGCATAGCATTGATTAACCATTGATTCTTTCTAGTCAGTAGCAGCTCACAAACAAAGCACATTAAAATGTCTTAACGAGTCCTATTCCCCTAACAAAGAAATAGACTCAATTCAATTGTCAATTTTCCACTTCAAATTATTAGTTTTACATACAAAACCAAATGAGTTGAATTTAGGTATCATCACCATTTAATCATACAATGAGTAAACGAATCAAGGCAGAAAATATTTGCCAAGACATGACATGATGAAACAAAAGCTTTGGAATCAAATGATCAAGTTAAGGAACAAGTGTTCAACGAAAAACAGAGAAAGAGGGAAGAGTACCTTCGATTTGTAGCATCCACGCTTTTTCATATACAAAAGATCACAAAATTCTACACTAAACATCCTCACCAGGTTCATTCTTGCCATGGATGAAAAATAAAACCAATACCATTTTTCATCATATTTTTATAACCTAACAATTTAACGATTGCAACAATAAGAATCGATCTCTATTATTAACATAATCGAATTGAGGAATGCATACTGAACTACAGAGGCTAAATCAAATCTCAAGCATCGCCATTTTTTCGTATATAGATTGCAGAGTTACTGCAATAGACATACCAAAATCAGAAAATGTAAACGCTTCAGCAAAACAAGGAGAATGAGAGAGAGAGAGAGAGTGATAGGGTTACTGAATGTTGCAATCAGAAAATTGAAGCAGTTCAATGAAGTCTCTGATGAAGTTTCCGGTGAAAATTTCGCGAGAAATGAAGCTGAAGCTGAAGCTGAAGCTGAAGGAAAATTGATGAAGACGAAGAGAACGAGAGAGAAGTTAGGGTCTGCGAAGGAGGATGGAGTTTTCTGTTTTTAATTTCAAAATTTTCGCTTGACACCAAATTATCATTATGAAACTGATTTAATTACAAATCTGCCACCGTCCTTTTAAAATAGTTCTAATCGGAAGTGATTTAGAATTTGGATGTATATCTTAGCAAATTTGCAGTTAATTCATTTCCCATTACCTAAAAAAGACACAGTAGTTAATTTTGGTAGTAAAACTGAAAAATTCTGGTAGTGCTAATGAATAAGTTCATGAATATTTTCAGTTTTCAAACTTATGTGCACGTGTATGAATGTTAATATTGGAAACAGTTTATGTCTTTGAAATTGACATTATATTGTTAAACAAATTATGTACTTCCTATTAAAGTGTCATGTTCGGAAGAAGGCTAATATAGTAGTACATGGAAGGGACTATGTCGAATAAGTGATGTACAACCGCTATGACTCTTGTTAGTTCTTGTTTTTAATTATGACTTATGATGTTATAAATGTATGATACATTTATTCTTGTTAATGCGCATTATGATTGATATTGTATTAAACTATGAAGTTATATTTTGTCACATGAGCTAAGTGGGAGAATGTAAGCAATTAATGTCTCATGTGTGTGGCAAATGTATGTGGTTTAATACATTAAATAAAAGAATATATTATTCAATTATTTGAATGAAAGGATATGACTTTTGGGAATGAGTTGTTATGTTTTAATGAAGGGGTATATTGTTTTATGGAAACAATATATATAATTGAAGTACATGAATAGTCCCAATCTCTGCCTATCAAAGTTGTCTCTTAAAATTACCATCAAGAGTTGAAGAGCACAAGAAAGAAAAGGAAAGAGATAGAAAAGATTCTTCTTGCAAATTCTACAAGATTCAAAGTCATCAATCTTATCATTGATCAAGGTTAGTGTTTCTATCTAATCTTATATGTGAAAACTATGAATTCCAAGATCCTATTTAATTATTTAAATATCATGAAAGTTTACATACATATGTTAGTAATGTTGTATAATGTGTCAAGGTGTTGAACATGATTATTGACTGTGATGGACATTAGACACATTCGCATTTAAAAGTAAAATCAACAACAGGGACTAAAAAAATAACTTAAATATTTTATAAGGATGAAATAAAAAAAAATTCCAGGGACGAAAATTAAAACTCGAATATTTTATAATGACTAAAAAGTTATTTTACCCGAAAAAAAAAACCATAGTTGTTTATTTAATTCATCATATCATGCGGGTTCATTCTAAATATTGCTTTATCTTATCTCCAGTAGCACTTTCTCCTTACTTCGTCTTTTGTAAGACCATCTCCAATGGTGGGTTGCTTAAGAGTTGCTTAAAAGATTATTATATATTATTTTCGTGGGTCCTACATGTACACATCATCTCTTTTTACTTTTTAAGCAACTCTTACAATTTAAGCAACTCTACGCTCCAACAAAGCAACTTTACAAGAACTCCAGAATGGACCCCACAAGTTACCCCACATTTATTATTTTAATATTAAGTTCAACTTAAAATATTATTTATTTTTTCTAAATAAAATTTAAACGTAAATAATTATAGATTAATTTTCTTAAAATAATTTTAAAGTAATTAAATAAAAAATGAATTTCTAAAATTCTATTTCAATAAAATTAAAGTGAAATTGAATAAAATTAAAATTCTATTTATATAAAATTAAAATGAAATTGATTATAAAAACAAAGTTTAACGTTTGTTATTAAAATTCTATTTCAATAAAATTAAAGTGAAATTGAATAAAATTAAAATTCTATTTATATAAAATTAAAATGAAATTGATTACAAAATCAAAGTTAAACGTAAGACATTACAATTCTAGGGTCCTTCTAATATACACGAGTATAAAATTTGTGTAACTTTACACAAATAATTTTTCTTGTTGTAGCAGGTTAATCCGGTATTCTTATTTTTATAAACTTAAATTAATTAATTTATATTTAAATACGTTAAATCTTTTATTTTGCAATATTGTCCTATGTGTCAACTCCAGGAGCTCAACTCTAAGAGCACCCACAAAGTCATTTAATTTGTAGATCATTAACTACTGCTGGATCTGGAATTATGTCGTTGGCAATAAAGTTGGCCTCTATTGGAATGATGAGCCCGTTCAGAAAAGTAAAGCCATTTTAGAGTGGATATGAGTCCCAACCCCCTCCCAAATTCAACCCCTCCACCTCCAGACCCTCATTACCAATTTACCATCACAGAGAGAAATGGGTTTGGTAGCCTGATTTCAGGGTGGTATGGGAAGGAATCTCTTAAATGAAGAAATGGGTTTGTTTTATATTTAAGGTGTTTTCATGCCCTCCATCGTTATATTGATCGAAATCCTTCCTTTTCATGTTCGCTATCTCCGTACATCATCTTCACCAAAACCCTCCTATTTGTCGCTGCAGAGACTCACAACAAACGATAGTTTTGGCGTCATTCCAAAACTCCATTCTAGTGGGTCCTCTGTTTCCCCTCAGACACCGAAAGCAACAGAGATTGGAGTGTATGAGGATTGGGAGGGTTTGATGTTGTTTTGAGAGTGATCTTGTTGATTGTGGAAATGGATCCAAGAGGGACGGGTCTGTGATGAAGGAAGATAAGGAAAATAAGATTGTGGATGGAGAGAGAGATCAGAGAATATGAAGGTGAAGAGGACGGTGGCATGCCGGAGCAGGGAGAGCTGGAGCTCATATCTGGAACTTGAAAAAGAGTAAAGCTAAAAGAATAAGGATCTCTTTTGTAAATTATCAAAAACATAATTGAAAACATATCAGCAAGTAACCGGTG
This sequence comes from Sesbania bispinosa, assembly GCA_026901365.1. Taxonomy (NCBI): domain Eukaryota; kingdom Viridiplantae; phylum Streptophyta; class Magnoliopsida; order Fabales; family Fabaceae; genus Sesbania; species Sesbania bispinosa. Next base: position 717,672 of record QLOH01000033.1, read on the forward strand.
GCTCATCTGGACCATTAATTTTTTTATTAAATCAATGATGTATATTTACTTGTGTAAAGTTACACAATATTTACACTTGTGTATATTAGAAGGACCCTACAATTCTATTTCAATAAAATTAAAGTACATAATTAATAAAGAACTTATACATGCTACCTAATACTACATACTATAAAGCACACAACTATTACATCAACATGTACTCAATTCCATATTTTTTCTTAATTTTTGCGCAATACCATTGATGCATAGCGAGTTGTGTTCCAGTCATCCGAGTTGTGTTCCAGTCATCCCAATTGTGTCCTTCAATACAACCTCCATCTCTTTCGTCGTTAGTTCTTCCTCCTTGATCCGCGCCAACTTGTCAATAACATTCGTTCTTACTTTAAATGCTCCTTCCATATCAAATGTGTTTGCATTCTCATAAGAACATTCACCTATTTTTTCTTTTTCCCTTCCTTTTTGTAGCCTTTCTACCCATTGGGCAAATGAGAGCAAATGATGTTGGGTTAAACTCGGAAGTTGGTGCATCCGAGTTAGATGAAGAGTACGCGCCAGAGGCAGAAATCTTTGTTCTTTTTTATGAGCATTGACTTGCTTCAGTCATCCATTTTGGTTCATCCTTTAACAAACGCCATGCATACTCTAATTTAAAATTTTTACCTTCATCCTTCATGTATATTTCGTATGCAGTCGCCATTATATCAGTTTCCGAAGAGCCACTTTGCTTCACATTGCATGCTTGCTTGTAACATCCGGAAAACTTTTGCACAATAGCATTCAGTTTTTGCCAACGAGATTTTAATTGTCCCTCTTTCCTTTCTTCGAGAGAACAACGATGCTCATTGTAAGTGTTAGTGATTCTCAACCAAAAGCCATCTGATTTTTGGTCGACTCTAACAACAACATCTTTGGAAATGTTGAGCCACGATTGAATAAGTAGTTTATCCTCTTTATCGGCAAAGCCCACTCTTTTCTTTTTTTCAACAGCATCACCTTCCTCTCCATGATGTGTTTTATTTTCCACACCCATTTGGGTGCAAAATTGAGGGACAGATTTCATTGGTTGGAGGTGTGGAAAATTGAGGGAGAGAATTTTGATTAGTTGGAGGTGGGTAATTTTGCATGTAACTCAAAAAAGAATTGAAATTTAATTGATTGGGATCCATGGAAAAATTAATCAAACAGTGAACAAATAGTGCAATTGGAAGCTGCCAAGCTGGGCAAGAAGAAAGAAACAAGCTACTGGAATAAACAATGAATGAGACAATTTTCTATTCATAAGAGAAGCTGGAGACAATGAACAGTAGGTGATATTACACAGTGCGAGATTATATAGGATGAATTTTTTAATCGTTGAGATTGTCCTGTTGTAAAATTCTAACCGTTAAGATTTGACCGTTACACAATTCATTTCAATCTTTTCCACCCATCAGCACCGTCCATCTCACACAGATCACAATCATCACTGTCCATCTCACAATCATCACAATCATCTCACACAGATCACAATTTAATTTTTTATTATTAAAATTTAGGGTGAGGGGATGGTGCCCCAATTCAAGGCAGGGAAAGCCTCCGGGCTCAAAGAGCACTTACAGAGGTACTTACATTTTACCTCACCCCAAGGGGACAAGTGGGGGTTCGAACCTGCGACCTGTCATATACGATACCCTATCTTGTTCCACTTGACCAACCCCTTGGGGTTCGTAGAGTTGTTTAAATTGTAAGAGTTGCTTAAAAAGTAAAAAAGAGATTATGTGTACATGTAAGACCCACAAAAATAATATATAATAATCTTTTAAGCAACTCTTAAGCAACCCACCATTGAAGATGGTCTTAATCTCTTATCTAACCCTCCTCCCCTCTACTTCAGTTTAAAATTACCTTACAGTGGTAAATTGTATTTTTTTCCACGTTATTCTGAGAAATTTTTTTAATATTAATTTAGTAAAAGGTCTCCAAAATATACTTTTTGAATTTAGAATAAACTAACAAATCAGTCCCTGACTCTGTGGGGACCATGCAGTTTTGTCCCTGACTTTTTTAAAATAGCACTTTAGTCCCTAACTTTGTTAAAACATGCATAAAGTGCATGTTTTTCAATAAAGTGAAGGACTAAAGTGCATGTTTTTTAATAAAATAAGGATTAAAGTGCATATTTTTTAATAAAGTATGGATTAAAGTGCTATTTTAGAAAGGTGAGGACGAAAGTCCCACAAAATTGATGCGTTAGTTTACTCTTGAATTTATTATCCAGACGGGTTATTGTTCAACACGACCCAACAAAAGGCCCGTGTATCCAAAATGATTTCCAACACCAGGATAACAAGATAAACCTCTGATGCTACAAAACCTTCTTCTGCTGTTAATTGGTATCTTGCTTTCTCTCTCTCTAAAAAACAACAACGATGGCTGCTCTGCACACTTCTCTGCTCTTACAACCCAATTTCCTTTCCCTAACTACCCCATCCACTCACACCGCGTCCAACTTGAGACTCACAACCACCCACTTACAACCCCTTCTCAAGTTGGTGCCTTCCCTCACCGTTGGAACTCCCACTACGACACGCCGTTCTCGTGCGGTGGCTGAACAAGCTACGGTTACCTCGTCCGACCCCAAATCCGAGGCTGCCAGGAGGCTCTACGTCGGCAACATTCCTCGCACTGTCACCAACGATGAGCTTGCAAGGATTGTGGAAGAGCATGGTGCTGTTGAGAAAGCAGAGGTTCTATTTTTACCCATTCATTCCTTGTCAATGTTCTGGTTTTTCAGATTTCAGGGTTTGGGTGTTTGATTCTGATTTCTTAGAGAGTTTTTAAGGAAAATGGGAAACTATTAATTTTTTCGAATATGTAATAATTCTTGTCGAAGTTCTGATTTTTTCCACTCTGTAGTGTAGTCTATATCCTATTTTAATGCTGGGAATTTGTTTTTTAATTGACGAAGTTAGAGTGTTTGCTTATTTAAATGAACGTAGAAATGGGGGTGTTTCAAGTTGATTCTTCGTTGAATTTGTGATTGAAGTAGATATGATGTGTGTATTATGCTTCTACCTTTGTGGACACTCTTGATTTGGTAGACAATACAGAAGCTTGGTTGTTTTAAATGTACTGTTGATTATCCCTTTTGGTCTGCAAGGCAAGATAATCATGGTAGATATCTAAATGCAGCCAAAATTGCACACGTCCTGTTTTCTCTCCTATATGAAGATAGCAGAATTTGGATTACATGAACCTTAATGATGTATGTAATCATGAGTCAGGACCTTTTTAAGTTTTCAAGAATAGCTGGAAAAAGACAGTGAGTAGTACTAGTAAATTACATAGAATACAAATATTTGAATTTGAAACCTTAATCAATTTACTTCTTTATGATGCTAAACTGCTTAATGGAGTGACCATAGATTTCTATTGATAAAATTAACTGAAAAATCCAATGAAGGACTTGCAATAACCCAGGGATTTGAATGTTAATAGGAGCATTGCTTTTATGCTTTTGAAGTAGTTTAACAACTTGTGTAGTTTATCATTATACATGGGAAGTAGTGACTAGGCAGTAGCCCATACAATGTATTGCTTTTTTATTCTTTTAATTAAATTTTAATATATTTAAATTATTATTTAGTAAATAAATATTTTAATATGTGTGTAAATTAGATTTAAGAATAATATATTATACATATAAAATGTTATAATTAAACATTAGTTTGTTGACATTTAATTTTCTTGAATTATGCAAAGAAAATTATATTTAGGAATTTAATTGTAATTTCAGTAATGAATTTATAGAATAATAAAAAATTTGGGATTTGATTTGAACTCAGCAGGTAGATTTAAGGGGATAATTGGCTTGAATTTGATATGCTGATATGAGATAATTAGGAAAAAGAATTCGGGATAGTTATTTGAATTTGAAAAATGAGAAGAAAAGAAGAAAAAAGAAAGAGGCTACATGGGGTTTTTTGTTTAAAAAGCCACATTGTGAGAGAGAGAGTTTAGTATGTCTTGTTCAAGAGTGAGGGTCTCATGTAACTTATACAGGTGGATTGGTCGAGTATCCTATTAACTTTTCTATATGTATAAATGGTAGGTTATGTATGATAAATACTCCGGAAGGAGCCGTCGTTTTGCATTTGTTACAATGAAAACTGTTGAGGATGCAAATGCAGCAATTGAGAAACTTAATGGCACTGTAAGTTTCGTTGCAGGATATACAAAATCTTATAGAAAGATTGCTAAAGGACTCATGAACTTCATGTTTTTGTGACAGCAAATTGGAGGGCGTGAGATTAAAGTAAATATAACTGAAAAGCCTCTATCAACAGTAGATTTGAGTATACTCCAGGTGAGATTAAAGTAAATATAACTGAAAAGCCTCTATCAACAGTAGATTTGAGTATACTCCAGGTCCAGGCTGAGGAATCGGAATATGTTGACGGCCCCCACAAGGTTTATGTGGGAAATTTGGCTAAGACAGTAACAACCGATACTCTTAAAAACTTTTTCTCTGAAAAGGGAAAAGTTCTTAGTGCCAAGGTACCTCAAAATCCAGTGGGTTTGTGGTCCGTTTGGTTTACAGTTGAGTAGTATTGATTCTAGAAATGAATGGTTGAGATGGATGATGCACGTTTTACGAAGTACGTTGGACGGAAGTGATTTAAAATCAATTCTGCAGAATTGATTCTGGATGGTTTAAAATTTAAACCAAACGGGTACTTGGTTTTGTTACTTTTTCTTCAGATGAGGATGTAGAAGCTGCAACATCATCTTTCAACAATGCTGTAAGTTTTTCGCTGCTCTTCTTGTTTATTTGCAAGTAGAGACATCTAAATATACTTCAAATACATGGCACCATTAAATGACATGTAGAAGAGAGTTCTTTCTCCACATCTTGCTTATAGATAATGATGGTGTTGTTTTTATGTACTTGCTATAGTACTTTGTGGCCAGCAATGTGTTATAGATATAATAATATCACATACACTTTACCAAGTGCATCTAACTTAATTTCATTTTTTTTTGTCCTTACATATCAAAGTTTATTCCAAGAGATCATCAACTGTTTTGGATAGAATCTGATAACTAATAAATGACATTGGCACATATATAGACCAAATGATGTTGTTAGAAATATATCCATTCATGTGTTCTCCACCCAATAGTTTAAGCTTTTGGGATAGTTGGTTCATGATATGGTATTAGAGCCTCTATGACCGAGTGGTCAAGAGTTCGATCCTTGCCGCCTCATTATTTCAATAAAAAAAATTTAATTTCAGCACAAGGTTGATGGGCCTGCTCATTCCACGCTTCAAGCCCAATAGGCTTTTGCGTGAAGGGATGTGTTAGAAATATATCTATTCATGTGTCTTCCATCCAATAGCTTTAAGTTTTTGGGATAGTTGATTTATGATAGATGTAATGGCTGGTCTCACCCCTCTCTCTCTCTCTGGCAATGTTTACTTATGCATACTGAAATTGATTGCCCTAATTTTCCTCAGATTTTTTTTTTTTGTCTGTTAGAATACAAGTTTCTTATTTCCGAAGATGTAAGTATGACTTAAAAAGTCCAAGCATGCTTTGATCTGGTTTCTTAATGGGGTTACATTTTTTAGATTGAAAATAATGAGTGATTAGTTTTGCTTCTGAGTACTATGCTTACAGTGATTTGGTCTTTGTGTGATGACTTGATTGCAGTTATTAGAAGGGCAGGAAATTCGTGTGAATAAGGCGTAGAGAATTAGCAATGTTGCAGAGCACATTTGACCATGTGTCCTCTAGCAGGAACATATTCTTCATTGTGAAGCTGAAATCACAAACACAAATTTCCTTGTTTGTTGTACAGCATAAACCCAGTCATTTTCAGTTGATGAAGTACTAAGAAGATGCGTGAGACTTGAGAGTAACATAGTGTTTAATGGTTCTGTTGCAGGTAATGCACCTCTAGTCCAGGATTTTGGGACCTTACTTTCTTTCATGATTATGTTGCTCCTTTTTTTCTCTGCTTCAATGTGGGCAGTCTTGTTGATGTATGCATGTATTCAATTTCATTTTTTAATTTTTTTCTCTGAATTTGATCGCCTATAAACATTCACGTGCAATATTAGGGTATAATATCATCCAACGGGATTCCTCCACCAATTTTATAGCATGTTTGGTTTAGCATTAAAACATGGTTAACTCACGTTTCTAACGCTAAAAATTGTTTCGTTGTGAAATTTAAATTTGAATTTAATTATTTTCACGTCAAATTAAACACTCACTTAATTGAGTATTGCCCACTTTTCATATGAGTATAATATCAACTTTTTTTTTTTGACTGAGTATAATATCAACTTATCTATTGGGAATCAACGTGATTTTTCATATTGTCAGTGAGGGAAGATCGAAAGGAAAAAAAAAAAAAAAAAAAACTGACTTATCAACCTTCTATAGCCAAATGACGTTTTGTCAATGAGTTTATAATTAAACATTTGAGCATTCTGATTTAATCTCAATTGGGTCTCTTTCAACTCTCATCAAATAAGTAAGGCTGACTGAATTATTATGGGGTGCAATTCGGAAGTGATCAAACATAGGTACTTATGTTTGTGTTCTTATCATTCATTTACTAGTCAAGCAGTCTTGTCCAATTTGACTTTTTGACCAGCGATAATACTCAGTCATAACAACATTAGAGAAAGAGAAATTTGTGATTTCTTACCAAATTGTTAAACCTCGAGAGTCTAAGAGACATAACAACATTGGACAAGGAAAGAGGAGTCACCGTGAGGCAACTCTTAAGAAGGCTTCATGTTACAAAATAAGCCAAGAAACAACAGTACCATACCTACCCAAAAATAATTCACAGGTTGCAAAAGAAGATCCCTCCATTTGGTGTCAATGCCTAGATGCAACATAATAATAAGATGAATAATGATTCTTGTACACGGGAATACGGTACACTATTCCAGGTTGGCATATAACCAACCGTATAAATTATAACATTATATAATTGTATTTTTTTTCTCTTTTATGACAACGACCTTTTTTTATATTTTTATTTTTACTTATCCGTCTCATTACATAAAAATATAAAATAAGAAATACAATAAACGTGTTGGATTACATTAAATTTATTGTGTTTTTTTAATATATTATTTATTTCTCTATTTTTTTATTTACATTTTCACTTATTATTTCTCTTATTAAGATTAAAAGTAAAAGTACGTAATTAATATCCTTTTAAACTTCTAAATATAACAAATAAATAAAAACAAAAAAAAAATCTTCAAATGGAATTAAACTTCTAAATGTAACAGATAAATAAAAACAAAAAAAAAAATCTTCAAATGGAATAGATAAATAGGAAGGGATTTAGAAGGGGTCTTTGTGTTACTATATTATTATTATTATTATTATTATTATTATTATTATTATTATTATTATTATTATTATTATTGATGTTGTTATTATTATTATTGCTTAATACCAACGCTATTTTTTATTTATTACAACACACCTATTTATTTTAGAAATTAATTTAAAAGATTTATGAGAAAACCCAACATTGTTTTGTGCTGACAACAACACTTCTATTTATTTAAGGAATTAGCAACACTCGTGGCAATCTACTCTCGCTCTTTCTATTCATATTTTTTAATTGGAATTATGAAATTTATAATTATATTATTTTCATCTACTTGAGTAATTTTTTTTTTTACGTTTTGATATATTGTATATTTACTAGAGTAAGTTTAAAAGTTAAGCCAAATTTTCATTTATAGGTTTATAGCAATTTTTTACGAACCACGTGTACCATTCACGGAAGGTAGTCCTGCTCCGACCATGAACATATTTTTAAATTTATAATTATGGCAGTAATTGTTTTGAAACAACTGGATCCTTTGGATTGATGGATCAAATTAGGATGATATATCACAACTAACAGTTAAAAGAGAATCATATACACTTATTAGCGATTATTTATACATACAAAATGGTAAAATTGAAATACTGCATAAAGTGGTTAAGTTTGAGTACATATGTGGTTAATGAGGTGGCTTAATGGTTAATTGTGGTTAACGACATCGTGATAGAAAATTGATCATATGGAACTTATGATAACCCTTGAAGGAAATATTGTGAGTGAACAAAGGTTATTTTTTAGTTTAATAATGGTTAATTAAAGTATAATATTGGTTAATGTCATCAGAATACAAGAACGATCACCTATAATTCAATCCCGTTAACATGAGATTAATGGTGTGTCTACTGGCGGTTAATGAAATAGTATAATTGGTTAAATGCATCAGAATACAATAATATCACATGATGACATAACTGGATTTTTCTGAACAGATGGTTAATTATGAGTTATGTAATGGTTAATGATATGGTAATTGTGGTTAATGGCATCATAGTAGAAAATTGAACACATGGAACTTATGTTAACCCTTAAAGGAATTATTGTGAGTGAAAAGAGGTTAATTGTTAGTGTAATAATGGTTAATCAAATTAAAATTTTGGTTAATTTCATTAGAATACAACAACGATCACAGGGACGTTATGGTGACCCTTCTTTGAATTCAATGTTGTCAACATGAGGTTATTGACGTGTCCATTGGCAGATAATTAATGAAATACTATATTTGGTTAAATGCATAAAAAAACAACAATGATCACAGAGAAATTGTGCTAACCAGATTCAGTGAGCAGATGGTTAATAAATTATGAGTTTAATAATGGTTAATGGATTGGTAATTGTGGTTAATGACATCAGAATAGAAAAACATAGGGAACTTATGTTAACTCTTTAAGGAATTTTTGTGAGTCAAATGAGGTTAATTGTCAATCTAATAATGGTTAATTATAATACTAGTTTGGTTAATGTCATCAGAATACAAGAACGATCACCTGGAACTTAATTCCGTTAATTTGAGGTTATTGGTGTGTCCATTAGTGGTTAATGAAATATTATAATTGGTTAAATGCATCAAAATACAACAATGCCACACATATGATAGTATAATCGGATTCTCTGAACAGATGATTAATTGTGAGTTTAGTAATGGTTAATGCTATGGTAATTGTGGTTAATGACATTAGAATATAAAATTGATCAAAGGCAACTTATGTTAACCCTTAAAGTTATTATTGTGAGTGAAAAGAATTATTAGTTTAATAATGGTTAATCAAATTAAAATTTTGGTTAATTTCATCATAATGTAACAATGATCACAACGACTTTATGACAACCCTTTTTCGAATCCAATGTTGTTAACATGAGGTTATTGGCGTGTCCATCGGCAATATTAATAGAATACTATATTTGGTTAAATTCATCAGAAAACACCAATGATCACTGGAAACTTGTGCTAACCGGATTTGGTGAACGAATGATTAATTGTGCATTCAATAATGGTTAATTCGGTGAATGAATGTTAGCCGGATTCACAATAATGTTTATTGGACTCAAAATAGATAGGTAATTGTGAATCTGGTTAGCATTCGTTCACCGAATTAACCATTTTTGGACTCACAATTAACCATTCGTTCACCAAATCCGATTAGAACAAATTCCCTGTGATCATTGGTATTTTCTGATGACCGTTCTTGAATTCTAGGTGATCGTTTTTTTTTTCTGTTGACATTAACCAAAACTATACCTTAATTAATCATTATTAAACTAAAATATAACCTTAATTCACGCACAATATTTCCTTCAAGGGTTAACATAAGTTCCCTATGATCATTTTTCTATTATGATGTCATTAAGGACAATTAACCATTAAGTCACCTCATTAACCACATATGCACTCAAACTTAACTACTTCATGCAGTATTTCAATTTTACCATTTCGTATGTATAAATAATCGCTAATAAGTGTATATGATCCTCTTTTAACGGTTAATTGTGATATATCATCCCAATTTGCTTTATCAATTCAAAGGACCCAATTGTTTCAAAACCATTACTGCCATATTATAAATTTAAAAATATGTTCATGCTAGGAGATGGATTATCTCTCGCGAAGGATACATGTGGTTGATAAAAAAAATTTTTAAACCTATAAATGAAAAATTGACTTAACTTTTAAACTGACTCTAGTATATATACAATGAATCAAAATGTAAAAAAAAAACAATTTTATTCAAGTAGATGAAAATAATATAATTATAAATTTCATAATTCTAATTAAAAAATATGGATACAAAGAGCGAGAGTAGATCGCCAGGAGTGTTGCTAATTCCTTAAATAAAAAGAAATGTTGTTGTTAGTATAAAACATTGTTAAACATTTAAATTAATTTCTAAATAAATAGGTGTGTTGTTACGAATAAATAATAATGTTGGTATTAAGCAATAATGATGATGACGACGACGACAATAATAATATAGTAACACATAAAGACACAATCAATCCAATTCCTTTCCTATTTATCTATTCCATTTAAAGAATTTTTTGTTTCTATTTATCTGTTACATTAAGAAGTTTAAGAGATTATTAATTTCATTTTTTATTTTTACTTTTAATAAGAGAAATAATAAGTGAAAATGTAAATGAAAAAAATAGAGAGATAAATGATATATTAAAAAAGAACACAATAAATTTAATGTAAACCAACACATTTATTATATTTCTTATTTTATATTTTTATATAATGAAATACATAAATAAAAATAAAGATAATAATATAAATAAAAATAAAAATATAAAAAGTAGTTTCCATAAAAGAGAAAAAATAAAAATAAATTTAAAGAGTAAATAAAAGAGAAAAAAATACAATTATATAATGTTGTACAGTTGATTATATGCCAGCCTGTACACAGTTCCAGTGTACAGGAATCATTATCGTAATAAGATCTCACTCTATGTTATCAGTATCATAGACTCATATATATTACACCAAAAGCAAAAAAAAAAAAAAAAAAAACTTTGGTACTCCTCCAAGTAATTCATGAGTATGAGATAATTCTTAGCGGATGTACGTAAAACTTTTGAAGAAGAGACCTACTGGATAATATATACAATTAACAGAAGAATATAGTGGGTAATATGAGAAACTCCTATTTGCTCTTGAAGCTGGTAAACTTTTTAATCCAATCAATCTAATAGAAAAGAAGAGTACAATAATAACAAGCTATTTTGCACGGATTATTTTCACATATTATTTTAAATTTTCAATTTAATACAAAAATATTTAGTACATGCGAGATTAATTTTTTTAAAATTTTATAGTGCAAAATATTTTAGCTAAAATTCATATAAATAAAAAAATAAAAAATGATACAAATATACTTATAATCTAATAAAGTATAATGGATAGACTCATTTTTGTAAATTTATATATATATATATATAAATTTATATATATATATATATATATCTTATTGGGTTCTTCTACGGTGAAGTAGTGTATGAGTGGTGTACTGGTATGTCAGTTTTTTTACCTGGTATAGTGGGTCAAATTATCTGTTAATGTTAAAAGTTAAAATTTAATATAATTGCAATCAAGGTCATATATTATTGTAAAAAAGTAGGGTATGATATTATTTTGTGAGAGCCAAATCATTCACTAAAATATTAACCAAAATATTAAAAACAAAGGTTTTTTTTTTACCAAAAACAAAACTCTAATTTTTTTTCAAATAAAATAATTTTTATTAAAATATTAAAAAAATACTTCTTTCCACCAAAATCCACAAAATTTAAATTTTGGGTATCCCAAATCATTTCCCACGAATTATATGACCCGAAAAATATTTTTTACAAATTGTTTTGGTATATATGTGATTTTTAAGTGAATTAAAAATATTTTCCATTAAAAAAATAAAAAAATAGATTTTTTGTCCATAATTCACCAAATTTAAATTTTGGGCATATACCACACCATCCCTCACACCACAAGACACCCAATAATCAAATTAAAAAAAAATGGATATTGAGTGCTCACATTGTTCCTCAAAGTAGCCAATGTTAGGGTTAGAGTTTCTAACCTTACTATTGACGAAAGGGGCGAAGCCAGGAAATAGAGTTAAGGAAGGCCAATATTATAAAATTTTCAATCAATCACCCCATCTCAATACAATTTTAATATTATAATATAACAAAAATGAAAAACTAAATCAAATATATATCAATATATATTGTATGTAACTTAAATTTTTGTGAACTATCTTAGTTATTATTCTGTTTCAACAAATTATTTTAATTATTTTTCAATTTATTTTAATTTTTAATCAAATGTTTAGCACTAAAATATTAACAAGAATTTTAAATTTATAAAATAAAACTAAAATAATAATTACCGAACATTATTTTTTTGTCTAGAAAATAAAAATAAAATTTATATAATAAAATTTATATAAATGTCATTTTTATATCATTTTACATTAACTATTAACTTAAATTAAACATGTATAATTCAATAAGTTAATATATATTGTATGTAACTTACAATTTTTTGAACTATTTTAATTATTATTTTGTTTCAACAATTTATTTTAATTATTTTCTATTTGTTTTAATTTTTAATCAAATTTTTATCACTAAAAAATAATAAGAACTTAAAATTTATAAAATAAAACTAAAATAATAATTACCTAATATTATATTTTTGTTTAAAAAATAAAAATAGAATTTATATAATAAAATTTATATAAATGTCTTTTTATATCATTTTATATTAACTATTCACTTAAATCAAACACTTACAATTTAAATAGTTAACTTATCAACTTCCAAATGATAAAATCAAATTCCAACTAATTTATCAACTAATTTTATTAAATATAGCCTATGTCTCATTCTAACTAAGCTTCTACTATATAATTTTATTTCATAATTTATAATATATAAATTTACATAAACGGTAAAATATGTTTTTAGTCCCTATAAAATACACCATTTTTGCTTTTCGTCCCTATAATTTTTTTTTGTTAAAACGTCCCTCTAAATTTTTTTTGTTTGTTTTTCATCTCTCTGACTAATTTATGCTGATGTGTCATCCCTTCTCTCCTAGTCATCAGTCCCACATGGAGCTCTTTAATCCTAAATAACCCTCATTAACCCTAATTAAATTTAACTAATCCTAATTAACACAAAATTACTCTAATAATATCAAATTTAATTTCCCGCTTGTTTTTTCACTGAGCCTTTTTATCTCCCAGTTGCCCTAACATTCTTCCATTGTTAACATCTACTCCCAAAGTTTCACCCTGTGAGAGAAGTTACCTTGCGACTGTGCAAGTTGATTTCGTTCGATACAGGGCGAGACGCTTCGGTGACGCGTTCGGTTGTTGAGTAGGAGTGATCCTGTTGTTCTTGGAGAAAAGGTGTGTGACAAGGCGTGTGTTAGTTGCAAAGATTCGGAGGAGCGTAGCGCTAAAAAGGTAAGGTTTTTTCTACTGTGCGTGGATTCCTTTCAAAATTTTGCATGTGTGATGGTTGTGTGGACCAAGGGAATCATGAATGCTATGTTATGCACATTGTTTATTAACCTCAACCCCCACCCCCATGTTTTATTTACTGCGTATCTGTGCCTTTGCTGAGGTGTGTCTATTATATAATTGTTAGGTGGTGTTGGTACTATTTTAATTCAAAAAATGCATTATTTATTTTGTAGGATGTCATTTTCTGCTTGCTTTCATGTTAAAGGGTCATTTGTGAATGACCCGAGGCCTCATTATCAAGGAGGGGAGGTGCATGCTGTTCATAACCTGGATGAGGAAAAGTTGTCGTATTTTAAGGTTGTTGGGATAGTGAAAGAGGACCTTGGGGTGTGTGGCAAATTTTCTTTGTGGTGGAAGGAGAATGAGTGTTGCTTTGAAGATGGCTTGAAGAAGATAAGTAATGATAAGGGAGCAAGGAAGGTTGCTAATTATGCTATTAGCCATAAATGTGAGGTGGACATTTATGTGGATGGTGAGGAAAATGTAGGAGTTGTTAATGCTGGGAAGGGGAAAAATGTGAGTGCAGCTAGTGATGGACTGAATTCAGGAGGGGGGAAACATGTTAAAAAATATGATGTGTCAAAGAAAGGTGCGAGTAATGGTGAGAGTTCTAGTCAAAGGAAGGTGAACAACAAGTCAATTGGTAGTGGGAAGAAAAAGATTTGTGACTAACCTGTGATTGATGAGGGGAATGATATTGAGGGCGGTGATGATGAAGAAAGTGAAAATAGTGTGGGTGATATTTGTTTCTCTGACAGTGAGAAGGAAATAATGGAAAATTTTGATGATGCGTTTGGCATGCCCACTGCAGTTGAAGTTCAGCCTGTATCTGTTGTTAGCCCAGTGGGGAGATGAGGATGACAGTAGACCAATTTATGTTAGGTTCAAGAAAGAAGAAATGTGTAAGAAGTTCAAGTTCAAGCTAGGGATGGAATTCTCTTCACTAAAGGAGTTTAAAGAGGCTATTTTACAGCACTCAGTTTTGAATGGGAGAGAGGTATACTTTGAGAAAAATGATAAGTTGAGGGTGAGAGCCAGATGCAAGCAATCATGTGATTGGTTGGCTTTTGTTAGCAAGGTGGGTGGGAGCTCTACCTATAGGTTGAAGACTTTATTCTCAACTCACACATGTGGCAGAGTTTTCAACAATAAAAATGCTAAATCAAAGTGGGTGGCGAAGAAGGTGGCAGATAGGTTTAGGTCTGGCCAAGGTGTTAGGTTGGTGGATATAATTGGAGACATAAGGACTGGTTATGCAACTGGGATATCTGTTTTTGTTGCATGGAAAGCTAGGAAGTTGGCAAAGGAGTTAGTTGATGGAGATGCTGCCAAGCAATATAGCTTATTGTGGTCATATAGTGAGGAGTTAAGGCGTGCTTGCAGTAGAAACACATGCAAACTGTCTTTGGAAAGGCCTGAGCCAACACTTTTACCAAAATTTGGGAGCTTCTACATGTGTCTAGAAGGTTGTAAAACAGGATTTTTCAAAGGTTGCAAGCCATTCATTGGTGTTGATGGTTGCCATTTAAAGACAAAGTACAAGGGGCAGCTTCTTGTTGCTGTTGGGAGGGACCCCAATGACCAATACTTTCCACTAGCCTTTTCTGTTGTGGAAAATGAAACAAAAGAAAGTTGGAGATGGTTTCTCACTCTTCTATTGGAGGATATTGGTGATGTAACATCTAATAGATGGGTGTTTATCTCTGATCAGCAAAAGGTAATACACCACTACTTTTTAAGTTTACATTTTATGTAACTTCAATTATTTGCATAAGTTTACATTTTATGTAACTTCTATTTTTTTTTTTGCCTGACAGGGTTTAATTCCCACCTTTGAAGAAATGTTAGGGGGGGTTGAACATAGGTTCTGTTTAAGGCATTTATATGCAAACTTCAAGAAAAAATTTGGTGGTGGGCCTTTGTTGAGGGACTTGATGCTGGGAGCTGCCAAGTCCACATACTTTGAAGCTTGGGTCCAGAAGATGGATGAGATAAAACAAATTGACAAGAAGGCTTATGAATGGCTATTGGATATACCAACCAAAAATTGATGTAAGCATTCCTTCTCCTTTTATCCCCGTTGTGATGTGCTGATGAACAACATATGTGAGTCATTTAATAGCACTATACTGGCTACTAGGGATAAACCTATTATAACTTGCATGGAGTGGATTAGAACTTACATTATGACTAGGTTTGCAACTCTTAAGAAGAAGCTTGCAAAGTACCCTGGTGAGGTATTACCTAAACCTAGGAAGAGGTTGGATAGAGAGATACAACACTCTGCTAACTGGTTTCCTACATGGGCTGGTGGTTCTAAGTTTGAAATCACACACAACATGGCACTACAAAAGTTTGTTGTTGATTTGAGTAAACAGTCTTGCACATGCAATTTCTGGGAGTTGGTAGGAATACCCTGTAGGCATGCTGTGAGTGCAATTAGCTATAACCGTGAAAAACCTGAAAATTATGTTCATAGATACTACAAGAGAGAAGCCTATGAGTTGTGCTATGGCCAAACTATCTCACCAATAAATGGAGAAGATATGTTGCCCAAGGTGAATCTATCCCCAATCTTGCCTCCTACATACAAACCCGGTTCTGGAAGGCCAAAGAAGTTGAGAAGGAGAAAACCTGATGAGGACCCCAATCCCACTAAGTTGAAGAGGTCACAGACCAAGTATGCTTGTGGTTACTGCCACCAATATGGCCATAACACAAGAAAATGCCCTCTGAGACCTGTACTTGTTGAACCTACTCCTCTAAATGAGTTACAACCCCAAAATGGATCAGAGGCTGCTCAGGATGCTGCCCAGAATGCTACTGAAGTTACCCAGGATGCTGCTGAAGTTGCTCAGAATGATGTTCAAACTACTGTTAATCAAGCTACTCAGTCCACTGGAACCAAGGTGATTCTTTTTTTTCCTTTCTTAGTAATTTCCATTAAATTACTTGACACATGTTAACAGCATAATAACTATTTTCCATCAGGGTAAGGGTAAGGGTAAAGTGGCCCCAGCTGTTCCAAGAAAAGGCAGGCCCCCTGCACACAAGAAAAATAAATCTTCAACAACAAAAGGAGAGTCAAGTAATGCTGCTAGGCCCACTCAGCCAAGTGGCCCAACACCACATACTACTGCACCACCCACTGCTGCACCACCTACTGCTGCTAGGCCCACACAGCCAAATGAATTTCAACCCGGTAACCAATTTGGACATATTGAAGCTCTTAAAAATGCTCACAACATGACAAAGTTGTCATATGCCATAACAAAAGTCTCAATGCCACCAAAGCTTGTAGAGGCAAATAACATCTTCCATGAGCTATTAGTAAACAATTAGCCTTTTTTTCATTTTAAACAGACCAACTTTATTCTCACTATTAATCAATATAACCTATTTCAATTTACAAGGGTGTTGCTCAAGAGGTCACTTCTGGAAACAATTATGATTGGAGAAGAGTTGTTGAACAACTAGGTCTGACTCAAGATGAGGGTTACATGGGATTTATGGAACAAATGGTAATTTCACTACACATTCATCCAACTTGTTTCTTTTATTTTGTGCCATTATTAACTCTATATTTAAAACTTGGTTTTTAGGAAGCTACAAAAATTTCTTGTCATTCACAAAATGTTAACCAGACAACTGCAAATGAGGAGGGGGGCACCCAACAGAATGAAGTGACATCCACAAACCAGAAGATATGAAGCAACAACTACTGCAACAGCTAGAAGTACAAGAGGATTGGGTTTTTTTGGGATCTTTTTTGGATTTTGGGTAGCAACAGCTGGAATACTTTTGTTGTTTTGTTTGAATTAAGATGTAAGTAAGTCCTAATTATGGAGTACTCTTTGTAGATTTTGCACATGATATGGCATTATCAATGTGGCTTTTGTTAGTATTCACAAATTATGGATATTTCATTTTGTATTTATGGTACTCTTTACTTAAGTAATGAAATGCACTTTGCAACTTTTGTTTATACAACTGCACCAAATTTCCAATAATAATGGCAATAGAAATAGCAATAGCAATTTTAACAGAATATGAAATATGAATAAGCTGCCAAAATATTACTTTCATTAATAACATTCATCTTAATACATCCTTCAACTAAAGCTTGATAATACACTACTGAAAATTCATCCCTTCAAAATACATCACATAACAACTGTACCCTACACCCTCTTCCTCATCCCTTCAAAATTCATCCCAATAAACACTGAAACTCCCAATGTGATAAGTAAGGTCAAAATGATACAAGCTACTGCTGCCTTCACCTTCCACCTTTCATCTGCTAGCTTCTTTCGCAGCTTTGAAACCTTCCTTTTCAGCTCTTCTATTTCTTCTTCATACAACTGCCAATCTTCAATATTCGGTTGTTGCATGTCAGCCATTTCCTCATAGCCCACCTAAAGAAGCTGCAGTTGATTTGTTTCTGAAAATCCAGAAACAAATTTTAGAATCGATCAGAAAAACAGGGACCAAAAAATAGCGCAACCCTAACACTAGACTAAAGACAACACCAGTTAAAAGAATACTTACATTCCAATTGGGGGCATCTCCAAAACATTCTTCCTGGATTATTGACGGATTTCGACTTCAACAAGGCGACCTCCTCACCACAAGAAGAGAGCATTCTTCGCGCGATGGAAGAAGATGAAGAAGACCTGCACGAAGCGCTTCTCTTCTCTCGGACATTATCAATCCCTTTGCCTTTCCCTTTCATGGCCGCTAAACTCTGAAATGGTGTTAGGGTTCAACTTGGGTAATGGTTGCAGAGAAGACGAGGTTGGGGACGACGGTGATTATGGGAGAGAAAAGGGGTCCCTAAATTATATAAATGCTTATTCCACGTAAGAATTTTTTTTCCACGTAGGATTCTACTGAGTAGGAGAGAGGGTGGGAGAACGGGGGACACGTCATGTAATTAACAAGTCTAATTAGTTAGAGGGATAAAAAACAAACAAAAAAATTTTGGAGGGACGTTTTAACAAAAAAAAATTATAGGGACGAAAAGCAAAAATGGTATATTTTATAGGGACTAAAAACATATTTTACCCTTTACATAATAATATAAATACACATACTATATTTATAAATTAAAAAAAAATTACGGGGCCATGGCTCCCTTTGCCCCAAGGGAGCTTCGCCCCTGATTGACGAAACCACCCTATATTAAACATGTCAATCATCCAATGTTTACAAATCCACTCAACCTTCATTAGGGATGGCAATGGGTACCCTCTGGGTAGGGTACCACAGTGCCCGTCCCCGTACCCGCGTTTTTAAAAAAAGCCCGTACCCGCGTGAGCTACTTTAGTGCCCGTCCCCATACCCGTTGGGCACCTATATGCTCGTACCCGCGCCCGTTACCCGCACTTTTATTAAGTAAAAAATTAACAACTTACTAAAAAAATTAATTTAAGAATATCTCAATTGAAAAAGTTACTCAAAGATCGTTCAAACATAATTTTTAAATATCAGTAGTACAACAATTTAATTGTATGGAAACACAATATGTTAATGTTTTAAAACACAACACATGATCTAAAGTTCGAATTTTTTTTATCAAATATTACAATATACTTTCACGTCAAACTATTTTATAAACTTGGATATCATGTTTTAGAACTTTTCAAGATCTATAAAAAATAATTATTAACACTAATTAGTCATATATTATAAAGTAAAAAAACACAAATAGATAGTTATAAAAATATATTTTTAATTTGTAATATATTATATATATTAATTTGAAAAATATGTATAAATATATTAGATATTTTAATAAAATTAATATATCCTTATATATAATTATATATGGTATTTTTTATTAAATAATTATATATATGAGTGCGGGTATGGGGCGGGCTGGGCATCAAAGTGCCCGTACCTGCGCACGTCCCTATGAAAAAATGCGGGCTTTTGCCCGTACCCGCGCCCATACTCGTTTTGCGGGTTTTTACCCTGCCCATTGCAGGTGATTTTTGTGGGTACCCATAGGGCTTGGCCTCAGTTGCCATCCCTAACCTTCATATCCATTGCAGGTCATGTTGATTATTTGATTCACTGCTAGAACTCTTATTTTCATATTACTGTCGTAATACTCGAGGCGTACACTGGTTATGTATATAATTTCATGCACTGTTTATTTTACCTATGATGTTACGTAAATGTATGTATGCATGTATGTGTACGTGAAGTGGTAAATATTCTTGACGTTTTTCGAAAACAAGTTTCACAAGTAAGGAAGGAATATTTTATAAACACTTAAAGTAGAACTAGAGATGTAGTAATGATAAGGGAGAATGAGTGTTGCTTTGAAGATGGCTTGAGGAAAATAAGTAATGATAAGGGAGCAAGGGAGGTTACTAATTATGCTATTAGCCATAAATGTGAGGTGGACATTTATGTGGATGGTGAGGAAAATGTAGGAATTGTTAATGCTGGGAAGGGGAAAAATGTGAGTGCAGCTAGTGATGGACTGAATTCAGGAGGGGGGAAACATGTTAAAAAATATGATGTGTCAAAGAAAGGTGGGAGTAATGGTGAGAGTTCTAGTCAAAGGAAGGTGAACAACAAGTCAATTGGTAGTGGGAAGAAAAAGATTTGTGAGGAACCTGTGATTGATGAGGGGAATGATATTGAGGGTGGTGATGATGAAGAAAGTGAAAATAGTGTGGGTGATATTTGTTTCTCTGACAATGAGGAGGAAAGAATGGAAAATTTTGATGATGGGTTTGACATGCCCACTGTAGTTGAAGTTCAACCTGTATCTGTTGTTAGCCCAGTGGGGATGAGGAGGAAGTCAATTCCTTCAAGAAGACCAATTGGTGGTGGTGGTGTGAGGAAGAAACAACCTTGGAGAAAAAATGCAAGGGGTGTGGGACAAAGCAGTGGAGAAAATGCTGACACAGGGGGTGATGTATCATCATAGGCTCTTGTCATTACAAGAGTTGGACAGGAGTGTGATATGGAGCATGATTATCAGAGTGAAGAGCTGGAAAGTGACTATTGTTCCTCTTGAGATGAGGATGACAGTAGACCAATTAATGTTAGGTTCAAGAAAGAAGAAATGTGTAAGGAGTTCAAGTTCAAGCTAGGGATGGAATTCTCTTCACTAAAGGAGTTCAAAGAGGCTATTTTAGAGCACTCAGTTTTGAATGGGAGAGAGGTATACTTTGAGAAAAATGATAAGTTGAGGGTGAGAGTCAGATGCAAGCAATCATGTGATTGGTTGGCTTTTGTTAGCAAGGTGGGTGGGAGCTCTACCTATAGGTTGAATACTTTAGTCTCAACTCACACATGTGGCAGAGTTTTCAACAATAAAAATGCTAAATCAAAGTGGGTGGCGAAGAAGATGGCAGATAGGTTTAGGTCTGGCCAAGGTGTTAGGTTGGTGGATATAATTTGATGTGAACCTTGAGGTTCTATTTTGAATGGACCTTAGAAAATTCTGAATAAAAATATCACTTTTCTTGACAAGCACTCTTTCTGTTCTTTGCAATATTTTCTTTTTCTTTTCTTTTTCTATATTCTTTTCTTTTTCTTTCTTGATTTTCTAACACCAATTAAAATGAGATAGATGAGTAACAAATAGTAACCTTGTCAAAACGAAATTCACCCTTTGAATACTTGAAGAATAAATCACATATAATTCAAGTAATACGTATAGGAAAAATAGGTTTTGAACAAATAGAAAACGTAGAAGAAATAGAAGAGATAGATGGTGGACATCACACTTTCAAGACTTGAAAGATAAGTCCTTGAAGATACACACACAAAGGTGAAGAACCTTTGATAACATTCACTCTTGACTAGCAAGAAACTTAGAGAAACACTCTCAACGTAAAAGTAATTTTCTGCATAAATATTCTAACCTCTTGCATGCATAAAACATGGCTTTTATAAGAGTTACATGGTAATTCAAGAGTCATGCAACCAGCTAGGGTTTGCACGCTAATAGCTCCCTAAAATTCCCCTTATGCAACTACCGTGCATCCCTAATTACATTACTTAAAATTAAATTAACTCAAGGAATAAAATTGGCTAACTAAACTCAGCTAAACCTAGCTTACTTGGCCGCAAATTACAATCAGTTTCTTTGGCACATGTGGCTGCATTATCCCTTGGAATGTAACCACTAAACATGAAGTAAAGTGGCCATTGAATCAGCCATGAAGTGGACGCATAAAACAGCCCCAAAGAATCAAGTGTGCAATCAATTTTGTAACCTCCATCTCATGAATGTTGGCCACAACTTTGATGGAAATTTACTCAGCAATTTACAACCTTGTTGGCACCTCTTTGATGACTCATTATTCAGCCAAATGAGCACATGTTGGCCGCAACCTTGGACTAGGTTATATGCTTCCATGTAGCTCCAAAAATGGCCAGGTTAAGCCGCTCCTAGCATTCTTCTTCCAACGGCTAGTAGACAAGGTAGTTAATGTAATTAATCCACATTATAACCTTGTCTTGTAACCATCAAAACCATTAACCAAAATTGTTTGTAACTGTACAAACTTTACTGAAAGCAATTAAACTAAATAATTCAGCAAAATAAAGATGAATTGGCCGCCCACATGGCCTCCTCCAAAGCTCTTGAGGGTTCTTCAACTTGTAGTTGCATTAATGGCAACTGTCACTTCATCAATGGCTCCTCCTTCTTCAACTTGAATGAAATTAATGAACTGATCACTTTCATTAATGCTATTGATGTTTTGAAGTTGAGCATCTTTTATGACAAGTTGAAGAGCCTCCTTTGCTTTCCTAGCTTGCGCCCTTGTCATGGGTCCCCCTAGCCTTTTGACTGCTTGACTGATGTCCACATCACGCCCCCCTTCTTGAAAAGGATTTGTCCTCAAATCTGAAGGGTCCTCACCTACATCAAAAAGAGTTAAGTCAGAAACATTAAAGGCAACACTGACATTATACTCACCAGGTAAATCAATTTTGTAGGCGTTATTATTGATCCTTTCAAGCACTTGGAAAGGTCCACCTCCCCTAGGTAAGAGCTTTTACTTTCTTTGCTCAGGGAACCTCTCTTTCCTCATGTGTACCCACACCCAATCTCCAGGTTGGAACACCACTTTCTTCCTTCCCTTGTTGGCTTGCTTGGCATAACTCTCATTTTTCTTTTCAATTTGAGTTTTAACTTTCTCATGCATCTTCTTGACAAAATCAGCCTTAGCCTGTGCTTCTTTATGCTTAAACACAGAAATGTTAGGCAAAGGTAATATATCAAGAGGAGTTAAAGGGTTAAATCCATAAACTACCTCAAAAGGTGAACAATTGGTAGTACTATGAACAGCCCTATTATAAGCAAATTCAACATGAGGCAAACAATCCTCCCAAGAATTAATATTTTTGTTCAAAATGGTCCTAAGAAAAGTACCTAGTGTCCTATTAACTACTTCTGTTTGACCATTAGTTTGAGGATGGCAAGTAGTAGAAAATAATAACTTGGTTCCAAGCTTTCCCCACAAAGTTCTCCAAAAATGACCCAAAAATTTTGAGTCCCTATCACTCACTATGCTCCTTGGCATTCCATGCAACCTGACTATTTCCTTAAAAAATAAATCTGCTACATGGAAAGCATCATCCACTTTCTTGCAAAGTATGAAGTGAGCCATTTTTAAAAACCTTTCAACCACAACAAAAACAGAGTCTTTTCCATTCTTTGTTCTTGGGAGTCCCAAAACAAAGTCCATGGAAATATCAGTCCAAGGAAATTCAGGAACAGGTAAAGGAGTATATAAACCATGAGGTTTAACCTTAGACTTAGCCTTTTTGCAAACAATACATTGGTCACACATTTTATGAACATCACGTTTCCTATTAGGCCAAAAAAATTATCTTGCAAAATTTCTTAAGTCTTTTGCACTCCAAAATGTCCCATTAATCCCCCTTCATGTGACTCCCTCACAAGCTTTTCTCTTATTGAACTTTTAGGCACACATAATTTATTTCCTTTAAACAAAAAATCATTATGCCTAAAAAATCCATTTTCTGATTTTTTTATACATGCCACATATAAATCAGCAAAATCTATATCATCACAATACATGCTTTTAAAAGATTCAAGTCCATACAATTTAGCTTCAAGCATAGCAAGCAAGACATGTCTCCTAGAAAGAGCATCAGCAACTATATTTCCTTTTCCTTTTTTATGCTTTATGACGTATGGAAATTGTTCCAAAAATTCAACCCATTTAGCATGCCTTTTATTTAATTTTCCTTGGCCTTTTAAATACTTCAAAGATTCATGATCACTATGAATTACAAATTCTTTAGGAAGTAAATAATGTTGCCAAGTCTTAAGAGCCCTTACCAAAGCATATAATTCCTTATCATAGGTAGAATAATTAAGTGTTGGTCCACTTAATTTTTCACTAAAATAAGCAATTGGATGTCCCTCTTGCAACAAAACAGCACCAATACCAACATTAGAAGCATCACATTCCAATTCAATAGATTTTGCAAAATTTGGTAAGGCTAAAATAGGCGCATGAGTGAGCCTATCTTTGAGGGCAGCAAAGGATGCCTCTTGTCTCTCCCCCCACTTATATCCCACATTCTTTTTAACAATATCATTTAGGGGTGCAGCCAAGGTGCTAAAATCCTTAACAAATCTTCTATAAAAACTTGCTAAGCCATGAAAACTTCTCACCTCACTCACATTTTTAGGCGTTGGCCATTCTTGGATAGCCTTCACCTTTTCCTCATCCACTTGAACCCCATTGGAGCTCACAACAAAACCCAAGAAAACAACATGGTTGGTACAAAATATGCATTTTTCAAGGTTGGCATACAGATTTTCTTTTCTAAGCACATCCAAAACAGATTTTAAATGTTCAACATGCATATCCAAAGAAGTGCTATAGATAAGTATGTCATCAAAATACACAACCACAAATTTTCCAATAAATTCCCTCAAAACATGGTTCATCAATCTCATAAACGTACTAGGAGCATTTGTTAACCCAAATGGCATAACCATCCATTCATACAACCCATATTTAGTTTTAAAGGCTGTTTTCCACTCATCCCCCTCCCTAATACGTATTTGATTATAACCACTTTTAAGATCAATTTTGGTAAAAATGCATGCACCATAAAGTTCATCAAGTAAATCATCTAACCTGGGAATAGGATGACGATACTTGATAGTGATGTTGTTGATTGCCCTACAATCTGAGCACATTCTCCAAGTTCCATCTTTTTTTGGTACCAGAATGACTGGTACCGCGCAAGGACTCATGTTATCCCTCACCCATCCTTTGCTAATGAGCCCATTCACCTGCCTCTCAATCTCTTTGGTCTCTTAAGGATTACTCCTATAGGCTGGCCGATTTGGCAATGAAGCTCCAGGAATGAGGTCTATGTGGTGCTCAATTCCTCTCATGGGTGGTAAGCCATCAGGAACATTTTCTGGAAAGACATCCTCATATTCCTGTAAAAGAGATTTAACTACAGAAGGCAATTCAAATTTATCAAATTGGTTAGCAGTTAAAAGAAAGTTTGTGTCAAACAACAAGTAAAGAGGTTGTCTTGTACATAAAACTCTCCTCACTTCTCTTTTTTTTGCTAAACAATTCGGTTTACCCTCTTGTATTTCACTCTTTTTCTGTTGGTTCTCTTCTTTTGCAAGTGTTTCACTCAACCTCTCTTGGGCAATCTTTTCTCTCAATTTATTTTGATCCTCACTAACCTTTCTAGGTGTCAATGGTTTCAAAACAATTTTTTTATCTTGGTACATGAAAGAAATTTTATTGGTAAAGCCATCTTGGATAGCTTTAGTGTCAAATTGCCACGGCCTCCCAAGGATAATATGGCTTGCCTCCATAGGTACCACGTCACAAGTCACCTTGTCTTGATATTTTCCAATAGAAAGTGGAATTTCAGGTTGCCTCTTCACATGCACTTCATCACCTTCACTAAGCCATTGAAGCTTATATGGCCTAGGATGAGGCGTTGTATCCAAGATCATCTTGTTCACCAATCTGGAACTAACCACATTAATGCAGCTACCACCATCAATAATCACCAAACAAATCTTACCATTGATTGAACATCAAGTGTGAAAGATGTTCTCCCTTTGGCTCTCCTCCTTGCCCACGGTTTGGCTTCCTAGAAGTTTTTTAATCATGTAGACTTCTTCCACATCAGCACCTGTATCATCATCACTGGGCTCTCTCTCATCCTCTGATTCACTTGTGTATTCACCATTGTTCTTAAGAAGAATGGTCTTCTTAGTAGGATACTCATAGGCATAGTGCCCTCTTCCTTGGCACCTGAAACAAGTCACCTCCCTTCCTTTCTTTGCACCCTGTTCAACATTTTTATTAGTGGATTTACCTTGAGGTCTAGGCGCTGCATGGCTTGAGGATTCAGCCACCTCCTTTTTAATTCTGTCCTTCCAATTTGCAGGCAAATTAGTAGAACTTCTCCTGGCAGCTCCTTTTCTTTTTAATTATTGCTCCACTTGAAGAGCCTTGTGTAACAAGTCCTCCATTTCCACATATTCCTGTAACTCAACAATGTCCCTAATGTTACTGCTCAAACCATTAAGAAAACGTACCATAGTAATTTTAGGGTCCTCTTCTATATTGGCTTGAATTTGCAGCATCTCCATCTCCTTATAATACTCCTCCACTCCTTTACTGCCTTGAGTCAGTTTCTGTAATTTCAGCTTCAAGTCACGTTGGAAACTAGAGGGAACATATCGTTTCCTCATAATCCTCTTCATCTCATCCCAAGTCTCCACCATAGGTTCTCCATTTCTGAATCTTTCTTTCTGTAACTTATTCCACCAAACAAGTGCATAGTCAGAAAATTCAGTTGCAGCAAGCTTTACCTTTTGCGCCTCTGTATAAGTGTTACACGCAAAAAGATGCTCAATTTTGAGTTCCCACTCCAAGTAGGCTTCTGGATCACTGCGACCTCTGAAGGAAGGAATAGTCAGCTTGACACCTTGTATTTTTCCTTCATTTCTTGGTGGTCTTTCTTCCTCTGCATCAGGTGTTGGTTTGATTTCCAACTCATCCAACCTAGCATGCAACTCATCATGATGTTGCTTCATCAGTCTCTCTAATTCTGAATAGAGAGCAGCAATTTGTGTTTGAAGGTCACGATTTTCAACTTTCCTTTCTGCCATGACAAAGAACAAGAAACAAACGTAACAAAGAAAAATAAGGTTAACTGTTTAGAAACCTCACCACACTCGTGTTTGCACACAAAATTTGGCTTTTTCTATAACGTAACTCTCTTGCCTTTTTCCACTCTATTTCTCTTGAATTTATTACCACACCAATGAGGAAAATGAATCAAATAATTCTTCACCTGCGTGTAGTCAGAAAAAAATAATGAAACAAGAAAAGCTAAGAAGAAAATTAGTATTTGTTAGGAAAAGAATTCAGAAAAATTATAATAACCGGAGCTCTGATGACCAAATGATGTGAACCTTGAGGTTCTATTTTGAATGGACCTTAGAAAATTCTGAATAAAAATATCACTTTTCTTGACAAGCACTCTTTCTGTTCTTTGCAATATTTTCTTTTTCTTTTCTTTTGCTATATTCTTTTCTTTTTCTTTCTTGATTTTCTAACACCAATTAAAATGAGATAGATGAGTAAAAAATAGTAACCTTGTCAAAACGAAATTCACCCTTTGAAAACTTGAAGAATAAATCACATATAATTCAAGTAATACGTACAGGAAAAATAGGTTTTGAACAAATAGAAAACGTAGAAGAAATAGAAGAGATAGATGGTGGACGTCACACTTTCAAGACTTGAAAGATAAGTCCTTGAAGATACACATACAAAGGTGAAGAACCTTTGATAATCTTCACTCTTGACTAGCAAGAAACTTAGAGAAACACTCTCAAAGTAAAAGTAATTTTCTGCATAAATATTCTAACCTCTTGCATGCATAAAGCATGGCTTTTATAAGAGTTACAAGGTAATTCAAGAGTCATGCAACCTTCTAGGGTTAGCACGCTAATACCTCCCTAAAATGCCCCTTATGCAACTACCATGCATCCCTAATTACATTACTTAAAATTAAATTAACTCAAGGAATAAAATTGGCTAACTAATTTCGGGTAAACCTAGCTTACTTGGCCGCAAATTACAATCAGTTTCTTTGGCACATGTGGCTGCATTATCCCTTGGAATGTAACCACTAAACATGAAGTAAAGTGGCCATTGGATCAGCCATGAAGTGGCCGCATAAAATAGCCCCAAAGAATCAAGTGTGCAATCAATTTTGTAACCTCCATCTCATGAATGTTGGCCGCAACTTTGATGGAAATTTACTCAGCCATTTACAACCTTGTTGGAACCTCTTTGATGACTCATTATTCAGCCAAATGAGCACATGTTGGCCGCAACCTTGGACTAGGTTATATGCTTCCATGTAGCTCCAAAAATGGCCAGGTTCAACCGCACCTAGCATTCTTCTTCCAACGGCTAGTAGACAAGGTAGTTAATGTAATTAATCCACATTATAACCTTGTCTTGTAACCATCAAAACCATTAACCAAAATTGTTTGTAACTGTCCAAACTTTATTGAAAGCAATTAAACTAAATAATTCAGCAAAATAAAGATGAATTGGCCGCCCACATGGCCTCCTCCAAAGCTCTTGATGGTTCTTCAACTTGTAGTTGCATTAATGGCAACTGTCACTTAATCAATGGCTCCTCCTTCTTAAACTTGAATGCAATTAATGAACTGATCACTTTCATTAATGCTCTTGATGTTTTGAAGTTGAGCATCTTTTATGACAAGTTGTAGAGCCTCCTTTGCTTTCCTAGCCTGCGCCTTTGTCATGGGTCCCCCTAGCCTTTTGACTGCTTGATTGATGTCCACATCATAATTGGAGACATAAGGACTGGTTATGCAACTGGGATATATGTTTTTGTTGCATGGAAAGCTAAGAAGTTGGCAAAGGAGTTAGTTGATGGAGATGCTGCCAAGCAATATAGCTTATTGTGGTCATATAGTGAGGAGTTAAGGCGTGCTTGCAGTAGAAACACATGCAAACTGTCTTTGGAAAGGCCTGAGCCAACACTTTTACCTAAATTTGGGAGCTTCTACATGTGTCTAGAAGGTTGTAAAATAGGATTTGTCAAAGGTTGCAGGCCATTCATTGGTGTTGATGGCTGCCATTTAAATACAAAGTACAAGGGGCAGCTTCTTATTGCTGTAGGGAGGGACCCCAATGATCAATACTTTCCACTAGCCTTTGCTGTTGTGGAAAATGAAACAAAAGAGAGTTGGAGATGGTTTCTCACTCTTCTATTGGAGGATATTGGTGATGTAACATCTAATAGATGGGTGTTTATCTCTGATCAGCAAAAGGTAATACACCACTACTTGTTAAGTTTACATTTTATGTAACTTCAATTATTTACATAAGCTTACATTTTATGTAACTTCTATTTTTATTTTTTTTTGCCTGACAAGGTTTAATTCCCACCTTTGAAGAAATGTTAGGGGGGTTGAACATAGGTTCTGTTTAAGGCATTTATATGCAAACTTCAAGAAAAAATTTGCTGGTGGGCCTTTGTTGAGGGACTTGATGCTGGGAGCTGCCAAGTCCACATACTTTGAAGCTTGGGTCCAGAAGATGGATGAGATAAAACAAATTGACAAGAAGGCTTATGAATGGCTATTGGCTATCCCAACCAGAAATTGGTGTAAGCATTCCTTCTCCTTTTATCCCCGTTGTGATGTGCTAATGAACAACATATGTGAGTCATTTAATAGCACTATATTGGCTGCTAGGGATAAACCTATTATAACTTGCATGGAGTGGATTAGAACTTACATTATGACTAGGTTTGCAACTCTTAAGGAGAAGCTTGCAAAGTACCCTGGTGAGGTATTACCTAAACCTAGGAAGTGGTTGGATAGAGAGGTACAACACTCTACTAACTGGTTTCCCACATGCCCTGGTGGTTCTAAGTTTGAAATCACACACAGCATGGCACCACAAAAATTTGTTGTTGATTTGAGTAAACAGTCTTGCACATGCAATTTCTGGGAGTTGGTAGGAATACCCTGTAGGAATGTTGTGAGTGCAATTAGCTATAACCGTGAAAAACCTGAAAATTATGTTCATAGATACTACAAGAGAGAGGCCTATGAGTTGTGCTATGGCCAAACTATCTCACCTATAAATGGAGAAGATATGTGGCCCAAGGTGAATCTATCCCCAATCTTGCCTCCTACATACAAACCCGGTCCTAGAAGGCCAAAGAAGTTGAGAAGGAGAGAACCTGATGAGGACCCCAATCCCACTAAGTTGAAGAGGTCACACACCAAGTATGCTTGTGGTTACTGCCACCAATATGGCCATAACACAAGAAAATGCCCTTTGAGACCCGTACTTGTGGAACCTACTCCTCTAAATGAAAAACAACCCCAAAATGGATCAGAGGCTGCTCAGGATGCTGCCCAGAATGCTACTAAAGTTACCCAGGATGTTGTTCATAATGTTGCTGAAGTTGCTCAGAATGATGTTCAGACTGCCGTTAATCAAGCTACTCAGTCCACTGGAACCAAGGTGATTCTTTTTTTCCTTTCTTAGTAATTTCCATCAAATTACTTGACACATGTTAACAACATAATAACTATTTTCCATCAGGTTAAGGGTAAGGGATAAGTGGCCCAAGCTGTTCCAAGAAAAGGTAGGCCCCCTGCACACAGGAAAAATAAATCTTCAACAACAAAAGGAGAGTCAAGTAATGCTTGTAACGTCCTAATTTCTCAATTCAAGAATAATGTCCATTGGAAACATTATTTCGAATTGCTGCAATTATTTTGCGCATTTCGTGTATCAACACACAAATCACGCAACGCTTAAGCAATCCAACGTTTGCTTAGGTTTCCACAAAATCATACATCATTATTTTCCATATCAATTCCTTATTGAGAACCTAAGGGATGGACCTACACTTTGAGTGTATGGCTCGTAAAACTCCTACCGGAAATCCGGCAGAGTTTCCCCTGAAAATTGGACATTTCCCAATTTTGCAACTTAGCCTGAAACTCAGAAAAATACCAGTACAGTTTATATTATCACTATATAGTAACAAACTACAGTAAGGCCTCCATGGCCAAACCAAAATCAATACATTAATACATCAATAATCTTCAATTCACAATTACAATCCTTGGCATTTATTTCAATTGGGTTCTCTACTCTTCCACCATCAACATGTACAAAAACCTGCACAACTGAAAGTAATTCCCACAACGTGGGATGAGACTACGTCCCAGTGAGTGAGGTAACAGTGTGTGCGGTGTGGGGAGGCAAAGCACAAGATATAAAGCAATATAACATCACTTGAAAAATTAAGAGAAACATTCAAAATGACAATTAGGGACATGTAATGTTAGTCATCCCATGACAATCATAATGCAAGGTCAGTCATGAAGTGTTTTACCCAACACCCAAGGGGATTTTCCACTTATCTGTGAGGTTAGACTGAGCTCAGACTAACAGAGATCGTCGTCCCTGAAGGCCATAAGACCTTAACCCATTAACTGTGATAGATTCAAACATGAATTTATTTCTTTTAACATGAGTCCATGGACCGAAGACAGAGTCTTGAAGCGTGAGTCCATGGACCAAAATCTTGCTTAATTAACATGAGTCCAAGGACCGGAGACAGAGTCTCAAAAACATGAGTCCAAGGACCAAAACATGATTATTTACATGAGGTCTAAAGACCCAAAACATTTCCTTTTCCATTTTCATGAGATCAAAGACCCAAAATATTTTCCATGAACATGGTGGGGGTTAGGAACATGAACAAACCTTCATTCAATGTATAAACATGATAATAAGCATGAACAAAAGCAATTATAGGCACAATCAACATCCCATACCTCCAATTTCATGAAACCCCCAAATCCTCTAACCTAGGGTTTGAGCCAAAATCATACATTCATATAAACTAACAATCAACCCTAGATTTTGCATAATCTAAACATAATCATCAATAATAGAAAGGGGAGGAAGAATGGGGAACATGCATAAGAGAAAAACCAAGAGAAAGTGAGTGAGACCACACTCACCTCAAATGGAGAACCAAGGAGGAGGAGAAATGGAGGAATGGAGGTGAAAGAGAAGGATGGAGATGATCCCAAGCCCTTCAAAGGTGATGAAATCCTCAAGTTTAACATTATACAAGTTCCCTGATTAAAAGCCCTAAATCAATTTCTCCACATAGACCCTAGTTTCATGTTCCTATGCATAACCATGTCAAAATCACATATACATCCACCAAATCATTAAGGAATACAATAAGTCGCCAAGAGAAACATGCCTTAGAAACCATTCATAAGAAATCACAAAGTTCCCAATTTATAGCAAATCTCAAACCCTAATCTAGAAATCCCTAACCATTAGCTCTAATCGATTTCCAATACAAAACTCAATCGGTATAAATCATCAACAATCACAAGTAATAGCAAGAAAGAGGAGAGGAAGAGGTGGGAGCATGTAGGAAAATCACCCAAGAATAAAAGTGAGGTGTGTGGCTTTACTCACCTTGAAGGAAGAACAAAGAAGAGAAAAATGGTGGAAGGGAAGATGGAATCAAGCCTTGGAAGAGGAAGATTTCTTCAATCATGCCCTCTCTCTAACTCTCCCTCACTCCATCTCGCAAACCCTAAAACTTCTCTCTAATGCTCTTAGAAGAAAGGAAGAACGAATGGAACGAAATGAGGGAAGGATGAACTAAGGGGATATATCCCGTAAGTGTGCTGATGTTAACCTTGAGGTTCTATTTTTCATGGAACTTAGAAATTTCTGAATAAGACAACCACTTCCCTTTTAATATTTTCTTTCTATTTTCAATATTCTCTTTTCTTTTCTTTTGTACTATTCTTTTCTTTTTCTTTTCTTTTCTGCGAGTACTCAAATAAAATAAAATAGATGATATAAGAAAGATGATAACCAAGTAGTAACCTTGCCAAAAAAATATTCAACCTTAGAAAAACTTGATAAATAAATCACTTATAAACCAAGTAAGACGTATAGGAAAAATATAGGTTTTGAAAACAAAATAAATTGTAAAAGAAGAAGAAGAAATAGGGTTGGACGTCACACTTTCAAGGCTTGAAAGATAAGTCCTTGATGATACACACACAAAGGAAGGATCCTTTGATAATCTTCACTCTTGACTAGCAAGAAACTTAGAGAAACACTCTCAAAGTAAGGATAATTTTTCTGCATAAACATTCTAACCTTTCTTGCATGCATGAAGCATGTATTTATAGAGTTTACAAGGTGAATTAGGGTTATGCATTCAGCTGCATGTTCACGCCCCAAATCTCCCAAAAATACCCCTTACACATTTCCCATGCAACCCTAATACATTACTAGGAAATAACTAAATTAAAGAGACAAAATTAGCTAATAAAACTCAACCTAAGTGAGCTTGTGTGGCCGCATTTTCCCAACCAGAATTTTGGCACATGTGGCTGTAATAAACCTTAGGAAATAACCACCAAACATGAAGTAAAGAGGCTATTCATGCAGCAATAAAATGGCCGCACAAAACAACAACCATTCATCAAGTTCCCATTCATTTTGTAACCTCCCTCTTCATGACTTGGCCGCCACTTTAATAGCCCTTCATTCCCCAATTTATAACCTTGTTGGCCCCTTCTTGATGACTTATAACTCAGCCAATTTTAGCACATGTTGGCCGCAAACTTGGACTAGGTGAGAGGTTCCCATGTGGCTCCAAATAAGACTAGGTTCATCCGCACAAACAAGCCTACTCCAACGGCTAGTAGACAAGGCTTTCAATGTATTTTAATAACATTACAACCTTGTCTTGTAACCATAAAAACAATAACTCAAATGTCTTGTAACTTCCTATTCTTTATTGAAAGCAAATAAATCTAATAATTTCAGCAAAATAAAGGAGAGTGGCCGCCCACAATTGCCACATGTGGCCGCCCACAATGCCACATCATTTGCCTTGAAGGTACTTCAACTGGTAGTTGCATTAAATGCAACTGTTTCTTCATCAATGGCTCCATCCTCTTCAACCTGAGTGCAATTAATGAACTGAAGACATTCATTAATGTTTTGTATACTTTGAGATTGGACTTCCTTGATGACAAGTTGTAGTGCCTCCTTAGCCTTCCTAGCCTGCGCCCTTGTCATGGGCCCACCTAATTTGTTGACTGCTTGATTGATGTCCACATCACGCCCCCCTTCTTGAAAAGGATTTGTCCTCAAATCTGAAGGGTCCTCACCTGCATCAAAATGAGTTAAATCAGCAACATTAAAGGTTGCACTAACATTATACTCACCAGGCAAGTCTATTTTGTAGGCGTTATCATTGATCCTTTCAAGCACTTGGAAAGGCCCATCTCCCCTTGGCTGAAGCTTTGACTTCCTCTGTTCTGGAAACCTTTCTTTTCTCATGTGTATCCATACCCAATCCCCTGGTTGGAACACCATTTTCTTCCGTCCTTTGTTTGCTTGCTTGGCATAGCTCTCATTTTTCTTTTTAATTTGAGCCTTAACCTTCTCATGCATTTTCTTGACAAATTCAGCCTTAGCCTGCGCTTCCTTATGCTTAAACACATAAATATTAGGCAAAGGTAATATATCAAGAGGAGTTAAAGGGTTAAATCCATATACTACCTCAAAAGGTCAGCAATTGGTAGTACTATGAACAGCCCTATTATAAGCAAATTCAACATGAGGCAAACAATCCTCCCAAGAATTAATGTTTTTGTTCAAAATGGTCCTAAGCAAGGTACCTAGTGTCCTATTAACTACTTCTGTTTGACCATCAGTTTGAGGATGGCAAGTAGTAGAAAATAACAACTTAGTTCCAAGTTTTCCCCACAAGGTCTTCCAAAAATGACTTGGAAATTTCGAGTCCCTATCACTCATTATGCTTCTTGGTATTCCATGCAACCTGACTATTTCTTTGAAAAATAAATCTGCTACATGACAAACATCATCCACTTTCTTGCAAGGTATGAAGTGAGCCATTTTTGAAAACCTGTGAACCACAACAAAAACAGAGTCTTTTCCATTCTTTGTTCTTGGAAGTCCCAAGACAAAGTCCATGGAAATATCAGTCCAAGGAAAATCAGGAACATGTAAAGGAATATATAAACCATGAGGTTTAACCTCAGACTTAGCCTTTTTGCAAACAATACATTGGTCACATAATTTATGAACATCACGTTTCATATTAGGCCAATAAAAATTATCTTGCAAAATTTCCAAAGTCTTTTGCACTCCAAAATGTCCCATTAGTCCCCCTTCATGTGACTCCCTCACAAGCATTTCTCTTATGGAACTTTTAGGCACACATAATTTATTTCCTTTAAACAAAAAATCATTATGCCTAAAAAATCCATTTTCTAATTTTTTTATACATGCCACATATAAATCAGCAAAATCCATATCATCACAATACATGCTTTTCAAAGATTCAAGTCCATACAATTTAGCTTCAAGTATAGCAAGCAAGACATGTCTCCTAGAAAGAGCATCAGCAACTATATTTCCTTTTCCTTTTTTATGCTTTATGACGTATGGAAATTGTTCCAAAAATTCAACCCATTTAGCATGCCTTTTATTTAATTTTCCTTGGCCTTTTAAATACTTCAAAGATTCATGATCACTATGAATTACAAATTCTTTTGGAAGTAAATAATGTTGCCAAGTCTTAAGAGCCCTTACGAAAGCATATAATTTCTTATCATAAGTAGAATAATTAAGTGTTGGTCCACTTAATTTTTCACTAAAATAAGCAATTGGATGCCCCTCTTGCAACAAAACAACACCAATACCAACATTAGAAGCATCACATTCCAACTCAAAAGATTTTTCAAAATTTGGTAAGGCTAAAATAGGCGCATGTGTGAGCCTATCTTTGAGGGCAGCAAAGGCCGCCTCTTGCTTCTCCCCCACTTATATCCCACATTCTTTTTAACAATATCATTTAGGGGTGCAGCCAAGGTGCTAAAATCCTTAACAAATCTTCTATAAAAACTTGCTAAGCCATGAAAACTTCTCACCTCATTCACATTTTTAGGCGTTGGCCATTCTTGAATAGCCTTCACCTTTTCCTCATCCACATGAAC
Organism: Sesbania bispinosa; assembly: GCA_026901365.1. Lineage (NCBI taxonomy): Eukaryota > Viridiplantae > Streptophyta > Magnoliopsida > Fabales > Fabaceae > Sesbania > Sesbania bispinosa. The sequence goes on from QLOH01000033.1 coordinate 753,253, forward strand.
TCCCTTAGAGCTCACAACAAATCCCAAGAAAACAACATGGTTGGTACAAAATATGCATTTTTCTATGTTGGCATACAAATTTTCTTTTCTAAGCACATCCAAAACAGATTTTAAGTGATTAACATGCATATCCAAAGAAGTGCTATAGATAAGAATATCATTAAAATAAACCACCACAAATTTTCCAATAAATTCCCTCAAGACATGGTTCATCAATCTCATAAACGTACTAGGAGCATTAGTTAAACCAAAGGGCATAACCAACCATTCATACAACCCATATTTAGTTTTAAAGGTTGTTTTCCATTCATCCCCCTTCCTTATACGTATTTGATTGTAACCACTTTTAAGATCAATTTTGGAAAAAATGCAAGCTCCATGAAGTTCATCAAGTAAGTCATCTAACCTGGGAATAGGATGACGATACTTGATTATGATGTTGTTGACTGCCCTACAATCTGAGCACATTCTCCAAGTTCCATCTTTTTTTGGTACCAGAATGACTGGTACTGCGCATGGACTCATACTTTTCCTCACCCATCCTTCGCTTATGAGCTCATTCACTTGCCTCTAAATTTCTTTGGTCTCTTGAGGATTACTCCTATAAGCTGGCCGATTTGGCAATGAGGCTCCAGGAATGAGGTCTATATGGTGCTCAATTCCTCTTAAGGGAGGTAAACCATCAGGAACATTCTCTGGAAAGACGTCCTCATATTCCTGCAAAAGAGATTTAACTACAGAAGGCAAGTCAAATTTGTCAAATTGGTTAGCAGTTAAAAGAAAAGTTGTATCGAACAATAAGTAAAGAGGTTGTCTTGTACATAACACTCTCCTCACTTCTCTTTCTTTTGCTAAACACAATTGTTTGCCCTCAAGTGTTTCACTCTTTTTCTTTTGGCTCTCTTCTTTTTCAAGTGTTTCACTCAATCTCTCTTGAGCAATCTTTTCTCTCAACTTATTTTGATCCTCACTAACCTCTCTAGGTGTCAATGGTCTCAAAACAATTTTTTTATCTTGGTACATGAAAGAAATTTTATTGGTATAGCCATCATGGATAGCTTTAGTGTCAAACTGCCACGGCCTCCCAAGAAGTATGTGGCTGGCCTCCATGGGTACCACATCACAAAGCACCTTGTCTTGATATTTTCCTTTTGAAAAGGGAATCTCAGCTTGTCTGCGCACATGCACTTCATCTCCCTCACTAAGCCATTGGAGTTTGTATGACCTAGGATGAGGCTGTGTATCCAATCCCATCTTACTCACCAATCTGGAACTAACAACATTAGTGCAGCTACCACCATCAATAATCACCAAGCAAATCTTACCATTGATTGAACATCGAGTGTGAAAGATGTTCTCCTTTTGGTTTTCCTCCTTGCCCACGGTTTGGCTTCCTAGAAGTCGTCTAATCATGTAGACTTCTCCCACATCAGCACGTGTACCATCATCACTGGGCTCCTCCCTTTCATCCTCTGATTCGCTTGTGTATTCACCATAGTGCCCTCTTCCTTGGCACCTGAAACAAGTCACATCCCTTCCTTTCTTTGCACCCTGTTCAACATTTTTATTAGTGGATTTACCTTGAGGACTAGGCGTTGCATGGCTTGAGGATTCAGCCACCTCCTTTTTAATTTTGTCCTTCCAATTTGCGGGCAAATTAGTAGAACTTCTCCTGGCAGCTCCTTTTCTTTTTAATTGTTGCTCCACTTGAAGAGCCTTATGTAACAAGTCCTCCATTTCCACATACTCCTGTAACTCAATAATGTCTCTAATGTCACTGCTCAAACCATTAAGAAAATGTACCATAGTAATTTCAGGATCCTCTTCTATGTTGGCTTGAATTTGTAGTATCTCCATCTCCTTATAGTACTCCTCCACTCCTTTACTGCCTTGAGTCAATTTCTGTAATCTTAGCTTCAAGTCACGTTGGAAACTGGAGGGAACATATCGTTTCCTCATAATCCTCTTCATCTCAGCCCAAGTTTCCACCATTGGCTCCTCATCTCTGCGCCTCTCCCTTTGTAATTTGTTCCACCAAATGAGAGCATAGTCAGAAAACTTAGTAGTAGCAAGTTTTACCTTTTGCGCCTCTGTGTAGGTGTTACAGGCAAAGACATGCTCAAATTTGAGTTCCCACTCCAAATAGGCTTCTGGATCACTACGACCTTTGAAAGGTGGTATAGTTAGCTTGACCCCTTGTATTTTCCCTTCATCTCTTGGTGGTCTTTCTTCCTCGTCGGCTGGTTTCTCCAATTCATCCAACCTGTTATGCAACTCATCATATTGCTCCTTCATCATCTTCTCCAAACGTTGAGAAAGTGCTGCAATCTGTAGCTGAAGATCACGATTCTCCACTGGTCTTTCTGCCATAGTAAAGAACAAGAACAAACGTAACAGAAAAAATAAAGGTTAACTGTTTAGAAACCTCACCACACTCGTGTTTGCACACAAAATTTGGCTTTTTCTATAACGTAACTCTCTTGCCTTTTTCCACTCTATTTCTCTTGAATTTCTTACCACACCAATGAGGAGAAAAATCAAATAATTCACCCACTTGCGTGTAGTCAAGAAAAATATAATAATAAAACAAGAAAAGCTAAGAAGAAATAGAATTTGTTAGAAGAAATAAGAAGAAATGATTTCAGAAGAATTTCTAATAACCGGAGCTCTGATGACCAAATGATGTGAACCTTGAGGTTCTATTTTTCATGGACCTTAGAAATTTCTGAATAAGACAACCACTTCCCTTCTAATATTTTCTTTCTATTTTCAATATTCTCTTTTCTTTTCTTTTGTACTATTCTTTTCTTTTTCTTTTCTTTTCTGTGAGTATTCAAATAAAATAAAATAGATGATATAAGAAAGATGATAACTGAGTAGTAACCTTGCCAAAACAATATTCAACCTTAGAAAAACTTGATAAATAAATCACTTATAAACCAAGTAAGACGTATAGGAAAATTATAGGTTTTGAAAACAAAATAAATCGTAGAAGAAGAAGAAGAAATAGGGTTGGACGTCACACTTTTTAGTCCTTGAAGATACACACACAAAGGAAGGATCCCTTGATAATCTTCACTCTTGACTAGCAAGAAACTTAGAGAAACACTCTCAAAGTAAGGATAATTTTTCTGCATAAACATTCTAACCTTTCTTGCATGCATGAAGCATGTATTTATAGAGTTTACAAGGTGAATTAGGGTTATGCATTCAGCTGCATGTTCACACCCCAAATCTCCCAAAAATACCCCTTACACACTTCCCATGCAACCCTAATACATTACTAGGAAATAACTAAATTAAAGAGACAAAATTAGCTAATAAAACTCAACCTAAGTGTGCTTGTGTGGCCGCATTTTCCCAACCAGAATTTTGGCACATGTGGCTGCAATAAAACTTAGGAAATAACCACCAAACATGAAGTAAAGAGGCTATTCATGTAGCAATAAAAATGTCGCACATAACAGCCACCATTCATCAAGTTCCCATTCATTTTGTAACCTCCCTCTTCATGACTTGGCCGCCACTTTAATAGCCCTTCATTCTCCAATTTATAACCTTGTTGGCCCCTTCTTGATGACTTATAACTCAGCCAATTTTAGCACATGTTGGCCGCAAACTTGGACTAGGTGAGAGGTTCCCATGTGGCTCCAAATAAGACTAGGTTCATGCGCACAAACAAGCCTACTCCAACGGCTAGTAGACAAGGCTTTCAATGTATTTTAATAACATTACAACCTTGTCTTGTAACCATAAAAACAATAACTCAAATGTCTTGTAACTTCCTATTCTTTATTGAAAGCAAATAAATCTAATAATTTCAGCAAAATAAAGGAGAGTGGCCGCCCACAATTACCACATGTGGCCGCCCACAATGCCACATCATTTGCCTTGAAGGTACTTCAACTGGTAGTTGCATTAAATGCAACTGTTTCTCATCAATGGCTCCATCCTCTTCAACCTGAGTGCAATTAATGAAATGAAGACTTTCATTAATATTTTGTATACTTTGAGATTGGACTTCCTTGATGACAAGTTGTAGTGCCTCCTTAGCCTTTCTAGCCTGCGCCCTTTTCATGGGCCAACCTAATTTGTTGACTGCTTGACTGATGTCCACATCATGTGCACTGCAGCCCACTTAAAGGGAGCTGCAACCCACTTGAAGGGCGTTGTAGCGCATCTCATAATATAGGCAAGGGGTGTTAGCGCACAAGGAAGGGAGAGGAGTGCGTTGCAGCCCACTTAAAGGGCGCTGCAGCCTCCTTAAGGGCGCTGAAGCCCACTTCACAGGGTCTAAAAGCATGCGCTGTAGCGCACCTAATGTGCGCTGAAGCCCCCAGGGTATGCTGCAGCCCCCAAAGTGTGCTGCAGCCCCCAAGGTGTGCTGAAGCGCGCAAGCCACTATGACCACTGAATCAAGTGTGCTGAAGCCTCCGGAGCGTGCTGAAGCCTCCACAGCGTGCTGAAGCCTCCAGAGCGTGCTGAAGCGCACTCCCTCACAACCAAAACTCCTCTCTTTTTCCACTTAGTTCTCCTTCTAAATTTCCCTTCTAACTTAGTCCTTCTTCTCCTGATCGAATATATAACTTAAGACTTTCACTATGCCCTTTTAGGTCCTAATCTTGGGATGTTACAATTCTACCCCCTTAAATAAATTTTGTCCTCAAAATTTGCTCCGATTATCCTAATGCAGGGTCACACTCCTATTCTTATCTATGTTTGTGTACTTGGAATTTTCCCCAACTTTTCTTTCAATCACTAATACCTCTATTCCTCAAGGTGGCTCGAAGGCTCTAATGGTTGGTTGATCTCCCAATCTCGACTCTTCTACCTTCTATTCCAATTCCGGTCCCTATTACTCCCTTGAATCCTGTTCTAGGTCTGACTAGCTGGCTCACTGTCCTAACCTCTATTTTCTCCTCTCACCTCTAAATTTAAGTTCCTAACCTGACTCTCTTAACTCACTCACGGCGTCTGGATCACCTAAAAGTACACCCTTATGGTTCCTTAACTTTAAGTACTACTCCCGCTGACGTTGTGTGGTCTTATAACTGTTCCTGAACTTCAAAGGCTCCTAATGATTCCTAACTCTCCCCAAGACTTTCCCATCACGGCTTCTAGATGACTACGGGTTGTACCTAAATAAATTCACTCCTTCCTAATTCTTCCTCTCACCTGGGGGTATCCTAATGTCAAAAAGAGGAATGGGGTAGGCTTCTGTTGCGCACTCTGGTTAAAAGGGTCGGGTTGTGGCCTAACCCCCACACCCTACCTGGAACTGGTACCCTGCCTACCTCTGACCTCCCCATCCTAGGGTAACTCAACGGTTTGGTCAAACAGGCTGCGGATCCCCAAGTCTCCTTCTGTCAGGCTAGCCTCTTAAGGGCTTAGCCCTCTCTAACAACCCTCAAGGGTCAAGTCTACCACATGAAACTACATTGTGACTTCTAAAAGCTAGCTGGTTTGAAACATAATCTTATGAACGACATCGTCTCAACACTAGTTTCTAAAACAACAACTCACAGGTCTCAATTAAAAGAGTATAGAGTTGCAGCCAAGTGGTGCTCCTCTGATACTCCTATGATAAAGAATGGACAAACTTTTGTAGTTCATCCGGGGAAAACTAGTCTCATCATATAGAACACGATAGTTGTAGGTCACCTATCACTCCATCATGTGCACAAACATTGAAAACATAGTTGTCTATCATCCCAACCTAGGAGTCTGAGTACGAATGCTTGCCCTATACAAGGACATCAACAGCTATTGACTAAAGCTGGCAACCGCCGCAATTGAAGGAACATCCAATTGCCTTGGTGGCCAAGGGACACACCTAAGCCTAGAGTAATGGTGGAAACTTCAGAAATAAGAGAAATGGAAGGAGAATGTTCAACACCTAGCAATGGGTTCAGTACACTAAGCTTAACACCAATCCTTATCAAAACAACAACTAAATATTGGTCGTTGACCCTCGTAGGATTTCGATTCTGAGTAACAATTCTAAGTTCCGCAAGATATTCCTCCTCCTATAAGCTCTAAAAATCAGAGTACTACTGCTGAGAAAACAACCGAGAAGAGACCGATGAGTCTAACCTATATACTTAGCTCTATCACCAATACTTAGAGAATGGATCACTACCCGTGCACTAACAACATAGCCCTAAATATATAGATGACAGGAGCGTCTACCCAGGGAAATAGACAACGGTGTACTAAGCACAACCATTAGCTATAAGATTCTTACCCTAAAAGCACATTGACTAAAACAACAAGGAACCCTATCCTTTAGGTCTTAACACCCAAGTCGACCTAAAACTGAAAAGAACGAACCATGAGTGCAACTTTCTAAGTACTGTTGACCATCCAAGTTCCCAAAGTCACCCACTTCCTTTACACTCTTGGGTCTACTCCCTAGCTTAACCGTAACGGATCGAGGGGGTCCTAACTAAGGAATAGTGCCCAACCATAATTCTAACATAGGTTTATAAGCACCTTCCAAAATCGAATCCGATGCTAAAAGGTTGAATTAACCAATGCATCAAAGAAACTAAGCCACACTCCCTACCTCATCTGCGTCCAATTGGAAAGAATACGGGAAGGCTAAAATCTTAATTCTTCTATAAAACCTATTATTGTCCACAAGGTAGAAATTCCCAGTTGATCCTTTGAAAGGGCATACTAATTACCATCAGATCGATAATTGAATAATAGATTGACAAGGTACACTAGATTCCAACTTGGTTCCTAATTTAGGAAATCCTCCAATAATTCATGTAGCAAAAATACACTAAATAGTTAGATGTTTGATCATGCACCTATGAGAACTGAAGTCACCTCTAGTAGTCAATTAGGGATTCTAGGGGTATTAGTCTAATGTCTTAGGGAACGTATGACTAGACTTGCCTCCTGCATACTGAAACCAAAACAAAAGACTTGAAGAGTCTCAGCACCATTAGATTAAAATCGTTGGCCACCTAATGAGATATCTAACCAGGCTTACATAATGACCTAGGCAACCCCTAAGGAGGATAGGATCGGGATAACAACAACAATCAACATTAGCATGCTCTAACCGGAGAAACCAAGAGAGGAAACAAAAAAAATGTGATATTAAAGGCTCTAACTAAATCTCTTCAATTAACTTTGAGATTACATCTATCCCACGGTAAACAACCTAACCCAAGAGTTGAGGTTACCCCGTTCACCTAAGGTGGTAGGTTCCTCTAACCTCCCATGAATTCCACACTTCCCTTATAACCTTTACCTGCCAAAGAATCCTCAATCTTAGAAAATTTCAGTCAACCTCTACATACAAGAAATTCAAGCAATGCCAATAGACAGGCATGTCATGCATGCATTCCAACCAAAACAATCATCATAATTAATCAAACAAGTCACACCCTCAAGGAGCAAACACAAGCAGTCAACACTCTCCTCCCTACTAGGGAGCCTACTCCTCCTGTACCTCCACATTCCCCCTTTTTCTTACACATTCCAAATCCATCTATGCACTATCTCTCAAAGCCTATACTTTACCTATCCTTCTAAATGTGCCTCAGTTCACTAAGAACTAGAATGACATCCTATAAGATTTTAAGGTTAAGGTCTTACTTTTTGGGAATCAACCTATGTCACTCTCCCTCTAGCTGCAAGTGGGTGACTCTAACCTTGTTGGGGAAGTGTCCCAACTCCCTTAACAAGGCGTCCTGTTTACGTCACTAACCATAATCCCGTGTAAAACGCACCTAATAGAGGGGTGATCAGTCCCTATATTGAGTGCAGAATATTGTAGGATTATAGCAAGTCACAGGCAACTAACCTAACCACAGTCCAATTGGATTGAACTGCTCTGATACCAAAATGTAACGTCCTAATTTCTCAACTCAAAAATAATTTCCGTTGGAAACATTATTCCGAATTGCTGAAATTATTTCGCGCATTTCGTGTATCGACACACAAATCACGCAACGCTTAAGCAATCCAACGTTTGCTTAGGCTTCCATAAAATCATACATCACTATTTTCCATATTAATTCCTAATTGAGAACCTAGGGGATGGACCTACACTTTGAGTGTATGGCTCGTAAAACTCCTACCGGAAATCCGGCAGAGTTTCCCCTGAAAATTGGACGTTTCCCAATTTTGCAACTTAGCCTGAAACTTAGGAAAATACAAGTACAGTTTATATTATCACTATATAGTAACAAACTACAGTAAGGCCTCCATGGCCAAACCAAAATCAATACATTAATACATCAATAAACTTCAATTCAAAATTACAATCCCTGACATTTATTTCAATTGGGTTCTCTACTCTTCCGCCATCAACCTGTACCAAAACCTGCACAACTGAAAGTAATTCCCACAACGTGGGATGAGACTACGTCCCAGTGAGTGAGGTAACAGTGTGTGCGGTGTGGGGAGGCAAAGCACAAGATATAAAGCAATATAACATCACTTGAAAAATTAAGAAAAACATTCATAATGACAATTAGGGACATGTAATGTTAGTCATCCAATGACAACCATAATGCAAGGTCAGTCATGAAGTGTTTTACCCAACACCCAAGGGGTCTTTCCACTTATCTGTGAGGCTAGACTGAGCTCAGACTAACAGAGACCGTCGTCCCTGAAGGCCATAAGACCTTAACCCATTAACTGTGATAGATTCAAACATGAATTTATTTCTTTTAACATGAGTCCATGGACCGAAGACAGAGTCTTGAAGCGTGAGTCCATGGACAAAAATCTTGCTTAATTAACATGAGTCCAAGGACCGGAGACAGAGTCTAAAAAACATGAGTCCAAGGACCAAAACATGATTATTTACATGAGGTCTAAAGACCCAAAACATTTCATTTTCCATATTCATGAGATCAAAGACCCAAAATATTTTCCATGAACATGGTGGGGGTTATGAACATGAACAAACCTTCATTCAATGTATAAACATGATAATAAGCATGAACAAAAGCAATTATAGGCACAATCAACATCCCATACCTCCAATTTCATGAAACCCCCAAATCCTCTAACCTAGGGTTTGAGCCAAAATCATACATTCATATAAACTAACAATCAACCCTAGATTTTGCATAATCTAAACATAATCATCAATAATAGAAATGGGAGGAAGAATGGGGAGCATGCATAAGAGAAAAACCAAGAGAAAGTGAGTGAGACCATACTCACCTCAAAAGGAGAACCAAGGAGGAGGAGAAATCGAGGAATGGAGGTGAAAGAGAAGGATGGAGATGATCCCAAGCCCTTTAAAGGTGATGAAATCCTCAAGTTTAACATTATACAAGTTCCCTGATTAAAAGCCCTAAATCAATTTCTCCACATAGACCCTAGTTTCATGTTCCTATGCATAACCATGTCAAAATCACATATACATCCACCAAATCATTAAGGAATACAATAAATCATCAAGAGAAACATGCCTTGGCAACTATTCATAAGAAATCACAAAGTTCCCAATTTATAGCAAATCTCAAACCCTAATCTAGAAATCCCTAACCATTAGCTCTTATCAATTTCCAATACAAAACTCAATCGGTATAAATCATCAACAATCACAAGCAATAGCAAGAAAGAGGAGAGGAAGAGGTGGGAGCATGTAGGAAAATCACCCAAGAATAAAAGTGAGGTGTGTGGCTTTACTCACCTTGAAGGAAGAACAAAGAAGAGAAAAATGGTGGAAGGGAAGATGGAATCAAGCCTTGGAAGAGGAAGATTTCTTCAATCAAGCCTTCTCTCTAACTCTCCCTCACTCTCTCTCGCAAACCCTAAAACTTCTCTCTAACGCTCTGAGATGAAAGGAAGAATGAATGGAACGAAATGAGGGAAGGATGAACTAAGGGGATATATCCCGTAAGTGTGCACTGCAGCCCACTTGAAGGGCGTTGTAGCGCATCTCATAATATAGGCAAGGGGTGTTAGCGCACAATGAAGGGAGAGGAGTGCGCTGCAGCCCACTTAAAGGGCGCTGAAGCCCACTTCACAGGGTCTAAAAGCATGCGCTGTAGCGCACCTAATGTGCGCTGAAGCCCCCAGGGTGTGCTGCAGCACCCAAGGTGTGCTGAAGCGCGCAAGCCCCCTATGACCTATGAATCAAGTGTGCTGAAGCCTCCGGAGCGTGCTGAAGCCTCCGGAGCATGCTGAAGCACACTCCCTCACAACCAAAACTCCTCTCTTTCTCCACTTAGTTCTCCTTCTAAATTTCCCTTCTAACTTTGTCCTTCTTCTCCTGATCGAATCTATAACTTAAGACTTTCACTATGCCCTTTTAGGTCCTAATCTTGGGATGTTACAATGCTGCTAGGCCCACTCAGCCATGTGGCCAAACACCACATACTACTGGACCACCCACTATTGCACCACCTACTGCTGCACCACCTACTGCTGCTAGGCCCACACAGCCAAATGAATTTCAACCCGATGACCAAATTGGACATATTGAAGCTCTTAAAAATGCTCACAATATGACAAAGTTGTCATATGGCATAACAAAAGTCTCAATGCCACCAAAGCTTGTAGAGGCAAATAACATCTTGCATGAGCTATTGGTAAACAATTAGCCTTTTTTTCATTTTAAACAGACCAACTTTATTCTCACTATTAATCAATATAACCTATTTCAATTTACAAGGGTGTTGCTCAAGAGGTCACTTCTGGAAACAATAATGATTGGAGAAGAGCTGCTGAACAACTAGGTCTGACTCAAGATGAGGGTTACATGGGATTTATGGAACAAGTGGTAATTTCACTACACATTCATCCAACTTGTTTCTTTTATTTTGTGCCATTATTAACTCTATATTTAAAACTTGGTTTTTAGGAAGCTGCAAAAATTTCTTGTCATTCACAGAATGTTAACCAGACAACTGCAAATGAGGAGGGGGCACCCAACAGAGTGAAGTGACATCCACAAACCAGAAGATATGAAGCAACAACTACTGCAACAACTAGAAGTACAAGAGGATTGGGTTTTTTTGGGATCTTTTTGGGATTTTGGGTAGCCACAGCTGGAATACTTTTGTTGTTTTGTTTGAATTAAGATGTAATTAAGTCCTAATTATGGAGTACTCTTTGTAGATTTTACACATGATATGGCATTATCAATGTGGCTTTTGTTAATGTTCACAAATTATGGATATTTCATTTTTTATTTATGGTACTCTTTACTTAAGTAATGAAATGCACTTTGCACCTTTTGTTTATACAACTGCACCAAATTTCCAATAATAATGGCAATAGAAATAGCAATAGCAATTTTAACAGATTATGAAATATGAATAAGCTGCCAAAATATTACTTTCATTAATAACATTCATCTTAATACATCCTTCAACTAAAGCTGCATAATACACTACTGAAAATTCATCCCTTCAAAATACATCACATAACAACTGCACCCTACACCCTCTTCCTCATCCCTTCAAAATTCATCCCAATAAACACAGAAACTCCCAATGTGATAAGTAGGGTCAAAATGATACAAGCTACTGCCGCCTTCACCTTCCAACTTTCATTTGCTAGCTCCTTTCGCAGCTTTTAAACCTTCCTTTTCAACTCTTCTATTTCTTCTTCATACAACTGCCAATCTTCAATATTTGGTTGTTGCATGTCAGCCATTTCCCCATCAGCCCACCTAAAGAAGCTGCAGTTGATTTGTTTCTGAAAATCCAGAAATAAATTTCAGAATCTATCAGAAAAACAGGGACAAAAAAAATAGCGCAACCCTAACACTAGAATAAAGACAACACTAGTTAAAAGAATACTTACATTCCAATTGGGGCATATCCAAAATATTCTTCCCGGATTATTGACGGATTTTGACTTCAACAAGGCGACCTCCTCACCACAAGAAAATAGCATTCTTCGCGCGATGGAAGAAGATGAAGAAGACCTGCACGAAGCGCTTCTCTTCTCTCGGACATTATCAATCCCTTTGCCTTTCCCTTGCATGGCCGCTAAACTCTGAAATGGTGTTAGGGTTCAACTTGGGTAATGGTTGCAGAGAAGACGAGGTTGGGGACGACGGTGATTATGAGAGAGAAAAGGGGTCCCTAAATTATATAAATGCTTATTCCACGTAAGAAATTTTTTTTCCACGTAGGATTCTACTGAGTAGGAGAGAGAGGGTGGGAGAACGGGGGACACGTCATGTAATTAACAAGTCTATTTAGTCAGAGGGATGAAAAACAAACAAAAAAATTTTGGAGGGACGTTTTAACAAAAAAAAATTATAGAGATGAAAAGCAAAAATGGTGTATTTTATAGGGACTAAAAACATATTTTACCCTTTACATAATAATATAAACACACATACTATATATATAAATTAAAAAAAAATTATGGGGCCATGGCTCCCTTTGCCCCAAGGGAGCTTCGCCCCTGATTGACGAAACCACCCTATTTTAAACATGTCAATCATCCAATGTTTACAAATCCACTCAACCTTCATTAGGGATGGCAATGGGTACCCTCTGGGCAGGGTACCACAGTGCCCGTCCCCGTACCCGCGTGAGCTACTTTAGTGCCCGTCCCCATTGTAACACCCGCAATTTTTCTTACTGGTGTATAAATAGAATAAAGAAAATTTTAAAATAGTAATAATCATTTAATTATAAAGTATTTAGTAGCTTTTAATAGACAACCAAATTTATAATACCCAACCACAATTATGAGTAAATTTCTCTAGAGAGGTGTTTGAGAAAATAACCTAAGACACCTTTAGTAATTATACAGTTAAGGAAAATATAGATTTAATTATTAAAAATAGCTAAAACTCTAAGGTATCTATACCTTTATTTAAAATACTCTTAATATAATTAGTGATGAGTTTTAGAAAATTATTTAGAATTTTTCTAGCACTTCTGGGCAAAAAGATCAAAATGCCCCAATTAACAGTATAACCATAGCCAACATATGAAAAAAATTGTAGAAAAATATGGAAGATATATTTTGAACCTTAAAAGATGATTTAAAATTATAATTATAATTCTATACAATCTCTGTAAATAAAACCTTAATTTTCTCTCTCTGCTTACTGTAACGCCCGCTTCTTACCGTTTTACCGCATTTCGTGTTTTATTGAATTGTTAAAATTATTTTTAATCACCAAAATTTATATTTTTGGATTTAGAATTTAATTTCCTATTTTTAGGGAATTTCTGGGAATTTTTGGGGTTTTTCTGTGAAAATGACCTTTTTGCCCCTCCTGTCCCTTGAACCGGGCCCGTATACTCTTGATCCGGGCCAGAAAAAATTTGCACAAACCTCCCCTTAGCTTCTCATGCAAGCCGTGCATGTGTAGGCATGGTGCATGAGAGACACTTGTATTTTTCCTTCCTTTTCACAAGCCATGTGTAGGAAAAGTGAACTTATGGCATTTATAACTCAAAACCTCACCTTTCTCTCTCCTTCCAACACATGCAAGTTTAGTTTTCTCTCATTTCTCTCTTTCTCTTCCTCTTGAAGCCGTGAACTCTCCATCATTTTCTCCCAAAAATTTTCATCCTTCCTTAAACACAATCAAGCCAAGGTTCCATCTTTTGAACCAAAGCTTCAAATTCTAAGTCTTCTAGCCTTGAAAAATCCTTGTTGGTGACTAAAGGAGGCATCTTTGGGGGCTGTTTTGGGACCAGAATTCTGCACTCATTTTCTTGGAAATTTGAGGTAAAGGGGGGGAGAACTTGAACTCTAGTAGGATTGGTAAATAGAGTCAAGGATTTGCCCTTAAAATCCTTGTTTTTACTCTTGTTCTCCTTGAAAAAAATCACTTTTTGAGCTTTTCTTTGAGAAAATGTTTTGGATTCTTGGAGTTGGGTTGTTTACATGTTTTTAAGTTTATTTTGATGCTTGGAATGTGCTTGGATTGTGATTGTTGGTGCATGCAAGCCAAGAAACAATTTTGGAAAAATTTTCCCCTTTTTCCTCTAATAGCTCTCGGCCTTGAGGGATTTTGGGGCTGCATGTGTTTCAAAATTTTTTTGGTGCTTGGAATGTGTTTGTATGATGAATCTATGAACATGCATGAAGTTGGTTGAAGGTATACAATTGTTTTAGAAGATTGATCTTTGAAAAATAGTGTTTATGAGCTTGAAAATGGAGTTATGAACTTTAATGTGTATGTGGATGATTTTGAGTGGATTAGTATGATATTTGGCATTTAGATTGTTTGTTGATGAATGTGTGAAGTTTTGGTGAAGATTGGATGTTGTGAAAAATTTGAAGTTTTGATGAACATTCAAGTTGTTCTTGATGTTCATGAATTGTTCTTGATGAAACTCATCAAGAATACCTTTTTAATCTTAAAAAGGTCAAGGGTATGTTGAAAACATGTTTATGGGCTTTGGTGGTCCAAAAGGACTAAGAAGCAATTTTACAAGTAAAAGGACTAAAGTGCAATTAAGAATAAGTCTTTAAAAATAAATAAAACAAATTCGGATTTCCAATTCCAACCAAGTAAAAGTCAACTAAAAGGTCAATATTTTAGGTTACCATGACTAAAAATAAGTTCCTAAGTGTTATAAAACCTTTAGGCTTTTAATTTAAGTCTAAAAACCTTTAAGAAAAGGAGTTAAAGACTCATTAAAAGTCAATCAAGATTAGATTATGAAATTAAAAGTTAGATTGGAGTTGGACTTCAACTCTAATCCAAGTAATTAAAAGTTAAAACTTAGGATTAATTAGTGGGCTTAACTAATTCAATTACCTAAGTTAATCAACCTAATTCACTTAAGTCGATTAAGTAAAGAATGATTAATTAAGTCTAAAGTTAATTAACCTTAATGAAAGTATTAATTAAGTAATTAACCAATAATGATGGTTAAAGACTAATTAATTATGGTTAACCTTAATCAAACATAATTAAAATCCTAATCCAAGATTAAGGAAGAGATTAAGGGATGATTAAGAATTAATTAGGATCTTAAGTAAGGATTAAGACTTAATTAAAGAGGATTAAGATTAATTGTAATCCAGTTAATGAAGACTAGTTAAGATTAAAAGTTAAACCTAATCTTAATTAGTCATACAAGGAGAATTAGGATAAGTAATACCATCCATAAGATACAATCATAAGTTTTAGTAAATTATAGGACTTAAGTGGACATGATTATCAAGAACATTAGTACAAACTACCTTAAAAGGCTATAACCAACACACTCTTTCTACATAAAACTTGAGAAGCTTGGCGAGAGAGTGCGGTTTGGCCTTCCTTGTGAAGGAAAGACGTTGAATAGGTTTTGTCTGTAAGGATGTGAATGTTGTGAGAATTGTTGTGTGACATGCATCATGAAGCGTCGTTGATGTTCGAGGTTGAAAACCTTACGGCCTATATAGCAGTAACACTCGGTACAGTGTGAAACTGGTAGGGACTGGGCACTGGGTTTTGCAAAGAACGCCAGAGGGTCCTCGAGTGGGGATGCCAGCCCTGAGGATAGTCAGGTCCCGAAATGGCACAAGTGACGTAGGCTCGCCCCCTACTGTCGTGTAAACGGGGTACAGGCTTGACTATCCTGTCGCTCTCAAGTTTTCATGGTCAGTTGAGATTGTCTGGAAGTCGGAAAATTTATTTGGCCAAACTGTATGAGCAATGCTCTTTGTACCAATGCTAGTACAGACTCTAACTCCTGACGTGCTGTGTATATATGGTCGGGCAGCTGCTATGTGCTCTGCCTATGGTGATGTTTCCCTGGGCCCGCATGCATTAGATATTGCATTATAATAGTAAAAGTTGCATTCATATGAGTACACCATGATGAGATGTCGTGATTGCTTATTGATTCGACTGTGTGGATTGCCTCTGTGTGTGTGCTCTAGTTTGCTGTATCCTACATGTTGTGAGTTCATGCGATGTTCTCACCCTTCTTTTCTATCTCTTCTTTCTATGTTCTTCTCGTCACGTTGACAGTCGGTATCAAGGACTTCCGTCATGACGTCGATGCAGGTGCGAATCAGATGGATGCCGAGGGGCACCCGGAGGGTGACGGGTATCCCGCGCAGGCGTGAGTTCTATGGGGGGGAGTTTGGGTCACCATCACGCACCCCAAACTTCCTCTTGTACCAGAAAAGTACTAGGTTGTGTTGAGTCTAGGTAGTACGCAGCTCTGATTTAGGAATCTCTTCTTTTGTATTCTGTTAGAGGTCTCATTTATTTTACTACCGGAACTTATGTTTTAATGTGGTCATGTGGGTATTCGAGAGGTACATCGATGCTACTTAATATGTATGTATGTATTCATGTCATACTGTTTTATGTTCTCTCAAGGTCTTTAACCATGTGTATGTTGTGGATGCGCGTAAGGTGTTAATTCTTTCGACGCTTACGGAAAGATAAGTTTTTGAAAGTGAAGAAAAGGATATTTCATAAGTACTTAAAATAAAGCTAGAGAGGTAATAGGTCAATGACACCTAAACCCTTTTCAAAAAAAAAAAAAAACTTCCGCATTTTTGACGTTCTACTTCGTTGGTCACGTGTAATGCATGTGGTACTTTTAGTGGTAACTAGGGGTATCACACCCATACCTGCTGGGCACCTATATGCCCGTACCCGCGCCCGTTACCCGCACTTTTATTAAGGAAAAAATTAACAACTTACTAAAAAAATTAATTTAAGAATATCTCAATTGAAAAAGTTACTCGAAGATCGTTCAAACATAATTTTTAAATATCAGTAATACAACAATTTAATTGTATGGAAACACAATATGTTAATGTTTTAAAACACAACACATGCTCTAAAGTTCAAAATTTTTATTAAATATTACAATATACTTTCACGTCAAACTATTTTATAAACTTGGATATCATGTTTTAGAACTTTTCAAGATCTATAAAAAATAATTATTAACACTAATTAGTCGTATATTATAAAGTAAAAAACACAAATAGATAGTTATAAAAATATATTTTTAATTTGTAATATATTATATATATTAATTTGAAAAATGTATATAAATATATTAGATATTTTAATAAAATTAATATATCTTTATATATAATTATATATGGTATTTTTTATTAAATAATTATATATATGAGTGCGGGTACGGGGCGGGCTGGGCATCAAAGTGCCCGTACCCGCGCACGTCCCCATGAAAAAATGCGGGCTTTTGCCCGTACCCGCGCCCATACCCGTTTTGCGGGTTTTTACCCTGCCCATTGCAGGTGATTTTTGCGGGTACCCATAGGGCTTGGCCTCAGTTGCCATCCCTAACCTTCATATCCATTGCAGGTCATGTTGATTATTTGATTCACTGCTAGAACTCTTATTTTCATATTACTGTCGTAATGCTCGAGGCGTACATTGGTTATGTATATAATTTCATGTACTGTTTATTTTACCTATGATGTTACGTAAATGTATGTATGCATGTATGTGTACGTGACGTGGTAAATATTCTTGACGTTTTTTGAAAACAAGTTTCACAAGTAAGGAAGGAATATTTTATAAACACTTAAAATAGAACTAGAGATGTAGTAGGTCAACGACTACTAAATCCTTTAAAAAAAGTTCCGCATTTTTACAGATTTTAATTAATACCTTCGTTGGTCACGTGTAACACATGTGGCATTCTTAGTGGTAACTAAGGGTGTCGCAGGATTAACAATAATGTTTATTGGACTCGAAACAGATAGGTAATTGTGAATCCGGTTAGCATTCGTTCACCGAATTAACCATTTTTGGACTCACAATTAATCATTCGTTCACCAAATCCGATTAGCACAAATTCCATGTGATCATTGGTATTTTCTGATGATCGTTTTTTTTTTCTGTTGACATTAACCAAAATTATACTTTAATTAATTATTATTAAACTAAAATATAACCTTAGTTCACGCACAATATTTCCTTCAAGGGTTAACATAAGTTTCCTATGATCATTTTTCTATTATGATGTCATTAAGGACAATTAACCATTAAGCCACCTCATTAACCACATATGCACTCAAACTTAACTACTTCATGCAGTATTTCAATTTTACCATTTCGTATGTATAAATAATCGCTAATAAGTGTATATGATCCTCTTTTAACGGTTAATTGTGATATATCATCCCAATTTGCTTCATCAATTCAAAGGACCCAATTGTTTCCAAACCATTACTGCCTTATTATAAATTTAAAAATATGTTCATGCTAGGAGATGGACTGTCTCCCGTGAAGGATACATGTGGTTGATAAAAAAAATTTTTAAACCTATAAATGAAAAATTGGCTTAACTTTTAAACTGACTCTAGTATATATACAATGAATCAAAATGTAAAAAAAAAAAATAAATTATTCAAGTAGATGAAAATAAAATAATTATAAATTTCATAATTCTAATTAAAAAAATATGGATACAAAGAGCGAGAGTAGATCGTCAGAAGTGTTGCTAATTCCTTAAATAAATAGAAATGTTGTTGTCAGTATAAAACATTGTTAAACTTTTAAATTAATTTCTAAAATAAATAGGTGTGTTGTTATGAGTAAAAAATAATGTTGGTATTAAGCAATAACGATGACGATGACGATGACGACGACGACAACAACAACAACAACAACAACAAAAACAACAACAACAACAACAACAACAATAATAATAATAATAATAATAATAATAATAATAATAATAATAATAATAATAATAATAATAATAATAATAATATAGTAACACATAAAGACACAATCAATCCAATTCCCTTCCTATTTATCTATTCCATTTAAAGAATTTTTTGTTTCTATTTATCTGTTACATTAAGAAGTTTAAAGAGATTATTAATTTCATTTTTTATTTTTACTTTTAATAAAAGAAATAATAAGTGAAAATGTAAATGAAAAAAATAGAGAGATAAATGATATATTAAAAAAATAACACAATAAATTTAATGTAAATCAACACATTTATTATATTTCTTATTTTATATTTTTATATAATGAAACACATAAATAAAATAAAGATAATAATATAAATATAAATAAAAATATAAAAAGGTAGTTTCCATAAAAGAGAAAAAATAAAAATAAATTTAAAGAGTAAATAAAAGAGAAAAAAATACAATTATATAATGTTGTACAGTTGATTATATGCCAACCTGTACACAGTTCCAGTGTACAGGAATCATTATCGTAATAAGATCTCACTGTATGTTATCAGTATCATAGACTCATATATATTACACTCTCAAAGTATAGGTAATTTTCTGCATAAACATTCTAACCTTTCTTGCATGCATGAAGCATGAATTTATAAGAGTTTACAAGGTAAATTAGGGTTGTGTAATCAGCTGCATTACACGCCCATAACATCCCCAAATTGCCCCCTTACACACTTCCCATGCAACCCTAAACATATTCTAGGAATTAAATAAATTAAGCTAAAAGAACTCAACCTAACTAGACTTATTTGGCCGCACTCTCTAACCAGATTTTTAAGGCACATGTGGCTGAATTAATCTTGAAATGTAACCATCATACATGGAGTAAAATGGCCCTTGAATCAGCCAATAAGTGGCCGCATGTAACAACCCCAATGCATCAAGTTTTCATTCATTTTGTAACCTCCCAAGTCATGATGATGGGCGCCACCTTGAAAGCTCTTCATTCCTCCATTTACTTCCTTGTTGGCACCTCTTTAAAGACTCTTGATTCAGCCAAATTAAGCACATGTGGCCGCACAAATTGATGAGGATTTATGCGTCCCTATAGCTTCAAAATATGGCCAGATTCATGCTCTCTAGTATGCTTCCTTCCAACGGCTAGAAGACACAATTTTAATGTCATTCAACCTCATTACCATCATGTTTTGTAACCACCAGAAAAAGGAAACATAACCACCAAATAATTAAGCCTTGTGTCTTGTAACTCCCACATCTTTATTGAAAGCAAATAAAAACTAAATAATTCAGCAAAATAATTCATGAAGTGGTCGCCCACAATTGCCACATGTGGCCGCCCACAATGCCACTTCACTTGCTTGAAAATGCTTCAACTGGTAGTTGCATTAAATGCAACTATCTCTCCATCAATTGGTCCATCCTCTTCAACCTGAGTGCAATTAATGAACTGAGGACTTCCATTAATGCTTTGCATGTTTTGAGACTGGACTTCTTTGATGATAAGTTGTAGTGCCTCCTTAGTCTTCCTAGGCTGCGCCCTTGTCATGGGCCCACCTAATTTGTTGACTGCTTGACTGATGTCCACATCATAATAACAAGCTATTTTGCACGGATTATTTTCACATATTATTTTAAATTTTCAATTTAATACAAAAATATTTAGTACAGGCGAGATTAATTTTTTTAAATTTTATAGTGCAAAATATTTTAGCTAAAATTCATATAAATAAAAAAAATAAAAAATATACAAATATACTTATAATCTAATAAAGTATAATAGATAGACTCATTTTTGTAAATTTATATATATATATATATCTTATTGGGTTCTTCTACGGTGAAGTAGTGTATGAGTGATGTACTGGTATGTCAGTTTTTTTTACCTGGTATAGTGGGTCAAATTACCTGTTAATGTTAAAAATTAAAATTTAATATAATTGCAATTAAGGTCATCTATTATTGTAGAAAAGTACGGTATGGTATTATTTTGTGAGAGCCAAATCATTCACTAAAATCATTAACCAAAATATTAAAAAAAAGGTTTTTTTTACCAAAAACAAAACTCTATTTTTTTCAAATAAAAACATTTTTATTAAAATATTAAAAAAATACTTCTTTTGACCAAAATCCACAAAATTTAAATTTTGGGTATCTCAAATCATTTCCCACAAATTATATGACCCACAAAATATTTTTTGCAAATTGTTTTGGTATATATGTGATTTTTAAGTGAATTAAAAATATTTTCCATTAAAAAAATAAAAAATAGATTTTTTGTCCATAATTCACCAAATTTAAATTTTGGACATATACCACACCATCCCTCACACCACATGACACCCAATAATCAAATTAAAAAAAATGGATATTGAGTGCTCACATTGTTCCCTAAGGTAGTCAATGTTAAGGTTAGAGTTTCTAACCTTGCCATTGACGAAACCACTCTACTTTAAACATGTCAATCATCCAATTTCACCAATCCACTCAACCTTCATATCCAAGGTAAGACACACACCATAGGACCCAAAAAAATTTTTTGCAAATTTTTCCGGTGTAAATGTGATTTTTAATTGAATTAACAACATTATTTAATTAAAAAATCACTAGAATTACATTTTTGTCCATAATTCATCAAATTTAAATTTTGGACTCATCATCATCAAAACATCATTCATCTATCATTATACTCATCATAGGGTAATCACCACAGAGGCCGACAAGCTTCACACACAACACTACCGTTATTCACCACAGAGGCCGGCAGGCTTCACACACAATGCTACCATAAATCACCACAGAGGCCGGTAGGCTTCACACACAACGCTACCGTTAATCGCCACAGAGGCCGGTAAGCTCCACACACAACGCTACCGTTAATCGCCACAGAGGCCGGTAATGCTGCCCAACACCCCTCTCTTGGGCCCTCACAAACCAGATCTCATCACATATGCTCAAGGCATCTCTCCTAAGTAGTACCCCCCACTATGGGTCCGCACAACTTAGGTAATATCATCATCATACATCAATACACTCATCATTAAACATCATCTTTTTAGTCAAGTGACGTACACTATCATCATCAACATCATCATCATACATCATTAACATCATCATCATCAAGTGATATACACTATCATCATCATCAACATCATTATCATAAAGTGACATACACTATCATCATCATCATCAAGTGACATACACTATCATCATCAACATCATTATCATAAAGTGACATACATTATCATCATCATCAACAACATCATATATTATCATCACAACATTAATCAACAACATCATCAATCATCATATAAACAACATTCTCATACACAATATAACCCGGTAATCGATTACCACACAGCTGTAATCAATTACCAGAGACCGTTACTCAATTTTGGAGTCTTCAAGCTTTAAGCTTAATGACCTTGGTTCACTAATTCGGAAATATCTAGAGTTCTAGTTTTCCAATTAAAGTGATTCCACTTCTATTAGAAAGTTAAGATCCAGGGCTTCAGTTTGATATATTATATGATAGTATTCCAAGTTCATTTGCACCCTTAATAGACGCATTCTTTCTCAGGTGAGAAAGCTGTCAAATTCTGGTAATCAATTACCACACCTCTGTAATTGATTACCAGCAACCCAAACTCACTCAATGCTGCCCAGAATACTCTGGTAATCGATTACCACCCCTGATAATCGATTACACGCGACCCAGATCGCAATTCTTGCGATCTCAACCACTTCTAATCATCTCAATTCAACCTTTAATCATTCTTTTTCATCAAAACAACATTTATACACGTTTTTACTCATCAATTTCAACCAGAATATCATTCTTTAACACGTTTTCAAGGTTTTCCACATTAAAACCCCAATTCATCAAACCCCTCTCAACTCTCTCCTCTCTATTCATGTTATCACATTCAATCAATTCAAGATTCATCCAAGATTGCACAACAATCATCAATTCACAGTATTCATCATCAATAATCAACATCAACAGAAAAATCAATCAACTTTAAATTCTTAGATGGGTCTTATGTTTGCCCACCACTACCAAACACTCCCTACATGCATATATGAGGAACACCCTACTCCCCCCGTTACCTTGTAGTAGAGATCGAAGACTCTTTCTTGGTTCTTGATGATTACTCCTCAGCAACCTCCTCTTGAGACTTGGTTTCTCCCCTCCTTGGCCTTTCGCTCTCTGACGATTATACGAATAAGGATTAGAGTGAACTGATAACCCCTCCTTAAATACATACTTAATTGGGCTAGGCCCACTCTCAACCCACTTATTATATTTATTATTCTTATTATTTATTTATTATCTCTTATTAAATAACTCTCCTCAATAAATATTCTAATTCTATTATTATTAATATTTATTAAATAACTCTTACTCATTAAATGGTTTAATTAATATTAATATTATTTATTTATTTCTCCTACTCTTATAAATTTTATTTTATTTAATAAAATTTGGGATGTTACAGCCCGTACCCGCGCCCATACTCGTTTTGCGGGTTTTTACCCTGCCCATTGCTGGTGATTTTTGCGAGTACCCATAGGGCTTGGGCTCAGTTGCCATCCCTAACCTTCATATCCAATGTAAGACACATACCAAATGACACAAAAATGATTTTTGCAATATTTTTCCAGTGTAAAAGTGATTTTTAATTGAATTAACAACATTATTTCATTAAAAAATCATTAAAATTTCATTTTTTGTCCAAAATTCACCAAATTTAAATTTTGGGCATCCCACACCATCTCTCACACCACAAGACAACCTGGAATCAAATTAAAAAATGGATATTGAGTGCTCACATTGTTCCTCAATGTAGCCAATGTTAGAGTTAGGGTTTATAACCTTATTATTGACGAAACCACCCTACCTTAAACATGTAAATTATCTAATGTTCAGCAATTCACTCAACATTCATATCCAATGTAAGACACACACCAGAAGACCCAAAAATGATTTTTGCAAAATTTTTCGGTGTAAAGATGATTTTTAATTGAATAACAACATTATTTCATTAAAAAATCACTAAAATTCATTTTTTTTGTCAAAAACTCACCAATTTAAATTTTGGGCATTCCACACCATCCCCACGTATTATAGGGCAAAAAACTTATTTTTTACATAGTCTTTTTCTACAAAAGTGATTTTAAATTTAATTAGCAACAGTTTTCATTAACAAATTCCCTAAAAATTTATATTTTATCAAAAATTCATCAAATTAAAATTCTGGACATCCCACATCATTACCCACACATTATAGTACTCAAAAATGAGTTTTGCAAAAATTTCTAGTATTAAGATGATTTTTAATCGAATTAACAATAGCTTTCATTAAAAATTTTACTATACTTACATTTTTTGTTCAACAATTTACCAAACTTTATTTGTGCGCATCTCAAACCATCCTCACAAATTAAGAGAGCCGAAAATGATTTCTTTATTTTTATTTTCATTCAAATGTGATTTTTGTTTGATAGAACGTTTTTCTTTTACTAAAATAAAAATTTAAAATATTTTCTTTTACTAAAATCCCACACCATCCCAGCGCATTCACATGACATCCACTACACTAAACCACACCGCTTCTCATGATACGCGCCACTTCACTGCTTCAAGTCGTGGTTTCCCGCGCCAAATATTTCACATTTATGCTTCTTCCAAAAACATCAACTCAATCTCACTCCAAATCCAACCCTAAAATACCCCAATCTTAATCCCCAAAACCCTATTCTCTCTTCACACTCCCATCAAATCAAACAACAAGAATCGATTTTGCGACTTCGGCCGTGCGACAGTGCGAGTTCGCAACCTGAACCAAGCCTTTCTGCGGTAATTTTTTTCCCTATGTCTCTCCTTTCCTTTCTCTCCCCGTGTTTTTCTTGCTTGGGTACCACCAGAGCGAAGCAAATATACAGAATGGAAAAATTTCAATAATTTATATTTATATTTGGTCGATTTTTCCTTTTTTTTTTTCCTTTTACGTTCAATGATTATTTTTGTTCTGTAGTTAACTCCTGCTCCTGCGTGATTTTTAGTGGCATTCAATTTTGTGTGCATACTTGCTTGCCGTCTCTGCCTCTGTTCGTCGTATCGCTGCTTCGGTTAGTCCCTCGTCCAGCAAGCGTATTTATTGTTGTAAGCTTCGATTCTCTCTCATTCTGTTCTTATTCTTGCCTGCCACTCTCTCATTCTGTAAGCTGCAACTGAACTGCCACCATCCTGCTAGTGCTTTTCAAAAGTACCCTCTAACATAATGTGCTTTGTAGCTTCAGTAAAATAGCTCCATTAACAAGTTGATAGAAATTAGGGACTGTTTAAAATTTTCACTAAATAAGATATGAGGGTTTACTTTGATTCTCCCTTTCACTGTGTATCTCTCTCTATGTTTAGAATAATTAGGGACTTTTTACTTTGATTCCAATTTTCCAAAGTAATGATGTTTTGAATTTAAAAGAAAAAAAATGGTTGCTTATATTGTAGAAGATAATATACATATCTGATCTAGTTGATGATAGAGATAGTTGATTGTATGCATAACTAGTGAGAATAAGCTTATATGCTTATATAGATCACAGTTCTATTGACTTGTCTTGTAAGATAAAAAATTAAGTTTAGAAAGATCTGATCTGAGGCTAGGTATCTATCAATCATTTAGAGAGTGGGTTTTGTGCTACCTTCTTGGGGGTAATTTTTCTGAGAAAGATGGAGATAAACACAGCCCAGAGCCCCAATGAACATCATGGGGAATGTGAAAAGCAGGAGGTTTGTTCCTGAAACAGTTAACCATTTAAGTGGTTTATATTTGGATATGGTTTGGTTTTTTTTAAAAACTTCCCAGTCTACAGTCCTAATAGTCATGGTGGAGCTTTAAATTGAAACATGGTTGATAATGAGTTCATGTTAATATATCTGATCAGCCATACATTTCTGTGAGAAATTTCTTCTTTTTGCTTCCTAGATTCTTGTGAATCATGGACTTCACTTATGCCCTGATATTATTGTTCAAATTTGGTTTTCAATGGTTGAACTCTGTTATCGATTAAAATGGTAGATTGGGTATGGTTCTGAAAACATTTTAGTCTAATGCCTCCATGAATTGCAGGATCTTTATGCAGGCTGGTAGGCCTGACAGGCCTTGTAACAAATCAGTAAAAGGCCAGGCTTAGACTTTACAATTTTGAAGCAGGCCAGGGCTATTTATCTGAAGCCTGGCTCGGTGTGGCCTGTTTCCACCCACAAACAACAACAATAAAGAATGTTTTATTCGCAGACATTTTTGGCGCGTAAAGGGCCACTCTCAACCGTGTGGATCGCCGCTCACCTCCAACACCGGCTCAAAAAGTCCCACTACACCTCCACCGATATTCCTTCCACCGTTCGTAAGTCCCAGTTACATTACAAATAACAGACAATTAAAAGTTTATTTTTTTCTTTCTCCATCCCATTGCTGGTTGAGATTTTCTTCCAAGTTCTTGTTTTTCTTCCAGGGACAATGTTTCTCATTCTAGTGAACTGATTAAATTTTCCATAAATGTTTATCCTTTTAAATAAAAAAATACAACTTTGACTCTATCTGTTCCTCTGGGATGGTGGGGGCAGATGTGACAACCTCAGAAGTCATTCAACCTAGGAATTCTCAAATTTGTGTTTATTGAATGCTGTTGTTTTTGTTTCCTTGGTTGCATGCGAGTTTCTGTATCCTTCAACATTATCGTTGTTAAATATTAATTTTTTGTTTTTCCTCCTAAATGTCTTTTTTAGAACATATCATGGATCCAGGGGTTCCCATTGCGCTGAGAATGTCAGGCCACCTTCTCTTAGGCGTTGTTCGCATATATTCAAAGAAAGTTGATTATCTTTTTCATGACTGCAATGTTGTTTTGACTGGTTTGAGCAAAGCATTTGCTTCTATACAACTTACTTTACCAGAGGATGCAAGGCAGGCACCAGTTCAATCTATCACTTTGCCCGATAAGTTTGACCTTGATGCACTCAACTTGGATGATGAAATGGATCATAATGGGTAGGATTTCTTCAGCTTTTCCTATTTCTAGATATATTATTTAAATTATACACTGCATATGGATAATTGGATATGTGTCTCAGGGTTGAGGATATTCACCTGAAAAGTCAAGAAGAGATCACTCTAACAGGTTATATAAGTGGATGAGTTCTTTTAGTAATGTCTTTTTGAAGTTTTTTAAACACTTGGAAGTTAAGGATATTTTTACACTTGTTAATGCGCAGATCGAATTCCTGTTGTAATGGATCATTATGTGGCAATTTCTTTCGATGAGGTCCAGGCTCATTTCCTTCTTGTTACCTGCATAGAATTCCTGTTATTGTTTTGAATAATGTCATTTTGGAGTTGCAAATTTGTTTAATATAATTTTTTTTTGAATTTAGGATATAATGGTGGATTCTTCACACACAGAAGTGCTGCCAGATTCTGGGGTTAGACCAATGGATGAGGAGTAAGCTTTTGTTGCTTTTGAAATTGTGTGCAATTTTTTTTTTTCTTCTGTTTTTGCTTTATGAACGATCGGAATAATATGTGTTTTGTGGTTACAGCATCCCCCATTCTCCATTGACAAATGTTGTGGGTGTTCAAGATCTTAGTCCAAGTATCCAGAGAGAATCACCTACTACCCAGCATACTGTTGGTGACCACCCTCATAACTTTCAAGATCCTGAGGCTACCTGCACCTCGGGTCCTAATGCTAACAGTCCTCCACAAGCTACCCAGGCCATGCCAATTGAAGTTCTTCGTGATGCCAACAATGATTGTAACATGGAAAACCCTCCAGTATTTCCAGATCTTGTGGATAATGATGCTGAACCCAACAAAGATCTTGACCAAACTATGAATGAAAAGGATCATATTCCTGAAACAATTGATGATTTGGATCCTGAAGGAATGTCTGCACAACCTCAGCTACATGTTGGACCACCAACTCCAGTTACTTCTCAAGGGGGCACCTTAGATTCACAAGTTTATGGAGGTAAGTGCATATCTGTCTCTTTTTCATTTGCATATGGATCGTAGAAACAACTTTTTTTAATTCCTTAAGAGGTTTCAGGGCATATTTCTCCCAATCTGGTGCTCCGTGCAAGTCCACCAATACAGCAGCCACAACGGAGAGGAAGGAAGAGAAAACAATTCTTTGACGAACCCATAGTGTTATCAAATAGGTAATGCTTTAAGATTTGTTTTTACTGAATTACATCCTTCTCCTGCTACTTCTAGTTTTTACCCGTATGGTTTAATGTCTCTGTTTTTTCCATACTTGTTATTCATATGGGGATGTCTTTGTAGATTTATGAGGGTGGCACTTAATAATCCTCGTGATATACTGCGGAAAAGAAGGGATGTTCCTTCCTCTACTTTGGGTACTTGGAAACTGAACAACAGTAGAAGAAAAGAACACATTTTTGACCAACCCTTATTAACTGGTACGCTGGTCTTTATATTTTACTTTACAGATTGTGTTACCTTGTAGCTTTTATGAATATCATCTGAAAACTTGTGGCTCCATGTTCAGGGTTTTGCAACGATCTTTTAGACATATCCAAAAGGGAATATATATGTTCAAGGCCACATTTGGTCATCTCTGAGCACGATCATGCGGATGCTGGGATTACCAAAACTCCTCCAACTAACCAAATTCCTGAAGAGCCAAGAGCTGCTACACCTCCTATTACTGCACCTGATGTAGAAATTGAGCGCCTTCGTAGTATTGCTGCTACTCCCCCTCCCACTATCCCTGCTCCCAATGTGGACAGTGAACTCAATATTGAAGGTGATTGCAGGAGTCCTGTTGGAAGAGGTGATGTAACTCCTGTTTCAGCTCAAAAGTTAAGGTCTGTATCAGTTTCTCCTTTGAGAACAAATATTGCATCTGAGACAATGCAGACACCTGATCTAGCAGCATCACCTGGTGCTCATGGATCAGAAATGGAAACACCGAGGACCTATCTGGGTGATACATTTCAGAACTTTGGTCTTTCAGATACTCATCAGTTGATCAATTCTGCTGAAACAGAAGTAAGCTTTTAAGTTTCATCATCAATCTACTTGATTAATCATATTCCATTTCCTTTATGTACAGAGCATTTATTCTGATTAACTTTTTTTGTCCTGGGATGTGTGAGTGGGATATATCATATATTTAAATTTGTATCTTTTGGCTCCCTTAAGATAGACAATGATGTATATATGACATGTTATTGTCTTTCCAACAGTAAAGTGCTATAGTCATCAGCTTTTGAGGACTTAATGTACATTTTAACAAATGTGCTTGTGTGACAAATTCTCTTCTGGTTATATTTTTCAAACCAGTAGCAACTAACATGAAACCCTGTATATTCTACCTTGTACACAATTTTCCTTATATGTCTTTACTTTTGGTTTGTCTATATTAATTGTAATATTTTTATATATACTTGCCTCTCCTCTGCCTTGTTTATTTTCATCATATTTCATTCTTGTTTTGAGCAGAAAATTTCTTCTAATAATCTTACATCTAATATTTTTTTAAACTTGTTTCTGTAGGAGCTTAGTTTTCTGGAAGTTGAAAACAACACGCCAGCCAGTAAGTTCTATTTTCATCTCTTCAATTTGATTTTTCTGTGACATGCCATTATTTTACTTGTATTATATGATGCTGAGATGATATTAGATGGGCACTTTCTGTTGACATCAGTAATATTATAGAATAACATAAGTATTTAATGGCAGGTTCACAAGGTACAAGTACAAGTATTGGCACATTGTCTGTGAGGACTAGGTACTTATTCATTTATCTATACTATTATAGGATATATTTATTCTTGTTCAAGTTGTTCATATCGTGTAAATTAAATCAATTTAGTGAAGCCTCTTGAAAAGCTTTTTACTTAGAATGAGGTCTGACAATTTTTGAGGCTCTGACTTCAAGATTTTCTGAAGCAGCTGATATTGCTTAATTATTAGCTATAAACACTGCAGATATCCCTTGATCTGAAGAACAACTATTATGGGTCTTAATTGTTTCCAATCAAGCTTATTATAGAATTTATACTTTAGAGTTTTGCTACTTGAACAATCTTTATTCTCACTAACTCGTTACAGAATCCAAGGTCGATCCTAGGTGTTTTCCACTGAGTTGCATGAGTTTGCGAGGGGTTGGTTTGTAGGATAAAGTATGTGTAAGTGTCATATTGTAATTTTTTCATGCATGCCATTATGATAGGCTATACTTTAAATTATAAACTTACATCTTTTATGCATTTTCCTTTTCCTTTTCAATAAACAATTTATTTCTGGCGTTTTTAATCGTTTATTTTACACAACCAAGGATCTGTGACCTTCGTTTCTTCCTTCCTCCTTGAGCCTGAAATGATTTTTACATAAGATGCATTAGCATTAGAGTGAAAATTCAAACATCAGATAGATAACAAACAAGACAAAGTATGAGCATCTAGTATGGTAATTATTTTCAGTAGTGGAATGCTATGGTGAGGAATCCTAAAAGAATTCTTAACAAGTAAAACCATATAATGCATTATTTTCTTCATGTTGTATTTTCCCCAGAAGTTTTAGAACACATGTTAATTTATACTGCATATAAATTGTTTATGTTCTTTTGCTTGTACTTCTCTCGTATCTGAATATTTCTAATATTCTACACTTAATTAATCTAGGGCTGTAGCTCAATATTTGAAAACACATTCTCCAATTACCCCAATTTTGGAAGACCCTGCTGGAGATCTCAACTTGAACAAGATTTTAGAAGGGAAAACTAGAAAGCTCTCTGCTCGTATGTTCTTTGAAGTATTGGTGAGTTTTGAAACATTTCCATCCATGTAAATGAACCTCAATTATGTTCAAAGAATTAGAATGTTTGTTGTTTTTGGGAGTATGGTTTTAATCTTGTTAGAATGTGAATATGGGAGTGAAGACTGGTTTATTTTCTCATAAGATTGAATGATTCTGTTTCTTGTGATCAACATAATTATAGCTTTGAATCCTGCTCTGGCAAACACAGTTCTTCAAATACTTGCTAGAAAAAAAATTGTAGTTTATTTGATCATAATTAAGGGTTATATATTTGTATTCTTTAATTCAAGTCCTACAAATTAAGCTTCCTTTGAAAGCAAGCATTCCCGTGAACAGTTATGGTGCTTCCCCCATTTTCTTTTTAAGTTTTTTTTATGACATTCAAATTTATGTTTTATGATTGATCTGGAAATTAAATGGTGCTTACAGGTTTTAAAGACTCATGGACTTGTTGACGTACAACAAGAAGAGCCTTATGGTGATGTCAGCTTGAAGTTGACCCCTACGCTTTCAAATGCTCAAATTTGATATGTTCATAAAGTTATTTGTAATCCTTTGGGGCCCTGATGTATATAGAGGTAAGGTTCTACACTTTTTTTAAAGGCTTTTATGACTTTGAGGCTGATAGTAGAAACTAACGTTGGTACACATAATACAAATGTAACAAGAAATGGTATAATGAAATAGAGTAAATTACAGTTTCCCTTGGAAGTCTTCCTCCAAAACAACTTTACTACTAGTTTAAAATCTTACTATTTACCCTCCTCAAGTTTCATAAATATTATTTTTGGTGAATCAAAGGGGCAAAGAAAAGCTGGAAAAATAATTTACTCCAACCTTGTGAAAATTAATATGTTGGAAATTTGGAATAGCTAGTTTTGTTGAACTGACAATAAAAAAGGTCATGGAAAAATAATTTACCTTAACCTTCAAAAGGCATGCCTTTTAAGATTATAGGTTTTGTGTTCATATCTGTGCTTAAGTTTAAAGTCACTTAGGTCAAAATTCTTGATATTTTCTGCCAAATATGCTGATGCCTGCCCATTTCAATTTTGATACTCCATTATCATATTCATTCTCTGGAGAAATCCGGGGGAGGGAGAAAAATAAAAGGAGGATATAAAGAAATGTTTCTTTCATTCATTTTAAATGTCGTTATGTGCTGATCTGTTTTAAAAGTTTTTCATTATTGACCTGCAGTTGGGTTTCATGCCAAGAACGGAAATGCAGGTGGGTGTGTATAGCAGACAAAGCAAATTATGTCCAACGTGAAGATAGTTGGTTTTTGTCACTCCTTGTTTTGCATGTATATTAGCATCCTTCTTAATTTATGTAGAATTATAATGATTGACTTTAATTATTCAATCTATATATAGTTGGAAAAAGTAAAGGTACAAAATTTAGGATTAAATTTATTTTTTCACCTTGTAGTTTCTTTGATTTTGTTTTTATATTTAGTTTTCTTTGATTTTAATAGTAACTAATAAGCATATTGAACATAAAATTACTTCAGTGGTCGAGGGGCGTTTTCCAAAAATGTGGATTTGTTTGTACTTGTCTTTTAACGTATAGTGGAGATTTGATTTTAGTCCCTGAGAAATAGTTAGAAATTTGATTTTAGTTTCTGTAATTCAAAATCGGTGGATTTGGTTTCTTAAAAAATGAAAACACCTCTTTTTAATCCTTATCAATAGTTTCATAGCTAATCTGTATTAAAATTGTACAATAAGAACTAAACTAGTGATGTATCCGTGCGATGCAGACGTAAATAAAAAATTAGATTCAGATAATTTTCAATGACAATGAAGAAACATAACACTGTGATAACTCTTTGCAAGAAAATATAACAATGTAGGTACTAATGTTTAAAAGAACTTAGAGCATGTTTGGTTGAACGTTGAAATATGATAAACTCACGTTTCTAACGTTAGAAATAATTGCGTTCTGAAATCTAAACTTAAGTTTGAATGTTTCAGTGGCTGTTATAATCCATTGCGAAGGTGTGGATGCTTTCGTTTCATCATTCATACCAGCTACTTGCACCTGCATGCAAGGATTAAAAAATCATGATTGAGAAGATGAATTAAATTGATCCATTTAATTAATTGTGAAAATGGTTTTAATGTATAAAAATTTTCAGGTAAGATGACGGTGAAACAGAAATATCAAAATTGCAATGAAGCAGATAGATGACGAAAATATGACAAAGTTGTTTTTTTGTTTTTTACTTAAATGCTGATAATGATGAGGTAATGGTTTTATTGCACCAACCTTAACAAATATAAATGTTGTAGCTTTTTATTAATTACCAAAACAAATATAGACAACACAGAATGACAAATCTATGAAAGTCTAAGTTGAGTGAAGGATAGCACACAACATACTGTTGGATAGCTTACCTGCATGTAGGATTTGTTGAATAAAGACACCTACTGAATCCAGACAGTGCTTCTTCTTTTCAAACATATGATATCAGATTTAATTTTAAATGTTAAGTTTAAGAGGGCACTCGTTAAGGAACTAAAAATAGAAAATTTCTATTGGAGTGTGTATCATTCAATGTTACAGATGTAATAAATAACATGATTTCCAATAAAAACATTCAATTTATAGATCCTTAACCAGAGTTTTAGGGCACTCGTTAGCAGGACCTTAAGTTTAATAGTTAAAGTTGAAAGGTTTTAATACCAGATACAAACAAACTTAGAATGAAATAAATACCTGTTCAACTAAGGTTGTCAAATACTCCTATGTACACCACATTTATTGTGCAGAGTTCTTTGAAAGATGTTCATGATTTTCTAATAAGATTTTTAACTCATTTCTAGATTTGACTCTTCAGAATGCAACGTACAGCTGTCCATGTGTAAATACAGGCATTGGAAGATATAGTCCAACATAAGTTAGTGTTTTCCCTTGAGATTTATTGATAGTCGTTGCAAAAGATACAACAACTGGAAACTGCCTCCTTTGAAATTTTACAGACAATGTCTGATTATTTGGAATCATACTCATGCGAGAAATAATTGCAGTTTCACCAACTCTGTTTCCAGTAAGTATTTCACATTCAATCACATGACTACCTAACCTTCTTATCTTCATTTTGGTCTCATTGCACAATCTACTCGACTGGTCAATATTCCTCAAAAGCATAATGGGTAGTCCAACTTTCAAAGACAAATTATGAGGTGGAAGTCCCGAACAATTTATACCATTCAATATTTCAGGGGAAAAAGTTTCTAACTCACATTGTGAGTTGCCTTCTTCAGTGCATATTGAATCAGAACTGAGTTAAGTTCTTTTTTCTCCAGGAATTCTGCACATTTATATGGTTGTTCACTTGAGCTACAATGTCTAGGGTTGGAGCTAATATGCTTCTTTCTTTGATATCCTGCATTTTGTATGTTTGCTAACAAATCAGGATATGCAAAGTCAATTAATTCATCCAAGCCACTGAGTTATTGCGATGTGCATTAAGTCTCATGTTTTTTTTTCTAAGTGTTAATACTTGACAGAATGACCACAAATATTGAAGAATTGATAAAGCAATTAGAAATGTCTTCCCTAGATCCCCTTGGAATAACCAGCAAAATTTGTTTAAAGTTTCATCCCAAAACTACCACTTTGCCACCAAAGGGTAAATTTGGATTGTCTTTATCATCAAATCTCAGAATATCTCTCAAACACCTATCAAAGGCTTCAAAACATAACTTACTCACCATGGGAGCTTCATCCCATATTATCAACTTTGCTTTTTGATAGCAGTTACTTTACCAGATCTAGAATTGAAGCAGGAGAGCCATGGGCATGGTTAGAATTCGAATAAAATGATGAAATAGGTGCAGTAATTCAACGCAAAAAAATGAGAATAAAAGTGAAGAGGAAACTAAAAAATGGAAGAGGAATGAGGAGTGGAAGATCGCCACTGTAGCAGGTAACCCCTTATGCAGATAAGATCAGTAGCAGACGCCACCAATTCAGGAGAATTGGATAAGTCTCCGAGTGGTTTAAGAAAGCATCATCAACCCTTCTCTACTCAGAGTTGAGGAGGAAACTCAGCAGAGTACCTTTACTTAAAATCAAGAGTGAATTACAAGAGGGGGCGACCAAGGAGGAGATGAAAATAAGGAAAAATGCAATTCTATTATACTTGGGTGTTGAACCCATGATCCTAAGCCTACGTAGCTTGGAAAGTTGCTAACCACTAAAACCCACTAGGAAATAGCGCCCAACTCCTAAACCTAATTAGGGAAGAATTACAATTAAACAAATTACAAGAAAATCCTAATTACAAATGAAATTAATACTAAAATTAATCCTAATCTTATTTATGGGTCTCATGATGCTTTGACCCAAGGTTGATCCACGATGAGTTGACCATAGTTGACCATCTCCTTATAATATTCATTAATACTCTTAATCTCTTGCTTAAGTGTTTGGAATTTGGTGTGCAACTCCCTAGTGTAATGTTGAGGTATGAACCTCTTTTTCATGATAGACTTCTTTTCCTCCCAAGAGGAAACTAAGGGACCATTACACCTCCTTCGATCAGCTTGAAGCTGATGCCACCACACTAATTAAAGCATAATTTTTTAACTCAAGAAAAGCTATTTTGATCTTCTCTTCTTCATGATACCTATGACAACTAAAAGTTTGTTCAATTTTAAGTTCCCATTCTAGGTATTGTTCTACATCATTACACCCATTGAAGATCGACACTTCAACTTTGACTCCTCCCAAGCCTTGTTCTCTCCTAGGATTTTCTTCCATCCTAGGTTCTCTTCTTCACCTTCTAAGTCTATCTTCATAGTAATCTTCCCTTTCTTCCTTTGGTTCCTCAGGCCTACCATGCCTTCCATTCCTTCTCCTTCTATTTCCTTCCTTATCCCACCTATAGGTATGACTAGAATGTATTTCTCCTTCACTACTCTCTACATGGTACCTATCTTCATACCTAACTCCATTCCTACCATCACTTTCTTCAGTTCAAGAAGAGTGTCTTCTCTCACCTCTCCTACTTACAGTTAACTCCCTCCTTAGGTTGTCTATTTCCATCCTCATCATCCTAGCTAAGTTTTGAGACACAACATCTTTGGGTCCTAGGTATGGGAGGTGATAAGTTTCTAGCAACCATTTTCTTAAAAGATTTTCTTTGGACCTTTCCACTCTCTTACGTGTTTCACTCAAAGATGGTTCTCTCGTGTTTATCACTATTTTTAGTTTTTTCTATAATGTATCACTCTAGCCTTTTCTACTCGGGTAAGGTTTGATTAGGCTTTAAAAAACCAAACGGTGAGACTTTACCACTAACCAAACTAGAAGCGCACGAGCAATGAATTTATCTACGAAAAAAAGGTAAGGAATTTCCTAAGACAAAAACTAGGAATTGAAGTGACAAGTAAGAAAAGCTAGCAAGAAAAAGGCTTATACACAAGAATGGAAAGCAAACAAGACATGTAACACCCGCGTTTTTACCGTTTTGCCGTTTTTGCCGTTTTGAGTGTTTTATTGAATTTTGAGTGATTAAAATTATTTTTAATCATCAAAATTTATATTTTTGGATTTAGAATTAAATTTCCTATTTTTAGGGAATTTTTGGGAATTTTTGGGGTTTTTTTTGTGAAAATGACCTTTTTGCCCCTCCTGTCCCTTGAACCGGGCCCGAATACTCTTGATCCGGGCCAGAAAAATTTACACTGACTCACCTTGACACATCATAACAGCCATGCATGCAGAATAATGTGCATGGGAGACACTTGTAAATTTTCTCCTTCCTTACAAGACAAGTGTGCAAGCAATTAAGCCATGTGTCATTTATGTTTCCTAAAGCAAAAACTCCACTTTCTTCCTTTTCCTTTCACATGCAAACCAGAATTTTTTCTCTCATTTCACTCATTCTCATCCACTTGCAGCTGTGAGCTTCCTTCCCATTTTCTCTCAAGTTTTCCATTTTTCTTCCAAACACATTCAAGCTAAAGGTTCCATTTTTGAACCTAAGCTTAAACACCTAGCCTCCAACCTTGTAGAAGTCCTTGTTGGTGATCAAGAGGAGGATCTTGGAGCTGTTTTTGGGGCTGTTACTGCACCTTATTTTTACAGAAAATTCCTTAGGTAAAGGGGGGGAGAACTTGAACTCTAGTAGGATTGGTAACTAGAGTCAAGGATTTGCCCTTAAAATCCTTGTTTTTACTCTTGTTCTCCTTGAAAAAAATCACTTTTTGAGCTTTTCTTTGAGCAAATGTTTTGGATTCTTGGAGCTGGGTTGTTTACATGTTTTTAAGTTTATTTTGATGCTTGGAATGTGCTTGGATTGTGATTGTTGGTGCATGCAAGCCAAGAAACAATTTTGGAAAATTTTTCCCCTTTTTCCTCTAATAGCTCTCGGCCTTGAGGGATTTTGGGGCTGCATGTGTTTCAAAATTTTTTTGGTGCTTGGAATGTGTTTGTATAATGAATCTATGAACATGCATGAAGTTGGTTGAAGGTATACAATTGTTTTGGATGATTGATCTTTGAAAAATAGTGTTTATGAGCTTGAAAATGGAGTTATGAACTTTAATGTGTATGTGGATGATTTTGAGTGAATTAGTATGATATTTGGCATTTAGATTGTTTGTTGATGAATGTGTGAAGTTTTGGTGAAGATTGGATGTTGTGAAAAATTTGAAGTTTTGATGAACATTCAAGTTGTTCTTGATGTTCATGAGTTGTTCTTGATGAAACTCATCAAGAATACCTTTTTGATCTTAAAAAGGTCAAGGGTATGTTGAAAACATGTTTATGGGCTTTGGTGGTCCAAAAGGACTAAGAAGCAATTTTACAAGTAAAAGGACTAAAGTGCAATTAAGAATGAGTCTTTAAAAATAAATAAAACAAATTCGGATTTCCAATTCCAACCAAGTAAAAGTCAACTTAAAGGTCAATATTTTAGGTTACCATGACTAAAAATAAGTTCCTAAGAGTTATAAAACCTTTAGGCTTTTAATTTAAGTTTAAAGACTCATTAAAAGTCAATCAAGATTAGATTATGAAATTAAAAGTTAGATTGGAGTTGGACTTCAACTCTAATCCAAGTTATTAAGAAATTAAAACTTAGAAATTAATTAGTAGACTTAGCTAATCTAATTACCTAAGTTAAATTAACATAATCTACTTAAGTTAATTAAGTAACGGATGATTAATTAAGGTTAAAGTTAATTAACCTTAATAAAAGTATTAAGTAATTAATTAGCAATGATGATTAATAATTAACTAACTATGATTAACCTTAATCAAATGTAATTAAAAGCTTAGTCCAAAACTAAGGAAGAGATTAAGACTTAATTAAGGAGGATTAAGATTAATCATAGCCCAGTTGATGAAGATTGATTAAAAGTTAAATCTAATCTTAATTATTTATACAAGAAGAATTAGGATAAGTAATACCATCCATAAGACACAATCATAAGTCTTAGTAAATTATAGGACTTAAGTGAACATGATTATTAAGAACATTAGTACAAACTACTATAAAAGATTATAACCAACACCCTCTTTCTTCATAAAACTTGAGAAGCTTAGTGAGAGAGTGCGTTTCCAACCCAAGGTAGGGTTCGGTTTTCCTTGAAGGAAAGACATTGAATTCGGGCCGTGCCACGGGGATGTGGTGACGTTGAATGGTTCAATGGGCTTTGCCTGTAAGGATGTGAATGTTATGAGCATTGTTGTGTGACATGCATCATGAAGCATTGTTGATGTTCGAGGTTGAAAACCTTATGACCTATATAACAGTAGCACTTGGTACAGTGTGAAATCGGTTGGGAAGGGTGCAACTGGGTTTTGCAAAGAATGCCAGTGGGTCCTCAAAAGGGACGCCAGCCCTGAGGATAGCCTAGCTCCCGGAAGATCTCAGGTGACGTAGATTAGCTCCCTACTGTCGAGATTGGGGAACCCAGCTTAGCTATTCCTGTCGCTCTCATGATTTTCGGGTCAGTTGAGATTGTCTGGAAGAACGCTTAAATGATTTGGCCAAAATGTATGAGCAATGCTCTTTGTACCAATGCTAGTACAGACTCTAACTCCTGACGTGCTGTGTATATATGGTCGGGCAGCTGCTATGTGCTCTGCCTATGGTGATGTTTCCCTGGGCCCGCATGCATTAGATATTGCATTATAATAGTAAAAGTTGCGTTCATATGAGTACACCATGATGAGATGTCGTGATTGCTTATTGATTCGACTGTGTGGATTGCCTCTGTGTGTGTGCTCTAGTTTGCTGTATCCTACATGCTATGAGTTCATGCGATGTTCTCACCCTTCCTTTCTGCTTCTGTTATTTTCTGCTATTGTGTTCCTTCGCTACGTCGATAGCCGGCATCGGAGATTTTCAGTATGACATCGATGAGAGTGCAGCAGCGATGGATGCCCAGAGGAACCTGGCGGGTGACGGACATCTCGCATAGATGTGAGACCAGTGTAGTTTTGAGTCTAGGTAGTAGCAGCTCTGATTTAGCGACCTCTTATTTTGTATTTGGTCGAGGTCTTGTTTATTTGGTCTACTACCAGAACTCATATTTTGATGTGGATATCAGGATGGCTTGAGAGACATATTGTTATTATGTTGTATGTATATATTCATGCTGTTTCCTTTTCTTATGATTGATTTTATAATTGCGTGTATGTTGTGTGTGTGCACGAGTTGATAATCATCTAGATGTTTTTCGGAAAACGAGTTTCAGATTAAGGAAAGAATATTTCATGAATACCTAAAATGAAAATCTGAGATGTAATAGATTGATGACGACTAAATCCTTTTAAAAAAAAAAAATATTCCGTGTTTTTTTTGACATTTCTAAAAGCAGTAAGTTCGATGGTTACGTATTATAATGTGATGTTCTTAGCGGTATAACTAAGGGTGTCGCAAGACAAAACACACAAAGATTGCAAAGAGAATTGTTTTTGGTGTATTTTTGATTCAAGAGGTAAAGCTTACCAAAAGTTGCCAAAATTTTAGAAAACTTGCAAATACAACTCAAATGAAATTTGATACAAGCAAATTGAAAATTACAATATGAAGAGATGAAATGTTGGGCTCTTTCTTACTTCAATTTTTTTAACTATTGAGGATGATTTTTCCTCCACACATATTTTTTTTTTCGAATTTTGTTTTCTTTTGAATTTTGTTTTGTTTTCTTTTTGATTATTTATTTTTGTATTTCTTTTCTTTGACTTTTCTTTCTTTTTGTATATTTTTGCAAATTGTATTTTCCCCCAACATAAATGTTACAGAAATTGCAAAATAATTTCCTATTCTAAAAGAAAAAATTGCATGTATCTTGCGTAAAAATAGGACAAAAATGATGTACTAGAAATGGTAAAATTGACTGTTTTCAAAAAACTGGCTTAAAAAATTTGTTGGCAACTTGAATAAAAAATTTGACCAAAAGAGCTTAGCATTTCCTTGATTAAAGCAAGTGGAAAAACAACAAACAAACGCGCTTGATGATTTTTATGGATTAAAACTGAAAAAAGTGGAAAATTCAACATGAAATTGGTGAATTTTCTACTAATTTCTCGGCTAAAACCCAACTTAGAATTAAGTGCTTTGCGTAATCAACCACACGTTTCCTAAGGATTTGCTAGTGTACAGTTCAAATTTTCAATCAGATTAGAAGAAAAATAGACAAAATAGAAGCAAAAAAATGAACAAAATAAGCTCTAAAAATAACGCATAAAATGAGCAAAATAAGGAGAAAATGTGCAAAATAAAGAGCATAAATATAGAGGAGATGAATTGAAATTAAAAGGATGTGGAAGACTGAAATTAAATGGCAGAAAGATAGGGGGAATGAGCAAAATTAAAAGGATGGGGAATTGACAGAAAATTAAATGACAGGAATTAAACAGGATAAGCAGAAATGAAAAGGATGAGGATGAGCAGAATTAAATGACAGAAATGAAAATGGGAATGGGGATGGAATGTGGATTGAATTGATGTAGGTGAACGATATTTGAAAAAATGAAGACAACAATTCCTCCACTTACCACACTCCACCAGAATCAAACAAGTAGAATTATCAATAACAGTTAAGAATAAGCAAGAACAGTTATCAGAGGCAATAAAATGAGCACCTAAGGGGTGGGTATTGCGTGACCCATAGAAACCCCAATACTACACTGATTCAAGCAAACAAGCAGGCAAACATAAGATGAAGAGCAGTAAAAAGCATCTCGGGCTCGAAACAATCCAACAGTCAAAGAATTACTTAAAAATTGAGCTTGAATACAGGGAAAAAGTAATAAAAATGCAAAAAATTCTGCACCTCAAATAGCCCAAGAACTGTGCTCAAAATGATAAAATGGCTCCAAACAGCTCCAATTTCACAGAGCTCTGATTACCAATTGATAGCAATTGTTTTACCAGATCTAGAATTGAAGCAGAAGAGCCATGGGCATGGTTAGAATTCGAATAAAATGATGAAATAGGTGCATTAATCCAGCGTAAAAATGAAAATAAAAGTGAAGAGGAAACTAAAAAATGGAAGAAGAATGTGGAGTGGAAGATTGCCACTGCAGCAGGCAACCCCTTCTGCAGATAAGATCAGTGCCATACGCTACCAATTCATGAGAATTGGATAAGTCTCTAGGTGGTTTAGGAAAGCACCATCAACCCTTCTCTACTTACAGTTAAGGAGGAAACTCAGCAGAGTAACTTTACTTAAAATCAAGAGTGACTTACAAGAGAGGGCGGCCAAGGAGGAGAGGAAAATAAGGAAAAATGCAATTCTATTATACTTGGGTGTTGAACCCATGATCCTAAGCCTACGTAGCTTGGAAAGCTGCTAACCACTAAAACCTACTAGGAAATAGGGCCCAACTCCTAAACCTAATTAGGGAAGAATTGCAATTAAACAAATTACAAGACGATCCTAATTACAAATGAAATTAATACTAAAAGTAATCCTTATCTTTTTTATGGGTCTCATGATGCTTTGACCCAAGGTTGACCAATGATGAGCTGTGTAACATCCCAAAATTATGATCTAGAAAATATAGTGGAAGTCTTAGGTTGTGAATCCCACCAAGAGAAGGAAGTTAGACGTAGAATGGGAATTTAGGAGTTCGGGGTAAAATTAAAGAGAAGATTGAGAATTTATTTAGAGTTTAGAGTGTTAGAGGGAATTTACGGGAGGAATCAAGAGTTAAACTCCGAGTACCTATTTTGAAGAGACTTAAGGGAAACCAAGTTAAGATTTGAAAATGTAAATTATAGCGGTGAAGGAAAGAAGAGGGATATGATTTGATTAAGGAAATTGGAGTGAATCGATGATTTATATCATTGTTCACATGGTAGGTACCTCGTTGGGCTTCAATTAAAGTTGTTGCTTAATTTTGGATTTTAAGCCTAATGACACATGTGCACTCATTTGATGATATCTATAGTTCTAGGTGGACGATTGAGGTGATTCAACTTGCATTAGAAAGTTAAGATTCGAGGCTTCAGTTTGATATGCTACACGGTAGGGTTATTGTCTCATTTTTGCTCCTAAGAGTCTCATTCTCGCTCAAGTGAGGAATTTCTCGCTCGAGCGACCATATCAATAAAACAAGAGATTTTGTTTCTGGTTTTCTCGCTCAACCAAGAAACCTCTCGCTTGAGCGAGATCGCGAGAATTTCAGAGTTTGCTCTCTTACTTTGTCTCGCCCAAGCGAGCATATCCTCGCTTGAGCAAGAACGTGCGACCAGAGAAGGTTTTAGAGGCTCGCTCAAGCGAGAAATCCTCGCTTGAGCGAGAAAACACGGATCCAGTTTCTATAAATCAGTATCTAGGGTCATTTGGCCCATTTCTAATACATTTCCCTAATCTCCCACTTTCCCTAATAGAGGAAGAAGAAGAGAATAAAGGAGAAGAAGCCTAGCTTGTGGTCCTTAACCAAGAGAGGAGCTTGGAACCACCATCTTCCACCCCTCCAACATCTCCATTCTTGTTCTTGAGGTGAGTGTGGTTCACTCCTTCACTTTTCATCATGTGTGAAGTTCCCTCATGATCCCTCTCCTCCTTTCCCCTTCTTCTCTATTTGCTTGTGATTGATTGAGGTTGATCTAGGGATTACTTAATTGTGGCTCAACCTTAGGTTCTAGAGGTTAAAATTTCTATATGATTATTGATTATGAGGTTTTAAATGCCATGACATCATTATTTTGCATAGGAAAAACCTGTATACATGTCATGAAACATACTCTCATGTCTTCGAACATCCTATTCATGTACAGATGTTTTCATGGGACTATGGCCAAAGAGCAATATCACAGGGTCTTTGGACCAAAGATAAATTTCATGGGTCTTCGAACCATCTAATACAAGAGGAGGTAATTCCCATGGACCTCTAGGCCAAGAGAGAAATGGGGATCCTCAATCAAAATTGATGACATGCATTGCATCTATGTTTGATAATAAAACTTAGTCATAGCGTGTCCCTGGACGACGGTCCTTGGTCACATTGCAGAGCGCTCAAT
The DNA here is from genome assembly GCA_026901365.1 of Sesbania bispinosa. Taxonomy (NCBI): domain Eukaryota; kingdom Viridiplantae; phylum Streptophyta; class Magnoliopsida; order Fabales; family Fabaceae; genus Sesbania; species Sesbania bispinosa. The sequence continues at coordinate 796,207 of QLOH01000033.1, forward strand.
CACAGTCACAGAAAAGAGAAAAAATCATAGAACTAGTTTGACTGATTTGTGTGGTGTGATATGTATGATTAGTATGTTAGAGGCTTATTTGTTCAATGATGCATGTTCATTTGTATGGCTCCCTACACTTTATGCATGATCACATTCATTGGGACGTAAGTCTCACCACATGTTGTGGATTTCATTTTAGATGTGCGGGAGATTTTTACCGGAAGTAATGTCGGATGGCTTGGAGGCTCAACGGCGGATTGGTCCTCCGGGAAGCGTGTACTGACATTTAAACTACAATCTTGAGTTTTGTATGTCTAACTTCTACTTATGTAAACATTGGATTACTTAAGCAAATTTTATGTGGTTGGCTATATGTCGATATCGATAATGGCGCGAAATAATTTCATAAACTTGGAAATGTGTATCCAACTGACATTAATTTTAAGTTCATGGAATTAGGACGTTACATTATGGTATCAGAGCATTTCAATCCATTGGACTGTGGTTAGGTTAGTTGCTTGTGACTTATAATCCTAAAGTACCTTGTACGCCTTATAGGGACTGATCACCCCTATATTGTGTGCGTTGTATGCATGATTATGGTTAGTGACTTGAATAGAAGCCTTAGTCCAGGAGATTAAAATGTTTCCCTCAGTAAGATTAGTACTAATCATCAGATAGGGAGAGGGGATAACATAGACCTATTTTCTAGAACCTGACCCCTAGACTAAGCGTACTATAACATGTCACCTTTAAGGTCTAGTAAATCGAAAACCTACTTAGAGAAACCAACTTAAGTAAACTACCTAATGGGTGATGAGAATGTTTGTTTGACTTTGAACTTTGATAGTTGGATGCCTTTGATTGATTGTAAACTCCTTGGACTATGACTTGATTGATTCTAAGTTTTATTAGAATTTGGTAGAAATAAGAATATAATGGTTAGCATAGATTGGAGTTAAGACCTCTTTCGGAATAAACCAAAATTTGAGTAAGACACAGACAAAATACTAGGACAAAGACACTTCACTAGAAGGGAGGTTGAGTTTCTAGATTAGCGGTGTTGAATCCAATTAGAACACAGATTAAGTAAACCAAAACCCCCACCTAGGGTTGATGACTAATTTGGACAATTTAGGTAACCCCAGTACCATCTAGGAAAGGCTTGAGGTCAGGGTCCCATCAGGTTAGGGTCAGGGTGGATGAAACTCCCAAGACTACCTTAGGACTAGTCATGGGCTTTACGAACAGTTAGTGATGTCATTTGACTACCCGATACTTTTGCCTTGTCCATGAATTTCATGGATGAAATCCTCACACCCCATCAAGATGAGTATGTCGTCGTGGATATCGACAACGTCCTCACCCAATCTCAGCACCTAGAGGGACCTGAGTGACACTTGAGGAGTAGTGTAGGAAGACCCTAGAGAATCATACCTATGCTATGTTTCTGTGTTAGCCATGTTCCTTCCATGACCATATTTGGTGAAGGCTTTTGAACGAGTAGACACTCTTTCATTTCCTCTTGTTGCTTGTCGACTTGGCCAAGCGACATTTTATTCTTCCCTCCTCCTTGCTCACACTCTTTAGTCATTTCGGAAAGAGTCTCCAGAGGTGACTTGATGGGTATGTTTTTCTTAAGCATCTAAATCCTCCTTCGGGCATGTGAGGGGAGTCATAGACCCCATCATGCGCTCTGATTCCCATCCGTTGACCGTCTCAGCTAACTTTTGAACAAGGAAGGAGACTTCCTTGTTCAGCCCTGTCATGTATTCAGTGCATAGTTAGAGTTATGGGTAAATAAAGGGAATGAAAGTTCACCATAGATTTCATTTCAGGATTGAGCCGGTAACTTAGGTATCGGAAGTCATCATTGATGGGGATAGAAGATCTGTAGGAGGGCAAGAGAAGATTAAGAATACTAGGAATTGGGGTAAGAAACGAGGACAACTAATTACGATAACCAGATTAGTAAACCCTCCCCATTAGGTTAAAAATCCCATAAGGCCAATTTATGGAGACCCAATATTCCATAGAATACCAAAGAAAAGGAACCCCATAGGACAAGAATGTGTAGAGTGCCGAGAGTCGTGCAAACTACAACCCTGAGTTTGGGTAGGGTGAAGGAGAAGGAATTGGATATACCACCTTTAGAATTAGAGTTTGTCACCAAGAAAAGAACACTGGAACCGAGAGAGGAAAAGGTTTACTGGACGTGAGACATAGAACTTAAAACATGGAATAGGGCCCCAGTAGGGGACTAAGGTAGCGGGGACTCTTCTACAATTAGTCTTGATGACAGATTTGAAACACTTTCTGGTGAAGGAAAAGGCATAGGAGGATAATCTCGTAAAGTTCTTCTATTTGCTTGCATTCTTCAATTTCAGCAAGAGAGAAATGTTTTAACTCTTCATCACTTAAACAAAGATCTACAAGTTCAAAACCATATGACTAGTATCATTATCTATACAATGAAATACGATATATCTCATTTACTACAAAAATATAGTTACCTTGCATCTCTAGTAATTGTCTTTGCTTATAAAGGATACCTTCACATAGCTCTTTCCAACAATTATCCCAGACAAACTTAGGTCTTGATATGTTATTTGAAATCAACATATTTGTAAACAATTTTCTGATGTAATGTCCAGAAGCCCAAACAAATGCTTCTTTGTTTGCATCTATGTATTCTTTATCATCTTGAAGCAAACCAAGAGCATAACATGCATCTTTGAAAGTCTGGTAAGTACAACAATTTACTCTTTTGATATCCTTGAAGCTCATGTAACCTTTTTGGATATGTAACAAGAATCTCAAATAACAATCCTCTCTATTTCCAGTAGGGACATGAGAAACTTTACCAATGGCAAAACCTTGTTTTCGAGGCATCCATTTTGAAGATGATTCCTTCCACACAATCTTTGTTGGTAGTTCAGTATATGTCAATGCTCTATAATCAGGGTATTTTTTGTTAGCTTCAATCCAACCCTGGAACAATGATGTTTTGAGCTTTGTTCTGTCCAACACATTTACAATATCTTCATCATCTCTGTACAAAACAGTTTGATTATTATGCAAATGAAAAGACAATCTTATCACAGGGGGTTCTTTCACTTGAATGTCAAAACTAAAAAGTCTCCAAGTAGCTTCACATGCAGAGATGTATCTACAATCATAATAACTTCATATTTCATCCATTGAATCATGATTTAATAATGCAATTGTGACTCCATCATTACCCTTGTGGACATATTTCAATAAATATTTAATAGAACTTGTTTGACATGTGTATTCAACGTTGATATGACACCAAAATTTCAACAGCAAAGTTGAATTATAAGGGACAATGAAAGAATTGTCAAATTCACTATGTTTTTTTTGTATGACTGTCATTAAGTGTCCTTTTGTACCTTGGAAAACCTTCTTCATCAATAATTGTCCTAGATCTGAAAGGTTTCGGAAAATGCTTGGAACATTTTCCATTCCGCATGCATGAACTATTTCAATTGTATGGTCCACATGGTCCATGAACCATAAATTGATGACAACTTGAAAAAGTTTTGGATTGGAATACTTATCAAGTATCTCTGCAGAGATAAATTTGTCAATATCATCAGGAGATTTTGGACTATAGTCAAGATGCGTGAACAATAGAATGTGAGCATGAGGCAATCCACGTTTTTGAAATTCAATTGTGTTGAAATCTGTATATAGAAAATCACATTATCAAATAAATAACAAAAGGAAATTCAATTTAATGAATAAATTTAGATTCATGTGTTGAACAAAATAGATATATACTTACATGCCGAAACTTTTCAAAAATATTCCCACTTTTCAAATCTCGAATCAACTGATCTAACTTAATTTTAAACACTCTACACAAAATATCTGGCCTATCTTCAACATTTAAACCATGCTTCTGCACATATATTTTGACTTCAGCCCATTTTGGATTGCATGTTATTGTAATAAAAAAACTTGGATATCCAAAATACTTGCAAATAGCAAGAGCATCTTTACAATTATTAAACATGTATCGAGGACCAACGGTGAAAGAACTTGGTAGAATATTTCGCTGCCCTATTGCTGCAGCATCTGTCTCTCTACAAGCTAAGCATTCATGTAAGCCTTTATACTGGTCAACTCTTAATTTTTTTTATTAAGTCTTATATATCTTAACCTCTCTGATTCAATCATGGTATATGCATCAACCAAGAACCGTTGAAATAACCTCTTTGAACTAAGTAAAATTTTAGAGTCATTTCTTCTTTCTTGAATTCTGTACGCGAAGAATTCACGCATGCTAAATTTACATCTTTTTCTCACTGACTTTCTAGAAGAAGCTTGAGAAGTAGGAATGTTAGGACGATATCCATCTTCTCCATATGGAAAAAGAAGAGGATATTATAATCCCAAATAGTTAGGGTGTAGTGCATCAACAATTTGAAGGGTTCTAGATTGAGTTTCTAAAATTATATCTCTCTCTGCAAGACTTTCATCAATGTCCCCGACAACTATGGCAGCTACTTCTGATGCAGAAGGAAAATTCTATGTTCTTTCAAATCAATTTTAACTTAACGTCACCAAAATCCCCTTCAACATAATGATCTCTTGCATATCTAAATGACTGTGCCAATACATTGTGTTCTTCAAGCATATGCTTTAATAGTGACACAATTTCTATGTCCATGGAAGATGGATTCTGGTTAAATTTGCCGCCCAAAAAACACTTATATTACTTAACCAAGTATAATGCATAAAGAAAGAATTGGCAAAGGATGACAAAATTTACCTGATAGCATTTAGTCTGTTATAAATCTCATTCTCTGTGTCATAAATATACAACTGTGCAAATTTAGGTTTGTTGTTATGAGCTGACAATAGACTACCAATTGAATGAAAGTTTTACCATCCAACAAAAAAATAGGAGGACCATTTCCATTATTGAGATGATGATCCACTTTTCCATCCATTGAAGTAAATGAAAACAGTGAATTGAATGCTCTAATATTTTTCAAAAAAATAATTACTTCTTTCGTTAGCTCTGTTGTGAAAATAAATCAACAATGCAGGAGGGGATGGTAGCAATGCCAATTTAACTCCCCCTTCCATACAACAAAGGGAAAATTTAGGATTCATTGAACCTTTGGTTTTTGATAGTCTCTCATCAGACCACATAAGAGCTTTACAGTCATCACACTGAAATGAATTATCTCCAATATCCCAAACATCTGAATTCAAGTAACAAGAAGTTAGAATTAACATTGAACAATGTTTATACATGATTTCAAACAATTGAATAATGATTTCACCTCTTTCCTCTTCGACTTGATAATGTATTATTGAATCAAATTGTGATGAATCTATAAGACAAAAAAAGATGGTATAACAGTAAATCAAAAATAAGTTTTGTAACAAAAGTGTACTCAAAACTAAGTTGTTACTTATTTGAAACCTTTATTTGCATAGTCCCTAAAATCAGGAATTCCATCTACATATTCTTCTAAGATACTATCATCGTATTCATTTATGACTCTAATAACCAAGTGGAAAAATCGGATTAGAAATAATGAATCTGAGAAGTGAAAAAGTTTGAGAATACCTTTATAATCTGTTAAAGGATCTACTGCATTCTCAGTAGAGAAATCATCTTCACATTCTCTAAATATTTTAACATGATTGAACTGTATAGAATCAATCACTCTTGAATTTTGTATAACATGCCACTTTTCAGTCCAGATCTATATAATTAATTGTATTGTTATAGGTTAGAGTTTATTATTACTAAAATCGTTGAATAGAAAATTTCCATTGAACATGATAAGTGTTTAAAAAAATAAAAGTAGCTTGGTGTTAAAGAAACAATGCCACTTTTAGCAGAAGAAGAATTTTGCTGCAATTCCATTTTAGTGGACACTACAATCATTTTTTGCTTCCTCCTAATTGGCGTTACTATTAAAATAGAAGTAATTCTTAATGAACTTTGCAAAAAAAAATTGATCAACAAAAAAATAATAGGTTCTATTTATCTGAAGTGTTATGTCTGATTTCATTAGGATGAATTCATTACCTTTGCAATTGGAATTTTATACCATAATACCTATAAAGAATAAAAGTCATGAATAGTTGCATAATAAAAAATATATAATATAACAAAATTGGTAATTCAAATGTTCACAAACCATCCGTCAATATTGAAAGTTGCCCTGAACTATTGAAATGATATGATGGTTTGCAATAAAAGAGTTGTTTGGAGAAGACGTTGCAGCATTAGGATCTGAATAAAGCTTTGATTGAGTAACATCTAAAACAAAAATTTAGTGGTATAGTGAAATCTTTGATCGACCAGTAATTTAAAATATAAAATGTTTGAGTTTAATTAATAACTTAAATCACAAAAACATTTGCACTATAGACGTGGTGTTATTGGTGTCAAACAATTAAAACTCTGGACATTTTCGTTCTAGGTACCTACCTCTCATAGAGTTTGCCTACAACAACAATTTCCATAGCAGTATAGGCATGACACCCTATGAAGCTCTGTATGGTAGGAAGTGTAAGTCCCCACTCTGTTGCTATGAGGTGGGTGAGAGAACCTTGTTAGTCCGGAGTTGGTGCAGGAGACCATGGATAAAATTAGAGTCATTAGGGAAAAGCTTATCACTGCCCAAAGCCGGTATAAGAGCTATGCTGACAAGAGAAGAAATGACCTATAATTTGAGGAAGGAGGCCATGTATTTTTGAAAGTGACTCCTGTCACAAGCATTGGGCGAGCCATCAAAGCAAGAAAGCTCAACCCCAGATTCATTGGCCCATTTCAGATCCTGTAGAGGGTTGGCCCTCTGGCTAACAGGATAGCCTTACCCCCTCATTTGTTCCGAGTCCACTATGTATTCCATGTCTCTCAGCTGAGAAAATACGTCCACGACCCTTCACACATCATTAGCACCGAATCAGTACAATTAAGGGAAGACCTCACAGTTCCCATTAGACCTGCATAAATTATTGATAAAAGTGTCAAAACCCTGAGAAACAAGAAGATCCCCTTGGTGAAGGTGTTTTGGGAGGGTCAGACACCTGAGGAAGCAACATGGGAGAAGGAGGATGATATCTGTTCTCAGTTTCCAGAGTTATTCACCTGAGGTAAGTCGATGTTCATACTTTCTTAGCCAATTTTGAGGGCAAAATTGTTCTAAGGGGGGTAGAATTGTAACATCCCAAATTCTAACCATTTTTATGAATTGAATTAGTAATGGAAGAGGTTTTATAAAAAGGAACTAGGTTTGAGTGGGAAAGAATTGAGTTAGAATAAAAAAGGAATTTAAAACTAGGAAATTGGAACCTGATACTCTCGCTCAGGCTCGCTTGAGTGCGCCTGAGCAAGGATATCAGTAATGTGGGGAATTTTCATTCTGGTTTTCTCTCTCAGGCTCGCTTGAGCGAGGATTGAGCGAGAAAACAAAGTGAAATTAGGGAGTCTCTGTGTGAAATTCCGCTTGGGCTCGCTCGGAGCGCGCTCAAGCGAGAAAGGCTTCTCGTTGAGCCTCGCTCGAGCGAGGACCGAGCGAGAAAACCAAGTCAGATTAGGGAGTTTCTATGTGAAATTCAGCTCGGGCTTGCTCGAGCGAGAAAGGGCTTCTCACTCAGTCTCGCTCAAGCGCATGCTGAGCGAGAGCGTGCGAGCAGGAATCCTGATACTCTCGCTCAGGCTCGCTTGAGCGCGCCTGAGCAAGAGCGCAATTTCAAAGCGTCTTAAAAACATATTTTTAGGGTTTTCCACTTACTTTCTTCCATTCTTTTAACCTTAGAGACAAAGAGGGAGATTTTAGAGAGAGAGAAATAAGCTGTGGAGCTTGGATTGAAGAAGGAGAAGGAATTGTTCTTCCACCCCACCCCTACCTCTTTCCATCTTCTCTTTGGAGCTCATTATTGGTGAGTAAAGCTCACACACTCTCACCCAATCTTGTGTGATTACTCCTCCCTAAACCCTACTCTTCCCTCTCATCTTCTAAAGCTTGTTTGTGGTTGATTATATGTTTGATTGTGCTTATATTCAATATATGAGGAGTGCAAGTGTTATGTGCCTAGTAACCTTGATTAGGGCTTTGGACTAGAGATTTTAATTTATCATGGTCTTGATTGTAATGTTTATGAATATCATTGTCTATATGGTGTGCATTTTGAGAATAAATAAGACACTTGGGTTTTAGCCCCAAGAGATTAAGAAAGAGATAATGGACCTTGGTCCCCAGAGATTATGGACTTCGGTCCCTAGAATAAAACTTGGAGTTTGGTCCCTAGAGTAATGGGTGATATGATAATTAAAGGAATAGGAATTAGTTTAGTTTGGGGAGTAACAAGGAGAGAGATGACAAGTTTGAGGACAAAATCAAGGATTTACTCTTATTTTTTTAAAAAATGGCAAATTAGACATGGCATAAGTTTTGGAAAAGTTGTTGTAATAATTAATGATTTAAGGAAGCTATCCACTTGTAAGTAGTCGATGCACCCCATGTGTTCTTGTATCTTGGCCATTATCAAAAGCTCATGTCTCGCAACATACGTCATATGAGCTAGCAGTCTAAAAAGCAATAGTTTATATGAAAACCATCAAAACCACAAAAGTTGACATAATCAATTGGTATGGACTGATTATAAATATATATCACGATTTCAGCTTGGTTTTTGATCTGGTGTCATTAGCATAAGCCAAATCCTCAATATTGCTTGGAGTGCTTGGAGGGGTCGAAACAAATTCATCCTTACGATATGATGGGAATGATACTCATCTAGGTTTAACGTATTTCTTGCTTGAATTAAATTTCACTAAATTCATTGATATCGGGTGTATTGGTCCTCCAGCCCCAGCTGGTAATTAAAGAATAGCAAATTGTTTTTTTATCAGAGAGTTTGTGAAAGTTTGGTTCACCATGTGGAGGCAATGGTCCTATTTTGGTCATAGAGAGTGAACCCTAACACAATTGTCAATCACAATCCAATAACACATCATAAATATTAAATGTTCAGAAACATGAAAATTCACAAAGAACAAGATTCGCAAAAGTTTAGAGAATGTTATTATGAAAACATGTATTAAGAGAGAGGGAGAGAATTGCATACCTATGCTAGATAGTAAGGAGAATGGAATTTGGATAAGAATTCATTAGACTTCAGTGCCTTTGTTATATAGTGGTCTGGCTAGGTGTTTAGCTTTGTTACTTTGTTACCTAGATTTTATTAGAAAAGATAAAACCTCATCATGGTAACAAAGCTAAACACCTAACCAAACCACTATACATAAAAGGCATTGAAGCCTTATGAAATCTCTTCCAAATTCCTTTCTCTCTATTCTTTAGCATAAGTATGCAACTCTCTCTCTCTCTCTCAATAAATATTTTAGAATAACATTCTCCGAACTTCTGCAAATTTTGTTTTTGCCAATTTTCATGTTTCTAAACATTTAATTTTAATTTGTGATGTGTAATTATTTCCGAAAAATTGTGTTAAGGTTTATTTGCTATGGCCAAAACAGGACCATTTCCTCCATGCGGTGAACCAAACCTTCACAAACTCTCTAATCAAAGACAAACTATTTGCTACTATTCAATTACCACCTAGAGCTCCAACTAGGAGGACCGATGCAGTTGATGTCAATGAGTTTAGTGAAATTTCATTTCGAGCAAGAAATACGTTGAACACAGATGAGAATCCCTCCCTATCATTTCTCAAGGATGAATTTGTTTCGACCCGTCTAAGCACTCCAAGCAATATTGAGGATTTGACTAATGCCAATGACAACAGGTCAAGAGCTAAAATGATATCGATTATATATTTATAATCATTTCATAGTAACTCATTATGTTAATTTTTATTGTTTTGATAGCTTTATACAAACTATTGCTTTATAGACGGCTAGCTCATAGAATGTACGGTGTGAGATATCAGCTATGGAAAAAGTCCAAGATACAAGAACTCATAAGGTGCATCAACTACTTACAAATGGGTAGCATCCTTAAACCATTAAAATATTACCATAACTTTTCCAAAACTTATCCCCCTACCAACTTGCCATTTTAAAAAAAAAAACAGTAGAGTAAATCATTAATTTCATCCTCGAACTTGTCATATCTCTCCTAGTTAGTACCTAAATTAAAATAAATGCATAGGTAGTCCTTGAACTTTCAAATATTTGTCATGTTAATCCTCCAACTTTCACATCATCCTGTCACGTTGGTCCCTGACAAAGACCATTTGGTGAGACCGATGCTATGATAGTTAAAGGAAAATGAATTAATTTAGTTTGGGGAGTAATAAGGAGAGAATTGTCTAGTTCGAGGACAAAATCAAGGATTTACTCTTTTTTTTAAATGGAAAATTAGACGTGGCATAAGTTTTGGAAAAGTTATTGTAATAATTAATGATTTAAGGAAGCTATCCACTTGTAAGTAGTCTATGCATATCATGTGTTCTTGTATCTTGGCCGTTATCAAAAGCTCATGTCTCGCAATATACATCATATGATCTAGAAGTCTACAAAGCAATTGTTTATATGAAAACCATCAAAACCATAAAAATTGACATAATCAATTGGTATAGAATGATTAAAAATATATACCACGATTTCATCTTGGTTTTTGACCTGATGTCATTGGCATAAGCCACATCCTCAATATTGCTTGGAGTGCTTGGAGGGGTCGAAAAAAATTCATCCTTACGAAATGATAAGAATGATTCTCATCTAGGTTTAACGTATTTCTTGCTTGAATTAAAATTTCACTAAATTCATTGATATCAGGTGCATTGGTCCTCCAGCCCTAGGTGGTAATTAAAGAGTAGAAAATGGTTTGTATTTTTATCAGAGAGTTTGTGAAGGATTGGTTCGCCATGTGGAGGCAATGGTCCTATTTTGGTCATATAGAGTGAACCCTAACACAATTGTCAATCATAATCCAATAACACATCATAAATATTAAATGTTCAGAAACGTGAAAATTTTCAAAGAACAGAATTTGCAAAAGTTTTGAGAATGTTATTCTCAAAACATGTATTAAGAGAGAGGGAGAGAGAGTTTCATACCTATGCCTGAGAGTAAAAAGAATGGAATTTGGATAAGAATTCATTAGACTTCAGTGCCCTTGTTATACATTGATCTGGCTAGGGGTTTAGCTTTGTTACCTAGATTTTATTAGAAAAGATAAAACCCCATCATGGTAACAAAGCTAAACACCTAACCAAACCACTGTATAAAAACGACATTGAAGCCTTATGAAATCTCTTCCGAATTCCTTTCTTTGGCATAGGTATGCAACTCTCTCTTTCTCAATACATGTTTTAGAATAACATTCTCTAAACTTCTGCAAATTTTGTTCTTTGTTAATTTTCATGTTTCAGAACATTTAATTTTAATTTGTGATGTGTAATTATACACGAAAAATTGTGTTAAGGTTCATTCTGTATGGCCAAAAGAGGACCATTTCCTCCATATTGTGAGCCAAACCTTCACAAACTCTCAGATCAAAGACAAATAATTTGCTACTCTTCAATTACCACCTAGTGCTCCATTGTGTTAAGGTTCATTCTGTATGGCCAAAGAGGACCATTTCCTCCATATTGTGAGCCAAACCTTCACAAACTCTCTGATCAAAGACAAATAATTTGCTACTCTTCAATTACCACCTAGTGCTCCAACTAGGAGGACTAATGCACTTAATGTCAATGAGTTTAGTGAAATTTCATTTCAAGCAAGATATGTGTTGAATACATATGAGAATCCCTCCCTATCATTTCTCAAGAATGAATTTGTTTCGACCCCTCCAAGCTATCCAAGAAATATTGAGGATTTGGCTAATGCCAATGACAACAGGTCAAAAGCTAAAATGCTATCGTATTGTATATTTATAATCATTTCATAGTAACTGATTATGTTAATTTTTATTGTTTTGATAGTTTTCATATAAACTATTGCTTTGTAGACCGCTAGCTTATAGGATGTACGATGCGAGACATCAACTATGGAAAATGGCCAAGATATAAAAACTCATAAGGTGCATCAACTACTTACAAGTGGGTAGCATCCTTAAACTATTAATTTATTATCAAACTTTTTCAAAACTTATCCCACTACCAACTTGCTATTTTTTTTTTAAAAAAAGAGCAAATCATTAACTTCATCCTCTAACATTTCATATCTCTCCTCGTTAGTACCTAAATTAAACTAATTGCATAGGTAGTTCATGAACTTTCAAATATTTGTCATGTTAATCCTCCAACTTTCATAGCATCCTGTCACGTTGATCCTTGGCAAAGACCATTTTATTTGACGTATTCTATGATAGTTAAAGGACTAGGAATTACTTTAGTTTGGGGAATAACAAAGAGAGAGATGACAAGTTCAAGGACAAAATCAAGTATTTTCTGTAATATTTTTATAAAAATGGCAAATTAGATGTGGCATAAGTTTTGGAAAAGTTATTGTAATAATTAATGATTTAAGGAAGCTACCGCTCTTAAGTAGTCGATGCACCTCTTGTGTTCTCGTATCTTGGCCGTTACAAAAGCTCATGTCTCACAACATACGTCATATTAGCTAGCAGTCTACAAAACAATAATTTATATGAAAACTATCAAAACCATAAAAATTGACGTAATCAATTGGTATGGAATGAATAGAAATATATATCACGGTTTCATCTTAGTTTTTGACCTGGTGTCATTGGCATAAGCCAAATCCTCAATATGGCTTGGAGTGCTTAGAGGGGTTGAAACAAAGTCATGCTTATGAAATGATATGAATGATTCTCATCTAGATTTAACGCATTTCTTGCTCGAAATAAAATTTCACTATATTCATTGATATAGGGTGCATTGGTCCTCCTTGTTGGAGCCTTTGGTGGCAATTAAAGAGTACCAAATTGTTTGTTTTTTTATCAGTGTTTGTGAAAGTTTGGTTCACTATGTGGAGGCAATGGTCCTGTTTTGGTCATAGAGAGTGAACCATAGTCAATCATAATCTAATAACACATCATAAATATTAAATGTTCAGAAACAGAATTTGTAGAAGTTTTGAGAATGTTATTCTCAAAACATGTATTAAGAGAGAGGACGAGAGAAATGCATACCTATGCTGGAGAGTAAAGAGAATGGAATATGGATAAGAATTCATTAGACTTCAGTGCCCTTGTTGTACAGTGGTCTGGCTAGGTGTTTAACTTTGTTACATAGATTTTATTAGAAAAGATAAAACCCCATCATGGTAACATAGCTAATTACCTAATCAAACCACTGTATAAAAAGGGCATTAAAGCCTTATGAAATCTCATCTGAATTCCCGTCTCTCTATTCTTTAGCATAGCTATACAAGTCTCTCTCTCTCTCTCTCTCAATACATGTTTTTAGAATAACATTGTCCGAACTTATGAAAATTTTGTTCTCTGTCAATTTTCATGTTTTTGAACATTTCAGTTTAATTTGTGATGTATAATTATACCCGAAAAGTTATGTTAAGGGTTCATTTTCTATGGCCAAAACAGGACCATTTCCTCCATATGGTGAACCAAACGTTCACAAACTCTCTGATCAAAGACAAACAATTTGCTAATCTTCAATTACCACCTAGGGCTCTAATTAGGAGGACCAATGCACTTGATGTCAATGATTTTAGTGAATTTTCATTTCAAGCAAGAAATATGTTGAACACATATGAGAATCCCTCCCTATCATTTCTCAAGGATGAATTTGTTTCGATCCCTCCAAGCACACCAAGAAATATTGAGGATTTTGTTAATGCCAATGACAATAGGTCAAAAACTAAAAAGATATCGTATTTTATATTAATAATCATTTCATATTAACTGATTATGTTAATTTTTTTATAGTTTTCTTATAAACTATTTCTTTATAGACTGCTAGCTCATAAGATGTAGGTTGCGAGACATCAGCTATGGAAAAAGGCCAAGATACAAGAACTCACAAGGTGCATCAATTACTTAAAGTGGGTAGCATCCTTAAACCAGTAATTTATTACCATAACTTTTACAAAACTTATCCCTCTACCAACTTGCCATTTTTTTTAAAAAAATAGTAAATCATTGATTTCATCCCCGAACTTGCCATATCTCTCCTTGTTAGTACCTAAATTAAATAATTGTATAGATAGTTCTTTAACTTTCAAATATTTGACATGTTAATCCCCCAACTTTCATAGCATCCTTTCACGTTTGTCCCGGAAAAAGACCATTTTATTTGGCGGATGCTATGATCTTTAAAAGACTAGGAATTAGTTTAATTTGGGGAGTAACAAGGAGAGAGATGACAAGCTCGAGGACAAAATCAAGGAATTACTCTAATTTTTTTTTATAAAAATGGCAAATTATACGTGGCATGAGTTTTGGAAAATTTATTGTAATAATTAATGATTTAAGGAGGCTATACACTTGTAGGTAGTCGATACACCTCATGAGTTCTTGTATCTTGGCCGCTATCAAAAGTTCATGTCTCGCAAAAAACGTAATATGAGCTAACAGTCTACAAATCAATTGTTTATATGAAAACCATCAAAATCATAAAAATTGACATAATCAATTGGTATGGAATGATTATAAATATATATATATATATATATATATATATATATATCACAGTTTCATCTTAGTTTTTGACCTGGTGTTATTGGCATAGGCCAAAACCTCATATTGCTTGGAGTGCTTGGAGGGGTCGAAACAAATTCATCCTTATGAAAATGGTAGGAATGATTCTCATCTAGGTTTAACGCATTTCTTGCTCGAAATAAAATTTCACTAAATTAATTGATACCATGTGCATTGGTCCTTGTTGGAGCCCTAGGTGGTAATCAAAGAGTAGAAAATTGTTTGTTTTTTATCAGAGTTTGTGAAGGTTTGGTTCACTATATGGAGACAATGGTCCTATTTTGGTCATAGAGAGTGAACCCTAACACAATTGTCAATCATAATCCAATAACACATCATAAATATTAAATGTTCAGAAACATGGAAATTGAAAAAGAACTGAATTTGCAGAAGTTTTGAGAATGTTCTTCTCAAAACATGTATTAAGAGAGAGGGAGAGAGACTTGCATACCTATGCTAGAGCGTAAAGAGAAAGGAATTTGGATAATAATTCATTAGAATTCAGTGCCCTTGTTATACAGTGATCTGGTTAGGTGTTTATCTTTGTTACCTAGATTTTATTAGAAAATATAAAATCCCATCATGGTAACATAGTTTAACACCTAACCAAACCACTGTATAAAAAGGGCATTGAATCCTTATGAAATCTTATCTGAATTCCATTCTCTCTATTCTTTAGCATAGGTATGTTGCCATCTCTCTCTCTCAATACATGTTTTTAGAATAACATTCTCCGAACTTCTGCAAATTTTGTTCTCTATCAATTTTTATGTTTCTGAACATTTAATTTTAATTTGTGATGTGTAATTATACCCGGAAAATTGTGTTAAGGTTCATTCTCTATGGCCAAAAGAGGACCATTTCCTCCATTTGGTGAACCAAAACTTCACAAACTCTTCGATCAAAGACAAATAATTTGCTACTCTTCAATTACCACCTAGGGCTCCAACTAGGAGGACCAATGCACTTGATGACAAAGAGTTTAGTGAAATTTCATTTCAAGCAAAAAATGTGTTTAACACATATGAGAATCCCTCCCTATGATTTCTCAAGAATGAATTTGTTTCGACCCCTCCAAGCACTCCAAGCAATATTGAGGATTTTGCTAATGCCAATAACAAGTCAAAAACTAAAAAGTTATCGTATTATATATTTATAATTATTTCATATTAACTGATTATATTAATTTTTATTTTTTTGGTAGTTTTCATATGAACTATTGCTTTATAGACTGCTAGCTCATAGGATGTATGCTGTGAGACATTAGCTATGGAAAAAGGCCAAGATACAAGAACTCATAAGGTGCATCAACTACTTACAAGTTGGTAACATCCTTAAACCATTAATTAATTACCATAACTTTTCCAAAACTTATCCCACTACCAACTTGTCATTTTTTTTAAAAAATAGAGTAAATCATTGATTTTATCTTCGAACTTGTCATATCTCTCCTCGTTAGTACCTAAATTAAACTAATTACATAGGTAGTTCTTGAACTTTCAAATATTTGTCATGTTAATCCTCTAACTTTCATAGCATCATGTCACGTTGGTCCTTGACAAAGACCATTTTATGTGAAGTATGCTATGATAGTTAAAGGACTACTTATATACTTATTTTTGTTTTGGGACTAATGTTGAGAGAGATGACATATTCGGGGATGAAATTGAGAATTTACTTAAAAATTATTCCTTGTTTAAGTAGTGAAATTTATGTTTTCACTTCAGTTGTGGATATAATGGATGTGTGCATTTCGTATTTAACTAGGCTAAAGTTTCAACTATACAATCTTATCTTCTTAACGTTAGGGCTACGTACAACAACTTTGTTGAAGAGAATGAATAACTGAAAGCATATTAGGTGGTTGTAACTCAGGAGAAAGTTTAAAAGCATGATAATTTAATAATGAAAATAGTAATATATAAATGTCAATTCTTTCCCTTTATATATATATATATATCTTTTTTTTTAGAGAATATCTATTTATGAAAAAAATCATGAAAATCCTAGAAGCATTTAGTGCAACCATTATTTATTCATTTATTTATTTTGTAGGCACCTAATTACAAATATTTAATTGTGGTTTTAACCAAGAATTGGACTCTGATTTAAGAGATAAACTTAAGGAACAACCAATACTATATAGATTTGGACAACCATTCTCTAGAGTTTTTTATTTTTATTTAAATGAAGAAGGGAGACCATCTAAATATATTGTTATAAATTGGATGAATTAAGTGTTTCAATGCACATGCAATGCCTAACAATGTACCTATTTGGTGATGAAAATATATATCAATAAATAAATCCTTTTTCTGAAAGATATATTTTATATCACCATTGAATTTCAAATAATCAAAGCCCAATATTATGTAATGTTTGTCATTCTCCATGAAATAAATAAATAAATGGATTAACTCCAAGAAGCTATCAAAGCCCAATATTATGTAATGTTTGGCTAAATGCTCAACTTAGTTACTATGTTGAGGTCCTATCATTTCATATAAAATCTTTTTAAATATAGTAACAATTAATTGATTTTATTTCAAAAATATTTACATGAATATTTATGTGTTAAATTTTGGATTAATTGATTTATTGAATCCATTAATAGGATATAATAGTGTAAAATTTTTTTACACAGACAATATATACTAAATAAAAACATTCATTAAATCCTTATTTTATTACTTAAAATTTTATTAAAGAGATGAAATTCATAAAATCATGGACAAATTTATTAAAACAAATAAGGTAAATCAAGATAAATATTCACTCATGTTTTTTAATATGATATAGTGCGTGAAAATTCAAATGTACAAACTCGTAATTTATAGTTATAAAAAATGTTTGCATTTTCAATTGAAAAAAAAATGTAATATTGAGAGTGTTGAATAATTTTATGTAATAATTTAAAACCTAAAAAACATGGAAAATATTAAAATGACAACATGTATTATATTTCATATAATAGAAATCACATAACTCATTACTCATTGTAAAAGAAATTAGATTAGGAGAATTATGACAAAAGTTTCATTCATACAATTTAATTGAAAAAAAAATGAAGTAAGTACAAAACAAATATTTTTTATTTGGTTTAAATAGATTCCTTTTTATTCATTTTAATGGGTTGAACCAATTTTTTTAAGTCAAATTATATAACTTAATTATATAGTCAAATTTCACTGCCCAATAAAAAACTGACCACCAAAATAAATTTAATTTGGAATGGAAAATTGAGGACAAGACTTCGAATACTACTTAATTACCAATCATAAAGGGCTAATTCAATGTCAATAGAGTAGTTTGAGGTGCACAGGTTTCACATGTTGACACTGTATATATATTGGAAATAATGATTATACACCTCTAGAGGTGTACATCTAATGTAAGAAGAAGAACGGAAGAAGAGAAAAAAAATGAGAGAATTGACGATGATAGGACAAAAAATTAATGAAATAAAAAAGATATGAAGAATTAGTTATAAAAGAAAATAATGTATTAAATTTATTGTTGTCTGTGTGCGTGGATCTATCTAAAGTGCACCATGGAGTATGATGCCCCACACATTTCCTGTGGAAAAACCTTCACATGTAATTTGTAAATAAATTCCTAGGAAATGAACTCTATAGTGTACCGTAGGCTAGAATTCTCCATGTATATCCCGATCACAATGATCTAGGTTGGGGTGCACCAAAAAACCGGACCTCTCTATGGTCACTCTAATTTATGTTACTAAAATTTCTCTTTTGGCATTTTTATGATAGTACGTAGAGGCAATACTAGGATTGAGATAATGATTCAAGTACATGTATTTGATAATACATGTAAAGAAAGATTAGAAGCAAATATATAGAACTATGTTAGATAATGTAAGAATTCAATTATAACCGTCATTGTGTGTCCATCTATTGGCACAACTAATAGAAAACTCAAAATAAATAAAAATCATAACAAAAATTAAAATTCTTGTTGAAATTATTTTAATATTATCTTACGTTTTTTTATTAGTTATACCTATGAGTATCACATTCAAGATCCCACTGAGATCAAATTTGTCTCATTCATATAGTTAGATCCAAGTGCTGCCCGATTTCCCTTGCTCCTTACAAAGATCTTGTGATTCCTTCAACTTGCTACTAATAAGATTGGAGGAGGAGGAGGAGGAGGAGGAGGAGGAGGAGGAGTATAATGAAAGTGATAAATTACTATCAACAACATAGTCCTCCAAGCCATCAACATCAATTTTTTAATTGAATTTTAGAGAAAGATCCAAATCAAATGTAGTATCTGAAGCCTTCCTTTTCAATATCTTTAAATCTGGCAAATTTGTAGTTGAGTTATCTATAGACATGAGATCTTGTGCTCTAATAAGGTGCACATGGCTTGATGGAGTGAGATCAAGGTAGTTCAATCTTGTGGGTGTGCATAGATCCACGGGTACCAAATGAGAGAAACTCAATTTTTGGTTCATGGATTTTACTTTTTGATTGTTCACCACCACCCACTTGAAAAATCCCATTACTCCAATCAAAAGGTTTATGTATCATTTTTTTTATAGACACCAAAAGAACCACCCCCAAATCCTCCATATCAGTGAGAAAGAAGAAAGAACATATAATTAATGGATGAAATGAAATTGAAAAACATTTGAGAAAATTTGAAGCAAACATTGGATAATTAATTCATAATTATATGTGTACCTGTAGGATGAACTTTGACTTGGATTATATCCTTGAAGCATGGGGATTTGGCTGAAATTGTAAATATTATTATCCATAATTTCTACAACACTGTCATATATATAATCAAGCAAAACTCATTACATTAGATTTCTGACTAATCATAAGAACCATAAACACACTACTAATTGATATATTGACAAGTATATAAAGAAAAATTTATTATACCTTGATTTGGGTCATTCACCCTTTTGCTCCGAAGCATCTAGCAAGAAGAATAGATGAAAAATGAAAGAATTTATAAAACAAACTAGGCCATATTAGGTAAAAAAATTTAAATAATTTATTTGTAAAATGATAATAATTTTTTAAAAGAATATTAAATTGAGTCAAGGTAAAAAAAATTGACTATTAATTACCTGTAAATGACTTTTAACATGGGCAATACTTAACCTTTTATATTCATTAATTGAAGAACCAATTTCGGTGTTGCTTCTACATCCAATAATCAATATTAAAAAATGGATATATTGAGTTTTATTAAGCATCACGTGGCTAGAAACTAAAGGTATATATGAAAATAAAAACTAAAAATACTCTTCTTTTCACATTCTTGGAGTTTATACTTCTTAAGAGCAAAAGAGGAATAAGAAAAAAAAAGGAATTTAATCTAATATAATAGGAAAGTAAGAATGACCAAAAGATAGAGATGTGAGGGTAAAGTTGGGATGTGAAAAAACTTAGGGTTGGTAAGAAAAATTGAAAGGTAGATGGATTAGATTGAGTTATTGAACTTACACTCTTGTCCTCCAAGTCTTTGAACAACATGAACAAAGCGAAGATGAATATCAGGTGTCCATCGAAGCCGTGGTAACTTGGATCTTGTTGTTGAATTGATCCTTTGCAAGCAAAATTAATAACCTAAGTCACGTGAAATCACACTGTCCTTAAGGATTCATTCGCGGAATGTGACGATCCCCCGGGATACTGAAGGGAATCAAGCATATGGTCAAGGTGAAGCGGAGTAATTGGAATCCCCCTTGTTATGATCGTTAATGTGAAAACACGAATTAAGGCATAAAATGAAAAGAAACAGCTCTATATACCTTTTGCAAATTGCAAACGAGGCAATTGCAGCCACATCTCTAGAGGTATCCACGCCAACAAGCGAACCAGGAAACCCTTCTCACCGCTTCTAGTAGCATTCGGAGAGTAAGAGCGACTACTCATATGATTATGGTAATGCATCTCATGCGATATTTATAGAGTGGTGGCTAGGGTTTTACCATCACTTACATGCCTGGCCCATTATGTTATAATTCTAATCCGATTAGAATTACTAACATTCCTAGTAAGCTTGTTGTATGCGTGTGACCCAATAGGTTCTCTTAATATCTGGTTATGATATTTAAAATAAAACCCTTTTATATTTAATATGATAAATAGCGAGTGGTATCTAGCAATACATCACTAATACCCAAATATTGAGAATGTTAGCAATTTGACGTATCCTATTTTATGATAACACTTTATATGAATTATCCATTTGTCCAAATATCTAATTGAACACAAGGGCATGGAATGTGTCATACTTGTATAGTTCAATTTATGTTTTTCTTGATGCCCAAGCAGACTATACAGAAAATAAACATCTCATGTTTATCCTCCTGAGCATGGCCATGCATTTTGTAGTATAACTTTATCAAGAGGCCTACAGATATAACTCCTGTTACATAGGAGGGGCAAATCCCATCTAGGTCACTCACATTCCACCACATGATTTATTATATGTCCAAAACCAACTTTATAATCACCTCGTTACAGGTGACGTTTGATGATATTAAAACATATAATTCCTTATGTAGGAATCGTAGTGATTTCAGGTCAAAGGAATTCGTATAATATTTATCAATATAAGAAACGTTCATGACACTTATGTTACCAACCATGCAACGTTCTTAAGGTGGGCCAGTCCAGTACATCATTACTCTTAATATGTACTTATGTGAGCACTTTATATCTCATATTCATGATCCGTCAGATTTGATCATCAATGAATTCACATACTAGTCTTAATGCATCTAACTTTCCTAAGATGATGCTTGACCAGGGACTATTTTAAGAATAGTTCTTCATAAGCGATCAAGTCGTCTACTTGATTTCTTATGGAGTTTAAGCTTACTATTTCAAGGACATTTATTATATCCTATCAAAAGAATTGATAAAAGTGAATTGCCTTTATAAGAATAATATGATACAAGTGATGAATGTTAAAAACATATAAGTCTCTAGTGCATACACTAACAGATATAACATGCCCTTCCCTCAAATTCCGAGGTATCAGAATTAGCAGGAATGAAATTCCATGAAACTCAAGGATAAACTCAAAGTAATTGTGAAGAAGATAGCAGAGTGAAGGCTCACACCATTAGGTTAAGAGAAAAAGAGATTTATATATATTACAAAAATAATGTTTGACCAAGTCAAACTACTTTTCTGAAAAACAAAAACAAAAGATCATTTATTTATCCCACGCCTAAGCAATGTAGGACTTCATCCTCTCAAAACTTTTGAAATAAATAAATAATATAAAAAATCCAAAAATCCCACACATATTTTAAAAGTTTTAAAGAAAATATTTGTAGAAATTGAAAAGAAAAGCATTCCTGGGATAACGACATGGGGCATATATGTATCGAATCTGGTGTCTTTTGGACTATGAACCAGACCTAGACTGATAAGTTTTAACATACAAGTGAGTTGGTGGAGCAAGCTCTATGAACCAAAACACTTTGATGTATATTAGTGATTTACCAATCACATTACACCCCCACAATTCTTGCCGTTAACGCTGTTTTGCGACAATAGGTCATGCGCGCACCTGATATTCATGAGTGCTCTAGAGATTACGCCACAATCTCATACAAGCGGCCCCACTTGACACTCATATAGGTGATTTCATCAAGTGTATGCTGCGCTTCATACACCACCTATAAGGGATATGAAATTCATTAAAAACTTTAAGATTATCCTCTCAATAATGCAGTTTAGCACCTTTACACCATAGGAAGGGACAAAATAAATAGTGCTAGCAGAACTAGCAAGTGACTTGTTTTTACCTATATGAAACTTCTTCATGGGATCTCCAATCACAAAGGTTGGGTTACCATCACTGTTAGTATCAAATTGGCTTTAGTCCCATTCCCCTCGATGTTTTACTCACTAACTTTTTGCTTTGTGAGAAATTGGTTAAATTTATTTTTGACCACACATTGATTAGGGATATAACCCCATCATTTAGTAGCTCCTGTAAGAAATAATGTATACTTAACATCCTAATTTCTAAAATCCAAAAATTAAGCCAGTTAGAAGCAAAATTCCCAAATTTCTGAAATTATTTCGCGCCATTTAGATATCGCATTTATATACATCATATATGGCTTAAGCTTTCAACGATTACTCAAATAGTATATAAAAAACACCTTTGAATACATAAAAGCCATTAAGGCTACATGTTTATCCAATAAATAATAATAACTTGGGATACCCCCATACATTTGCCCTAAACAAAATAGAGAGGGCCCGAAGGTTGCACATGTACAATCATATCCCACAAAAGAATAAATATACAATGTAACATAATCCAATCTTAAATAGGGTCTAACAACTAAAACATAACATCCTGGGCCCAAAACAATATATAAATGAAACAGCTCCCCAAGCTCCATGCTCACTATCCGGTGCGAGGAGTAACCTGTGCATCTAAAATGTAGTCCACAAAACATGTGGTGAGACGGATTTCTCAGTGAATATACCTATGCTCATGCAGTGTAGGAAAGGCAAGTAGATGTTATGCAACAATCAAGCAAGTAAATATCAGATAGCACAATCATTCTCAACTCAAGTGACTACAATACTCATGACCTGCTTTTCCCGGCAGACGGGGTCTTTTCACTAATTCCAAGGCTAGAACAGAGCTCAGACTACAAGGAACGTCTCCCTTGGGGACTAATACCCGCCACTTATTCTTGACGGAAATCAAGTTTTCATATGCTTTTCTGGGCCGAAGCCAAATATCATAATCTGGGCTGAAGCCAAACTCATTTTCGTTTGATTCTGGACCAAAGTCAAGGTTGATTAATTAGGGTTTGGTGGTCGTAGGCCAAATTCATTTTTCAAACTTCCGATGTGTAAACTAACCATGCTAACAATGGACAAATGCACCATGAATGCTCAAACATAAACCAATTTAACTAAACCATAACATACAAGCTCTAATTCATTCCACAATTCACAGTGTACAATCTAAACCAAATAAAGAACAACAAACATACAAGACATGCGAGACTAGGGAAAGGGTAGAAAAGGGATTAAGGCTCATTCAAGAGATTCAACCAAGATGAAAGTGGGTGTGTGAATTATACTCACCTTAAGAGAACCCAAAGAGAAGAGGGAATGAGTTGAGGGAGGTTGGGGGTGAAGTCCTTGGCTTCCTCTAGCTTCCTCCTTGTTCAAAAGGCTTGTTTATCTCTCTAAAACCCTCTCTCTCTTTAAGGTGAAAAGGAACGAAAGAAAAGTGAGTAAATGCACCCCAATTTAATGTTTTTAAATCTGCCACGTGTGTTCTCACTCAAGTGAGAACTCTTCGCTTGAGCGAGAATGCTAAGGGGTTCCTGGTTTTGTGTTCTCGCTCTCTCGCTTGAGCAAGAATACTCCAGAGAGAATCCCCTCTCTCTGGATGATTTTCGCTTGAGTGAGACCCTTCTCGCTCAAGAGAAAAACTTCCAGAGAGCACCCATTCTCTCGATGGTTCTCGCTTGAGCGAGGCCCTTCTCGCTCAAGCGAAAATCTTCTAGAGAGTAGCGAGGCCCTTCTCGCTCAAGCGAAAATCTTCCAGAGAGTACTACCTTTCTTCCCTATTTCTCGCTCGAGTGAGAAAACCAGATTACAAATTCTTTCATTTTTACTGATATGCTCGCTCAAGCGATCCCTTCTCGCTTGAGCGAGAGCATAAGGACTTAAGATCCTGATTCTCACTTTTAACCACTTCTAACTTAGTTCCACCCCTTTTTTCCTAGTTCCTTTTATAAAAACCTCTTCCATTACTAATTTGATTCATGAAAATAGTTAGAATTTGGGATGCTACAATTCTACCCCCTTAAAAATAATTTTGCCCTCAAAATTGGCTATGAAAAAGAAGGAAAATTGGGCTTACCTCAAGAAAATAACTTTGGGAACTGAGAACGGAATCATCCTCCTTCTCCCATGTCACCTCCTTAGGTGTTTGACCCTCCTAGAACACCATCACCAAGGGGGTTGTCTTATTCCTCAGGGTCCTTATACTCTGGCCGATAATCCGTGCAGGTCTAGTGGGAATTGTGAGGTCCTCTCTTAATTGTACTAATTCGGAGCTAATGATGTGTGAAGGGTCATCGAAATATTTCCTCAGTTGGGAGACAAAGAATACATCATGGATTTGAGACAAATGAGAGGGTAAGACTATCCTCTAAGCTAGAGCGCTAACCCTTTGCAGGATCTGGAATGGGCCAATGAATCTGGGGTGAAGCTTCTTGGATTTGATGGCTCGTCCAATTCCTGTGATAGGATTTACTTTAAAAAATACATGATCTCCTTCCAAAAATTCTAGGTCCTTTCTCTTCTTGTCAGCATAGCTCTTCTGCCGGCTTTGGGCAGTAACAAGCTTTTCCCAAATGACCCTAATCTTTTCAGTAGTTTGCCGCACCAACCTTGGACCTAATTACAGGGTTCTCTCACCCTCCTCATACCAACATAGCAGGGACCTACACTTCCTACCATATAGTGCCTCATAGGGGGCCATGCCTATACTACTATGAAAACTGTTGTTGTAGGCAGACTCTATAAAGGGTAGGTACCTATCCTAACTACCCTGCTCCTCTAACACACAATCTCTAAGCATATCCTCTAGGGTTTGGATGGTCCTCTCAGACTGACCGTTGGTCTGAGGATGGTAAGCAGTGCTAAACCTAAGTTTAGTCCCGAAGGCCTAGTGAAGCGCGTTCCAAAACCTAGAGGTGAATCTAAGATCTCTATCTGAAATGATGCTAGAGGGAATGCCATGGAGCTTAACAATCTCCTTGACATACAAGTCCATTAATCTACTTATGGAATAGGTATTCTTAATAGGTAGGAAGTGGGCCGACTTCGTCAGCTGGTCCACAATGACCCAGATGGCGTCATACCTTGTTGGGACCCTAGGTAGTCCCACCACAATATCCATGGCTATACTTTCCCACTTCCACTCCGGGATCTCTAATGGCAAAAGGGTTCCTAGTGGTTTCTGGTGTTCTATTTTGACTTGTTGACAGACTAGACACCTAGAAACAAACTCTGCTATCTCACCCTTCATACAATCCCACCAAAACATCTTTCTCAAGTTTTGATACATCTTGGTGGTGCTAGGATGTATCGAGAACTTGCCCTTGTGGGCCTCCTCTAGAATCTGCTGCCTCAGACTCCCCCCACTGTGTGGCTATCCATGGAATGTGATTTAGATCAAGAAAAGGTGTGAGAAGCCAAATTTCCTTTCACTTTGGATCAGTCACAAGGTTCTTGTTTGTGGTACATTCTGCTTCTCTAGAATTTTTCCACTTTATAATCCTTTTTGTGAATCGTGCTATGCATTAATGGTCATCGCAAACCACTTATAAATAGAGGAAATCTATACATGACTGCAAAGATATTCTCAAATATTGCTATTTTTGGTGATGGGCGTTTAGCAAATTAGTTCATTTTGAAAATAAAAAACATTATATATAATTACATTGTTTTATGTTCAGAAGTTATTTCAAAGCCAAATCAATGGTGTATCAATAAGATAAGTAGATCAATGGTGTATCAATAAGATAAGTAGACCTAGAGACTAGATTTAATCTATCTTCATTATTAGTTAGTAAACTTTGTAACGTTATATTTACAGAAAATTAGACAAATAACAAACAAACGTAATAGTAATTAACTAATAAGGGCATGGAGTAGAAAAATTATGTAAAAAAGTAGCTCAACTAGAACATCGTAATTAATTTACTTCTTGTCATAACTACTGGCTTCAATTTTTTTCTGGTACTACAACAACAATAGAAGTTGAACCTGTATTATATAAATTAACCAAATTTCTCATGTTAGCCCAACAATTGTAATGAATGAATAACACTATATATGGATGCATGTCCATGCAAATTGTTTATATTTTATTTTAATATTTTATGAGAGTGATTTTTAAAAACTTGTGTAAAAGTTATTGTAGTTTGTAAATTTCTTATTATAGTTAGCTAAGTATTGAATGTGTAAACTAGTAATTAATTCACAAAAATTTTATAGTTAATTAAATGATTAGGTACTATGATTTCGCTATTAGTTAGTTATTACAAAAATTAGTTCCATATGTTGTAGGTGATTCATAGCTAATTTATTGCTATTTTATAACCAAATCTTTGTTCACCATACACCATCATGTCACAATTGCACAACATTGCCATAAAACAAAAGCATCTTTATTGACAAAGTAGTGTAAACAAAATATGATACATAATATTTTTAGTGTAATTTCATGATACACTACATATACAATAAGAACTTTCAAATCATAAAATATTATTAAATATTAACTATATATCAAATATAAAACTTTTTTTATATGTAATAATATATTATTAAGCATTATAATTAGTTAAAGACGGTACATATTGTTATTAATTAATTAATTTCAAAAGTATTTTTAAAAATTGAATGATACTATGTATAATTAGAAATTATCTCTCATAATTCATTGGGAATAAAATTACACTCACCTCCGCTGAGATTTGTCTAAATGACAAAGACCTCCCCTCTCTAGTTTTTGATATGCAGAAACCTCCCTTAACATTGACACCCTGTTATTTAGGGATGTCAACGGGGCGGGCGGGTGCAGATAGTACAATTGTATCCATAACCACTAAAATTAACGGGTACCCATGCAAGTATTGAATACCCGTGAATATCCATTAATACTTAAGAACTCAAAATTTATAGAAGAAAAAGAGAAAATGTCATATAATATATTATGATATCATATTATATTAATATTATATAATATATATTAACATTATATATAATATTATTATGGCTTAACATATTAAAAATATTATTATAAAATAATTAAATTAAATTTATCTCATCATAAAATAATAAAAAATCTTAGTATTTAATATATTTAATAAAAATATATTTTAATAAGCATGTGGGTACAAGCGAGGTGAGTAGTATAAAATCATTAATAAATATGCATGTACCAATTGCGGGTATATCAATAAGTATCCACGGGTACGTATTTTCTTACCATATCTCTTTAGGTAAGAAAAGTGAGTGCATTTTAAAAATTAGAGATGAGGTCTTTATCATTTAGAAAATATCAGGTGAGGTGAGTGCAATTTTCCCTAATTCATTAAGATCAATATTAACTATTATTTACATCTATATATTATGCTTACAACTTGTTGCATATTATTGTAAATAGATTTAATGATATTTTAAACAATTTTGATAATATGACCGAATGAGGATAAAAACATAAAAAAATGAAAAAAAAAATTATCTAAAAGAAAAGTAAGTTTTTAGATAAAAAATATTTACACTTTGGATACTCTTATCCTCAATTCTTATGAAAACGGTATGGAAACTGTATTTTAAATAATTACATTATATTAGTAAAAAGAAAACTTTAGAAAGCATTAATAATAATATTAATCATAATTTGATTTAAATAATTAATTGTTATTTATTGTACCTACTTTTTAACTTCACAAAATATAGAAACTATATATTATATATTAGTAAAAAAATTAATTTTAGAAACCATTAATGATATTATTAATTAATTATATCATTTGATTTAAAAAACTTTTAAAAGTAATTGATAACATTTTTATATTTTTTAGTATATTAATATTAAAATATTAAACAATATGCTTATCAAAAAAATATTAAACAAATTGATATAAGGAAAATATTAAATTTTTAATATTTTTAGGCATAAAATTTTAAAAATTAATATTTTTATTGTATAAATTTGTTATATAATTTACTATTAATACACTTAATAATATACTTTTTTAACAATTACATTTAAAAATGTTATTAAAATACTAAATAATTATATTTTACTGAAGAAATAGTTGCATTATATTATTTTTTATTGTATCTATTTTTCCCTCTTCGTAAAAAATATAGAAACTATGTTGATATATTAGTAAAAAAGTTAACTTTAAAAAGCATTAATGATAATATTAATTACCATTTGATTTAAAAAATTCTATTTGTTGTTTATTTTATCTATTTTTTTACTTCACAAAAATAGAAACTATATATTATACATTAGTAAAAAGTTAATTTTAGAAAGCATTCATGATATTATTAATTAATTATATTATTTGATTTAAAAAACTTTTAAATGTAATGATGACATTTTTATGTTATTTAGTATATTAATAGTAAAATACTAAACAATATGCTTATCAAAACAATATATAAAACAAATTTATATATGGAAAATATTAAATTTTTAATATTTTTAGGAATAAAATTTTAAAAATTAATAATTTTCCTTGTATAAATTTGTATTATAAATTTTATCAATT
Organism: Sesbania bispinosa; assembly: GCA_026901365.1. NCBI lineage: Eukaryota > Viridiplantae > Streptophyta > Magnoliopsida > Fabales > Fabaceae > Sesbania > Sesbania bispinosa. The sequence goes on from QLOH01000033.1 coordinate 825,187, forward strand.
ACATTTAAAAATTTATTAATATACTAAAAAATTATATTTTAATGAAGTAATAATTTCATTATATCATTTCTTTATCCTCCTCCTCCAGCAGTTAGTGTAACTTTGCATACAGATTCTCCTAAATACTGATGCTATAAATAGATGAAATGATAAACATGTAATATCTCAGTATGACATCATTGAAAGGTTACACCCATAATAATAAACAAAATTCAAATCAGTTAGAATAAAACAACACACGTGAAACATTAGAAAACATGAATAGGAAAGTTTTCTTGAGCCGACAAAATGTTAACATGCAATCTTTGAGTTTATCTTTGAAAGCGTGAAATATTTAGATATAGATAAGGTTAAATATGTTTTTAGTTCTTGAAATATATATAATTGAGAGATTTAAAGGATCAAAATCACTGATTAAATTTATATATTTTTAATTTTTGATGGACCAAAAATTGAGTCGGTGATTTTGGTTTATACATCAAAAGCCTTTGCATTGTTTATGGTGTTTCACTTTCACCAAATGAGTCATTTGGTTGGAGAAATTAACACCAATGTAACTAGCAAAGGATGCATCATTTTCTCAATGTATCAACAATGGCTAACTTATATCTCGGTTTATATTCCTGCCACTCATATAGAGATTTCTTCTTCAAAATTCCTTTGGACTCATTTTTTGGCGTATAAACAAAAACAAAAAAAAGAAAGGAAATTTGAAGAAGAAATCTCCATATGAGTGGCAGGAATAGATCAATAAAGATTTCATGCTTTTGTTCATAAAATTAGGTATTGTAGAACAACTTCGGCCATAAATTTTAATCAAATTATTTATAAGTGAGATTTATGGAAAGCATGATGTTATACAGGTTTGAAAAGAGTTATGAATATAACACTACAACATTTTTTATTTAGACAAAGATGTTATAAAATCGGGGGCAAATTTTTTCGGCAACGGTACTTTTACAGGTGTGGTTTTACACCCGTTGCCTATTATAATAGGCAACGATTTTTCACTTTTCATAACATATATTAAAAAACTGTTGCCTAAAATAAGGGAATAGACACACAATTTTTAACCGTTGCGCCTAAAATAAAGGAATGAGCCACGATTTTCAGAATGAAAAATAATTCTTCAAATGTTGCTTATTCTATGTTTTGGCAATAATTTTACAATCACTGACTAAAATATCCGTAAAATTTTAAAAAATGTTGCTTATTCTATGTTTTGACAACAGTTTAATAATCATTGATTAGGAAAAATCACCACAATTTGAAAAACGTTGCCTGTTCTATGTTTTGACAACGGTTTAAAACTGTTGATTAAGAAAGATCTACAAATTTAAATAATTGTTGCATATTTCATGTTTTGGCTACAATTTTCGACCATTGTCAGGAAAAATGTTGCCTAAAATACGGCTACAACTTGAAAATCGTTGCCAAATATAAATGAGCTCTACAAGTGTAAAACCGTTGCCTATTTCATGTTTTAGCAATGATTTTTTAAATGTGGAAAAAAAGTGTTGCATAAAGTAAAATTTGTTGTAGTGTAAAGACAAAAAATCGTAGTTATAATATAGTTTTTTAGTGATAACCCCATCCTTCACACAGTTTATAACAGTTACATAATTGAACTAGAGTTACAATAATTGAATATTTGATTATATAGATAGTATAAACGTTTGAAATACATGATGAACAACAATCATTAAAAAGCATTTACTTGAAGTGACTCTGGTATTGGTAGTGTCCAATGCCCATAGGTGGAAAATTATCCCACGGATGCTATAGTATTCATGTCAAAGTAAGTTGATATCAATACTTAAAAAAGTGCAAACTTTTTAAATAACAAAAGGATCTAAACTAAATCACGCAAGTAAATCTGATGTGTAAATGGATAGCTCCAAATTCTCAACTTAATTAACAACAATAATAATAAAAACTGATATGTAAAATATTCATCATAACATCAAATGTTTAACATGTTCAATCACATAAAGTGCCTATTAAAAAACTTCCATTTCTTGACCACTTCAGAGTAATAGCATAAACATCTCCCTTTTCATCCTTCAAACAATCATTTGGCCTGCCTCGAAACCTCTTCACAGTTCAGATAGAAGATTCTGACAAACAATATAAAAATTTTATGAACACATTAACTCATAATCAACATGTGCTTCTAAAAAATAAATTAAATGAACAGTAATTGACCATAACATATTTTGAAGATATTCAATTATCTTCTTGTCCACATAATGAAAATCATCAGTATCTTGGACCTTATATCTTGGGATGATTTCCCTCGTGAATAAATATGTAACATCCTAAATTTCATAAATCAAATAAGGTTAGAAAGGTGTTTTTGTAAAAAGGAACTAAGAAAAGAGAGTAAAAGTTGGTGAAAATGACTTGGGATGGAAATATGGAAATTTCATTATGGAGCAATTTCGCTTAAGCGAGAATACCCTCGCTTGAGCGAATATATCAGTAAAATTGAGAAAACTTAGTTAGTGGTTTTTTTCGCTCAAGCGAGAAGTTCTTTGCTCCGAGTACCGAAGATAGGGGGAAAATGTAACATCCTAATTCCAGAAACCTAGGAACAGTGCCAGTTGGAAGCACCTTCCTAAATTTTTGAAATTATTTTCGCGACACTACCAATATGATATTGTAAACATACACACATGCAAAGCTTAGGTAACCAACGTTACTTAAGCAAGACTTTCCAAATACACAATATACAACATTTTTGCCGTTAACTGGCTACAATACCCTAGGAACAACTAACTCATTTATTATCCTCACTTCCTATACAATAAGACTTTAGCTATTCTAATTCATATAACTTATACGGGAAGTTATCCATGCATAGGCCAAGTCTACCTTTCCATGCTCTAGCTAGACATCCTACATAACTAAAATGTTCCACAAAATGTGTGGTGAGACTTACGTTCCAGTGAGTGTGATATAAAACATGCAGTGTAGGGTAGCATACAAATGAGATGCAACAGTCAACATACTCAAGCCAGTCCCAAAAATGTACAATTACTATGACTGTGATGTGTTTTTACCCGACACCCGGGGTCTTTTCTCTATTATTGATTGTGATAATGCGCACGACCATGTGACCAAGGACCGTCGTCCAGGGCCACCTATGATTAAGTCTTATTATCAATGAATAAACAATGGCATGTTGCCCTTTTTAGCTTGAGGACCCCCATCTCCCTTTTGACTGAGAGGTTCGATTTGGTTACCACATTCTTCTTATAAATTAATTCCCAAAGGCCTCTGATGGTTCGGAGACCCTGTGTGATGGCCCAAAGACCCAGTGATGGTCTGAAGGACCCGCACGCCGTGTCATTTCCTTTTGCCTTGGCACCATAGGCCCAAAAAACCTCAATGCTTGTCAATACATACTTTATATGAGCATGAATTGCATGATATGTACACATAGCTATTCCTTAGAGATTTTCAATTCAAACAACCTAAGCATAACCTAAGATTTTTTAAGACATCAATACACACCATTCAAGGAAATACTCACTACCCCCTAGAATCAACCAACAACAATCACAATCAAGGTAAGAAGTAAGTGTAACACCCGCATTTTTTACCGTTTTCCCGTTTTTGCTGTTTTAAAGCGTTTTTAATGGATTTTAAAATGATTAAAATTTTTTTTATTGTCAAAATTTATATTTTTGGATTCAGTATTAAATTTCCTATTTTTAGGAATTTTCTGGGAATTTTGGATTTTCTGCAAAAATTGACCTTTTTGCCCTCCGGTACCCCGACCCGGGCCCGAAATACTCTTGATCCGGGCCAGAAAAAATTTGTACAAACCTTATTTTCTCCTCTGAAAATTGCGCTGCACAGCATGGTGCTTGTGCCACTTTTCCATGTCTTCCTTCACACCATTAAGTCTATATAAAGGAGGAAAGCTTCACTTTAATGGCCATTTCGCACTTAGCCTCTCTCCACCTACCCATTTTCTCTCTTCTTCTTCTTCTTTCTCCCTTGCTGGCCGCGCACCACACCCTTCTTTCTCCCCAAAATTTCTTCATCTCCACCCAAATCACCAACCAAAGCTTAAGTCCACATTCTTGGATTTAGCTAAATACCATACTTTTCTACCAAAATCCCTTGTTGGAGGCTTGAAGGAGGAGCTTGAAGGGGATGTTGGGGAGGAGAAAAATCTGCACTCATTCCCTTGAAGATAAGGTAAAGGGGGGGAGAACTGAAACTCTAGTAGGCCATGTAACTAGAGTCAAGGGATTTTGCCCTTGAATCCTTGTTTTTTCTCTTATTTTTCTCTTGACAAATCAACCTTTGAGCTTGTTTTAAGAAAATATTTTCGGTCTTGATGAGCTGGGTGATTTTTGTTGTTTGCATGTCTTTGATCTTGCTTGGATTGTTGTTGATGGTTGGGTTGTGTTGCATGCAAGCCATGGAAGGATTTTTTTGAAAAATCCCTCCTTTTTCCCCTTAAGCTCTCGGCCAAGAGAGGAAGAGGTGGCTGCATGTGTGCAAAAATTATTTTGATGGTTTGGATGTGATTATATGATGGATATATGTACATGCATGTGGTTGATCTTAAGTGAAAAAATTGATTTGGTGATTTATCTTGAACATAATGATGTTTTGAGCATGAAAAATGCAAGTTTGAACCTTGAGCATGTGCATGTGTGATTTGGATAGTTTGAAATATCCTATTTGATGTTTAAAACACATGGATGAGATTATGTGTGATTTTGGCAAAGATTGGAGAAAGAAGAAAAAAAAAGAGAAAATTTGATGAACATTCAAGCTTGTTCTTGAAGTTCATGAGGATTCTTGATGAGATTCATCAAGGGAGACCTTTTTGATCTCGAAAAGATCAAAAGAAGTTTAAAAACATGTTTTAAGTGTAAGGGACTAAAAGATAAATTTTTGTACAAAAGGGGCCAAAGTGCAATTAAGTTAAGTTGTTAAAATAATTGGTTAAATTCGGATTTCCAATTCCAACCAAGTAAAAGTCAACTTAAAGGTCAATATTTAGGTTGCCATGACTAAAAATAAGTTCCTAAGAGTTATAAAACCTTTAGGCTTTTAATTTAAGTTTAAAACCTTTAAGAAAAGGAGTTAAAGACTCATTAAAAGTCAATCAAGATTAGATTATGAAATTAAAGTTAGATTGGAGTTGGACTTCAACTCTAATCCACGTTATTAAGATTAAAACTCAAGAATTAATTAGTGGACTTGACTAATTTAGTTATCTAAGTTAATTAACCTAATCTACTTAAGTTAATTAAGTAAAGAATAATAAATTAAGGCTAAAATTAATTAACCTTAATCAAATATAATTAAAAGATTAATCCAAGATTAAGGAAGAGATTAAGGAATAATTAGGAATTAATTAGGATCTTAAGTAAGGATTAAGACTTAATTAAAGAATTAAGATTAATTATAGTTCAGTTAATGAAAACTAATTGTAATTAAAGATTAAACTTAATCTTAATTAGTCATACAAGAGGAATTAGGATAAGCAATGCTATCCATAAGACACAATCATAAGTCTTAGTAAATTATAAGACTTAAGTGGACATGATTATCAAGAATATTAGTACAAACTACCTTAAAAGGCTATAACAAACACACTCTTTCTTCATAAAACTTGAGAAGCTTAGTGAGAGAGTGCGGTTCCAACCCAAGGTAGGGTTCGATTTTCCTGGAAGGAAAGACATTGAATTCGGGCCGTGCCACAGGGATGTGGTGACGTTGAATGGTTCAATGGGCTTTGCCTGTAAGGATGTGAATGTTGTGAGCATTGTTGTGTGACATGCATCATGAGGCATTGTTGATGTTCGAGATTGAAAACCTTATGACCTATATGACAGTAGCACTTGGTACAGTGTGAAATCGGTTGGGAAGGGTGCAACTGGGTTTTGCAAAGAACGCCAGTGGGTCCTCAAAAGGGACGCTAGCCCTGAGGATAGCCTAGCTCCCGGAAGATCTCAGGTGACGTAGATTAGCTCCCTACTGTCGAGATTGGGGAACCCAGCTTAGCTATTCCTGTCGCTCTCATGATTTTCGGGTCAGTTGAGATTGTCTGGAAGAACGCTTAAATGATTTGGCCAAAATGTATGAGCAGTGCTCTTTGTACCAATGCTAGTACAGACTCTAACTCCTGACGTGCTGTGTATATATGGTCGGGCAGCTGCTATGTGCTCTGCCGATGGTGATGTTTCCCTTGGCCCGCATGCATTAGATATTACATTATAATAGTAGAGTTACGTTCATATGAGTACACCATGATGAGATGTCGTGATTGCTTATTGATTCGACTGTGTGGATTGCCTCTATGTGTGTGCTCTAGTTGCTGTATCCTACATGCTGTGAGTTCATGCGATGTTCTCACCCTCCTGTTCTATGTTTTCTTTCTATGCTCTTCTCGTCACGTTGATAGTCGGTATCGAGGACTTCCGTCATGACGTCAATGCAGGTGCGACTCAGATGGTTGCCGAGGGGCACCCGGTGGGCGACGAGTATCCCGCGCAGGTGTGAGTTCTATGGAGGGGGAGTCTGTGTCATCATCACGCACCCCAGACTTCCTCTTGTACTTGAGAAGGAATAGGTTGTGTTGAGTCTAGGTAGTGGCAGCTCTGATCTAGCGACCTCTTGTTTTGTATTTAGTTGAGGTCTTATTTATTTTAGTCTACTACTAGAACTCATGTTTTGCGTGGTTGCCTTGTTGGCTCAAAAAGTACATCGACACCGTGATGTATGTATATATATAATCTTTATGATGTTTCCTTCCTTATGATTCATTTTATAACTATGTGTATGCCGTGTAGGTAGGCGCGGTAATAAGCGTCTAGATGTTTTCGGAAAAATGAGTGAATTGATTGCCTTGTGCGAACTGTTTGCTCTTATATTACTACCTTTGTAATATGAGAATCCGTGTAGTGTTACTTATTCTTGCTTGAATGATTCTGCATGAAACGGAAGAAGCTGATTTGTTCTGTGAATGCAGGATTCCATGGCAGGAAGAGGTAACCCTATGATGAACGATCTCCTAGGAAGGATCGTGAACGTTCTAGAGAACCAGCAGCAAACGTTGGACGAGATCAATCAATCCCGTAATCAAAACCAGAACAATATCCCTGACGCTTACCGTGGGCTGTCTACCTTCAAGAAGAATAACCCACCACAGTTCAAAGGAGGTCATGACCCTGATGGATCTCAACTATGGTTAGAAGAACTAGAGAAGATTTTCTTGGCTATGGGTTGTCCTGACGAGCAGAAGGTAACTTTGGCTGTGTTTATGATGGTTGGAGAAGCTCAACACTGGTGGGAGTATGCCAGGCGTCAGTTAGAAGCTACTGGGAGACTGATCACCTGGAATCTGTTCAAGGAGACTTTTCTTCAGAAGTATTTTCCAACTGATTTGAGGAAGCGCAAGGAGGTTGAGTTTCTGAAGTTGGAACAAGGGAGCATGACTGTTGGAGAGTATGCCGCAAAGTTTGAGGAATTATCCAAGTTCTGCCCATACTTCCAGAACACGGTAGATGAAGGATCCAAATGCTCTAAGTTTGAAAGTGGGTTGAGGCCAGAGATCAAGCAAGCCATTGGCTATCAGCAGATCACCGAGTTCTCTAAGATGGTCAACATGTGCCGCATCTTTGAGGATGACACTAAGGCGAGGCAAGCTCAGTGGAAGAATTTCGGCCCGCAGAGGAACAAACCCAAGGTTACACAAGAAAGGAGGAAACCTTATTTCGTCCCAAGGAACAACTTTGGCTCATCGTCTGGGAGTGCCGCGAGACCGCAATCAGTGGTTGCTAGTGGAGTAAGTCCTGCAAGCAGTACCGCCAACAACTATGCCAGTTGTCCACGTTGTAAGAAGAATCATCTTTTGAAGGACTGTCCAGTCAAGAACCAGACTGCAAACCCATCCGGGGGACCAATCTGCTATCATTGCAAACAAGGTGGCCATATCAAGAGGGATTGCCCTGCTCTGAGAGGAAGTGGTAGCGGTGTTGCAAGTGCACCTGTGTCAAATCTGAATGCGCAAGCTGGAAGGCCCAGAACCAGAGGCAGAGTGTTTACCATGAGTGGTGCTGAAGCTGCTGAATCCGAGGATCTGATCCAAGGTAAGTGTGTCATAAGTGGAATTCCTTTAATTGTATTATATGATTCGGGTGCGACGCATTCTTTTATTTCTCTGGAGTGTGTGAAACGATTGAAATTGCCTGTTGCTAAATTGCCCTATGATCTTGTTGTTTCTACTCCCACTGCTAAACCTGTGATCACTTCATTAGCCTGTTTGAACTGCCCAATCACCATTGGTGATAAAACCTTCTCTGCTGATTTGATTTGTTTACCCCTTTCTCAGCTTGATATCGTTTTGGGAATGGACTGGTTATCTTCCAATCGAGTCCAACTTGACTGTTATAATAAATCTGTTGTGTTTGACTCTTTTTCTCCCTCTACTCTTAATTCGGTAAGTTCGAGATTCTTGTCCGCCAACCAAGTGAATGCTTCTTTGAGAAAAGGAGCTCAAATCTACATGATATTTTCTTCTTTGGAAGAAGAGCGGGAATCTGAAATCAGTACACTGCCTGTGGTGAGAGAATTTCCTGAAGTATTTCCTGAAGATATTCCTGGTTTGCCGCCAGAGCGAGAGATAGAGTTTAACATAGAGTTAGTACCTGGAACCGGACCTATTTCTATAGCTCCGTATAGGATGTCCCCATTAGAGTTAGCTGAGTTGAAGAAGCAGCTAGAAGAGTTGTTAGAAAAACAGTTTGTTAGGCCTAGTGTGTCCCCTTGGGGAGCACCAGTGTTGTTGGTTAAGAAGAAAGACGGTAGCATGAGGCTGTGTGTAGATTATCGTCAGCTAAATAAGGTGACGGTAAAGAATAGGTATCCTTTGCCTAGGATAGACGACTTGATGGATCAATTAAGAGGAGCAACTGTATTCTCAAAAATTGACCTTAAGTCAGGTTACCACCAGATACGTGTTAAGTCTGAGGATATTCCAAAGACAGCTTTCAGAACACGCTATGGGCATTATGAGTATTTAGTGATGCCGTTTGGTGTAACCAATGCGCCCGCAGTTTTCATGGATTATATGAACCGAGTTTTCCATCCCTACTTGGACAAATTCGTTGTGGTCTTCATAGACGACATCCTCATATATTCCAAGAGTGAGGAAGAGCATGCAGAGCATCTTAGAATAGCCTTGCAGACCCTGAGGGATAGAAAGTTGTATGCTAAGCTATCAAAGTGTGAATTCTGGTTGAAGGAAGTGAACTTCCTAGGTCATGTGATCTCTAGTGGAGGGATTAGCGTAGACCCAGCTAAGGTAGAAACCGTGTTACAGTGGGAAGCACCTAAGACTGTGACGGAAGTAAGAAGCTTTTTGGGGTTAGCCGGTTACTATCGTAAGTTTATTGAGAATTTTTCTAGGATAGCAACCCCGTTGACCCGTTTGATTAGGAAGGACCAACCTTTTGTGTGGAGCCAGAAGTGTGAGGATAACTTTCAGGAATTAAAGAAGAGGTTGACTTCTGCGCCTGTTTTAGTTTTACCTGACCCGCAAGAGAGTTTTGAAGTATATTGTGATGCTTCGAAACAAGGATTGGGTTGTGTTTGATGCAAAAAGGAAAAGTAGTGGCTTATGCCTCTAGGCAACTGCGAACACACGAAGTAAATTACCCTACGCATGATCTAGAGTTGGCTGCCATAGTTTTTGCTCTGAAGATTTGGAGGCACCATCTGTATGGCGCTAGGTTTGAAGTCTTTAGTGACCATAAGAGCTTGAAGTATCTGTTTGATCAGAAGGAGTTGAATATGAGACAGAGACGATGGATGGAGTTTTTGAAGGATTATGATTTTAGTCTGCAGTACCACCCTGGGAAAGCCAATGTAGTGGCTGATGCGTTGAGTAGGAAATCTTTGCACATGTCAGCAATGATGGTTAAGGAGCTAGAGTTGATAGAAAAGTTTAGAGACCTGAACCTAGATGTTGGATTTGGTCCTAAGAGTATAAGATTGGGAACCTTAAGGATTTCAAGTGATTTCTTGGAGCAAGTTCGTGTAGCACAGGAAGTGGATCAATCTTTGCAAGTTTTGAAGGATCTAGTCCCTAAGAAAGGAGAATCTGAGTTTTGCAAGGGAACTGATGGGGTTATTAGATTCAAGGGTAGGATATGTGTACCTGGTAATAAGGAAATAAGGAAACTGATCTTAGAAGAAGCTCATAAGAGTGGATTGAGTATTCACCCTGGAGCAACTAAGATGTATCAAGACCTGAAGAAGATGTTTTGGTGGTCTGGAATGAAAAAGGAAGTAGCTGAGTATGTGGCTTCTTGTTTGGTTTGTCAAAAAGCTAAGATTGAACATCAGAGACCATCAGGAGAGTTACAACCTTTAGATGTCCCTGAGTGGAAGTGGGATAGCATATCTATGGATTTCGTGGTAGGTTTACCTAGAACTCCTGCAGGTTTTGATGCTATATGGGTAATTGTTGATAGGTTGACAAAATCTGCTCATTTCTTGCCTATTAACATTAAGTTTTCTCTAGAAAAGTTGACCCAGTTGTATATTAAGGAAGTAATAAGACTACATGGGGTTCCGTCTAGCATAGTGTCAGATAGAGACCCTAGGTTTACATCCAGATTTTGGGGTAGTCTGCAACAAGCTTTAGGAACCAAGTTGAGGCTTAGTTCAGCCTATCACCCTCAGACGGATGGTCAGTCTGAGCGGACTATCCAATCCCTAGAAGATTTGCTGAGAGCGTGTGTGTTAGAACATAAGGGAAGTTGGGATCAGTTGTTGGCACTGATCGAGTTCACCTACAACAATAGTTTCCATTCTAGCATTGGAATGGCACCGTACGAAGCCTTGTATGGTAGGAAGTGTAGGACACCTTTGTGTTGGTTTGAATCTGGCGATGGCCTAGTGTTGGGACCTGAGATGATTCAGCAAACCACGGAAAAGATCAAGATGATTCAGGAAAGGATGAGAATATCACAGAGCAGGCAGAAAAGTTACTATGATCGGAGGAGGAAACCCCTTGAATTCAAAGAAGGAGATCACGTATTTTTGAGAGTTACACAAACACTGGGGTTGGTAGGGCAATGCGATCTCGAAAACTTACACCCAAATTCATTGGTCCCTACCAAATTTTGAAAAGAATTGGCCTTGTTGCCTACCAAATTGCTTTAAACCCAAATTCCGCCTTTTCTTTCGAATCTTCATAATGTATTCCATGTGTCACAACTCCAAAGTATATTCCTGACCCTTCGCACGTCATAGAACCCGACGTAATACAATTAAAAGAAAACTTGACTTATGAGGTATTACCTGTGCGAATCGGAGACCGAAGGATCAAGCAGTTGAGAGGAAAAGAGATTCCGTTGGTGAAAGTTATTTGGAGTGCAACCGATGAGGGGAATGCAACCTGGGAGTTGGAAGAGCAAATGAAGAAGTCCCATCCTCATTTATTTCAAGAAGGTATGCACAAATTTCGAGGACGAAATTTCTTTTAAGAGGGGAGAGATGTAACACCCGCATTTTTACCGTTTTCCCCGTTTTTGCTGTTTTAAGCGTTTTAATGGATTTTAAATGATTAAAATTATTTTTAATTGTCAAAATTTATATTTTTGGATTCAGTATTAAATTTCCTATTTTTAGGAATTTTCTGGGAATTTTTGGGATTTTTTCTGCAAAATTGACCTTTTTGCCCTCCGGTACCCCGACCCGGGCCCGAATACTCTTGATCCGGGCCAGAAAAAAATTGTACAAACCTTATTTTCTCCTCTGAAAATTGCGCTGCACAGCATGGTGCATGTGTGCCACTTGTCCATGTCTTCCTTCACACCATTAAGTCTATATAAAGGAGAAAGCTTCACTTTATGGCCATTTTTCACTTAGCCATCTTCTCCACCTACCCATTTTCTCTCTTCTTCTTCTTCTTTCTCCCTTGCTGGCCGCGCACCACCACCCTTCTTCTCCCCAAAATTTCTTCATCTCCACCCAAATCACCAACCAAGCTTAAGTCCCATTCTTGGATTTAAGCTAAATACATACTTTCTACCAAAATCCACTTGTTGGAGGCTTGAAGGAGGAGCTTGAAGGGGCTGTTGGAGGAGGAAAAATCTGCACTCATTCCCTTGAAGATCTAAGGTAAAGGGGGGGAGAACTTGAACTCTAGTAGGCCATGTAACTAGAGTCAAGGATTTGCCCTTGAATCCTTGTTTTTTTTCTCTTATTTTTCTCTTGAAAAATCAAACCTTTGAGCTTGTTTTTAAGAAAATTTTTCGGTCTTGATGAGCTGGGTTATTGTTGTTGTTTGCATGTCTTTGATCTTGCTTGGATTGTTGTTGATGGTTGGGTTGTGTTGCATGCAAGCCATGGAAGGATTTTTGTTGAAAAATCCCTCCTTTTTCCCCTTAAGCTCTCGGCCAAGAGAGGAAGAGGTGGCTGCATGTGTGCAAAAATTATTTTGATGGTTTGGATGTGATTATATGATGGATATGTACATGCATGTGGTTGATCTTAAGTGAAAAATTGATTTGGTGATTTATCTTGAAAATAATGATGTTTTGAGCATGAAAAATGCAAGTTTGAGCCTTGAGCATGTGCATGTGTGATTTGGATAGTTTGAAATATCCTATTTGATGTTTAAAACACATGGATGAGATTATGTGTGATTTTGGCAAAGATTGGAGAAAGAAAGAAAAAAAAAAAGAAAATTTGATGAACATTCAAGCTTGTTCTTGAAGTTCATGAGGATTCTTGATGAGATTCATCAAGGGAGACCTTTTTGATCTCGAAAAGATCAAAAGAGGTTTAAAAACATGTTTTAAGTGTAAGGGACTAAAAGATAAATTTTTTGTACAAAAGGGGCCAAAGTGCAATTAAGTTAAGTTGTTAAAATAATTGGTTAAATTCGGATTTCCAATTCCAACCAAGTAAAAGTCAACTTAAAGGTCAATATTTTAGGTTGCCATGACTAAAAATAAGTTCCTAAGAGTTATAAAACCTTTAGGCTTTTAATTTAAGTTTAAAACCTTTAAGAAAAGGAGTTAAAGACTCATTAAAAGTCAATCAAGATTAGATTATGAAATTAAAGTTAGATTGGAGTTGGACTTCAACTCTAATCCACGTTATTAAGATTAAAACTCAAGAATTAATTAGTGGACTTGGCTAATTTAGTTATCTAAGTTAATTAACCTAATCTACTTAAGTTAATTAAGTAAAGAATAATAAATTAAGGCTAAAATTAATTAACCTTAATCAAATATAATTAAAAGCTTAATCCAAGATTAAGGAAGAGATTAAGGAATAATTAGGAATTAATTAGGATCTTAAGTAAGGATTAAGACTTAATTAAAGAAGATTAAGACTAATTATAGTTCAGTTAATGAAAACTAATTGTAATTAAAGATTAAACTTAATCTTAATTAGTCATACAAGAGGAATTAGGATAAGCAATGCTATCCATAAGACACAATCATAAGTCTTAGTAAATTATAAGACTTAAGTGGACATGATTATCAAGAATATTAGTACAAACTACCTTAAAAGGCTATAACAACACACTCTTCTTCTTCATAAAACTTGAGAAGCTTAGTGAGAGAGTGCGGTTCCAACCCAAGGTAGGGTTCGATTTTCCTTGAAGGAAAGACATTGAATTCGGGCCGTGCCACGGGGATGTGGTGACGTTGAATGGTTCAATGGGCTTTGCCTGTAAGGATGTGAATGTTGTGAGCATTGTTGTGTGACATGCATCATGAGGCATTGTTGATGTTCGAGGTTGAAAACCTTATGACCTATATGACAGTAGCACTTGGTACAGTGTGAAATCGGTTGGGAAGGGTGCAACTGGGTTTTGCAAAGAACGCCAGTGGGTCCTCAAAAGGGACGCCAGCCCTGAGGATAGCCTAGCTCCCAAGATCTCAGGTGACGTAGATTAGCTCCCTACTGTCGAGATTGGGGAACCCAGCTTAGCTATTCCTGTCGCTCTCATGATTTTTCGGGTCAGTTGAGATTGTCTGGAAGAACGCTTAAATGATTTGGCCAAAATGTATGAGCAATGCTCTTTGTACCAATGCTAGTACAGACTCTAACTCCTGACGTGCTGTGTATATATGGTCGGGCAGCTGCTATGTGCTCTGCCGATGGTGATGTTTCCCTGGGCCCGCATGCATTAGATATTACATTATAATAGTAGAGTTGCGTTCATATGAGTACACCATGATGAGATGTCGTGATTGCTTATTGATTCGACTGTGTGGATTGCCTCTATGTGTGTGCTCTAGTTTGCTGTATCCTACATGCTGTGAGTTCATGCGATGTTCTCACCCTCCTGTTCTATGTTTTCTTTCTATGCTCTTCTCGTCACGTTGATAGTCGGTATCGAGGACTTCCGTCATGACGTCAATGCAGGTGCGACTCAGATGGTTGCCGAGGGGCACCCGGTGGGCGACGAGTATCCCGCGCAGGTGTGAGTTCTATGGAGGGGGAGTCTGTGTCATCATCACGCACCCCAGACTTCCTCTTGTACTTGAGAAGGAATAGGTTGTGTTGAGTCTAGGTAGTGGCAGCTCTGATCTAGCGACCTCTTGTTTTGTATTTAGTTGAGGTCTTATTTATTTTAGTCTACTACTGGAACTCATGTTTTGCGTGGTTGCCTTGTTGGCTCAAAAAGTACATCGACACCGTGATGTATGTATATATATATTTATTTATGATGTTTCCTTCCTTATGATTCATTTTATAACTATGTGTATGCCGTGTAGGTAGGCGCGGTAATAAGCGTCTAGATGTTTTCGGAAAAATGAGTTTTAAATTTAAGGAAAGGATATTTCATAAGTACTTAAAATAAAGCTAGAGAGGTAATAGGCCAATGGCACCTAAACCCTTTTCAAAAAAAAAAAAAATTCCGTATGTTGACGTTTTTGAAAACAGTAAGTTCGTTGGTCACGTGTCATATGTGACATTCCTAGCGGTATAACTAGGGTGTCGCAGTAAGGGGGAGAAGAGTAGGGGACATACAATAGGGAAAGCAAGATGAAAGTGAGTGGGTGACCACACTCACCTCAAGAGTAGGAGAAATAAGAGGATTGAGAGGTGTGGGATGATGATCCAGGCTCCTCTAGAGATTTGAGGTGTAACGTCTTAATTTCTTAATTCGAAAATAATGCCTGTTGGAAGAACTATTCCCAAATTCGTGAAATTATTTCGCTCATTATAGATATCAACATATAATAAAATACAAGACTTAGGTAATCTAACAGTTACTTGAGCAGAAATTCCAATAAGTTAATAGCAATACATAGTATGGCCTAGAAAGGCTCATAATACAATATCAAATAAATAGGCATAATGGGATATAACCATATATATATTCTAAAACATGAATAATATCTTTAAGCCCCCATTTGTACCGTTCTATCCCATCAAATAATAATGTCTATGCCTACACAAAAGAGAATCCACAAAAAGGGGTTGAGCCACCAATGGACCCAACCAAAGATCCAATCCTCCAATTAAGCATCCGGACGGGGACCCTGCACATTTGAATATAATTCCTACGTCGTGGGATGAGACTAACGTCCCAATTAACGTGATAAAACATGCAGTGTAGGTGGTCAGGAAAATGAAATGCAAAAACATACATCATACTTAATTTCATTTAGAGTACAATACAAGAAATCAAGGAAAACATGACTATGATGTGTTTTTACCACCCGACACCCGGGGTCTTTTCTCTAGTTGACTGTGATTGACGCTCGTCCATGTGACCAAGGACCACCTATGATTAAGTTTTATTATCAATCAATGAATAATGCTTGCTATTCATTTTAACTTGAGGACCCCATCTTCCTCTTGGTCGAGAGGTCGATGTGGTTACCTCGTTCTTGCTTATGCATGATTGTCCGAAGGCCTATGATAGTCCGAAGACCTTGTGATAGTCCGAAGACTTGTGAAATATTGTTTGATGGCCATTGGCCTATGAATGCTTGAAGGTATCATAACTATATTTATCAATGAGCATGAATGACATAGTATGCACAAATAGCTAGTCCATAGAGATTTAAAACCTAAAACACTAAGTATGACCTAGGGTTTTAGGGCATTTACACATACCATTCAAGCAACCAAGACAAATCCAAAGAATCAACCATAACACTAACAATCAAGTAAATAAGCAAGGGGATAGAAGAATATGGAGCATACAATAGCGAAATCAAAATGGAAGTGAGTGGGTGACCACACTCACCTCAAAAATAGGGAACAAATGAAGAGATGGAGCGGTGAAAGGGGATGAATCCAATCTTGAGGATGATCTCCATGAAGGGTGGTATCTCCTATTCTTCTTATTCTCTCTTTCTCTCTCTAGATTCTCTCTAAGAAGTAAAGGAATGGAGAAAAATGTGAGAAAAAACCCTAAAAGTGGTTTTAAAGGTTCCTGCCCGCGCGCTCTCGCTCAGGCGCACTTAAGCAAGGCTGAGCGAGAAAGCCTTTCTCACTCGAGCACATGCTGAGTGAGATTGAGCGGAATTTCAGCCATAAACTCCCCTATTCTGGCTCTGTTTCTCACTCATGCCTCACTCGAGCGAGCCTGAGCGAGCAAACCAGAACATAATTCCCTCAACCTGCTGATACCCTCGCTCAAGCACGCTCAAGCGAGCTCTGAGCGAGAGTGTCAGCACCCAAACTCTTGATTTTTGCTCATCTTTGCTTCTTACTTAGTTTTTCTTTCCTCTTTTCCTAATTTCTTTTAGAAAAATATTTCGAACCCTATTTAATTTATGATATTGGTTTGTAAATTTGGTATGTTACAATTCTACCCCCCTTAAAACAATTTTGTTCTCAAAATTGGCTAAAAGAAAGCTAGAAGTTACATCAAATTCTGACGAAAAATTCTAGAAATTTAGAACGGATGTCGTCCTCCTTCTCCCAGGTGGCCTCCTCAGGTGACTGACCCGCTCAAATTACCTTCACTAACGGAATGGTCTTGTTTCTCAAGGCCTTGACACTTCGGTCAATAACCTGTGCAGGCATAGTTGGAACTATCAAATCTTCCCTTAGCTGAATTGATTTTGTGGGTATAATGTGGGAAGGATCATGGACATATTTTATGAGTTGGATAGATGGAAGACATCATGAACATTGGATTGGTGGGGTGGTAAGGCTATCTGGTATATAAGAGGACCAATCCTCTGCAGGATTTGGAAAGGACCTATGAACTAGGGATTCAGTTTCTTGGACTTGATTGCTCTACCTATGCCTGTGATAGGAGTGACTTTTAAAAACACGTGCTCACCTTCCTTATACTCTAGGTTTTTCCTCCTCCCATCTGTATAACTTTTCTGCCGGCTTTGTGCAGTTACCACTTTTTTCCCTAATCCTCTTGATTTTCCCAATGCTTTCCTGAACCAACTCCGGACCCAGCAAATTCTTCTCTCCCACTTCACACCAACAAAGTTGGGACCTACACCTCCTGCCATACAGAGCCTTATAGGGTGCCATACCTATACTGGTATGAAAACTGTTGTTGTAGGTGAACTCTAAGAGTGATAGGTACCTGTTAAGAAAAACTCACTCCCTAAGGGTTTTAATGAAATCAAACCAACAAAAGTATGAAAGTATAGAAGCATATCTAAGAAGTTATGTTTTTACTAACTGTGTGGTCAAGTGTTTGCAGACTTTAGACTCATATAATGCAGGTTAAGTTTTCTTATGAGACAAAGAAAGCTTAGACGTTGAACTAAGATGCATCCAAAGGATCAACACTTAAGATTAAAGAGAAACAAAGCTGCAATGAGTACGAAAATCATAAGACTAAGCGATGCAATATGCACACACTAAGACAAAGTCAAGGACGATGACAGCTTAACCGCAAAGGTCTAAAGGATTGAGGTAACATGAAGACTTAAGACTGAGACTGAGATTCAGATGCACAACAGAGACTGAGACTCATGAGGCTAATAAGACTCAGACTGAGATTCAGACCCAAACATAAGACCCAACAAATAAAGCAAGTCAACGCAAGTACACTGCCATTGTTGATCCCATACCAGAAAGCCTGTGCTCATGTCAGAAAAGCAACATGGAGTCTCTCTCTCTTCCAACGGCTAGTTCCCTTTGATATAAAAGGTGAATCTCAAGTCTGTAGATGGCGAGAGACAACACTGAATATTCCTGACCAATCAGTCTCAAGCCAATCTCAAGTCAGTCTTAAGTGTGTATCAATAATCATCTCTCACATTAGTTCTTTGTTTGTAATTCTTAGAGAGTGATACCTAGCTGAGCTCACTGTATGTTCGTACTGTGTACATAGTCTAAGCTAGACCAATCTCATCTCAATCCTATCAATCTTTGTAATTGCCTCATCTTAGTTAGGAGGAGTTAGACTAAGTGTGAGCAAGAAGTAGAGCCTGACGAGGCAAGGTAAAAGAATACCTGTATCTCACCTAAGTCAGGAGGTAGTTGAGCTTAGGGTGAAGCCTGAAGAGGCACAAAAGAATAATTGAAGCTCAACCAGGTTAGGAGGTTCCTAAGTTTGGTGTGAGGGTGATCCTGAAAGGGAAAGAAAGAATACTTGTAATTGACAAGGTTGTCATAGTGGAAATCTCACAAGTTTGTGGGGACTGGACGTAGCCCAAGGAGTGGGTGAACTGGGATAAATCTCTGTGCATCTCTTCTCTCTATCTTGCTCACTTACAATTGCATTTACAAATATCTGAAGCTCAAATTGACTCACTTAATTTACAGAACTGAACTTAATAACAATCATAACTAAATTGTCAAGCTTATCTCTACGTCTTTCTTTTAAATATAACCTGAGCTTTTCTAACTTGTATTCTCTAAGTCAATCTGAGATTCCAAGCTGCTAAGCTTGAGAGCTAAGCTCAGTGTAACACCCCAACCTTGACCTGTGGCCCAACTGCCGGGGCCCAGGAATTAACTAAGCGTGTTAACTTACTCAACTTTTCCACCCCCTGAAGTGGATTTTTCCCACTAATCGGGAACCTCCGTGGATTCGAACCCAAGACCTCAGGGATATAGTCTTAAGTTCCTTAAATCCACTACAAATTGAGCTACAGCTTAATTGGTAGTGGATTTAAGGAACTTAAGACTATATCCCTGAGGTCTTGGGTTCGAATCCACGGAGGTTCCCGATTAGTGGGAATAATCCACTTCAGGGGGTGGAAAAGCTGAGTAAGTTAACACGCTCAATGAATTCCTTGGCCCCAGCAGTTTGGCTGCAGGTCAAGGCTGGGGTATTACATAAAAAGCCGTAGGTTAAGGAACTTAGACTATATCCCTAAGGTCTTGGGTTAGAATCCACGGAGGTTCCCCGAGGGGAATAATCCACCTTAGGGGGTGGATGAAGCTTAGTTAACATGCTAAGTGAATTCCTGGGCCCCAGTAGTTGGGCCTCAGGTTAAGGCTGGGGTGTTACACTTAGCTTGACGATAAGTTTTTTAGGAATCAATTTTTCAAAGTCTCTATTCAACCCCCCTTCTAAAGACATCCAGCCAACTTCAGTTGGTATCAGAGCTCGACCTCTTTGGGTTGAGCACACCTGAGTGTGAAGAGGAAAAGATCCATGGCTGGATGATCGAGGTCGCACTCAACCAAATATTAATATTAAGAAAATGTAGTTAATGGAAAATTAACCAAAATCGTCTCTCAAGGAATTCAATAGCAAATTCGAATTTACTCACAAAAATTGTTGATTCAAAAGCAAGCAAGAGGGTTTTGTTTGGTTGTTTTTTTTAGAATTCAAGAATAGAGAATTAAAATTCAAAATTCAGAAAATATGCAAGAAAATGGATTAATTCTCAAGGTCATTCACATAGGATCTTTCATTAGTTTACAAAAAATATCAATTCCTTCACAAATTCGAATTAACCAATTAAGCATCAATCAATTCATCAATTATATCATACAATGATTAAGCAAACTTGTGTGAGAATTATAATCTCTAACCTACTGAATTAAGCAAACAGTAGATTCATATTAGAATTAAGCAAACTAAAATTCGAATTTTGGATTAAGAGGAGAAAAGAACCATGAAGCATGCATTCCAATTCAAGATTCAAAATCCTAGAATTCTAGAGATTAGGAGAAGAAAATGTGCAGAAAATTGAAAAGTGAAATTGCATAGATGAAACCTCAAGATCCAATGCTAATAACACTTGAGAATCAACCTTGAATTCTGCCTTCCATGGAGGTTGAAGAGGAAAAACGAAAATGGAAGAAGAAGAAGAAGAAGAAGGAAGAAGAGAAGAAGAAAGAAAATGAGAGAAAATGAAGAGACTTCAAATCTGAATTTTTAGAAAATGAGAAAGAGTTCCCTCCAAAAGAGTAATTGCCCCTATTTATAGATCTACTTCTAATTAATCAGATCTAAATGATGTTTGGGTCTTGATTAACAAGTGTCAGGCCCAATACATTAATACAAGTCTTAAAACAATGTTGTTTCTGTGTTAGTTTTCGTAGCCCAACTTCAAAATTAAATTGCTCGTATTTCCCTAATAGGAATACCTTCATATAGCATATCAAATTAAAGCCCAGATGTTAGCTTTCCAACGCAACTAGAATCACCCAAATCGTCCACCTTAAGCTCCAGATATCATCAAAACAAGACAGGTAGGTCAGTAGGCTTAAACTCCGAAATTAAACAATATTTACAATTAAAGCCCAAATAAGCCCAATTAGGTAAATTCCAATTAAAACAGTGGGTTTCATAATTACACTCCAATAACGCTAAGATTAAAGGTGGCTAAGTGTGAATAAAATGTGCTCATCACTGGACCAAACACAAGTCTCTGTATTCCTGAAGGAGCATCCACCAACAGGCCACCTGCCTTTGATGGATCAGATTATTATTACTGGAAGGACAGAATGAGACTCTTCGTTGAGTCTCAACACACAGATCTCTGGGAGATCATTGAGGTAGGTCCTTATATGTCTTATATTACTGATGAACTTGGTTTGAGAGCAGCTAAGCCTAGGGAAACATGGACTGAAGCTGAGAAGAGCAGATATGTTCTCAACTCAAGAGCTAAATACTTACTTACATGTGCACGAAGCCGGAGTGAATATGACAAAGTGGCTAGCTGCACATCAACAAAAGAGATATGGGAGGCTCTTGAGACTGAGCATGAAGAAACCGACCAAGTTCAAGAAGCTAAAATCAACATCTTAGTAAGACAATATGAATTATTCAAAATGAACGAAGAAGAAGGAATTGAGGACATGGTCAGACGCTTCACCATTATCGCAAATGACTTGAAGTCATTAGGAAGGACATACTCAAATCAAGATATGGTAAGGAAAATACTCAGAAGCTTACCAAATCCTTGGAGGCCTAAGGTAACTGCAATTCAAGAAGCTAAGGATCTAAGCACGCTCAGACTAGACGAATTGCTTGGCTCAATCAAGGTACATGAGCAAGAGCTGATGGAAGAGGATCTCATTAGAAGACACAAGTCGATTGCCCTGAAAGCCTCCTCCAGCAACTCTAAAGGTAAGTAAGCTCTGCCCATCAAGTTTCACTAAACTCCTCTCATGACACAGAAAGTGAAGAATGTGAAGATGATGATGGTGAGACTAAGATGGACAATGAGATTGCCTTCATCTCACAAAGGATAAGGCAAATGTGGAAATCTAGAGGAAATGGAAGAATAAATTTCCATCTAGAAGAACTGAGTTCAAGACTGACAAGAAGGGACAAGTCATCTGCTTTGAATGCAACAAGCCAGGACACCTCAAAGCTGACTGTCCTCAACTATGAAAAGAAGCCAAGAAAAGTCCTAGAAAGAAGGCAATGGTGGCCACTTGGGACGACTCAGAGGAAGAAGAGAGTCAAGATGATAGCCAATCTATGCTTGATGGCTGATGGTGACTCGTTCAGACGAAGAGGTATATGAGTCTGACTCTGATCTCTCCTTTAATAAGCTTTAGTCAGCTTTTGAAACATTCTCTATGATTCAAATCTTCTTGCTTCAAAAAGCTCTTTATTAAAATCTGAGTTAAACACAACCTTAGAAAAGGTGAAGTTTCTTGAAAAAGAAAATGAGGAGTTGAATCATAAGAATGCCAGTCATGTTGTCTAACATGGAGATGTTTGAATGTTTCAAAGCTTAGACTCAAGCTCAGTTAGAACCACAGGAAACACTAGAAGGGGGTTTGAATAGTGTTTCAAGCTTTTTGATTGATTTTGGAAATCTTTAATTTAATTCATGAAGATTGAACAATGTTCAAAACAAGTCTTAAGATCAGAGATAATTAAAACATGCGGAAGATAAGAAAAATAGAGTTTCTTCTAAAGCTTAAGATTGTTTTAAACAGAGGCTTCTCAAAGTATCTTCTTAAGATTATTACAAAGAGTATTTTCAGAACGGTTTCTGAAATACTTCAGATGACTAGATGTTGTCTGAAGTCTGTTTCTGATTTCTGAACTGAGTTCTTTCCAGACTCACTTCAGATAATTATTTCAGAAGTTCTTCAAGGTACATTCTTTATAATGCTTCAAATGATATGAGATACATTTCATGTTTTGTTCATATGAAAGGTCATTTTATTGAAATAGTTGTGTTAAGTTTATTATGAAAAATACTTTTCAATCCCCAACATAAATATGAAAACTGTAAATAAAGAGATTAAGGGAAAGAGAACTTAGGCGCATAATTTATCCTGGTTCACCCACAAACCCGTGAGCTACATCCAGTCCCAGAGGCAAACTACCACTGGATTTTCCATTATCTGAATCCACAGATACTAGTATTATTCACAGCCTCTTCAGGACAACACAAGTATTACTTTTTTTCAACTGCCTCTCCAGGCAACTCATTGCAGTCTTTTACAGACAAGCCTCTCCAGGCTCAACAAGTACTGTTTGTTTTCAACTGCCTCTCCAGGCAACTCTTGCAGTATTCTTTTACAGACAAGCCTCTCCAGGCTCAACAAGTACAGTCTCTTCAGACACAACGAGTACAGTCTCTCCAGACACCACGAGTACAGTCTCTCCAGACACCACGAGTACAGTCTCTCCAGACACCACGAGTACAGTCTCTCCAGACACTTATCCAAGTATTCTTTCTTCCACCAAGCCTCTCCAGCCTCTCAGACACTTATCCAAGTGTAGAGTATTCTTTCTTCCACCAAGCCTCTCCAGGCTCTTAGACACTTATCCAAGTGTAGAGTATTCTTTCTTCCACCAAGCCTCTCCAGGCTCTCAGACACTTAAAGTGTTTACAAATTAAACTAAGTTTAAGTTTCCATGAAACATAAACTTAATCTTTTCCTGTACCAGAGGTTAACTGAGTACTACTCAGGATACAATGGATAAATATAAGTACAAGGGTAAGACAATGTTACAAGTATATAAGTTTAAGTACAATCCCTGTCTCTGATATGAGGAATAACATCCTCTGAGAATTGGCTAGGTAGATACTGACTTTAAGCTCCAGCCTTGTTCCCCAACCATTGGTTTCCATGGGCTACATTCTCACCCGTATCATTGGAATAACCAAGGTATACTTGCGACTTCAAACCATTCTTGGTTCATTTGAGATTAAGCACAACCTGGTTGGTTGTTCAACTGAACAACTACAACTTTGACTAACTGATCAATAGATCAACAACATGGTTGATTCTTTTTCAACTTTCTCAACTTGGTTGATTCAAGTAAGCATGGTCAACAACCAATAAGGTTTTTCTGATACATCTTGATCAACTGATTGAACCAAGTGAATGAGTTCAACTTCTTCAAATTCTTCCTTGAGGCTATTTATATGTTCTGTTGGAATATAGCCGTTTGAAGATAATTCATAATACCGTTGAGATGTTGATGATGTGGCTCATATAGCCGTTATGTAATAGTGTCTCAAACGGTTGCTTCTTCTTAAGCAAATAAGTGTTCAGACAATCCTGTTCTGACACTTCTGTAGATGAGCTCTATAGAGAGATTTTCTTGATATATTTTGCATGTTCTATCTCTTGATATCCTTTTGCTTTTCTTCAGCTGTCTTGTGATTTCTTCTGCGTTCCTCAGCTGACTTCTGATTTCCTCTGCTTTTCTTAGGAGTGTATATGAGGAGGTATCCGTTGGATTTGTCCTTTTGCTTATTTTGTATATGCTCCTTTTCTGTTTGCTTCCTGACACCATTTCTTCTTTCTTCTTTGAGTGAGGTGTCTTGTCAAATAGCTGTTGTTGCAACTTCTTCTTTGAATAAAGACATATGATATTATAGTCGTTGTATCATATAGTCTTAGTTTCTTCATTGATTTCTTCAATGTTGAAATCTGTTTTATGCACTTAGAGAGTTTATCTGTTCAGACAATATACTCAAATGCTTGCTTTTATCTCATCGTGATGTACTTCAACTTGTGCTCATCATATTAATTCAGGCTTTTCTCAATTCTTTAGCTTGAATATTATATCATATTAATTCCAACTTTTCTTCTACTTCAGCTGATTGCTGCTCTGTTCTTCTTTGCATTTCTTCTTCTGAGATATAGATGAATAAAGATGTTGAATTTTAATATGTTTTATTCAAACATCTTTCTGGTTGCTTTTACTCAGTCTTTTGATCAGTTCTGGGTAGCCAGCAGGTGCAGGTGCAGTAGGTCTGCGCACACAAAAATGCCTTTTGTTGCAGGTGCACCAGGCGTTGCAGAAAGTCTTTGCAGAGTTTCCTTATTTGTGCAAGACTTTGATCGAGGCATAAAAATGTTTAGATTTTATACTGAAATAAGTGTACTCCATTTGGTAGAGTGTGCTTTATTCCTTAGCAACGTCTTCAAGAGATAAATTCTTGATTCTGTTTGTAGGCTTCTTCAGATAGTCTTCACGTCTTCATACGGTCTTCACGTCTTCAGATGGTCTTCACGTCTTCAGATGGTCTTCACGTCTTCACATGGTCTTCACTTCTTCATACGGTCTTCACGTCTTCAGACGGCTTGCGCACTTCAGACAACTTTAGCACTTCAGACGACTTGCACACTTCAGACAGCTTCAACACTTCAGATGGCTTGCGTTCTTCAGATAGCTTCTATGCTTCGGACGAGTTGCGTTCTTCAGACGGCTTCTATGCTTCAAACGAGTTGCTTACTTCAGACAGCTTCTTTATATTAAATCCTGCATTTGTTCTTCTGATCCTGATCTTCTGATTCTGATTCTGTTCATCAAATCTTCTTCTTCTTCTAATGAATATTTCAACCTGAAACACAATCAACAAACCAATACCTTTCTCAGTAGAATCTGTTTAATAATCTTATTATGTTCTTATTATGTTCTTATATACTCTTATTTTTTAATCATTAAAACTAAAGGATATTAAGTCTTTGAGTCAAGTTTGAATGCTCAAACTGATCAATAGACTTCACAAGCTCAAGCTGAGCTGGACTCAAAAAATCTTTTTACAGAAAATCAAAAACTCAAACATCAAAACAGGATTCTCATAGATGACCTAGCCAAATTTGTTAAAGGAACAAAAAACATGGAGAGACTCATTGGATCTCAAAAAGGAAATTTTGATAAGGCTGGGTTAGGATATGATAAGCTTGCAAATGAAGTTTGGTATAAAAATTTCTTTGTTCCAACAAAGAAGCGCAAAGAGAGATGCTTATGTTGTAGTAAATTTGGCCATAAGACCTCAGATTGCTACATGAGACAAGTAGCAGTTAGAAGGAAGGTATCTGACCATGTAGGACTCATATACAAGTGGGTACCTAAAACCAAATCTCACTATGACACAAACGTGCCCGGCAGCAGCAGCAAGAGCCAAGACTCTGTGGGTGTTGGACAGTGGGTGCTCAAGGCACATGACATGAGACAAAAGCAAGTTCTTAACACTTGAAAAAAAAGCATTTGGACTTGTCTCTTTTGGAGACAACAATAAAGCTCAGATCAAGGGGATAAGTAAGATTGGTAAGACAAACTCAGCTTAAATTGAGAATGTATATTTCGTTGAGGGTTTGAAGCACAATCTTCTTAGTGTAAGTCAATTGTGTGACAATGGTTATCATGTTAATTTCAACCCACATTCTGTGAGATCATAGACTCTAAGACTGGGAAACCATCCTTTTTGGAAAACGAAATAAAAATCTTATTCAGTCTCACTTGAGAGCCTATCTGATCTCACCTGTCTTGTGTCTCATAATAATGAAAAATGGCTCTGGCATAAAAGGGTTGTACATGTTAACATGAGAACCATAAGTCAACTTGCAAGCCAATCTCTTGTCACGGGTCTACCTAAGATCAGGTTTGACAAAGACATGGTTTATGAGTCATGCATAAAAAGTAGACACACTAAGGCCAGCTTCAAACCTAAGACTCATGTGAGTACCACCAGGCCCTTGGAGATGCTTCACATAGACCTATTTGGACCCACTAAGATAGTCAGTCTAAGTAGCAAACAATATGGTTTTGTAATATTGGATGACTTCTCCAAATTCACCTGGGTTCTCTTCCTATCTCAGAAGGATGAATCCTATGAAAGCTTCAAAATATTTCGAAAAAAGGTCCAATCTGAGAAAGGCTATGGAATTGGTACAGTAAAAAGTGACCATGGCGGAGAATTTGAGAATGCCAAGTTCAAAGAATTCTTTGACAAACATGGCATAACTCGCAACTTCTCTTGTCCAAGAACACCCCAACAGAATGGTGTAGTTGAAAGAAATAATAGAACACTCCAAGAAATGGCAAGGACTTTGTTATGTGACTCTGGAGTTGAAAAGTATTTTTGGGCAGAGGCTGCGAATACCTCTTGTTATATCATCAACATAGTCACCATAAGAAAGATTCTTAATAAAAATCCATATGAGCTATGGAAAGGGAGAAAACCCTTTTTCTCTTACTTTCATGTGTTTGGATGTCATTTCTATATCCTCAACACAAAAGACTCTTTGGGAAAATTTGATACGAAGTCAGAAAAAGGAAATTTTCTTGATTATTCACTTACTTCCAAAGCTTACCGTGTTTTTAATTTAAGAACTAAGACTACTGAAGAGTTTATGCATGTAGTGTTCAATGAGATACAAGGAATCTCACAAAAGAGATTGGAGGAAGAAATAGAAGAAATGATGGATGATATGAGAATCTCAAGTGCTGAAGACAAGGAAAGACTCACCTTGGACAAGAAGGACATCAGACAACCTCAGAATGAGACTGACGAAAATCCTCAAGCTGAAGAGAAAGACATAGGTCAGACTGAGACTGAGCAAGTGATACAAGGAATACCTGAGACTCAACACCAACATACATCTGAGTTACCCAAGAGCTGGAGATTGGTTCAATCTCATCCTAGTGACCAAATCATTGGAGAAACCTCAAACAGAGTCCGAAATAGATCTTCATTTAGAAGTGCTAAAAACATGATGGCTCTCTTATCTAAAATAGAACCCAAGGACATCCAAGAATCCCTTGAAGATGAGTCTTGGGTAAAAGCAACGGAAGAAGAGTTCAACCAATTTGAGAAAAGCAAAGTCTGGACTTTAGTCCCTCCACCTTCTCACCAAGCTGTGATTGGCACTAGATGGGTATTTCGCAATAAGCTCAATGAGAAAGGAAAAGTTATGAGAAACAAGGCAAGGCTTGTTGCTCAAGGCTTTAACCAAAAAGAAGGGATTGATTATGACGAGACGTTTGCTCCTGTGGCAAGACTTGAAGCAATAAGAATCCTTCTTGTATTTGCAGCTCACAAAGACTTCAAGCTCTACCAAATGGACGTGAAGAACACATTCTTAAATGGTGTAATTGAGGAAGAAGGCTATGTGAGACAACCACATGGTTTTGAGAACTCAGATATCCTCAGCATGTGCTAAGATTAAGGAAAGCTCTGTATGGCCTTAAGCAAGCTCCCAGAGCTTGGTATGATAGACTGAGCTCATTCCTGGTTGACAATGGGTTCACTCGAGGTCAGATTGACACAACTTTATTTAAAAGGGAGTATGATAAAGATTTGCTTATTGTTAAAATATATGTAGATGATATTATTTTGGGTCAACTAATGAATCCCTTTGTCAAGAATTCTCAAGTCTCATGCAGGGTGAGTATGAGATGAACATGATGGTTGAGTTGAGATTTTTCTAGGCTTACAAATAAAACATAGTATAAGGGGCTTTCATAGATCAAGGAAAATATGCCAAAGACTTGTTGAGGAAGTTTAAGATGAGTGATGCTAAGCCTATGAAAACTCCCATGCATCCATCAATTCAGATTGACAAGGATGAGAATGGTAAGCCTGTCTCGGATAAGCTCTATAGAGGTATGATTAGATCTCTCATGTACTTAACTTCCAGTAGACGTGATATTCAATATGATGTTCGCATTTGTGCTAGATATCAATCTAATCCTAAAGAATCTCACCTCTCAGCTGTAAAGAGAATTTTTAGATATCTAATTGGCTCAACTAAGCTTGGTATTTGGCATGAGAAAGGGACTGGGTTTGATCTCACAGGCTATAGTGATGCTGACTTTGTTGAAGACAAGCTAGATAGGAAGAGCACAAGTGAAACTTTCCAGTTCCTTGGAAAATGTCTTGTCTCATGGTCATGCAAGAAGCAGAATACCATAGCCCTATCTACAACTGAAGTTGAGTACGTCTCAGCTGCAGCATGCTCTACTCAAGTGTGTGGATCAAGTCTCAGATGTTGGATTATGCACTAAGGTACTCTAAGATCCCTATATTGTGTGATAGCACTAGTTCCATAAATCTAGTTAAAAATCCTATTCATCACTCACGATCAAAGCACATTGATATATAACATCACTTCATTAGAGATCATGTTTAAAAGGGTAATGTTGAGCTTATCTTTGTTGAGACTAAGAATCAACTTGCTGATATTTTTACAAAGCCACTTGTAGAAGATAGGTTCAATTTTATTTTAAATCACTTGAATATGCGTTCTCATGAATAACTTTAAAAAAAATAATGACAAGCATATACAAAGGCTTGTTTAACTAAGTATGAGATTATGCTCATAGATGAGATTGAGCTCAGACTTGAGACTCAACTTGAGACTAAGCCTGATTTGAGACACAGACTGAGTCCAAGTAAATAAAAATTAACGGTTAAATGAAATAATAACCGTCTTGGGCCACTAACTCTAGCGGCTAGTTGCGCTCAACGGTTAGCCTCAAAAGGCTCTCCACTAGCCGTTATAAATTAAAAAGTCACAACACCCAACTGCCTCACAACTGCTCAGACTGAATCTCTCCTACTCCTCATCTCTCATTTTCTATAAAAGGTAAAATCTGTCAAGCTCTCATATACTAATGAGTATCAAAATTCCTGCTCTCAAACTCTCTTCATCTCACTTCTCTTCTCCATATTCTTCACCCAAACTAAATATGTCTTCAGAATCCATCTCTTCCCAAAAGGATGTTACTTCAAGCCAAGAGAGTGATGGGTTTCTGGTAAGCGAACCAAAAATCCAGTAGTATAATAGTAAGAAAAGTTATCGTATCCACAGGGAACAGTCAATTCGCTAAACTCGTGATCTAATTATCAAGGGAAACTACGGGTTTTGAGCATATTGTTGCGGAAATTATAAACTGAAATTTAATAATTAATGAATTAGAAAGGAAGAGTTAGAGACACTTTACGTGGATTAGGATTGGACTTCATATCATCACACCTTCGTGCATGTAAAAACTATTATTTTAGGTTTACTCTATAATACTGTAGACAAACTATATTGCTAAGACCCCGAGTTACCAGCGGCCTCACACACTCAAAGGTAATCCATGCGGGCTCTCCCAGGCGACAGACTTACACACGCTTATTTTGGTTTCTTTTATTCTGTTTATAAAAGAACTAATTGATAAACGAGGCCTACTCCTCTGGACGCACCTTCGCTAGAGTACTGTCACTACCCATCACTCATTAGAAACATCCACGTTTCGCTTCCTGGATTGACAATCAACTAATCCTTTGCTATCGGTAATTTAATAACCATGCCTATCCTGTAGACGCCCTTCATTAGAGTACTCACTACCCATCAATCACTAGCAATGCCCATGTTTCGGTTCACTGGCTACCGAGTCCTCTTATTCACTCAGAGAATGGGTTTCTTCAGAATCCGCTCCCCCATCCTCAATCCTAGTCGAAACTCGCCTATAACTCCGGCGCAAGCACGGAAGTTAGGAATTAAGCACAAAATAAGATTACCAATATTATAGACAGAGAGCTCAGTAAATAATAATATAGAGTTTACATACAATTGGGGATAGAATCAATTACATCCAATCCTAATGGAGAGTTAACTACACAAGGTAGCCATACAAACCACCGAAGATGCTGTCACCATCTTCAATCCTTGTGAAGCGCCTCCTCTCCTACTCTAAAATTAGCTCTGGTGCAGTATCACTGAAATATGACTGAATTACAATAATCGTGCACACTTTGATCTGGTGCAATGAGGTCCTATTTATAGGCTAAGGAAAGACAAAGAAGATTGGGGAGAAATCTATCTAAAAACGGCAACAGGGCAAGAATCAGCGTGATCTGCGCTTCACCCTGCGCTACAGCGCAGGATACAGTGCAGGTTCCAGAGGACTGCGCTTCTCTCTGCGCTACAGCGCAAGTTGAAGCGCAGAATGCATCCTGCAACTTCAAACATTCTCTTTTTATCTTGATCTCTCCCCGAGACTGGTTTTGGTTGATTTGTCTTTCCTTGTTTCCCTTTTCTTGATGAAATCTTTGCATTTATTGAGCATCTTGGATTCAATTGGGAAGGTTGTCTGCAGAATTCTTGTTTAATTGGCAGTGATATCTTCATTAATTGCTCTCAAAGAATTTTCAAATCTTCATTAATTGCCTTCAATCAAACTTCAAATCTTGCAGATATCTCCCTTATTTAATGTTATCTTTCCTTCAAATCAAATCTTTGCAATATCCTGCAAAAATCAGCAATATTTCTATCAAAATAGCATCAAATTCAAATCTAAGATTAATAAACAAAATTTATCTAATATTTAATAAAAATGGATTAAACTGGGGCAAAAATACCATTTTATCCTTGATAAGTGAACTAAAAAGTGCTCTAATTTATCAAATCATTTTCACTTATCAAAATACCCCCCAATTTAACTTCTTGCTTTCCCTCAAGCAAGAGACCTCTTTGCAATCAAGAAATCAATTCTATTCCCTGTGTAACAAAAAACAATTCAAAAACTAATTCAAGGAACTCTTCATCATCTCCTTGTTAAGCAGCAGTCACCTTCCAAACACAAGAAAAAAATCAGGATTAAGAGATGTTACCAATCCTCAATCAGAATAGAAAACAAACATCAGTCAAACTTCTTAAAAATAGCAATTAAAGCAGTAAGTGATAAACCAAGGAAATCTCTCATTCTCACGGGTAAGTGTTTCCCTCAATCTTTTTCACCACCGTTGAACAACTAGAATTGATAGTCGTTTCCAACATCTGAACCTGCAAATAGTCAATATGGATCAAAAGGTCTTTTCTTTGGTTGTAATGATGCTGGGATATCAAGAAATCATGGTTTTTCTAGATATGCAATGAACACTTTGAATAGAGAGCATCTTGTGATTGTGCTTGGGACTTCTCTCCATTCACCTGGTCATTCTTGAATTGTCACCCTTTTTTTCAGCTTGGCCTCTTTGTTTGAAGAAGTACTCCCCCCAACTTATTCAATTCCCACACTTTTGTGCATATATTTTTTTTTGAATCATAAAGAATAACATAGAGAATTTATTCATGAGTGAGTACTCTTCTTTTTGATTTCTTGTGCCTGCTCTTTGAATCTCTTTGACCTTTCAATTTACCAACCTCTTGTCCCATTTTGTTGTGTTGCACCTTGCTCTCTATCCCAAGTGTTAAGAGACATGGTATGATCATTAATCATGGCTGGGGTGCATCAAAGGAAATATTAAGGCTCAAATGGTCAATCAAAAAAATTGGAATAATGTAACCAAGGTTGGCTATTTGGCACTGAGCAAAATATTATAATCACAAAATATGCCTTTGTCACTTCCAGTATCTTCCACTAGCAAGAGAAAATTCAAAAACTCAAGCAATAACAGTTGACAAGCAGCGGGTGAAAAACTCTCAATTTTAGTGTTTGGGCTCCTAGCTCATCGGTTATTGGCTAAAATTCCTTGATAAAGCACTTAATGGTTTAATTACTAACCGGAGTAGGTCTCCTGAGAAGTATCCTATTCCTAACTGATTATGGAGTTAATCACAAAACCCTATCATCTTTCCCTAGTCTGGTTAGTTAAACTACTTAATTACAGAGAATTTTGAAAAGTTTGCCTTGAATCCTAATTTCCTAAGGTCCTAAAAATTTGAACAAAACCATAAAGATTAAATTAGAATGTAAAAACAAGAATATAATAGGAAAATGAATGATTATTATTGAAACTATAATATTGGAAAAGAAAATGCATGCTTGCATGCTTATTGAATGATGGATGTTCCTATTGTCCTAATGTAAAAAGGATGTCCTAATGTCCTAGAATAACCTAATGAAAAGAAAAGGAAAGAAACCACCAATTGCTTTTAATCTTCATCATCTGACTCTCTCCCCCCTATGAAAGTTAGGCTTGTCCCCAGGCCACTCCATGGTATCCCTAAAACGCTCAGGAGACATCCCAGGATTTGGACCTTTGGAGTTATGCCCATATTACTTCTTGCAGATGCATCATACTATTGTAAAGTGTGGTGATTTGTCTAGATAATGATCCATATGAAATTGCCCTGGTCTATCTGCAGGTGGAGGTGGTAAGGGGGTGTGTGATGTTTTCTCTGATAGTCTTGACTTCTTCAGCTGGAGTGCAGTGGGATTCTATATATTCTTGTTGATTGGTTGCCCAATGGGAGTATTTGGTTGGACCTCGATTCCTCTGTTGTAACATAGTGATGTGATCAAAGCAGGGAATCCTAACTTTGCTTTGCAACGAGATCTTCTCTTTCAATCGCGAGAGGCTTGAATTAGGCAATCCAAGTAGTCAGATATGACTGTGGCGAATGTCCAGCCTGTTCTCCATTCTCTATACAAGTGAATCAGATGAGCAGTAGGCATATCCATAGCAGAAGAAATTGGGCAGGGTCGAATGTTTAGCATTTATGAAGGTCATCCATATTCTAGACAACTCACTGAGGTGTTCTTTGGGTATTCTTTTCTGCATCCCATATACGTTTAACCTCAAAGATTTCCCGGTAAGCATAACCGTTGAGCTGTTTGAGTGTCAAGAATGTCATTCCCATAAGGTTCTACCTTTTCCATCCTTTGCATGTACTGGCAGTAAGTTTCATCAAATAGTCACTGGTGCTGGAATGATCAAGAAGTTCATTGATTTCCTTTCTATCATAAGAAACCAATATCCCTGCACAAAGCTCTTCTTTCTTGCTCCTGAGCATCCAAACTGAACTCAGCATTGCTGTAGAATTGCTTCACAATCTCCGGGTTGAAGTAGATTGGGTATGGTTCAGCCAGAGCTCTCCATTCTCTTCTTGTAATTTCAGAGTTGAACTCTGAGTATTCTTCTGGTGTGAGCCGTACTGGTCTCTCTCTCTGGCAAGAACTCGCAGTTCATGATATAATTGTAGTGCATGCATGCCTCAATAGTTCTAAATCTTCCTTCTCCCAAATAGGATTTGCATCAATATTCTTTCTTTTGACCATTGTAGAACACTTTATTGTAGTCAACCAGGTGCGGACCATCTGCATAAAAGAATATAGAGAAAGATCTTTGTTTAGAAAGAGGACATAAAAAAAATCAGTCACATACCTTAGAAATCCCACATTCTTTGTCAAGATGAAGCAAAGATTGAGAAGAAGATGCATACCTCAATGACAGCAATCCAGAGAAGAAGATGAGAAACTATACTCAGAGCGTGAGGAAATTAGTCAAGAGTGGTTATCCTCAGCTCGGCACGTATTTAAAGAAATTTTGATAGTTGCGCTTCACCTTGCGCTGTAGCGCAGATGAAGCGCGAGTTACAGTGAATTTTTCGCAAAAGTTGCGCTTCACCCTGCGCTGTAGCGCAGATGAGGCGCAAAAGTCAGAGAGCAAAAATGCTGCGCTTCACCTTGCGCTGTATCGCAGGTGAAGCGCAGGAATCAGTGAAAATTTTTATTTTCTTTTTTTTTTTTTTTTAAAAAAAAAACTAAATCTATGTTTCCTACACCCACACTGGGTTGCCTCCCAGCAAGCGCTTGTTTAACGTCTGATAGCTCGACGCCTGGTTGTTTTTATGGATCTTGCAGATTGATGACATACTCAGATCTTTCAAAGTCACCGCCTAGATATGGTTTGAGCCTCTGTCCATTGACAACCTAACATACTTTGGTGTCAGGATCTTCAATCTCAACAGCCCCATAAACTCTGACTTCTTTAACTATGAATGGCCCTGTCCATCTGGATTTGAGTTTTCTTGGAAAGAATTTCAGTCTGGAGTTGAACAGCAGTACAAATTGTCCAGAATAAAATCTCTTTTAAGGATTTTCTTATCATGATAGGCTTTTGTCCCATTCTTTATAAATCCTGGATGATTCATATGCATTCAATCGCCTCTCTTTCTAATTCATGTAATTTGTAGTACTCTCTTTGTCCTGCCACTCTAGAGTCCATGTTCAATAGTTTTAAAAAGCCCAGTATGCCTTGTGTTCAGTTCAATTGGGAAGTGGCATGCTTTCCCATATACCAGCTGAAATGGAAGATAATCCTATAGTAGTCTTAACAGCTGTTCTATAAGCCCATAATGCATCATCAGCCTAGTTGCCCAGTCCCTTCTAGAAGAACTAACTGTCTTTTCGAGTTATTCTTTTGAGTTTCTCTGTTTGAGACTTCAGCTTGCCCATTTGTTTGTGGATTGGTATTGGTGTAGCCACTTTATGTTTAACCCCATATTCTTCCAAGACCTGCTGTAGTTACTCATACAAAAGTGTGATCCTCCATCACTTATAATAACCCTTGGTGCTCCAAATCTAGCGAATAAGTTTGCTTTCAGAAATTGACTCACAGTTCTAGCATCTGCCTTTGCAGTAGCTGCTGCGGTCTTCTACCCATTTGGAAACATACTCAACAGCTACCAGGATATACTCTTTTCCATACGATGAAGGAAAGGGTCCCATGGAAATCCATTCCCCAGCAGTCAAACACTTCTATTTCAAGCATATAGTTTCCAGGAATTTCATTTCACTTGGAAATTCCCCCTGTTCTTTGGCAGCTATCACACTGTTGGACGTAGTCCATTGCATCTTGAAATATAGATGGCCAATAAAAACAGATTGGAGTATCTTTGTTGCAGTCTTGTCTTTGTTGAAATGTCCCCCATAAGGAGAACTACGACAAGTCCAAAGGATCTTTGTGATTTCTTTCCCTGCGACACATCTTCTTAGCAAGTTATCATGTCCCAGTTTGAAGAGGTAAGGGTCATCCCACAAATATTTCTTGCATCTGTTAGGAATTTCTTCTCCTCTGATGCCAGGTCAATTGATCTGGTAGTACTCCTGCGGCTTTATAGTTAGCCATATCAGCAAACCAAGGTCTTCTTGAATCATCATTAGCCTTTCATCTGGGAATTCGTCTAGTAACTCAGCCTCTGTGCTAGTGACCATATCGTTCACTAGTCTTGATAAATAGTCTGCTACTATATTCTCGCTTCCTTCTTATCCTTGATGACCATATCAAATTCCTTCAAGAGTAAAATTCATCGTATTAGTCTTGGTTTAGAGTCTGGCTTTGTCAGAAGATATTTGATAGCAGCATGATCAGTATAAACAATGATTTTTGAACCTATCAGGTAAGATCTAAATTTCCAATGCATATACTATGGCTAACAATTCTTTTCTGTAGTGGCATAATTTATTTGAGCTTCATTCAAAACCTTGCTATCATAGTGTATAACATGAAATATTTTAGACTTTCTCTGTCCTAATACAGCTCCTACAGCATAATCACTTGCATCACACATTAATTCAAATCCAAGTGTCCAGTCAGGACCAATTATAACAGGAGCAAAATGTTAAACTTTGTTCAACAAGTTAAAAGCAACCAAGCAATCATCATCAAATTTAAAGGGTGTATCCTTGTTTAGCAGATTGGTGAGAGGCTTGGCTATTTTTGAAAAGTCCTTGATGAAACACTTGTAGAATCCTGCATGTCCTAGAAAACTTCTGACCCCTTTCACATTTGCTGGTGGTGGCATTTCTCTATGACTTCAATCTTTGTTTTATCCACTTCTATCCCTTTAGTTGAGATTTTGTTGTCCAAGGACTACTCCTTCTGTTACCATGAATTGGCACCTTTCCCAATTTAGAACAAGGTTAGTCTCTACACATCTTTCAAAACAGTATCCAAATTTATCAAGCAATGATCAAAAGAATTTCCAAGACAGAAAAATCATCCATAAAAACTTTTATGCAATTTTCTACCAAATCTGAGAATATGGATAACATGCATCTCTGGAAAGTAGCTGGGGCAGTACACAGCCCAAAGGGAATTTTCCTGTAAGCAAAGATACCAAATGGACAAGTAAAAGCAGTTTTTTCTTGATCCTCAGGATTAACAGCTATTTGATTATATCCAAAATATCCATCCATAAAGTAATAAAAAGTTTGCCCAGCTAATCTTCTAACATTTGGTACATAAATGGCAAAGGAAAATGATCTTTCCTAGTGGCTTGATTTAATTTCTTATAATCAATACACATTCTCCATCCTGTCATAGTCCTAGTGGGTATCAATTCATTTTTCTCATTTTTTATGACAGTCATACCTCCCTTCTTTGGAACAACCTGAACAGGACTTACCCAAGCATTATTAGAAATAGGGTAGATCATACCTGCGTCGAGCAGTTTTAATACTTCCTTTTTCACTACCTCTTTCATTGTTGGGTTTAGTCTTCTCTGAGGTTGAGTGATATGAACCTTGAGGTTCTATTTTTTCATGGACCTTAGAAATTTCTGAATAAAACAACACTTTTCTTGACAAGTACTTTTCTGTTCTTCGCAATATTTTCTTTTTCTTTTCTTTTGCTATTTGTTTCTTTCTTTTTCTTTTCTCTTGTATGAGCACTCAAATAAAAAACAAAATAGATGAAATATGAAAGATGATAACCAAGTAGTAACCTTGCCAAAACAATATTCAACCTTAAGAAAAATTTGATAAATAAATCACTTATAAATCAAATAAGACGTGTAGGAAAAATATAGGTTTTGAACTCAAAACTAATTCGTAGAAGAAGAAGAAGAGATAGGGATGGACATCACACTTTCAAGGCTTGAAAGATAAGTCCTTGAAGATACACACACAAAGGTGAAGAACCTTTGATAATCTTCACTCTTGACTAGCAAGAAACTTACAGAAACACTCTCAAAGTATAGGTAATTTTCTGCATCAATTTTCTAACCTTTCTTGCATGCATTAAGCATGTATTTATAGAGTTTACAAGGTGAATTAGGGTTATGCATTCAGCTGCATGTTCACGCCCCAAATCTCCCAAAAATACCCTTTACACACTTCCCATGCAACCCTAATACATTACTAGGAAATAACTAAATTAAAGAGATAAAATTAGCTAATAAAACTCAACCTAAGTGTGCTTGTGTGGCCGCATTTTCCCAACCAGAATTTTGGCACATGTGGCTGCAATAAACCTTAGGAAATAACCATCAAACATGAAATAAAGAGGTTGTTCATTGCAGCAATAAAATGGCCGCACATGACATCCACCATTCATCAAGTTCCCATTCATTTTGTAACCTCCCTCTTCATGACTTGGCCGCCACTTTAATAGCCTTTTATTCTCCAATTTATAACCTTGTTGGCCCCTTCTTGATGACTTATAACTCAGCCAATTTTAGCACATGTTGGCCGCAACTTTCCATTCATTTTGTAACCTCCCAAGTCATGATGATGGCCGCCACCTTGAAAGCTCTTCATTCCTCCATTACTTCCTTGTTGGCACCTCTTTAAAGACTCTTGATTCAGCCAAATTGCCCACATGTGGCCGCACAAATTGATGAGGATTTATGCGTCCCTATAGCTTCAAAATATGGCCAGATTCATGCTCTCTAATATGCTTCCTTCCAACGGCTAGAAGACACAATTTTAATGTCATTCAACCTCATTACCATCATGTTTTGTAACCACCAGAAAAAAAGGAACATAACCACCAAATAATTAACCCTTGTGTCTTGTAACTCCCACATGTTTATTGAAAGCAAATAAAAACTAAAAATTCAGCAAATTAATTCATGAAGTGGCCGCCCACAATTGCCACATGTGGCCGCCCACAATGCCACTTCACTTGCTTGAAAATGCTTCAACTGGTAGTTGCATTAAATGCAACTGTCTCTCCATCAATTGGTCCATCCTCTTCAACCTGAGTGCAATTAATGAACTGAGGACTTCCATTAATGCTTTGCATGTTTTGAGACTGGACTTCTTTGATGATAAGTTGTAGTGCCTCCTTAGCCTTCCTAGCCTGCGCCCTTGTCATGGGCCCACCTAATTTGTTGACTGCTTGACTGATGTCCACATCATTGAGTGACAGGCTTGTAGTCTTCTTCCATATGGATTTTGTGCATATAGTACGAAGGACTGATGCCTTTGAAATCTGATAAAGACCATCCTATAGCTCCTGCATTACTTTTAAAACAGCAAGAAGTCTTTCCTCTTCTGAGGAAGTTAAAAACTTGCTGATAATCACAGGTTGACTCCCAACTTTGTCTAAGAAACATATTTTAGATGTGATGGGAGTACCTTAAGTTCCAGCTTCTGACTCTCAGTATTCTTCTCCTTTTGTAATTATTCAATTGCTGCTTCCTCAGGTGGAAGTGGTGGAGAGTTGTCCAGTTCCCTTGTATATTCATCCTCTTCTACTTTAGCAAGGATATCTTCCATACCTGTCAGGACTGTTGCTAAAGGATCTGCACTTGTTAGCATTTGTTGTTCAACAACAGATTTCTCTAACACTTCCAACTGATGGCACTATTGTCTTTCTGTGGGATACTACATTGCATCAAAGACATTAAAACTTACCTCATCATATTGAACTCGTACCTTTAAGTTTCCATCATCCACATCAATGATGACTTTTTGCGGTTTTCATAAAGGGTCTGCCAAGTATGATTGGAACTTCAACATCTTCTTCCATATCCATGATGACAAAATCCACTAGAAAGATGAATTTATCCACTTGGACGAGCACATCTTCTACGATCCCAAGTGGCATTTTAATGGATCTGTCAGCCAATTGCAGGGTCATTCTTGTTGGCTTCACATGCGAGACTCCTATCCGCTTGAGTATGGATAGGGGCATCAGGTTGATGTTGGATCCTAAATCGAGCAAGGCTCTTCCAACTGGTAAATTTCCAATTGTTATTGGTATGGTGAAGCTTCCAGGATCTTTTGCCTTTGGTGGTAATGACTTCTGGATGATAGCACTACAACTTGCTTCCAGTCCTACTATCTCCTCACGAATCTTTCTCCTCTTGGTTAAGACTTCCTCCATGAATTTTGCATAAGTTGGCATTTGATTCATGGCTTCCAATAAAGGAATCTTGATCTCCAGCTTCTTCATAGTATCCAGAAAGCTGAAAAATTCCCTATCTTGACTCTTTTTGGTGGGGATCCTGGGGTAAGGTAGCTCTCAGTGAGGAAGCTCTGGTGAAGGTTCTTTAGATCTTGATTCCATCTGGCGTTCTGGTTCATCTTCCTCTTTTTCAACCTCTTGCTCTTTTCTTTCCAAGACTTCCTTTTCTGTTGACAAGTTGTCACCAATACCCTTTCCTATCTCCTTGCCGCTTCGAGTGGGGATTGATTTGCAAACTGATTGTTGTTCATCAAACTTTCTTCTGATCTCCTCCACTTGCTTTGCTAGATGCATGAATGTTGCTTGCATTGCTTCTTGACTGGCTATCATCTCCTGTGTCAGCTTATTGAGCTTTTCTTCAATTCTAGAGTTGATGTCAGGTGCTACGTTGTCACTTTGACTGTGACTCTTGGAGGTTTTGTCATGGCTTCCTGAACTGTTTAGGAAGTAAACTTGTTCCACTCTGCCTTCAGGATAAGAGCAATGTCCATTAAGGTGATTCCCCTTGCAAAAATCACATACCTTTTTGAAGGTATTTCGCTGACAGCTTGCTTTACTTGTTGTTGTTGGATGAGCAGCTGTACTTGCTGGCTTAATTTCTCCATTTGCTCAAGAACTTTGACAGAATCTTACTTAGGCAGCTCCTCTTCCTGAATTGGTTGATTCCAGCATAAATCTTGCTGATTGCTGTGAGCACAATTGTCAATAACTGTGAGTGCTTGCTAAGCATCTGTTGGTAAAATCGATCCTCCTGCTGTAGCATTTATGAAAGATTTTCATTTTGGTTTGAGCTCATTGTAGAAGAAGTTGAGTTGGGTAATATCATCGAACCCGTGGTTTGGGCAATTGAACAATAAGGATTTGTATCTTTCCCAAGCTACATACAATGGCTTACTAGCTTCCTGCTTGAATGTTGATATGTCTGCTTTTGCTTTAATGTAATGCTCCATAGGAAAGAATCTACGCAGAAAT
This sequence comes from Sesbania bispinosa, assembly GCA_026901365.1. Classification (NCBI taxonomy): domain Eukaryota; kingdom Viridiplantae; phylum Streptophyta; class Magnoliopsida; order Fabales; family Fabaceae; genus Sesbania; species Sesbania bispinosa. The sequence goes on from QLOH01000033.1 coordinate 865,731, forward strand.
TTCTCCTCAACTTCTTTCCATGTTGTCAGGCTCTGACTAGGATGAAATGTTAACCATTCCTTCGCCTTACCTGCAAGAGAAAAGGGAAATAAACGTAAGTGTACAACCTCTTTGTCCTCTTCAGCAAATCCCATCATGTCAACTAATCCAAAGAATGCAGAAAGATGAGTATTTGGATTTTCATTGTCTAAGCCTGAGAATTGGTGATTTTCAACAAGCTGAAGGTGTGAGGCTTTGAATTCTAAAGCTTTTGTGGTCTTAGGAATGGCGATACTAGAGTGATATCGCATTCCTTGATGTGATATGTAGTCTCCCAAGGTTCTTTGAGTGCCTTCCATACTTGTTTATCACCTGGCTTGAGACAATAAACTTGAAAAGCGTAAATGTGAAAACAAAATTAAAACAGAAATATGTACACTTGATAACTAGACCTCCAAGGTCTACATGAATTGGAAACCGTTCCCCGGCAACGGCGCAAAAAATACTTGATGGGTTTCTGGCAAGCGAACCAAAAATACAGTAGTATAATAGTAAGAAGAGTTATCGTATCCACAGGGAACAGTCAATTCGTGTAAACTCGTGATCTAATTATCAAGGGAAACAACGAGTTTTGAGAATATTGTTGCGGAAATTATAAACTGAAATTTAATAATTAATGAATTAGAAAGGAAGAGTTAGGGACACTTTACTTGGATTAGGATTAGACTTCATATCATCATACCCTTCGTGCATGTAAAAACTATCTATTATTTTAGGTTTACTCTATAATATTGTAGACAAACTATATTGCTAAGACCCCGAGTTACCAGCGGCCTCACACACTCAAAGGTAATCCATGCGGGCTCTCCCAAGCGACAGACTTACCCTCGACTTATTTTGCTTTCTTTTATTCCGTTTGTAAAAGAACTAATTGATAAATGAGGCCTACTCCTCTGGACGCACCTTCGCTAGAGTACTGTCACTACCCATCACTCATTAGAATACATCCATGTTTCGCTTCCTGGATTGACAATCAACTAATCCTTTGCTATCGGTAATTTAATAACCATGCCTATCCTGTAGACGCCCTTTGTTAGAGTACTCACACTACCCATCAATCACTAGCAACGCCCATGTTTCGGTTCACTGGCTACCGAGTCCTCTTATTCACTCAGAGAATGGGTTTCTTGAGAATCCGCTCCCCCATCCTCAATCCTAGTCGAAACTCGCCTATAACTCCGGCGCAAGCACGGAAGTTAGGAATTAAGCACAGAATAAGATTACCAATATTATAAACAGAGAGCTCAGGAAATAATAATATAGAGTTTACATACACTTGGGGATAGAATCAATTACATCCAATCCTAATGGAGAGTTAACTACACAAGGTAGCCATACAAACCACCGAAGATGCTGTCACCATCTTCAATCCTTGTGAAGCGCTCCTCCTCTCCTACTCTAAAATTAGCTCTCGTGCAGTATCACTGAAATATGACTGAATTACAATAATCGTGCACACTTTGATCTGGTGCAATGAGGTCCTATTTATAGGCTAAGGAAAGACAAAGAAGATTGGGGAGAAATCTATCTAAAAACGGCAACAGGGCAAGAATCAGCGTGATCTGTGCTTCACCCTGTGCTACAGCGCAGGATGCAGCGCAGGTTCCAGAGGGCTGCGCTTCTCCCTGCGCTACAGCACAGGTTGAAGCGCAGAATGCGTCCTACAGCTTCAAACTTTCTCTTTTTATCTTGATCTCTCCCCGAGACTGGTTTTGGTTGATTTGTCTTTCCTTGTTTCCCTTTTCTTGATGAAATCTTTGCATTTATTGAGCATCTTGGATTTAATTCGGAAGGTTGTCTGCAGAATCCTTGTTTAATTGGCAGTGATATCTTCATTAATTGCTCTCAAATAATTTTCAAATCTTCATTAATTGCCTTCAATCAAACTTCAAATCTTGCAGATATCTCCCTTATTTAATACTATCTTTCCTTCAAATCAAATCTTTGCAATATCCTGCAAAAATCAGAAATATTTCTATCAAAATAGCATCAAAATCAAATCAAAGATTAATAAACACAATTTATCTAATATTTAATAAAAGGGGATTAAACTGGGGCAAAAATACCATTTTATCCTTGATAAGTGAACTAAAAAGTGCTCTAATTTATCAAATAATTTTCACTTATCAAAATACCCCCTAATTTAACTTCTTGCTTGTCCTCAAGCAAGAGACCTCTTTGCAATTAAGAAATCAATTTTATTCCCTGTGTAATAAAAAACAATTCAAAAACAAATTCAAGGAATTCTTCATCATCTCCTTGTTAAGCAGCAGTCACCTTCCAAACATAAGAAAAAAAAACAAATTTAAGAGATGTTACCCATCCTCAATTAGAATAAAACACAAACATCAGTCAAACTTCTCAACAATAGCAATTAAAGCAGTAAGTGATAAACCAAGGAAATCTCTCATTCTCACGGGTAAGTGTTTCCCTCAATCCTTTTCACCACCGTTGAACAACTAGAATTGATAGTCGTTTCCAACATCTGAACCTGCAAATAGTCAATATGGATCAAAAGGTCTTTTCTTTGGTTGTAATGAGGTTGGGCTATCAAGAAATCATGGTTTTTCTAGATATGCAATGAGCACTTTGAATAGAGAGTATCTTGTGATTGTGCTTGGGACTTCTCTCCATTCACCTGGTCATTCTTGAATTGTCACCCTTTTTTTCAGCTTGGCCTCTTTGTTTGAAGAAGTACTCCCCCCAACTTATTCAATTCCCACACTTTTGTGAATATTTTTTTTTTGAATCATAAACAATAACATAGAGACTTTATTCATGAGGGAGTACTCTTCTTTTTGATTTCTTGTGCCTGCTCTTTGAATCTCTTTGACCTTTCAATTTACCAAGCTCTTGTCCCATTTTGTTGTGTTGCACCTTGCTCTCTATCCCAAGTGTGAAAGGACATGGTATGATCATTAATCATGGCTGGGGTGCATCAAAGGAAATATTAAGGCTCAAATAGTCAATCAAAAAAATTGGAATAATGTAATCAAGGTTGTCTATTTGGCACTGAGCAAAATATTATAATCACAAAATATGCCTTTAAGGTAGAGAATATACGCTTAATTCCATTTCAATGCCTTGTAGATGAAGAATTATATCTTGAAAATAAATTAACATGCACATTATATGTCGGATCATGCATAAGTTGATGTGAATCCAATTACCATGAATTCTAAATGGACCTTCTAGGACAGTTTGATGATAAATGATTCGTAGGGATGGAGACTATAAGAAATTCGTATGGCTGGTTTGCTGGTCAGAAATTCGTATAAGTTTGTGTTTAGTATCTATACATCACAAGAATGATGCTAGATAAAAAAATGTGTATTTGAAAAATTGTCTTCATTTTCCTCCAAGTTGTACAACACCTATATTAGTACAATTGAAACAAATGTTATAGTAAAACATGATAAAATTGTTATTTGCCATAAACGGTTGAGCCATCCCATTTCAATTAGGATGCGAAAATAATTGAAAATTCATATGGACACCTTATGAAGAGGCAGTAGATTCTTCAGTCCAACAATTTTTCATGTGTTGCTTTTTCACAATGAAAATTGATTATTTGACTATCACCAACAAATATTGGAAGTGAATCTCACACCTTTTTTTTAACGTATACAAGGTGATATTATTAGACTGATACACCAACCATGTGGGCCATTTAGAAATTTTGTGATTTTAAATGATGCATCAACTAGATGGCCCCATGTTTGTTTATTGTCAACTTGCAAACCAGGAGTTTGCAAGATTGTTTGCTAAACTAAACTTTTTGAAAGCTCAGTCAAGACAATGCACCTTGATAATGTAGGTGAATTTATGTATGTCCATTGGAATTGATGTTGAACATCTTATAGTGTATGTTCATGCACAAAAATGATCTTGCAGAATCATTTATTAATTGCAAGGCAATTACTAATGAGATCAAAACTTCCAATTTCTAACTTGGGGACATGTAATATTGCATGTTGCAATACTTATTTGCATCAGGCCAATGAATTATCATAAGCCATCCCCTTTACAAATGGTTTTGGTCAGGAACCTAAGAAAGGAATCAAGCATGTGGTTAGGGTGCAATGGAATAAATGGATTCCCTCCCTTGTTATGATCGTTAATGAGAAAACACGAATTAAGGCATAAAAGGCATGAAACATAATAACATACCTTTTGAGGTTTGTAAACGAGGCAATAACAACCACGTCTCTAAAGGTGTCCACGCCAACAGTCGAACTAGGAAACCCTCCTCAACTCAGCTAGTAGCTTTAGAGAGTAAGAGTGATTGCTCATATGTCTAGGGTAATGCATCTTATGTTATATTTATAGAGTGGTGGCTAGGGTTTTACCATCACTCAATTATCCGTAACACTTATGGGCCTGGCCCATTATGTTATAATTTTAATCAAATTAGAATTATTATCTTTTCCTAGCGGCTTGTTGTATTGGTGTGACCCAATAGGCTTTTAATATTTGGTTATGCTATTAAAATAAAACCCATTTATATTTAATATCATAAATAGTGAGCGGAATCTAGCAATGCATCACTACTACCCAAATATTGAGATTGTCAACAACTTTGACGAATCCTATTTTATGATATAAATGATTTGTCCCTTTGTCCAAATATCAAATTGAACACAAGGGCATGGAATGTGTCAACCTTGTATAGTTCAATTTATGTTTTCTTGATCCCCAAGTAGACTATATAAAAAATAAACATCTCATGTTTATCCTCCTGAGCATGACCATGCATTTTGTAGTCTAACTCTATCAAGAGGCCTACAGATATAACTCCTGTTACATAGGAGGGACAAATCCCATCTAGGTCACTCACATTCCACCACATAATTTATTATATGTCCAAAAACCAACTTTATGATCACCTTGTTACAGGCAACATTTGATGATATTTAAAACATATAATTCCTTATGTAGGAATCGTAGTGATTCTAGGTCAAAGGACTTCATATAATATTTATTAATTTAAGAAACGTTCATGACACTTATGTAACAACCATGCAACGTTCTTAAGGTGGGTCGGTCCAGTAAATATTACTCTTAGTATGTACCTAGTGAGCACATGATATCTCATATCCATGATCCGTGAGATGTGATCATCAACAAACTCACAAACTAGTCTAAATGCATCTTTTGTCCTAAAGATGACACTTGACCAGGGACTATTTTAAGAATAGTTCTTCATAAAATCTCACGATCAAGTCATCTACTTGATTTCTTATAAAGTTTAAGCTTACTATTCTAAGGACATTTATTACATTCTAAAAGAATGAATTGCCTTATAAAATAACATGATACAAGTGATGTGTGTTCAAAACAAATATGTCTCTAGTGCACATACTAACACTTCCCATCTAAGAATTTTCGAATGTGCACTATATGTTCTTACTGCTCCATCACAATGCACTCAGATGAGACCTCAAAGAAGGTTGGGAATATATATTATCTATCGATCCCCTTCTATAATAAAATATATTGAACAATTGACGGGAGATTTATTTGCGACTCGATTTGCTGATTGCCATTTTGATGAATTTGTTTTCCTAATATTAGGGGAGAAAATAAGTAGTTGGGAAAAGAAATCAGTTGGAATGAATTATCCTTATCCATCTTGATCCTTGAACAAAATAATGTGAATTAGAAGTTCAAAGGATAATTTATCTGCAAAGTTTAGCCAACCAATTACTATTGTATGTATTCGCTGACCCAAAAAGATGTACCATCTACTAATGCTCCAATTATAATTGGTGTCCCTATTGGACAATCTACAGTTTCAAGTGAGTCCGAAGCACGCTCGATGCGTGACAGACCTATTGGTTCCAAAGATAAAAAATCCTCGAAAAGGAAAATGAGCTAATAATATAGATGGCTGAATCGAGGATAGAGAGACTCCAAAAGAGAGTTCTTGGACATATTTAATATTTCAGTTCCAGAAAAGAACTCGGGTACCAGAAATTGATGAAAATAAAGATATCTCAATTATGTCCTGAATGGAATACAATGGAACCGACATGAAGTCAACGTTGACGATATTTTGTATTTAAAGTAGCGCTCGATATTATAAATGACAATGAGGATCATGAACCGAAATTGGTTAAAGAATGTCGACAAAGAAATGATTGGCCAATATGAAAAGATGAAATTCACTTACAAAATGCAAAGTTTTGGGCCTATAGCCCACACACTTAAATGTGTAAATCTGCGACACCCTTAGTTATACCGCTAAGAATGTCACATATGACACGTGACCAACGAACTTACTGTTTTCAAAAACGTCAACATACGAAATTTTTTTTTTTGAAAAGGGTTTAGGTGTCATTGGCCTATTAACTCTCTAGCTTTATTTTAAGTACTTATGAAATATCCTTTCCTTAAATTTAAAACTCATTTTTCCGAAAAATCTAGACGCTTATTACCGCGCCTACCTACACAGCATACACATAGTTATAAATGAATCATAAGGAAGGAAACATCATAAATATATATATATATATACATACATACATACATCACGGTGTCGATGTACTTTTTGAGCCAACAAGGCAACCACGCAAAACATGAGTTCCAGTAGTAGACTAAAATAAATAAGACCTCAACAAAATACAAAACAAGAGGTCGCTAGATCAGAGCTGCCACTACCTAGACTCAACACAACCTAGTCCTTCTCAGGTACAAGAGGAAGTCTGGGGTGCGTGATGATGACACAGACTCCCCCTCCATAGAACTCACACCTGCGCGGGATACTCGTCGCCCACCGGGTGCCCCTCGGCAACCATCTGAGTCGCACCTGCATTGACGTCATGACGGAAGTCCTCGATACCGACTATCAACGTGACGAGAAGAGCATAGAAAGAAAACATAGAACAGGAGGGTGAGAACATCGCATGAACTCACAGCATGTAGGATACAGCAAACTAGAGCACACACACAGAGGCAATCCACACAGTCGAATCAATAAGCAATCACGACATCTCATTATGGTGTACTCATATGAACGCAACTCTACTATTATAATGTAATATCTAATGCATGCGGGCCCAGGGAAACATCACCATCGGCAGAGCACATAGCAGCTGCCCGACCATATATACACAGCACGTCAGGAGTTAGAGTCTGTACTAGCATTGGTACAAAGAGCATTGCTCATACATTTGGCCAAATCATTTAAGCGTTCTTCCAGACAATCTCAACTGACCCGAAAATCATGAGAGCGACAGGAATAGCTAAGTTGGGTTCCCCAATCTCGACAGTAGGGAGCTAATCTACGTCACCTGAGATCTTTCGGGAGCTAGGCTATCCTCAGGGTTGGCGTCCCTTTTGAGGACCCACTGGCGTTCTTTGCAAAACCGAGTTGCACCCTTCCCAACCGATTTCACACTGTACCAAGTGCTACTGTCATATAGGTCATAAGGTTTTCAACCTCGAACATCAACAATGCTTCATGATGCATGTCACACAACAATGCTCACAACATTCACATCCTTACAGGCAAAGCCCATTGAACCATTCAACGTCACCACATCCCCGTGGCACGGCCCGAATTCAATGTCTTTCCTTCAAGGAAAACCGAACCCTACCTTGGGTTGGAACCGCACTCTCTCACTAAGCTTCTCAAGTTTATGAAGAAAGAGGATGTTGGTTATAATCTTTTATAGTAGTTTGTACTAATGATCTTAATAATCATGTCCACTTAAGTCCTATAATTTACTAAGACTTATGATTGTGTCTTATGGATAGCATTGCTTATCCTAATTCCTCTTGTATGACTAATTAAGATTAAGTTTAATCTTTAATTACAATTAGTTTTCATTAACTGAACTATAATTAGTCTTAATCTTCTTTAATTAAGTCTTAATCCTTACTTAAGATCCTAATTAATTCCTAATTATTCCTTAATCTTGGATTAAGCTTTTAATTATATTTGATTAAGGTTAACTAATTTTAGCCTTAATTTATTATTATTTACTTAATTAACTTAAGTAAATTAGGTTAACTAACTTAGATAACTAAATTAGCCAAGTCCACTAATTAATTCTTGAGTTTTAATCTTAATAACTTGGATTAGAGTTGAAGTCCAACTCCAATCTAACTTTAATTTCATAATCTAATCTTGATTGACTTTTAATGAGTCTTTAACTCCTTTTCTTAAAGGTTTTAAACTTAAATTAAAAGCCTAAAGGTTTTATAACTCTTAGGAACTTATTTTTAGTCATGGCAACCTAAAATATTGACCTTTAAGTTGACTTTTACTTGGTTGGAATTGGAAATCCGAATTTGTTTTATTTATTTTTAAAGACTTATTCTTAATTGCACTTTAGTCCTTTTACTTGTAAAATTGCTTCTTAGTCCTTTGGACCACCAAAGCCCATAAACATGTTTTCAACATACCCTTGACATTTTTAAGATCAAAAAGGTATTCTTGATGAGTTTCATCAAGAACAACTCATGAACATCAAGAACAACTTGAATGTTCATCAAAACTTCAAATTTTTCACAACATCCAATCTTCACCAAAACTTCACACATTCATCAACAAACAATCTAAATGCCAAATATCATACTAATCCACTCAAAATCATCCACATACACATTAAAGTTCATAACTCCATTTTCAAGCTCATAAACACTATTTTTCGAAGATCAATCATCCAAAACAATTGTATACCTTCAACCAACTTCATGCATGTTCATAGATTCATCATACAAACACATTCCAAGCACCAAAAAAATTTTGAAACACATGCAGCCCCAAAATCCCTCAAGGCCGAGAGCTATTAGAGGAAAAAGGGGAAAATTTTTCCAAAATTGTTTCTTGGCTTGCATGCACCAACAATCACAATCCAAACACATTCCAAGCATCAAAATAAACTTAAAAACATGTAAACAACCCAGCTCCAAGAATCCAAAACATTTGCTCAAATAAAAGATCAAAAAGTGATTTTTTTCAAGGAGAACAAGAGTAAAAACAAGGATTTTAAGGGCAAATCCTTGACTCTAGTTACCAATCCCACTAGAGTTCAAGTTCTCCCCCCCTTTACCTAAGGAATTTTCTGTAAAAATAAGGTGCAGTAACAACCCCAAAAACAGCTCCAAGATCCTCCTCTTGATCACCAACAAGGACTTCTACAAGGTTGGAGGCTAGGTGTTTAAGCTTAGGTTCAAAAATGGAACCTTTAGCTTGAATGTGTTTGGAAGAAAAATGTAAAACTTGAGAGAAAATGGGAAGGAAGCTCACGGCTGCAAGGGGATGAGAATGAGTGAAATGAGAGAAAAAAATTCTGGTTTGCATGTGAAAGGAAAAGGAAGAAAGTGGAGTTTTTGCTTTAGGAAACATAAATGACACATGGCTTATTTGCTTGCACACTTGTCTTGTAAGGAAGGGGAAAATTTACAAGTGTCTCCCATGCACATTATTCTGCATGCACGGCTGTTATGATGTGTCAAGGTGAGTCAGTGTAAATTTTTCTGGCCCGGATCAAGAGTATTCGGGCCCGATTCAAGGACAGGAGGGGCAAAAAGGTCATTTTCACAAAAAAACCCCAAAAATTTCCAGAAATTCCCTAAAAATAGGAAATTTAATTCTAAATCCAAAAATATAATTTTTGATGATTAAAAATAATTTTAATCACTCAAAATCCAATAAAACACTCAAAACGGCAAAAACGGCAAAACGGTAAAAACGCGGGTGTTACATCTCTCCCCCTCTTAAAAGAAATTTCGTCCTCGAAATTTGTGCGTACCTTCTTGAAATAAATGAGGATGGGGACTTCTTCATTTGCTCTTCCAACTCCCAGGTTGCATTCCCCTCATCGGTTGCACTCCAAATTACTTTCACCAACGAAATCTTTTTTCCTCTCAACTGCTTGATCCTTCGGTCTCCGATTCGCACAGGTAATACCTCATAAGTCAAGTTTTCTTTTAATTGTATTACGTCGGGTTCTATGACGTGCGAAGGGTCAGGAATATACTTTCGGAGTTGTGACACATGGAACACATTATGAAGATTAGAAAGAAAAGGTGGCAAAGCAATTTGGTAAGCAACAAGACCAATTCTTTTCAAAATTTGGTAGGGACCAATGAATTTAGGCGTAAGCTTTCGAGATCGCATTGCCCTACCAACCCCAGTCGTTTGTGTAACTCTCAAAAATACGTGATCTCCTTCTTTGAATTCAAGGGGTTTCCTCCTCCGATCATAGAAACTCTTATGCCTGCTCTGTGATATTTTCATCCCTTCCTGAATCATCTTGATCTTTTCCGTGGTTTGCTGAATCATCTCAGGCCCCAACACTAGGCCATCGCCAGATTCAAACCAATACAAAGGTGTTCTACACTTTCTACCATACAGGGCTTCATATGGTGCCATTCCAATACTAGAATGAAAACTATTGTTGTAGGTGAACTCGATCAGTGCCAACAACTGATCCCAACTTTCCTTGTGTTCTAACACACATGCCCTCAGCAAATCCTCTAGGGATTGGATAGTCTGCTCAGACTGACCATCTGTTTTAGGGTGATATGTTGAACTAAGCCTCAACTTGGTTCCTAAAGCTTGTTGCAGACTACCCCAAAATCTGGATGTAAATCTAGGGTCTCTATCTGACACTATGCTAGACGGAACCCCATGTAGTCTTATTACTTCCTTAATATACAACTGGGTCAACTTTTCTAGAGAAAACTTAATGTTAATGGGCAAGAAATGAGCAGATTTTGTTAACCTATCAACAATTACCCATATAGCATCAAAACCTGCAGAAGTTCTAGGTAAACCTACCACAAAATCCATAGATATGCTATCCCATTTCCACTCAGGGACATCTAAAGGCTGTAACTCTCCTGATGGTCTTTGATGTTCAATCTTAGCTTTCTGACAAACCAAACAAGAAGCTACATACTCAGCTACTTCCTTTTTCATTCCAGACCACCAAAACATCTTCTTCAGATCTTGATATATCTTAGTTGTTCCAGGGTGAATACTCAATCCACTCTTGTGAGCCTCTTCTAAGATCCGTTTCCTTATTCACTTATCATCAGGTATACATATCCTATTTTTGAATCTAATAACCTCATCAGTTCCCTTACAAAACTCATATTCTCCTTTCTTAGGGACTAGATCCTTCAAACTTTGCAAAGATTGATCCACTTCCTGTGCTACGCGAACTTGCTCCAAGAAATCACTTGAAATCTTCAAGGTTCCCAATCTTATACTCTTAGGACCAAATCCAACATCTAGGTTTAGGTCTCTAAACTTTTCTATCAGCTCTAGCTCCTTAACCATCATTGCTGACATATGCAAAGATTTCCTACTCAAAGCATCAGCCACTACATTGGCTTTCCCAGGGTGGTATTGCAGACTAAAATCATAATCCTTTAAAAACTCCATTCATCGCCTTTGCCTCATATTCAATTCCTTCTGATCAAATAGATACTTCAAGCTCTTATGGTCACTAAAGACTTCAAACCTAGCGCCATACAGATGGTGCCTCCAAATCTTCAGAGCAAAAACTATGGTTGCCAACTCTAGATCATGGGTAGGGTAATTTACTTCGTGTGTTCGCAGTTGCCTAGAGGCGTAAGCCATTACTTTTCCTTTTTGCATCAACACAACACCGCCTAATCCTTGTTTTGAAGCATCACAGTATACTTCAAAACTCTCTTGTGGGTTAGGTAAAACTAACGCAGGCGTAGAAGTTAACCTTTTCTTCAATTCCTGAAAACTATCTTCATACTACTGGCTCCACACAAAAGGTTGGTCTTTCCTAATCAAACGGTTCAACGGAGTTGCCATCCTTGAAAAAATTTCAATAAACTTACGGTAGTAACCAGCTAACCCCAAGAAGCTTCTCACTTCCGTTAAAGTCCCAGGTGCTTCTCACTGCAACGCAGTTTCTACCTTAGCTGGGTCTACGCTAACTCGTCCACTATAGATCACATGACCTAGGAAATTCACTTCCTTTAACCAAAACTCACACTTAGATAGCTTAGCATACAACTTCCTATCTCTCAAGATTATTCCAAAGAATGCTATACTTCCCATTGGATCCTAGAAATAGGAGAGAACATGGTACGAAAGAATGAGGATAAGTTGGCTTAAATGAGGTTAGAAAACTGGGTTTACTGAGGAGGGAAAAGAACACCAATGACAACCAATCCAGATGGAATTACTAGACACATGTAGCATTCATGGTAAAGTCCAAAGCGGATTGTAAGATTACCTATAGTCTCGGTATATAGATAGAAGCAATCTATCTTAGGGAATATTATTATTTTTTTGTTCCTTATGGTTATCCTACTCCCACGGATTGTATTTGTCCCCTAGGGCATCCTTACGCGAAACGTCACCTACTTATCTAGTACTATTCCAATCCAATCTTTAAAATCCTGCCTAGATATTTACTAATTTATATACCTTTCCTTGAGAGTCTAAGTCCATTAAGATTAATGTACAAACTAATCCTGTAAATTGGTATGACCATACTAAATCAACGTGTCATAATTCTTACCAATTCCAATCTTAATCGTTTATGAGATTCCATTCACATACCTTATTCAATCTATAGGAGCATCAATCAAGTATACTCTTAGTCATCAAATCAACACATACGATAATCGCTCATTATTTGACATATCTATTATTTCTACTAACCTCATGGAAGTGTTATCCTTAGCTCATACCATTGTAGTTCTTGTAGTGCTTACTCGTGCATATAATTCTCCATCACATGATCTCTTTCTTCAATTTCCTGCGTAGTCTTGATACTAATAGATCCTTTGCTTAGTAATATGCTATTACCCAACTAGAATTTGCTTAAGAATTACATCTTATGTTATTGGTCTCAATATTTTGACTTATTTTATCTCAAATCGAGTTTTCCACTTTTTTCTATAAATCTTTATTTTATCAATCCGTTAGAGATAGCGATCATACTCTAATGTATCTATCAAACTTCAATCATGACACTCATTCTGCAGTCAAACCCTTTTAGACTTCAAGTTCATCAGCAGGGTATCCAAATATGCCTTAACTGCTAAGATCAAACCCCAATTCGTGTGTTTGTCATTCTTATCCTAAACTCCATCATTATTTATCCTGAGTATACCCCGAGTCATCGATTATTTCTAACTTGCTTTACCAAATTATATATATATATATATATTCAATAACTGAATCCTCAAGAGCTATTAGTACAAATCCCCTAATCTCAAAACCTTAATAATTAAACCTCAATGATCAATCATCTTAACCTTGAATTTACAACCTCGAATTCATCGTCGATCCCTTAGGTTACTCATCTAAAGGAATGGGAACCTAACCTTAGTGGTCATCCCACTCTAACTTTTAAAGTCTCACTCAGCACTTTAAACCACAAGTCAAATCAACTATTGGCTACACTAATGTACAACCTTAGGACCTAGAGGTCTTAGCAAACTCGTTTTAGGAGCTTGATCACTTGGTTCATTCATACTACCTTAATTCTAATTAGGGTGTTAAGTTAATTCTTTTATGAGGTGTGATTTTATGCTACCATGTCTCCTTCCCAAGAGATCTCCCATCTCAGGGTTGCCTCCTTCTGCCATGGAATCCTGCATTCGCAGAACAAGTCAACTTCTTCCGTTTCATGCAGAACCATTCAAGCAAGAATAAGCAACGCTACACACAGATCCTCATATTACTAAGATAGTAAGATGAGAGCAACCAATTCACACAAGGCAAACAATCAACATAAACAAACAATCAACACAGAGTAAACACATAGAGAAGGGTATTGCAGACCATACCCGAGGCCAAAAGGAAAGAACAGCTCTGATACCACCTAAATGCGACACCCTTAGTTATACCGCTAAGAATGTCACATATGACACGTGACCAACGAACTTACTGTTTTCAAAAACGTCAACATACGAAATATTTTTTTTTTTTTTTGAAAAGGGTTTAGGTTTCATCGGCCTATTACCTCTCTAGCTTTATTTTAAGTACTTATGAAATATCCTTTCCTTAAATTTAAAACTCATTTTTCCGAAAAATCTAGACGCTTATTACCGCGCCTACCTACACAGCATACACATAGTTATAAAATGAATCATAAGGAAGGAAACATCATAAATATATATATATATATACATACATACATACATCACGGTGTCGATGTACTTTTTGAGCCAACAAGGCAACCACGCAAAACATGAGTTCCAGTAGTAGACTAAAATAAATAAGACCTCAACAAAATACAAAACAAGAGGTCGCTAGATCAGAGCTGCCACTACCTAGACTCAACACAACCTAGTCCTTCTCAGGTACAAGAGGAAGTCTGGGGTGCGTGATGATGACACAGACTCCCCCTCCATAGAACTCACACCTGCGCGGGATACTCGTCGCCCACCGGGTGCCCCTCGGCAACCATCTGAGTCGCACCTGCATTGACGTCATGACGGAAGTCCTCGATACCGACTATCAACGTGACGAGAAGAGCATAGAAAGAAAACATAGAACAGGAGGGTGAGAACATCGCATGAACTCACAGCATGTAGGATACAGCAAACTAGAGCACACACACAGAGGCAATCCACACAGTCGAATCAATAAGCAATCACGACATCTCATTATGGTGTACTCATATGAACGCAACTCTACTATTATAATGTAATATCTAATGCATGCGGGCCCAGGGAAACATCACCATCGGCAGAGCACATAGCAGCTGCCCGACCATATATACACAGCACGTCAGGAGTTAGAGTCTGTACTAGCATTGGTACAAAGAGCATTGCTCATACATTTTGGCCAAATCATTTAAGCGTTCTTCCAGACAATCTCAACTGACCCGAAAATCATGAGAGCGACAGGAATAGCTAAGTTGGGTTCCCCAATCTCGACAGTAGGGAGCTAATCTACGTCACCTGAGATCTTTCGGGAGCTAGGCTATCCTCAGGGTTGGCGTCCCTTTTGAGGACCCACTGGCGTTCTTTGCAAAACCGAGTTGCACCCTTCCCAACCGATTTCACACTGTACCAAGTGCTACTGTCATATAGGTCATAAGGTTTTCAACCTCGAACATCAACAATGCTTCATGATGCATGTCACACAACAATGCTCACAACATTCACATCCTTACAGGCAAAGCCCATTGAACCATTCAACGTCACCACATCCCCGTGGCACGGCCCGAATTCAATGTCTTTCCTTCAAGGAAAACCGAACCCTACCTTGGGTTGGAACCGCACTCTCTCACTAAGCTTCTCAAGTTTTATGAAGAAAGAGGATGTTGGTTATAATCTTTTATAGTAGTTTGTACTAATGATCTTAATAATCATGTCCACTTAAGTCCTATAATTTACTAAGACTTATGATTGTGTCTTATGGATAGCATTGCTTATCCTAATTCCTCTTGTATGACTAATTAAGATTAAGTTTAATCTTTAATTACAATTAGTTTTCATTAACTGAACTATAATTAGTCTTAATCTTCTTTAATTAAGTCTTAATCCTTACTTAAGATCCTAATTAATTCCTAATTATTCCTTAATCTTGGATTAAGCTTTTAATTATATTTGATTAAGGTTAACTAATTTTAGCCTTAATTTATTATTCTTTACTTAATTAACTTAAGTAGATTAGGTTAACTAACTTAGATAACTAAATTAGCCAAGTCCACTAATTAATTCTTGAGTTTTAATCTTAATAACTTGGATTAGAGTTGAAGTCCAACTCCAATCTAACTTTAATTTCATAATCTAATCTTGATTGACTTTTAATGAGTCTTTAACTCCTTTTCTTAAAGGTTTTAAACTTAAATTAAAAGCCTAAAGGTTTTATAACTCTTAGGAACTTATTTTTAGTCATGGCAACCTAAAATATTGACCTTTAAGTTGACTTTTACTTGGTTGGAATTGGAAATCCGAATTTGTTTTATTTATTTTTAAAGACTTATTCTTAATTGCACTTTAGTCCTTTTACTTGTAAAATTGCTTCTTAGTCCTTTTGGACCACCAAAGCCCATAAACATGTTTTCAACATACCCTTGACATTTTTAAGATCAAAAAGGTATTCTTGATGAGTTTCATCAAGAACAACTCATGAACATCAAGAACAACTTGAATGTTCATCAAAACTTCAAATTTTTCACAACAACCAATCTTCACCAAAACTTCACACATTCATCAACAAACAATCTAAATGCCAAATATCATACTAATCCACTCAAAATCATCCACATACACATTAAAGTTCATAACTCCATTTTCAGGGCAAATCCTTGACTCTAGTTACCAATCCCACTAGAGTTCAAGTTCTCCCCCCCCCTTTACCTAAGGAATTTTCTGTAAAAATAAGGTGCAGTAACAACCCCAAAAACAGCTCCAAGATCCTCCTCTTGATCACCAACAAGGACTTCTACAAGGTTGGAGGCTAGGTGTTTAAGCTTAGGTTCAAAAATGGAACCTTTAGCTTGAATGTGTTTGGAAGAAAAATGTAAAACTTGAGAGAAAATGGGAAGGAAGCTCACGGCTGCAAGGGGATGAAAATGAGTGAAATGAGAGAAAAAAATTCTGGTTTGCATGTGAAAGGAAAAGGAAGAAAGTGGAGTTTTTGCTTTAGGAAACATAAATGACACATGGCTTATTTGCTTGCACACTTGTCTTGTAAGGAAGGGGAAAATTTACAAGTGTCTCCCATGCACATTATTCTGCATGCACGGCTGTTATGATGTGTCAAGGTGAGTCAGTGTAAATTTTTCTGGCCCGGATCAAGAGTATTCGGGCCCGATTCAAGGGACAGGAGGGGCAAAAAGGTCATTTTCACAAAAAAACCCCAAAAATTCCCAGAAATTCCCTAAAAATAGGAAATTTAATTCTAAATCCAAAAATATAATTTTTGATGATTAAAAATAATTTTAATCACTCAAAATCCAATAAAACACTCAAAACGGCAAAAACGGAAAAACGGTAAAAACGCGGGTGTTACAAAATCCAGTTGGATACAAATGAGGTTTTGTACAAAAGCGAGATGTGAAAAGTGAAAATGTACAGTATAAAGCACAACTTGTTGCCCAAGGTTTTGATCACTCAGCAGGTTCCTCTTTCAGCAGGTTGCACCACATCAGAGGGTTGCATAATTTCAGAAGGTTGTTGTATCAGACATCTTCTGACACACAGAAACTACCTTTTCCGCAAAAGACTGTTCTTTCTTATTTACCCAAATTTGTTATTCATTAAAACTCAGGATTATGAGACTAAAACATTATTAATCATTTAATAATATTTTCAAACTCAACAAAAAGAGTATGTCATACTTATTGTATATATTATTGGAACTCTTAAAGAGCTTCCAAAAGCTGTAAATTGCTTAAAGAAAGAATTTTAGACGAAGGATCTCGGAAAGAAAATTTTTTGTCTTGGATTACATCTTGCATATTTAAAAGATGCAATTATAATGTATCAAGAAGCTTATACAACAATTATGTTGAAAGAAATCTATATGGACAAATCACATCCATTATGCACTCCAATGGTGGTAAGGTCACTTGATGTTGATAAAATCATTTTAGACCTCAAGAGAATGATGAAGAAATGCTTGGTCTTGAAATATCATATCTTAGTGCAATTCAGGCACTAATGTATCTTACTACTTATACATGATCTGACATATAATATGCATGTTAATTTATTTTCAAGATATAATTCTTCATCTACAAGGCATTGAAATGGAATTAAGCATATATTCTAGGGATGGCAATTGAGCCCAAGCCCTATGGGTATCCGCAAAAATTACCCGCAATGGGCAGGGTAAAAACCCGCAAAGCAGGTATGGGCACGGGTACGGGCAAAAGCCCACATTTTTTCATGGGTACGGGCGCGGGTACGGGCACTTTGATGCCCAGCCCGCCCCATACCGACACTCATATATATAATGATTTAATAAAAAATATCATATATAATTATATATATGGATATATTAATTTTATTAAAATATCTAATATATTTATGCATATTTTTAAAATTATTTATTTGTGTTTTTTTTTTACTTTATAATATATGACTAATTAGTGTTAATAATAATTTTTTATAGATCTTGAAGAATTCTATCACATGATATCCAAGTTTATAAAATAGTGTGACGTGAAAGTATATTCTAATATTTAATAAAAATTTTGAACTTTAGATCATTTTTTGTGTTTTAGAACATCAACATATTGTGTTTCAATGTAATTAAATTATTGTATCACTGATATTTAAAAATTATGTTTGGACGATCTTCGGGTAACTTTTTCAATTGAGATGTAGTTTTCTTAAATTAATATTTTTTTAGTAAGTTGTTAATTTTTTACTTAATAAAAATGCGGGTAACGGGCGCGGGTATGGGCATATAGGTGCCCAGCGGGTATGGGGACGGACACTAAAGTTACTGCCCATGCGGGTACGGGCACGGGTACGAGTTTTTTTTAAAACGCGAGTACGGGGACGGACACTGTGGTACCCTCCCCAGAGGGTACCTATTGCCATCCCTAATATATTCTCTACCTTAAAGGTACATTGTATGTGAGTTTATTCTTTTCAAATAGACCAATGTTAAACCTGCTTGGTTATGCATATGTAAGTTATTTCTCCGACCCTCATAATGATCGATCACAAACAAAACATTTGTTTACAAGTGGTGATATAACCATTTCATGACAATCCATGAAAAACAAACTATAGCTGTCACATTATCTAATCATGTAAAATTTTAGCATTACATTAGGCGAGTCGATAATGCTTTTAGTTGAGACCTGCGATTCAACATGTGCTAGAAACCTGTGGTTTGTCTTCTGGAAAATTGGCTCCGACAATCTTATGCGAAGATAATGCTGCATGTATTTCCCAATTGAAAGAAGGGTACATTAAAGGAGATAGAAAAAAACATATCTCACCAAAATTCTTTTTCACTCATGATCTTCAAAAGAATGGTAATATATATGTTCAATAAGTTCGTTCATGTGACAATCTAGCAGATCTTTTAACAAAGTCATCGCCAACTAAAGTTTTTGAGCAACTTGTACAAAAGATTGGTCTTCGATGTCTTAGACCTGAATGTCTACATGAGGGGAAGAAAGAAATACATTTTGCACTCTTTTTTCTCCTATTATCACTTATTAACTAATTAATAATTTTTTAAAAATATTAATAATGAGTAATTAATAAAAAAAAATATAGGCTTTTATTTTTAGGGGAACTCAAGAAGAGTTTTATCAGTCCTATGTTTGTCAACTTAATTAGGTGCATCGAGTTTATACGTGCATTTTTAAGAGGGTAAAAATTATTAATTTGGTTAGAAAAGTTAAGATTTATAGCAACCTCTATGGTTCAAGCAACAAGGGGATAGATCTCAAATGAAACAAATACCGAAAATTGATCACCTCTACCTAAATTTTATTCATGACGAGTTCTTTCTATACATATTTGACCATGACTTTTTTCTTAGCGATGGAAGCTTATACACGGTGTTTTAACAGAAGATGAGGGATTTTAAGAAGAGAAGTATATAACGGTCGAAAACCTAGTTATAAAAAAAAATTAAAAACGTTTTGAGAAGACTTTAGCAGTCAAATTGGTTGGTAGCAGGCAGCAGCAAAGGCAACGTGAATTGTCAAAAGTGCCAAGTGGACCCTGACCCTACAGACTGCAGTTTCCTTGCACATATGTGGATTCTCAAAGTGCCAAGTGCTCTCCACTTTCCTTGCACCCGAAGCATATGATATGGTGCTATAAATAGACCACAGTTTCATTTCAATCCAACCATTATTTGTTCTTTGCTTTTCATCATTAATATTATCCAACTAAAGAAACCCCTTTTCAGTTTCAGGCATTTGGTTCCTTAGTCAGGAAATTGAACAGAGTCAGTTACTTCGTTCAACTTAAACCAGCTAGCCAATCCATTGAGCAAAGTAAAGAATCTATTGTAAAGTACTAGCACAATGTCTTGGTTCTCAGTCTTGTTCAATTGTTTTCTTCCCTCTTCTTCTTCTTCATTATCATTGCCATCATCATCCGCGCGCGTCTCTGATTATGAAAATGGGTGTGACTGTGAATCCAAAGAATCTCCTTTGGAGAAGCCAAAGGACAAATTAAAATCAAAGGGAGCACCACTTGTGGTGTCTTACTTTCCAGTTAACTCTCATCTCTCACTCTCACGCTTATAGAGTTATAGTTATAGAGGCAGCTGCTTCTTTTGTTCGCCTGCTCTCTCTCTCTCTCTTCTGCTTCATGAACAGAGCAGAACAGAGCAATCTAACATGACATGATGACACACTCGGTGTTCTGATAATTCGAGAGAAGTCAAATGTAGCTGAAGTAATTTGCATCTACTGTCCGCACTTAAAAAGATTTGCTGTGAAACAATATGCTTCAGCAATGATATGCTTATTGAATAATCGTGTATATTTTACTTACGTGAGTTACATCTAAATATTGTCTCCAACGTTTGTGCAATTGTGCTTATTATGTGCTTCCATGTGTTTATGAACAGTTAAACACGTATATCCTTTATGAAAGGTTGAGACAGAAAATAAAAGTCCAAATGTTTCACAAGTCGATCTCCTGGTGGTTTAAAATTGAAAGAAAACAGAAACATCCATTGGGGCTTTTTTCTGCTCAAAGCGCGCATAAGGAAGAACGAATATTTTGAACCGTAAAGTAATTCTGCCAATGCATATAGCGAGAAGATGTACAGTATATAGTTGCATTTTCTGATGTGAAAATTTTAGTCCTTTTAATATGAGATATGTTTCATGTACAACTAATCTATTCAATTCATTCGACACATATTTTTCTTCACCTGTTTTACGGCCAACGCTTCGTAGCGACGGCTTGGCCGTCGCAAATAGTAGACAATAGTTCCATGGTTGATCGAGGTCGTACCAAATCAAATAAAAGGTTTAAAGTGCAGTAAGGTTGAATTAACCCAAAGTCGTTTCCAAAAGAATTCAATTGCAAAATCAGAATTCCAAGATTAACGACAAGAATTTCAAGATTAACAGCAAGGGGGATTGATTGCAGTTTCAAGATCAAAAACAAGAATTCGAAATTCAGAAAAATATAACAAGAAAACACATCAATCCCTAGCTCTTCCACAATTGATTCAATCATTAGTTAACAAATTAACAAATCCTAAATCCTTTCACAAATTCAAACTAACAGAATAAGCATCAATTAATTCTTGAATATCACACACAAAGATTAATTAAGCAACTTGTATAAATCCTAATTTCTCATTCTTGTAATCTAATTCAGAATTAAGCAAACCGAATTAAGAATCCTTTGTTAAGAACATAATACGAATTGAATTAAGCAAACAATTTGTTTTCAAATCAATAACCTAGATTTCAAGAAATTAGGGAAGATAAAACATGTGCAAAGAAAGAATCCAAATTACTATGCATAAAAAATTCAAGAACCATTGTGAATTACACTAGAGATCAATTTTTAATCTTCAGCCTTCCATGGAGGATGAAGCAAAAGAATCTGAAATTGTAAAGGAAGAAGAAAGAAAGAGGAAGAGAGAAAAAAAAAGAATCTTCAGAGTCTCCAATCTGCATTCTTGAAAAATAAAAGAAAGTTCTTTTCCAAAATTGTAACTTCCCCTGTTTAAACTCCTAATCCTAGCCACATGATTAATCAGATTAAAGTGATGGTTGGGCTCTGATTAACAAGTATCAGGCCCAAAACACTAATACAAGTCTTAAATCAATATTGTTCTCATGTCAGTTTCCATAGCCCAACATCAAAATTAAACTGCTCCTAATTCCCTTGCAGAAATACCATCATGTGGCAAATCAAATTGAAGCCACGGATCTTAGCTTTCCAACACAACTGGAATCACCCAAATCGACCACCTACAACTCCATATATCATCAAAACAAGACAAGTCGATCAATAGCCTTAAAATTCCAAAATTAAACAATAATTACAATTAAAGTCCAAATAAGCCCAAATAGGTAAATTCCAATTAAAAGAATGGATTTAATCATGAATACAGCCCAATAAAGCTAAGATTATATATGCAAAGTGTATGCAAAATTGTGCTCATCAAATTCCCCCACACTTGCTCTTTTGCACTCCGGGCAAAATACCACATGAACTTAAGAATTAATAAACACCGAAACACAACAAAAATACAAATGGCATATTTATCATGAGAGCCTAGGAATACATAGGAGTAGGCAAAATACAATATCCAAGGAATCAAGGAATCAAGAAAAATGTGAATGAAATTCCCCACAATCTAGCAAACAAGAGAGTCAATCAAGTCAAAGGGCAAATCAATGGTTATAGAATCCTCACAAGACATACTCTCCAACTTTCAAGTGTTTAAGTTTGTATATATTCTCAAAGCACTCAAGTAAGCAAACACTATCATAAGTTTGGCAAGACTCTAATATCCACAGTTCAATCACATGCAAGCAAAGATCAAGAGGACTTCATATAGGTGGAATGGGGACAAGGTAAAGGTAGGAAAAAATCAAAGATAAGAAGCTTGAACCAAAGAAAATAGAGGAGCAATGGGGAATAAATCCAAAAATAAATGCAAGTAGCATACATCTCAAGATCACAATTATACTCCTCTTTTCTACCTTTTGACCCATTTTTTTCTTCAAACACTTTATTTCTTTGCCTTCTTTTTTTTTAACACTTCTTTTGAGATTTTTCTTTATTCCTTTGCTTGCCTTTCCATTCTTCTTTTCTTTTGTACTAGCCAAAGCTCAATAATGCATTATCCACATGAGAAAATAAGAAAGTAAAGTACACCCCCAAACTTATTTAAGAACCTATTCCCAAAACAATTTCAAAGCTCCTTTATCCTCTAAGGTAGGGAAAATTTATGGTTTTTCTCTCTAAGGCTTGTAATGAGCTTTTATAAACAAGTACCTAGCTTTGTACCTTCGTCATCCATCCCTTTCTTTTTCACTTTCTTTCCTTATGGCTTCTTTCTGAATTTTCAGATTTGAGGTCAAATCCTCTCTAAGGGGGAGGGAATAATAGCCACTGCCAGTGGACTTCTGCGCGGGTAGCTGGGAGCTGGTGAGCTAGTGGCAAGCTTGGACCTGCTTGGGATGCTTGGAGCTGAGTCAAGCCTGGGTCAACCATGATTTGGTCAACCCTCCCATGGTTGTAACATCCCAGAAATTAGGGTCTAGAAAATATAGTGGAAGCCTTAGACTGTGAATCCGGCTAGGAGAAGAAGGTTAGAAGTTCAATGAGAATTTAGGGGGTTTGAGTGTGAATTAAGACAAGAATTAGGGAATATGTTAAGAGCCAGGAGTTTTAAGAGAACTTAGAAGGGAAACCAAGTGTTAAGTCACACACAACTGTGGACCGAATTTAGAAGAAATCACACCTTGAGACGGAGAGAATTATGAGGTATAAAGATGAGGAAATGAGTTTAGATAGAGAGGAACTAAGTTGGAAAGGTATGTGTCAGAAAGAATTAGTAAAAAGGTAGGTGGAACTAAGTTAGAAGTGGTTAGAAGTGAGAATCAGGACTATGGATTCTAATGTTCTCGCTCAAGCGAGAAGGTCTCGCTTGAGCGAGCATATCAGTAAAAATTTGCAAAATCTGAGTTCTGGTCCTCGCTCAAGCGAAAAACAAGGGATCTAGGGAGTGCTCTATGGAAGGATTTTGCGTGAGCGAGAAGGGCCTCGCTCAAGCAAAATTCATTCAGAGGGGGAGTGTTCTCTAGAAGAATTTCGCTCAAGCGAGGAGGGTCTTGCTCAAGCGAAATTCATTCAGAAAGGGGGATGATTTTTGGAGCATTCTCTCTCAAGCGAGAGGCTTCTCGCTTGAGTGAGAACTCGTGTGTCAGTTTTTAAAACATAAAGTTAGGGTTATTTTCCTCCCTCTTTTCCGTTCCTTTAATTTTTAGATAGAGCGAGAGATTTCTAGAGAGAGTAGGAGCTCTTGGAGCCAAGAAGAAGGATGATAAGCCAAGAATCTCCTCCCCTAACCTTCCCAACTTCTTTCCTCTTCTATTTGAGCTTCCTTGAGGTGAGTATAGCTCACACACTATCACCCAAGATTGTATGAGTACTCCTCAATGAACCATACCCTTTCTCTCCTTTTCTTGGGCTTGTATGTGGTTTCCTGTTGGTTTGATTTTGTTTAGGTTCAATGTATGAGTATTATTGTGGTTCTATGCACATAACTCCAAGTTAGGGTTTTGATTTAGGGGTTTTATCTTGATGTTCATATGTTAGGGTGTTATCACTATTATGAAAATGTTTAGATCTATCATGAGTTATATGTTATTTGTTATGGGTGTAGCACTTGCATCAAGGCCTTTGGCCCCAGATAAATTGGA
The DNA here is from genome assembly GCA_026901365.1 of Sesbania bispinosa. NCBI lineage: Eukaryota > Viridiplantae > Streptophyta > Magnoliopsida > Fabales > Fabaceae > Sesbania > Sesbania bispinosa. Next base: position 890,117 of record QLOH01000033.1, read on the forward strand.
AAATGAGTTTGAGCTTCAGCTCCTAGAAAAACGAGTTTGGCTTCGGCCCTAGGAAAATGGCTTCGACCCAGATTTTGGCTTCGGCCACAGATTCGGCTTTGACGCCAGTTTAGGCTTCGGCCCCAGATCACCTTAACTAATCAAGATTGGACCTCAGTCCCCAGAGTAATTGGACTTCGGTCCCCAATGTAATTGGTGGGATTCGTTCCCAAAAAAGACGTTTCTTGTGTTGTGAGCTCAGGTCTAGCCCTAGAATCAGTGAAAAAAACCCCCGTCTGCCGGGTAATGCAGATCATGCATAGCATATCTAAGTTGAGTTTGGCATTAAATTTCATGTTAAGTTAAGTTGAGTTGTGTTATGATGAATTGAGATTGAATTAGCTTATGTATGAATTATTGAACTATATGTTGCATCTCATATGTCTGCCCCCCCCCCACACACTGCTTGCATGCATAGTTATGCTCACTAAGACATTAGTCTCACCCCATGTTTATGGGTTCATTCTAGATATGCAGGATTGTCTGGCTGGATGCTTGGACGAAGATTTAAAGCCTTTAGAGCGGATCACTCCACCCCTAGTTGTACTTTAGATCCCATGAGGGAAACTGATGTAATTGAGCTATGCTATGTTGAATTAGGTTAAAGATTATGTATCCATGGATGATTGTTATCTTGAGCCACAGAGTGGCATTTGTAATATAGGATTTATGGTGTTTGATTATTGTTGGGCTTATGTAATCGTTGGAGTTACTTAAGCATTTTATGATTGTGTATGTAAAGATATCGTTAATGGCGCAAAATATTTTCAGGAATTTGGGAATTGTGTCTCCAACGGACATTATTCTTGAATTTAGAATTTAGGACGTTACATTATGGTATTAGATCAGTTCAATCCAATTGGACTGTTGTTAAGTTAGCTGTCTGTGACTTCCTATGATCCTACGGTACCCTATACTCATTATATGGACTGATCACCTCTATATTGTGTGCGTTGTATGTAACGCCCTAATTTCTAAATTTAGAAATAATGTCCGTTGGAGACACTATCCCTGAAGTTCTTGAAATCATTACGTTAAATTTTCGATATCGTCACACATTCGCTTAAACTTTCCAACGATTAGCTTAAGCAATTTCAATACAACATCTATTTCATGAATAATAGTAAATCTTACCTAAACTTTAGGGAAGAATCCACACTTGAAGAAGTGTGATTCAATGAACTCATACCGAAAATCCGGCAGAGTCTCCCCTAAAAACTGGATGTTGCCAATTCCAAGGTCAACCTGAAACTCAGCAAAACCAGTACAAACTAATAACATGAATATTACAAATCTCATTATTAAGCCTCCATGGCTAAGAAACACATATATATATATATATGTCTATACACCAATAATCAGCTAGCCATAAATACAAATGAACTAATTTCTATTACAAGGAACTTCTATTATCAAATAAAACTCAGCTCTACCATCACCTTTCTTGCCATATCATTACCTGGAATTCCGACACAACTAAAGTAAATCCCCGAAACGTGGGGTGAGATGATAATCTCAGCGAGCATAACTAAACGTGCATAAAGTGTGGGGAAAATCAACTTAACTAACTAATATGAAGCCAAGTATCATACTCATATTCATATCAAATAAAATAATTAATATAACATATTCAAAAACTTAATACTCAAATCTTTATCATAATCATAACTGAAAACAAGTAAATGCACTAATGATGCAACTCACTGCTGTGCCCAGCAGGCATGAACTTATCACTTAAACTGGAGTTAGAACTGAGCTCAGACTACGGGAAACGTCTTTCCCGGGGACGAATCCCACCCATTACTGGATCGAAGTCAAGTTTTCACATAATTACTTAATTTTTTTAACTCACAGCACAAAGGCCAGCTTACATTAACTCACGGTCGAAACCGGCTTACATGAATCAATAATGAAAACTGAAGTTTTAACTCACAGCATGAAGGCTGGCTTACTTAACTCATGGTCGAAACCAGTGAACATGAATTGATAACCCAAAACTAGAATTTCGAGTGTTTCGAAAACTTTCGTAACTTTCGTAACTTCGAAATCCAAGGGATTTACAATCAATCCATAGCACAAATTACTTAATTCTTAGCATAAACTTCATAAATCTATTCATTTCAACCATATAGAAGGGAATCGAAGGGTAGGGATCATACAATGAGTATTTCGTTAATTTCGTAATCTCGCTACCCTAAGGTTTTCCATGAAAATACTAACCAAACTACTCAATCTCATGCATACATTACTAATCTAACCACAATAATCATATAGAAGAGGGATTAAAGAGTAGGGTTCATACATTGGGGAGAAATCAAACTCAAAGAGAAAAGTGGGTGTGTGAGTTATACTCACCAAATTCATGAAATCAAGAGGAATTGATGAGTAGAGATGTTCCTTTGATGATTCCTAGCTTTGAATCCCTTCTCCAAGCCCTAATCCAAGCTTTCTCTCTCTAACCCCTTCTCTCTCTCTAGCTCGGCCGAAAGAAGAAGAAAATAAAGTTTTTGATCTAATTTTTCATTCATGGCTTTATATATATTAGCGACGGTAATCGATTACCATACCCATGTAATCGATTACCAGCGTTAAAATAACGCTAGAAAATACCTTGGGTAATCGATTACCATACCCATGTAATCGATTACCACAAACCCAGATCTCCTGGTAATCGATTACAACTCCTTGTAATCGATTACCTAAAATTCAGCTCTCGGGTAATCGATTACAACCTGTGAGTAATCGATTACCTAAAAACTAGCTCTCGGGTAATCGATTACGGACTCCCTGTAATCGATTATCAGAACCCAAAACTCTTCATTTTAACCTGAACTAGAATTCTAAGTTAATTTCCATAATCCCCACTCAACCTCTAATTACCAAACACAATAATCTTATTTTTGACCTAACGAGTTATTAAAACTTATGGTTAAGGCTAACACTTGGTTTTATACTAGAGTTTTAACTCATAGCTCCTCAATTAACCTTAGTCTCTTAACTTATTTTCCCTTAATTCTAATATATATAATTCTTTTGTTTTCAGTCTAATGAATTATTAAGGCTCCTAATATGCGGGATGTTACATTCTACCCCCCTTAAGCAATTTTGTCCTCAAAATTGTTTAGGAAACAGAAATTAAGGACTACCTAAACTAAAATTTTTTGGGAGTCGTTCCCGTAACCTGGTGAAATGCATCCCAGAACCTAAAAATGAACCCAGAGTTCCTATCTGATATGACGTTAGAGGAAATGTCATAGAGTCTGACAATCTTCCTAACAATTGAATTTACTATCTTGCTGAGGGAAAAGGTAATCCTCTCACAAGGTCCAAAACTATACTTCCCCACATCCATTCAGAGACTTCAATGCTAAAAGGATTCCTAATAGTTTTGATGTTTATACATATATATACTGATCCGTTGACACACTAACCACTTAAAACGTAATCTATTGTTTCTCTCTTCAAATCCTGATACATCTAGGTGAAGCCAGGATGTACAGAAAACTTACCTTTACTAACTTCCTCTAACACTTACTACTTAATGCTACCCCCCCTTAGGGACACAGACTCTCCCTTGGAAGAGAATCATCCCATCTTCTGATCAGGAAAACCTATTGTTGTCTTCCCTCTTGGAGGCTTGAGTCCAGACTCTGAGCCTCCCTAATTAGCGACGGTAATCGATTACCATACCCATGTAATCGATTACCAGCGTTAAAATAACGCTAGAAAATACCAAGGCTAACACTTGGTTTTATACTTGAGTTTTAACTCATAGCTCCTCAATTAACCTTAGTCTCTTAACTTATTTTCCCTTAATTCTAATATATATAATTCTTTTGTTTTCAGTCTAATGAATTATTAGGGCTCCTAATATGAGGGATGTTACATTGTACACGAGATTATGGTTAGTGATTTGAGTGGGATGCCTTGGTTAGGAAGTTGAAACTCTTCCCTAACAAGGTTAGAACCGACCACCTTTTAGAGAGAGGGAACAAGATAGACACATTATCAACAACAGAACCCTCACCCTAGAGACCTTATAGAATGTCACCCTTAAGTCCTAATGAACATGAGGCACACATAGGGAAAACTAACTTAAGTAGACTCCTTGATGAGTGAAGAGAGTGTTGTTGCTTGACCTTGAGCCTTGGTAGTGAAATTTGTTTTAATTGATTGTGATGCTTGACTTGCCTAAGTGATTGTATGACTTGTTGTGTTTTGTATGTGTGGGTTGGATTGTTAGTTCATTGAGTCAGGATTCGATTGACTAGGCACCTTGTCAGAATTCGATAGAAGTGAGAATATGATAGATAGCCTAGATCAAAATAGAAACCTTGGCTGGAGCAAACGAAATTTTAATTAGGCACAAGGGGAGGAATAGAACAAATAGAAGTCACTGGAGGGAAGTTTTGGGACACAGATTAAGTAAACCAAATACCTCACCTAAGGATAGAAAATTAGTGCGAGTAACGTAGGCAGCTCAATATCATCTAGGAGGGGCTATAGATCGGAATCCCATCGGATAAAGATTAGGACAAATGAATTTCCCTGTACCACCTTAGGGTTAGTCAGGGAACTTGTTAAGCAGTTAGTAATGCCTTTCAGCTACCCAATACTTTTTCCTTATCCATGAATTGCATGGATGAAATTCTTAGACCCTACCCAAACGGGTATGTTGTCGAGGCTATCGACCACACACTTACCCTTTCTATCCAACGCCTAGAAAATACTGAGCGACCCTTAACGAGTAGTGTGAGAACGCATTAGAGTGTGAATCTTACTCAAGTAAGTTTGTAATTATTGAGAGATGAGGAAGCAGTGACTTATGCCCTAGACAACCTAGAACTCCCAAGTAAGGATACCTTATCCAGGAACTAAGACTAATCACACCAGTAGTAACCCGTGAGGACTTGGAGATGCATTTAGGAACGAGTGAGGTAGAGACCTCTAGTGGCCTTAAGGGAATATGAGCAAGAGGGGCACCCAAGTAAGAAACCCTTATGGAGGTAGTGAGGGAACCTAGGATTTCTTAGGACAAGCACCTGAGTTGGAGCACCAGATAGGTGCCCAGTAGAGATCTATTGATACCTAAGGAAGGAAGCCCTTAGCTACAATTTCCGTGGGGGACAGGAATCGTAGTCGAGGGAGCGTGGGAGTCGAGCTTAGATAGTGGGAAGTAGCGATAATATGTTAGCACACCGTTTAGAAATAGGGTGTCCTATTCAAACTACCCTTAGAAGTAGCCTTAGAACCTTAACAAGGAGAACACGATTGAGCTTTGAGCTTAAGGCTTATACTTAGGACCTCCAATGGACGGAGGAAGATTGGGAGAGTTGAGGGTCGTTTTAGGGGAGTCTGAGTCCTTAAACGGGTAGCCCTTCAGAGTAAGGGTAAAGGGAACCATGGGGAGAGCCTCGATACACCATGGCTCATCCAAGGTATACCCGGTCTGAGACTAGATTCAAGGGTAAGTAGTAGTCATGACCGGATGGCCAAGTTTGGTTATACGGAACCGTTAGATTGACGGACCAAGATAGAGTATCAAAACGTTCAGAAGCCATGTGTTTCGCAAGAAAAACTAGAGTATGGGTAATCATAGATCGCCTCAAATTCCAGTTGAGACTTAGAGTCAAGCCAGGTGGAAGCCTTGTCCCTTAAGCGGGTAGCTTGTGGTAGTGGTAAAGGTTTTGCATGCTCGAGTCATCAATGTTTCCTTAGCATGACATGTTGCATTTCTTTGCATGCCAGGTTGTTGTTACCGCTTGTGTTACTTTTGTCGACCTATGTTTCGTAGGTGCGACTCTAGTGTCGGATTACCCCGCTCGTGCAAGTTCCAAGATTCAAGGGTTTAGTGATTGCATGTGATTGGGTTAACAACACTAATTTCAGGAGAACCATAGAATGAGCTGGAAACCAATTAGAAGCACTAAGAGTAAGACCAAGTTCTTAACAACACAGAATATTAGGTCAAATTGTTATTATCGAGAGTTAGGGTCCCCAGCAATTTACGTGACTCCTAGGCAATTCCCAAGTGAGGTGGACAAGTAAAGAATCGAGTTAGAAACCATAGCCCAGGGTGTTATGAAACCCATTTATATTACAACTCTATTGGTAGCATAGGAATTTGGTATTTGGCATGGATGGTGGAGAGACAACTACCCTATGCGTTCCCTCAGAGCGTCACAAGTTTTTGTTTGATTAGGAGCTGTTGTTAGAGCGTCCTTGACTTATTAAGTATCATGATTGACCAAAGTAGTTAAGCCTTACCAAAGTGAAGAAAACCAACGTGAGGTCACCTAGGGAACCTTGTTAGGATTGTAGTGAAAGGATGCTTAGTGACGGGGTACATATCAAAGAGGAAGAGTGGGAATATATTGGTCTTAACATAAGCTAGGCTTAAAACAATTTATGGAGTAATGGCATTGAAGACTTGGTCTGTTAGTATAGAATCACGAAAACGGGATAGGAAATGCAACTCACCCTTATTTTCCCTTTTATCTAGCTTGAGGGATAGAGGTATTGATTATCAAGCGACAATTTGGGAGGATTCAGAGTACACTGACATAGAAAAGAATAGGAGTGTGACCTTGTATTGGGGGGTAATTGGAGCAAATTTTGGGGACAAAATTTATTTAAGGGGATAGAATTGTAACATCCCAGAAATTAGGGCCTAGAAAATATAGTGGAAGCCTTAGACTGTGAATCCGGCTAAGAGAGGAAGGTTAGAAGTTGGATGAGAACTTGGGGGGTTTGAGTGTGAATTAAGTCAAGAATTAGGGAATATGTTAAGAGCCAGGAGTTTTAAGAGAACTTAGAAGGGAAACCAAGTGTTAAGTAACACACAACTGCAGACCGAACTTAGAAGAAATCACACCTTGAGACAGAGAGAATTATGAGGTATAAAGATGAGGAAATGAGGTTAGATAGAGAGAAACTAAGTTGTAAATGTATGTGTCAGAAAGAATTAGGAAAAAGGTAGGTGGAACTAAGTTTGAAGTGGTTAGAAGTGAGAATCAAGACTTTAGATTTTGATGTTCTCGCTCAAGCGAGAAGGGCTCGCTTGAGCGAGCATATCAGTAAAAATGTGCAATTCTGAGTTCTGGTTTTTTCGCTTGAGCGAGAAGGATCTCGCTCAAGCGAGAAACAAGGAGCTGGGGAGTGCTCTCTGGAAGGATTTCGCTTGAGCGAGAAGGGCCTCGCTCAAGCGAAATTCATTTAGAGGGGGAGTGCTTTCTGGAAGAATTTCGTTCAAGCGAGGAGGGTCTCGCTCAAGCGAAATTCATCCAAAGAGGGGGATGCTCTCTAGAGCATTCTCGCTCAAGCGAAAGGATTCTCGCTTGAGCGAGAACACGAATCTAGAATCCCCTTAGCATTCTCGCTCAAGCGAGAAGGGCTCGCTTGAGCGAGAATGCGCGTTTCAGTTTTTAAAACATAACGTTAGGGCTATTTTCCTCATTCTTCTTTGTTCCTTTTATTTTTAGAGAGAGAGAGAGAGATTTCTAGATAGAGAAAGAGCTCTTGGAACCAAGAAGAAGGAGGAGAAGCCAAGAATCTCCACCCCCAACCTTCCCCAACTTCTTTCCTTTTCTCTGTGAGCTTCCTTGAGGTGAGTATAGCTCACGCACTATCACCCAAGATTGTATGAGTACTCCTTAATGAACCCCACCCTTTCTCTTCTTTTCTTGGGCTTGTATGTGGTTACCTATTGGTTTGATTTTGTTTAGGTTCTATGTATGAGTATTATTGTGTTTTTATGCATATAACCCATGTTAGGGTTTTGATTTGGGGGTTTTATCTTGGGGTTCAGGGTTCATATGTTAGGGTGTTATCATTATTATGAAAATGTTTAGATCTATCATGAGTTATATGTTATTTGTTATGGGTGTAGCATTTGCATCAAGGCCTTTGGCCCCAACTAAATTGGAAAATGAGTTTGAGCTTTAGCTCCCAGAAAAACGAGTTTGGCTTCGACCCTAGAAAAATGGCTTCGACCCAGATTTTGGCTTCGGGCCCAGATTCGGCTTCGACCCCAGTTTTGGCTTCGGCCCCAGATCACCTTAACTAATGAAGATTGGACTTCGGTCCCTAGAGTAATTGGACTTCGGTCCCCAAAGTAAAACTTGGACTTCGGTCCCCAGAGTAATTGGTGGGATTCATCCCCAAGAAAGACGTTTCTTGTATTCTGAGCTCAGGTCTAGCCCTAGAATCAGTGAAAAGACCCCATCTGTTGGGTAATGCAGATCACACATATTATATCTAACTTGAGTTTGGCATTAAATTTCATGTTGAGTTGAGTTGAGTTATGATGAATTGAGATTGAATTAGCTTATGTATGAGTTGCTGAACTATATGTTGCATCTCATATGTCTGCCCTCCCACACACTGCTTGCATGTATAGTTATGCTCACTAAGACATTAGTCTCACCCCATGTTTATGGTTTCATTTTAGATATGCAGGATTGTTTGGCTAGATGCTTGGACGGAGATTTGAAGCCCTTAGAGCGGATTACTCCACCCCTAGTTGTAGTTTAGATCCCATGAGGGAAACTGATGTAATTGAGCTATGTTATGTTGAATTAGGTTAAAGATAATGTATCCATGGATGATTGTTATCTTGAGCCACGGAGTGGCATTTATAATATAGGATTTATGGTGTTTGATTATTGCTGGGCTTATGTAATCGTTGGAGTTACTTAAGCATTTTATGAATGTGTATGTAATGATATCGTTAATGGCGCAAAATATTTTCAGGAATTTGGGAATAGTGTCTTCAACGGACATTATTCTTGAATTTAGAAATTAGGACGTTAGAATGGTCAACCTTTGACGTTTAGACCTAAGTCAACATAAAGACTCCACTTAATTAGGATTAATTTTGTAATTTTCCCCAATCCTCCTCTTAATGAGAGGGAGCTATTTTTAAGTTGGTTTAGTGGCTAGTAGCTTGGATTTTTAAGTAAAGGCACTATGCCAAAATTCCTCCTTATCCTTGTGAGTAGAAAAGGCTTGGTGGTTTTTGCTAAAACCAACCAGAGACTTATCTGATTCTCCTGAATCAGTGGTATCTAGCACTGAACTTATCTGCTGTGGGAGTTACCTGCATCAGTGGCATTCACCTTCACCTCTTTCCTTCTCCATTTTCTCTTTAATTTCTTCATTTTGTTCTTGTATAGGTCGCAACCTTGCTGCACCTATTTGCTTACTTTGAACTAATTCTAACCCTTGTTTTGTGCTCCCTGGCTTCAATTCTAGATCCGGGAAATGAGGTGCTATCAAGCTATGATATTTTAATTCTTGTTGTATATAGTTCGTGTAAAAAAAGAGTTTCCAATCAATGAGATGATTGAATTATTCAGTACTTTTTCCTATTGATTTTAATTATTGTTGAAGAAATTATGTTTGTGATAGTCGAAGTTTTTGTTGGTGATAAAATTGAAGAAATGATGGTGATAATCGAGGTTTTTGTTGATAATATTAAAGAAAGACGACTACGAAAAGCAAATAATGGAACTGTTGGTGAAAAAAATTATTACCTTAATTGTTAAAGGAATAATAGGGCTGAAAAAGTCGATTCCTTACAACTTAAGAAGTTGCATGGAACTTTCAAGTTATTTTAAAGCAATTAGGCCTGTGTCGCTGACCTTAAATACTTGTTAGGATAAAATTATTGCAAAACATATATTACTTGTTAAAGGATATTTTGATCCTCACGAGTTGAAGACTAATAAATTTGGAGCGCGAATTGTATCGAAATCAGAGCGTAAAAACAACAAAAGCTCGAAATGAAGAAAGTTATAACTTAGCAAAAAAATTTGTTCATTACATAACCTAAAGAAATTAAAAGAAGAAATGAAAATAAAAACACTAATCTATATCGATTGACCCATGCTTGGACACCACCTCAGGCTCGTCAACTACTAGCTCCTGCTGACGACTGGAAGCAATTTGATCATCAACTTTTTGGCTCAGATCTAGTATAGTACCTTGGTTCGGAGAAGGATTGGAATCCCCCAACACTTTCTTCGTGGGGAGCAAAAGGAATGGGATCGTTCGGAGAATCCTACATAATAATCCCATTGATTAAATAGGTGTAGGGATCCGATCCTGTAACTACTAAGTCCAAGTTCAGAACCTTGAGTTGTTCAATAGTGTTGAAGTAGGCCTCCGTTCTGAGTTTGGTTACAGTATTCTCATATTTTTCGTTCAAAGCACCCAGACCAGGTTCAACATTCTTCAACTTAAACTTAGTCTCCTCAAGCTCTTTCAAGGCCTTTTCCAGATCCAACATACCCTTGTCGGTCTCAGCCTTAGCTTCCAGATAGGAGTCTTCAACATTCTTTATTTGCTCCTTTAAGTCATCATTACTCTTCTAACGAGCATCCTTCTGTTTATAAGCCAAAGCCTTGAAACGTTTTTCGTTCTTCAAAGCCTCAAAGGTGGTATCCAACTCTTCAACAATCTTTGCAAAATTTTCATTAAGAGCCTGAATTAAAAACCTAGCAAAGTTATGACTTCATATTCAGAAGCATCCAAATGTTCCCGACAAAAAAAAGGAAGCTCTTTTGGCACATCCTTGAGGACCTTTAAAAAGGTTTCCTGGGTGGTATTGAGCTGCTTCCAAAGAACATAGTAGTCACTGGAGTTCTTGTGAAAATGTTCATGGGTCCACCACCTGTTGAAGAACGACACTCCGGTCTGAGGATGCCTCCAAAAAGGAGCGACCCTAGGTCGGCTCACCACTCTCCAAAACTAATAGCGAAAGGAGCAATTCCTCCGCTTATAGGTATCAGTGTAAGGAGAAAATAGCCTCCGTTCACAAGAATTTCTTAAAGTCACACATCGACATTTTCCTTTACTTGCCTTAATCAGTTGGACTTGGAAGAGATGGAAGAATAAAGTAATGGATGAATAGACCCCGACATAGTCATAGACTATCTCAAACGTCCAAGCATAGGCCCAATCGTTGGGGTAAAACTACGAGGCGCAAAGGCGAAGACTATTCAGAAGCCGAATTTGAAAGTCAGAAAACGACATCCGATCTCCAAGTGTGGTCAAGCAGTAGTCATAAACAAAGAACCAATCTTGTAGAGTCCGGACTGGGACGATCACATATCTGAGCTTCAATAATAAGTCGGATTAATTCAAACGATGGAGGTTCTGGGAGACTACCCAAATAGGTAGCGGCGCCATCTTCATATATGACTAAGTTAGCGTCTCTCATGCGGTTATCTACCCAGTTGTAGCGACCGGGGGAAGACGAGGGAGCAGGATCCTCTTTAGGAATGTGACTCGTAGTATCAGGAAGAAAAAAAGGAGATCTGTAGGGGAAAAAGTGAAGATCAGAACCTAGAACAAAGTCTTTGGAGACTTGAAGCCGTGACAATGAAGGCCAACCCGTAAAAATTACGGGTTGGGGGTCCCAAACATCAAACCCCTGCACCATAACCTCTGGATGACAGAGAGTTATGAGCACTAAAAATGCCTCCTTTGAGGAAAAAATATTTCTAACAAAAACAACAAACGGAGAAGAAAAAGGAACAAGTTTAAAGCAGAAGAAATACCTTGTGAAAATAGAAGGAGATTGTCCTAAGAAATACGAAAGAAATAGAGCAAACCGTAGAAGAACCACACAGAGAAAGTTAGAAGACAAAAATGAAATGAAGAAGCAAAGAAGAATAAACAAGTCTTAAGGGTTTTTTAGACCCTATTTATAGAACTCAGAGGAGAGAGGTAAAACCCCACTACCCAAAAAAGGCACAATGATGAAGCATTACCACTCCCCATAAACGGCTATACGATTTACATCGTGCAGATAAACTCTCCATTCCCATCAGAACATGTGTCCAAATTCAAGTAACAGTGAAGTGGAGAATTTACCGTGAAAATAAAAGAAAATGAAACATCTTCAACAAGTTACTGAAATTTCAAAAGAGACATAAATTGGCATCTCAAAAGGCGTTGGAGAAAATCAGCTCGGATCATCTCTTACCTTGGCCTCGACTACATAGCTCGGCCAAGCTAGAGGGCATCTGTTCCAGGGGCAACCCGGATCCGATCTGGCAACCTGTTCCATCCGGCCAAGCTTTGTGGTCAAATTCAAATTTTACAAAAAATTATAAAGTGGTGTAATTTAAAAGTTTGACATCTGGTGTCAATTGATCATAACTCTCTCACTCTCTATATATATATATATGATTTAATTAATATATATTGTTAGTGTAAAGAAGTTTTACACAGACATCCAATAGTGTGCCACCACATCATTTAATGAATGTGACACCTTATGTGTTTAAATTCAATAAATGATGTAACAACACATCATTGGATGTTTGTGTAATTTTTTTTACGCTGACAGTGTATATTTATTATACCCATATATATATATATATGTGCATATCAAGTTAGAATGCTTGCTTATTATGAGAAATGAGAACATTTAATTATATAGCCTTTATATAGGGAGCATATCACATGAGAATGGTTTTTTTACGTTAGAATTGGACACACGTTCTATAAAAAGTTATTAATTGGTGTATGTTTTGAAGTTTGACACATGATGTCAATTGATCCTGACCCATATATATTAGTCTGGATCAATTGACATCAGATTTCAAACTTATAGAGTTACACCACTTTATAACTTTTTGTAAAATATAAATTTGATCAATCCAACCGTCGAATTGAGAGTTCTTACATAGTAGATCAAGTTTATAAAATTTCATAAAAATAAAAAGGGAAAAATATGTTTTTAGTCCCTATAGTTTCGGTCAACTTTAGTCTTCGTCCTTGTACTTTAAATCCTGTGTTTTTTGTCCTTAAACTTTCTAAACCCCCAAACCGGTCCCTGCCCGTCAGTGAGATTTGTTAACCTGATGAGCTGGCTAACAAAAGTTACATGCCAGCCCCAATAATGAGTCCCAAATAACTGAATGGTCATCTAATTAACTTTTTTATTAATTTTAATTATTAAAAATAATCCTAATTGCTAAATTAGGATTTTTCACCTGAGAAATTTTACTCGAAAAAAAACCTAATTTCATAAAGATTAATTAGATGAGTCAGCTATTTGGGGCCCACTATTGAGGCTAACATGTAACTTTTGTTGCTCAACTCATCAGGTTAATTAACAGATCTCATTAACGGGCAGGGACCATGGTTTGAGGGTTTAGAAAGTTCAGGGACAAAAAACAAAGGATTTAAATTACAGGGACAAAGACTAAAGTTGATCGAAACTATAGAGACGAAAAATGTAACGCCCCCGAGCCGCTTGCAGTAGTGGTGAGGGTCCCCACAAACCAACACGAGTCTTTCCAGTATGCGTTGTTTTTTGTCCCTAAACTTTCTAAACCCCGAAACCGGTCCCTGCCCGTCAGTGAGATTTGTTAACCTGATGAGCTGGCTAACAAAAGTTACATGCCAGCCCCAATAATGAGTCCCAAATAACTGAATGGTCATCTAATTAACTTTTTTATTAATTTTAATTATTAAAAATAATCCTAATTGCTAAATTAGGATTTTTCACCTGAGAAATTTTACTCAAAAAAAAAACCTAATTTCATAAAGATTAATTAGATGAGTTAGCTATTTGGGGCCTACTATTGAGGCTAACATGTAACTTTTGTTACTCAACTCATCAGGTTAATTAACAGATCTCATTAACGGGCAGGGACCATGGTTTAAGGGTTTAGAAAGTTCAGGGACAAAAAACAAAGGATTTAAATTACAGGGACAAAGACTAAAGTTGATTGAAACTAGAGAGACAAAAAATGTAACACCCTCGAGCCGCTTTCAGGAGTGATGAGGGTCCCCACAAACCAACACGAGTCTTTCCAGTATGCGTTGTCCTCACTTGCAAACTTTCCGGGAAACTTCCCAGAAGGTCACCCATCCAAGAATTGCTCCAAGCCAAGCACGCTTAACTATGGAGTTCTTATGTTATGGGCTTCCGAAAAAAAGATGCATCTTGTTGGTATAGTTCTCCCCAACAATTTCCTTTAACCTATTTTCAACTGTACAGCCCCATACCTGCACAGCTTCTAGATCCCTCTCATTCGGATGTGGGCTCGGTTCATCCTTGTGTCCCTTCTAGCTTAGAAGCCTGCCAAGAGTCGCTCCTTGTCCGTGCCCCTTTGCACCGACGATCACTCCCCGCCCTCATCAGCCTCCGGCTCTCACAAAAAACATATTTTTTTCATTAAAAAATAAATTAATATTTTATCAAATTAATTTATTTTAACGTATAATATTTTTTAAAATATAAATGAGCTTGCGAATTTTAGTGACTGACGGTTGGGCTAAAAATCACTCAATGTTAAATGATTTAAAAATGTAATTAAATATTTTCTTTCCCTTTAACATAGCTGATCGTGACCTTTTCTAGTCTAACGTAAGCATTTAGTTAAATAACCAAAACCGAAAGACGTACAGACAAGGGAAACAAATATATAAGGTCAAAAAGAGCAGCCACAAAGGACCATAGGAATTGAATTGAGCCCAGACTGAATTAGCAACTTCCTTGTACATAGATTACATTACATTCTGATACCATTTTTGTATATAAATTATATTCAGTCCTTATAAATAAAGTGGTAAAAAAATACAAGAATAAAAGATGGAAAAGTATAATTTCTCTTGTATATATGTTTAAGTTCAATTTTTTTAAATAAAATTATATATTATATATATATATATGAAGCAATTAAAACTATTTTATTATCATAAAATAAAATTAGTCCAAAGAAACTCTACGGCTGCACAATAAATATTGTTGACCTCTCTTATGTGTTAGGTACAGCGCTCCAATTTTATTGCACACGCTTGTGGGAAAGAGACCTAATTTCATCATTCATGCATATATCAAATTTTATCTGTACATGTATGCATATGACGCCAAATTGTTGTGAAGGCAGGCAGGTTCCATGTATGTACCAAATTAAGCTCTCAAACAAGAAACAAAACAGAGTTGTGGCACCACTGGCTGGGCGTGGTCAAAATTAAAGTGGCCACAAAAATCCCATGATATGAATTTTCAAAAGCTATGTTGTCCCATGTTCTCCTAGCTCCCTAAGCAAATTAAATGGACTAACGTGGTAACTTCCTTTATCTTATCATATATCATATTACTCTATAAATAGCCCCCACTCAGGTAGACTAGCACTTACAACTATATCATTTCAGGTTTGCACACTCACAAACAGAGAATCCCCACATCTATTTCAAATTGCAACTCAATTGCCTTGCCTTGGCCCTTGTCTTGTACAAAATCATTTCTTGTGTCCGTCGCTTGAAAGAGGAACAACGATTTTTAGCTCAAGTTTTAAAAATACGACCTATGGCTTTGATGTCAGCTTTCTTCAATTGCTTTGCTCCCTCGTCTAAAGTCTCTGATTACACGGAACGATCTCAATCGAAATCTCCTTCTTTAGAGAAACCAATAAAGAGCAAACCAAAATCAAAGGGAGCTCCAGTGGTAGTTTCTTATTTCCCCGTCAACTATTATCCCTCACGCTTGTAGCTGCTTCTTTACATCAATGCTATGTTGTGCGTGCTTCATGAAGCCCAAGGACCAATTATTATTCCAAGCATGATGGCGAGGAAACCCTCTCCTCTCCACTACGCGAGAGGTACTAGAAAGGATTCGTGGGACCCATCATATACTCTCTCCTATTGGTCTTCTCTAGATCAGTTTCGATGGCCGAGATTTTGCTTTTTCAGGGTGCTTCATTTTTTATTACTTTAATTTGTTTGTATTATTGGTTTTTGTAAAAAAAAGTATATCAATAAATAATGTATAATCACATTATTTAATAAATTTGACAATTTATATTATTAAACTTTTTAAATAGTAGAGTTTAATATATATACATTGTCAATGTAAAAAAAAAAACTACACAGACATCCAATGATATGTTGCCACATCATTTATTGAATTCAATAACACATAAGGTGTCACATTCATTAAATAATGTGGCAGCACACCATTGGATGATTGTGTAACTTTTTTATACTGACAGTGTATATAAATTAAATCCTTAAACAATATGATATTATTAGTGGATAATGTTATTATACTAATAATTAATTTATATCTGAGGAGGGTTCAAATTACACCAATGTAAGTTACACCAAGTCTTACACTATATATGTGTGTGTGTGTGTCGCAACCGGGGTCATGACGGGGCGGCGAGTCGAAATTGGAAAAATTAAAGGTTTTCAATGGAGTCGCCACTAAAATTTATTTTACGGGAAAATTTCGGAAAAACCCTACAAAGAGTAAGAATAGTCTGCGAAATCGGAGTAGGATTCGGGAGTCGATTACACGTAGGGAAGGTATTATCACCCTACGACGTCCGTCCTAAAACAGTTACCTCTAATTAATTGTGCAAATTAATTAACTTTAAAAATATTTATTTCACCCCAATTCTAAGAAGTTCAACAAATCAAAATACATCTTTTTGGTTATTTTTATTTTTTTGGTATTTTTTAGAATAATCTTTTAATATAAGCCAGGTAATAGACTTGAGCAGATTCAACATTAGAAGAAAAGTGAAGATTTTTAAGCAGTCACAATTCAACCCCCTTTCTTGTGATTGCAATATTTACTTCAATAACAAAATCCAAGTGAGACCCTCACCATCTAGAAGAAAACCTTATCGTGGGAAGTCTTATAATCCTAAACCAGAAGAAGAACTCACATCCCTTCTTCATACTTGTACTTGAGCAACTCAACAAGTGTCGAATCTCTAGCTAGTGGCGAAGTCCTAGTGGGTTCCTTAACAAGCTTCACCTTATGGTAGATCGACATCCCTTTCTTCACGCCCTTTATGCTCGCGATCTGCTGTGAAACCCCACTGGTAGAGCAGGCTTTCTTCCACCAGCATGAACTTCTTCTCGATACACAACACGATGTCCGATTTAGACATAGGGTGCAAACTTGTCATCGTCCCGAACACATCCCTCATTTTGTTAACCACATAGCTATACACATCTTCCACGAAAATCGCCCCCTAACGACCGTCAGATCGGTCCTTGCACGTTGCTTCTTGTTTAGCACCATTACGTCGCAGTTGTACCGCCGCCATTGATGGTGTAACGTCCTAATTTTTAATTCAGGATGCAGTCCGTTGGAAACCAAATCCCAAATTTCAAAATTAATTCACGCCATTTTGAATATCGAAAACATCCACATCATTGTTAAGTAAGCAACGATAACTTGACAATGTGTGAAAAGCAGCATATACATTAAGCCCCAAAGGCTACAATCTCATCATCTCAAAACAAGAGTTAACATATATACACTTATACAAAACTAACAAAACAAAAGGGCTAAATCTCCAACTCAAGACAAAGCTCCTGCTTCTAGCTTAAGGGTCTGTGCGCTATGTTTATGTAATTGAGGGTGTGTGCACCACAACTAATGTTTTGTTACCTGTATGGTATTACAAATATAAATGAAGGCTCTAACATAGTTAATGTTTTTGTTACCTATCTGGTACAAATATAGATGAAGGCTCCAATAGAGCTAATGTTTTGTTGCCTGGAGGACCAAAATTACACATTGATTGTGCCTTATATTTTGGCAAGTCTATAGAAACTTATTAAGTTTCAAGGCTATTCGCAAAAATGGATACCATATATATAGAGACAACAAATGATGACAATGTTTAGTATCTATACATCACAAGAATGATGCTAGATAAAAAAAATGTGTATTTGAAAAATTGTCTTCATTTTACTCCAGGTTGTACTACACCTATATTAGTACAATTGAAACAAATGTTATAGTAAAACATGATAAAATTGTTATTTTCCATAAACGGTTGAGCCATCCCGTTTCAATTAGGATGTGAAAATAATTGAAAATTCATAAGGACACCTTATGAAGAGCCAGTAGATTCTTCAGTCCAACAATTTTTCATGTGTTGCTTATTCATAATGAAAATTGATTATTTGACTATCGCCAACAAATATTGGAAGTGAATCTCTCACCTTTCTTTAACGTATACAAGGTGATATTATTGGACTGATACACCAACCATGTGGGCCATTTAGAAATTTTGTGATTTTAAATGATGCATCAACTAGATGGCCCCATGTTTGTTTATTGTCAACTTGCAAACCAGGAGTTTGCAAGATTGTTTGCTAAACTAAACCTTTTGAAAGCTCAGTCAAGACAATGCACCTTGATAATGTAGGTGAATTTATGTATGTCCATTGGAATTGATGTTGAACATCTTATCGTGTATGTTCATGCACAAAAATGATCTCGCAGAATCATTTATTAATTGCAAGGAAATTACTAATGAGATCAAAACTTCCAATTTCTAACTTGGGGACATGTAATATTGCATGATACAACACTTATTTGCATTAGGCCAATGAATTATCATAAGCCATCCCCTTTACAAATGGTTTTGGTCAGGAACCTAAGAAAGGAATCAAGCATGTGGTCAGGGTTGCAGCGGAATAAAGGGATTCCCTCCCTTGTTATGAGCGTTAATGCGAAAACACGAATTAAGGCATAAAAGGCATGAAACATAATGACATACCTTTTGAGGTTTGTAAACGAGGCAATAGCAGCCACGTCTCTAAAGGTGTGCACGCCAACAGCCTAACTAGGAAACCCTCCTCAACTCTGCTAGTAGCCTTAGAGAGTAAGAGTGATTGCTCATATGTCTAGGGTAATGCATCTTATGCTATATTTATAGAGTGGTGGCTAGGGTTTTACCATCACTCAATTATCCGTAACACTTATGGGCCTGGCCCATTATGTTATAATTCTAATTATCTTTTCCTAGCGGCTTGTTGTATGGGTGTGACCCAATAGGTTTTTAATATTTGGTTATGATATTAAAACAAAACCCTTTTATATTTAATATCATAAATAGTGAGCGACATCTAGCAATGCATCACTACTACCCAAATATTGAATTTGTCAACAACTTTGACGAATCCTATTTTATGATAATAATTTATATGATTTGTCCCTTTGTCCAAATATCAAATTGAACACAAGGGCATGGAATGTGTCAACCTTGTATAGTTCAATTTATGTTTTCTTTATCCCCAAGTAGAATATACAAAAAATAAACATCTCATGTTTATCCTCCTGAGCATGGTCATGCATTTTGTAGTCTAACTCTATCAAGAGGCCTACAGATATAACTCCTGTTACATAGGAGGGACAAATCCCATCTAGGTCACTCACATTCCACCACATAATTTATTATATGTCCAAAAACTACCTTTATGATCACCTTGTTATAGGCAACACTTGATGATATTTAAAACATATAATTCCTTGTGTAGGAATCGTAGTGATTTTAGGTCAAAGGACTTCATATAATATTTATTAATTTAAGAAACGTTCATGATACTTATGTAACAACCATGCAACGTTCTTAAGGTGGGTCGGTCCAGTAAATCATTTCTCTTAATATGTACCTATGTGAAAACATGATATCTCATATTCATGATCCGTGAGATGTGATCATCAACAAACTCACATACTAGTCTAAATGCATCTTTTGTCCTAAAGATGATACTTTACCGGGGACTATTTTAAGAATAGTTCTTCATAAAATCTCACGATCAAGTCATCTACTTGATTTCTTATGAAGTTAAAGCTTACTATTCTAAGGACATTTATTACATTCTAAAAGAATGAATTGCCTTATAAAATAACATGATACAAGTGATGGATGTTCAAAACATATATGTCTCTAGTGCATATACTAACACTTCCCATCTAAGAATTTTCGAATGTGCACTATATGTTCTTATTGCTCCATCACAATGCACTCAGATGAGACCTCAAAGAAGGTTGGGAATATATATTATCTATCAATCCTCGTCTATAATAAAATATATTGAACAATTGACGGGAGATTTATTTGCGACTCGATTTGCTGATTGTCATTTTTATGAATTTGTTTTCCCAATATTAGGGGAGAAAATAAGTAGTAGGGAAAAGAAATCAGTTGGAATGAATTATCCTTATCCATCTTGATCCTTGAACAAAATAATGTGAATTGGAAGTTCAAAGGATAATTTATCTGCAAAGTTTAGCCAACCAATTACTATTGTATGTATTCGCTGACCCAAAAAGATGTACCAGCTACTAATGCTCCAATTAAAATTGGTGTCCCTGTTGGACAATCTACAGTTTCAAGTGAGTCCGAAGCACGCTCGAAGCGTGACAGACCTATTGGTTCCAAAGATAAAAAAATCCTCGAAAAGGAAAATAAGCTAAGAATCTAGATGGCTGAATCGAGGATAGAGAGACTTCAAAAGAGAGTTCTTGGACATATTTAATATTCCAGTTCCAGAAAGGAACTCGGGTACCTGAAATTGATGAAAATAAAGAGATCTCAATTATGTCCCGATTGGAATATAATGGAACCGACATGAAGTCAACGTTGACGATATTTTGTATTTAAAGTAGCGTTTGATATTATAAATGACAATGAGGATCATGAACCGAAATTGGTTAAAGAATGTCGACAAAGAAATGATTGGCCAATATGAAAAGATGAAATTCACTTACAAAATGCAAAGTTTTGGGCCTATAGCCCACACACTTAAATGTGTAAATCCAGTTGGATACAAATGGGGTTTTGTACAAAAGCGAGATGTGAAAAGTGAAAATGTGTAGTATAAAGCACAACTTGTTACCCAAGGTTTTGATCAGTTAGCAGGTTCCTCTTTCAGCAGGTTCTCTGGCTTCAGTAGGTCTTGATCACTCAGCAGGTTCCTCTTTCAGCAGGTTGCACCACATCAGAGGGTTGATAATTTTAGATGGTTGTTGTATCAGACATCTTCTGAAACACAGAAACTACCTTTCAGCAGAAGATTGTTCTTTCTTATTTACCCAAATTTGTTATTCATTAAAACTCAAGATTATGAGACTAAAACATTATTAATCATTTAATAATATTTTCAAACTCAACAAAAAGAGTATGTCATACTTGTTGTATATATTATTGGAACTCTTAAAGAGCTTCCAAAAGCTATAAATTGCTTAAAGCAAGAATTTGAGACGAAGGATATCGGAAAGAAAATTTTTTGTCTTGGATTACATCTTGCATATTTAAAAGATGCAATTATAATGTATCAAGAAGCTTATACAACAAATATGTTGAAAGAAATCTATATGGACAAATCACATCCATTATGCACTCCAATGGTTGTAAGGTCACTTGATAAAATCATTTTAGACCTCAAGAGAATGATGAAGAAATGCTTGGTCTTGAAATATCATATCTTAGTGCAATTCAGGCACTAATGTATCTTGCTACTTATACATGATCTGACATATAATATGCATGTTAATTTATTTTCAAGATATAATTCTTCATCTACAAGGCATTGAAATGGAATTAAGCATATATTCTAGGGATGGCAATTGAGCCCAAGCACTATGGGTACCCGCAAAAATTACTCGCAATGGGCAAGGTAAAAACCCGCAAAGCGGGTATGGGCACGGGTACGGGCAAAAGCCCACATTTTTTCATGGGGACGGACACGGGTACGGGCACTTTGATGCCCAGCCCGCCCCATACCCACACTCATATATATATAATGATTTAATAAAAAATACCATATATAATTATATATATGGATATATTAATTTTATTAAAATATCTAATATATTTATGCATATTTTTAAAATTATTTATTTGTGTTTTTTTTACTTTATAATATATGACTAATTAGTGTTAATAATAATTTTTTATAGATCTTGAAGAATTCTATCACATGATATCCAAGTTTATAAAATAGTGTGACGTGAAAGTATATTCTAATATTTAATAAAAATTTTGAACTTTAGATCATTTTTTGTGTTTTAGAACATTAACATATTGTGTTTCAATGTAATTAAATTGTTGTATCACTGATATTTAAAAATTATGTTTGGACGATCTTCGGGTAACTTTTTCAATTGAGATGTAGTTTTCTTAAATTAATATTTTTTTAGTAAGTTGTTAATTTTTTACTTAATAAAAATGCGGGTAACGGGCGCGGGTATGGGCATATAGGTGCCCAGCGGGTATGGGGACGGACACTAAAGTTACTGCCCATGCGGGTACGGGCACGGGTACGAGTTTTTTTTTAAAACGCGAGTACGGGGACGGACACTGTGGTACCCTCCCCAGAGGGTACCTATTGCCATCCCTAATATATTCTCTACCTTAAAGGTACATTGTATGTGAGTTTATTCTTTTCAAATAGACCAAGGTTAAACCTGCTTGGTTATGCATATGTAAGTTATTTCTCCGACCCTCATAATGATCGATCACAAACAAAACATTTGTTTACAAGTGGTGATATAACCATTTCATGACAATCCATGAAAAACAAACTATAGCTGTCACATTATCTAATCATGTAAAATTTTAGCATTACATTAGGCGAGTCGATAATGCTTTTAGTTGAGACCTGCGATTCAACATGTGCTAGAAACCTGTGGTTTGTCTTCTGGAAAATTGGCTCCGACAATCTTATGCGAAGATAATGCTGCATGTATTTCCCAATTGAAAGAAGGGTACATTAAAGGAGATAGAAAAAAACATATCTCACCAAAATTCTTTTTCACTCATGATCTTCAAAAGAATGGTAATATATATGTTCAATAAGTTCGTTCATGTGACAATCTAGCAGATCTTTTAACAAAGTCATCGCCAACTAAAGTTTTTGAGCAACTTGTACAAAAGATTGGTCTTCGATGTCTTAGACCTGAATGTCTACATGAGGGGAAGAAAGAAATACATTTTGCACTCTTTTTTCTCCTATTATCACTTATTAACTAATTAATAATTTTTTAAAAATATTAATAATGAGTAATTAATAAAAAAAAATATAGGCTTTTATTTTTAGGGGAACTCAAGAAGAGTTTTATCAGTCCTATGTTTGTCAACTTAATTAGGTGCATCGAGTTTATACGTGCATTTTTAAGAGGGTAAAAATTATTAATTTGGTTAGAAAAGTTAAGATTTATAGCAACCTCTATGGTTCAAGCAACAAGGGGATAGATCTCAAATGAAACAAATACCGAAAATTGATCACCTCTACCTAAATTTTATTCATGACGAGTTCTTTCTATACATATTTGACCATGACTTTTTTCTTAGCGATGGAAGCTTATACACGGTGTTTTAACAGAAGATGAGGGATTTTAAGAAGAGAAGTATATAACGGTCGAAAACCTAGTTATAAAAAAAAATTAAAAACGTTTTGAGAAGACTTTAGCAGTCAAATTGGTTGGTAGCAGGCAGCAGCAAAGGCAACGTGAATTGTCAAAAGTGCCAAGTGGACCCTGACCCTACAGACTGCAGTTTCCTTGCACATATGTGGATTCTCAAAGTGCCAAGTGCTCTCCACTTTCCTTGCACCCGAAGCATATGATATGGTGCTATAAATAGACCACAGTTTCATTTCAATCCAACCATTATTTGTTCTTTGCTTTTCATCATTAATATTATCCAACTAAAGAAACCCCTTTTCAGTTTCAGGCATTTGGTTCCTTAGTCAGGAAATTGAACAGAGTCAGTTACTTCGTTCAACTTAAACCAGCTAGCCAATCCATTGAGCAAAGTAAAGAATCTATTGTAAAGTACTAGCACAATGTCTTGGTTCTCAGTCTTGTTCAATTGTTTTCTTCCCTCTTCTTCTTCTTCATTATCATTGCCATCATCATCCGCGCGCGTCTCTGATTATGAAAATGGGTGTGACTGTGAATCCAAAGAATCTCCTTTGGAGAAGCCAAAGGACAAATTAAAATCAAAGGGAGCACCACTTGTGGTGTCTTACTTTCCAGTTAACTCTCATCTCTCACTCTCACGCTTATAGAGTTATAGTTATAGAGGCAGCTGCTTCTTTTGTTCGCCTGCTCTCTCTCTCTCTCTTCTGCTTCATGAACAGAGCAGAACAGAGCAATCTAACATGACATGATGACACACTCGGTGTTCTGATAATTCGAGAGAAGTCAAATGTAGCTGAAGTAATTTGCATCTACTGTCCGCACTTAAAAAGATTTGCTGTGAAACAATATGCTTCAGCAATGATATGCTTATTGAATAATCGTGTATATTTTACTTACGTGAGTTACATCTAAATATTGTCTCCAACGTTTGTGCAATTGTGCTTATTATGTGCTTCCATGTGTTTATGAACAGTTAAACACGTATATCCTTTATGAAAGGTTGAGACAGAAAATAAAAGTCCAAATGTTTCACAAGTCGATCTCCTGGTGGTTTAAATTGAAAGAAAACAGAAACATCCATTGGGGCTTTTTTCTGCTCAAAGCGCGCATAAGGAAGAACGAATATTTTGAACCGTAAAGTAATTCTGCCAATGCATATAGCGAGAAGATGTACAGTATATAGTTGCATTTTCTGATGTGAAAATTTTAGTCCTTTTAATATGAGATATGTTTCATGTACAACTAATCTATTCAATTCATTCGACACATATTTTTCTTCACTTTTCACACTAAAAAGAAATGTTAATACTTAAAAGAAATGTTAATTATGAAAAATGATTAAAAATTTTATAATTAAAACTAAAAAACGAGGAAATAAAAAATATATATTTTCAGAAACTAAAATATTCTTAAAATTTTCATCTTTATTTAACGAAATTGCATCCCTATGCTCATGCGAAAGAGACGTCGTTTCATTACTCATCTCTCATAGATGACAACATCTTCTCAAACCTCTGGCAACTTCCAGGTTCTAGCATTCTAAACATAAGAACCTAACAGGATAGTAGTTCCACGCACACGGTATGAAGTTTCAAAAGATATATGTGATGCCTTGTTGCTACTTGCTCCCTAACCCCCTCAGGGTATGCTTGCGAGTTGATTTTTAGAGGGAAAAAAGGGAAGGCATGAAATGGCTTATTAAAAGCCCTTCCCTTTTGTGTTTGGGAGTTTTTGTATTTTATAAACTCTTTCCTTTCTCTTCCTCCCCTCCCTTTCATCTCTAATTTGTGAGTTGAATTTTGGAGGGGAAGGGATGAGGGAAGGGAAAGGTTTATTGGAAGTACTTCCTCTCTTTGTGTTTGTGAGTTTGAGGATTTTACAAAATATTTCCCTCCTCTTCTCCCCCTCCTCCTCCCCCATCCCACCCTCTAACTCGTCCATTTACCTCCTCTCTAAACTCACAAACACACCCAAGCAAATGGACTAAAATGGTAACTTCATTTCCAAGAAAATCAACTTTTAGCGATGACCAAAAGGCATCAATATAGGGGAAAAACCGTTGCTATTTCATATGTAGCGACAGCCTAGCGTCAGCCCACAAGCTGTCGCTAAAACCCTCGTTGTTAATGAAGTAGCGATGCTGTTTTACGGCCAACGCTTCGTAGCGACGGCTTGGCCGTCGCAAATAGTAGACAATAGTTCCATGGTTGATCGAGGTCGTACCAAATCAAATAAAAGGTTTTAAAGTGCAGTAAGGTTGAATTAACCCAAAGTCGTTTCCGAAAGAATTCAATTGCAAAATCAGAATTCCAAGATTAACGACAAGAATTTCAAGATTAACAGCAAGGGGGATTGATTGCGGTTTCAAGATCAAAAACAAGAATTCGAAATTCAGAAAAATATAACAAGAAAACATATCAATCCCTAGCTCTTCCACAATTGATTCAATCATTAGTTAACAAATTAACAAATCCTAAATCCTTTCACAAATTCAAACTAACAGAATAAGCATCAATTAATTCTTGAATATCACACACAAAGATTAAT
The DNA here is from genome assembly GCA_026901365.1 of Sesbania bispinosa. NCBI lineage: Eukaryota > Viridiplantae > Streptophyta > Magnoliopsida > Fabales > Fabaceae > Sesbania > Sesbania bispinosa. The sequence continues at coordinate 915,903 of QLOH01000033.1, forward strand.
TAAGCAACTTGTATAAATCCTAATTTCTCATTCTTGTAATTAAGAAAACCTTGAATCTAATTCAGAATTAAGCAAGCCGAATTAAGAATCCTTTGTTAAGAACATAATACGAATTGAATTAAGCAAGGGGGATGTGTCAGAAAGAATTAGGAAAAAGGTAGGTGGAACTAAGTTAGAAGTGGTTAGAAGTGAGAATCAGGACTATGGATTCTAATGTTCTCGCTCAAGCGAGAAGGTCTCGCTTGAGCGAGCATATCAGTAAAAATTTGCAAAATCTGAGTTCTGGTCCTCGCTCAAGCGACAAACAAGGGAGCTATGGAGTGCTCTTTGGAAGGATTTTGCGTGAGCGAGAAGGGCCTCGCTCAAGCGAGGAGGGTCTTGCTCAAGCGAAATTCATTCAGAAAGGGGGATGATTTTTGGAGCATTCTCTCTCAAGCGAGAGGCTTCTCACTTGAGTGAGAACTCGTGTGTCAGTTTTTAAAACATAAAGTTAGGGTTATTTTCCTCCCTTTTTTCCGTTCCTTTAATTTTTAGATAGAGCGAGAGATTTCTAGAGAGAGTAGGAGCTCTTGGAGCCAAGAAGAAGGATGAGAAGCCAAGAATCTCCTCCCCTAACCTTCCCCAACTTCTTTCCTCTTCTATTTGAGCTTCCTTGAGGTGAGTATAGCTCACACACTATCACCCAAGATTGTATGAGTACTCCTCAATGAACCATACCCTTTCTCTCCTTTTCTTGGGCTTGTATGTGGTTGCCTGTTGGTTTGATTTTGTTTAGGTTCAATGTATGAGTATTATTGTAGTTTTATGCATATAACTCCAAGTTAGGGTTTTGATTTGGAGGTTTTATCTTGATGTTCATATGTTAGGGTGTTATCACTATTATGAAAATGTTTAGATCTATCATGAGTTATATGTTATTTGTTATGGGTGTAGCACTTGCATCAAGGCCTTTGGCCCCAGATAAATTGGAAAATGAGTTTGAGCTTCAGCTCCTAGAAAAACGAGTTTGGCTTCGGCCCTAGGAAAATGGCTTCGACCCAGATTTTGGCTTCGGCCACAGATTCGGCTTCGACGCCAGTTTAGGCTTCGGCCCCAGATCACCTTAACTAATCAAGATTGGACCTCGGTCCCCGGAGTAATTGGACTTCGGTCCCCAAAGTAAAGCTTGGACTTCGGTCCCCAATGTAATTGGTGGGATTGGTTCCCAAGAAAGACGTTTCTTGTGTTCTGAGCTCAGGTCTAGCCCTAGAATCAGTGAAAAGACCCCCGTCTGCCGGGGTAATGCAGATCATGCATAGCATATCTAAGTTGAGTTTAGCATTAAATTTCATGTTATGTTGAGTTGAGTTGAGTTATGATGAATTGAGATTGAATTAGCTTATGTATGAATTGTTGAACTATATGTTGCATCTCCTATGTCTGCCCTCCCACACACTGCTTGCATGCATAGTTATGCTCACTAAGACATTAATCTCGCCCCATGTTTATGGGTTCATTCTAGATATGCAGGATTGTCTGGCTGGATGCTTGGATGGAGATTTAAAGCCTTTAGAGCGGGTCACTCCACCCCTAGTTGTACTTTAGATCCCACGAGGGAAACTGATGTAATTGAGCTATGCTATGTTGAATTAGGTTAAAGATTATGTATCCATGGATGATTGTTATCTTGAGCCACGGAGTGGCATTTGTAATATAGGATTTATGGTGTTTGATTATTGCTGGGCTTATGTAATCGTTGGAGTTACTTAAGCATTTTATGAATATGTATGTAATGATATCGTTAATGGCGTGAAATAATTTCAAGAATTTGGGAATAGTGTCTTCAACAGACATTATTCTTGAATTTAAAAATTAGGACGTTAGAATGGTCAACCTTTGACGTTTAGACCTAAGTCAACATAAAGACTCCACTTAATTAGGATTAATTTTGTAATTTTCCCTAATCCTCCTCTTAATGAGGGGCGCTATTTTTAAGTGGGTTTAGTGGCTAGTAGCTTGGATTTTTAAGTAAAGGCACTATGCCAAAATTCCTTCTTATCCTTGTGAGTAGAAAAGGCTTGGTGGTTTTTGCTCAAACCAATCAGAGACTTATCTGATTCTCCTGAATCAGTGGCATCTAGCACTGAACTTATCTCCTGTGGGAGTTGCCTGCATCAGTGGCATTCACCTTCACCTCTTTCCTTCTCCATTTTCTCTTTAATTTCTTCATTTTGTTCTTGTATAGGTCGCAGCCTTGCTGCACCTATTTGCTTACTTTGAACCGATTCTAACCCTTGTTTTGCGCTCCCTGGCTTCAATTCTAGATCCGGGAAATGAGGTGCTATCAAGCTATGATATTTTAATTCTTGTTATATATAGTTCGTGTAAAAAAAGAGTTTCCAATCAATGAGATGATTGAATTATTCAGTACTTTTTCCTATTGATTTTAATTATTGTTGAAGAAATTATGTTTGTGATAGTCGAAGTTTTTGTTGGTGATAAAATTGAAGAAATGATGGTGATAATCGAGGTTTTTGTTGATAATATTAAAGAAAGACGATTACGAAAAGCAAATAATGGAACTGTTGGTGAAAAAAATTATTACCTTAAGTGTTAAAGGAATAATAGGGCTTAAAAAGTCGATTCCTTACAACTTAAGAAGTTGCATGAAACTTTCAAGTTATTTTAAAGCAATTAGGCCTATGTCGCTGACCTTAAATACTTGTTAGGATAAAATTATTGCAAAACATATATTACTTGTTAAAGGATATTTTGATCCTCACGAGTTGAAGACTAATAAATTTGGAGCACGAATTGTATCGAAATCAGAGCGTAAAAACAACAAAAGCTCGGAATGAAGAAAGTTATAACTTAGCAAAAAACGTTGTTCATTACATAACCTAAAGAAATAAAAAGAAGAAATGAAAATAAAAACACTAATCTATATCGATTGACCCATGCTTGGACACCACCTCGGGCTCGTCAACTACTAGCTCCTGCTAACGACTGGAAGCAATTTGATCAACTTTTGGCTCAGATCTAGTATAGTACCTTGGTTCGGAGAAGGATTGGAATCCCCCAACACCTTCTTCGTGGGGAGCAAAAGGAATGGGACCGTTCGGAGAATCCTACATAATAATCCCATTGATTAAATAGGTGTAGAGATCCGATCCTGTAACTACTAAGTCTGAGTTCAGAACCTTGAGTTGTTCAATACTGTTGAAGTAGGCCTCTATTCTGAGTTTGGTTACAGTATTCTCATATTTTTCGTTCAAAGCACCCAGACCAGGTTCAACCTCCTTCAACTTAAACTTAGTCTCCTCAAGCTCTTTCAAGGCCTTTTCCATATCCAACTTAGCCTTGTCGGTCTCAGCCTTAGCTTCCAGATAGGAGTCTTCAACATTCTTTATTTGCTCCTTTAAGTCATCATTACTCTTCTAACGAGCATCCTTTTGTTTATAAGCCAAAGCCTTGAAACGTTTTTCGTTCTTCAAAGCCTCAGAGGTGGTATCCAACTCTTCAATAATCTTTGCCAAATTTTCATTAAGAGCCTGAATTAAAAACCTAGCAAAGTTATGGCTTCATATTCAGCAGCATCCAAAAGTTCTCGACAAGAAAAAGGAAGCTCTTTTGGCACATCCTTGAGGACCTTTAAAAAGGTTTCCTGGGTGGTATTGAGCTGCTTCCAAAGAACATAGTAGTCACTGGAGTTCTTGTGAAAATGTTCACGGGTCCACCACCTGTTGAAGAACGACACTCCGGTCCGAGGATGCCTCCAAAAAGGAGCGACCCTAGGTCGGCTCACCACTCTCCAAAACTAATAGCGAAAGGAGCAATTCCTCCGCTTATATGTATCAGTGTAAGCAGAAAATAGCCTCCGTTCACAAGAATTTCTTAAAGTCACACACCGACATTTTCCTTTACTCGCCTTAATCAGTTGGACTTGGAAGAGATGGAAGAATAAAGTAGTGGATGAATAGACCCCGACATAGTCATAGACTATCTCAAACGTCAAAGCATAGGCCCAACCGTTGGGGTAAAACTACGAGGCGCAAAGGCGAAGAATATTCAGAAGTCGGATTTGAAAGTCAGAAAATGACATCCGATCTCCAAGTGTGGTCAAGCAGTAGTCATAAACAAAGAACCAATCTTGTAGAGTCCGGACTGGGACGATCACATATCTGAGCTTCAATAATAAGTCGGATTAATTCAAACGATGGAGGTTCTGGGAGACTACCCAAATAGGTAGCGGCATCATCTTAATATATGACTAAGTTAGCGTCTCTCATGCGGTTATCTACCCAGTTGTAGCGACCGGGGGAAGAAGAGGGAGCAGGATCCTCTTTAGGAACGTGACTCGTAGTATCAAGAAGAAAAAAAGGAGATCTGCAGGGGAAAAAGTGAAGATCAGAACCTAGAACAAAGTCTTTGGAGACTTGAAGCCGTGACAATGAAGGCCAACCCGTAAAAATTACGGGTTGGGGGTCCCAAACATCAAACCCCTGCACCATAACCTCTGGATGACAGAGAGTTATGAGTACTAAAAATGCCTCCTTTGAAGAAAAAATATTTCTAACAAAAACAACAAACGGAGAAGAAAAAGGAACAAGTTTAAAGCAGAAGAAATACCTTGTGAAAATAGAAGGAGATTGTCCTAAGAAATACGAAAGAAATAGAGCAAACTGTAGAAGAACCACATAGAGAAAGTAAGAAGACAAAAATGAAATGAAGAAGCAAAGAAGAATAAACAAGTCTTAAGGGTTTTTTAGACCCTATTTATAGAACTCAGAGGAGAGAGGTAAAACCCCACTACCCAAAAAAGGCGCAATGATGAAGCATTACCACTCCCCATAAACGGCTATACGATTTACATCGTGCAGACAAACTCTCCATTCCCATCAGAATATGTGTCCAAATTCAAGTAACAGGGAAGTGGAGAATTTACCGTGAAAATAAAAGAAAATGAAACATCTTCAACAAGTTACTGAAATTTCAAAAGAGACATAAATTGGCATCTCAAACGGCGTTGGAGAAAATCAGCTCGGATCATCTCTTACCTTGGCCTTGACTACATAGCTCGGCCAAGCTAGGGGGCAGCTGTTCCAGGGGCAACCCTGATCCGATCTGGCAACCTGTTCCATCCGGCCAAGCTTTGTGGTCAAATTCAAATTTTACAAAAAGTTATAAAGTGGTGTAATTTATAAGTTTGACATCTGGTGTCAATTGATCCTAACTCTCTCTCTCTCTATATATATATATATGATTTAATTAATATACATTGTTAGTGTAAAGAAGTTTTACACAAACATCCAACGGTGTGCCACCACATCATTTAATGAATGTGACACCTCATGTGTTTAAATTCAATAAATGATGTGGCAACACATCATTGGATGTTTGTGTAATTTTTTTTACGCTGACAGTGTATATTTATTATACCCATATATATATATATATATATATATATATATATGAGCATATCAAGTGAGAATACTTGCTTATTATGAGAAATGAGAACATTTAATTATATAGCCTTTATATAGGGAGCATATTACATGAGAATGGTTTTTTTACGTTAGAATTGGACACACGTTCTATAAAAAGTTATTAATTGGTGTATGTTTTGAAGTTTGACACATGATGTCAATTGATCCTGACCCATATATATTAGTCCGGATCAATTGACATCAGATTTCAAACTTATAGAGTTACACCACTTTATAACTTTTTGTAAAATATAAATTTGATCAATCCAACCGTCGAATTGAGAGTTCTTACATAGTAGATCAAGTTTATAAAATTTCATAAAAATAAAAAGGGAAAAATATGTTTTTAGTCCCTATAGTTTCGGTCAACTTTAGTCTTCGTCCTTGTACTTTAAATCCTGTGTTTTTTGTCTCTAAACTTTCTAAACCCCCAAACCGGTCCCTGCCCGTCAGTGAGATTTGTTAACCTGATGAGCTGGCTAACAAAAGTTACATGCCAGCCCCAATAATGAGTCCCAAATAACTGAATGGTCATCTAATTAACTTTTTTATTAATTTTAATTATTAAAAATAATCCTAATTGCTAAATTAGGATTTTTCACCTGAGAAATTTTACTCGAAAAAAAACCTAATTTCATAAAGATTAATTAGATGAGTCAGCTATTTGGGACCCACTATTGAGGCTAACATGTAACTTTTGTTACTCAACTCATCAGGTTAATTAACAGATCTCATTAACGGGCAGGGACCATGGATTGAGGGTTTAGAAAGTTCAGGGACAAAAAACAAAGGATTTAAATTACAGGGACAAAGACTAAAGTTGATCGAAACTATAGAGACGAAAAATGTAACGCCCCCGAGCCGCTTGCAGGAGTGATGAGGGTCCCACAAACCAACACGAGTCTTTCCAGTATGCGTTATTTTTTGTCCCTAAACTTTCTAAACCCCCAAACCGGTCCCTGCCCGTCAGTGAGATTTGTTAACCTGATGAGCTGGCTAACAAAAGTTACATGCCAACCCCAATAATGAGTCCCAAATAACTGAATGATCATCTAATTAACTTTTTTTATTAATTTTAATTATTAAAAATAATCCTAATTGCTAAATTAGGATTTTTCACCTGAGAAATTTTACTCGAAAAAAAACCTAATTTCATAAAGATTAATTAGATGAGTCAGCTATTTGAGGCCCACTATTGAGGCTAACATGTAAATTTTGTTACTCAACTCATCAGGTTAATTAACAGATCTCATTAACGAGCAGGGATCATGGTTTGAGGGTTTAGAAAGTTCAGGGACAAAAAAACAAAGGATTTAAATTACAGGGACAAAGACTAAAGTTAATCGAAACTATAGAGACGAAAAATGTAACGCCCTCGAGCCGCTTGCAGGAGTGATGAGGGTCCCCACAAACCAACACGAGTCTTTCCAGTATGCATTGTCCTCACTTGCACACTTTCCGGGAAACTTCCCAGAAGGTCACCCATCCCAGAATTGCTCCAAGCCAAGCACGCTTAACTATGGAGTTCTTATGTTATGGGCTTCCGAAAAGAAGATGCATCTTGTTGGTATAGTTCTCCCCAACAATTTCCTTTAAGCTATTTTCAACTGTACAATCCCATACCTGCACAGCCTCTAGATCCCTCTCATTCGGGTGTGGGCTCGGTTCATCCATGTGTCCCTTCTAGCTTAGAAGCCTGCCAGGAGCCGCTCCTTATCCGTGCCTCTTTGCACCAGCGATCACTTCCCGCCCTCATCAGCCTCCGGCTCTCACAAAAAACATATTTTTTTCATTAAAAAATAAATTAATATTTTATCAATTTAATTTATTTTAACGTATAATATTTTTTAAAATATAAATGAGCTTGCGAATTTTAGTGACTACCGGTTGGGCTAAAAATCACTCAATGTTAAATGAATTAAAAATGTAATTAAATATTTTCTTTCCCTTTAACATAGCTGATTGTGACCTTTTCTAGTATAACATAAGCATTTAGTTAAATAACCAAAACCGAAAGACGTACAGACAAGGGAAACAAATATATAAGGTCAAAAAGAGCAGCCACAAAGGACCATAGGAATTGAATTGAGCCCTGACTGAATTAGCAACTTCCTTGTACATAGATTACATTACATTCTGATACCATTTTTGTATATAAATTATATTCAGTCATTATAAATAAAGTGGTAAAAAAATACAAGAAAAAAAGATGGAAAAGTATAATTTCTCTTGAATATATGTTTAAGTTCAATTTTTTTAAATAAATTATATATATATATATTATATATATATATATGAAGCAATTAAAACTATTTTATTATCATAAAATAAAATTAGTCCAAAGAAACTCTGCGGCTGCGCAATAAATATTGTTGATCTCGCTTATGTCTTAGGTACAGCGCTCTAATTTTATTGCACACGCTTGTGGGAAAGAGACCTTATTTCATCATTCATGCATATATCAAATTGTATCTGTACATGTATGCATATGACGCCAAATTGTTGTGAAGGTAGGCAGGTTCCATGTATGTACCAAATTAAGCTCTCGAACAAGAAACGAAACAGAGTTGTGGCACCACTGGCTGGGCGTGGTCAAAATTAAAGTGGCCACAAAAATCCCATGATATGAATTTTCAAAAACTATGTGGTCCCATGTTCTCCTTGCTCCCTAAGCAAATTAAATGGACTAACGTGGTAACTTCCTTTATCTTATGATATATCATATTACTCTATAAATAGCCCCCACTCAGGTAGACTAGAACTTACAACTATATCATTTCAGGTTTGCACACTCACAAACAGAGAATCCCCACATCTATTTCAAATTGCAACTCAATTGCCTTGCCTTGGCCCTTGTCTTGTACAAAATCATTTCTTGCGTCCGTCGTTTGAAAGAGGAATAACGATTTTTAGCTCAAGTTTTAAAAATACGACCTATGGCTTTGATGTCAGCTTTCTTCAATTGCTTTGCTCCCTCGTCTAAAGTCTCTGATTACACGGAACGATCTCAATCGAAATCTCCTTCTTTAGAGAAACCAATAAAGAGCAAACCAAAATCAAAGGGAGCTCCAGTGGTAGTTTCTTATTTTCCCCGTCAACTATTATCCCTCACGCTTGTAGTTGCTTCTTTACATCAATGCTATGTTGTGCATGCTTCATGAAGCCCAAGGACCAATTATTATTCCAAGCATGATGGCGAGGGAACCCTCTCCTCTCCACTACGCGAGAGGTACTAGAAAGGATTCGTGGGACACATCATATACTCTCTCTCCTATTGGTCTTCTCTAGATCAGTTTCGATGGCCGAGATTTTGCTTTTTCAGGGTGCTTCATTTTTTGTTACTTTAATTTGTTTGTATTATTGGTTTTTGTAAAAAAAAGTATATCAATAAATAATGTATAATCACATTATTTAATAAATTTGACAATTTATATTATTAATCTTTTTAAATAGTAGAGTTTAATATATATACATTGTCAATGTAAAAAAACAACTACACAGACATCCAATGATATGTTGCCACATCATTTATTGAATTCAATAACACATAAGGTGTCACATTCATTAAATAATGTGGCAGGACACCATTGGATACCTGTGTAACTTTTTTATACTGACAGTGTATATAAATTAAATCCTTAAACAATATGATATTATTAGTGGATAATGTTATTATACTAATAATTAATTTATATATGAGGAGGGTTCAAATTACACCAATGTAAGTTACACCAAGTCTTACACTATATATGTGTGTGTGTGTCGCAACCAGGGTCATGACGGGGCGGCGAGTCGAAATTGGAAAAATTAAAGGTTTTCAATGGAGTCGCCACTAAAATTTATTTTACGGGAAAATTTCGGAAAAACCCTACAAAGAGTAAGAATAGTCTGCGAAATCGGAGTAGGATTCGGGAGTCGATTACACGTAGGGAAGGTATTAGCACCCTACGACGTCCGTCCTAAAACGGTTACCTCTAATTAATTGTGCAAATTAATTAACTTTAAAAATATTTATTTCACCCCAATTCTAAGAAGTTCAACAAATCAAAATACATTTTTTTGGTTATTTTTATTTTTTTGGTATTTTTAGAATAATCTTTTAATATAAGCCAAGTAATAGATTTGAGCAGATTCAATATTAGAAGAAAAGTGCAGATTTTTAAACAGTCACAATTCAACCCCCTTTCTTGTGATTGCAATATTTACTTCAATAACAAAATCCAAGTGAGACCCTCACCATCTAGAAGAAACCTTATCGTGGGAAGTCTTATAATCCCAAACCAGAAATAGAACTCACATCCCTTCTTCATACTTGTACTTGAGCAACCCAACAAGTGTCGAATCTCTAGCTAGTGGCGAAGTCCTAGTGGGTTCCTTAACAAGTTTCACCTTATGGTAGATCGACCTCCCTTTCTTCACGCCCTTTATGCTCGCGATCTGCTGTGAAACCCCACTGGTAGAGCAGGCTTTCTTCCACCAGCATGAACTTCATCTCGATACACAACCCTGTATTAGGGTTGTGTATATATGCATAGGGTGCAAACTTGTCATCGTCCCGAACACATCCCTCATTTTGTTAACCACATAGCTATACACATCTTCCACGAAAATCGCCCCCTAACGACCGTCAGATCGGTCCTTGCACGCTGCTTCTTGTTTAGCACCATTACGTCGCAGTTGTACCGCCGCCATTGATGGTGTAACGTCCTAATTTTTAATTCAGGATGCAATAGAGCTAATGTTTTGTTGCCTGGAGGACCAATATTACACATTGATTGTGCCTTATATTTTGGCAAGTCTATAGAAACTTATTAAGTTTCAAGGCTATTCGCAAAAATGGATACCATATATATAGAGACAACAAATGATGACAATGTTTAGTATCTATACATCACAAGAATGATGCTAGATAAAAAAAATGTGTATTTGAAAAATTGTCTTCATTTTCCTCCAGGTTGTACTACACCTATATTAGTACAATTGAAACAAATGTTATAGTAAAACATGATAAAATTGTTATTTGCCATAAATGGTTGAGCCATCCCGTTTCAATTAGGATGCGAAAATAATTGAAAATTCATAAGGACACCTTATGAAGAGCCAGTAGATTCTTCAGTCCAACAATTTTTTATGTGTTGCTTATTCACAATGAAAATTGATTATTTGACTATCGCCAACAAATATTGGAAGTGAATCTCTCACCTTTTTTTTAACGTATACAAGGTGATATTATTGGACTGATACACCAACCATGTGGGCCATTTAGAAATTTTGTGATTTTAAATGATGCATCAACTAGATGGCCCCATGTTTGTTTATTGTCAACTTGCAAACCAGGAGTTTGCAAGATTGTTTGCTAAACTAAACTTTTTGAAAGCTCAGTCAAGACAATGCACCTTGATAATGTAGGTAAATTTATGTATGTCCATTGGAATTGATGTTGAACATCTTATAGTGTATGTTCATGCACAAAAATGATCTCGCAGAATCATTTATTAATTGCAAGGAAATTACTAATGAGATCAAAACTTCCAATTTCTAACTTGGGGACATGTAATATTGCATGATACAACACTTATTTGCATTAGGCCAATGAATTATCATAAGCCATCCCCTTTACAAATGGTTTTGGTCAGGAACCTAAGAAAGGAATCAAGCATGTGGTTAGGGTGCAGTGGAATAAATGGATTCCCTCCCTTGTTATGATCGTTAATGCGAAAACACGAATTAAGACATAAAAGGCATGAAACATAATGACATACCTTTTGAGGTTTGTAAACGAGGCAATAACAGCCACGTCTCTAAAGGTGTGCACGCCAATAGCCTAACTAGGAAACCCTCCTCAACTCTGCTAGTAGCCTTAGAGAGTAAGAGTGATTGCTCATATGTCTAGGGTAATGCATCTTATGCTATATTTATAGAGTGGTGGCTAGGGTTTTACCATCACTCAATTATCCATAACACTTATGGGCCTGACCCATTATGTTATAATTCTAATTATCTTTTCCTAGCGGCTTGTTGTATGGGTGTGACCCAATAGGTTTTTAATATTTGGTTATGATATTAAAATAAAACCCTTTTATATTTAATATCATAAATAGTGAGCGGCATCTAGCAATGCATCACTACTACCCAAATATTGAAATTGTCAACAACTTTGACGAATCCTATTTTATGATAATAATTTATATGATTTGTCCCTTTGTCCAAATATCAAATTGAACACAAGGGCATGGAATGTGTCAACCTTGTATAGTTCAATTTATGTTTTCTTTATCCCCAAGTAGACTATACAAAAAATAAACATCTCATGGTTATCCTCTTGAGCATGGTCATGCATTTTGTAGTCTAACTCTATCAAGAGACCTACAGATATAACTCCTGTTACATAGGAGGGACAAATCCCATCTAGGTCACTCACATTCCACCACATAATTTATTATATGTCCAAAAACCAACTTTATGATCACCTTGTTACAGGCAACACTTGATGATATTTAAAACATATAATTCCTTATGTAGGAATCGTAGTGATTTTAGGTCAAAGGACTTCATATAATATTTATTAATTTAAGAAACGTTCATGACACTTATGTAACAACCATGCAACGTTCTTAAGATGGGTCGGTCCAGTAAATCATTTCTCTTAATATGTACCTATGTTAGCACATGATATCTCATATCCATAATCCGTGAGATGTGATCATCAACAAACTCACATACTAGTCTAAATGCATCTTTTGTCCTAAAGATGATACTTTACCGGGGACTATTTTAAGAATAGTTCTTCATAAAATCTCACGATCAAGTCATCTACTTGATTTCTTATGAAGTTTAAGCTTACTATTCTAAGGACATTTATTACATTCTAAAAGAATGAATTGCCTTATAAAATAACATGATACAAGTGATGGATGTTCAAAACATATATGTCTCTAGTGCATATACTAACACTTCCCATCTAAGAATTTTTGAATGTGCACTATATGTTCTTATTGCTCCATCACAATGCACTCAGATGAGACCTCAAAGAAGGTTGGGAATATATATTATCTATCAATCCTCGTCTATAATAAAATATATTGAACAATAGACGGGAGATTTATTTGCGACTCGATTTGCTGATTGTCATTTTGATGAATTTGTTTTCCCAATATTAGGGGAGAAAATAAGTAGTAGGGAAAAGAAATCAGTTGGAATGAATTATCCTTATCCATCTTGATCCTTGAACAAAATAATGTGAATTGGAAGTTCAAAGGATAATTTATCTGTAAAGTTTAGCCAACCAATTACTATTGTATGTATTCGCTGACCCAAAAAGATGTACCAGCTACTAATGCTCCAATTAAAATTGGTGTCCCTGTTGGACAATCTACAGTTTCAAGTGAGTCCGAAGCACGCTCGAAGCGTGACAGACCTATTGGTTCAAAAGATAAAAAAAATCCTCGAAAAGGAAAATAAGCTAAGAATCTAGATGGTTGAATCGAGGATAGAGAGACTTCAAAAGAGAGTTCTTGGACATATTTAATATTTCAGTTCCAGAAAGGAACTCGGGTACCTGAAATTGATGAAAATAAAGAGATCTCAATTATGTCCTGATTGGAATATAATGGAACCGACATGAAGTCAACGTTGACGATATTTTGTATTTAAAGTAGCGTTCGATATTATAAATGACAATGAGGATCATGAACCGAAATTTGTTAAAGAATGTCGACAAAGAAATGATTGGCCAATATGAAAAGATGAAATTCACTTACAAAATGCAAAGTTTTGGGCCTATAGCCACACACTTAAATGTGTAAATCCAGTTGGATACAAATGGGGTTTTGTACAAAAGCGAGATGTGAAAAGTGAAAATGTGTAGTATAAAGCACAACTTGTTGCCCAAGGTTTTGATTACTCAGCAGGTTCCTCTTTCAGCAGGTTCTCTGGCTTCAGTAGGTCTTGATCACTCAGCAGGTTCCTCTTTCAGCAGGTTGCACCACATAAGAGGGTTGCATAATTTCAGATGGTTGTTGTATCAGACATCTTCTGAAACACAGAAACTACCTTTCAGCAGAAGATTGTTCTTTTTTATTTACCTAAATTTGTTATTCATTAAAACTCAGGATTATGAGACTAAAACATTATTAATCATTTAATAATATTTTCAAACTCAACAAAAAGAGTATGTCATACTTGTTGTATATATTATTGGAACTCTTAAAGAGCTTCCAAAAGCTGTAAATTGCTTAAAGCAAGAATTTGAGACGAAGGATATCGGAAAGAAAATTTTTTGTCTTGGATTACATCTTGCATATTTAAAAGATGCAATTATAATGTATCAAGAAGCTTATACAACAAATATGTTGAAAGAAATCTATATGGACAAATCACATCCATTATGCACTCCAATGGTTGTAAGGTCACTTGATGTTGATAAAATCATTTTAGACCTCAAGAGAATGATGAAGAAATGCTTGGTCTTGAAATATCATATCTTAGTGCAATTCAGGCACTAATGTATCTTACTACTTATACATGATCTGACATATAATATGCATGTTAATTTATTTTCAAGATATAATTCTTCATCTACAAGACATTGAAATGGAATTAAGCATATATTCTAGGGATGATAATTGAGCCCAAGCACTGTGGGTACCCGTAAAAATTACCCGCAATGGGCAGGGTAAAAACACGCAAAGCGGGTATGGGCACGGGTACGGGCAAAAGCCCACATTTTTTCATGGGGACGGGCACGGGTACGGGCACTTTGATGCCCAGCCCGCCCCATACCCACACTCATATATATAATGATTTAATAAAAAATACCATATATAATTATATATATGGATATATTAATTTTATTAAAATATCTAATATATTTATGCATATTTTTAAAATTATTTATTTGTGTTTTTTTTACTTTATAATATATGATTAATTAGTGTTAATAATAAATTTTTATAGATCTTGAAGAATTCTATCACATGATATCCAAGTTTATAAAATAGTGTGACGTGAAAGTATATTCTAATATTTAATAAAAATTTTGAACTTTAGATCATTTTTTGTGTTTTAGAACATTAACATATTGTGTTTCAATGTAATTAAATTGTTGTATCACTGATATTTAAAAATTATGTTTGGACGATCTTCGAGTAACTTTTTCAATTGAGATGTAGTTTTCTTAAATTAATATTTTTTTAGCAAGTTGTTAATTTTTTACTTAATAAAAATGCGGGTAACGGGCGCGGGTATGGGAATATAGGTGCCCAGCGGGTATGGGGACGGACACTAAAGTTACTGCCCATGCGGGTACGGGCGCGGGTACGGGTTTTTTTTTTAAAACGCGAGTACGGGGACGGGCACTGTGGTACCCTGCCCAGAGGGTACCCATTGCCATCCCTAATATATTCTCTACCTTAAAGGTACATTGTATGTGAGTTTATTCTTTTCAAATAGACCAAGGTCAAACCTGCTTGGTTATGCATATGTAAGTTATTTCTCCGACCCTCATAATGATCGATCACAAACAACACATTTGTTTACAAGTGGTGATACAAGCATTTCATGACAATCCATGAAAAACAAACTATAGCTGTCACATTATCTAATCATGTAAAATTTTAGCATTACATGAGGCGAGTCGATAATGCTTTTAGTTGAGACCTGCGATTCAACATGTGCTAGAAACCTGTGGTTTGTCTTCTGGAAAATTGGCTCCGACAATCTTATTTGAAGATAATGCTGCATGTATTTCCCAATTGAAAGAAGGGTACATTAAAGGAGATAGAAAAAAACATATCTCACCAAAATTCTTTTTCACTCATGATCTTCAAAAGAATGGTGATATATATGTCCAATAAGTTCGTTCATGTGACAATCTAGCAGATCTTTTTACAAAGTCATTGCCAACTAAAGTTTTTGAGCAACTAGTACAAAAGATTGGTCTTCGATGTCTTAGACCTGAATGTCTACATGAGGGGAAGAAAGAAATACGTTCTGCACTCTTTTTTCTCCTATTATCACTTATTAACTAATTAATAATTTTTTAAAAATATTAATAATGAATAATTAGTAAAAAAAATATAGGCTTTTATTTTTAGGGGAACTCAAGAAGAGTTTTATCATTCCTATTTTTGTCAACTTAATTTAGGTGCATCGAGTTTATACATGCATTTTTAAGAGGGTAAAAATGATTAATTTGGTTAGAAAAGTTAAGATTTATACCAACCTCTATGGTTCAAGCAACAAGGGGATAGATCTCACATGAAACAAATACCGAAAATTGATCACCTCTACCTAAATTTTATTCATGACCGGTTCTTTCTATACATATTTGACCATGACTTTTTTCTTAGCGATGGAAGCTTATACACGGTGTTTTAACAGAAGATGAGGGATTTTAAGAAGAAAAGTATATAACGGTCGAAAACCTAGTTATAAAAAAAAATTAAAAACGTTTTGAGAAGACTTTAGCGGTCAAATTGGTTGGTAGCAGCAAAGGCAACGTGAATTGTCAAAGTGCCAAGTGGACCCTGACCCTACAGACTGCAGTTTCCTTGCACATATGTGGAGTCTCAATGTGCCAAGTGTTCTCCACTTTCCTTGCACCCGAAGCATATGATATGGTGCTATAAATAGACCACAGTTTCATTTCAATCCAACCATTATTTGTTCTTTGCTTTTCATCATTAATATTATCCAACTAAAGAAGTCCCTTTTCAGTTTCAGGCATTTGGTTCCTTAGTCAGGAAATTGAACAGAGTCAGTTACTTCGTTCAACTTAAACCAGCTAGCCAATCCATTGAGCAAAGTAAAGAATCTATTGTAAAGTACTAGCACAATGTCTTGGTTCTCAGTCTTGTTCAATTGTTTTCTTCCCTCTTCTTCTTCTTCATTATCATTGCCATCATCATCCGCGCGCGTCTCTGATTATGAAAATGGGTGTGACTGTGAATCCAAAGAATCTCCTTTGGAGAAGCCAAAGGACAAATTAAAATCAAAGGGAGCACCACTTGTGGTGTCTTACTTTCCAGTTAACTCTCATCTCTCACTCTCACGCTTATAGAGTTATAGTTATAGAGGCAGCTGCTTCTTTTGTTCGCCTGCTCTCTCTCTCTCTCTCTCTTCTGCTTCATGAACAGAGCAGAACAGAGCAATCTAACATGACATGATGACACACTCGGTGTTCTGATAATTCGAGAGAAGTCAAATGTAGCTGAAGTAATTTGCATCTACTGTCCGCACTTAAAAAGATTTGCTGTGAAACAATATGCTTCAGCAATGATATGCTTATTGAATAATCGTGTATATTTTACTTACGTGAGTTACATCTAAATATTGTCTCCAACGTTTGTGCAATTGTGCTTATTATGTGCTTCCATGTGTTTATGAACAGTTAAACACGTATATCCTTTCTGAAAGGTTGAGACAGAAAATAAAAGTCCGAATGTTTCACAAGTCGATCTCCTGGTGGTTTAAAATTGAAAGAAAACAGAAACATTCATTGGGGCTTTTTTCTGCTCAAAGCGCGCATAAGGAAGAACGAATATTTTGAACCGTAAAGTAATTCTGCCAATGCATATAGCGAGAAGATGTACAGTATATAGTTGCATTTTCTGATGTAAAAAATTTAGTCCTTTTTAATATCAGATATTTTTAATATCAGATATAGGGTAATTATAGGGTGGACCCTTTGAGTTTGGGTCCACCACAAACCACTCACTTTTTTTACTATAAAAGGTAATTTTAATTTTATAATATTAATTAATAATTTTTTTAATATTAAATTTATACTATTTATGGACCTTTACCATAAATAGTATAAATTTAATATTAAAAAATTTATTAATTAATATTATAAAATTAAAATTATCTTTTA
Organism: Sesbania bispinosa; assembly: GCA_026901365.1. Taxonomy (NCBI): domain Eukaryota; kingdom Viridiplantae; phylum Streptophyta; class Magnoliopsida; order Fabales; family Fabaceae; genus Sesbania; species Sesbania bispinosa. The sequence continues at coordinate 933,240 of QLOH01000033.1, forward strand.
TAGTAAAAAAAGTTAGTGGTCTGTGGTGGACCCAAACTTAAAGTGTCCACCCTATAATTACCCTAGAGTTGTAATTATTAGTAGTCTACCTGAGTGGGTGCTATTTATAGAGTAATATGATATCTGATAGGATAAAGGAAGTTACCACGTTAGTCCATTTAATTTGCTTAGGGAGCAAGTAGAACATGGGACCACATAGCTTTTGAAAATTCATATCATGGGATTTTTATGGTCACTTTAATTTTGACCACGCCTAGTTGTGCCATAACTCTGTTCCGTTTTTGTTTGATAGCTTAATTTGGTACATACATGGAACCTACCTGCCTTCACAACAATTTGGCGTCATATGCATATATGTACAAATACAATTTGATATATGCATGGATGATGAAATCAGGTGTCTTTCCCACAAGCGTGTGCACTAAAATGAGTAAAACCACCAATTTAGTCCCTGAAAGTATGGTCAATTGTCAATTTAGTTTCTGAATTGAAAAAACTGTCAATTTAGTTCCTAAAAGTGTAAAAAGTCGGTCAAATTAGTCCTTTTGCTTCACATTTTGTTAACTAACGCACAGTTACAAAAGGACTAATCTGACCGACATTTTACACTTTCAGGGACTAAATTGATAGTTTTTTCAATTCAGGAACTAAATTATGGGTCATTTTAGGGTGTTTCACCTCGCGGGTGTAACACCGGTGTTTCACCTCGCGGGTGTAACACCGGTGTTTCACTTTTTTTTAGAAAAATGACCTGTTTTCACAAGTAAAATGACCTATTAATTATTTTCTAATCCATGTTTTCATATTTGTTAACAGGGGTCTTATATTTACGTTAAGATTTCTGCAATGGACTGTAACTCAATTGCCAACCGCGCATACCTGCAACTGCAATGGATCATGACAATTACATTTCAACTAAGCTATTCCCATTCACAAGTTATTCTAAATTAAATATAATTAAGTATTTCAAAAAATTTTGCAATATGAAAATGTTAATTAAAATACCTCTACGTCACGTAGTTATATTTCAAATTAAATATAATTAATCATTTCAAATAATAGATTCAACTCTATTAACTTATTACTACATTTAATATTGGTTTTCCGTTAACGTCAATCAATAACATTACACTAAATTATTTTCAAAATTCAATTTAAAGTTAATTAACCATATCTTAGTTAAGTGTAATTGAAACATTAAAATGCATGAAATTAATAAAAAAATTATATTTACAATTCAATTGTCAGATAAGCATTTTCCGAGAAGACGTTCCAATTGTCAAGTAAATCAGCCACTAAGTGTATTATATATGTTGAAAGGCAATAGGAAAAATCAATGGAATGATTTACCCAATATATTATATATCAGTTTTAAAAATATATATAATCATATATAATTTTTTAAATAATTATTTTAATAAACCTAATGGATCTGTTAATAAATTAAATATTTTAAAAAAAGACAGAGGGACCAACTGATAATATTCATAAGTTATAAATAACAGGTTCCAGGTAATAAATCTGGACCCTTAATTAAAAAACTATTAAATCTATTGGTTAAAATGGGGTGAAACACCGGTGTTACACCTACGAAATGAAACACCATATACAAAGCCCTAAATTATATATATATATAATTTTTTTAAATATATATATATATATAATTTTTTTAAAATTTGAACTTAAACATATATAAAAAGAGAAATTATACCATCCCATCTTTTTTTTCCGGTATTATTTCTTTACCACTTTATTTATAAGGACTGAATCCATGTACAAGGAAATTGCTAATTCAGTCAGGGTTAAGTTCAATTCCTATGGTCCTTTGTGGCTGCTCTTTTTGACCTTATTTATTTGTTTCCGTTGTACGTCTTTCGGTTTTGGTTACTAAATTAAATGCTTACGTTAGACTAGAAAAAGTCACAATCAGTTATGTTAAAGGGAAAGAAAATATTTAATTACACTTTTAATTCATTTAACATTATTTGTGAGTGATTTTCTTTTAAATATGTTTAATTTAATTAAATCTTTTAATTTTTCAAATTAAGCAAATTCATTCTTATCATTAATAACTTTTTATTTAAAACTCTTTATATTCTATTTAAATAATTGGATGTTTATAATAAAGATTTTGTTTACAAAATAAAAATCTATAGAAAAAGTGATGAAAGAATCTAACATAAAATAAGTAAATTAAGACTTTAAATTCAATTAAAAAATTATTGGTAAACCAAAATAATACATTAGTTATGGTGGCTTCTACCGTACATGAGCCCTATAGGTCATGTACGGTACCCAACAATTTTTGAACTTTTATAACAGGTAAATCAACCAATTCATTATACAATTTCAATTTACATATAATACCTTGAAATTTTAAAAATTACTTTTGGCCCTCTGATTTAAAATTATAATTAAAGACATTAAAGTTTTAGGGTCAAAATTAATCTGTGTTCTGTGTGAGTTGTGGCAGTTTCTTCTTTTCAAAAGTCTAAGAAGATTGAGAGCCAAAAACCAGAGGAGAAGAACAGAGAAGTTTGAGAAAAAGAAAAGAAAATCAAAGTTCTCAACACACAAGAATCAAGTGCAGAGAAAGGAGAGAAGTTTAACGCATAAAGAAGAAAGGAAAACCAAAGCATAAATTTTAATCTTTTCTTCATCATAATTCCATTCTTGATTGAAACATGATCATATTATGAATCTGAATGTTGTGTGCTCTGTATGATGACTATTTTACCAAGCTTTTTATGAATACATTTCAAATTTTAAGAAATAGCCAACAAACTCTTCATTTCATTCCCCATTAGTTTTACATAATTTGAACTAATAAAGAAGAAAGAATAGAAAAAGATAGGTCAGGCAGAATCCTTAAACAATCCAATTTAGACCCCCCGCAGTCAGCCACCTCCCGCAACCATCACCATCGTCTTCTCCGTTCAACCACCGTGACGGAGCTTTCTTCCCTGCGGCCGCGCGAACACACGCGTACCCCCTGTCCAACCATTGTAGCAACCCACTACCGCACCATCACCACGTTTTCAATCCCATCAGACCACAATTTCTCCTCTCGCGCGCGCACAACCCTCCTCCGGTGCCCACTGCGCGCAACCCGCGACCATCACCACCGTTGTTCAGCCTCACCACCGTGGGGCACCCCTTCGCCGTCGCGAAGCCTCTGGAGGAGGCTGTTTCATCGCCCGCGCCTTTGCAAACGACAACTTAATGGGTCAGAATCCTAAATAAGCTATCCAATAAAAGCAAAATATTGTGTCAAAAATTATAAATACAAAGTTCAAATTCACAACCGGTAACATGTAAAACATCACAGCCATTGAATAAAAAACTATTAAATCGGATGGTGACTGCATGGTACTGGTACAGTACCAGACCCATAGATATAAGTACCGTAGACGTTGCCATTAGTTATAGTAAAAAGAATAAAAGTTGAATTCAACTAAAAGAAAATGTGCTGCTAATCATTGATCAGGATATTGGTGAACATGAATATGTAGTGGAAACGAAATTCCAGTATACACTACATATAGATTCGTACTTGTGCAACGAGCTTATAAAATGGGTGAGTCCTCTCTTCTTTTGACACTTATATTTTGTTGGGAAATCGGACCAGAGTTCGCGAAAGTGAAATTTCCCTCCGTCTATGTGACTTAAAATAGGCTTAAGAGAAAGTAAAGAGAACAAACACGTAAGAATTTTAACGTTAAAAATCTCCTCAATGTGAGAAGAAAAAACCACGGGTACTAGCCAGTAAAGATCTCCACTATCAAAGTAGGATTACAATGATTTTCTCTCAATACAAGAGGATAACACTAAACCTCATCACCCTTCTAGGATGGAATACAAATCAATCTATCTCACCAAGTGTGGTGGAACCACTCAAACTCTCTCTCAAAGAGGATTACAAACTCTCTAACTTTCTCACTCTTGATAGCCGGATGGGTGTAGGATCTAGAATTGAGCAAAACCAACCAATTAGAATCAACTAAAGGCACCAAAATTGCGAATTATAGGTGCAGGGCAGCAGCTATAATTGCGCAAGAAAATGCAAGAAAATGAGAGAAAATGAAAAGAAAAAGTGGAGAGGAATAAATGGGAAGGACGCCACTGAAGCAAGAGTCCACTTGCAGCAGATAAGTCCAATGCCAGACGCCACTAATTCAGGAGAATTAGATAAGTCTCAGTATGGTTTGAGCAACAACCACCAAGCCTCACTCAACTCACAAAGGGAGGAGAAAATTTGGCATAATGCCTTTACTTCAAAATTCAATGTGTAAATACAAGAGAGGAGGCCCCTTTATATAGGAGAGGGGGAGTGAGGGGGCGGCCACTTACATGAGGGAAGGGGGAGAAAAATAAAAGATGAGTGAAATCCCATCCTAAGTGGGATTTGAACCCATGTCCCTAATGGCTTATGGCTAAGCTAAGCCTTAAGCCAATAAACCCAAAAATAGCGCCCCTTTTAACAAGGAAAATAAAAATGAGGTAATTTTCTATCTTAGGTGGGATTAGATCCCATGACCTCCTAAACCTTGTAGCAAGGTATCCTACTAACCAATAAAACCCATACAATTAGCACCCAAGTGGAATGAAATAAAAAGGAAAATACAAAAATAAAAAGAAAATACAAGAGAGTCCTAATTAAGGGTGGTCCATAGGACAAGGGTCCTATATAGGGTCAAGGTGTCCTTCTGTAGGGTAGTAACCTTTATTTTGTAGGGTAGTGTCCCTTTATTTGTAGGACACTAATTTCTCCAACTCTTCCTTGCTTGAAGTTGGTGCATATCCTCCAATGTAGGTCTTGCAGGTCCAAGCTCCTAGCAGAGTGTTATCATTCCCTCCACCTTGAAAAGGATTTGACCTCAAATTTGAAAATTCAGAAAGAAGTCTTAAGAGTAATGAACTGGGTAGAAGAAGGGGATGGATGACAAAATTTAGGAAGTAAGAAGATACTTCCCTTAGCCCTTGGAGAGTAGAGTTAGAGGTCCACAAGTTGAACATCTTCCTTGAGCCTAGACAACAAGAAGAAGACCCATAAGTATTATTCCAAAGCAAGCAAAGTGAAGGCTCATAACAAAAATACTTGGGGATCATAAAGATTGGCAAAAGAAAAACATAGGAGATAAACAAGAGGTATTTGAGATAAGGGTTAGAAAACTCCCTTAATGAAGATTGAGCCCTCTTGTCTACGTACTTTGTGGATTTAGATCCTGGATCAAAGACTAATCTTTTTAAGCCCTCCCTTGCAAATAAGAGAAGTAAGTGGTCATGGAGAAGGCTTAGGAAATAAATTCCACATAAGTACAAAATGTGTTTCAATGTGCAACATTCATCAAAATATTCAACACTATGTTCCCAAATAAATGCACAAGTGAAACTATGTGGCATGAATGTTTTAATATTTTTCATTAACATCCCAACATTTTTATTGAACATAACATATGCATCTTGAGTATGATTGTCAAAAGTGTAGTGCATATGTTCATGCCATGAAGTATTCATGCAAGTTTGTTCAAGAGCCATATCCATACTAAAGCACTCACTCAAGTAAGATGACACCTTTTGCATATTATCATATGTGTTCATGAAAGGTAAAATACCAAAAGAACCACAGTGAGTATGCATATCAAGAAGCATATCATCATTTGAATTAGATGTCAAACAAGTTTTCCTACATGTGATAGCTTCATCCAAAATTTTATCCTTTTTACTAACTAGTTCAAGAGCATAATACACATCTTTGTATGAAATAATTATTTTTGGTCCAAAATGTGTATTCATTCTATAAACACAAACCAAAGGCACATGCATATTCAATCCAACTTTGTTTTCAATCTTATCATGCAATCTAAAGGAATTGAGTAAGCATGCATCTCTAGTAAGTTTCATGGTACTCTTAAACTTAGTTGCCTTTTCTAAACATGCAATAGATTTCAAAGCATCATCAACATTGTTTATTTCTTTCAAACATGTAATGCTTTGAGGCATATAATTGTGCATAGAAGAAGGCATTTCATGCATAAAGAAAGTTAGTTTAGGAAACTCCCTTTCAACTGCTTGAATTGTACTCTTTGCAACACTAGAAGTATTTTCCATCAACCTATTCATGCTTTCACTAGAAGAGTTAGTATTCAAATGATCACAAGATAAACATACTTTCTCTTCTTGCACTCTTAATTCTTTTTCCTCTTTTTTAAGTTTTTCTTCTTTCTCTTTTTCTATTTGTTCTCTTTTCTCTTGTTCTACTAACCTCTTAAGTGTGGTTTGATCTTCTTTTATTTCCTTTGAGGTCATAGGCATGAGTGTGAATTTTATACCTTGGTGGCGGAACCTATAGGTAATGGCAAACCCATCATGTTTTGCCCTTCTCTCATATTGCCATGGTCTTCCTAAAAGGATGTGAAAGGCTTCTAAGGGTACAACATCAAAGGTCATTTTATCTTGGTAATCCCCAATTTTGAACCTTAAGCTCACTTGCCTATCCACCATAAATTCTTCCTCATCACTCACCCATTGAACTGTATAAGGTTCTGGATGTGGGGTAGTAGGTAAGTTTAGCTTGTTAACTAACCTAAGGCTAGCTAAGTTGCTACTACTTCCTCCATCTATGATCACTAAACAAACCTTATCTTCAATTTGGCACCTAGTATGGAATAGGTTCTCTCTTTGGCTCTCTTCTTCACCCAAAGGTGTTTCTAAGGCCTTCCTAAACAACATGGTTGCCCTTTCCCCTTGCCTCCTTCCTTCCATTCTCCTAAGTTGATTTTATGTTAAAACTTTTAAGGACCTTTCCACTCAACTAAGTGTTTACACTCAATGGAATGTTAACACTCGTGTATGTCACTCTTTTAAGGCTTTTTCTATAATGATACTCTCTTGCCTCTTCTACTCGGTTGGAGGTTGATTAGAAGTTGCAAAGACCAACGTGAGTCTAAGTCTTAACCCTTACCCAAATAGAAGCGCACTAACAAAGAAAAATACCTACTGGAAGAAGATTGGAAAATCCTAAGACAAAACAAAGAATTGATATGACAAACAAGAAAAGCTGGCACTCAAACAAGCTTATACAAGAGCAGACAGCAAACAAGACAAGACGGAAGAAATTGCAAAGAGAATGTTTTTGGTGATTTTTGAAAAAGAGTTGCCAAAATTGTCGTTTTTAAGAAAAACAGGAAATACAACTCAATTACGGTATACAGGGAAATGAAACAGAAAATTACAGTAAAACTGTCACTGTATTGTTGGGATACTTCTTTGTTTTTGTTTTTCTATTTTTTTGAATTTTTTTTTGAATTTTTGACTCTTTTTGGGTGTCTTTTGACTTTTTCTTCCTTGTTGTTGACTTTTGCACCCTTTTTTGCTTTTTACACCTCTTTTTCTATTTTTGGCACGTACATACTTTTTGTATTTTTCTTGCCTTTTCTTTCTTTTTTTGTCTTTTTCCCCAACAGAAAATTACAAAAATTTGTACACAATGAAAAGAAAATAAATTGTACCTACTGTAATATTTTTGGAATTTTCTGACAGTAAACTGGTCCAAGTGGCCCAGAAAAGCAAAAGTAATGAATAAACTGATTTCTAAAAACTGTAAAAACGTGATGACAACTTGATTTCAAAAATGGCCAAAAATATGCTTAGCACTTCCTTGTTGATTATACAAAACCGGTATGGTCACAGAAACGCGCTTGGTTCAATTTTAAGATTGGAATTAAAATTTGAAGGAAAATCAACAATTAGAATTTGTTGATCTTCTTCCAATACTATGAACCAAAAAAGATCCTATAGGTGAGCGTTTTGCACAATCAAACAGGGAAAGTCCAAGGTAGAGATAACAGTCAATCCAAATTTGCAATCAGAATGCCAATCAAACAGACATAACAAGAGTAGGAAATTGAACAACACAAGAGCTCAAAAATGCGCAAAAATGGCAAAAATAATAAGGAAAAATTGTGCAAAAATAAATGGCAAGAAATTAAAGGGGGAAACTGAAATTAAAAGGATGGGGAGGACAAAAATGTAAATGGCAGAAAGTAGAAGGGGATGGCAGAAAGTAAAAGGATGGGGAGAGCAGAAATGTAAAGGGGAAGCGGAAATTAAAAGGATGGGGAGGACTGAAAATAAATGACTGAAAGTAAAGGGGGAAGCAGAAATTAAAAGGATGGGGAGAGCAGAAATGTAAATGGCAGAATGTAAAGGGGAGAGCAGAAATTAAAAGGATGGGGAGAAGCGGAAATTAAATGGCGGAAATTAAATGGCGGAAAGTAAAGAGATGAATATGGGGGATGAACAATTAATGGTGAAGGGGAGAAATGTAGGTGAACGATCTTTGGAAAAATGAAGACAACAATGCCTCCTCTTACCACACTTCACCACAAACAAGCAGTTATATCAATCAATTTGCAAGAATCACTCAAGAACAAGTATGAGCAATTAAAGAGGCATTTAAACAAACACCTAGGGGGTGGGAATTGGCGGCCCAAAACAGCCCCCAAACTAGCAAGAAATCAACCAATTCAATCAAGACAGACAAGTGCTGATAGCAGCAGAAAGGCACCTCGGGCCCGGGAAACAGTCCAAGTCCAAATTACAATTGAAAAGAGGGATGGAATTACACTAAATGAGTGAAAATTCTGCACTAAATAGGTGCAGTATGCAGCGCCCAAACAGCCCCCAAATGGCTCCAAATTTGCTCAAATTCAACAAGCTCTGATGACAAATTGATAGCCGGATGGGTGTAGGATCTAGAATTGAGCAAAACCAACCGATTAGAATAAATTAAAGGCACCAAAATTGCGAATTATAGGTGCAGGGCAGCAGCTATAATTGCGCAAGAAAATGCAAGAAAATGAGAGAAAATGAAAAGAAAAAGTGGAGAGGAAGAAATGGGAAGGACGCCACTGAAGCAAGAGTCCACTTGCAGCAGATAAGTCCAATGCCAGACGCCACTAATTCAGGAGAATTAGATAAGTCTCAGTATGGTTTGAGCAACAACCACCTAGCCTCACTCAACTCACAAAGGGAGGAGAAAATTTGGCATAATGCCTTTACTTCAAAATTCAATGTGTAAATACAAGAGAGGAGACCCCTTTATATAGGAGAGGGGGAGTGAGGGGGCGGCCACTTACATGAGGGAAGGGGGAGAAAAATAAAAGATGAGTGAAATCCCATCCTAAGTGGGATTTGAACCCATGTCCCTAATGGCTTATGGCTAAGCTAAGCCTTAAGCCAATAAACCCAAAAATAGCGCCCCTTTTAACAAGGAAAAGAAAGATGAGGTAATTTTCTATCTTAGGTGGGATTAGATCCCATGACCTCCTAAACCTTGTAGCAAGGTATCCTACTAACCAATAAAACCCATACAATTAGCACCCAAGTGGAATGAAATAAAAAGGAAAATACAGAAATAAAAAGAAAATACAAGAGAGTCCTAATTAAGGGTGGTCCATAGGACAAGGGTCCTATCTAGGGTCAAGGTGTCCTTCTGTAGGGTAGTAACCTTTATTTTGTAGGGTAGTGTCCCTTTATTTGTAGGACACTAATTTCTCCAACTCTTCCTTGCTTGAAGTTGGTGCATATCCTCCAATGTAGGTCTTGCAGGTCCAAGCTCCTAGCAGAGTGTTATCAACTCTTGATTCTCAACTCTCTAGATGGATTGATGATCCAAGCTTCTCTCAAATGCCCTATTTATAGTGAAGGGGTGAGGCTTCCATCAAGAAGAGATAGTGGGTATTAAATGTTTTTCACCTTTCCAAAGATGAATGTGCATTTCTTCAAGAGTCAAAGAATTAATTCCAAGACCTTGGATAAATCCATTGTTTCTTTCCCATGCATGACTGTATTAATTAATTAAGGAAGGATTTCCAACAATCTCCCCCTTGTTGAGTTCAAAGGATTAAATATATGAAATTAAAAATATTTTTGAGTTTCACTCTCTTAAGTTTTAATGAACAACAAATATAAAATATAAAAGGCATTTATATGATACCATGCTCTCACAGAATGTTGCACTGTTTCAGATCATATTGTCTGTATAAAGGATCATCTGAAAGATCAACATCATCTGAAGAGTGTTTATCATCTGAAGACTTGAAATCATCTTAAGACTTAAAGATCGGCTGAAGCACTCTTTGCATCTGAAGGCTGAAGGCATCAAGTTTAAGGTTTGACCCATGAAGACGTTACTATGTAAGAAGAACAGTCATCCCAATGGTCTAACCCTTTTCAGCATAGGAATCAGAGCTGCTTTCTCTCCTCGTTCAAATGTTTAGCATTTTTAAGGAAAGTCTGCAAAGTTGCTGCACCTGCTCAAAAGCATTGTGTGCGCAGACCTGCTGCACCTAAGACTACTCAGAACGTGCTGGACAGAGTGTGTCTCAACGTCTCCTGAAGCATTTAATGCTATTTGACAACGGGCAACATTTTCTCGAAGATTATAAATATGCCCATGCAGATTGAAGCTAACAACAATAAGAGAAAAAGCTATCAAAGAAATCTCACTATGTGAAAACGCTGCAAGAATACTCTAATATTTTCTGTACATTTGCTCATTTGCTTATCCTGAGTAAATCTCGGTTACTTGTACACTTCAAATAAGTTCAATCTATCATCTGAAGTTAATTGATTGAACTTTATCTGTTTTTATCTTAAAACAGTTTGGGTTACAAGCCTGGAGAGGCTTATTGTCTAAAAGAATACTTGGGCTACACTTGGATAAGTGTCTGAGAGCCTGAAGAGGCTTGGTGGAAGAAACAATACTTGTTGTAGATCCTGAAGAGGCTTGACTGAAAAGAATACTTGGTGTAGAGCCTGAAGAGGCTTGACAGAAAAGAATACTTGTGGTAGAGCCTAAAGAGGCTTGACAGAAAAGAATACTTGTGGTAGAGCCTGAAGAGGCTTGACAGAAAATAATACTTGTGGTAGAGCCTGAAGAGGCTTGACAGAAAAGAATACTTGTTGTAGAGCCTGAAGAGGCTTGACAGAAAAGAATACTTGTGGTAGAGCTTGAAGAGGCTTGACAAAAAAGAATACTTGTGGTAGAGCCTGAAAAGGCTTGACAAAAAAGAATACTTGTGGTAGAGCTTGAAGAGGCTTGACAGAAAAGAATACTTGTTGTAGAGCCTGAAGAGGCTTGACAGAAAAGAATACTTGTTGTAGAGCCTGAAGAGGCTTGACAAAAAGAATACTTGTTGTAGAGCCTGAAGAGGCTTGATAGAAAAGAATACTTGTAATCTTGCAAGATTTGTGGAAATCCAGTGGTGGTTTGCCCTGGGACTGGACGTAGCTCACAAGTGGTAGTGAGTGAACCAGGATAAATTCTTTGCTAAGTTTCCTTTCCCTTAAACTCTTTCAATTAAGTTTCTGAACTAACAAAGGGGTTTAGAAAAGTTTTCAAGAGCTAAAATTTTAACATCAAACGAAACTATTTATCAAAACTGTCTTTGTGTCTAAACCAAGGTTTAGAAGGTAGTAACTAACGTCAGACGATCTTTATCATCTGAAGTTTTTACATAAACTTTTTAAAGTATTTTTAAAATTAAAAGGTTTCCATTGAAACACTATTCAACCCCCTTCTAGTGTTTCCCTGTTTTTCTTACAGTTGGTACCAGAGCTTATCCTCGGGGTTAGCACGTAATCAGTACGGAGGACAGAGATCCAATGGAAACTTCTACCAGCAACAGACAATATATCACTGAAGAAGCCTCTATCATGAGACCCCCAGCATTCAATGGAGTGGATTACCACTATTGGAGGGATCGTATGAAGTTGTTTATTGAAAGCAACAACATTGATGTCTGGCATGTAGTTACTGATGGAGACTACGTGCCCATGCATGCTGGAGTGCCCATACCTAAGGCTGAATGGACCTTGGAGCAGAAGGCTCGAGTTCAACTAAATGCCAAGGCCAAACTCTATCTGATATGTTCCTTGAACAAGTCAGAATATGAGAAGGTTCATGGATGTGTGTCTGCCAAGGAGATCTGGGTTACGCTTGCAGCAGCTCATGAAGGGACAGAGACTGTGAAGCAATCCAAGATCAGCATGCTTGTACATCAGTATGAGATGTTCAAAATGGAAGAATCTGAAATATAGACCAAATGTTTGGGAGGTTTCAGACGATAACCAATGGACTCAGGTCATTGGGAAGAACCTTTGAATCTGGAGATTGTTAGAACCAAAGGAAACACTAAAAGGGGGGGTTGAATAGTGTTTTAAACTTTTTGATAGTTTTTGGAAATCTTTTGGTTAAAACATGAATATGGGCACCGTTAAAAATAAGTCTTAAGATTATTTTAAACAGAGACTTCTCAACGTATCTTCTGAAGATTATTACAAAGATTATTTTCAGCGCAGTTTCTGAAATACTTCAGACTACTAGAGGTTGTCTGAAGTCTGTTCCTGATTTTTGAACTGATCTCTTTCAGACTTACTTCTGAGATTTTATTTCAGAAGTTCTTTAAGGAACATTCTTTGTAAAGCTTCAAATGATATAAGAGATATCTCATGTTTTGTTCATATAAAAAATTATTTTATTGAAATAGTTGTGTTAAGTTTATTATAGAAAATACTTTTCAAGTTCCAACTTAAATATGAAAACTGGAGATAAAGAGATTGAAGAAAAACTTGGGCATAGAGATTTCAGACAGGCTTTTAAAGAGGCTGTCTGAAGTTTTCAGACGGCTGGTAAAAACTAATTTTAAAAGATGTTTTGTGCCCCTTTTAAAATATTAGATTAATTATTCTGACCCTTTGATTGTATAAACATAATTGATAAGAGATAAGGGTAAGAAAACTTAGACAAGGAATTTATCCTGGTTCACCCACAAACCCGTGAGCTACATCCAGTCCTAGAAGCAAATCACCACTGGATTTTTTATATCTGAATCCACAAATACAAGTATTATTCACAGCCTCTTCAGGCCTACACAAGTATTACTTTGTTTTCAACTGCCTCTCCAGGCAACTCATTGCAGTATTCTTTTCTATCAAGCCTCTCCAGGCTCTACAACAAGTATTCTTTTCTATCAAGCCTCTCCAGGCTCTACCACAAGTATTCTTTTCTATCAAGCCTCTCCAGGCTCTACAACAAGTATTCTTTTCTATCAAGCCTTTCCAGGCTCTACAACGAGCATTCTTTTCTATCAAGCCTCTCCAGGCTCTACAACGAGTATTCTTTTCTATCAAGCCTCTCCAGGCTCTACAACGAGTATTCTTTTCTATCAAGCCTCTCCAGGCTCTACAACGAGTATTCTTTTCTATCAAGCCTCTCCAGGCTCTACAACGAGTATGCTTTTCTATCAAGCCTCTCCAGGCTCTACAACAAGTATTCTTTTCTATCAAGCCTCTCCAGGCTCTACAACGAGTATTCTTTTCTATCAAGCCTCTCCAGGCTCTACAACGAGTATTCTTTTCTATCAAGCCTCTCCAGGCTCTACAACGAGTATTCCTTTTTCCACCAAGCCTCTCCAAGCTCTCAGACACATAAAGTGTTTACAAATTAAACTAAGTTTAAGTTTCCACGAAACATAAACTTAATCCTTTCCTGTACTAGAGGTTAACTCAGTACTACTCAGAATACAATGGATAAATCTAAGTACAAGGATAAGACCGTGATACAGGCATATATGTTTAAGTACAATCCCTGTCTCTGATATGAGGCATAACATCCTCTGAGAATTGGCTAGGTAGTTACTGACTTTAAGCTCCAGCCTTGTTCTCTAGCCATTGGTTTCCATGGGTTACATTCTCACCCGTATCATTGGAAAAACCAAGGCATACTTGCAGCTTCAAACCATTCTTGGTTCATAAGAGATTAAGCATAGCCTGGTAGGTTGTTCAACTGAACAACTGCTATTTTGACTAGCATAGTTGATTCAAGTAAGTATGGTCAACACCGATAGGATTTTTCTGATGCATCTTGATCAACTGATTGAACCAAGTGAATGAGTTCAACATCTTCAAATTCTTCCTTGAGGCTATTTATATGTTCTGTTGGAATATAGCCGTTTGAAGATGATTCATGATACCGTTGAGATGTTGATGATGTGGCTCATATAGCCGTTATGTAATAGTGTCTCAAACGGTTGCTTCTTCTTTAGCAGTTGTGTGTTCAGACAGTCTTGTTCTGACACTTCTGTAGATGAGCTCTTTTAGAGATATTTTCTTGATATTATTTTGCATGTTCTCTCTCTTGATATCCTTTTACTTTTCTTTAGCTGACTTCTGATTTTCTCTGCTTTTCTTAGGAGTGTATATGAGGAGGTATCCGTTGGATTTGTCCTCTTGCTTATTTTGTATATGCTCCTTTTCTGTTTGCTTCCTGACACCATTTCTCCTTTCTTCTTTGAGTGAGGTGTCTTTTTCAATGGCTGTTTCTTGCAGATGATAAAATATGTTTGAATTAAAATATGTTATTCAAACATTTCTCTTTGTTGCTTCTGCTTAGTCTCCTGAGCTTTTCTTGTGCTTTCTTTTGGATTGGTGATGATGATATTTCCGTTGTGATACCACCCTTTAGAGAAAGCATTGAATGCTATTCAATCCATCGTGAGACACGCTTCTGGGTGTCTTCACAATTCTGACAGAGTACAACGTTGGTGCTGCGATAAAGCTGCCATCGTTGTTGCTGCAATTTCTGCGTTGCAGAGATTTCCTCAGTGGTATATGAAATTCAAAATCACCAGGAAAGGTCTCTGTGTTCCTTGCCATAAACGTGTTTGAAAAGGTACGTGCAGCAGAGGTTCAGAAAAGTCTTCACAAACTTCAGCAGAGGGTGCCACGTCATAAGTGAGACTTCAGACAGCACTGATACTTCAGACAGGTTGAACTACTTCAGACAGCTTCAACTCTTCAGACGAGTTCTGCTTCTTCAGACATCTTCGTTGCTTCAGACAGCTTCTTTGCTTCGGAAAGCTTCCTTGCTTCAGACAACTTCTTTTCTTCAGACTGCTTTATGTTGTCTTCATATGGTCTTCACGTCTTCAGACAGTTTGCGCACTTCAGACGAGTTGCATTCTTCAGACAGCTTCTTTATAATTGATCCTGCATTTGTTCTTCTGATCCTAATCTTCTGATTCTGATTACTATTTCATCCTGAAACACAATCAACAAACCAATACCTTTCTCAGTAGAATCTGTTTATATAATCTTATTTGTTAATCATTAAAACTAAAGGATATTAAGTCTTTGAGTCAAGTTTGAATGCTCAAACTGATTAATAGACTTCACAATCTCCCCCTTTTTAATGGTGACAAATAAGATATGTACAACTTACAAAATGTTTTAAGGAAAGATGGGTTAGTATATAAAAGGCTCCCCCTATCTATAATACTCCCCCTGAGAAGAACATTTATTCTTTTAGTTTGTTAAATGTTGTCAATTGTTATTATTATTCCAATCGTTAACAAGATTAGATTTTGTTAACTTATCCTTTGGAAACTAGATGTTAATCTCTCAGATACCAATTGTGCTAGTCTTTTTAGACACCAATTATTATTGTTTGTTATTTATTGAAAACTAATATTACCATATAATATTAACTTATCACAAATACTGATTGTTAGTCATCCCTTTTGAATCATTTTGTGAGTTTAATATTTCTCCCCCTTTTGTCATTAATTAAAAAGGTTCATGGTTTCATATAGTTGAGTTTCATTTTAATATTCCCCCTTTTGTCATTTTTGTTACTTTTATCAGTTATATTTTTGTCCCTATTTATAATTAACTTTCCTGTGTATCTTGTATTAGACAGGGTAAAGTCTTAAAGCTGATTTAAAAAGATAAACATAATATATAGCGACTGAAGAAAAATCAACCATGGTTACAACATCTAAAGAGAAATGACATCTAAGATTAGAAACAGATAGGCAAAGACATAAAGGCAGACAAGAGAAAAATATTGACAGAGGTTGATAAGCAAAGATATCAAAGGATCTTTTCTCCTTTTGACTTCTTTAAACTCCCAGACCGCCTGTAAGGTTGAACACAGTCCTCCTTATCTCCTTTAACTTGCGCCGAAGTTGAGCGTTCTCCATCCTTAGTCTTTGAACCTCAGAGATGTCATTAGTTTCCTCTGTGTTCCGATGATTGACCTTAAGAAGACCTGGGTTTCTGTGATTATACAGATGATCAATGACCACATTGTTTACCATAAGAATCTTCATGATCACAGTATTATGAGGTAGAATAGTAGAGTCTCCCAGTTTTCTTCCTGCCATATCGAATAAAATGATCCATGGAAGATTAATCTTCTTCTTTTGCAGAAGATTGATAACACAGAACCTTTCCATCTCAAGGTTGTGGTTATCCTCAATTCGTGGGATCACACAATATTTTAGAATGTTGAAGAGAACTTTGGGGATAACTTTCATTCCTCGCCTGTTGTAGATCAGATGGTTAGATTCTTCAGTACAATGATGTAGGTCATTCCAGCCTGTTGAGAACAGTTCCCCTTCTGCTTTTACTCCTAGAGCTCTTTCAAGAATATCTGTAGTCACAATCACCTTTTGATTCATTACTTGGGCTTTGAGGCAAGTCTCTTCTGCTGAGTTTTCCATAGATAATGTGTTCCAGAATTGGTACACACTTTCTTCATGCCATTGACTATCACTGGCTTCAAAGAAGGGCAACCATCCGGCGGCTTCGAAATAGGCAGTTACATTAGGACCATCTTTAGAGAGATAGGGAAAGTCTACAGTTTGGGTTTGAAAAAATGGACTGAGAGGAGGACATTTCTAGAAATGGAAAAGAGAAGACTTTTGATGGTTTCTTAGAGAGACTTTGAAGATCGAGATGAAGCGAGCAGATATTCTGAAGATAGAGATTTAGTGGGGGTATTTATATACTCAAAAGGCACTTAAGAGATATTAATGATGACACTGACAACGTCTCTTTGGGGAAGAGTGCGTTGATTGACAGACAAGTGAAATGACGTGACCTTTGCTTTCTCAAGATTTGTGACGGTACAGATGCATGAAACCCTCCCCGTTTTAAATGACTCATCTTATCAAAGAATTTAGTAATTAAGTGAGAAAAGAAAAAATTGTAAAGGGGAGAGATATTACTCACAACTTTTATTGTTTTGTAATTTGAAAAATGCATTTCCTTTTCTGAAAACTTTCTTCTTCTGAATTTTCTTGATGCTCTCTACGATTGGGTTGGATTTAAGTGACTATCCCTTCAACATTCTTGTCTCAAAGTTTCAGCAGGTCCATAGAAAGTGTTCTTATTAGAAGGTGTTAATCGACAATCTTCTTAAAGCCTGTTTCCTGAAATAAGAGCCACTAAAGATACCTTTTCAGTAGCATCTGATGTTTAATCATTATACCAATTGTCTTAAATTCCTGATTATAATTTAAGGATTGATTAATCATTAAAACAAATGGTTTAGGTTTATGGTTTTAATTTTATTATATTCCAGTAATCAACTATCTTATGTTAAGAATATGACTAACTATGCACAAATAGAAACACATATAAACAATTAGAGGGTAAAGAAATCAAGCAAAGTAAAAATATTTATATTATAAGAGTCATAAAAACAGAATTTTTAAAAGACATAGACACAATGATTCACAAGTTTCTCATTGAACATTAAGTAGGCTATCATCTCTACTCGTTTTACTATTAACCATTTCAGCCTTCAGCTTTTGAATCTCTTTCTTTGCTGCTTTTAGCCTCTCTGCAAACCTAATCACCTTATCATTTCTCATAGAGTGCACCAGATGTCATCCTTTTCCTTTTATGAAACTTCAGATGAGCATCTTCAGTTCCTTCTTCAGTGTGTGGGGCAAAGAGAGGAGGAATGACCACTTGATTTTCAGGAGCTTCTTCTCTTTCCATAAAAGTCCGGTCTAACTCAGCATATTCAACCGAAGTGAAGAAGTCAGGAGATGGCTGGTCATAGAGACTTTCCATAGGAAAGCTCTTGTACAGGAGAATTTTCATAATTAGGGTATTGTGGAGATAGAACTTCTCATTTCCCATCTCATCTCTGAACATCATCTGATACATCAGTATCCAAGGGAGATTGACTTTCTTCTTTGACAGCAGGAGTCCCAAAACAAACCTCTCCATCATGGTTATTATTAAGTTGTTTCTTCCTTTGGGAAGAATACAGCAGTTTAGCATAGTAAGAAGGGCTCTGGGTGTGCTAAGGAGTTGAGAAGGTCTGAAGGGACCAAGCCTTGCTTTTCCAAACAGATATTGATCAAGGACAGGAGTTCCACCATGCATAGATTCCCATTTTTGGAAATAGAGTTCTCCTCTGTTTGGAACACCTATGACTTCAGCAATAAGTTTGGTATTCACAAACAGTGACCTTCCCATTACTTTCGTTTCAATCCCAGTTCTGTTAGGTTCAGATATGACTTTGATGTTTTCCCAGAACTCCATTACACTTTTCTCATGCCATGGTGAGGAAATGTTGCTGAAGAAGGGAGTCCACCCTACGGAGTCAAAATACTCTGAGATTTTATAATCTGCCTCATCAAAGTCAGAGAGATTGACCAACTTAGAAGGTATGATTCTCTCATCAAACATAGGATGGTTTGGGTTATTTGATGATGCAGACATGTTGGCCATTGAGTACGATTGATCTAAGGAGATTAGGGTGCTTGAAGAGTTCTGGCTTTTAAGGATAAGTTGATTGAAGTGTAGTTCCTATGATGATCTTCCAATTCTTAAATAGGCAATCAAGCATTGATTCGTTTAATGAAGAATAATGGTTACATGCACCAAGCAATTATTGAGAGTTGTGCATCGTGCCAATTATGAGAAACCGGTTGATAATACATTGATCCTCGTTGCGCCATATCACATTTAATGATAATCATGATACACATACATGACTCTTCATTTACACATATATTCACGCATATAATGCAGATAATTTACACACAAAACAAGTAATACGTATATATATAGGACATTTATTATGCAATAATTTATTTTCACACAAGTACTCTTATGTAATAGTAATTTCGATAAAACAAAACATTCAGCAAATAAACAATTATATTTAAACTTAGATTTAGACAAAGATAGGAAAGGTGTTACCCGGTTGTGATCTAGAGATAGATACACTTTCCTTTTCCAGCTATATCCTTCTGAGAAATGCCTTGTATGAATAATGAGTTTTAAGAAAGTGATTTTATTTTATCATTATCATTCTTGAGAGTTGCTTCAGCTTGGTGAGATTTCCATCTTCTGAGGATCTACTCCTTCTGCATTTGTTAGATGCTCAACCCGAAGGTGAGCTCTGATACCAATTGTTAGAACCACAGGAAACACTAAAAGGGGGGGTTGAATAGTGTTTTAAACTTTTTGATAGTTTTTGGAAATCTTTTGGTTAAAACATGAATATGGGCACCATTAAAAATAAGTCTTAAGATTGTTTTTAAACAGAGACTTCTCAACGTATCTTCTGAAGATTATTACAAAGATTATTTTCAGCGCAGTTTCTGAAATACTTCAGACTACTAGAGGTTGTCTGAAGTCTGTTCCTGATTTTTGAACTGATCTCTTTCAGACTTACTTCTGAGATTTTATTTCAGAAGTTCTTTAAGGAACCTTCTTTGTAAAGCTTCAAATGATATAAGAGATATCTCATGTTTTGTTCATATAAAAAATTATTTTATTGAAATAGTTGTGTTAAGTTTATTATAGAAAATACTTTTCAAGTTCCAACTTAAATATGAAAACTGGAGATAAAGAGATTGAAGAAAAACTTGGGCATAGAGATTTCAGACAGGCTTTTAAAGAGGTTGTCTGAAGTTTTCAGACGGCTGGTAAAAACTAATTTTAAAAGATGTTTTGTGCCCCTTTTAAAATATCAGATTAATTATTCTGACCCTTTGATTGTATAAACATAATTGATAAGAGATAAGGGTAAGAAAACTTAGACAAGGAATTTATCCTGGTTCACCCACAAACCCGTGAGCTACATCCAGTCCCAGAAGCAAATCACCACTGGATTTTTTATATCTGAATCCACAAATACAAGTATTATTCACAGCCTCTTCAGGCCTACACAAGTATTACTTTGTTTTCAACTGCCTCTCCAGGCAACTCATTGCAGTATTCTTTTCTATCAAGCCTCTCCAGGCTCTACAACAAGTATTCTTTTCTATCAAGCCTCTCCAGGCTCTACCACAAGTATTCTTTTCTATCAAGCCTCTCCAGGCTCTACAACGAGTATTCTTTTCTATCAAGCCTCTCCAGGCTCTACAACAAGTATTCTTTTCTATCAAGCCTCTCCAGGCTCTACAACGAGTATTCTTTTCTATCAAGCCTCTCCAGGCTCTACAACGAGTATTCTTTTCTATCAAGCCTCTCCAGTCTCTACAACGAGTATTCTTTTCTATCAAGCCTCTCCAGGATCTACAACGAGTATTCTTTTCTATCAAGCCTCTCCAGGCTCTACAACGAGTATTCTTTTCTATCAAGCCTCTCCAGGCTCTACAACGAGTATTCTTTTCTATCAAGCCTCTCTAGGCTCTACAACGAGTATTCTTTTCTATCAAGCCTCTCCAGGCTCTACAACGAGTATTCTTTTTTCCACCAAGCCTCTCCAGGCTATCAGACACAAAGTGTTTACAAATTAAACTAAGTTTAAGTTTCCACGAAACATAAACTTAATCCTTTCCTGTACCAGAGGATAACTGAGTACTACTCAGAATACAATGGATAAATCTAAGTACAAGGATAAGACAGTGATACAAGCATATATGTTTAAGTACAATCCCTGTCTCTGATATGAGGCATAACATCCTCTGAGAATTGGCTAGGTAGTTACTGACTTTAAGCTCCAGCCTTGTTCTCTAGCCATTGGTTTCCATGGGTTACATTCTCACCCGTATCATTGGAAAAACCAAGGCATACTTGCAGCTTCAAACCATTCTTGGTTCATATGAGATTAAGCACAGCCTGGTAGGTTGTTCAACTGAACAACTGCTATTTTGACTAGCATAGTTGATTCAAGTAAGTATGGTCAACACCGATAGGATTTTTCTGATGCATCTTGATCAACTGATTGAACCAAGTGAATGAGTTCAACATCTTCAAATTCTTCCTTGAGGCTATTTTTATGTTCTGTTGGAATATAGCCGTTTGAAGATGATTCATGATACTGTTGAGATGTTGATGATGTGGCTCATATAGCCGTTATGTAATAGTGTCTCAAACGGTTGCTTCTTCTTTAGCAGTTGTGTGTTCAGACAGTCTTGTTCTGACACTTCTGTAGATGAGCTCTTTTAGAGAGATTTTCTTGATATTATTTTGCATGTTCTCTCTCTTGATATCCTTTTACTTTTCTTTAGCTGACTTCTGATTTTCTCTGCTTTTCTTAGGAGTGTATATGAGGAGGTATCCGTTGGATTTGTCCTCTTGCTTATTTTGTATATGCTCCTTTTCTGTTTGCTTCCTGACACTATTTCTCCTTTCTTCTTTGAGTGAGGTGTCTTTTTCAATGGCTGTTTCTTGCAGATGATAAAATATGTTTGAATTAAAATATGTTATTCAAACATTTCTCTTTGTTTCTTCTGCTAAGTCTCCTGAGCTTTTCTTGTGCTTTCTTTTGGATTGGTGATGATGATATTTCTATTGTGATACCACCCTTTAGAGAAAGCATTGAATGCTATTCAATCCATCGTGAGACACGCTTCTGGGTGTCTTCACAATTCTGACAGAGTACAACGTTGGTGCTGCTATAAAGCTGCCATCGTTGTTGCTGCAATTTCTGCGTTGCAGAGATTTCCTCAGTGGTGTATGAAATTCAAAATCACCAGGAAAGGTCTCTGTGTTCCTTGCCATAAACGTGTTTGAAATGGTACGTGCAGCAGAGGTTCAGAAAAGTCTTCACAAACTTCAGCAGAGGGTGCCACGTCATAAGTGAGACTTCAGACAGCACTGATACTTCAGACGGGTTGAACTACTTCAGACAGCTTCAACTCTTCAGACGAGTTCTGCTTCTTCAGACATCTTCGTTGCTTCAGACAGCTTCTTTGCTTCGGAAAGCTTCCTTGCTTCAGACAACTTCTTTTCTTCAGACTGCTTTATGTTGTCTTCATATGGTCTTCACGTCTTCAGACAGTTTGCGCACTTCAGACAAGTTGCATTCTTCAGACAGCTTCTTTATAATTGATCCTGCATTTGTTCTTCTGATCCTAATCTTCTGATTCTGATTACTATTTCATCCTGAAACACAATCAACAAACCAATACCTTTCTCAGTAGAATCTGTTTATATAATCTTATTTGTTAATCATTAAAACTAAAGGATATTAAGTCTTTGAGTCAAGTTTGAATGCTCAAACTTATTAATAGACTTCACAGAGATAACATTCGAAAGATTCTAAGGAGTTTACCAAAGTCCTGGAGACCCAAGGTTACTGCCATTCAAGAAGCCAAGGATTTAAACTCTCTTAGAATGGAGGAACTACTGGGCTCTCTCAAAGTCCATGAGCTTGAACTTGGGGAGGATGACATCAAGAAGAAATCACTGGCATTGAACTACAAAGTTAGACAGTCTAGGCATGATAGCATGAAAAGCCATGCAAGTAGAGGACACTTCAGAGGATGATACTGAGTCTGAAGACTGTTCAGAAGATGATCTTGCTCTTCTCAGCAAGAAGATTAAGAAAATGCTACAAAGAAAAGGAAGATACAGAAGATCTCAACCTTCCAATGTCAAACAAGGTAAATCAGGTAAAGAATCTATTATCACTGACAAAATTACCTGCTTTGAGTGCAAACAGCCAGGTCATATGAAGACGGAGTGTCCCAAGTTAAGGAAGCCAACCTTTCAGAAGAAGAAGTTTTTCAAGAAAAAGAAAGGATTGATGGCTACATGGGAAGACTTGGATGATTCCACTTCAGAGGAAGAGGAGGAAACTTCAGAAGAAGCTAACCTCTATCTGATGGCAAGTCTACCATCTTCAGATAGTTCAGACTCTGAGGTAATTCCTCAAACCTTACAAGATCAGTATGATGACCTTGTTGAAAGTAGCAGAGAGTTATTCAATGAGTTTAAGGAACTTTCAAGAGCTTTTACAGAAGCTGCTTTAGAAAATGAAAAATTACAAAAAGAAAACCTTGTTCTCAAAGAAAAGCTACTTCAGCAAGATCCAAGTAGTTCTGATAATCTTGTCAAGGAGAACAAAAAGCTCAAAAACAAGGTTAGAGAATTAACTTTGGATCTAGCCATGTTTGTCAAAGGAAATAATAATCTGAATAAATTATTGGGCTCTCAGAGGCATCCTCTTGACAAGAGTGGCTTAAGTTATTCAAATACATCTTCATCTGAATCCTTTATATTTAATATGCCCGATAAAGGATCTAAGAAAGGTAATGGGTGTTCTAACTGTGGGAAGCCTAGACATGTTGAGTCTCAGTGCAGACACAGAAGGAAAATAAGACCCAAAGCTAACAAAAAAGGACCCAAGAAGGTATGGGTACCTAAGAATTTGATTGTTCCTGTTGCAGATGTGTTTAACAGGACAAAAGAAACACCACAAATGGTACCTGGACAGTGGGTGCTCACGACACATGACGGGAGAAAGGTGTTTGTTCCAAAGCCTTAGACCCAAGGCAGGAGGAGTGGTCACCTTTGGTGGAAATCAGCAAGGGAAGATCACTGGTATTGGGACCGTAGGTATGAATCCTCTATCCCTCATTAAAAATGTGCTTCTGGTTGAGGGACTACAACACAATCTTCTAAGCATAAGCCAATTATGTGACAATGGATATGTTGTGTCTTTCACTAAAGAAGGATGTATAGTCAAGGATACTTCAGATCATATCCTCTTCTCTGCTAAGAGACACAATAATGTGTACAAAGTTGATCTAGAGGAACTTGCAAATCAGAATGTGAAGTGTTTTGTTTCCATCGAAGATGAAAAATAGATTTGGCATCAGAAACTTGGGCATGCTAGCCTGAGATTGATCTCAAAGCTAACTAAACACAACTTAGTTAAAGGTTTGCCCAAGCTCTCATTCAAATATGATATTTTATGTGAAAATTGTCTGAAGGGCAAACAAACAAGACACTCTTTTAAGAGTAAAAATGTTGTTTCAACCAGTAGACCTTTAGAACGACTTCACATGGATTTGTTTGGACCAACTAGAACAGAAAGTCTTAGCAAAAAGAAATATGGATTTGTCATTGTTGATGACTATACAAGATTCACATGGGTTATATTTCTAAGAAGCAAAGAGGAAACCTTTGAGAATTTCACAAAATTCTGTAAGAAGGTGCATAATGAAAAAGGAATCTGCATATCTGCTATCAGAAGTGATCATGGTGGAGAGTTTGAAAGCTCAAGCTTCAGACTGTTCTGTGATGAGAATGGGATCTCACACAATTTCTCTGTGGCTAGAACACCTCAGCAAAATGGGGTTGTTGATAGAAAGAACAGAAGCTTATAAGAGATGGGAAAAACCATGCTCATTTCAAGCAATCTACCTAGATCCTTTTGGGCAGAAGCTGTTCACACAACATGTTACATTCAGAACAGAATTTTGGTAAGACCAATTCTCAAAAGAACCCCATATGAATTGTGGAAAGGAAGAAAACCCAACATTTCCTACTTCCATATCTTTGGATGTGAGTGTTTTATACTCAACACAAAAGATGATTTAGGAAAATTTGATGCTAAGTCTGACAAAGGTTTCTTTATTGGATATTTTGAATCTTCTAAGGCTTACAGAGTGTACAACTCAAGAACCTTAACAGTAAAAGAATCTATCCATGTAAGATTTAACGATTTTAAAGAGACTGATAGGGAACTATCAGATCTTTAAGAGGATTTTGCAGGAATGGAGCTGAATCCCGAACTGAAGTCTTAAGAACCTTCTGAGCAAAAATATGAACCTGCATATGAAGCTGAACCCTCTCAGACCAACATTGTTGAGTCTCAGACAGAGTGTGCACCCTCTCACAATCGCGATTGGAGATACCGAACTCATCATCCAAGAGAGCAAATTATAGGTGATACCTCAAAAGGAGTAAAAACAAGATCAAGATTCATAAGCTTGAATAATCTTGCACTTCTCTCTAAGATTGAACCTAAAAACATTGAAGAGGCTCTGCATGATGAAGGATGGATCCTAGTCATGCAAGAAGAACTGAATCAATTTGCTAGGAATGATGTCTGGACACTTGTACCTAAACCCCATGGGAAAACTATAATAGGAACCAAATGGGTGTTCAGAAACAAGTTATCACAAGAAGGAAAAGTAGTCAGAAACAAAGCAAGACTTGTTGCTCAAGGATATAATCAGCACGAAGTAAGGATTGCAGGTTAGTGGGATTTTGTGATGCTGATTTTGCTGGAGATAGAATTGAAAGGAAATCAACTAGTGGAGGTTGTCATTTCATTGGTAACAACATGATCAGCTGGTCCAGCAAAAGGCAAAGCACCATTGCACTTTCCACAGCAAAAGCTGAATATATTGCTGCAGCCAGTTGTTGTTCACAACTGCTATGGGTAAAATATCAGTTAGAAGATTTTAACATTAATGTATCTTCTATACCTGTAATGTGTGATAACACAAGAGCAATAAATTTATCCAAGAATCCCATTCAACATTCTAGGGCAAAGCATATAGAAATCAAGCATCATTTTATTAGAGACTATGTTCAGAAAGGAGTTTTTGATATAAAGTTCATTGATACTGAGCATCAATGGGCAGATATATTCACAAAAGCCCTGACTGAAGATAGATTTAAGTTCATAAGAAATAATCTGAATATCTTGGCTGTATCTGAAAAATAATTGTTGCATCTGAATATGCATCTGAAGTTGTTGCATCTGAACATGCATGATTGTCTGAATAACATGTATGTGTAAAGCAACTCAGTCTGATGTCGTGGCAAGCTGAAAGGTTTGGTCTTCTTCTCTGAGTAACTACTCTAAGCATGTTTGCACGATCTTCGAAACTTCAACCGTCATCATTACTAAAGTGTGACGACTATTTAAGAGACGTGTTTGCTACTGTTACTGGCTACTGCTCTCTCTCTCTCTCCAAGTGCAAACTGCTACTTTTCTTGTGCCCTAAGTTCCTTGAAGCCTCTCTGTATTCTTCGTCTCCTTGATAGTTCATAAAAATGACTTCCAAGAAATTGGCTGGTGGTCAGATTGTTCCTTCAAGGACTGTAGACTTGGAGATGCTCCGAGCTGGTGGCATTGATCTCACTGACAACTTCGAAGCATGTGGCTGGATTAATTTCTTTTCTGCCATTGACTGTGCATGGCATGAACAGAGTGTGGTGGACTTCTGGAAAAATGCTCGAGATATTTCTTCTCAGGATGGAAGGTATCCAGGTTTTGAAACTAAGGTGATGGGTATAAAAATCTTTGTGGATGCTGACACCATTGCTGCTGTAACTGGTGTTTCCAATACTGGAGATACGTTCATTTCAGAATGGGAAGTAAAGAATGGTGGAGTTAAGCGATTTACCCAGAAGTTGTACGGGATTGAAGACCCAGGTGATATAAGAAGTTCTTACATGCATCCTAAGGCAAGGATTCTTCATGCCATCTTGGGATGTTGTATTTTGCCCAAACGTTGAAGTAAGAATCATGTCTCTGAGCTGGAAAGATTTTGCATAATCCATCTCTTGGACAAAAAGCCTCTCAATCTACCCAAGATCATTCTCTACAACATGCTAAAAAGGTTAAATGATTCTTCCTCAAGCTATACTCATACCACTCTTATCACAAAGATTCTCCTGAAGTTCAATGTTCCCATTGAAAGAGTGTATGACCACAAAGGTCCTGCTCTCTTCTCCTTGACTAACTTCAAGAGGATGGGGATTGATGTGAAGAAGCCCTCACCAGAAAAGACTTTGCTAGAAGAAGCCGTTCAAACCAAGGCTCGCAGAACTGGGAAAAGTCCTTTGGAGATTTTGGAAGAAGAGTTGCAAGGTGACACTCACAAAGACCAGTTTGTGTCTGCTTAGACTCCTACTGAAGTTCTGAAGCAGAAAAGAACAAAGCTGCTTCAGAAGAAAGAATCACCAGAAGGAGAAGTTCAGTTCAGACAATCTGAACCTGTTCAGAGTATATCTGCACATACTTCTGAGATTGTGGGTCAGGTTACTGAGAACCTAGCTTTTGCTACTCAACCTACTCTCAACTCGGGAGGACAGGTAGAGGACAACAATAGTCTAGAGTCTGAACCAATCTCAGTTGCATTAGATGATTCAACTGAGCCTGTCAAAGCCATCCCTCTGGCTACGAGTCTGCCTGAAGCTGACATCAGACAAGTGGTTGCAGAGATTGAAGAATAAGTAAGAAAGTAGAAGGAAGAGCAAGAAAAACAAGACTATGCTCTTGCTGTTGCAGCTCAACAAGCCGTTCTTGAAGATGAAAGGCTCGAGCAAGCCAACAGGCTCAAAAGAAGAAGAGCCAGTGCTAAAACTAGAAGAAATCAAAGGAGAAGACTGTTGTCTCCTGCTGCTGATGCTCCTCAGAGGTTGACTAGAAGTAAAAGTATCCACCAAGAAAATGCTGTTGAGTTTCAGAAGGTTGCTGAAGCTCAAAGAAAGAAGAAGTTGGAGGAACTGAGGAAGAAGAAGCCAGCTACTAAAGGCTCTACGGCTCGTATTAAGAGACCTAGGGTTCTTTTTGGAAATGTCTCATCCTCAGAAGATGAAGCCCCTCCTCCATCTAAAGCTATCAGCACACCAAGTGAAGTACCCCCACCTTCACCATCTTCTTCTTCTCTGTCAGGCCACTCTGAACTTGATTCAAATGTAGAACCAGACTGCATCTGGTTTGGTGGAAATCTTCCTGTTAGCATTCTGCTGAAAGAAAAAGGAAGGAACCTGTCAAGGCAACCTACCTATGATCTAGCTTTACCTATTTGCAGCAATGAACACTTGAAGTGGGCTGCTGAAGTGCCGCACAGATACTACAATATACTCACTTTTGTATGAACAAGAGTACCAAAGTTCCCAAACTTATATGAATAATTTCTATTCTTCAAGGAAGCTGCACCACTGCTGTCTCACCCACCATCGAGGTTTTTGCTGGAAACTTCCTCAGAAGCAAGAAAAAGGAGGATGCTCAGCTCAGGGGGAGGTGGTCTCTCAGACGCTCTTGAGAAGATCAAACATGGAGTCATCACTCCTTGCCAAAAGTGGAAAGCTTTGGATCCTTTCTCACAGGATCAACACAATCTATCTCCCGATGAGTAGATCGCTGTCAGAATGCAGTGTCTTGAAGCTGAACTAATTGTTGAAAGTTGTTCCAGATCCTTTGGCTGTAGAGATTTCAAACCCCCTCTACCTATTCATACAAAGCTGACAACTACTATTCTGGTGCAACCAGACAGGATCGTACCTCGTTATCCTTATGCTGACTCATTTTCTATCAAAGACAAAGGACCTAAGATAGTTTCACAAGGTGCTGGACCTCCAAGCGTGTTATCTGAAGAAGGCTGGAACAATCTTGCAGAGTATATCTTCATCAACCAAGGCATGGATCATTCCCTTTATAATGCCATGTGGGACTTTCACTAGAAACTTGTTAAGAAGGCAAGGAGTTCATCAGGAACAAGTTGGGATGACGCTGACTCTCAAGTGGTTGCAGGATCAACTATATTAGAGTCTGTTACCTTCTTTAGGGGACGCTTTCCATTGTCTGATAGGAATCCCCATTCAGAGTGGATGGTGGCATCTCCTTTTGTTCGCCCTGAATTTTATATCCGAGTGAACAATCCTTTGCAGTATCATCTACCTACTGACTTTCAATACTTGATATTCACTTGCAAGCATATCTCTCTCGTTTTCTATGAAGAGAATCTTGAAACCGAAGTCAGTGCTTTAGTTGAGGAGAATGAGGAACTTCGTCTGAAGAATCACCACCTTATGCAGAGAACAAATCAGATTTTAGAGACTCAAGCTCAGATTCAAGCTAGTCAAAACCATCTCCGAGAAGCTGTGGTAGCTGAACTTGAACGACAGAGACTGGCTATGCAAGAATTGCTTGAGAGAGCTCTGGGAAGCTTAAGACCGCGTTCATGATAATGTCTAGAATGATTCAGACTGAGTTTTAATGTTTATGTCATTACGTATTTCCGCTTTTAATTCATACAGATTCTATGTGCTCTCTTTATCAATCTTAACTGCTATATCAACTGTTATCTGTCTGTTGCCTACCCTTTTTTATTGATGCCAAAATGGGGAGCAGTAATATGATATGATTTATGATTGGTAGTTAATATGATATGATTGGTAGTTATGCAGTATTTACTATGGTGTATTTACTATTGTGCTACTAAAAAAATCTGAAAGTAATGTAGCAAGAACTTCAGAAAATGTCTCAGAACTAGAAAGGAGGAGAATACTTCAGAAGGATAATATTTCAGAAGAAATATGATCATCTCAGATGAAATATCTGTTTAAGGGGGAGAATTTTCTCAACTAAAACCTTTTTCAGATTTTATCATATTTTATATTTGTCATCATCAAAAAGGAGGAGATTGTTGAGTCTAAAAGGATTAAATATATGAAATTAAAAATATTTTGAGTCTCACTTTCTTAAGTTTTAATGAACAACAAATATAAAATATAAAAGGCATTTATATGATACTATGCTCTCACAGGATGTTGCACTGTTTCAGATCATATTGTCTGTATAAAGGATCATCTGAAAGATCAACATCATCTGAAGAGTGTTTATCATCTGAAGACTTGATATCATCTGAAGACTTGAAGATCGTCTGAAGCACTATTTGCATCTGAAGGCTGAAGGCATCAAGTTGAAGGTTTGACCCGTGAAGATGTTACTATGTAAGAAGAACGGTCATCCCAATGGTCTAACCCTTTTCAGCATAAGAATCAGAGTTGCTTTCTCTCCTCGTTCAAATTTTTAGCATTTTTAAGGAAAGTCTGCAAAGCTGCTACACCTGCTCAAAAGCATTGTGTGCGCAGACCTGCTGCACCTAAGACTACTCAGAACGTACTGGACAGAGTGTGTCTCAACGTCTCCTGAAGCATTTAATGCTATTTGACAACGGGCAACATTTTCTTGAAGATTATAAATATGCCCATGCAGATTGAAGCTAACAACAACAAGAGAAAAAGCTATCAAAGAAATCTCACTCTGCGAAAACGCTGCAAGAATACTCTGATATTTTCTGTACATTTGCTCATTTGCTTATCCTGAATAAATCTCAGTTACTTGTACACTTCAGATAAGTTCAATCTATCATCTGAAGTTAATTGATTGAACTTTATCTGTTTTTTTCTTAAAACAGTTTGGGTTACAAGCATGGAGAGGCTTATTGTCTGAAAGAATACTTGGGCTACATTTGGATAAGTGTCTGAGAGCCTGAAGAGGCTTGGTGGAAGAAACAATACTTGTTGTAGAGCCTAAAGAGGCTTGACAGAAAAGAATACTTGGTGTAGAGCCTGAAGAGGCTTGACAGAAAAAAATACTTGTGTAGAGCCTGAAGAGGCTTGACAGAACAGAAAAGAATACTTGTGGTAGAGCCTGAAGAGGCTTGACAGAAAAGAATACTTGTTGTAGAGCCTGAAGAGGCTTGATAGAAAAGAATACTTGTAATCTTGCAAGATTTGTGGAAATCCAGTGGTGGTTTGCCCTGGGACTGGATGTAGCTCACAAGTGGTAGTGAGTGAACCAGGATAAATTCTTGGCTAAGTTTCCTTTCCCTTAAACTCTTTCAATTAAGTTTCTGAACTAACAAAGGGGTTTAGAAAAGTTTTCAAGAGCTAAAATCTTAACATCAAACGAAACTATTTATCAAAACTGTCTTGTGTCTGAAACAAGGTTCAGAAGGTAGTAACTAACGTCAGACGATCTTTGTCATCTGATGTTTTTATAGAAACTTTTTAAATATTTTTAGAACTAAAAGGTTTCCATTGAAACACTATTCAACCCCCGTTCTAGTGTTTCCCTGTGTTTCTTACACCCCTTCCCGACATAATTGAGGGGTATTATCAGTCCTACTCCCTTGCAACAATCTGAGAGCTGCTTGACTGGAATTGTCTCAGTCATCATATCAGACCAGTTATCATCTGTGTGAACTTTCTCTAGCTGAAACAAGCCATCATCCAAAGCTTCTCTTATCCAATGACAGTGAACATCGATATGCTTCGAACGGGAATGAAAAGTTTGATTCTTAGCCAAATGAATTGCACTTTGATTGTCACAATGCACCACATATTTTTGTTGCTTGTGACCCAACTCACACATAAAAATTTTCATCCATAGAGTCTCTTTGCAAGCTTCAGTTGCTGTGATGTACTCTGCTTCAGTGGTTGACAAGGCAACACACTTCTGTAGTTATGATTGTCATGAAACAGCTCCCCCTACAAAAGTAGTTATATATCCTGATGTAGATTTTCTAGAATCCACATCTCCAGCCATGTCAGAGTCTGTGTACCCTTCTACTATAGGCTTACCATTACCAAAGCATAAGCACCTTTTGGTAGTTCCTCTTAGATCCGCATTCCAGTGTTCCTTACCAGGATTTGACAAGAACCGACTCACAACTTCAACTGTAACATCCCGATAATTAAAGACTAATTAGACCTTACAAGAGAAGAGGATATTGATTTTTAAGAATGATATTAAGTAAAGGGTAAAGATGAGATAAGAAGAAAGACTTAGAGTAAAAACCAAGTTTTAGTGCTTTAGCATTCTTGCTCAAGAGAGAATATCTCGCTTGAGCGAATTATGCAGCAAAGGTATGAAATTGAGTTTCTGCATATCTCGCTTAAGCGAGAGCAGCTCGCTTAAGCGAGATACAGGGGAGTTTTGGGAGGCTCTTTGGACATTTTTTGCTTAAGCGAGAAGGGCTCGCTTAAGCGAGAATCTTCTAGAGAGGGGGTCTTTTCTGGATCATTTTCGCTTGAGCGAGACAGTTTCGCTTAAGCGAGAATGTGAAGAAAATACATGCAACTGACATGCTCGCCCAAGCGAGAATATCTCTCTTGCGCGAGAATCCACTTTCAGAACTAAAAGACTTAGTTGGGCGCCAGATTAAAACACTTCTATTCTTCTCCCTTTTCTTTTAGAGATAGAGACTGAGGAATTCTATAGAGAAGGAGCGTTCTTTGAAGCTTGGAGAAGGAATCTAAGCCAAGAATTCTTCGTTCAACATTCTCCTATCTCTTCCCGTCCCTTTCATTGTCAATCTTGAGGTGAGTACAACTCACCCACTTTCACTTTCTATGGTCACATGTTTTGAGTATGATCCCAATTCTCCAATTCCTCTTCTCCATGCTTATAAATGTTGATTGTTAAGAATTATATGCATTTGGTGAATTAGGACGATTTGATTTATACATTGAGTATGTAAAACCCTTGGTGTGAAACTTAGGGAATTAGGAATTTTGTTCATATGATTCTTGTTATTTGATAATTCATTGAAATTATGAGCATTGAGTTATTTTAAGCCGGTTTCGACCGTGAGTTAATATAAGCCGGCTTCGGCCGTGAATTAAAACAAGTTATTGTATGAAAACTTGACTTCGGTCCAGTAATGGGTGGGATTCATCCCCGGGAAAGACGTTTCCCGTAGTCTGAGCTCAGTTCTAACTCTAGTTTAAGTGATAAGATCATGCCTACTGGGCACAACAGTGAGTTGCATCATAAGTTGCATTTACTTGAATTATGATATGATGTATATGTTCATGCCATAACTGTTGCATATCTTTTAATTGTGATTCCCACACTGCATCTGCATAGTTGTATTCATTGAGACAATCGTCTCACCGCATGTTTTGTGGACACAATCTAGGTGTGCAGGTACCGCCACACTCGGATCCTTAAGCTAGGAGTAGGGGTCCTATTTTGAAATGAAGAATTAGTTATTTAGTTTTGTTTTTATTAGTCATGTATAATTGTATATAAGTTTACCCTTGTCTCAAGATGATGAGATTGTAGCCTTTGGGGCATGTTATGTATATATATGTATAATTTTCCTTTCACAAATTGTTTAAGTTATCATTGGTTACTTAATAAGTTGTGAATGTTGTCGATATTTAAAATGGCGCGAATTAATTTCATGAATTTGGGATTTAGTTTCCAATGGACTAAATCTTGAATTAGAAATTAGGACGTTACATTTTGGTATCAGAGCAGTTCAATCCAATTGGACTATGGAATTAAAGTATTCCTATAGTTTGTTGTTATTCTTTATGCATTGTTATGTGAATTGAGAGACTGATCACCTCGATGTTTGCTTACTGATTTGTAGAGGATTATGGAAGGTGGCAGGTGAGGTCGTCCAAGGGTCAATCCTTTTTCTTCTTGCCAGGATTCACCTTCGGACCCTGTATTTGCAGATTTTCAGGCACTCACTCAGATGATGGAAGAGCAGGTGATTTCCAACCGGGCACAAGCAGAGGTGGCACGTGAGCAAGCTGCTACCAATGCGGCAGTGCTTCAGGAGATGGCCCGAAGACCAACGGGAACCCCACCCCTCCATACGGTGGATCCGTTTGTCCAAGGGTTGACGAAATTCCGGAAGCATAATCAAACCAGGGCAAGGGCCCGAGGCCTAAGTGGCAAGGCACCTCAACCTTGGCCACTCGGCCGGCCCAACGCCAAGTGGTACTGATAGCACTCTGCTAGAAGCTTGGACCTGCAAGACCTACACTGAAGGATATGCACCAACTTCAAGCCTGAGATTCAAGCAAGGAAGAGTTGGAGAAATTAGTGTCCTACAAATAAAGGTCACTACCCTACAAAATAAGGGTCACTACCCTACAGAAGGACACCTTGACCCTGGATAGGACCCTTGTCCTATGGACCCACCCTTAATTAGGACTCTCTTGTATTTTCTTTTTATTTTTTTTGTAATTTTCCTTTTTAATTCATCCTAGTTGGGCGCTAATTGTATGGTTTAGTGGTTAGTAGGTTGCCTTGCTAAAAGGCTTAGGAGTCTTGGGTTCAATTCCCACATAGGATAGAATTTTACTCATCTTTCATTTTCTCCTTAATTTTGGGCGCTACATTTATGGCTTTATTGGCTTAAGACTTAGCTTAGCCATAAGCCTTGGGATCATGGGTTCAAATCCCACTTAGGAGTGTTTTCACCCATCCTTTTATTTTTCCCTTTTTCTCTTCCATGTGGCCGCCCCCTTCCCCCTATAAATAGGGAGGCCCTCTCTCTGTATTAGACACATTGAGTTTTGAAGTAAAGGAATTATGCCCAATTTTCTCCTCCCTTTGTGAGTTGAGTGAGGCTTGGTGGTTGTTGCTCAAACCATACTGAGACTTATCTAATTCTCCTGAATTAGTGGCGTCTGACATTGGACTTATCTGCTGCAAGTGGACTCTTGCTTCAGTGGCGTCCTTCCCATTTCTTCCTCTCCACTTTTTCTTTCATTTTCTCTCATTTTCTATCACTTTCTTGCGCAAAATAAGCTGCTGCCCTGCACCTTATTTTCGCAATTTATTCACTATATTTTGATTCTAATCGGTTGGTTTTGCTTAATTCTAGATCCTACACCCATCCGACTATCAATTGGTCATCAGAGCTTGTTGAATTTGAGCAATTTGGAGCAAATTGGGGCTGTTTTGGGCGCTGCATACTGCACCTTTTTAGTGCAGAATTTTCATCATTTTAGTGTAATTCCATCCCTCTTTTCAATTGTAATTTGCACTTGGACTGTTTCCCGGGCCCGAGGTGCCTTTCTGCTGCTATCAGCACTTGTCTGTCTTGATTGAATTGCTTGATTTCTTGCTAGTTGGGGGCTGTTTTGGGCCGCTAATTCCCACCCCCTAGGTGTTTGTTTAAATGCCTCTTTAATTGCTCATACTTGTTCTTGAGTAATTCTTGCAAATTGCTTGATATAACTGCTTGTTTGTGGTGAAGTGTGGTAAGAGGAGGCATTGTTGTCTTCATTTTTTCAAAGATCGTTCACCTACATTTCTCCCCTTCACCATTAATTGTTCATCCCCCATATTCATCTCTTTACTTTCCGCCTTTAATTTTCCGCCATTTAATTTCTGCTTCTCCCCATCCTTTTAATTTCTGCTCTCCCCCTTTACATTCTGCCATTTACATTTCTGCTCTCCCCATCCTTTTAATTTCCGCTTTCCCCTTTACTTTCAGTCATTTATTTTCAGTCCTCCCTATCCTTTTAATTTCCGCTTCCCCTTTACATTTCTGCTCTCCCCATCCTTTTACTTTCTGCCATCCCCTTCTACTTTCTGCCATTTACATTTCTGTCCTCCCCATCCTTTTAATTTCAGTTTCCCCCTTTAATTTTTTTTTGCCATTTAATTTGCGCAATTTTTCCTTCTTATTTTTGCCATTTTATGCGCATTTTTGGGCTCTTGTTTTGTTCAATTTCCTACTCTTGTTATGTCTGTTTGATTGGCATTCTGATTGCAAATTTGGATTGACTTCTATCTCTACCTTGGACTTTCCCTGTTTGATTGTGCAAAACGCTCACCTATAGGATCTTTTTTGGTTCATAGTATTGGAAGAAGATCAACAAATTCTAATTGTTGATTTTCCTTCAAATTTTAATTCCAATCTTAAAATTGAACCAAGCGCGTTTTTGTGACCATACCGGTTTTGTATAATCAACAAGGAAGTGCTAAGCAAATTTTTTGGCCATTTTTGAAATCAAGTTGCCATCACGTTTTTACAGTTTTTAGAAATCAGTTTATTCATTATTTTGCTTTTCTGGGCCACTTGGACCAGTTTACTGTCAGAAAATTCCAAAAATATTACAGTAGGTACAATTAATTTTCTTTCATTGTGTACAAATTTCTGTAATTTTCTGTTGGGGAAAAAGACAAAAAAAGAAAGAAAAGGCAAGAAAAATACAAAAAGTACGTACGTGCCAAAAATAGAAAAAGAGGTGTAAAAAGCAAAAAAGGGTGCAAAAGTCAACAACAAGGAAGAAAAAGTCAAAAGACACCCCAAAAAGTCAAAAAAAAAAAAACAAATTCAAAAAAATAGAAAAACAAAAACAAAGAA
This sequence comes from Sesbania bispinosa, assembly GCA_026901365.1. Classification (NCBI taxonomy): domain Eukaryota; kingdom Viridiplantae; phylum Streptophyta; class Magnoliopsida; order Fabales; family Fabaceae; genus Sesbania; species Sesbania bispinosa. The sequence goes on from QLOH01000033.1 coordinate 969,218, forward strand.
GTATCCCAACAATACAGTGACAGTTTTACTGTAATTTTCTGTTTTCATTTCTCTGTATACCGTAATTGAGTTGTATTTGCTGTTTTTCTTAAAAACGACAATTTTGGCAACTCTTTTTCAAAAATCACCAAAAACAATTCTCTTTGCAATTTCTTCCGTCTTGTCTTGTTTGCTGTCTACTCTTGTGTATAAGCTTGTTTGAGTGCCAACTTTTCTTGTTTGTCATATCAATTCTTTTGTTTTGTCTTAGGATTTTTCCAATCTTCTTCCAGTAGGTATTTTTCTTTGTTAGTGCGCTTCTATTTGGGTAAGGGTTAAGACTTAGACTCACGTTGGTCTTTGCAACTTCTAATCAACCTTCAACCGAGTAGAAGAGGCAAGAGAGTATCATTATAGAAAAAGCCTAAAAAGAGTGACATACACGAGTAATTACATTCCATTGAGTGTAAACACTTAGTGAGTGGTGAGGTCCTTTAAAAAGCTTTCAAATAAAATCAATTTAAGATGTCATATAGAATGTGGAGAAAGGAGCTAGATGAAGATAGGAGAGAATTTAGAAGAGAAAAAGAAGTGAGAAGACACTCTTCTCATGATAAAGTTGAAGAAAGGTATAGGCAAGAAAGGAGAGAAATAAGTAGATATCATTTTGAAGATAGTAAGAAGAAAGAAAGGAGTTATGATAACTCTAACCATGAAAGGAGAAGGTATGATGAAGAAAAGAAATTTAGAAGGTATGAAGAAGAAAGACAAAGGTATAATAAAAGAGAGAATAGGAAAAGTACAAAAGATTCTTTTGAAGATAGAATTGGAAGAAAGTTAGAAAAATTTGCTAATGAAATCAAAGATAAATTTTCAGAATGCTTTCAAAGTCCTTAATTGAGATAGAAGAGAAAAGAAAATTAGAAAAGAAGGAACAATTAGAAAGGGAAGAAGAAGAAGGGCTTAAGAGAGAAAAAGAAAATGAGGTAGAAGGAGTGCAAATAGAAGAAAAGAAAAACAAGGATTTAGGAAAGCAACTAATTTTATCTTGTGATCATTTGATAGCTAACCCTTTGTATGAAGACATGAATAGGTTGATGGCAAGTACTTCAAGTGTTGCAAAGAGGACAACTCAAGTGGTTGAAAGGGAGTTTCCTAGACTAACTTTCTTTATGCATGACATGCCTCTTTCTATGCACAATTATATGCCAAAAAGCAATACTTGTCCAAAAGAATTTAACAATTTTTATGATGCTTTGAAACCTATTGCATGCTTAGAAAAGCCAACTCAGTTTGAGAGTACCATGAAACCTTTTGAAAATGCATGTTTACCCATTCCATTTAGACATGTTGACTTGCATGCCTTGCATGATAGATTGGATATGCAAAAACAATTGGTTTGTATACATGACCTGCATACACATTCTATATTAATCTTTTTATCTCATGAAGATGTGTATAATACTCTTAAACTAGTTATGGAAAAGGATGAAATTTTGATTAGGGATATCACATGTAAAAACACTTGTATGACAAACGCATCACATGTTGATATGCCTTACATGCTTACTCATTATGAATCCTCAATTGTTTCACCTTGCATGCAATATCATGACACTTTTAAGGTGATATCATCTTTCTATTTGAGTAAGTACATTCATAATGATATGCCTCTTGAAATAAGTTGTAAAAATGATCCATGGCATAATCATGTGCGATATGCTCCTAAGCAAGATGCATGTGGTAGAGTTGTAGGGCATGTTGGGATGTTATTGAAAAATATTAAAACATTCATGCCACATAGTTTCACTTGTGCATTTATTTGGGAACGTAGTGTAGAATATTTTGATGAATGTTGCACATTGAAACACATTTTGTACTTATGTGGAATTTATGTCTTAAGCCTTCTCCATGACCACTTACTTCTCTTACTTGCAAGGGAGGGCTTCAAAAGATTAGTCTTTGATCCAAGATCTAAATCCAAAGGGTACATGGACAAGATGGTTCTATCTTCATTAAGGGAGTTTTCTAACCCTTATCTCAAATACCTCTTGTTCATCTCCTATGTTTTTCTTTTGCTAATCTTTATGATCCCCAAGTATTTTTGTTATGAGCTTTCACTTTTCTTGCTTTGGAATAATACTTATGGGTCTTCTTCTTGTTGTCTAGGCTCAAGAAAGATGTTCAGCTTGTGGACCTCTAACTCTACTCTCCAAAGGCTAAGGGAAGTATCTTCTTACTTCCTACATTTTGTCATCCATCTCCTTCTTCTACCCAGTTCATTATTCTTATGGCGTCTTTCTGAATTTTCAGATTTGAGGTCAAATCCTTTTCAAGGGGGGAGGGAATGATAGCACTCTGCTAGAAGCTTGGACCTGCAAGACCTACACTAAAGGATATGCACCAACTTCAAGCCTGAGATTCAAGCAAGGAAGAGTTGGAGAAATTAGTGTCCTACAAATAAAGGTCACTACCCTACAAAATAAGGGTCACTACCCTACAGAAGGACACCTTGACCCTGGATAGGACCCTTGTCCTATGGACCACCCTTAATTAGGACTCTCTTGTATTTTCTTTTTATTTTTTTGTAATTTTCCTTTTTAATTCATCCTAGTTGGGCGCTAATTGTATGGGTTTAGTGGTTAGTAGGTTGCCTTGCTAAAAGGCTTAGGAGTCTTGGGTTCAATTCCCACATAGGATAGAATTTTACTCATCTTTCATTTTCTCCTTAATTTTGGGCGCTACATTTATGGCTTTATTGGCTTAAGACTTAGCTTAGCCATAAGCCTTGGGATCATGGGTTCAAATTCCACTTAGGAGTGTTTTCACCCATCCTTTTATTTTTCCCTTTTTCTCTTCCATGTGGCCGCCCCCTTCCCCCTATAAATAGGGAGGCCCTTTCTTTGTATTAGACACATTGAATTTTGAAGTAAAGGCATTATGCCCAATTTTCTCCTCCCTTTGTGAGTTGAGTGAGGCTTGGTGGTTGTTGCTCAAACCATACTGAGACTTATCTAATTCTCCTGAATTAGTGGCGTCTGGCATTGGACTTATCTGCTGCAAGTGGACTCTCTCTTCAGTGGCGTCCTTCCCATTTCTTCCTCTCCACTTTTTCTTTCATTTTCTCTCATTTTCTATCACTTTCTTGCGCAAAATAAGCTGCTGCCCTGCACCTTATTTTCGCAATTTATTCACTATATTTTGATTCTAATCGGTTGGTTTTGCTCAATTCTAGATCCTACACCCATCCGGCTATCAGGTACCCACGTGCCCCAAGTGCGGTAAGGAACATTCGGGAGAGTGCCTGACAGGGAAGAACTTCTGCTACTTCTGCAAGCAACCCGATCATATGAAGAATGAGTGTCCAAAGAAGAAGGACTTTCCGAAGCCCCAATCTCAGGAAGAGTCTTCACCCTCAGCGGGGAAGTGGCAGCTTCTGCAGATAATCTGATGCGAGGTATGTGCACCTTAGGAGATCAGACCTTAATTATATTGTTTGATTCAGGGGCAACCTATTCTTTTATTTCTCATGATTGTGTGAAGTGGTTAAATTTGCATGTTGTTCCCTTACCCTACCTTCTCAGTGTAAGAACACCCGCCAAGGAGGCAATTTCTACTTCCCTTGTATGTTATCAGTGCCCCATTGTTATACAAGGGAGGGCCTTCGAGGTTGACTTGATTTGTTTGTCGTTAAGGGGCATAGATGTTATTCTTGGCATGAACTGGTTATCTTCAAATCAGGTCATGCTTGATTGTTTTAATAACAAAGTTGTTTTTCCACTTCTCTCTCCTCTTCCGAGGGAGAAACCATCAGTACTTTTTTCCAGTGTCACTCAAGTATCCAAATGCCTTAGTGACAGGAGTAAATGTTTTATTTCGTAGCTTTCCTCAACTCTAGAGTCCAGGGTAGATTTGAGTAACATAGCAACGGTTAGGGAGTTTTAAGATGTTTTCCCTAGTGAGGTGACCACCTTTCCTCCGAACCGGGAGATAGAGTTTACCATAGACTTGGCACCGGGCACCGGGCCCATTTCTAAGGCACCTTATAGGATGTCCCCACCAGAGCTGAGTGATCTTAAGACTCAGTTAGAAGACCTTATTGATAAGGGGTTCATTAGGCCTAGTGTGTCACCTTGGGGGTTCCAATGCTCCTAGTGTAGAAGAAGAACGAGAGTATGAGATTGTGTGTGGATTATAGGCAGTTGAATAAGGTTACCATCAAGAACAAGTATCCCTTACCCAAGATAGATGATATTTTAGATCAGCTTAGGGGAGCTTCGGTTTTCTCTAAGATAGATTTAAGGTCTGGTGATATGAATCCTTATAGGTTATTAGGATTCGAATTTAGAACCTTAGAAATTTAGAAGGCTGAAATCATGATTACTTCACTTAACATTTGTATTTCATACATTTTCTTTTCTTTTCTAACTTTGTAATTCTCTTTTCTTGTTTGAATAGAACCTTTTGGGCTTTAACCTTTGACAAATAACGTAAGCTTTGAAATTGAACAATTCAGCCTCAAAAATTAGAAAATTCTTAAGCTCAAATTTGAAGCTAAATTAAGGAAAAATGTTGATGTAACTAGAAAAAGGAAATAGTAGAAAGAAGAAGATAATTTGGACATCACACTTTCAAGGATGAAAGATAAGTCCTTGAGATTAAACACACAAAGGTGATAAACCTTTGATAAACCTCAACTCTTGACTAAGCAAGAAAATTAGAGAAACACTCTCCAATATGCTTAAAATTCTGATTCCAACTTAAAACTTCTTGCATACATGTACATGGGTATCAACCTTCAATTACTACATGTAGCCGACCCAATTATAAGCAAATTGTAACCATCCAACAAGAATTAACAAGGGAATAAAATTCAGCCATGTGTAGCCGCAATTACTTGTAGACATAACAGTCAAAACAATTGATGATTATGCGCCCCATTTAAATTGTAACCTCCTAGTATTGAAATGTTGTCTTCCTCCTTCAATTTGTAACAACTCCCTCTTTGATTGGCAAGTAATTTTGTAACTCCCTTTGTCTCTTGAATTGATTCAGCCGCCCCTTGCTTTTGTAACTGTCCAAACATCATAATTCAGCCAATAACTCCTTAGTTGGCCGCCCACCATGTACCTAGTTGTATCAGCCTTTTATGCTTTTATTTAAAACAAAATAATTCAGCCAACTTATTGAAAAAGAAGAAATTATGTTGGCCGCCCAACAATTTGCAAATTGTTCTTCTTGATTTTAGAATTAAGATAATTGGGCTTTAATTAAAGCCATGTCACCTTCTTCTTCAGATTTAATGCAAAGAACAATTTTGGGAGGCTGCTCCTTAAGAATTGCGCCCTTTGATTGTAAGGATGCTACCATAAGTTGCAGAGCTTTCTTTGCTTTTCTAGCTTGTGCCCTTGTCACTGGTCCCCCAAGTCCTTCAAGTGCCTTGCTCTGGGTCATGTCCTCATCATCTGATTACCTTCAGATCAAGATTAGGGGTGAGGATATACCTAAGACAACCTTTAGGACTAGGTATGTGCACTACGAGTATTTGGTGATGCCGTTTGGTGTAACCAATGCTCCCGTCGTATTCATGGACTACATGAATCGGATTTTCCGGCCATATTTGGATCAGTTTGTCATAGTCTTCATCGACGACATTATGATCTACTCCCGTAACTTAGAGGAGCATGAGCAACACCTTAGGATCGTCCTGGGGATTTTGAAAGAAAAGAAGTTGTTTGCCAACCCAGAGAAGTGTGAGTTTTGATGGATAGGGTCCATTTTCTAGGGCATGTGATTACCAGTGAGGGTGTGTCTGTAGATCCTAGCAAGGTAGAAGCCGTGCTTGAATAGGAAAGGCCTAAGACCATTGTGGAGATTAGGAGTTTCCTAGGATTGGCCGGCTACTACCGGAGATTCATTAAAGAATTCTCCCAGCTAGCCTTGCGTCTCACAAGGTTGACTCGGAAGGGTCAAGCCTTTATGTGGGACGAGAAGTGTTAGCGGAGCTTCTTGGAGCTTAAAGAGAGGTTGACCACCGCCCCGGTACTGGCGTTATCGGACTTGTCTAAGACCTTCGAGGTATACAATGATGCCTCGGGGAAGGGTTTATGATGTGTTCTGATGCAGGATAGGAGAGTTGTGGCATATGCATCTTGGAAGTTGAGGCCTCATGAGGAGAATTATCCTACCCATGATTTAGAGTTAGAAGTTGTGGTATTTGCCCTCAAGATCTGGAGGCATTACCTGTTTGGTGTGAGGTTTGAGGGCTTTAGTAATCATAAGAGTTTGAAATACCTCTTTGATCAGAAGGAACTCAACATGAGACAGAGGAGATGGATGGAGTTTCTCAAAGATTTTGATTTTGAGCTGAGATACCACCCCAGCAAGGCCAATGTAGTCTCCATGTATCCTCGATGATGGTGCATGAAATGAGTCTATTAGAGGAGTTTAAAAAACTAAGCCTTAGTGTGGAGGTTGGAGAGTGTAGTTTCAAACTCTACAGGTTAGAGGTCACTAGTGAGCTCAGAGCTCTGATTAAGGAGGCCCAGGGTTCGGACCTGGACCTTAAAGGTAGAAAAGGCAGCTAGGATTTTCTGAGTCTGAGGATGGGAAAATTCTCTTCCAAGGGAGATTTTGTGTCCCTAAGCGGGTTAGCCTTAGGCGGCAAATTTTAGAAGAAGCTCATCGGGGCAAGTTCTCCATACATCCTGGAACTACCAAGATGTATCCGGACTTGAAGAGGATGTTTTGGTGGAATGGCATAAAGAGGGAGATAGCGGATTATGTTTCTAAGTGCTTAGTGTGCCAATGGGTTAAGATAGAACACCAGAAACCATCAGGAACCCTTATGCCTTTAGAAATCCCTGAATGGAAGTGGGAGAGTATAGCTATGGACTTTGTGGTAGGGTTACCTCGAGTCCAAGTTGGGTTTGATGCCATCTGGTTCATTGTGGACCGATTGACTAAGTCGACCCATTTCCTACCAATTAGGAGTACCTATTCCCTGAGTAAGTTAGCAAACATGTATGTCAAGGAGATTGTTAAACTCCATGGCATTCCCTCTAGCATCATATCAGATAGGGACCCTAGGTTCACCTCTAGGTCTTGGAGTGCGTTTCACCAGGATTTTGGAACTAAACTCAAGTTTAGTCCTGCTTACCACCCTTAGACAGACGACCAGTCTGAGAGGACCATCCAAATCCTAGAGGATATTCTTAGAGCTTGTGTGTTAGAGGAGTTGGGCAGTTGGGATAGGTACCTACCTCTCATAGAATTGGCCTACAAAAATAGTTTTCATAGTAGTATGGTATGGCACCCTATGAGGCTCTGTATGGTAGGAAGTGCAGATCTCCTTTGTGTTGGTTTGAGGTGGGTGAGAGAACCCTGTTAGGTCCGGAGTTGGTGTAGGAAACTACAGATAAGATTAGGGTCATTAGGGAAAATCTTGCAACTGCCCAAAGCCAGCAGAAGACCTATGCTGACAAGAGAAGAAAAGACTTAGAGTTTGAGGAAGGGGACCATGTATTTTTGAAAGTAACTCTTGTCACGGGTATTGGACGAGCCATCAAGACCAAAAAGATTAATCCTAGATTCATCGGCCCATTTCAGATCCTGTAGAGGGTTGGCCCTCTAGCTTACAGTATAGCCCTACCGCCTCATTTTTCCCGAGTCCATGATGTATTCCATGTGTCTCAGCTGAGAAAATATGTTCATGACCCTTCACATATCATTAGCTCAAAAACGGTACAATTAAGAAAAGATCTCACAATTCCCTCTAAGCCTGCACAGATTATAGACAGAAGTGTCAAAACCTTGAGGAACAAGACGATTCCTTTGGTGAAGGTGTTTTGGGAGGGTCAGTTACCTGAGGAGGCAACTTGGGAGAAAGAGGATGACATCCACTCCCAATTTCCGGAACTGTTCAGTTAAGGTAAAGATTCTTTCACCTTTTTCTTTAGCCAATTTTGGGACAAAATTGTTTCAAGGGGGGTACAATTGCAACATCCCGATAATTAAAGACTAATTAGACCTTACAAGAGAAGAGGATAATGATTTTTAAGAATGATATTAAGTAAAGGGTAAAGATGAGATAAGAAGAAAGACTTAGAGTAAAAACCAAGTTTTAGTGCTTCAGCATTCCCGCTCAAGCGAGAATATCTCGCTTGAGCGAATTATGCAGCAAAGGTATGAAATTGAGTTACTACATATCTCGCTTGAGCGAGAGCAGCTCGCTTAAGCGAGATACAAGGGAGTTTTGGGAGGCTCTCTGGACATTTTTCGCTTAAGTGAGAATCGTCCAGAGAGGGGGTCTTTTCTGGATCATTTTTGCTTGAGCGAGACAGTTTCACTTAAGCGAGAATGTGAAGAAAAGACATGCAACCAACATGCTCGCCCAAGCGAGAATATCTCGCTTGAGCGAGAATCCACTTTCAGGACTAAAAGACTTAGTTGGGCGCCAGATTAAAACACTTCTATTCTTCTCCCTTTTCTTTTAGAGAGAGAGAGATAGAGGAATTCTAGAGAGAAGGAGCGTTCTTTAAAGCTTGGAGAAGGAATCTAAGCCAACAAAACTTCGTTCAACATTCTCCCATCTCTTCCTTTCCCTTTCATTGTCAATCTTGAGGTGAGTACAACTCACCCACTTTCACTTTCTATGGTCAAATGTCTTGAGTATGATCCCAATTCTCCAATTCCTCTTCTCCATGCTTATAAATGTTGATTGTTAAGAATTATATGCATTTGGTGAATTAGGACGATTTATACATTGAGTATGTAAAACCCTAGGTTGTGAAATTTAGGGAATTAGGAATTTTGTTCATATGATTCTTGTTATTTGATAATTCATTGAAATTATGAGCATTGAGTTAATTTAAGCCGGTTTAGATCGTGAGTTAATATAAGCCGGCTTCGGCCATGAGTCAAAACAAGTTATTATATGAAAACTTGACTTCGGTCCAGTAATGGGTGATTCGTCCCCGGGACAGACGTTTCCCGTAGTCTGAGCTCAGTTCTGACGCTAGTTTAAGTGATAAGATCATGCCTGCTGGGCACAGCAGTGAGTTGCATTATAAGTTGCATTTACTTGAATTATGATATGATGTATATGTTCATGCCATAACTGTTGCATATCTTTTAATTGTGATCCCCACACTGCATCTGCATAGTTGTATTCACTGAGACAATCCTCTCACCACACGTTTTGTGGACACAATCTAGGTGTGCGGGTACCGCCACACTCGGATTCTTAAGCTAGGAGCAGGGGTCCTGTTTTGAAATGAAGAATTAGTTATTTAGTTTTGTTTTTGTTAGTCATGGATAATTGTATATAAGTTTACCCTTGTCTCAAGATGATGAGATTGTAGCCTTTGGCGCATGTTATGTATATATATATATGTACAGTTTTCCTTTCACAAATTGTTTAAGTTTTCGTTGGTTACTTAACAAGTTGTGAATGTTGTCGATATTTAAAATGGCGCGAATTAATTTCATGAATTTGGGATTTAGTTTGCAACAGACTAAATCTTGAATTAGAAAGTAAGACATTACACCAACTGCATATGCAATGTCTGGTCTTGTGCAAATCATAGCGTACATAAGGCTACCTACCACAGACGAATAAGGCACCTTGCTCATCTCTTGCTTTTCTTCTTCACTTGTTGGACTTTGCATCTTGCTCGACTTCATTTGCCCAGCAAGTGGAACATTTGCTGGTTTTGCTTTGTCGATATTGAACCTCTTGAGGACTTTTACAATATAATTCTCTTGTGACAACCACAACAACCTCTTGGAACGGTCTCTAGTAATCTTCACTCCAAGGATTTGATTTGCAGGTCCTAAGTCCTCCATGGCAAAAGAATTGCTCAAGGCCTTCATCAAAATAGCGATCTTGCTCTTATCATGACCCACAATCAGCATGTCATCAACATATAGCAACAATATGATAAATCACCATCGTCATACTTCTTTATGAATACACAGTGATCGGATGAGTTCCTCGAAAAACTATGCTTAGTCATAAAGGATTCAAATTTCTTATACCACTGCCTAGGGGCCTGCTCCAGACCATAGAGACTTTTCTTCAATCGACACACAAGATGTTCTTGGCCTGGTTCTTCAAACCCTTCTGGTTGCTCCATGTAGATCTCCTTTTCTAGGTCTCCATGCAATAATGCAGTCTTCACGTCAAGCTGCTCTATCTCTAAGTCTAGGCAGGCTGTCAGACCTAGGACTACCCTTATAGAGGGCATTTTCACCACTGGAGAAAATATCTCTCCAAAGTCTATACCTTTTTTCTGGTTACAACCCTTCACCACGATTTGGGCTTTATATCTGGGCTTAGAACTCCCTTCTTCAAATTTCAACTTGTATACCCACTTGTTTTTTAGAGCCCGTCTTCCCTTGGGCAGCTCTACCAAATCGTATGTCTGGTTCTCATGCAAAGAGGCCATCTCCTCATTCATGGCTTTGATCCATTCTTTTTTCTCCTCCGTCTCCATAGCTTCTAAAAAACTTTGAGGTTCATCTTCACTTGTAAGTGTAACATATTGGTCCAGTGGGTACTTGGTGGAGGGTATTTTTACTCTTGTTGACCGTCTTGGCTCAGGCTGCGTATGATCTTCTTCCATTGTTTAGGGTTCTGGATTTATCTGAGCATCTGGCATCATCTGATCATCTACCACTTGAGGTTGCATTTGCTCAGGATTTATCTGATCAAGAATAGTTTCCCTTTGCAAGTTTTCTCCCCCTGAACTGTTGGTTATTGGATGAGTTATCACATCATCCCTGCTCACCTTGGACTTCGCCTGTCTTTTCTGCTGAAAGTCCTTGATGGTTTGGTCTTCAAAGAAACCACATCTCTGCTTCTAACAATCTTCTTGTTTACAGGATCCCATAGTCTACATCCGAATTCATCCTTTGGGGATCCAAGGTATATGCACTCCTTGGTCTTAGCATCAAGCTTCATTCTTTCGTCTTTGGGTACATGGACGAATGCTCTGCATCCAAAAACCTTCAGGTGGTTGTAGGATGTTTTCTTCCCATACCATACTTGATATGAACCTTGAGGTTCTATTTTGAATGGATCTTAGAAATTTCTGAATAAAACAACACTTTCCTTGGCAAACAATTTTTCTTGTCTTTTCAATATTTTTCTTTCAATTCTTTTCTTTTTTTTCTTTTTCTATTTTCTTTTCTTTTTTTCTTTCTTTTGTTTTCGAGCAACAAATAAAATAAGATAGAAGATAATAAATTCTAACTTTGACAAAAACGAAATTCAACCTTGAATACTTGAAAGATAAGTCACATATAATTCAAGTAGTACGTATAGGAAATTAGGTTTTTGAACAAAATAGAAGAAGTAGGAAAAGTAGAAGGGATAGAAGGTGGACGTCACACTTCCAAGACTTGAAAGATAAGTCCTTGAAGATACACACACAAAGGTGAGGAACCTTTGATAATCTTCACTCTTGACTAGCAAGAAACTTAGAGAAACACTCTCAAAGTATAAAATATTTCTTTGCATAAAACATCTAACTTTTCTTGCATGCATGAAGCATGTATTTATAGAGTTTACAAGGTGAATTAGGGCCATGCAATAAGCTGCATATTCACGCCCATATATTCCCCAAAATACCCCTTACACAATTCCCATGCAACCCTAATTAACACTACCACAATTTATTTAATTAAGAAACTAATTTAACTAGTAAAAATGCAACTATAGGTAGCTATTTGGCCGCAAACTTCAACCAGATTCCTTGGCACATGTGGCTGTAATAAAACATGGAATATAACCACTCAACATGGATTAAAATGGCCATTGAACCAGCCATTGAAGTGGCCGCCCAAAACAGCACAAAATAATTAAGATTGCCTTCAATTTGTAACCTCCATCTCATGAATGTGGCCGCATTTTTTATGGCAATTGAATCAGCCAATTACAACCTCTTTAACCCTCTTTGAAGACACATAATTCAACCACTTTATGCACATGCTAGCCGCCCAAGTAATGGCATATGACTCAGCCATTTACTCACTTGTTGGCCCATGTTTGATGGCACTTAACTCACCCAATTATGCACATGTTGGCTGCCCCACTTGATGGCATATAACTCAGCCATTTACTCACATGTTGACCGCCCCATTTTGCTTGTTGGAAGGTCTCTATGTGGCTTGAAAAAGGTTCAGGTTCATGCACCAGAAACACACACTTCCTAACGGCTAGTAGACAAGATTTTAATGCAATTATAACCTTGTCTTGTAACCACGAGGAAATTAATCTCCAAGTTTTGTAACCACTAGCATCTTATTGATAGCAATTAAACAACATAATTCAGCAACTTGGTGGCTAAGTTGGCCGCCCACCATGGCCCCACCCCTTGTTGATGATGGTTCTTCAACTGGTAGTTGCATTAAATGCAACTGACACTTCATCAATGGTTCCCCCAAGTTCTTCAAGTGTCTTGTCATGGGTCATGTCTTCATCAATACTTCCTCTGTACTCTTTCCCTTCAAAGGTCGTGATGGTGAAAGATTTATCAACGCTACTACGGTCTTCACAGCTTCACCCCAAAATGACTTGGGGAGGTTTGCATGATTTAGCATACATCTGACTTTTTCTTCAATCGTCCGATTGATCCTCTCAGCCAATCCATTCAGTTGAGGAGTCTTTGGTGGGGTCTTTTCAGATCTGATACCATGAGTCCGGTAATAAGCCTCGAATGGACCACGGTATTCTCCACCATTGTCTTCTCTTAGGCATTTCAACTTCTTCCCAGTCTCACGCTCTACCAAAGCATGGAATTCCTTAAAAGCTTAAAGAAACTGGTCTTTAGTTTTTAACAGATATACCCATACTCTTCTTGAGTAGTCATCAATAAAGGTTACAAAGTAGTACGCACCTCCATGGGATCTTTCAGACATTACAGAAACGTATGAGTGCACAAGCTCAAGTGCCTCCATCCTCCTTGAGGGATCGTATGATCTATGAAAACTGACCCTATACTACTTCAAAGCCAAACAATCTGAACATGATTCCAGCAGTTGTCCATTTATGCTAGGGAGATGATCTTTGGCAAGGATCTGCAATCCTTTCTCACTCATGTGGCCTAATCATCTGTGCCAAAGATCTTTGGAGTCGTCTAGCACGTTTGCTTCTCCACTAGAGATTCTTCCCTGCATGATATACAGAGATCCTTCCTTTGAACCTTTGGCAACCACCATGCTTCCTTTTTCCAGTTTCCACTTTCCTGCGCTAAAGTGGCTCACAAGTCCAACATCGTCTAACTTCCCAACTGAGATGAGGTTCAGACGCATGTCAGGTACATGTCTCACCTCCTTCAGCACGAGCTTTCTCCCTATGTCTGTTGTCAAGACCACATCTCTTATGCCAACAATCTTGCTTGTGACATGGTTCCCCATTTTAACTGTACCAAAATCTCCTCTCTTGTAATTTGAGAAGTAACCATCATGTGGGCTCACATGGAAAGATGCATTGGAATCTATAATCCATGAACAATCACCATAAGCAACATTTAGGTAATTGTCTTCTCCAATAAGGAAGATGTCATCTTTGTCTGCTGCGATGATTGCAATAGACTTATCAATTTTCCTCTTGGGATCCAATTGATCTTCGTGGACAGCCCCAGCCTTCTGATCTCTCTTCAAGAATCTACATTCAAACTTTATATGTCCTCCCTTGCCACAATAGTAACAACTTACTTTAGAATGAGACTTAGAACGTCCTTTCTCCTTGCTTTTGCCTCTTCCATGGAACTCATTCTTCCTATGGATCTCACTCCTGCCTCAGACTGGAAAGATATCTCACGCTCTTTCCATCTTGATTCTTCATTCAATAGACTGTCTGAAACGGTGTCCATTGAGAGTTTTCCATCGGGAACTGAGTTGCTGAGAGTGACCACCAAAGTGTCCCAACTCTGAAGCAACGAACTAAGGAGTAGAAGTGCTTGTGACTCATCGTCTATCATCATTTCAATCTTTGTCAATTGATTTACAAGGCCTTTGAAAACATTCAATAGCTCCATCATACCTTGGCCATCCTTGTACTCTAGTTTCACCAATCATCTGACAAGATGAGCTTTGTTTCTGGGAGTTTTCTTTTGAATCATGGATTCAAGTTTGGACCACAACTCATAAGCGTTTGTGTACGTCGACACGTGCTCGAACAAACTTCTATCAATATACTTCTGAATCATCGCCATGACCTTTCAATTCAGAAGTTCCCATTCTTTGTTAGTTTTCTCCCGCGACTTCTCGTTACATGTTATTGGCTCATGCAACTCCTTGCAGTACAAGTGGTCTTCCATCATGGGCTTCCAGTATGAGTAATTGTTCGTTGTTAGCTTGAACATATCTCCATCATTCAAAATGAGTCCTTCCATCTTAAATCACACATGCTTAAGCTCCCCCGAACCAGGAGAGCTCTGATACCACTGTTGGGAAATCGGACCAGAGTTCGCGGAAGTGAAATTTTCCTCTGTCTATCTGACTTAAAATAGGCTTAAGAGAAAGTAAAGAGAACAAACACACAAGAATTTTAACGTGGAAAATCTCCTCAATGTGAGAAGAAAAAACCACGGGCACTAACCAGTAAAGATCTCCACTATTAAAGTAGGATTACAATGATTCTCTCTCAATACAAGAGGATAACACTCAACCTCATCACCCTTCTAGGATGGAATAATAAATCAATCTATCTCACCAAGTGTGGTGGAATCACTCAAACTCTCTCTAAAAGAGGATTACAAACTCTCTCACTTTCTCACTCTTGATTTTCAACTCTCTAGTTTGATTGATTATCCAAGCTTCTCTCAAATCCCCTATTTATAGTGAAGGGGTGAGGTGATGAGGACATGATCAATGTGACACCCTTCTACCCCCAAACTGTTACACATTAAATAATTCGAGATTTAGAAAGATAACGTCCCACAACGGGTAAAAAGGTTCACATTTCTCATCATTCAAAACGTCATTTGTTCCAAAAGTAAACTCACATAAGATAAAATAGAAGTAACAATTCCTAAATTACTTAAGCAACGGAATCAACATCAAAATAACCTACTGGCCATGTACAACACTTAAACAGTTTATAAAATCCTTTCCTAAAATAGAGAACACAAAATAAAAATCCCCAACAGTATACCCTGATGTCACATATATCAGAGCGACTCTCCCTTCAATTAATACTCGACACCAGTTGTGTCATCATCATCACCTGTAAAATTAACCACAGTATAACGGTGAGGAAAAGAATACCACTCATACATACACATAGGAGGCTACCCTATCCTCACCCACATATAATCCTCATTATCATCAAGTAATCACATACTCGGAACATCTTACACCTTTATTATCAAACATCTTATTTCAACACAATTATACGAATAACACTTTATAAATCATCAAGCACATTCCCAACACATAATACTCATCTCATCAATAATTCTCATAACATCATAATATAATTCAACATCATCATAAAATATAATGCGTATTCATCTATCGTTATGCACACCAAAACATCATCAATATCATCACAATCATCATAATCATCATAATCATCATACTCATCATAATCATCATAATCATCGTAATCATCGTAATCATCATAATCATTATAATCATCCTAATCATCATAATCATCATCCCAAGGATCATGACTTGGAACTCTGCACAATGGGCGTTCCTCATCAATCTCCCTAGTTGTCACCAATGATGGATCCCATCATGGTCTCTGCACCTCCCTCTAATGGGTCCACGCAGTTCACCTCCCCAAGTTGCACGTCACCCCTCTCTAGGCTTGTGCATCTCGAGTACAACACCTCCCTAAGCTGCACTCCACCCCTCACTGGACTTGTGTATCTCAAGTACAATTACCTCCCTGAGCTACACTCACCTCTAACTAGGCTTGTTCATCCCAAGTACAATCTGATATGAACCTTGAGTTTCTATTTTGAATGGACCTTAGAAAAATTCTGAATAAAATATCACCTTTCTTGACAAGCACCTTTTCTATTCTTGCAATATTTTCTTTTTCTTTTCTTTTTGCTATTTTCTTTTCTTTTTCTCTTTTCTTGGGAATTCAAACACTATTTTTAAAATAAAATAGAAAGATGACAAAAACTAATATTCAACCTTTGATTACTTGAAAAATAAATTGCATATATTTCAAGTAGCACGTATAGGAAAAATATGTTTTTGAACAAACTAGAAGAAGTAGGAAAATTAGAAATGATAGAAGATGGACGTCACACTTTCAAGACTTGAAAGATAAGCCCTTGAAGATACACACACAAAGGTGAAGAACCTTTGATAATCTTCAACTCTTGACTAGCAAGAAGTTTAGAGAAAATCACTTTCACTAAAGAGAAAATCACTTTCACTTATATTGATAAACTTGGCATAAAACATCTAACTTTTCTTGCATGCATGTAGCATGTATTTATAGAGTTTACAAGGTGAATTAGGGCCATGCAATCAGCTGCACCTTCACGCCCAAAATACTCCCAAAAATACCCCTTACACACTTCCCATGCAACCCTAATTACATTACTAAAATTAAATAAATTAAAGGAACAAAAAATAGCTTCTAAAACTTAACCTAGGCAAGCTTAAGTGGCCGCAACTTCAACCAGAATTTTGTGGCACATGTGGCTGCATTATTACATGAAATGTAACCATAAATCATGGATTAAAATGCTCATTGAACCAGCCATTGAAGTGGCCGCCCAAAACAGCCACAATCCATCAAGAATGCCTTCATTGTGTAACCTCCATTTCATGAATGTGGCCGCCACTTTGATGGCAATTAAACCAGCCATTTACAACCTTCTTAAACTCCTTATTTTAGCCATGTGATGCATGTGTTGGCCGCCCAAGTAATGGCATATAACTCAACCAATTTACTTACTTGTTGGCCCATGCTTGATGACACTTAACTCACCCAATTATGCATATGTTGGCCGCCCCACTTTATGGCATATTACTCAGCCATTTAATCACATGTTGGCCGCCCCATTTTGCTAGGTGGAAGGTCTCCATGTGGCTTGAAATAAGTCCAGGTTCATGCACCGGAAACACACTCTTTCTAACAGCTAGTAGACATGGTTTTAATGCATTTATCACCTTGTCTTGTAACCACCAGAAAATTAATCTCCTTTTGTGTAACCACTAGCATCTTATTGAAAGTAAATAAAACATCATAAATCAGCAAATTGGTGGTTGAATTGGCCGCCCACCATGGCCCCATCTCATGTTAATGAAGGTTCTTCAACTGGTAGTTGCATTAAATGCAACTGTAGCTTCATCATTGCTTCCTCCTTCTTCAACCTCCTTTGCCTTTCTTGTTTGCGCCCCTGTCATAATTCCCCCTAGTCTTTTGACTGCTTTGATGTCCTCATCACAATCACCTCCCCGAGTTACACTTGCCTCTCACTAGGCTTGTGCACCCCAAGTACAATCACCTCCCTGAGTTACACTCTCCTCTCACTAGGCTTGTGCACCTCAAGTACAATCACCTCCCTGAGTTACACTCGCCTCTCACTAGGCTTGTGTACCTCAAGTACAATCACCTCCCTGAGTTACACTCGCCTTTCACTAGGCTTGTGCACCTCAAGTACAACATCATATATGCTCACGCATCATCAACATCATAAGATCAATTACATAATCATCATCATTATTATTACCATCATAACACACCTCATATGCTCAATGCATAATCATCATATATATCACACCTCATATGCTTAATGCATCATCATCATATATTTCACACCTCATATGCTCAATGCATCAATATATTATCATCATCATGACATACCTCATATGCTCATCACATCAACATCATACATCACAATATTATAAACATCTAACATCAAATGAGATATTCATATCATCATACTCATACCACAATCAATACACTCTAAACATATAATTAATCTATCAATTCAACAAATAATTCACATAATTATCAACAAATAATTAAAGGATCACAACACCATTTAAACAACACTCTCATACTCATTTTTGACCTGGTAATCGATTACCAAACAATTGATTACCAGAGGCGATTCCTCAATTTTGGAGTCTTCAAGTTTTAAGCTTAATGACCTTGGTGAACTAATTTGGAAATATCTAGAGTTTTAGGTGTCAATTAAAATAATTCCTCTTCTATTAGAAAGTTAAGATCCGGAGCTTCAGTTTGATATGCTATATGATAGGGTTCCGAGCTCGTTTGCACCCTTAACAAACGCATTCTTTCTCAGGCGAGAAAGCTGTCAAAACTCCGGTAATCGATTACACACCCTCTGTAATCGATTACCAGCAAACACATTCTCTGGTAATCGATTACAGACCCCTGTAATCGATTACCAGCAAGCCAAAATCACTCCCTTGCTGCCTAGAACACTCTGTAATCCATTACAGACCTCTGTAATCGATTACCCGCGACACGAGATGACAGTTCTTGCGATTTTTACCCCCTTTAAACCCTTTTATTCAACCTCTAATCAATCCTTAAGGTTAATACATCAATCATGCACGTTTATATCAAACAAACTCAGCAAAACACCAATCTTTACACAGATTTGCACAGTTATTCCATCAAAATCCCAAATCATCAAACCCTTATTTACCCTTTTTCGCTATTCTCTCTACCCTCTTCTATTTCAATCAAGATTCACCAAGATTCACCGAATTAAACATCAATCAACATGTTTTCATCATACAATACTCAATATATATATATATCAATTTCGAATTTGGAGTCTTAGAGGGTCTTATGGTTGCCCTCACTACCCAAGCACCCCCCACATGCACATACAAGCAGCACCCTCTCCCCCACCGTACCTTAAGTGAAGATCGAACAACAGTAAGGAAGGCTCTTTCTTGGTTCTCGATGATTACTCTCCAGCAACCTCTTCTTGAGACTTGGTTTCTCCCCTCCTTAGCGTTTCGCTCTCTGACGATTTGCAGAATAAGGATTAGGGTGAATCGATAACCCCTCCTTACTAAAATGCCTATATGGGCTTGGGCCCATCCTCAACGCCCTTATCTCCTTTTTAAATTTGAACTAGCTTTATGGGTAAAACTACTCATAATATTAATTCTATTATTATTTATTTATTTCTTCTACTTTATTAATTTAATTTAATTTTATTTTATTTAATAAAATTCAGGATGTTACAATCAAGAGTAAGGCACTTGAGGGACTTGGAAGACCTATGACAAGGGCACAATCAAGAAAAGCCAAAGAAGTTCTACAAATTATGGTGGCATCCTTAATTGAAAAGGGAGCAAAATTCTAAGGAAGAGAGTCACAAAATTGTTCTTTGCATCAAGATTGAAGAAGAGGATGACATGGCTTTAATTAAAGCCCAGTTATCTTAATTCCAAATTCAAGAAGAACAATTTTGAGTTGCTGAGCGGCCAACATGCTTTCTTTTTCAATAAGTTGGCTGATTTAATTTTTGAATAAAAGGCATAAGAAGGCTATACAATAGACTGCATGTGGGCGGCTAACTTAGGATTTATTTGGCTGATTTATGTTGTCTGGACAGTTACAAAACAATTGCGGCTGAATCAATGCAAGGGGACAAAGAAATTACAACCATCAAGAAGAGAGTTGTTACAAATTAAAGGAGAGAGACAAGCATTACAAAGCAAGCGGTTATAAATTGAATGGAGCAGCCAACAATTCAATTTTGGAGCTGTTATGTTTCTCCTTAGGGGCGGCCAATTGATGGATGAATTAGGCATCTTTAATCCTTGTTGATTGTTACTCAAAGGCTTGTAATTGTGCGACCACATGCAGAATTTTGTAGGCTGATTTTTGCTAGTTTTTCATCTCCTAAATTTAATAGATATTAGTAGGAATTAAAGAGGTTGCATGGAAAATGAATGGGGAGGGGGCATTTATGTAAACTTTGTGGGCGGCTACATAGCTGAATGTAAGGGTCCTTGCATGGTTTGCATGGGCTATAAATATTCATGTACATGCATGCAAGAAATACAAGTTGGATTTTCAGAATTTTATTTCATAATTGGGGAGTGTTTCTCTAATTTTCTTGCTTAGTCAAGAGTTGAGGTTTATCAAAGATTTATCATCTTTGTGTGTTTAATCTCAAGGACTTATCTTTCATCCTTGAAAGTGTGACATCCAAATTATCTTCTTCTTACTTCTAATTTCTTCTTTTCCTCACTATAATTTCTTTTCCATATTTTGCTTCAAGTGTGCACAAGAAATTTTACAAGTTTGAGGCTGATTTGTTCTACTAAAGATCAAATTTATTATCAAAGGTTGAAACTCATAAGTTCTTGATAAACAAAGAAAAGAGAACTGCAAAGGTAGAAAAGAAGAGAAAATGTATGAAATTCAAGTGTCAAGAGAAGTATTCATGTTTTCAGCCTTCTAAATTTCTAAGGTCCTAATTTTGAATCCTATTAACCCTTAAGGATTCATATCATGAGGCTTCCATCAAGAAGAGATAGTGGGTATTAAATGCTTTTCACCTTTCCAAAGATGAATCATGAATGTGCATTTCTTCAAGAGTCAAAGAATTAATTCCAAGACCTTGGATAAATCCATTGTTTCTTTCCCATGCATGAATGTATTAATTAATTAAGGAGGGATTTCCAACATATTTCTATACCTTATTCCGTATATACTTTTTTGTTTATATCTATATTTTTTCTCTTTTCTATCAATAAATGAAGTCACTGGTTCATCATATGAAAGAATTTTTTAAGTCTATAGTTCACGATTTAGAGACTTTCTTTTTGCACATTTTCTTTTTTCTCCCATAAATTCCGTCATCCTCTCTTATCAATTTTCATTTCCAAAAATATCCTTAAAGTTTAAACACTCAATAATCTTCGTCCATTTCCCGTACACCATCCTCACTTCTCCCTCATTTCTTCTCACTTTCGTGTCTGTGTCCCCCAAGTTTCCATCTCCCTCTAGACATCGTGGTTGGCCTTCTAGAAGTCATCTCCTTCATCATTGCCTTCGTTTGGTTCAGGGCTCTTGTTCTCCCAAGGTAAGCTTCTGGTTTTCACGCTTAGGTATTTACAAGAAACAAGTGTCTGATAATGGTCGTGTGACATCCTAATATTTCTAAAATAAAATAAAATAGAATAGAATGAAGAAGTAATATTATTAACCTTATCTTTATTATTATTAGTAGAGATCATATTATTTAATTAAAAAAGGGGGATAGGTGGGTTGGAGTAGGCCCAGCCCAATTAGATATTTAAATAAGAGAAGGGTTATCTATTTTACCCTATCAGTTTTCAAACATAAGATAAGCAAACCCTAAAGAGGAGTGAAGCGACTCCACAAGGAGAAGGTGCCGTAGAGTAGATCATCAAGGGAGTTCTGTCGTTCGTCGTTGATCGTCATTCCTAAGGTACGGGGGGAAGGGGTGCTGCTATATGTGTATGCTGGAGTTCTTGGGTAATGAGGGCAACCATAAGTCCCTCTAGGATTCTTAAATTTTAAAGTATGAATGATGAATTGTCTATAATATGATGAAATTCGTGATTGCTGTGATGATTACTATCATGTTCTTGTTGGAATTGAGAGTAGCACTATGCCAAAAAAGACCTTAGAGGGCGCTCCCGTGCAGCCTTAAAGGGCGCTCCCGTGCGCACTAATAAAATTTGCTCTTGTTTGGTCAATAAAACGAGGACGCTCATTGGAGCGCCCTGACAGAAGCAAAAAGAGGGCGCTCCCGTGCAGTCTTTAAGGGCGCACACTGGAGCGCCCTCCTTAAGCACAAAACATGCTTATGGAGGGCGCTCCAAGGAAGCGCCCTGGTTCTCTAAAACAAGGGCGCTCCTAGGAGCGCCCTCCTTTTATTATTATTATTTTTTAATTTTTGTTAAAAACAAGGGCACTCCTAGGAGCGCCCTCCTTTCTTTTTTATTTTTTTTTTAAATTTTTGTTTAAAAACAAGGAGCGCCCTCCTTTTATTATTATTATTTTTAATTTTTTTTTGTTTTTTTAATCCACTTTAACCTGCATATTTATTTCAGTCTGATCCCAATGGCTTAATCCAAAAACATGTATATAGATTCCTTAAAATTCAAACACTTAGTCATTTTATGAACAACACACATATCTACTTGAAATAAGAATTCAAACTTGACATAATATGAATAGTTTCCTATGCAAGCTATACAATGTAGTGAAAGTATGAAGTACCTATACAAGTATATAGAATTCAAACATGACATCTCACAATAATCTACTCAGTTGGTAAATATACATGCATCTCATATATATGCTTAACAACTCTAGTCTTCTAAACTAAAATTTTTTTGGCATAGTTTGCTTTGTTTATTCAACATTTCCTAATTTATCAAACAACTGTACAAATCCATACCAGCAGCCAGAATTCATAAGTCAAATAGTGATAAACCAGTCAGGAATGTAATATGAAAAGGTGCACAAATTACGAACAGGCCTCTTCTTGAAATTGCAAAAAGAATAGTGATGATATCTACTCTGCTGAACCTGTTAGTTAAGTCATTAATATACAACTTTGTTTAACATTTTCACATTATGTACATGTTTACTTACCCTCATAATGTACAAATCAATTACAAATAAGTGGTAACTACATGGTTTGCCCATTCTTCCCGAACCTCATCAAGTTGCTCCGTTGTGTAGGTTGAGCATCGGAACTTAGCAAAGTACTGTAAAAGGAAAAAATTGATTTCAGTATATAAACTAGTGTATGAGGGTTGAAAAAAGTACTTTGCTATCACAAGTCATAATTACCTCTCTAGGTATTATGAGTTGGTTTTGATCAATGATCTCCTTCATATAACGCATTACGAATAGCCCACAATCGTCATTGTTTGTTTGGGTAGGACACTACAAGTATAATTAATTTAAAAATAAGTGATTCTTACGCGCTTAGTAATGAAGAAACAAATTGTCCAGAATAGATCAATATTACCTTAATGCGGTACCATATGGGATCTGGTAGAATACTATTCTGTGATTCCTGGAATCCACTCAACTTTCTATACTTTTGTAAAGATCTAAAGCAATATAACAAGTACATTGTATAAGAGCTCTTAACTATGTTAATGTGATATTAAACCAAGGAATACTTACTTTTTAATCATATCCTTGATGGGATCATAATGTTCTGGGGGATTACGTAAAGAGTCCAAAAAGTAAACCTTGCCAAAACCAGTGAGACTCAATGCAATAAGAACCCAATGTCGACTACAACCACGATGTAAATTATGTCAAATAAATGGTTTTATAAAAACAAGAATATTGAGACATAAACATATACTACACATACCCGACATGATTGTATGGAAGCAGGAACAATTTGTCTTGCCTGCGTCTATTGTACAACACCCTTCCCACCAACTTATGTTGCTTGGTGTTCGCATTGAATGCTGTGGTGGTTTGTGGAGATATGAAAACATATTGATCTGTGCTGGAAGATGGAGCTAAGGCTGAATGATATAAATAACTATACGAAAAAATGTACATAATGTCAAAGCAAGCAAAACAAAAATGAGATAAACAAACTATGAGATGCTTTGGATTGAAATTATCTGCAATAGACATCAATCACGGTGGCATCCAACCACTCACGGTACAAAACCGAATGAAGACAATCGGGATCGATCCATCCAATCATAATATCAGTACTAACAATGCCTGCACCTATCGTGCAATTAATCACAACACCATCTTCTTACATCTTTTCAGAGTAGTACCTCTTCAATATTTGCAACGATGTTGGGTAGATGCAGCAGGCTTTGAAGTCACCACTCGATCCATCCAATCATAATATCAGTACTAACAATGCCTGCACCTATCGTGCAATTAATCACAACACCATCTTCTTGCATCTTTTCAGAGTAGTACCTCTTCAATATTTGCAACGATGTTGGGTAGATGCAGCAGGCTTTGAAGTCACCACCTCTGGCGGGCATTCACGAACAGGAGTCTTTCGCGTAGTTGAGTGTGGTGAATAACGAGTCTCCACATGCGGCCCCGCAACAGAAGATTGTGTAGTCTACAAATTCCACAATTTGTACGTATTAATATTTGTAGCTGAAATAATAAAAATGCACTTTTGACACAAATAAAATACAGACATACCAATGCATCCAATCCAACATGTGAAGATGGCCATGCGATGAAACACCCTAATGCCTCAGTAATAGTGCTCAATTCCCCGTAGGCGTTAAGGAATGGAAGCGCCGCATGGGGTTCAATAGCAATTTGAACCATCACCTTAATTGAGTTGGCTGGAAGTGGGGAATTGTGTAAATCCTGCCCTGGGAGATTCCATGCTTGTCCCTTACCCACTACTCGTAACACCGAGTCTCCCAAGTACAGTATACATTGAAACACACCCTATATAATTAACACAAGTAATCAAGTTTATGGACAATTAGTGCCAAAAAAAAACATAACTATTAAGAAGTAAGAAATACCTCAGGCAAGCCAGGTCTAGTAGAAGAGGTAGAATCTCTGTAACTCCGTTTTGTCCTAACTTCGTGAAGCTCTCTTCTTGTTTCATCAAGTTGTTGTTGCATGTTCATGTATCCGACTCTCATTTCCCTCAATTCCACAAGAACGTCTTGAAAATTTTCAGGGACTACATTTGGTTGGGGTTTAGGAGCATTATAATATTGTTCGGGATATACACCAAAGCCCACACCCCGAACACGTCACCTATAGACATCCTTCTTCAAAACTTGGTCAAGAACTTGTCTATCATCAGAGGGACCACTCTCAGCAGGTTGAGACAATATTTCCTCCTAATAAGATAAGGGCAAAAATATAAACTCCACGATCAAGAAATACATGAAATTTAACACACAATGATAGGAAGTATATACTTACACATTGTGTGAAGACCTGTTCGACTTCTTCATTGTTCGCATTTTTTTTTGTTAATCCTAGCGGTTCTCCATAACATATGTCTTGAAACTTCTGAGGTTCCATCCCCCGCTTGTTGTATCTGCAAAGTATTATTGAGACACAATCAATACTAAAAATACTACATTGGGATAAAATGTTAACGACAATAATTACCAGTTCTTGCTCAAGTCTGGCATACCCTTACGTGAACCTTTATACGGGTATTAAGGATTAGAAGCTCTGGCCTTGTTTTTTTCACTTTTTCCTGGAATAACACATGGTAAATATATTGAAGACCTCTTTAACGTGTAAAAATGTTGGTTAACTTGACAATGTTTAAAAAAATAATGTATTAATGCATATAGTACCTTAAAATGTTCTTGTGACCATATGGCAACAAAATAATCCCATTGCTTCTGTGATATTATCTCCCCATACCTCTTAGGAGGATGTGGGATGACATTGCCATCTTCGTCATGCATAAAATCAGTGGATAATGTGGACCTAAAAGATCTATGTCTTTTACTAGCCAACATAAGAACATATTTTTTATGACATTCTTCAACATTAAATGTGGACTACATATAAAACAAAACATAATAAGATAATGAGTTAGTCATGTGCCTTTATGTCCTCCAATTCTTATTAATAAATTAAGGGGAAATAGTACATACCTTAATGTCCTCCCAAATCATTTCCTTGTATCCTTTGCATTCATCGTCCCTCCATTCCCTTATTGTAATTGG
Source organism: Sesbania bispinosa (assembly GCA_026901365.1). Classification (NCBI taxonomy): domain Eukaryota; kingdom Viridiplantae; phylum Streptophyta; class Magnoliopsida; order Fabales; family Fabaceae; genus Sesbania; species Sesbania bispinosa. Next base: position 994,868 of record QLOH01000033.1, read on the forward strand.
TACCCTTTCACGAGCAATGACACCAATGTAACTAGATAGTGTCGTGGCACCGGGTCCAATAGGTTGGTGCTTGTTATTCCACTTTACCTAACTAACGGGACTAAGTTTATAATTACATAATTCAACTTAATAAGCATAAATTATAGCAATGGTGCCAATTAAGTGCCTACCTTGATTATATTTCCTTTGTTTCTTTATTTAACTACTTGAGCCATTGTTGTAATCCCACGTCGGTGCTCTCTATCCAGGGTTTGAGCATTATCCTGGTTCGTGCCTGACATGACAGCTGCATAAAAAAATATAAGAGATTAATTACAAAAAATATAAGAGATTCAAAATCTTTCAGAATAAAAATGCAATTTTTATAAGTATAAACATGCATACATTAACTAACTCATTCTCTTTCTTTTTCTGGTTGGTATGAAACTTGTGGGTCAATTTCTAATACGAATTGATGGGTTGATCCAAATACCCTCATCGTGGTCCGGTCTAGTGTAACAAACATCATCTGTTGTGGAGTCACCTTGTAATATGTGTGTTGTCGTAACAAAAGGATCATCTTCAACATCCTCCAGTTGGTCATCATCCACATTTGGGGAGTTATGGAATTTGTTACTTAACATCGCTATGGAGCAATTTTTGTCTGCGGGATCACTAACATAAAAAATTTGCTGAGCCTGGGAAGCTAGGATGAATGGTTCATCTTTGTAACCCTGCTTGCTAAAATTAACTTTCATGAAGCCAAGATTGTCAACCTGAACACCACTATTATTGTCGATCCACTTACAACCGAAGACAGTCAACCGAAAGTTAGTATAATCCAATTCCCATATGCGATCAATGACCCCAAAATAGGACATATTTGCATAAACTGGATTTCTATCTTTTGCACTTGACATATGCAATGCTTGGGAAATTAAAGTGACACCACTATTTTGAACCGTTGTTCTATCATCATGGTCCTTTGTGTAGAAAGTGTAGCCATTAATCATGTAAGCCTTGTAAGATATCACATTAAAACTCGGACTATATGCTAAAAATTTAAGCCTAGTTGAGACTGAAGAATTATTGTAGTTCATGTCATGAAAAATCCTAGACTTAAACCATGTGATGAAGCTTCGATTGTGTTCTCTTGTGATCCAATTGTCTCCTCTATTAGGATTAGAGTGCCGAAGTATTTCCTTGTGAATTTCAACATACGACTCTACCTCATCATCATTATGCAAGACATAAAGTTGTGCTTGAACCCATTCCTCTCTTTGAATGCTTATGACTTCGCTTGCCCCAATCCCTCCTAATTGTAAGCTTTTGTTGTGTCTAGAGACCGGAAACCCTATTGAGTTGACACCACTAAGGTATTCTGTACAAAACTCAACAGCTTCTTCAACTATGTACCTTTCAACCATACAACCCTCAGGACGACTGCGATTCTTAACATACCCTTTTAATATCTTCATGTATCGCTCAACCGGGTACATCCATCTCATATAAGCTGGTCCACACAATTCAGTCTCCCGAACCAGGTGGACTGTGAGATGAATCATTATGTCAAAAAAAGATGGAGGAAAATACATTTCAAGCTCACACAGTGTCACCACTATTTGTCTTTGCAAAATGGGCATCTTCCTAGGGTCAATGACCTTACTACAAATAGCTCTGATGAAATGACACAGTTTAGTAATTGTAATACGCACTTTATTTGGAAGAATGGAGCGTATTGCAACCGGAAGCAAATGACCCATCAGAACATGATCATCATGAGACTTGACACCTACCAATCTTTGGTCTTTTAGTGATACTAGATTTCTAATGTTAGAGGAAAAACCCTCTGGAACTTTGACAGCCTGCAGAAACTTGCAAAAAGTTACTTTTTCTTTCTTGCTAAGAGTATAAGCTGCCGGGGGAAGATATGTACGTGATCCCCTTTTGTCTGGGACCAATTCTTTCCTTATACCCATTGCCAACAAGTCCCATCTCGCATTTACCCCATCCTTGGTTTTGCCTTTGACATTCAGTAACGTGCCAATAACACTCTCGCACACATTTTTTTCTATATGCATCACATCAAGGAAATGTCTAACAAACAATGTCTTCCAATATGGCAACTCAAAAAAAATGGACTTCTTTTCCAACCTCCGGTAATGAGTTGTGCGGCAAAAGGTTTACCGAAGTTGTTGGTCAAGTTACCCACCTTTTCCCACAACTGCTCACCAGTCAATGGAGAAGGAGCCCTACCCTCTTCGGTGTTGCCATTGAATGATTTCTTCCATCCCCTATAATGATGGGATAAAGGCAAAAACTTACGATGACCCATGAATACATTCTTCTTACAATGAGTCAAGCTCATCCAAGTAGTATTTTGTTCACAAACAGGACAGGCACACTGACCCTTTACACTATAGCCAGACAAATTACCATATGCAGGGAAATCATTTATCGTTCCAAACAGCATCGCCCTCAACTGAAAAGATTCTTCTTTGTAGCCATCATAGACCTGTACTCCAGTATCCCACAATAGCCTCAAGTCTTCAATCAATGGTGCCAAGTACACATCTATATCATTACCCGGTTGTCTGGGTCCCGATATCAACATAGATAACATCATGTATTTCCGCTTCATACACATCCATGGAGGTAGATTATATATTATCAATACCACCGGCCATGTGCTATGACTACTAGATTGGATACCATGCGGATTCATTCCATCTGTTGATAAAGCAAGGCGAAGATTTCTTGGTTCCTCGCCAAAAGAGGGGGTACTCATCATCAATCTTCCTCCATTGCGGAGAATCAGCAGGATGTCTCAACATGACATCCTTGATTCGTTCATTTGCATGCCAAGTTAAGTTCCTTGCATCAATGACACTACGGTACATCCTTCAAAACCTTGGTATTATGGGAAAATACCAAACCACCTTTGCTGGTGTAGTCTCTTTCTTATAACGAGGCAAGTTGCATTTAGGACACACACTTAATGACGCATGCTCATTTCTGAACAAAATGAAATCATTGGGACAAGCATGTATTTTCTCATAGCTCATCCCAATAGAACTTAACATCTTCTTTGCCTCATATGTTCTGTTAGGTAGAACATTGTCCTCCGATAACATCTCCTTCAACAAGGTGAGTAACTCTGTGAAACTCTTGTCAGACCAACCATTTGTTGCTTTTAAATTATACAACTTCAACACAGCTGACAACCTTGTATACTTGGTGCACCCGTTGTACAATGGCTTCTCAGCATCACTGGCTAGGGTATCAAACATTTGGGGACAATCTCTGAGGTCATCTTCAACCACCTTTCGAATCTCATCAATTCGGTCGCAATCCTCCCACCCGGTCCCAACGTCATCATCACTTGGTTCTACATTGACATTATTCTCTCCCATACCACTTTGTTCACTCATAATCTCACCATGAAATGTCCAACATGTGTAACTCTGATCAATTCCAAAACAGAAAAGATGGTCCCTCAACTCTGTTTCACTAACTCGCTTAGAACAAAAACACTTCGTACAAGGGCAGAGAATTCTACTAGGGTTTGTTGCATGGTCAATGGCAAATTTTATAAACATTTCCACTCCTTCCTCATACTCATGTGTCAGACGGTTTGCAAACATCCAAGAACGATCCATATTCTATCAACATAAGATGACATCATTAATAATTAACTCGAAAAGTATATATGATATTCTTTTGATATAATGACTAACTACATGCCTAATTTTCATATTAGTTTATGACTATTGTTCCTAGTCTATGAAAATTTGAGCAGCATTTCATCTATTTCTTTAACATTCCCAACTTAAGGAAAAACAATTTTAACTCTAAACCAACAACAACCAATCCAAAAGAGTTCAATATGAGTAATGTATATTTATATAACATTACTAAATTTATAAAACACATTTTTAACTCCAACCAACAACAATAAAACCAAAAGTGTTCAATAATAATATGTACACATTATTAATTTTCATATTCAAATTTCAATGTTATTTAAACTTACTAACACAATCACAGTTCAGATAGCAAAATAGTGGGTGCAGATAGCAAAAAAGTGGGTGCAGATAGCAAAACAAAACATGGGCAGAAAAAAGGGTGCACAAGCAAAAATAAAGGTGCAGACAGCAAAAAAAGGGTATGGTAGGGTTTCCCTTACCCTAGTGGCCGCGAAATGAGAGTGAGGAGAAGGGAATGAGCCGCCACGCCGAACGGAAGTGAGGGAAGGAGCGCCGCGCCGCGCCGCGCCGGAACGAAAGTGAGGGAAGGGAAAGAGCTTGCTCCCTTCAAAGCTTGCTCCCTTCGAAGCTCTTGCTCACGGTGAGGGAAGGAGAAGTTGCGGACGAAAAAGGAGGAGGAGCTTGACGGAGGGAGAAGGAGAACCTTGACAGAGAATGAGAAGCTTCACAGAGGAGACAAAGGAGACGTCTTGGAACAATGGGATGGAGACGGTGAGGGAAGGAGACGAAGGAGCTTGAGGGAGACGAAGGGCTAGGGATATGGTTTATAGAGAGAGACAATGGAATGTGAGAAAGCGGGAGAGAATGTTACCAAAAAAAATAGATTTGTGCTAGAAAAGAGGGTGCTCAAAAACAAACAGAAAAACATACGAGGGCGCTCCTGAGCGCCCTCCTTTCATCAGAATTAAAAAAAAAAAAATCACCCCGGGAACAAGGCACTCCCTTTGAGCGCCCTGGAAAGTAGCCAAAGAGGGCGATCAGGTGGAGCGCTCTGGAATCATGAACAGAAAATCCAACGATGGCGCTCCTAGGAGCGCCCTCCTTTCGTCAGAAATAAAAAAAAACAAATTAACGTTGGGAACAAGGGCGCTCCCTGGGAGCGCCCTGGTAAATGGCCAAAGATGGCGCTCCACCTGAGCGCCCTGGATTTATAAACAGAAAATCCAATGAGGGCGCTTTCATCAGAATTAAAAAAAAAAAAACAAATTCACGTTGGGAACAAGGGTGCGCTGTTGGAGCGCCCTCTATTCTACCTATAAGGGCGCTCCCGCCCATCTTTTGAGCGCCCTGGTATTTAAACGATTGTTTTAGACGCTAGCCCGCACGGGAGCGCCCTAAAGGGAGTGCTCTAATATCCTCAAATTGGCGTAGTGTAGGAAGCGAGGTTGTCGAAAGGGGTCAAATTAGGATTTGGGAGAGAGATTTCATAAATTGATTTGATTGTTGATTTAACTGTAATCTATTGATATAATTGATGAATTGATTGATTTTAATCGTTAAAAACGAGTCTAATTGAGTTAGGGACTTAAAGATTTGAGTAGATATTGAAGAAGGGGGGTTGAAAGGGGAAAAATCGCAGGTGCAGTCGCGTTCTGCGACACTTACGCTCCACCTGCGCTGAGCGTAGGATGGAGCGTAGCTCTCTAGAACCTGCGCTTCACTTGCGCTGAGCGCAGAGTGAAGCGCAGAAACGCGGATCAAGCTTTTTGAATATAATTTCAACAGATTCATTCCAAACTTCAGATAGCTTTTCTTTAAACGTGAAATTGAGATGGATGTTTACCTAATTTATGAATTGTTTTGTGAGATTGATGAGATTAAATTGGATGTATAGAGTGTATTAATTGTGGCATGAAGTATTGTGGTGTGATTATCTTATGTGATGTTCTATGTTTATAATATTCGTTATGTGATGTGGAGTGATTAGTGTAGAAGAGATTGTATGAGATGTATGAGAAATGATGATGATGCATTGAGCATAGAGATTATGTGAGAGATATGTGAAACGATGATGATGCATTGAGCATGAGCATATGATGTATGAGACACATGAGATACATGAGTAGCCAGACGTGGCTAAAAATACCCTAGCCCAAAGAGGGGGCGACAAGCAGGGTGGAGACCATGATGGGAGACATCCAATGAATAACTCCAAGAGGGAGTGTTTTACAATGCGACTCACCTAGCCCATAAGAGGTGGGTGATGGTGGGAGGGAGCGAGTGTCTTTGCACGGGCCCATAGAGGGAGTGCAACCTATCGGCCAAGAGGGCATTTAACGGTAGGGCCATCATCAGTAACAACTAAGGGAATTGATGAGGTGCGCCCATTTTGCGGAGTTCCAAATCAAGACTCTTAGGAAGAGGCATTGTGCATGAGCATAGAGTGAGCATACTTGTCATTTTATGATTGTTTGAGAAGTGTGAATTATATATTTGTGTGAAATTAATGTGCTGAATGTAAAGAGTGTGGATTGAGATGAATGATGATATGTATGGTGATGGGTGGGAATAAGGGTAGCCTTCTATATTGCATGTATATGTATGTATTCTTTTCCTCACCGTACTCTTCTGTGGTTTTTATAGGTGATGAAGATGGCACTCAATGTGCCGAATTTTAAAGGGACAGGGTCTCGCTCTGATACGTGTGACATCGGGGCTTAATATGTAGGAACTTGTTCTTTCATTTTGATATGTAGAGATTTAAGGAGATTGTTTTTAAGGGTCTTACATGGCCAAGACGTATTTTTGTTATAAGTTAGTTTTCGAAAAAATTAATTTTACTTTTATGGAAATTTAGTTGATTTGGATTCAGTAATTGTTTAAATGATAAATGTGAACCTTTTTACCTTAATTTTGACTATAATTTTCCTTATAATTTAACTTGATGATTGTATTATCATTTGGGGGTAGAAGGGTGTCACATTTAGTGGTATCAGAGCAGGTCGGTTCACCGGCCTTGAGTTATGAGTTTGCTGTGTTTCCATGGTGCTAACTTATGATGTTGATTGAGTGAAATATATTGTTTTGATTTAACTGTTTGTTTGATTGTTCTACTTTTCTGTGAATCAGAAAAGTGATGGTAGTATGTGGTGCTAACTTGTGCTATTATCAATGAGTTACCTGTAGTGTGTGATTATACTGATGTGTTTTCTGAAAATATGTCTAGTCTACCACCTGAGAGAGAGATAGAATTTTCCATAGATCTTGTACCGGGGACGGGACCTATTTCAGTTGCACCTTATAGGATGTCACCCATGGAGTTAGATGAGCTTAAGAAACGGATAGAAGGTTTGCTAGAGAAGAAGTTTGTGAGACCTAGTGTATCACCTTGGGGAGCACTTGTTCTGCTAGTGAAGAAGAAGGATGGTAGTATGAGGTTGTGCACAGATTACCGTCAGTTGAACAAGGTAACCATTTAGAATAGGTATCCTTTGCCTAGGATAGATGATCTAATGGACCAGTTAGTGGGGGCTTGTGTGTGTTAGCAAGATTGATCTTAGGTCGGGTTATCACTAGATTAGAGTTAGAGAAGAGGACATACCTAAGACTGCCTTTAGGACTAGATATGGACATTATGAGTATCTCGTAATGCCTTTTGGTGTGACTAATGCTTCTGCTATTTTTATGGATTACATGAACAGGATTTTTCATCCCTACTTGGATAAATTTGTAGTTGTCTTTATAGATGACATACTAATTTACTCCAAAACTAAGGAGGAGCATAAGGAACACTTAAAGGTAGTACTGCAGGTTCTTAGGGATAAACAGTTGTATGCTAAGTTGTCCAAGTGTGATTTCTGGTTAGAAGAAGTGAGCTTCTTAGGTCATGCGATCTCTAAAGGGGGCATATGTGTTGATCCTTCTAAGGTAGAGGCTGTACTTAAGTGGGAGACTCCTAAGTCAGTGAGTGAGATTAGAATTGTTCTTCGGTTGGCTGGGTATTATAGGAGATTTTTAGAAGGATTTTCTAAGATAGCTTTGCCTTTGACCGAGTTGACTAGGAAGGGGGTTGCTTTTGTATGGAACAGTAAGTGTGAGCTTAGTTTCCAAACCCTTAAGGAAAAGTTGACTAGTGCACCGGTTTTAGTCTTGCCTGACCTTAGTAAACCTTTTGTAGTGTATTGTGATGCTTCTAAGATGGGTCTAGGTGGAGTGTTAATGAAAGAGGGTAAAGTAGTAGCTTATGCATCTAGGTAATTGAAGATCCATAAGAGAAACTACCCTACCCATGATCTTGAGTTAGCAGTTGTTGTGTTCGTGTTAAAGATGTGGAGGCATTACTTGTATGGTTCCAAATTTGAGGTTTTTAGTGACCATAAGAGCCTTAGGTATTTGTTTGATCAAAAGGAGTTCAACATGAGACAAAGGAGGTGGCTGGAATTTTTAAAGGATTATGATTTCGAATTGAGTTATCACCCTGGAAAGGCCAATGTAGTAGCGGATGCTCTCAGTAGAAAATATCTTCATGTTAGTTCCTTGATGATTACGGAAATGGATCTCCTAACTCAGTTTAGAGATTTAAGCTTAGCTTGTGAGGTAACTCCTGATAGTGTGAAACTAGGAATGATTCAAGTAAGTAATGACTTGTTGAGGGACATTAGAAATGCTCAATTAAAGGATCTATTTTTGGTAATTAGGCGTGAGGCTATAGAAAAGGGTAGTGGTGGAGAATTTGTCTTAGGTGTAGATGGAGTAGTGAAATTTGGAGACAGAGTTTGTGTACCTAGTGAATCTACCATTAAGCGTTTAGTACTTGAAGAGGGGCATAAGAGTAAGCTTAGTTTCCATCCTAGTTCAACTAAGATGTATCAAGATTTGAAAAAGGTGTTTTGGTGGCCTAGGATGAAGAAGGATATAGAGGACTTTGTGAGTGCTTGTTTGGTTTGTCAAAAGGCTAAGGAAAAACACCAAAAACCTTCAGGATTGCTTCAACCTTTAAGTATACCTGAGTGGAAGTGGGATATCATTTCTATGGATTTTGTAGTTGCTTTGCCTAGGACTGTAGGGGGACATGACTCTATTTGGGTTATTGTAGATAGATTGACTAAGAGTGCTCATTTTCTCCCTATTAACATTAAGTACTCTTTAGAAAAACTTGCTATGATCTACATTAGTGAGATTGTAAGGTTGCATGGAATACCATCTAGCATAGTTTCAGATAGAGACCCCAGGTTTACATCTAGATTTTTGGGAGAGTTTGCAGCAGGCTTTGGGGACCCAGCTTAGACTTAGTTTAGCCTATCATCCTCAAACCGATGGGCAAACCGAGAGAACCATACAATCGTTAGAGGACTTGCTTACAACTTGTGTGCTAGACCAAGGGGGTAGTTGGGATAGTTTCCTACCTTTGATAGAGTTCACATACAACAATAGTTCTCATTCTAGCATAGGCATGACACCTTATGAGGCGTTGTATGGTAGAAGGTGTAGGACACCTTTGTGTTGGTATGAGCCAGGAGAGAGCCTTATTTTAGGACCGAATGTAGCACAACAGACCACCGATAAAGTTAAGTTAATTGAGGAGAGGATGAAGGAGTCTTTTCCAGAGTTATTCATCTCAGGTAAATTCGAGGACGAATTTTCTTTTAGGAGGGGGGAATTGTGACATCCTAATATTTCTAAAATAAAATAAAATAGAATAGAATGAAGAAGTAATAGTATTAATATTATCTTTATTATTATTATTAGTAGAGATCATATTATTTAATTAAAAAAGGGGGATGAGTGGGTTGGAGTAGGCCCAGCCCAATTAGATATTTAAATAAGAGAAGGGTTGTAACACCCGCAAATTTTCTTACTGGTGTATAAATAGAATAAAGAAAATTTTAAAATAGTAATAATCATTTAATTATAAAGTATTTAGTAGCTTTTAATAGACAACCAAATTTATAATACCCAACCACAATTATGAGTAAATTTCTCTAGAGAGGTGTTTGAGAAAATAACCTAAGACACCTTTAGTAATTATACAGTTAAGGAAAATATAGATTTAATTATTAAAAATAGATAAAACTCTAAGGTATCTATACCTTTATTCAAAATACTCTTAATATAATTAGTGATGAGTTTTAGAAAATTATTTAGAATTTTTCTAGCACTTCTGGGCAAAAAGATCAAAATGCCCCAATTAACAGTATAACCATAGCCAGCATATATAAAAAAAAAAAATTTGTAGAAAAATATGGAAGATATATTTTGAACCTTAAAAGATGATTTAAAATTATAATTATAATTCTATACAATCTCTGTAAATAAAACCTTAATTTTCTCTCTCTACTTACTGTAACGCCCGCTTCTTACCGTTTTACCGCATTTCGTGTTTTATTGAATTGTTAAAATTATTTTTTTATCACCAAAATTTATATTTTTGGATTTAGTATTAAATTTCCTATTTTTAGGAATTTTCTGGGAATTTTTGGGATTTTTCTGCAAAAATTGACCTTTTTGCCCTCCGGTACTCCGACCCGGGCCCGAATACTCTTGATCCGGGCCAGAAAAAATTGCACAAACCTTATTTTCTCCTCTGAAAATTGCGCTGCACAGCATGGTGCATGTGTGCCACTTGTCCATGTCTTCCTTCACACCATTAAGTCTATATAAAGGAGAAGCTTCACTTTATGGCCATTTTTCACTTAGCCATCTTCTCCACCTACCCATTTTCTCTCTTCTTCTTCTTCTTTCTCCCTTGCTGGCCGCGCACCACCACCCTTCTTCTCCCCAAAATTTCTTCATCTCCACCCAAATCACCAACCAAGCTTAAGTCCCATTCTTGGATTTAAGCTAAAGAAAAAAAAAATACATACTTTCTACCAAAAATCCACTTGTTGGAGGCTTGAAGGAGGAGCTTGAAGGGGCTGTTGGAGGAGGAAAAATCTGCACTCATTCCCTTGAAGATCTAAGGTAAAGGGGGGGGGGGAGAACTTGAACTCTAGTAGGCCATGTAACTAGAGTCAAGGATTTGCCCTTGAATCCTTGCTTCTTCTCTTGTTTTTCTCTTGAAAAATCAAACCTTTGAGCTTGTTTTTGAGAAAATATTTTCGGTCTTGATGAGCTGGGTTATTGTTGTTGTTTGCATGTCTTTGATCTTGTTTGGATTGTTGTTGATGGTTGGGTTGTGTTGCATGCAAGCCAAGGAAGGATTTTTGTTGAAAAATCCCTCCTTTTTCCCCTTAAGCTCTCGGCCAAGAGAGGAAGAGGTGGCTGCATGTGTGCAAAAATTATTTTGATGGTTTGGATGTGATTATATGATGGATATATGTACATGCATGTGGTTGATCTTAAGTGGAAAAATTGATTTGGTGATTTATCTTGAAAATAATGATGTTTTGAGCTTGAAAATGGAGTTATGAACTTTAATGTGTATGTGGATGATTTTGAGTGGATTAGTATGATATTTGGCATTTAGATTGTTTATTGATGAATGTGTGAAGTTTTGGTAAAGATTGGATGTTGTGAAAAATTTGAAGTTTTGGATGAACATTCAAGGTTGCTCTTGATGTTCATGAGTGTTCTTGATGAAACTCATCAAGAATGTCCTTTTGATCCTAAAAAGATCAAAAGGATGTTTAAAACATGTTTTTGGGCTAAATTGGCCCAAAAGGACTAAAGAATAAATTTGTAACAAAAAGGACTAAATTGCAAATAAGATAAGTTTTTAAATTAAGTAATTAAATTCGGATTTTTATTTTAACTAAAATAAAAATCTATTTAAAAGTCATATTTTTATTTATTATGAATAAAAATGGGCTCTCATGGGTCCAATAACCTTTAGGCTTTTGTTTAGTCCCAAAGCCTTCAAAAAGAAAGTCAAAACTCAATTTAAAAGACAACTAAAAATAATTCATGGGCTTAGGTTTAGATTAGGATTGAACTTCAACACTAATCTAAGTTGTGAAAATTAAACTTAGGATTAATTAGTAGACTTAACTAATTTAATCACCTAAGTTGATTAGCCTAAATTACTTAAGTTAATTAATAATTAATTAAGTCTAAAGATAATTAATATTAATATAAGTGTTAATTAAGTAATTAATCTCTAACGACGGTTAAAAACTAATTAATTATAATTTAACCTTAACCAAGCATAATTAAAAACCTTAATCCAAGATTAAGGAAGAGATTAAGGGATAATTAGAAATTAATTAGGATCTTAAGTAAGGATTAAGACTTAATTAAAGAAGGAAAGATTAATTGACATTCGATTAATGAAGACTAGTTATGATTAAAGGTCAAGCCTAATCTTAATTAGTCATACAAGTGAAATTAGGATTAGTAATGCCTTTCATAAGACATATCCATAAGCCTTAGTAAATTGTAGGACTTAAATGAATATGATTATCAATAAAGCGAGCACAAGCTACCTTAAAAGATTATAACCAACACTTTCTCTCTACATAAAACTTGAGAAGCTTGGCAAGAGAGTGTGATTTGGTTTTCCTCAAAAGAAAGACCTTGAATCTGCAAGGTTGCACCACAATAAAGTGGTGACGTAAAAAGATTCGATGGGTTTGTCTGAAGGACGTAATATTGTAAGTGTTTGCGGTGTGACATACATCATGTGCATCAATAATGATTAAGGTTCATAAGCCTTACGACCTATATGGCAATACCACTCTAGTACAGTGTGAAACTGGATGGGACGGGTGCACTGGGTTTTGCAAAGAACACCAGCGGTCCAGTAAAGGAGACCAGCCCTGAGGATGAGTCAGGTCCCGGAATGGCATAAGTGGCGTAGGCTCGCCCCCTACTGTCGTGTAAACGGGGTACAGGCTTGACTATCCTGTCGCTCTCAAGTTTTCATAATCAGCGAGTTTGTCTGGAAGTCGGAAAATCGTCTTGGCCAAAGATTGAGCAATGCTCTTCGTACTATTTGCTAGTACAGACTATACTCCTGATATATTGTACATATATGGTCGAGCAGTTGCTGTGTGCTCTGCTTTTGGTGTTGTTTTCCTCGGGCCCTCATGCATTAGATACATATAGCATGGTAGCATCAGCTGCATATTTGTGATTGAGAATATGTGGATGCTTGTGAATATTTTATTGATGCTCTAGTTACTATATTCTACTTGATATGAGTTCATGTGATGTTCTCACCCTTCCTTTTCTGCTTCTGTTATTCCCTGTCGTCGTACTTCTTCGCCACGTCGATAGTTGGTATTGGAGAGATTCAGGATGTCCACTATGAGGATCACGTTGAGGTGGGAGCCACGAGGCCAGTGGCGAATTACCGACGTCCCTAGGCGATGTGTTTTCACGGGGGAGGTGCGCATCACCATTTCTCATCCCAGCCTTCCCCTGGTACCGGGGATAGATTTCACAGTGCCGGTGATCCTTGAGTTTGAGACTCCACCCAGACTCCGTCACTACACTACTTTTCTCAACCGTCGTCATCGCCCCTCTCCATCAGCATCGTCACAGTCCTCATGGATGGCGACCATGAGCGAGCCAGATTCCCCTCGTTACTCTCCCGGTCCAGAGACGTCACCTCCACAGCCCGTATATTTTGACGCATTTGGCCATTCCCGTCCGAGTGAGCCAGACATGATCGTGATCAATGACACTACATCTAAGGAGGAGGACCCAGAGGAAGACCTGAAGGATGACTCTGAGGATGAGGAGCCGGAAGAGGATTCTTCCAGTGACGACCCCTCAGAAGACTTTGGGATGATCAACCTCGGGGGTACTGGAGGGAGGAGTTGTGGATGGATTCCTGCTGAGACGGATGATGACGAGTAGGATAGCGTAACTGGGGGTAGTCACGAGTCTAGTTAGTAGCAGCTCTGATTTAGTGGCCTTTTGTTTTGTTTTGTTTAGGCTGAGGTCTTATTTATTATAGTCTACTACTAGAACTCTTGTTTTGTATGGTGGTATTGTTTACTCTGGGATTACTTTGACACTATGGTTCTGTATATATGTTATGAGGTTTTCTTCCCATGATCCCCTTTATATCTGCGTGTATGTTGTGTATGTATGCGGAATGATTGAATCGTCTAGATGTTTTTAGAAAATGAATTTCAGACTTAAGAAAAGGACGTTTTCATGAATACTTGAAATGGAATTAGAATGCGATTAGTTGTTGATGACTAAGTTTCTTATTAAAAACTCTTTCAAAAAAAAAATATTCCCGTATTTTCTAAGCATACACTTAAAAATGAGAGTCATCGGTTACGTTCGTAATGTGATACTCTTAGCAGTATAACTAAGGGTGTCGCAAGGGTTATCTATTTCACCCTATCAATTTTCAAACGTAAGATAACCAAACCCTAGAGAGGAGAGAAGCGACTCCACAAGGAGAAGATGCCGCAGAGTAGATCATCAAGTGAGTTCTGCCGTTCGTCGTTGATCATCATTCCTAAGGTACGGGGGGGGGGGTGCTGCTATATGTGTATGCTGGAGTGCTTGGGTAGTGAGGGCAACCATAAGTCCCTCTAGGATTCTTAAATTTTAAATTATGAATGATGAATTGTCTGTAATATGATGAAATTCGTGATTGTTGTGATGATTACTGTCATGTTCTTGTTGGAATTGAGAGTAGGAAGCGAGGTTGTCGAAAGAGGTCAAATTAGGATTTGGGAGAGAGATTTCATAAATTGATTTGATTGTTGATTTAACTGTAATCTATTGATATAATTGATGAATTGATTGATTTTAATCGTTAAAAACGAGTCTAATTGAGTTAGGGACTTAAAGATTTGAGTAGATATTGAAGAAGGGGGGTTGAAAGGGGAAAAATCGCAGGTGCAGTCGCGTTCTGCGACACTTACGCTCCACCTGCGCTGAGCGTAGGATGGAGCGTAGCTCTCTGGAACTTTTGCTCCACCTGCGTTGAGCGCAGGATGGAGTGTAACTCTCTGGAACCTGCGCTTCACTTACGCTGAGCCCAGAGTGAAGCGCAGAAACGCGGATCAAGCTTTTTTAATATAATTTCAACAGATTCCTTCCAAACTTCAGATAGCTTTTCTTAAAACATGAAATTGAGATGGATGTTTACCTAATTTATGAATTGTTTTGTGAGATTGATGAGATTAAATTGGATTTATAGAGTGTATTAACTGTGGCATGAAGTATTGTGGTGTGAGTATCTTATGTGATGTTCTATGTTTATAATATTCGTTATGTGATGTGGAGTGATTAGAGTAGAAGAGATTGTATGAGATGTATGTGAAATGATGATGGTGCATTGAGCATGGAGATTGTATGAGATATATGTGAAATGATGATGATGCATTGAGCATAGAGACTGTGTGAGAGATATGTGAAATGATGATGATACATTGAGTATGAGCATATGATGTATGAGACACATGAGATACATGAGTAGCCATACGTGGCTAAAACTACCCTAGCCCAAAGAGGGGGAGACGACCAGGGTGGAGACCATGATGGGAGACATCTGATGCATAACTCCAAGAGGGAGTGTTTTAGAATGCGACTCACCTAGCCCATAAGAGGTGGATGATGGTGGGAGGAAGCAGGTGTCTTTGCACGGGCCCATAGAGGGGGTGCAACCTATCGGCCAACAGGGCATTTAACGGTAGGGCCATCATCGGTAACAACTAAGGGAATTGATGAGGTGCGCCCATTGTGCGGAGTTCCAAATCATGACTCTTAGGAAGAGGCGCTGTGCATGAGCATAGAATGAGCATACTTGTCATTTTATGATTGTTTGAGAAGTGTGAATTATATATTTGTGTGAAATTAATGTGCTGAATGTAAAGAGTGTGGACTGAGATGAATGGTGATATGTATGGTGATGGGTGGGAATAAGGGTAGCCTTCTGTATTGCATGTATATGTATGTATTCTTTTCCTCACCGTACTCTTATGTGGTTTTTATAGGTGATGAAGATGGCACTCAATGTGCCGAATTTTAAAGGGACAGGGTCTCGCTTTTATACGTTTGACATCGGGTCTTAGTGTTTAGGAACTTGTTCTTTCATTTTGATATGTAGAGATTTAAGGAATTTTTTTTTAAGGGTCTTACATGGCCAAGACGTATTTTTATTATGTTGATAAGTTAGTTTTTGAAAACATTGATTTTACTTTTATGGAAATTTAGTTGATTTGGATTCAGTAATTGTTTAAATGAGAAATGTGAACCTTTTTACCTTAATGTTGACTATAATTTTCCTTATAATTTAACTTGATGATTGTATTATCATTTGGGGGTAGAAGGGTGTCACAGGTCGACTTTCAAATACAAGAAACAAGTTTCTTAGAATAATTTGACATAAATCCCCTTAACAGAAACTCATTTTGGATATTTAATTTGAAAGACCGTTATTGTAAACAAGTTTTCGGAAGGCAAAAATCAACATATAGTGTGCATATCGAAAACTATGAATTCCACTCCTTAACGAACGAATGATGATTTTTGGCACCTCGTTCACATTCTGTCAGGAACACGCTCATTGAATCTCTATAAAAGCTCATTTATATTATATAGGGGGAGAAGGAAGTATCAAGAAAAAAGAACTAGGTAGAAAAATCAGTGTTAGGAACCCTTTCCTTCCTAAATCAAAATTTTCACCCCGAACGACTCAAATCATAAACTAGAACCAGTAACCACTATTATGCCTCTTTTTCACCATGAATTTGATCTCGCATTCCTCCACCCACATTTGACTCTGTTGCAACCGCCAATTGTGAGCTACACGAAGCATTATCGTGCCAGCGACAACCGGTGAAGATGTTTGGAAGTTATACGGTCGAACATGAACCTAACCTCTGAAGCGACTTGGTGCCACATTGTAGCCTCGAACTGGGTCGTTCTAGGGTGTTTCACCTCGCAGACTTTTTTTTATGATAATGACCTACTAATATAGGTAATTTTACCTGCTGCTATAGTAAAATGTGAAGTTTTAATATTTGCTAACGGGGACCCTAGTCTTTTATATTTAGCGTTGTACACTCTACAACAAAATTTACTTTTAGTCTCCGTTTGGTGTTGGAGAAATAGCAAAGAAGGGAGAGGGAAGGAGTGAAATGAGCGAGAATTCCACCCCCTGCTCTGTTTGGTGCAGTCATGAAGTAGGGGGAAAGGTGTGGGCCCCACAACCAATTGATTTCTCGACTGAATTGAAGAGAAAAGAGGAGAAATACCCACCCATGTGTAATAAATAATCAATTTTCAGTATGTAAAAATTGATTTTTGGTCACATAATTGGTACAGATAATCGATTTTCAGTATGCAAAAATCGATTTCTGGTCACATAATTGGTACAGATAATCGATTTTTTATGCCACATAATCGATTATGTAACTGTCTTGGTGCAGATAATCTATTTTTTACACAACATAATCGATTTTTTATACCATTTCTCTTCCATTTTTTCGCTCAAACCAAACAACCCACCTTCACATCTCACTTTTATTTCTCATCTATTTCTCTTACACCAAACAACCACAAAATCATCTCTATCTCTTCTCTATTTCTCTTCTTCCCATTTCTCTCCTTCCCACTTCTCTTCTCTCTATTTCCCTACTCACACCAAACAAAGCATTAGCGGCAATTATTTTACTCTTTAGTGGCAATACAAATGGCTATTAAAACTTTTGTCGGCAATTAATTCAATGGCCAATGTATACATTGTCGGTAATAGTTTTACCGGCATTTATAAGGAATGCTAGTAAATACCCCAATAAATGCCGGGAAAAATTTAAGACATTTAGAGGCAATTGTTTGCGGCAATTTTAATGGCAAGTGAATTGGTGAGGCAGCAATAGACAATCTCATAGTTAATTTCTATTTAATCCCAAGCTGAAACTATAATACTATTAAAAATAACTTTGGTGTTAATATTTCAATATCTCAAATTTCTAAATTCTACCAAATAGCAAGTTACTACTTTTTTAAAATCAACATTGCTCACAAATTCTCTTTAAAAAACAATGAATCAAATAGATTAAGAACATTGTCATAGAGTATTATTTTAATTCTAACAGAAATTTGGAAAGCATGCTACTAAGATATTGCAACCTATAGCAAGTTTTATATATATAATTATATCCAACATTCCTATACATTACACTGCTCATCAAATACGTTAGCCATATTAAAAATTGGCATGATAAGGTTTATATATATATATAGCCAATAACATTAAAATTTAAGGATCCTCACCAAATTAAACTTTAGGTGATTAATGTCTTATAGAAACAAGTATTTAACTTCACTTTAGTTAGCTCTTACGTTTTCAAAAATACATTGATTTTAGGTGAAAACTATGAATTGGAATTAATTTAACATTGAGAAAAAGTATCATAAAACTAACTAAAACTTGAACGAACCTTCAACTGCCAATAGGATTGCTTCTTAGAAGCCCTACATTCTCTTTGTCATGATCCTAGAAGAATAAATTTGTGTCGCACAAAAAGTGAAAACTATGAACATGAATGAAGAATAGTACTTACACAAACTGTTGAACCTGTCAATACTACCCCAGTTATCAAGAAAGTATATATAAAGAATGGATCTGCAAAATATCAAATCTAGCTATTTATTTGATATCAACTATAAATATAAATATAAATATCAATTATAATTTTGCATCGCCTTGTAATGGAGAAAGAAAGGTTTTCCTAGTCATAACAACTTAAAAGAATGTGATAATAGTACCTGGGATAAGGATTCATAGCCAAGAATATATCAAGAAAATTCACAGCTCCCAAGCTGCTGATATGAAATAACTAAAAAGAAACACAATAACTTTTATCCTTCCTTCTGATATTGCTAGCTAGCAGTATAATTTAATTAAAAGAAAACATACTAGATCAAAGTCGTAAATAAATAAAAAAAATCCAAATTGGAAATCTGATTACAAGGGTAGCATTTCCCATCCATGGATACAAATTTGAATTGGCAATACTAGTAGGCAGACCATTCAGAGAGACAAGATGTGTCATACTATCACTTATCAATAAGATTCCATTGTACAAAAAGTTTATGAACACGTGAATAGTTGCCAATATTTAAGGATATGTGTAACAAAAGAAGGCATACTTGGAAAGCCTCTTCAGTTCTACTATAACAATGATAGTAGTGTTAGAACCACAGGAAACACTAAAAGGGGGGGTTGAATAGTGTTTTAAGCTTTTTGATTGTTTTTGGAAATCTTTAATTTAAATCATGAAGATGGGCAACGTTCAAAACAAGTATTAAGATCAAGGATAGTTAAAACGTGCGGAAGATAAGAAAAACAGAGTTTCTTCTAAAGCTTAAGATTGTTTTAAACAGAGGCTTCTCAAAGTATCTTCTGAAGATTATCACAAGATTATTTTCAGAACGGTTTCTGAAATACTTCAGATGACTAGAGGTTGTCTGAAGTCTGTTCCCGATTTCTGAACTGATCTCTTTCCAGACTCACTTCAGAAAATTATTTCATAAGTTCTTCAAGGAATATTCTTTGTAATGCTTCAAATGATATGAGAGACATCTCATGTTTTGTTCATATGAAAGATCATTTTATTGAAATAGTTTTGCTAAGTTTATTATGAAAAATACTTTTCAATCCCCAACATAAATATGAAAACTGGAAATAAAGAGATTAAGGGAAAGAGAACTTAGGCACAGAATTTATCCTGGTTCACCCACAAACCCGTGAGCTACATCCAGTCCCAGAGGCAAACCACCACTGGATTTTCTACTATCTGAATCCACAGATACAAGTATTATTCACAGCCTCTTCAGGCCAACACAAGTATTTGTTTTCAACTGCCTCTCCAGGCAACTCATTGCAGTATTCTTTTACAGACAAGCCTCTCCAGGCTCAACAAGTATTCTTTGTTTTCAACTGCCTCTCCAGGCAACTCTTGCAGTATTCTTTTATAGACAAGCCTCTCCAGGCTCCACGAGTACAGCCTCTCTAGACACCACGTGTAACACCCGCGTTTTTACCGTTTTGCCGTTTTTGCCGTTTTGAGTGTTTTATTGGATTTTGAGTGATTAAAATTATTTTTAATCATCAAAATTTATATTTTTGGATTTAGAATTAAATTTCCTATTTTTAGGGAATTTTTGGGGTTTTTTTTTGTGAAAATGACCTTTTTGCCCCTCCTGTCCCTTGAACCGGGCTAGAAAAATTTACACTGACTCACCTTGACAGTCGTGCATGCAGAATAATGTGCATGGGAGACACTTGTAAATTTTCCCCTTTCTTACAAGACAAATGTGCAAGCAAATAAGCCATGTGTCATTTATGTTTCCTAAAGCAAAAACTCCACTTTCTTCCTTTTCCTTTCACATGCAAACCAGAATTTTTTTTTCTCTCATTTCACTCATTCTCATCCTCTTGCAGTCGTGAGCTTCCTTCCCATTTTCTCTCAAGTTCTCCATTTTTCTCCACACACTTGCAAGCAAAAAGTTCCATTTTTGAACCAAGCCTAAACACCTAACCTCCAAACCTTGTGAATCCTTCACTTTGGTGGTCAAAAGGAGCTCAAGAAGGGAGCTGTTTTGGGACTGTTTCTGCACCTCATTCTTGAGGAAATTTTTTAAGTAAGGGGGGAGAGAACTTGAACTCTAGTAGGATTGGTGACTAGAGTCAAGGATTTGCCCTTGAATCCTTGTTTTAACCTTGTTTTTCTCTTGAAATAATCCTGTTTTTCTTATGTATGGCTGGATGTATGTTTCTAAATTGTTTTAAGACTTGGAAATGTGATTGATTGATGGTTTATGTTGCATGCAAAGTAAAGAAATTGATTTGTAAAAATTTTCTCTTTTCTCCCACATGCATGCGACCAAGAGAGGAAGAATGTGGCTGCATGTATTTGAAAATTTATTTGATGTTTAAAATGTGTTTAAATGATGATTATGAATGCATACACATGGTTGGTTGTTTGTGATAATTTTATGTTTGCCTTAATGCATGAAATTTGCTTGAATTGATGTTGTTAATGCATGCAAAATCATGAAATTTTTGTTAGAAAAGTTTCCCCCTTTTTCCTTGTATAGCTCTCGGCCATGAGCTAAAAATCTGGACAGCAAGTATTTAAATTCTATTTGATGTTTAAATCATGTTCATATGATGAATATAAGTTCATGCATGTATTTGGTTTGAATTATAAAATTGATTGGTATGTTGTAATCTTGAAAATTGATGTTTTGAGCCTATAAATCATGTATGAAGTTTATGATGATGTTTGGTGTGCAATTGATGAATTGGTATGAAAATAGCTGTTTAAAGTGCTTGTTTAATGATTATGCTTGATTTTGGTGAAGTTTGGAAATGGTTAAAAATTGGCATTTTTTATGAACATTCAAGGTGTTCTTGATGTTCTTGATGAAACTCATCAAGAATGCTCTTTGATCTTGAAAAGATCAAATGAGGGTTGGAAATGTGTTTATGGGCCTTAGATGGTCCAAAAGGACTAAGAAGCAATTTTACAAGTAAAAGGACTAAAGTTCAATTAAGAATAAGTCTTTAAAAATAAATAAAACAAATTCGGATTTCCAATTCCAACCAAGTAAAAGTCAACTTAAAGGTCAATATTTTAGGTTGCCATGACTAAAAATAAGTTCCTAAGAGTTATAAAACCTTTAGGCCTTTCATTTAAGTTTAAAACCTTTAAGAAAGGGAGTTAAAGACTCATTAAAAGTCAATCAAGATTAGATTATGAAATCAAATTTAGATTGGAGTTGGACTTCAACTCTAATCCAAGTTATTAAGAAATTAAAACTTAGAAATTAATTAGTAGATTTAGCTAATCTAATTACCTAAGTTAAATTAACATAATCTACTTAAGTTAATTAAGTAACGAATGATTAATTAAGGCTAAAGTTAATTAACCTTAATAAAAGTATTAAGTAATTAATTAGTAATGATGATTAAGAATTAACTAACTATGATTAACCTTAATCAATTGTAATTAAAAGCTTAATCCAAGATTAAGGAAGAGATTAAGACTTAATTAAGGAGGATTAAGATTAATTATAGCCCAGTTAATGAAGATTAATTAAAGGTTAAACTTAACTTTAATTAATCATACAAGAAGGATTAGGATAAGTAATCCCATTCATAAGACACAATCATAAGTCTTAGTAAATTATAGGACTTAAGTAGACATGATTATTAAGAATATTAGTACAAGTCACTATAAAAGATTATAACCAACATCCCCTTTCTTACATAAGACTTGAGAAGCTTAGTGAGAGAGTGTGGCTCCAACCCATGATAGGGTTTGGCTATCCTTGTGAAAGGGGAGACTTTGAATCGGGCCGTACCACGGGGAAGTGGTGACGTAGAATGATTCAAGGGGCTTCGTCTATAAGGATGTGTTGCTTTAAAATCTTGTTGTGTGACATGCATCATGAAGCATTGATGACGTTCGAGGTTGAAAACCTTACGACCTATATGGCATTGACACTTGGTACAGTGTGAAATCGGTTAGGAAGGGTGCAACTGGGTTTTGCAAAGAACGCCAGTGGGTCCTCAAAAGGGACGCCAGCCCTGAGGATAGCCTAGCTCCTGGAAGATCTCAGGTGACGTAGTTTAGCTCCCTACTGTCGAGATCGGGGAACCCAACTTAGCTATTCCTGTCGCTCTCATGATTTTCGGGGTCAGTTGAGATTGTCTAGAAGAACACTTAAATGATTTGGCCAAAAATGAATGAGCAATTCTCTTTGTACCATGCTAGTACGGACTCTAACTCCTGATACGTTGCACATATATGGTCGGGAAGTTGCTGTGTGCACTGCGGATGGTGATGTTTCCCTGGGCCCGCATGCATTAGATGTTGCATTATAATAAGTAAAGTCGCATTCATGTGAGTATATTATGATGACATGTTTTGTGTTGCCTATCGATTGGACTGTGTTGACTGTCTGTGTATGTGTGATCTAGTTTACTGTATCCTACATGCTGTGAGTTCATGCGATGTTCTCACCCTTCTTTTCTATCTCTTGTTGTTGTATTCTTCTCGTCACGTCGATAGCCGGTATCAGAGACTTTAGCTATGACGTCAATGCAAGTCCGACTACAGTGGATGCCGAGGGGCACCTGGAGTGTGACGGACATCCCTCGCAGATGTGAGTTTTCGGGAGGAAGTCCGTGTCATCATTTCTGATCTCGGACTTCCACTTGTACCAGAGTTGGACTTCATCGTACCGGTGACCCTCGAGTTTCCGACGCCACCTAACTTGGTGCGCCATTCTTCCTTCCGTCCTTCACGTCGTCGCCCCGCTTCTTCTTCGTCGTCGTGGTCATCTCGGATGGCTGATATGGTCGGGCCAGACTCTCTTAGGTACTCACCTTCTTCTGAGGCGCCTGATTCTCAGCCTAAGCGTAGTAGCACTAGTAATGACGAGTAGGACTAGTGTGGTTTTGAGTCTAGGTAGTAGCAGCTCTGATTTAGTAACCTCTTACTTTGTATTTTGTTGAGTCTCGTTTATTTTAGTCTACTACTAGAACTCATGTTTTGATGTGGATATCTTAATGACTCAAGAGATACGCTGACACTGTGATGTATGTATATATTTATGATGTTTCTTCCCTTTTAACTGATTTTATAACTGCGTGTATGTTTTGTATGTACGCGAGGTGATAATCGTCTAGATGTTTTCAGAAAACGAGTTTCGAACCTAAGGAAAGTATATTTCATAAATACTTAAAGTGAATTAGAGATGTAACAGATTGGTGATGACTAAACCCTTTTCAAAAATAAATAATTCTGTATTTTGACGTTTCTAAAAACAGTAAGCTCTACGGTTACGTGTTACAATGTGATATTCTTAGCGGTATAACTAAGGGTGTCGCATTTAGGTAGTATCAGAACTGTTCTTTCCTTTTGGCCTCGGGTATGGTCTATGATACCCTTCTCTCTGTGTTTATTCTGTGTTTGATTGTTTGTTTGTGTGAAATTGGATTGCCTTGTGTGAATTGATTGCTCTTGTATTACTAACTGTGTAAAGGTAGTAATATGAGGATTCGTGTAGCGTTGCTTATTCTTGCTTGAATGATTCTGCATGAAACCGAAGAAGCTGATTTGTTCTGTGAATGCAGGATTCCATGGCAGGAAGAGGTAACCCTGTGATGAACGATCTCCTGGGTAGGATCGTGAACGTTCTAGAGAACCAGCAGCAAACGTTGGACAAGATCAATCAATCCCTGTAATCAGAACCAAAACAACATACCTGACGCTTATCATGGACTGTCTACCTTCAAGAAGAACAATCCACCGCAGTTCAAAGGAGGTCATGACCCTGATGGATCTCAACTATGGTTAGAAGAACTAGAGAAGATTTTCTTGGCTATGGGTTGTCCTGACGAGCAGAAGGTAACTTTGGCTGTGTTTATGATGGTTGGAGAAACTCAGCACTGGTGGGAGTATGCCAAGCGTCAGTTAGAAGCTACTGGGAGACTGATCACCTGGAATCTGTTCAAGGAGACTTTTCTCCAGAAGTATTTTCCCACTGATCTAAGGAAGCGCAAGGAAGTGGAATTTCTGAAGTTGGAACAAGGGAGCATGACTGTTGGAGAGTATGCCGCAAAGTTTGAGGAATTATCCAAGTTCTGCCCATACTTCCAGAACACGGTAGATGAAGGATCCAAATGCTCTAAGTTTGAAAGTGGGTTGAGGCCAGAGATCAAGCAAGCCATTGGCTATCAGCAGATCACCGAGTTCTCTAAGATGGTCAACATGTGCCGCATCTTTGAGGATGACACTAAGGCGAGGCAAGCTCAGTGGAAGAATTTCAGCCCGCAGAGGAACAAACCCAAGGTTACACAAGAAAGGAGGAAACCTTATTTCGTCCCAAGGAACAACTTTGGCTCATCGTCTGGGAGTGCCGCGAGACCGCAATCAGTGGTTGCTAGTGGAGTAAGTCCTGCAAGCAGTACCGGCAACAACTATGCCAGTTGTCCACGTTGTAAGAGGAATCATCTTTTGAAGGACTGTCCAGTCAAGAACCAGACTGCAAACCCATCCGGCGGACCCATCTGCTATCATTGCAAACAAGGTGGCCATATCAAGAGGGATTGCCCTGCTCTGAGAGGAAGTGGTAGCGGTGTTGCAAGTGCACCTATGTCAAATCTAATGCGCAAGCTGGAAGGCCCAGAACCAGAGGAAGAGTGTTTACCATGAGCGGTGCTGAAGCTGCTGAATCCGAGGATCTGATCCAAGGTAAGTGTGTCATAAGTGGAATTCCTTTAATTGTATTATATGATTCGGGTGCGACGCATTCTTTTATTTCTCTGGAGTGTGTGAAACGATTGAAATTGCCTGTTCCTAAATTGCCCTATGATCTTGTTGTTTCTACTCCTACTACTAAACCTGTGATCACTTCATTAGCCTGTTTGAATTGTCCAGTCACCATTGGTGATAAAACCTTCTCTGCTGATTTGATTTGTTTGCCCCTTTCTCAACTTGATATTGTTTTGGGAATGGACTGGTTATCTTCTAATCGAGTCCAACTCGACTGTTATAATAAATCTGTTGTGTTTGATTCTTCTTCTCCCTCTACTCTTAATTCGGTAAGTTCGAGATTCTTGTCCGCCAACCAAGTGAATGCTTCTTTGAGAGAAGGAGCTCAAATCTACGTGATACTTTCTTCTTTGGAGGAAGAGCGGGAATCTACATCAGTAAGCTGCCTGTGGTGAAGGAATTTCCTGAAGTGTTTCCAGGAAGATATTCCTGGTTTGCCGCCAGAGCTAGAGATAGAGTTTAACATAGAGTTGGTGCCTGGAACCGGACCTATTTCTATAGCTCCGTATAGGATGTCCCCATTAGAGTTAGCTGAGTTAAAGAAGCAGCTAGAAGAGTTGTTAGAGAAGCAGTTTGTTAGGCCTAGTGTGTCCCCTTGGGGAGCACCAGGTGTTGTTGGTTAAGAAGAAAGACGGTAGCATGAGGCTATGTGTAGATTATCGTCAGCTAAATAAGGTGACGGTAAATAATAGGTATCATTTGCCTAGGATAGACGACTTGATGGATCAATTAAGAGGAGCAACTGTATTCTCAAAAATTGACCTTATGTCAGGGTACCACCAGATACGTGTTAAGTCTGAGGATATTCCGAAGACAGCTTTCAGAACACGCTATGGGCATTATGAGTATTTAGTGATGCCGTTTGGTGTAACCAATGCGCCCGCAGTTTTCATGGATTATATGAACCGAAGTTTTCCATCCTTACTTGGACAAATTCGTTGTGGTCTTCATAGACGACATTCTCATATATTCCAAGAGTGAGGAAGAGCATGCAGAGCATCTTAGAATAGCCTTACAGATCCTGAAGGATAGAAAGTTGTATGCTAAGCTATCAAAGTGTGAATTCTGGTTGAAGGAAGTGAACTTCCTAGGTCATGTAATCTCTAGTGGAGGGGTTAGCGTAGACCCAACTAAGGTAGAAACTGTGTTACAGTGGGAAGCACCTAAGACTGTGACGGAAGTAAGAAGCTTTTTGGGGTTAGCCGGTTACTATCGTAAGTTTATTGAGAATTTTTCTAGGATAGCAACCCCGTTGACCCGTCTGATTAGGAAGGACCAACCTTTTGTGTGGAGCCAGAAGTGTGAGGATAACTTTCAGGAATTAAAGAAGAGGTTGACTTCTGCGCCTGTCTTAGTTTTACCTGACCCGCAAGAGAGTTTTGAAGTATATTGTGATGCTTCGAAACAAGGATTAGGTTGTGTGTTGATGCAAAAAGGAAAAGTAGTGGCTTATGCCTCTATGCAACCTCGAACACACGAAGTAAATTACCCTACGCATGATCTAGAGTTGGCTGCCATAGTTTTTGCTCTGAAGATTTGGAGGCACCATCTAGTATGGCGCTAGGTTTGAGGTCTTTAGTGACCATAAGAGCTTGAAGTATCTGTTTGATCAGAAGGAGTTGAATATGAGGCAGGGACTGATGGATGGAGTTTTTGAAGGATTATGATTTTAGTCTGCAGTACCACCCTGGGAAAGCCAATGTAGTGGCTGATGCGTTGAGTAGGAAATCTTTGCACATGTCAGCAAGTGATGGTTAAGGAGCTAGAAGCTGATAAAAAGTTTAGAGACCTAAACCTATATGTTGGATTTGGTCCTAAGAGTATAAGATTGGGAACCTTAAGGATTTCAAGTGATTTCTTGGAGCAAGTTCGTGTAGCACAGGAAGTGGATCAATCTTTGCAAGTTTTGAAGGATCTAGTCCCTAAGAAAGGAGAATCTGAGTTTTGCAAGGGAACTGATGGGATTATTAGATTCAAGGGTAGGATATGTGTACCTGGTGATAAGGAAATAAGGAAACTGATCTTAGAAGAAGCTCATAAAAGTGGATTGAGTATTCACCCTGGAGCAACTAAGATGTATCAAGACCTGAAGAAGATGTTTTGGTGGTCTGGAATGAAAAAGGAAGTAGCTGAGCATGTGGCTTCTTGTTTGGTTTGTCAGAAAGCTAAGATTGAACATCAGAGACCATCAGGAGAGTTACAACCTTTAGATGTCCCTGAGTGGAAGTGGGATAGCATATCTATGGATTTCGTGGTAGGTTTACCTAGAACTCCTGCAGGTTTTGATGCTATATGGGTGATTGTTGATAGGTTAACAAAATCTGCTCATTTTCTACCCATCAACATTAAGTTTTCCCTAGAAAAGTTAACCCAGTTGTATATTAAGGAAGTGATGAGACTACATGGGGTTCTGTCCAGCATAGTGTCAGATAGAGACCCTAGATTCACATCCAGATTTTTGGGTAGTCTGCAACAAGCTTTAGGAACCAAGTTGAGACTTAGTTCATCCTATCACCCTCAGACAGATGGTCAGTCTGAGCGGACTATCCAATCCCTAGAGGATTTGCTGAGAGCATGTGTGTTAGAACACAAGGGAAGTTGGGATCAGTTGTTGGCACTGATCGAGTTCACCTACAACAATAGTTTCCATTCTAGTATTGGAATGGCACCGTACGAAGCCTTGTATGGTAGGAAATGTAGAACACCCTTGTGTTGGTTTGAATCTGGCGATGGCCTAGTGTTGGGGCCTGAGATGATTCAGCAAACCACGGAAAAGATCAAGATGATTCAGGAAAGGATGAGAATATCACAGAGCAGGCAGAAAAGTTACTATGATCGGAGAAGGAAACCCCTTGAATTCAAAGAAGGAGACCATGTATTTTTTAGAGTTACACCAACAACTGGGGTTGGTAGGGCAATGCGATCTCGAAAACTTACACCCAAATTCATTGGTCCCTACCAAATTTTGAAAAGAATTGGCCTTGTTGCTTACCAAATTGCTTTACCGCCTTTTCTTTCGAATCTTCATAATGTATTCCATGTGTCACAACTCCGAAAGTATATTCCTGACCCTTCGCACGTCATAGAACCCGACTGTAATACAATTAAAAGAAAACTTGACTTATGAGGTATTACCTGTGCGAATCGGAGACCGAAGCATCAAGCAGTTGAGAGGAAAAGAGATTCCGTTGGTGAAAGTTATTTGGAGTGCAACCGATGAGGGGAATGCAACCTGGGAGTTGGAAGAGCAAATGAAGAAATCTCATCCACAATTATTTCAAGAAGGTACGCACAAATTTCGAGGACGAAATTTCTTTAAGAGGGGGAGAGATGTAACACCCGCGTTTTTACCGTTTTGCCGTTTTTGCCGTTTTGAGTGTTTTATTGGATTTTGAGTGATTAAAATTATTTTTAATCATCAAAATTTATATTTTTGGATTTAGAATTAAATTTCCTATTTTTAGGGAATTTCTGGGAATTTTTTGGGGTTTTTTTGTGAAAATGACCTTTTTGCCCCTCCTGTCCCTTGAACCGAGCTCGAATACTCTTGATCCGGGCCAGAAAAATTTACACTGACTCACCTTGACACATCATAACAGTCGTGCATGCAGAATAATGTGCATGGGAGACACTTGTAAATTTTCCCCTTTCTTACAAGACAAGTGTGCAAGCAAATAAGCCATGTGTCATTTATGTTTCCTAAAGCAAAAACTCCACTTTCTTCCTTTTCCTTTCACATGCAAACCAGATTTTTTTTTCTCTCTCATTTCTACTCATTCTCATCCTCTTGCAGCCGTGAGCTTCCTTCCCATTTTCTCTCAAGTTCTCCATTTTTCTCCACACACTTGCAAGCAAAAAGTTCCATTTTTGAACCAAGCCTAAACACCTAACCTCCAAACCTTGTGAATCCTTCACTTTGGTGGTCAAAAGGAGCTCAAGAAGGGAGCTGTTTTGGGACTGTTTCTGCACCTCATTCTTGAGGAAATTTCTTAAGTAAGGGGGGAGAGAACTTGAACTCTAGTAGGATTGGTGACTAGAGTCAAGGATTTGCCCTTAATACTTGTTTTAACCTTGTTTTTCTCTTGAAATAATTCTATTTTTCTTATGTATGGCTGGCTGTATATTTCTAAATTGTTTTAAGGCTTGGAAATGTGATTGATTGATGGTTTATGTTGCATGCAAAGTAAAGAAATTGATTTGTAAAAATTTTCTCTTTTCTCCCACATGCATGCGGCCAAGAGAGGAAGAATATGGCTGCATGTATTTGAAAATTTATTTGATGTTTAAAATGTGTTTAAATGATGATTATGAATGCATACACATGGTTGGTTGTTTGTGATAATTTTATGTTTTCCTTAATGCATGAAATGTGCTTGAATTGATGTTGTTAATGCATGCAAAATCATGAAATTTTTGTTGGAAAAGTTTCCCCCTTTTTCCTTGTATAGCTCTCGGCCATGAGCTAAAATCTGGACAACAAGTATTTAAATTCTATTTGATGTTTAAATCATGTTCATATGATGAATATAAGTGCATGCATGTATTTGGTTTGAATTATAAAATTGATTGGTATGTTGTAATCTTGAAAATTGATGTTTTGAGCCTATAAATCATGTATGAAGTTTATGATGATGTTTGGTGTGCAATTGATGAATTGGTATGAAAATAGTTGTTTAAAGTGTTTGTTAAATGATTATGCTTGATTTTGGTGAAGTTTGGAAATGGTTAAAAATTGGCATTTTTTATGAACATTCAAGGTGTTCTTGATGTTCATGAGTTGTTCTTGATGAAACTCATCAAGAATGCTCTTTGATCTTGAAAAGATCAAATGAGTGTTGGAAATGTGTTTATGGGCCTTAGGTGGTCCAAAAGGACTAAGAAGCAATTTTACAAGTAAAAGGACTAAAGTGCAATTAAGAATAAGTCTTTAAAAATAAATAAAACAAATTCGGATTTCCAATTCCAACCAAGTAAAAGTCAACTTAAAGGTCAATATTTTAGGTTGCCATGACTAAAAATAAGTTCCTAAGAGTTATAAAACCTTTAGGCCTTTCATTTAAGTTTAAAACCTTTAAGAAAGGGAGTTAAAGACTCATTAAAAGTCAATCAAGATTAGATTATGAAATCAAATTTAGATTGGAGTTGGACTTCAACTCTAATCCAAGTTATTAAGAAATTAAAACTTAGAAATTAATTAGTAGACTTAGCTAATCTAATTACCTAAGTTAAATTAACATAATCTACTTAAGTTAATTAAGTAACAGATGATTAATTAAGGCTAAAGTTAATTAACCTTAATAAAAGTATTAAGTAATTAATTAGTAATGATGATTAAGAATTAACTAACTATGATTAATCTTAATCAAATGTAATTAAAAGCTTAATCCAAGATTAAGGAAGAGATTAAGACTTAATTAAGGAGGATTAAGATTAATTATAGCCAGTTAATGAAGATTAATTAAAGGTTAAACTTAACTTTAATTAATCATACAAGAAGGATTAGGATAAGTAATCCCATTCATAAGACACAATCATAAGTCTTATTAAATTATAGGACTTAAGTAGACATGATTATTAAGAATATTAGTACAAGTCACTATAAAAGATTATAACCAACATCCCCTTTCTTACATAAGACTTGAGAAGCTTAGTGAGAGAGTGTGGCTCCAACCCAGGATAGGGTTTGGCTTTCCTTGTGAAGGGGAGACTTTGAATCGGGCCGTACCACGGGGAAGTGGTGACGTAGAATGATTCAAGGGGCTTCGCCTGTAAGGATGTGTTGCTTTAAAATCTTGTTGTGTGACATGCATCATGAAGCATTGATGACGTTCGAGGTTGAAAACCTTACGACCTATATGGCATTGACACTTGGTACAGTGTGAAATCGGTTGGGAAGGGTGCAACTGGGTTTTGCAAAGAACGCCAGTAGGTCCTCAAAAGGGACGCCAGCCCTGAGGATAGCCTAGCTCCTGGAAGATCTCAGGTGACGTAGTTTAGCTCCCTACTGTCGAGATCGGGGAACCCAACTTAGCTATTCCTGTCGCTCTCATGATTTTCGGGGTCAGTTGAGATTGTCCGGAAGAACACTTAAATGATTTGGCCAAAAATGAATGAGCAATGCTCTTTGTACCATGCTAGTACGGACTCTAACTCCTGATACGTTGCACATATATGGTCGGATAGTTGTTGTGTGCACTGCGGATGGTGATGTTTCCCTGGGCCCGCATGTATTAGATGTTGCATTATAATAAGTAAAGTCGCATTCATATGAGTACATTATGATGACATGTTTTGTGTTGCCTATCGATTGGACTGTGTTGACTGTCTGTGTATGTGTGCTCTAGTTTACTGTATCCTACATGCTGTGAGTTCATGCGATGTTCTCACCCTTCTTTTCTATCTCTTGTTGCTGTATTCTTCTCGTCACGTTGATAGCCGGTATCAGAGACTTTAGCTATGACGTCAATGCAAGTGCGACTACGGTGGATGCCGAGTGGCACCTGGAGGGTGACGGACATCCCTCGCAGATGTGAGTTTTCAAGAGGAAGTCTGTGTCATCATTTCTCATCTCAGACTTCCACTTGTACCAGAGCTGGACTTCATCATACCTGTGACCCTCGAGTTTCCGACGCCACCTAACTTGGTGCTCCATTCTACCTTTCATCCTTCACGTCGTCGCCCCGCTTCTTCTTCGTCGTCGTGGTCATCTCGGATGGCTGATATGGTCGGGCCAGACTCTCTTATGTACTCACCTTCTTCTGAGGCACCTGATTCTCAGCCTAAGCGTAATAGCACTAGTAATGATGAGTAGGACTAGTGTGGTTTTGAGTCTAGGTAGTAGCGGCTCTGATTTAGTAACCTCTTATTTTGTATTTTGTTGAGGTCTCGTTTATTTTAGTCTACTACTAGAACTCATGTTTTGATGTGGATATCTTAATGACTCAAGAGATACGCTGACACTGTGATGTATGTATATATTTATGATGTTTCTTCCCTTTTAACTGATTTTATAACTGCGTGTATGTTGTGTATGTACGCGAGGTGATAATCGTCTAGATGTTTTCAGAAAACGAGTTTCGAACCTAAGGAAAGGATATTTCATAAATACTTAAAGTGAATTAGAGATATAATAGATTGGTGATGACTAAACCCTTTTAAAAAAAAAATAATTCTGTATTTTGACGTTTCTAAAAACAGTAAGTTCAACGGTTACGTGTTACAATGTGATATTCTTAGCGATATAACTAAGGATGTCGCACCACGAGTACAGTCTCTCCAGACACCACGAGTACAGTCTCTCCAGACATCACGAGTACAGTCTCTCCAGACATCAACAAGTATTCTTTCTTCCACCAAGTCTCTCCAGGCTCTCAGACACTTATCCAAGTGTAGAGTATTCTTTCTTCCACCAAGCCTCTCTAGGCTCTCAGACACTTATGCAAGTGTAGAGTATTCTTTCTTCCACCAAGCCTCTCCAGGCTCTCAGACACTTATCCAAGTGTAGAGTATTCTTTCTTCCACCAAGCCTCTCCAGGCTCTCAGACACTTAAAGTGTTTACAAATTAAACTAAGTTTAAGTTTCCACGAAACATAAACTTAATCTTTTCCTGTACTAGAGGTGAACTGAGTACTACTCAGGATACAATGGATAAATCTAAGTACAAGAGTAAGACAGTGATACACGTATATAAGTTTAACTACAATCCCTGTCTCTGATATGAGGAATAACATCCTCTGAGAATTGGCTAGGTAGATACTGACTTTAAGCTCCAGCCTTTCTCCAACCACTGGTTTCCATGGGCTACATTCTCACCCGTATCATTGGAAAAACAAAGGCATACTTGCAGCTTCAAACCATTCTTGGTTCATTTAAGATTAAGCACAGCCTGGTTGGTTGTTCAACTGAACAACTACAACTTTTACTAACTGATCAATAGATCAGCAGCATGGTTGATTCTTTTTCAACTTTCTCAACTTGGTTGATTCAAGTAAGCATTGTCAACAACCAATAAGGTTTTTCTGATACATCTTGATCAACTGATTGAACCAAGTGAAAATGAGTTCAACAGCTTCAAATTCTTCCTTGAGGCTATTTATATGTTCTGTTGGAATATAGCCGTTTGAAGATGATTCATAATACCGTTGAGATAATTGATGATGTGGCTCATATAGCCGTTGTGTAATAGGGTCTCAAATGGTTGCTTCTTCTTAAGCAAATAAGTGTTCAGACAGTCCTATTCTGACACTTCTGTAGATGAGCTCTTTAGAGAGATTATTTTGCATGTTCTCTCTCTTGATTTCCTTTTGCTTTTCTTCAACTGTCTTTTGATTTCTTCTGCGTTCCTCAGCTGACTTTTGATTTCTTCTGCTTTTCTTAGGAGTGTATATGAGGAGATATCCGTTGGATTTGTCCTTTGGCTTATTTTGTATATGCTCCTTTTCTGTTTGCTTCCTGAGACCATTTCTTCTTTCTTCTTTGAGTGAGGTGTCTTGTCGAATAGGTGTTGTTGCAGTTTTTTCTTTGAATAAAGACATATGATATTATAGTCGTTGAATCATATAGTCTTACCTTCCGTATTGATTTCCTCAGACAGCTTCAGCACTTCAGACGGCTTGCGTTCTTCAGACAACTTCTATGCTTCAGACGAGTTGCGTTCTTCAAACAGCTTCTATGCTTCAGACGAGTTGTGTTCTTCAGACAGCTTCTATGCTTCAGACGAGTTGCTTACTTCAGACAACTTCTTTATATTAAATCCTGCATTTGTTCTTCTGATCCTGATCTTCTGATTCTGATTTTGTTCATCAAATCTTCTTCTTCTTCTAATGAATATTTCAACCTGAAACACAATCAACAAACCAATACCTTTCTCAGTAGAATCTGTTTATATAATCTTATTTGTTCTTATTATGTTCTTTATATACTCTTATTTGTTAATCATTAAAACTAAAGGATATTAAGTCTTTGAGTCAAGTTTGAATGCTCAAACTGATTAATAGACTTCACAATCTCCCCCTTTGTAATGATGACAAATAAGATATGTATAACTTACAAAATGTTTTGAGGAAAGATGGTTAAGTATGTAGAAGGCTCCCCCTATCTATAATACTCCCCCTGAGAAGAACATTTATTCTTTAGTTTGTTAAATGTTGCCTATTGTTATTATTCTAACTACTAACAAGATTAGATACATTTTGTTAACTTATCCTTTAGAAACTAGATGTTAATCTTTAGATTCCAATTGTTAGTACTTCATAGAAACTAGATGTTAATCTTTTAGATACCAATTATTAATTAGATGTTAATCTTTTTAGATACCAATTATTATTGTTTGTTATTCATTGAAAACTAATATTACCACATATTGTTAACTTATCACCGATACTGATTGTTATATAATTACACTGTTATTACATATATCAATTGTTATTTTCTGACATACATCATTTTATTATTTATATATTTTTCCCTTATTTTTATATTTCTCCCATTTTATATTCTTTCAGTACATACAATATTAACATCATTTTGTGAGTTTTATATTTCTCCCCCTTTTGTCATTAATTAAAAAGATTCATGGTTTCATATTGTTGAGTTTCATATATATCTCCCTATTTGAATTTTATTTACTTTTGCCATTATTGCTTAGCTGTACTTCTTTACTGATTAAATTTCTCCCCCTTTTTATCTTACATTAAAGTTTTTAGACATTGTCTAAATCTTGATATCAGTTGTTTTAATTTTGCAGGGACATTATTACTCAAATTGTTATTATTATTATTTGAGAAGCTTTTAATATGTTGAGTCTTTTAAGTTTTTAATCATTAATTTAAAATTTCATTTGTTGATAAAAAATCTTTTACTAGAGAACAATTTTTCACAGATATTTAAGTTTTAAGGTGAACTGATGTTACCATTAGATTTCCTTATTATTCTCTGGATGGAAGAAAGCTTTTCTGACATTGCACCTTTCTTTGAAGACTTTTCTTCTTCTGAGGTCGCTTGATGTCTGCAAATCTTCCTTTTAGTCTTTTGTCTTTTTGTGCTTCAGAGAATCTTTGAACAATCATCTTAACCTGTCCCTCAAGGATTGAAATAGACTTTAATGACTTGAGTTTCCATTACTTTAACATTCCTGACCCACAATTTCAGGAGGTTCACCGAGAGCCTTTTGAACAGGTTCAGAAAGTAGAGATGTTACTAAGTCAAAATAATTTTTTCAAGCGTAGAGGTAGGCTCAGTGTTTTGTGTATCAACCATCTTAAAATTTCTGACCCACAATTTTAGTAAGTTCATTGTGAACTGTCTGAACAGGTTCAGACAATGGAGATGATATCACACTTAGACATTCTTTTAGACGATGTTGCCTTGATTCATCTTTTTACAAATGGCATTTCCTTTGGTTGATCTTCTTTTAGCTTATTTTCAAAAACTTGTTTTTCTGAAACATAAACTAAAGATGCTTTTCAGTAGTATCTGATATTTCTATTAGTTAATTATTAAAACAAATGTCTTAGATTAATTATTTTAATTTTATCAAATTTCAGCAAGTTAAATTATTAGAAGATTTTTATAGTAGAAGAATCTTAATTTTGTCTTTATCTTATTAAGTTAATTTAAGTTATCAAGTAGTTGTACCAAGAAAAAGTTGTGTTAAGTTAAACATTCATTCAAGCATTCAAAGATAAAAGACACACTGTTTAAACATACGCAGACAAGAAGAGATTTGATAATCATATAGAAATATTTATAATATTTAAGATGTAAAGCAAAAATAATAACAAAAAAACAAGACATTTGAAATGGATTCAATGGTCATCAGATGGGTTCTCAGCAGCGTTGGCAGTCTCTTTCTCAGCTTTGAGCTCTTGCAGCTCTTTCTCAGCCACTCTCAACCTCTTTGCCAGCCGATTCACCTTGTCATTCACCCTCTTCAGATTGTATGCACCCAACACCATCCTTTTTCTTTTATGAGCACCCAAATGAGTAAAAACCCTTTTTCCTTTGTTGCGTGGAGCAACCAAGGGAGGAATAATCACCTGATTCTATGGAGCTTCTTCTCTATCAATTAGAGTCCGGTCTAACTGATCATACATTCTCGGAGTAAAGAAGTGAGGAGGCGGTTGGTCAAAGTGACTTTCCACTGGAAAGCCCTTGTGCATCAGTATTTTCATTATCAGGGTGTTGTGAGGATAGAGACCTTCATTGCTCATATCTGGTCTGAAGATCATCTGATACATCAGCACTCAGGGAAGACTGATTCTCTTCTTTGTCAGCAAGTGTCCCAATACGAACCTTTCCAGCTGATTTACTTCTAACCTGTTGCATCCTTTTGGAAGGATACTGCAGTTTAGCACAACAAGAAGTGCTCTGGGAATCTTCAAAAGTTGAGAAGGTCGGTAGGGTGCTAGACGTCTTCCTCCAAAGAGAACTTCATCAAAGATGAAAGTTCCACCATGCAAGAATTCCCACCTCTGAAAGTACTGTTCTCCTCTAGCAGGCACACCAATCACTTCAGCAATCAATTTGTAGTCCACACAAATTGATCTTCCCATTACCTCTATTTTAATCCCGGTCCAATCATCATTTGACACAATGTTGGAGTTGTTCCGGAATTCTAGCACACTTTCTTCATGCCACGGTGAGGAGATATTGCTGAAGTAAGGAGTCCACCCCACAGCGTCAAAGTACTCTGTGATATTATACCCAACCTCATCAAAATCAGAGAGTTTTACCATTCTAGAGGATATGATTCTCTCATCAAACACGGGATGGTTTGAGTCATTTGATGATGCAAACATGTTGGCCATTGAGTATTATTGAACTGTTGAACTTTCGGAGAATAGGTGCTTTGAGGAAGCTTTGACCTTTTTAAGAAAATGATTGAATGAAGTGTAATTTCCATTATGATCATCCAAACTCCTTTTAAATAGGCAGTGATCATTGCTTCGTTCAATGAGGAGTGACGGTTACATACACCAAGCAGTTATTGAGAGTTGTGCATCGTGCCAATTATGAGAAACCGTTTGATGATCCATTATTCCTCAACGTGCCGTTTCATATTAAATGATAAACATACATGACTCTTCATTTACACACATATATTCACGTATGCAGTGCAGATAATTTACACACAAAACAAGTAATATGCATACATATATAGGACAATTATTATGCAATAATTTATTTTCACACAAGAACACTTATGTAATAATAATTTCAATAAAGCAAAACTTTCAGCAGATAAGCAGTTATACTTAAATTTTGATTTAAACAAAGATAGGAAAGGTGTCACCCGTTTGTGATCTAGAGATAGATACACTTTCCTTTTCCAACTATATCCTTCTAAAAGACGCCTTGTATAAATAATGAGTTTTAAGAAAGATGATTTTCTTTTCTCATTATCATTCTTCAGAGTTGCTTCAGCTTGGTGAGATTTCCATCTTCTGAGGATCTACTCCTTCTGCATTTGTTAGATGCTCAACCCGAAGGTGAGCTCTGATACCAATTTTTAGAACCATAGGAAACACTAGAAGGGGGGGTTGAATAGTGTTTTAAGCTTTTTGATTGTTTTTGGAAATCTTGAATTTAAATCATGAAGATGGGCAACGTTCAAAACAAGTCTTAAGATCAGGGATAGTTAAAACGTGCGGAAGATAAGAAAAACAGAGTTTCTTCTAAAGCTTAAGATTGTTTTAAACAAAGGCTTCTCAAAGTATCTTCTGAAGATTATCACAAGATTATTTTCAGAACGGTTTCTGAAATACTTCAGATGACTAGAGGTTGTCTAAAGTCTGTTCCCGATTTCTGAACTGATCTCTTTCCAGACTCACTTCAGAAAATTATTTCAGAAGTTCTTCAAGGAACATTCTTTGTAATGCTTCAAATGATATGAGAGACATCTCATGTTTTGTTCATATGAAAGATTATTTTATTGAAATAGTTGTGTTAAGTTTATTATGAAAAATACTTTTCAATCCCCAACATAAATATGAAAACTGGAAATAAAGAGATTAAGGGAAAGAGAACTTAGGCACAAATTTTATCCTGGTTCACCCACAAACCCGTGAGCTACATCCAGTCCCAGAGGCAAACCACCACTGGATTTTCCACTATCTGAATCCGCAGATACAAGTATTATTCACAGCCTCTTCAGGCCAACACAAGTACTACTTTGTTTTCAACTGCCTCTCCAGGCAACTCATTGCAGTATTCTTTTACAGACAAGCCTCTCCAGGCTCAACAAGTATTCTTTGTTTTCAACTGCCTCTCCAGGCAACTCTTGCAGTATTCTTTTACAGACAAGCCTCTCCAGGCTCCACGAGTACAGTCTCTCCAGACACCATGAGTACAGTCTCTCCAGACACCACGAGTACAGTCTCTCCAGACACCACGAGTACAGTCTCTCAAGACATCACGAGTACAGTCTCTCCAAACATCAACAAGTATTCTTTCTTCCACCAAGCCTCTCCAGGCTTTCAGACACTAATCCAAGTGTAGAGTATTCTTTCTTCCACCAAGCCTCTCCAGGCTCTCAGACACTTATCCAAGTGTAGAGTATTCTTCCTTCCACCAAGCCTCTCCAGGCTCTCAGACACTTATCCAAGTGTAGAGTATTCTTTCTTCCACCAAGCCTCTCCAGGATCTCAGACACTTAAAGTGTTTACAAATTAAACTAAGTTTAAGTTTCCACGAAATATAAACTTAATCTTTTCCTGTACTAGAGGTTAACTGAGTACTACTCAGGATACAATGGATAAATCTAAGTATAAGAGTAAGACAGTGATACAAGTATATAAGTTTAAGTACAATCCCTGTCTTTGATATGAGGAATAACATCCTCTGAGAATTGGCTTGGTAGATACTGACTTTAAGCTCCAGCCTTTCTCCAACCACTGGTTTCCATGGGCTACATTCTCACCCGTATCATTGGAAAAACCAAGGCATACTTGCGGCTTCAAACCATTCTTGGTTCATTTGAGATTAAGCATAGCCTGGTTGGTTGTTCAACTGAACAACTACAACTTTTACTAACTGATCAATAGATCAGCAGCATGGTTGATTCTTTTTCAACTTTCTCAACTTGGTTGATTCAAGTAAGCATTGTCAACAACCAATAAGGTTTTTCTAATACATCTTGATCAACTGATTGAACCAAGTGAAAATGAGTTCAACACCTTCAAATTCTTCCTTGAGGCTATTTATATGTTCTATTGGAATATAGCCATTTGAAGATGATTCATAATACCATTGAGATAATTGATGATGTGGCTCATATAGCCGTTGTGTAATAGGGTCTCAAACGGTTGCTTCTTCTTAAGCAAATAAGTGTTGAAACAGTCCTGTTCTGACACTTCTGTAGATGAGCTCTTTAGAGAGATTATTTTGCATGTTCTCTCTCTTGATTTCCTTTT
The DNA here is from genome assembly GCA_026901365.1 of Sesbania bispinosa. Classification (NCBI taxonomy): domain Eukaryota; kingdom Viridiplantae; phylum Streptophyta; class Magnoliopsida; order Fabales; family Fabaceae; genus Sesbania; species Sesbania bispinosa. Next base: position 1,034,226 of record QLOH01000033.1, read on the forward strand.
GCTTTTCTTCAGCTGTCTTCTGATTTCTTCTGCCTTCCTCAGCTGACTTTTGATTTCTTCTGCTTTTCTTAGGAGTGTATATGAGGAGATATCTGTTGGATTTGTCATTTTGCTTATTTTGTATATGCTCATTTTCTGTTTGCTTCCTGACACCATTTCTTCTTTCTTCTTTGAGTGAGGTGTCTTGTCGAATAGCTGGTTTTGAAGTTTCTTCTTTGAATAAAGACATATGATATTATAGTCGTTGAATCATATAGTATTAGCTTCTGTATTGATTTCCTCAATGTTGAAATCTGTTCCATGCACTTAGAGAGCTTATATGTTCAGACAATTAATTTCTTCACATATACTCAAATGCTTACTTTTATCTCATTCTAATTTTATTAGCTTCAACATGTGCTCATCTTATATAATTCAGGCTTTTCTCAATTCTTCAGCTTGAATATTGTATCATATTAATTCCAGCTTTTCTTCTACTTCTGAGATGTAGTTGAATAAAGATGTTGAATCAATTGTATTTTATTCAAACATCTTTTTGGTTGCTTTTTCTCAGTCTTCTGATCAGTTCTGGGCAGCCAGCAAGTGCAGGTGCAGGTGCAGTAGGTCTGCGCACACAAAAATGCCTTTTGTTGCAGGTGCACCAGGCGTTGCAGAAAGTCTTTGCAGAGTTTCCTTATTTGTGCAAGACTTTGATCGAGGTATAAAAGCATGTTTAGCTTTTATACTGAAATAAGTGTACTCCATTTTGGTAGAGTGTGCTTTACACTTTAGCAACGTCTTCAAGAGATAAATTCTTGATTCTGTTTGTAGGCTTCTTCAGATAGTCTTCACGTCTTCATACGGTCTTCACGTCTTCAGATGGTCTTCACGTCTTCAGATGGCTTGCGTACTTCAGACAGCTTCAGCACTTCAGACGGCTTGCGTTCTTCAGACAACTTCTATGCTTCAGACGAGTTGCGTTCTTCAGACACTTTCTATGCTTCAGACGAGTTGCTTACTTCAGACAGCTTCTTTATATTAAATCCTGCATTTGTTCTTCTGATCCTGATCTTCTGATTCTGATTTTGTTCATCAAATCTTCTTCTTCTTCTAATGAATATTTCAACCTGAAACACAATCAACAAACCAATACCTTTCTTAGTAGAATCTGTTTATATAATCTTATTTGTTCTTATTATGTTCTTATATGTTCTTTATATACTCTTATTTCTTAATCATTAAAACTAAAGGATATTAAGTCTTTGAGTCAAGTTTGAATGCTCAAACTGATTTTATCCTGGTTCACGTACTCCTTGGGCTACGTCCAATCCTCACAACACATGAGATTTCCACTATTGACAATCACAGTCAATTACAAGTATTCTTACAGCCTCTTCAGGACGTCTCTCACACCAAGCCTAGGCACTCCTATCTTGGCTGAGCCACAAGTATTCTTACTGCCTCTTCAGGACGCCCACACTCACTCTGAGACTAGGCTTCCTCCTATCTCAGATGAGACTGGTTACAAATGATTGGTAGGATAAGATGGGTCTAGCTTACAATCATACAAAGTATGGATAGACAGTGAGCTTAGCTAGAGTTTATCTCTTATGTAGAGATAGAAAGATTAAGAGCTGAGAAGAGAAAATAAACTAAGACTACAAGGTGATCTCAAGTTGAGATCAGATCTTAAATATGATAGACTTGAGATGTGAACTTGAGATGTGTGATGAGATGCAAAGATGTTCAATGTGCAGCATAGTCTCTCACTTTTCTTCACTGTAGACTTCATTATTTATTTCAAACTGCAACTAGCCGTTTATGGCTGTTTTTCTTGCCGTTAGGAGCCATTGCAGGTGAAAAAGCTTTTCTGTTGAGGGATGTGCTTGCTTTTCTGAGTCTGATGTCACTGTGTCAGCATGCAGTGTACTTGCCTTGACTCTGAGTTGACCTTTTGTCATATCTTCTCAAGCTGATCTTGAGTCTTATCTTTTGTATCTGAGTCTGGCTCTCAACTCTTGCATCTGAGCTTGGCTCTCAACTCTTGCATTTGATCTTGAGCTTACGTCTCAAGCTGATCTGGTGTCTCTTCTTAGATTCTTCTCACTGGATCTGATCTTCTCATTGATTAAGGTTGAGTCTCATCTTTCCATTGGTCTTGTCTCTGAGCAAGTGTTATTCAAACTACTTCTGAATCTGCTTCTTATATATGAGATGACCTCTTGTGCTTGAATCTGCATCTGATCTTGAGTCAGCATATCAAACTGACCTTGAATCTCTTTTATTACTCATTGTTTTAGCTTTAAGTCTTGTATCCTTGGCATCTCTTGGTTCTGACTTCTATGCTATATATCCTCAAATATAGTCTTTGAGCTTCATTTACTTGATTAGTTTCTGCAAAATAAAGTCTAGAAATTCTGTCATATACTTGAGCAAACAGTTAGCAGATAACAAGATGCATCTTGCACAGAGTTCAACACATGTCTTAACTTAATGGTTTGGAATATTAAAAACCTTAAGAGTGAGTTTGTCTTAACAATCTCCCCCTTTTTTTATGATGGCAAACTATGAAGTTTTAAACTTGAAGGAATCAAATTTTAAGTTTGAGTTTGAATGCTTAGCTCCCCCTGAGATGTGCAGCTTTTTCTTTTTAGAGGATCTTACCTCTTTGAGAGCTGAACTCCCCCTGAGTCTAAGACTCATTGATTCTGATTTTAATTTTAATCATTCTAAGGGAAAACAGTAGACAAAAGATACAAACATGAAATTCATACTGAATTAATTTCATTAGTCACAGGGGCAAATACATCACAAAAGATCATTTTGAAAAGAGAAGATGAAGGTTCATCTTCCTATGAAATTCATTTGAAGTATGCAAGGCTTGAAGGACTGTATCAAGCCCACTGAGAATGGCCTATTTCCTCTTCATTTTCCTTTTGAGCTGCTTGAGGATCTTCTTCTGATGGTTTTCACTCTTTGAGTTCAGATCCTGTTGTTGTTGTTGTTGCTCCTTTTGGAGTTGATTGAGGAAGGAATTGATTGAATCAGATATATGAGTGGGAATGGAGGGCTCAGATGTTGGTTGTGCAGCAGGAGGAGCAGATTGATCATATTTAGGTTGAGGAGAACTGAGTAGAATTGAATCAACAAAGAACTTGCCTGGTGTAGGTAATGAGGTCTGAAAGGAGTGAGGGCGTTCAGACTGCACAGGTGTCTTTTGAGAGGCAAGTTCTTCCATATTTTCAGTCTCTTCATTCCCTTGTTGTTGCATGACCTCTGGAGTTGAGGTAGTAGTTTCCTTATCTAGACTTACAAGGGTTTCAGCTACAACCTTGGTGATAGGAGATGAAAAGGCTGGTGGAGTTGTGTGTTTCGGAGAAGGTGGTGGAGATGGCGTCTGATGTGGTAAAGGGGAATGCAGTTGAGTCTGAGGTGCTGGTTCTTCCATCTCAGGACCTTGTTCTTGTGCAACAGGTTCTTCAGTGTTCAATGGTTGGGGATCTTGTTGTATAAGAGCAGATGAGACGTGCTCTATTCTGGCCTTCTTCTTTTTCTTTTTCTTCGTCTCAGTCTCATCAGGTTGAGACTTTCTCTTCTTGTCTTCCCTAGCGATCTCAGAACCCTCTTGAGATCCCTTAGTGGTCTCTTTTACACTCTTCTTCTTTTACTTTTTCTTTTGCGTCTCAGACATCTTGGAGGAGGGAGAAGCTTGAACAGATGGTGGAATATTAGTTGGAACATAAATAGGGAAAGTTGGAGGGGGAATTGACTTACCATTCAAGCTCAAGGACTTAAGATTTGATCTTCCTACAAACCCAGGCTTCTCTGGTGTCTCTTCACACCCACTGAGATCCACCTTGAAATGCTTCATGATTTTTGTTGAGAGCATTCCAAAGGGCAGAGAAGCAGTAATCTTGGGATTGTGGAAGGCATGTTCCATATGCTTGAGGATGAGGAAGGGAAGATTTAGGGCAATGCCATGCTTCAGGTGATACATCACCATGAGATCAGTAGTGTAGACTTTGTTAAAGGTGCCAGCCCCAGGCATAATGCACTTCGCAACAAGATGAAATAGAAAATTTCCAAAGTAGTTGAGGGAGGATGTAGAGTCAGTAATGACTGCATCCTTCAACAGAGAGGTTCCAACACTCTCTGCTAGAATTCCTAGATGGTTCCACCATTCTTCCTCATTGTAGAGTTTATTTCCAGCAACTGGTGTCTTGATGATTGCTCCTAGGACTTCTTCAGTTAGCTCTATGTGGACCCCTCTGAGATTTGCTACCAGATGAAGCAAACCTTGAGACGCCCCTTTGCTGTGGAGTAAGCAGCATAGAATGCTCTGGTCATTTTGGGAAAGACTGGCTCTGTCATGCACAGATAGTGATATGAACCCTTTAGGTAAATTTGGGTTCGATTAAGGGACCTTTAGAAATTGAAGGCTAAAAACTTGAACAATTTTGGTAACACTTGATTTTCTAACACTTTTCTTTTCTTTTCAATTTTCTTTTCTTGAATTGTAATATCATATGTATTTTCAAACTTAGGAATTTGACTTATGACTTTCAATAGAAACAAAGTTCAGCCTCAAAACTTGGTAAGTTATATGCGCAAACAAAACAAGTTCTATAGCAAAAGATGACAATTTTTTTTATGAATAGAAAGAAGACGTTCGAAAGGAAAAGAAGATAGGTGGACGTCACACTTTCAAGGATGAAAGATAAGTCCTTGAGATTACACACACAAAGGTGAAGAACCCTTGATAAACCTCAACTCTTGACTAGGAAAGAAATTTAGAGAAACACTCTCTTGATTGATAAAAATTTCATAAAACATCTAAGTCCTTTTTGCATGCCTTGCATGTCCTATTAGTGTTGTCATGCGCACCATGCAATGACCTATTACATTCAGCTTTGTAACTCTTAAAATTCATGAAACAACCAAATAAAACAATTAAAACTATAGTCTAAAACTTAACCTATATAGCCGCCCCTTTTACCCCTTTGTGGTTAGTCATCATTCTCCTAATGAAGGAAATACAATTCAGCCAATTAAACCATGTGTTGGCCGCCCCAAATTAACTAAAATAACTCAGAAAAATATGTTACAAAATGAATGAGAATAACCAAGCATTAACATGTGTTGACCGCCCCATTGAATGGTCTTCATTCTCCAATTTCATCACATGTTTAGACGCCTCTTTATGATCATAATTCAGCCAATTTACTCACATGTTGGCCGCCACTTTAAAGGCTATTGAATCAGTCAATTCATGCACTTGTTGGCCGTATTCATAAGCCATAAGAAGGTAGCCCACAACTCTTCATTTTGTAACCTCCATGCAATTAATGACTTGTCTCCTTGCAACGGTTTCAAATTGATTTCCTTTCATTGCTTTCTTTGTAACAACCAGCCACATTGATGAATTTGAAGTGTGGCATTGATTGCAACTGGACTTCATTTAAATCCACATCACCTTCCTCTTCATGCTTAAGACAAAGAACAATTTTAAGGGATTGCTCTTTAAGGTTTGCGCCCTTGGACTGTAAGGATGCCACCATCAGCTGCAGAGCTTCCTTTGCCTTCCTTGCCCTTGCCCTTGTCATTGGTCCCCCAAGTCCTTCAAGTGCTTTGCCATGGGTCATGTCCTCATCCGATAGTCTTCCCATCCTTGTTGTCTGAGATAGGGGCCAATGTCCCAGTTTTCTTGTCTCATCTCTTCTAGAGAGATGAATCTTCCAAGAACTATTTTCTTCTCTCTAAACTTCTTAGCGAACTTTTCTTCTATTTCAGCGCTTTCGAACAAATCTGATTAGAAGGAGAGTGATCGAGGCCGTACTCAACCAAATAAAATGAATTAAAGTGAAGTAGGTTGATTAACCCAAAGTTGTCTCTCTCAAGGAATCCAATTACAAATTCAGAATTTCAATCTCATAGCAACTCACACACACAAGGGGATTTTGATTGTTGTTCATATTAATTTATTAATTTCCAAAACAGAATTTAAATTTACAAAAAAAAAATTCAAGAAAAACGAATTGGTTCTCTACCTCATTCACAAATTGGATCTATCATTGGTTCATACAAAATTCCTCAAATCCTTGACAGAATCAAATTCGGATTAAGCATCCTCATTAATTTTCACACTAGAATAAAGCAAACTGGCATGGATCCTAATTTCTAATACTTGGAATGAAGCAAACCTAGAATTCATTTCAGATTAAGCAACCTAAAATGTGAGTTAGATTCAGATTATAATTCGAATTTCATAAAGCATGCAACTCAATTTCAAATTCAAACCTAAACGTCAATAAACTAGGAGAAGGAGAGTTCATGAATCTGTCCAAGAAATTAAGAGATGAAAATTGAAATTAGAACCTCAATTCCCTTTGTGAATGCAGTAGAGAAACAATCCTTGAAGCTTAGCCTTCCATTTCCATGGAGGAGGAATTCAAAAATTGAAGAAGAGGAAGAAGAAGAGCCAAAACCGAAATTGGAAGAAGAGAGAAAAAGAGAGGGAAAGTGAAGAGTCTTTTTTTCTAAAATCTGAAAAATGAGGGAAAAGTCTCCAAACTACTCAGCAACACATCTATTTATAGAGCCTAAATCACTAACAATCTAATTAGGCCTTAATTGGGCCGAAATTAATTAAAACAGGACCACAAACTAATTACAAAACTAAGCAAACTCAGATTTGCAACAGACAGCAACAGTAGGCGATTTTGAAACAGCAACTGCTCCTAATTTCTTCATGGGAATATGGTCATATAGCATATTAAATTAAAGCCCCGGATGTTAGCTTTCGAATGCCACTGGAATCACTCAAATCGGACACCTGTAGCTCCAGATATCATCAAAACAAGACAGGTAGGTCAGTAGGCTTAAAAATCCGAATTTAAACAACATTTACAGTTAAAGCCCAATTAAGCCCAATTTGATAAATTCTAATTAAAACAGTGGATTTAATCATAATTAGAGCCCAATAAAGCTAAGATTAATTATACAAAGTGTGAATAAAAATGTGATCATCAAATTCCCCCACACTTGCCCTTTTGCACTCCGGGCAAAACACCACATGAAGCTAAAAATCAATTAGGGAGCACAATGCAAATACAAGTGGCATAATTAACAAGAGATCCAAGGAATGCATAGGAGTAGGCAAAATACATCATCAAAGGAATCATGGAGTCAAGAAAATTATGAATGGAATTCCCTACAATTTAGCAAACAAGAGGGTGAATCAAGAGTTATAGAATCCTCACAAGACAAACTCTAGCTCCAACTCTCAAGTGTTTAGGCTTGTGTATAAACACTCAAAGCACTCATGAAAGCAAGCACTACCATAGGCTTGGCATGACTCTAATATCCACAACAATTGAAACACATGCAAGCAAAGATCAAGAGGACTTCAAATAGGATGTAATGGGGCCAAGGTAAAGGTAGGGAAAATGAAGGATAAGAAGTTAAAAACCAAAGAGAATAGAGGAGTAATGGGGAATAAATCCAAGAAGAAATGCAAGTAGCATAGATCTCAAGATTACAATTGAACTCCTCTCTTTCTACCTTTTGACCCATTTTTGAATTTCAAGAACACTTTATTTCTTTGCTTTTTCTTCTTTTAATACTTTTCTTCTGAGCTTTTCTTTATTCTTTCTTTTTTTTTCTTTTTTTTTCCTTTTCAATTTTTTTTGTAACTAGCCAAAGGTCAACAATATGATATCCACATGAGGAGATAAGATAAGAAATTCAAGTACACCCCCACACTCATTCAAGAACCTATTCCCAAAACAATTCCAAAGCTCCTTTATCCTCTAAGGCAAGGACAATCATGGTTTTTCACTTTCAAGGCTTGTAATGAGCTTTTAAAAACAAGAAATGGGATCCATAGGCTCAAAGGGGCTAGCAAGTGGAAAATCATCAAGGTAGGCTAATATGGATAGTAGCTCAATCATCAACAAAAATGCCTCAATCATCTCAATACATGCATGTGAACAAAGTTGCAAATCAAAAAGTCAAGCCAAGTTCTAGAGCACAAGCAAACAAGAGTGAAATCACACAAGAAAAAGAGAGAATGGCATAGAATGGTCCATCCATCAATAAGGCTCAAAATCTCACCAAGGACAACTCTATCAAAAAAGATTCAACCCAATAATTATCAAAACCAACTTATTCACTAAATTATAAGGAATCCAAACAACATAAATCAAGAGACCAATTATCCAAAAATGATGAAAATGCCAACTACCAACACAAATCCTAAAAATCCAATGAAAAACATGCCAAATGTATTATTTTTCTACTGTCTAAAATTCTGTTTTTGCTGTAAAATTCAGATAACTGTCAAAAATTCTGCTGTAAAATGAAATTCTGCTGTAAAAATACTGTTGTATAAAATTATGATGTAAACAGCAACAGTAAAAACGTATAGCAGCCTACAATAATGCAAAAACAGCAACAATAAAACAGACAGTTTACAATAATTACAGACAATATAAAACAGTAACAGCAGCTACAAAATAGCTATGAAAATGCTGACAGCAACTCAAAAACAGCAAATTTCCTACAAAAAACACCAAAAATACAGTAAAATAGCAGTTTTTTTTGCAGTAAAACAACAAATAGTTTTTTTTTTATTTTTTTTATATACAATCCTAAAAATTACTAACAAACAAACAATATAATCCTAACCACATACTAATTCCTAAAATCAATCCTAAAGTCCTAAAACTACAAATCTCCTCCCCCACACTTAAATCACACACTGTCCTCAATGTAAAAATAATCAAATTAGAGAACAAAGGAAATAATGCAATAAAATAGTGGGGAAAGAGACTCCCTCATCAAGATGGAAAAATTTGCACTTGAGGGAATGTGGGAAGCTCCAAGTTCATCTCCTCAACCAAAGCGGGACTCTCATGAAATAGCTTGAGACGGTGGCCATTGACCTTGAAGGTCTTGTTGGTGGACTCACTCTTCAACTCTACAACACCATAAGGATAAACATGAGTAACAATAAAAGGTCCAATCCAACGGGAACGAAGCTTACCAGGCATGAGCTTAAGTCTAAAATTAAACAACAACACCTTTTGACCTACTACAAACTCTTTTCTAGCAATACATTGATCATGAAATTTCTTAGTCTTCTCCTTGTAGAACTTAGAGTTCTCATAGGCCTCTAGGCGGATATCATAAAGCTCCTGCAGCTGAAGCTTCCTCTGCTCTCCTGCCTGGTCATTGTCCAAATTGCAAGCCCTAACTGCTCAGTACGCCCGATGCTCAATCTCCACAGGTAAGTGGCACGCCTTACCAAAAACAACTCTAAAGGGAGACATCCCAAGAGGTGCTTTGTAGGCAGTCCTATGAGCCCAGAGAGCATCATCAAGGCGACGGCTCCAATCTTTCCTGTTAGGCTGCACCATCTTCTCCAAAATCCTCATAATCTCTCTATTTGAAATCTTAGCCTGTCCATTAGTCTGGGGGTGGTATGGTGTAGAAACTCTATGCACCACCCCATACTTCTTCAGCAAAGCCTCCATGGACCGGTTACAGAAGTGGGTCCCCTGATCACTAATAATGGCTCGAGGCACTCCAAACCTACAAAAGATGTGAGACCTGACAAAATCCACAACAACTCGAGCATCATTAGTCCTTGTGGCTATAGCCTCCACCCACTTAGAGACATAATCCACAGCAAGCAATATATATAAAGCCAAAAGAAACAGGAAAGGGACCCATAAAATCAATACCCCACACATAAAAAATCTCACAAAACAACATAGGCTATTGGGGCATCTGCTACCTGCTAGAAATTGTCGCTCTTGCTCTCTGACACTGCTCGCATGTAGAGGAGACTCTCTAGGCGTCTCTGAAAATTGTTCCACAATCCAACACCTTCCGTCCTGTCCTCTGGGGTCCAAGATGTCCTCCAACAGGTGAGGCATGACAGAACTGAAGTACAGACTGGATCTCCTGATCTGGAATATACCTACGGATAACCTGGTCACTACAAAAACGCCATAAATAAGTGTCATCCCAAACATAATACTTGGCATCACTCTTAAGTCTATCTCTTTGAGCCCTAGATGCCAAGGGTGGAAAAATAGATGCAGCAAGATAATTAACAATATCAGCAAACCAAGGGGTAAGGGAAGGGGGATGGGAATCATGCAAAGCCAAAAGTTGCTCATCCGAGAAGTCATCCCGAATAGGAAACGCATCCTTCGCTCTCTCAATGTGGCTCAAATGGTCTGCTACAAGATTATGCGCACCACTCCTATCCTGGATGTCCAAGTCAAACTCCTGGAGCAGTAGCATCCACCTGATCAGCCTGGGTTTTGAATCTGTCTTTTTCAAAAGAAACTTAAGAGCAGTATGATCAGTAAAAACCACTACCATAGAGCCTAGCAAATATGATATAAACTTATCCAATGCAAAAACAATTGCTAACAGCTCTTTCTCAGTGGTAGTGTAATTTACCTGTGCTGCATCCAAAGTCCTAGATGCATAATATATCACATGAAACAACTTACCAACCCTCTGTGCCGAAACATCTCCCAATGCATAGTTTGATGCATCACACATTAACTCGAATGGAAGTGTCCAATCCGGTGGCTGAATAATGGGGGTGGTGGTGAGAGCTCTCTTGAGGCGATCAAATGCCTCTCTGCACTGATCTCCAAACTCGAAGGTAACATCCTTCTGCAGCAAGTTGGACAGCGGAAGGGCTATCCGACTGAAGTCCTGAATAAACCTGCGATAGAAACCTGCATGTCCAAGAAAAGATCGAACCTCTCACACGCAAGAGGGGTAAGGTAAGTGTGAAATAACATCTAATTTTGCAGGATCTACCTCTATGCCCTTCCTAAAGATAATATGGCCTAAGACTGTACAATGCTCTACCATAAAATGACACTTTTCATAATTCAGAACAAGGTTAGTCTCTATGCACCTATCAAGCACTCTAGTCAAGCTATCCAAACATGCATCAAATGAGGAGCCATATACACTAAAATCATCCATGAAAACCTCTATGCAATGCTCAAGTAAATCAGCAAATATACTCATCATGCATCTCTGGAAAATACCAGGAGCATTACATAGACCAAAAGGCATCCTCCTATAAGCAAAGGTACCAAAAGGACAGGTAAATGTGGTCTTATGCTGGTCCTCTGGTGTAATACAAATCTGAAAATAACCAGAGAAACCATCTAAGAAACAGTAGTGTGATTTACCTGCCAGGCGCTCCAGCATCTGATCAATGAAAGGAAGTGGGAAGTGATCTTTCCTGGTCGCCTGGTTGAGCCTCCTGTAGTCAATGCAGACTCTCTAGCTGTTCTGCACCCTAGTAGGAATCAACTCATCCTTCTCATTCTTCACAACTGCAATCCCAGATTTCTTCGGTACCACCTGTACCGGGCCCACCCAAGTGCTATCTGATATAGGATATATGATATCGACCTGTAGCAGCTTGGTGACCTCCTTCTTGACCACGTCAAGAATCTGCGGATTCAGCCTTCTCTGAGTCTGTCTCACAGGTTTAACCCCATCCTCCAACAAAATCCGATGCATACACATGGAGCGACTAATACCCGAAATATCTGCCAAAGTCCAACCTAGAGCTCTCCCGTGCTCTCTAATCACATGCAACAACCTCTGCTCCTGATCAGCTGAGAGAGCAGTAGAAATGATCACTGGAAGCTTCTGCTCATCCTCTAAATATGCATACTTGAGGTGAGAGGGAAGTGGCTTCAGCTCCAGTGATGGGGGCTGGACAACAGAAGGTAACAACCTGGTACTAGTGGAAATCTCTACAACCTTCAAATCAATCAAGTCAGATGTATCTGTAATTGCTGTAATCAAGCCACTGCATTCTGACTCAATTGACTCAACTGGTGCATCAATACCAGAAGTTGTAGGACAATCAGAACAATCAACACAATCAACAATATCAACATATATGAACTCATCTATCTCAGCACACATACTACACACAGATGAATCAGAACATAAATCACAAGTGTAGACATCACTGAAATCAAAAAAGTCCGGAAAGTCCAAATGTCCTACAAAATCAGACAAACTATCATCTACAAGTTCAGCAAGCATATCAATATGGAATACAGAATGATCCTCAATAGGATGCCTCATGGCATCTAAAATATTAAATTGAACCATACTGTCTCCAAACTCCATGCTAAGTGTGCCTACATGAACATCAATCTTAGTCCGAGCTGTCTTCAGGAAGGGCCTGCCCAAGATGATGGGGGCTGCACCAGTGAGTGAATCTCCTCGCTCCATATCCAATATGTAAAAGTTAGCAGGGAAGATGAGGTCATTCACTCGAACCAGCACATCCTCAATAAGGCCTACAGGGTGGGCAATGCTCCTGTTTGCCAACTGAATGACAACATCTATAGCCTGCAAAGGACCAAGAGACAAAGAGGTGAAAACAGATAAAGGTATAACATTAATAGATGCTCCTAAATCAAGCATAGCATTATCAAACTTGTTACTGCCTATAACACAAGGAATAGTAAATGTCCCTGGGTCTTTGCTTTTTTCTGGAATGGGAGTCATAGGTCTCTCAATGAGTGCAAGGACATTCCTTCCCATGCTAATCCTCTCATTGCCCTTTAGCCGCCTCCTATTGGTGCACAGATCCTTCAAGAACTTGGCATATCTCGGAATTTGCTTTATGGCCTCAAGTAGAGGTATATTCACCTTTACTTTCCTGAAAGTCTCCAAGATCTCCTTGTCAGCCTCTTCCATTTTTTTACTCTTCTGTACAACTCTCTGAGGGAATGGAAGAGGAATAGAAGGCTGCTCACTGCTTGAAGAACTTGGGCTACTCAAGGGACTAGGAATAGCTCTCTCCTGCACAGGGTCTACAGCTGTATGAATCTCATCTTCTTGCTCAGACTGTTGCCTATCAGGTGCTTGCACACTCTTACCCGACCTCAAAGTGATTGCACTAACATTCTTCGGGCTGACAACTGTTTGAGCAGGAAGCTTATCTGAACCCTGAGACTGCAGCTGATTAAGAGTGGTAGCCATCTGGCCTATCTAATTCTCCAAGCTCTGAATAGTTGCCTTTATCCTCTGCTGGAAATTCGGATTATTGACCGCCATCTGCCTCATTAATTCTTCCAAGGAGGGTTCATTCTTGGAAGGTGCAGCAGCAGGTGGTGTAGGCTGGTGCTGCTGCTACTGCACATGTGGAGGCTGGTAAGGTCTACTAGGCCCAGCAGCATGAGACTGATAAGGCATATAAGGCTGTTGTGGCTGCTGCTGCTGACAATTCCCCCATCTCAAATTTGGATGATTCCTCCAACCCGGATTGTACCTGTTGGAAGAAAGATCCTGATTATACTACTGCTGCTGAGGGGGTCAACCAGAACCATAAATATTGGCAGCATAAGCCTGAGGAGGAACAACAACATCTCCTTCAGACTCATGTAAGGTGGGACAAGCATCAGTGGGATGATCAGCAGAAGTACAAATCCCACATAATTTAGCAATCTTCTGAGACATTGCTAACTGCTTGACTAAGGAAGCCAAATCATCAAGCTTGTTCTCCAACTTCCTATGATCAGTAGCGTAAGTGGTCTCCATCTCATGAACTCCTCTAGTCAAGGCCACTGAATTGCTTCTGGTACCAAACTGTTGGTTATTAGAAGCCATGTTCTCAATTAACTGCCTTGCTGCAACTGGAGTTTTATCTACATGCGCTCCTCCACTGGCTACATCTATCATCTGCCTGTCCATGTTTATCAGACCCTTATAGAAATACTCGATGAGTAGCTTCTCATGATTCTGATGATGTGGACAGCTAGCACAAAGCCTCTTAAACCTCTCCCAATACTCATACAGACTCTCTCCATCCATCTGCCTTATACCACATATCTCCTTCCTAATTGAAGTCACTTTAGATGCTGGGAAATTTTTTTCCAGAAACATCCTCTTCAAATTATCCCAGCTAGTAATCGATCCAGGTGGAAGGTAGTACAGTGATGAGGACATCAATCAAGCAGTCAAGAGTCTAGGGAAATTCATGACAGGGGCACAAGCAAGGAAGGAAAAGGAGGTTCTATAGCTTGCAATCAATGCTGCACAACTTCAAGTCACCAAGAGCATTAATGGAACTGACCAGTTCATTTATTGCACTCAAGTTGAAGAGGATGTAGCCAATGATGGAGGTTCAGTTGCCATTAAGGCAACAACAAGTTGAGGACCAATCATGTGCCATGGAGGTTGCCATGTGGGCGGCCAACTCATGCAAGTTTTGCTGAGTTATTATGTTTAATTGCTTTCAATAAAGTTAGGGAAGTTACAAAGACAAGGGAATAAATTTCTGGTGGTTACAAGACAAGGTTATAATGTTGTTTAAATTGCATTAAAACCTTTGTTTAATAGCCGTTAGGGAGGCTTACCTATTATGCATGAATCTGGTCTGATTTGAGGCTACATGGAGACTCTTCAACAAGCCAAAGGGGGTGGCCAACATGTGATTGAATGGTTGAGTTATATGTCATCATTGTAGTGGCCAACATGTGCTTGAAATGGCTGAGTTATATGTCATCAAGAGGAGCCAACAAGGTTGTAATTGGCTGAATGAATTGTCATCAAAGTTGCGGCCAACATTCATGAGATGGGGGTTACAAATTGAAGGCAAACTTAACCACAAGGGGTTGTTATGGGCGGCCACTTCATGGCTGATTCAATAGCCCAATTATTCCATTTTTGGTGGTTAGAATTCAAGGGTCAATGCAACCACATGTGCCAAGAAAGCTGGCTGGATTTTGCGGCCAAATAAGCTAGAAATAGGCCTAATTTTAGCTAGTTATTTTACCACTTTCCTTATTTACTTTTTAGTAATTTAATTAGGGATGCATGGGAATTTTATGAGGGACATTTTAGGGTTTTTTGGGCATGTAAACCCTAGCTGGTTGCATGACCATTGAACCACCTTGTAACTCTTATAAATACATGATTCATGCATGCAAGAAAGTTTAGAAGTTTAATACAAAGAAATATTTTATACTTTGAGAGTGTTTCTCTTAGTTTCTTGCTAGTCAAGAGTTTAGGATTATCAAAGGATCATTCCTTTGTGTGTGTGTCCTCAAGGGCTTATCTTTCAAGTCTTTGAAAGTGTGACGTCCTTTCCTATCTTCTATTCTTCTTCATCCTTTTTCTTCTACTACGTTTGTCTTGAACAAAAACCTATTTTTCTTCATGTGATTGCTTGAAATATATGTGATTTATTTTTCAAGAATTCAAGGTTGATTATACGTTTTTGACAAGGAATTTTTGGTTATCGTTATTTCTTGATTTTAGTATCAAAAGAAAAGAAAAATAGAGAAAGAAAAAAAATAGCGAAAGAAAAATATTGAAAATAAAAGAAACAAAATTGTTATCAAGAAAAGTGTTGTTTTATTCAGAAATTTCTAAGGTCCATGCAAAATAGAACCTTAAGGTTCATATCATACAACCAGTCTTTTGCTGTATCTTGCAGGAAGAATGGAAATGCCTTTAGCTTAATATGATCCTCAGGAACTCCAGGTGGTCTCATAGTGGTGCAGACAATATGGAATTCCTTGAGGTGTTTATGTGGATCCTCACCTGCAAGACCATGGAACTTGGGCAACAAATGAATCAATCCAGACTTTAGCTCACAAGGCACATCTATATCAGGATATTGAATGCATAAAGTCTGAATATTAACATCAGGTGCTGCAAGCTCTCTCAAGGTTCTCTCAGCCATGGTATCACAATTAAGATCAGACTCAAGGAAAGAAGAAGAAGAAAACACAGAAACAGACTCACTATCACTTACACTAACAACAGAATACACACTATCAGACAACTCACTATCACTAACAGAATTATGCACAAATGGAATCCTAGACTCTCTAACTAACCTATGATATGTCTTATCAATTTATGGATCAAATGAATGTAGGATACCTGGGTTTGCCCTAGTCATGCACCAAATGCACACAAAAATGCACAAAATGAAGCATACAACAGCATGTCAGCATATAAAGGCAGCCTATATCAAATGAATAGAAACCAATGAAATGGATACATGGAAAACACTATATTAACATAGGAAACAACCACAAAATATTTCAGAACAAAATTCAAAGGCTAAGTACCAAAACTGCCTAAGGTAAGAAAGGAAAAATACACCAATAAAACATAAAAATTCCAGAAAAATTAGAAAACGACCTTTTTTTGGCAATTTTATGGTCCAACTCGCCGCGTAGCTGCGATGGTCACTCTAACTAGCTTCTTCTACCCCAAAAGCATATAAAATATGTGAAATTTTGACAGGTCAAAATAAGCCAGTACAAAGTGTAATCTCACAATCAGGACTTATCTAACAGCAACTGGGGTATGTAATATTCATTATTAACCTAAAGAAATGTGGACACAAAAATTAGCACAAAAATTCAACCTCTAACTATGTTAAACAAAAAGACAGATTTAATTGCAAAAGTCAACAGCAGAAAAGTCAACAGCAAGTTCAACAACTTATGCAATTCAATCTGAATCAAACCAAATCAGTCCTAATTTCATCTAAACAATTTCTAAACATCAAAACATGAATAAACACACTAATTACAATGACTCAACACATCACACAACTCAAATCACAAATTGAAATTCACTAAAAGTAATGGAACAGTAACTATGACAGATTAGGCTACTTACCTCAAAGTTGTGAACCAAAATTGACCAAACTGAATCTGCACAGCCAAGGTTAGTATACCAAAACACAATATGAATTACGACTCTACTTCCTAAACACGAATTTAGCAACAAATATGAAAAAAAAAACAGAAACAGAATTTTACACACAAAACAAAATTGAAATTGAAACCGAATTTGAATTGAATTCCCCGGCAACGGCGCCAAATTTGATCGAGGCCGTACTCAACCAAATAAAATGAATTAAAGTGCAGTAGGTTGATTAACCCAAAGTCGTCTCTCTCAAGGAATCCAATTATAAATTCAGAATTTCAATCTCATAGCAACTCACACACACAAGGGGATTTTTGATTTTTGTTCATACTAATTTCTTAATTTCCAAAATAGAATTTAAATTTGCAGAAAACAATTCAAGAAAAACGAATTGGTTCTCTACCTCATTCACAAATTGGATCTATCATTGGTTCGTACAAAATTCCTCAAATCCTTGACAGAATCAAATTCGGATTACGCATCCTCATTAATTTTCACACTAGAATAAAGCAAACTAGCATGAATCCTAATTTCTAATCCTTGGAATGAAGCAAACCTAGAATTCATTTCAGATTAAGCAACCTAAAATGTGAGTTAGATTCAGATTATAATTCTAATTTCATAAAGCATGCAACTCAATTTCAAATTCAAACCTAAACGTCAAGAAACTAGGAGAAGGAGAGTTCATGAATCTGTCCAAGAAATTAAGAGATGAAAACCGAAATTAGAACCTCAATTCCCTTTGTGAATGCAGTAGAGAAACAATCCTTGAAGCCTAGCCTTCCATTTCCTTGGAGGAGGAATTCAAAAATTGAAGAAGAGGAAGAAGAAGAGCCAAAACCGAAATTGGAAGAAGAGAGAAAAAGAGAGGGAAAGTGAAGAGTCTTTTTTTCTAAAATATGAAAAATGAGGGAAAAGTCTCCAAACTACTCAGCAACACACCTATTTATAGATCCTAAATCACTAACAATCTGATTAGGCCTTAATTGGGCCGAAATTAATTAAAACAGGACCACAAACTAATTACAAAACTAAGCAAACTCGGATTTGCAACAGACAGCAATAGTAGGCGACTTTGAAATAGAAACTGCTCCTAATTGCTTCATGGGAATATAGTCATATAGAATATCAAATTAAAGCCCCGAACGTTAGCTTTTGAATGCCACTAGAATCACTCAAATCGGACACCTGTAGGTCCAGATATCATCAAAACAAGACAGGTAGGTCTGTAGGCTTAAAAAATCCGAATTTAAACAACATTTACAGTTAAAGCCCAATTAAGCCCAATTTGGTAAATTCCAATTAAAACAATGTATTTAATCACAACTAGAGCCCAAGAAAGCTAAGATTAATTATACAAATTGTGAATAAAAATTTGGTCATCAGAGAGCTTCTTTCGATTAGACTTTTCAGCTTTCTTCTCTACCCCTTTCTTTGAAGGCTCAGGTTTGGTGAGGTCTATATGGATATGAGACTTAGGAGCAGCTGGTGCAGAGGTTTTAGTGACATGAGAGGCAACCCTCTGTGATTTTGGTCTACGAGGAAGAGGGGTGCTCTTCTTAGAAGAGGTTGACTTAGAGGATGGTGAAGGTTGTGTCTGGGTTTGAGTGGCTTCAGATTCAGTGCTTGGTTGTGGAGATGGGGAACGGCTTAGACGCTCTTGTCTTGAGTGAATGCTATCCTCCATAGCTTGAGAAGAGTTTGAAGAAGACATTTTCAATTCTGGTGAGGAGGAGGACAAAGTGACGTCAAAGTATGAGAGTTTGATTGCAGGAATTTTGATGCGCATTGAGAGAGGGAAGAAGATGAGATGATGGTGTGTCTTTTGGTATATATAGAGAGAGGGGTTCAGAGAGAGAGAGAGAGAGGAGTAACGTCCAACTTAGTTGGTAGTTAATGCATGGTTGAAAAGTGGTTGGGCATTTCTTTTTATACCCAACGGCTAGTTATGCGCATGATGGGAAGTTACTAGTCGTTGCTTAACGGCTATAAGGCTCTCTCAGGCAACGTCTCTTTGACGTTTGAAAAGCATTGACTTTATGCTTATTATAAGATGCATCTTATCTGAGATCTTCTAAGAGTCATCTTTCCACAGACTTGCCCAAGTGTCTCATCTTTCTAAGACTTAGAGCTGATCTCATCTTAAGAGACAGTCACTCAAATTTAAAAATTTGACTTTAATTAAGTGCACACATATTCAATAATTTTAAATTTTCAATAAACTTCTCCTCTACGAATGGTTTAGTGAAGATATCAGCAAGTTGATTCTTGGTGTCTACAAAAATAATTTCAATATTTCCTTTTTGCACATGATCTCTTATGAAATGTTGTTTTATGTCTATATGCTTGGACCTAGAGTGATGAATAGGATTTTTAGCAAGACATTTGTATTGTCACAAAATATTGGAATTTTAGTGTACCTGAGTGCATAGTCTTGCATTTGAGACTTGATCCATAATATCTGGGTACAACATGTTGCAGCTGATACGTATTCAGCTTCAGTGGTGGATAGAGCTATTGTGTTTTGCTTCTTGCAAGACCAAGAGACAAGACACTTTCCCAAAAATTGGCATGTTCCATTTGTGCTCTTTCTATCATCCATCTCGTCTCCAGCAATGTTAGCATCACTGTATCCTACAAGATCAAAACTAGACCCTTTCTCATACCAAAGGCCAAGATTAGTGGTTCCTATTAAATATCTAAAAATTCTTTTAACAGCAGTGAAATGAGATTCTTTGGGATCAGATTGGTATCTTGCACAAATGCCTATAGCATATTAGATATCAGGTCTGCTAGCAGTTAAGTACATGAGAGATCCAATCATACCTCTGTAGAGCTTATCTAAGACAGACTTACCCATCTCATCTTTGTCAATCTGAGTTGAGGGGTGCATTGGAGTCTTCATTGGCTTGGCATCATTCATCTTGAATTTTGATACCAGATCTCTTGCATATTTTTCTTGATTGATGAAAGTGCCATCTGATAGCTGTTTTATTTGCAGGCCAAGGAAGAATCTCAACTCACCCATCATGCTCATCTCAAACTCTCCCTGCATGAGACTTGAGAATTCTTGACAAAGAGATTCATTAGTAGATCCAAAGATAATATCATCCACATAAATTTGAACAATTAAAAGATCTTTATTATACTCCCTCTTGAAGACTGTGGTGTCAATCTATCCTCTGGTAAAGCCATTTTCAGTTAAGAAAGAGCTTAGCCTATCATACCAAGCTTTAGGAGCTTGCTTGAGACCATACAAGGCTTTCTTGAGTCTGAGCACATATTTTGGATGATGAGGATCTTCAAACCCAGGGGGTTGTCTCACATAGACTTCCTCTTCAATAATTCCATTTAAGAATGCACTCTTCACATCCATTTGGTAGAGTTTGAAGTCTCTGTGAGCTGCAAAGGCAAGGAGGATTCTAATAGCTTCAGGTCTGGCTACTGGAGCAAAGGTCTCATCATAGACTATACCCTCTTGTTGGTTGTATCCTTGTGCTACCAGTCTTGCCTTGTTTCTCATGACTTTGCCTTTTTCATTGAGTTTATTTCTGAAGACCCATCTGGTTCCAATTATAGATTGATAAGATGGAGGAGGAACCAGATCCCAGACTTTGCTTTTGTCAAACTGATTGAGCTCTTCTTTCATTTCTTTGACCCAGGACTCATCACTGAGAGCTTCATGAATGTCTTTCGGTTCTACTTCAGATAGAAGAGCCATCATATTTTCAGCATTTCTAAAAGAAGATCTGGTTCTTACCCTATCTGAAGTTTCTCCAATGATCTGATCTCTTGGATGAGATCTCACCAGTCTCTAGCTTCTGGGTAGTTCAGATGCATGCTCATTTTGGATCTCAAGTGTTCCTTGTCTTGTTCCCCTAGTCTCTATTTGTCCCTCAGGCTTGTCTTCATCTTGAGAGCTATTGTACATCTCAGGTTGAGTATTTCTGTGAGACTCTATCTGAGCTGACCTCCAAATCTCAGATTGAGCTTCTCTTCTTTGTTCAGTTTGGGGAGATCTCATGTGCTTCTGTTCTGATGTGGATCTTTCCTCAGCTTCTTGAGTTGAGATCCTTAATTCTCCCATCATTTCCTCAATTTCTTCATCTACCTTCTTTTGTGAGTTTTCCTGCATCTCATTGAAAACTACATGCACAAATTCTTCAGTAGTTTTTGTTCTTAAATTATAAACTCTATAAGCTTTGGAGGTTAGAGAATATCCAAGGAAGATTCCTTTATCATATTTTGTGTCAAACTTTCCCAACTTATCCTTAGTGTTTAAGATGTAATAGTCACATCCAAACTCATGGAAATAGGAGATTGAAGGTTTTCTTCCTTTCCATAATTCATATGGAGTTTTGTTCAAGATCTTTCTTATGGTAATATGTCCAACTCTCTTGTGCCATAACCACTTCTCATGGTCATGAGACATGAGACAGGTGAGATCAGATAGGCTCTCAAGTGAGATTGAGTAAAGATTTTTGTTTCTTGCTCCAGAAAAAGCTATTTTTCCAATCTTTGAGTCTATGATCTCACAGAAAGTGGGTTGGAAATTTACATGATAACCATTGTCACATAGTTGACTAATACTCAGCAAATTGTGATTCAGACCCTCAACAAAGTATACATTTTCAATCTGAGTTGAGTTTGTCTTACCAATTTTACCTATGCCCTTGATCTGGGCCATGTTGTTGTCTCCAAATGAGACAACCCCTGAAGCTTTCTCTTCAAGTGACAGGAACTTGCTTTTGTCCCCTGTCATGTGTCTTGATCATCCACTGTCCAGCACCCACATCCTTTTTGATCTTGCTGCTGCCAGGCACATCTGTTACATCAAGAGATTTAGCTTTAGGTACCCATTTATATTTGGGTCCTGTATGGTTAGTTACCCTTCTCTTAGATGCTACCTGTATCATGTAGCAATCTGAGGTCTTATGGCCAAATTTGCTATAGCAAGAACATCTCTCTTTCTTTCTTTTTCTTGCTGGAATGAAGAAATCTTTATATAAGATCTCACTTAAAGATTTTTCATAGCCTAATCCAGCTTTATCGAAAATTCCTTTTTGAGACCCAATCAGTCTCTCAAGGTTTTTAGTACCATTTACAAATTTTGCCAGATCATCTATGAGAATTCTATTTTATTTCTTAAGCTTCTGGTTTTCTTCAGAAAGATTCCTTGATTCCTGCTCATCATGAACTTGAGTCTTTGCCTTGAAAAGCTCAGACAGCCTCATGTGAGTCACATGAGACTGCTATTTTTATGATTCAAATTTTCATTTTCGTTTTCAAGAAATTTGATCTTCTCAAGAGCTGTGTCTAATTCGGATTTTAGTAGGGAGCTCTTAGAGACAAGACGATTTGAATCATATAGAAGATTTTCAAAGGCAGACTTAAGTTCACTAAATGAAAGATCAGAGTCAGACTCATATACCTTTTCATCTGAAGAATCTCCATTGGCCATGAGACACAAATTGGCCGATTCATCATCTTGGCTCTCATCTTCCTCTGTGTCATCCCAGTTGGCCATCATTGCTTTCTTCTTTGGACTTTTCTTTAATTCCTTTTTTTAGTTGAGGACACTCAGACTTGATATGTCCAGGCTTTTTACATTCATAACAGATGAATTGTCCCTTTTTGTCAGACTTAATCCATCCTCTTCTTGATGGATATTTTCTTCTTCCACTTCCTCTGGCTCTCCACATGCGTCTAATCTTTCTTGAGATGTAAGGCAGTTCATCATCCATCTCACTCTCATCATCATCTTCTTCAGTTTCTGTGTCACGGGATGAGTTAAGTGAGATATGTTGAGATGAGCTTACCTTCTTACCTTTAGAGTTATTGGATGAGGCTTTTAAGACTATTGTTTTTGGTCGTCTGATGAGATCCTCTTCCATCAGCTCCTGCTCATGAACCTTTAGTGATCCAAGAAGCTCATCAAGTCTGAGAGTGCTAAGATCCTTGGCCTCTTGGATTGCTGTGACTTTGGGTCTCTAGTGCTTGGGTAGGCTTCTCAAGATTTTCCTCACCATATATTGATTTCAGTAAGTCCTTCCCAGAGACTTTAGATCATTTGTGATGACAGTGAAATGTCTCACCATGTCTTCTATGCCTTCATCTTCATTCATCTTGAAGAGCTCATACTGTCTGACCAGTATGTTGATCTTGGCTTCCTTAACTTGGTTGGTTCCTTCATGTTCTACCTCAAGTGCATCCCATATCTCCTTAGTTGATGCACAGCCAGCCACTTTATCATACTCACTACGGCTGAGTGCACATGTGAGTAGGTATTCAGCTCTTGAGTTGAGAACATATCTGGCTTTTTCAGCATCTGTCCAAGTTTCCCTGGGCTTAGCTGATCTTAGCCCAAGTTCATCAGTGGTGTAAGGCATATATGGTCCCATCTCAATGATCTCCCACAAGTCAGCATGTTGAGATTCAATGAATAGTCTCATCCTATCTTTCCAGCAGTTTTAATCAGGTCCATCAAAGGTAGGTGGCCTGTTGGTGGATGCTCCTTCAGGAATGAACAAGCTTGCACTTGGTCCAGCCATGGATCTTTTCCTCTTCATACGTAGGTATGCTCAATCCGAAAAAGGCCGAGCTCTAATACCAACTGAAGTTGGCTGGATGTCTCTAGAAAGGGGGTTGAATAGAGACTTTGAAATTTTGTTCCTGAAATTTGCACACTTAAATTGCAAGTTGAGACGTGATCTCAACTCTGATGACTTGGGGTCTCAAGTAAGTTAGATGAGATTCAATTTCAATCAGTAGTAGTGTTTGAAATCAAGAGTAAACAATTTTAGTTATTCAAAACTGGTTTTGTTCAGTGTAGTTTAATTAATCAAATGAACACAGATTTGAGATAAGTGAAAAGAAGTGTAAAATAAAAAGATAGGGAAGAGAGATGCACAGTGATCTTATCCTGGTTCAGCTACTCCTTGGGCTACGTCTAATCCTCACAACACGTGAGATTTCCACTATTGACAATCACAGTCAATTACAAGTATTCTTACAGCCTCTTCAGGACGTCTCTCACACCAAGCCTAGGCACTCCTATCTTGGCTGAGCCACAAGTATTCTTACTGCCTCTTCAGGACGCTCACACTCACTCTGAGACTAGGCTTCCTCCTATCTCAGATGAGACTGGTTACAAATGATTGGTAGGATAAGATGGGTCTAGCTTACAATCATACAAAGTATGGATAGGCAGTGAGCTTAGCTAGAGTTTATCTCTTCTATACAGATAGAAAGATTAAGAGCTGAGAAGAGAAAATAAACTGAGACTACAAGGTGTTCTCAAGTTGAGATCAGATCTTAAATATGATAGACTTGAGATGTGAACTTGAGATGTGTGATGAGATGAAAAGATGTTCAATGTGCAGCGTAGTCTCTCACTTTTCTTCATTGTAGACTTCATTATTTATTTCAAACTACAACTAGCCATTTTATAGCCGTTAGGAGTCGTTGCAGGTGAGAGAAGCTTTTCTGTTGAGGGATGTGCTTGATTTTCTGAGTCTGATGTCACTGTGTCAGCATGTAGTGTACTTGCCTTGACTCTGAGTTGTCCTTTTGTCATATCTTCTCAAGCTGATCTTGAGTCTTATCTTTTGTATCTGAGTCTGTCTCTCAACTCTTCCATCTAAGCTTGGCTCTCAACTCTTGCATCTGATCTTGAGCTTACGTCTCAAGCTGATCTTGAGCTAACGGTTATGAAATTATTGTTTAGGGTACTAAAAGGTGTAACCTTTCCCCAATAAAATATAGGCGTGAAATATCTTATAATGGAAAGCACCTGATAGAAACAAGATCAGATCACACACTAACACACAGAAAATAGTAGTATGTGATTCCTCTCGTGAACCAATATCAAGGTGATATCAGATCATTGGGGTCTATGAAGTGTATATAAGTATAAGAATCTAGAGAAATGAAAGTATAACCCAGGAATACTCTGGTAGTCCAGGAAATTTGAGAGTGCATGGTTCCTCCCTCCCAGTCCATTTCTTATTCACTCATTCCTTGCCTTCTCAGTTCCCACCTTCCCCTTTTATCCTCTGCTCCTCTAACTGATTTCTCTCTTCCTTGTTTGTTACCTCATACCATATAAGGAAGTGGTGATTTGACTGGTTTCCCTCCATGTTCACAACATTATTCTAATGGGGTCCTGACTCCATTTCTACCCATGGTAAACTTTAGTGATCATAAACCTCCTAACTTTAACACCATCAAAGTCCACCATAGGAATGCGATATTGTAGATTTCTCTTCTTTTTGTGTTTTTTGTTTTCTTTTAGGCAGGGTTAGTTTCTTTTCTTCCTAGCCCAAGCTGAGGATTTGAAATAATTTTTGGATAAGCATATGGAATCTTCTTAATAGGAACAGGAATGTGGTAGCTCAATTGCTTATCAAGCAATTTAAGCATATTACATAACAACAATAATCTTATTCTAGTTAAGTCATTTTATCAAACAGTTTATGCACAATCTACCATCTCATTGCCATGAAGTAAATCAATTGCTTTTCTAATTCAAATCATATAACTGCATAATGACATGAAGTATATCAATTAAATCACATGATCAATCAGTTGTATATGATACTACATTCAACTCACCGAAATAATGATGAGCTACGAGACGAGAGTGGTCTACAAAGGTTCTGGTACGGTAAAGCTTCCATGGCGAAGACATATCGCATAATTGCTTCTAACTCAAATCTATAATCACAGAAGTCCCCTTTAAGAGAATCAACATCAAATCTATAAAATGCTAAATGAAGATACGATGCATAGTACTTAAAATTCTTAAATACACCAACACTGTTCATGTTCAATGAGATTCAAATTCATCTCCAAAATTGAAAAGGAAAACGTACACAGAGAATGTATAGAAAGAAGGAAAGAAGAGAACAAATTAAAGTTGAGAGGAAGGGCATGATAATGACCAAATCCTGTGCATGCGACAATGAAGAGAAGTAGTTTTGGTTGCGTGAATCCATGGCAGATTCGGGAATTTGGAAGAGACTGAATTTCTAAGAGTATGACTGAATTTCTAAAGACACAGTTCACATCACAAGTAATTATTTTTTTCTTTTCTTTTCTCTTCTCTGACAGCACCACACCACACCAACGAATGGAATGGAATGGGATTGTAATTAAAGAGCTTGCGTAAGCTATGTGGAACCCCATTGAATATGGCCTCTTGCTGGAGATGGAAGATGGGCCCTGATAGTTGGCTTGAAAAACTCGATATAATGAATTTATGTCTAAATAAATATTGTATCTCTATAAAAATTATTGACTATGTATCATGTTAATTTTCTACTTAATTGTTTTATTATTCCTTCCACAGGTACCATGCCTTCTAAATCTCAGATTCCAAAAGCCCCTATGGATGATCAAATAATAGGAAAATTTCTAAAGGCTCGAGAGAAGGAGGCAAAGGCCACTGAGAAGAGGAAGGGTGAATCCAAACTTTCTCATTGTAATTAAGCACCTCACCACACCAAGACCGTGAGAGCTTGTGTAAGCTATGTGGACTGTCACTCTCTCTGTGTTTCTGTTAGCAGCTTTCGAAGAAATGTCGATCTCAAACAAAATGTGGTTTGTGCATATATGATCCCTTTGTTTGTTGTTTTTTAGAGTGATGAGATAGAAGATGGTAATGGAAGTATATGTTTGTTGCTAATAGAAGTTGTTCTTCATCATTGATCAAAGCTTTCTCATTCCTTACAACTATTAATGGCAGCTGATATTCATTCCTGTTCGTCTAATTTAGAAAAGAAATGGGTCATTTATTGAATTCTGCATTTTATTAATAAAATTCAAAAGGATCAATTGGAAATTATAATTAGCTTTTTATCAACAAGTTGCAAGTAATTGATCTGAACTGTTCATTTAGATCTAATGATTAAAAGAGGGTGAAATACCTGTATTTCATCAATGAGGTGAAACACCCTAGACAAAGACTATTTTTAAAAGATGCTGAAAGGAATACAATCAACTACTATTTATAGGACTAAACTACTCAACAAACACTAACAAACACTATAGAGTACGTAAGAAAATATATTCCTAATACCCTCCCGCAAGTTGGTATTTGGTATCAACCAATATCAACTTGAAATAAAGAAAGGAAATTGAAATCAACAAAGGAACAATGAGAAAATAAAAAAAAATAACCACATCACTTTGGGACGTTTCAACGAACAGTTTATGCACATATTCAAGCACTTGCATTCCCTTTGCAGAATTTTGGAGCAACACCAGGAATAGACTCTGCAAAATGCAAATGAAACTTTTCTTTCTTCCCAAAGCAAAAACTAAACTGAGTCCTCTTCTTACCTTCTGATTCTGCAAAATTGAAAAGGAAAAAAAAAGAAATGGAGGCAGAGCATGATATCTCAAATGGTATTGGAAGCTTGTACGTCAAAGTGATGATTGACGAACAAATGGAACTGCTGAGGCAACAGATATCTGTCTACACCACTGTGAGAGTGATGCATCACGCATTGGCATTCCACCAACATCATAAGTATTAGAAAAACATGCCTCCAGCAACACCAGGCATGGGAACATCAAGAATACCCCTACCTCGGGAGGGTATTTATCACTACTAAAATGTTAGCATTTAGTAACTGATTTAGTGGCCAAAAATTTCAGTCACCAATAGTGACCGATTTAGTGACCAAATACATCATTAAATGTATCAGTCACTAAATATTAGTCACCGATTTTTTGGTCACTAAATATGACTGTGACCGATTTAGGGACTGTATTGGTGAGAAAATTAGTAACCCAAATAATCGGTCACTAAAATGGAAGATATGAATTGATTTTTTTTTGTGACTAATAATTTAGAGACTGAATTGCTGAGAAAATTAGTGATCGAAAAAATCGGTCACTAAAATGGAAGATATGGATTGATTCTTTTTTTGTGACTGATATTTTGGAGTCTAAATTGGTGAGAAAATTAGTGACCGAAAATATCGGTCACTAAATTTGTGATTTTCAATTTTCAGAAGAAGTTAGTGACCGAAAAAATGGTCATTAAGTTTGTGAGCAATTAGAGACCAAAAAATCGGTCACTATGTTTGTTATTTTTCATTTTTATAAAAGGAGTTAGAGACCAAATTTTTAAGCTACTAATTAGTGACAAAATTAGAGAAAAAAATCGGTCACAAAGTTTGTTATTATTCATTTTTATAGAAGGAGTTAGTGACTGATTTTTTCAGTCACTAATAAGTGACCGAAAAAATCGGTCACTAAATTTGTTATTATTCATTTTTATAGGAGTTAGTGACCAATTTTTTCGGTCACTAATTGGTGAGAACATTAATGACCCAAAAGATCGGTCACTAAATTTATTAATATTAATTTTTATAGGAGTTAGTGACCGATTTTTTCAGTCACTAATTTGTGAGAAGATTAGTGACCGAAAAAATCTGATCACTAAATTTGTGAGGAGTTAGAGACCGAAAATTCGGTCACTAATTTCTGAGAAAATTAGTGACCAACATATCAGCCACTAAAGTTTTTATTGATTTTTTAAGGAATTAGTGACTGAAAAAAACCGGTCACTAATTAATAAGAAAAAAAGTGACCGAAATAATCAGTCATTAATTTGTGATTCTTAATATTTTTGGGCCTCAACTATTCTACTAGTCTATTGGAAGATAGAAATCTATTTGGAAATGCAAAATGGGCTATTTGAAATCGCACTGGCCCAACATACTTTAAAAGCAAAGAGGAAATAAAAAAACAATATAAAATAAGAAAGGATAAGATTTTTTAGTATACCATTCCAGACACATTTTTGTCTTTCTATACTAGGGTTTCTTTGTGAAAAAAGGAGATCATAAAGGCAACCGGGAAGGGGAACAGAGATAGCCTCCATCTGTAACATCTCGATAATTAAGACTAATTAAATCTTAAAAGAGAATAGGATAATGATTTTTAAGAAGGACAACAAGAAAAGAGAAAAAAATGGAATAAGAGGAAAGACTTAGGGTAAAAACCAAGGTTTTAGAGTTGCAGCATTCTCACTGCGAATTATGCAGCAAAAAGGGCGAAAATGAGTTTCTGCATATCTCGCTTGAGCGAGAGAAGGCTCGCTTAAGCGAGATAAATGGTAGTTTTGGGGGGCTCTCTGGACATTTTTCGCTTGAGCGAGAAGGGGCTCGCCTAAACGAGAAACTTCCAGAGAGGGGGTAATTTCTGGTCCATTCTCGCCCAAGTGAGGAGCCTCTCGCTTAAGCGAGAATGTTAAGGGAAAATTATACCTTGCACCTCTCACTCAAGCGAGGATATCTCGCTTGAGCGAGAACCCACTTTCAGGATTAAAAGACTTAGGGCACCGAACTAATCACTTTCTTTCTTCCTCCTTTTTTCTTTTAGAGAGAGACAGAGAGATTCTAGAGAGAGGGAACGTCCATTGAAGCTTGGAGAAGGATCCTAGGCCAAGAAATCACCGTCCATCATCTTCCCATCTCTTATATTCCCCTCCATTGTTAATCTTGAGGTGAGTACAACTCACACACTCTCACTTCTGTGGTTGTATGCCTTAAGCATTATCCCCACTCTCTAATTCCTCTTCTTCATGCTTTGTAGAAGTTGTGTTAGGGATTATGTGTAGTTTATAAATTTGTAAGGTTCATGCATTGAGTATGTGAAACCCTAGGTTGTGAAACTTAGGGAATTAAGGCTTTGTTTGTATGATAATTGTTCTTTCGATAATTCATTGAGATTATCAACATTAAGTTAATCTAAGCCGGTTTCGATCGTGAGTTAATATAAGTCGGCTTCGGCCGTGAGTTAAAATAAGTTATTGTTTGAAAACTTGACTTCGGTCTAGCAATGGGTGGGATTCGTCCCCAGGGGAGACGTTCCCCGTAGTCTGAGCCCAATTCTAACTCTAGTTAAAGTGGTAAAATCATGCCTGCTGGGAACAGCAGTGAGTTGCATCATGAGTTGTATTTACTTGAATTGAATGTGATGTATAAGTTTATATCATAATTGTTGCATATCGTTTAATTTTGATTCCCGCACTGCATCTGCATAGTTGTGTTCACTGAGACAATCGTCTCACCACACGTTTCGTGGACATAATCTAGATGTGTAGATACCGCCGTGCACGAACCCTTGAGCTAGAAGCAGGAGCTTTTTCTCGAGTGGGATATTTAGCCCTTTTATTTTGTTAGTTTTGTATAAGTGTATATATGTTAACTCTTGTTTTGAGATGATGAGATTGTAGCCTTCGGGGCTTAATCTATATGCTACTTTTCACACATTGTCAAGTTAACGTTGGTTACTTAACAATTATGTGGATGTTTTCGATATTCAAAATGGCGCGAATTAATTTTGAAATTTGGGATTTGGTTTCCAACGGACTGCATCCTAAATTAGAAATTAAGATGTTACATTTTGGTATCAGAGCAGTTCGATCCAATTGGAATGTGGAGTTAGGGTATTCCTGTAGTTTGTTATTATTCTTTATGCATTATTGTGTGAATTGAGAGACTGAGCACCTCGATGTTTGCTTAAAGATGTGTAGAGGATTATGGCAGGCGGCAAGAGAGGTTGTCCAAGGGTCAATCCTTCTTCTTCTTCTTCACGGGATTCACCTTTGGATCCTGTAGCTGCTGCCCTTCAGGCACTCACTCAAATGATGGGAGAGCAGGTGACTTCCAACCGGGCGCAAAAAGAGGCGGCACGGGAGCAGGCTGCTACAAATGCGGCAGTACTTCAGGAGATGGCCCGAAGACCAACGGGAACCCCACCCCTCCCTACGGTGGATCCGTTTGTCCAAGGATTAGCGGAATTCCGGAAGCATAATCCTCCACAATTCAATGGGGTTTATGATCCGGATGTGGCGACAAATTGGCTCCGTGACGTCAGCCGAATCTTCGATGTGATGAAGTGTGCTGATGACTCCAAGGTTGGGTTTGTAGTCTACATGTTGAGGGGAGAGGCTGAGGATTGGTGGAAGACTGCTAGTGTTCGGGCCGCAGTGGTGGAAGCCCCAATCACCTGGGGTGACTTTCAGACCTTGTTTTGGAGAAGTACTTCCCAGCGACCGTCCGTAGACAGAAGGAAGCTGAGTTCCTTCAACTGAAGCAAGAGAGTCTGACGATGGGCCAGTATGTGGCCAAGTTCGAGGAGCTAGCCAAGTACTCCAGGTACCTGCAGACGGTTTCTGATGAAGAGTGGAGATGCACACAATTTGAAGGAGGCTTGATGAGAACCTTGGGGTTCGAATTTTCTGGACCTTAGAAATTTCTGACTGAAATAGCACTTTTTCTTGATAACAAATATTCTTTTTTTTTCAATACTTTTCTTTTCTTTTTCTATTTTCTTTGATTTTCTTTCTTTTGAAATTGATAATATAAAAAGAAGATAACAACTTTTTTAAGCAAGAACTTTGACTCAGCCTTTTAAACTTTGAATTGTAAATCTCATACAACCAAGTTTCCTCGCAAGAGAATAGAATTCTTTTAAGAAAGAGGAAGAAAAACGTAAAACAAAGATAGGTGGACGTCACACTTTCAAGACTTGAAAGATAGGTTTACATGCCCCAAACAGCCCCAAATACCCCTCATACATATCTCATGCAACCCTAATTACATTACTATGAATTAAATAAAATAAGCTAATGAAACTCAACCTAAACAAGCTTAGTTGGCCGAATTTTCCAATCAGATTCTTGGCACATGTGGCTGCATTATTTCATGAAATGTAACCACCAAACATGGATTAAAATGGCTCATGAATCATCCAATAACTGGCCACACGAAATAGCCCACAATCTTCAAGTTTCCAATCAATTTTGTAACCTCCTCTTCATTGTTGGCCGCCCACTTGATTGCTTATTCATTCAACCAATTACAACCACCATAACTCTCTTTGATGACACATAATTCAGCCATGAATTGCACATGTTGGCCGCACAAAATAATGGCTTATGACTCAACCATTTACTCACTTGTTGGCCGCAAAATTGAAGGCATATGACTCAACCTTCCATGTACATGTGGCCGCCCACCTTTGGCTATTTGGGATGGTCTTCATATAGCTTCAATGAGGTCCAGGTTCATGCACCGGAGCATCCTTTCCAACGGATAAAAGAGACAAGGTATTAATGCAATTAAAGTACATTATAACCATGTTTTGTTACCACCAGAATAGGAAACGTAACCACCAGAAATTAAAGCCTTGTGTCTTGTAACTCCCACAAGTTTATTGAAACAACATAAATCAAATTAAATCATCAATTTAGGGACTATGTTGGCCGCCCCACATGGCCCTCCTCCATGATAAATGATGGTTCTTCAACTGGTAGTAGCATTAAATGCAACTGTCACTTCATTTAAAGCCATGTCACCATCTTCTTTATTCTTACCCGGTTGGGTTCACATCATACCCTCCTTCTTAGAGAAGATTTGTCCCGAATCTTAAGGCTTTATTCACTTGAAATTGGAACGAACAAACCCAACCTCCAGGATCAAACACAACCTGTAAAAATTCAGATTTGGTCATTCTTTCTTTATGCATCAAGGAATTCTTCCTTTTTGATTTCCAAACCCAAACATCATGATCATAAGTAATTTTTCTTGTCAAAAAAACATGCAGAATTTTGTTTTTAAACAAATGCAATTCAGCCTCAAAAACAAAAGACTCTATGTGTTTGTCTTCAATATCCTCATGAGTTTGGTCTTCAATAGTGGGTTAGATGTACAATGGAGAACTAGGAACAATGTCAATAAGCTTTCTTTTCAAACATGGGAGTTGGTGTATTTCATTCACATCCCCATCCTTTTGTTCCTGAAAATTAACATCACAAACAGTAGAAGAAAAATCATTAACAAATAAAATCTCTTCACTCTTTTTCTCTTTTTCTCTCATTTGCTCTTTTTTTTCAAATTTCTCAATCAACCTCTCTTGAGCAATCTTTTCTCTCAATTTATTTTGATCCTAACTAACTTCTCTCGGTGTTAAAGGTCTCAAAATAATTTTTTTGTCATGGTACATGAAAGAAATTTTATTTGTAAAGCCATCATGAATAGCTCTAGTATCATACTGCCACGGCCTCCCAAGCCGAATATGGCTGGCCTCCATTGGTACCACATCACAAGTCACCTTGTCTTGATACTTTCCTATTGAAAAAGGAATTTCAGCTTGTCCTTTCACGTGCACTTAATCTCCCTCACTAATCCATTGAAGCTTGTATGGACTAGGGTGTGGTTTTGTGTCCAATTTCATCTTGTCTACCAATCTAGCACTGACCACATTAGTACAACTACCACCATCAATAATCACCAAACAGATTTTACCATTGATTGAACATCTAGTGTGAAAGATGTTCTTGTTGAGTCTCAAAAATATCATAAGGGAAATTATGATGTTTTTAGATAGCTCACCTCTCAAGTTTTAATGTTTAACAAATTTGGGTTAAAATACTTATCATAGATACATAAATGTGTAATGACTTATCTATGATTTCAGCAAGCCATTCTGAACTTATAAAGATTGTCTAAAGTGCTTTCAACCTGTCTAATGTGGAAAAACCTTCTGAAGTTTCAACCTATCTGAAGTGTTGAAGCCGTCTGAAGTGCTCAACCCGTCTGAAGTGTTGAAGCCGTCTGAAGTCTCATTAATGACGTGGCACTCTTTGCTGAAGTATGTGAAGACATCTCTGAAATTCTGCTGAGTCAAGCGTTCTCTGCTGCACGTACCTTTTCAAACATATTTATGGCAAGGAACACAGAGACCTTTCCTCGTATATTTGAATTTCATACACCACTGAGGAAATCCCTGCAACGCAACCTTTGCAGCAACAACAGTGGCAGCTTTATGGCAGCAGCAACCCGGTACTTGTGTCAGAAAAATTAAGAACTCTCATAAGCATGTCTCACAACGGATTAAATAGCATTTAATGTTATTTCTAAACGATGGTATTTCAATGGATTGAAGATCGGTTATAAATAGCCCTTCATGAAGACCATCAAGGGAGTGTACAACATATACAAGAAAGTCTAAGAGATATCACGCTGCAAGTTTTTCTGTAAAAACACTCTGATTTCACATTCATTGTACATCATTTGTATATCCTGAGTATACCTCAGTTTTTATTGTACATCGTCTCTGTTTAAGCTTCAAACTTGTGTAGTTTAAAAGCTTAGACATATCTCTTTGTAAAAATTGTCCTTGAACCTGGAGAGGCTTGTCTGTAAAAGAATACTTGGTTATAGAGCCTGAAGAGGCTTGACTGTAAAAGAATACTTGTAATCTTGGTGAAGATTAAGAGAAAATCCAAGTGCTAGTTGGCAAGTGGACTGGACGTAGCTCACAGTGGTAGTGAGTGAACCAGGATAAATTCCTTGGCTAAGTTTTCTATCCCTTATCTCTTTTCAATTTATTTATACTAACCAAAGGGTGTTGAAAACTGTTCTGATAATTTTAAAAAGCAAGAAACCTTTTTAAAGATCTTTTCAGAAGCCTTCTTAAGAAACTTCAGAAAGCCTCTTAAACCTGTCTGAAACTGTTGTAAACTTAACTGTTTGCGAAAAGCTTCCATAAATTATTAAGAAACACTATTCAACCCCCATTCTAGTGTTTCCCTGTGTTTCTACAGTTGGTATCAGAGCTCAACTCAGGGTTGAGCACCTTACAAGTGTTTGAGGATTAAAGATCCAGATGGAAGCTGCCAACAACAGACAGTACATCACTGAAGGAGCCTCTATCACAAGACCCCCAGCATTCAATGGAGTGGACTACCACTATTGGAGGGATCGTATGAAGTTGTTCATTGAGAGCAACAACATTGATGTTTGGGATGTGGTCACTGATGGAGACTATGTGCCTATGCATAACGGAGTGCCAATACCTAAGGCTGAATGGACCTTAGAGCAAAAGGCTAGAGTTCAGTTAAATGCTAAAGCCAAACTCTATTTGATATGTTCTCTGAACAAATCAGAATATGAGAAGGTTCATGGATGTTCATCTGCCAAGGAGATTTGGGATACACTTGCAGCCGCCCATGAAGGGACTGGGACTGTCAAGCAATCCAAAATCAGCATGATTATACATCAATATGAGATGTTCAAGATGGAAGAATCTGAAACCATAGATCAAATGTTTGGGAGGTTTCAGACTATAACTAATGGACTCAGGTCTTTAGGTAGAACTTTTGAATCTGGAGACAATAATAGAAAGATTCTGAGAAGTTTGCCAAAGTCCTGGAGACCCAAAGTTACAGCCATTCAAGAGGCCAGAGACTTAAACTCTCTTAGAATGGAAGAACTGTTGGGATCTCTCAAAGTTCATGAGCTTGAACTTGGGGAAGATGACATCAAGAAGAAATCTCTGGCATTAAACTCCAAAGCCAAACATCCTAGGCATGGCAGCATTAAAGCCATGCAAGCTGAGGAAACTTCAGAAGCAGATGAAGATTCTTGAGATAGCTCAGAAGATGATGATCTTGCTCTTCTCAGCAGGAAAATCAAGAGGATGTTGCAGAACAAAGGAAAGTTTAGAAAGAACCAACCCTCAACCTCTAAATCAGGTAAGTCAGGTAAGGATTCTCAAAATGATAAAATTATATGCTATAAGTGTAAATAGCCAGGTCATATGAAGGCTGAATGTCCAAGACTGAAGAAGAACAACTTCAAAAAGAAGAAATTCTTTAAGAAGAAGAAGAGTCTGATGGCAACATGGGAGGATCTTGATGAGTCTACCTCGGAAGAAGAGGAAGACACTTCAGAAGAAGCCAACCTGTGTCTCATGGCCAGCCTTCCCTCATCAGATAGCTCAGAATCTGAGGTATTTCCCTTAACTCTTCAAGAGATGTATGATGACCTGATGGAAAGTTCCAAGGAAATCTTCCAAGAGTATAAGAATCTGTCCAAGGCCCACACAGAAATGTGCAGTAAATATGAGGCTCTTGAGATAAAAAATATTATGCTCAAGGAGAGAATGCTTGTGACTGAAAGCAGCAGTTCACAAACTGTCTCTGAAGAAAACAAAAGACTTCAGAAACAAGTTGAGGAACTGACAAAAGACTTAGCTAAATTTGTCAAAGGAACAGAAAACCTTAATAGATTGCTTGGCAATCAAAGGGATCCCCTTGACAAAAGTGGATTAGGCTTTTGTGATCATGATACCTCTAAACCTCATATTTTCAAAAATTTTACTAAAGGCAAAGAGAAAGCTATTGGGTGTTCTCATTGTGGCAAGCCTGGACACAATGTGGCTCAGTGTAAGCACAAGGGAAAAGCAAAACCCAAATCTAACAAGAAAGGACCCAAAAGAATATGGGTACCTAAGAACTTGATCATTCCTATTGCAGATGTGTTTAACAAGACAAAGGAGACCCCACAAATGGTACCTGGACAGTGGGTGCTCGCAACACATGACAAAAGAAAGGTCTTTGTTCCAAAACCTTAGGCCCAGAGCAGGAGGTGTGGTCACCTTTGGTGGAAATCAGCAAGGGAAGATCACAGAAATAGGGACTATGACTTTGCAGGAATGGAGCTGAATAATCATGACAGCATCAAGGATGAACAGGTGTCTGAAGCACCATCTGTTACTGAACCTCTTCAGACCAATGTTGAGTCTCAGACTGATTTGATATCACCTCAGAAACCTTACTGGAGATACAAATCACATCGTCCAAAAGAGCAAATCATTGGCAGCACTTCAGAAGGAGTTAAGACAAGATCAAAATTCAAGAATCTGAATTATCTTGCTCTCCTGTCTGAAATTGAGCCAAAGAACATTGATGAAGCTCTGCATGATGAAGGGTGGATTCTAGCCATGCAAGAGGAGCTAAACCAATTTACTAGTAGTGATGTCTGGACACTTGTTCCTAAACCCCATGGGAAAATAATTATTGGAACCAAATGGGTGTTCAGAAACAACCTGTCTGAAGAAGGAAAAGTGGTCAGAAACAAAGCAAGATTGGTGGCTCAAGGGTACAATCAACAAGAAGGTATTGACTTCACTGAAACCTTTGCCCCTATTGCTAGATTAGAAGCAATTAGGATTCTTCTCTCTTATGCTGTAAATAATGGCATCAAACTATATCAAATGGATGTCAAAAGTGCCTTCCTCAATGGTTTCATTGAAGAAGAAGTTTTTGTTAGACAACCCCCTGGTTTTGAAGACACTGCTTTTCCTGATCATGTTTTCAAATTGAAAAAGGCTCTTTATGGTCTGAAACAAGCTCCAAGAGCATGGTATGACAGACTGAGCAGTTTTCTTATAAAAAATGGTTTTGAAAGAGGAAAAGTAGATACCACCCTTTTCAGAAAACATTCTAACAAAGATTTTATACTTGTTCAGATATATGTTGATGACATTATATTTGGTTCAACTAATTCTTCTCTGTGCAAGGAGTTTTCTGAGTTGATGCAATCAGAATTTGAAATGAGTTTAATGGGAGAACTAAAATTTTTCTTGGGACTACAAATTAAGCAAGATTCTGATTGTATATGGATCCATCAAGAAAAATATACAAAAGAAATGCTTAAGAAGTTCAACATGAGTGATTGCAAACCCATGTCAACTCCTATGCATCCCTCTGCATCTTTGAGCAAAGATGACAAAGAAGAACCAGTGAATCAAACTTTGTACAGAGGAATGATTGGCTCTCTGTTGTATCTAACAGCAACCAGACCTGACATAATGTTCAATGTTTGTCTCTGTGCTAGATTTCAATCAGATCCAAGAATTACTCATTACAAAGCTGTTAAAAGAATTTTTAGCTATCTGAAAGATACTACTAATCTTGGTCTATGCTATAAGAGGAGCAAGGATTGCAGGTTAATAGGATACTGTGATTCTGACTTTGCTGGAGATAGAATGGAAAGAAAGAGCACCAGTGGAGGATGTCATTTCTTTGGAAATAACATGATCAACTGGTCAAGCATAAGGCAAAGCACCATTGCTTTATCAACAGCAGAAGCAGAGTATATATCAGCAGCCAGTTGTTGTTCACAACTGCTATGGGTTAAGTATCAGCTTGAGGATTTTAATATTCCTATCTCTGCTATACCTGTTCTTTGTGATAATACCAGTGCAATTAATTTATCCAAAAATCCTATTCAATATTCTAGGGCAAAGCATATAGAAATCAAACATAATTTCATTAGAGAATATGTTCATAAAGGTGTTTTTGATATTCAGTTCATTGACACAGAGCATCAATGGGCAGATATATTCACAAAACCCCTAGCTGAAGATAGATTTAAGTTAATACGCAACAACTTGAATATACATGCATTCTCTAAGAATAATTGTGTCTGATATTATTGTAGAAACACAGGGAAACACTAGAAGGGGGGTTGAATAGTGTTTCTTAATATTTTATGAAAGCTTTTTGTAAACAACAAGTTTAAAACGATTTCAGACAGGTTTTTGAGAGACTATCTGAAGTTCCTTAAGACGGCTTCTGAAAATGTATTTTAACAGGTTTTCTTGCTTTTAAAATATCAGAATTGCTTTTCAACACCCTTTGATTAGTATAAATAAATTGACAAGAGATAAGGGTAAGAAAACATAGCCAAGGAATTATCCTGGTTCACTCACTACCACTGTGAGCTACGTCCAGTCCCAATGCCAACTAGCACTTGGATTTTCTCTTAATCTTCACCAAGATTACAAGTATTCTTTTACAGTCAAGCCTCTTCAGGCTCTACAACCAAGTATTCTTTTACAGTCAAGCCTCTTCAGGCTCTACAACCAAGTATTCTTTTACAGTCAAGCCTCTTCAGGCTCTACAACCAAGTATTCTTTTGTCAACCAAGCCTCTCCAGGCTGTAAACAAAGTTTACAAAGAAAAGAGTTTAAGCTTTTAAACTATACCAGTTTGAAGCTCAAACAAATATAATGTACAATAAAATCTGAGGTATGCTCAGGATATAAAAATGTGTACAAAGAATTTTATCAGAGAGTTTTTACAGAGTAAAAACTTGCAGCGTGATGTTTCTCTTGGCTTTCTTGTATATTGATTTTCTCTCCCCTTGATGGTCTTCATGGAGGGGTATTTATACCCAATCTTCAATCCGTTGAAATACCACCGTTTAGAGATAGCATTAAATTCTATTTAATCCGTTGTGAGACATGCTTCTGAGAGCTCTGATATATCTGACACGGTACAAGGTTGCTCCTGCCATAAAGCTGCTACAAATGTTGTTGCAGAGGCTGCGTTGCAGAGATTTCCTCAGTGGTGTATGAAATTCAAAAACACCAGGAAAGGTCTCTGTGTTCCTTGCTATAAACGTGTTTGAAAAGTTACGTGTAGCAGAGGTTCAGAAAAGTCTTCACAAACTTCAGAAAAGGGTGCCACGTCATTAATGAGACTTCAGACGGCTTCAACACTTCAGACGGGTTGAACCTTTAGAAGGCTTAACTCTTCAGACAGGTTGAAAGCACTTCACATAGTCTTTATATAAGCTTATAGTGGCTTGCTGAAATCATAGATAGATCATTAAAACATATATGTATCTATGATAAATATTTTAACTCAAATTTGTTAAGCATTAAAACTTGGGAATTGAGCTGTCTTAAACATCATAATTTCTCTTCTGATATTTTTGAGACTCAACAATTATTATGTTATCTGAAATTTTTAGTGCGTCTGAAATTTCAGTGTGTCTGAAACAGTGACATGTTTGAAATTTTAGGTTATCTGAAATTTTATTTATGTGTCTGAAATTTTCACCTATCTGAAGTAACTGGCTGACGTGGCTATCTGAGACGGTTGAATTCCTTCTTTTAAAGTTTTTGTCTCTTCCACTTCGCACGTTACCCGAAGTCTGCGCAGCCGGTACAGGGCATCATTGCATCATGGGTCTATAAATGCAGGAGTAAGTGTGTCGAGGAAGCCTTACACTCTCTTTCCTCAATACTCAATTTGATCTTCTTCACTGCTCAAGCAACCTTATTCTCTCAAAGTTTCTCTGCAACTCAACAATGTCACCCAAGAAGACCGCTAGTTATGGTGGAAATGTGGTTAGATCAAAGGGAGTGGATCTTGACGAGCTTCGCAACATTGGCATGGATTTGGTTGAGGAATTTGATGTAGCTGGGTGGACTTCTTTCTTCAACCACATTAACTGTCAATGGCATGAACAAAGCGTGGTGGATTTCTGGTCCTCTGCTCGAGGAATACCTAACTCTAAGGGAGTGTATGAAAGCATCAAAGCCTCTGTTCTAGGGGTTTTAGTTTTTGTTGATCAAGGCATTCTCTCCACAATCACTAAGGTTAAGGCTGAAGGTGCAACCTTCATTCCTGGGTGGGAGATGAAGAATGGTGGGCACAAGCTGTTTACAAAGATGTTGTATGGAACAGAAGAACCCGAAATCCTGGATTCCAAGTTCTTGCTAGAGAAGGTCAGAGTTCTTCATGCTATCTTAGGATGTACAATAATTCCTAAGAGTGGAAGCAGAAATCATGTATCAGAATTGGAAAGGTTCTGTCTGATTCACCTGCTTCAGAAGCAGAAAGTCAATCTCCCAAGCATTATCATGTTCCACATGCAGAAGAAGATTCGAGACTCTGCTGGAAATCTTCCCCACAACACTCTCATCATGAAGGTACTTATGCATTTTAAGGTACCTGTTGAAAGATTATGTAACCATAAATCTCCTGTGTTCTTTGGTGAGTCAAACTTGAAAAGCATGGGAATCAAGCTCACTCCACGACCTCCATCTCCTACTCTGAAGGAGAGTGTTCTTTTGGAGAAGGCCTCAAGAAGAGGAACCACTCTTGAGATTCTTGAGAAAGAGCTTCAGGGGGATATCAAAAAAGATGAGTTCAAGCCTTCCAAGCCATCCCCTCATCTGAAAAGGAAGAAGCTCCCTGTCAGGAGTTCAGCAAATGTGTCTCTAGAAGCTATGGACTTGCACACTCAGACTTCTGAACCTATTCAGATGGCTTTGCAAAAGCCATCGGAAATTGTGGGTCAGGGTTTTGAAGGTGTAAGAACTCCTACTCCTAAGCTTACTTCTGAAACAGAAGGAAAGGCTCATGAGGAAGAGGTAGCTGAGATTACTGATCCTGAAGCTTTGGCAGCAGCACCTCTGGCTACATGTCCTTCTGATCCTGAGCTTATTCAAGTAGCAGCCCTTGCTACAGCTTTGGAAAATGAAGAAATGGAGAAGAAGGCTGAGCAAGAAAAGACTGATTATGCTCTTGCAGTAGCCTCTCAGCTAGCTCTTGCTGAAGATGAAAGGCTAGCTTCCATTGCTCAAGAGACCAAGAAAAGAAAAAGATCCAATGCACAACAAAAAAGGAGAACAAAAACAAAGTTATTTCAGCCAGCTTCTGAATCACCTGTTAGGATTACAAGGAGCATTGCAAGTCAGCTGGAGGAAATGGATGAGGCTGGAAAGTATCAAAACTTTGTCAAAGCAAACTTGTATTTCAAGAGAAGAAGAGAAGAGAAGCAAGCTGAAAAGGAAAAAGAGAGGGAACCTGAGAAAGCCAAACCTCCTCATAAAAGGCTCAGGGTAAGGTTTGATAATGTGACCCCATCACCACCTTCATCACCTGAGAAGACAACAGTAGAGGAGAAAGAAGAAGCAGCACTTCCATCACCTCCCTCATCACCACCTTCATCATCTTCAGAATCCACTCAGTCTGAAGACCCCACAGATAAACATCATCATGGTGACAACTCTGAAGTATGGAAAGAAGCATGCTGCCTGCATATATAAGGCTAGGACCCAAAAGTAGGGACTTCTTCACAGAACCTACATTTGATCCTTATGCCTTTCCTCTTACTCAGCACCAAATTGATGCAGCTACTGAAGTACCCCACAAAAATTATGAGGAACCTTTCAGTGAGAGGGTCAGAGTCCCCAAGTTCCCTAACTTATTTGAAGAGCTGCAGTTTTTCAGAAATACACCCCCCATCTCTTTTCACCATGGCCTTATCAAGCACACTGCTGATGAAGAAAGGGCAAAGTATCAAGGCAGTTCAGATCAGTATTACTCAGGCCAGATAGAAAAGATCAGAAAGGGTGCAACAACACATCAGAAATGGGCAAGAAGAATTGAAGACTGCTATCATTTCTCAGATTGACAAGGCAAAGGAAGAATTGCTCTCCCTTCTGAAAGAGGCCTTGCTGAAGAAAGATGGATAGTCTATGATGTTTAGCCATGTTTAGTGTTAACTTCATTTTGAGTATTTAATTTTTGTTATGTGAACTTCATGTTTGGTGTTTAATTTGAACTCTTTTTGCTTGATAATATATTCTATTTGTTCTCATGAATGCTGGTATCTCAATATTGTGCTTATATTACTGTGATTATTCTGTAGTTATGCTCTGAAATTCCCTTTTGATTGATGACAAAAGGGAGAGTATTAAAACGAACAAAATCTGAAGTAATTACAGGTCTCAGGAGGAATATTTGATAAGAATCTGAAGTAATTACAGGTCTCAGGAGGAATATTTGATAAGAGTTTGTCCTGAGAGATCTTTATCTGAGGGGGAGTTATTTTTTTTTTAAGTTTATTTTATTTTTAAAAAAAACTCCTTTCAGATTTCTTTATTTTAAACAAATTTGTCATCATTAAAAAGGGGGAGAATGTTGAGTCTCAAAAGTATCATAAGGGAAATTATGATGTTTTTAGATAGCTCACCTCTCAAGTTTTAATGTTTAACAAATTTGGGTTAAAATACTTATCATAGATACATAAATGTGTAATGACTTATCTATGATTTCAGCAAGTCATTCTGAACTTATAAAGACTATCTAAAGTGCTTTCAACCTGTCTAAAGTGGAAAAGCCTTCTGAAGGTTCAACCTGTCTGAAGTGTTGAAGTCGTCTGAAGTGCTCAACCCGTCTGAAGTGTTGAAGCCGTCTGAAGTGCGCAACCTGTCTGAAGTGTTGAAGTCGTCTGAAGTCTCATTAATGACATGGCACTATTTGCTGAAGTATGTGAAGACATCTCTGGAATTCTGCCGAGTCAAGCGTTCTCTGCTGCACGTACCTTTTCAAACATATTTATGGCAAGGAACCCAGAGACCTTTCCTCGTATATTTGAATTTCATACACCACTGAGGAAATCCCTGCAACGCAACCTTTGCAGCAACAACAGTGGCAGCTTTATGGCAGCAGCAACCTGGTACTTGTGTCAGAAAAATTAAGAACTCTCAGAAGCATGTCTCACAACGGATTAAATAACATTTAATGCTATTTCTAAATGGTGGTATTTCAACGGATTTAAGATCGGTTATAAATAGCCCTTCATGAAGACCATCAAGGGAGTGTACAACATATACAAGAAAGTCTAAGAGATATCACGCTGCAAGTTTTTCTGTAAAAACACTCTGATTTCACATTCATTGTACATCATTTGTATATCCTAAGTATACCTCAGTTTTTATTGTACATCGTCTCTGTTTAAGCTTCAAACTTGTGTAGTTTAAAAGCTTAGACATATCTCTTTGTAAAAATTGTCCTTGAGCCTGGAGAGGCTTGTCTGTAAAAGAATACTTGGTCGTAGAGCCTAAAGAGGCTTGACTGTAAAAGAATACTTGTAATCTTGGTGAAGATTAAGAGAAAATCCAAGTGCTAGTTGGCATTGGGACTGGACGTAGCTCATAGTGGTAGTGAGTGAACCAGGATAAATTCCTTGGCTAAGTTTTCTATCCCTTATCTCTTGTCAATTTATTTATACTAACCAAAGGGTGTTGAAAACTGTTCTGATAATTTTAAAAAGCAAGAAACCTTTTTAAAGATCTTTTCATAAGCCTTCTTAAGAAACTTCAGACAACCTCTTAAACATGTCTGAAACTGTTGTAAACTTAACCGTTTGCGAAAAGCTTCCATAAATTATTAAGAAACACTATTCAACCCCCCCTTCTAGTGTTTCACTGTGTTTCTACAGCCCTTTGGCTTTCCTCTTTGTCCACAGTTTGGCTACCAAGAAGT
Organism: Sesbania bispinosa; assembly: GCA_026901365.1. Taxonomy (NCBI): domain Eukaryota; kingdom Viridiplantae; phylum Streptophyta; class Magnoliopsida; order Fabales; family Fabaceae; genus Sesbania; species Sesbania bispinosa. Next base: position 1,077,880 of record QLOH01000033.1, read on the forward strand.
CTTCTAATCATGTAGAATTCTCCCACCCTTTCTGCCATGATAAAGAACAAGAAAAAAGCGTAACAGAGAAAATTATGTTAGGTGTTTAAAAATCCTCACCACACTCGTGTTTGCACACAACACTTGGCTTTTTCTATGATGCAACTCTCTTGCCTTATTCCACTCTATTTCTCTTGGATTTCTTACCTAACCAACGAGGAGAAAAATCAAATAGTTCACCAACCTGTGTGCAGTCAAGAAAAAAAATTAAAACAAGAAAAGCTAAGAAGAAATAGTATTTGGTAGAAAGAAGAATTTAGAAAAATTTCTAATAACCGAAGCTCTGATGACCAAATGATGAGAACCTTGAGGTTCGAATTTTCTGGACCTTAGAAATTTCTGACTGAAATAGCACTTTTTCTTGATAACAAATATTCTTTGTTTTTCAATACTTTTCTTTTCGTTTTCTGTTTTCTTTGATTTTCTTTCTTTTGAAATTGATAATATAAAAAGAAGATAACTTTTCTAAGCAAGAACTTTGACTCAGCCTTTTAAACTTTGAATTGTAAATCTCATACAACCAAGTTTCCACACAAGAGAATAGAATTCTTTTAAGAAAGAGGAAGAAAAACGTAAAACAAAGATAGGTGGATGTCACACTTTCAAGACTTGAAAGATAAGTCCTTGAGATTGCACACACAAAGGCAAGGAACCTTTGATAAATCTCAACTCTTGACTAGCAAGAAACTTAGAGAAACACTCTCAAAGTAAGATAAATTTTTCTGCATAAACATTCTTAACTTTCTTGCATGCATGAAGCATGTTTTTATAAGGATTACAAGCACTCAAAGGTCATGCAACCGGCTAGGTTCACATGCCCCAAACAGCCCCAAAATACCCCTCATACATATCCCATACAACCCTAATTACATTACTATGAATTAAATAAAATAAGCTAATGAAACTCAACCTAAACAAGCTTAGTTGGCCGAATTTTCCAATCAGATTTCTTGGCACATGTGGCTGCATTATTTCATGAAATTTAACCACCAAACATGGATTAAAATGGCTCATGAATCAGCCAATAAGTGGCCGCATGAAACAACCCACAATCTTCAAGTTTCTAATCAATTTTGTAACCTCCTCTTCATTGTTGGTCGCCCACTTGATTGCTTATTCATTCAACCAATTACAACCACCATAAACCCTCTTTGATGACACATAATTCATCCATGAATTGCACATGCTGGCCGCACAAAATAATGGCTTATGACTCAGCCATTTACTCACTTGTTGGCCGCAAAATTGAAGGCATATGACTCAACCTTCCATGCACATGTGGCTGCCCACCATTGGCTATTTGGGATGGTCTTCATATAGCTTCAATGAGATCCAGGTTCATGCACCAGAACATCCTTTCCAACGGCTAAAAGAGACAAGGTATTAATGCAAGTAAAGTACATTATAACCATGTTTTGTAACCACCAGAATAGGAAACGTAACCACCAGAAATTAAAGCCTTGTGTCTTGTAACTCCCACAAGTTTATTGAAACAACATAAATCAAATTAAATCAGCAATTTAGGGACTATGTTGGCCGCCCCACATGGCCCTCCTCCATGATAAATGATGGTTCTTCAACTGGTAGTTGCATTAAATGCAACTGTCACTTTATTTAAAGCCATGTCACCTTCTTCTTTATTCTTACCTGGTTGGGTTCACATCAAGGCCTGCAACCTGAGCTGCTAGTTCGGGTCAAGACACTTGAGATCAGGGATTTCCCCGCCCTGGTCAACAAGTGCTACATTGCGAAAAAGAATTTTAAGGGATCTATACCACCAACACCACCACAGGACAATAAGGGTAAAAGGAAGATGGAAGTGACCAACCAGGGCAAGGGCTCGATGCTTAAGTGGCAAGGCACCTTAGGCATGGCCACTCGGCCGACCCAATGCCAAGGGGTACCCATGTGCCCCAAGTGCGGTAAGGAACATTCGCGGGAGTGCCTGACAAGGAAGAACGTCTGTTACTTCTGCAAGCCACCCGGTCACATGAAGAATGAGTGTCCATAGAAGAAGGACCTTCCGAAGCCCCAAACCTATGGAAGAGTCTTCACCCTCAGCGGGGAAGTGGTAGCTTCTACGGATAATCTGATGCGAGGTATGTGCACCTTAGGAGATCAGACCTTAATTGTATTGTTTGATTTAGGGGCAACCCATTCTTTATTATTCATGATTGTGTGAAGCGGTTAAATTTGCATGTTGTTCCCTTACCCTACCTTCTCAGTGCAACAACACCCGCCAAGGAGGCAATTTCTACTTCCCTTGTATGTTATCAGTGCCCCATTATTATACAAGGGAGGGCCTTCGAGGTTAACTTAATTTGTTTGCCATTAAAGAGCATAGATGTTATTCATGGTATGAACTGGTTATCTTCAAATCAGGTCATGCTCGACTGTTTTAATAAGGAAGTTGTTTTTCCACTTCTTCCTCCTCTTCTGAGGGAGAAACCATCGGTACTTTTTTCTAGCATCACCCAAATATCCAAATGCCCTAGTGACGGGAGTAAATGTTTTATTTTGTTACTTTTCTCAACTCTAGAGTCCAGGGTAGAGTTGAGCAGCATAGCCACATTTAGGGAGTTTCAAGATGTTTTCCCTAGTGAGGTGACCACCTTACCTCCGGATTGAGAGATAGAGTTTACCATAGACTTGGTACCGGGCACCGGGCCCATTTCTAAGGCACGTTATAGGATGTCCCAACTAGAGCTTAGTGAACTTAAGACTCAGTTAGAAGACCTTATAGCTAAGGGGTTCATTAGGCCTAGTGTGTCACCCTGGGGGGCTCCAATGCTCCTAATGAAGAAGAAGAACGGGAGTATGAGATTGTGTGTGGACTATAGGCAGTTAAATAAGGTTACCATCAAGAACAAGTAGGGGAGCCTCAGTATTCTCTAAGATAGATTTGAGGTTTGGTTATCACCAGATCATGATTAGGGGTGAGGATATATCTAAGACAGCCTTTAGGACTAGATATGGGCACTACGAGTATTTGGTGATGCCATTTGGTGTAACCAATGCTCTTGTCGTATTCATGGACTACATGAATCGGATTTTCCGGCTCTATCTTGACCAGTTTTTCATTGTCTTCATTGACGACATTCTGATCTACTCCCGCAGTTTAGAGGAGCACGAGCGACACCTTAGGATTGTCATGGGGATTTTGAGAGAAAAGAAGTTGTTTGCCAACCCGGAGAAGTGTGAGTTTTGGATGGACAGGGTCCATTTTCTAGGAAATGTGATTACCAGTGAGGGTGTGTCTGTTGATCCTAGCAAGGTAGAAGCCGTCCTTGAATGGGAAAGGCCTAAGACCATTACAGAAATTAGGAGTTTCCTAGGATTAGTCGGCTACTACCGGAGATTCATTGAAGGATTCTCCCGGCTAGCCTTGCCTCTCACAAGATTGAGTTGGAAGGGTCAAGCCTTTGTGTGGGACGAGAAGTGTGAGCGGAGCTTCTTGGAGCTCAAAGAGAGGTTGACCACCGCCCCGGTACTAGCGTTGCTGGACTTGTCTAAGACCTTCGAGGTATACAGTGATACCTCCGGGAAGGGTTTATGATGTGTTCTAATGTAGGATAGGAGAGTGGTGGCTTTTGCATCTAGGCAGTTGAGGCCTCATGAGGAGAATTATCCTACTCATGATTTAGAGCTAGCGACTGTGGTATTTTCCCTCAAGATCTGGATGCACTACCTGTTTGGTGTGAGGTTTGAGGTCTTTAGTTATCATAAGAGTTTGAAATACCTCTTTGATCAGAAAGAACTCAACATGAGGCAGAGGAGATGGATGGAGTTTCTCAAGGATTATGATTTTGAGGTGAGGTACCACCCCGGCAAGGCCAATGTAGTGGTTGACGCCCTCAATAGGAAGTCCCTCCATGTATCCTCGATGATGGTGCATGAGATGAGTCTATTAGAGGAGTTTAGAAGCCTAAGCCTTAGTGTGGAGGTCAGAAAGTGTAGTTTCAGACTCTACAGGTTAGAGGCCACTAGTGAGCTTAGAGCTCTAATTAAGGAGGCCCAGATTTCAGACTCGGACCTCCAATCTAGGAAGGATCAGGTAGGGTTTTCAGAGTCGGGGATGGGACAATTCTCTTCCAAGGGAGAGTCTGTGTCCCTAAGGGGTGTGGTCTTAGACAGCAAATCTTAGAAGAAGCCCATCGGGGCATGTTCTCCATACATCCTGGCACTACCAAGATGTATCAGGACTTGAAGAAGATGTTCTGGTGGGATGGCATGAAGAGGGAGATAGCAGATTATGTTTCTAGGTGCTTAGTGTGCCAACAAGTTAAGATAGAACACCAGAAACCATCAGGAACCCTTATGCCTTTAGAAATCCCTGAGTTGAAGTGGGAGAGTATAGCTATGGACTTTCAGGTAGGGTTACCTCGAGTCCAAGTCGGGTTTGATGCCCTCTTGGTCATTTTTGACCGGCTGACAAAGTCGGCCCATTTCCTACCAATTAGGAATACATATTCCCTGAATAAGTTAGCAAACTTGTATGTCAAGGAGATTGTTAAGCTCTATGGCATTCCCTCTAGCATCATATTAGATAAGGACCCTAGGTTCATCTCTAGGTTTTGGAGTGCACTTCATCGACTTTTGGAACTAAACTCAGGTTTAGTACCGCTTACCACCCTCAGACTGATGACCAGTCTAAGAGGACCATCCAGACCCTAGAGGATATGCTTAGAGCATGTGTGTTAGAGGAGTCGGGTACTTGGGATAGGTACCTACCTCTCATAGAGTTTGCCTACAACTATAGTTTTTAGAGCAGTATAGGCATGACACCCTATGAGGCTTTGTATGGTAGGAAGTTCTGATCTCCTTTGTGTTGGTTTGAGGTGGGTGAGAGAACCCTGTTAGGTTCGAAGTTGTTGCAAGAAACCACGGATAAGATTAGGATCATTAGGGAAAAGCTTGCAACTGCCCAAAGTTGGCAAAAGAGCTATGTTGACAAGAGAAGAAAAGACTTAGATTTTGAGGAAGGGGACCATGTATTTTTGAAAGTAACTCTTGTCACAGGCATTGGACGAGCCATCAAGACCAAAAAGCTCAATCCTAGATTCATTGGCCCGTTTCAGATCCTGCAGAGGGTTGGCTCTCTGGCTTACAGGATAGCCCAACCACCTCATTTGTCCCGGCTTCATGATGTGTTCCATGTATCCCAACTGAGAAAATATGTCCATGACCTTTCACACATCATTAGCTCCAAATCGGTACAATTAAGAGAAGATCACACAGTCCCTTCTAGGCCCGCATAAATTATAGACAGAAGTGTCAAAACCTTGAGGAACAAGACGATTCCTTTGGTGAAGGTGTTTTGGGAGGGTCAGTCACCTGAGGAGGCAACTTGGGAGAAGGAGGATGACATCCGCTCCCAATTTCTGGAACTGTTCAGCTAAGGTAAAGATCTTTTCGCCTTTTCTTTAGCCAATATTGGGGACAAAATTGTTTTAAGGGGGTAGAATTGTAACATCCCGATAATTAAGACTAATTAAATCTTAAAAGAGAATAGGATAATGATTTTTAAGAAGGACAACAAGAAAAAAGAAAAAAATGGAATAAGAGGAAAGACCTAGGGTAAAAACCAAGGTTTTAGAGTTTCAGCATTCTCGCTCAAGCGAGAATATCTCGCTTGAGTGAGAGAAGGCTCGCTTAAGCAAATTATGCAGCAAAAAGGGTGAAAATGAGTTTCTGCATATATCTCTTGAGCGAGAGAAGGCTCGCTTAAGCGAATTATGCAGCAAAAAGGGTGAAAATGAGTTTCTGCATATATCGCTTGAGCGAGAGAAGGCTCGCTTAAGCGAGATACATGGTAGTTTTGGAGGGCTCTCTGGACATTTTTCGCTTGAGCGAGAAGGGACTCGCCCAAGCGAGTAACTTCCAGAGAGGGGGTAATTTCTGGTCCATTCTCGCCCAAGTGAGGAGCCTCTCTCTTGAGCGAGAATGTGAAGGGAAAGTTATACCCTGCACCTCTTGCTCAAGCGAGGATATCTCGCTTGAGCGAGAGCCCACTTTCAGGATTAAAAGACTTAGTTAGGGCACCGAACGAATCACTTTCTTTCTTCCTCCCTTTTTCTTTTAGAGAGAGACAGAGAGATTCTAGAGAGAGGGAACGTCCATTGAAGCTTGGAGAAGTATCCTAGGTAAAGAAATCATCGTCCATCATCTTCCCATCTCTTCTCTGCCCCTCCATTGTTAATCTTGAGGTGAGTACAACTCACACACTCTCACTTTATGTGGTTGTATGCCTTAAGCATGATCCCCACTCTCTAATTCCTCTTCTTAATGCTTTGTAAAAGTTGTGTGTTAGGGATTATGTGTAGTTTATAAATTAGTAAGGTTCATTCATTGAGTATGTGAAACCCTAGGTTGTCAAACTTAGGGAATTAAGGCTTTGTTTGCATGATAATTGTTCTTTCGATAATTCATTGAGATTATGAATATTAAGTTAATCTAAGCCAGTTTCGACCGCGAGTTAATATAAGTCGGCTTTGGCTGTGAGTTAAAATAAGTTATTGTCTGAAAACTTGACTTCGGTCCAGTAATGGGTGAGATTTGTCCTCAGGGGAGACGTTCCCTGTAGTCTGAGCTCAGTTCTAACTCCAGTTAAAGTGTTAAGATCATGCCTGCTAGGCACGACAGTGAGTTGCATCATCAGTTGCATTTACTTGAATTGAATGTGATGTATAAGTTTATGTCATAACTGTTGCATATCGTTTAATTGTGATTCCCACACTGCATCTGCATAGTTGTATTCACTGAGACAATCGTCTCACCACACTTTTTGTGGACACAATCTAGATGTGCAGGTATCGCCGCGCACAGACCCTTAAGCTAGAAGCAGGAGCTTTGTCTTGAGTTGGAGATTTAGCCCTTTTGTTTTGTTAGTTTTGTATAAGTGTATATATGTTAACTCTTGTTTTGAGATGATGAGATTGTAGCCTTCGGGGCTTAATGCATATGCTACTTTTCACACATTGTCAAGTTATCGTTGGTTACTTAACAAATATGTGGATGTTTTCGATATTCAAAATGGCACGAATTAATTTTGAAATTTGGGATTTGGTTTCCAACGAACTGCATCCTGAATTAGAAATTAGGATGTTACACCATCAATGGCGGTGGTACAACTGCGACGCAATGGTGCTAAACAAGAAGCAGCGTGCAAGGACCGATCTGACAGTCGTTAGGGGGCGATTTCGTGGAAGATGTGTATAGCTATGAAGTTAACAAAATGAGGGATGTGTTCGGGACGATGACAAGTTTGCACCCTATGCCTAAATCGGACACCGTGTTGTGTATCGAGATGAAGTTCATGCTGGTGGAAGAAAGCCTGCTCTACCAGTGGGGTTTCACAGCAGATCGCGAGCATATAGGGCGTGAAGAAAGGGAGGTCGATCTACCATAAGGTGAAGATTGTTAGGGAACCCACTAGGACTTCGCCACTAGCTAGAGGTTCGACACTTGTTGAGTTGCTCAAGTACAAGTATGAAGAAGGGATGTGAGTTCTATTTCTGGTATGGGATTATAAGACTTCCCACGATAAGGTTTTCTTCTAGATGGTGAGAGTCTCACTTGGATTTTGTTATTGAAGTAAATATTGCAATCACAAGAAGGGGGGTTGAATTGTGACTGTTTAAAAATCTGCACTTTTCTTCTAATATTGAATCTGCTCAAGTCTATTACTTGGCTTATATTAAAAGATTATTCTAAAAAATACCAAAAAAATAAAAATAACCAAAACATGTATTTTGATTTGTTGAACTTCTTAGAAATAAATATTTTTGAAGTTAATTAATTTGCACAATTAATTAGAGGTAACTGTCTTAGGACGGACGTCGTAGGGTGCTAATACCTTCCCAACGTGTATTCGTTTCTCGAATCCTACTCTGATTTCACAGACTATTCTTACTCTTTGAAGGGTTTTTCCGAAATTTTCCCGTAAAATAAATTTTGGTGGCGACTCCATTGAAAACCTTTAATTTTTCCAATTTTGACTGCCACCCCGTCATGACCCTGGTTGCGACATATATATATATATATAGTGTAAGACTTGGTGTAACTTACATTGGTACAATTTGAACCCTCCTCATATATAAATTAATTATTAGTATAATAACATTATCCACTAATAATATCATATTGTTTAAGGATTTAATTTATATACACTGTCAGTATAAAAAAATTACACAGACATCCAATGGTGTGCTGCCACATTATTTAATGAATATGACACCTTATGTGTTATTGAATTCAATAAATGATGTGGCAACATATCATTGGATGTTTGTGTAGTTTTTTTTTTTACATTGGCAATGAATATATATTAAACTTTACTATTTAAAAAGTTTAATAATATAAATTGTCAAATTTATTAAATAATGTGATTATACATTATTTATTGATATACTTTTTTTTACAAAAACCAATAATACAAACAAATTAAAGTAATAAAAAATGAAGCACCCTGAAAAAGCAAAATCTTGGCCATCGAAACTGATCTAGAGAAGACCAATAGGAGAGAGAGTATATGATGGGTCCCACGAATCCTTTCTAGTACCTCTCGCGTAGTGGATAGGAGAGGGTTCCCTCGCCATCATGCTTGGAATAATAATTGGTCCTTGGGCTTCATGAAGCACGCACAGCATAGCATTGATGTAATGAAGCAGCTACAAGCGTGAGGGATAATAGTTGACGGGGAAATAAGAAACTACCACTGAAGCTCCCTTTGATTTTGGTTTGCTCTTTATTGGTTTCTCTAAAGAAGGAGATTTCGATAGAGATCGTTCCGTGTAATCAGAGACTTTAGACGAGGGAGCAAAGCAATTGAAGAAAGCTGACATCAAAGCCATAGGTCGTATTTTCAAAACTTTAGCTAAAATCGTTGTTCCTCTTTCAAACGACGGACACAAGAAATGATTTTTGTACAAGACAAGGGCCAAGGCAAGGCAATTGAGTTGCAATTTGAACTAGAGTGGGGATTCTCTGTTTGTGAGTGTGCAAACCTGAAATGATATAGAGTTGTAATTGCTAGTAGTCTACCTGAGTGGGTGCTATTTATAGAGTAATATGATATATGATAAGATAAAGGAAGTTACCACGTTAGTCCATTTAATTTGCTTAGGGAGCAAGGAGAACATGGGACCACATAGCTTTTGAAAATTCATATCATGGGATTTTTGTGGCCACTATAATTTTGACCACGCCCAGTTGTGCCATAACTCTGTTTCGTTTCTTGTTCGAGAGCTTAATTTGGTACATACATGGAACCTGCCTGCCTTCACAACAATTTGGCATCATATGCATATATGTACAGATACAATTTGATATATGCATGGATGATGAAATCAGGTGTCTTTCCCACAAAGCGTGTGCACTAAAATGAGTAAACTGTCAATTTAGTTCCTGAATTGAAAAAACTGTCAATTTAGTTCCTAAAAGTGTAAAAAGTCGGTCAAATTAGTCCTTTTGCTTCACATTTTGTTAACTAACGCACAATTACAAAAGAACTAATCTGACCGACATTTTACACTTTCAGGGACTAAATTGATAGTTTTTTCAATTCAGGAACTAAATTATATATATATATATAATTTTTTAAAAATTTGAACTTAAACATATATAAAAAGAGAAATTATACCTTCCCATCTTTTTTTCCGGTATTATTTTTTTACCACTTTATTTATAAGGACTGAATCCATGTACAAGGAAATTGCTAATTCAGTCAAGGTTCAGTTCAATTCCTATGGTCCTTTGTGGCTGCTCTTTTTGACCTTATTTATTTGTTTCCGTTGTACGTCTTTCGGTTTTGGTTACTAAACTAAATGCTTACGTTAGACTAGAAAAAGTCACAATCAGCTATGTTAAATGGAAAGAAAATATTTAATTACACTTTTAATTCATTTAACATTATTTGTGAGTGATTTTCTTTTAAATATGTTTAATTTAATTAAATCTTTTAATTTTTAAAATTAAGCAAATTCATTCTTATCATTAATAACTTTTTATTTAAAAATTTATATTCTATTTAAATTATTGGGTGTTTATAATAAAGATTTTGTTTACAAAATAAAAATCTATAGAAAAAGTGATGAAAGAATCTAACATAAAATAAGTAAATTAAGACATTAAATTCAATTAAAAAATTATTGGTAAACCAAAATAATACATTAGTTATGGTGGCTTCTACCGTACATGAGTCCTATAGGTCATGTACGGTACCCAACAATTTTTGACATTTTATAACAGATAAATCAACCAATTCATTATACAATTTCAATTTACATATAATACCTTGAAATTTTAAAAATTAATTTTGGCCATCTGATTTAAAATTATAATTAAAGACATTAAAGTTTTAGGGTCAAAATTAATTTGTGTTCTGTGTGAGTTGTGGCAGTTTGAAGTCTAAGAAGATTGAGAGCCAAAAACCAGAGGAGAAGAACAGAGATGTTTGAGAAAAAGAAAAGAAAATCAGAGTTCTCAACACACAAGAATCAAGTGCAGAGAAAGGAGAGAAGTTTAACGCATAAAGAAGAAAGGAAAACCAAAGCATAAATTTTAATATTTTCTTCATCATAATTCCATTCTTGATTGAAACATGATCATGTTATGAATCTGAATGTTATGTGCTCTGTATGATGACTATTTTACCAAGCTTTTCATGAATACATTTCAAATTTTAAGAAACAGCCAACAAACTCTTCATTTCATTCCCCATTAGTTTTACATAATTTGAACTAATAAAGAAGAAAGAATAGAAAAAGATAGGTACAGGCAGAATCCTTAAACAATCCAATTTAGACCCCCCGCAGTCAGCCACCTCCCGCAACCATCACCACCGTCTTCTCCGTTTAACCACCGTGACAGAGCTTTCTTCCCTGCGGCCGCACGACCACACGCGCACCCCCTGTCCAACCATTGTAGCAACCCACTACCGCACCATCACCACGTTTTCAATCCCATCAGACCACAACTTCTCCTCTCGCGCGCGCACAACCCTCCTCCGGTGCCCACTGCGCGCAACCCGCGACCATCACCACCGTTGTTCAACCTCACCACCGTGGGGCACCCCTTCGCCGTCGCGAAGCCTCTGCAGGAGGCTGTTTCATCGCCCGCGCCTTTGCAAACGACAACTTAATGGGTTAGAATCCTAAATAAGCTATCCAATAAAAGCAAAATACTGTGTCAAAATTTATAAATACAATGTTCAAATTCCCAACCGGTAAAAGGTAAAACATCACAGCCGTTGAATAAAAAACTAAAATTGGATGGTGACTGCATAGTACTGGTACAGTACCAGACCCATAGATATAAGTACCGTAGACGTTGCCATTAGTTATAGTAAAAAGAATAAAAGTTGAATTCAAGTAAAAGAAAATGTGCTGCTGATCATTGATCAGGATATTGGTGAACACGAATATGTAGTGGAAACGAAATTCCAGTATACACTACATATTGATTCGTACTTGTGCAACGAGCTTATAAAATGGGTGAGTCCTCTCTTCTTTTGACACTTATATTTTGTTGGGAAATCAGACCAGAGTTCGCGGAAGTGAAATTTCCCTCCGTCTATGTGACTTAAAATAGGCTTAAGAGAAAGTAAGAGAACAAACACACAAAAATTTTAACGTGGAAAATCTCCTCAATGTGAGAAGAAAAAACCACGGGCACTAGTCAATAAAGATCTCCACTATCAAAGTAGGATTACAATGATTCTCTCTCAACACAAGAGGATAACACTCAACCTCATCACCCTTCTAGGATGGAATACAAATCAATTTGTCTGACCAAGTGTGGTGGAATCACTCAAACTCTCTCTCAAAGAGGATTACAAACTCTCTAACTTTCTCACTCTTGATTCTCAACTGTCTAGATGGATTGATGATCCAAGCTTCTCTCAAATCCCCTATTTATAGTGAAGGGGTGAGGCTTCCATCAAGAAGAGATAGTGGGTATTAAATGTTTTTCACCTTTCCAAAGATGAATGTGCATTTCTTCAAGAGTCAAAGAATTAATTCCAAGACCTTGGATAAATCCATTGTTTCTTTCCCATGCATGAATGTATTAACTAATTAAGGAGGGATTTCCAACAATCTCCCCCTTCCCGACTTAATTGAGGGGTATTATCAATCCTACTCCCTTGCAACAATCTGAGAGCTTCTTGACTGGAATTGTCTTGGTCATCATATCAGACCGGTTATCATCTGTGTGAACTTTCTCTAGCTGTAACAAGCCATCATCCAAAGCTTCTCTTATCCAGTGATAGCGAACATCGATATGCTCCGAACGGGAATGAAAAGTTTGATTCTTAGTCAGATGAATTGCACTTTGATTGTCACAATGCACAACATATTTTTCTTGCTTGTGACCCAACACACATAAAAATTTTCATCCATAGAGTCTCTTTGTAGGCTTCAGTTGCTGCGATGTACCAGGATTTGACAAGAACCGACTCACAACTCCAACTGTAACATCTCGATAATTAAAGACTAATTAGACCTTACAAGAGAAGAGGATAATGATTTTTAAGAATGATATTAAGTAAAGGGTAAAGATGAGATAAGAAGAAAGACTTAGAGTAAAAACCAAGTTTTAGTGCTTTAGCATTCTCGCTCAAGCGATAATATCTCGCTTGAGCGAATTATGCAGCAAAGGTATGAAATTGAGTTTCTGCATATCTCGCTTAAGCGAGATACAGGGGAGGTTTGGGAGGCTCTATAGACATTTTTCGCTTAAGCGAGAGTCGTCTAGAGAGGGGGTCTTTTTTGGATCATTTTTGCTTGAGCGAGACAGTTTCGCTTAAGCGAGAATACGAAGAAAAGACATGAAACCGACACGCTCGCCCAAGCGATAATATCTCGCTTGAGCGAGAATCCACTTTCAGGACTAAAAGACATAGTTGGGCGCCAGATTAAAACACTTCTATTCTTCTCCCTTTTCTTTTAGAGAGAGAGAGACAGAGGAATTCTATAGAGAATGAGCGTTCTTTGAAGCTTGGAGAAGGAATCTAAGTCAAGAAAACTTCGTTCGACATTCTCCCATCTCTTTCCTTCCCTTTCATTGTCAATCTTGAGGTGAGTACAACTCACCCACTTTCACTTTCTATGGTCACATGTCTTGAGTGTGATCCCAATTCTCCAATTCCTCTTCTCCATGCTTATAAATGTTGATTGTTAAGAATTATATGCATTTGGTGAATTAGGACGATTTATACATTGAGTATGTAAAACCCTAGGTTGTGAAACTTAGGGAATTAGGAATTTTGTTCATATGATTCTTTTTATTTGATAATTCATTGAAATTATGAGCATTGAGTTAATTTAAGTCGGTTTAGACTGTGAGTTAATATAAGCCGGGTTCGACTGTGAGTTAAAACAAGTTATTGTATGAAAACTTGACTTCGGTCCAGTAATGGGTGGGATTAGTCTCCGGGAAAGACGTTTCCCGTAGTCTGAGCTCAGTTCTAACTCTAGTTTATGTGATAAGATCATGCCTGCTGGGCATAGCAGTGAGTTGCATCATAAGTTGCATTTACTTGAATTATGATATGATGTATATGTTCATGCCATAACTATTGCATATCTTTTAATTGTGATCCCCACATTGCATCTGCATAGTTGTATTCACTAAGACAATTGCCTCACCACACATTTTGTGGACACAATCTAGGTGTGCAGGTACCGCCACACTCGGATCCTTAAGCTAGAAGCAGGGGTCCTGTTTTGAAATGAAGAATTAGTTATTTAGTTTTGTTTTTGTTAGTCATGTATAATTGTATATAAGTTTACCCTTTTCTTAAGATGATGAGATTGTAGCCTTTGGGGCATGTTATCTATATATATATATATATATACAATTTTCCTTTCACAAATTGTTTAAGTTGTTGTTGGTTACTTAACAAGTTGTGAATGTTGTCGATATTTAAAATGGCGCGAATTAATTTCATGAATTTGGGATTTAGTTTGCAACGAACTAAATCTTGAATTAGAAATTAGGACGTTACAGCAACTGCATATGCAATGTCTGGTGTTGTGCAAATCATAGCGTACATAAGGCCGCCTACGACAGAGGAATAAGGCACCTTGCTCATCTCTTGCATTTTTTCTTCACTTGTTGGACTTTGAATCTTACTCGACTTCATTTGCCCAGCAAGTTGAACATTTACTGGTTTTGATTTGTCCATATTGAACCTCTTGAGGACTTTTTCAATATAATTCTCTTGTGACAACAACAACAACCTCTTGGAACGGTCTCTAGTAATCTTCACTCCAAGGATTTGATTTGCAGGTCCTAAGTCCTCCATGGCAAAAGACTTGCTCAAGGCTTTCTTCAAACTAGCGATCTTGCTCTTATCATGACCCACAATCAGCATGTCATCAACATATAGCAACAATATTATAAAATCACCATCGTCATACTTCTTTATGAATACACAGTGATTAGATGAGGTCCTCGAAAAATTGTGCTTAGTCATAAAGGATTCTAATTTCTTATACCACTGCCTGGGGGCCTGCTTCAGACCATAGAGACTTTTTTTCAATCGACACATAAGATGTTCTTGGCCTGGTTCTTCAAACCCTTCTGGTTACTCCATGTAGATCTCCTCTTCTAGGTCTCCATGCAAGAATGCAGTCTTCAGGTCAAGATGCTCTATCTCTAAGTCTAGGCAGGCTGTCAGACCTAGGACTACCCTTATAGAGGACATCTTCACCACTGGAGAAAATATCTCTCCAAAGTCTATACCTTTTTTCTGGTTATAACCCTTCACCACGATTCGGGCTTTATATCGGGGCTTAGAACTCCCTTCTTCAAATTTCAACTTGTACACCCACTTGTTTTTTAGAGGTCGTCTTCCCTTGGGCAGCTCTACCAAATCGTATGTGCGATTCTCATGCAAAGAGGCCATCTCCTCATTCATGGCTTTGATCCATTCTTCTTTCTCCTCCGTCTCCATAGCTTCTGAAAAACTTTGAGGTTCACCTTCACTTCTGAGTGTAACATATTGGTCCGGTGGGTACTTGGTGGAGGGTATTTTTACTCTTGTTGACCGTCTTGGCTCAGGCTGCGTATGATCTTCTTCCATTGTTTGGGGTTTTGGATTTGTCTGACCATCTGGCATCATCTGATCATCTACCACTTGAGGTTGCATTTTCTCAGGATTTATTTGATCAAGAATAGTTTCCCTTTGCAAGTTTTCTCCCCATGAACTATTGGTTGTTGGATGGGTTATCACATCATCCCTGCTCACCTTGGACTTCGCCTATCTTTTCTGCTGAAAGTCCTTGATGGTTTGGTCTTCAAAGAACACCACATCTCTGCTTCTAACAATCTTCTTGTTTACAGGATCCCATAGTCTATATCCGAATTCATCCTTTGGGGATCCAAGGTATATGCACTCCTTGCTCTTAGCATCAAGCTTCATTCTTTCGTCTTTGGGTACATGGACGAATGCTCTGCATCCAAAAACCTTCAGGTGGTTGTAGGATGTTTTCTTCCCATACCATACTTCCTGTGGACTCTTTCCCTTCAAAGGTCGTGATGGTGAGAGATTTATCAACGCTACTACGGTCTTCACAGCTTCACCCCAAAATGACTTGGGGAGGTTTGCATGATTTAGCATACATCTGACTTTTTCTTCAATCGTCCGATTCATCCTCTCAGCCACACCATTCAGCTGAGGAGTCTTTGGTGGGGTCTTTTCCAATCTGATACCATGAGTCCTACAATAAGCCTCGAATGGACCATGGTATTCTCCACCATTGTCTTCTCTTACGCATTTCAACTTCTTCCCAGTTTCACGCTCTACCAAAGCATGGAATTCCTTAAAAGCTTGAAGAACCTAGTCTTTAGTTTTCAACAGATATACCCATACTCTTCTAGAGTAGTCATCAATAAAGGTTACAAAGTAGTATGCACCTCCATGGGATCCTTCAGACAGTGCACAAACGTATGAGTGCACAAGCTCAAGTGCCTCCATCCTCCTTGAGGGATCGTCTGATCTATGAAAATTGATCCTACACTGCTTCCCAACCAAACAATCAGTACATGATTCTAGCAGTTGTCCATTTATGCTAGGGAGATGATCTTTGGCAAGGATCTGCAATCCTTTCTCACTCATGTGGCCAAATCATCTGTGCCAAAGATCTTTGGAGTCGTCTAGCACGTTTGCTTCTCCATTAGAGATTTTTCCCTGCATGATATATAGAGATCCTTCCTTTGAACCTTTGGCAATCATGTGAACCCAATCAGGTAAGAATAAAGAAGATGGTAACATGGCTTTAAATAAAGTGACAGTTGCATTTAATGCAACTACCAGTCGAAGAACCATCATTTATCACAGAGGAGAGCCATGTGGGGCGGCCAACATAGTCCCTAAATTGCTGATTTAATTAGTTTTATTTGCTTTCAATAAACTTGTAGGAGTTACAAGACATAAAGTTTAATTTTCTGGTGGTTACGTTTCCTATTCTGGTGGTTACAAGACAAGGTTATAATGTTGTTTATTTGCATTAAAATCTTGTCTAATAGCCGTTAGGGAGGCTTACCTTTTGTGCATGAATCTGGTCTGATTTAAGGCTATATGGAGACCTTCCAACAAGCAAAAGGTGGGCGGCTACATGTGCATGGGAGGATGAGTTATATTCCTTCAATGTTGCGGCCAACAAGTGAGTAAATGGCTGAGTCATAAGCCATTATTTTGTGCGGCCAACATGTGCTTTTCATGGTTGAATTATGTGTCATCAAAGGGAGGTTATCAGGGTTGTAATTGGCTGAATGAATTGTCATCAAAGTTGCAGCCAACATTCATGAGATGGGGGTTACAAATTGCAGGCAAACTTAACCACAAGGGGGTGTTATGGGCGGCCACTTCATGGCTGATTCAATAGCCCAATTATTCTATGTTTGGTGGTTACAATTCAAAGGTTAATGCAGCCACATGTGCCAAGAAAAGTTGGCTGGATTTTGCGGCCAAATAAGCTAGGAATAGGCCTAGTTTTAGCTAGTTAATTTACCACTTTCTTTATTTACTTTTTAGTAATTTAATTAGGAATGCATGGGAAATGTGTAAGGGTATTTTCGGGAGTATTTAGGGGCGTGAAGGTGCAGCTAATTGCATGGCCCAATTTCACCTTGTAAACTCTATAAATACATGCTTCATGCATGCAAGAAAGGTTAGAAGTTTTATGCCAAGTTTATCAATATAAGTGAAAGTGATTTTCTCTTTAGTGAAAGTGATTTTCTCTAAATTTCTTCCTAGTCAAGAGTTGAAGATTATCAAAGGTTCTTTACCTTTGTGTGTGTATCTTCAAGGACTTATCTTTCAAGTCTTGAAAGTGTGACGTCCACAATCTATCTCTTCTATTTCTTCTACGTTTTATATTTTGTTCAAAACCTACTTTTCCTATACGTATTACTTGAATTGTATGTGATTTATTCTTCAAGTTTTCAAAGGGTGAATTTCGTTTTGGCAAGGTTATTATTTGCTATTCTTCTATCTATTTTATTTGGTGTTAGAAAATCAAAGAAAGAAAAGAAAAAGAAAAGAAAAAAAAAATATATATATATATATATATTGCGAAGATTAGAAAGAAAAAGTGCTTGTCAAGAAAAGTGTTCTTTTATTCAGAATTTTCTAAGGTCCATGCAAAATAGAACCTTAAGGTTCATATCATTTGGTATCAGAGCTCCGGTTATTAGAAATTTTTCTGAATTCTTCTTTCTAACAAATACTATTTTTTCTTAGCTTTTCTTGTGTTATTTTTTTTTTCTTTACTACGTGCAGGTTGGTGACTATTTGATTTTTTTCTCCTCATTGATTTAGTAAGAAATCCAAGAGAAATAGAGTGGAAAAAGGCAAGAGAGTTGCATCATAGAAAAAGCCAAGTGTTGTGTGCAAACACGAGTGTGGTGAGGATTTTTTTTTAAACACCTAACATAATTTTCTCTGTTACGTTTTTTTTTCTTGTTCTTTATCATGGCAGAAAGGGTGGGAGAATTCTACATGATTAGAAGACTTCTTGGTATCCAAACCGTGGACAAAGAGGAAAGCCAAAGGGAGAACATCTTTCACACTAGATGTTCAATCAATGGTAAAATCTGTTTGGTGATTATTGATGGTGGTAGTTGCACTAATGTGGTTAGTTCTAGATTGGTAGACAAGATGAAATTAGACACAAAACCACACCCTAGGCCATACAAGCTTCAATGGCTTAGTGAGGGAGATGAAGTGCACGTGAAAAGGCAAGCTGAAATTCCTTTTTCAATAGGGAAGTATCAAGACAAGGTGACTTGTGATGTGGTACCAATGGAGGCCAGCCATATTCTCCTTGGGAGGCCGTGGCAGTATGATACTAGAGCTATCCATGATGGCTTTACAAATAAAAGTTCTTTCATGTACCATGATAAACAAATTGTTTTGAGGCCTTTGAGTCCAAGAGAGGTTAGTGAGGACCAAAATAAATTGAGAGGAAAGATTGAAAAAGAAAGAGAAGAAAAGATGAGAGAAGAATTAGAAAAAGAAAGAGATAAAATAAGTAAGGAAAATTTAAATTCTAATGATTATTCTTCTCTTGTTTGTGATGTTATCTTACAGGAGCAAGAGGATGTGACTGTGAATGACACACACCACAAGTTGCCAAGTTTGAAAATGAATTGTGTTGATATCATTCCTAGTTATCCATTGTACATCCAACCCACCATTGAAGACCAAACTCATGAGGATATTGAAGACAAACACATAGAGTCTTTTGTTTTTGAGGTTGAATTGCATCTGTTTAAAAACAAAATTCTGCATGTTTGTTTCACAAGAAAAATTACTCATGATCATGAAGTTTGGGTTTGGAAATCAAAAAGTCAGAATTCCTTGATGCAAAAAGAAAGAATGACCAAATCTGCATTTTTACAAGTTGTGTTTGATCCTGGAGGTTGGGTTTGTTCATTCCACTTTCAAGTGACTAAAGCCTTAAGATTCGGGATGAATCTTCTCTAAGAAGGAGGGTATGATGTGAACCCAACCGGGTAAGAATAAAGAAGATGGTGACATGGCTTTAAATAAAGTGACAGTTGCATTTAATGCAACTACCAGTCGAAGAACCATCATTTATCACGGAGGGCCATGTGGGGCGGCCAACATAGTCCCTAAATTGCTGATTTAATTAGTTTTATTTGCTTTCAATAAACTTGTAGGAGTTACAAGACATAAAGTTTAATTTTCTGGTGGTTACGTTTCCTATTCTGGTAGTTACAAGACAAGGTTATAATGTTGTTTATTTGCATTAAAATCTTGTCTAATAGCCGTTAGGGAGGCTTACCTTTTGTGCATGAATCTGGTCCGATTTGAGGCTACATGGAGACCTTCCAACAAGCAAAAGGTGGGTGGCTACATGTGCATGGGAGGATGAGTTATATTCCTTCAATGTTGCGGCCAACAAGTGAGTAAATGGCTGAGTCATAAGCCATTATTTTGTGTGGCCAACATGTGCTTTTCATGGCTGAATTATGTGTCATCAAAGGGAGGTTATGAAGGTTGTAATTGGCTGAATGAATTGTCATCAAAGTTGCGGCCAACATTCATGAGATGGGTGTTACAAATTGAAGGCAAACTTAACCACAAGGGGGTGTTATGGGCGGCCACTTCATGGCTGATTCAATAGCCCAATTATTCTATGTTTGGTGGTTACAATTCAAAGGTTAATGCAGCCACATGTGCCAAGAAAAGTTGGCTGGATTTTGCGGCCAAATAAGCTAGGAATAGGCCTAGTTTTAGCTAGTTAATTTACCACTTTCTTTATTTACTTTTTAGTAATTTAATTAGGAATGCATGGGAAATGTGTAAGGGTATTTTCGGGAGTATTTAGGGGCGTGAAGGTGCAGCTAATTGCATGGCCCAATTTCACCTTGTAAACTCTATAAATACATGCTTCATGCATGCAAGAAAGGTTAGAAGTTTTATGCCAAGTTTATCAATATAAGTGAAAGTGATTTTCTCTAAATTTCTTGCTAGTCAAGAGTTGAAGATTATCAAAGGTTCTTTACCTTTGTGTGTATATCTTCAAGGACTTATCTTTCAAGTCTTGAAAGTGTGACGTCCACCATTTATCTCTTCTATTTCTTCTACGTTTTCTCTTTTGTTCAAAACCTACTTTTCCTATATGTATTACTTGAATTATATGTGATTTATTCTTCAAGTTTTCAAAGGGTGAATTTCGTTTTGGCAAGGTTATTATTGGCTATTCTTCTATATATTTTATTTGGTGTTAGAAAATCAAAGAAAGAAAAGAAAAAGAAAAGAAAATAAAATATGTATATATATATTGCGAAGATTAGAAAGAAAAAGTGCTTGTCAAGAAAAGTGTTCTTTTATTCAGAATTTTCTAAGGTCCATGCAAAATAGAACCTTAAGGTTCATAACATTATTTAATGCAACTATCAGTCGAAGAACCATCATTTATCACAGAGGAGGGCCATTTGGGGCGGCCAACGTAGTCCCTAAATTGCTGATTTAATTAGTTTTATTTGCTTTCAATAAACTTGTAGGAGTTACAAGACATAAAGTTTAATTTTCTGGTGGTTACGTTTCCTATTCTGGTGGTTACAAGACAAGGTTATAATGTTGTTTATTTGCATTAAAATCTTGTCTAATAGCCATTAGGGAGGCTTACCTTTTGTGCATGAATCTGGTCCGATTTGAGGCTACATGGAGACCTTCCAACAAGCAAAAGGTGGGCGGCTACATGTGCATGGGAGGATGAGTTATATTCCTTCAATGTTGCGGCCAACAAGTGAGTAAATGGCTGAGTCATAAGCCATTATTTTGTGTGGCCAACATGTGCTTTTCATGGCTGAATTATGTGTCATCAAAGGGAGGTTATGAAGGTTGTAATTGGCTGAATGAATTGTCATCAAAGTTGCGGCCAACATTCATGAGATGGGTGTTACAAATTGAAGGCAAACTTAACCGCAAGGAGGTGTTATGGGCGGCCACTTCATGGCTGATTCAATAGCCCAATTATTCTATGTTTGGTGGTTACAATTCAAAGGTTAATGAAGCCACATGTGCCAAGAAAAGCTGGCTGGATTTTGCGGCCAAATAAGCTAGGAATAGGCCTAGTTTTAGCTAGTTAATTTACCACTTTCTTTATTTACTTTTTAGTAATTTAATTAGGAATGCATGGGAAATGTGTAAGGGTATTTTCGGGAGTATTTAGGGGCATGAAGGTGCAGCTGATTGCATGGCCCAATTTCACCTTGTAAACTCTATAAATACATGCTTCATGCATGCAACTACCAGTCGAAGAACCATCATTTATCACGGAGGTGGGCCATGTGGGGCGGCCAACATAGTCCCTTAATTGCTGATTTAATTAGTTTTATTTGCTTTCAATAAACTTGTAGGAGTTACAAGAAATAAAGTTTAATTTTCTGGTGTGAATCCAAGGGGGTGGTTTAGGATTCTGAATAGGACCTCTAGGAAGAAACTTGCTGCCTTGGAATTTTAGACAAGAACAAACAGAATTAAGCACAAAATAATGGCTTATGACTCGGCCATTTACTCACTTGTTGGTTGCAACATTGAAGGAATATAACTCATCCTCCCATGCACATGTAGCCGCCCACCTTTTGCTTGTTGGAAGGTCTCCATGTAGCCTCAAATCGGACCAGATTCATGCACAAACGGTAAGCCTCCCTAACGGCTATTAGACAAGATTTTAATGCAAATAAACAACATTATAACCTTGTCTTGTAACCACCATAATAGGAAACGTAACCACCAAAAAATTAAACTTTATGTCTTGTAACTCCTACAAGTTTATTGAAAGCAAATAAAACTAATTAAATCAGCAATTTAGGGACTATGTTGGCCGCCCCACATGGCCCTCCTCCATAATAAATGATGGTTCTTCGAATGGTAGTTGCATTAAATGCAACTATCACTTTATTTAAAGCCATGTCACCATCTTCTTTATTCTTACCTGGTTGGGTTCACATCAGGCAACCACCATGCTTCCTTTTTCCAGCTTCCACTTTCCTGCGCCAAAGTGGCTCACAAGTCCAACATCGTCTATCTTCCCAACTGAGATGAGGTTCAAACGCATGTCAGGTACATGTCTCACCTCCTTCAGCACGAGCTTGCTCCCTATGTCTGTTGTCAAGACCACATCTCTTATGCCAACAATCTTGCTTGTGACATGGTTACCCATTTTAACTGTACCAAAATCTCCTCTCTTGTAATTTGAGAAGTAACCATCATGTGGGCTAACATGGAAAGATGCACCGGAATCTATAATCCATGAACAATAACCATAAGAAACATTTAGGTAATTGTCTTCTCCAATAAGGAAGATGTCATCATTGTCTGCTGCGATGATTGCAGTAGACTTATCAATTTTCCTCTTGGGTTCCAATTGATCTTCGTGGACAGTCCCAGCCTTTTGATCTCTCTTCAAGAATCTACATTCAAACTTTATATGTCCTCCCTTTCCACAGTAGTAGCAACTTACTTTAGAATGAGACTTAGAACGTCCTTTCTCCTTGCTTCTGCCTCGTTTATCAACAACATTAGCCTCAGACTGGAAAGATATCTCACGCTCTTTCCATCTTGATTCTTCATTCAATAGACTGTCTGAAATGGTGTCCATTGAGAGTTTTCCATCGGGAAGTGAGTTGCTGAGAGTGACCACCAAAGTGTCCCAACTCTCAAGCAATGAACTAAGGAGTAGAAGTGCTTGTAACTCATCGTCTATCTTTATTTCAATCTTTGTCAATTGATTTACAAGGCCTTTAAAAGCATTCAAATGCTCCATCATACCTTGGCCATCCTTGTACTCTAGCATTCAAATCTTTATTTCAATCATGGATTCAAGTTTGGACCACAACTCATAAGCATTTGTGTACATCGACACGTTCTCGAACAAACTTCTATCAATATACTTCTGAATCATCGCCACGGCCTTTCGATTCAGAAGTTCTCGATCTTTGTTAGTTTTCTCCTACGGCTTCTCGTTACATGTTATTGGCTCATGTAACTCCTTGCAGTACAAGTGGTCTTCCATCATGGGCTTCCAGTATGAGTAATTGTTCGCTGTTAGCTTGAACATATCTCCATCATGCAAAATGACTCCTTCCATCTTAAATCACACAGGCTTAAGCTCCCCTGAACCAGGAGAGCTCTGATACCACTGTTGGGAAATCGGACCAGAGTTCGCGGAAGTGAAATTCCCCTCCGTCTATGACGAGAATCCGGAGGGGTGGATTCGTTTTACGGATCTATCTAGGTTGGAATGCTCATAAGTAAGAAATTTAGGAAATGGTTTAAACGAGAAAATGGAAAAAGGTAAGAAGATGGAATGGAATTTGATAGACGTCACACTTCCAAGGATGGAAGATAAGCCTAAGAGTTATACACACAAAGGGATGAAGGACCTTTGATAAAACTCAATTCTTGAATTAACAAGAAATTTAGAGAAACACTCTCCAATTCATAAAATACTGAATAAAACTTAACTTGACAAATCTGCATGCCTTGTACGTACTATTTATAGTCCATGCGCACCATGCAAGGATCTTTCCATTCAGCCATATTACTACCTCTAATAATTCTACTAATGGATATTAAAAACTTAGAGAAAAACTACCAAAATTGAAGACATAACAACCCCAAAATTGATTGCTAGTTGCTCCATCAATTTGTAACCTCCTGATGTGAACCTTGGGGTTCTATTTTTCATGGACCTTAGAAATTTCTGAATAAAACTACACTTTTCTTGACAAGTACTTTTTCTGTTTTTCACAATATTTTCTTTTTCTTTTCTTTTGTTATTTTCTTTCTTTTTCTTTTCTTTTCTTTTCTGCGAGTACTTAAATAAAATAAAATAGATGAAATAAGAAAGATGATAACCAAGTAGTAACCTTGCTAAACAATATTCAACCTAAGAAAAACTTGATAAATAAATCCCTTATGAACCAAGTAAGACGTATAGGAAAAATATAGGTTTTGAACTCAAAAATAATTCGTAGAAGAAGAAGAAGAGATAGGGATGGACGTCACACTTTCAAGGCTTGAAAGATAAGTCCTTGAAGATACACACACAAAGGTGAAAAACCTTTGATAATCTTCACTCTTGACTAGCAAGAAACTTAGAGAAACACTCTCAAAGTATAGGTAATTTTCTGCATCAAATTTCTAACCTTTCTTGCATGCATGAAGCATGAATTTATAAGAGTTACAAGTGGTTCATTAGTCATGCAACCAGCTAGGGTTACACGCCTCAAACTTCCCAAAAATGCCCCTCAAATAATTCCCATTCATACATAATTTTACTACAAAAATAAATAAGGAAAGTAGTAAACTAATTAACTAGAAACTAGGTCTTTTCCTAGCTTGTGTAGCCGCAAAAACCAGCCAGCTTTTCTTGCACATGTGGCTGAATTATTCTTTGATTTGTAACCACCAAAACATGAAATAATTGGCCATTTGATTCAGCCATGATGTAGCCGTCCAAAACAACCCATTGTGATTAAGTTTGGCTTCAATTTGTAACTCCCAACTCATGAATGTCGGCCGCCACTTTGATGATCATTCATGCAGCCATTTACAACCTTGTTGGCCCTTCTTGATGACTCTTTATTCAGCCAAAATTACACACATGTGATCGCACATTTTGATGAGACTTTAGGCTTCCTTGTAGCTCAAAATATGGCTAGGTTCATGCACACCTTGCAAGCTTCCTTCCAACGGCTAGCAGACATGATTTTAATGCAATTATCATAATGTTTTGTAACCACTAGAATAGGAAAAATAACCACCAAAAATTAAAACCTTGTGTCTTGTAACTCCTACAAGCTTATTGAAAGCAAATAAAAAAACTAAAATTTAGCAAATAAAACATAAAGTGGCCGCCCACAATTTGTCATATGTGGCCGCCCAGAATGCCACTTCTCTTGCTTGAAAGTGCTTCAACTGGTAGTTGCATTAAATGCAACTGTCTCTCCATCAATTGGTCCATCCTCTTCAACTTGAGTACAATTAATGAACTGAGGACTTCCATTAATGTTTTGTATGTTTTGAGACTGGACTTCCTTGATGACAAGTTGTAGTGCCTCCTTAGCCTTCCTAGCCTGCGCCCTTGTCATGGGCCCACCTAACCTGCTGACTATTTGATTGATGTCCACATCACGCCCCCCTTCTTAAAAAGGATTTGTCCTCAAATCTGAAGGGTCCTCACCTGCATCAAAAAGAGTTAAGTCAGCAACATTAAAGGTTGCACTAACATTATAGTCACCAGGAAAGTCTATTTTGTAGGCATTATCATTGATCCTTTCAAGCACTTGGAAAGGTCCATCTCCCCTTGGTTGAAGCTTTGATTTCCTTTGTTCTGGGAACCTTTCTTTTCTCATGTGTATCCATACCCAATCCCCTGGTTGGAACACCATTTTCTTCCTTCCCTTGTTTGCTTACTTGGCATAGCTCTCATTTTTCTTTTCAATTTGAGCCTTAACCTTCTCATGCATCTTCTTGACAAAATCAGCCTTAGCCTGCGCTTCCTTATGCTTAAACATAGAAATATTAGGCATAGGTAATATATCAAGAGGAGTTAAAGGGTTGAATCCATAAACTAACTCAAAAGGTGAATAATTAGTAGTACTATGAACAACCCTATTATAAGCAAATTCAACATGAGGCAAACAATCCTCCCAAGATTTAATGTTTTTATTCAAAATTATCCTAAGCAAAGTACCTAGGGTCCTATTAACCACTTCTCTTTGCCCATCAGTTTGGGGATGGCAAGTAGTAGAAAATAGTAACTTGGTGCCAAGCTTTCCCCACAAAGTCCTCCAAAAATGACTCAAGAATTTTGAATCTCTATCACTCACTATGCTTCTTGGTATTCCATGCAATCTGACTATTTCCTTGAAAAATAAATCTGCTACATGGCAAGCATCATCCACTTTCTTGCAAGGTATAAAGTGAGCCATTTTTTGAAAACCTGTCAACCACAACAAAAATAGAATCTTTTCCATTCTTTGTTCTTGGAAGTCCCAAAACAAAGTCCATGGAAATGTCAGTCCAAGGAAATTCAGGAACAGGTAAAGGAGTATATAAGCCATGAGGTTTGACTTTAGACTTAGCCCTTTTGCACACAATACATTGGTCACATATTTTATGAACATCACGTTTCATATTTGCCCAATAAAAATTTTCTTGCAAAATTTCTAAAGTATTTTGCACTCCAAAATGTCCCATTAAACCCCCTTCATGTGACTCCCTCACAAGCATTTCTCTTATGGAACTTTTAGGCACACACAATTTATTCCATTTAAACAAAAATCATTATGCCTTAAAAATCCATTTTCTGATTTTTTTAAACATGCCACATACAAATCAGCAAAATCCATATCATCACAATACATGCTTTTCAAAGATTCAAGTCCATACAATTTAGCTTCAAGCATAGCAAGCAAAACATGTCTCCTAGAAAGAGCATCAGCAACTATATTTCCTTTTCCGTTTTTATGCTTTATGACGTATGGAAATTATTCCAAAAATTCAACCCATTTAGCATGCCTTTTATTTAATTTTCCTTGGCCTTTTAAATACTTCAAAGATTCATGATCACTATGAATTACAAATTCTTTAGGAAGTAAATAATGTTGCCAAGTCTTAAGAGCTCTTACCAAAGCATATAATTCCTTATCATAAGTAGAATAATTAAGTGCTGGTCCACTTAATTTTTCACTAAAATAAGCAATTGGATGCCCCTCTTGCAACAAAACAGTACCAATACCAACATTAGAAGCATCACAATCCAACTCAAAAGATTTTGCAAAATTTGGTAAGGCTAAAATAGGCGCATGTGTGAGCCTATCCTTGAGGGCAGCAAAGGCCGCCTCTTGCTTCTCCCCCCACTTATATCCCACATTCTTTTTAACAATATCATTTAGGGGTGCAGCCAAGGTGCTAAAATACTTAACAAATCTTCTATAAAAACTTGCTAAGCCATGAAAACTTCTCACCTCACTCACATTTTTAGGCGTTGGCCATTCTTGAATAGCCTTCACCTTTTCCTCATCCACTTGAACTCCCTTGGAGCTCACAACAAATCCCAAGAAAACAACATGGTTGGTACAAAATATGCATTTTTCTATGTTGGCATACAAATTTTCTTTTCTAAGCACATCCAAAACAGATTTTAAGTGATTAACATGCATATCCAAAGAAGTGTTATAGATAAGAATATCATCAAAATAAACCACCACAAATTTTCCAATAAATTCCCTCAAGACATGGTTCATCAATCTCATAAACGTACTAGGAGCATTAGTTAAACCAAAGGGCATAACCAACCATTCATACAACCCATATTTAGTTTTAAAGGTTGTTTTCCATTCATCCCCCTCCCTTATACGTATTTGATTATAACCACTTTTAAGATCAATTTTGGAAAAAATGCAAGCACCATGAAAGTTCATCAAGTAAGTCATCTAACCTGGGAATAGGATGACGATACTTGATTGTGATGTTGTTGACTGCCCTACAATCTGATCATATTCTCCAAGTTCCATCTTTTTTTGGTACCAGAATGACTGGTAGTGCACATGGACTCATACTATTCCTCACCCATCCTTTGCTTATGAGCTCATTCACTTGCCTCTCAATTTCTTTGGTCTCTTGGGGATTACTCCTATAAGCTGGCCGATTTGGCAATGAGGCTCCAGGAATGAGGTCTATATGGTGCTCAATTCCTCTTAAGGTTGGTAAACCATCAGGAACATTTTATGGAAAGACATCCTCATATTCTTGCAAAAGAGATTTAACTACAGAAGGCAACTCAAATTTGTCAAATTGGTTAGCAGTTAAAAGAAAAGTTGTATCAAACAATAAGTAAAGAGGTTGTCTTGTGCATAACACTCTCCTCACTTCTCTTTCTTTTGCTAAACACAACTGTTTGCCTTCAAGTGTTTCACTCTTTTTCTTTTGGCTCTCTTCTTTTTCAAGTGTTTCACTCAACCTCTCTTGAGCAATCTTTTCTCTCAACTTATTTTGATCCTCACTAACCTCTCTAGGTGTCAATGGTCTCAAAACAAATTTTTTATCTTGGTACATGAAGGAAATTTTATTGGTAAAGCCATCATGGATAGCTTTAGTGTCAAACTGCCACGGCCTCCCAAGAAGTATGTGGCTGGCCTCCATGGGTACCACATCACAAAGCACCTTGTCTTGATATTTTCCTATTGAAAAAGGAATTTCAGCTTGTCTGCGCACATGCACTTCATCTCCCTCACTAAGCCATTGGAGTCTGTATAGCCTAGGATGAGGCTATGTGTCCAATCCCATCTTATTCACCAATCTAAAACTAACAACATTAATGCAGCTACCACCATCAATAATTACCAAGCAAATCTTACCATTGATTGAACATTGGGTGTGAAAGATGTTCTCCCTTTGGTTTTCCTCCTTGCCCACGGTTTGGCTTCCTAGAAGTCGTCTAATCATGTAGACTTCTCCCACATCAGCACGTGTATCATCATCACTGGGCTCCTCCCTTTCATCCTCTGATTCACTTGTATATTCACCATTGTCCTTAAGAAGAATGGTCTTCTTAGTTGGACACTCATAGGCATAGTGCCCTCTTCCTTGGCACCTGAAACAAGTCACATCCCTTCCTTTCTTTGCAACCTCTTCAACATTTTTATTAGTGGATTTACCTTGAGGATTAGGCGCTGCATGGCTTGAGGATTCAGCCACCTCGTTTCTAATTTTGTCCTTCCAATTTGCAGGCAAATTAGTAGAACTCCTCCTGGCAGCTCCTTTTCTTTTTAACTGTTGCTCCACTTGAAGAGCCTTATGAAACAAGTCCTCCATTTCCACAAACTCCTATAACTCAACAATGTCTCTAATGTCACTGCTCAAACCATTAAGAAAACGTACCATAGTGATTTCAGGATCCTCTTCTATGTTGGCTTGAATTTGCAGCATCTCCATCTCCTTATAGTATTCCTCCACTCCTTTGCTGCCTTGAGTCAATTTCTGTAACCTTAGCTTCAAGCCACGTTGGAAATTGGAGGGAACATACCGTTTCCTCATAATCCTCTTCATCTCCACCCAAGTCTCCACCATAGGTTCTTCATTTCTGACTCTCTCTTTCTGTAGCTTATTCCACCAAACAAGTGCATAGTCAGAAAATTCAGTTGCAGCAAGCTTTACCTTTTGCGCTTCTGTATAGGAGTTACACGCAAATATGTGCTCAATTTTGAGCTCCTACTCTAGGTAAGCTTCTGGATCACTGCGTCCTTTGAAGGCTGGTATGGTTAACTTAACTCCATGTATTCTACCTTCATCTCTTGGTGGTCTCTCCTCTTCCGCATCAGGTGTTGGTTTGATTTCCAATTCATCCAACCTAGCATACAACTCATCATACTGTCTTTTCATTGCCAACTCTAATGGTTGATAAAGAGCAGCAATTTGTGCCTGAAGATCACGGTTCTCCACGGGTCTTTCTGCCATAGTAAATAAAAAGAAAAACGTAACAGAGAAAGACAATGTTAACTGTTTAGAAACCTCACCACACTCGTGTTTGCACACAAAATTTGGCTTTTTCTATAACGTAACTCTCTTGCCTTTTTCCACTCTATTTCTCTTGAATTTCTTACCACACCAATGAGGAAAATAAATCAAATAATTCTTCACCTGCGTGTAGACAAAAAAAATAATGAAGCAAGAAAAGCTAAGAAGAAAAATAGTATTTGTTAGGAAAAGAATTCAGAAAAATTCTAATAACCGGAGCTCTGATGACCAAATGATGTGAACCTTGAGGTTCTATTTTTCATGGACCTTAGAAATTTCTGAATAAAACTACACTTTTCTTGACAAGTACTTTTTCTGTTTTTCACAATATTTTCTTTTTCTTTTCTTTTGCTATTTTCTTTCTTTTTCTTTTCTTTTCTTTTCTGCGAGTACTTAAATAAAATAAAATAGATGAAATAAGAAAGATGATAACCAAGTAGTAACCTTGCCAAACAATAATCAACCTAAGAAAAACTTGATAAATAAATCACTTATGAACCAAGTAAGACGTATAGGAAAAATATAGGTTTTGAACTCAAAAATAATTTGTAGAAGAAGAAGAAGAGATAGGGATGGACGTCACACTTTCAAGGCTTGAAAGATAAGCCCTTGAAGATACACACACAAAGGTGAAAAACCTTTGATAATCTTCACTCTTGACTAGCAAGAAACTTAAAGAAACACTCTCAAAGTATAGGTAATTTTCTGCATCAAATTTCTAACCTTTCTTGCATGCATGAAGCATGAATTTATAAGAGTTATAAGTGGTTCATTAGTCATGCAACCAGCTAGGGTTACACGCCTCAAACTTCCCAAAAATGCCCCTCAAATAATTCCCATGCATACATAATTTTACTACAAAAATAAATAAGGAAAGTAGTAAACTAATTAACTAGAAACTAGGTCTTTTCCTAGCTTGTGTAGCCGCAAAAACCAGCCAACTTTTCTTGCACATGTGGCTGAATTATTCTTTGATTTGTAACCACCAAAACATGAAATAATTGGCCATTTGATTCAAGCATGATGTAGCCGCCCAAAACAACCCATTGTGATTAAGTTTGGCTTCAATTTGTAACTCCCAACTCATGAATGTCGGCCGCCACTTTGATGATCATTCATGCAGCCATTTACAACCTTGTTGGCCCTTCTTGATGACTCTTTATTCAGCCAAAATTACACACATGTGGCCCTTCTTGACAAGTTGTAACACCCGCAAATTTTCTTACTGGTGTATAAATAGAATAAAGAAAATTTTAAAATAGTAATAATCATTTAATTATAAAGTATTTAGTAGCTTTTAATAGACAGCCAAATTTATAATACCCAACCACAATTATGAGTAAATTTCTTTAGAGAGGTGTTTGAGAAAATAACCTAAGATACCTTTAGTAATTATACAGTTAAGGAAAATATAGATTTAATTATTAAAAATAGCTAAAACTCTAAGGTATCTATACCTTTATTCAAAATACTCTTAATATAATTAGTGATGAGTTTTAGAAAATAATTTAGAATTTTTCTAGCACTTCTGGGCAAAAAGATCAAAATGCCCCCAGTTAACAGTATAACCATAGCCAGCATAAAAAAAAAATTGTAGAAAAATATGGAAAACATATTTTGAACGTTAAAAGATGATTTAAAATAATATTTATAATTCTATACAATCTTTGTAATTAAAACCTTAATTTTCTCTCTCCGTTTACTGTAACGCCCGCTTCTTACTGTTTTACCGCATTTCGTGTTTTATTGAATGGTTAAAATTATTTTTAATCACCAAAATTTATATTTTTGGATTTAGAATTTAATTTCCTATTTTTAGGGAATTTCTGGGAATTTTTGGGATTTTTCTGTGAAAATGACCTTTTTGCCCCTCCTGTCCCTTGAACCGGGCCCGAATACTCTTGATCCGGGCCAGAAAAATTTGCACAACTCTTCCTTTCCTCCTTCTAGAAACCGTGCATGTGTGTGTGTGTTGCATGGGAGACACTTGTCTCATCCTTTCTTCCTTCCAAGACAAGTGTCTAGCTTATGATATTATGACATTAAAAGACTAAAACATTTATTTCTTTCTCCTTTCCTACATGCAAGGTTCCTTTTCATTCTCTCATTTTTCTTTTCTCTCCTCATTGAAGCCGTGAGTTCCCCTCTCCTTTCTCTCAAAATCTCCATTTTTCCTTCTCACACTTTCAAGCTTAAGGTTCCATCCTTGAAACCTAAGCTTAAACACTAAGCCTTCTAGCCTTGCAAATCCTTGTTGGTGACTAAAGGAGGCATCTTTGGGGGCTGTTTTGGGTCCAGAATTCTGCACTCATTTTCTTGGAAATTTGAGGTAAAGGGGGGGAGAACTTGATCTCTAGTAGGATTGGTAACTAGAGTCAAGGATTTGCCCTTAAAATCCTTGTTTTTACTCTTGTTCTCCTTGAAAAAAATCACTTTTTGAGCTTTTCTTTGAGCAAACGTTTTGGATTCTTGGAGCTGGGTTGTTTACATGTTTTTAAGTTTGTTTTGATGCTTGGAATGTGCTTGGATTGTGATTGTTGGTGCATGCAAGCCAAGAAACAATTTTGGAAAAATTTTCCCCTTTTTCCTTTAATAGCTCTCTGCCTTGAGGGATTTTGGGGTTGCATGTGTTTCAAAAATTTTTTGGTGCTTGGAATGTGTTTGTATGATGAATCTATGAACATGCATGAAGTTGGTTGAAGGTATACAATTGTTTTGGATGATTGATCTTTGAAAAATAGTGTTTATGAGCTTGAAAATGGAGTTATGAACTTTAATGTGTATTTTGATGATTTTGAGTGGATTGGTATGATATTTGGCATTTAGATTGTTTGTTGATGAATGTGTGAAGTTTTGGTGAAGATTGGATGTTGTGAAAAATTTGAAGTTTTGATGAACATTCAAGTTGTTCTTGATGTTCATGAGTTGTTCTTGATGAAACTTATCAAGAATACCTTTTTGATCTTAAAAAGGTCAAGGGTATGTTGAAAACATGTTTATGGGCTTTGGTGGTCTAAAAGGACTAAAGTGCAATTAAGAATAAGTCTTTAAAAATAAATAAAACAAATTCGGATTTCCAATTCCAACCAAGTAAAAGTCAACTTAAAGGTCAATATTTTAGGTTACCATGACTAAAAATAAGTTCCTAAGTGTTATAAAACCTTTAGGCTTTTAATTTAAGTCTAAAAACCTTTAAGAAAAGGAGTTAAAGACTCATTAAAAGTCAATCAAGATTAGATTATGAAATTAAAAGTTAGATTGGAGTTGGACTTCAACTCTGATCCAAGTAATTAAAAGTTAAAACTTAGGATTAATTAGTGGGCTTAACTAATTCAATTACCTAGGTTAATCAACCTAATTCACTTAATTCGATTAAGTAAAGAATGATTAATTAAGTCTAAAGTTAATTAACCTTAATGAAAGTATTAATTAAGTAATTAACCAATAATGATGATTAAGAACTAATTAATTATGATTAAACTTAATCAAACATAATTAAAAGTCCTAATCCAAGATTAAGGAAGAGATTAAGGGATGATTAAGAATTAATTAGGATCTTAAGTAAGGATTAAGACTTAATTAAAGGGGATTAAGATTAATTGTAATCCAGTTGATGAAGACCAGTTAAGATTAAAAGTTAAACCAAATCTTAATTAGTCATACAAGGAGAATTAAGATAAGTAATACCATCCATAAGATACAATCATAAGTTTTAGTAAATTATAGGACTTAAGTGGACATGATTATCAAGAACATTAGTACAAACTACCTTAAAATACTATAACCAACACACTCTTTCTACATAAAACTTGAGAAGCTTGGCGAGAGAGTGCGGTTTGGCTTTCCTTGTGAAGGAAAGACGTTGAATGGGTTTTGTCTGTAAGGATGTGAATGTTGTGAGAATTGTTGTGTGACATGCATCATGAAGCGTCGTTGATGTTCGAGGTTTAAAACCTTACGACCTATATAGCAGTAACACTCGGTACGGTGTGAAACTGGTAGGGACTGGGCACTGGGTTTTGCAAAGAACGCCAGAGGGTCCTCGAGTGGGATGCCAGCCCTGAGGATAGTCAGGTCCCGAAATGGCACAAGTGACGTAGGCTCGCCCCCTACTGTCGTGTAAACGGGGTACAGGCTTGACTATCCTGTCGCTCTCAAGTTTTCATGGTCAGTTGAGATTGTCTGGAAGTCGGAAAATTTATTTGGCCAAACTTTATGAGCAATGCTCTTTGTACCAATGCTAGTACAGACTCTAACTCCTGACGTGCTGTGTATATATGGTCGGGCAGCTGCTATGTGCTCTGCCTATGGTGATGTTTCCCTGGGCCCGCATGCATTAGATATTGCATTATAATAGTAAAAGTTGCGTTCATATGAGTACACCATGATGAGATGTCGTGATTGCTTATTGATTCGACTGTGTGGATTGCCTCTGTGTGTGTGCTCTAGTTTGCTGTATCCTACATGTTGTGAGTTCATGCGATGTTCTCACCCTTCTTTTCTATCTCTTCTTTCTATGTTCTTCTCGTCACGTTGACAGTCGGTATTGAGGACTTCCGTCATGACGTCGATGCAGGAGCGAATCAGATGGTTGCCAAGGGGCACCCGGAAGGTGACGGGCATCCCGCGCATGTGTGAGTTCTATGGGGGGGGGGGGTTTGTGTCACCATCACGCACCCCAGACTTCCTCTTGTACCTGAAAAGGACTAGGTTGTGTTGAGTCTAGGTAGTACGCAGCTCTGATTTAGGAATCTCTTCTTTTGTATTCTGTTAGAGGTCTCATTTATTTTACTACCGGAACTCATGTTTTAAGGTGGTCATGTGGGTATTCGAGAGGTACATCGATGCTACTTAATATGTATGTATGTATTTATGTCACACTGTTTTATGTTCTCTCAAGGTCTTTAACCATGTGTATGTTGTGGATGCGCGTAAGGTGTTAATTCTTTCGACGCTTACGGAAAGATAAGTTTTTTTGAAAGTGAAGGAAAGGATATTTCATAAGTACTTAAAATAAAGCTAGAGAGATAATAGGTCAATGACACCTAAACCCTTTAAAAAAAAAAAAACTTCCGCATTTTTGACGTTCTACTTCGTTGGTCACGTGTAATGCATGTGGTACTTTTAGTGGTAACTAGGGGTATCACACAAGTTGTAGTGCCTCCTTAGCCTTCCTAGCCTGCGCCCTTGTCATGGGCCCACCTAACCTGCTGACTGTTTGACTGATGTCCACATCACCTCCCATGTGTTAAATGCTGGCTGCCCCCTTTAAGTGTTGTAACAACTCTTCATTGCAAAATTATTTTGTAACTCTTCTTGTCTCTTGAATCATAATTCAGCCTTCAAGTCCCTTAACTTGCCGCCCCATGTGATGAAATTGACTCAACCATTTATTTAATTAATTGAAACAAGAAATAAACTCGGCCAACTTCCTCTTCAATTTTACGTGGTTGGATTCACATCATACCCTCCTTCTTCGACAAGATTCGTCCCGAATCTTAAGGCTTTATTTTCCTACTAATTTTATTTGCTAATAAATTAAAACAAACAATCCCAACCTCCTGATAATTTGCAAGGACCTTAGAAATTTCTGATTGAAATAGCACTTTCTTGATAACAAATATTCATTTCTTTTTCTTTTCAATACTTTCCTTTTCTTTTTTTTTTCTATTTTCAATGATTTTCTTTCTTTTGAATTTGATAATATAAAAACAAGATAACAACTTTTCTAAGCAAGAACTTTGACTCAGCCTTTTTAACTTTGAATTGTAAATCTCATACAACCAAGTTTCCACGCAAGAGAATAGAATTCTTGTTTAAGAAAGAAGAAGAAAAACGTAAAACAAAGATAGGTGGACGTCACACTTTCAAGACTTGAAAGATAAGTCCTTGAGATTACACACACAAAGGCAAGGAACCTTTGATAAATCTCAACTCTTGACTAGCAAGAAACTTAGAGAAACACTCTCAAAGTAAGATAAATTTTTCTGCATAAAACATTCTTAACTTCTTGCATGTCTTGCATGTCCCTTAAATAGACTCATGCACACCATGAAATGACCTATTACAATCAACTTGTAGTTACTAGAAATTCATGAAATAACAAAATAAAAATAATTAAAACTATAGTCTAAGAACTAGACTATGTAGCCGCCCCTTTTCTCCTATGTGGCTAGTAATCTTTCTTTCAATTAAGGAATAATAATTCAGCTATTGAACCTCTATGATGGCAGCCCCATGTGACTAAATAATTCAGCCAAAATATGTTACAAATTGAATGAAATTGATCAAGCTTTAACACATGTTGGCCGCCCCCAATGAATGGTCTTGATTTTTCAATTTCATCACATGTTGGCCTCCTTTTTTATGATCATAATTCAGCACTTTATTGCACATGTTTGGCCGCCCACATTCCGCTAAGGAATCAGCCAAATGATGCATTGGTTGGCCACATTTGATAGACTAAAAGAAACCTCCAACAGGTGCTTCAATTTGTAACCCCCGTGCCATTAATGCTTTTGTCTCCTTGTAACCGTTGCAACTTCAATTCCTTTCAATTCTCTTTTGTAACCAACCAGCCACCTAATTAAGTATTATAACAACCACATAATTCTTATTGAAAGCAAATAAAACTAAGAAATAATTCAGCCACTCAATCCCCTTGGCCGCCCCTCCTTCTTGGCCGCCCCCTACTCTTCCTTATCTTGACTTCAATTGATGTGTGGCATTGATGGTATCTGGACTTCATTTAAGTCCAAGCCACCCTCCTCTTCATGTTTAATACAAAAAACAATTTTAGGGAATTGTTCTTTATTGTTTGCGCCCTTGAACTATAAGGATGCTACAATCAGCTGCAGTGCCTCTTTTGCCTTCCTTGCCCTTGCCCTTGCCCTTGTCATTGGTCCCCCAAGTCCTTCAAGTGCCTTGTCATGGATCATGTCCTCATCATACCCCCTTTCTTGAAAAGGATTTGTCCTCAAATCTGAAGGTTCCCCACCTGTATGAAAAAAGGTTAAGTCAATCATATTGAAATTAACACTTATATTGATGTTTCCCCTTATTACATGATTGAAACCAATCCATCCTCCCGGATCAAACACAACTTGTACAAATTCAGATCTTGTTTTTTCTTCCTCATGCATTAAGGAAGCCTTCTTTTTGAGTCTGCAAGCCAAATCACCAGGGTCGTAGACAATTCTCTTGTGTTCCTCTTTTGCTTTATCCTTTTGCATGTTAGTCATAATCAACAAATCAAATAAGACCAAATGGACATAACCATGAATATTTTCAATTAGCAACATATCAACAGTATTCAAATGATTATTCCGAAAAGCATTTTTATCACATAACAAGTTAGCCCCAATATGCTTATGATTTTCCTTTATGATTTTAACCACACAATTACTATAACATGTAACTTTGTATGACAAACCATAAGACTCCATGTGTTTGTTCTCAATTTTGTCATGAGTTTGGCTTTCAAAAGTGGGTTGAACGTACAATGGAGCACTAGGAATGATATCAACACAATTCATTTTCAAACTTGGAAACTTATGGTGTGTGTCATTCACAGTCACATCCTCTTGCTCCTGTAAGATAACATCACAAACAAGAGAAGAATAATCATTAGAATTTAAATTTTCCTTACTCATTTTCTCTCTTTCTTTTTCTAATTCTTCTCTCCTCTTTTCTTCTCTTTCTTTTTCAATCTTTTCTCTCAATTTATTTTGGTCCTCACTAACCTCTCTTGGACTCAAAGGCCTCAAAACAATTTTTTATCATGGTACATGAGAGAATTTTATTTGTAAATCCATCATGGGTATCTCTAGTATCATACTGCCACGGCCTTCCAAGGAGAATATGGCTGGCCTCCATTGGTACCACATCACAAGTCACCTTGTCTTGATACTTCCCTATTGAAAAAGGAATTTCAGCTTGCCTTTTCACGTGCACTTCATCTCCCTCACTAAGCCATTGAAGCTTGTATGGCCTAGGGTGTGGTTTTGTGTTCAATTTCATTTTGTCTACCAATCTGGAACTAACCACATTAGTGCAACTACCACCATCAATAATCACCAAACAAATTTTACCATTGATTGAACATCTAGTGTGAAAGATGTTCTCCCTTTAGCTTTCCTCTTTGTCCACGTTTTGGCTGCCAAGAATTCTCCCACCCTTTCTGCCATGATAAAGAACAAGAAAAACAAACGCAACAGAGTAATAACAATGTTAACTATTTAGAAACCTCATCACACTCATGTTTGCACACTACACTTGGCTTTTTCTATGACGTAACTCTCTTGCCTTTTTCCACTCTATTTCTCTTGGATTTCTTACCAAATCAATGAGGAGAAAAAAATCAAGTAGTTCACCAACCTGCGTGCAGTAAAAAAAAATTAAAACAAGAAAAGCTAAGAAGAAATAGTATTTGTTAGAAAGAAGAATTCAGAAAAATTCTAATAACCGAAGCTCTGATGACCAAATGATATGAACCTTAAGGTTCTAATTTGCAAGGACCTTAGAAATTTCTGATTGAAATAACACTTTTCTTGATAACAAATATTCTTTTCTTTTTCTTTTCAATACTTTCCTTTTCTTTTTTTTCTATTTTCTTTGATTTTCTTTCTTTTGAATTTGATAATATAAAAAAAAGATAACAACTTTTCTAAGCAAGAACATTGACTCAACCTTTTAAACTTTGAATTGTAAATCTCATACAACCGAGTTTCCACGCAAGAGAATAGAATTCTTGTTTAAGAAAGAAGAAGAAAAATGTAAAACAAAGATAGGTGGACGTCACACTTTCAAGACTTGAAAGATAAGTCTTTGAGATTACACACACAAAGGCAAGGAACCTTTGATAAATCTCAACTCTTGACTAGCAAGAAACTTAGATAAACACTCTCAAAGTAAGATAAATTTTCTGCATAAAACATTCTTAACTTCTTGCATGTCTTGCATGTCCCTTAAATAGACTCATGCACACCATGCAATGACCTATTACAATCAACATGTAGTTACTAGAAATTCATGAAATAACAAAATAAAAATAATTAAAACTATAGTCTAAGAACTAGACTATGTAGCCGCCCCTTTTCTCCTTGTGGCTAGTCATCTTTCTTTCAATTAAGGAATAATAATTCAACTATTGAATCTCTATGATGGCCACCCCATGTGACTAAATAATTCAGCCAAAATATGTTACAAATTGAATGAAATTGATCAAGCTTTAACACATGTTGGCCGCCCCCAATGAATGATCTTGATTCTTCAATTTCATCACATGTTGGCCTCCCTTTTTATGATCATAATTCAGCACTTTATTGCACATGTTTGGCCGCCCACATTCAGCTAAGGAGTCATCCAAATGATGCATTGGTTTTGGCCGCATTTGATAGCCTAAAAGAAACCTCCAACAAGTGCTTCAATTTGTAACCCCCGTGCCATTAATGCTTTGTCTCCTTGTAACCGTTGCAGCTTCAATTCCTTTCAATTCTCTTTTGTAACCAACCGGCCAACTAATTAAGTATTATAACAGCCACATAATTCTTATTGAAAGCAAATAAAACTAAGAAATAATTCAGCCACTCAATCCCCTTGGCCGCCCCTCCTTCTTGGCCGCCCCCTACTCTTCCTTATCTTGACTTCAATTGATGTGTGGCATTGATGGTATCTGGACATCATTTAAGTCCACGCCACCCTCCTCTTCATGTTTAATACAAAGAACAATTTTAGGGAATTGTTCTTCATTGTTTGCGCCCTTGAACTGTAAGGATGCCACAAACAGGCTTAGTGCCTCTTTTTCCTTCCTTGCCCTTGCCCTTGTCATTGGTCCCCCAAGTCCTTCAAGTGCCTTGTCATGGATCATGTCCTCATCATATTCTTTTTCTTTCCCTTCTCCCATCTGCTCTTCTCTTTCTTTTTCTATTTCTTCTTTTTCTTTTTCTTCTTTTCTCTCATATTTTCTTCACTCTCTCTTGCTTCTTTTTCTCTCCTTTCTTTTTCTATTTTCTCCTTTAACTTACATTGATACTCACTGGCTCGGCTTGGTGTCAGAAATTTGAACTTAATCTTACGTCCCTCATGCCTCAAAGAAAGCGAGTGTTCTTCAAGATTGAGTGTTTTATAAAGAAGCCATGACCATCCTAAAAGAAGATGACAAGAGTCCATGGGAGCGATATCACGTAATACTTCTTTCTCACACTGCCCCACAGTGAATGTGATCCACGTTTGATTCAGATGAAAGCTCGTTGGTAGGTGGAGTTTCTCCACCAATCTTTGACTCACAACATTGTTGTCGCTTCCATAATTGTATGCAACTATACACGGGTGGCCTTCGATTAAACACCTTGTATAGTAAATTTCCATCGCCATTCCAAAGCCAAAGCCAAAGCTTTGATACCAAATGACGAGAATCCGGAGGGATGGATTCGTTTTACGGATCTATCTAGGTTGGAATGCTCATAAGTAAGAAATTTGGGAAATGGTTTAAACGAGAAAATGGAAAAAGGTAAGAAGATGGAATGGAATTTGATAGACGTCACACTTCCAAGGATGGAAGATAAGCCTAAGAGTTATACACACAAAGGGATGAAAGACCTTTGATAAAATTCAATTCTTGAATTAACAAGAAATTTAGAGAAACACTCTCCAATTCATTAAATTCTGAATAAAACTTAACTTGACAAATCTGCATGCCTTGTACGTACTATTTATAGTCCATGCGCACCATGCAAGGCTCTTTGCATTCAGCCATATTACTACCTCTAATAATTCTACTAATGGATATTAAAAACTTAGAGAAAAACTACCAACAAAGTATTAAACAATCACCTACAATTTACCCACATGTGGCTGCATATTTACACATAGTTTTGTAACAACCAACAAGAAATAAAAAGGCTAATGATTCAGCCATGAATTGGCCGCTCCAAATGGAAGACATAACAACCCCAAAATTGATTGCTAGTTGCTCCATCAATTTGTAACCTCCCATGTGTTAAATGTTGGCCGCCCCCTTTAAGTGTTGTAACAACTCTTCATTGCCAAATTATTTTGTAACTCTCCTTATCTCTTGAATCATAATTCAGCCTGCAAGTCCCTTAACTGGTCGCCCCATGTGATGAAATTGACTCAGCCATTTATTTAATTAATTGAAACAAGAAATAAACTCAGCCAACTTCCTCTTCAATTTTACCTGGTTGGATTCACATCAGTCTATGTGACTTAAAATAGGCTTCAGAAAAAGTAAAGAGAACAAACACACAAGAATTTTAACGTGGAAAATCTCCTCAATGTGAGAAGAAAAAACCACGGGCACTAACCAGTAAAGATCTCCACTATCAAAGTAGGATTACAATGATTCTCTCTCAATACAAGAGGATAACACTCAACCTCATCACCCTTCTAGGATGGAATACAAATCAATCTATCTCACCAAGTGTGGTGGAATCACTCAAACACTCTCTCAAAGAGGATTGCAAACTCTCTCACTTTCTCACTCTTGATTCTCAACTCTCTAGTTGGATTGATTATCCAAGCTTGTCTCAAATCCCCTATTTATAGTGAAGGGGTGAGGTGATGAGGACATGATCAAGAGCAAGGCACTTGAGGGACTTGGAAGGCCTATGACAAGGGCACAATCAAGAAAATCCAAAGAAGTTCTACAAATTATGGTGGCATCCTTAATTGAAAAGGGCGCAAATTCTAAGGAAGAGAGTCACAAAATTGTTCTTTGCATCAAAATTGAAGAAGAGGATGACATGAATTTAATTAAAGCCCATTTATCTTAATTCCAAATTCAAGAAGAACAATTTTGAGTTGTTGAGCGACCAACATGCTTTCTTTTTCAATAAGTTGGCTGATTTAATTTTTTAATAAAAGGCATAAGAAGGCTATACAATAGACTACATGTGGGCGGCTAACTTGGGATTTATTTGGCTGATTTATGTTGTCTGGACAGTTACAAAACAATTGCGGCTGAATCAATGCAAGGGGACAAAGAAATTACAACCATCAAGAAGAGAGTTGTTACAAATTGAAGGAGGGAGACAAGCATTACAAAGCAAGCGGTTATAAATTGAATGGAGCAGCAAACAATTCAATTTTGGAGTTGTTATGTTTCTCCTTAGGGGCGGCCAATTGATGGTTGAATTATGCATCTTTAATCCTTGTTGGTTGTTACTCAAAGGCTTGTAATTGTGCGACCACATGCAGAATTTGTAGGCTGACTTTTGCTAGTTTTTCATCTCCTAAGTTTAATAGATATTAGTAGGAATTAAAGAGGTTGCATGGAAAATGAATGGGGAGGGGGCATTTATGTAAAGTTTGTGGGAGACTACATAGCTGAATGTAAGGGTCCTTGCATGGTTTGCATGGGCTATAAATATTCATGTACACGCATGCAAGACATACAAGTTGGATTTTCAGAATTTTATTTCATAATTG
Organism: Sesbania bispinosa; assembly: GCA_026901365.1. Lineage (NCBI taxonomy): Eukaryota > Viridiplantae > Streptophyta > Magnoliopsida > Fabales > Fabaceae > Sesbania > Sesbania bispinosa. Next base: position 1,119,932 of record QLOH01000033.1, read on the forward strand.
GGGAGTGTTTCTCTAATTTTCTTGCTTAGTCAAGAGTTGAGGTTTATCAAAGATTTATCATCTTTGTGTGTTTAATCTCAAGGACTTATCTTTCATCCTTGAAAGTGTGACGTCCAAATTATCTTCTTCTTACTTCTAATTTCTTCTTTTCCTCATTATAATTTCTTTTCCATATTTTGCTTCAAGTGTGTGCAAGAAATTTTACAAGTTTGAGGCTGATTTGTTCTACTAAAGATCAAATTTATTATCAAAGGATGAAACTAATAAGTTCTTGATAAACAAAGAAAAGAGAATTGCAAAGGTAGAAAAGAAAAGAAAATGTATGAAATTCAAGTGTCAAGAGAAGTATTCATGTTTTCAGCCTTCTAAATTTCTATGGTCCTAATTTTGAATCCTATTAACCCTTAAGGATTCATATCATGAGGCTTTAGTAAAATGTGAAGTTTTAATATTTGCTAATGGGGACCCTAGTCTTTATATTTAGCGTTGTACACTCTACAACAAAATTTATTTTTAGTCTCCGTTTGGTGTTGGAGAAATAGCAAAGAAGGGAGGGGGAAGGAGTGAAATGAGCGAGAATTCCACCCCCTGCTCTGTTTGGTGCAATCATGAAGTAGGGGGAAAGGTGTGGGCCCCACAGCCAATTGATTTCTCGGCTGAATTGAAGAGAAAAGGGGAGAAATACCCACCCAAGTGTAATAAATAATCGATTTTCAGTATGTAAAAATCGATTTTTGGTCACATAATTGGTACAGATAATCGATTTTCAGTATGCAAAAATTGATTTCTGGTCACATAATTGGTACAGATAATCGATTTTTTACGCCACATAATCGATTATGTAACGTCTTGGTGCAGATAATCGATTTTTTACACAACATAATCGATTTTTTATACCATTTCTCTTCCATTTCTTCGCTCAAACCAAACAACCCACCTTCACATCTCACTTTTATTTCTCATCTATTTCTCTTACACCAAACAACCACAAAATCTTCTCTATCTCTTCTCTATTTCTCTTCTTTCCATTTCTCTCCTTCTCACTTCTCTTCTCTCTATTTCCCGAATCACACCAAACAAAGCATCAGCGGCAACTATTTACTCTTTAGTGGCAATACAAATGGCTATTAAAAATTTTGTCGGCAATTAATCAATGGCCAATGTATCCATTATCGGTAAAAGTTTTACCGGCATTTATAAGGAATGCTGGTAAATACCCCAATAAATGCCGAGAAAAATTTAAGACCTTTAGAGGCAATTGTTTGCGGCAATTTTATGGTAAGTGAATTGGTGAGGCAGCAATAGACAATCTCATAGTTAATTTATAGTTAATCCCAAGCTGAAACTATAATACTATTAAAAATAACTTTGGTGTTAATATTTCAATATCTCAAATTTCTAAATTCTACCAAATAGCAAGTTACTACTTTTTAAAATCAACATTGCTCACAAATGCTCTTTAAAAAACAATGAATCAATAGATTAAGAACATTGTCATAGAGTATTATTTTAATTCTAACAGAAATTTGGAAAGCATGCTACTAAGATATTGCAACCTATACCAAGTTTTATATATATAATTATATCCAACGTTCCTACACATTACACTGCTCATCAAATACGTTAGCCATTTTAAAAATGGTATGATAAGGTTTATATATATATAGCCAATAAAATTAAAAATTAAGGATCCTCACCAAATTAAACTTTAGGTGATTAATGTCTTATAGAAATAAGTATTTAACTTCACTTTAGTTAGCTCTTACGTTTTCAAAAATACATTGATTTTAGGTGAAAGCTATGAATTGGAATTAATTTAACATTGAGAAAAAGTATCATAAAACTAACTAAAACTTGAACGAACCTTCAACTGCCAATAGGATTGCTTCTTAGAAGCCCTACATTCTCTTTGTCATGATCCTAGAAGAATAAATTTGTGTCGCACAAAAAGTGAAAACTATGAACATGAATGAAGAATAGTACTTACACAAACTGTTGAGCCTGTCAATACTACCCCAGTTATCAAGAAAGTATATATAAAGAAATGGATCTGCAAAATATCAAATCTAGCTATTTATTGATATCAACTATAAATATAAATATAAATATCAATTATAATTTTGCATCCCCTTGTAACGGAGAAAGAAAGGTTTTCCTAGTCATAACAACTTAAAAGAATGTGATTAATAGTACCTGGGATCAGGATTCATAGCCAAGAATATATCAAGAAAATTCACAGCTCCCAAGTTGCTGATATGAAATAACTAAAAAGAAACACATAACTTTTATCCTTCCTTCTGATTATTGCTAGCTAGCAGTATAATTTAATTAAAAGAAAACAGACTAGATTCAAATTGGTAAATAAATAAAAAAATCCATATTGGCAATCTGATTACAAGGGTAGCATTTCCCATCCATGGATACAAATTTGAATTAGCAATACTAGTAGGCAGACCGTTCAGAGAACAGAATGTGTCATACTATCACTTATCCATAAGATTCCATTATACAAAAAGTTTATGAACACGTGAATAGTTGCCAATATTTCAGGATATGTGTAACAAAAGAAGGCATACTTGGAAAGCCTCTTCACTTCTACTTTAACAATGATAGTAGATATAACCAGATAAACCAGAAACATAAATAGAAATATAAACTCATAGGGAAATCAATGCTACTTGCAAATTCATTGAGAAACCTCGGTCCGCAAAGCTTCTTTGATAAACAATCAACATCATGTTTGAAGTTGGCTGGATGCCTCTAAAAGGGGGAATGAATAGAGACTTTGAAATTTTGTTCCTGAAATTTGCACACTTAAATTGCAAGTTGAGACGTGATCTAAGTCTGATGACTTGGGGTCTAAAGTAAGTTAGATAAGATTCAGTTTCGATTTCAATTAGTAGTAGTTTTTGAAATCAAGAGTAAACAATTTTAGTTATTCAAAACTGGTTTTTGTTTAGTGTAGTTTAATTAATCAAATGAACACAAATTTGAGATAAGTGAAGAGCAAGGTAAAATAAAAGATAGGGAAGAGAGATGCACAATGATCTTATCCTGGTTCACCCACTCCTTGGGCTACGTTCAGTTGATAAATGGCCAATTATATGATATATTCTTGTATTTTTATTGCACTTATCAAGGGTAAAATAGTAATTTATGCCCCAAAATAATCCCTTTTTGGTTGTAATTGTAATAATTGTGTTTATTTAATTTGAATTTGAATTTGATGCTATTTTAATAGAAGATCTGTTAATTTTGCAGATTTATGAGAGAGATTTGAATGAGAAAAGAAAGATGGCATTATTTGAGGATATGATCTGCAGATTTAAAAGTTTAAATGAGAGCAAATAAAGATAAGATCAACAGTCATTTAAACAAGGATTCTGCGGATAATTTTCCTAATTTAAATTCAAAGACAAATTAAACACAGAATCAAGCCAAAAAGAGGGAAACAAGGAAAGCTAAGCAAGCAAGGATAAGATCAGGAAGAGATCGAGCTGTTAAATGAGGAAACAAAGAAAGCTGCAACGTGTTTCTACGCTCCACCTGCGTTGAGAGCAGGATGGAGCGCAACATTCTGTAATTCATGCTTCACTTGCGCTGAGCGCAGGTGAAGCGCAACAACACAGATTAGCTTTTTAAAACACAATTTCAAATAGATCTCTTCAAGATTTAGGATATCTTTCCTGTGTCTATAAATAGGACCTTTTGCAAAGATCAAAAAGGAGCTTAGCAGAGTGAGAGTTTAGGGCTCAAAGTTCAGAGGAGACCCCGAAGGGCTGCCGAGATAGCAACACTAGGATTGAAGAAAAGTTGTGATAGTTTTTTCATTGGTCTATAATGGCTACCATGCGTTGCTAAACTCTCCAATAGGATTGAATGTAGTTGATTAAATCCCCAAATGTATGTAAATTCTCTTTATTAATTATGAATCCCTATTCTATGATATCGGTACTTTTACACTTTACATAATGCGTAGCTTCCGCCTGTGTGCCAGAGTTATAGGTTGTTTTTTGTAAATACATTGGTAAACGGTTTTGTAAAATTCAACAGCGAGTTTGGGGGAAAACCTAGGAATAGGAAACTTGAATTCTGATTGGTAAAAGTACTCATAGTAGTTACTATAGGAATATAGTGAGAATCGATGATGGAAGAAGAAGTGTGACAGTCTCTCATAATAGTCACTATAGGGAATTTAGGGCGAATTGATAGTGTTAACGAACGAAAAGTAGAGCAATCAAGTCGGGTAATTTGTCATCTGGGAGAACCCGCATGGATTATCTTTGAGTGTTTTGCTACTGGTGACTCGGGGTAAAAACAATATAGGTTGGCTAAGGTATCATAGAAATATATTCTTAATTAATATTGGAATTCACATATGTAAGGGGTGCGATGATACGAAATTCATCCTGATCCAAGTAACGCTATCTTACTCTATCTCTACTATCTCATTTATTTATGCAATTTACTTTTTGCATACAATCATCAGAAATAGTTTCTTACTTGATAGTCTGATCACTAATAAATACGAAGTGAATCGTTCCCTGTGGATACGATACTCTTTACTTACTATTATACTACTGGAATTTTGGTACGCTTGCCTAAATCCCATCAAGTATTTTTGGTGCCGTTTCCGGGGAACGGTGTATCAATTCATATGGACTTGGGAGGTCTAACTACCAAGTTCTATATACTCTATCTTAGGTCTCTAGATTTTTATTTCATTTTTTTAGGAATTTTTCTTTTTGTTTTTATTTTTATTATTATAAAAATTCTCTTCCACACTTACCTTTTTCAAGTTTTCTTGTTTATGCTTTTGAGAGGCCAGGTGTCCCCAAATCAGTACAATTTGATCCAGAAATAGAAAGGACATCAAGGAGGAACAAAAGTATAAATAGGAGAAGGAGAAGAAGGAGACTTGAGGAAGAACCCAAAAATATGGAAGAACAACAACCGAGAAGAAGAACTTTGGGAGAATATGTCATGCATCAAGGACCCTCGCCATTATTCAAGCATTGTTCTATCCGTAAACAGCGAAGTCCTTGGAGTTGAAGCCTGCTCACCTCAGTCTTATCAGTGCCCATCAATTCGGAGGATTAGATCATGAGGATCCACATACACATCTCTCAAACTTTTATAAATTAATTGGCACTATGTGTTTTGAGGAAGGTGATTTAGAGTTTGTATACTTACGCTTATTTCCTTTTCCTTGATAGGTAAAGCTAAGGAGTGGTTGAAGTCACAACCCAAACCAAAGTCTGAATAATTGGGGGAGTGGTTGAAGACAAATTCTTGAAAAGATTCTTCCCACCAGGAAAATACTTACATGCTAAGTCAGACATCTCCACATTCAGGCAAGGAGCAGATGAACCATTATGTGAAGCCTGGGAGAGATACAAATCTTTGCTACGAAAATGTCCTAATCATGGCTATGATGATATTGCTCAAACTCAACATTTTCTGTAATGAACTCAAGCCAGGTTCCAAATCTTCCATAGATGCTGGCAGCAGGAGGAACTATCTTATCAGTGGATGCAGAGCGAGCGATCACAATCATTGATAACTTTGCTCAGAATGACCAGCAAGCTCAGTTTGGACGACAACCATCTCAATTACAGAAGAAAGGAGTGATGGAACTCAATAGTAATGATGCTCTTCTAGCAGAGAACAAGCTTATCAAAAGACAGCTAGAAGCACTCACCAAACAATTAGAAGCACTCCCTCACAGTTGAAGGTTTGTCCAATCCCAACCCACTCAGTCTCAACCTTTGATATGTGACTTTTGCGGAGGAGACCATCCCAATGATCATTGCTGTTACCAAGAAAATCAAGCCGAACAAGTCAACTTCATGGGTAACCAAGGGACGCAAGGAAATTTCTCCAACAATAACAATCAGTACTCACATGGATGGAGAAATAACCAAAACAACTCTGGTTGGGGGCAGAATGGAGGGAAATAGACGGACACCTTACCAGCAGGCAACAACCATCTACATATGACAGATTGAACAGGATGGAAGAAAAGATTGATGCTTTCTTACAAGGATTTGGTGGATTCAGGAAGAACACAGAAGCATCAATCAAATCATTAGAAAGCCAAGTGGGCCAGTTAGCAAAAGAGATGGTAGAACACAATAATGGCCACTTTACAGCAAACACTCAGACCAATCCAAAGGAGCATGCAACTTGATTGCTACTGATGGCAACAAGACAGAGGAAAGTGACATAGAAGAGAAGAGCAAGTGCCCACAGAAGAGATTTCCAGAAGAGTGTTCAACAAGAGGAAAAGCTAGAAGCAGTGCAAGAAGAAAAAGAAGAAGAACCAGAAGAGGTCTACACCACAGGTAGTCACTTGACCCAGGTAAGTTCATTGTACCCACTTTCTATTGGTAATCAACCAGCTACACATGCTTTATTGGATCTTGGAGCGAGCATCAATTTGATGTCGCTATCGTATTTAACAAGCTAGAAATTTTGAAGGTCCAGCCTGCCAACGTGAAGTTACTGCTTGGCAAAACAAATCCACTCAAAGCCCATATGGGATAATTGAAGACTTACCAATCAAAGTGGACAAGTTTGTATATGCTATTGATTTCTACATTGCAAAGATGGAAGAGGAGGATAGTGATGTCCCCTTAATTTAGGAAGACCCTTCATGAAAGCTACCAAGGCAATAGTGGATGTTGATCGGGGAAAAATATCAATTAAGCTTTAAAGATGAGAGCATTGTTTCTCACATTGATAGGGGAATTCCAAAAGTGCAGAACACTCCAGAAAAAGTAGAATAAATCCTACTGATGGTATCTATCAATTTCAATCAAAGCTGCCAAAGGTAAGAAAGAAAGAAGCTCCTCCAGATACTGTTAAGCAAAAGAAGAAAAAGGATTCTAGATTTCTGAGGAAACCGAGAATTAGAGTGAAGCAGCCATAGTCTATCATGGAGTTCAGATTTAAGAAGAGGAAAAGGTCAACATCAGACACAAAGGAAGATAGTGATGGGAGTGATAACAAATTGAAGAATTGGAATGGAGGATGGGAACTTAAAGGAAGAACTGGAACAGAGTCAACCATCATCCTCCAATTGAGGCCACCATAAGTGAACCAGGCGTCGAGCTATAGGACGTTAAACAAGCGCTTCCTAGAAGTCAACCCAACATCTTTTGTTTTAATTTTTTTTTTATTTTTGTTTTTGATTTTGTGTGTTAGAGTCTATACCTGTGCATAATAAGAAGCTGTTAAGTAAGGATTAAATTTAATAAGGAATGGATGAAAAACATTTAAGTAGGAAGCAGCAGAAAATAGAAAGAGAAATTTCAATTCTGTTTCCTGCGCTTCAATTGTGCTTAGCGCAAGTGAAGCACAGATTATGCAAATAGTTTCTGTTATCTGCGCTTAGCGCAGGTGAAGCGCAGAATTACCAATTAGTCTTTGTTTTCTGCCCTTCACCTATGCTGCAGCGTAGGTGAAGCGAATGCACTGCGCTTCAAATTCCATGAAGCACGTGTTGCACTTTCGTTGAGCGAATGTGCAGCGCAGGACCCGCTTCAGGATTTATTCAAAATCCTGAACGAGGGAAGGTCATTCATTTGTCCTTTTTCTCTAACTTCCATTTTCTCTGAGATTTCAAACCTTTCCTTGTCCTTGTTTACTTCCAATCCTTTTCCTTTCAATTTTTTGAAAGCTACACCAAGTAAATGTTTTTATAGTTTTATTATTTGTTTTGCACCAATTAAATTTTCAGTTTTCATTTATTTGAGCAAAACCTTAGGATAGGAAACTTAGGCTCTTAGGACCCTTTAAATTAGGAAAATTTCTTAATAGAGTCTTAGTTTAGTCTGCTTGTTATTATGGTATGCATGATGGTGTGTTATGATATGTTTAGGTGGTAGTTTTTGAAGTGCTCAATGATTTGTGTGCAAGTTATTCTTTTTGGTGCATGTATGCTCAGTTTGTTCCATATTTTTGCATGACTATATTTGAATAATTGTGCTCTATTGCATGTCATAGATATTTTTGAGCTTAAGTTGTTACCATTTTTATGCCCTATTTTAAAATTAATTAGGACTTGCTTTAATTGATCACTTTAGCATGCTCTTAATAAATTAATTAATTGGCATTGGGTAACTTTAAAATCAAGATTTTTGTGCAAGTACTTGATTGGTCGTTGCTCTGATTTTTGAATTAAATTGGACACTTATTTCATTGATTATGAGTAACCTATTATTATCTGAATAGAAATAATCTTGGTTTAAAATTGTTGCAGATGGCTTGCACCAAAGTTGTTAATGCAACTGGCACTTCTAGGAGAGGCAAAGGGGGTGCTAAGAGATCCAGAGAAGCACCCCAGGAGGACCCTGAGTTTGATGCTCATCGCTTCAAGGATACCAAGTCCTAAGAGGCTTACAGTTCACTGATGAACTGTAATTTCATCAAGGAGAGGCCAGTTGCTTTGCAGCCTGACGAATATGAGGACTTCAGAGCTGAGATACACAGGAGGAACTGGGTCCCGCCTCAGCCGCCCAGACACACACTTTGACCCTGACATCATTAGGGAGTTCTATTGCCAATGCCATAGGAGAACATGACATTGATGTGAGGCGGCAATCTTATGTCTGAGGGTATGTGATTCCTTATGATCGCAATGCGATCAATGCACTTTTACAGTTCCCGAGGGCCTAAGGATAGAAGACGCATGACTTGTCAGTACCGTGAGAGGATTAGGGATGTGGGGATCTATGGGAATGATCCTCTAGATACTCATACTGCAGAGAGACTATGCCTGCAGGGGCGTTCCTTTGAGAGGAATGTCTATGGTCATGTTGCTCGTATTCACAGACGCGACATGAGGGACATAACGCGGATGTGGACAGTATTGGGTTGGCTAACATCCAGCCCACCAACCATGTGTCAGACGCCACCATGTCAGTAGCCCACCTCCTCTACAGCATCATCATCACTGTCACAGACATTGATATTGCCAGTATCATCACACAGAAGATAGCAGACTGTGTATCTTCTGTGGGGCGCTTGCAGCGCCAACTCCAGGATCAGTTGGGCTTTCCTTCACTTATCACGGCCCTCTGCCAGTTCTAGGGGTGTTGAGGTGTTCCCTTCGGTACACATCTTGAACCCCGTGACTAGAGGATATATAGCAGCCAACTGCATCCCGGTTGAGGATGAGGAGGAGGAGGAGGAGCAGCAGCAGCCACAGGCACCCACCACCACCACCACCAGCAGATCATACTATTCCTTTATGGGCTCAAACTTGATGGCTCAGATGTCTTCTCTCCATAGACAGTCACTTCATCTTTTAGGAGTATCACTACTTGACTCGCCCGGACCCGTACCCAGGCATGACACCAGATCAGTTCAGAGATTATGCACAGTGGCCTGGGGACAGGCTATTCCTCTGGGAGGGGGTGGAGCAGCTGCAGATGGAGCTAAGGATGCTGAGCCTGACCACATGGACCATGAGGACTGAATTTTTTTTATTTGGTGCTCTATTTTCTTTTTCTTTTTATTTTCTTCTTTCATTTTCTTTATTATTCTGGATATGTGTTGTATATATACTCCACTGATACATTATATTGCTATGCAGTGCATTTTCAGCATTTTCTTTCATTTTCTGTTATTTTAGGATATTTTTAATTTTTAGTAATTAGGAATTAGGGATTTAAGGAGTAAATTTTTTAAAATTATCTAAAACTAGGCAGTTTTAACTAACCAGATTAGGAAAGAAGAAAGGGTTTTGTGATTAATTCCATAATCAGTTAGGATTAGGATATTTCTCAGGAAGACCTATCAGGATAGTTTATTAAAACTAGTAAGTGCTTTATCAAGGAATTTAGCCAAAAATCCTGTGAGTTGTGAGTCCAAACACTTAAATTGAGAGTTTTTCACCGTTGTTTGTCAATTGTTATTGATTGAGTTTTTGGATTTTATTCTGCTCATGGAAAATATGGAAATGATAAAGGCAATTTTTGTTTTTAAATTATTTGCTCAGTGCCAAAAAGCCAACCCTTGAAAATTTTTCCAATTTTTTTTTTGGTAACCCATTTGAGCTTGAATGTTTCTTCGTACGCACCCCCAGCCCAAATAGTTGTTTATATCCTGTCCCTTACACACTTGGATAGAGAGTAAGGTGCAATTTGAAAGAATGGGAAGAAAAGAAGGTTGGTTACTTGAAAGGTAAAAATAAATACAAAAAAGCAGGCACAAGAAAGCAAAAGAAGATCACTCTCCTTCAAAAAAATCAAAAAGAAAAAGTGAATCAAATGAATAAGTTGGGGGGGAGTGCATCTTCAAATAAAGAAAGAGGCCAGCTAAAATGAGAACAAACCAAGAATGAGATTGGAGAATGGAGAGAAAGTTCCAAGTTCAAGAAAAATCAAAAGATGCTCTCTATTCTAGGTGTTTCTTGCTTATCCATAAAAAACCATGATTTCTTGATAACCCAGCCTCATTACAACCAATAAAGACCTTTTGATCCATATTGACTATGTGCATGTTTAGAAACTAGAAACGACTATCAATTTTAGTTGTTCAACTGTGGTGGAAAAATTGAGGGAAACACTTACCTGTGAGGCATGAGAGAATTCTTGGTTATCATTTATTGCTTTAATTTCTATTTCTAAGAAGTTTAACTGATATGTTGTATCCTTTCTGATTGAGTATTGGTAATATCTCTTAATTTTGATTTTTTTCTGATATTTGGAAAGTAACTTCTGCATAATAAAGAGATGATGAAAATTTGTCCTTATTTCTGAGAATTGTACAGGGATTGAATTAAATTTTTGATTGCAAGGAGGTCTCTTACTTGAGGACAAGCAAGAAGTTAAGTTAGGGGGGTATTTGATAAGTGCCAATTATATGATATATTCTTGTATTTTTACTGCACTTATCAAGGGTAAAATAGTAATTTATGCCCCAAAATAATCTCTTTTTAATAATAATTGTAATATTGTGTTTATTTAATTTGAATTTGAATTTAATGCTATTTTAATAGAAGATCTGTTAATTTGCAAATTTATAAGAGAGATTTGAATGAGAAAAGAAGATAGCATTATTTGAGGATAGGGTCTGCAGATTTGAAAGTTTAAATGAGAGAAAATTAAGGTAAGATCAACAACCATTTAAACAAGGATTCTGCAGATAACTTTCCCAATTTAAATTCAAAGACAAAATAAACACAGAATCAAGCCAAAAAGAGGGAAATAAGGAAAGCCAAGCAAGCAAGGATAAGATCAGGAAGAGATCAAGCTGTTAAATGAGGAAACAAAGAAAGTTGCAGCGTGTTCTACGCTCCACCTGCGCTGAGCGCAGGATGGAGCGCAACATTCTGTATTTCACGCTTCACTTGCGCTGAGTGCAGGTGAAGCGCAGCAACACGGATTAGCTTTTTAAAATACAATTTCATATAGATCTCTTCCAGATTTAGGAAAGCTTTCCTGTGTCTATAAATAGGACCTTTTGCAAAGATAAAAAGGAGCTTAGCAGAGTGAGAGTTTAGGGCTCAAAGTTCAGAGGAGACCCCAAAGGGCTGCCGAGATAGCAACGCTAGGATTGAAGAAAAGTGTGACAGTTTCTTCATTGGTCTGTAATGGCTACCATGCGTAGCTAAACTCTCCAATAGGATTGAATGTAGTTGATTCAATCCCCAAATGTATGTCAATTCTCTTTATTAATTATGAATCCCTATTCTATGATATCGGTACTTTATACTTTACTTAATGCGTAGCTTCCGCCTGTGTGCCGGAGTTATAGGTTGTTTTTGTAAAATACAATGGTAAATGGTTTTGTAAATTCAACAACGAGTTTGGGGGAACCTAGGAATAGGAAACTTGAATTCTGATTAGTAAAAGTACTCATTGTAGTTACTATAGGAATATAGTGAGAATCAATGATTGAAGAAGAAGTGTGACAATCTCTTCATAGCAGTCACTATAGAATATAGGGCGAATTGATAGTTTTAACGAACGGAAAAGTAGAGCAATCAATCCGGGGTAATTTGTCGCCTGGGAGAACCCGCATGGATTATCTTCAAGTGTTTTACTGCTGGTGACTCGAGGTAAAACAATATAGTTTGGACTAAGGTATAATAGAAATTATATTCTTAATAAATATTGGGAATTCACATATGTAAGGGGTGCGATGATACGAAATTCAATCCTGATCCAAGTAACGCTATCTTACTCTATCTCTACTATCTCATTATTTTTTTGCAATTTACTTTCTGCACAACAATCATCAAAAATAGTTTCTTACTTGATAGTATGATCACTAATAAATACGAAGTGAACCAGTACCTGTGGATACGATACTCTTACTTACTATTATACTGCTGGAATTTTGGTACGCTTGCCTAAATCCCATCACCAGTCCTCACAACACGTGAGATTTCCACTATTGACAATCATAGTCAAATTACTAGTATTCTTACAGCCTCTTTCTGGACGTCTCTCACACCAAGCCTAGGCACTCCTATCTTGACTGAGCCACTAGTATTTTTACTCGCCTCTTCAGGACGCTCACACTCACTCTGAGACTAGGCTTCCTCCTATCTCAGATGAGACTGGTTACAAATGATTGGTAGGATAAGATGGGTCTAGCTTACAATCATACAAAGTTATGGATAGACAATGAGCTTAGCTAGAGTTTATCTCTTCTATATAGATAGAAAGATTAAGAACTGAGAAGAGAAAATAACTGAGACTACAAGGTGTTCTCAAGTTGAGATCAGATCTTAAATATGATAGACTTGAGATGTGAACTTGAGATGTGTGATGAGATGCAAAGATGTTCAATGTGCAGCGTAGTCTCTCACTTTTCTTTACTGTAGACTTCATTATTTTATTTCAAACTGCCACTAGCCGTTTATGGCCGTTTTTTCTAGCCGTTAGGAGCCGTTGCAGGTGAGAGAAGCTTTTCTGTTGAGGGATGTGCTTGCTTTTCTGAGTCCTGATGTCACTGTGTCAGTATGCAGTGTACTTTCCTTGACTCTGAGTTGACATTTTGTCATATCTTCTGAAGCTGATCTCGAGTCTTATCTTTTGTATCTGTGTCTGGCTCTCAACTCTTGCATTTGAGCTTGGCTCTCAACTCTTGCATTTGATCTTGAGCTTACGTCTCAAGCTGATCTGGAGTATCTTCTTAGATTCTTCTCACTGGATCTGATCTTCTCATTGATTAAGGTTGAGTCCCATCTATCCACTGGTCTTGTCTCTGAGCATGTGTTATTCAAACTGCTTCTGAATCTGCTTCTTATATATGAGATGACCTCTTGTGCTTGAATCTGCATCTGATCTTGAGTCAGCATCTCAAACTGACCTTGAATCTCTTTTATTGCTCAATGTTTTAGCTTTAAGTCTTGTATCCTTGGCATCTCTTGGTTCTGACTTCTATGCCATATATCCTCAAATATAGTCTTTGAGCTCCATTTACTTGATTAGTTTCTGCAAAATAAAGTCTAGAAATTTTGCCATATACTTGAGCAAACAGTTAGCAGATAACAAGATGCATCTTTCACAGAGTTCAGCACATGTCTTAACTTAATGGTTGGCATATTAAAAACCTTAAGAGTGAGTTTGTCATAACATTCTCCCCCCTTTTTTTGATGCTGACAAACTATGATGTTTTAAATTTGAAGGATTGAAATTTTAAGTTTGAGTTTGAATGCTTAGCTCCCCCTGAGATGTGCAGCCTTTTCTTTTTAGAGGATCTTACCTCTTTGAGAGCTGAACTCCCCCTGAGTCTAAGACTCATTGATTCTGATTTTAATTTAATCATTCTAAGGGAAAACAGTTGACAAAAGATACAAACTTGAAATGCAAACTGAATTAATTTCATTAGTCACAGGGGCAAATACATCACAAAAGATCATTCAAAAGAGAAGATGCCTTTGCATCTCATCGAAACAACAGACAAATGCTATTACATCTTAACTCATTACAACTTAAAGCAACATCTTAAACATTTTAAACTTAAGCTACTACATACTCTTATCAGGTAAAAACCTAACCAAACTCTCCCCCTTTTGCCATTATCAACAATGAAAACTAGCCTAGTTAGGATAAAGGAGAAGAGGAGGCAGATTAGAGAGATGAAGGTTCATCTTCCTATGAAATTCATTTGAAGTATGCAAGGCTTGAAGGATTGTATCAAGTCCACTGAGAATGGCCTCTTCCCTCTTCTTGTTCCTTTTGAGCTACTTGAGGATCTTCTTCTGATTGTGTTCACTCTTTGAGTTCAGATCCTGTTGTTGCTATTGTTGCTCTTTTTGGAGTTGATTGAGGAAGGAATTGATTGAATCAGATATGTGAGTGGGAATGGAGGGCTCAGATGTTGGTTGTGCAGCAGGAGGAGAAGATTGATCATATTTAGGTTGAGGAGAACTGAGTAGAATTGAATCAACAAAGAACTTGCCTGGTGTAGGTAATGAGGTCTGAAAGGAGTGAAGGTGTTCAGACTGCACAAGTGTCTTTTGAGAGGCAGGTTTCTTCCATATTTTCAGTCTCTTCATTCCCTTGCTGTTGCATGACCTCTAGAGTTGAGGTAGTAGTTTCCTTATCCAGACTTACAAGGGTTTCAACTACACCTTGGTAATAGGAGATGAAAAGGCTGGTGGAGTTGTGTGTTTGGGAGAAGGTGGTGGAGATGGCGTCTGATGTGGTAAAGGAGAATGAAGTTGAGTCTGAGGTGCTGGTTCTTCCATCTCAGGGACCTTGTTCTTGTGCAGCAGGTTCTTCAGTGTTCAATGGTTGGGGATCTTGTTGTATAAGAGCAGATGAGACGTGCTCTGTTCTGGCCTTCTTCTTTTTCTTTTCTTCGTCTCAGTCTCATCAGGTTGAGACTTCTCTTTCTTCTCTTCCCTAGGGATCTAAGAACCCTCTTGAGATCCCTCAGTGGTCTCTTTTACACTCTTCTTCTTTTTATTTTTCTTCTACGTCTCAGACATCTTGGAGGAGGGAGAAGCTTGAACAGATGGTGGAATATTAGTTGGAACAGAAATAGGGAAAGTTGGAGGGGGAACTGACTTACCATTCCAGCTTAAGGACTTGATATTTGATCTTCCTACAAACCCAGGCTTCTCTGGTGTCTCTTCACACCCATTGAGATCCACCTTGAAATGCTTCATGATTTTTGTTGAGAGCATTCCAAAGGGCAGAGAAGCAGTAATCTTGGGATTGTGGAAGGAATGTTCCATATACTTGAGGATGAGGAAGGGAAGATTCAGGGCAATTCCATGCTTCAGGTGTTACATCACCATGAGATCAGTAGTGTAGACTTTGTTGAAGGTGCCAGTCCTAGGCATAATGCACTTCGCAAGAAGATGAAACATAAATTTTCCAAAGTAGTTGAGGGATGATGTAGAGTCAGTAATGACTGCACCCTTGAATAGAGAGGTTCCAACACTCTCTGCTGGAATTCCTAGATGGTTCCACCATTCTTCCTCATTGTAGAGTTTATTTCTAGCAACTGGTGTCTTGATGATTGATAGCAGGATAGTTGTAGGATCTAGAATTGAGCAAAACCAACCAATTAGAATCAATAAAAGGCACTTGAATTGCGAAAATAAGATGCAGGGCAGCAACTTATTTTGCGCAAGAAAATGATAGAAAATGAGAGAAAATGAAAGAAAAAGTGGAGAGGAAGAAATGGTAGGGACGCCACTGAAGCAGGAATCCACCCACAGTAGATAAGTCCAATGCCATACGCCACTAATTCAGGAGAATTAGATAAGTCTCAGTATGGTTTAAGCAACAACCACCAAGCCACACTCAACTCACCAAGGGAGGAGAAAATTGGGCATAATTCCTTTACTATATTCATGTAAGTGTTGTTAAATACAAGGGGGTGGTCTCCTATTTATAGGAAAAGGAGGTGGCTAGGTGGGAAGGAAAATAAAAGATGAGTGGAAAACTATCCTAGGTGAGTCTTGAACCCATGACCTCCTAATTAAATGGTTAAGCTAACTCCTAACCATTAAACCCACTAAAAGTAGCGCCCATTACAAGAAGGAAAATTACAAACATGTCCTAATACAATTAAATCCTACTTAAGTTCCTAAATATTTATTTAATCCTTCCTAATTAAGATGAAGTCTTCTTGTTGACTTGGTCAAAGGTGGTCAAAGGTCAAAGGTTGACCATGGAGGTTGACCAAAATATGGTTGACCAAGGCTTGGTCCAGCTCCATGCGCCCAAGTCAGACCCAGGCTCCCCTTCAGCTCCATTGTCAGCTCAGAGTTCCACTGGCAGTTGCCATCATTCCCTCCCCCTTAGAGAGGATTTGACCTCAAATCTGAAAGATAAGAAAGAAGCCATAAGAAGAAGAGGAACGGGGGTAGGAAGAAGGATATGGATGACTAAAGTAGCAAGTAAGAAGATACTTCCCTTAGCCTTTAGGGAGTACAGCTGGACGTCCACAAGTTGAACATCTTCCTTTAGCCTAGACAACAAAAAGAAGACCCATAAGTATTATTCCAATGCAAGCAAAGTGAAGGCTCATAACAAAAATACTTGGGGATCGTAAAGATTAGCAAAAGAAAAACATAGGAGATGAACAAGAGGTATTTGAGATAAGGGTTAGAAAACTCCCTCAATGAAGATTGAACCATCTTGTCCCTGTACTCTGTGGATTTAGATCCTGGATCAAAGACTAATCTTTTGAAGCCCTCCCTTGCAAGTAAGACAAGTAAATGATCATGGAGAAGGCTTAGGAAATAAATTCCACACAAGTACAAAATGTGTTTCAATGTGCGATATCCATCAAAGTATTCTATACTATGTTCCCAAATAAATGCACATGTGAAACTATGTGGCATAAACGTCTTAACATTTTTCAATAACATCCCAACATGCCCTATAACTCTACCACATGCATCTTGCTTAGGAGCATATCGCACATGATTATGCCATGGATCATTTTTACAACTTATTTCTAGAGGCATATCAATATGAATGTACTTACTCAAATAGAAAGATGATATCACCTTAAAAGTATCATGATATTGCATGCAAGGTGAAACAATTAAGGATTCATAATGAGTAAGCATGTAAGGCATATCAACATGTGATGCGTTTGTCATACAAGTGTTTTTACATGTGATATCCCTTATCAAAATTTCATCCTTTTCCATAACTAGTTTAAGAGTATTATACACATCTTCATGAGATAAAAAGATTAATATAGAATATGTATGCAAGTCATGTATACAAACCAATTGTTTTTGCATATCCAATCTATCATGCAAGGCATGCAAGTCAACATGTCTAAATGGATTGGGTAAACTTGCATTTTCAAAAGGTTTCATGGTACTCTCAAACTGAGTTGGTTTTTCTAAGCATGCAATAGGTTTCAAAGCATCATCAAAATTGTTAAATTCTTTTGGACAAGTATTGCTTTGTGGCATATAATTGTGCATAGAAAGAGGCATGTCATGCATAAAGAAAGTTAGTCTAGGAAACTCCCTTTCAACCACTTGAGTTGTCCTCTTTGCAACACTTGAAGTACTTGCCATCAACCTATTCATGTCTTCATACAAAGGGTTAGCATTTACTTGTCGATTCAATGGAATTGGTTGCTTCCCTAAGTTTTCTTTGTCTTTCTTTTCTTCCATTTGAACTCTTTTTATCTCCTCTTCTTTTTCTCTCTTAAGCTTTTCTTCTTTTTCCTTTTCTATTTGTTCTCTTTTCTCTTGTTCTACTAACCTCTTAAGTGTGATTTTATCTTCGCTAACTTCACTTGAGGTCATAGGCATAAGCTTAAATTTTATTCCTTGGTGGCGGAACCTATAGGTATTGGCAAACCCATCATATTTTACCCTTCTCTCATATTTCCAAGGTCTTCCTAATATGATGTGTGAAGCTTCTAAGGGTATAACATCAAAGGTCATTTCATCTTTATAGTCCCCTATGTTAAACCTTATTCTCACTTGCCTATCCATCATAAATTCTTCCTCATCACTCACCCATTGAAGTGTATAAGGTTTTGGGTGTGGGGTAGTAGGTAGATTTAGCTTGTTAACTAACCTAAGGCTAGCTAAGTTGCTACTACTTCCTCCATCTATGATCACTAAACATACCCTATCTTCAATGTGGCACCTAGTGTGGAATAGGTTCTCTCTTTGGCTCTCTTCATCACCCAAGGGTGTTTCTAAGGCTTTTGTAAACAACATGGTTGCCCTTTCCTCTTGCCTCCTTCCTTCCATTCTCCTAAATTGATTTTGGTCTTAAGATTTTTATGGACCTTTCCACTCAACTAAGTGTTTACACTCAATGGAATGTAACAATCGTATATGTCACTCTTTTTAGGCTTTTTCTATAATGAGACTCTCTTGCCTCTTCTACTCGGTTGAAGGTTGGTTAGATCTTGCAAAGACCAATGTGAGACTAAGTCATAACCCTTACCCAAATAGAAGCGCACTAACAAAGAAAATACCTACTAAAGGAAGATTGGAAAATCCTAAGACAAAACAAGGAATTGATATGACAAACAAGAAAAGCTGGCACTCAAACACGCTTATACACAAGAACAGACAGCAAACAAGACAAGACGGAAGAAATTGCAAAGAGAATTGTTTTTGGTGATTTTTGAAAAGAGTTGCCAAAATTATCGTTTTTTGGAAAAAAAACAGCAAATACAACTCAGTTACGGTATACAGTGAAATGAAACAGAAAATTACAATAAAATTGTCACTGTATTGTTTGGATAACTCTTTGCTTTTATTTTTTCTATTTTTCTAATTTTTTTTGAATTTTTGACTCTTTTAGGTGTCTTTTGACTTTTTCTTCCTTGTTGTTGACTTTTGCACCCTTTTTTGCTTTTTACACCTTTTTTGTATTTTTGGCACGTACGTACTTTTTGTATTTTTCTTGCCTTTTCTTTCTTTTTTTGACTTTTTCCCCAACAGAAAATTACAGAAATTTGTATACAATGAAAAGAAAATAAACTGTAACTACTGTAATTTTTGGAATTTTCTGATAGTAAACTGGTGCAAGTGGTACTAGAAAAGAAAAATAATGAATAAAAAGAAATCTAAAAACTGTGAAAACGTAATGGCAACCTGATTTCAAAAATGACCAAAAAAATTGCTTAGCACTTCCTTGTTGATTATACAAAAGCAGTACGGTCACAGAAACGCACTTGGTTCAATTTTAAGATTGGAATTAAAATTTGAAGGAAAATCAACAATTGGAATTTGTTGATCTTCTTCCAATACTATGAACCAAAAAATAGCCTATAGGTGAGCGTTTTGCACAATCAAACAGAGAAAGTCCAAGGTAGAGATAGAAGTCAATCCAAATTTGCAATCAGAATGCCAATCAAATAGACAAACAGGAGTAGAAAATTGAACAACACATGAGCCCAAAAATGCGCATAAAATGGCAAAAGAAAGAAGGAAAAATTGCGCAAAAATAAATGGCACAAAATTAAAAGGGGGAAACTAAAATTAAAAGGATGGGGAAGACAAAAATGTAAATGGCAGAATGTAAAAGGGGATGGCAGAAAGTAAAAGGATGGGGAGAGCAGAAATGTAAAGGGGGAAGCGGAAATTAAAAGGATGGGGAGGACCGAAAATAAATGACTGAAAGTGAAGGCGGAAGCGGAAAGTAAAAGGATGGGGAGAGCAGAAATGTAAATGGCAGAATGTAAAGGGGAGAGCAGAAATTAAAAGGATGGGGAGAAGCGGAAATTAAATGGCGGAAAGTAAAGACATGAATATGGGGGATGAACAAGTAATGGTGAAGGGGAGAAATGTAGGTGAACGATCTTTGGAAACATGAAGATAACAATGCCTCCTCTTACCACACTTCACCAACAAACAAGCAGTTTATAGCAGTTAATTGCAAGAATCACTCAAGAACAAGTATGAGCAATTAAGAGGCATTTAATCAAACACCTATGGGGTGGGAATTAGCGGCCCAAAAACCCCTCTAATTCAAGCAATTGCAAGCAAATAAAACAAGCTGATAGCAGCAGAAAGGCACCTCGGGCCGGGAAACAGTCCAAATCCAATTACAATTGAAACAAAGGGATGGAATTACACTAAGAAGGCCAAAAATTCTGCACCAAAATGTGCAGCAAACCCATGCCAAACAGCCCCGATTTTCTCCAAATTTGCTCAATTCAACAAAGCTCTGATGACCAATTGATAGCAGGATGGTTGTAGGATTTAGAATTGAGCAAAACCAACCAATTAGAATCAATAAAAGGCACTTGAATTACGAAAATAAGGTGCAGGGCGGCAGCTTATTTTGCGCAAGAAAATGATAGAAAATGAGAGAAAATGAAAGAAAAAGTGGAGAGGAAGAAATGGTAGGGGACGCCACTGAAGCAGGAATCCACCCACAGCAGATAAGTCCAATGCCAGACGCCACTAATTCAGGAGAATTAGATAAGTCTCAGTATGGTTTGAGCAACAACCACCAAGCCTTACTTAACTCACCAAGGGAGGACAAAATTGGGCATAATGCCTTTACTATATTCATGTAAGTGTTGTGAAATACAAGGGGGGTGGTCTCCTATTTATGGGAAAAGGAGGTGGCTAGGTGGGAAGGAAAATAAAAGATGAGTGGAAAACTATCCTAGGTGAGTCTTGAACCCATGACCTCCTAATTAAATGGTTAAGCTAACTCCTAACCATTAAACCCACTAAAAGTAGCGCCCATTACAAGAAGGAAAATTACAAACATGTCCTAATACAATTAAATCCTACTTAAGTTCCTAATTATTTATTTAATCCTTCCTAATTAAGATGAAGTCTTCTTGTTGACTTGGTCAAGGGTGGTCAAAGGTCAAAGGTTGACCATGGGGGTTGACCAAGGCTTGGTCCATCTCCATGCTCCCAAGTCAAGCCCAGGCTCCCCTTCAGCTTCGTTGTCAGCTCAGAGTTCCACTGGCAGTTGCCATCAATGATTGCTCCTGGGACTTCTTCAGTTATCTCTATGTGGACCCCTCTGAGATTTGCTACCGCATGAAGCAAACCTTGAGACGCCCCCTTTGCTATGGAGCAAGCAACATAGAATGCTCTGGTCATTTTGGGAAAGACTGGCTCTATCATGCACAGATAATGATATGAACCCTTTAGGTAAATTTGGGTTCAATTAAGGGACCTTTAGAAATTGAAGGCTGAAAACTTGAACAATTTTGGTAACACTTGATTTTCAAACACTTTTCTTTTCTTTTCAATTTCTTTTATTTAATTTTAATATCGTATGTATTTTCAAAACTTAGGAATTTGACTTATGACTTTCAATAGAAACAAAATTCAGCCTCAAAACTTGGTAAGTTATATGCACAAACAAAACAAGTTCTTTAGAAAAAGATGACAATTTTTTTTATGAATAGAAAGAAGAAGTTCGAAAGGAGAAGAAGATAGGTGGACGTCACACTTTCAAGGATGAAAGATAAGTTCTTGAGATTACACACACAAAGGTGAAGAACCCTTGATAAACCTCAACTCTTGACTAGGCAAGAAATTTAGAGAAACTCTCTCTTGAATGATAAAAATTTCATAAAACATCTAAGTCCTTTTTGCATGCCTTGCATGTCCTATTAATAGTGTCATGCGCACCATGCAATGACCTATTACATTCAGCTTTGTAACTCTTAAAATTCATGAAACAACCAAATAAAACAATTAAAACTATAGTCTAAAACTTAACTTATGTAGCCGCCCCTTTTACCCCTTTGTGTTTAGTCATTATTCTCCTAATGAAGGAAATACCATTCAGCCAATTAACCCATGTGTTGGCCGCCCCAAATTAACTAAAATAACTCAGCCAAATATGTTACAAAATGAATGAGAATAACCAAGCATTAACATGTGTTGGCCGCCCCATTGAATGGTCTTCATTCTCCAATTTCATAACATGTTTGGCCACCTCTTTATGATCATAATTCAGCCAATTTACTCACATGTTGGCCGCCACTTTAAAGGCTATTGAATCATCCAATTCATGCACTTGTTGGCCGCATTCATAAGCCATAAGAAGGTAGCCCACAACTCTTCATTTTGTAACCTCCATGCAATTAATGACTTGTCTCCCTGCAACGGTTTCAAATTGATTTCCTTTCATTGCTTTGTTTGTAACAACCAGCCACATTGATGAATTTGAAACAACCACATGACCTTTATTGAAATCAATAAAAACAAAACAATTCCAATCAGCAACTCCCCCTTGGCCGCCCCTTTCTCTCCCATAACTTGACTTCAATTGAAGTGTGGCATTGATGGCAATTGGACTTCATTTAAATCCACGTCACCTTCCTGTTCATGCTTAAGACAAAGAACAATTTTAAGGGATTGCTTTTTAAGGTTTGCGCCCTTGGACTGTAAGGATGCCACCATCAGCTGCAGAGCTTCCTTTGCCTTCCTTGCCCTTGCCCTTGTCATTGGTCCCCCAAGTCCTTCAAGTGCTTTGCCATGGGTCATGTCCTCATCAGATAGTCTTCCCATACCTTTTGTTAGAGATAGGGGCCTATGTCCCAGTTTTCTTGTCTCAGCTCTTCTAGAGAGATGACTCTTCCAATAACTATTTTCTTCTCTCTAAACTTCTTAGTGAACTTTTCTTCTATTTCAGCGCTTTCGAACAAATCTAACTGGAAGGAGAGCTTCTTTCCCTTAGCTTTTTCAGTTTCCTTCTCTACCCCTTTCTTCGAAGGCTCAGGTTTGGTGAGGTCTATATGGATAAGAGACTTAGGAGCAGCTGGTGCAGAGGTTTTAGTGACATAAGAGGCAATCCTCTGTGATTTTGCTCTATGAGGAAGATGGTTGCTCTTCTTAGAAAAGGTGGACTTAGAGGATGGTGAAGGTTGTGTCTGGGTTTAAGTGGCTTCAGATTTAGTGCTTGGTTGTGGAGATGGGGAACGACTTAGACACTCTTGGCTTGAGTGAATGCTATCCTCCATAGCTTGAGAAGAGTTTGAAGAAGACATTTTCAATTCTGGTGAGGAGGAGGATGAAGTGACGTCAGAGTATGGGAGTTTGATTGCAGGAATTTTGATGCGCATTGAGAGAGGGAAGAAGATGAGATGAGGGTGTGTCTTTTGGTTTATATAGAGAGAGGGGTTTAGAGAGAGAGGGGAGTAACGTCTAACTTAGTGGGTAGTTAATGCACGGTTGAGAAGTGGTTGGGCACTTCTTTTTATACCCAACGGCTAGTTGTGCGCATGATGGGAAGTTACTAGCCGTTGCTTAACGGCTATAAGGCTCTCTCAGGTAACGTCTCTTTGACGTTTGAAAAGCATTGACTTTATGCTTATAATAAGACGCATTTCATCTGAGATCTTCTAAGAGTCATCTTTCCACGGACTTGCCCAAGCGTCTCATCTTTCTAAGACTTAGAGCTGATCTCATCTTGAGAGACAATCACTCAAATTTAAAAATTTGATTTTAATTAAGTGCACACATATTCCATAATTTTAAATTTTCAACAAACTTCTCCTCTACTAATGGTTTAGTGAAGATATCAGCAAGTTGATTCTTGGCGTCTACAAAAATAATTTCAATATTTCCTTTTTGCACATGATCTCTTATGAAATGGTGTTTTATGTCTATATGCTTGGACCTAGAGTGATGAATAGGATTTTTAGAAAGATTTATTGCACTTGTATTGTCATAAAATATTGGAATTTTAGTGTACCTGAGAGGCTGAGTGCATAGTCTTGCATTTGAGACTTGATCCATAATATCTGAGTACAACATGCTGCAACTGAGACGTATTCAACTTCAGTGGTGGATAGAGCTATTGTGTTTTGCTTCTTGCAAGACCAAGAGACAAGACACTTTCCCAAAAATTGGCATATTCCACTTTTGCTCTTTCTATCCATCTTGTCTCCAGCAAAGTCAGCATCACAGTATCCTACAAGATCAAAACTAGACCCTTTCTCATACCAAAGGCCAATATTAGTGGTTCCTATTAAATATCTAAAAATTCTTTTAACAGCAGTGAGATGAGATTCTTTGGGATCAGATTGGTATCTTGCACAAATGCCTACAACATATTGGATATCAGGTCTGCTAGGAGTTAAGTACATGAGAGATCCAATCATACCTCTGTAGAGCTTATCTAAGAAAGACTTAACCATCTCATCTTTGTCAATCTGAGTTGAGGGGTGCATTGGAGTCTTCATTGGCTTGGCATCATTCATCTTGAATTTTGATAGCAGATCTCTTGCATATTTTTCTTGATTGATGAAAGTGCCATCTGATAGCTGTTTTATTTACAGGCTAAGGAAGAATCTCAGCTCACCCATCATGCTCATCTCAAACTCTCCCTGCATGAGACTTGAGAATTCTTGACAAAGATTCATTAGTAGATCCAAAGATAATATCATCCACATAAATTTGAACAATTAATATATCTTTATTATACTCCCTCTTGAAGAGTGTGGTGTCAATCTGTCCTCTGGTAAAGCCATTTTCAGTTAAGAAAGAGCTTAGCCTATCATACCAAGCTCTAGAAGCTTGATTGAGACCATACAAGGCTTTCTTGAGTTTGAGCATATATTCTGGATGATGAGGATCTTCAAACCCAGGGGGTTGTCTCACATAGACTTCCTCTTCAATAATTCCATTTAAGAATGCACTCTTCATATCCATTTCGTAGAGTTTGAAGTCTCTGTGAGCTGCAAAGGCAAGGAGGATTCTAATAGCTTCAAGTCTGGCTACTGGAGCAAAGGTCTCATCATAGTCTATACCCTCATGTTGGTTGTATCCTTGTACCACCAGTCTTGCCTTCTTTCTCATGACTTTGCCTTTTTCATTGAGAAAAACATGTCAACACAGGTGTTACGTCTAATTTGCACAAATCAATTTCTGTTTAAATGATGGAAAAATACATCTAAATCGCATGAGTATCGATCAGAGAAAACGGAATAACGTCTTATTAAATGATGGAAAAATGCGGCGACACCACATGAGCATCATTCTATTATGAAAATCGGTCGCGCAGCGGATATTACTCAAAAAAATATACATTGGTTAGAATGGCTTTGCACAAGGCTATTTTTTGTCATTGCTTAAAGTAATTGTCTCGGATATTGTGCCAGCAATGATAGTTGCCAGCTCACGGGGTTGCAGGATTAACTCTGGTTGTGTCTCCTTGTCATTGCATTCATCCTTTTGCTTGGATGATATTGATGATGATGATGAAGACGTGCTAGGGATGGACGGGGCGACAGTAGACGTGGATGCACGGTGTTGCTGGAACGATTCTCCCGCACATATCAGCAATTGTGATGAACGGTCCTGATCGACCTGAGACGTCGATCTGCACAGGGCCCTCGGCTGGGGTTTCGGTCCCACGTGCCAGAAATCCACGTCACTCAGTTTGTGGATCCGCGAGTTTATCGTGACTGTCGGTGGACGAAATTGAACATCCCCCGGCGATTTCTGAGCAGAAATCTTCAAGTATGCCTTCATTTTGCAAAAAAGAACATTAGGGTTTATGTTGGACTCTTCTAATCGGTATTTGCAGACCCATGGACACTCTTGTTCATTGATAATAGAAAAACAATTGCCAAAGTATTGCAGTTCACAAGCACACGTGACTGGGAAGAAGAATTCAGCCAGTCGTTGATCTTCTCCCGATAATCGTTTGTCGTGTATCACGACACGCACAATTCCAGTGCTGTTAGTTGGTATCTGAGGCATGTATTTAATGAGGCATCTATCTATTTTAATAGAACACCTTCTGATCTTGTTCTTTAGAGTCTCTGCGAATCCCGGAAAAACTAGTTGTATGTTCCTATATTCGTCGGATGCTCTTATTTCCGTGGTTGATGTCTTGAATACTCCCTCAGGGCTGTCTATTATCTCCATGGTGGAATAGTCGTTTCGCAATCTACCGTGTAATTATGTCCTGTGTTATATTTCTTCTTGAGTGTTGGACCGGAGAATTTAAAGGATCTTGCTTGTCAGTGGCATCGTGTGTAAATACACGGATTGGAGCTCTCGAACTTCTCTTACTTGAAAAGGTGTAAACATAGCCCTTATATACCTCCCGCCCCTTAGTGGCCATCCGAATAATATTACCAGATGGTCGCCCGCCCGGTGTACTCTAAATGCGCCACGTGGAGGCTGCTCATTGGGGGACATTGGTTAGTGGAGAAAAGTTGTTGCCCATGAAATATAGTTTATCCAACCATGGCCGTTAGATTTTCACAATATAAAATTGATGGAAGGTCGTGATTCATTGCTG
Source organism: Sesbania bispinosa (assembly GCA_026901365.1). Classification (NCBI taxonomy): domain Eukaryota; kingdom Viridiplantae; phylum Streptophyta; class Magnoliopsida; order Fabales; family Fabaceae; genus Sesbania; species Sesbania bispinosa. The sequence goes on from QLOH01000033.1 coordinate 1,146,136, forward strand.
TGCGAAAGCGTTATTTTAATTCTAATGAAAGTAGTTGATGTATCAACAGGTCCACGTGGTGGGGCCCTTTGAGTCATGTGCAATTATTTATTCTCTACGGTAATTGGGAAGCACATGCTATGAATATTGCTGTATCGTTAAAGTCCAGAACATCTAAGTTCCACCTATGTGTTTTCTTAGTGTAATCATGTGATTATGCGTTGTTTCTGCTGTTGATAATTTACTCATATATTATTATCAACCATGCCTCAGTATAATTACGGGCGTGGTAGCTATAGTAAGTGGTCTAGACAGAGCGGTAGACGGGGTGTTTATGGTAATTCAGTGGGTTATAATCGGTATGGCCATTACATGCCGTTGTCCAGGACAAGTGGTTATTCAAAGTCTTACAGGAAAAAAAGATTTGCTAACAAGGGTGTTCTCGACGAGCTAATTCGCTCTAATTTTTGTCATCCTAGGAAAGCATATGCCACTTACATAAATATGCCGAGCCTCGATCATGGAAATGGGTGTCGTTCTGGGAATTCCATGAATATTTGGTCTCTGCATCTACTGGGTTGTGTCAGCTTTTTCAATTCATCACCGTCGGAGATGAAAGACGTTAATGAGGCAGTCAACCCAGCTAGTGGTATATTCAGACTTCTTGTTATATTGGACCGCAACCCATGAATCAACGAGATCCCTAAAATAACTGACATAATTGGTCCAACGGGCCCAAACGAACAAGCCCATTTCGATGGATTCGTTCGACCCATTGTTGCATCCCGATTCAAGATATTGGTCAGGATCAAACATATCGTTAGGTGTGATGGGCTGGAGACGACTCTATCGATCCAGCGTTATGTTCGTTTTCCGAGAAGATGAAGGATACAAGTTACTTACAGAGACCAGGATTGTCGGGATGGCTCATTGAATAATATCAAGTCTAGTGCATTGCTTGTTTATGGTTTATGGGACTGTACAGATAACATGTCTATGGTGATTAAGATAAGCAGTCACGTGGTGTATTATCATTAGCAGATGCAATAGCCTATTCCAATGTGTTGTAGTTATATGGTGAATTTCGGACCCTCATTGAAGATCTTCTGTTGATTACATATTGACTTTGGTTTTCCCGAATAGTGTCATACTTGAACGTTCGATAGTAATAAATTATTTAAAATAATAATAAGAGCATCAGAAATTAAACAGAGACGATCTGTGCTTAACGGCTATAAGGCTCTCTCAGGTAACGTCTCTTTGACGTTTGAAAAGCATTGGCTTTATGCTTATTATAAGACGCATCTCATCTGAGATCTTCTAAGAGTCATCTTTCCACAGACTTGCCCAAGCGTCTCATCTTTCTAAGACTTAGTGCTGATCTCATCTTCAGAGACAGCCACTCAAATTTAAAAATTTGATTTTAATTAAGTACACACATATTCAATAATTTTAAATTTTTAACAAACTTCTCCTCTACTAATGGTTTAGTGAAGATATCCGCAAGTTGATTCTTGGCATCTACAAAAATAATTTCAATATTTTCTTTTTGCACATGATCTCTTATGAAATGGTGTTTTATGTCTATATGCTTGGACCTAGAGTGATGAATAGGATTTTTAGCAAGATTTATTGCATTTGTATTGTCACAAAATATTGGAATTTTAGTGTACCACTTGTGCTCTTTCTATCCATCTTGTCTCCAGCAAAGTCAGCATCACTGTATCCTACAAGATCAAAACTATACCCTTTCTCATACCAAAGGCCAAGATTAGTGGTTCCTATTAAATATCTAAAAATTCTTTTAACAGCAGTGAGATGAGATTCTTTGGGATCAGATTGGTCTCTTGCAAAAATGCCTACAACATATTGGATATCAGGTCTACTAGCAGTTAACATGAGAGATCCAATCATACCTCTGTATAGCTTATCTGAGATAGACTTACCCATCTCATCTTTGTCAATCTGAGTTGAGGGGTGCATTGGAATCTTCATTGGCTTGGCATCATTCATCTTGAATTTTGATAGCAAATCTCTTGCATATTTTTCTTGATTGATGAAAGTGCCATCTGATAGCTGTTTTATTTGCAGGATAAGAAAGAATCTCAGCTCACCCATTATGCTCATCTCAAACTCTCCCTGCATGAGACTTGAGAATTCTTGAGTAATAGATTCATTAGTAGATCCAAAGATAATATCATCCACATAAATTTGAAGAATTAACATATCTTTATTATACTCCCTCTTGAAGAGTGTGGTGTCAATTTGTCCTCTGGTAAAGCCATTTTCAGTGAAAGAGCTTAGCCTATCATACCAAGCTCTAGGAGCTTGCCTGAGACCATACAAGGCTTTCTTGAGTTTGAGCACATATTCTGGATGATGAGGATCTTCAAACCCAGGGGGTTGTCTCACATAGACTTCCTCTTCAATAATTCCATTTAAGAATGCACTCTTCATATCCATTTGGTAGAGTTTGAAGTCTCTGTGAGCTACAAAGGCAAGGAGGATTCTAATAGCTTCAAGTGTGGCTACTGGAGCAAAGGTCTCGTCATAGTCTATACACTTGTGTTGGTTGTATCCTTGTGCCACCAGTCCTGCCTTGTTTCTCATGACTTTGCCTTTTTCATTGAGTTTATTTCTGAAGACCCATCTGGTTCAAATTATGGATTGATAAGATGGAGGAGGAACCAGATCCCAGACTTTGCTTTTGTCAAACTGATTGAGCTCTTCTTTCATTGCTCCGACCCAGGACTCATCACTGAGAGCTTCATGAATGTCTTTTGGTTCTACTTCAGATAGAAGAGCCATCATGTTTTCAACATTTCTAAAAGAAGATCTGGTTCTTACCCTATCTGAAGTTTCTCCAATGATCTGATCTCTTGGATGAGATCTCACCAGTCTCTAACTTCTGGGTAGTTCAGATGCATGCTCATTTTGGATCTCAAGTGTTCCTTGTCTTGTTCCCCTAGTCTCTATTTGTCCCTTAGGCTTATCTTCATCCTGAGAGCTATTGTGCATCTCAGGTTGAGTATTTTTGTGAGACTTTATCTGAGCTGACCTCCAAATCTCAGATTGAGCTTCTCTTCTTTGTTCAGTTTGGGGAGATCTCATGTGCTTCTATTCTGATGTGGATCTTTCCTTAATTCTCCCATCATTTCCTCAATTTCTTCATCTACCTTCTTTTGTGAGTTTTCCTGCATCTCATTGAAAACTACATGCACAGATTCTTCAGTAGTTTTTGTTCTTAAATTATAAACTCTATAAGCTTTGGAGGTGAGAGAATATCCAAGGAAGATTCCTTTATCAGATTTTGTGTCAAACTTTCCCAACTGATCCTTAGTGTTTAAGATGTAACAGTCACATCCAAACACATGGAAATAGGAGATTGAAGGTTTTCTTTCTTTCCATAATTCATATGGAGTTTTGTTCGAGATCTTTCTTATGGTAACTCTGTTTATGATGTAGCAGGAAGTATTTACAGCTTCTGCCCAAAAATATTTCTCAATACCAGAGTCACATAACAAAGTTCTTGCCATTTCTTGAAGAGTCCTATTCTTTCTCTCAACTACACCATTCTATTGGGATGTTCTTGGACATGAGAAGTTATGATTAATGCTACTTTTATCAAAGAATTTCTTAAATTTGGCATTCTCAAATTCACCTCCATGGTCACTTCTCACAGCACCAATCGCATATCCTTTCTCAGATTGAATCTTCTTACAAAAGGTTTTAAAAGATTCATAAGATTCATCCTTCTGAGATAGGAATAGGACCCAGGTAAATCTTGAGTAATCATCCACAATTACAAAACCATATTTTTTACCACTGAGACTTGCAGTCTTAGTTGGTTCAAATAAATCAATATGGAGGATCTCAAGTGGCCTGGTGGTGGTTACATGAGACTTAGGTTTGAAACTTGATTTGCTGTGCTTGGTTTTTATGCAAGATTCACAAATCATGTCTTTGTCAAATTTTACTTTTGGTAAACCTTTAACAAGAGACTGACTTGCAAGTTGACTCATGGTTCTCATGTTAATATGTCCAACTCTCTTGTGCCATAACCACTTCTCATGGTCATGAGACATGAGACAGGTGAGATAAGATAGGCTCTCAAGTGTGACTGAGTAAAGATTTTTGTTTCTTTCCTTAGAAAAAGCTATTTTTCCAGTCTTTGAGTCTATGATCTCACAGAAAGTGGGTTGGAAATTTACATGAAAACCATTGTCACATAGTTGACTAATACTCAGCAAATTTACATGATAACCATTGTCACATAGTTGACGGGTTTGTCAATAGTGGAAATCTCACGTGTTGTGATGACTGGACGTAGCCCAAGGAGTGGGTGAACCAGGATAAGATCATTATGCATCTCTCTTCCCTATCTCTTTATTTTACACTATCCTTAGCTCATCTCAAATCTGTGATTACTTTTTTAAATTGAATTAAATCAAATTTGAATAATTGAAATAACTTACACTTGAATAATTGATTGAAACTGAAATTACTCCTCATTTATACTAATTGAGACTCCAAGTCATCATACTTGAGATCACGTCTCAACCTGCAAATTTAAGTGCGCAAATTTCAGGAACAAAATTTTAAAGTCTCTATTCAACCCCCCATCTAGAGACGTTCAGCCAACTTCATGGGCCTTGTTGTTGTCTCCAAATGAGACAACCCCCGAAGCTTTCTCTTTAAGTGACTGGAACTTGCTTTTGTCCCCTGTCATGTGTCTTGAACATCCACTGTCCAGACACATCTATTACATCAAGAGATTTAGCTTTAGGTACCCATTTATATTTGGGTCCTGTATGGTTAGTTACCCTTCTCTTAGATGCTACCTGTCTCATGTAGCAATCTGAGGTCTTATGGCCAAATTTGCTACAGCAAGAACATCTCTCTTTCTTTCTTTTTCTTGCTGGAATGAAGAAATCTTTATATCAGATCTCACTTGAAGATTTTTCATAGCCTAATCCAGCTTTATCAAAAATTCCTTTTTGAGACCCAATCAGTCTCTCAAGGTTTTTAGTACCATTTACAAATTTTTCCAGATCATCTATGAGAATTCTATTTTGTTTCTTAAGCTTTTGGTTTTCTTTAGAAAGATTCCTTAATTCCTGCTCATCATGAACTTGAGTCTTTGCTTTGACAAGCTCAGACAGTCTCATGTGAGACAACATGAGACTGCTATTTTTATGATTCAAATTTTCATTTTCATTTTCAAGAAATTTGATCTTCTCAAGAGCTGTGTCTAATTCGGATTTTAGTAGGAAGCTCTTAGAGACAAGAAGATTTGAATCATATAGGAGATTTTCAAAGGCAGACTTAAGTTCACTAAATGAAAGATCAGAGTCAGACTCATACCTCTTCATCTGAAGAATTTCCATTTGCCATGAGACACAGATTGGCTGATTCATCATCTTGGCTCTCATCTTCCTCTGTGTCATCCCAGGTGGCCATCATTGCTTTCTTCTTTGGACTTTTCTTTAATTCCTTTTTGAGTTGAGGACACTCAGACTTGATATGTCCAGGCTTTCTACATTCATAAAAGATGAATTGTCCCTTTTTGTCAGACTTAATCCCTCCTTTTCTTGATGGATACTTTCTTCTTCCACTTCCTCTGGCTCTCCACATGTGTCTAATCTTTCTTGAGATGTAAGGCAGTTCATCATCCATCTCACTCTCATCATCATTTTCATCATCTTCTTCAGTTTCTGTATCATGGGATGAGTTAAGTGTGATATGTTGAGATGAGTTTACCTTCTTACCTTTAGAGTTACTGGATGAGGCTTTTAAGGCTATTGTTTTTGGTCGTCTGATGAGATCCTCTTTCATCAGCTCCTGCTCATGAACCTTTAGTGATCCAAGAAGCTCATCTAGTCTGAGAGTGCTAAGATCATTGGCCTCTTGGATTGTTGTGACTTTGGGTCTCCAGGGCTTGGGTAGGCTTCTCAAGATTTTCCTCAGCATATCTTGATTTGAGTAAGTCCTTCCTAGAGACTTGAGATCATTTGTGATGACAGTGAAGCGTCTCACCATGTCTTCAATGCCTTCATATTCATTCATCTTGAAGAGCTCATACTGTCTGACCAGTATGTTGATCTTGGCTTCCTTAACTTGGTTGGTTCCTTCATGTTCTACCTCAAGTGCATCCCATATCTCCTTAGCTGATGCACAGCCAGCCACTTTATCATACTCACTACGGTTGAGTGCACATGTGAGTAGGTATTTGGCTCTTGAGTTGAGAACATATCTGGCTTTTTCAGCATCTGTCCAAGTTTCCCTGGGCTTAGCTGATCTCAGCCCAAGTTCATCAGTGGTGTAAGGCATATATGGTCCCATCTCAATGATCTCCCATAAGTCAGCATGTTGAGATTCAATGAATAGTCTCATCCTATCTTTCCAGTAGTTTTAATCAGGTCCAGGCCTGTTGGTGGATGCTCCTTCAGGAATGAACAAGCTTGTACTTGGTCCAGCCATGGATCTTTTCCTCTTCACACGTAGGTGTGCTGAACCCCAAAGAGGTCGAGCTTTGATACCAACTGAAGTTGGATGGATGTCTCTAGAAGGGGGGTTGAATAGAGACTTTAAAATTTTGTTCCTGAAATTTGCACACTTAAATTGCAAGTTCAGACGTGATCTCAAGTCTGATGACTTGGTGTCTCAAGTAAGTTAGATGAGATTCAATTTCAATTTCAATCAGTAGTATGTGTTTGAAATCAAGAGTAAACAATTTTAGTTATTCAAAACTGGTTTTGTTCAGTGTAGTTTAATTAATCAAATGAACACAGATTTGAGATACGTGAAGAGCAGTGTAAAATAAAAAGATAGGGAAGAGAGATGCACAGTGATCTTATCCTGGTTCACCCACTCCTTGGGCTACGTCCAGTCCTCACAACACGTGAGATTTCCACTATTGACAATCACAGTCAATTACAAGTATTCTTACAACCTCTTCAGGACGTCTCTCATACCAAGTCTAGGCACTCCTATCTTGGCTGAGCCACAAGTATTCTTATTGCCTCTTCAGGACGCTCACACTCACTCTGAGACTAGGCTTCCTCCTATCTTAAATGAGACTGGTTACAAATGATTGGTAGGATAAGATGGGTCTAGCTTACAATCATACAAAGTATGGATAGCCGGTGATCTTAGCAAGAGTTTATCTCTTCTATACAGATAGAAAGATTAAGAGATGAGAAGAGAAAATAAACTGAGACTACAAGGTATTCTCAAGTTGAGATCATATCTTAAATATGATAGACTTGAGATGTGAACTTGAGATGTGTGATGAGATGCAAAGATGTTCAATGTGCAGCGTAGTCTCTCACTTTTCTTTACTGTAGACTTCATTATTTATTTCAAACTACCACTAGCCGTTTATGGCCGTTTTTCTAGCCGTTAGGAGCCGTTACAGGTGAGAAAAGCTTTTCTGTTGAGGGATGTGCTTGCTTTTCTGAGTCTGATGTCATTGTGTCAGCATGCAGTGTACTTTCCTTGACTCTGAGTTGACCTTTTGTCGTATCTTCTCAAGCTGATCTTGAGTCTTATCTTTTGTATCTGAGTCTAGCTCTCAACTCTTACATCTGAGCTTGGCTCTCAACTCTTGCATCTGATCTTGAGCTTACGTCTCAAGCTGATCCGGAGTCTCTTTTTAGATTCTTCTCACTAGATCTGATCTTCTCATTGATTAAGGTTGAGTCTCATCTTTCCACTGGTCTTGTCTCTGAGCAAGTGTTATTCAAATTGCTTCTGAATCTGCTTCTTATATATGAGATGACCTCTTGTGCTTGAATCTGCATCTGATCTTGAGTCAGCATCTCAAACTGACCTTGAATCTCTTTTACTGGTCATTGTTTTAGTTATAAGTCTTGTATCCTTGGCATCTCTTGGTTCTGACTTTTATGCTATATATCCTCAAATATAGTCTTTGAGCTTCATTTACTTGATTTGGTTCTGCAAAATAAAGTCTAGAAATTCTTCCATATACTTGAGCAAACAGTTTGCAGATAACAAGATGCATCTTGCACAGAGTTCAGCATATGTCTTAACTTAATGGTTTGGCATATTAAAAACCTTAAGAGTTAGTTTGTCTTAACAATGTAGCCCCTCAATGGGCCACTTATCTCTAGCACCCATTGGTGTAAACAAATGGATACCATAATATTTGCATATACTAGATAAGAAACAGAATGAAAGGTTTAACCAAAACAACCCTATTTAAAGAAGCTGGAGAAAATATAATTTACCAGGATCTTGACAATGGCAGAAAAAAAGAAGTTAAATGATATATTTAAAAAATTATAACATTAATTCAAGCTCATTTGTTATTAGGGACTCACTAATTCCACCTTGGCCATTTCAACCATATAACTAGAGGTGTTTGGCCACAAGTTTGTGAGAGTCTGACATTCTCTGTCTTAAACAGGTTATACAACATCACGATTTTTTCCTTGATAAATGTTTGAGAGAATGTTTACTTCTTTTTCTTGAGCTGCTGAATGTTAGTTTCTCTTTGTTTTAGTTTTATAAAATGTTCTCTATTTTTTTACTCTAACGGTTATGAAATTACTGTTTAGGGTACTAAAAGGTGTAACCTTTCCCCAATAAAATATAGGTGTGAAATATCTTATAATGGAAAGCACCTGATAGAAACTGGATTAGAGCAGACACTAACACACAGAAAACAGTAGTATGTGATTCCTCTCCTGAACCAATATCAAGATGATATCAGATCATTAGGGTCTATGAAGTGTATATAAGTATAAGAATCTAGAGAAATGAAAGTATAACCCAAGTATACTCAGGTAGTCCAGGAAATTTGAGAGTGCATGGTTCCTCCCTCCCAGTCCATTTCTTATTCACTCATTCCTTTCCTTCTCAGTTCCCACCTTCCCCTTTTATCCTCTGCTCCTCTAACTGATTTCGCTCTTGCTTGTTTGTCACCTCATACCATATAAGGAAGTGGTGATTTGACTGATTTCTCTCCATGTTCACAACATTATTCTAATGGGGTTCTAACTCCATTTCTACCCATAGTAAACTTTAGTGATCATAAATCTCCTAACTTTAACACCATCAAAGTCCACCATAGGAATGTGATATTGTAGATTTCTCTTCTTTTTGTGTTTTTTGTTTTCTTTTAGGCAGGGTTAGTTTCTTTTCTTCCAAGCCTAAGCTGAGGATTAGAAATAATTTTTGGATAAGCATATGGAATCTTCTTAATAAGAACAGTAATGTGGTAGCTCAATTGCTTATCAAGCAATTTAAGCATATTACATAACAACAATAATCTTATTCTAGTTGAGTCATTTTATCAAACAGTTTATGCACAATCTACCATCTCATTGTCATGAAGTAAATCAATTGCTTTTCTAATTCAAATCATATAACTGCATAATCATATGAAGTAGATCAATTAAATCACATGATCAATCGGTTGTATATGATACTACATTCAACTCACCGAAATAATGATGAGCTATGAGACGTGAGCGGTCTACAAAGGTTCTGGTACGGTGAAGCTTCCATGGGGAAGACATATCACACAATTGCTTCTAACTCAAATCTATAATCATAGAAGTCTCCATTAAGAGAATCAACATCAAATCTATAAAATGCTAAATGAAGATACGATGCACAGTACTTAAAATTCTTAAATACACCAACACTATTCATGTTCAATGAGATTCAAATTCATCTCCAAAATTGAAAAGGAAAATGTACACAGAGAATGTATAGAAAGAAGGAAAGAAGAGAAAGAATTAGAGACAATAGAAAAAGAGAAAACAAATTAAAGTTGAGAGGAATGGCATGATAATGACCAAATCTTGTGCTTGCGACAATGAAGAGAAGCAGTTTTGGTTGTGTCAATCCATGGCAGATTTGGGATTTTGGAAGAGACTGAATTTCTAAGAGTATGACTGAGAAAGTAGAAATTGGGAAATGGGTTACCGGGGATGAATAATTTAGTAAAAAATGGGGGAGATGAAAGGTGGGAAAATATTTGGTGGGGGGAATAACATTACTTTTAGAGGAAATTTAGGTCAATTGCTAGCATAAAGTAACATATTGCTGGCTAATATTTTTTAGCCGCAAAAAAATTAGTGTAGAGGATGAATTACTAGCTATTGGCTTATGACCATTAAATATTTGCCACTAAAAATAAATTTTGCTGTATCCAGTCAATATTATTTGAATCGCATGAAGGTATAATCATTGTGAAATTTTTCATTGCTTTTGACATAGTTAACAGAGCTTGGACTACACAAGTAACATGTGAGTAGAGCTTTGACTCATTAATCGCGTGAACAGAGCTTCATAACACAGCTTGGTAAATAGCGAAAGAGGCAGGATAGCTTGGTGAACATGAGCTTGCTTCAAACAGCAAACAACAAACCTTTAGTCAGCCAACAGAGCTTGGTGAACTCGAGCTTCTCAAGATAGCAAACAGAGGCTGATCTTTTTTCAAAATTTCTGCAAACAGCGAACCATTACTGTATTCTCAAACAGCTTCTCAAAAACTCCATCCTTAAGAAACTTCTCAAATCAGTGAACAGAGGCAATATACACAGGTACCATACTACTGGGCATGAAGATTCTAAATAAGTTTGAGGGAAACTAAATAAAAATATAGATATGTGCCACCTACTGCAATAATTAATCTCTATTAATTCCTTCTCGCACTCTCAATTAATTAAATACTATAACTCAACAAGTAATTAATTAATTTTCGCACGCACGCAATTTTAATAATTAATTAATTAATTACCTGTCAAACTCTTGTGTTTGGTAGAACATGTTGGTCTCCCAATAATGTTTGTACTGGTCACCAGTATTGTCCATGGCTGGCCCGAGAAAGAAAAGACCAACCTCAAATTAAAGACACAGTTCATATCACAAGAAATTAGTTTTTTTCTTTTCTTTTCTCTTCTCTGACAGCACCGCACCACACCAACGAATGGAATGGAATGGGATTGTAATTATAGAGCTTGCGTAAGCTATGTGGAACCCCATTGAATATGGCCTCTTGCTGGAGATGGAAGATGGGCCCTGATAGTTTGCTTGAAAAACTCGATATAATGAATTTATGTCTAAACAAATATTGTATCTCTATAAAAATTATTGACAATGTATCATGTTAATTTTCTACTTAATTGTTTTATTATTCCTTCCACAGGTACCATGCCTTCTAAATCTCAGATTCCAAAAGCTCCTATGGATGATCAAACAATGGGAAAATTTCTAAAGGCTCGAGAGAAGGAGGCAAAGGCCACTGAGAAGAGGAAGGGTGAATCCCCACTTTCTCATTGTAATTAAGCACCTCACCAACACCAAGACCGTGAGAGCATGCGTAAACTATGTGGACTGTCACTCTCTCTGTGTTTCTGTTAGTAGCTTTCCAAGAAATGTCGATCTCAAACAAAATATGGTCTGTGCATATATGATCCCTTTGTTTGTTGTTTTTTAGAGTGCTGAGATAGAAGATGGTAATGGAAGTATATGTTTGTTGTTAATGGCAGTTGTTCTTCATCATTGATCAAAGCTTTCTCATTCCTTGCAACTGTTAATGGCAGTTATTATTAATTCATGTTCGTCTAATTTAGAAAAGAAATGGGTCATTTATTGAATTTTGCATTTTATTAACAAAATTCAAAAGGATCAATTGGAAATTATAATTAGATTTTTATCAACAAGTTGCAGGTAATTGATCTGAACCGTTCATTTAGATCTAATGATTAAAAAAGGGTGAAATACCGGTATTTCATCAATGAGGTGAAACACCCTTGACAAAGCCTATTTTTAAAAGATGTTGAAAGGAATACAATCAACTACTATTTATAGGACTAAACTACTCAATAAACACTGACAAACACTATAAAATAGTAACAAAAAACATATTCCTAATACCCTCCCACAAGTTGGTATTTGGTATCAACCAATATCAACTTGAAACCAAGAAAGGAAATTGAAATCAACAAAGGAACAATGAGAAAACAAAAAGAAAATAACCACATCACTTTGGGACGTTTCAACGGACAGTTTTTGCACATATTCAAGCACTTGCATTCCCTTTGCAGAATTTTGGAGCAACACCAGGAATAGACTCTGCAAAATGCAAATGAAACTCTTCTTTCTTCCTAAAGCAAAAACTAAACTGAGTCCTCTTCTTACCTTCTGATTCTGCAAAATTGAAAAGGAAAAAAAAAGAAATGGAGGCAGAGCATGATATCTCAAATGGTATTGGAAGCTTGTACGTCAAAGTGATGACTGACGAACAAATGGAACTGCTGAGGCAACAGATATCTGTCTACACCACTATGAGAGTGATTCATCACGCATTGGCATTCCACCAACATCATAAGTAATAGAAAAACATGCCTGCACCAACACCAAGCATGGGAACATCAAGAATACCCCTACCTCGGGAGGGTATTGATCACTACTAAAATGTTAGCATTTAGTGATTGATTTAGTGGCCAAAAATTGCAATCACTAATAGTGACCGATTTAGTGATAAATCCATTATTAAATGTATTAGTCACTAAATATTAGTCACCGATTTTTTGGTAACTAAATATGACTGTGACTGATTTAGGGACTGTATTGGTGAGAAAATTAGTGACCCAAAAAATCAGTCACTAAAATGAAAGATATGAATTGATTTTTTTTTTGACTAATAATTTAGAGACTGAATTGCTGAGAAAATTAGTGATAGAAAAAATCGGTCACTAAAATGGAAGATATGGATTGATTCTTTTTTTGTGACTAATATTTTGGAGTCTGAATTGGTGAGAAAATTAGCGACCGAAAATATCGGTCACTAAATTTGTGATTTTCAATTTTCTGAAGAAGTTAGTGATCGAAAAATCGGTAATTAAGTTTGTGAGCAGTTAGAGACCGAAAAATCGGTCACTAAGTTTGTTATTTTTCATTTTTATAAAAGGAGTTAGAGACCAAATTTTTAAGCTACTAATTAGTGACAAAAAAAATCGGTCACAAAGTTTGTTATTATTCATTTTTATAGGAGTTAGTGACCGATTTTCTCAGTCACTAATAAGTGACTAAAAAAATCGGTCACTAAATTTGTTATTATTCATTTTTATGGAAGGAGTTAGTGACCAATTTTTTTGGTCACTAATTGGCGAGAACGTTAATGACCCGAAAGATCGGTCACTAAATTTGTTAATATTAATTTTTATAGGAGTTAGTGACCGATTTTTTCAGTCACTAATTTGTGAGAAAATTAATGTTTGAAAAAATCTAATCACTAAATTTGTGAGGAGTTAGAGACCGAAATTTCGGTCACTAATTTATGAGAAAATTTGTGACCAAAATATCAACCACTAAAGTTTTTTATTGATTTTTTTTAAGGAATTAGTGACTGAAAAAACCGGTCACTAATTAATAAGAAAAAAAGTGACCAAAGTAATCAGTCATTAATTTGTGATTCTTAATATTTTTGGGCCTCAACTATTCTACTGGTCTATTGGAAGATAGAAATCTATTTGGAAATGCAAAACGGGCTATTTGAAATCGCACTGGCCCAACATACTTTAAAAGCAAAGAGGAAATATAAAACAATATAAAATAAGAAAGGATTAGATATTTTTAGTGGAACATTCCAGACACATTTCTGTCTTTCTATACGAGGGATTCTTTGTGAGAAAAGGAGTTCATAGAGGCAATCAGGAAGGGGAACAGAGATAGCCTCCGTCTGTAACATCCCGATAATTAAGACTAATTAAATAAAAGAGAATAGGATAATGATTTTTAAGAAGGACAACAAGAAAAGAGAAAAAAATGGAATAAGATGAAAGACTTAGGGTAAAAACCAAGGTTTTAGAGTTTCAGCATTCTCGCTCAAGCGAGAATATCTCGCTTGAGCAAGAGAAGGCTCGCTTAAGCGAATTATGCAGCAAAAAGGGTGAAAATGAGTTTCTGCATATCTCGCATAAGCGAGAGAAGGCTCGCTTAAGTGAGATACATGGTAGTTTTGCGGGGCTCTCTGGACATTTTTCGCTTGAGCGAGAAGGGGCTCGCCCAAGCGAGAAACTTCCAGAGAGGGGGTAATTTCTGGTCCATTCTAGCCCAAGTGAGGAGCCTCTCGCTTGAGCAAGAATGTGAAGGGAAAGTTATACCTTGCACCTCTCACTCAAGCGAGGATATCTCGCTTGAGCGAGAACCCACTTTCAGGATTAAAAGACTTAGTTAGGGCACCGAACGAATCACTTTCTTTCTTCCTCCCTTTTTCTTTTAAAGAGAGACAGAGAGATTCTAGAGAGAGGGAACGTCTATTGAAGCTTGGAGAAGGATCCTAGGACAAGAAATCATCGCCATCATCTTCCCATCTCTTCTCTTCCCCTCCATTGTTAATCTTGAGGTGAGTACAACTCACACACTCTCACTTTTTGTGGTTGTATGCCTTAAGCATGATCCCCACTCTCTGATTCCTCTTCTTCATGCTTTGTAGAAGTTGTGTGTTAGGGATTATGTGTAGTTTATAAATTAGTAGGGTTCATGCATTGAGTATGTGAAACCCTAGGTTGTGAAAATTAGGGAATTAAGGCTTTGTTTGCATGTAATTGTTCTTTCGATAATTCATTGAGAATATGAGCATTAAGTTAATCTAAGCCGGTTTTGACCGTGAGTTAATATAAGTCGGCTTCGGCCGTGAGTTAAAAATAAGTTATTGTATGAAAACTTGACTTCGGTCTAGTAATGGGTGGGATTCGTCCCCAGAGGAGACGTTCCCCATAGTCTGAGTCTAGTTCTAACTCCAATTAAAGTGATAAAATCATGCTTGTTGGGCACAACAGTGAGTTGCATCATTAGTTGTATTTACTTGAATTGAATGTGATGTATAAGTTTATGTCATAACTGTTGCATATCGTTTAATTGTGATTCCCACACTGCATTTGCATAGTTATATTCACTGAGACAATCGTCTCACCACACATTTCGTGGACATAATCTAGATGTGTAGGCACCGCCGCGCACGGACCATTGAGCTAGAAGCGGGAGCTTTTTCTTGATTTGGAGATTTAGCCCTTTTTTTGTTAGTTTTGTATAAGGGTATATATGATAACTCTTGTTTTGAGATGATGAGATTGTAGCCTTCGGGGCTTAATGTATATGCTACTTTTCACACATTGTGAAGTTATCGTTGGTTGCTTAACAATTATGTGGATGTTTTCTATATTCAAAATGGCGTGAATTAATTTTGAAATTTGGGATTTGGTTTCCAACGGACTGCATCCTGAATTAGAAATTAGGACGTTACATTTTGGTATCAGAGCAGTTTAATCCAATTGGACTGTGGAGTTAGGGTATTCCTGTAGTTTGTTATTATTCCTTATGCATTATTGTGTGAATTGAGAGACTAATCACCCCGATGTTTGCTTAATGATGTGTAGAGGATTATGGCAGGCGGCAGGAGAGGTTGTCGAAGTGTCAATCCTTCTTCTTCTTCATCCCGAGATTCACCTTCGGATCCTGTAGCTGCTGCCCTTCAGTCACTCACTCAAATGATGGGAGAGCAAGTGACTTCCAACCGGGCACAAGCAGAGGAGGCACGGGAGCAGGCTGCTACCAATGCGAAGTGCTTCAAGAGATGGCCCGAAGACCAACGGGAACCCTACCCCTCCCTACGGTGGATCCGTTTGTCCAAGGTTTAGCGGAATTCCTGAAGCATAATCCTCCACAATTCAATGGGGTTTATGATCCGGATGTGGCGACAAATTGGCTCTATGACCTCAACCGAATCTTCGATATGATGAAGTGTGCTGATGACTCCAAGGATGGGTTTGCAGTCTACATGTTGAGGGGAGAGGCTGAGGATTGGTGGAAGACTGCTAGTGTTCGGGCCGTAGTGGTGGAAGCCCCAATCACCTGGGGTGACTTTCAGACCTTGTTTTGGAGAAGTACTTCCCAGCGACCGTCCGTAGACAGAAGGAAGCTGAGTTCCTTCAACTGAAGCAAGGGAGTCTAACGGTGGTCCAGTATGTGGCCAAGTTCGAGGAGCTAGCCAAGTACTCCAGGTACCTGCAGACGGTTTCTGATGAAGAGCGTGCACACAGTTTGAAGGAGGTCTGCGACCTGAGCTGCTGGATCGGGTCGGGACACTTGAGATCAGGGATTTCCCTGCCCTAGTCAACAAGTGCTACATTGCGGAAAAGAATTTTAAGGGAGCTACACCACCAACACCACCACTGGACAACAAGGGTAAAAGGAAGGTGGAAGTGACCAACCAGGGCAAGGGCCCGATGCCTAAGTGGCAAGGCACCTTAGCCATGGCCACTCGGCCGGCCCAATGCCAAGGGGTACCCATGTGCCCCAAGTGCGGTAAGGAACATTCGGGAGAGTGCTTGACAGGGAAGAGCGTCTGTTACTTCTGCAAGCAACCCGGTCACATGAAGAATGAGTGTCCAAAGAAGATGGACCTTCCGAGGCCCCAAACCTCTGGAAGAGTCTTCACCCTCAGCGGGGAAGTGGCAGCTTCTGCGGATAATCTGATGCGAGGTATGTGCACCTTAGGAGATCAGACCTTAATTGTATTGTTTGATTCAGGGGCAACCCATTCCTTTATTTTTCATTATTGTGTGAAGCGGTTAAATTTGCATGTTGTTCCCTTACCCTATCTTCTTAGTGTCACAACACCCGCCAAGGAGGCAATTTCTAATTCCCTTGTATATTATAAATGCCCCATTGTTATATAAGGGAGGGCCTTCGAGGTTGACTTAATTTGTTTTCCATAAGGAGCATAGATGTTATTCTTGGCATGAACTAGTTATCTTCAAATCAGGTCATGCTCGACTGTTTTAATAAGGAAGTTGTTTTTCCACTTCTTCCTCCTCTTCCAAGGGAGAAACCATCGGTACTTTTGTCTAGCATCACTCAAATATCCTAATTCCTTAGTGATTGGAGTAAATGTTTTATTTTGTTACTCTCCTTAACTCTAGAGTCCAGGGTAGAGTTGAGCAGCATAGCCACGATTAGGGAGTTTCAAGATGTTTTTCCTAGTGAGGTGACCACCTTACCTCCGGACCGAGAGATAGAGTTTATCATAGATTTGGTACCGGGCACCGGGCCCATTTCTAAGGAACCTTATAGGATGTCCCCACTAGAGCTTAGTGAACTTAAGACTCAGTTAGAAGACCTTATAGCTAAGGGGTTCATTAGACCTAGTGTGTCACCCTGGGGGGCTCCAGTGCTCCTAGTGAAGAAGAAGAACGGGAGTATGAGATTGTGTGTGGACTATAGGCAGTTAAATAAGGTTACCATCAAGAACAAGTATCCCTTACCCAGGATAGATGACCTTTTAGATAAGCTTAGGGGAGCCTCGATTTTCTCTAAGATAGATTTTAGGTTTGGTTACCACCAGATCAAGATTAGGAGTGACGATATATCTAAGACAACCTTTAGGACTAGATATGGGCACTACGAGTATTTGGTGATGTCATTTGGTGTAACCAATGCTCCTGCCGTATTCATGGACTACATGAATCGGATTTTCCGGCCCTATGTTGACCAGTTTTCGTTGTCTTCATTGACGACATTCTGATATACTCTCACAGTTTAGAGGAGCACGAGCGACACCTTAGGATTGTCCTGGGGATTTTGAGAGAAAAGAAGTTGTTTGCCAACATGGAGAAGTGTGAGTTTTGGATGGACATGGTCCATTTTCTAGGACATGTGATTAACAGTGAGGGTGTGTCTGTTGATCCTAACAAGGTAGAAGTCGTCCTTGAATGGGAAAGGCCTAAGACCATTACGGAAATTAGGAGTTTCCTAGGATTGGCCGGCTACTACCGGAGATTCATTAAAGGATTCTCCTGGCTAGCCTTTACCCTCACAAGATTGAGTTGGAAGGGTCAAGCCTTTGTGTGGGACGAGAAGTGTGAGCGGAGCTTCTTGGAGCTCAAAGAGAGGTTGACCACTGCCCCAGTACTAGCGTTACTGGACTTGTCTAAGACCTTCGAGGTATACAGTGATGCCTCAAGGAAGGGTTTAGGATGTGTTCTAATGTAGGATAGGAGAGTGGTGGCTTTTGCATCTAGGCAGTTGAGGCCTCATGAGGAGAATTATCCTACTCATGATTTAGTGCTAGAGACTGTGGTATTTGCCCTCAAGATCTGGAGGCACTACCTGTTTGGTGTGAGGTTTGAGGTCTTTAGTGATCATAAGAGTTTGAAATACCTCTTTGATCAGAAAGAACTCAACATGAGGCAGAGGAGATAGATGGAGTTTCTCAAGGATTAAGAATTTGAGCTGAGGTACCACTCCGGCAAGGCCAATGTAGTGGCTAACGCCCTCAATAGGAAGTCTCTCCATGTATCCTCGATGATGGTGCATGAGATGGGTCTATTAGAGGAGTTTAGAAGCCTAAGCCTTAATGTGGAGGTCAGAGAGTGTAGTTTCAGACTCTACAGGTTAGAGGTCACTAGTGAGCTTAGAGCTCTAATTAAGGAGGCCCAGAGTTCGGACTCGGACCTCCAATCTAGGAAGGATCAGGTAGGATTTTCAGAGTCAGGGGATGGGACAATTCTCTTCCAAGGGAGAGTCTGTGTCCCTAAGGGGGGTAGTCTTAGACAACAAATCTTAGAAGAAGCCCATCGGGGCATGTTCTCCATACATCTTGGCACTACCAAGATGTATCAGGACTTGAAGAAGATGTTCTCGTGGGATGGCATGAAGAGGGAGATAGCCGATTATGTTTCTAGGTGCTTAGTGTGCCAACAAGTTAAGATAGAACACCAGAAACCATCAGGAACCCTTATGCCTTTAGAAATCCCTTAGTGGAAGTAGGAGAGTATAGCTATGGACTTTCAGGTAGGGTTACCTCGAGTCCAAGCCGGGTTTGATGCCATCTAGGTCATTGTTGACCGGCTGACAAAGTCGGCCCATTTCCTACCAATTAGGGATACCTATTCCCTGAATAAGTTAGTAGACTTGTATGTCAACGAGATTGTTAAGCTCCATGGCATTCCCTCTAGCATCATATTAGATAGGGACCCTAGGTTAACCTCTAGGTTCTGGAGTGCGCTTCATCGGCTTTTGGAACTAAACTCAGGTTTAGTACCGCTTACCACCCTCAGACTGATGAACAGTCTGAGAGGACCATCCATACCCTAGAGGATATGCTTAGAGCATGTGTGTTAGAGGAGTCGGGTACTTGGGATAGGTACCTACCTCTCATAGAGTTTGCCTACAACAATAGTTTTCATAGTAGTATAGGCATGGCACCCTATGAGGCTCTGTATGGTAGGAAGTTCAGATCTCCTTTGTGTTGGTTTGAGGTGGGTGCGAGAATCCTGTTAGGTCCGGAGTTGGTGCAAGAAACCACAGATAAGATTAGGATCATTAGGGAAAAGCTTGCAACTACCCAAAGCTGGCAAAAGAGCTATGCTGACAAGAGAAGAAAAGACTTAGAGTTTGAGGAAGGGGACCATGTATTTTTGAAATTAACTCTTGTCACAGGAATTGGACGAGCCATCAAGACCAAAAAGCTCAATCCTAGATTCATTGGCCCGTTTCAGATCCTGCAGAGGGTTGGCTCTCTGGCTTACAGGATAGCCCTACCACCTCATTTGTCCCGGGTTCATGATTTGTTCCATGTATCCAAACTGAGAAAATATGTCCATGACCCTTCACACATCATTAGCTCTGAATCGGTACAATTAAGAGAAGATCTCAAAGTCCTTTCTAGGCCCGCACAGATTATAGACAGAAGTGTCAAAACCTTAAGGAACAATACGATTCCTTTGGTGAAGATGTTTTGGGAGGGTCTGTCACCTGAGGAGGCAACTTGGGAGAAGGAGGACGACATCCGCTCCCAATTTCCGGAATTGTTCAGCTAAGGTAAAGATCTTTTCGCCTTTTCTTTAGCCAATTTTGGGGACAAAATTGTTTTAAGGGGGTAGAATTTTAATATCCCGATAAATAATACTAATTAAATATTAAAAGAGAATAGGATAATGATTTTTAAGAAGGACAACAAGAAAAGAGAAAAAAATGGAATAAGAGGAAAGACTTAGGGTAAAAACCGAGGTTTTAGAGTTTCAGCATTCTCGCTCAAGCGAGAGAAGGCTCGCTTAAGCGAATTATGCAGTAAAAAGGGTGAAAATGAGTTTCTGCATATCTCGCTTGAGCGAGAGAAGGCTCGCTTAAGCGAGATACATGATAGTTTTGGGGGGCCTCTCTGGACATTTTTCGCTTGAGCGAGAAGGGGCTCGCCCAAGCGAGAAACTTCCAGAAAAGGGGAAATTTCTGGTCCATTCTCACCCAAGCGAGGAGCCTCTCTCTTGAGCGAGAATGTGAAAGGAAAGTTATACCCTGCACCTCTCGCTCAAGCGAGGATATCTCGCTTGAGCGAGAGCCCACTTTCAGGATTAAAAGACTTAGTTAGGGCACCGAACGAATCACTTTCTTTCTTCCTAGCTTTTTCTTTTAGAGAGAGACAGAGAGATTTTAGAGAGAGGGAACGTCCATTGAAGCTTGGAGAAGGATCCTAGGCCAAGAAATCATCGTCCATCATCTTCCCATCTCTCCTCTTCCCCTCCATTGTTAATCTTGAGGTGAGTACAACTCACACACTCTCACTTTCTGCGGTTGTATGCCTTAAGCATGATCCCCACTCTCTAATTCCTCTTCTTCATGCTTTGTAGAAGTTGTGTTAGGGATTATGTGTAGTTTATAAATTAGTAAGGTTCATGCATTGAGTATGTGAATCCCTAGGTTGTGAAACTTAGGGAATTAAGGCTTTGTTTGCATGATAATTGTTCTTTCGATAATTCATTGAGATTATGAGCATTAAGTTAATCTAAGCCGGTTTCGGCCGTGAGTTAATATAAGCCGGCTTCGGCTGTGAGTTAAAATAAGTTATTGTCTGAAAACTTGACTTCGGTCCAGTAATGGGTGAGATTCGTCCCCGGGGGAGACGTTTCCCGTAGTCTGAGCTCAGTTCGAACTCTAGTTAAAGTGTTAAGATCATGCTTGCTGGGCACAACAGTGAGTTGCATCATGAGTTGCATTTTCTTGAATTGAATGTGATGTATAAGTTTATGTCATAATTGTTGCATATCGTTTAATTGTGATTCCCACACTGCATCCGCATAGTTGTATTCACTGAGACAATCATCTCACCACACGTTCCGTGGACACAATCTAGATGTACAGGTACCGCCGCGCACGGACCCTTAAGCTAGAAGCAGGAGCTTTGTCTTGAGTTGGAGATTTAGCCCTTTTGTTTTGTTAGTTTTGTATAAGTGTATATATGTTAACTCTTTTTTTGAGATGATGAGATTGTAGCCTTCGGGGCTTAATGTATATGCTACTTTTCACACATTGTCAAGTTATCGTTGGTTACTTAACAATTATGTGGATGTTTTCGATATTCAAAATGGAGCGAATTAATTTTGAAATTTGGGATTTAGTTTCCAACGGACTGCATCCTGAATTAGAAATTAGGACGTTACACCATCAATGGCGACAGTACAACTGCGATGCAATGGTGCTAAACAAGAAGCAGTGTGCAAGGACCGATCTGACGGTCGTTAGGGGGCGATTTTGCGGAAGAAGTGTATAGCTATGTTGTTAACAAAATGAGGGATGTGTTCGGGACAATGACAAGTTTGCACCCTATGCCTAAATCGGACACCGTGTTGTGTATCGAGATGAAGTTCATGCTGGTGGAAGAAAGCCTGCTCTACCAGTGGGGTTTCACAGCAGATCGCGAGCATAAAGGGCGTCAAGAAAGGGAGGTCGATCTACCATAAGGTGAAGCTTGTTAGGGAACCCACTAGGACTTCGCCACTAGCTAGAGATTCGACACTTGTTGAGTTGCTCAAGTACAAGTATGAAGAAGGGATGTGAGTTCTATTTCTGGTTTGGGATTATAAGACTTCCCACGATAAGGTTTTCTTCTAGATGGTGAGGGTCTCACTTGGCTTTTGTTATTGAAGTAAATATTGCAATCACAAGAAGGGGGGGTTGAATTGTGACTGTTTAAAAATCTGCACTTTTCTTCTAATATTGAATCTACTCAAGTCTATTACTTGGCTTATATTAAAAGATTGAGTAAACTAACAAATCAGTCCCTGACTTTGTGGGGATCATGCAGTTTCGTCCCTGACTTTGTGGGGATCATGCAGTTTCGTCCCTGACTTTTCTAAAATAGCACTTTAGTCCCTAACTTTCTTAAAACATGCATAAAGTGCATGTTTTTCAATAAAGTGAAGGACTAAAGTGCATGCTTTTTAATAAAATAAGGACTAAAGTGCATGCTTTTTAATAAAAGTATGGACTAAAGTGCTATTTTAGAAAAGTCAGGGACGAAACTGCATGGTCCCTACAAAGTCAGGGACTAATTTGTTAGTTTACTCAGAAGATTATTCTAAAAAATACCAAAAAAATAAATAAAACCAAAAAATGTATTTGGATTTGTTGAACTTCTTAGAATTGGGGTGAAATAAATATTTTTAAAGTTAATTAATTTGCACAATTAATTAGCGGAAACCGTCTTAGGACGTCGTAGGGTGCTAATACCTTCTCTACGTGTAATCGACTCCCGAATCCTACTCCGATTTCGCAGACTATTCTTACTCTTTGAAGGGTTTTTTCCGAAATTTTCCCGTAAAATAAATATTGGTGGCGACTCCATTGAAAACCTTTAATTTTTCCAATTTCGACTCGCCACCCCGTCATGACCCTGGTTGCGACATATATATATATAGTGTAAAACTTGGTGTAACTTACATTGGTGTAATTTGAACCTTCCTCATATATAAATTAATTATTAGTATAATAACATTATCCACTAATAATATCATATTGTTTAAGGATTTAGTTTATATACACTATCAGTATAAAAAAATTACACAGACATCCAATAGTGTGCTGCCACATTATTTAATGAATATGACACCTTATGTGTTATTGAATTCAATAAATGATGTGGCAACATATCATTGGATGTCTGTGTAGGTTTTTTTTTACATTGACAATGTATATATATTAAACTCTACTATTTAAAAAGTTTAATAATATAAATTGTCAAATTTATTAAATAATGTGATTATACATTATTTATTGATATACTTTTTTTTACAAAAACCAATAATACAAACAAATTAAAGTAATAAAAAATGAAGCACCCTGAAAAAGCAAAATCTCGGCCATTGAAACTGATCTAGAGAAGACCAATAGGAGAGAGAGTATATGATTGGTCCCACGAATCCTTTCTAGTACCTCTCGCGTAGTGGAGAGGAGAGGGTTCCCTCACCATCATGCTTGGAATAATAATTGGTCCTTGGGCTTCATGAAGCACGCACAACATAGCATTGATGTAACGAAGCAGCTACAAGCGTGAGGGATAATAGTTGACGGGGAAATAAGAAACTACCATTGGAGCTCCCTTTGATTTTGGTTTGCTCTTTATTGGTTTCTCTAAAGAAGGAGATTTCGATAGAGATCGTTCCGTGTAATCAGAGACTTTAGACAAGGGAGCAAAGCAATTGAAGAAAGTTGACATCAAAGCCATAGGTAGTATTTTCAAAACTTTAGCTAAAATCGTTGTTCCTCTTTCAAACGACGGACGCAAGAAATGATTTTTGTACAAGACAAGGGCCAAGGCAAGGCAATTGAGTTGCAATTTGATCTAGAGTGAGGATTCTCTGTTTGTGAGTGTGAAAACCTGAAATGATATAGAGTTGTAATTGCTAGTAGTCTACCTGAGTGGGTGCTATTTATAGAGTAGTATGATATATGATAAGATAAAGGAAGTTACCACGTTAGTCCATTTAATTTGCTTAGGGAGCAAGGAGAACATGGGACCACATAGCTTTTGAAAATTCATATCATGGGATTTTTGTGGCCACTTTTGACCACGCCGAGTTGAGCCACAACTCTGCTTCGTTTCTTGTTCGAGAGCTTAATTTGGTACATACATGGAACCTGCCTGCCTTCACAACAATTTGGCGTCATATGCATACATGTACAAATACAATCTATACTATTA
This sequence comes from Sesbania bispinosa, assembly GCA_026901365.1. NCBI lineage: Eukaryota > Viridiplantae > Streptophyta > Magnoliopsida > Fabales > Fabaceae > Sesbania > Sesbania bispinosa. The sequence goes on from QLOH01000033.1 coordinate 1,170,131, forward strand.
TATTTGTGAAGTTGGAAAGTTACTGTTCATTCATATTTTTTTTTGTTTTTTTTTTGTTATGGTTAAGATACTTGATGGGCCATTCAATGATTTTTGTTGGGCCTTTTCACTAAATCTTTTGAATTAGGGATGACAATGGGTACCCTCTAGGCAGGGTACCACAGTGACCGTCTCCGTACCCGCGTGAACAGTAACTTTAGTGTCCGTCCCCAATATCTATACTATTACATAGTGAAAGTTATTTAATCACTATTTATTCAAGTTGGAATTTTTTTATCACCATTTGGGTCATTGTGTTTGCATTATGGGCTCAAATCTATAATATTATATAGGAGTAAGTTTTTATTTATTATTCATTGGGGGCTTTATTTTTTTTATTGGGTAAAAGCAAATTGTGAGTCATTGACTTTTTTAATATTGGCTTTTTTATCGGGTTGTACATTTACATTGGACCGATTCATATACGTTGTTGGTAATAACTTTATGAATTACATGTACCCTTTACAAGACAGTCTTATTAACATGTACGTACCTTTTTTCATTTTTTCAAAATTTTTTATTTTCTTTTCTATAAAGTTATTTTTTATAAACCAAATTTATCATTCACGGAAGACAATCTTGCTCTTATTATTTTCTTTTCTTTTTGTTTCTTTTCACAATTTATTTTTAATTATTATTATATTAAAATATTTTCTCTTATTATTCGTTCATATTATTTTGTTTCATTCATATTATTTTATTTTATTATAAAAGTGATATTTTATAAACTATGAGTATCATTCGCGTGAAGCAGTTTTGATCCTACATTTTTTCTTTTTTTTCATACTTTAATTTCTTTTTATTATTATATTAAAATAATTTCTCTCATTATTTATTCTTATTTATTTGTTTCATTATATAAAAACATTTTTCCATTTTTAAAATTTTTATTCTCTTTTTATAGATCACATTTATCCTTTACGGGAGACAGTCTTGCTCCTATTGGTCTTTTTCTTTTTGTTTTTGTTTTTTTTCAAAGTTTCATTTTTTATTATTATTATATTAAATATTTTCTCTTATTATTCATTTATATTATTTCGTTTCATTATAAAAGTGATATTTTATAAACCATGAGTATCCTTCACATGAAGCAGTTTTGATTCTATATTTTTTTCTCTTTTTATACTTTAATTTTCTTTTATTAATATATTAAAATAATTTCTCTCATTATTTATTCTTATTTATCTATTTCATTATATAAAATCTTTTTTTCATTTTTTCAAAATTTTTATTCTCTTTTTATAAAGTTATTTTTCATTAACCACATTTATTCTTCATAGGAGGCAGTCTTGCTCCTATTGTTTTTTTTGTTTTTGTTTCTTTCACAATTTCATTTTTTTTATTATTATATTAATACATTTTCTCTTATCATTCGTTCATATTATTTCGTTTCATTATAAAAGTGATATTTTATAAACAATGGGTATCCTTCACATGAAGCAGTTTTGATCCTATATTTTTTCTTTTTTTTTATACTTTAATTTTCTTTTATTATTATATTAAATTAATCTCTCTCATTATTTATTCCTATTTACCTATTTCACTATATAAAAACTCACATAAATGAATACAATAAATGTGTTGATTTACATTATTTTTAACACGATATTTCTTTTTTTTTAATGCTTTTAACATGACATTTCAATATCTCATTTATCTTTCTATTTTATTCATTAATGTTTTCGTTTATTTTCTCACTCATCTATTCTATTTATCTATTTAATCTATATTAAAATTCCTATTTATCTCACTTTTAATTTTCTATTTTTGTCATTATATTAATATATTTTCTCTCATTATTTGATCTCATTAATCTATTTCATTACAAATGTGATTTTTTTTATAAATCACGGGTATCGTTCACCGGAGACATTCTTCCTGCTCATACTATTTCTTTTTTTTCTTTTTTATCACACTTTAATTTTTTTGTTATTATATTAAAATAGTTTCTCTCATTATTCATTCATATCTATTCTCATTTCAGTAAAGTAATTTTTTTATAAACCAAATGAAGTAGTCCAACTCCTGTGTTTTTCTTTTTCTTTTTTAATCACATTTTAATTTTAATTTTTTATAATTATTATATTGAAACAAGTTTTCTCATTATCTATTTATGTTTATCTATTCCATTATATAAAAACTCACATAAAGAAATACAATATGAGTTTATTTACATCAATTTTAATGTATTTTTTTCAATATATTATTTATCTCTCTATTTTATTCATTAATGTTTTACTTATTGTCTCTCTTATTATTCTATCTTTCAATTTACTTCCATTCACTCTATATTAAAATTATTCCCACAGTACACGTGTTATTTTTTTCATCTGCGTTTTCTCAAGTTTTTTATTCTCTTTTCTGTAAAGTAATATTTTTATGAACCACATTTATCCTGCACGACATACAATTTTGCTCATATTTTTTCTCTTTCTTTTTGTTTTTTTCACAAATTAATTTTTTATTGTTATTATATTAAAATATTCCTCTCATTATCCATTCATATTAATTGTTTCATTATAAAAGTGATATTTTGATAAACCATGAGTATCCACCATCCTCCATGTGAAACAATTTTCCTTCTACATTTTTTCCTTTTTTTAACACACTTTAATTTTCTTTATTATTATTATCTTAAAATAATTTCTCTCATTATTTATTCCTATTTATCTGTTCGTTACATGAAAACTCACATTAAGCAATACAATAAATGTATTGATTTACATTAAATTTAACATGATATTTAAATATATTATTTATGTCTTTATTTTATTCATTAATATTGTCATTTATTATCTCACTTATCTATTCTATTTATCTATTTATTCCATATTAAAATTGCTCATCCATAACATGTGTCATGTTTTCTCACTTGCGTTTCTTTAATTTTTTTATTAGCAATACAGTAAAGTGTTTTTTTTTTACGAACCATACAGTTATCTTCCATGTGAGGTAATCATTCTCCAGTTGTTTTCTTCTATTTTTCTTTTTATTTTTTATCACAATTTCATTTTCATTTTTTATTATATTAAAATTTATCTCTCTATTTTATTCATTAATGTTTTCACTTATTATCTCTCTTATTTATTCTATCTACTCTATATTAATTTTTTTTCGCTCAGTACACATGCCACATTTTCTCACATTCGTTATTCATATTTTTTTAGATTTTTTTATTCTCACTTCAATAAAATGCTTTTTTATGACACCAAGCACTCTCCACATGAGGCAGTCATGTTCCTTCAATTAACATCCATATAATGGTGAGACTAACTCTTCCAACAACGGTTTTGTCCATACACTTTATATAGATTTTAGGTGACTAAGATGAGAGATCTCAGCTACCAATATAATTTAAATTTATAATTACTTTTATGATGTCTTGATTATAATTTTTATGGACAAAATTTCAAATTAGAATTATAAATTTTATAATTATTTTTATTTTTTTTATTTGAATAAAATTATTATATTGTATTTTGATTTATTATATATTTAATATAGTACATTTAAAAGTTAAGGTAAAATTTTTAATTATAGGTTTAAAGTGATTTTTTTAATAAACTATAAATACCCTCCATAGGAGTTAGTCCTGCTCCGGTCATGAATATTAATATTATTGTGGGGTTATCTCTCCTAATAATGGTGTTTCCATACATTTTTACATAGTTTTGAAATGATTGTATTGTGAGATCTCAAATGTGAATATATTTTAAATTATTATATTAATGATGTATTTGTTTATTATTTTCTATAAACATGATAACAATATGATATTCACATTCTACTAATTGATGTATATGACTATATCATAAATTAATTTTATTATAAAAATTTAGTATATATGTAAAAATAAGCATAACCCAGAACCCAATGTTAGGCACTATGAATCTATGGTTACAATGTTTTAAAATTATAAGGATATAAAATAAATGGCTCTAAAAGCCAGGGACAAAGTCAAAAGTTAACCGAAAAACATGAACGAAAAATATAATTTATCTAATATTAAAAAACATAATATTTTTTAAGATATAAATACATTTAATTTTAATTTGTTTTTCTTATAATTTCATTATTTTATAAAAATAATTATTGTAATATTTAAATTATATATGAAAATTAAAAAATCGTGTTACCCGTGCAACAAATATCAATAGATCTATTTGTTAATATTGTAGATCGTGTAGCACCATTCTATTTTTTTTTTATTTTTTCTTCATTTTATAAGATTTTGTGATTTTTCTTTTCAATATTTCTTTTTTCTAATGACATATTTTTATTTTGTAATTAATAAATGTCATACGGGCTTTAACTTGAAATGAATGAGTTGGATTTAGTGTCAAACCTTTACAATTATGGTCACAATTAAAGATCATATATATATATATATATATATATAAAGTAAGAAACATGTTAGATGATAAATTAATAAAAAGATTACTTCCCAATTATTTTTATCATTTATTTGTTATTGGAATATAATTTTTTATTCCTTTAGACACAAACCGTATCAAACTCTAAGTACTCTAAATGGATGAATATCTCATTTCTATATTAAAATAATTTTAAAATATGATAGGTGAAATAAAACATTAATTTTACATTTATATGTAGTATTAAATTTATAATTGAACAAGATTACATGTCATATTAATATTGAATATGAATTATTGATGGTCAAATTGATATTGAAATACCAGAGGCTTTACTGATATAGTCTACAGGTAATACAATTGGAGATATAGTTTCCTTTGCCTATCCTAATTTGGCTATCAAATTTTGAAAACATAGAATTGTTTCAAGATAAAATATTCTTGCTCTTACATTGGATGTTGTTTACTCCATCAATGAATATGTCATGACATTATTTCTAGGAGAAGAAATGATGTACTTGAGTTTTGATACTATATGGGAAGGTGGATGAGGAAGTCGATATTGAAGCTGTTGACACTTGATATTCTTAATGATATTAGATGCTTTGGACTCCATGATCATAAGTTGATGTTAAAGATTGAAGTGATTGTTATGCTAATGATGAATCTTGATATCTTGGCAATGGAACTAGATATTAATAGTTGATTAGTTAGGTTCTAATGTCATTGGAGAAACCGTTACTACGGGGAACACATTTGGGAACAAAGGTATTCATTCATCGAATGAATTAATTCCATCTGAAAATCTCACCCCCATTAAAATTCAACGAAGACAGTTTCCATTACTATTTTCTTTGCTTTCTATGACCATTAATAAAAGTCAAGGCCAGACATTGTCACATGTTGGTGTGTATTTACCAAGGCCTGTTTTATATCCATGGTTAATTATATGTGGTTGCTTGTATCTAGGGTTAAATCTCAACAAAGACTTAGGATTCTTATATGTGATGACACTTTAAGTCACTACTAAAAATTTGGTGATTAGAGAGGGAAGAAATCCCTCCCTAAAAATTTAGTGACGGATTTTGCAACGGATAGAAAATTCATTGCTAAAAGTGTTTATTTGTAGATTATTAGATGTGACTAATTTCATATTTCCAAACCCATTTTACTTTATTAATTTGTTATATTCTTAATCTACTACTAAGTATCAAATTAAATATTAAAAAATTAATTAATCTTATGATTTAATGTTTATATATATTAAATAAGTTAAATATATTATTAAAATTTAAATTTAAATATTTATTTGAATAATAAATTCGTGCATCGCACGGGTTGGATACTGATTGGATACTAGTTTGATATATGCATGAATGATGAAATCAGGTCTCTTTCCCACAAGCGGTGTGCAATAAAATTGGAGTGCTAGTTGTACCTAATACATAAGCGAGATCAACAATATTTATTGCGCAGCCGGAGAGTTTCTTCGGACAAATTTTATTTTGTTAATAAAATAGTTTTAATTGCTAGAAATTATACTTTTCTCATCTTTTAATCTTGTATTTTTTTACCACTTTATTTATAAGGACTGAATATAATGTATATACAAAAATGGTATCAGAATATTGTAATGGAATCTATGTACAAGGAAGTTGCTAATTCAGTCAGGGTTCAGTTCAATTCCTATGGTCCTTTGTGGGCTGCTCTTTTGACCTTATATATTTGTTTCCCTTGTCCATTACGTCTTTCGGTTTGGTTACTAACTAATTAAATGCTTACGTTAGACTAGAAAAGGTCACGATCAGCTATGTTAAAGGGAAAGAAAGTATTTAAATTACACTTTTAATTCATTTAACATTATTTGTGAGTGATTTTCTTTTAAATATTTTTAATTTAATTAAATATTTAATTTGTAAAATTAAGAAAATTCCTTCTTATCATTAATAACTTTTTATTTAAAACTTTCAAATTTGTATATTCTGTTTAAATTTTTGATGTTTATAATAAAGATTTTGTTACAAAATAAAATTTAAGTGTTTTAAAGTAGAAAAAAATGATGAAAGAACCTAACAAAAATAAACAAATTAAGTGATTGAATTCAATATATTAAAAAATTATTGATAAACCAAAATAATACATTAGTTATAGACTTATAGTAAAAAGAATAAAAGTAGAATTCAACTAAAAGAAAATGTGCTTCTGATCATTGATCAGGATATGGTTGAACATGAATATGTAGTGGAAACAAATTCCAGTATACACTACATATAGATTTGTACTTGTGCAACGAGCTTATAAAATGGGTGAGTCCTCTCTTCTTTTGACACTTATATTTCTATAACCTTATTCCGTATATACTTTTTTTGTTTATATCTATCTTTTTTTTCTATTTCTATCAATAAGTGAAGTCACTAGTTCATCAGATGAAAGAATTTTTGGTTTGATGTTAGGAATTAAAATGTAAATAGGGATCTCATGGTCATTGTACAGTAAGGTAGAAGAGGTCATTTACTAATAACTGAATTCTGTTACAACGGGTCTCACTAGTATAAAGGAGAGACTAGTATATTCATGGAGGTGTTCAGTTTTGTTAAATATAAATTCTCTTCTTCTTATTCTCTCATTTCTCCCTTTTTGTGTTTCTGTACGTATCAACTGGTATCAAAGCGTCGATCTTCGGCGCCTGGTTGGGTCTGACGCAATGGCAGAGGCTACTCGACACCAAGCAGCGGTGCGTGAAGCAGAAGAAAGAATAATGGCTGCTGTTAATCCAAGATTCAAAGCTATGGAGCATCGAATGGATGATTTACAGGAATTGGTTCGGGGTTTGGGAATGCAAATCTCTGAAATGGGGGCAAAATCAAAACCAAGTATGGGCGTCAACCGTGGAGAACACAAACGTCTCTACCAGGTTCACGAAACTGGAGTTTCCAAGATTCACTCGAGAAGACGTGAATGGCTGGATTTCCAAATGTGAAAGATTCTTTGCATTGGATGACACACCGGAAGGAAATAAGGTAACACTAGCTAGTATAGCCATGGATGAGTGTATCTTACCAATGGTTCCAGGGTCTTGAAAGGAGTTTCAGTGGTAGGATAACTTGGAGATTGTTGGTGGACGCCATGAAGGTTCGATTTGGGGCAGTCTACAAGGATCCTATGGAAGAATTGGTGCATTAAGACAAATTGGATCTTTGAGTGAATATCAAGAAGCTTTTGCAGAAGATGTGATTGAAGAGAAAAGAGGTTAGCGACGAAGGAGAAGATCTAGTAGTATCAATGATTACTATACATGGGGAAGCTAGATATCCCACTTTAAGAATCAACGGATGGTTGGGAAAAAAAGAATACATTTCTGGTAGATACAGGCAGCAATCATAACTTTGTAGATCCATATTGTTGAAGGAAGACATTGGGTCTGTTCGAAAGATTAAGCCAGTTCATGTTACAACAGCTAATGGGGGTCAATACCAGCTAACAAGGTATGGGAAGGCATTAAATGGAAAATGTAAGGCCATTGGTTTCAAACTGATGCTACAATCATTCCTTTGATTGGTTGTGACTTGATCTTGGGCATGCAATGGATGAGGGGGTTCGGGAAGATCGAACTAGATCCCATTAGTCTATAAATGGAGTTTAAAAAGGGAGATCAGAAGATTAAATTGGTAGCTATGAAAGAACCCAACAATAAGGTGGTGTCCGAGATAAAGTTGAACAAAATTCTAGTAGAAGAAGAATCAAGTTGTATGGTGCAGATTGTCCCCTATTCGACTGAGAGTATTTGTTGTGCTCTTAGTGGAGAGTCGACTACAATTGATCATGAGCAGTGTCAAGCATTATTACAGGAGTTTTGTGATGTCTTTTCGGAACCTAAACAATTACCCCTCATAGGGGACTACATGACCACAAAATCATTTTGAAGAAGGGATCAAATCCAGTGAGTACTAGGCCTTATCGATATCCCCCTGCACAAAAGGATGTCATAGAAAAGATGGTGCGAGACTTGTTGGATGTCGGATTTATCCAGCCCAGCTCATCTCCTTTTGCAGCTCCTGTAGTTCTTGTAAAGAAAAAGGATGGTATTTGGCGCATGTGTGTTGACTATAGGGGCCTTAACAAGAGCACAGTGAGGAGTAACTTTCCCATACCACTGGTGGAGGACTTATTTGATGAATTAAGCCACGCTAGCATTTACACTAAACTGGACTTGAGATCGAGGTACAATCAAATTCGGATGAGGAGGGAAGACATTGAAAAGACAATCAATGGATTCCCTCCCTTGTTATGATCGTTTTGCGAAAACACGAATGAAGGCATAAAAGGTATTGAAACGAAAGGTCGTACCTTATTAGGATTACAAACGAGGCAAGAGTAACCGCGTCTCTATTGGTATCCACGCCAACAGCCGTACTAGGAAACCCTCCTCAACTCTGCTAGTAGCCTTAGAGAGTAAAAAGCGATTGCTCATGTGTATCTGGGGTAGTGTATCTCATGCTCTATTTATAGAGTGGTGGCTAGGGTTTTACCCCTTCACTCACTTAACCCTCACACTTATGGGCCTGACCCATTATGTTATAATAATTCTAATTAAATTAAATTAGAATTATTATTCTTTTCCTAGTGGCTTGTTGTATGCGTGTGACCCAATAGGATTTTAATATTTGGTTATGATATTAAAATAAAAACCCTTTTATATTTAATATCATAAATAGTGAGCGGTATCTAGCAACACATCACTATCCAAATATTGAGATTATCAATAACTTTGATAAATCCTATTTTATGATAATAATTTATATGATCTGTCCCTTTGTCCAAATATCTAATTGAACACAAGGGCATGGATTGTGTCAACCTTGTATAGTTCAATTTATATTTTCTTGATCTCCAAGTAGATTGTACAGAAAAAAATATCTCATATTTATCCTCCTGAGCATGGCCATGCATTTTGCAGTCTCACTTTATCAAGAGGCCTACAGATATAACTCTTGTTACATAGGAGGGACAAATCCTATCTAGGGCACTCACATTCCACCACATAATTTATTACATGTCCAAAAACCAACTTTATGATTACCCTATTACAGGTAATGTTTGATGATAATTAAAACATATAATTCCTTATGTAGGAATCATAGTGATTTCAGGTCGAAGGACTTCATATAACATCTATCAATTTAAGAAACGTTCATGACACTTATGTAACAACCCATGCAACGTTCTTAAGGTGGGTCTGTCTAGTACACCATTACTCTTAATGTGTACCTATGTGAGAACATGATATCTTATATCCATGATCCGTGAGATGTGATCATCAATAAACTCATATACTAGTCTAAATGCATCTTTGTCCTAAGATGATACTTGACTAGGGACTATTTAAGAATAGTTCTTCATAAGATCTCACGATCAATTCATCTACTTGATTTCTTATGAAGTTTAAGTTTACAATTCTAAGGACAATAATTATATTCTAAAAGAATAAGTTTGCCTTTATAAAATAACATGATACAAGTGATGAATGTTCATAAATATATAAGTCTCTAGTGCATATTCCTAACAATCTCCCACTTGTACTAGAGACATTCAGACATAACCATTATGCCTAATGATCTAGTGTGCCCTTCATGCTTCTGCTAGCATCAGTGTAACCCTTTACAAGTAGCTCTTCCTCACCTCCATATATCAAGAATGAATCCTCAGTTCTTCTCAAGTACTTAAGGATGTTCTTGACTGTTGTCTAGTGATCTTCATCAAGATCAGACTGGTATCTGCTAGTCATGCTTAAAGCATATGATATTTCTTAGTACATAACATGGTAAACATGATAGACCCTATAGCGGATGCATAAGGAATCTTACTCATGCGACCTCTCTCTTCTTCACTGGAAGGAGAATGAGCCTTAGATAGGCTTATACCATGTGACATAGGTAAAGATCCCTTCTTAGAATCTTGCATGTTAAACCGTTTTAACACTTTGTCTATGTATGTACTTTGACTTAGGCCTAGTAATCTTCGAGATCTATCTCTATAGATCCCGATACCTAACACATAGGTCGCTTTGCCCAAATCTTTCATAGAAAAACAATTTCCTAACCAAGTCTTTACAAACTGAAGGGTAGGAATGTCATTTCCTATGAGGAGTATGTCATCTACATACAAAACCAGAAAAATCACAAATGTGTCACTAACCATTTTGTAGACACAAGGTTCATCTTCATTTTAATGAAACCAAACTGCTTTAAGCTTCATCAAAAATGAAGATTCCAGCTTCTAGAGGCTTGCTTTAATCCATAAATGGATCGTTGCAACTTATACACCTTTAGGTATAACAAAACCTTCAGGTTGTATCACATACATATTCAAGAAGGCTTCCATTTAGGAAGGCTGTCTTGACATCCACTTGCCAGATTTCATAATCATGGTAAGTTGCAACAGCAAGCAAGATCCGAACAGATTTAAGCATGGCAACTGGGTAGAAGGTTTCATCATAGTCTACACTATGAATTTGCGTGAAACCCTTAGCCTCCAACCGTGCTTTAAAGGTACTTACATTACCATCCATGTCAGTTTCCTTTTGAAAACCCACTTGCACCCTATGGGTTTTATCCCTTCGGGTGGCTCAATCAAGGTCCATACCTTGTTAGTGTACATGGAATCCATTTCAGATCTCATGGCATCAAGCCATTTCTCAGATTCTGGACTCAAAAGAGCTTCTTGGTAGATCACTGGTTCACCTTGATCCATTAGCAATACATCCCCTTCCTGAGACACAAGGAAACCATATCTCTCAGGTTGGTGACGTACTCTATCTGATCTACGCAAGTCTTGCGCTACTTGAGCAGGTGGCTCCACAACACTTTGTGATATCTGCTCTTGCTCCATCATTGGCTCATTGCTACTTTATGGTACTTGAATTTCTTCAAGTTCTACTTTCCTCCCACTTATTTTCTTAGAGACAGATTCCTTCTCTAAGAATACAACAGTCCTAGCGACAACCACTCTGCCTTTGCTAGGATTATGGAAGTAGTAACCCTCAGTTTCTTTTGGGTATCCCACAAATAAGCACTTATCTGATTTGGGTCCTAGCTTATCTGAAACTTGGAGTTTCACATAAGCTTCACAACCCCAAATCTTCATAAAAGACATACTAGGTCGTTTCCCAGTCCATATCTCATATGGTGTCTTTATGACAGCCTTAGATGGAACTTTAGTGTGAAGGCTACTGTTAACAAAACATGACCCCAAAAGGAGTCGGGGAGATCGTATGACTCATCATAGATCGAACCATATCTAATAGAGTTCGATTTCTCCTTTCTGAAACTCCATTCCATTGAGGTGTTCCAGGAGGAGTGAGTTGAGATGTTCCCACTCTCTTAGATAGTCATCAAATTGTTGGCTTGAGTATTCTCCACCTCGATCTCATTGAAGTGTTTTAATAGTCTTGCCAAGTTTTTATACTTCATTCTTAAATTCCTTGAACTCTTCAAAGGATTCGATTTGTGTTCCATCAGATACACAAATCCATATGTACTGAAATCATCAGTAAAAGTGATGAAGTATTGAAAACCTCCTCTAGCCATTGTGCCCATGGGCCCACATACATCACTATGTATGAGACAAGAAGATCACCGCCCTTTCACCCTTTTCCGTGAATGGGGTTTTGGTCATCTTCCCAATAAAGATTCACATGTCTCAATTGATTCAAAATCAAAAGAGTCCAAATAGCCATCTTGGTGGAGTTTGGATATGCGTTTCTCATTTATGTGGCCTAAGCGACAATGCCAAAGATAAGTTGGGTTCAAATCATTTGTTTTGACCCTTTAGCTTTGTTATAGATAGGACTTCCATGTCAGAACATATTGTTCAACTTTGCACAACCATATCATTCAAATAAATTGAATATGTTCTTTATAAAAAAAACACTCTTTCTAAACAAGAAACGAATAAATTCCCACTAATGGTGGCACAAAATAACAATTATTAGTTCAATAACTAGTCCAGTTGGCAAAGTTAAATAATTCCTACGGCTAAAAACAACTCTTGCTCCATTTCCCACTCGTAGGTCGACTTTCCTTTGCCAAGGTCTACTCCTTTTAGATCCTCACATTCACACAAATGTGAGATCCACATCCGTATCCAATACCCAAGATGCAGAAGTAGGTAAATTGACTTCTATAACATAATACCTGAAGGGAAGTCTCACTTCCCTTTCTTGATCTCCTCCAGGTACTTTGCACAGTTTCTCCAATGTCCTGATTGGCCACAGTGGAAACATTTTCCTTCCTTAGCTATCCCGCCTAGGCTTCAAAGCAAGGTACTAGGCTTATTTTGCCTTGTCCTTTGGTTTGAAATAGGGCTTCTTGAACTTCTTCTTGCCCTTGCCTTTTCAGGTTGGACCATCAATATGGCCTTCCCTTTACCTTTATTAATGTTTTGCTCAGCTGTTTCAACATGCTTAGCAATTCTGGCAGTGGTTTGTCAAATTCATTCATGTTGTAGTTCATGACGAATTGACCATAGCTGTCCGCAACGATTGCAGGACAAGATCAGTGGCCAACTCTTGGCCTAATGGGAATCCAAGCCTTTCTAGGTTTTCAATGTACCCAATTCTTGAGTACATGAGCACCAACAGGGTTCCCTCTGCCAGTCTACATTGATAAAGTGCTTTGAGACTTCAAATCGTTCAAGCCTAGCTTGTCCTTGATAAAGTCTCTTTAAGTACGTCATATTGTACGCCTCCATGTTCTCATGTGTTTTCAGCATTCATGGTAGCAAGCATAAGGCAACCTACATCGAGAGCAACATCCAGATGCTTCTAAAAGCATCCTTGTCAGCTTTCGAAGCATTTGCAGCGGTGTTTCAGGAATAGGTTCCAGGATACAACCTTTTCATGCCTAAGGACAATCCTTAGGTTTCTATACCAGTCTAGAAAGTTAGTTCCAGACAGTTTGTCCTTCTCAAGGACAGATCGCAGTAAAAGTTACTTGTGTGTTGTTGCCATGTTATCATTAACAGTATGCAAGTAATCATATAACAAACATATTTAACAAGGTCTTTAATAAATATGCTCCCACTATTTTGATTCAAAACAAGTACCCTCAATATAAAGAATCAGAAAATCCCATCACTAGATTTTCTAGTGGGCCAAGATCCATATTTCACCTAATTTTAAGTCAGCTTTAGTGATCGCTTAAGAAAAGGTTATTTAGGTAGGAACACGCTTTCCAATTGTATCTCATACAACTCTTGGATAGTTAGGTGAATAACTCTTATTCTAATTCATCTTATGAATTAATGCCTAACTTAGTGCCTCTAGGTTTTTAATCCTATTGAATATACCTAGTTAAGTCAAAACCCAATGGATGACAGTTGGATATTACTTTTATCCCATCGCGCCTCACTAAAGTAGATAAATGCACCCTGCTTTAGCAGACCCACATTTAATCGATTCTAGCCTTGACGAGTGCCATACATTGGAAGGCAAAACATGACTTAATATTGTGCCTTTAGGTTTTTCAATCTATTGAATATACCCAATCAAACCCAATGGTTGACAATCGGATATTACTTTTATATCACGCCTCACTAAATAGATAAAGGTACCCTGCTTTAGCAGACCCACTCTTCATCGATTCTAGCCTTGACGAGTGTCATTCATTGGAAGGCATAATAAGCATTGAGGGATTTGATCGCTTTAATTTTATTCGTTGTTAAAATTTAACATACAAGCATGCATCTCATACAAACACATGATATGGTTATGGCCTCCTAAAAACCAATACAAAATTACATCACTATAATCTTGAAGTCTCCATCCACATCTCCACTGCTCCTGCTCCATGTCTCCGGTTACATTACATAACAAGAAGAAACCTCGTTTAACATACGAGGGGATAGAGATGAGAAGAGAATTACAAGAGGAATGTTTAGAGGTAAGGCACGACACGCAGGTCGTATTTAAATTAAAACAACTAAGGCCATAACCAACCATCATGCAAATTCAACATCCATTGATTGTAAAACAGTGATATAATAAGATGTATATATATTAGCGAGGTTTGATTACGCGCATACAAATAACATTACGCAGTGTCTCAAAACAAAAATTGGATTTGATAAACACCAACCAATCATCAATAAGTGTCTCGCATCAAACGAATACTTCACGAACCGATAAACGAGTAAGTCCCTCGTATCATTTGAATACGCTCTTGTCAGCAAATTGATAAGTGGCATGTTTATCGCAGCCAATATTTGAGTCAAGACAAGGTTTCAACAATTGAACCCTTTGATGCCCAAGACATGAACTCTTTCATGTTCCTTGGGACCCTCCAACATTAGAACATATAAACATATATATACATCGCACATAAAACAATCAATAAAGGGAACAAAATAAACTGATTCTGAAAGCTGCGCTTCACTTGCGCTTTACCTGCGCTCACCTGCGCTACAGCAGGTGAAGCGCAAGTATCAGAATCAAAATACGTAAACTGCGCTTCAGTCTGCGCAGCCTAGCTGCAGCGCAGATCTGGCTTCGTCTGCGCTGCAGCGGTTGCAGCCCAGATATCAGCGCTACGTTTTTCAGCAAAAAACAAAAAAAAATCATAATCTTCACAAGATTAAAAGCCTAAAAGTGTTTATCGCAAACCAAAGCTCTGATACCAATTGAAGGGAATCAAGCATGTGGTCAGGGTGCAGCGGAAATAAATGGATTCCCTCCCTTGTTATAATCGTTTTGCGAAAACACGAATCAAGGCATAAAAGGTATTAAACGAAAGGTCGTACCTTATTAGGATTACAAACGAGGCAAGAGTAGCCACGTCTCTATTGGTATCCACGCCAACAGCCGACTAGGAAACCCTCCTCAGCTCTGCTAGTAGCCTTAGAAAGTAAAAGCGATTGCTCATGTGTATCTGGGGTAGTGCATCTTGCTCTATTTATAGAGTGGTGGCTAGGGTTTTACCCCTCACTCACTTAACCCTCACACTTATGGGCCTGGCCCATTATGTTATAATTCTAATTAAATTAAATTAGAATTATTATCCTTTCCTAGTGGCTTGTTGTATGCGTGTGACCCAATAGGCTTTTAATATTTGGTTATATATTAAAATAAAACCCTTTTATATTTAATATCATAAATAGTGAGCGGTATCTAGCAACACATCACTATCCAAATATTGAGATTATCAATAACTTTGATAAATCCTATTTTATGATAATAATTTATATGATCTGTCCCTTTGTCCAAATATCTAATTGAACACAAGGGCATGGATTGTGTCAACCTTGTATAGTTCAATTTATATTTTCTTGATCCCCAAGTAGACTGTACAGAAAATAAATATCTCATATTTATCCTCCTGAGCATGGCCATGCATTTTGCAGTCTCACTTTATCAAGAGGCCTACAGATATAACTCCTGTTACATAGGAGGGACAAATCCCATCTAGGGCACTCACATTCCACCACATAATTTATTACATGTCCAAAAACCAACTTTATGATTACCCTGTTACAGGTAACGTTTGATGATATAAAAACATATAATTCCTTATGTAGGAATCGTAGTGATTTCAGGTCGAAGGACTTCATATAACATTATCAATTTAAGAAACGTTCATGACACTTATGTAACAATCCATGCAACGTTCTTAAGGTGGGTCTGTCCAGTACACCATTACTCTTAATGTGTACCTATGTGAGAACATATCTATCTCATATGATCTGTGAGATGTGATCATCATGAACTCACATACTAGTCTAAATGCATCTTTGTCCTAAGATGATACTTGACTAGGGACTATTTAAGAATAGTTCTTCATAAGATCTCACGATCAAGTCATCTACTTGATTTCTTATGAAGTTTAAGTTACTATTCTAAGGACAATAATTATATTCTAAAAGAATAAGTTTGCCTTTATAAAATAACATGATACAAGTTGGATGTTCATAAATATATAAGTCTCTGGTGCATATTCCTAACAGTTTCCACTGATCCAACAAAGGTAGAAGCTGTCAAAGCTTGGCCAGTACCTCAGAATGTGAAGCAACTTCGAAGCATTTTGGGGCTTACCGGCTACTACAGGCTATTTATTAGAGGATATAGCATGATAGCTAGCCCCTTGACAGATTTGTTAAAAAGGGAAGCTTTACATGGAATCAATTAGCTGGGGAGGCATTTGCAAATTTGAAAGAGGCTCTCACGAACGCACCTGTCCTTGCCCTTCCGAAGTTGGAGAAATCATTTGAAGTTGAAACTGATGCATCAAATACTGGTATAGGATCAGTGCTCATGCAAGAGAGGCATCCTATTGCATTTATTAGCAAGGTTTTATCCCCCAAGAATAGGCTTTTGTCAGTATATGATAAGGAGCTCTTGGCCTTGGTACATGCAGTTAGGAAGTGGCAGCAATACCTTTCTATTCAGCCTTTTACTAACCTCACAGACCAACAGAGTTTGAAACATTTGCTAGAACAACGCTTATCTACACCAGCTCAATATACATGGGTTACAAAACTGATGGACTGAAGTATGATATCAAATACAAGAAGGGCAGAGAGAATGTAGCAGCGGATGCCTTATCTAGAGCTTCTCATGGGCAGATTTTACAGATGTCAGTATCGACAGTATCAACGGAGTTGTGGCAAGAAATACAAGTTGCTTATGCAGCAGATGCAGCCATCAACTCAAGCAGCAGATTATCAATGATCTCGATGCACACCCGAAGTATAAAATCGTTGAAAGAGTTGTTTAGAGAAAGAATAGGGTGGTGATACGTAAGAATGAGGGGCTGTGTGACATTATTTTACATGGTTACATTCATCCCATGTTGGAGGCCATTCAGGGGTTCGAGTTACTGAAAAGTGAATTAAGCAGTTATTTTATTGGAAAAGGGATGCTCAATGACATCAAACAGTTCATTCAATCATGTGAAACTTGTCTCAGATGCAAATATGAAATAGTGGCAGCACCGGTACCCTACAACCATTGCCAATTCCAGAAGGTGTTGGGCAAAGCATAGCTATGGACTTTATTCAAGGTCTTCCAAAATCAGGTGGCAAGGATACCATTTGGGTGATTGTTGATAGATTGAGTAAATATGCCCTTTCATTCCCCTAGCTCATCCTTTTACTACTGCCTCTCAGCTAGCTCAAGTTTTTATGAATCAGGTATTCAAGTTACATGGTGCACCAGCTAATATAGTCAGTGATAGAGACCCAATATTTACCAGCAAGTTCTGGTTTGCCTTTCTCCAACAGTTAGGGGTATCCCAAAGCCTCTCTTCCTCTTACCATCCACAATCAGATGGCCAAAGTGAGGTCCTCAACACCTGCCTTGAATAGTTCCTTCGATGCATGGTTCTGGATTCTCCACAAGATTGGTTAAAGTGGTTATCATCTGCAGAATGGTGGTATAATACAACATGTCACATTGCAACAGGACCACCCCTTATGAAATCCTTTATGGTCAACCACCTCCTATCCACTTGCCTTAGATTCCCCTGGAGTGCTTATTGGATGCAGTCGATCGTTCCTTTATAGCTAGAGAACTTATGCTTCAAAAAGTCAAAATTCATTTGCAGGAAGCCACCCACAAAATGAAGCAAAGCTAACAAGCACAGATCAGAACGAAAATTTAAGGTTGGTGATTGGGTACTGTTGAAGCTCCAACCATATAGACAACATTCAACCCATTTAAGGAGAGCTGAAAGCTGTCCCCTCATTATTTTGGCCCTTATCAAATTCTGCACAAAGTGAGACATGTTGCTTATACATTGAAGTTACCAGACCATTGCAAATTCATCCTACCTTTCATGTTTCATTACTCAAACCTTGCAAGAACTCGGACATCCCTTTATGACAACTCCCAAATGAATAGGGTCATTTGAACACGCTAAGGGAACATCTGAAAATTTTGGACCAAAGAATAGTTCAAAGATATAACCGAGCTATCACGCAAGTGCTGATCCAGTGGCATGGGGAGTTAGAAGAAGAAGCAACTTGGGAGACTTGGTTTCACATCCAGCAGAAATACCCCCACTTTGCTGCAGCTCAACACCCTTGAGGACAAGGGTGCATTCGATGGGGAGGGTATTGTTAGGAATTAAATGTAAGAGGGATCTCATGGTCATTGTACAGTAGGGTAGAAGAGTCAAGTTTATGTGCGTACTCGAACCCGAATCCTTGCTTAAGGGGAATCAAGCATGTACCACTTGAACCAACCCCGTCGGTAGATGAAAGAATTTTTGAAGTCTATAGTTCACGATTTAGAGACTTTCTTTTGCACATTTTATTTTTTTCTCCCATCAATTCAGTCATCCTCTCTTATCAATTTTCATTTCCACAAATATCCTTAAGTTTAAACACTCAATAATCTTCGTCCATTTCCCGTACACCATCCTAACTTCTCCCTCGTTTCTTCTCACTTTCGTGTCTGTGTCCCCAAGTTTCCATCTCCCTCTAGACATCGTGGTTGGCCTTCTAGAAGTCATCTCCTTCATCATTGCCTTCGTTTGGTTCAGGGCTCTTGTTCTCCCAAGTGTCTGATAATGGTCGACTTTCAAATACAAGAAACAAGTTTCTATGAATAATTTGACATAAATCCCCTTAATAGAAAATCATTTTGATATTTAATTTGAAAGACCATTATTGTAACACAAGTTTTCGGAAGGCAAAAATCAACATACAGTGTGCATAAAGACCGAAGAGGAAGTTTTCTCACACTGCCTACATTAGCTTTTACTCCTTTCTATACCCTTTGTTAGAATCTACAATTTTTCACAATCTGATTAGTAGGCAAATTAAATTTAATATTTCACAATCTGATTTACATTAAATTAGATAAATGAAAGGAAAAAAATATCACAATAAAAACATATCCCTGATTACCCTTTTTCCTAGCAATCTGATTATATTTTAGTAGATAGAAAAGATTTACAACAATCAAACATTCCCTTTTTAAAAATAAACTAGAGGGGGAATCAAATCCTTGATGAAGCAGAATAGGAAATATTTAAAAACATCCATTTGTTCATCAACTTTCTATTAACCATTAATGTGAAATATCTGCACACTTTGAATGAAACATGCAACAGAGATGATTCAGATCCATACATCTCAGCATCAAGGTGACAATTTTGACAAAAAAAAAAGCATCAAGGAGACAACAAACAAAGTATAGGTTTATCCATTAGAAATTTTCCAATACACACAGCAAGGTATTTAGAGGGAAAATTAAGACCTTCACAGCTCTTCCAATAATCAATACCAATCAAATTAACCTTGCATTCATTATCAAACTCGATCCACCAAAGAATGCAATCTCACAAATATTATGCACACCAGTATGCTCAGCTAAGAAATCGCCCAATATGCTTTATTCATTTAGAACATTCAGATGCATTTTATCAAATAGTTTGTATTCATAAGACAAATGAACATTACCAGGCAAATAAACATTACAGAACCAAAATCTAAATATGAAAGAGCTACAAAATTAGAAGGAAAAAAAACACTTTACTGATTGATGACCTTCTTCAGATTGGTGTGCATACAATAGCCCATAAATTGTTTCCCTTAATCCCCAACAATTGTCTCTAAATTCCTCTAGTACAAATTAAAACCCCTTTCGATTTCGAACTCCTTCACCCTATCAAGCTAAAATTCTTCCAAGATTCTAAATTTCTTCTCTGTTTCAAAATAGAAAAGGCATAAAAAAACTTTGTTTCCAACTGAAAAACGAAGAAGACTGTGAACCTCCTCTCTATTTCAAATGACAAAAGAAGACTCAGAACCCTTTTACTTCAAACAAAAGAAGAAGATCCCAGAAAACCCTTCTCTGTTTCAAACAAAAAAGAGAACTCTCCACGCAAAAAGCCCCTTTCGTATATAGCCAAGATCCACCTCTTCTATACTGACCGAGAGCATCTTGTTGCTTTGAGCAGTGCACTTGGGTCAAATGGTTACCTCTTTTGTGCTTCCTTCCCACCGCTCTATACTTCACTCCTCACCATCTTCTGTGGCTTTCCTTTCTCGTCTGTCCGCTCTCTGTTGGTGATGATGGGACGCACGCCTCTCACACGTAGTCGTCGTTCAGAAGCACACTCCAGCTCATTGCTTTTCCCAGGTTAATACATGAAAGGGGACAAATTTAAATAACCTGCGAAATAGAAAAAAATGCAAAAAAACACATTTTTTGCAAGGTTTTGAAGAAAATTGGAACTGTAAATTCCTAAAATCACCCTAAAAGGTGCACAATAAGAATCATAGAATATGAGAAGAAGAAGCAATGAGTTCATTCATAAAAGCAAAAAACATGTATACTATCTATAAATCAGTACAGAGAAAACATATTAAACTAAATTCAAATTTATCTGTTAGCTGCTCGATTTCTCAAAACAATATCACGACACTTTCTATTAGATTTTCTCAACCAAGTTAAAATGTTAGTGCTAATATCATAAATCAATAATAAACATAAGGAATAAATTCCACCTCATATAATTTTGAAAGATTGCCCCAAATCAACCAAAGAGAAGTTCTTTCCTATTATTTACCTACCCCTTCTTGGAAGAGGAAGCAACCAACACCATTAACCCCTGAACATCCATTTCTCTTTTTTCAACAAACCCAACACCATTTACTTTATTTCTCTATTTTGTAAAAAATATTTGGTAAACAGTAAGCATGAACAACAAAGATTGGGGGAACGAAAGTAAAAAATCAGAATGATATACAGCAACGATTGGGGGAACGAAAGTAAATTTCAGAATCATAATAAGAACCAAAAAATGTCCAAAAAATCCGAACGAAAGTAAAATAAAAGCTTACATTCGCAGATTGGGGGAGAATGGAGCTACTCTGAACGATCTGCAATAAGAAGGAAAACATACAGATTACTACAAATTTCACATTAGCTATAAAGCTATAATAACTAATGTGAAGCTCACCTGCACTAATTGCATAGACATGAAAAATCAAACATAAATAGCAACCAATTTCATTGACAAAAAGTAACTAACATTTAACATGAAGAATCACAGAAAATGCCCTTTAGAATCACTCAAAATCTGGTAGATATTTATCATATGTTAAAATATTATTAAATTGATATAAATCCAATTAAAACACATTAAGCCAACTCTCCTCTTTTCACATACTACAAAACCGTTAAAATATCTATAAAATTATAAAATATTATTAAATTGAAATCATTGCAATTAAAATACAATGTTCACAACCCTCTAAATATGTTACAATGTTTATCAAATTTTAAAACAAAAAATATTTATTAGTAAATATGGATGTCAATCTTGAAAGAAATACAAAAAATCAGAAGCCTAATACAATTAACCTGCATTGCAAAGATCCCAATTTTCTCAAAAATTGAAAGCAGTGAAGGAGTCAAACATGCTGCCAATATTTGAATACATTTTTCATAGCAAAAAATAGTTCAGAATATTAAAAGCAAAGTACAAAGCAATAACTGTGCCCTAACCTTTCATTCGATAATCTGGACAATCTAAGACCTCATCTCAATCAGTCAAAAACAGGAACAGATTGATTAAAAACATTTTTTCATAGCTTAAAAATTGTTTAGAATATTCAAAGCCGAAGACAGCAAAATACCTTCCCCAACCTTTCTTCCACTACTAACACTCTAAAACCTCATCTCAATCAATCCAAAAAAGCACCAAATCATAAACAAACAATTTTTCATAGATAAAAATTTGTTCAGAATATCGAAAGCAAATTACAGAGCAATAATCGTTCCTTTCCCCTTCTTTCACTGGTCCAACACACTAAGACCTCATCTCAATCAATCAAAATAGCAACAAAATAATAAAAAATCACAACTGAAGGCAAAATAGAAATCAATCCCTTACCGAAACAAGATACTCAGCAAAAAAAAAAAAACTCCTTTGCAAAAGTGCAAAAGCTCAAACCACTGGTTGCTTCACCTGCGACAGTAATCAAGAGAAGAGTTTAGAGGACCTCAAATTTTACAGGAAATGCAGAACGTAACCATTAAAAACAAAATACATAATAACGACAGAAGAAAATAAAATAAAAACATAACCTTACACCTCAACAACCCGTCACAGGCAAAGAAACTGGTCATAGCTTCCTCTTACGGTGAGGATGAATATTTGCACACAGAGGAGCAAAACGCAGAAGAGAAAGAGAGAAGAAATTAATTTTCCACAGTGATTTTGCCCTAGCAGAGCCTAGCGCGTAAGAGGAAGAGAAAAAGAAGGGTTTTTTTTTGGGACCCTGTAGCTCTAGCAGACCCCAATCTCTCTCACAATATATTAGTGACCTTGGAACTATGAACCATTGATAAGAAGCAAGCCCCTTCCCTTTCTCTGCAAATATGAAGATCAGCTTGTATTGAAAATTTGCATAGAAAATAGGTCTTCATAATTGCTTCTCTTGATAAAGAGCAAGTGAAATTTCTTTGATGGGAAACGAAAGAAGCATAGTAGAAGAGGATGGGTTTTTTCTTTTGTCATTGTTCAAAACTACTAAAGGGTTATATTTTTTAAATTTAAAAATCAAAATTTTGAATATAATTATGAAAAGATAAAGTTTACAAAAAGAAATAGGAAAAAATAAATAAAACCTTTGGATGGCCAAATGAAGTAACCACAGAAAAAGAAACCACTAACACATAGCCATTATTGCCCAGCATGAAATACAATATGGAGAGAGAAGATATGGGAAGAAATCAGAAAATTTATTGCTCTGAAAAGGCAAAAACATGAGAAAAAGGAGAGTGCATTAATGTGTAATATTTCGAATTTCAAATTTTAAAATTTATTAAAACGTGATTAAATTTGGTGAAAATATTGGGACAAATTTACCCTTATTTTGGGGCGGGAAAAGAGAGTCACGGACTTCCTTCCTTTTATTATTATAAAGATAAAGATATCCAACATTCCTATACATTACACTGCTCATCAAATACGTTAGCCATATTAAAAAGTGGCATGATAAGGTTTATATATATAGCCAATAACATTAAAATTAAGGATCCTCACCAAATTAAACTTTAGGTGATTAATGTCTTATAGAAACAAGTATTTAACTTCAGTTTAGTTAGCTCTTACGTTTTTTAAAAACACATTGATTTTAGGTGAAAACTATGAATTGGAATTAAGTTAACATTGAGAAAAGTATCATAAAACTAACTAAAACTTGAACGAACCTTCGACTGCCAATAGGATTGCTTCTTATACCACTTCTCTTTGTCATGATCCTAGAAGAATAAATTTGTGTCGCACAAAAAAGTGAAACTATGAACATGAATGAAGAATAGTACTTACAACACAAACTGTTGAACCTGTCAATGTAGAATAGATTACTACCGCCAGTTACAAGAAGTAATATATAAAGAATGGATCTGCAAAAATATCAAAATCTAGCTATTTATTTGATATCAACTATAAATATAAATATCAATTATAATTTTTCATCCCCTTGTAACGGAGAAAGAAAGGTTTTCCTAGTCATAACAACTTAAAAGAATGTGATAACATACCTGGGATCAGGATTCATAGCCAAGAATATATCAAGAAAATTCACAGCTCCCAAGCTGCTGATATGAAATAACTAAAAGAAGCACAAAATAACTTATTATCCTTCCTTCTGATATTGCTAGCTAGCAGTATAATTTAATTAAAAGAAAATAGACTAGATCAAAACTGGTAAATAAATAAAAAAAAACCAAAATTGGCAATCTGATTACAAGGGTAGCATTTCCCATCCATGGATACAAATTTGAATTGGCAATACTGTATAGGAAGACCATTCAAAGAGACAGGATGTGTCATACTATCACTTATCAATAAGATTCCATTGTACAAAAAGTTTTGTGAAGTCTATTAATCATTTGAGCATTCAAACTTGACTCAAAGACTTAATATCCTTTAGTTTAATGATTAACAAATAAGATTATATAAGAACATAATAAGAACAAATAAGATTATATAAACAGATTCTACTGAGAAAGGTATTGGCTTGTTGATTGTGTTTCAGGATGAAATATTTATCAGAATCAGAAGATCAGGATCAGAAGAACAAATGCAGGATTTAATATAAAGAAGCTGTCTGAAGAATGCAACTCGTCTGAAGTGTGCAAACCGTCTGAAGACGTGAAGACCATCTGAAGACGTGAAGACTCGAAGGAATGAAGACAACATAAAGCAGTCTGAAGATTGAACTTTTCTGAAGCAACGAAGTTGTCTGAAGAAGCAGAACTCGTCTGAAGAGTTGAAGCTGTCTGAAGTAGTTCAACCCGTCTGAAGTATCGGTGTCGTCTGAAGTCTCACTTATGACGTGGCACCCTCTGCTGAAGCTTGTGAAGACTTTTCTGAACCTCTGTTGCACGTACCTTTTCAAACACGTTTATAGCAAGGAACACAGAGACCTTTTCTGGTGATTTTGAATTTCATACACCACTGAGGAAATCTCTGCAACGCAGAAATTGCAACAACAACGGTGGCAACTTTATAGCAGCACCAACGTTGTACTTTGTCAGAATTGTGAAGACACCCAGAAGCGTGTCTCACGACGGATTGAATAGCATTCAATGCTATCTCTAAACGGTGGTATCACAACCAAGAAATATCATCATCACTAATTCGAAAGAAAGCACAAGAAAAGCTCAGGAGACTAAGCAAAAGCAACAAGAAAAATGTTTGAAATGAAATATTTTAATTCAAACAGATTTTATCATCTGCAAGAAACAGCCATTGAACAAGACACCTCACTCAAAGAAGAAAGAAGAAATGGTGTCAGGAAGCAAACAGAAAAGGAGCATATACAAAATAAGCAAGAGGACAAATCCAACGGATACCTCCTCATATACACTCCTAAGAAAAGCAGAGGAAATCAGAAGTCAGCTGAAGAAAAGCAAAAGGATATCAAGAGAGAGAACATGCAAAATAATATCAAGAAAGTCTCTCTAAAGATATCATCTACAGAAGTGTCAGAACAAGACTGTCTGGAACACTTATTTGCTTAAGAAAAAGCAACCGTTTGAGACACTATTACATAACGACTATATGAGCCAAATCATCAACATCTCAATGGTATTATGAATCATCTTCAAACGGCTATATTCCAACAGGACATATAAATAGCCTCAAGAAAGAATTTGAAGATGTTGAACTCATTCACTTGGTTCAATCAGTTGATCAAGATGTATCAAGAAAATCTTATTGGTTGTTGACCATGCTTACTTGAATCAACCATGCTGCTGATCTATTGATCAGTTAGTCAAAATTGTAGTTGTTCAGTTTAACAACCAACCAGGCTGGAGCTTAAAGTCAAGTAATCTACCGAGCCAATTCTCAGAGGATGTTATTCCTCTTATCAGAGACAGGGATTGGTACTTAAACTTATACTCTTGTATCACTGTCTTAAACTTGTACTTAGAATTCATTCATTATACCCTGAGTAGTACTCAGTTAACCTCTAGTACAGGAAAAGATTAAGTTTAAGTTTCGTGGAAACTTAATCTTAGTTTAATTTGTAAACACTTTATGTGTCAGAGAGCCTGGAGAGGCTTGGTGGAAGAAAGAATACTTAGTTGCAAAAGCCTGGAGAGGCTAGACTGAAAAAGAATACTGCATATGTTGCCTGAAGAGGCAGTTGAAAACAAAGTAATACATGTGTTAGCCTGAAGAGGCTGTGAATAATACTTGTATCTGTGGATTCAGATAGTGGAAAATCCAGTGGTGGTGTGCCTCTGGGACTGGATGTAGCTCACTGGTTTGTGGGTGAACCAGGATAAATTCCTTGACTAGTTTTCTTACCCTTATCTCTTATCAATTCCTTTTATACTACTCAAGGGGTCAGAATAATTAATCAGATATTTTGTAAAGGGCACAAAAACATCTTTTAAAATTAGTTTTTAACCAGCCTTCTGAAAACTTCAGACAGCCCCTTAAAAACCTGTCTGAAATCTCTATGCCTAAGTTCTCCTTTTTCTTAATCTCTTTATTTCCAGTTTTCATATTTAAGTTGGAAATTGAAAAGTATCTTCTATAATAAACTTAACACAACTATTTCAATAAAATGATCTTCATATGAATAAAACATGAGATGTCTGTTAGATCATTTGAAGCTTTACAAAGAATGTTCCTTGAAGAACTTCTGAAATAAAATTCTCTCATGAAGTAAGTCTGGAAGAGATCAGTTCAGAAATCAGGAATATACTTCAGACAACTCTAGTCCGTCTGAAGTAATTCAGAAACCGTTCTGAAATACTCCTTGTAATAATCTTCATAAGATACTTTGAGAAGCCTCTATTTAAAACAATCTTAAACTTTAGAAGAACATTGTTTTTCTTATCTTCCACATGTTTATCAACTATCACTGATCTTAAGACTTGTTTTTTAACGGTGCCCATTTTCATGATTTAAAATCAAAGATTTCCAAAAACTATCAAAAAGTTTAAACACTATTCAACCCCAACCCCCCCTTCTAGTGTTTCCTGTGGTTCTAACAAGTTTATGGACACGTGAATAGTTGCCAATATTTCAGGATATGTGTAACAAGAGAAGGCATACTTGGAAAGCCTCTTCACTTCTTCTATAACATGATAGTAGATATAACTAGATAAACCAGAAACATAAATAGAAATATAAACTCATAGGGAAACCAATGCTACTTACAAATTCATTGAGAAACCCCGGTCCCCAAAGGCTTCCTTTGATAAACAATCAACATCATGCAACCCCTCCATGGGCCACTTATCTCTAGCAACCCATTGTGTAAACAAATGGATACCATAATATTTGCATATACTAGATAAGAAAACAGAATGAAAGGTTTAAAACCAAAACAACCCTATTTAAAACAAGCTGGAGAAAATATAATTTACTAGGAACTTGACAATGGCAGAAAAAAGAAAGAAGTTAATGATATAGTTAAAAAATTATAACATTAATTCAAGTTGATTTGTTTTTAGGGACTCACTAATTCCACCTTGTGCCATTTCAACCATATAACTAGAGGGGTTTGGCCACAAGCTTGTGAGAGTCTACCATTCTCTGTCTTAAACAGGTTATACAACATCACGATTTTTTCCTTGATAACTGTTGAGAGAATGTTTACTTCTTTTGCCTGAGCTGCTGAATGTTAGTTTCTCTTCGTTTATTTTTATAAAATGTTCTCTACTTTTTACTCTAACGGTTATGAAATTATTGTTTAGGGTACTGAAAGGTGTCACCTTTCCCAATTTATAAAATGCACACAGTATTTATATTGGTTCAACCTCTTGAGGCTACGTCCAGTCCTTACTTTCAGTAGGATTTTTCCACTATATCACCTTGATACAATAGCTTCTTGGGTAATCCTTACAACTAGTATTCTTCTGCAAACCTCTTCAGGCTCAACCCAATATTCTTCTGCAGGCTTAAGACAACCAATATTCTTCTGCAGGCTCACCCAGACAGATTTTTCTACAGTTTTCTGCAGGTATTATACAGGATATCTGTAGCTAACAGGGCACACCTTGCACCTGCAGATATAGCTCAGATTTCTCCTCAAAGAACTAACACCTTTATGTTGTTCTTGAGAGTCACAGAAGATGGAAAAATGAAATTACAATCAAGGAACGGCTCAAAGATTACAACAGTAATAGACAACAGAT
Source organism: Sesbania bispinosa (assembly GCA_026901365.1). Taxonomy (NCBI): domain Eukaryota; kingdom Viridiplantae; phylum Streptophyta; class Magnoliopsida; order Fabales; family Fabaceae; genus Sesbania; species Sesbania bispinosa. The sequence goes on from QLOH01000033.1 coordinate 1,198,211, forward strand.
ATAAATGAGCCTACACACTCTCTTTCTCACTTTCCTAAATATTTGAGACCGAGCCTAAGATTTACAGAAAGTGGAATTCTTCTAGAAGGTATAAATGGTAATTCTGATGCACAATATGCTTCTTCTGGAGTGTGTTGTTTGAATTGAAGAGGGAGCCTCCTTTATATGCAAGGTTGCTCAAACTATTCATTGGAATGCCTTAGAGAGAAAGTTTAGCCCCCAGTTGGCCATGCAGAAGCTGTCACATTCATGTGGCAGCTCTTCTCTTTCTTCAACTTTGACTGATCATATCTTCTGGAGAACATATCTTCTGGAGCTCATATCTTTGAACCAAGACTTTTATTCTGTGTTGGTTTCCTTCTTCTAGTGCAGTTTTGATATCGAACAAGAATATTGGGTATATATGTAATTTTAGCTTTTGATGTTGCAGATCTAGTAGATTTATATTGTGGTGTATCAATCAAGTTAGTTTGTTTCTTTTGGAGGTATGCTGTCAGTAGTCTTTCTTCTGGAGCTTGGTTGTATTGACATCATCTCTATATTAATCTTCTCAACATTTTCTTACTTTCTTTTAACTTTAGAGTAAGTATATTTCTTCTTAATAAGAGTCAGAAAGTAAGTCTTTAGTGACTGTTACATTGTTGTTCCAAAATGCTTCTTCTGAAGTATTTCTTCTGGAGCTTTGACAGCATTTTCTTGTGAATCTTCTCAACAACTTTCTTGTAGATAATTTCCTTTGATTGATAATGATATATGTGTTTCACTTGGGTGAAAACAGTCTCTTTTGTGCAGTAGCTGTTTCTTCTATAGCAACAGTGGATTGTTTCTTCTGAAGACTTTCTGTTTCTTCAGAACAAGATCTTCTTTAGCTTTTTATCTGTTTCTTTCAAAGACGATCTCAATTGAAAACATTAGTATAGATATTCAAAATTATATTAAGTGTATTTGAGAGTTTGTCATTATGAAAACATCTCAAGAAGATTCTTGGACCTTATAGTTATTCCTTTGCTTTCTTTAATCATCCCCTCCTCCCTGGCTCCCCAAATTGGTTGCTATTTCTAATTGGTGTTTTGTTTGGTGCAGGCTTGGGTAATGCAGACTCATGATGAGGACAATTGAAATAGAAAGTAACTTCTCTGCCCTCTTCTTTTTCTAATTTTCTTTTCACTCAAAAAGCTTTTCTACTAAGTATCATTTAAATATCATTTCCTTTGGTTATGTCATTTTAACTTTCATTACAGTAGTACTATTTATAACCACCTCCTGAGTCATTTTTATAGCCAAATTTCTTGTAGTGGATACACAACGCCCCCGAGGAAGCATCTGTCGTGGCATAAGAGGAACTGGTTGCTGAGACTGCTGGAATGCACCTGCACGTCATTCACTAGGACCGCTGTCCCTGTTGTCCCTGCGGAACCATTGGCATAAAGAAATTCCTGAGCGACACAACTATACTATCACAAAACAAAGGACTCAAACTCGGGAGTTAGGTCATGCAATATTTCAAACAGGTTTGGGGATTCTAAACAACCGCTCCCGGCGAACGACTCCCAATCACAACGGCATCGACAGAATTCGACAACTAGATGGTGGATCCCCTACAAAACCTCCATGAAGGAGAAATCAGAAGTGAAGGAGAATTCGAAGAAGACGCGATCACAGAGTCAACCGCACGCTTGGGAACGGATCTTGAGAGCGACATTGGAAGCCATAATCTATCTTTCATCTCGTCTTCGAGATCCTTCCATGGCATCTTGTGAACGTCCTTGATGCTGTGTTTCTGTAACCCCTAATCTCGAGAGGCTATCTTCCAAGAACTCTCCCTTCGGCAACTTGCTGTCCACGTGAGAGCACTCCTTCTCGAACCCTCCCGGCCACCATAAGCTTCGCGAATCTCGTAAAGGTCGTTGATCGTCCCCCGACGATAGCGCATCAATCACGATGTTGTAATCAGTGACTGGCGTCGCCACCGGAATCTGGTCCTCATGTTCTTCGTTCCTTGCTTGGTCGTGGATTTCTTCGTCTCTTCTTTCTCTTTGGAAGATTTTGGATCTTCATTTTGCAGCTCACCGATGCTTTTTGAATTCTTAGAAGATGGTGGTGCTGCTTCAAGAACCACCATATTCACAACTTTTTGCAATCCCCGTTTGAGAGGACACGAATCCTTTTGAAAGCGCGGAGAGCTCTTCCAGCTTTGATACTATCTTAGATTTTGGACCCCGGGGCCTAACTCAACCCAAAAAACTAGCTTTGTAGGGTGAGGACTGCCCAAAGCTTATAAACTATTAAATGGCCTTATCTCTAGTCAATGTGAGACTTTCCCACACCACACCTCCTCACGCTCTGGACATTTGGAGCATGGGCATATACAGGTAGGGGGCCCAATAACGAATCTAGGATAGACTCTGATACCATCTTAATAAAATAAGATGGAGTAGGAGCAGCAGAGTGATAATGGAGAGAGATTGAAGATGAATACCATGGGTTCTCCCATGGATCATCCCAAAAGCAACCAGAGAGAGAATTGAGAAAACTCATTGATATTGTTTTTAAAAGATGTTGAAAGGAATACAATCAACTACTATTTATAGGACTAAACTACTCAACAAACACTAACACTATAGAATACTAACAAAAATATATTCCTAATACTACTGTGTAATAAACATTGTTGGATAAAACTAAAGGGTTGTCACTAAGTTGGAAAACACAAGCTACTATTGAGTCATGAGGATTCGTTGACACTAGGTGTCAAACTTCCACAGTTACAACCTCTTAATAATTTTTTATAAAATGAGAATTTAACGTGTCAAACTTCCACAGTTACACCTCTTAATAATTTTTCATAAAATGAGAATTTAAACCAATCTAATCGTTGAATTGAAAGTTCTTATCACTACAAGAAAAACTCAAATTAGCGACGACCTTGTAGAGACGACCATAAAGTGTCGTTAGTAGCGACAACCTGGTCGTTGCTAGAGCATCGCTAGGTAGTGACGGTAGTGTGACACTCCTAGTTATTACTAAGAACGTCACATGTGTTGCACGTGACAAACTGAAACATTATACAAGTTGGTAAAAATGCGGAATTATTTTTTTTTTAAAATAGATTAGTAGCCATTAACCTACTACATCTCTAGTTCCATTTTAAGTGTTATAATACATTCTTTTCTTACTTGAAAAAATTTATTAATTATTTTTTTAAAAATTGTCGAAACGTTACTATGTCGCATACACATACGTTCACTTTAACATAAACATCACATGTAGAAATAATAGTGTATTTTAAGTACAAACATAAACCATTGTACACACAAAGCTTACAGACCATAAGATATAAACATGAGTTCTAGAAGTGAAATAAATAATCAAAGTGACCTCAATACAAAAATACAAAAGGGAGATCACAAAACTTAGAGTTGATCACAAACTAGACTCAAGGTACAACTAATCTACTCCTCATCGCTCGGCAGAGAGGGATCCCCCTCTAGGTCCTCCTCCGGGTCCTCCTCATCTGACGAGTCGTCAATGATGATCATCTCCATCGCATCTGGAAGAGGGCAATCTCGCGCATCAGAACGTAAGGAACGGGAACCGGATGCCTCCGAAGCAGGTGAGTATCGCGGGGAATCTGAACCGACGAGATCTGCTACGCATGACGAACGTGATGCTACAGAAGAGGCCTGGCGACGACGGGACCGACGAAAAGTAGTGTAGCGCACCAAGTTTGGCGGCGTCTGAAACTCTAGCGTGACTGGAACAAACAAAATCTACTTCTGGAAACAAAAGGGAGGCCGGGGTGAGTAATGATGAACACGAACCTCCCCGGTGAAGACACACCTATTAGGTATGTCCGTCACTCTCCACGTGCCCCTCGACATCCATCGAAGCTCCACTCGCATCGACGTCATACTGCGGGTCCTCCAATGCCGGCTAACAACGTAAAAGAAAAGGGCATAACCAACCAACAAACAAAAGGAGGGTGAGAACACATCGCATGAACTCACTGATATAGGATATAGTGTATAGAGCACACACACAAGGAAAATTCACACAATTCAACAAAACAAGTACATACACGCGTCCTTATCATGATGCACACAGCCTATTGCATACTTTGCAATCATGACACTATATATATGATGCATGAGGGCCCGGGGAAATCACCACCATAGTGCACACAACACTGCATGACCTATATGTACAACGTATCGAGAGTTAGAGTCTGTACTAGCATCGGGACAAAGAGCCTTGCTCATATTTTCTTTTGGCCAAATTTTCTTTTTGTAAACTTTCTAGACAATCTCAACTGACCCCAAAACCTTGAGAGAAATAGGAATAGCTAAGTTTGATCTCCATGAACTCGACAGTAGGGAGCTAGCCTACGTTTCCTGATATTCCGTTTGGAACTCAACTATCCTCAGGGCTGGCATCCCATTTCAGGACTCGCTAGAGTTCTTTGCAAAACCCAGTGCACCCTTCCACCAGTTTCACACCGTACCAACGTGTCACTTCCATATTAGGTGGTAGGTTTTCAAACCTTGAATATCATCAATGCTTTATGATGCATGTCACACATCCAATGCTTCTCAGCATACACATCCTCACAGGGCAAAGCCCATTGAATCCTTCCACGTGACTACTCCTCGCGGCACGCACTGATTCATGTCTTTCCTTCGCAAGGAAAAGCAAACCCCATCTCGGGTTAATCCGCACTCTCTCACTAGGCTTCTCAAGTCTTTATGCAAGAAGAGTGTGTTGGTTATAAGCTTTTATGATAAGTTGTACTTACTCGTCTTTAAGACTAGTGATCACTTCCACTTAAGTCCTATAGCTTACTAGGCTTATGGGTGTGTTTTATGAATACACTACACATCTTAATTCATCTTCTGTGTATGATTAGGGTTAAGTTAATCCTTAATCATGGTTAATCTTCCTTAATTAGACTATAATTAAGGCTAATCCTTCTTAATTAAGTCTTAATCATGTTATTAACACCTCATTAATGATTAATAATTAAGATTAATTTATGATCTTGGGTGATTATGACTTATTAGTTTAGGGCCTTGATCCATTAACTTAAGAGTGTTGATCTATTAACTTAAGAGAGTTAGACTATTAACTTAAGAGAGTTGGACTAGTGGACTTACTAAACTTAAAATTGAGTCTTATGAATTTTTTTGAAGGTATTGGGCCTAAACTAGAGGCCCAATTATTAGGTAACTCATAAGGGTCCCATTTTATCAAGTTTCTACCAGTAACATGAGTTTTGTGGTGACTTTATCATGGGTTTATTTTTTTATACCCCGAATTTGAATTATCAATTCACCATGGAAGTTGTCATTTTTACCTTTACTTGTTACTTTAAGTTTTTAAGTCTTTTTAACTTATTGGGCTATTAAGGCCCTAAACACATCAACTCCCATTCATCCACTTTTCAAGATCAAACACAATATTTTTCAAGAACACAATGAAGAACATCACAATCCAATAAATTCTCAAAATTTCAAAACTCAAGTAACACTTTGCATATATCTATATCATCATATTAACATGTTCCAATCATCAAATAAATTTTAGAAAACATACCACAGACATCCACAGCCCTTAAATGAGTCATGGCCAAACCATATTGGCAAGAAAAGATAAAATTCCAACATCAAAATAATAGCTTGCATGCATTTAAAAACCAGAAACATCAACACATTTCATCAACCATCAAACCATTTTAGCAACATGCAACCATACTTTAGCAAGCTTGGCCGAACCATTCCTTGAGGAAATAGGTTCCAACATTCATTTTCAAAGAAAGAAAAAGGGAGAGGGAAGAAGGATCAAGGGGTAATCCTTTACTCTAGCCACCAATCCTATTAGAGTTCAAGGTTCTCCCCCCCTTTACCTAATGAAATCCAAGCTTTGTCAATGGAGGATGAAACTTTGAGAAACTCCACCAACTTCAAAGATTTTGCCCTTTTTAGGTTCCTCTTGATCTCCCAAACAATTTTTTTCTAAAAGATGTAGGTTGAAATTTTGAGTTAAAGGTTCAAAGATGGAACCTTTAAACCAAGAAGTGAAATGGAGAAAAATGGAGAAAATGGAGAGGAGAGGAAGAAGATGAAGTCCTCGGCTGTTTTGGGAGAAATGAAGAGAGAAAGAATGGTTTTGCATGTAAGTAAGAAGAAAATGGACACTTGGAAGATGGTGTATGACAACATAATGACTTTTCTTACTTTCTTTTGACTTAAGAAGTGTGTGAAACAAGTTATGTCATTCTCCTCACATGCTCATGGTTTTGAGAGAGTTTAAGTGAGGGAACTTGCTGAAATGTTGTAGAATTTTCTGATTTAAATCAAAGGCATTTTGGTCCTTTTCCAAAAATAGTAGGGGTAAAAAGGTCATTTCACACCAAAATTCCCAAAAATTCTAAAAAAATAGGAAATTCATTCATAACCTTATTTAAAACCAATTTTAATGATTAAAAATATTTAATCACTCAAAATTCACCATATCACACAATAGGAAATCATACAAGAAAAAATGTGGGTGTTACAGGTAGCGACGACCAATTAGTTTTTTTTATTTGTTTCTGAAAAAAATTAAAATTAAATGTAGCGATGACCTGAGCGACGGTAGGCTGTCGCTAACATTAAAAATAAAATTTTAATTTGTGCGTGCTAATTTTTTTTAAAACGTAGTGGCGGTCACGTTAAAAGTTGTACGCGTCAAAACCTTTCCCCCTCCTTCTTAATTCTTCCATTTTCAAACCTCCTCCTCCTCCTTCCTCTCTTTTTCTCTCATACAGCCACGCCTCTCTTTCTGTCCCTCTCTCTTCTTATTCTAAAAAACTCACCGATTAAAAAAGTTTCCCTCCTTCATAGGATCGTTTTGAACCGATCAAAAATCAAAATAGTTGCCTGTAGGTGACTATAGAGCTCATTCCATATTCGTTCCTTCTGCGGAGTCGCAACAAGTAAGTTTTTTTATAGCTTTAATTAATTTATTTGTAATTAATAGTTTATTTGTTTTATTAGCTTATTAATGTGATATAGGTTGGTTTGTTTTCATTGCTTAGTAATTGTATATTAGTAGTTATTTCATTTTTATATATTCTCTCCTTCTTCGTCCTTCGTCTCTTCCTCTTCTTTCCTTTCGTCGTCCTTCGTCCCTCGTCCTTCGTTTTCTTCCTTTCTCTCCTTTCTTCCTTCTTGGTCCTTCGTTTTTTTTCTTTCTCTCCTTCTTTCTTTTTCTCCTCCTCTCTCTGTCCTTCGTCTCCTTTTCTTCGTCCTTCGTCTCTTCGTCTCCTTTTCTTTCTTCGTCTCTTCGTCCTTCGTCCTTCTTCTTTTCCTTTCTCGCCTTCTTTAATTTTTATCATGTCTCTAGTAATTCGTGCCTAAGCTGTTGTGGTAGAGGTGGAGATCCCACCGAGTAGAGGGAGTCCATCCCTCTGGGCGAGCTATGTGCACGGACAGCTCGCACGATGCAGGAAAGGGCCAACCTCTCTCTTTCTCACTCTGATCAGATGCCGGAGCATCCATCTACTTAGCGGCTTTGGCAGCCGCCATGCAGTCTTCTTCTTCTTCCTCCCCCTGCCACCTTCTGCTACAACAGTTCGATGGTATGAGGTTCATCCCGACACCGGGATTAGTTAAGATGCCTCCAATGCAGGAGGACATTGTGCCCAACATAGACGCTGACGACGCTCAGGATCAGGTGGATGGGACGCTGACCATGTGTCTGATAGGGAGCCAGCTCGGTTCCAGGGGTGGCTGCTCAAGCCGACCTCATAAGGTAGATGCTTAAGGCGACCTCATTTGTTTTTTTTTTTGATATAATTTCATATTTATGCAATGAATATATAACTAACTAATTTTACTTTTACCATCAACAAACAAATTACTAGGACCGCCTGAGGGAGGTAGAGTCACAGATGGGGGACACCTCCATGACTGATGGCTCCACCAAGCTGGAGATCTGGAGGGATGTTGCGGGTGGCAAGACCCGAGGCCGTTGTTATGGAACCGGGGACTTGGCCTCCAACATTTGTCCAGGTATGACTAACTTGACTCAGGATTCTCGGGCTCACACCAGCAGGAGTACTGACGGGTCCGGGTCACGGCATTCAACTGAGGAGGCTTGCGCCAGGAAGTAAATGAAGCAAGGCAGGAGTCTCGCCAGGCCATAGCGAAGGCTGCATAGTTGGAAGATGAGTTAGGACGTCTCTGACGACAGATGCAGCAGTTGCTAGAGGCTCAGGATGCAGCTCAAGCTCAGGCTCAGCCGCACCCCCACTATGATGCCGTCCTGGATGACCAAGCGTTGGGTGATGAGGAGGAGCCGACCCCACCACAGCACCAGCGTCGCCGCAACCATTGATTTTTTTTCGTTATGCATTTTTTTTATAGTTTTATTGTATTATGTTTGAACAGATTATGTGTATATATTTTTTATGTATATATATATATGTTTTCTTCTCTCGATGTGTTCATATAGTATTGTTTTTATAATTTTAAAATTAATAAATATTAAACCCTAAACCCTAAATATTAAAATAAAATAAATAATAAATTTATTTATTTTTTTAAAATTTACCTGTAGAGACGACCATGGCCGTCACTAAAGCCGTCGCTAGATAAAAAAATAAAATAAAAAAATAATTATTCGTAGCGACGACCGTGTTTATAGATACGACCTGGTGGTCTCTACGTAGCGACGACGTACTTTGCTCGTCGCTACTTGCATTTACGATGAGCTCTGTAGCGACGTCCACGTGGTCGTCTCTAAGCCATCGTTACGTAGCATGTAGCGATGGATTTTTGTTTTGTAGCGACGACTGATGGTCATCGCTAATATGGCGTTTTTCTTGTAGTGTATAAAGTAGATCGAACCTTATAAAATTTCATAAAAATCGAAAACTAATCACTACAAAAAAATCATGCGTTGTTGCACGACTCTGCTGTGTGAGTGAGATCGCGTTGTCAAACCTCTAGCTTCGCACACACCACGTTGTCGCGCCTCCACCTTCTCATGTCACACAGTCCTTCAAGCCCATTGCGCGCTATACAAAAACCAGCCGCCAAGTGTAGCCGTCGTCGCGGATTTTGCCCAACTCATGTTATCGTCACACACTTTGTTGACTTGCTGGGCTGCATTGTTGTCGCAGGACCTTTTTCCTTCCTCCCTCCGTATTGGCAGTGCCGCTACGATGTTGAAGTTGCCTATGTTTCTCTCTTTCTTCTCCTTCTCTCTCTTGTGTTTCTCCCACTCTCATGGTCTCCCTTTCCCTCTGCCTAGATCCCTTTTCAAGTTATAAGTGATTAGGGTTTCTGTTTCCACACCCTTTTTTTCTATTTTTTTTCCATGTAACTAGGTACCCCCCGACCACCCAACTTATGGGCTCTCGGGTCGACTTGTGTCAACACCCGCTGAAGAAAAACCAAATCGATTTTCGTGTCGGTTTTAGAAATTTAACCAATCCCCCCGGCTCGAATCACCAGTGAATAGCCCTACACTATGTAGTATTATGTGTGGAACAAATCCGAGCTGCAGTCCATGTTCACTTTAGTTTACTGATACCATTTCTCGAATTATTATTTGAGTAAAGTTTTAAAAATGTTTGGATTTAATATATATAGTGTAAGACTTGTGTAACTTACATTGGGTGTAATTTGAACCCTCCTTATATATAAATTAATTATTAGTATAATAATATTATCCATTAATAATATCATATTCTTTAAGGATTTAATTTATATACACTGTGTGTGTAAAAAAATTACACAGATATCCAATGGTATGCCGCCGCATTATTTAATGAATGTGACACCCTCATGTGTTATTGAATTCAATAAATGATGTGGCAACATATCATTGGATGTCTGTGTAATTTTTTTTTTACATTAGCAGTGTATATATATATATATATATATATTAAACTCTATTATTAATAAGTTTAATAATATAAATTGTCAAATTTATTAAATAATGTGATTATGTATTATTTATTGATATAATTTTTTTTTTACAAAAACCAATAATAACAAACGAATTAAAGTAATAAAAAATGAAGCACCCTGAAAAAGCAAAATCTCGCCATCATGCTTGGAATAGTAATTGGTCCTTGGGCTTCAGGAAGCACATCATAGCATTGATGTAACGAAGCAGCTACAAGCGTGAGGGATAATAGTTGACGGGGAAATAAGAAACTACCAATGGAGCTCCCTTTTATTTTTGTTTAATCTTTGATTTTTCTAAAGAAGGAGATTTCGATAGAGATCGTTCAGCGTAGTCAGAGACTTGAGATAAGGGAGCAAAGCAATTGAAGAAAGATGACATCAAAGCCATATGGTATTTTATAACTCGAGCTAAAAAATCGTTGTTCCTTTTTCTAACGATGGATGCAAGAAATGTTTTGTACTAGACAAGGGCAATGAAAACCAAGGCAAGGCAATTGAGTTGCAATTTGAAATAGATGTGGAGATTCTCTATTTGTGAGTGTGCAAAAGCTGAAATGATATATAGTTGTAAGTGCTAGTCTACCTGAGTGGGGGCTATTTATAGAGTAATATGATATATATGATAAGATAAAGGAAGTTACACGTTAGTTCTTAGTAAAATAAGATGGAACAGGAGCAACAGAGGGATAGTAGTAGGAGGTTGAAGAGGAGTACCATGGGCTCTCCCATGGATCATCCCAAAGATAGCCAGAAAGAGTGTTCAGAAAACTCATTTGGTATTGATTTGAAAAGATGCAAAAAAGGATACAAACAACTACTATTTATAGGACTACACTACTCAACCATTTAACTAATTACTAACCAATTGGTAAAACTAAAAATAACAAACACTAACAGATTTACTAACAAAATTATATTCCTATTACCCTCCCGCAAGTTGGTATTTGGTATTAACCAATACCAACTTGAAACCAGGAAAAGGAATTGAAATTAACTAAATGAAGAAAAGTAGCATCAACAGGTCCACTATTGCCAACAGAGCAACAAACAAAATCCCTTTCTTAGTTGTTGATGTAGTGGATGTTGCTAAAGTGAATGAGAATTGAGGAGTGTGAACTTCAAGTAAATCACTAGAGTCACCATTATGATCAAAATCTATCAAATCCACATCTTCCTCAAGAGGTGATTCCTTAGAAATTCCACTCTTCAAAGCATCTGACTGCGGTAAACCAGGCTTTGTATAATAAATTCTACCATTTTCTCGCTCCTTGGTATTCAAGTTCTTGTGATTGAAGTTCAGAACCAAGAAGAATGTTGCTACTAAATATCCCAGAACTGTCAGCTAAAAAAGTAGCAGTAAGGGGTCTAGAGGCATATATGGTGCCATTCCAGGACTGAGATAAGTTCAAGAAGGAGATGAAGGGTTCAGAGACATACAAGAAGGGATAGAACTAATGGGTTCAGATAGCCCGGCTACTTCAGATAGTCCAACTACTTCAGATAGTTCCCCACTTCATGCCACTTCAGATAGTCTAACTACTTCAGATAGTTCCCCACTTCAGCCACTTCAGATAGTCCTAAGGTCCGCACTCAGAAACCCTAACCACTTCTCTGAACTTGGAACCGATCTGGTTCCCACATTGCCTTCTCTGAACGTGAAGATTGGGTGCGGAAGGTTGGAAAGCGAGGAAGCACTTCTAAGAAGATCTGGTCCGAAGCGCTTCTACGCAGAAGGCACCTAGATTTGGTGTTGAGAGCTTAGAAATGGAAGCCATCATGAAATTAAAAGTCATAGAGTACTTGCTGGTGACGATTCAAAGTTGAAGGAGTGAGGTTGGAAAGCACGTATTAAAAGCTAGATTTTGCAATCGCAAGAACGGAAGCGACGCCTGAGAGAACCTTAAGGCAGTGAGAGTTGATAGTAGAGGAATCCATATGTGCATCTAGGTCACAACGGAGATCGTCGAACTCGTCCATGGCTTCTTGACACGATCCTGTTCGACCTCAACCAGGATGCCTCAGATCCATTGCAAGGGATTGAAGGTCCAATGATCGAGGGCCAGATCTGAGCGGATGAAGAGTGCTTTGCAACTCTTGATCACTGAAGTCCAAAGGAAAGAAGACCACCGAGCAGAAGAAGATCTAAAGAAGTGGTTTAACTTAATTCGGGAAAGTGTATCTAATCAGATCCTAACTGATTTATTTAGGATCAGATTTGTTAGAAATCAATATCAGATCTGTTAGGATTATATTTAAATCTTTTTGTATTATATTTTATCTTATTTAAGATTAAATCTTTTAGGATTATATTTTATCTTATCTAGGATTAAATCTATTTAATTTAGGACTGTATCTTTTAGATAGTTTATTTTAGGAATTCCTTTGCTATATATTAGAATTGAGAATCAATTTTTAGACAGTTTTTATCAATAAAATTATGAGTTTTCTCATTGTGAGAATTTATCCTTTGTTCTTGGATTAAAGAACTACTTGATAACTTAGGTTCTACCAACAGGTCTTGGTTAGGGTCTAGTTGCTTATATCCTGATAACTTTGGTGCTTTCGACAGGTCACAGATTGTGTCAAGTTCCTATCTTGATAACTTTGGTGCTTCCGGTAGGTCATGGATTGTGTCAAGTTCCTATATTTGATAAATTTGGGTGCTTCCGGCAGGTCACGGATTGTGGTCAAAGTTCCTATCTTTGATAGCCTTGGTACTTCCAGCAGGGTCCTTGGATTGTGTCAAGCTCCTTACCATTACTTATCGTTAATTGATCTTCAAGACGTTCCTATCTTTACGCTTCTGGTTCGTATCATTGGTATCAGTAGCTTCGACTCTTGAGATCAATTGGTAACATCTATCCTTTATCTTGTAAAAAAAAATCAGTTCTAAAATTTCCAATTCTTTGTAAAATCAGTACTTCACGTTCGTTGTTGAATTCCAATTATTCAAAAAAAAAAAATCTACAGTAGTAAAAAAAAAAAAGTGCAAGTAGTACAAAAAAAAGAAGGTTGCATTATTAAATTTCCTGAGTAGCCTTGGGATAGATATTTCCATGGATTTTGTGATCGGTTTGCCAAAATCTCAAAGTGATGATGAATCAGATTCGAGGACGAATCCTTTCAAAGAAGGGGGGAATGACACGATCCTGTCCGTCCTCAACCAGGATGCCTCAGATCCATTGTAAGGAATTGAAGGTCCAATGACCGAGGTCAGATTTGAGCAGATGAAGAGAACTTTGCAACTCTTGATCACTGAAGTCCAAAGGAAAGAAGATCATCGAGCTGAAGAAAATTCAAAGAAGTGGTTTTACTTAATTCGGGAAAGTGTATCTAATCAGATCCTAACTGATTTATTTAGGATCAGATCTATTAGAAATCAATATCAGATCTGTTAGGATTATATTAAATCTTTTAGTATTATATTTTATCTTATCTAGGATTAAATCTATTTAATTTAGGACTGTATCTTTAGATAGTTTATTTTAGGCAATTTCTTTGCTAAATATTAGCATTGAGAATCAGTTTGTAGACAGTTTTTATCAATAAAATTTTGAGTTTTCTCATTATGAGAATTTATCCTTTGTTCTTGGATTAAAGAACTACTTGATAACTTTGGTTCTACCAGTAGGTCTTGGTTAGGGTCTAGTTGCTTATATCCTGATAACTTTGGTGCTTCTGGTAGGTCACAGATTGTGTCAAGTTCCTATCTTGATAACTTTGGTGCTTCCGGCAGGTCACAAATTGTGTTAAGTTCCTATATTTGATAACTTTGGTGATTTCGGCAGGTCACAGATTGTGTCAAGTTCCTATCTTTGATAGCTTTGGTGCTTCCAGCAAGTCTTGGATTGTGTCAAGTTCCTTATCGTTACTTACTGTTAATTGATCTTCAAGACGTTCCTATCTTTACGCTTCTAGTTCGTATCACTTCCTCTATTTTGAGGTTGCAAGAAGAGGAAGGATCCACCAATTTGAAACTTCCAAATTGAACGAATCCGGAGATGATTTCCATTCCAATCTTGTTGTGGAGCCTTTGCAAATATCATGCATCAAGAACAGATTGCTAGACGTAAATGAATCAGAAGGAGGAGGAATCGTGGAAGATGGAGAAGATGAATAAGGTTTCTAGAGATGATTTCGTGAACACAGGAGCATTTGAACAAGGGCAGATTGAGGAAGGCGAGTAAGCTATAGTTGTAGCAGAAGAAGAAGATTCGGCGGTGGTAGTTGCTCCAGCAGAAGAAGATGCCTCTACAAGAATGGAGTGCGCAGCAAACAACGACTGCTTCTTTAAACAACGTCGTCCCTTCTTCTTGAAGCGAGGTGAGCTCCATGGGTGGAGCTATGATACCATCTTAGTAAAATAAGATGGAACAAGAGCAACAGAGGGATAGTAATAGGAGGTTGAAGAGGAGTTTCATGGGTTCTCCCATTGATCATCCCAAAGATAGCCAGAAAGAGTATTCAGTAAACTCATTTGGTATTGATTTGAAAAGATGCAAAAAGGATACAAACAACTACTATTTATAGGACTACACTACTCAACCATTTAACTAATTACTAACCAATTGGTAAAACTAAAAATAACAAACGCTAACGGATTTACTAACAGAATTATATTCCTATTATTAGTCCATTTGCTTAGAGAGCAAGGAGAACATGGGACCACATAGCTTTTGAAATTCATATCATGGGATTTTTGTGGCCACTTTTGACCACACGCCGAGTTGGGCCACAACTCTGTTTCGTTTCTTGTTCGAGAGCTTAATTGGTACGTACATGGAACCTGCCTGCCTTCACAACAATTTGGCGTCATATGCATACATGTACAGATACAATTTGATATATGCATGGATGATGAAATCATGTCTCTTCCCACAGCGTGTGCAATAAAATTGGAGCGCTGTACCTTAATACATAGCGAGATCAACATTATTTATTGCGCAGCTGGAGAGTTTCTATGGACAATTTTATTTTATGTTAATAAAATAGTTTTAAATTGCTAGAAATTAGACTTTCCATCTTTTTAATCTTGTATTTTTTTAACCACTTTATTTATAAGGACTGAATATAATTATATACAAAAATGGTAATCAGAATATTGTAATGGAATCTATGTACCAGAAGTTGCTAATTCAGTCAGGGTTCAATTCAATTCCTATGGTCCTTTGTGGCTGCTCTTTTTGACCTTATATATTTGTTTCCATTGTACGTCTTGCGGTTTTGGACTTTGGTTACTAAACTAAATGCTTACGTTAGACTAGAAAAGGACACGATCAACTATGTTAAGAGAAAGAAAATATTACCCTTTTAATTCATTTAACATCAATTGTGAGTGATTTTTTATTTTTTACTTTTTCTAATTTGATTAAATCTTTTTATTTTAAAATTAAGCAAATTCATTCTTATCATTAATAATTTTTATTTAAAACTCTCAAATTTTATATTCTACTTAATTTTTGGATGTTTATAATAAATTTTAGATATGAAATAAATTTTAAAGGTTGAGAAGTTAGAAATTAGCTCTCTATATTATAATTTAGAGACCTCACCTTGGAGAGTGAGACACTCACTCATCCTACTCTACTTCTTAATAATTTTTGACATTCTCTATTCTCTCATTGGATGGTGAATTTCACTCACCTTTATGAGAGTGGGATTTTCCCCTCTGAATCATTAATACTAATTTTTTCTCTCTTCCCATTTGAATTTTAAATGCTAATAAATGTTAATCTTAAATTTAAAATTTATTAAGATTTAAAATCTTATCCTATTATTTTCTATTTCAATATTTTTTAACATAAAATATTTATTCTTATCTTTACGATTTTAATTTTCTTTATCATATCTTATTACCATATAGTAATAAAAAATCTTATTACCATATAAATTATATTTTAAGAATAAAATATAATATACTATTAGAATTTAAAATTAAAAAAATTTTCACAAATTATGTTATTTTAATTAAATAAAAAATACATTTATTTGTGTATTATGCGAGTTAATATACTAGTTTAGTGAAAGTTTGATAAAATTTAAACAATTTTACAGGATGTGAAATTAGGATCTAAAAAGGAAGAAAATTAAGAATTTTTTTTGTGAAATTTGATATTTTGAGGGGTGAATTATGAGTAAAAGAAGTTTAAAGTAATTATTAATTGATTAACTTAAGAAGATTTTGTTTACAAAATAAAAATTTGAGTGTTTTAGTAGAAAAAAAAGTGATGAAATAACCTGACATAAAATAGTAAAGTATATTACTAAGATTAAATTCAATTAAAAAATATGATAAACAAAAATAATAAATTAGTTATAATAAAAAAGAATAAAAGTAGAATTCAACTAAAAGAAAATAAGCTGCTGATCATTGATCAGGATATGGATTGAGTATGAATGTGTAGAGGAAACGAAATTCCAGTTTATACTACACATTCGTACTTGTGCCACGAGTTTATAAAAAGTCTTTTGAACCCCAAAATGACGCATCAACCCCCCCTCCTCATGTGATTCACTCACAAGAATTTTACCCACTTTTTATGCTTAATGACTATGAAAAATTGCTCTAAGAATTCTACCCACTTAACATGCCTTTTATTAAGCTTACTTTGTCCTTTTAAATACTTTAAGGACTCATGATCACTATGAATGACAAATTCTTTGGGCAAAAGGTAATGTTGCCAAGTCTTTAAATATCTAACCAATGCATACATTCCTTATCATAAGTAGAATAGTTAAGGGAGGCCCCACCTACTTTTCACTAAAATAATAAAACAACCTCAATACCCATATTTGATGCATCACACTCAATCTCAAATGATTTGCAAAATTAGGCATAACAAGAATGGGGTGCATTAGTTAACCAATGCTTAAGGGCAGCAAAAGGCCTCTTCTTGTTTCTTCTCACCCCATTTGGATCCCACATTTTTTAACAACTTCATTTAGAGGGGCAGCCAATGTTCTAAAAATCTTTAACAAATCTCCTATAGAAACTTGCTAAACCATGAAATCCCCCTTACCTCATTCACGGACTTAGATGTTGGCCTTTCTTGATAGCCTTAACCGTTTCTCCATCTACTTGTACTCCCTGAGCACTAACAACATGTCCAAGGAATACCACATGATCGGTACAAAAGATGCATTTTTCTAGATTGGCATACAATTGTTCTTTCTAAGCACATTCAAAACAGATTGCAAATGCTCAACATGCAGATCAAGGCTAGTGCTATAGATAAGAATATCATCAAATTACACCACAACCAATTTATCTATAAACTCTATTAAAACATGGTTCATCAATCTAATGAAAGTACTAGGAGCATTAGTCAAAACCAAAGAGCATAACCAACCACTCATACAAACCATATTTTGTTTTAAAAAATTGTTTTCCATTCATCACCTTCTCTAATTCTAATATGATTATAGCCACTTTTCAGATCAATTTAAAACACACATGGTCCATACAATTCATCATAAAGATCACCTAACCTTGGAATTGGATGCCTATACTTGATGGTGATGTTGTTTATGGCTCTTGATGATCACATTTTTGTTCACACTTTGCATAATTAATCTTAGCTTTATTGGACTATAATTATGATTAATTCCACTGTTTTAATTGGAATTTAACCAAATTGGGCTTAATTGGCTTTAATTGGTAAATGTTGTTTAAATTCGGATTTTTAAGCCTATTGACCTACCTGTCTTGTTTTGCTCATATCTGGAGTTGTAGGTGGAATTGTTGGGTGATTCTAGTGGCATTGAAAATCTAACATCCAGGGCTTTAATTTGATATATTATATGATGGTATTCCCATGAAGGAATTAGGACCAGTTTCTGTTTCAAAATCGCCTACTGATGTTGTCTGTTGCAAATCCGAATTTGTTTAGTTTTGTATTAGTTTGGTGGACCTGTTTTAATTAATTTCAGCCCAATTAAGACCTAATCAGATTGTTAGTGATTTAGGCATTATAAATAGGTGTGTTGCTGAATATTTAAAACACTTTTCCCTCATTTTTCAGAATTTAGAAAAAGAGACTCTTCATTTTCCCTCTTTTCTCTCTTCTTCCATTTTCGATTTTCCCTCTTCTTCTTCCATTTCGATTTCCCTCTTCTTCTTCCTCTTCTTGTAAATTCGGATCTCACCTCCATGGAAATGTAAGGCTAACTTCTATTATCAATTCTCTGTATCAATGCTAGCTTGGATCTTTAGGTTTGGGTTGTAATTCGAATTTTATCTTTCAACATTAATTCAAATTCTGATTTTGTTCTTCTTCCTACATGAATTTCGGTTTTGCTTAAAACTGTGAATTTAGGGATTGTAAGAATTGAATTTAAGTATGCTTTATGCTTGAGGATTGGAAATTCGAATTAAATTCAGATTCAGTTAGAATTAGGGATGCTTAATCACTAACCTAATTGATGAACATTGCATGCTTAATGCAAGAACTTGAATCATGAGTTGTTGATGCTTATTGATTTCATGGTGAAATTCAGATTCATACATGTTTGATAAAATTGTTTCTTGATTTCCAGTGATAAATCCATGTTATGCATGTGCATAGGATTGATCTATTGTTCATAGGTTAATTTAGAATTTAGTTTCTATGGTTAAGGATTCTGAAAAATACAATCAAAACCCCATAAGTGTGGTGTGTTGCTTTGAATTTGAAATTTTGAATTTGTGATTGATTCCTTGAGAGACGACTGTGGATTAACTAACCCTCACTACACTTTAATTCCTCTTATTTGATTGAGTACAACCTCAATCAACTCTACAATCAGAACACATCCTCCATGAGTCATCCTTCTTGGGCACTATAATGACTGGTACAACACACGGACTCATGCTATCTCTCACCCAACCTTTGCTCATGAATTCAGTCACTTTCCTTTCAATCTCCTTAGTCTCTTGTGGGTTGCTTCTATATGCTGCTCGATTGGGAAAAGAAGCTCCCGAAATGAGATCAATGTGATGCTCAATTCCCTTCAAAGGTGGCAAGCCATTTGGTACACTTTCTGGAAAAAACATCTTGGAAGTCTTGCAAAAGAGATTCAATACAAGAGGGCAATTCAAACTTGTCAAATTGGTTAGCATATAGAATCTAACTTTGACAATACAATAAGTAGAAGGGCTGCCTTGCGCAAAGCAACCCTCCTTAGTCTTACCTCCCTTTCTCTTACCAAACAAAGGTGTTTGCCCTACAATGTTTCACTTTTTTTCTTTTCACTCTTTTTCCTCTCAAGTGTTTCACTCTTTTTTCTCTCACTTGCAATCCTCTCTCTCATTTTAACTTGATCCTCACACACCTCTCTAGGACTCAAAGGCTTGAGAACCGCTTTCCTTGTCCTGATAAACAAAAGAAATCTTATTAGTAAAACCATCATGGACAGCTTTGGTGGTCATATTGGCCACGACCTCCCCAAAAGAATGTGCTAGCCTCCATTGGAACTACATCACATAACACCTTGTCTTGGTATTTGCTAATGGAAAGAGAGACTCCACTTACTGCCTTACTTGCACTACTTCTCATTCACTAAGACATTGAAGTTTGTAGGGCCTATGATGTGGTTTAGTGTCCAAATTTAGTTTTGACACTAGTCTTGCACTTGCCACATTGGTGCAGCTCCCTCCATGAATAATCACCAAACATACCTTCCCATTTATTGAACATCTTGTATGGAAAATGTTCTCCCTTTGAGATGCATCCATGGCTTTTATTTGGGTTACCAAGTACCTCCTAATCATGCATAATTCTCCCTTCGCAGCCTCATATTCCTCTTCAATCTCCTTTTCACTCTCCTCTTCTTCTCTACCACTAACTTCTAATTGACTTGTGTATTCTCCATTATCCTTGAGAAGAATGGTCTTCTTTGTAGGACACTCATATGCATAATGACCCATGCCCAAGCACTTGAAACACTTCACTTCTCTAGTCCTCTTAGGTGGTTGTTCAACATGCTTTTAAGGTGTTTTTCCCATGGTTAGAAGGCGCTGAATTGCTAGAGGAGGCAACAACTTCTTTTCTTGATTTTATCCTTCCAATTGGAGGGATTAAAGTTAGTAGAACTCCTCCTTGTAGTCCCCTTTCTTTTGAGTTGTTGTTCATACTTGATTGTCTTATGTAAAAGATCCTCCATCTCTACAATTCCTGCAACTCCACAACATCTCTAATATCATGTTTTAAACCACTAAGAAAGTGAGTCATAGTTACCCTCAGGATCTTCTTCAATTTTGGCTTGGATGATAAGCATTTTCATCTCCTTATAATATTCTTCAACTCCCTTGCTGCCTAAGACAATTTTTGCAGCTTAAGTTTCAAGTCTCTATGGATGCTAGATGGTACATAGCGCTTCCTCATGATCCTCTTCATTTTTTCTGAGAGTATTAACCATAGGTTCTTCATCTCTTTTCCTCTCTCTCTTTGAAGCTTATTCCACCAAATGAGAGCATAATCTGAAAATTCAGCAGCTGTAAGTCTCACCTTTGCTCCTCATTGTAATTGTTGCAAGAGAACACATGCTTTATTTTGAGCTCTCACTCCAAGTATGCCTCCGCGTCACTCCTACCCTTGAAATGAGGTACATTCAATTTGATACCTTCAATTCTTCCCTTATTCCTATTCGACCTTCCTCCCCCTCCAGGTGGGGTTCTATTCTCCAATTGATCCAACCTCTCATGGAACTCATCTTGTTGTTGCTTCATCAACCTCTCCAAGTGTTGAGTAAGGGTTGTGATTCGAAATTGAATATCATTGTTGATGTTTCTTCTCTGCCATTGATAAACAAACCTATGATAAATCTCAATTGTTGGATGCAACAACCGAGAGAAATAAACTCTCACAGTTGTGTTTCAAACAAAATTGTATTTTGATCCCTTTGACAAGCTAAGCGCAACCTTATAAAAGGATTTACAATTCAGAATGGGTTACAAAATTACCCATAAAACCATAAATAAAAATAATCATCGGTTAATTTAAAATGAGAAATGTAACTGCCCAAATATTAAACACAATGAGATGAACCCTTATAATGATTGGGTTCGAATTAGGGATCTTTAGAAATTCTAGGCTGAAAAACATGAACTTTCTATTAACACTTTATTTTTCTTTTATTGAATTGAAAACTTTCTTTGGAATTTCGACTTTGAATATTGAATGAAAACTTTCTTTTGAACAAAATTCAGCCTTGTACTTGAAGTCTTTTCTTGGGCAAAACTCAAAGATAAACAAGAGATTAATTGGAAGAAGAAGAAGAAGAAGATAATTTGGACGTCACACTTTCAAGGATGAAAGATAAGTCCTGAGATTAAACACACAAAGATGATGAAATCTTTGATAAACCTCAACTCTTGAATTAACAAGAAAATAGAGAAACACTCTCTAAATTGATAATTTTTCTTAACAAAAGTTCTAACCAAAATGCATGCATGAAGCATGGTACTTATAAGGTTTACAAGGCATTTCAATGGTCATGCAACCAGCTAGGGTTTACACGCCCAAATCATCCCCAAAATGTCCCTCATATGCATTTCCCATACAATCCTCATTACATCATTAAATTAAAATATTTTAAGTAGCAAAATTACTAATTAAAACTAGGCCTAACCCTACTTATTTGCCGCAAAATCTAGCCAGCTTCTTGGCACATGTGGCGCAATAAACCTTGACTTGTAACCACCAACATGGAATAAATGGCTATTGAATTAGCCATGAAGTGGCCGCCCATAAACAGCCCCCATTGAGTTAAGTTTGACTTCAATTTGTAACCCAACCCCCATCTCATGAATGTTGGCCGCAACTTCGATGGCAATTTACTCAGCCATTTACAATCCTTGTCGGTCCATCTTTGATGACATATTACTCAGCCATTTAGCACATGTTGCCGCAAACCTGGACTAGGTAAAAGGTCTCCATGTAGCTCCAAAGATGAACTAGGTTCAGCCGCAACCTAGCAAGCCTTCTCCAACGGCTAGTTGACAAGGCAACCAGTGCATTTTAATCACATTACAACCTTGTCTTGTAACCATCCAAAACATTAACTCAGATGTTTTATAACTGCCTTAACTTGATTGAAAGCAAATAAACATAAAAATTCAGCAAAATAAACATGAGTTGGCCGCCCACTTGGCCACCCTCATTGAGCATGTTTTTGTCTTCAACTTGTAGTTGCTTTAAATGGCAACTGATCCTTCATCAATGGCTTTGTTTCCATCATCCTCTTCAACTTGAGTTAAATAAATGAACTGGTCAGCTCCATTAATGGTTGCTGGTGGCTTGAAGCTGAAAAGCATTTATTGCAAGCTGTAGAGCTTCTCTTGCCTTTTAGCCTGCGCCCTTGTCATAGGTCCACCAAGCCTTTTGAGTACTTCAAGTCCCTTGATTTATGTCCTCATCACACAATCAATCCCACTATTTGTAATAGAGTTGGGCCGATTATTCTAACCTATTTGTAACACCAAATGCATTGAAAACTCAAGCCAATTATCCATGTATTCTGGATGCCCATTCAGCAAAGTTTAGCACTCCAATGAATTAAAAATGCATAATGTATTAGCAACCAGAGAGGTCCACAACCAGGTGGTGGAACAGTCCACAAGCATGGTTTATTCTGCCCGCACAACAGAAGGGTCCACAACTAGGTAGTGGAATGAATCCACAAGCATGGTTCAATCTGCAAGTCTGCCCCCTTCATTAAGTCGCATACCATCCTCTTCAATCATGATGCAATTGATCAATTTATGCTTTGATTCTATAAGGCTTGGTCCTATTTAATTGTGGCTGCCAACACTTGTTGTAAAGCTTTCCTTGGCTTTCCATGTCCTTGCCCTAGTCATAGGTCCTCCAAGTCCTTCAAGTGCTTCTTGCTCCTTGATCTTGGTCATGTCCTCATCATGTGACGATATCGATAATGGCGTGAAATAATTTCTTAATTTCAGGAATTTTGTCTCCAACGGACATTATTCTTGAATTCAGGAATTATGACGTTAAATTGCTAACGCTGGATCTTGATGCGCCTAGCACTGCATTTCTGTCGGCCATGGAATCTGAAAGAAATCATGAAAATATCATTATAAAAGAAGTAAAAGATAAAATACTCAAGATAACATAATAAACATATATGAGGTTAAGATGACCTAGCACGACCATCAACTGCTCTTCGGTAAGACCATCTATCAACTCCTTACAGGAAAAGGGGTGATCGGCTTTCGCCTCAGCCTCTTCAAGTTCCACCCAGAATGGTTCAGTGGTCGGCCCCAATTTTTTCTGAGACACATAATATGAACTCAGAGATTGATCATAATGGATTCACAACCACCATCGATCAAACATCGAATGCCCAGATCGGTTGAACCAAAAGGGAGCTCCACCCTCAAGACTTGTTACTTTCCAAAATTCGTTCTAATAAGGGCACCATTTCCTCTTATAGGTGTCAGTGTACGACTCAAATAACCTTCGGTCGCAAGTATTCTTCAAGGTGACCCAACCATCTTTCTGTTTGCTAGTCTGGGTACATTGAAAGCAAAAAAGATGACGAAATAAGTAAGTGGAAAGGTAGATCTCGTCATAGCCACACACTATCAAGAAGGCTTGAGCAAAAGCCCAACCGTTGGGTTGAAGTTGTGTTGGAAAGAGACGAAGGGTGTTCATAAGCCTCATCTCAAAATCAGAGAAGGGCATCTGAATGTCCAGAGTGGTCAAACAGTAATCATACATATAAACCCACTCCTCCGTAACCCTAGGAGCCGGACGATCATATACTCAAGCTTCAAGGACCGGATGAACTAATTGGAAAGGGGTATTCGACAGAAGACTTGCCATGTAAGCTACGTCGTCACCCTCGGATACTACTGACTGCGCTTCTCGCACACTCCTATCCACCTAATCGTATCAATTAGGCGTGGAGGAAGAAGGAGAATCTTCATGAGAAGCTCGGCGACGGCTCGCTTAGGCGTGGACACAGTTATGTCATGTTCGAGCCCAGAACAAAGATCTGCAGGGGTATGTAAATGTTAGAACCCACAACAAAAGTCATACAGACTTAGAGCCACCACTCTAAGGCCAACCCCTTGTTGTTTTTAAGAGTTAGGGTTGGGGGTTCTTAACAACACCTTGCGTGATGACCTCTACGTTACAGAGGTTCAACGGAAAACCCTCACTCCCTCAAAAGGAAAATCCAATAAAAACAACAAGCAAGCAAAAAAGCAAAATAAAGACAAGAATACCTGATAGAGAAAAGATGGAGAATCTTTTTTAAGAATGATGAAAGAGCACTTAGGCACAGGAAGCAGAAAACAACGGCAAAGCAAAGAATGAAGGAACAGAGGAAATTTAGCAAAAAGAGAACTCGGGTGCGAGAAGGTTTCTAAAGGATTTTAAAGAGCCTATTTATAGGACATGAAGAGGGAGAATAAAACCTCAATACCTGGAAAAACGCAATGATGGGGCAAATTGAGAAGCCCACTTGATGTCTCACTTAACTGAGTGGAGAGAGGTTTGAAGTCAGCAAGAGGGAAGAGTGAAGGTCTGAAATCACTTTGAATACCAGCACTTTGAGAGAGATGGAGAGAGAAAGTCATTATCATTACACAGAGCAGCAACTGTAAAACCGCTACTGCAAGGTCGTTCATCGTTGGATCGGGCTGAAATTTTGACAGCAGGTTCAGAACTTCTGGTTCTTCATTCTGAACGGTTGGATCGTTGATAAGGGGTCTAAGTAGGGAGATATTCAGTTCATACAATAGCTATATATTTGGGGTTTTTCATCTTCCCTGTTCTCTGTTTGTTAGCTTTATTGCTTTGTTGTTTGGCTGGGTGTTAGCACTATTTTGTGCACTTGATTGAGACTCTTTTGTACCCTTTTTTGATCATAGTATAGCTATTTCTTTGGTATGGATGACCCGTGGTTCTTACCCTTGCTTTGAGGGGTTTTCCACGTTAGAAATCTTGGTGTCTTTGTTTGTGATTTTGGTGATTTATTATTGTTGTTCATTTGTTGTTGCTCCTCATAGATTCTTGCAAGTTAGGGGGATTTATTTCCACTGCGTTAACTGTTCGAGTGTGATCTGTATTGTTATTGTGTTGTTTTTTTCCCATCAGAGTGGCATTAAAGCTCTTTGGCTTTGGTTTTGGGGCTGTTTGACTTGCTTGAGTGATGGAGGCAAATACTAAATGGTTGTTTTGAATGGAACTAATTATCACTTTTGGAAGGGCAAGATGAAAAACTTGCTATTTGTGAAGAAAATTCATCTTCCTTTCTTTGCTACTCAGAAGCCGTATTCTATGTCTGAAGAAGACTGAGACTTTGAACACCAACAGATGTGTGATTTTATTCGGCAATTTGTAGAAAACAATGTTTATAATCACATTGCTAAGGAGACACATGCTATAACTTTGTGGGAGAAGATTGAGTCCTTGTATGCTTCTAAATCAAGAAATAATAAATTGTATTTGTTAAATTATCTGGTGAATTTGAGGTACAAGGAGAGTTCTTCCATTTCAGATCACTTAAATGAATTTCAAGGGCTCCTAGATGATGAAGTTTTGGGACTATGGCTACTGAACACTTTACCTGAGTCTTGGGAGACATTTCGGGTTTCTATTACCAACTCGGCCCCTAATGGTGTTGTTTCTTTGTAAGCGGCAAAAAGTGGTGCTCTTAATGAAAATGAGAAGGAAGGCACAAGGTTCTTCATCTCAGTCTGAGGTGCTTGTCACTAAAAACAGGGGGATAAGTTAGAAAAAGGAACTGAAGGGTCGTAGAGAGAAGAGCAAGAGTAAATCCAGGTCTAGATACAAGAATGTGGAGTGCCATTATTGTCATAAAACAGGGCACATACAGAAGTATTGTTTTCTGTGGAAAAAGGAGAACAGAGGCAAGAAGGGTAAACAGAAAGAGAAGGATCATGGTGATGATGATCGTGTTGCTATTGCTACTTGTGGTGATCTTGTTATTCTCAGTGACCATGAGTCAGTTAATCTTGTATTAGATTAGAGCATGTGGATAGTTAAAAGTGGTGCTACACTGCATGTTACACCGAGGAAGGAGTTCTTCAAATCTTACACTTTTGGTTATTTTAGAGTGTTGAATATGGGTAATGATGGTGTGTCTAAGGTGATTGGCGTTGGTAATGTTTGCCTGCAAACCAACATGGGAATGCAATTGTTGCTTAGAGGAGTCAAACATGCTCTCGATGTCCGTTTTAATTTGATCTCTATGCAGATGCTTGATGTTGGTGGTTATGATAACCACTTTGGTTTTGGAAAGTGGAAACTCACCAAAGGTAACTTGGTTCTAGCTAGAGGAGAGAAATCATCTAAACTGTATTGGACAAAAGCTTTGGTTGCTAAAGACAATGTGAATGTCGTGGATATGGAGGCATCTTTGTGGCACCGAAGGCTCAGTCATATCAGTGAAAAGGGGCTGAATTGATTAGCTAAAAAAATGTTCTTCAAGGGCTAAAAGTGTAGAATTGGAGAAATGTTCTCATTGCATAGGTGGCAAGCAAACTAGAGTATCCTTCAAGAAGCATCCTCCCTCAAGGAAGTCAGAGTTGTTGCAATTGGTACATTCTGATGTTTGTGGTCCATTGAAGGTAAAATCCTTTAGTGGTGCACTTTACTTTGTTACCTTTATTGATGATTGTTCCAGGAAACTATGGGTCTATGCTTTGCAGAGAATAGATCAGGTGTTGGAGAGGTTCAAACAATTCGATACCTTGGTTGAAAGACAGTCAGGCAAGAAGCTGAAACGCATTCATACTGACAATGGTGGTGATTATTGTGGACCATTTGATGTTTATTGCAAGCAGCATGGTATTGCACATGAGAAGACTCCTCCCAAAACTCCTCAACTGAATGGTTTAGCGGAGAGGATGAACAAGACATTACTTGATAGGGTGAGATGTATGCTCTCGGATGCTAAATTACCCAAGCATTTATGGGGTGAGGCACTATACGCAGCAGTGCATGTTATTAATCTCACTCCTATTGTTGTTCTTGACAGTGAAGTGCCAGACAAAATTTGGTTTGGCAAGAATGTGAGCTATGATCATTTGCGTGTCTTCGGTTGCAAGACATTTGTCCATATTACAAGGGATGAAAGATCCAAGTTGGATGCGAAGACAAGGCAGTGCACCTTTATTGGTTATGGTGAAGATCAATTTGGCTACAGGTTTTATCATCCTGTTAAGAAGAAGCTTGTTAGAAGCCATGATATATAGTTCATGGACGACCAAACCATTGAGGACATTGATAAGGTGGAGAAGACTACACCCGAGAATGATAGAAATCTGACTGATGTAAATCCTATGTGATTGCCTATTCACAATCTGGATAATGTTGAGGGTAGTGTTCAACATGGTGAACAACATGGTGATGTTGATGATCAACAAGTTGGAGGTGGATTAGATGTTCCTATTGATGATGACCAGGAGGAGCATGAGATGTCACATGATGAGAATGTTGATGATGCACCTGAACCACCTTAAGTCCAACTTAGGAGGTCTAATAGACAAATACAAGCTTCTACCAGGTATTCTTCTGATGAGTATGTGACCTTGACTGATGGTGGGGGACCTGAGTGTTTTGAAGATGCTTTGGAAAGTGAAGAAAAGCAACAGTGGCTGGATGCAATGCAAGATGAGATGAAATCCTTGCATGATAATCACACTTATGACTTGTGAAATTGCCTAAGGGCAAGAGGGCCCTTAGAAAACAGGTGGATATTCAGGGTGATGAAGCATGAGAGTAATTCTGTGTCTCCAAGGTTACAAAGCCAGATTAGTGTGAAAGGCTTCAGACAGAGAAAGGGTGTTGATCTCAATGAGATTTTCTCACTTGTTGTGAAGATGTCATCCATTAGAGCAGTTTTGAGTTTGGCTGCTACTCTTGATTTGGAGGTAAGCAAATGGATGTGAAAACTGCTTTCCTTCATGGTGATTTGGAGAAGATATTTATAGAAGCAACCTGATGGCTTTCAGGTTGTAGGCAAGGAAGACCATGTGTGTAGGTGAGAAGAACTTATATGGTTTGAAGCAGGCTCCGAGGCAAGTGGTATAAAAAGTTTGGGTCTTTTATGTGTGAGCAAGGCTACAAGAAGACTACTTCTGATCATTGTGTCTTTGTTAAAAGTTTTTCTGATGATGACCTTTATTATCCTGTTATTGTATGTTGATGACATGCTTATTGTTGGGAAAGATGTTTCCAGGATTGAAGAGTTAAAGAAGCAATTGGGCGAGTCCATTTGCCATGAAAGACATGGAGCTGCTAAACAGATTCTTGGTATAAGAATCATTCGTGATAGAGAGAAAAAGAAACTTTGGCTGTCACAGGAACACTATATAAAAAGGGTGTTGCAGAGATTCCAGATGAGAAATGCTAAGGCTGTGAGCACTCCTCTTGCAACTCATTTTAAACTGAGTGCTAAACAGAGTCCTTCAAATGAAGCTGAGAAGTCTGACATGGAGAAAGTTCCTTATGCATCTGCGGTGGGTAGTTTGATGTATGCAATGGTGTGTACTAGACCAGAAATTGCACATGTTGTTGGTACATTCAGTAGATTTTTGTCAAACCCAGGTAGGAGAACATTGGAATGTTATGAAATGGATTCTGAGGTATCTTCATGGTACTGTTGATATGAAGCTTTGTTTTGGAGGTGGTGATAAGCCTACCTGGTTGGCTACTCAGATTCAGATATGGCTGGAGGCATTGATTCCAGAAAGTCCACTTTGGACTATTTGATTAAGTTTGCAGGGGGAGCTGTGGCTTGGCAATCAAAGCTGCAAAGGTGTGTAGCATTGTCTACTACAGAGGGGAAGTTCATTGCCATTACTGAAGCATGCAAGTAGTTGCTATGGTTGAAGAAATTCCTTGCAAGTGCTTGGTTTTGTGCAGGACAAATATCCATTATTGACAAAATTCTCAACAACCTCATATAAAAAAGTACATTAATATTACAATCAATACACTCTGACTTGTTATTTAAATCTTTTTTAAAACTTATTGCAAGCCATTATTTATTCATTTTATTGTGAGCATGGTGGTTGAGGAAAATTAAAGTTACGTTCTTGTTCAAAGAGCTATGCTCACCAAATAATTAGAACAAGCACACAATATTAATCCACTAATTAAAATTAAATCATTTAATATAATTTGATATTAAATAAATATTTTAATTCATTGAGAGCAACTTGACATGCATTTGCAAGTTGGCTTGATTCCTTAGTTTCACTTAATCATAATGCTGATGCCAATCTATCATAATGTTGATTCCTTAGTTAAGCCTTTTGTTTAGCTACTGTCATGAAATTTTTTTACTTTAGCAGCTTTGAGGTTGCTCTTGCCGAAGTAAGACCCTGCTCGCTCTAGACAACGAAAATGACAAAAGGATCATGGGTTTTGAAGGGTAACATTGGAGATTGATTCGCTTTCTGTCCGCAAAGCATGGAGGCACAAAGACCATGCCCTTCAACCATGGAGGCGGTCCCCTGTGAGCAAAATGGGATAAAGAGCGAAGTTCAAGTGTGAAAATAAAAATGTTAGATTTACCCGGTTGTTAATGATTCAATCTTAACCATAAAATAGAAAAATAATAAATCTACGGCTATTATTAAATGGTCTACGGTAGACCCAAATTTTGGGGTCTATACTAAATGCAGCCACAACTCTATACCATTTCAGGTTTGCACACTCACAAACAGAGAATCCCCACATCTATTTCAAATTGCAACTCAATTGCCTTGCCTTGGCCCTTGTCTTGTACAAAATCATTTCTTGCGTCCGTCGTTTGAAAGAGGAACAACGACTTTTAGCTCAAGTTTTAAAACTACGACCTATGGCTTTGATGTCAGCTTTCTTCAATTGCTTGCTCCTCGTCTAAAGTCTCTGATTACACGGAATGATCTCTATCGAAGTCTCCTTCTTTAGAGAAACCAATAAAGAGCAAACCAAAATCAAAGGGAGCTCCAGTGGTAGTTTCTTAATTCCCCGTCAACTATTATCCCTCACGTTTGTAGCTGCTTCGTTACATCAATGCTATGTTGTGCGTGCTTCATGAAGCCCAAAGACCAATTATTATTCCAAACATGATGGCGAGGGAACCCTCTCCTCTCCACTACGCGAGAGATACTAGAAAGGATTCGTGGGACCCATCATATACTCTCTCTCCTATTGGTCTTTTCTAGATCAGTTTCGATGGCCGAGATTTTGCTTTTTCGGGGTGCTTCATTTTTTATTACTTTAATTTGTTTGTATTATTGGTTTTATAAAAAAAGTATATCAATAAATAATGTATAATCACATTATTAATAAATTTGACAATTTATATTATTAAACTTTTAAATAGTAGAGTTTAATATATATACATTGCCAATGTAAAAAAAAACTACACAGACATCCAATGATATGTTGCCACATCATTTATTGAATTCAATAATACATAGGTGTCATATTCATTAAATAATGTGGCAGCACACTATTGGATGTCTGTATAATTTTTTTACACTGACAGTGTATATAATTAAATCCTTAAACAATATGATATTATTAGTGGATAATGTTATTATACTAATAATTAATTTATATATGAGGAGGGTTCAAATTACACCAATTGTAAGTTACAACAAGTCTTACACTATATATATATATATATATATTAAATCCAAACATTTTAAAACTTTACTCAAATAATAATTCAAGAAATTGGCATCAGTAAAGTAAAGTGAATATGGACTGCAGCTCGAATTTGTTCCACACATAATACTACATAGTGTAGGGCTATTCATTGGTTGATTCAGACCAGGTTTGGTCCATTTTTAAAACCGACCCGAAAATCGATTTGGTTTTTTCTTCAGCGGGTTTGGACCAATCGATTTGGTTTCTATTTCTCTAATTTGATAAAGTATTCTCAAAAGTGATAAAAATATGGGAAAATTTTTCTCAAAACATTTTTAATAATCTTTATAGTAGAAAATAAAGTAGGCGGAAGAAATACACTGAATATACATCTCTTTAACTGTATTACAAATCATGATGATGCTAAGAGAAATTTATCAAAATAATACATATACATAAAGAATCCCTCAACTAGGCAAGTGTATATAAGTAACAACCATCAAGCAAAAAGGAGACTCTAAGGAGTAATACATATCATCATGGTCCTGGTCATCATATCGTTTGAACTCCATCATAGTTGTACCTAACAACCATCAAGAAAAAAGGAGTAATATATTAAGTAAAGGAGACTCTAAGTCCAGCAGAGTTCTCCAAGGTCAACTACATCTAATGCGGAAACCATCCAGACTGGTAGGTAGATGGTCCAAAAACTATCGAAGATAATGGTAGACAACAAGGAATGTAACCACCAGGCGGTACCCTATGTGGGTATGGACGGAGGCGATGGTGTACGTGTAGAAGGTATGATAGAAACATGTAGAGGCATGAAAGGTGGAACAGAGATAGTCCACATGAAGGAAAAGGTAACACAAGCGTATGGCGATATCTTGAGCAAAAGTTAGGGAAGGAAGGTGCATGTACTTAGGGTGCTGCACTACAAAGGTGGTGCATCCAGTATAAGACACCCAATGTGACTCATATTCTATCTACCACTCATTGTCACTGAAATATACTGTTATCGTTGTTACCGCCATCTTCTAATGGATATATACATACAACCATACACGTAGACAAACAAAGAAGATGAGATATTGTTCCCACTTTAACGGAAGAGGAAGGAAAATCTAAGCATCAAAATAATTACGGACAATGATAGTTGCTTCGTATATTTAATAGAAAACATAAACAAACAAGGAACGACCAATTATTTATTTATGATAAATCTTACTTATCTATAATTAACAGTAACGGTAATCATTCCATACGGTAAGTCAAACAGTTAATTATTTAACAGTAACAACTGAGTATTTTATCTTACAAAACTCCTTAATTTACGACTTGCGATAAAATCAATCAACAAACAATCAATCAACCAATCAATTAGTCAAACAAGTACTCACTAGTCAATCAATCAGACAAGTATTCGACAGTCAATCAATGTAATGTCATGCAATGCAATGCATATGGGCTCGAATCCAGATCCTTTCTTTCTTTAGACTATCTCTAAGGAGAGGCAATCTATTGGAGGAGTGAGGGTTGGGAGATCTCGTCATGGACGTCGTGTGTCCAAAATTTCAGTTCTCATTTCATTTCATTTCATAAAGTGCACTTTTCTCAGTGGACATCATGTCAACACACTCAACCGTTTGGATGACCATCAGGGTCTAGTTAGGCGTGCCAAGCCTTAACTACTCACCATGGTCTAGAGAGGCCACCCCAACCATTGTGGCCAATGAATCGGACTCTTCCCCTTGGCCTTTCCTGGTCGTCGTTGTCTATCTTTCACCGCACCAAGTGTATGCTACCTCTCGACTCTTCAATCGTCTATCTCTCAGGTTTTTATCTGACCAAATGCAATATGCTATGTATCACAACAAATACACATAGTTAATCAAAAGCACCGTCTTGGGCCTTATAGTGTCCATTATTTTCACAAAAGACATATTAACATCCAATTCCATATCATTTTAAAGCCTCAACATTCTCACTTTTTAGGTTAAAGCCTAGTGATTTATCTTCCATAATGAAGAATCCATGTCAACAAAAGTAGTATTTCTTAAAAAGTATTTTTAACCAAAGAATATCCTTGTTTTTCAAGAGAAATAAAAAACAAGTACTTACACAAACAAAATCTCTTTGTTAATTTAAAAGCATCAATTTACTAAAAACCTTTTTCTAAACCTTGCTTTTAAAGAAGGAAATCAAAGTAGTTTTTCTTCAAATCTTCACTAAGCTTTATCTTTCAAATCAAAAGATGAAGGAGAATGGTGCAGTGGTGATAGCTTGGAGCGGTGAGGATCTCACCAGTTTCATGGTGAAGAAGTGAATATGTATTTAAGATTATTTTTCAAAAATATAATAATAACTATCCATTTAAGATTAAAGTACTTAATTAATATACAATGTCATTGTAAAAAAAAATTATATTTATCAAATGATGTGTTAACACATTATTTATTAAGTTTAATAATACATGAGATGTGACATTCATGAAATGATGTGTCAATATCATTGGATGATAATGTAAATTTTGTATACTAACAACATATATTCATTAAATCTATAAGATTATTCTTGTAAAATAAATTGCATAGCTATAAAACTCAACTAGAGCCAACCCAACATAATTGTAGGCTTAAACCAAATTTTAATATGGGACATTTTGAATTAATAAATATAATTAATTAAAATTACCATATTTTTATTTAATTTTATTTGAATAATTTTAGAGGCAAAATTACTTATTAATAGGTTAATATTTTATAGGTTTAATTGCTAACTTATAATTATAGGATAAGAGACCTATTTTTATAAAAAAAATATTTATATATATTAATAAAATTGTTATAATTTATTAAAAATTTGCTATAAGTTATTAGTAATTAATGTTTGTAGAAAGAGAGAGTGTCATAATAGAATAAAGAGCCTATTTTTAAATATTAAATTGTTCTGAATGAAATAATATTATTGACGTCTAATTATTAATTATTAATTTTCATTTTTTTAAAATAATAACATTAATAGTAAAAATAATTTTGAGGTGCCTAAAGCACTAGCCAATTACCCGTTTGAGATTTGATTTTTACACATTCATTTTTAATATTAACACACATTCCAACCCCTTTCTTCTCTTTTTTTATTTCCTAAACTACTCTTTTTAATTTAAACCCTCCCCCTCCCTCCCATCTCCCTTATATCACCTTCACCCCTCTTGCTCTCTACACAACTCTGCGAACACCACCCTTCTCTCTCTCACTCATTGACAACACATGTAACGTCCTAATTTCGAATTCCAGGAATTATGCTTGTTGGAAGCACATTTCAGTCGTTCACAAATTAATACGTGCATTACAAATATCAAATCAAACAATCAAGCTTAGATAGTCCAACAATATATATAAGCTTTAAGTCACTAAACTTATACAAGATGAAAATATGCCAACAAAGGCTAAATACATCATCAACTAAAATTATATACAGCCAAGGAACTATTCATTAGTTAACACCAATTGCAAAACAAGAGTAACAGGATTCCACAATTCTTCAGCTAAAAAGCCTTCACTTGCCTTGATGGGCGACCTGCACATCTATACAAAACCACATATCGTGTGGTGAGAATAAATCTCAATGAGTAAGGTTGTGCAAATGTGCAAGTGTACAGGTAACAAACAAGCATTATCACTTACATAAATGCACATGAAACTTTAAGGCTTTCAAAACATAATAAAATCAACATTTTCACATTCACATATAACCTCTGGTATATTACCCAACACCGATGGGTTCTTTTCACTTATACCTCCTGCCTAGAATTGAGCTCAAAACATACAAGGAACGTCTTCCTTGTGGCCACTTAACCTCCTGTCTTAATTAAACAAACAATTCATAATTCTCATATTCTTAATTGCTTTTTAGGCATAAAGCCCCCTCTTTGGACCGAAGTCCCCTCTTTGGACCGAAGTCCCCTCTTTTCACAATTAACAATTTAGTACATATTCATATGAAGAATTGAAGTATGAATTACTATAAAATTTCATTCTTTTCCTCAAAACATATTTCAATAACCCATACAACATTCAACAATTAATCATAATATTTCAACATATACCAATACATATTCACAAAACCACACACATAGACAATTTATCTAACCCTAAGTTTCCAATTCCTAGGGTTTAAGCAAAAAAATATGAATAACCCTCAATCAATTGAATATTCTACCAATTCAACATGGACATGCAAGAAGAAAAGGAAGAATGGAGTAGGGAACATGTAATTGGCTTCCGTTCAACAAAGGGGAATGAGTTGAGAACCAAACTCACCTCAAGGAATACCCAAAGAGGAGTTGGAAAGGGGGAGGATTGAAGGTAGGCGACCTTGAGGGAGATGATCCTTCTTCTTCCTCACCAATGGGTGCCTTAATCTTCCCTTACTCTCTCTAAGATGCTCTCCCTCTCTCTAGAATGTAAATGAATGGAAGAAGAATCATGGAGAATGAAGAAAAACCTCAGTTTTTTATGTTTAAAAGTAACAGACGGGTCACTGCGCTCAGGCTGCGCTCAGCGCAGCTGAAGCGCAGTCCCCCACCCAAAGCTCTCAGTTTCTCGCGCTTCAGCTGCACTCAGCGCAACTTGGAGCGCAGTTAACATAGAGGAATTGAGGAAATTCCGCTGTTTCTCGACAACTTTATCGCCTGAGCAAGAATGCATCTGTTTGGGGTGAAACAAGCTCGGAATACTATCGTATAACATATCAAACTGAAGCCCCGAATCTCAGCTTTGTAACCCAAGTGGAATCACCTCAAATGGACACCTAAAACTCTAGATATTTGCAAATTAGGGCACCAAGGTCATTAGACTTAAAACTCGAAATTAAGCAACAACCTTGGTTTTTGCCCCTTAGATTCCAACTCAATTCTATCCTTCTCAAACTTAATTCCTCTCTATAAATCCTCCTCCTAGCTTAGTCCTCCTCAACCAAATCCTTTCCCACTCTAATTCTTGATACATCAATTCCCTTGACCTTGAGGCTTATTCTTTCACACTTAATGGCTAAGATCTAGGATGTTGCTCTCCTCCCTAGCTCCTTCTTGTGACACTTCCTTCCAACTTAGTCCTTCTTTACCCAACCTCATTTCCTCCTTCTTAAACTGTTATACTTCTCTTTGATACAGGGTGCGGTTCCTTCTAAGCTCGTCCTACGGTTTGATTGGCTTAACTCTTGGTCCTTCTTCTAAACTCTTTTAAAACTAAAGGTTCCTAATGGATTCCCTTAATTTCTTGTCTGATACGCTCTTAACCTCTGAATTCTCATCCTACTTTTAACTTTCCTCTCAAGGCCGGGTTCACTGCCTAAGGTTTCTCTTATATTTCCTAGGCCTCAATTTCCGGGATGTTACACTCTACCCCCCTTAAATAATTTTTGCCCTCAAAATTTGTTCCCAATGCTTCTCACACTGGTTGACCTTCCTATTCCCAAATACAATTGAATACTCGAATCCTTCCCGAACATTACTCGGAACTAACTTTGTTATTCCTCAAAGGTTATAAAAGAAATAAAGGCCGGTATCACTTCCAAACTCGTTTCCTAGGCATCTAACTTCCATAAGCTACCACTAGGACGACATCACTTCCTGCTTGGTTCTATGTCTAACTTATGTTAAAATCCATCAATCTTTCATTCTTTTATTACAATTTTGCTATGGACTCCTTAGGGAACTATAAGTTGGTTTTGTTCACCCTAGAAGGGTCTAACTAACCGGTATCCTTAACCTCCCCAAAATAAGTTAAAATGTTCTACTCAAGAATGAAAATGGTGTTTGTCTCTCCTCCATCCTATCTTATATGCAATTTCCTATGCTACCGTCTAGGTCAGAACATAGGTGAAGTCCAAAAACATTTAAGGATAATTTCTAACTTGATTCTTGACACATCCTCTACTTCTAGGAGCCATCTGGGAGTCACACAATGTGTGGGGAAACTAAATCTGGGTGTTGCTAGCAACCTAGTTGTACTCTAAGTATTTCTATTGGTCCTCAAGTTATACTGTGAGTGTTTATGTCTTCCCCTACCAGGCTACCCCATTAAGGGCCAGGGCCCTTCCTATCAACCCCTTAGGTTTAAGTCTACCATATGAACTACCCTGCATTCCCAAGGAATTAACTAGCTTGAAACGTAATCCTATAACAGGCATCATGTTATCACTAGTTCTAACATAGCATGCTCAAAATTCCAGGAAGAAAATGGATTTACAGTCAAGTCAAAACAGCCTAATGAATAACCATAAGATAGCAATGGGAGTTCCCTGATACATATATGATAATGAAAACTATATGGTACAACGGATGAAACTATTTGCCACAAAAGTGTATTATCAAGTTATTGAGTTATTTAATTTCAAGAAACAATATTAAGATAAAGATGATAATATTCAATAAACTAAAATTTGAGATTCCACTGAACACATCCTTACTAAAAGCATACTGTATAGAGATTGGAGTTTTTTTTAACATTCACGTTCAAGAAAAGAGGTGAGCAAGTTTAATTTAAATAGTAACCAACTGTATATCACAAAATGCCAAAGTTTTCAAACTTTATGATGAACGAGTTTAAATCTCATAAAGTTCCAAGTTCCATGATAAAAGAGTGTAAGTGATGGAAATGAATAAAATAGATAATAATAAAAATCACACCAACAAAGCAAAAGGAAAGGCTCCATTAGACAAGCATTTCAAATTTTATGAATAATTATTTTTACTATTTACAAACATACTAAGACAACCAAAATAGACATCTGTAAGGTGTTCAGAAAAAGTAATATTGAGACTGTGAAAGATATAAGATGTATATAATCTTTGCACCCGGAAGAAGAAGCATTAAGAGAAGGTAACTCCGTTCAAATAAAAATTGAAACTGTGTGCAAATTTATATTATTTAGAGAATGACTAGTGCATTTGGAGCAGACTTTTGCATTGAAAATGACTTGTTATTTGGCACTTCTTATTTTCAAGTTTCTTAGAAAATAACTCCGGACACAACAAAAGGAAACAATAAAGACAATTAGGCACGGGACCGCTTAAGCTATTGTTTGATAAATCCTTGAAAGGAGAATTTCAAATGCAACATTACTATATATACTGTAATATGGTAATACCAAGTTGTTCCAGTTAATTTTAGCAGTTTAGAAGCTTCAATTAAATGTTTATGGAAATCTGAATTGGTCATCAAAAGATGCCAACCACCAAGTGGAGAGAAACAACAGAAAACAAGAAACCATGCATAAGTTTCAGACAAATCCCTTTCAACTCATTTTACTTTCAAAATCAAAACAATGAATATGGAATTTTAAGAAAAGTTTTCTATTAAATAAAATTGATTGTCATATGTGACTAATACCTTACAAAGTTACAAACATTAAATTCAAAAGACTTCCTCTAATTAGAGGCATTCATATACCAATTAATTAATCCAATAAAGTTAATCAAACAAGAGTTCTAAACTCATGTCAAGGAGAAGAAAAAATATTCAAACAGTGTAATACAAACTAAAGGATCACCATGCAACATAGCAACTTTGCATTAGGAGCACAGAGTCACGCAAAATAAAACATGCAAGATTAGGAAGATAAGAATAACATGTAAAAATATATATGAATGCATAATGCTTAACCAAGAAGTCCTTGTAGCTATCTACTAGCACATGGTACGTTCCTTCTAACAATTCCAAGGTCACTGATTCACATCACTCGATAGTTCTAGTTACCCAACAATCCTGATCTTTTGTATGAACAATTACCTAAAAGCATGAACCCATTAATACCAAATGGAATCCATATTCTTACCACCATCAGATTAAAATCATTGACCACCTAATGAGATATCTATCAGGCTTACACAATGACTTAGGCAATTACTAAGGAAGTTAAGATTGAAATAACGATAACCATTGATATCAAAACACACTAATAAGGGTTTATAGAAAAGGAAAACAAGAAGGTGGGTTTAAAGGTCCTAAGTCCATTCTTCGAATTATCTTTAAGATCACTCCTACCCCATGGTGAACAAATTAACCAAGAGCTAGGGTTACTTCCTCTCACCAATGGCATAAGGTTTCTATACCTCCCACGATTCCCACACTTCGTTCTAACCTCTACCTGCCACAAAAACCCTCAATCCTAGAAATTTTACAACCAACCTCCACAAAAGACATTCGATCAATGTAACACACCAACACATCACGCAATTGTCCAAGTAGACACAAATATCAAGACTTAATCAAGCAACTCAAAGCCCTACGATGTAACAAAGCGTCCAACCAACATACAAGTCAAGCAATCATTTAACAAGCAACAATATCATAACTCATCAATCACACCTCAACCATAAGCACAAGACACGCAATTATTCAAGCAGGCAAATGTCACACTCAGTCAGACTGATCAAACAACCTTCATTGACAGGACTCCAAGTTGAACTACAACCTACTCTCCACTTGACAAGGGGGGCAACCTAAGTTATTTGTCCTTATGTGTGCCTCATGCTTAGCAGGAACTAGGGTGACATTCGATAAAATTCCTAAGATAAAAGTCTTACTCTTAGAAAGGAATCTATGTCATTCTCTCCCTATCTGACAAGTGGGTGACTTTAACCATATTAGAGAAGTGCCCCAACTTCCTTAACAGGGTATCCTGTTCACGTCACATACCATAATCCCATGTACAACGCACTCAATAGAGGGGTGATCAGTCCCTAGATTGAGTAAGAGCACTATAGGATCATAGTAAGTCACAGGCAACTAACCTATCCATAGTCCCAATTGGGATTGAACTTCTCCGATACCATAATGTAACATCCTAATTTCAAATTCCAGGAATTATGCCTGTTGGAAGCACATTCCCGATCATTTCATAAATTAATACGTGCATTATGAATATCAAATCAAACAATCAAGCTTAGATAGTCCACAACAATATATATAAGCTTTAAGTCACTAAACCGATACAAGATGAAATATGGCAACAAAGGCTAAATACATCATCAACTAAAATTATATATAGCAAAAAAACTATTCATTAGTTAACACCAATTGAGAACAAGAGTGACAGGATTCCACAATTCTTCAGCTAACAAACGCCTTCACTTGCCTTGATGGGCGCCCTGCAGATCTATATAAAACCACATATCGTGTGGTAAGAATAAATCTCAATGAGTAAGGTTGTGCAAGTGTGCAAGTGTACAGGTAACAAGCAAGCATTATCACTTTCATAAATGCACATGAAACTTTAAGGTTTCATAACATAATAAAATCAACATTTTCACATTCACATATAACTTGCGGTGTATTACCCAAAACCGATGGGTTCTTTCAGTTATACCTCCTGCCTGGAATTAAGCTCAAAGCCATACAAGGAACGTCTTCCTTGTGGCCACTTAACCTCCTGTTTTAATTAAACAAACAATTCATAATTTTCATATTCTTAATTCCTTTTTAGGCATAAAGCCCCCCTCTTTGGACCGAAGTCCCCTCTTTTCACAATTGACAATTTAGTACACATTCATATCAAGAATTGAAGTATGAATTACTATAAAATTTCATTCTTTTCCTCAAAACATATTTCAATAATCCATACACCATTCAACAATTAATCATAATATTTCAATATATACCAATACATATTCACAAAACCAAACACATAGACAATTTATCTAACCCTAAGTTTTCCAATTCCTAGGGTTTAAGCATAAAAATATGAATAACTCTCAATCAATTGAACACTCTACCAATTCAACATGGACATGCAAGAAGAAAAGGAAGAATGGAGTAGGGAACATGCAATTGGCTTCCATTCAAAAAAAGGGGAATGAGTTGAGAACCAAACTCATCTCAAGGAATACCCAAAGAGGAGTTGGAAGGGGGAGGATAGAAGGTAGGAGACCTTGAGGGAGATGAGCCTTCTTCTTCCTCACCAATGGGTGCCTTAATCTTCCCTTTCTCTCTCTAAGATGGTCTCCCTCTCTCTAGAATGTAAATGAAATAGAAGAAGAATCATGGAGAATGAAGAAAACCTCAGTTTTTTATGTTTAAAAGTAACAGACGGGTCGCTGCGCTCAGTGCAAGTC
This sequence comes from Sesbania bispinosa, assembly GCA_026901365.1. Classification (NCBI taxonomy): domain Eukaryota; kingdom Viridiplantae; phylum Streptophyta; class Magnoliopsida; order Fabales; family Fabaceae; genus Sesbania; species Sesbania bispinosa. The sequence continues at coordinate 1,238,893 of QLOH01000033.1, forward strand.
CCCCCCCAAAGCTCTTTATTTCTTGCACTTCAGTTGTGCTCAGAGCAGCTTGGAGCGCAGTTAACAGAGAGGATTGAGGAAATTCCGCTGTTTCTTGACACTTTCTCGCCGAGCAAGAATGCATTTGTTAGGGGTGAAAACGAGCTCTAAATACTATCGTATAGCATATCAAACTGAAGCCCCGAATCGTTAGCTTTCTACCCAAGTGGAATCACCTCAAATGGACACCTACAACTCTAGATATTTGCAAATTAGGGCACCTAGGTCATTAGACTTAAAACCCGAAATTAAGCAACAACCTTGTTTTTGCCCCTTAGATTCCAACTCAATTCTATCCTTCTCAAACTTAATTCCTCTCCATAATCCTCCTCCTAGCTTAGTTCCTCCTCAACCAAATCCTTTCCCACTCTAATTCTTGATACGTCAATTCCCTTGACCTTAAGAGGCCTATTCTTTCACACTAAGGCTAAGATCTAGGATGTTGCTCTTCTCCCTAACTCCTTGTGACACTTCTTTCACTTAGTCCTTCTTTACCTAACCTCATTCCTCCTTCTTAAACCGTTTATACTTCTCTTTGATACAGGGTGCGATTTCTTCTAAGCTCATCCTACAATTTGATTGGCTTAACTCTTGGTCCTTCTTCTAAACTCTTTTAAGACTCAAGGTTCCTAATGGATTCCTTAATTTCTTGTCTGATACGCTCCTTAACCTCCGAATTTCATCTTACTTTTAACTTTTCCTCTCAAGGTTGGGTTCACCGCTTAAGGTTTCTCTATATTTCCTAGGCCTCAATTTCCGGGATGTTACACACCCTCCTCCCTCTCCCTCTTTTCTTCACGCTTGCCCCACAATTTCGTTTTCTGTTCGTGACATCAACATCTCTTTCGCGCAAAGGTCATCATCTCCCTCCCATCCCTCACATTGTCGTCGTCGTAAGGTGTGAGTGATACGAACCCCGGCTACAGACAATAATCAGTCAACCCAACTCTACATAATCTGGCTAAACTATCTCCTAAGAGGCCAGTTCTTGATTGTCAACCGGATGAGATCCATTATTACTCAGCCATCCAAACTTGGTCGGCTCAAATGATACCAACACGACTACAGACCATAATCAGTCGACCTAGTTCTACATAATTCGGCTAAACTATCTCCTAGGCGGCCAGTTCTTGATTGTCATCCATATGAGATCCATTATTCAGTCGTCTAAACTCAGCCAAATGAGATGCATTATTCAGCCGACCAAGTTTCTTACTGGACGGTCCTTATTTAGAAGAATTTAGTCGACCAGCCGATAAGCAAATATTTGTCAACTGGAAATATACATACCTAGCCGCCCCGCTCCTTAATTCCAGCCGGCCAGTGAAGCACTAGCCCGACACCTTGCACTAGTCGTCCCGGTCACTTATTCTAAGCCAGCCAGACAAAACAACGAGATTCTAGAACTTATTCGATTTTGCAAACTTTTAAATTTTGTAACGTTTTCATTGCTATTATGTTCTTTTAATAGGCATTATTGTAATGTTCAATTAACCGTACATGGTAATTTCATGATAGTGGGTCTTTAGTTCATTTTTAGGAGTTACAATTTGGACATCCACTTAGTTCTACAAAAAGGGGTTGAAGTGTATTCGTAGGAAATTAACACATATTTTTTATTAATGAAATATTGAGTTTTCTCATTGTGAGAGCTTATCTTTTGTCCTTGGATTAAAGAACTAAACTTAATACTTTGGTTCTACCATCAGGTCATGGTTAGGGTCAAGTTGCTGTAATCTTGATAACTTTGGTGCTTCCAGCAAGTCGTGGACTGTGTCAAGTTCCGTTTCTTGATAGTTTAGGTTCTTTCAGTAGGTCGTGGATTGTGTCAAACTACTAGATCCGTCTTGATTTCAAGATGGTGTTAGTGTAGTAAGTGAAATTTTTCTAAGTGTTGGAACCAATACTATGCTGTCAAAATCAAAAGAGAAGCACGAATATGTTCAAAAGATTTTCGATTTTTTAGAAGAGTTCCATGAAAGACTGGAAATTGAAAGGTTTTTATGTTCAAATGCATGCATTTCAATTTTCAAAAGAGAACAAAAGACTGGAAGAAGATTTAGGAAATTTCGAGATTTTGTATCAAATTGAAAAGGAGACTTTAAGAAATCGGAAATAGAAGAGAGACTCAAGAAAGAAAAGAGAAATACACCTCAGAATAACTTAGAAGAATTTTTAAGGTATTCCAGGATTTGGTTCTAAGAGCAGGCATCAATATTTCAAGTTGATAGTTATTGGAAGTTTGATATTCAGGACAAGTGTCAAGATCACAATGAAGAACCATAAGCAGCTTTAGGAAGTTAAAGTGATTTATATCCGTTAGAATACGTGTCATTCCTGTATTATGCCAACACAAATCTAGTTGTTGATGTGTCTTATTGCATTAGTTATTCATTAGGATTAGAAATCTATAAATAGGAGAATTGTCAATGTAATAAGAGTTGTATTTCCATTTACTAAAAATCTCTCAAACCTTAACGTCAATTCTGCAGTGACTATTGGTGAACAGAGAATACTAGTATGTGAACTCCACCACTTTTAATTAATGCAAATTTATTGCTTTCTGTTCTTTGTGTTCTTTAATTTCTTTCCTTTATTTTCTTGTAATCTTTCACGTTATTGACCAAAGGAATTGACGAAACATGTATCTCTAGTAAGGTTTATGGCACTCTTAAACTTAGTTGATTCTCTAAAACATGCAATAGGTTTCAAAGCATTATCAACTTGTTCATTTCTTCCAAACATTTAATGCTTTGATGCATATAATTGTGCATAGAAAGAGGCATTTTATGCTTAAAGAAAGTTAGTTTAGGAAACTTACTTTCAACAGTTTGAGTTGTCATTTTTGCAATACCAGGAATATTGTCATCAACCTATTCACGCTTTCACTAGAAGAGTTAGCATTCAAATGATCATAAGATAAACATTCTTTTTCTTCTTGCACTCTTAATTCATTTTCCTCAATTTCTTCCTTTTCTATTTTAAGTTATTTTTCTTTGGACTCATTTAAGATCTTTGAAAATTCATTTTAATTTTATTAGAAAATTCTTCTAACCTTCTTTCCAATCTATCTTCAAAAGAATCTTCCTTACAATATTTGTACTTTCCTATTTTCTCTTCTTCTCCTTTCCTCTTTTTCATAAGTTTCCTCAAAATAATCGTTTCTTCTAATTTCACTCTTTTCATAATTTCTCCTAAATTTCTCTATTCTATATATTTCTAAACGTTCTTTCTTCCTCATATCTTCTAAAATTTCTTTCTTCCTCATACCTTCTCCTTTCATGGTTAGAGTTATCATATCTACTTTCCCTCTTCTTACTATCCTTATAATGATATTCATTTATTTCTCTTTCTCTCATTTCCTTCCTATACCTTTCACCAATTTTATCATGAGAAGAGTGTCTCTCACTTCCTTTTCTTTTCTAAATTCTCTCCTATCTTCATCTAGCTCCATTCTCCACACTATGTATGACATCCTAAATTGATTTTATTTGAAATATTTTAAGGTCCTTTCCACTCAAGCTAAGTGTTTACACTCAAGAGAATGTATTTACTCGTGTATGTCACTCTTTTTACGGCTTTTTCTATAATGTGTTCACTCTAGCCTCTTCTACTCGGTTAGGATTGTTTTTTAGTTCTTACAAAGACCAAAGTTATTTCCCTACCCAAGTTGGACGAGATTGAGAATGAACAACACTATGGTTATCTAGGATTGCCTAAAAAGGAAAACTTCTAAAGACAAACTTAGAATAGAATTTGACAAAGAAGAAAAGCTAGCTAGAAGAAGGCTTATACACAAGAGTAGATGGTCAACAAGACAAACAAAACACACAAAGAAATTGCAAAGAAAATGTTTTTGGTTTAATTTTTTATTTAAGAAGAGTTTCCAAAACAATTGTTTTTAGAAAAACACACATATTACAACTCAAAATTGAACTGATACAAGAAAATGAAAGAAAAATTACAGTAAATTGGAAACTGTATTGTTGGGCTTTTACTTTACTATTTTTCTTTTGTTTCTTTTTTTTTATTTTTGATTTTTATTTTATTTTTTGGGTGTCTTTTGACTCTTTCTTTGACTTTTGCACCTTTTTTGCTTTTTGCACCTCTTTTGTGTTTTTAGGGCTGTGTTTTTTTTTTTTTGCTTCTTTTCTTTTCTTTGCCTATTGCCCCCAACAGAAATTTACAGAAATTTATACAAAATTACAAAAAATAGAAATATACCTAAAATTAGATTTACAAAATTTTTGCCTAAAAATTGGACCAAAACGGTACCAGAAAAACTGAAAGAATTGTTTGTTCTCTAAAAAACTATTTCTCAAAACGGTATGGCAACTTGATTCAAATTTTGACCAAAAAAATTGATTAGAAGTTCCTTATTGATTACACAATCACAAAACGTCATTTCCATCGTGTTGGATTCAATTTTAAGATTCAAACTAAAATTTGAAGGAAATTCAACAATTATGATTTGCTGAACTTCTTCCAAACTTATGAGCCAAAAACCAGTCTATTGGTGAGCATTTTGCGTAATCAAACAGGGAAGTCCTAAGGTCGGAATATCAATCAATTCAAAATTGCAATCAAAATGCCAAGAAGACAAAGAGAACAGGAGCAGAATATGAACAAAATAGTGCCAAAAAGTAGCGCATAAAATGGCAAAAATTAAGGAGAAAATTACACAAAAAGTAAAGAGCACGAATGTAAAGGGGAGAATTGAAATTAAAAGGATGGGGAGGAAAGAAAGTAAATGGCAGAAAGTAGAGGGGATGACAGAAATTAAAAGGATGGGAGAAGCGGAATTTAAATGGCGGAAAGTAAATGACTGAAAGTTAAAAGCGGAAAGTAAAGAGACGAATATGAATGAACAATTATATGGGGGAATGGACAATTATCAAGGTGGATTGGGGAAGAAATGGAGGTGAACGATCTTTGGAAAATGGAAGCAACAATGCTCCCACTTACCACAATCCACCACAAGCAAACAGTTAAATTGCAGGAATCACTCAAGAACAATTATGAGTAATATAGAATAGACATTTTATCAAACACCTAAGGGGTGGGATTAGCGGCCCAAAACAGCGTCATTCTAGCAAGATTCACGCAAAACTAAAGCAATTAAAGCAAGTTGTAAGCAGCAGAAAGGCACCTCGGGCCTTGAGAACAGTTCAAAGTATGAATTACAAATGAAATGGAGATGAAGAATTACAAAAGTTTTTGGCGAAATTCTTCACCAAAACAGACAAGAGTGCAATGCCAATATCACCTCCAAACAACCCAAAAAGTGCTCAATCCAACAAAGCTCTGATGACCAATTGACAGCAGGCAAGTTGTGGATCTAGAATTGAGCAAAATCAATCGATTAGAAGTGAAATCAAGCGCAATATAGTGGTTGGGTAGCAAGTATAACATGCAATAAAATGAAAGAAAATGAAGGAAATGTAAGAAAAGTGGAACAGAAAAGAGGTGGTGTAGGCACCACTGATGAAGGCAAACCCCTTCAATAGATAAGCCAGCAGTGTAGATTCGCCACCAGCTCGTGGAACCGGATAAGAATCACAATGATTTAAGCAAGAACCATTAATCCTCTAAACCTCACTAGGGAGAATACAAACATAAGCTCAATATATGAATGAAGATTAAGAGAATGTATACATGGGGACCCCTGCTATTTATAGCATAAAGGGGCGGTCACGAGTGGAAAAAGGCAAGGAAAATTAATTCTATCCTAAGTGGGTGTTGAATCCTCAACCCCAAGCTATCCCAAGTCCTTAAACTAGGTGCCTCACTAAAGGAAAAGTAAGGAGGAAAAATACAACTCAAATAAAATACAACCTATCAAACAATATTGTTTGGAGTGCATGAACATGTGGCCTATTTAGGAAAATTAAAAATAACCCAAGTAAGGAAATTATCAAATAATTGTTTGGAGTGCATGACCCATAAGAGGAATGGTCAAATGATGACTTTGAGGAGAAAATCAACTTAGTCATAGGTTGTAGGACATGGTCCTAAACCTCACGCCCTTAATTCCCTTAACTTGCATTTATCATGATCTCAGCAAGTTGTCCATGACTTCTAGGCAGACACCATCATTATGTTTAAGAACTCGTGGGCCTCTAATTAAATCACCATTTTTTAAGAAAACAAATCAGTGACTGGCTTAATTCGCTTCACCAGAAAATCAGTATTTTTTATTAAAACTGGAAAATCAGGTCAACAATCAACTAAGTTATGTATTTATTAAAAGGTTTCTATTTTACCTGTAACTAGTAAGTGACTTGTTCCTTCGCACGGGTAAATCGATGGTACGAGGATAGAGGTGAGCAGTCACCACACCAATTTGGTCATCTAAATTAGCGAGATAGAGTGAGCAGTCACCACACTTTTCAAGCCCAGATTCAAATTTTAAACACATATTTAAATTTAGATGAAGAGAAAGAAAAGGCAAAAGGAAAACAGAGAAGAAGGGAAGATAAAAAGAAATGAAAGTTTGAGTGGGGAAAATTTTCACCAGAGAGTAACACGTGTCCAGGACTGTAAACAGAATTCTTAGTAAGAAATAGAACAGATGAAAGAAAAATAACTCAGCTCCAAAAAGTAAAAGGACATGCAAAATAAACGAAGTGATGTGAAGGAAGATAACATTGAAGTTTATTTGATAAAAAATCTTGGTTCAACATATATTCTATAGTTATAATTTAATCTATATTGTTTTAATTGTTATCTTAAACTTGTAACTGTAATTAATTAGGATCCTCTACAGTTTTAAAAAAACTGCATGAGATCCCTCACCCTCCATTTATTTGCTTTGTTATTATTATATATTAAAATTATGTCATATAAATTTTTTCTACCCCTTAAATTAGGGAGATACAGTTTAAAGTCCCACCGGAGGGGATCCATTCCCAATTAAGTATTGTTATTAATTACTGAAACTTAGAAAAGTATGTTAGTTAATTAACAACTTATAATTTAAAATTTTAGAGTATATATATTACTTAAGAATATCTTTGCCAATGGGAGTCAAAGTCGTTGTTGTGCTTCATGTCTTTTCCTTGCTGTGAAAGCCAAAGAAGTAAAATGCGTATTGAGCAAGGTATTATATAAGTAGAATACATCCTCTCACCTAACTCACTCAGTCCTGGCCTTTTCAAATATAATTATAACCCAAAATCCATGGATAACAATCAAGTTCTTCACATCACATGACGAAAACGATGACTCTCCTCTCAGGCTATATTCTGCTGCTTCAAGTCGAAGGAAGACAAGAGCCCTGTTGTGGTGGAAGCAGGTTCTCTCTCACGAAGCCCAAAAGGGATCCCCAGCCATCTGCTGCTCCTATTGTGTTTTCCTATTTCCCTGTTAACTCTCATCCTTCTCGTTTGTAGTCCATCTAATTTAATTTGTGCATCCATTGAGGCCAACCTTGCTTAATTTGATGAATGAAATTCATGTTTGGTACTTCTCTAATTTCTTATATACTCCTCTGATTGATCATTTATTTTACGAAAAGTCCTGTATTGTTCTCCTTGATTTGTTGAAATTTCTTCACCGGCCGAATTGTAATTGTAGGGTAATCCAATTTAATTTAAGTGGTTGTTAGTTTCATCTCCAATATTTATGGTAGCATAAAAATTAATTTTTATATGACATGTTTATTGAAGCAGAAGCGCTATCTTGACATTCAAAACTCACGTTACCAAGATTATTTTTACGACCATCCAAACACAGCTATAAGCAAATATTTAAAATAAATAAATAAATAAATTCTAGTTACTTTTCTGAAAATTTACTTTCTTACGGTAGGATCTTTCTTGCTTTTTCATTATTTTTAAAGTTTCAATTTTATTCTTTATTAGTTGCTTCTTGCTTTTTCATTGCATATATGCAGTGGATTCCGCACGCCCTCCTATCCTATAAGAATAATGGTAAACGTACGTAATACAGTAATTTACCATTATTCTAGCACACTCTTTTTTTATTTTTGAGCCCCCCTCCCTTTTTTTTGAGTACTCCCCCTTTTTTTAGTCTTTTTATTTTTTTAAAAAATAGTTTTTATTTTTTTATTATTTTATTTTTTTTATTTATCTCATTAAATAAAATATAAATCAAGAAATACAATAAATGATCACATAAAATTTGTGTTAATCATTTATTTTAACACGAGATTAATTATGTGTTCCGAAATGGTAAACATATTAAAAAATGAGGTTAATGGTGTTTCCGTTTATGGTTAATAGAAAAGGATTTTTGGTTAATTGATTTTTTGAGGTGAATTGAAACCCCTGTTAACATGAGGTTAATGATGTGGCCAGAAATTGTGAACATATTTGAAAATGACGTAAATGGTGTATCCATTTGTGGTTAACAGAATAAGATTTTTGGTTAATTGATGTTGTGAGGTTAATTGCAACTCCTGTTAACATAGGTTAATTGTGTCCAGAAACGGTGAACATATTAAAAAATGAGGTTAATGGTGTATCCATTTGTGGTTAACAGTATGTGTTTGGTTAATTGATTTTGTGAGGTTAATTGTAACTCCCGTTAACACGAGGTTAATTATGTGTCCAGAAATGGTGAACATATTTAAAAAATGAGGTTAATGGTGTATACATTGACGGTTAACATAGTGGAATTTTTGGTTAATTGAATTTGTGAGGTTAATTGCAACTCCGGTTAACACAAGGTTAATTCTGTGTCCATAAACGGTGAACATATTTTAAATGAGGTTAATGGTATACATTGATGGTTAACAGAGTGAGATATTTGGTTAATTGATTTTGTGCGGTTAATTGAGTGCACAAAAACGATGAATGAAGTAGTACATTTGGTTAATAACATAAAAATAGAATAATGATGATAAAAAACATATGTTAACCCTTCAAAATACACACATTTATTGTATTTCTTGATCTATATTATTATTTATTAAAATAAATAAATAAATAAATAATAAATGTATTAATAATTAAATAAATAAAAAACTATTTAAAAAAGAAAAAAGAAGAAAAAAAGAAAAAAATAGAAGAAAAAAAAAGAGGAACAGTGCTCCCGCGGTGTATAAATGTGGGAGCACTGTTCTTATGCACCTCAATCGGGATTCATCCTATAAATATGGGATTCGCTATACATGACTATTTGAAATGTACACTCAATTTACCCTAACCTCATGATTGGATAGATTAATTTAAAATTATTAAATTTTATGTATTAAAATAGTAAAAGAAATAATTTTAAATAATAAATAGGAGAAATTTCAAATGACACATATTAAAAAAGAATTTCAACATTTATATATTATGTTTAACTTTTTATATTATAATTTACAATTTATCTCATATTTACAATTCACTTCATGCTCTCTATCACAATTTTGAGAATTTATATCATCCAAACACATGCTAAGGGTTTACCCTCATATCATCAAATTTCGTTAATAAGAACATTATCCCACGTATAAATAAACAAACTTGATAAAGAATGTTTTCTTTTCATAATCCAATTTTCCACTATATACCCATTATTACTATTGGTATTATCATGTATGAATTTAGAGGTGTCAAAGTAGCCTATTTAGTCCTACCCACCCCGACTCATGTGAGTCAGAGCCAAAACAAGCCTACAAGATCAAAAGTCCACTCACTAAAAATCTCACAGGGCCAAAAAGCCTATAGATTAGGACGGCTAGAACTGGTCCATGGGCCTAAATTTTTTTTAAAAAGAGAGTTTTTTAAACTACTAGATTGGCTCATAGAGCGAGCTGGTCCACTCTAAAGGGATATCTAGCCCACTCCAAGCAGCCCATTTCTATTATTTTACTAAATTTGATAAAAAAACTATTATTTTGATAAATTAATAAATTAAAAAAACATTGTGTTTGACATCTCTCCTAAACAAATCATAAAAACATATATAATAGGAATTGAAATGAGATGTCTGACTATATTTAAAATTTTAAACTGTCTATAATCAATTCTTTTATACAATCTGATAGAGTTTTTAATATTAAAAGTCACTATTCATTCGGGGATTGTGCTTTGATAATTATCATTTTGGTTGAAAATAAATGTTAATTAAAATTGTTAATTTTTACTAGACTATGTCAGAAAAATATAATGTACATGAAGTGTGCTTTGATAATTATTACGACCTTTGATATGCTAAAAACATATGTGAAGCAATATTTCAAAAAGATGATTGTGAAAAGATATTTCTGAATAAGGTACTAACTTTTACTGTAAGAGTCTCAACATGGTTTCCAGCTCATTTCTTAATCACAAAATTATAATAATTAACTTAAAATAATATTAAAATGAAAACATTTTTCTCGCATTTTAGGGCAAGTAATTATTGCTTACACTGCTAAAAGCAATGAAGAGTCTAATCTTCTTCTCTACTCTTTTTAAATTTCAAATTCAAAATTCCCCCTTACCTTTTTATTTATGTGATTCATGACTTATCTCTGTCTATTCATTCACACGTGTATATTTCCCCTCCATCAAACCGCTAAAATCATCGTTCTTTCAAGTTTTGATTTGGAATATCTTCTCTTCTTTGATTATCCTTTCTATCTGCATCGTTTTTTTTGCCATTGCCATGTCACTGCAACAAAAATTCTCCCGATCCAACCAACTTTTTTTTGCAACCTATTATCACCTCAGTATCTTCCTTTGACTCCTTTTTTCTATTCGGGCTCTCTTGAATCCACAAAAATTCTCCCGATTCTGAAAAAAATTTGAACAACAAGTGATTCTTTCTCTCATTCTTTAGTGGCAATAAAGACGATAAACTATGGTGTGCCTTGCACGGTGACGGCAAGACACGGACCATGATGACACAGCGAGTTGGTGGTGCGGGACACGAAGGCTCTACAGAGTGTGACGGACCAAGAAGATAGAGCAGGGAGACCTGCCCAAAGCTTAATTTTCAGATTTTCTTCTTCTCTCTTAATACTTTCGTTTACTCTTTCTTTGCTTTCATTATAGTTCACAATTCCTATCCCTCATTTCCTTTTATTGACCTGGAAATTTCCCCTTTTTCTTCATTTTTACTTTTGATTGTCTTTACAGGAGGTGGATGATGCAGTCTTACTAATAGTAAGTCACTGTATGGTGTTGGAATCTTTTGGCTCCGTTTACAAACTCCTTAACACCTAATTCTCAATTATTTTCCGTCGTTTCCCTCAATTTTAATTCTGTTTCTGTGCCCTAACCTTAATTATCATCTTCCTTATTTGTTCAGGTGATTCTTCTTGTCCCTTCTGCATATTGGAGAAACAGATAATGCTTTCCCTCTACGTGGCCTATGAGGCCATGACGCTCTTTCTAAGATCCAGAGCTATCTCAGGATTTTCGTTGAGCAGTTCCGTTGTGGTCGCCAAGAGGACGTGAAGGAGTTCCTCCGCTACGTCATCGGCGCCTGCTACAGCACCTGTCCCCGCCTCAAGAAGTTCAGCTGGAAAGGCGACGCTGGCGATGCCAACGGCGCAACGTCTTTGTGGTTAAGGATATTTTGTGCGGAGCGTTGCAGTGTCAGGTGAAATGTCTTTGCTACAGGTACGTGGCCAATAAGGTTAATGAGATAATGGATATTAGTCTGGATGTTTTCCATAGTAACTTGCTTCGAGACTCTTTGCTGAATTTCTTTCAGCTTGATGTTTTAGATAGCACCAATAAGTGCAAGTTTGATGGGTGAGTGAGTGAGTGAGTGTGTGTACGTATGTGTGTTTGTTTTTTGGGTTAGGGTTTTTAATTATTGACTTCATGAACCTGTGGTTGTTGTTCAATTTTAAGAAGTGGTGGCTAAGAAGCAAATATCCATACCTCAAGCACCCAATGTCCCTGTGATACAACTCTAGGTTGGTTATATCATTGTTCTTTGTGTTTGGTTTTTTTGGATTAGTGGTCACTTTTTCTCTTTGAATGATGGTGTGTTGCTGACTTTTGGGTTACAAAGGTTTAAGGACGTATTGGGTGCCAAGATTGATACGGTCGTTGCATTTGAAGAGTGTGGTGCTTTATAGCTTCATGTGCAATGCAAGCCAGGTATGCTTGATGTTCGTTTTGAACAAGTTAATGCAAAGGGTTGTGTCTGTTTTACACTTGGAGGCACACACTGACATGATACAGAGTGTGCAAGCCACGATACTTGGATATTTTTGACAAGGTTATATCAAGGGATCTTCTTCAGAGCAACCGTTTATAAAATCAGGAAATGAATGTTAAAATGCTTAGTTGGCAACCAATTGAAATCAAGAAATGCAAGGGTAACATGCCAAATGTTGCTAATCTTTGCGGCTCTACCATGTGTTCCTTCAGATACGTGGCAAGCATTACTTGAGTTCCACTGCCACAGTTCATGGAGCTACCAAGTTTAGATGCACCCAACTTCTTTTACATATGAAAGTAGGCTCCAAAAATTGAAATTGGAGAGGTGTGGCATCTCTTTTTTTCCCTCATTCTTCTTACCTCCCTTTCCCTAATATCCTTGTGTCTATGAGAAAAATCTTATAAGGAAGCTTAGACAAAATGCTTTTACCACCGAAAGATGGGAAATGGAGAAATTTAAATAGTTTGAAATCATTTTCCAGCCAAATAGTCTTATGATTGAAGTTAATCTCACTAAAATACTCTGAGATTAATAAAAATGAGACACTCTGCTCTCTTTAATCTCATTGAAAGACCCTTTAATCTTACCTCATTGACAAACTTTCATTTGCTTTTCCATTTACTGTATGTCTCTTTTTCATAATTGGACACTTCTGTTAATTGCTGGGCGTAGAAATAAATTTTACAGCCTTAATAGGCTCAGCAAATGTGGAATTTTATTTCGTGGTCGTACTTCAAAGTTAATCTATATTTACATTTTATTTCGTTGTTAAATCATTGTTTTATGAAAATTCTATTTCCAAGCTCTTGCTCAATGTCACCTTGTATCGGCTTAGCATTGTCCGAAGGAAATTCCAACTGTTATATACCGAATGATGTCTTTCCTTAAACTTTAAAGGTAAATTTTATATTTGGTAGGCTTTGGATATTTGCTTATTGAAATTATTAGAATAATGTGTGTTGTATTCTTTATATACATATTTTCATTTATATCTTTGTGTAGTGCAGATTGACACCAAGAAGATATTTTACTGTGCATTGGGAATGATAGATTTGATGAGGACATCCTTGACCATTGATCAAATTCCTAACAACACATAAAATATCTATGAACAATAGGAATTTTTTAGTTTTTGTTTAAACTTCACATTTGTTTTGTGTTTTTGGAATATTGGTTGTTGTGAAAGAATGAAGAATCAGTGTCTAATGAATTGTGATCTTCAAATATAACACAGAACTAGCAGAGACACTGCATCCATCACAACTTTTTATTTTACTGCTTTGGGAATAGTTGATATTTTTAGACCAAATGCTTAATATTGTTGGAATGTTCAAGTACCGAATTATACATATATAATGCCTAACAAATATTTACATAAATATAATGAGGTTTTGTTTTGGAAAGTGGAAGTAACACTTTTTAACATGCTTTTGGATTATGTAAAGTAGCTAATGAAAGCATGGAATCAACTGCAAACAACCTTTTGATTGTTTTACACATTTACCTAATAACTTTTTATATCAAGATTTTATAAAAAAAGTATTTAAGATAAACTCTTGCTTTAGTAAAAATCAAATCGATTCTGGTTTAAGAACACTATACATATTACAAATTTTAATATTACTACACTGATATGAGCCACCGTCCCCATCATTAACACTGCAAGTTCTTTATTGAGAAATTTAAAAATAAACATTATAAGAATAAACATCCAACTCAACAATTTAAAAATATAAGATAACAAAAAATGACATTAAATAAAAATTTAATCACGAGAAATGTACTTACAAAAATTAAATCCCCACATTGACGTGTTGGAGGTCTCAAATGGTTCTCATAATTAGAATTAATAAATGAAACTTGATTTGGACAATGAATTAAGGAAATAAAATAATTTTGTGAAATGTCGTAAAATATGAGAAAGAATAAGAATAGAGTGTCCGAGAGTTGTAAGGGTGAAAACATCCATAAATATATGAATGATTACATATGTAAATATTTACATCTCATGAAAATAGAAATGATAGATGAAAGCTTATTATTATCTATCACAAGAGATAAATATATAACACGGAGGTTAAAAATTTGCATAAAAATATGTCAACATTTTTTTTTTGTATAATGTATCTTTCACAAATTTTTCCGTTTGTAACAAAAAAAAAATTATAGGGTCAATACTTTCATCACATAGAAATATAATTAACAAATTCAATTTCATTTTTTTATAAATTACATATTTTTATGTATATTGTCAAATAATAAAACAAAAAAAATTTATTTACTCATAAATATTTATTGAAATTTATACAATTTTAAGGATACAAATAAATTGCATAAAATTAAAAAACATTATATAAAAATATAATAATTTAAGACGGTTAGGGTCCCACATTGTCTAGAGATAAAGCCAATTATAATATATAAATCTTGAGCAATCCTTATCCTATAAGCTAGCTTTTGGGGTTGAGTTAGGTCTGGTCCAAAATCTAATATGGTATCAGAGCCTATCCTAGATGATCCGTTGTTATTGGGCCGCCACCCGTATAGATATCCGCGCTCCATTTGTCCAGCCCTGGGCGTGAGGGGGTGTGTTAGAGTCCCACATTGCCTAGAGAAAAGGCCAAATTATAATATATAAATGAACTTCGCTAACCCTATGTTTGATTACAAGAGAGAGATATGAAAGAGAGAAATAGAGAAGATAGAGATAGGGAAGAGAGAAATAGTAGAGAAATTAAATAGAATTTGATGTTGTTTGATATAAGAGTAATATGAGAGAGATAGAAGAGAAAAGATTTACATATATTAAAAAGACAAAAATAGCCTTAAAATAAATATGCTTTCCATTTCAGTTGTATAAAATCAAGGGTAAATATGTAATTTGATAGCTCAAAACTCATCTCCTCCCGAATCTCTTCATCAATGAGGAGACATATTTTTTCATGGGACCCACATAATAATATACCCTTAACTCTCTCTCCCCTTATTACCAAACATGGTGGATTTACAAACTCTTTACAATCTTTCTCTTGAGCATCTCTCTCCCCTCAAACTCCCTAGAACCAACTTAGCATAAAAGTGTAATTAGCTACGATGGAAGCCACAACCTACTCTATTCATCTTAATCAACAACTTACAACATTCATCTATTTTTGTTGTTGTTCAGCTCTACATGTATTTATATTGCATTTTATCTTATTCGGTGGCCTCAAATTGAATCCAACATGATCAGGCATAGAACATAACTTCGCACGGGCTCACCACACTAGTTAAATTAACAAAAGACATGCACGTTTTCTAAACTGTCTATAAAAGCATATATAATAGGTTGCATATGCATTTGATCCATCATATTTGGAATACCCTCTTATTGCTAATTCAGGAGATATATATCTACAAAACCATACATGCTAGGAAATAAAGCCAATGTTAAACTAAATAAACAGGAACTGAATTAATTATTGAATGATATTAATAGAGCGAAATCAACAACGAAGATGCCAACAAGAGAAATAACCATAGCTGATTTTGTGGATTCCCCAACACCTTTTACTGCAGCAAAAGCATTTCCTGGATATATAGATCGTTGGAATAGAAATTGAATCACGCAATCAACTCAAGTTTCTATAGTAAAGCACTAAAGCTACCAAAAATTATGAGTAGGTTTTCTATCATCAACCATCTTGCAATACAATCAAGAATTTACCATAACCATTGACATGGACAACAGATTTAAAACTGAAAAAATGATTTTACCAATTTTAAAACAGAAGCTTCAGCAACCATTATTCTTTAACAGAATAAAAAACTTCCTACAAATAAAAAACAAACAAAATCATAAGTAAGCAATTTAAACACTATTCATTGTTCAAAAAAATATTATTCAAAATAGAATATGGCTCCAAATAATATTAAAAGCTCAATTCTTACCATCATTCTTTCACATTTAGAGGCACACTGGACTCTTCTATTGTGGTCTTTTGATCAAAAGTATTGCACTTATCTTCATCTAAAACTCATTCAATTGAAACAAAATTAAGCACAAATCATAACTCTTAAGATAACTATATAATATTATGATACAAAGTATCACCATAGGGATTTTGAGAAAAACCATGCAACTAATTCCTTGTGTAAATCAACATTTGCATATTTTCAGGAAGAATAGAGCTTCTGTATTTGGTAAGAACATGTCCACCAATACTAAAAGCAGACTCTGATGCCACAATGGTAATCAGAATGCTAAGCACATCATGTTCCATGATAAAGATTGTAGGAAACCTCTTCTCATCAGTCTTTCGGTACATCAAACTCCTCAATGTCATCATTATCCACTTGTGATTCCTCTAAATGATCTTCTTAACTCTCTCTTACCAATGGCGGATTTCATTTCACCCTTACATTTTTTATAGTCCTGTAGCATAAAATGTATAATAAGTATACAAATACAAGAAAAAAGAAAGAAAATAATGAATAAGACTACACATAAAACTTACAACAAGAACTTTTAATCTCTTGGGCCTATTCCCCTCTTCATGTGACTTAGTAAACAAAACTGTCTTGAGATGATTGAGAAAGAGAAATACTTGTAGTAGAGAAATGTCTACATATTCCTCATAAAGCATCTTGAGCGTTTCCATCACACTATTAACCTTATCTTGCCAAGTCAAATTGTCAAGTGTCTCGTACCAATAATTTAAAAAATCAATCTTAATCTCGGATCAAAATAACTCCGAAAGCTAGCAGACATTATATTGCTTTCAATATTTATCAAACTTCCCTTTCATCCTCGAAGACATCCTTTATGACATCATCATCATCATCAATGTTCAAATTTTCCTTCAAGAAACACCTAATCTGCCACACTTGCATGAAATACAGGTTCGAAGTATGGTAAGATGAATAAGAGATTAGAATCGTAATCTCATAAAACGGTTCTAAGAATTGACAAATTTTCTCCCCCTCCTCCATTCCTCGAAAGATGGAAAAAATTTATCATTTCCATCGGCCACTTTAAAAAAATCAAAAGCTTTCTCATACTCAATTGCACTCTCAAGCATCAAATATGTGGAATTCCACCTAGTAGTGATAGCAAATGGACCAAGGACATAGGACACATGGATGACACACCTTGGGCGCATAGGACACTTGGTCCTACATTTTAGTGAGTTGACTTTCCCTTACATGGGTCAACCTTGACTTCCTTAATTTTTGGGTCAAAGCATCATGACACCCATTTAGCAATTTCTTTATTTAGTTTAATTCCCTAAGAGGACCAAATAGTCATGGCCTCAAGTTACTAGTTTGATAGGATTTCATTGTAATTTGATTTTGAATTGTAATTTCCTCTTACAATTAGGCAAGTAGACACTAGTTTAGTGAGTTTTAGTGGTTAAGTTGCTTCTAAGAAACATGTATTATGAGTCCATGGGTACAACACTCATGTAGGATAATTTTCACTCTTTTCTTTTTCCTTTTCATTTTAGTCACCCCCTACTCCTATAAAAGGGGGAGCTCACCTTCACTTGTACTCTTAATCATCATTCTAATACAAAGCCATTATGATAGTTCCCACCATTTCTATCTCTTCCATTTTTCATCCTTTCTCTCATTTCCTCTCTTTTATGCGCACACTTTCATGTCACTTGTAGTGGATTTTGAGCTGACTCATTGTTTCCTAACTTTTTTCTAGATTCGTAATTCAACTACTATCAATTCGTAATCAGAGCTTTATTGAATTGAAGTTGTTTGGAGGTTTGGGCATCCATTCTTGGCCACGGATTAAGCTGCACTAAGGTTCAGTATTTTTCGCAATTTTTCTTACATTTTCCTTGTATTCTCTCAATTTTTGTGTAATTCTTGGAATGTTGGATTGTTCTGAGCCCAAGGTGCTCTTCTTCTGCTCTTCAACAATTACTTGCCTACTTGATTGCTTGAATCAGTGTAGTATAGGTGGTTGAATTATGCATGCAATATACCCCTCTAGGGTTTGTGTTTTGCATGTTCATATGTTCTTAACAGCTTTTCATGTTCTTCACTTACTTCTTTTGTTTGTGATAATTTTTGGTGGATTGTGGTAAGTGGAAGCATCCTTGTGTTCATTTTCCAAAAAACGTTCACCTACATTCTATATAGTTTATGTGGTTTATGTGGAACTTCAGCAGCCAATCTTCTTCCATATAGTTTGAAGTTGGAGTAATTGTTAGGTCATAGGTCTTTTCACTCAATACTATTCTCTTAGAAGTATGCTTATACTTAGCAGCCCAACCACTAATGATAATAGACTTCTTCTTTTGATTAGGTTTAGATTCAGACACACCTTCAGTAGGTTAGGGTTCAGATCCTCCTTCAACATCATATGCCTTTTCTATCTGAGATTGTGGAAGTTCCTCTTCACATGAAGATTGACTTACATTACCCAGGATTAGCTTAGGTCTCTTTTGTTGTTGGGTTTTCTGTTCTTCCAACTCCTTCAATTGTTGGTTTCTCTTCCTTTCTTCCCTGTTCTTTTTCTTTATTTCCACATTAGCAGCAACTTGAAGTTTAGCAACTTTAGCATTTGCTTTCCTTGTAAGCATTCTTATTGAGGCAGCCTTTTGAGTAGAAAGTAGAAGCTTAGGCTTTTTTTTTGTGCTAACCTTTTAATCTTCTTCTTCCTCTTCTTCAAGTTCGCTTCCTCCTCCTCGGCTTGGGCATTAGCTATGTAAACTTGTTGTTGAGCAACAACTTGAGCATGATCAAGTGCTTCTTGCTTTTTCATCTTATTTTCTTATTCCTTCTCAATCTCCATTGCTATAGCAACAACGTTTTGTAGTTCTAGGTCAGGATAATTCTCAGCAAGTGGTACAACATCAATTGGTTTCTCAAAAATACATGAAGTAGCCATATGTTGAAATTCTGGCAAGCGTACCAAAATCACAACAATATAATAGTAAGTAAAGGGGTTTTCGTATGCACAGGGAACGATTCAATGTAAATCCTAGTGGTCACACTTATCAAGTAAGAGAAGATATTTGTTTGTTTATGTAGATTGCAATTTAAAATAAAAGAAAAGATAAGAGATGAGAGATTTTGGATAAGGTTGAGCAAGATAAGGAACCAGGATTGAACTTCATCGATCGCTCCCCTTTCGTATTTGAAAACCAATAATATTTATGAATGTGCAATTATAATATTGAAGCACTGTTGGAGTGAAATTTGAAAATTTTACTAAGTTAATACAACAATGATATTTTCGATTTTGATGTCTATAATGAAGAATTTGAAAGGCATAATGTAAATCGAAATATATTATAACTTAGTAAAAGATTGAAGTGTACCTATTTGAATTGAAACAAAGGTATTCTGTTATGTATTCAAAAGGATATAGAATTCTGATTAAGTTCTTATTCGAATTCGAAAGGTATTTTGAATGTGAAGGAAAACAAAAGGAGTTCTATATTAAGTCTGAAGTAAAGAGAGAAAAGAAATACTTTCTTATTCATGTACGAATGGTGTTCGAATTACATTACAGATTGAATTGGAAAATACACAAAGAAATAAAAAGTACATGAAGTTAAAAGCTATTCTAAATCTTCAGAGAACTTGACTCCTGTCTTCCTGGGTCTTCAGGGAACTTGACTCTGTCTCCCTATTCTTCATCTGAACCCTACCTGCCTTCATTTGACCCTCCTCCCGTCCTTCTTCTTCTTCCACAAGCTTTGATTGAACCACCATGTAAGGGCATTACACATCTTTGATTAAATGACCCTGCAGTTCAAATTAAAAGTGAGGAAAGATGGGGTGAAGACGAATTGAAATTCTAATTGGCTATTAATTCAACCCAAGAAAATCCTTAATAAGGATTGAAGAAGCTTATAGCTTTGGCTATTCCGACAACCTCATCAAAGATAAAATCAAGAAAGATCAGGTTGATCGTAATAGCCAAAGGAAGAAATTTCTTCATTTTGAACAGAGAAATGGATGAAAAGAGAACTGAATACAGAAGAACGTTGAAGCCAATGCCTAATTATATCAATCAGATTGGACGGTGCCATCAATGTGTTTGTAGAATGGTAATCAGTTTCAAAGTCAAATCCACGTGTGGTGGTGGTCAAGTTCAACATTGAATTGACCAATCAGGATTTTAAACACGTGAAACTTAAGGAAAATTAATCAGTCAATATTTGGTTAAGTTTCCTGATATAAGTTGATAGTTAATCAAAATCGAAATCTGGTTCGATTTTGAAAGAAGTCCAATAACTTAGCAGAATTCACGAAGGCAGAAGCAGTTACTGGAAGTCATTTCGAAGGAAATTTGAATTTCAAATGGAGCGGTTATTGGAAGATTGTTCAGAGAGCGTTCAAATTCATATAAGCAGTTAGTGAACGTTGCTGTTTGAGACAGGTGTCAAATCTCAAGCAGTCAGTTATTGAGAGATTGAAGATGGTTGCTGATTTGAACGCGTGGCATACTTAGAAATTTGACACGTAATCTAGGCATGTAAACGTGTCAAAATCTGGTTAGTGTTTGTTAGGATAGAAGTCTATAAATAGGTCAAAATCTGATGTAACAGGTGGTTGGATTCATTTTACTGAAACTCTCTGAAAACACCCAACGTCTAATATTGCAAACTGACATAAGTCGTTACAAGAGAGATGTCCAGTATGTGTATCCATACCAAACATTTCATCAATGCAATTTACAATTCTACCATTTTTCTTTTCTTTGATTTACATTTTGTTCTTTACATTTTGGCATTTTTCTTTGATTGCTTACTTTGCATTTACTTTCTGTAATTTTTCCTTTCTTTTATTTTAAATTGAAGTTTTTCTTTTCTGTTATTTAAATTCTGCACTTTTCAATTTCTGCACTTTGTCCTTACATCTTCATCTCTTTGAAATTCTGTTTATCTTTCAAAACTGATTTTCGAAGATTATTTTCTTTTAGCAAAGATAAGTGACTTCAAATTCTGTTTCTATTTAATGACAATTTCTGAGTAACCTGATTATAAAAAGAACCCTTTAGAGGATTCAGATTCTAGTCCCAGATTGTACTTTCAGAATCAAGAGAGTTTTTCGATTTCAATTGAAAATTTTCATAACAACAAATTGGCACGCCCGGTGGGACTAAGTGCTAAATCAGTTTTAGAAAGTGTATGATCTTGAGAAGTGGTAGAACCATTTCTAATTCAATGGCAAATAACAACTGAAACAGAACACACTTATGAAATGTCACTGGAAAGCTTCTGCAAATCAAGGAAGTCCTACAACCAAAGAAAATAACAATGGAGTTCTGTTAACAATAATGAGACTAATGGAGTGGAAAATAATAATAGTGTGAACCGTGATCACAACATGATCAAACATTAACCACCACTCAGGCTGAAGATCCTTTAAGGACTCAGGCTATGAGGTACAAATCTACTATCGAGTGGGGGCATACACATTACAAATTCAAGTGTTAGACCTCCCCCATATGGACTTCCTTTCGGTTTTGTTCCTCCTGCTCAAGGAACAGCCCCAGTCATGTACGCAAGTTACAATGACACCTACATTCAATCATGCTATTTCTTCAACCTTAGGCGTTTTTGGAATGGTTTTTCTGGATTGAATTCTGGGCAGATTTTGAATTCATTGACAAATACTTGCTTTGAATTCGATTAGGCAACAAGTAGATGAGAGTAACCATGAAATGGTTAATATGTTGTCCACCTCAATTGACAACAGTGATAAATCCATTATTGAAAACAGTAATCAAAATTATAATACATTGGCCAGACAAATGAGCCTAGAATTGCTAATGTATTTGTGTTGCACCCCCAGATCCGAAAAACCAGGCAACATGGGTAATATTGGCCTTGATCAAAACCAAACGAAATCAGAATCCTTGGAAATATAATGGCCCAAGGGAGAATAATGAACATGTCTTTCGAGAACCTGTTCAAAATGTGAATGCCCCTAACCATTTGTTTGAATAGGAATCAAAATGTGATGAGGTTTTAGAAAGAATAAGGCAAAACAATATTGGGGGAGAACAAAATATAGCAAATATAGTTGGATTAGTGTTGAATAGACATGGATTTGATGTAGGTCAAGCTACTAGACCACATGTTTCGTTTCTTCCATTTACACCTTATGTGTTTGCAAACTGATTACCAAGGGATGGAAAGTCCCAAAATTTACTAAGTTTGCAGGAGAGCTAATGAATCCACAGTTTGAACAAATTGCAAGGATATCATGTAGAATGTGGGGACTTAGCTAATAATGAAGAATTGAAATGAAATATTTTCCAAGTTCCCTAAACTAAGAATGCCTTTACATGTTCACAACCTGGCTCCTGGTTCGATTCACTACTTGGAACCAGTTAGAAAGACAATTTCATGAACAATTCTTTAGAGCTGAAATGAAAGTTAGTCTTATGGATTTGGTTACAGTTAGACGAACTTCAGATGAATCTGTTGAAAGACTATTTGAATAGATTTAGACAAATGAGGGCTAGATGTCTTGTACCAATTCCTGAAATGAATTAGTTAAATTGCAGCAGGGGGTTTGACTACTCAATTCGAAAGAAACTGGTTTAATCAGCAATGAGAGATATGGCCCAATTGGCTGAAAGAGTTAGGCAAATTGAGCAGTTAAAACTTGAAAAAGAAAAACATAGGAAGCTCGAAAAGATAGGAAGAAGAGATAAAATTGCCTATGTGATGTTTAGTGAAAACTTTAGTGATGCAAAACTCAGATTTCGAAAGAAAACGAATTGATGTTGCTGAGTTAAAACCAGGACCTCCTTATGCATGTTCATTCCCTAGGACCATATAATAGTTCAGGGAACCAAATTTACAAAGTAAATATCCCAAAAAGACATATGGTTTCGATTATATCAAAAGCTGAACAAATTTTTGATATATTAGTAAAGGATAAACAAATTATCCTTAGTGAAGATCATAAAATTCCCTCTTTCGAACAAAAAAAGGAAAGAAATATTGTAAGTTTCACAATGCATTTGGACATTGGACTAACAATTGTATTCGTTTCAGGGATCTCATTCAAGAATCCATTCAAGAAGGTAGATTGAAATTCGAAGAGAGAAACAAAAAATGGCAATGAAGGTTGATATTGCCCCTTTGAATGTTAATTCCAGTTATGTTGATACTGTTGAAATCAATATGGTAGGAGCTGAACCTGCTATAGATTCAAAGACAACAATTGACATTGCAATAGAGGAGTTATGAGAAAAAGTGAAATATATCTTTCCAAAGAGTGATGAGACTTTCGGCTTGATTTTCTGCTTCGTAAGAAAGAGGAAAATACTGATGTTTCCCTTTGTCCTCGTTGTAATGCAGTCTTTGATCAATCAGTGGCCAAATCTTTTGAGTCATCTGGAATCAAGAAGCATTATCAACAAACTTTAAATCAAAGGTTTCAGAAAAGCAGCAAACCTGTCTCGAATATTGAGGTTTGGAAACCTTCTTTTCAAAAGAAATATGAAGTTAACAAAGTACCACCTCCCATGTTCCATAAGCCTAAATCATATGTGCCTCCTTCGAACGTTCCTCCTAATAAGTGGATTCGAGTGATGGACAGTCAAGAATACCGTCAAAATCCACAAGTACTTAGACAGTATAATAACTCCTTTAATGGAAAGTCTTTTATGGACTAAGACGCAATGGAGGAGAAACCAACGTTATCGAAAGGCAGCAATGGAACAAGGGGGCAGTACTTCGAATTTTTCAAAGAATTGAATGCCAAGAATGCACAATTGATTCAAGTGCAAGGGGCTTCTAGTCAACCTACATATTCCCAAATCTTGCAAAAAGATAAGTTAAGTATTGTCCCAAAGAAAAGATTTTGGTTGAAGAAGACTTACTTACTGATGACTTTGAAACTGGATTCCCAGATAGAATCGAAGATATTTGTGGTGTAGTTTCGATTTCTACCTGCAGAGTTCGAAAAGAAGTATAAAGAAGGTTTGGAGGATGATTTCATAGAAGATGAATCATCAGAGCCACAGACTTATTATACTTGTTTATCAACACAGGCTGTTAAACAAGATTCAGCAGTGTTTGATAGACCTTCTATTGGAATGGTGTCTCACATAAACCTTATTCATTCAGGCTCAAATCGAATGAGTCATTGTAAGTAAAGTATTGGTTGATGGTGGAGCGACAATCAATTTATTGCCAAGTTCTTTGTGAAAAAATTCAACAAAAAGAAGTTCGATTTGATGCCACATAATATGATCATTACTGATTTTAGTGGGAAGACGTCAAAATCTGAAGGACTGTTGTGTTTTGACGTGACTGTTGGTTCAGTCAAAAGGCCCACTGTTTTTGTGGTTGTTCCGTCGAAGGACAAATTATAATGTGCTTCTTGGGAGAGAATGGATACATGGTGTAGGAGCAGTGCCTTCGACTGTTCATAAAAATATGCTTATGGAATGATGATGGCATTCCAGAGTATGTTGAAGCTGATCAAACATATTACAAGGTTGAAGCAGACACAAGTCAATGCAAGAAACTGTGAAAAATGGATAATGAATCAAACACCTTGTACAATTGAAAGCGTGCTTTGTGTCTGGTAAGACTCCACACAAGGAGTTTTTCAATGTTGAATATGGTTTGATCATTCAAAGTGCAACTGGTCCCTTTTGGGACCACCTTCTACTTTTGGATGGATTTCAGAAGAAGAGTAATTTCAAGCTTCATTGCTCGAACCTCAGCATATACTGCTGAGAGGAAGTTTGAAGCGACCTTAGAGGCTGCAGATTATAGAACGGTCTTCGAGACCGGAGTTAATGTTAATCAAGAATTCGAAAAGAATTTTGAAACGGCTTCAGTAGCTGTACAAGATGCTGAATGTATAAGTATAGAAAATTCAAACATGAGATTCGAAGAGGAAGAAGAAGTATCTCTTGAAAGACTTGATTGCATCTATGATGATAATCCTTTTGGGTTTGAATAGAGCTTTATCTCATGGAATTGAAAAGATGGAGGCACAAGATCCTCTTGAAGAAGTAAATTTGGGTGATGTTAAGGACCCAAGGCCAACTTTTGTAAGTAAAAATCTATCAGAAGATTTTAAATTGAAGTTGGTTGAATTACTTAGAGAATATAATACTGCTTTGCATGGGATTATCACGAGATGCCTGGTCTAAGTAAAGAGCTTGTTGAACACACATTGCCTACGTTTCCTAGATAGGAAACCCTGTGAAGCAAGCACCTCGAAGATTTGCGCCTGAATTATATTGAAGATCAAAAGTGAATCGAGAGGTTATTGAAAGCTAAGTTCATTCGAACTATCAGGTTATGTTGACTGGATTTCAAATATAGTACCAGTTATTAAGAAAAATGGTTCTTTGAGAGTTTGCATAGATTTTAGAGATTTGAATTAAAGCAACTCCTAAAGATGAATATCCTATGCCAGTAGCTGAATGTAATAGATTCAGCAGCAGGTAATGAAATACTAAGTATGTTAGATGGTTATTCAGGATATAACCAAATTTTTATTGCTGAAGAGGATATTTCGAAAACTGCTTTTCGAATGTCCCTGGTGCAATAGGCACTTATGAATGGGTAATGATGCCTTTTGGACTCTTAAAAATGCTGGTTGCTACTTATCAAAGAGCCCTTGAATTCTATCTTTCATGATTAATAGGTAGATTCATGCAAGTTTATATTGATGATTGTAGTAGTAAATCCACATCAAAAAATGATCATCTTTCGAATTTGAAAAGAAGCATTTGACAGGATGAGAATGCATAAATTACAAGATGAACCCTATTAAATGTGCCTTTGGTGTATCTGCAAGTAATTTTCTAGGTTCTTGGTTCACCAGAAGGAGTTGAGATTGATAAAAATAAAGCAAAGGCAATTCTTGAAACTTCTCCTCCTTCGAACAAGAAACAATTGCAGTCTTTATTGGGTAAAATAAATTTTCTTCGAAGATTTATTGCAAATCTTTCAGCCAAAATCAAGGTGTTTTCTCCTCTGTTGAAACTCAAGAAAGAAGAGAAATTTGAATGGAAAGAGGAACACCAGGTGGCATTCGAAGAAATAAAGAGGATTCTCACAAATCCTCCTATTATGACACCTCCATTTCAAGGAAAGCCTTTGAAATTGTATATCTCTGCATCTGAAGAAACTTTGGGAAGTATGCTTGCCCGAGAAGATGAAAATGGAAGTTGAAAGAGCAGTGTATTATCTTAGTAGAACTCTGAATGATGCTGAAACTCGATATTGTGCTATCGAGAAATTATGTTTATGTCTTTACTTTTCTTGTACTAAGTTAAAGTACTATGTAAAACCTTTCGACGTTTATGTAATTTCTCATTATGATATAATAAAGCACATGTTATGGAAACCTATTCTTCACAATAGAGTAGCAAATGGGCGTTAGCTTTGACTGAATTTTCACTAATATACCTTCCATTAAAAGTTGTGAAAGGCCAAGTTATGGCTGATTTCTTAGTTGATCATCCTCCTATTTGAATTAACGAATTGGACTTCATAGGTTTAAAACCTGGAAGTTTTATTTCGATGGATCAAAGCATAAAGATGGTGTTGGGATCGGAATCCTTTTAATTTCACCTGAGGGGTTACCAACAAAAGTAATGTTTCGAATAGGAATGGATCGTTCAAATAATGAAGCTGAGTATGAAGCTTTGTTACTAGGATTAGAGATTTTGATATCATTTAAAGCTAAACAAGTTTTAATTCGAGGAGATTCATAATTAGTGATCAAACAAGTCACTAAACAATATAAATGTTTGAATCCTAGACTATCAAAATATTTGCTAAGAGCCTTTAAGCTACTAAGATATTTTGATGAAGTTGAATTCGAACATAGTCTCGAATTGATAATGAAGTTGCCAATGAATTTGCACAGATTGCTTCTGGTTATAAAATTAGTGAGTTTCAATTCGAACAATTGATTCGATTAGAAAAGAATGTTTCAATCTTGGAGTTTGAGATCTTGGACATTGAAACTTTAGATATAAATGACTTGGAGAAAATCTTTGGTAGAATACTTGCAAATACAAGTATGCAAGTAGATCGAAAATTAAGATACAGAGCTTTACATTATGTAATTCTGGCTAATCAATTATATAAGAAAGCACCTGATGGGAACTTACTTCGATGTTTAGGAGAATCAGAAGCGTATCAAGCTTTGATTGATACTCATCAAGGGATTTGTGGAGCTCATCAAGCAGGTCGAAAATGGAATGGGTTTTGAAAAGACGAAATTTATATTGGCCTTCAATAGCCAAAGATTGTAATGATTTTCGAAAGCTTGTGAAGAATGTCAAAAACATGGTTTCATTCAACAAATCCCTGCAAGTGAGTTACATTCAATTATAAAGGCCATGACCTTTTAGAGGATGGGAAATTGATTTGATTGGTCAAATTCATCCTACGTCATCTAGGGGGCATAAATATATTATAGTGCCTATAGATTATTTTACAAAATGGGTGGAAGCAATCCCATTGAAAGATGTAACTCAAGAAGATGTGATTAAGTTCATTCAAGAAAACATAGTTTTTCGATTTGGTCTTCCTGAATCTATTTCAACTGATCAAGGATTGTGTTTACAGGCCAAAGGGTTAAGAGGTTGCACAGAAAATGCAATCAAACTTCTTACTTCAACTCCTTACTATGCACAAGCAAATGGACAGGGTGAGGCTGTAAATAAAACAATATTTCTTTGATTAAGAAACATCTTGACCAACGACCTCGAAATTGGCATAAGACACTAAGTCAAATTTTGTCGGTATATCGAAATTCTCCTCGAGATGCAACAAGATTTAAACTTATAAGTTGGTCTATGGTCATGATTCAGTTTTACCAGTTGAAATTCATTTACAATCAATGAGAGTGCAAAGACAATTCGATTTACCCACTCAAGATTATTATAACTTGATGTTGGATGAATTAAATGAATTAGATGAGTTTAGATTAAGAGCCTTTAGAAAATATCATCAGACAAAAAGAACAAGTATCTCGAATTTACAATCGTAAATTAAAAGTTAAGACTTTTGATGAAGGAGATCTTGTTGGAAATTGATACTACCTATTGATAAAAAATCTAAACGATTTGGAAAATGGTCTCTGAATTGGAAGGACCATTCGAAGTTGAAAAAGTATTTTCGAATAATGCATATCAATTCGAGTTATCAGGTGATGATCGAATTATAAGCATAAATGGAAAATATTTAAAACAATACACACCAACTTTGCATGAAATTAAGATTGTCTGAAGCATTTAAATTAATTGGTGATTTTAAAACACCAATCCAAAAATGTTTTTACAAAAAGCATAAATAAAGCAAAGTTAAAAAGGATTCTTCTTCATGGGTTCATAAGTCTGGTTCAGATTTTGGTATTGCTGCAACAAGACTTTGTCCTTTGATTAAGCTCAGTCAGAAGCTCATTCAATTTTACTAACTCACTTGAAACATACTTCACACCTTCAAGGAGTTCGAGCTTTCTGCTTTCGAGTTTGGACATTGAAGTCTTGCAGTTATTTTCTTCTGTAACCAAGACTTTAACATCTTCTTACAGTTTCTTAATCTGCTCTGCAATATTCTGATGCTTTCTTCTGCAACCGAAGATAATTGGACATTCAGAATCCCCATATTTTCATTTAAATTGGACATTTTAGTCCTGGAGTCATTCAACTTTTCCAACATGTCTTCATTTTCAACTCGAACTTCAGAAGCCTTTGTGGCATTTGACTGATGTTCCTTTAGGATGTCTATTACTTTCACATAAATGTTTTTGAAAACATTCAAACCATTGAGTTGATTAGTTAAGAGACTGCTTGCTTAGCATAAATTGCTTCCATTTTCTTATTCACCTTATATTGGTATTCAACGTCCTTTCGATAGAGATCGAGAAACTCATCAAGGAATATTAAATTCCTTAAACCTTTAATTAAATCTTCAATAGACTCAGTTGATGGTTGATAAGATCTCGAATTTGGATTGAGCAAAGGACATTGAACCTTCACCTGTTAAAAGATCTAGAACAGCAAAAGGGTTCTCATCCAATACATGCAAGCATTCTTGTAAACTTGAAGGTGTTGGAGATCTATTGGAAGAGCTGGGCACAGTTTTTGAAGTGTTCAAAGGAACACTTTGAGGGGCAGCAGTCATCTCACTCTGAATTTCTGAAGGATTCTCAGGAATCGGAGTTTCTTTGAATGGGGTCGAAGGGATGTCAACTTCGATTGATCTTGAGGGGGATCCTTGGTCAAAGGTTTTATCTTAGTCAGATTTTCTGTTTCTTTCTCTTTCGACTGAGAGGACTCAGGAATAGACTCTTCTTCAACTTTATCCTTTGAACGTGGTTCAACCCCTTCCATGGCAGTACCTTGGACATCACCTTCTTCTTCTTTTTATTCTTTTGATTCTGATTCTTTTTTAGGATTCTCATCTTTTAATTGAGTTGTTGGAGGAGAACTCACACTTTGTTCTTTTTCTACACTCCTCTTCTTTGAAGATTCCTCCTGTTCAGATTCATTACATGTTTGTTTAGCTGTTCATTTCGAAGATGAATTTATAGTATGAACATACATATGATGAGTAAGAAAATAAGAATCATATTAAAAGAATCTACAAAACTAGGGAAGGAATTCGAAGATTCCACCTCAATGCCTTCTGGAATTAATAGTTTCTTTGGTCTTGGCCTTTAGGAGCAAAATGTTTCACTCGAAGTGCATTATATTTTCTAGCCACCTATTTGAGATGAGAGGATTTATGAATGGATAAATGAAAATATTGAATGCTAATGATCAATTTTGAAAGAAAAGTTTTACGTGAGAAGCATCAACTTTCTTTTTCTTAACAATCTTTGAAGATCTCGTTTCAACAGGTTTTGATTTGCAAGGAAGTTTGGGATCTTCCTCATTAGCATCTTCATCTTTTTCATCTGAACCCCCATTAGCTTTAGAGCTCTTCGAATCAGAACGAGCTTTAGATCTTCTTTCAGCTTTTGGGTTGGAAGCAGGAAGAGGAGAATCTGAAGAATCATTCTCTGATTGGGAATTTTTCTTAAGCTTCACAAAAACAAGAGATTCGATTAAAAGGAAATACAAAGTTGATTTAGAAAAACAGATTCGAAACTGATAATACCGTAGGATCACTATGGGTAGCAACATTAGAAGTATCTTGGACTTGTTTTCTCTTACTTTTTCCAACAGAGGAACCTGGTTTGACCTTCTTAACTTTCGAAATCTCAGGAAAAGCAGAAGGTTGTGTAGAATTTTAAAAAGTCAAATACTAGTGAGAATATTTCATATAAAGTCATTGATTGAGAGGTATTCAAAATCGAAGTTACCTTCGATTTCCTCTTTTTACTGGATTGTTCCTCTTACCAGATTCACTTTCTTGACTGGTATTTGTTTTTTGATCTGAATAAGACAAGAAACAATAAAATGTAATGTGTTTAAAACAGAATACCAGCATGATGTGAAAGAAAATGAAATGAAAATAATAAAGCTTGTACCTTATATCTTTTTTCTTTGAAGTTTCCTTTTCAGATGGAGGCGACATCCTACTTAAACAAGTATCCAAAGATATTTGAATGGTAGAATAATAGGATGACCACCAATCCTTGAAGGAAACTGTACTGTAAAAGGAAGGCTCAAAGGAACAAGGAGTGAGGGTAGGACTGATCTCAGAAAAATGATTGGCTAGATTATTCATTGTTTCGATCTTAGGAGTGGCTCGTCCTCGAATAATGTCTTCAGTATAACGGCTCATAGGAGTAGGACGAAACTGAGAAAAAACCAAACTGTCTTGCCACTAAGTTTGGCTGGTAAGAATATGCTTTCATATCCTTCATTGAAAAGCCAAAGAAAAAGGAGACCCCAAGTTAAGAATTCTTCCCACACATCAAGGCTTTCAGACTGATCACCTGGGGAGTCACAAGGGAATTTCCTTATGAACCAATCTGGTTCACGGGATCGAGAGGCAAAAGGGAGCAAGAGAAGGTTTGTGTTTGGTAAGGCCAAGGAAAAGAGAGAAATAACTTTTGAAAGAGGCAAAAGGGTCCCTCTTCCAAGATGTGGGAGTATAAAAGGATAATCGAAATCCTTCAATCGAATTAGGGAAGTTTGGAAGTTTTTGGGCTCAGTAAGTTACATAAAATTGGTAACTGCAAATTTTAAAAACAAAAAGTGGCACGCAGTAATGAGCCAATAATAAAAAAAAACTGTTGTTGTCAATTTTATACTATTCAAAACGAAAAGGAGTTTTGAATTGAAAGAAACTGTTGTTCAGTAAGTTCCCTCATGAATTATTGAAATAATAGTTTCTACTGAATTTTGTATATTCCTCGAAACTAATATTTTAAGGGGGCATCTGTTGGGGTGAAATTTGCAAATTTTACTAAGTTAATACAACAATGATATTTTCGATTTCGATGTCTATAATGAAGAATTTGAAAGGCATAATGTAAATCAAAATATATTATAACTTAGTAAAAGATTGAAGTGTACCTATTTGAATTCGAAAAAAAAGGTATTCTTTAAGATGTATTCAAAAGGATTTAGAATTCTGATTATGTTCTTATTCGAATTCGAAAGGTATTTTGAATGTGAAGGAAAACAAATTGAGGAGTTCTATATTAGAAGTATGAAGTATAAAGAGATAAAGAAATACTTCTCTTATTCATGTACGAATGGTGTTCGAATTACATTACAGATTCGAATTGGAAAATACATAAAGAAATAAAAAGTACATGAAGTTAAAAGCTATTCTAAATCTTCAGAGAATTTGACTCCTGTCTTCCTGGGTCTTCATGGAACTTGACTCTGTCTCCCTGTTCTTCATCAGACCCTACTTGTCCTTCATTTGACCCTCCTCGTCCTTCTTCTTCTTCCACAAGCTTTGATTGCACCACCAGGGTAAGGGCATTACGCAGCTTTGATTAAATAACCCTGCAGTTCAAATTAAAAGTGAGAAAGATGGGGTGAAGACGAATTGAAATTCTAATTGGCTATTACGTTCAACCCAAGAAAATCCTTAATAAGGATTGAAGAAGCTTATAGCTTTGGCTATTCCGACAACCTCATCAAAGATAAAATCAAGAAAGATCAGGTGATCGTAATAGCCAAAGGAAGAAATTTCTTAATTTGAACAGAGAAATGGATGAAAAAAGAACTGAATACAGAAGAACGTTGAAGCCAATGCCTAATTATATCAATCAGATTGGACGGTGCCATCAATGTGTTTGTAGAATGGTCCAATCAGTTTCAAAGTCAAATCCACGTGTGGTCGGTGGTCAAGTTCAACATTGAATTGACCGATCAGGATTTTAAACACGTGAAACTTAAGGAAAATTAATCAGTCAATATTTGGTTAAGTTTCCTGATATAAGTTGATAGTTAATCAAAATCGAAATTTGGTTCAATTTTGAAAGAAGTCCAATAACTTAGCAGAATTCACGAAGGCAAGAAGCAGTTACTGGAAGTCATTTCGAAGGAAATTTGAATTTCAAATGGAGTAGTTATTGGAAGATTGTTCAGAGAGCATTCAAATTTCATATAAGCAGTTAGTGAACGTTGCTGTTTGAAGACATGTGTCAAAATCTCAAGCAGTCAGTTATTGAGAGATTGAAGATGGTTGTTGATTTGAACGTGTGGCATACTTAGAAATTTGACACGTAATCTAGGCCTGTAACGTGTCAAAATCTGGTTAAGTGTTTGTTAGGATAAAAGTCTATAAATAGGTCAAAATCTGATGTAACAGGTGGTTGGATTCATTTTACTGAAACTCTCTAAACACCCAACATCTAATATTGCAAACGACTAAGTGGTTACAAAGGAGATTATCCAGTATGTGTATCCAGACCAACATTTCATCAATGCAATTTACAATTCTGCATTTTTCTTTTCTTTGATTTACATTCTATTCTTTACATTTTTGCATTTTTCTTTGATTTGCTTACTTTCTGCATTTACTTTTCTGCAATTTTTCCTTTTCTTTTATTTAAATTGAAGTTTTTCTTTTTTGTTGTTTAATTTCTGAACATTTCAATTTCTGCACTTTGTCCTTACATTTTCATCTCTTTGAAATTTTGTTTATCTTTTCAAAACTGATTTTCGAAGTTGATTTTGTTGCAAAGATAAGTTATTCAAAAGTCCGTTACAATTTAAATGCAATTCTGAATAAACCTGATTATAAAAAGAACCTTTAGAGGATTCAGATTCTAGTCTCAGATTGTACTTTCAGAATCAAGAATGTTTTCGATTTCAATTGAAAATTTTCACAACAAACAAGCACAAATTAAAGTTATTTCACAAAGGTCTCAACAAATATAAATACTCAGAAATAATCTGCCCTGGTCTCTATAGTGATAAACTATCCCCGATTAAAGATCTATTTGTAAACGCTATCAATTCACCATGGTCTCCACAGTCGCGAATTGAGTATTTTTACCAATCAGAATTCAAGTTTCCTATGTCTAGGCTCCCCCAAACTTGCTATTGATTTTATAGAACCACCCCTCGAATGCGCCCCATAAAACCAACCTATAACTCCCGGCACAACGACAGAAGCTAAGCATTAAGAACATATTAAAAACACCAATATTATAAAAACAGGGATTTATAAATAACAAAGAGAATTCAAATAGAATTGGCGTTTGAATCGACTACATTCAATCCTATTGGAGAGCTTAGCTACTCATGGTAGCCATTACAAACCAATAGAGAGATCGTCACTCTCTATAGCTCCAGCTCCGCTCCACCTCCTCTCCTGGGGTCTCCGGGACTCTCTTTGATCTTTGCAAAAGGTCCTTTAAATAGAAGTTGGAAAGCTTATCTGAAATCTGTAAGGAATCTTATTGGATAACTTATCAGAAATCTATTTCTGTATTCCTGCACTTCAACCTATGCTCCAGCGTAGATGAAGCACAGGAAACAGAGAACATTTTAATTGTTGCGCTCCACTTGCGCTAAGCACAGGTGGAGCTGATAAGTGAAAATCATATGATAAATTAGAGCACTTTTTAGTTCACTTATCAAGGATAAAATGGTATTTTTGCCCCAGTTTAATCCCTTTTTATTTAATATTAGATAAATTGTATTTATTAATCTTGGATTTGAATTTGATGCTATTTTGATAGAAATATTGCTGATTTTTGCAGGATATTGCAAATATTTGATTTGAAGAAAAGATAGCATTAAATGAGGGAGATATCTGCAAGATTTGAGTTTGATTGAAGACATTTAATAAAGATTTGAGGCAATATTGAGGAGATCACTGTCAATCAAACAAGGATTCTGCAAACAACCTTCCCAAATAAATCAAAGATGCTCAATAAATGCAAGATTCATCAAGAAAAGGGAAACAAGGAAAGACAAATCAACCAAAACCAGTCTCGGGGAGAGATCAAGTTAAAAAGAGAAAGTTTGAAGCTGCAGGACGCATTCTGCGCTTCAACCTGCGCTGTAGCGCAGGGTGAAGCGCAGCTCTCTACAACATGTGTTGTAGTGCAGAGTGAAGCGCAAGTTACGAAGATTTTTGCCCTGTTTCCGTTTTTAGATAGATTTCTCCCCAATTTCCTTTGTCTTTCCTTAACCTATAAATAGGACCTCATTGCACCAGATCAAGGTGTGCACGATTATTGTAATTCAGTTGTATTTCAGTGATAATGCACCCGAGCTAATTTTAGTGTAGGAGAGGAGGAGCGCTTCACAAGGATTGAAGATGGTGACAGCATCTTCGGTGGTTTGTATGGCTACCTTGTGTAGTTAACTCTCCATTAGGATTGGATGTAATTGATTCTATCCCCAAGTGTATGTAACTCTATTTTATTATTTCATGAGCTCTCTGTCTATAATATTGGTAATCTTATTTTGTGCTTAATTCCTAACTTCCGCGCTTGCGCCGGAGTTATAGGCTAGTTTCGACTAGGATTGAGGATGGGGGAGCAGATTTTGAAGGAACCCATTCTCTGAGTGAATAAGAGGACTCGGTAGCCAGTGAACCGAAACATGGGCGTTGCTAGTGATTGATGGGTAGTGTGAGTACTCTAATGAAGGGCGTCTACAGGATAGGCATGGTTATTAAATTACCGATAGCAAAGAATTAGTTGACTGTCAATCCAGGAAGCGATAACGTGGATGTATTCTAATGAGTGATGGGTAGTGACATTACTCTAGCGATGGTGCGTTTAGAGGAGTAGGCCTCGTTTATCAATTAATTCTTTTTCAAACGAAATAAAAGAAAGCAAAATAAGCCGAAGGTAAGTCTGTCGCCTGGGAGAGCCCGCATGGATTACCTTTGAGTGTGTGAGGCTGCTGGTAACTCGGGGTCTTAGCAATATAGTTTGTCTACAGTATTATAGAGTAAACCTAAAATAATATATAGTTTTTACATGCACGAAGGGTGTGTGATGATATGAAGTTCAATCCTAATCCAAGTAAAGTGTCTCTAACTCTTCCTTTCTATTTTCTTTGATTATTAGTCTGCAATTTATAATTTCCCGCATAACATATTTCATAAATCCACTATTTTTCCTTGATAAATAGATCACGAGAACACGCGAGTTGACCGTTCCCTGTGGATACGATACTCTACTTACTATTATACTACTGGATTTTTGGTTCACTTGCCAAAAACCCATCAAGTATATTTGGCGCCGTTGCCGGGAACGATTTCCAATTCGTGTAGACCTTGGAGGTCTTGTTATCAAGTTTTTATTTTAGGATTTTGTTTATTTGTTTTCTTAGGATTTCTTCTATTTATTTCTCTTATTATTTTTAGGATCTATTATTATCTTAGGAAATTTATTGTTTTTTTTCTAATTCTCTTCAACACTTACCTTTTTCAAAGTTTCTTGTTTATGCTTCTGAGAGGTCAGACGTCTCCCAATCAATTACAGTTCGACCCGGAAATAGAAAGGACGTCGCGAAGGAACAGAGGTAGAAACTCGAGAAGGAGAAGAAGGATAATTGTTGAGGAACCCAAAAATATGGCAGCGGAACGTCCAAGAAGAACGCTAGGAGATTATATCTCCCATCAAGGACCACGTCACTTCTCAAGCATTGTGTTACCACCAAACGCAAGAGCTTTGGAGTTGAAGACTGCACACCTCAACCTCATTAGTGCACATCAATTCGCTGGATTGGATCATGAAAATCCAAATGCTCATCTCTCTAATTTTTATGAATTGATTAGTACTAGGGGATTCGAGGAAGGTAATTTGGAATCGTTTACTTACGCTTGTTTCCTTTCTCTTTGATAGGTAAAGCTAAGGAATGGATACAATCACACCCAAATCAAAGCCCAACCAATTGGGGTGTGGTTGAAGAGAAATTCTTGACAAGATTCTTCCCACCAAGGAAGCAGATAGAAGCCAAAGAAGATATTTCTACCTTCAGACAAAGGATTGATGAGCAACTTTGTGAAGCTTGGAAAAGATTCAAGTCTATGTTGCGCAAATGTCCCAACCATGGCTATGAGGATATAGCCCAACTCAACATATTCTGTACGGGACTTCGTTCAAATTCAAGGTCATTAATAGATACGGCAGCAGGTGGAACTATCTTATCCTCAGAAGTTGATCGAGCGCTAGAAATTATCAACCATTTTGCACAGAACGATCAACAAGCTCAAAGTGGAAGATAGCCCGTGCAATTACCAAAGAAAGGGATGCTGGAACTCAATCAAAGTGATGCTCTGTTAGCTGAGAACAAGTTTATTAAACGTCAACTAGAAGCACTCACTGAGACGTTGAAGGCACTCCCTCAATAACTCAAAGTTGTCCACTCACAACCCATCCAAGCCCAACCATTGATTTGTGATTTCTGTGGAGGTGACCATCTAAATGGTCAATGTGCTAACCAAGGAACACAACCAGAACAAGTCAACTTCATGGGTAACCAGGGAAGGCAAGGGAATTATTCCAACAATAACAACAATCAATATTCACAAGGTTGGAGAAATAACCAAACCAACTCAGGTTGGAGTCAGAATGGAGAACCAAGACAACCGCCTTACCAACAACAACCCTCAACATATGATAAACTAAACACTTTGGAAGGTAAAATTGATGACCTTATGCAAAAATTTAGTGGATTCAAGACAACTACTGAGGCATCAATCAAGACTCTAGAGAGTCAAGTGGGTCAGTTAGCAACTGAAATGGCAGAGCACAGGCAACAACACTTCTCAGCTGTGACCCAAACCAATCCAAAGGAACAATGTAACTTGATTGCTACTGATGGCAACAAGTCAGAGGAGGAGGAACTTGATGAGGAAGAAGAAATCATCTTTGAAGAACAATTGCTTCAAGAGGAAGTTGTTCAACAAGATGAAGAAGCAGCACAAAAGGAACATCATGAAGAGAAGGTCTTAATCACAAGTAAGTCACTTGACCCAGGTAGGTTTACTATACCTATCTCTATTGGTAATCTACCTCCTACTCATGCTTTATTAGATCTCGGAGCAAGCATCAATTTGATGCCGCTATCGTATTTTAAAAGGTTGAGTAATGTGAAGGTCAAGCTTGCAAATGTGAAGTTACTTCTTGCAAATAAATCTGCTCAATGCCTTCATGGGATATTAGAGGATATTTAAATCAAAGTGGATAAATTTTCATATGTTGTAGATTTCTACATTGCAGAGACAGAAGAGGAGGATACTGAAGTCCCCCTAATTTTAGGAAGACCTTTTCATGAAAGCTGCTAAGATGATCATTGATGTTGATCGAGGAAAATATGAATTGAGATCAAAAGATTAAAGTATTCCGTTTCATAGAGGTACGCCCAAGCTACAACAAACTAATGCTATTTCCAAAAATCCAACAAAGTTGCCAGGCTCCGAATTTCTGAGGAAGCCAAGGATGAGGATAAAGCATCCAGAGTCAATATGGGAGTTCAAATTTAAGAGGAGAAGGAGATCAACATCTGATACGGAGGAAGACAGTGACAATGATGGAAGAATAAAAAATGGCATGGAGGATGGGAGCTCAAAGGAAGAACTGGTATGGATTCAAACATCATCCTCCATTTGAGGCCAACATAAAAAGGTTGAGTAACCAGGCGTCGAGCTAAAAGACGTTAAACAAGCGCTTCTTGGGAGGCAACCCAGTCTTTGTAAGTTTTTAATTTTCATTTTGGTAATTATTAGTTTTAGGATTTACCTGTGTAATTAGGAAATTGTTAAAATGGGGATCTAAATCTAAAAGGATTGCATGCAATCAACTAGGAGTAGCAGAAGAAGAGAGAATACTGCAGATCTGCGCTTCAACTTGCGCTGTAGCACAGGTGAAGCGCAAAATTAAAATTAAAAACCTGACTCTCTGACTTTTGCGCCTCACCTTACGCTGTAGCGCAGGGTGAAGCGCAGCGGAACGCTTCAACTTCTGAAGCAGTACGCGCTCCACGCTGCGCTATAGCGCAGGGTGTAGCGCAGGAAGCGGGACTTTAAGTTCTGATTTTTGAACAAAGAAAGTTCATTCGAACTTCCTTCGTTCCATTCCTTTGCATTTTCTCTGATATTCCTAACCTTTGCTTTGCCTTTTCTCACTCATATAACCTTCATTTTCAGTTTCTGAGCTTATACCAGGTATGTTTTTATAGCTTTCTTTCTTTCTAACCGATTGAAATTTTGATTTTGATTTTATTTGAGCAATAACCTTAGGATAGGAATCTTAGAACTCTAGGAACCTTTAGGAAAGAAATAATTGTTCATAGTGCTTTAAATTAAATTGCATGTGGTTAGGATTCTTTGTGAGTTATTCATGTTTGCTCAGGTGGTAGTTTTTGAGTGCTCAATGATTCCTGCAAATTATTTTGTTGGTGCATGCATGCTTAATTAATTGCTCTAATATTTTTGCAAGCCCATACATAAATGATTGTGCAATATTTCATGTTACTGATGACATGATTTTTTAGCATGAGTTTGATTCTCACTTTGCCTGTTTAGAATTGTTTAGGACCTGCTTTAACTGATCACTTTAGCATGTCTTAATTAATTAATGGGCATTTATTTGGTAATATTTAAAATCAAAATTTTTATGCACATTTGTTTGGTTAATTGATTGCTCTAAGTATTGAAATTTATTGGCCATTTATTTCATAATTATGAGCAATTAAATATTATGATGCATTAATAATTTTGAGTTGCTTTTGCTTTGCAGATGGTTCGCACAAAGAATGTCAGTGGTGCTAGTTCTTCTAGGAGAGGCACAGGGGGTGCCAAGAGGAAGGCCCCCACAGGGAACCTGAGTTTGACCCTCATCGCTTCAAGGATTTCAAGTCCTTTGAAGCATACACTGACATTGTTGATTGCAAGTTCATCCTGGAGCGACCAGTCATCCTCCAGGAGGGGGAATATGAGGAGTTCTCTGCTGAGATTCACAGGAGGCGTTGGAACCGCCTCAACCGCCCTGACAACTACTTCGATCCAGACATTGTCGGGGAATTCTATGCTAACGCTATTGGAGACCACGATGTTAACTGCAGGAGGGAGTCCTATGTTCGAGGACAGGTTATCAGATTTGATTACGATGCAATCAATGCACTTTAGGACTCCTATAGAGGAGGACAGAGACCTCGTGGTGTGCCAATACTACGAGAGGATGCAGGCTGTGGGGCTTCATGGAAATGATCCCCTTGACATTGAGACTGCTCAGCTGCTATGCTTACCAAGGCGTTCCTTTGAAAGGAATGCATATCAGGAGGCTGCCAGGATTCACAGGCATGATATGACGAGTATCACACGGATGTGAATAGTACTGACGCTGGCCAACATACATCCTACAAGGCATGTTTCTGATATCATTATGATTGTAGCCCACCTTATTTATTGTATCCTCACCGGCGCTACTATCGATATCTCACAGGTTATCACCAGTAGGATATCAGACTTTGCATCTTCTGTGGGGCACAAGACCCCTAACTCCAAGATCAGGCTTGGCTTCCCTTCTTTCATCACCTTACTCTGCAGATCTCGGGGTGTAGAGGTAAACCCCAGGGTTCGCATCGCACTTCCCATGACCAGGACATACGTTGAAGCCAATTGTATCCCGGCTGAGGAGTTACAGGTTGAGGAGCATCAGCAGCAACAGGCACCACCACCACCACCAGCAGACATGGACACTCTTGTCTGGGCCCAGCGACTTGAGGCAAAGAACACTCATTTGATGGCTCAGATGTCCACTATTCACCGAGCAACTGTTCATTTTCAGAGTAGACATTATCAAGCTCGTATGGACCCCATGACCCCTGCACAGTTTCATGATTACTTACAGTGGCCTGGGGACAGGCCTATTTTCCTAGGGGGATGGAGCAGCTTACATGGATCAGGACCAGGATGAGGACTGGTTGTTTTCTTTCCTATTTGGTGCTTTTCCTTCTTTTTTCTTTTTCTTTTTCATTTTATTTTCTTATTTTGCCTCTTATTTTCTTATTTTCTTATTTTCTTTTGATATCTACTGTATATTATTGCCACCGATACATTATCTATATCAGGCAGTACTTATTTTGTTATTTTCTGTTTTTCTGTTAAATTTTTAAATTTTCAGGACTTTTTAGGACCTTAGGAATTAGGATTTAAGGTAACTTTTTCAAAATTCTCTGTAATTAAGTAGTTTAACTAACCAGACTAAGAAAGATGATAGGATTTTGTGATTAATTCCATAATCAGTTAGGATCAGGATGCTTCTCAAGAAAACCTATCAGGATAGTTAATTAAAACCAATAAGTGCTTTATCAAGGAATTTTAGCCAATAACCGGTGAGCTGAGAGCCCAAACACTGAAATTGAGAGTTTTTCACCGCTGCTTGTCAACTGTTATTGCTTGAGTTTCTAAATTTTGTCTTTCTAGTGGAAGATATGGAAGTGACCAAGGCATATTTTGTGATTATAATATTTTGCTCAGTGCCAAATAGCTAACCTTGATTAAATTTTTCCAATTTTTTATTGCCCATTTGAGCCTTAATATTTCTTTTGAATGCACCCCAGCCATGATTAATGATCATACCATGTCCCTTCACACTTGGGATAGAGAGCAAGGTGCAACACAACAAGATGGGACAAGAGGTTGGTGAAATGAAAGGTCAAAGAGATTCAAAGAGCAGGCACAAGAAATCACAAAGAAGAATACTCCCTCATAAATAAATTCTCTATGTTATTTTATTATTTCAAAAGAAAAAAAATTCTGCACAAAGTGTGGAAATTGAATAAGTTGGGGGGAGTACTTCTTCAAACAAAAAGGCCAGCTGAAAAAAGGTGACAATTCAAGAATGACATGGTAGACTGAGAGAAGTTCCAAAGCACAACCACAAGTTGCTCTCTATTCAAAGTGTTCTTTGCATATCCAGAAAAACAATAATTTCTTGATAGCCCATCTTCATTACAACCAAAGGAAAGACCTTTTGATCCATGTTAACTGCTTGCAGGTTCAGATATTGGAAACGACTATCAATTCTAGTTGTTCAACAGTGGTGAAAAAGATTGAGGGAAACACTTACCCGTGAGAATGAGAGATTTCCTTGGTTTATCACTTATTGCTTTAATTGCTATTTTTGAGAAGTTTGACTGATGTTTGTGTTCTATTCTGATTGAGGATTGGTAACATCTCTTAATCCTGATTTTTTTTCTTATGTTTGGAAGGTGACTGCTGCTTAACAAGGAGATGATGAAAAGTTCCTTGAATTTGTTTTTTATTTTAGTTATTCAGGGGATAAAATTGATTTTTTTATTGCAAAGAGGTCTCTTGCTTGAGGACAAGCAAGAAGTTAAGTTGGGGGGTATTTTGATAAGTGAAAATCATATGATAAATTAGAGCACTTTTTAGTTCACTTATCAAGGATAAAGTGGTATTTTTGGCCCAGTTTAATCCCTTTTTATTTAATATTAGATAAATTGTATTTAATAATCTTGGATTTGAATTTGATGCTATTTTGATAGAAATATTGCTGATTTTTGCAGGATGTTCCAAAGATTTGATTTGAAGGAAAGATAGCATTAAATGAGGGAGATATCAGCAAGATTTGAGTTTGATTGAAGACATTTAATAAAGATTTGAAGAAGATTTGAGGCAATCAATGAGGAGATCACTGCCAATCAAACAAGGATTCTGCAGACAACCTTCCCAAATAAATCAAAGATTCTCAATAAATGCAAGATTTCATCAAGAAAAGGGAAACAGGGAAAGACAAATCAACCAAAACCAGTCTTGGGGAGAGTTCAAGTTAAAAAGAGAAAGTTTGAAGCTGCAGGACGCATTCTGCACTTCAACCTGCGCTGTAGCGCAGGGTGAAGCGCAGCTCTCTACAACATGCGCTGTAGCGTAGGGTGAAGCGCAAGTTACAAAGATTTTTGCCCTATTGCCGTTTTAGATAGATTTCTCCCCAATTTCCTTTGTCTTTCCTTAGCCTATAAATAGGACCTAATTGCACCAAATCAAGGTGTGCACGATTATTGTAATTCAGTTGTATTTCAGTGATAATGCACCAAAGCTAATTTTAGAGTAGGAGAGGAGGGGCGCTTCACAAGGATTGAAGATGGTGACAACATCTTCGGTGGTTTGTCTGGCTACCTTGTGTAGTTAACTCTCCATTAGGATTGGATATAATTTATTCTATCCCCAAGTGTATGTAAACTCTATTTTATTATTTCATGAGCTCTCTGTCTATAATATTGGTAATCTTATTATGTGCTTAATTCCTAACTTCCGCGCTTGCGCCGGAGTTATAGGCTAGTTTCGACTAGGATTGAGGATGGGGGAGCGAATTTTGAAGAAACCCATTCTCTGAGTGAATAAGAGGACTCGGTAGCCAGTGAACCGAAACATGGGGTTGCTAGTGATTGATGGGTAGTGTGAGTACTCTAATGAAGGGCGTCTACAGGATAGGCATGGTTATTAAATTACCGATAGCAAAAAATTAGTTGATTGTCAATCTAGGAAGCGATAACGTGGATGTATTCTAATGAGTGATGGGTAGTGACAGTACTCTAGAGAAGGTGCGTCCAAAGGAGTAGGCCACGTTTATCAATTAATTCTTTTACAAACGGAATAAAAGAAAGCAAAATAAGCCGAGGGTAAGCTGTCGCCTGGGAGAGCCCACATGGATTACCTTTGAGTGTGTGAGGCCACTGGTAACTCGGGGTCTTAGCAATATAGTTTGTCTACAATATTATAGAGTAAACCTAAAATAATAGATAGTTTTTACATGCACGAAGGGTGTGATGATATGAAGTTCAATCCTAATTCAAGTAAAGTGTCTCTAACTCTTCCTTTCTATTTCCTTTGATTATTAGTCTGCAATTTATAATTTCCCGCATAACATATTTTCATAAATCCACTATTTTTCCTTGATAAATAGATCATGAGAACACGCGAGTTGACCGTTCCCTGTGGATACGATACTCTACTTACTATTATACTGCTGGATTTTTGGTTCGCTTGCCAGAAACCCATCAGGAGCGTAGTTCACCGTTCCAGGTTTTCCTAATTTCCTCTTTTTCATCTTGATCTCTTCCTGATCTTATCTTTATTTGTTCTGCTTTCCTTATTTCCCTCTTTGTAACTTGATCTTGTGCTGATTTGATCTTCAAATTGAATTGAGGATTTTATCTGCAGAATCTTTATCTAAAAAATTGTTGATTTTATCTTGATCAGTTGCCATTTAAAACCTGATCTTGTAGATTCTCTCTTCAAATAGATTTTATCTTGTTTCTCTATTTAAATCTTTCCCTTTTATCTGCAAAATCAATAGATTTTCTATCAAAATAGCATCAAATTCAAATTTAAATCAAATAATCACAAAATCTGAATTTATTACTAAAAAGAGGTAATTTCGGGAATAAATCTAACATTTTGCCCTTGATAAGTGTTGTAATTATATACAAATTTATCATATTTTTAGCACTTATCACCATACCCTCTTGAATATCCACTGGTTGTACAGGTACCCGTCCCTTAGGAATTAAGGTAGGACACTCTACATCCTTGGATGTTCCCTCAGCAACCTTCCCAAGCTCTTCATATTGACCTGCGGCACCTGTCTAAACCTCTTCAGACTATCTGAGTTGTGCAATTTGTGCAACTTCAGACATCTTGATTTGAGCAATTGTTGCATGGTCTTCATCATCTTAAGTCCTTAGCTTAGCCTTCACCACCTTGGACTTAAGCTTGGGTTTTACAACCTTTGCTTGTTTTACTGGTGTAAGAATTTTAATATTGCACTTTCTCTTGCTCAAACTTTTAAGTGGAATTCCATGATGAACTTAAGCACTTATTGTTTGAATTGTGTTTATCTTAAAGTCAAATTCTCCTAATTTAATAATTTTTTAATCTAATTGTTTTATTCTGATATGTGATTGAAATGAGCTCTACTTGATCCCAATTGTTTGTTTTGTAGAGTTATCAGAGTGAGGAGAAAGGAGAAAGATTGAAGAAACAAGAAGAAAGGGGTAAAAATGGAAAAATTGAATTCTGCTAATTTTTCACTCAAGCGAGGAAACTCTCGCTTAAGCGAAAATGTTCCAGAAATGAGTGCTTTTCTGCCTCGTTCTCGCTCAAGCGAGAATCTCTTGCTTGAGCGAAAATAAGTTTCTTTGCGATGAAGAATTCTTTTCGCTTGAGCGAGAATTTTCTCACTCAAGCGAAAATCCACTTATCCAAATCAAAAACAGGGTAGAAATAGAATCAAGGGAGATCAAAACTCATTCGAAAGATTGAAAACTGAGAGAGAACGAAGGCGGAAGTGACGACAGCTCTGGAAGCTTGTTTTC
Source organism: Sesbania bispinosa (assembly GCA_026901365.1). Lineage (NCBI taxonomy): Eukaryota > Viridiplantae > Streptophyta > Magnoliopsida > Fabales > Fabaceae > Sesbania > Sesbania bispinosa. The sequence goes on from QLOH01000033.1 coordinate 1,283,774, forward strand.
AATCATTTCTACTCTAATTTCTTCTGTTGTTATGGCTGCCATGAGCGGCTAATTTCTCCATTGTGATTGAATGTAATCGAATCAAACTCGGATGTATTCTGGTGATTTGTATATATAGTTATTCATTTCTATTTGATATTGGTAATTTTATTCCGTTCTTATTGCTTGATTTTATCTGATCAATAGTTTCTTGATTTCAATTCTAAGCTTTAACTGGAAAGTATTGCTTAGAATCCGATTCGAGTGAAATTACTTGATATGTTGTTATGCTAGAAATATATTTCGATATATCGATTACTATATATCACATGTTCGTAATGTTGTATAATCTGTTAAATATCCGAGGAATCGATATATAGTGGATTTTCTTAGGAACTTTATTTGAGGAATTAATATAAATGATATCAATGTGTTGCATCAATATTAATAGTTTTGATTTCTATATATCCATGAATTACTAGAATACAGAAGAGTGAGATCGATGAAGTTCAAACCCTGTTTTCTCTACTAAATTTCTACTACCATTTTATCACATTTATTTTATGCTTAATATAATCTCGTTTAATTTTCTCGTCATTATAATCATGTCAAATTCTGTTTATTTGTAAATATACTTAGTGAGTTCGTTAATTAAGAGATTTAATAGAAATCACAAGTTCCCTATAGATACGACAACCCTTTTACTTATCACTATATTACAGTTGACTTTGGTATGCTTGCCAGAGAATCAACAAGTATTTTTGGCGCCGTTGCTGGGGAACATTGTTATTTCTTTAAATTTCAGTAATTTCGCTCGTTATGTCATTATAATTAGTTTTATTTGTTTAGATAGTTTAATTCAATTTTTTTACCTTGTATAGATTGTTGAGATCTTGGCAAGCGTACCAATATCACAACAGTATAATAGTAAGTAAGAGAGTTATCGTATCCATAGGGAACGGTACAAAGATAAATCCTAGTGATCACACTTATGAAGTATGGGTATATTTGAATGTTTGTTTAGGAAGATAAAAGATAAGAAAGAGGAGATATGGATAAGGTTGAAAAAATTAATGAAATCAGGATTGAACTTCATCGATTGCACCCCTCTTGTATTTGGAACCCAATGATATTCATGAATTTATAATCATAATATTGAAGCACAAATAAATGTTTTTCACAAAGGTCTCCAGAAATATGAAATCCTCAGAAATAATTTACCCTGGTCTCAATAGTCGTAAATTGCCTTGGTTTAAAGATCAATTTGTTAAAGCTATCAATTCACCCTGATCTCCACAATCGTGAATTGAATGTTTTCACCAATCAGATTTAGAAAACCGTTTCTCAACGCGTTTAAGAAATCGCATCATAACTCCGGCACAAAGGCGGAATCTAAGCATTAAGAACAGAATAAAAACACCAATATTATAAAAACAGGGATTCATAAATAACCAAAGAGGATCCAAAATACAATTGGGGATTGAATCAAATACATTCAATCCTAAAGGAGAGTTTAGCTACTCATGGTAGCCATTACAAACCAATAGAGAGACTGCCACACTTTTCTCTAGCTTCAGATCTGCTCACTGTCTCCTTATCTCTTCAATGCCTAAAACTGACTGCTAACAGTCCTATAAATAGTGTTCTGACTGGTTTGAGACTTTGCTTGAGGCCCATAAGAAATTAAGTTCCATGTTTCTGCGCTCAACGCAGGTGGAGCGCAGATCTCCGAATTTGCTTTTCCTGATTTTCCTCTTTTTGAGCTTATCTTGTGTTGTTCTTATCCTTATTTGCTGCTATCTTGATGCTGTATTTGAATTTTAGCCTTTTATCTGTAAAAATCAACAAAATCTTTATCAAAAAAGCATCAAATTCAAAATTGATTTAAATAATTACAAGAATCGCACTTTAAGCCAAAAAAGGATAAATTGGGGTATAAATTCACCATTTTGCCCTTAATAAGTGTTGTAATTAAATATGATTTTTACATTAATTTAACACTTATCACAGATCCTTGCTTTAGTTGTCTTTTGATTTATGCTATTACGAGGTTAGGTTTCTGCAAATCAATTATTATTTGACCAGGAAATTGAAAAGATGGCTAAGAAGAATAAAAGTAAAACAAAGAAGAAAAAGCAAGGAAATCAGTAAGGAGATTCTTCCAACTCTCAACCTACGTCCACTCAAGGACCCAAGCATTTTTCAAGAATAGTTGTTCAACCAACCACCAGAGCATTGGAAATGAAGCCAGTTTTCCTTAGTTTGATTAGTTCTCATCAATTTACTATAATGGATCATGAAAATCCATATACCAATCTTTCTACTTTTTTATGAATTGATAAGAACTATGGGCTTTGATGAAGGAGATATATAATATGTATGTTTAAGACTATTTCCTTTTTCATTGGCACATAGAGCTAAGGAATGGCTTAAATCCCATCCAAACCAAAGTTTAACCAGTTAGAGTGATGTTGAAGAGAAATTTTTAAATAGATTCTTTCCACCATCCAGATACATCAGTGCCAAATCTGATATTTCAACATTCAGGCAAAGACTAGATAAACCTTTTTGTGAAGCCTAAGAAAGATTCAAATCATGACTTAGAAGATGTCTTAACCATGGATTTGAAAATATAGCCTAGATCAATATATTTTGAAATGGTCTGAGGCCTAGCACAAAGATGATTATAGATGCAACAGCTGGAGGAACAATGATGTTTGTAGATGCTCACTCAAGCTACCAAGACTATTGATGCCTTAGCTTCTACAGACCATTAAGCTCAGCATAACATGCACATAGTTTAGAAAAGAGGAGTGTTAGATCTGAATACTACAGATGTTATTCTTGCACAGAATAAAATGCTAACTCAACATATTGAAGCACTTACAAAGCAAATGACTAAGTTTCCTCAATAACTTCATGTTGTGAATTCTAATCCTGGTCAACAATAAAATCTCATATGTGATTTTTGTGGAGGTGATAATCCTAATGGTCATTTTTCTTATCAAAGAAATGCACAAGAAGAAGAAATCAATTATATGGGCAACCAAGGAAAACCAGATAATTTGTTAAACAATTCTTCCGCTAACAATTTTTCACAGGGATAGAGAAATAATCAGAATCAAAATTATGGATGGAAGCAAGATGTTGGTCCGTATAATAGGCAACCTCTCTATCAACAATAACAACAACATTGTCCTTCTGTTCAAGATAAAACATCTAAATTGGAGGGTATATGCTTTGGATAAATTCATGCAGGCTTCTTTGGCTAATCAAAAAAATATATAAGCCTCAATCATAAATTTGGAGACACAGGTTGGACAGTTGGCCAAGCAGTTATCTGATCAAAATTCAGGTCATTTTTCAACCAATACACAAACCAATCCCAAGGATAATTTCAAGTCTATCACGACAAGGAGTGGAAAAACAATAGGAAGGGGAATTGGTGACAACTTGACTATTAAGGAGGAGGTATTGGAGAGAGAAGAACATGAGAAAGAAAAGAGTGAGGGAGAGGGAAAGGAAGAAAAGAATAATGAGGAAGGTGTAAATAGAGAAAAATGAAAAGAGAAGGAAAAGAGAGAGTCTGAGAAAAAGATAGAGAAAAGTGAGGTACAGGTACCACAGTTGAAAAACTTGCCATATCCTCATGCTCCTTCAAAAAAAGATGAGGAAAGGCAGTTTGCAAGATTCATGGATTTAAAAGATTGCAGATTTTTTAATATATAGTTTGTTGAAGTTATGGAGCAGATGCCTACTTATGCTAGACCAACACGAATGACTTTACAACTAGCTGACAGATCCATGAAGTATCCATACAGTGTAGCAGAGCATGTACTGATTAAAGTTGACAAGTTCATGTTTCCGGTGGACTTCTTTGTAAAGGATATTGAAGAAGATGTTGATGTCCCATTGATTTTTAGCAGACCCTTCATGAAGACAGCCAAGGTAATCATTAATGTTGATGATGGTAAGCTAAAGGTCAGAGTTCAAGATGATGAGGTCAACTTTAATATATTTGAAGCAATGCAGCATCTCAGAGATAAGCAACAATGTTTCAGAATGGATGTAATAGATGAAGTTTTTCTAACAGCAAGAAAGCAATTGCATAAATCAAGCCCACTAGAAAGAACACTGATAGGTGCATGTGAAGATTTAAATGAGGAAGAAGAGAAGGAAATTGATGAATGTCTAAAAGATTTGGATGCAACAAAAGAGATTTCTCCTACTGAAATTCAATCTGAAAAATTGCAGTGACAAGGTAAAACTGAAGATCAGAAAGTGGAGCTGAAATTGTTACCTCCACATTTGAAGTATGTTTTTTTTTGCAGATGGAGCAAACAAGCAAGTGTTATTCATTAGTGCTTTAACTTCTTCATAGGAAGAGAAATTGATCTCAATGCTGAAAGCTAATGAGGTAGCAATAGGTTGGACCTTATCTGATCTCAAAGGTATCGGTCCATCCTATTGTATGCATAAAATTCATATGGAGCAAGATTTCAAGCCTTTTGCACAACCTCAGAGGTGATTGAACTTTACAATGAAGGAAGTAGTCAAGAAGGAAGTTCTGAAACTATTTGATGTTGGTATGATATATCCTATCTCTGACAGTGCTTGGGTCCGTCCAGTCTAGGTAGTTCCAAAGAAAGGAGGTATTATGGTAATCTATAATGATAAGAATGAATTGATCCCAATTAGAACAGTTACTGGCTGAGCCACTAAGAAGGATCATTTTTCGTTACCTTTCATGGATCAGATGTTAGAGAGATTAGATGGTCAGGAATTTTATTGTTTCCTGGATGGATACTCTGGTTACATTCAAATTGCAGTGGATCTAGAAGACCGAGAGTAAACAACTTTCACTTTCCCCTTTGGTGTTTTTGCTTATAGGAAAATGCCTTTTGGGCTGCACACCAACTACATTTCAGCGTTGTATGCTTGCAATTTATTCAAATCTAGTAGAAAATTGCAATGAAGTATTCATGGATGATTTCTAAGATTTTGGTTCTTCTTTTGATCATTGCCTAAAAAATCTATACATTGTACTAAAGCGGTGTGTTGATACCAATCTGGTTCTTAATTGGGAAAAGTGACATTTCCTGGTGATTGAAGGTGTGGTTTTGGGCTATAAAATCTCTTCCAGAGGAATTGAGGTAGATAAAGCAAAGATAGAGATTATTGAGAAGCTCCCACCACCAACCAATACGAAGGGTATCAGGACTTTTCTAGGCCATGTTGGATTTTATAAGCGATTTATCAAGGAATTTTCCAAAATTGCAAAACCACCTACTAATTTACTCAATAAAGATACTTCTTTTAATTTTGATGTTGATTGTTTGCATGCATTTAATCTGTTAAAACAAAAACTTATTTCAGTTCCTGTTATCGTTGCTCCTAATTGGAATTTAGATTTTGAATTAATGTGTGATACTAGTGACTATGCTATAGGGGCAGTTCTAGGACAGAGAAAATATAAAGTTTTCCATGTTATACATTATGCTAGCAAAGTCCTAAATGAAGCTCAAATTAACTATGCTACTATTGAAAAGTAATTGTTAGCAATTGTGTATGCATTGGAGAAATTTAGATCATATTTGATTGGTTCCAAAGTGACTGTATATACTGATCATGCTGCTATAAAATATTTGTTAACGAAATCTTATTCCAAACCAATACTGATTAGATGGATTTTGTTATTGCAGACAAGAAAGGCATTGAGAACTTTGTTGTTGATCATGTGTATAGACTTGTGAATAATGAGGTGACTAAAAATGAATCTCAGGTGCAAAAGGAATTTGCGGATGAAAATCTTCTGACGGTGCAAGAAAGGCCATGGTTTGCTGACATGGAAAATTTCAAAGTTGCTAGTGTCATACCTAAAGATCTTAATTGGCACCAAAGAAAGAAATTTCTTAAACATGTACAGTATTCCTCATCTGTTCAAAATTGGAGTTGATGGGTTATTGAGTAGATGTGTGACCATAGAAGAATCCAAAAGCATTCTCTGGTACTGTCATAGTTCTCCTTATGGCAGGCATTTCAATTAAGAAATGACTGTTTCTAACGTCCTTTAATCTGGTTTTTACTAGCCCACCTTGTTTAACGATGCTTACTTTTATGTTCAACATTGTAACAATTGTCAGAGGACTTGAGGGATTTGCAAAAGGCATGAAATGCCTTTGAATACAATTCTAGAGGTTGAAGTCATTTATTGTTGGGGAATTGACTTTGTAGGACCACTGCCATCATCCTTTGCAAATGAATACATTCTGGTGGTAGTTGATTGTGTATCCAAATGGGTTAAAGCCATTGTAGCTCCGAAAGCATATGCCAAAACTATTATCAAATTCTTAAGGAAAAACATTTTTTTGCAGCTAAAGATCTTAACTGGCACCAAAGAAAGAAATTTCTTAAACATGCACAGTATTCCTCATCTGTTCAAAATTGGAGTTGATGGGTTATTGAGAAGATGTGTGACCATAGAAGAATCAAAAAGCATTCTCTGGTACTGTCATAGTTCTCCTTATGGAAGGCATTTCAATTAAGAAAGGATTGTTTCTAACGTCCTTTAATCTGGTTTTTACTAGCCCACCTTGTTTATGGATGCTTACTTTTATGTTCAACATTGTAACAATTGTCAGAGGACTTGAGGGATTTGCAAAAGGCATGAAATGCCTTTGAATACCATTCTAGAGGTTGAAGTCATTTATTGTTGGGGAATTGACTTTGTAGGACCACTGCCATCATCCTTTGCAAATGAAAACATTTTGGTGGTAGTTGATTGTGTATCCAAATGGGTTAAAGCCATTGTAGCTCCAAAAGCATATGCCAAAACTGTTATCAAATTCTTAAGGAAAAACATTTGTTTGCAGGTTTGTGCATCTAGAGTTTTGATCAGTGATGGAGGTTCACATTTCCGTAATGCTCATCTTCAAAAAGTTTTAGCATTATGGATCAGACATAAGGTAGCATAACCTTATAATCCACAGACAAATTGGAAGGCTGAGGTTTCAAACAGGAAAATCAAGAGAATCCTGGAGAAGAGTGTCACAGCTTCAAGGAAGAACCAGTTCATTTTACTGGATGATGCACTTTAGGCTTACAGGTAGAACCGGAAAGTTAATCCTTGGTATACCATCATGCATCAACTCATCGTTTATTATCTGATAAGCAACATCCTTTGGTGTAGACCTCTCTGGCATCTTGAACCTGTATCAACATTCCCACCACAATCCCATCACAACACAGAAACCCCATTTGAAAAAAAAATTAAAAAACCAAACCTTTTCTCTTTTTTCCGGTTGGGTCTGCATGCTTTCTTCAAAGGAATCAACCATCAATTAAGTGTGAGTTTGAGAAACAGGGACATACTTTGGAACAGGTTCACGCACATATCTAGAAGCGAATATAGAGCATAAGCTCTGTCCTTGTTCTTCTGGGTGTGAGACAGTGGATGTGATCACCATTTTGGGTGGTTTCCTCTTAGGCAACTATGAGAGAAGACAAGAGTGAAACACAAATCTAAAGAAGATAGAGTATACAGAAGACAAATTTATTTTCTTATCTGATATATATACGTGAGAAGAAGTTTCACTTTGGGAACAATTTAGAAAGAGGAATTTGTTGCTAACATAGTAAGAAAATTTTCTCTGTGTACCATTTTATCTGTGTGGGGTCCAATGTCTCTCACTTTAATTAATATTCTTATTAATATTCAGTCATAATAATCACGTTGGTTAAGTGGTACTTATTTGATTCCTCTTAAATAAAGTATCGTGTTCAAGTGTTGGGGATAAAAATAAATTTCACTACGAGAACTAATCCACTGTAATATAAATGTTTTTTACTCGAATAGAATCAAAAGATTTCCTGGATGGAGCTAGGATATCTATATTTACCAAAAAAATGCTTTGGCCTCTTGGTAACTCATGACAGATACATTTTCTTCCTACAATAAAGAAGTTGTGGGCACTGTGAAGGCGGAGACATTTTCTCAACACGTAGAAAAAAGGAAGGCACACGTGGTGGTAACAAATGAGCACTTGAGAATAAAAGTCTCAATAGCGGTCGCATTCTCTGCTTTATGCTTGATCTCGGATTTGACTATGAATCCCCATCGAACTATCACTAGCAGTGCTCCATCTATTATGGTAACGTTTAATACAAAGTTACAAACTTAAACAATTCATACTTATTACACAAATATTAATAATAATTGTATTCATTAAATTAATATAACATTTATTATTTTTTTATGCGGTACAGGGTCAAAAAGACCAAAAGAAACCTAACCTACTCTTTCATATAGGGGCCCAAAAAAAAAAGAAACAGAACAACAGTGAAACTAGGAAGGGTGCTAAAAATCCTATAAGTACAAGTCGCATCTAAACTAGTCGTTGCAAAGCTATTAGCCACTGAATTCCCTTCTCTGAGGGTATGCTTCCAAATAATCTCATAAAAAAAACTTTGCAACTTCCTTAACCTGAGCCACTAACCCGAAATGAGGGTGATACGAAGAACAACCCTTATTTAGAAATTTAATAGCTAAAAAGGAATCATATTCCATTATAACCTTCTTAAATCCCGTTTGTTTAGCTAGTCACGCTACTCTAAGTAAGCCTCATAACCCCGCTTCCACAATCGAGAAAAACCCTAAATTTTCACCAAATCCCACTAGAAAAGCTCCCCACTCATTGCGAGCAACTCCACCGCAAGCCGCCACACTACTCCCAGCAGAGAATGCACCATCATAGTTGAACTTCATCCATTGACTTGGTGGGGGAAACCAACGAAAAAGGTGAGTATTCAATCTTTGGTTTCTGATCGAGATACACTGAGTTGATTTTTTAGCATCAATCACCGCTTGCACCTGCCCAAAAATTTGACTATGAAGGATCTCTATAGAAACCCTAAAATTATTGAAAATAATATCGTTTCTATGTCTCCAGATTGCCTCCATGGTGAAACCAAACAGGAGGTTATGTCTTAGTTTGGGTTCATGTGATCTAGATTGCTGCAAATTGTCAAGTAGCCAGTGATGGAGATTCTGAGTGTTGAAAAATCTTCGATGCTCTTGTGAGGTATTTATCTTCCACCACAAATGTTTGATTTCGATACAGTCTCTGAATAAATGAAGTGATGATTTTGATTCGATTCCATAGAATATGCACAGATCATTAGGGGCAATTTTCCTCTTATAGCTCTAAACATTGGTGAGGATAACATAAGAGGAATTTTTCCACAAGAGCAAACGAACTCTCTGTGGACCCTTCCAGCTCCAAATCCTGTCAAACAGAGGATTTCTTGGCCCTGTGGAGTTCTCAGTGATATAGTCATGGGCAGATTCGACTGTAAACCAACCATCAAAGGTTCCTTCCCAAGCAAGGACATCACTGTTGTTGCCAACAATTGGAGGAGCAATATGAAGAATTTTGTTGCAAACATCAGCTGGAAGCAAGTGTTGGAACAAAGGTAATTCCCAATCTCCTGATACATTTATAAATTGTACAATAGGTAAATTTAATTCAACCTCTTCAATTGTTGTGATAGCATAGGTCATAAGAGGATCCAACCCAGGGACCCATTTGTCTTGCCAAAATCTAGCCACCTCTCCATTATGCACCCTCCAAATAAAATTGGAAGTTAAATTATTCCAATTTGCACATAACCCTTCCATAAATTTGAGTCTCCTAATCTGCGTTGCACCATAGGAATAACAGAATCTCCATACCCATATTTACCTCTAAGGACTTGCACCTAAAGAGCATCAGGTTGTTTAATAAGATCCCACCCAATTTTGATCATATATGCACTGTTAACATCCTTAGCTTTTCTAAGGCCCAACCCATAGTCAATTTAGGACTACATATACTATCCAAGTTGACTAAATGAATCTTCCTTTTATCCTCTGAATCTCCCCAAAGGAAACCTTTGCAATTCTTGTCTAATTCCTCACAAGTAGCTATTGGAAAATATGTAGTCTGCATCATATAAGATGGGATTGAATTTAGAATAGACTGAGATAATGTAAGTTTCCTTGCAAATGATAACGTCTTTGTTTTCCACATGGACAAGCTTTGCTTTGTTTAGTGAAGAGAACTCTGTAATGAATTTTTACTAGTTCTTTGATGTTGTATAGGTATCCCTAGATACTTTCCCAAATCATTCATTCAATTTGTATAATTATTATATTAAGTTTTTGTATTCATACGCTTAGTAAAGTTAATAATTGGATTTTCTTTTGGTAAAAAAATAAAATTGTTATCAATTAGTTTGATTTAATTGGGATAATAGTTATTAATCAATGAGAATATTTGTTGTCCTCTGTTTTTTATTTATTTATTACCACTATTCTTTAATTATTTTTCATTTTTAAACTTATTTTTTTAAATAATAGAAGTAAATACATGACTCAATATTAATTTTATATTGATCTAATTTATCATTTTTATAATTAATTTTATATTTTCTGAGGTAAATTTGCACCTTTGCTTGAAAAGCTCTATATTCCAAAGGCCACTTTTTTAAAAAAAAAAATCGTATAAAAACAGGACCAAGTCGTGACTATGTTTTAAGGTTCATAATAAAGGTTTTTTTTCCTCAAATTTTTATAATCTTTGTCCACGGGCATAATCTAAGCCAATTCATGTGCTAAATAAGAGAAAGAAGTAAGATAGATACTGGGAGAGAAAGAGGCCCAGAAAGTGAAAAGGAAAGCACCTGGTTAGCTTTTGTTAATGTTTTTCATTTTAAATTCGTTCTTCTATTTTTATTTTATAACATATTTAAATATTACATTTAACTTAGTTATCTTTGACTTATAAAGCTATTTGATTTTGGTGAGGTAAAAAATATAGAATAAGGTAATAAAGGAATGTTGATAACAATTTATTATTTTCAAATTTGTAAGTCCAGCATACGTAGACCTAAAAAAATAAAAATCAAAATATAAATAAAAAAAATAAGAATATTCCAAATATAAATTTTTAATTATTTTTCTTGAAGTAGTTTTATAAAGTACAGGGAGTTTGGATATTTTGGTTAAACCACGTGAGATAAAATTGCAAATTAAATTATATATTTTAGTTTAGTCTTTAATTGTTGTGTGCTTTTGTCATGTAGTTTTTTAGTCTTTTAGTGTAAATTCATTTGGATAAAATTGCTATAGCCAAACTGCTAAGATATATTATGTTGAGATAAGCATTGGCATATGCTGTAATATAATTGCAATAACCAAACTGCTGTTATATATTATGCGCTTTTGTTCAGACACTTATGTACAATCTTTATTTATTCAAGTGTCTATCTCTTGTTTGTAGGCTATATGTCAAGTGAATAATTTCGTACAGAGGATGAGATTGAAGAAAATTCATCCCTGAGTTAAAAAAGAGTTAAAACTTCTGTGACTTGGGATTTTTTCGAGAAGTTTGAGGATGATAAAGGGATTTCAAATGCAAAATGTAAAAACTGTGGGAAAGTCTACATGGTGAGAGATGGTGAGGGGACTTCAAATATGAGACGTCATGTGAAGAAATGGGCTTCAAAAGGAGAGGTTTCCTCATATCGGCCTCTTAATCAAGAAAACTTTCGGGAGAAGATATCAGAGGTAATCATTAAGAATAGTTATCCTTTTTCTTTTGTAGAACATGAGGGAATATCAAACTTCCATTGTTTCTTAAATCCACATGCAAAATCAATATCTAGAAACATGGTTAAGTCTAATGTCTTGAAGTTGTATAGGAAAAGAAAAGAAAACCTCATCCTACTTAAGGTCTATTCATGGAAAAATCTGTCTAACTTCTGATCTTTGGTCATCCATCACCACCAATCAATATATGGTGCTAATTACGCACTATATTACTATGAATTGGGAGTTACAAAAGAAAGTGTTGGCTTTCTTTCGTTTTTCCATCACCTCACACTGGGGTTAATTTGGCTGAGAAATTATTAAGTTTTTTAAAGGAGTGGGGTACTGATAGAAAATTTTCCACCATCACTTTAAACAATGTGTCTTACAATGACACCAAAAGGTACTTGCAATGGATGATTAGTACTAGGCCTAGGATTAGTATTGCCAAGGCGCATTCTAAATTGAGGAGGAAAAAGAGAATAACCACACAGACGATTAGGAAAGCTTCTCGAGTTAAAGAAATTACGTGACATAGGTTCAGTTCCGAATCCCCTTCTAACTGAAATAAGAGCAGGTATAGTTACAGGAGGAGCACTGACTGGCCTCAACATGCTACTGGACCAAGGGTAACCCTACTAAACTTGATAAAAAAGGGGGACATGTTCCAGAGGAACCACCGAGTAAACCAAACAAGGGGGAGAAGTAGGTGGTTGGTTGGAGAACGAAAGTTGAATTTGATGAGGATCATATCTCACAAACGTTGTCGTTGGCACAAAAGTAGATTGTGGTTCTGGATCTGCAGCTTGAAAGTAGTTTTTTGTTTGTTCAGCTGCAGAGACCAGTGGCGTTGCACTTACACTTGCACCAACATTCGCAGGAAGACCATCATGTATTAATGATGATGTGTTTGTGTTGCCAGCTTCAACCCAACATATTGACAATGAAAATTGACAATGGAGATTCATGATAAAATGAAAGTTCTTTATGAAAAATACCTCAAATCCTTTTCAACTGATGTGAATCCTTCAAGCTCATGGAGATCCGTTAGGGGTAGCCCAATTATTTCCTCTACAACTAATTTAAAGGATTTTGGAAGGTTTAAAAGTAAATTGTGTGGACTATCAAAAAAGAATATGATTTAGAATCTAATTTATGTGAGGAAAGACTTGATCATGAACATCATGTTGAGTTAGATGTTTTGGAGTTTTGGAAATTAAATGAAGGTTAATTTCCTGAACTTTCTTTAATGGCATGGGATGTTTTGAGTATACCAATCAAAACAGTTTCATCAGAGTCAACATTTAGCATTGGGTGACATATACTTGACACATATTGGAGTTCTCTTTTACCTGAAAATGTTGAAAATTTGTTATGTACAAATGATTGGCTTGGCGGAACTCCAAGTTAGTGTTTATCAACTTGCAATTTTTACTTTCTTGATTTATGTTCTTTAATTATTGCTTATCTAATTATTCGTTAATCTGGCTAAGTTTTATAGCTTCATTGGATATTGATGATGAAGAACTTGTTGAGGACCTTATTGCTTTATCTATATCCAAAAACTAATGATAGTAAGTTTTTCCATTTATAGCATATGATCTTTGTTTCAAAATAATAATGTCATTACTTTAAATATTAATATTATTGTTTTTTTGTTTAGAAGTGTATTTGGATAAGTTATTACTTGTTTTCTTTCTATGTAAATAAATATTTGCAAATTTTACGACATATATTAAACAAGATTTTTCTTATTTCAGGAAATCATTGCCAATTTTCATTGCCAATATGCGGGGTTGAAGTTGGCAACACAAACACATCATCAATTATACCTGGTAGTCTTCCTATGAATGTGGGTGCAAGTGGAGGTGCAAGGCCAACAGTCTCTGCAGTTGAGCAAACACAAAACTACTTTGAAGCTGCAGATCCAGAACTACAATCTACTTTTGTACCAATGCCAACGTTTGTGCGATATGATCCTCACCAGATTCATCTTCCATTCTCCAACCAAACATCTGCTTCTCCTCCTTGTTTGGTTTACTCGGTGGTTCCTCTGAAACATGTCCCCCTTTTTATCAAGTTTAACAGGGTTACCCTTGGTCCAGTGGTGTGTTGAGGCCAGTCAATGCTCCTCCTGTAACTATACCTGCTCCTGTTTCAACTACAAGGGAATAAAGAACTGAACCTATGTCACCTAATTTCCTTAACTTGAGAAGCGTTCCTAATCATCTGCGTGCTTATTCTCCTACTCCTCCTCAATTTGGAATTCCCCTTGGAAATACTACTCTAAGGCCTAGTACTGATTGTCCATTGCAAGTACCTTTTTGTGTCTTTGTAAGACACGTTGTCTAAAGTGATGGTGGAAAATTTTTTAACAATACCTCACTCTTTTAACAAACTCAATAAATTCAGCTAAATAAGCCTTTGTGTGAGGTGGTGAAAAATAAAAGAAAGCCAACACTTTCTTTTGTAACTCCCAATTCTTAGTAATATAGTGCGTAGTTAGGACCTTATATTGATTGGTGGTGATGGATGACCAAAGATCAAAAGTTAGACAGATTTTTCCACAAATAGACCTTAAGTAGGATTTGAGGTTTTCTTTTTCTCTCCTATACAACTTCAAGACATCAGACTTAGCAGTGTTTCTAGATATTGATTTTGCATGTGGATTTAAGAAACAATGCAAGTCTGATATTTCCTCATGTTCTACAAAAGAAAAAGGATAACGATTCTTAATGATTACCTTTGATATCTTCTCCCAAAATTTTTCTTGATCAAGAGGAGGATATGAGGAAACATCCCCTTTTGAAGCACATTTCTTCATATGACATCTCATATTTGATGTCCCACAACCATCTCTTGCCTTGTAGACTTTCCCATAGTTTTACATTTCGCTTTTGGAAGCCCTTTATCATCCTCAAACTTCTCAAAAAAATCCTAAGCCATAGAAGTTTTAACTTGTTTTGGACTCGAGGCTGAACTTTCTTCAATCTCATCCTCAATACAAAATTTTTCACTAAAAATATTGCCTACAAACAATAGATACTTACTTGAATAAATAAAGATTGTACAAAAGCGCATAATATATCACAACAATTTATTGAACAAAAGCGCATAATATATAACAACAGTTTAGTTGTTGTAAGTTTATTACATCATGTGCAAATGCTCATCTTAGCATTATATATCACAAAAGTTTGGCTATTGCAATTTTATCCAAAGGAATTAACACTAAGACTAAAACACTACATGACAAAAAGCACACAACAATTAAAGACTAAACTAAAATATATAATTTAAATTGCAATTTTAACTCACGCAGTTTAACCAAAATATCCAATAACCATGTACTTTATGGAGTTACTTCAAGAAAAATAATGAAAGACTTATATTTGGAATATTCTTATTGTTTTATTTATATTTTGATTTCTATTTGTTTAGGTCTGTGTACACTGGACTTGTAACATCCCAAATTGTATAAACCAATTTCATAAATCAAATAAAGTTATAAAGGTGTTTTGTAATAAAGGAACTAGGAAAAAAGGGTAATAATTAGTGAAGAAGGTATGAGATGGAAATTTGGAATTTCCATTCTGATGTAAGCTCGCCCAAGCGAGAATGCCATCGCCTGAGCGAATCTATCAGTAAAAATAGGGGAGATAGTTTCTGGTTTTTTCGCTCAAGTGAGAAGGCTCTCGCTTGAGCGAAATTAGGGGGATTTCAGAGTTTGGCCTCTGACTTGATCTCGCTCAAGAGCAATTCCCTCGTTTGAGCAAAATTGCTACTCAATTCTGAGGTTGCTCTTTGACTTGCTCTCACTCAAGCAAGTAGGTTCTCGCTTGAGCGAGAATGCAAATCTTGCAGAGCATCTTTTTGCTCTCTCAAGCAAGCAAGTCCTCGCTTGAGCAAGAGTACGCAGAATAGCCTCAAATCATAGAGAAGCCTTGGACCATCATTCTCCACCCCTCCATCATCTCATTCTTTTACTCTTTAGGTGAGTGTGGTTCACCCACTCACTCCCATCTTGGTTGAACCATTGAACGACCCCTATTCTCTTCTCCCTTGCTTGTTTATCTTGCTTGTGATTGATTGGTTACCTTTAGGGCTATGAATTGTTATATGTGATGATTTTTGCTTGATGTTTGCCTAACCCTAGGGTTTATAGTTAGGGTTCCATGTTAAGTTGAGTATTGATGATGCACTTCATGAAATGACTTGTTTATGTACAATCAAATTCAATAAATAACACAACTTATGTTTATGAACCCTAATCATGTAAGAATAATTATGGGCCTATGGCCAAAGAGGAACCATTCATGGGCTATATGTAGCCAAAGAGAAATTCAATTGATTCATGGTAAAATTCATGTTGTTCATGTTTGCTAAAATCTATCACAGTTTAAAGGTAAGGTCCTTGTGGCCTTCAGGAACAACGGTTCCTGTTAGTCTGAGCTCGGTCTAGCCATCATAGAAAAGTGGAAAGACCTCTAGGGTGTTGGGTTAAACACTTCATAACTAATATTTCAGTATTCTTTATTATTGATGTCTGATGAAATGATTTGATTCATGTAATGATTGTTTCACCTCATATGCCTGTTCTCCCACACTACATGCTTTATCACACTCATTGGGACGTTAGTCTCACCACGCGTGAATTTTATATTCAGATGTGCAGGGTTCTCGTTCGGATGCTTGACCAGGAACAAAGAGTTCATGGTTGGGCCTGGTGTGGCTCAACCCTTTGATTTAGGATTATTTTGTTTAGGCTTTGATTGTATTCTTTTGATGGGATAGTTTCGTACATGTGGAGCCTTAATTAGAGGCCTATTTCTATTATGTCAGAACGCTTATATAATTGTATCCCATTAAGCCTATAGATTTACATTAAATTTTATATTGAGCCAATATTGTTATCTTACTAAATTATTGGATGATGTATTGATGTTGAGCTTAAGTAACTGTTGGATTACCTAAGTGGATGTGTATGTGTGAATGTCGATATCGATAATGCGTGATATAATTTCATAAATTTGGGAATTGTGTCTTCAACGGACATAATTCTTGAATTCAGGAATTAGGACGTTACAGGACTTACAAATTTGAAAATCATAAACTTTTATCAATTTTCCTTTATTACCTTGTTCTATATTTTTGTACCTCATCATAATCAAATAGCTTTACAAGTCTAAGATAACTAAGCTAAATGTAATATTTAAATATGTTATAAAATAAAAATTTAAGACTGAATTTAAAATGAAAATCATTAACAAAAGCAACCCAGGTGCTTTCCTTTTCACTTTCTGGGCCTCTTTCTCTGCTTGTATCTATCTTGCCTCTCTGTCTAATACTATGAAACTTCCTTATCAGGTTTCTTTCCTTCCTTCTTATTAAAATTAGAGACCTTATATATACACATTAATTCCATCTCTTTTTAACTCCACAAATATATACATTAATTCTTTGATCCATCCCTTTCTTCCTGGTTGTCAAAGCATATATCTCTAAATAAAAATGGTCATATTGCAGTCTTTGTAATTGCTGACTCAAGGGAACCTTATTTTCCATTAGAAAAAATAAAGATGGGAATTTATCAATTGTTTGACACATGAATTGGATTAGATTATGCTTGTGGACAAAGAATATAAAAATTTGCGAAAAAAAGCCATTTGTTCAAACCTTAAAACATAATCATGACTTGGTCCTGTTTTTATGTTGTTTAAAATAATAAGTGAGCTTTGGAATGTAGAACTTTTCAAGCAAGCGGGTCCTTAATATAGGCATTATAGAACTAGTTTCGTAAAAGAATGAGAAAAAATAAAAGCTAGTAACACCCTCAATTATTCCTCTTATAGTTAAACAACTTCCAATTATGCTTTCTTTGGGGAATGACTATAGAAGTTTTTTAATTAACTTTGCAGAATAATGGAGGGTTCCATCCCTTTTTTTTAAAAAAAAAAGGGCCTGTCTCGCACAAAATTATCTCCAACCAATGGATAATAAGAGCAATTTCTAGATTTGTTTAATGCTTAATGCTTTTATCTTTGCCTTCTATAAATCAATACTTTGTTGGTACTCACCACTAAGCAATACTCTTCATAAAAGTAATTTATTTTACTCTTCCTGAAGAGAAGAATGAATGATATGGCAGAGAGATGCAGGATTGGGTATGAAGAGCAGAATCAGTGGTATTTATTTAGCCATAAAGATAAGAAGTCAAGAGGGACAAGAACTAACAGAGCTACAATGGTTGGGTTCAGGAAGGCAACAGGAAGAGGTAGGGCAATGTATGACAAGATGAAGCTAATTGGGATGAGGAAGACCCTTGTTTAAATTGATTTAATCCCGCATGAGTAGTTTTAAATTACCTCTATCTTCATTTTCACACAAAAAAAGAAAAGAAAAATTGTCCTATATACATACATAGAAGAACATAGAACTTGTCCATGGAACAAAATTTACCAAAATCAAATATCTTTAAATTGCAGCAAAGAAAATCACAGGTTCCAGTAGAAAACTATCTAAACAATTAAGTGACAACTTAATAATTATACAATTAAGTAAGAATTTTGAGAAAACAAACCACCACAATAAAACTAATTCTACTTCTATCGAAACAAAAAAACTACAATTGAGAATAGAGAATAAATTATGATGCTTACTGTAATGTCCTAATTTCTAAATCCGAGAATTAAGCAAGTTGGGAGCCAAATACCCGAATTCGTGAAATTCTTTCACACAATTTAGATACCGCCATTGCATACATCATATATCACTTAAGCTTCCAACGATTACTTAAACAGTATATGAAAACATCAATTGAATATATATATATATATAGTTGCCAACAAGGCTACATGTCCATCCAGTATACAGTAATCACTTGGGATACCCCCATACATGTGTTCTAGCAAAAGAGTGGGCCCAAAGGCTACACATGTACGATCATATCCCACAAAAGAATAAATATACAGTACATTATAATCTAAACATCAGCAGGGTTTAACAAATCAAAATATATATATCCCAAGCCCACAATCAAAATACAGCAAAAGAACTGCTCCCAAGCTCCCTGCTCATGGACCGGTGCGGGGAGGAACCTGTGCATCTAAAATATAGCCCACAAAATGTGTGGTGAGACGGGTGTCTCTGTGAATATAACTGTATAACATGCAGTGTGAGTAAGGAAAGCAAATGAAATGCAACATGATAAGTAAAACAATTCATGACATGATATCTCATCTTAAACATAAACATGAACATAATGCATGACCTGCATTACCCGACAGATGAGGTCTTATCACTAGACTGGGGCTAGACCTGAGCTGAGACTACAAGGAACGTCTTGTTGAGTCTCAAGAAATTATTTTAGAAATTCTAAAGAGAACTAATTCATCTTCCGTGTTTTAATGACTACAAATTTGTTTCTTAAAATTATGCAAAATTGCCTATGCTACTAATGGTTTATTCTAATTTCAGAAATGTTGGCCTTATTAAAGTTATAAAGCTTTCTCATGTGGCAAGTTGTCTAAAGAAGTGAAGCCATATGAAGTTGCCAGACTGTCTGAAGAAGTGAAGCCATCTGAAGGGTCAAGCTTTCTGAAGAAGGAGTAATCTGAAGTCATCAAGATTGTCTGAAGACTGAAGTTATCTGAAGAGTGGGGCCCTTTGAAGATATCTGACGTGGACAACAGTCTGACTAAAGACCTTCTCTGCTCCTTCTCCAACACGTTTCAGAATCCTATTTTGAGCCATGTAGACATAAGCTTTTCAGCATGTTTAAATTTCATGCACAAATGAGGAAAGCTCTGTAGCATAGTTTTTGCAGAGGTCAGGGCAATACTGCATTCTTGTACTGTGTCAGAAGAACATTTCACAACGGACTTAATAGCATTAAATGATATCTCTCAACGGATGTTTTCAAACGGACCTCAACCAATGCTTATAAATAGAGCTCTGCACAAGATGAACAAAAAAAAAGAGAACGAATGTGCAATATTCAAAAGCTCTTACGCTGCAAAATTTTCTAAAAGAAAATCAATCTCTGATTTATTTCATTTAATTTGTACACAACTTTCATATCTTGAGTTCTACTCAATTATCTTGTACAAACTTATGTTTAAGCTAGAACTGTTTTGTAGTTCCTAAGCTTAAACCTTTCTTTTTATACACCGGGTTTGTGTTAGAGCCTGAAGAGGCTTGACTGTAAAAGAATACTTGGGTTTGAGCCTGGAGAGGCTTGTCTGTAAAACAATACTTGGGTTTTGAGCCTAAAGAGGCTTGACTGTAAAAGAATACTTGAAATCTTTTGAGATTAGTGGAGAAATCCAGCTGCTAGATGGCACTGGGACTTAACGTAGCTCACTAAGTGTGTGTTTGGATTAGTGTGTGCAAACTTGAGTTTGAAGAGACATGGTTTTATTGGACTTGAGTTCGAGTAAACTTGAGTTTAAGAAAGTGAATGTTGTTTGGATGATATGAATGAAAAACCGCGTTTGGAGTTGTAATTACTAAAAAGGACATATCTTTGTTATTTGTTTTCTATTTTATTTTTTAGTGTTAATTAGATTGTAATGCATGAAAAAACTGCAAGATTACTTTCCTACCTATCATAGGAACCACCTTAACTAATTAGGTGAAAAGAACAGGTGATTCTTAACTCATGACATGATCAAATTGGACAAGAAAATAGGAAAGCGGTTTAATCGAACCATGATAAATAGGATAAGATACTTAGCGGGTTTCTGAAAAATGTTTAAATGTATTTGAGAACTAAAAAAGCATAGGTTTCCCATTTCATGTATCCTTCAAGTTTTGCACATTTAAAAGTTAAAGATAGCTGAATGTAGAGATTGACGTTCAAACAAGGTAGAACAAAGGAAGACAATGCTAATTTATGAGACCGGATCCTGCACAATTAAACACACACTAAAGGGAAAATATGAGACTCCCCCACCAACTCAAGTTCACTTGAATGCAAAAGCTACTATGGGTTGCGTTGGACTAAACTCAAGTTTACTCCCTAACTCAAGTTCTATGCATTGGACTAACGTTTAACCAAACATGATATAGAGGAAGCCAAACCATGTTTCAGCATGGGGAACTTGAGTTCATGGGTGTTGAACACTCATCCAAACACATGCTAAGGCTGTGAGTGAACCAGGATAAATTTCTGGCTGAGTATCTGTAACGGCCTAATTTCTTGATTCAAGAATAATGCCCGTTGGAGACACTATTCTCAAATTTCTGAAATTATTTCGCGCCATTACCGATATCCATACATACACACTCATCAAACGCTTAAGTAATTCCAACGCTTACCTAAGCTGAATACATTAAACATTCTACATACATATCATAGTCCATCTGCCACTTAGTGACTTAGCGTATACAATTAATCTACATAGTTCGTACTTTAACACAACATTATACAAATTGAAATACATCCAAATCCCTTATTGGGTCGAGACTAACGTTGGGGGTGGAATTTTCCACTCTACGAATTTCAATCCTCCCTTCAAGCTTTCAGCGAAACCGTTTTGCGTACATAACTAAAATGTATCCTCGTAACGTGGGGTGAGACTATGGTCTTAGCGAGTAAAGCATGCAACATGCAGTGTGGGGAAAACAGTCATATGCAATGCAACACCCAGCACAATTCATAAGACATATCATATAAATTTAGCTCAACACTTAGTAACTTGTCATGATAGGAAACTTAAACATAAAAGCATATGATCGGCATAACCCAGTCGATGGGCTATGGCACTTACGCCCTCATCTGAACTCGACGCGTACGCCCTCAACTGATCTGTGACTCGGCGCATACACCCACATCTGAACTCGGCGCATATGCCCTCAGCTGAACTCAGCGCATACGCCCTCAACTGATCTGTGACTCGGCGCATACGCCCACATCTGAACTCGGCGCACATGCCCTCAACTGATCTCGGCGCATACGCCCTCATCTGAACTCGGCACACACGCCCTCAACTGATCTCGGCGCATACGCCCTCATCTAAACTCGACGCATACACCCTCGACACATAGGTGAAGCTTTACATAGAATATTAATCAACTACACTTCCTTTTCATACTCTAGGAATTACATTCATATAAAATTAGCAGAAAACCCCCAAACCTATCAGTTAGGGCAAACATAATCATCATGATCACCAAACAACCATCAATTCCACATGTATTCCCAAAATCCCCAAATTCTCTACCCTAGGGTTCACATACAATATCATAATCAACTCAACCATGCAAATCATTTAATTCCAACAATGAAACAACATCCACGAGTCAAAGGGAAAGGGAATAGGAGAATAGGGGTCATGAGAGGAATCAACACCTGATGAAAGTGAAAGTGTGTGCGCTTCACTTACCTCAAAGAAGCTAAAAGGGAAGAGGAAGGACGTTGGGGAATATTGGCGATGAAGATCCTTGGCTCCTCCTCCTTCTCCTTGGCTCCAAGAACTCCTTCTCTCTCTAGGAATCTCCTTCTCTCTCTCTCTAAGACGAAACAAGAATGGGGAAAAATGAACAATCTCGTGCCCTAAACCGTGTTTTTAAGCTTGTAAGTGGATTCTCTCTCAAGCGAAGCATTATCACTTGAGCGAGCGAGTTGGTTGCATGTCTTTTCTTCACATTCTCGCTTGAGCGAAATATCTCGCTTAAGAGAAAATGATCCAGAAAGGACTCCCTCTCTGGAGGATTCTCGCTTGGGCGAGCCCTTCTCGCTCAAGCGAAAAATGTCCAGAGAGCCTCCCAAACTACCCTGTATATTGCTTAAGTGAGCCTCTCTCGCTTAAGCGAGATATGCAGAAACTCATTTTTACACTTTTGCTGCTTAATTCGCTCAAGCGAGATATTCTCGCTTGAGTAAGAATACTGAAATCCAAAACCTTGGTTTTTATTCTAAGTCTTTTCTCTTATTCTATGTTTACTCATTTTCTTTATTGACATTCTTAACATCATTACCATAACCTCTCTTAAGATTTAATTAGTCTTAATTATCGGGATGTTACAGTATCTCTATCCATTATTTTGTTCAATTCAGTTTTAAACTAACAAAAAGGGAATTGAATTTGTATTTATAAAACTGAGTGTAAAAACACTTTTTCAAAAAGTTCATTTTTTACACTAGCCTGATTGGCCCAGTGTAACAAGCCGATAATTAAGTCTAATTACATATATGAGACTGTATGGTAATGATTCTAAGAGTAACAATAAGGAAAAGAGTAAAGAAAGAATAAGGGAAAAGACTAAGAGTAAAAACCAAGACTTTGAGTTTCAGTATTCTCGCTCAAGCGAGAAAGGACTTGCTTGAGCGAATTATGCAGCAAAATGTGAAAAATGAGATTCTGCATATCTCGCTTAAGCGAGAACAGGCTCGCTCAAGCGAGAAACAGGGTAGTTTTGGGGGCGGCTCTCTAGATGTTTTTCGCCTGAGCGAGAAGAGGATCACTCAAGCGAGAAACTTCCAGAGAAAGGGTAATTTCTAGTCCATTCTCGCCCAAGCGAGAAGCCTCTCGCTTGAGCGAAAATGTGAAGAGAAAGTTTTGCCCCGATCCTCTCGCTCAAGCGAGAATGTCTCGCTTGAGCGAGAACCCACTTACAGGTTTAAAACCATTAATTAGGGTACCATTTTACGCACTTTCTTTTTTTCCTCATTTAGTCTAGAGAGAGAGTCCGGTTCCAGAGAGAGAATGACTTTTCAAGCTTGAAGGAGGAATTCCAAACCAAGAGATTCACCTCCAAGCCTTCCCCAACCTTCTTTCTCAACCTTTAGAGCTCCGTTACGGTGAGTGAAGCTCACACACTCTCACTTCATTCGATGAATGTTCTCCCTCATGATCCCTACTTCTTATCTCCCTTTCCTAAGGATTGTTTGTGATTATTGTGTGATTGATATTTGTTGGTAACTAAGGTATGAGGATTTGGCATGATTTCATTAGAAAGTGATGTTAGGGTTTTAAATTGGGAGTTTTCCCCCTTTATACTAGTTTTCTCAATGTGTTCTATACTATGATGGTGTTGTACATATGATAATGAATAATAAAACACTTGGGCTTTAGCCCCTAGAGTAAAATTTGGACTTCGGTCCCCAGAGTAATGGTGGGATTCGTCCCCAAGGAAGACGTTCCTTGTAGTCTGAGCTCAGATCTAGTCCCAAAGATAGAGATAAGACCCCGTACTGCCGGGAAATGCAGTTCATGCATAACACTAGAGATATTCAAAGTATGATGATTATGATAGAGTTTATGTTCACTGCTTTACCCTATTGTATGTGCATTGCATCTGTCTGGTTCCTTACACTGCCTGTTGCATGCTTTATTATCACTGAGACCCTGTCTCACCAAACGTTTCGTGGACTACATTCTAGATGTGCAGGTACCTCCACGCACAGGCCCATGAGCTAGGAGCTTAGAGTTGTTGGTTATCATTTTGTAGTGGGCATGGGTAGCCCCTTTTGATTAATGTTAGATTTGGTTGTATGAATTTAATATTCTTTTGGGAGGGGATATGACTGTACATGTGTGCCCGTTACTTTTTATCATATCAGGACACATGTATGAGAGTATCCTCAGCTTGATATTATGTATTGGATGACTGTAGTCATTTGGCAATACTAAGTATATGTAATCAGTTTTTATCTTCATATGTTGTTTAAGTGAGCGTTGGTAGCTTGAATGATGTATGGTTAAGTTGTCTGATATCTAAATGGCACGAAATAATTTCAGAAATTCGAGATTTGGTTTTCAACGGATTAAATCTTCATATTAGAAATTAGGACGTTACACCGGCCCGACCGAACCCGCATTTTCGCCCAGCCTGGGCACTAAAATTAGAGGCCAAAATTTTTAACGGGTTTTTTAGCCCGAAAAAATTAGCCTGCACTTAATCCGTTTTCCGGTCGGGTATCCCAATCAGGCTTTCGGGTTACCCAGATATATTTAAAAAAATTACTCAGTCTCATCGTCCCTCTTTTACGAGCCTCATCGTCCCATTTTCTTCCGTATAATATAAAGACTTTTATCCCTAGTAAATTTTACAATAAACCATGTTGATATCGTAACTTTTTCTTGGCACAATGGATAGGAAAACAAGGAAAAACACGATATTAAAAGTTAAATCATGTAAATTCTGGATTAATAAACTTAAATAGTAACAGGTCACAAATTTAAATTTTAAAACAATAAGCTTTTATTAAAAACAAAATGTAAACAAATTAAGTGTTATAGGAAATAGATTACGATACACCCTCCTCACCTTTCTATCAAATAATTACAATTCTGCAAGTTCATCACCATTGTATATCATAATAAATTAAAATAAAAAGAAAACCCAAAATTCAAAATAATAGCACCTCGTTTCCCGGATCCAGAATTAAAGCCAAGGAGCACAAATGAGTTAGAATTTCAGACCAATTGGGGTTGCAAGTGTAGCGGCCAAAATGAAAGGAAATGAAGAAATTAAAGAGAAAATGGGTAAGAAAAGGAATGGAAATGAACGCCACTGCAGTAGGCAACTCCCACAGCTAGGGGTGGGCATAATTGATCGACTCGGCCCGAACCCGATCAACCCGCTGCCAAATTAAGAGATATGGTCGGTTCTACACAGGTTTCGGGTTTTAAACGAGTAAAAAATGGGTTATAACAGTTTTAAATGGTCGGGTTCAGTTCTGAAAAATCTGAACCATCGATCATCAATAACCGACTGAACAAATCAACGACGCGGGCTTGCTTTATTGTGTTTGATGCTTTACTCCAGATTGCGTGATGTGAATCCAACCAGGTAAAATTGTAGAGGAGGTTGCATGGCCTTTTAATGGAAGAGTAGTTGTCATAAATTAAAGCACAAGATGGAGAGAATTGGGGCTACTTGTGGGCGGCCAGAATTTTGATTATTTGGCTAAGTTTTTCAAACATAATTGGCTGTTACAATTTGTTCTAATTTGCGGCCAGGTTGGTGCAAGAATAGTAGGCTGAATTATGCTCCTCATTAAGACTAATTTGGCTATTACTTTCTCTATTAAAGGGGCAGCCGGATTACGTGAATTTTGACTGACTTGTTAATGCCAATAAAATAGTAATGTGGCTGTTATAACTTGCCTCAAAGGATGCGCCATAATTTTTAATCATTTTGGCTGAGTGAAATAAAATAAATGTGAGTTGTTACAACATTAAAAGACGGCCAGCAATCAACACATGGTAGGTTACAAATTGATGGAGCAGCCAACAATCAATTTTGAGGCTGTTATGTTTCTCATTAGGGGCGGCCAATTGATGGTTGAATTATAAACCTTTTATTTCTTGTTGGTTGTTACAAAATTGCTTGTAATTGTGCGGCTACATGTGGTAATTGTGCGGCTGCATGGAAGCTGAATGGAGGGCGTTTCTGGAAGCCTCTTTGTGCGGTTTCCTGTAAAGAACCCTTGCATGGTTTGCATAGACTATAAATATCATGCCACATGCATGCAAAAATAATACAAGTTTTATTCAGAATTTTATGAATTGGAGAGTGTTTCTCTAAATTTCTTGATAATTCAAGAGTTGAGGTTTATCAAAGGTTCACCTTCCTTTGTGTGTTCAATCTCAAAGACTTATCTTTCATCCTTGAAAGTGTGACGTCTATCAATTTTCATTCCATCTTCTTACCTTTTTCCAGTTTCTTGTTTTAAACAATTTCCCGAATTTCTTAGTTATGAGCATTCCAACCTAGATAGATCCGTAAAATGAATCCACCCCCTCGGATTCACGTCATAGCGCCACATCATCGATTCGTGTGATGCGCTTATTCCTGATCGTTCCTTTCTATTGTGTTTCTTTTATTGTGATTCGTGTAGACTTTTAAGCTGGCACCAACTCTCTCTCACTCTCACTCTAACTCTCACTTTCACTTTCACTCTCAAACCCTAGCCACCCCCAACCCTCCCTTTCTCTCCTAATCTCTCACAATTCCTTGTGTCCTTCCCTCTTCCCCTCCCTATTCTCCCATCTCAACCTCCTTCTTTCTCTCTAATATTTGTGTTTTCTTCTCCCTATTCCGTTTTCTTCTCCCTGGATACACATCATTTCTCTCTTTCTTGATTCCTTGCGCCGTTGTTTTTTTCCTTCTTCATCGTCCATCAAGGCGCTCAGTTGCTCGATTCTCCGTTGTGGCGCAGCGGCAGCGGCAAGGCAAGGTGCGATGGTGGTGGCAGCAATGAGATATGTAGTGACGGCAGCGAGACGCAGTGACAGCAGCATGGCGCAGTGACAACGGCGTGGCGGCGAGACGGCACCGGCGTGTCCTTCTGCATGCAGTCACTGTCCCTTCCCCTTCTCTTTTTTTCTCTGTTTCTTTCTATTTTTTTCCTCATCTTTCATACTTTGATTTTGTTTGTCTCTGTTTGCTTGTGCAAGGTGTTGATCTTCTGCTTAAGGTTGTTGGTCTTCTACTGTGTTTTTTTTTTGTATTTTCTTTTGCAAAATTGTGTATCTTTTCCTTCTACAAGTGTATGTAGTGTAAGATTTTGTTAGAAATTGTAATAGTTATTTTTTCTGTTTGTTTGTTTTGATCTAATTATTTTTCTGCTTGCAATGTAGAAGCTGTTTTTTTTTTTGGACAACAATGTGCAAGTTGTGATTTGATTATTTTTCTGTTTACAGAGTACACTTTTTTTTAGACAACCGTATACAAGTTGTAATATATATTTTTTTAACTTTTTAGCTTTAATAATTTGGCCCAATTGTCTAAAATAAACCATTTCAGCCCAATCTATATATTAGGCTTTAAAATTTAACAAAGCAAAAAAAAAAGTAAAGAATATGATCAATTTATAGACCGTCAGGACAAAAAATGGACACCCGACCCGTATTAACCCACCCGAAACTACCCATCATCCGCTCAACCTGAAACCCGAATAACCCGATTGTAAACATGGACAAAAATGAGTTGTATTGGAAGTATGGTCGATTCTGGTCGGATTTGGATTTTTGGGCCCGAATCCGACCAAATCCGACCCACCCTACCCACAGCAGATAAGCTCGATGCTTGGCACCAAGCCTTCTCTACTCACGATGTTGAGGAGGAATTTTGGCATAGTCCCTTTTCTCATAAAATCAAGGTTACAAAGTGAAGAGAGGCCCCTCCTATTTATAGGAGAAAGAGGGTGGCCAAAAGGAGAAGAAAATAGAAGAAGACTAAAAATCTACTCCTAATGGGATTTGAACCCAAGACCTCCTACTCACTTAGTTAAGCTATCTCCTAACCAATAAAGCTCACTAAAGTAGCGCCCCTATATAGGCAAAATAAAGGAAAATTACAAAATTAAAAGAAAATACAAGAAAGTCCTACTCTAGGGTGGTGCATAGGACCATGTGTCTTATCCCAGGGTTAAGGGTGTCCTTCTGTAGGGTATTGGTGTCCTTCTGTAGGGTAGTGTCCCTAAAAATGTAGGTCACCAACTTCCCCATATCCTCCTTTAGCTTTTTAGCCCTTCCTCTGGTCATAGGGCCACCGATGTCTCTAACAACTGTATCAGTAGGTGACTTATGTGCCATGCTATCACAAAAAGTAATCTTTGAGGAAATTTAGTTGCTTCAGTGTTCTCCCAAGGCTACAGAGGAAGAGAGTTGCAACTTGCGAGAGTGATATGAAAAAGAAACATAATTACTTTTGCTTCAAGGATACGAATCAAATGGGAATTGAATAAATCCGCACATACCAGATAATGAAGCTTCGATACTTCATATTAACGATGCTAACTCAGCTGAGAAAATATTAAAAATCTTTGTTTCAATTCACCATGCTTTTAACATATTGTCATTTTTTTTAAAGTGAAATTCTTTATAAAACTTTTAATTAGCTACATTTTAAAATAAATTAAGGTTTAATCGGGCCAACCCACATATGCCCGCTACCCCCATAAGGCCTGGCTCGGGCTTTTATTTTATTGGATCGAATTTTTGCTAGTTTTTTAGCCCGACCTGCTCAATCCAGCTACCCGCACCGGGCAGGGCTGATATGAACCTTTAGGTTCAAATTTAATGGACCTTAGAAATATCTGACTGAAATAGCACCTTCTCTTGATAACAAATATTTTCTTGAACAATACTTTTCTTTTCTTTTCTTTTTTTATTTTCTTTGATTTTCTTTCTTTTGATTTGAACAACGAAATAATTGAAATAAAAAGATGACAATCTTTTCTTGATAAAAACTTCTAATCAGCCCTTAACACTTGAAAAGTAATTCACATACAATCAAGCTTCCACGCATAGAATATAGGTTCTTATCAATAAAAATAGTAGAATAGAAAGAAGAAGAAATAGGTGGACGTCACACTTTCAAGGCTTGAAAGATAAGTCCTTGAGATCACACACACAAAGGCAAGGAACCTTTGGCAAATCTCAACTCTTGACTAGCAAGAAACTTAGAGAAACACTCTCAAAGTATGATAAAATTTTCTGCATAAACATTCTAACCTTTCTTGCATGCATGAAGCATGTATTTATAAGAGTTACAAGGAAAATCAAAGGCCATGCAACCAGCTAGTTTACATGCCCAATCCTTCCTAAATTACCCCTCATACACTTCCCATGCAACCCTAAATACATTACTAGAAATTAAATAAATTAAAGAGACAAAATAAGCTAATAAAACTCAACCTAAGTAAGCTTATTTGGCCGCATTTTCCAACCAGAATTTTGGGCACATGTGGCTGCATTATTCCTTGAATTGTAACCACCAAACATGGATTAAAATGGCTAATGAATCAGCCAATAAGTGGCCGCATGTAACAGCCCCCATTCATCAAGTTTCCATTCATTTTGTAACCTCCCTCTTCATGATGTTGGCCGCCACCTTGATAGTTCTTCATTCTCCAATTTACTTCCTTGTTGGCACCTCTTTGAAGACTCTTTATTCAGCCAATTGTGCACATGTTGGCCGCACACTATGATGATGTATTAGGCTTCCATGTGGCTCCAAAAATGGCCAGGTTCATGCGCATCTAGCAAACCTCTTCCAACGGCTAGTAGACAAAGTTTTAATGCAATTAAACAACATTACAACCTTGTTTTGTAACCACCAGAAAATTAATCCTTTGTCTTTGTAACTCCCTAATCTTTATTGAAAGCAAATAAAAATAATAATTCAGCAAAATGATGAGTGAGTTGGCCGCCCACATGGCCTCCTCCAAAGCTCTTGATGGTTCTTCAACTTGTAGTTGCATTAATGGCAACTGTCACTTCATCAATGGCTCCTCCTTCTTCAACTTGAATGCAATTAATGAACTGGTCACTTTCATTAATGCTCTTGATGTTTTGAAGTTGAGCATCTTTTATGACAAGTTGTAGAGCCTCCTTTGCTTTCCTAGCTTGCGCTCTTGTCATGGGTCCCCCTAGCCTTTTGATTGCTCGATTGATGTCCACATCAGCCGGGTAGCCCATTTTGACAGTTTTACTTATAAGACTGCATACAAGTCTACCACAGGTCTTTCTTCATTTTTAGATGATTTATGGTATGGCTTTTCATCTTTCGGTGGAGTTGGAGCATAAGGCATATTAGGCCTTAAATTTTTTTAATTTTGATCCTCAAGCAGCAGGAGAAAGGAGAAAATTACAACTGCATGAATTGGAGGAAATGAGACTCAGTGCTTATGAGTCTTCCAAGTTGTATAAGGAAAAGGTCAAGGCATATCATGACAAGAAGATTCTAAAAATAGAATTTCAGTCAGGTCAATCAGTGTTATTGTTCAATTTCAAGTTGAGGCTTTTCCCTGGAAAACTGAAATCAAAATAGTTAGGTCCTTATCTAGGTGGTGATGTTGAACGCCTCACCACTGTGATTCAATTACATGATATGTAAAGAAATAGGCGGCAAAGCTTAGTGATGTTAAACAAGCGCTTGCTGGGAGGCAACCCAGTATTTTACATTTAAATTCCTTATGCTTTTGGTTAATTGTGCATGTGTTCATTTTGTATGTATGTTTGAATTTAGAAGTGTATTTTGGTAGTGTGTGTTCTTTTATGTGTTTCGGTAGTGTGCATGTGGTAGTGTGTTTTGTGATTTTGTAGTAATATGTGTTTTCAAAGTTGGTTGTAAGTTAATTTAGTGAAATTAGGTTTGTTCAAAGAAAAATGAAATTTGAGTGATTAGGTGAGTAATTTTGAGCAAATTGAGTGAAATTAGGTAGAGAAAAGATTGAGTGAAAGTTGGAATCCAAAACAAGTTAATTGCAAATTTTTGAAGTTTTGATTCTAGACAATTTTCATTCGCTCGTTTGAGTGAAATAATCAGCAAAAGAAAGGAAAAAAATTCTGACTTTTTTGCTCAAGTGAAAATAATTTCGCTCAAACAACAAAATGAAAAAAAAATTGAGTACTTTTTGGACAATTTTCACTCAAGCGAGATTGAGCTCGATTGAGTAAAATTCAAACAAAAATAAGAGGCTTTCTGAACAGTTTTCACTCAAGAAAAAATGCTCTCATTTGAGCGAAAATTTTAATTTGTCTATTGCACGGTTGCACCATTCTCACTCAAGTAAGCGAAAGCCTCTTTGTAGTATTAAAAAAACAGAAACAGTGGGGGCCGTGTGTTACAATAACTCCAACCCCAAAATTAAAACCCCTCGCGCGCAAAGCTTCTCCACCCCTAGGCCTAGAGCATATCCCTTTTCACTCAAATCACTCTATCTTTGCTCCAATTTCTCTCCTTCTCTCCTATCAACTCATTCAGGTATGTTTCCTCTCATCTCATTGCTTGCAATTTCAAACTCCTTCTCCTAGGTTATTTTTCTTCAATGCCCTAGAAATATAGTTGGTTGATTAGGGGTTGTTAGAGGATAATTGATGTTGCAATTAGGTGGTACCAAGTGCGTGATATGTTGTTGATTGATTTTTGTATTTGGGACAAAGTTGAGGATATACATTAGGTTGAAATTTGAGACTTAATATGATGACTATCATGTGCTTGATGAAAATACCCAACTAAATTTTACTGTCAAAACTGTTTGAAAACGATATGATCGGTAGATTTAATGCTCAATATTACCATGTGAAGTCTCTTAAAGTGAAACCCCAGGTATAAATGCATATTGTAAGCCTTGATTCAATATTGTTCATGAGATATTGATAAGATGCACTTTGTTAGCAATGCTTTGAAATCTAAATCTGTGCAATGCTTTGAAAACTGACTTGTTAAGTGAATGTCACATGCTGAGGTGAGATAGGTTTCTTTTCAGAAATACACAAATGTGAATAGCATGCACTAATGCTCTGAAATTGATTGAGTGAATATGCATACCAAATGCTGTTACTGTCCAACATGATTGAGTGACACAAATGTGAATAGCTTGCATTGACATGGAAATAACTTGATGCTCTGAAATTATGTTCTGAATTTGCTTGGCTTGCTTCTATGGCATGAACTGAAATTAGTACATAACTCTGAATATGGTGCATTCGCAAGTAAATTGAACTATCTTCCTGAAATAGACTGAATTTGATGGTTCTGTATTTCAGGATGCGTACCAAAGACACAGCCGGTCTCCACCATCCACATAAAGGAAAATGCGCCAGAACTAAATCTTCTCCCGGAAGTGATTCACCCAACAGAAACTTCTTCCGGGATGAGAAGAGACAACAAAGATATGAGACCAATAAAAATTGGTCTTTTATCCTGGAAAGAAAGGTGGACTTGAAGCCAGTAGAATACAGTGCCTTCAATGAGGACATTACAAGGAGAAATTGGAGAAAGCGAGCTGATCCCTTGCTTAAAAGCCTCCTATCAGGTTTTGTCTTTTGCCTTGTCTTTCTTCTATCATAGAGTGTGAGAAATCAAATCCCATACGTCCTATATCCATAACTGAAATATTTATTTATATTATTAAGTAAATTATTCCATATGAACAAAAATGAATAATGAAAAAAAGGAAACATATATAAGTAATCTATTTTTCTTGGGGATTTAATTTTCTCTACTTTCATTAACCTAAAATAAACCAAGGAAGCATGGACAAACTTATCATGCTTACACAGAAGATTCAGCATCAAGATGATAACTTGATTACCTCAAAGCCAAGCCGTATGAATTGGTAATACTGAGCAATAGTTTGACTAGATCCTGTCAAAAGAAACAGAAAGGACAAAGGAAAGAATATTATGCTAAGACATTCAGATGATTGCAATATAATTCAAATTTCTCTATAATAATTTTTCATCATTTTTATTATTGGGAAAATTCTCACTTATTGATTTGCCAATGCTTATTACATGTATCTAATCTACATATTTAAGAATTCAATTAATTCTCTCAATCATTTATCACATGTATGATCTGGACAAATGTGATAGGGTTAAGCACAATTTCGTTTGCAAGAACATGTTTAGTACAGTCAATATATATCCTGAGGGATTTCCATAGGCCTAGAAAAACAACTTGACGAATTCCAAGTCTGTACTACCATGATGGATGTTTCATTGCTATTAGCAACAATCTTAAAGAAGACTGGAAATATATGAGTTACTAATGAATTCAAAAACAACATTCAATTGACAGCATGACTCTCCAAAACACAGTTTTCCTCACAAACTGTTACCAGCTGCACCCAAATGAATGTGTTTGAAATCTAGCAATAATTGCAGAGGTCGCATAAAATCTATATATTTCAGGTAGCACTTAAGCAGATTCAAATGTTTAATTTCCTAATACAATTATCACCAAAACATAATTCTTTTTTCAAATAGGAGACATTATTCATTCAGACATGACATGAGGACCTTAGTCAATCAGACACATAACACTCTGAGCTGTGAGACAAAGAGAGTTGCTGTTCTTTTTCAAAAAGATTTGATGAATTCTATACAGACAGAAGCGGCGACAGAAAGACTCAATATTGAAATAATTTTTATTTACATTTTGAGATGAATACTTTGACAGTGAAACATATACTAACACCATATAAATAGCCTACAGATGCAAAGATGTTGATTACATTAAGAAATCAAAGGCATGTGTCAATTCATATATTACCTTTGGAGGAATTCAATGTGAAAGTAGGCTGATCAGATCCAAGATAATTTATATGAAAAACAAGATCCTCTGCCAAGTCATCTTTACTCCTCTAGACAACCCAACCAACACAGGGTAGACAAGACCATACTTGTGACCACTAACATTGATGCTCTTCACCAATGGCAAACGGAAGTCCCACTCTAGACCAGGGTAGAGGAATGGGGCAATAAACCCCCCACTGGCAGCATCTACATGAATTGGGATATCCCACCCTGTCTCCTTGTTCTTTTGAGTAAGAAGAGTAAGAAGTTCATTAAGAAGCTTCACCTCCTCAAACTCTCCAGTCAGAGTTGACCCCAAAATGGCTGCAACACAGATGGTGTTCTCATCTACCAATTCCACTGCTTTCACAGGGTCCATCACATAGCATCCCTCTGAGTTTCACTTCCTTGAGCTCAACCTCAAAGTACCTTGCAAATTTTTCCCAACAAACTTGTGTAGCATATTTAAAGAGCATTAAACATAGAGATCTAAAAGGCCTAAAATCTGGCACATCAATCAATTAGAGCATTTGATTCATGTACAAATTTCCATGATATGAACATGGAGTTTTCACACAAATTAAAAGTTGTTTAAAATTTCATAGAATTAAACACAATGTGAGACCCACCTGCACATTAGCCCTAGTAACTATGTTGGGCTTGTCATATGGTTTTCCTTTTGATTTCCTCTTTGTCTGCAATTTCCTTTTAAAAGCCAGACCTGTTAACATTATTGCCTCTGATGACAATTGGAGCATGGTATAAATGTGCTATTATATTAACACACCGATTCTGCAGAATTGAACAAGTGAATCTAGTCACTCCATCAGTTTCAAATTTTAAAGGAAACTACTAAAAATTATCCACATCTAATATCAGTCTTTAATTTTATTAGTGTACTTCAGATACAGAACACTGATTTTTTTTAATTACAATAAAAAAAATTGACAAGAAGGTTACCATCAGAATACCAAATTTTGAGGTGAAAATGTCATAAAAATATGCAGTATCTAAAGTAAAGTATTTTCTATTAGAATACCTCTACCCTTTCTTTGCAATTTCCCTTTTCTCCCAAAGGCAATTTGAGCAGAGAATGATTGACTTAGGGGGAAGGAACGAAAAAGAAATATTTTTCACAGAACAAACTAAATCCAACATAATAAAACTAATGAATAATCAAAGTATCAAGCCCTTTCACAAGACCATGCAATGATTTAAAAAAATTAAACGTTCTTCAAACAAGTTTATTTATTTATCTAATTTTATCAAACAGCTCCAAAGAGTGAAATTTCATGATCATAGAAAGACACCAAACCATCCAATTACTCAAAGATGTGACAGACCTGGAGCTCAATGGTGACAGGGTATTCATCAATGTCAACGTAGTTCTTGTTAAGTGAAGCCATGATGAGCTTGTCACACTCAGGCTCCATTCAAGTGGTCACAAACGAGGCCAAGTTAAGCCTTGCATTTTATCTGTGCGGGTCCAATGTCTCTCACTTTAATTAACATTCTTATTAATATTCACTCATAATAATCATGTTGATTAAGTACTACATATTTGATTCCTCTTAAATAACTAATTCCTCTTAAATAAAGTTATGTGTTCAAGTCTTGGGGATAAAAATATATTCCACTAGGAGAGCTAATCCCCTGTAATATAAATGTTCTTTACTTGAATAGAATCAAAAGATTTCCTTCCTTGATGGAGGATATCTATATTTACCAAAAAAAATGCTTTGGCCTCTTGGTAACTCATAACAATTACATTTTCTTCCTACAATAAAGAAGTTGTGGGCACTGTGAAGGCTGAGACATTTTCTCAACATGTAGAAAAGGGAAGGGACACGTGGTGGTAACAAATGAGAACTTGTGAATAAAAGTCTCAGTAGCAGTCGCATTCTCAGCTTTATACTTGATCTCGGCTTTGACTATGACTCCCCATTGAACTATCATTAGCAGTGCTCCATCTATTATGGTAATGTTTAATACAAAGTTACAAACTTAAACAATTCATATTTACTACACAAATATTAATAATAATTGTATTCATTAAATTAATATAACATTTATTATTTTTTTATGCAGTACAGGCCAAAAGAAACCTAATCTACTCTTTCATATAGAGGCCTAGAAGAAAAAAAAAGAAACAGAACAGCAGCGAAACTAGGAAGGGTGCTAAAAAGCCTATAAATACAAACCGCATCTAAATCAGTTTTTGCAAAGCTATCAGCCACTAAATTCCCTTCTCTGAGGGTATGCTTCCAAATAATCTCACAAAAAAACTTTGCAACTTCCTTAACCTAAGCCACTAACCCGAAATGGGGGTGATATGAAGAACAACCCTTATTTAGAAATTTAATAACTAAAAAGTAATCAAATTCCATTATAACCTTCGTAAATCCCTTTTCTTTAGCTAGTCGCGCAACTCTAAGTAAGCCTCATAACTCCGCTTCCACAATCAAGAAAAACCCTAGATTTTCGCCAAACCCCACCTGAAAACTCCCCACTCATCGCGAGCAACTCCACCGCAAACCGCCACACTACTCCCAGCATAGAACGCAACATCACAGTTGAACTTCATCCACTAACTTGGCGGGGAAAACCAACGAAAAAGGTGAGTATTCAGTCTTTGGTTTCTGATCGAGAAACACTAAGTTGATTTTTTAGCATCAATCACCGCTTGCACCTGCCCCAAAAATTGATTATGAAGGATCTCTGTAGAAACCCTAGCATTATTGAAAATAATATCGTTTCTATATCTCCAGATTGCCTCCAAGGTGAAACCAAATAGGAGGTTATGTCTTGTGATGGAGATTGTTGAGCATATTGCTGCGACCCAGATTGCTGCAAATTGTCGAGCAGCCAGTGATGGAGATTCTGAGTGTTGAAAAATCTTCGATACTCTTGTGAGGTAATTATCTTCTACCATAAATGTTTGATTTCAATACAGTCTTTGAATAAATGAAGTGATGATTTTGATTCGATTCCATAGAATATGCACAGATCATTAGGGGAAATTTTCCTCTTATAGCTCTAAACATTGGTAAGGATAGCATAAGAGGAAATTTTCCACAAGAGAAAACGAACTCTTTGCGGACCCTTCCAGCTCTAAATCCTGTTAAACAGAGGATTTCTTGGCCCTGTGGAGTTCTCAGTGATATAGTCATGGGCAGATTCGATTGTAAACCAACCATCAAAGGTTCCTTCCCAAGCAAGGACATCATTGTCGCTGCCAACAATTGGAGGAGCAATATGAAGAATTTTGTTTCAAACATCGGCTGGAAGCAAGTGTTGGAATAAAGGTAATTCCCAATCTCCTGATACATTTATAAATTGTACAATAGGTAAATTTAATTCAACCTCATCAATTGTTGTGATAGCATAGGTCATAAGAAAATCCAACCCAGGGACCCATTTGTCTTGCCAAAATCTAGCCACCTCTCCATTATGCACCCTCCAAATAAAATTGGAAATTAAATTATTCCAATTTGCACATACACCCTTCCATAAATTTGAGTCTCCTAATCTGCGTTGCACCATAGGAATAACAGAATCTCCATACCCATATTTACTTCTAAGGACTTGCACCCAAAGAGCATCAGGTTGTTTAATAAGATCCCACCCAATTTTTATCATGTATGCAATGTTAACATCCTTAGCTTTTCTAAGGCCCAACCCCTAGTCAATTTAGGACTACATATACTATCTGAGTTGACTAAATGAATCTTCCTTTTATCCTCTAAATCTCCCCAAAGGAAACCTTTGCAATTCTTGTCTAATTCCTCACAAGTAGCTACTAGAAAATATGTAGTTTGCATCATATAAGATGAGATTGCATTTAGGACAAACTGGGATAATGTAAGTCTCCCTTCAAATGATAGCGTCTTTGCTTTCCACATGAACAATCTTTGCTTTGTTCAGTGAAGAATAGATTGGAATGAATTTTTACTAGTTCTTTGAAGTTGTATAGGTATCCCTATATACTTTCCCAAATCATTCATTCAATTTGTATAATTATTATATTAATAATTGTATTCATACACTTAGTAAAGTTATTAATATTAAAAAGAGTTAATTGGATTTTCTTTTGGTAAAAAATAAAATTGTTATTAATTAGTTTGATTTAATTGGGATAATAGTTATTAATCAGTGAGAATATTTGTTATCCTTTGATTATTATTTATTTATTGCCACTATTCTTTAATTATTTTTCATTTTTAAACTTATTTTTTTAAATAATAGAATTGAATAGATGACTCAATATTAATTTTATATTGAGCTCATTTATATTTTTTATAATTAATTTTATATTTTCGAGGTAAGTTTGCACTTTTGCATTTTTAGTGTTGAGCATTTCCATTTCCATTTCTGCCTTTGTATGTGTTTTTCACAGTACTTAGAATTTCCATTTCCACCCACAACTCTGGGTCTACTTTTCTATCAAAACCCATTTCAAAACATCCCTACTCAACCGCATGTGTCTTTTCTGCACACTTTAACTTTCTCTTTTCTCTTTAATGAGATTTCTTCTTATTTCTGCAGTACCTTGTGGTTATACTTCTGTCAATTCTGAAGTATCACTTTGAATGGGAACTTTCACAAAAGGTAAGCATCATAATTTATTCTATATTCTCAATTGCACTTTTTTTTTTTGTTTAGATAGAAGAAGAATTAGGTGGATTGTGGTGGTCTGTTTTCTCAAAATTCTTATTTAATTGTCTAATTATTAAGTTGTCACTTAATTGTTTAGATAGTTTTTTACTGGCACCTGCGATTTTCTTTACTGCAATTTAAAGCTATTTGCTTTTGGTAATTTTGGTTCCATGGAAAGTTCTCTATGCTTCAGTGTAAGTAAATAGAACAAATTTTCTTTTCTTTTTGTGTGTGAAAGAGAGGGGTAATTTAAAGCTACTCATGCATGATTCTATCAATTTAAACAAGTGTCTTCTGCATCCCAATTAGTCTCATCTTGTCATACACGACCTTATCTCTTCCTACTGCCTTCCAGAACTCAGCCATTGTAGCTCTATTAGTTCTTGTCCGTCTCTTGGATAATTCTTACTTTGTGGCTAAAGAAATACCACTCATTCTGTTCTTCATACGCAATCCTGCATCTCTCTGCCATATGACTCATTCTTTTCAAGAAGAGTAAAATAATTGACAATTTGAAAGAGTATTACTTAGTGGTGGGTACCAACAAAGTATTGCTTTATAGAAGGCAGAGACAAAAACATTAAGCATTAAAAAAATCTAGCAACTACTCTTATTATCCATTGGTTGAAGAAACTTTTGTGAGAGACATGCTCTTTTTTTAAAAAAATAGAATGGAACCCTCCATTATTCAGTAAAGTTGATTGAAAACCTTCTATAGTCATTCCCCAAAGAAAGCATAATTGGAAGTTGTTTAACTATAGGAGGAACAATTAAGGGTGTTACTAACCTTAATTTTTCACATTTTTCTACCAAACTAGTTCTAATATGCCTATACAAAGGACCCGCTTGCTTGAAATTAAAAGCTCTATATTCCGAAGCCCACTTTTTTTTTAAACCGCATAAAAACAGGACCAAGTCGTGATTATGTTTTAAGGTTCAGAATAAAGGCTTTTTTTTCTCAATTTCTTATATTCTTTGTCCACAGGCATAATCTAATCCAATTCATGTGCTAAATAGTTGATGAATTCCCATCTTTTTTTTTCTAATGGCAAATAAGGTTCCCCTGAGTCAACAATTACAAAGACTGCAATATGACCATTTTTATTTAGGGATATATGTTTTCACAACTAGGAAGAAAGGGATGGATCAAAGAATTAATGTGTAAATATCTGTGGAGTTGAAAAGAGATGGAATTAATGTGTATATATAAGGTCTCTAATTTTAATAAGAAGGGATGAAAGAAACTTGAAAACAAAGTTTTACAGTATCAAACAGAGAAGTAAGATAGATATTGGGAGAGAAAGAGGCCCAGAAAGTGAAAAGGAAAGCACCTTGGTTAGCTTTTGTTAATGTTTTTCATTTTAAATTCATTCTTTTATTTTTATTTTATAACATATATAAATATTACATTTAGCTTAGTTATTTTCTCACTTGTAAAGCTATTTGATTATGATGAGGTAAAAAATATAGAATAAAGTAATAAAGGAATATTGGTAGCAGTTTATTATTTTCAAAATTTTAAGTCCAGCATACGTAGACCTAAAAAAATAAAAATCAAAATATAAATAAAACAATAAGAATCTTCCAAATATAAGTCTTTAATTATTTTTTTGAAGTAATTCTATAAAGTACAGAGAGTTTGGATATTTTGATTAAACCGTGTGAGATAAAATTGCAAATTAAATTATATATTTTAGTTTAGTCTTTAATTGTTGTGTGCTTTTGTCATGTAATGTTTTAGTCTTTTAGTGTAAATTCATTTGGATAAAATTGCCATAACCAAACTACTGTGATATACTATGCTGAGATAAGCATTGGCATATGCTGTAATAAAATTGCAATAACCAAACTGTTATATATTATGCGCTTTTGTTCAGAAAATTGTGATATACTATGCGCTTATGTACAATCTTTATTCATTCAAGTGTCTATCTCTTGTTTGTAGGCTATATGTCAAGTGAAGAATTTCGTATTGAGGATGAGATTGAAGAAAATTCATCCTCGAGTTCAAAAGGAGTTAAAATTTCTAAGGCTTAGGATTTTTTCGTGAAGTTTAAGGATGATAAAGGGCTTCCAAACGCGAAATGTAAAAACTGTGGGAAAGTCTACATAGCTAGAGATGGTGGGGGACTTCAAATATGAGATGTCATGTGAAGAAATAGGCTTCAGAAGAGGAGATTTCCTCATATCTGCCTCTTGATCAAGAAAACTTTCGGGAGAAGATATCAGAGGTAATCATTAAGAATAGTTATCCTTTTTCTTTGTAGAACATGAGGGAATATCAGACTTGCATTGTTTCTTAAATCCACATGCAAAATCAATATCTAGAAATACGGTTAAGTCTGATGACTTGAAGTTGTATGGGAAGAGAAAAGAAAACCTCATCCTACTTAAGGTCTATTCCTGAAAAAAAAAATATGTCTAACTTCAAATCTTTGGTCATCCATCACCACCAATCAATATATGGTGCTAACTGCGCACTATATTACTATGAATTGGGAGTTACAAAAGAAAGTGTTGTCTTTCTTTCGTTTTCCACCTCCTCACACTGGGCTAATTTGGCTGAGAAATTATTCAGTTTTTTAAAGGAGTGGGGTATTGATAGAAAATTTTCCACCATCACTTTAGACAATGTGTCTTACAATGACACAAAAAGGTACTTGCAATGGACGATTAGTACTAGGCCTAGGATGAGTATTTCCAAGGCGCACTCTAAACTGAGGAGGAGAAGGAGAATAAGCACACAGACGATTAGGAACGCTTCTCAAGTTAAGGAAATTAGGTGACATAGGTTCAGTTTCGAATCCCCTTCTAGTTGAAACAAGAGCAGGTATAGTTACAGGAGAAGCATTGACTGGCCTCAACATGCTACTAGACCAAGGGTAACCTTGTTGAACTTGATAAAAAAGGGTGACGTGTTCCAGAGGAACCACCGAGTAAACCAAACAAGGCAGAGAAGCAAGTGGTTGGTCGGAGAACGAAAGATGAATCTGATAAGGATCATATCTCACAAACATTGTCGTTGGCACAAAAGTAGATTGTGGTTCTGGATCTGTAGCTTGAAAGTAGTTTTTTGTTTGTTCAGCTGCAGAGAACAGTGCCTTGCACTTGCACTTGCACCAACATTCGCAGGAAGACCACCATGTATTAATGATGATGTGTGGTGTTGCCAGCTTCAACCCAGCATATTGACAGTGAAAATTGACAGTGGAGATTCATGATAAACTGAAAGTTTTTTATGAAGAATACCTCAAATCCTCTTCAACTGATATGAATCCTTCAAGCTCACAGAGATCCGTTAGAGGTAGCCCAATTATTTCCTCTACAACCGATTTAAAAGATTTTGGAAGATTTAAAAGTAAATTGTGTGGACTATA
The DNA here is from genome assembly GCA_026901365.1 of Sesbania bispinosa. Lineage (NCBI taxonomy): Eukaryota > Viridiplantae > Streptophyta > Magnoliopsida > Fabales > Fabaceae > Sesbania > Sesbania bispinosa. The sequence continues at coordinate 1,325,452 of QLOH01000033.1, forward strand.
AAAAAAAGAATCTGATTTAGAATCTGATTTATGTGAGGAAAGACTTGATCATGAACAACATGTTGAATTAGATGTTTTGGAGTTTTGGAAATTAAATGAAGGTTAATTTCCTGAACTCTCTTTAATGGCACGAGATGTTGAGTATACCAATCACAACAGTTGCATCACAGTCAACATTTAGCATTGGGGGATGTATACTTGACACATATCAGAGTTCTCTTTTGCCTGAAAATGTTGAAGATCAGTTATGTACAAATGATTGGCTTTGCGGAACTCCAAGTTTGTGTTTATCAACTTGCGATTTTTACTTTCTTGATTTATGTTCTTCAATTATTGCTTATCTAATTATTCGTTAATCTGGTTATCTCTTATAGCTTCATTGGATCTTGATGATGAAGAACTTGTTGAGGAGCTTATTGCTTTATCTATATTTAGAAACTAATGATAGTAAGTTTTTTCCATTTATATCATATGATCTTTGTTTCAAAATAATAATGTTATTACATTAAATATTAATATTGTTTGTTTTTTTTTTGTTTAGAAGTGTATTTGGAGTAAATATTTGCAAATTTTATGTCATATATTAAACATGATTCTTCTTATTTTAGGAAGTCATTGCCAATTTTGATTCCCAATATGATGGGTTGAAGTTGGCAACACAAACATATCATCAATTATACCTGGTGGTCTTCTTGTGAATGTTGGTGCAAGTGCAATTGCAAGGCCAACAGTCTCTGCAGCTGAACAAAGACAAAACTACTTTGAAGCTATAGATCCAGAACTACAATCTACTTTTGTGCCAACGCCAACGTTTGTGAGATATGATCCTCTCAGATTCATCTTCCATTCTCCAACCAGCCACTTGTTTCTCCGCCTTGTTTGATTTACTTGATGGTTCCTCTAAAACATGTCCCCCTTTTTTATCAAGTTCAACAGGGTTACCCTTGGTCCAGTAGCGTGTTGAGGCCAGTCAATGCTCCTCCTGTAACTATACCTGCTCCTGTTTCAACTACAAGGGGATTCGGAACTGAACCTATGTCACCTCATTTCCTTAACTTGAGAAGCGTTCCTAATCGTCTGCGTGCTTATTCTCCTACTCCTCAATTTGGAATGCGCCTTGGAAATACTAGTCCTAGGCCTAGTACTAATCGTCCATTCCAAGTACCTTTTTGTTCATTGTAAGACACGTTGTCTAAAGTGATGGTGGAAAATTTTCTAACAATACCTTACTTCTTTAACAAACTCAATAATTTTAGCTAAATTAGCCCCAGTGTGAGGTGGTGGAAAATGAAAGAAATCCAACACTTTTTTTTGTAATCCCAATTCTTAGTAATGTAGTGCGCAGTTAGCACCATATATTGATTGGTGGTGATGGGTGACCAAAGATCAAAAGTTAGACAAATTTTTCCAGGAATAGACCTTAACTAGGATTTGAGGTTTTCTTTTTCTCTCCTATACAACTTCAAGACATCAGACTTAGCAGTGTTTCTAGATATTGATTTTGCATGTGGATTTAAGAAACAATGCAAGTCTGATATTTCCTCATGTTCTACAAAAGAAAAAGGATAACGATTCTTAATGATTACATGTGATATCTTCTCCCGGAATTTTTCTTGATCAAGAGGCGAATATGAGGAAACCTCCCCTTCTGAAGCACATTTCTTCACATGACGTCTCATATTTGATGTCCCACAACCATCTCTCGCCTTGTAGACTTTCCCATAGTGTTTACATTTCGCTTTTAGAAGCCCTTTTTTCATCCTCAAACTTCTCGAAAAAATCCCAAGATATAGAAGTTTTAACTTGTTTTGAACTCGAGGCTAAACTTTCTTCAATCTCATCCTCAATACGAAATTCTTCACTAGACATATTGCCTACAAACAAGAGTTACTTACTTGAATAAATAAAGATTGTACAGAAGCACATAATTTATCACAACAATTTTATGAACAAAAGCGCATAATATATAACAACAGTTTGGTTATTGTAATTTTATTATAGCATATGCAAATGCTCATCTTAGCATTATATATCACTAAAGTTTGGCTGTTGCAATTTTATCCAAAGAAATTAACACTAAAAGACTAAAACACTACATGACAAAAAGCACACAACAATTAAAGACTAAACTAAAATATATAATTTAAATTGTAGTTTTATCTCACACGGTTTAACCAAAATATCCAAAAACCTTGTACTTTATGGTATTACTTCAAGAAAAATATTTAAAGAGTTATATTTTGAAGATTCTTATTACTTTATTTATATTTTGATTTCTATTTGTTTAGGTCTGCGTACACTGGACTTGTAACATCTCAAATTGTATAAATCAATTTCATAAGTCAAATAAAGTTAGAAATGTGTTGTAAAAAGGAACTAGGAAAAAAGGGTAATAATTAGTGAAGAAGGCTTGGGATGGAAATCTGCAATTTCCATTCTTATGTAAGCTCGCTCAAGTGAGAGTAGTCTCGCTTAAGCGAGAGGGATGCTCGCTCAGGTGAGAATGCCCTCGCCTGACCGAATCTATCAGTAAAACCAGGGGAGATGGTTTTTGGTTTTTTCGCTCAAGCGAGAAGGCTCTCGCTTGAGCGAAATTGGGGGGATTTCAGATTTTTTTGGGTTTTTCCTTTTATTTCTTGGAGAGAATTCTCTTAGAGAGATTCTTGTATTTGATAGAAAAATTGGGCTCTTGATTGTTAATTTCGAAAATCATATGTATAAAACAGTTTTAGTTAGTTAGAAACAGAAAAAATCTGTTACAATTCAGTTACAAACAGTTCAGAAAATGTCCAGAATTATGCAGACCGTGGTAATCGATTACCGACTTTGGTAATCGATTAAACCAGACAGTGTATTTTAGAACTCTTCTCAGGATTCACAGGTAATCGATTACCTGTATCAGGTAATCGATTAATTCGATCTTGAACCTAAATTCAAGCAGTTTTCAGCTTTTTATCAACTTAGGGTCCATTACCAACTTAAGTAACCGATTAAACCCGAGGAAAATCATTACTAAGTTGAGTAATTTAGATACCCAGTTTTCCAAACTTGAAAACTTAACATTGAACTCAATTTGCTTAAAGAAAGATCAACAAGGAAGAGTAATCAAACACAATATTGCCTAATTTTAAGAACAATCAATACAAGTGCCACACCTATAGAAATGTGTTTGGCACTGCAAAATGAATTGAAATTGAAGCACCTAATTTCTACAAAAAACCAAAACATCCATTAGATGAGAGACTTGAGGAGTGACTTGTATTTCTTCATTGATAGCTTAAGTCCAACATTGCTCTCGCTCAAGCGAGCAGGTTCTCGCTTGAGCGAGAACGCAAATCTTAAAGAGCATCTTTTTGCTTTCTCAAGCGAGCAAGTCCTCGCTTGAGCAAGAGTACACAGAATAGCCTCAAATCTCTAGAGGAGCATTGGACCATCATTCTCCACCCCTCCATCATCCTATTCCTTTACTCTTGAGGTGAGTGTGGTTTACCCACTGACTCCCATCTTGCTTGAACCATTGAATGACCCCCATTCTCTTCTCCTTTGCTTGTTTATCTTGCTTGTGATTGATCGGTTACCCTTAGAGTTATGAATTGTTATATGTGATGATTTTTGCTTGATGTTTGCCTAACTCTAGGGTTTACAATTAGGGTTCCATGTTAAGTTGAGTATTGATGATGCACATCATGAAATGACTTGTTTATGTACAATCATGTTCAATAAATATCACAACTTATGTTTATGAACCCTAACCATGTAAGAATATTCATGGGCCTATGGCCAAAGAGGAACCATTCATGGGCTATATGTAGCCAAAGAGAAATTCAATTGATTCATGGTAAAACTCATGTTGTTCATGTTTGCTAAAATCTATCACAGTTTAAAGGTAAGGTCCTAGTGGCCTTCAGGAACGACGGTTCCTATTAGTCTGAGCTCAGTCTAGCCATCACAGAAAGTGGAAAGACCCCTAGGGTATTGCATTAAACACTTCATAACTAATATTTCAGTATTCTCTATTATTGATGTCTGATGAACTGATTTGATTCATGTAATGATTGTTGCACCTCATATTCCTATTCTCCTACACTGCATGCTTTATCACACTCACTGGGACTTTAGTCTCACCAAACATTATGGGTTTTATATTCAGATGCGCAGGGTTCTCGTCCAGATTCTTGACCGGGAGCCGAGAGTTCATGGTTGGGCGTAGTGTGGCTCAACCTTTTGATTTAGGATTATTTTGTATAGGCTTTGATTGTATTCTTTTGATGGGATATTTTGATACATGTGGAGCCTTAGAGGCCTCTTTCTATTATGTCATGATGCATGTATAATTGTATCCCATTAAGCCTATATATTTATTTTATACGTTGTATTAAACCAATATTGGTATCTTACTGAATTATTGGATGATGTATTGATGTTGAGCTTAAGTAACTATTGGATTACCTAAGCGGATGTGTATGCGTGAATGTAGATATCGATAATGCGTGAAATAATTTCATAAATTTGGGAATTGTGTCTTCAACGAACATAATTCTTGAATTCAGGAATTAGGACATTACAGGACTTACAAGTTTGAAAATAATAAACTTTTATCAATTTTCCTTTATTACCTTATTCTTTATTTTTTTACCTCATCATAATCAAATAGCTTTACAAGTCGAAGATAACTAAGTTAAAGGTAATATTTAAATATGTTAAAAATAAAAAAATTAAGACTGAATTTAAAATGAAAATCATTAACAAAAGCAACCCAGGTGCTTTCTTTTTCAGTTCTTGGGCCTCTTTCTCTCTCTGTATCTATCTTACCTCTCTGCCTGATACTGTGAAACTTCATTATCAGGTTTCTTTCCTTCTCTTCTTATTAAAATTAGAGACCGTACACTACAAGAATGCATTAATTTAGACGCGGGAACGTAGCGACGGTCATGGGTCGTCGCTACAACATTAAATGTGTTGTCCAGTGCAATTAATACTTAGTGACAGCCTAGTCGTCGCTACGTAGCGACGGTTGGGCCATCGCTACGGTTAAAAACTAATTATTTTTTTCTGAAAATATTAAAATTAAGCATAGTGACAGCGTGGCTGTCACTACGTTTTAATTAAAATTTAAATTTTGGCACAACTGAGCAATTTTTAACGTAACGACGACCTAGCCATCGCTACGTTAAAATCTGATACGCGCTAACCTTTCCCCCTCCCCTCTTCTTCCTTCTTCCTCAACATTCCTCCTCCTCCTCCCTCTCCTTTCCTCCTCTCCGTTCAAGCCCTGTTTCTCTCCCTCTCTCTCATTCATTTTCAAAATCTCTCTGATTAAATACTCCCCCTTCTTCATAGGTTCATTTTAAACCGATCATAATCTGAATCGGTTTCCTATAGGTCCCTTTGCACCTTCTTCCCTCTTCGCAACCAGTAAGTTTTACAGTTTTAATTAGTTTATCAGTAATCAATAGTTTATTAGTTTGTTAGTTTTAAACATTGTTTTAGTAGGTATGTTGCTTATTAGTTTTATTAGTTTATAAGTTATATTAGTTTATTAATAATCAATAGCTTATTAGTTTATTAATGTGATATAGGCATGTTTAATTTATTTAATGTCATGTATTTATAGGTATGCTATTTAATATAATTGACTACAAGAAATAATTTATATAGGTTAGAAGTAATTAGTAATTAGTAATTATAATTTATATAATTATTTAATTTATATATTATATATAGTTATTTAATATAATTTTTATAATTTATATATACTTTATAGGTGTGTTTCTTAATATTTAATTTAAACTTATTAAAATTAGGAAAAAATGCCTCGTATGCGTGGTAGAGGTGGACAGAAGGTCCCACCTAGTAGAGGGAGGTCCATCCCTCCGGGCGAGCTGGCTGCACAGGTGGATCGCGCCCATCGGGAGAGGACCATCCCCTCTGACCCTGATCAACTGCGGGATCTGCCATCTACTTCAGCGCCTGCGGTGGCCACCTCTAGTCTTCTTCCTCCCCTGAAGCTACCGGTATACCTACTGCATCTAACCCGCCGCCATTCGAAGGAATGAGGTTCATCCCGACACCAGGATATCATGACATCCCTACAGTGGTGGAGGAGGAGCTTCCACATATTCATGTGCCTGAGGTGGACCTTGAGCACGCTCAGGCTGAGATAGATGAGGATGCTGACCCTGAGTTTGATGCGGAGCCAGTTCGGTTCCAGGGTGCCAACTCCAGCCGACCTCATGAGGTAGACCCTCATGGTAGGGTTATTATCCGACTATTTGGCAAGGGGTGAGTTTGTTTATTTTTTTTACTTCTTTTGAATTGATAATATTGAATCTTTAATTGTTTTAACAATTAATATTGAATTTGTTTATTTTGCAGTTGGGTTCCTAACAACCCACCCATCGCAGCCATTGATCATGTGATTCGTTCACAATTCTAGGGTCCTTACTACCTGTGGGAGGTCACCCCGCATGATGTACGAGACACAAGTGGTGGGCCGAGTTTACGAGAAATAAAAACAATAAACACTATATATATATTTTTTCCTGAAGTTATGTCATTTTCTAATAACTTACCTTTTTTTTTCAGAGCAAAGTTACTTGGGACCCTTCTGATGAGGCCCAAATCCAGAAGGTGTACGAGCAGAGGATTGTTCGTCGCCTTCGAGATATGATTAACAAGGCCAGGGTGACTGGGAGGAGGCCCACTTGGTGTGGTAAGGAGGCCTGGGAGGGTCTTTTGGCCTACTGGGCCTCTGATGAATTCAAGGGGAAGTCCGCTTGTAACAAGAGCAATCGGGCTTCTCAACGCTGGGGAGCAGCCCACACCACAGGCCGCAAGGCCCACCATGAGGTGGCGTTGAATATTGTATGTATAAACAAGCACTCTTCTGTATTATTTTTGTATTAGTTATTAAAATAATTAACTTGTGTTTTTATTCTGTGTAGGCTCAACAGCTTGGGTGGGAGGTAGAGCCCGATGTGTTTTTTGTGGGCACCCGCATAAAAAAGAGTGGTGGTTGGGTAGATGACCGAGGGCGGTCCACCTATGTAAGTCCAAGTTTGTGCTTATTAGTGTTTTTTTTATATAATTTCAAATATTTGTAGTTGAATATATAACTAACTAATTATACGTTTACCTGTACTCAACAGACAAATTACTAGGAGCGCCTGAGGGAGGTGGAGTATGGGGGACAACTCCAGCTTTGATGGCTCCACCAAGCTACAGATCTGGAAGGATGTTGCAGGCGGCAAGACCTGAAGCCGCTGTTATGACACCGAGGACTTGTCAACCAACCTTCATCTAGGTGTGACCAGCCTCACTCAGGAGTCTTGGGCTCATACCAGCGAGAGTGATGGGTCCGGGTCACGATATTCGGCTGAGGAAGCGCTGCGCCAAGAAGTCAATGAAGAAAGGGAGCAGGCTAGTCGGGCTGAAGCGAAGGCTGCACAGTTGGACGAGAACTTTGCACGACTCCGACAACAGATACACCAGTTGCTGGAGGATCAGGCTCAGCCGCACCCCCACTACGATGAGGCCTTGGATGAGCAACCGTTGGATGAGGATGAGGATCGTCCCCCAGCACAACACTAGCGTCGTTGCCACCACCATTGATTTTTTTATTATGTGATTTTATACTTTTATTGTATTATGTTTGAACAATTTTTGTATATATATATTTTAAATTTACATTTTTTCCTCTATCGATGTGTTTATATAGTATTTTGTATTTTTCTTTATAATTTTAAAATTAACAAATATTAAAATAAAATAAATAATAATAAATTTAAATTAAAAAAATTTATCTTTAGCGACGGCCATGGTCGTCACTAGATAAAAAAAATTAAAAAAATAACAATAACATGTAGCAACGGCCATGGCCTTAGCGACGACTTGGCCATCTTTATGTAGTGACCGCCTATTTTACTGGTCGCTATTGCATTAACGACGAGCCTTTTAGCGACGTCCGTTAGGTTGTCGCTATGCCGTCACTACATAGCTTGTAGCGACGATTTTTCATTTTTAGCGACGACTTTTGGCCATCGCTAAAAGTCGAATTTCTTATTGTGTTATATATACACATTAATTCCATCTCTTTTTAACTCCACAAATATATATATATATATATTAATTCTTTGATCCATCCCTTTCTTCCTGGTTGTAAAAGCGTATATCCCTGAATAAAAATCGTCATATTGCAGTCTTTGTAATTGAAGATTCAAAGGAACCTTATTTTCCATTAGAAAAAATAAAGATGGGAATTCATCAATTGTTTGACACATGAATTGGATTAGATTATGCCTGTAGACAAAGAATATAAAAATTTGCGAAAAAAAGCCTTTTGTTCGAACCTTAAAACATAATCATGACTTGGTCCCGTTTTTATGTTGTTTAAAAAAAATAAGTGGACTTTGGAATATAGAGCTTTTCAAGCAAGCGGGTCCTTAATATAGGCATTACAGAACTAGTTTCGTAGAAGAATTAGAAAAAACTAAATCTAGTAACACCCTCAATTATTCCTCCTGTTTCTTTGGGGAATAACTATAGAAATTTTTTAATCAACTTTGCTGAATAATGGAGGGTTAGATTCTTTTTTTTTAAGAAAAAGGGTCTGTTTCTCACAAAATTTTCTATAACCAATGGATAATAAGAGCAATTTCTAGATTTGTTTAATGCTTAATGCTTTTGTCTATCTTCTATAAAGCAATACTCTATTGGTACCCACCACTATGGAATATTCTTTAGAAAAGTCAATCATTTTACTCTTTCTGAAGAGAAGAATGAATGATATGGCAAAGATATGAATGATTGGGTATGAAGAGCATAATCAGTGGTATTTATTTAGCCACAAAGATAAGAAGTATTCAAGAAGGACAAGAACTAACAGGGCTACAATGATTGGGTTCAGGAAAGCAACAAGAAGAGGTAGGTGAAGTAGAAATTCTAATCACAAGAACGGGGGTTGAATTGTGATCTTTCAAAATTTCTGCAATTTCTTCTAATACTATTTCTGCTCAAGTATAACTAGGCTGAGTATTAGAAGATAAAACTGAAGAAGAAGAAATTATATATGGTATGCTGAAAATATAATTCCTTTAAAGGAACTCTCTTGTAGGTACAACTTACTTAGGTATAAGGTAATTTTTAAAATAGTTTTATGCACATGAAAATGAAACAGAAATCTGAATGAAAAGAGAGTAAGGGAAAGAAGATTGCACACACAGTTTTATATTGGTTCACCTCTTCTAAGCAGAGGCTACGTCTAGTCCCTACTTTTAGTAGGATTTTCTTGATCAACTTTGATATTACAGTTTCCCTAGGTACACCTTACCACTAGTATTCTTCTGCAACCTCTTCAGGCTTTTCACAAACTTCTTTTGTAGCCTTTGAAGGTCTTACAGCTACTGCAATTTCTTCTGCAGACTGTACAAACTCAATGACTCTTTGCGGAGACTTTTCTGCAAGGTTAACAGGACAGTATGGCTCACTACAATCTTGTAAAAGTTTACAACAACTGTTACACACCTTCTCAAGAGGCACTAACACTCTTAAAGCCTTGTTGAGAGTTTATAGAAGATGTAGGTAGTGAAATAATAAAAAATAGGCTCAAAACTATTACGGAGTAAGCACAACAGGAAAATGTTGAGCCAACTCTCTCTTTTCTAACTTTAGGAAGCAGAATCTCAATGATGGTGAAGAGAGAAAGTTTCCAGAAGATGGATATTGTAATTCTGAATTCTGGTATTTCTTCTGGACAAGGTGTGTGTCAAAATGAGAAGGAAACCTTTCCTTTTATAGGAAAAATAAGTTGCTAGCCGTTAGGGTAGCTGTTTGAATCTCCAGCTGTAAAGGCATGAGTTGTCCCCTTCATGAGCAACTGTCTCTTTCATGAACAACTGTCTTCTTTGACTGGTCATATCTTATGCAGGGTGTTTCTTCTACAGACTTTGATTTCTTCAGAAAATCAACCCTTTTTCTTCTGGAAAGTGTTATTTTAGTCATTTGAAAATGAAGGAATAATACTTGGATGAATTTCAGTGGCTACAACACAGAGAAGCTTGTAGAACATGTATTTTTAGGAAATTACTTTTTCTGCAGGAATCCTGACAGTGGAGTTCTTCTACAACAGCTTCTTTGAATAGAGTTATGAGATCATTCTTTATGCAGATACTGTCAAAGCAATATTGTTGCAGTTTTCTGCTCTTAGAAGAATTAATCTAGTTTAAAATCCAACTTCCTTATCTTCTTAAGTCTTGCTACATCTGTTTCTTCTGCAGTCTTGATGTAGGTGTTTCTTCTGCAGTGAATCTTCCTTCTAATATTCTGTCAGCTTTCTATGCTATTCTCTTTGATAGCTTCCTTTCAACTTTATTTCAGATTGTCATTCTTCTATCATTCTTGAATAAAGTTTATTTTCTGTTTGCTTCTTCTTCAATAGTGAATCTCTTGGAGCTTTTGACAGAATGTTTGTTGCAATTTCTTTCAACAGCTTTCTTGCTTTCTTTTATAGTTGTGATACTTTATAATGTGAAAGCATCTTCTTTGAGTGGTATTGAGATCTATCTTCTGAACAAGAATAACAAATGGTTTTGTATCTTCTTAATAACACTCAGGTGAAATTGTTAGTACTTTAATCAGAATTATACCAAGTGAATTTTGAGAGCTTGTCATTATTAAAACATCATTGGAGGATTCTTGGAGCTTACAATCTCCCCCTTTTTGATGATGACAACCCTTCAAAATTTAACTTGTATGATTCTGATTTTTGATAAAACATATTGAAGATTCCCCCTGAATTTATGCTTGGGTTTTAGGGGATATGTATGTGATATGCATTACTCAAGTAGCTAATATATTCTTGACAGATTTTCAATTTGATTCAATTATATGTTGCGGATAATAATTGTCATAATAATTCATAAACCATTTGCAAGTCAAAATGTAACATTCATTAATCAGAGGATTTATAAGTTAGAATACATCTATCAAAGGTCATTAACATCAAACAATACATCAAAAATAAAAAATCCTCAGCCTAATAGATGCACTACTACACTACTACTTCTCTCCCTTTGTCATCAGTCAAAAAAGAATAACAATGGAGAAGAATGATCAGAAGATGATAAATTAGTTGGTTGTAGAATATTTTGGGGAGGCTGAAATGGCACAAAAGGCATGGGAGGTGCTTGAGGTACAATGGCAGGCAGGACAAATGTGTTGAACCAGAATTCATGTCGAGTGAATCTCTCAATCATCTCATTAACAGAATTCTGGAGAGTATTGACATTTGAGAATAATTTCTTGATGTCTGCCATTATCTTTCTGACTTGTTTCTCAATGGAGTTGGAAGAGGAAGGCTCTGCTGCATCAGAAGGCTCCTTAGCAACGTCATCAACCTTCTCAGGAGGTGCATAATAAGGAATTTGTTCTCTTTCAGTGCTAAGCTACTGGAGGTAGGTTTCCATTGAGGAAAGATTTGCAGAAATGGTGGGAATATTATCTCTGATAGGAACAGAAGAAGGAAGAGTTGAATCAATTATAGGAGAGGCAAGAAATTGATTTACCATATCAGTACCAAAGGTTCCTGCATAAGGAACAAATTGAGCTTCTCCCTTAGGTTCTTCCTCTTCATCTGTCAGATGAAGTTCTTCGGTTCTAACAGGAGACTGGGTCATATTTGCATCTTCTACAAGCTCTTCAGTTCTTGCAAGGGATTGAACTTGTAGGATAGGTAAAGAGGTATCAAAAGGGGGGGTTTCTGAATAGCTCTTGGCTAGCATAGCCAAGGCATTTGCAGCCATGCCTTCTGCAGAAGCAATATCAGTACCTTCTAAAGAAGCTTCTCTAGCTTCTTCTGCAGAGGCATTCTCAACACCCTCCATGGAGATATTCCTTGCATTTTCTTCTTCTCCAGGGGAATTTCCAGAAGGAACTTGCAACTGAGAGGCTGCTTCTTCTCCACAACTTGCAGGAGACTCTTTCTCATCTTCTTCAAAGGTAAAATCACCAGCAGGTTCAGGAATTGGAGACTTTTCTTTATCTTCTGCAGAAGTCTCAGTTTTCTGCATTTTGCTAGGTCCACCTTCTCCAGCAGAAGCGGAAAAATCTTTCTGGATACATTTCCTTTTTCTGGATAAGGTTTGAAGCACTTCTTTCTTCTTCTTTGTTCTTAGACCCCTAGGAGCTTCATAGAGAACTTCATTATCAGTGTCACTGTGAATGAATTGTGAGGGCTCAGGCTTACTGATATGCATTTTCCTCACATCGCTTCTGTCAAAGTAAGTATAATCCTCTATTCACTCCTCTCCTTTAAGGGCTACTTGGTGATGCTTGAAGATTCTTGTCAGTAACATTCCATATGGAAGACTTGCATAAACCCTTTGAGGATTTGCAGAAGAAATCATTCCTCTAAGAATGAGATAGGAGAGGGATAATGGTTTACCACTCAGAAGATGATGCATTATAAGATCTTGTTCAGTTACCCTTTCTAAGGTTCCTACCCTAAGAAGAATGGAATAGAAACAGATTTTATGAAATAATCTGCAAATAGGAATTAGTTGTCTTGAAAGGAGCTTGGAGTCAGGTTGGTTAAGTACTTTCTTAATGATATCTTCTCTAGTAATGCCTGCAGAAGCATACCAATTTTCATCAAATAGATGATTTGGGCAAGGAGGGATACCTATGGATTCTTCTATAGACTCAGGAGTGAGAACAATGGTTGCACCTTTCATTTCCACCACAAGGGAGTTTCCATCACTCCTATACTGACTTGCAGAAGCAAAGAAAGCTTTCACCAGCCCTGGATAAATAGGTTCCTTGATTAAAAGGAAGTCCCCCCATCCTTGCTTCTGTAGAAAGTGTCCTATATCCCACCCTTCTTTCCTTATTTCTTTCAGCAAAAATACTCTTCCAGGAATTACATTTTTCCATTCCCATCTATCATAGAATATTTTCAGAAGCTCCTCATTTTGAAATAGATCTCTGTTAGCATCTTCTGATGCTTCAGAAGGATCACATTCTAAGATGCTTCCACTTTCTTCACTTGATCTTATGGACTCTTTTTCCTCATTACTGGAAGATTGAGAGTCTTCATGAGATATGGGAGAGGGAGAATCTAGTCCAATTGGGTTGTCAGGCTTATTTCCAACAGAGTGAGTAGTAGTTGCAACCCCAGCCCTTAGTCTTCCTGATCTTCTAACTTGAACAACAGGAATGGGAGCAGTGATCTGAATTTTTGAAGTAGAAGGAGCTGAAGAAGCTGATGGTTTTGAAAGAAAAGGAGATGAAGGTTTGGGAGAGGGTGGCTTTGCTGACAAAGGTTGTACTTCAAGAACCTCTGTGAAAGGAACGATTTGCATTTCAGGTTGAGGTGGGTTCTCATGGCTACTGTAAGAGCATTCTGATGCATTTGGAGATGAAGCATTCTTCTTGTTGGCAATAGATTTGAATCTCATCACTGATTTTTTTAGAGAGAACGAAAAATAGAGGGTGTTGAGTGAGGCTTTGAAGCTGAGTTTTTGCAATTTGTGAGAGATGAAGAGCGAGTGAATGAAGTGTATCTCTACAGTGGAGGGTCTCTAATACACTTCCTAACTAGCCGTTTGAGAAGAGAGAATGATGTAGAGAGAGAGAAAGAGAAGGAAATGCGCACTCAGCTTTTGAGGGAATCAGTTGGTGCTTCCAACGGTCAGAATTTCACTGCAGTTTTAGTGCAATAACTGATCTTTTCTATGGCAAGAGACAAAAGGTCACTTTACCCAGTCCATTTTGTAGCCTTAGCTGGCTGTATGATGTCTTTTTCAATGTTTTACTTCACAAGAAAAATCATTTTCTAACAAAATGACTTTTATTGGATTATGTGATATGAAAAGGATATTTCATAGTATTTGGAATAAGACAAACATTCTAACAAGTCAAAGCATGGAGATGCTTCTGATTGTATATGTTTTCCAAAAAATATATTCTTTTCTTCAGCAGAAGATATAAACTGCAGTGACAGTTCCAGAAGAAGGACTAATTCCTTCTGTGTTAAGAAAAATGATCATGAATTCAATTTGCACATATGAGATTTATTTCTTATAAAATTAAATCTATCTTCTACAAGTGGTTTAGTAAAAATGTCATAAATTTACTATTTTGTTTTAATGAATTTTAGCTCAATTTCATCCTTCTGGACATGATCTCTAATAAAATGATGTTTAATATCAATATGCTTTGATATAGAATGTTGAATAGGATTCTTGGACGATTTAATGGCACTTGTATTATCACAGAAGATAGGGATTTTAGAATACCTCAAACAATAATCCTCCATTTGATGCTTTATCCAAAGCATTTGTGAGCAGCAACTTGCAGCAGAAACATATTCGGCTTTTGCAGTTGATAATGCAACTGTAGGCTGCTTTTTGCATGACCAAGATATGAGTGATTCTCCTAGGAATTGACATCCACCACTTGTGCTTTTTCTTTCTAATCTATCTCCAGCATAATCAACATCACAATATCCTGTAAGGTCAAAATCTGTACCTTTCTTGTACCAAAGACCAAGATCAGTAGTTCCAACAAGATATTTAAAGATTCTTTTCACAGTTGCTACATGTGATTCTTTTGGGGAAGATTTAAATCTAGCACATAATCCTACAAAAAATAAAATATCTAGTCTGCTGGCAGTTAAATACAATAATCATCCTATCATTCCTCTATATTCCTTTTCAGAGACAGGTTTTCCATTTTCATCTAAGTTTAATGTTATGGAAGGATGCATAGGAGTTGTCATAGGTTTTGATCCTTCCATTTTAAATCTTTTGAGAAGATCTTTTGTGTACTTTTCTTGGTAAATGAAGATACCAACATCTTCTTGCCTGATTTGTAATCCTAAAAAGAACTTAAGTTCACCCATAAGACTCATTTCGAATTCACCTTTCGTCAACTCAGAAAATTCTTGGCACATCTTTTCATTTGAGGATCCAAAGATGATATCATCAACATAAATTTGCACAATTAGCAGATCCTTTTTAAATGTCTTTCTGAATAAAGTAGTATCAATTTTTCCTCTTGTGAAATGATTATCAAGAAGAAAATTACTTAATCTCTTATACCAAGCTCTAGGAGCTTGCTTTAAACCATATAATGCTTTTGTTAATTTGAAAACATGATTTGAATGCTCTTGATTTTCAAAACCAGGAGGTTGGTGAACATATACTTCCTCATTAATGTAGCATTAAGAAATGCACTTTTAACATCCATTTGATATAATTTAAAGTTTTTATATTCAACAAATGCAAGAAGAATTCTAATAGCTTCTAATCTAGCTACTGGTGCAAAAGTTTCATCAAAGTCAATACCTTCTTGTTGGTTATAGCTTTGAGATACTAACCTTGCTTTGTTTCTGATCACATTACCTTCTCCATCCATCTTGTTTCTGAATACCCATTTTTTTCCAATGATGGTGTAATCTTCTGGAGGAGGGACAAGTGTCCAAACTTTGTTTCTTTCAAACTGATCCAACTCTTCTTTCATGGCATCTATCCATGAATCATGTTCAAGGGCTTCACTTATATTTTTGGGTTCAATTTGAGATAGAAAGGCTGCACTGTTTTCATCTTTTCTTAATTGGGATCTAGTTTTTACTCCTTCTGCAGTACTTTCAATTATTTGTTCATGAGGATGAGTTGTAATTAATCTCCAGCTCTTTGGAAGTTCCTCTCTTTGTGTGCAGATTTCTTCTGTTGAATTATCTGTGAGATTTTCCCTTTCTGCTGTATCTTCTGAAAGGTTTTTACTGTCAGAAGATATCTTCTTATGCTTGTTAGATTCATCCTTTGAATCACTTTGTATTTTCCTTGAGAAGAAAGGTTAGTATCATTGAAAATAACATGCATACTTTCTTCTATGGTTTGGTTTTTGATATTATATGCTCTATAAGCTTTTGAGGTAGAAGAGTATCCAAGAAAAATACCCTTTTCAGATTTAGCATTAAATTTTTCAAGATTTTCTTTGTGGTTCAAAATATAGCAATCACACCCAAAAACATGAAAATATGCAATGTTGGGTTTTCTCCCTTTCCATAGTTCATATGGTGTTTTGTTGAGTATGCTTCTGATGGTGACTCTGTTAAGTATATAGCATGATGTAGCTACTGCTTTAGCCAAAAAGTATTTTTGAATTCCACTATCACTTAACATAGTTCTGGCCATTTCTTGGAGAGTTCTATTTTTTCTTTCTACAACTCCATTTTGTTGTGGAGTTCTAGGACATGAAAAATTATGGGAAATTCTGTTTTCGTCAAAGAACTTTTTAAATGAAAAGTTTTCAAACTATCCTCCATGGTCACTTCTTACAGAAGAAATGTTTTGACCACTTTCATTTTGTATCTTCTTAGAGAAGATTCTGAAAGCATCAAATGACTCATCTTTGGTGGTGAGAAACAAAACCCATGTGAATCTAGAGTAATCATCTACTATGGTAAAACCATATCTTTTTCCTCCTAAACTAGGTTTTTTAGTGGGACAAATAAATCAATATGCAATAGTTCCAATATCCTTTTAGAGGTTACCTCATTTTTAGGATGAAAGCTTGAATGAGTTTGTTTACCTTTAACACATGCATCACATACTTTATCCTTTTCATATTTGATTTTAGGTAATCCTCTAACCAATTCCAACTTAGAAAGCTTTGAGATGGTTTTCATGCTTAAGTGACCTACTTTTTTATGCCAAATCCATTTATCATTTTCAAATGAAGCAAAGCATGTATGATCAGATAACACTTCTAGACTAATGTTGTATAGCTAGGTTCTTGTTTCTTATTCCAGGAAACAATAATTTCTTAGGAGATGATTATCTAATTTCATAAAATGTTGGTTAAAACATAACTTCATAGCCACTATCACAAAGCTGACTTATGCTAAGAAGATTATGTTTAAAACCTTTCACATAATAAACATTACTAATTTGAGTAGAGTTCTTTATACCTACCTTTCTAATACCTTTGATTTGTGCTTTGTTGTTGTCTCCAAAGGTTACTGTTCCACCTTCTATCTTGTGCAACTGGATGAATTTGTTTTTGTCTCCAGTCATATGTCTTGAGCAGCCACTGTCCAAGAACCATTGCCCTTTCTTCTTGAAGGTTCTTGCTTGTCCCTACATCATAGGACAGTAGAGATTTAAGTACCCAAATTCTGTTGGGTCCTAAATGGTTAGATACCTTTCTTTTAAAGCTCCTTTTTTCTCTTGTAACAGTTATGAACAAGATGTCCAATTTTGTTACACCAATAACATTTAGGAGATTGCCTTTTGGCAGGTACAAAGGTAGTTTTGTAAACTTTTGAATTTTGAGATTGATTGAATCCCAATCTTGTTCTATCAGAAGTTTCCCTTTCATTACCTATGAGATTTTCTAAGTTATTTGTACCATTCACAAATTTACTTAAGTCTTGATGCAATTCATCAACTTTATTTTTCAGAAGATAATTTTCCTTTTGCAGTTGTTTCAGTTTTATTTTCTTCTGAAGATTCAGACTTAAGTGATTTTATTTGTTCTGATAATTTGAAGTGAGATTGTTGTAGACATTGATTGGTCTTAAACAATCTTTCATTATCACTTTTTAATCTTTCATTTTCTTCTTTAGATTTGATTAATTGTTCTTTAAGTAAAGCACATTTTTGAGCTAGTGTGTGTGAATCAGATAATGAGTTTTCAAATGCATCTTCTAATTCTTTATATGTAGGATAGTTATAATCATTTACCTCATCTTCTTCATCTTCCTTTCCAGCCATGAGACACAGGTTTGCTGACTCTTCTCCCGCATCTTCTTCTGAGGAGCTTTCTGAGTCATCCCAGGTTGCCATCATGGCCTTCTTCTTCTTCTGAAAGTTTCTTGAGTCCTTTTTTAATTGAGGACATTCTGATTTGATGTGGCCTGGCTTGTTGCATTCAAAATAGATTATTTGAGCTTTAGATCCTTCAGTTTTTGGTCCTTCCTTCTTGGGGTTGAAGAATCTTTTTCCCATCCCCTTTCTTCTGAGGAATCTTTGGATTCTCTTAGATATGAAGGCAAGCTCATCATCATTTTCAGAAGATGATTCTTCTTCTTCAGGGGCCTTTTCTTCTGTTGAGGTTGTGCTAGTCCTTCTTGATGTACTATCTTTTAGAGCAATTGGTTTTCCTCTTCTTAGTGGTAGTTCATCCATGAGTTCTTGCTTATGAACTTCTAGGGAACCAAGAAGCTCATCCAATTTTAGAACTGCAAGATCCTTAGCTTCTTGAATTGTTGTTACCTTTGGTCTCCAAATTTTTGGAAGACTTCTGAGTATTTTTCTGACTTGCTCTTGATTTGAGTAGCTTTTACCAAGAGACTTTAAGTCATTAATGATGACTGTGAATCTTTTGAACATTTTATCAATTGATTCATGTTCAGCCATATTAAACATCTCATATTGGTGAATCAAAATATTTATTTTTTATTCTTTTACTTGATCAGTTCCTTCATGTGCTATTTTAAGTGTATCCCAGATTTCTTTAGCAGTGGCACAACCAACAACCTTGTCATATTCTCCTATGCTAAGAGCACAGAGAAGAAAGAACTTAGCCTTGGAGTTCAGAAAATATTTCTGCTTATCTTCTGAAGTCCATTCTTCTATGGATTTTGGCTGTGGAGGTTCTTCTTGAACTTCTGATTCTCCTTCTTTAGGTTAAACCAGAATTCTAGTTCTTTTAATTACTGGAATGAAATTTCCTTTTTCAATAATAACCCAAACATCAATGTCTTGGGATTCTATAAACAATTTCATTCTATCTTTCCAATAATAGTAATCTTTTCCATCAAATGCAAGGGGTCTATTTGTAGAGAATCCTTCTGGGATGAACATTCCAGCTCCAAGATTTGCCATCTTCCCTTGATCTTTTTCCTCTCTCACTGTTAAGTGAGTTCAACCCTAGAGGCAAGCTCTGATACTAATTGAAGTAGAAATTCCAATCACAAGAAGGGGGGTTGAATTGTGATCTTTCAAAATTTCTGCAATTTGTTCTAATACTATTTCTGCTCAAGTATAACTTGGCTGAGTATTAGAAGATAAAACTGAAGAAGAAGAAGAAATTATATATGGTATGCTGAAAATATAATTCCTTTAAAGGAACTCTATTGTAGGTACAACTTACTTAGGTATTATGTAATTTTTAAAATAGTTTTATGCATATGAAAATGAAACAGAAATCTGAATGAAAAGAGAGTAAGGGAAAGAAGATTGCACACACAGTTTTATATTGGTTCGCCTCTTCCAACCAGAGGCTACGTCCAATCCCTACTTTCAGTAGGATTTTCCTGATCAACTTTGACATTACAATTTCCCTAGGTACACCTTACCAAAAGTATTCTTTTGCAGCCTCTTCAGGCTCTTCACAAACTTCTTTTGTAGCCTTTGAAGGTCTTACAGCTACTGCAACTTCTTCTGCAGACTGTACATACTCAAAGACTCTTTGTAGAGACTTTTCTGCAAGGTTTACAGCATAGTATGGCTCACTACAATCTTGTAGCAGTTTACAACAACTGTTACACACCTTCTCATGAGGCACTAACACTCTTAAAGTCTTCTTGAGAGTTTACAGAAGATGTAGGTAGTGAAATAATAAAAACAAGGCTCAAAACTATTACAGATTAAGCACAACAGGAAAATGTTGAGTCAACTCTCTCTTTTCTAACTTTAGGAAACAAAATCTCAGTGATGGTGAAGAGAGAGAAAGTTTCCAGAAGATGGAGATTGTAATTCTGAATTCTGGTATTTCTTCTGGACAAGGTGTGTGTCAAAATGAGAAGGGAACCTCTCCTTTTATAGGAAAAATAAGTTACTAGCCATTGGGATAGCTGTTTGAATCTCCAGCTGTAAAGGCATGAGTTGTCTCTTTCATGAACAGATATCTTCTTTGACTGGTCATATCTTCTGCAGCATGTTTCTTCTGCAGACTTTGACTTCTTCAGAAAATCAACCCTTTTTCTTCTGGAAAGTGTTATTTTAATCATTTGAGAATGAAGGAATAATACTTGGATGAATTTCAGTAGCTGCAGCACAGAGAAGCTTGAAGAACATGTATTTTTAGGAAATTACTTCTTCTGCAACAGCTTCTTTGAACAGAGTTATGAGATCATTCTTTATTCAGATACTGTCAAAGCAATATTGTTGCAGTTTTCTGCTCTTAGAAGAATTAATCTAGTTTAAAATCCAACTTCCTTATCTTCTTCAGTCTTGCTGCATCTGTTTCTTCTGCAGTCTTGTTGTAGGTGTTTCTTCTGCAGTGAATCTTCCTTCTAATATTCTGCCAGCTTTCTATGTTATTCTCTTTGATAGCTTCCTTTCAACTTTATTTAAAATTGTCATTCTTCTATCATTCTTGAATAAAGTTTATTTTCTGTTTGCTTCTTCTTCAATAGTGATTCTCTTGGAGCTTTTGACAGAATGTTTGTTGCAATTTCTTTCAATAGCTTTCTTGCTTTCTTTTATAGTTGTGATACTTTATAATGTGAAAGCATCTTCTTTGTGTGGCGTTGAGCTGTATCTTCTGAACAAGACTAACAATTGGATCTGTATCTTCTTAAAAACACTCAAGTGAAATTGTTAGTACTTTAATCAGAATTATACCAAATGAATTTTGAGAGCTTGTCATTATTAAAATGTCATTGGAGGATTCTTGGAACTTATAGTAGGGCAATGTATGACAAGATGAAGCTAATTAGGATGAGGAAGACTCTTATTTAAATTGATTAAATCATGCATGAGTAGCTTTAAATTACCCTTATATTCTTTTTAACACACACAAAAGCAAAAGAAAAATTGTCCTATATACATACACAAAAAACAGAGAACTTGTCCATGGAACAAAATTTACCAAAATCAAATAGATTTAAATTGCTGCAAAGAAAATCGCAGGTTCCAGTAGAAAACTATCTAAATAATTAAGTGACAACTTAATAATCATACAATTAAGTAAGAATTTTGAGAAAATAGATCACCACAATACAACTAGTTCTACTTCTATCAATAGTTGTCGTCACGTCGGCATCCTGAGAGCAGCTGCTATAGGGTCGGGGTCCTGGCCGGGTGGTGGAGTGAAGTTGGCTGAACATCTCTAGAAGGGGGTTGAATAAAGACTTGAAAATATTGTAGCTGAAAAACTAAGATTCAATCTGAGATGAATCTCAAGTCTGGGAGTTGGAACTCAGATTGAATCTTAACTCAGCAGAAGGTTAAGACTAAGAAAGCTTAATGAAGCAAAAGGTTAAGCTTAACTCAGATCGAATCTTAACTCAAATCTGAGCTTAACTCTTTAGACTTATCTTACAATCTCATATTGATTCGTTAAGTCCAGTCTCAGATAAACGGAGTTAGATAAATCAAATATAAAGGCGTACTAAGATCTGAGTTATGCAGAGACAGATATGAGTTAAGCAGAGACAGATCTTAGTTATGCAGAGATAGATCTGAGTTATGCAGAAACAGATCTGAGTTATGCAGAATTAGTCTTTAACTTCCCTTTTAAAAATGTTGCAACAAATAATAAGAGATAGAGAGAGAGAGAGAGAACACACTTAGACTTATCCTGGTTCACCCACACCTTGGGCTACGTCTAGTCCTCACAACCTTATGAGATTTTCACTATGACAACTTCCAATAACAAGTATTCTTTCCTCTGCCTTTTCAGGCTCACACCTTTGAGTATTCTTATTTCAGTGCCTTTCTAGGCTTACACTAAGTATTCTTGTTACAGTGCCTCTCCGGGCTAACAGTCACTCACACCAAGCTTAGACACCTCCTAACTTGGTTGAGACTGGGTAAGATTGGGTTGTTCTAGCTTAGATGGCATACAAGGTGCGGATAGACAATAAGCTTAGCTAGTTATAGTCACTCTTTTGGGTTAGAATCAGAAGTAGATGAAAGAGATGATTGAATACATATAGGAATAAACGTGTGTGAGATAAGATTCGTTGAGACTTGGATTTTCAGCTTATGCAGCAGCATAACTCTTCTATATTCTGATCCAACTCTTCTAATCTTTGATTTTTCACTTAAGATCTTTTATATAGGCTTAGTAAACTAGTCGTTATGATTCTGGAGCTGATCTGAACGTTATAAGTGCAAACTAGCCGTTACTAGTCGTTTCTAGCTGTTATTTTGTCTTTTTCAGCGTTTCAGAGAAAGTGGCTTCGTAAGGCTGAGTAAGTCTAAGTCTGAGGTACTAGTCTAAGTCTCAATCGTAGTTCCTGAATCTGAGGTACAAGTCTGAGTCTCAGTCTTAGTTCCTGAATTTGAGCTTTGTCAGTATGAGGTACTAATCTGAGATTCCAGTCTTAGTTTGAATCTAAGTCTGACATTCTAATTTGGGGTCTCAGTCTGACCTTCCAATCTGAGTCTAAGTCTATCACTCTAATCTGAGGTCTCAGTCTGATGTACCAGTCTAACCTTCCAATCTGAGTTTGAGTCTGTCTTAGTCTGACCTTGCAATTTGAGTTGGTTGAGTCTTGTTTCATTCTTTCCTTTTGATTGTACTCTTTTGTAAATCTTGAATCCACAAGCAGTGTAGCAGGTTCAAACCATAGAGACAATCTTCATGTTGAATCAACTCAGATTTATTCATTGTAGGATGCTTAGACTTAACTTGATGATTGGCGTTTCTAATAAAGACACTTTCTGACTATAGCTAAGACTACATTCTGATGTGCACCATTCTCAACTCAGGCTATCTTTAGATTCAGCTATTCTGAGCTTTTGAAAGCTTTCTGATAAATAATTTGTCTAAGACCTTCTTTTGAAATTATCTTCAACATATAGAACATTCTAAGATTTGTGCATTCTGCATAAATAATTCTCAAGTCTGATGCTTCTTAACATTGGGATTATGATCTTTCTGAGTCTCAGGAAAGACTTGTATTGTTTGCTCAATCTCTGTATGACCTTTATCTTCATCTTTAGTCTGAGGATTCCTACCAGTCTCAGTCTGAGGTTGTCTCTCAGTCTCAGTCTGAGCTTGGTTGTGGTTCTTCTGATCTTTCTGTGTTCTTTACTCAGCATAAGATTCCCGTCTTTCTAAGTTCTCACATATAAAACATCAGTAACTTCAAGAACAGAAAATGTTAAGTTTGATCAAAAGGTTTGTTGTCATTAAAAGTAAATCTCAGAGAGTTTTGTGCTAACAATCTCCCCATTTTTTACGATGACAAACCTATTTGAACAAAATTAAGTTTTCATATATAATAGCATATAAGGGATGATGAGAGTTTATTTATTTTTCATAGTATGATCCACTCAATTGAGCTCCCCCTGAATTCATGCTTAACAATGTTTCTCATTTCAATCAATATCATGACATGATTTAGAAATTATATAATTCACATTCAGATGGGTGGAGAAAAATATCAAATAACCAATTTCATATTGATTTTCATTTATACTAATGGCATCAAAGACATGACTTTTTTTATCTCACTCTTAATTTTATCAACCATATGGTTGATCGTAACAGAGGGTTTTGAGAAAGAAATATATGCAATAATATTCTCAATTTCTAATTGATAAAACAATGATTCTGAATGCATAAGAGGTCTATATAAACCTACATAATCCGGAAAGAGATGAATGTTTTAGCAAGAACAATTAGAATAGAAGAATCGAAGACTAAGTTAAGAAGAACAATATTTATAGTCCAGATTCCAGAATTTTCATAGTAATTTGATATCCAAATTTTTAGAGTCTTTCTAAAACTCTTTCTAAACCATTTGCTTACACTTCTCCTTTCAATCTTCTTTATCAATATTTTTAACTTCAAGAGAGCTATTCTCCTATTCTCTTTATTTTTCCCATTTTTTTATCTTACTTTTCTTCTCCAAAATAATAATGGGTGATTTCTAGATTTGTAGAGGAAATGGTATATGGACCCATCAAATTCCATAGCTGATTACTGTAAAATTGAGTCAATATGTATGCCACTACCTCATTAACAAACAATTTGATCATCTTCCCCAAAAATGTGATGATTCTACTTGTATTTCCAAAGTTGTCGGTCAAGAAACCTTTCAATAACAGATGTAGAATATTTCTAACCCTCAGAAAGATCATTTCTTAAGATACTAGAAAATAGAAACTCAATCTTAAACCAAAATAATGATTTATTCTATTCACATACTTGATTGAAAGGTAGGAATTTCATTTGATGCATGATCAAGTAATAAGAATACATTCAACACAAATATTGATTATGCTACTCCCCCTAAATGTGTTACTCACCTTGATTTTTATGCCCATAGTGAGTTAAATTTGTAGAAAATTGATAAAGGCATAAAATGTCAAGATTACAGAGACTCGGCTAGTAGGGGAACAAAATATCAATTTATTGATATGTTTTGCTAATAAGTACATAATCATTG
This sequence comes from Sesbania bispinosa, assembly GCA_026901365.1. Lineage (NCBI taxonomy): Eukaryota > Viridiplantae > Streptophyta > Magnoliopsida > Fabales > Fabaceae > Sesbania > Sesbania bispinosa. The sequence goes on from QLOH01000033.1 coordinate 1,349,861, forward strand.
AATATTTTTCCGCATTGAAAAACTGTTCTGACAGAATTTCAAATTCCAAAGGTTGTGATATTCCATGTTAAGTTTTTTTCATACTTATTCATTCACCCAATATTCCAATTTATATGTTCCACATCAATTTGCTACAACAATACACATTTGATACATCATAGTCTATCACAAATTTGGGAACAAGGGTGCTTTGTTCAAGGTCACACTTTCAAGAGATCAAGTTTCACAACTTTTCTATCACATAGCATAATCATTGAACAGGCTATGCTCCCATATAGGTTGATCTAGAATCTTATATTTTATACAATAAACTACATCATGAGAACTTTCTAATGTCAAAGAAATCAACTCATTTGGATTGATACAAGTAAAGATATTTTAACTTTAAGTTTCTGCACCAAACCAGAAAACATCCACTAGCTTAGCCACTTTAATTTGTGCCTATGAGTTATTCTCAGTTCATAAAAATATGAAATTTTAACATAATAAACTAGACATCACAAACTTTCCAATGATATAAAAATCATTCCATTTGGAGTTTTCTATCACAAGATATGAACAACTAAAGTTAACTATTCTATAATAGAGTGCATACTGTGACAAATTTGGTTTTTCATTCACTGTGATATCAATCTATGCAACCAAAAATATTTAAAATTAATACCATTAAACCATTGAACAACATCTTTAAAATCCAATTGGTTTCATTTGAAAAGGCTTTTCCTAGCTCCAGATAAGCATTCAAAACAGACGTGTTCAGATTTGATCATTTAAGAGATCAGTCAACTTGAAGTGTTTGTTGGGAATTATGTAGATGATGAAAATTCATTAAACTTTCCATTCTAATACTTATATTAGTTATATTTCACACAAAATTGGTTTAACTCAAAATTCATTTCTATAACTCCAGTTATGATCTTTTTAAGTGAACAGATTTATATCAGACTTTGTATCAGTGAAGTTGTGTTCACGGATTTACTGGCACTTTCGTAGTTAGTATAACAGCTTCAGAATTTCTATTTTGATAATCATATAAATTATATTTCATACAAAGTTGGTTTCCCTGAAAAAGCATTTCTATAACTCCAGTTATGATCTTTTTAAGTGAACATGTTTATATCGAAACTTGTAACACTGCAGTTGTATTCACAGATTTACTGGAACTTCAGTAGTTATTATAACAACTTCAAATTTTCCATTTTTGAACTCTTATAAATTATCTTTCCAACAAAATTGGTTTCACTCAAAAATCAATTTTGTAGCTCAAGTTATGATCATTTTAGTCAAGCAATATCAGAATAATTTCTACACACAATACAATAACCTTTTTGCCTTCAAATTTCATGGTTTCTCGTGTTTCTGAATCTTCTTATGAACCTTCAATCTTAGTATTTCTCATTGATATAATTTACTTAGAAGATTGATTTGATTTAAGGAGATGAAGAATATATAGGCTTGGCTTGCAGAGATGTTTCTCCTAACTAAATAATTCAATCTTTCTAAGTTCACTTTTCTCAACTATCATGAAATTGTCTCAAAGATATATTTTCATATGATCAGGTTATATTTCATTATAGATATATCTCAAAATTAAATTCCCACATGATGCAAGATCATCACAAGCATATTTGCATTAAAGTATACTCACTTAGGTTACAATAATTAAGATTCAAAATTGTATTAAGCACTTGACAGAAAATCAATTTGTATTCTAATGATCCAAGCAACACAGAATCATATCAAAATTATTCAAATAAGCATATATTTGTCATTGTAAAATTATCAACATACTTAAATCTTATCTTCAAAATGAGAATAGTAAGATTTATCACATATGCATCATCATGGAAGATTGGAGTTTCAAAGTACCTCATGAAGTAATCCTCAAGTTATTATGTGATCCACATGATTTAAGATTTTGCAGCTTGATGTAGAGATAAGCTCAGCTTCTACATTTTCTTTTCAAGCTTAGCCATTTCCTTGAGATTTCATTTTTTAGAAGCTTCTTTTTCTTTCTCATCTTGTAGGGAAATCACTTGCCCTCTTTTGCAGTAGCCATTGTCTGTTATTTATGAATTTCTTTTTGCTCTGTCGGGATATGAGTTGTAGCAGGAGTCTCAATTGGTTGTTCTTTCTCAAATTGTTCCATCTAAGTCTCAGTCTCAGTCTCAAGATGAGACTCAATTATGACTTTCTCAAGTGCAACCACACTTTGTGCAATTCATTTTTGTCATATACTCTCTTCTTTTATTTTTCTCATGTCTGAACATCCATTTGACTTGAATCTATTGTTTTGGAGATTTTATCATATATTTCTTGTTGGGATCCAAGCATTCCACTTTATCTTCAAATCTACAATCTTTTTTCATTTCAAGTGTAGGATTAGTCTCATTAAAACTATCATGCATATTTCCCTCTACATATCTATTATAATATATAAAAGTCAAACCGCAAGCTGTGATTCTAACACCTCACCTACAAAATTGCCATGTATGTCTAATTTTGCCACATCAAGAATAATATGAGGTGGCACCTCTAGAATTTGCCTTTGCTTGCAATATAATAGGAATCCACACAAAATACCCACAAGACCACCTACTCTAAAATTGATAGATCCATTTTCTTTGACTACACAACCCTCTGTCTCCCAATCCACTACCTTGAGGTAGGAACACATGTCTCCTCTACCCATATGGATGTCGTTTCTCTCATCTAGACCACATTTCTTTTCCTTCTCATGTGTTTCTCCCTCTCCCTTATTGTCGTTGTTTCATACGTTGATACCACATGCATAGTCGTTGTCGTGAAGAAAAACTGAAAATATCCCCCTCATATTTCTCTCAACCGCACCAAAGGCCTTTTCTCTCTAATCTTTTTCTCCCTTTTGGTCACTGTCGTAGCTGCCTCTGTCCAAAAAACCATTTATGCAATCAATACCATGTCCGCTACCACGACCTCTACAGTCGTCGTTATCTTGGACTACTTGAAGAGAAGGTGAAAATAAATTCAAGATCATGGCCTAGAACAATTGGTAATTACAAAAGAGTGATAAGAAAAATTTTGATCTCTTCAGTGAGGTTAACACCATTCTTCTTCAGATTAGCTAGGTTAAGAGCCTTGCTCTTCACAATGTTGCCTCTGGAACTTTTCTTGGATGCCATTGGAATATTTGGAAACTTACAGAGAAAGATGCATAGAAAGAAAACTTGCGTGTGAAGGAAGTTCAAGCTTTCATAATGCAGAGAGTGAAAACTTTAGCCTTAGACGGGTTTCTCTCCAAATTTATAGGGGCAGTAATAATGATGACAGTTACTGATGATTGCGCAGACTTCGGGTAATATGCAGAAGTGCCAGAGACCATTTTGAAGAAGTTGAATATTAATAGTCTCAGACTGCCACATCATTAATCATAAGTGCGATTCAGACAAGCATACATTTTAGACATATATAAGTTCAGTCAATCATGCATTACAGACAAGTTTAATTTTTAGACAATGCATATATGTTCAGATGACTTATGATGAACTTAAATCTATCTTCTGAAAGTGGTTTTGTGAATATGTCAGCCCATTGATGCTCTATGTTAATGAACTTAATATCAAAAACTCCTTTCTGAACATAGTCTCTAATGAAATAGTGATTTCTATATGCTTTGCCCTAGAGTGTTGAATGGGATTCTTAGGTGTTAGACAAGTGGCCTCACTAACTTAAGAGGGGGGGTGAATTAAGTTATTCGATATTATCTATTCTTTTGTCTTAATGAATTATCTTTCCCTAATTATGCTTAAAAAGCCCTTTTCAAAGATGAAGAATGAATGTTTTACTCTTAATAAAACGAAATTGTAAATGCAATAAGTAAATAAGAGTTAAGGGAAAAGAAATTGCAAACACAATTTATACTGGTTCGGCCAATCCACTTGCCTACGTCCAGTCCCCAAGTATACACTTGAGATTTCCACTATTTGTAAAATCCTTTACAAAGTAATGAATCCTCCAACACCTTGGAACCCTTCCTTGTGTTGAGAACCACCCACATACAAGAGAGGCACCCTCTCTTCAACTCAAAGTATAAGTACAAATTTAATTGATGAGTACAGTTGAACTCTCCTTTAGAGTAGAAATTACAAGTTGAAAGCCTATAAGAGATCTTAATGATTTGCAAGTGTTTGGCACAAGATGATTCAAAGTGATTTCAAAATATATATTTATTTCACATGATAAAATCTTGTTAAAATTCGAATCTGAGACATATATATATAAGGATGAAGATGAAACATTGTAATCCTTGATTAAAAGTCATGTCTCTTCAAGATTTTCAAAAACAGAACACTGGTAATCGATTACAAGGGTTTGGTAATCGATTACACGGTTTAGTTTTGCGAACAGTTGTGCCTGAATTTCAAAATTTGAATTTTCTGCACTCTGGTAATTGATTACAAGAATTGGTAATCGATTACATAGATTAAAATTTTTGAAATTTAAATTCTGGAACATCTGGTAATCGATTACACATGTTGGTAATCGATTACCAGTTCAAAAATTTTAATCTTTGAACTGATTTTTAATTTATGAAAATATTTTCTTTAATTTCTTTTTCAGTGCCAAGATACTTGCAATTGATAAGAACTCTTTTGACATATTATATCTAACTCAATCAAGCTTAAACTAATAAACCTTTGTGTTGACTTGATATTGATCTTGATCTTCTATTTATTCTTTGATGCTTGAATTGAATTTAGTTCTTTTCTTTGCCATTGCCTTTCTCATTTCTTTCATTCTTATTGGCATCATCAAAACCTGTAATTAAGGCATCTACAATCTCCCCCTTTTTGATGATGACAACCATCATTTTAAGGGAAGAATGAAAAAAAACAAGAATATTTGCAAGTTAATAACGATCACTTCCCTTAGTCTCCCCCTTTATGTTTATCTTTTAGAATGGTTGAGATACTTGGGAAATAGGATTTATATTTTTGTAAAAAAAATGTACAAGACAAAATAGATTTCAAAAAGATTTCCAAAATAAATTTCAAAAACTTGTTCCTACACATAGAATTTATGAATTTCCAACATTTCATCAAAATTCCTTTTTACCTATTTCCAAAAATTCCATTTTTCATATTTCCCTAATCTCTCCCCCTTTGGCATCATCAAAAGCAATATTAGGCAACCAAATAAAATATATATGAACTATACCAAACAGAGTAGGCAACATAGTACTAAACTAAAGCATCAAACATCAAACGGAAACAAAGTGGTCTAAAGTAGCCAAACCAAAGTGGCGAAAAGCAATACCAAAACAAGTCTAAAGACAATGCCAAATACAAGGCAAGAGACAGAAAATAGCTAAGGAGCATCAGAGGGTCGAGGACCAATGCCAGAAACATCCTCTAACCGGGTAAGGCGAGTCTCCAAAGCGTCAAAGCGCTCATCCACATGCAACCTGAAGTTGCAAATCTCATCCAGAATGTCAGTAAGAATATCAGTAGAAGCATCCCGATGAGGGGGTGATGGAGTACGCTCGTCCATATCCTGGGAATGACGTCTTTTAACCCAAACACCATCTGGACCCTTGGTATACCCAAATGAACCAACCACAGTAGATCCAATGGCACCGGAGTGCTTGACTGGGAGCCAACTTTCATGGCTAAGCGGAACATTAAAGTGAGCCAAAAAGATAGAAATCAGATGGGCATAAGGTAAAGGAGCGTTGGCACGCATAGCTTTGTTCATCCGATAACGAACCAAATTAGCCCAGTTGATTTGCCTTCCAGTCAGTAAAGCCCACATAAGAATAACATCCTCTTCAGTAGCTTGGGCCAAATTAGTAGAGCGAGGAAGCAATATACGGACAATGATATAGTGCATGAGACGACTGTTAAAAGTAAATGACCCAGCAAGCAGACGTCTATCCAACTCAGCATTTTCAGAACAAATCATCCTACGAGCATTTTCAGGATTATAGTCTAACTCCCATTCTTCAGTCAGTTCCCTCAAAAAATGCTCCATCACTACTTAATTTGGTCGGGTTATAAAATAAGGACTGATAAATTACAATTGGGATCCTCTTAACTTCACTACGAATTACCCCATTAGTGATTTTCAGATTGCTATAAAATATTCTAACTAATTCTGGATAAATTTGCGAACGTAGTTGCATGAAATCTAACAACCCACAAGTACGAAAAGTTTCGTAACAGTCAAAACCTTGATTTTCAAAGAACTCTACATTAAGATACTTGGGTTTGATGATATCTCTAGTTGAAAAAAGAGAATAATACCTCTCCCGTTGAGCATTAGTCGAAAATAGAGCGAGAGAGCGAGATGGATTGGGGGCCGCCGGAGTATCACCGGAGGTGTCTTGACGAGGTTGACGAGGAGCGGAGCGTTTTTGACGTTTCGATGGTTCCGCCATTGAAGGAGACAATTCAAGAAATTGATCGGTTAGATTGATAAAGAATGAAGAGAGGAAGTATTTGCAAGAAACGGGACTTAATTCCGTTAAGAAATGAAGAAGTTGTGATGATTTAGAGGATTTGGGGTGAGGGCTCGCGCACAGCAGGGAGAGAGAAAGGAACTGTTCGGTTCGCGAACTGCACGTTCGTATTTATATCTGTCACCGACTGGTAATCGATTACACCTTGTGGTAATCGATTACCATGTTTCCAGAAAGGATAATATTGTCGCAGGTAATCGATTACGGAAACTATGTAATCGATTACATAAATATTTGCTCTCGGGTAATCGATTACTTCACAGTGGTAATCGATTACACCACAAATGGCTCTCAGGTACTCGATTACTGCACAGTGGTAATCGATTACCAGGAACCCAGATTAGAATCTGAAGGATTCCAAGCTCTCTGGTAATCGATTACACTTACTATGTAATTGATTACACACTTCCCAGAATTTTTATTTTGGGTTCTAAACCATTTTGATCCTTAAAAGATTTTATGAATCTAAGTTGGAAACATCTAGAATACCTAATTCTCTCCTTATTGTAAAGAAACTGTCCTTAGGTAATGGCTTGGTAAAAATATCTGCAAGTTGTTGTTTAGTCTCAATGAATTCTAGAACACAGTCTCCTTTTTGGACATGATCTCTAAGGAAATGATGTCTAATCTCAATGTGCTTGGTTCTAGAGTGTAACACAGGATTCTTAGACAAGTTAATGACACTTGTATTATCACAATAAATTGGTATGTGATCTATATTTAAGCCATAGTCTGAGAGTTGTTGTTTCATCCAAAGTATTTGGGCACAACAACTTCCAGCAGCAATGTATTCTGCCTCAGCAGTTGATAAGGCAACACTATTTTGCTTTTTACTATGCCAAGACACTAAAGCAGACCCAATAAAATGACAAGTACCACTGGTACTTTTTCTATCAGTTTTGCATCCCGCAAAATCTGAATCAGAATATCCTACTAGACTAAAAGGCATATTTTTAGGATACCATAAACCTAAGTTAACAGTTCCAAGCAAATATCGCATAATTCTTTTTACAGCACTCAAATGGGATTCTTTAGGGTTAGATTGATATCTAGCACACAAGCATACACTAAACATAATATCAGGTCTATTTGCTGATAAATAAAGAAGGGATCCAATCATACCTCGATATTGCTTTATGTCTACAGACTTCCCATTTTCGTCTTTATCCAAGTAGCAAGCAGTGCTCATAGGTGTAGCCATATGTTTAGCGTTTTCCATTCCAAATTTCTTGAGAAGTTCTTTGCAATACTTGCTTTGGTTGATGAAGATACCATTTTTGGTTTGCTTAATTTGCAACCCAAGGAAGAAATTTAACTCCCCCATCATACACATTTCAAACTCACTTTGCATGTCATTAGAAAAATCTTTGCACAAATTTTCATTAGTAGCACCAAAAATTATATCATCAACATATATTTGAACTAACAGAATGTCATGCATTTTTCTTTTAATAAAAAGTGTTGTATCAACCTTCCCTCTTGAAAATTCTTTTTCTAAAAGAAATTTGCTTAATCTTTCATACCAAGCCCTAGGTGCTTGTTTCAATCCATATAGGGCCTTTTTTAATTTAAAAACATGATTAGGCAATTTTTCATTTTCAAAACCAGGAGGTTGTTCTACATACACTTCTTCTTTAATAAAACCATTGAGAAATGCACTTTTAACATCCATTTGATATAATTTGAAATCCATTATGGAAGCATATGCAAGCAACATTCTTATAGCTTCTAATCTAGCTACAGGTGCATAGGTTTCTTCATAATCTATTCCTTCTTCTTGATTATATCCTTTGGCCACTAACCTAGCTTTGTTTCTCACAACTATACCGTGTTCATCTAACTTGTTTCTAAAAACCCATTTCGTTCCTATAATAGGATAATTACTTGGTCTATCAACTAGATCCCAAACTTGGTTTCTTTCAAATTGGTTTAATTCTTCTTGCATAGCAATAATCCAATGTTCATCTTTTAAGGCTTCATCTATATTTTTAACTTCAATTTTAGAAACAAAAGCCATATTATTGCATATGTCTTTAAGAGAATGTCTAGTTGTTACCCCTTTTGATATATCTCCTATGATGTTATCTATAGGATGATCTTTTAGAGTTCTCCACTCTTTTGGAAGATCCAAGTTTGTTTGGTTTTCTTCTATTATAGGATTTTCTAAATTTTTTATATCTCTATCTTTGTGAACTTCTTCATTTATGTGGGTATTTTCTAGATTTTCTACAATATCATCAATTATTTCTTTTCTAGGATAAGATGTGTTAGACTCATCAAAAGCTACATGTATAGATTGTTCTATTGTCATAGTTCTCTTGTTATATACTCTATATGTTTTACTATTCAATGAGTATCCAAGAAATATCCCTTCATCTTATTTAGCATCAAATTTACCTAAATCTTCTTTTCTATTATTTAGAATAAAACATTTGCATCCAAAAATATGAAGATGAGAGATATTTGGTTTTCTACCATTGAATAATTCATAGGGTGTTTTCTTTAAGATTGGTCTAATTAGAGCCCTATTCATTGTGTAACAAGCAGTATTTACTGCTTCTGCCCAAAAATATTTTGGAATATTAGAATCATTAAGCATTGTTCTTGCTAGTTCTTCTAGTGATCTATTTTTCCTTTCAACTACTCCATTTTGTTGTGGAGTTCTAGGGGCAGAAAAATTATGTTCTATGCCATTTTCATCACAAAACATATCAAAGTTTTTATTTACAAACTCCCCTCCATGATCACTCCTAATGGAAGCTATTTTAATATTTTTCTTATTTTGAATCATTTTTGCAAATTTTCTAAAGGTATGAAATGCATCACTCTTATTTGCAAGAAATAAAGTCCATGTAAATCTAGAAAAATCATCTACTATTACAAGAGCATAATAACTACCACCAAAACTCATAGTTCTAGATGGACCAAAGAGATCCATATGTAACAGATGTAAAGGCCTAGTGGTTGATACTATGTTCTTAGATTTAAAAGAGACTCTTACTTGTTTAACTTTTTGACAAGAATCACAAAGTTTGTCTTTTTTGAATTTTATTTTAGGTAAACCAATAACTAAGTCTTTTGAAACCAATTTATTTAAATGATCCATGTTTATATGAGCAATTCTTTTATGCCACAACCAAGATTCATCATTTTTACTAATAAGGCACTGGTTATGATTTGTAGTATTATCTAATTTTATCATATATACATTATTTATTCTATATCCTATATACTTAATGTTTTTGTCATGTTTAGATTCAATAAAGCAACATTGTGAATCAAATGATACTAAGAATCCTTTATCACATAATTGACTAACACTAAGTAAGTTATGCTTAAGGCCATCAACAAGTAAGACATTTTCTATGGAGGTTGAATGATTTGTACCTATTTTTCCAATTCCCAAGATTTTACCTTTGTTGTTATCTCCATAGGTAACATGTCCACTGTTCTTTGGAGTGATGTCCATAAGCTTTGAGATATCCCCGGTCATGTGCTTGGAGCATCCATTGTCGATATACCAAGTATGTTTCATAGAATCCTACAAGTCACATAATTGTTTAATTTAGGTACCCAAACTTTCTTTGGGTCCTTAGTGTTAGTGCTAATTAAATATCCTTTTGGGATCCACATCATATTTTTGAGATTTGTAGGATTCTTTCTAAAATAACAATTTGATGCATTATGACCCTTCTTTCCACAATAAAAGCATGTTAAGAATGGAGAACTGGTGGATTGGGTAGTTACAAAGAAATTTTTATAATTCTTTTGTTGAGTTTGAGGATTATATCCTAATCCTGCCTTATCAAATACACATCTTTGATTTCTTAAAATAACATCTAGATTGTTTTTACCAAAGGTAAATTTTGCAAGAGTAGTGTTTAACTTTTTAATTTCTTCTTTATGTTTTAGGCATGATGCGCATGGATGAGTTTCTTTACTATTTTCTAAATTAATGATAGAGCATAGATTTTCATTTTTAGAGTTTACTAATTTAAGTTCATTTCTTAGATTATCTAGTTCTCTATTTAATTTAGAAATTTCTTCCTCAAGCTTTGTAGTGGTTTTCTTATATGATGAGACTAGTTTTGCTAATTTAAATGATTCTTTATGTAAATCATTAAATGCTTCTTGTAATTCATCAAATGAGATGGATGTATCATTGTTAGAAGATGTTACCTCTTCTTCACTTTCATAGTCTTTGGTCATAAGTCCTAGGTTGACAGTTTCATTTTCTGAGTCACTGGAACTTATGTCATAGTCATCCCATGTGATGTAAGCTTTCTTTGTTTTCTTGTCTTTAAATGTCTTCTTGTTTGATTTTTCCATTATTTTCTTGTAAATTGGACATTCTAGTCTGAGATGCCCTGGCTGGTTGCATTCGAAGCATTTTTGGATTGATTGAGAGTCTTCTCCTTTCTTCTTTATGTTAGGTGTAGGTCTTCTTCTATTTCCTCTGTTTCTTAGAAACTTTTTGAATCTTTTAACAAAAAGACTGAATTCTTCGTCATCGTCCAAGTCCTCATCTTCGATAATATCTTCTTCTTCATGGACCGATGATGAAGAAGCTTTGAGAGCAATACTTTTCTTACTTCTGTCATTTTCTTCATTTTGATTTAGTCTTGTCAACTCTAACTCATGTTCCTGAAGTTTCCCAAAGAGTGAATGAAGAGACATAGTTGTAAGATCTTTTGATTCTGCAATCGCGATCACCTTTGGCTGCCATTGCCTATTCAAACACCTTAGAACTTTGTTAATTAAATCTTCATTTGGAAAACTCTTTCCTAGTGATGCAAGATGATTAACAATATGAGTGAATCTCTTTTGCATTTATTGTATACTTTCATTTTGATTCATTCTAAATAGTTCATATTCATGTGTGAGGGTGTTTATTCTAGATCTTTTGACATCACTAGTTCCCTCATGAGTCACTTCCAAAGCATCCCACATCTCTTTGGCACTCTTACAATTGGAGACTCTAAAATATTCATCAATTCCTAATGCAGATGTGATTATGTTTTTGGTCTTTAGGTTATATTGTACTTTTCTTTTATCTTCCTCACTCCATTGATCCCTAGGTGTTATCTTAATTTCATCTCCTAGTTGCATTGAAGGAACAAAAGGTCCATTTTCTATAGCATCCCAAATGTTTAGATCAATTGATTCTATAAAGGTTTGCATCCTAGATGTCCAATAGTGAAATCCTTCTCCATTGAAGAGAGTTGGATGAGGCCATAGTTGATCTTGAGGCTTCTAATCCTTTAAACAAGATACAAGCTCTGATACCACTTGTTAGACAAGTGGCCTCACTAACTTAAGAGGGGGGTGAATTAAGTTATTCGATATTATCTATTCTTTTGTCTTAATGAATTATCTTTCCCTAATTATGCTTAAAAATCCCTTTTCAAAGATGAAGAATGAATGTTTTACTCTTAATAAAACGAAATTGTAAATGCAATAAGTAAACAAGAGTTAAGGGAAAAGAAATTGCAAACACAATTTATACTGGTTCGGCCAATCCACTTGCCTACGTCCAGTCCCCAAGTATACACTTGAGATTTCCACTATTTGTAAAATCCTTTACAAAGTGATGAATCCTCCAACACCTTGGAACCCTTCCTTGTGTTGAGAACCACCCACATACAAGAGAGGCACCCTCTCTTCAACTCAAAGTATAAGTACAAATTTAATTGATGAGTACAGTTGAACTCTCCTTTAGAGTAGAAATTACAAGTTGAAAGACTATAAGAGATCTTAATGATTTGCAAGTGTTTGGCACAAGATGATTCAAAGTGATTTCAAAATATATATTTATTTCACATGATAAAATCTTGTTAAAATTCGAATCTGAGACATATATATATATATAAGGATGAAGATAAAACATTGTAATCCTTGATTAAAAGTCATGTCTCTTCAAGATTTTCAAAAATAGAACACTGGTAATCGATTACAAGGGTTTGGTAATCGATTACACAGTTCAGTTTTGCGAACAGTTGTGCCTGAATTTCAAAATTTGAATTTTCTGCACTCTGGTAATCGATTACAAGAATTGGTAATCGATTACACAGATTAAAATTTTTGAAATTTAAATTCTGGAACATCTGGTAATCGATTACACATGTTGGTAATCGATTACCAGTTCAAAAATTTTAATCTTTGAACTGATTTTTAATTTATGAAAATATTTTCTTTAATTTCTTTTTCAGTGCCAAGATACTTGCAATTGATAAGAACTCTTTTGACATATTATATCTAACTCAATCAAGCTTAAACTAATAAACCTTTGTGTTGACTTGATATTGATCTTGATCTTCTATTTATTCTTTGATGCTTGAATTGAATTTAGTTCTTTTCTTTGCCATTGCCTTTCTCATTTCTTTCATTCTTATTGGCATCATCAAAACCTGTAATTAAGGCATCTACATTAGGCAAATTGATGAAATTTGTATTATCACATATTATTGGAATACAATGCTCGGAAATGTTAAAATCCTCTAATTGATATTTTACCTAAAGAAGTTGTGAACAATACCTTGCTACTACAATATATTCAGCTTCTACTGTAGAAAGTGCATGCTTTACCTTTTGCTGGACCAACTTATCATGTTGCTTCTAATGAAGTGATATCCTCCACTAGTGCTTTTCCTTTGAACTCTATCTCTAGCAAAGTCAGCATCACAGTACCCTATTAACCTGAAATCTTTACTCTTCTTATAGTAAAGACCAAGATTAGTAGTACCATTTAAATATCTGGAAATTCTTTTTACAACTTTTAAACGAGACATCCTTGGATCTGCCTGAAATCTTGCACACAAACAAACATTAAACATAATGTCAGGTCTGTTTGCTATGAGATAGAGTAAAGAGCCAATCATACCTCTAAAAAGAGTTTGATCAACTAGTTCTTCTCCTTCAACTTTTCTTAAGGTGGCTGAAGGGTGCATAGGAGTTGCCATGGGCTTCCAGTCATTTCTTTAGTATACTTTTCTTTATGGATCCATATACAATCAAATTCTTGCTTAATTTGAAATCCAAGAAAGAATTTGAGCTCTCCCATCATGCTTATTTCAAACTCAGACTGCATAAGCTTAGAAAATTCCTTGCAAAAAGAAGAATTAGTTGAACCAAAGATAATGTCATCAACATATATTTGGACTAAGATGAAGTCTTTGTTAGATGTTTTTCTAAATAGAGTTGTGTCCACTTTTCCTCTTTCAAAACCACTTTTTATAAAAAAAACTGCTTAATCTATCATACTAAGCTCTTGGGGCTTGTTTCAGACCATAAAGAACCTTTTTAAGTTTAAAAACATGTTTTGGAAAAGTGACATCTTCAAAACCAAGGGGTTGTTCAACAAATACTTCTTCTTCAATGATTCCATTTAGGAATGCACTTTTCAAATCCATTTGATATAGTTTGAGGCCATTATGAGCTGCATAAGAAAGTATAATTCTAATGGTTTCTAAAATTGCTACAGGGGCAAAAGTTTCAGTGAAATCAATACCTTATTGTTGATTATACCCTTGTGCTACAAGTCTTGCTTTGTTTCTGAAAACTTTTTCATCTTCAGGTAACTTGTTCCTAAACACCCATTTGGTTCCCATGAATGTTTTCCCATGAGGTTTAAGAACCAGAGTCTAAACATCACGCCTAGCAAATTGATTTAGCTCTTCTTACATGGCTAGGATCCACCCTTCATCGTGGAGAGCTTCATCAATATTCTTAGGTTCCATTTCAGACAGCGTAGCAAGATTGTTGACTTCCCTAAGTCTTGATCTTGTTCTTACATCCTTTGAAGCATCCCCTATGATTTGCTCTTTAGGATTATGAGGCCTATATCTCCAATTATTTCTAAAAGGTGATATTCCTTTAGCCTGAGACTCAACATTTGTTGTCTGAAGTGGTCTAGTTTCAGCAGGTCCTTTAGACAGATGTTCAGACACTTCTTCAGTTCTAGTCTAAGGTTCATTTTTCTTTCTTATTGAGCTCCATTCCTGCAAATCATATTCTAGTTCTGATAGTTCCCTATCATTTCGTTTGTTATCATTAAATCTAACATGGATAGATTCTTCTACTACTAAGGTTCTACAATTATAAACTTTGTAGGACTTTGAAGTTTTAGAATATCCAATAAAAATTCCCTTATCAGACTTTGCATCAAACTTTCCAATATCATCTTTTGGGTTAAGTATAAAACATTCACATCCAAAGATATGGAAGTATGGTATGTTGGGTTTTCTTCCTTTCCACAATTCATAGGAAGTCTTTTTAAGAAATGGTCTTACCAATATTCTATTCTGAAGGTAACATGTTGTGTGAACAACTTCTGCCCAGAATGATTTAGATAAGGTGCTTGAAAGGAGCATGGTTCTACCCATCTCTTGCAAACATATGTTCTTTCTCTCAACAACCTCATTTTGTTGAGGTGTTCTAGCCACCGAGAAATTGTGAGATATCTCATTCTCCTCACAGAACAGTGTGAAGTTTGTATTTTCAATCCCCCCCACCATGATCACTTCTAATTACAAAAATACAAAATCCTTTTCAATTTTGTACCTTCTTACAAAATATTGTGAAATTCTCAAAAGTCTCGTCCTTTTTTTTCAGGAATATAACCCATGTAAATCTTGAATAGTCATCAACAATGAACAATCCATATTTCTTTCCACCAAGGCTAGTAGTTCTTGTTGGACCAAACAAATCAATGTGTAGAAGTTATAAAAGTCTTGAACTGGAAACAACATTCTTACTCTGAAATGAGCATCTTGTTTGTTTTCCCTTCAAACAGCTTTCACATAAAATATCATATTTGTATTAAAGCTTAGGCAATCCTTTTACAGGGTTTTATTTTGCAATCTTTGAGATTAATCTCAATTTGACATGCCCAAGTTTCAGTAAAAATGATTTGGTCAGAAGAGTCCTTGATTATGCAACTGTCCTTAGTAAAGGATACCACATAACCACTATCATATAATTGACTTATGCTTAGCAGATTATGTTTTAATCCTTCTACTAACAAAACATTTTTAATGTTGGAGAGAGGTGCCATACCTACTGTTCCAACACTAGTGATCTTCCCTTACTAGTTTCCACCAAAGGTGATCATTCCACCATCCTTAGGTCTAAAGTTTTGGAACACGAACCTTTCTCCCATCATATGTCGCGAGCATCCACTATCCAAGTAACATTTGTGGATTCTTCTATGTCCTGTTAAGCACATTTGCAATAGGGAAAATCAAGTTTTTAGGTACCCATATATCTTTTGGGTCTTTTCTTGTTAGTCTTGGGTTGGCCTCTCCTTTTGTGATTACATTGTGAGACATCGTGTTCTGGTTTACCACAATGAGAGCACCCAATACCTTTTTTTTCAACCTTCTTTGGCTTTTTAACCTTTGGACTAGAAAGTTTTGATGAGCTATGAGAAGAGTATCCTAAGACACACTTGTTTTTGGAACCTTTCTGAATCCCTAAAAGTTTGTTCAGATTTTTAGTTCCTTTAACAAATTTAGCCAGGTCAAGGGTAAGCTCATCAATCTTCTTTTGAAGTTTACTTACTTCATCAGATGGTTGACTACTTGAGCCATTCTTCTTTGAGTTCTCAAGTTCTGTCTTGAGTATAGGGTTTTCCTTTTCCAAATCCTCATTTTTCTTACACATTTCTGTGTATGCTTTGCTCAGCTCCTTATACTCAAAGAACAATTCTTTAGAACTTTCAAATAGATCATCAAAACGTTCTTGAAGATTAGGGTCAGAAAGTACCTCTACTTCATAACTGTTTGAGCCCAGGCTAGCCATCAGATAGAGGTTGGCTTTTTCTGATGACTCTTCCTCCTTCTCTGAGGTGGAATCATCAAGGTCTTCCTTTGTGTCCATCAGATCCTTCTTCTTCTTGAAGAACTTCTTCTTCTGGAAGGATGGCTTCTTGAGCTTGGGGACACTCTGCCTTGATGTGACCAGGTTGCTTGCTTTCATAGAAAACAATATGACCTTTCTCAAACGTTGATGTCTCCTTGTTGGTGATGCAGATGGAGAATTATCTGATTTGAGGACAAATCCTCTTTAAGAGGGGGAGAGTGATGAGGACATGAACAAAGGACTTGAAGCCCTCAAGAAACTTGGAGGACCCATGACTAGGGAGCAAGCAAGGAAAGCTAAGGAGGTCCTACAACTTGTGATGGCAACCTTCAATCATAAAGGGACAAGTCTTAAAGAAGAGGATTACAAGCTGGTTCATTGCCTTAAAATCAAAGAAGAGGGCGACGTGGCTTTAAATGAAGTCCAGTTGCCATCAAAACCAAACTCCAATTGAAGGCAAGCTTTGAGGAGAGGGGCAGCCAAGGTGGGGGCGACCAAGGAAGGAAGTTGCTGAATTTTATTTTGTTTTATTGCTTCTAATAAAACCATGTGGCTGTTACAATTTTCCAAATAAAGTGTCTGAATTGTTACAAAGAGCACTAATGGAAATTAAGTGAAATTACAAGGATTTATGTGCATAAACGTTACAAATTGAAGAGCTTGTTGTGTGGTTACTCTTGGGCAATAATGTGCGGCCAACAAGTGCTTAAAAGGCTGATTCATGACCATTCAATTGGGCAGCCAACAAGTGATTAAATTGGTTGAATAAAGCTATTAAATGGGGCGGCCAACACATGCTGAATGCATAGTTATTTCCATTCATTTGGAGCATTATTTGGTTGAATCATTTTTATTATTTGGGCGGCCAATAGATGTTTTATTTGGCTGAATTTTATTTTCTTAATTAAGACTTTTGATGAATAGTTACAAGGGTGTAATGGGGCGGCTACATGGGTTAATTCTAGGCTAGAAGTTTAATTATTTGTTGGATGTTTCATGTTTTGTTTTTATTGTCCATTAGTAGAATTATTAGGAGAGTTATATGGCTGAATGTCAAGAGTCATTGCATGGTGCGCATGGAGCTATTAAAGGACATGCAAGGCATGCAAGAGGGTTTAGAAGTCTTATGCAAATTTTATCAATATAGAGAGTGTTTCTCTTATTTTCTTGCTTTGTCAAGAGTTGAGGTTTATCAAAGGTTTACCACCTTTGTGTGTTTAATCTCAATGACTTATCTTTCATTCTTGAAAGTGTGACATCTTATTATCTTTTTCTTACTTCTATTTTCTTCTTTTCCTTATTATAATTCCTTTTCCTGAATTTAGTTCCAAGATTGCGTTTGAATCCATTCAAATTTTGAGGCTGAAATTGTTCAATTAAAGTTCAAAATTATTTCCAAAGATTGAATCCCAAAAGTTCTTGATAAACAAAGAAAAGATATTGCAAAGATAGAAAAGAAAAGAAATGTATGAAATACAAGTGTCAAGTGAAGTTTTCATGTTTTCAACCTTCTAAATTTATAAGGTCCTAATTTCGAATCCTAATAAACTATAAGGGTTCATATCAGTTGGGTCTTTCCTTCTTGTTTCTAAAGCTTTGCTCCTTTTTTAATCTCCCTTTCTTCTGGAGTATCTTCTTGATCTTCCTGCTCAACAGAGCCAGATCATCATCTTCAGACACCTCTGAGTTATCTAAAGCTTCTTCAGCTTGCATGGCTTTCATGGCTCCCTGTCTGCAGTTCTTGGTTCTGGTGTTGAGGGTCAGGGACTTCTTCTTACTCACGTCCTCTCCAAGTTTCAGCTCATGGACTTTGAGGGAATCCAACAACTTTTCTATCTTCAGGGAGTTAAGATCCTTAGCTTCCTGAATAGCAGTAACTTTGGGTCTCCATTGCTTGGGCAAGCTCCTAAGGATTTATCCATTATGATCTCCAAAATCATAAGTTTTCCCTAAGGACTTGAGCCCATTTGTGATTGTTTGGAACCTTCCAAACATCTGATCAATGGTTTCAGATTCTTCCATCTTGAACATCTCATATTGATGAACAAGCATGCTGATGTTAGACTGCTCTACGTTCTCAGTTCCTTCATGTGTTGAGGTTAAGGTACCCTAGATCTCCTTAGCTGAAGTACAACCATGAACCTTCTCATATTCTGGCTTGTTCAATGCACAAACCAAGTAAAGTTTGGCTTTGACATTGAGTTGAACTCTTGCCCTTTGCTTGCTAGTCCATTTTGCCTTAGGAATAGGGTGATTTCCGCACATAGGAACATAGTCACCATCAGTAACAACCTAATAGAGAATTCTTCCCCATTCATAGTTAAATAAGAATAAAATCCAACACTGCTCAGGAAACTAAATTAAGTCAAACTTAATGAAGATGGAGAGAGAGTACCTGAGAAGTAGAGAAGATTCAAGCCAAACTAAGAGGAAGACCGAGGTCACGAAGCAAATGTGAACAACAAACTAAGAAAAAATTATATCAAAGTTGAGACGAGTTAGGATAAACTCAAGCAAATAAAAACGGAGTTGGAATCGCGAAGACAAAAGCAAATCACGAAGGAAGCAAGTGAATCGGAATCACAACCGATCAGCAACGATCACGAACGAAAATGATCAAATCTTTTGAATCAAATAGAAATTAGGGTTTTTTTCCTGGGAGAGGATTTAAGGTTCACACAAGAGATTAGATGAGAAAGAGAAACGACATTAAAATGCGAGTATTCAACCAGAAAATGGATGAATTAATCGGTTTTGAGAAAGTTATGTCCCTTTTTTCATATTTTAAAAATCCTTTTTTTTTAAAGGTTTTGGATATGGTTATGGATCGGGCCTGCGTGATAAGTTATTTTGCACAACCTTACTATCCATGTATAATAAAATAAAGGCTTTACTCTTGACTAGACATATTCTTTTCCTCCTTTAAGACACGTGACTTCATTGTTATTTAACACTTTTTTTAACTCTCAAATTATTAATTAATTTAAATACTTTAGCTTTGGACTTTTTTTTGTTAATTTTTCTCAAATCTTATTTATTTATGTTCTCATTTTTTTTTCAAATTTGCCTTTTAATGTTAAGATTTTATCTTTACTTTGAAAAGGGTTGGTTTAGGCTTTCAAAAGCAAATGTAAGAAATATTATTTAATCTTTATAACATAGATCTACAACATTAAGATTTTCTTTTTCTCTCAAAATTTCTTGTGGTAATTAATTCTTTGAAACAAATTATACATTTTTATAACATTATAATTTTTTTTAATATATATTTTTGGCTTAAATATGTTTTTGGTCCCTCTAAAATACACGCGTTTTCATTTTGGTCCCCCCTAAATTTTTTTCTTTTCAAAATAGTCCTCGTCGTTAGATCAGTTAACATAGTGTTGACGTGTCCGTTAACCCCTATTCTGACATGTCCTTATCACTCATATGTGGCAGCTACTATGTAAATTGATTAGTTTTATAATTGATTTTTTTAATTAAAAATATTTGAAAAATAAAATCAAAATAACATAAATTAGGAAATCATATTTGGGTGCTCTCTCTCTCTCCCAAATTACAATTCTCCGTCTTCTCCAACCAACCTTGAGAGTTTGCTCTACAACGCCAACGTGTTTGAGTCTGCGTCTTCTCCAATTGCGAGATTGTGACTACGACTTCTGGGTGGATCATTTTGTGCGTGTGGAGGTCGTGATTGGAGGTTGCGGTGGTAGCCCTGACGAGTGGAGTTTGCGTCTTCTCCAACAAATGCCTTCTTACACCCTTCAAGACACATAAAAATTTCCAAATTTAGGCCGTAAAGGTGGGTGAGGTAAGTTCAGCCCTATCTTTACTGTATTTCTACCACTTGCTCTCTTCAATTCTGCTGCATAAGACCACAATAATGAGTACTGTTTATCAGCATCACCCTCAACCACATCCTTGGCTCTCTAACTTGCCCTCCAAGTTGTAGCTACAGAAATCTCAGAGGCATATGTTGCTCTCACCTCAGCGAAGCACCACTCTTTAGGGCCACCACCGCAACCTCCAATCACGACCTCCACACGCACAAAACGATCAGCCCAGAAGTCGTAGTCGCAATCTCGCAGTTGGAGAAGACGCAGACTCAAACACGTTGGCTTTGTAGGGCAAACACTCAGGGTTGGTTGGAGAAGACGGAGAATTGTAATTTGGGAGAGAGACAGAGCACCCAAATATGATTTCCTAATTTTTGTTATTTTGATTTTATTTTTCAAACGTTTTTAATTAATAAAATCAATTATAAAACTAATCAATTTACACAGTGGCCGCCAAATATGAGTGACAAGAACAGGTTAGCATAAGGGTTAACGGACACGTCAGCACTCTGTTAACTGATCTAACGGCGAGGACTATTTTGAAAAGAAAAAATTTTCGGGGGACTAAAAGATAAAAAAAATTTAGGGGGACCAAAATGAAAACGCGTGTATTTAAAGGGACCGAAAACATATTTAAACCTATATTTTTTTTATTTTATTTAAATTTAAACATACATGTACTTATACTAATCTTTAATTTAACACTAAAATTTGGCATTAAAATTTAAAAGACTATTTTGATATATTGATTATTCCTTGACTAAATCTATAATTTATATATATATATATATATATATATATATATATATATTGGTCTCTCATTTATTTTTGGGAAAATATGTTTTTCGTCCCTATAGTTTCGGTCAACTTTGGTCTTTGTTACTGTACTTTAAATCCTTTGTTTTTTGTCCCTAAACTTTCTAAATCCCCAAACCATGGTCTTTGACCATTAGTGAGATCTGTTAAGTTGATGAGTTGAGTAACAAAGTTACATGTTAGCCTCAACATTGGGCCCTAAATAACTGACTCATCTAATTAATCTTTTTTATTAATTTTTTAATTATTAAAATAACCATAATTAGATAATTAAAATAACCCTAATTTAGCAATTAGGATTATTTTAGTAATTAAAAATTAATAAAAAAATTAATTAGATGATCAATAAGTTATTTGGGACTTACTATTGAGGTTGATATGTAACTTTTGTTAACCAGCTCATTAGGTTAACAGATCTCACTGACAGGCAGGGAACACGGTTTGGGAATTTAGAAAGTTTAGGGACAAAAAACACAGGATTTAAAGTACATGGACAAAGACTAAAGTTGACCGAAATTATAGAAACGAAAAAGATATTTTTACCTTTATTATTTTATTATTTCTTTTTTCAATTTTTAAAATTATATGTTTTTACTCCTCTTATTAATTATACTATATTAAATCATTTACGCAGATCATTTCTTGCAAACCGCCGCATCTAGTTGGGCTCATGCGCCGCTCTTTTTAGTTGTAGTTCTCTTTCCTTATTTTCCTTCCCGTCCTCCCACGGGCTTGATCCCATACATCATCGCCTAATCAAAATTCTGCTTAAAATTTTCCAGTCACTGTCACGTGTCTTACGAGGCTAACTTTGTAAATTCAACTTCCACAAACAAAAAAGTGGCTAAAATTTATTGACTATTTTATCCACACTTATTCTGCACTAAACAAAAACATACTGCTAAAATAAAAAACAAAAAAAAGGTAAAGAAAGCATCAAGCTGTCCCTCCCAAAGCCCAAAGGAAAGGAGAAGAACAACTCTGTCTCCTCAATCTCCCCAAAGTCCAATTCAAACACTGCCTCTCATAAGTTTAATTTAAAGCCTTTCTGTCTGTCCATTGTCTTAGCTAACAACCCCACATGGCTCTTCCTCACAAGGTTTCATCTTTCTCCTCTCTACATTCACCTTTCAGTAGAAACCGCCATTTTCAGGGCCGCCACCATGCCATTTCTTCTCTGAACTGCAAAAGCACTTTCTCTGCTTCACCCTTCACAGAGAAGCACTCTTCTGAGAGATACCAAAGGGACCAATGGGTGTATCAGAATCGTTTGGGGCAAACGATGTCGTGTCCCCTCCCTTCTGATTCAGAAGCTATAAGGGAGGATGACATAGCCCTGCAGCTGCCAGAGCTGAAGAAGCTGCTTCAGGTGCTAAAGGAGAAGAGGGAGAGTGAAGGGAATTGCAGTGGAGGGAAGTGTGCGCCTGGGGATGTGTTCTTGGTTGGAACAGGGCCTGGGGATCCTGAGTTATTGACTCTGAAGGCGGTGAGAGTGATGAAGGGTGCTGATTTGTTGTTGTATGATAGGTTGGTGTCCAATGATGTGTTGGATTTGGTTGGCCCTGATGCTAAACTTCTCTATGTGGGAAAAACTGCTGGATACCACAGCAGAACCCAGGTAAAGACATTGTCTTTGTTGAATTGCCATGTGGGGTTGTGGGTTTCTTTTGGAATTTCTGATGGGTTATTGCTGAAGCCAAAATTTAATGTGTACATGTCAACTTCTGAACCCCCTGTGGGAGATTTTTTTTATTCTCTCTCATAGGTTGTAAATGTGACCTTTATTTTGTTGGTATAGAGTTGTTTTGATCCCCTGATGATGACAAAGTGGATTTTTTTTTCATTTTTTTATGGGATTGGTTAACTTGTGGCAGGAGGAAATACATGAGCTTCTTCTGAGTTTTGCAGAAGCTGGGGCGACTGTTGTGAGACTTAAAGGGGGTGATCCATTGGTGAGTTTTCATTTGGGATTGTCTAATGTTGTATATTGGTGAAGCAATTTAATAATTTAGTTTGTCATGTCTACAATTTAGATGTCTTGTAATGCTTATTGTTGAGTATTTGTAGGTGTTTGGGAGGGGTGGAGAGGAAATGGATTTTTTGCAACAGCAAGGTATCCAAGTGAAAGTTATTCCAGGTAAGCTAGTGGTGTCTTTATCTTTATCATGCTTGTTAGAATAAAACCATTTATGTGTCTTCACCCAACCGCTTAAATTTTTGGGATAGTTGGTTCATGACAATGCTGAAACTAGTAATAGAGTTTGGATGAATGTCAATTGGTACCAATGCTCTATGACTATGTTTGTTTTCAGTTTGTATAATCATCTCTTTATGAGCCATTAGTAGCAAGTCTAGGGTTAATCCAACTTATATTGGCTTGTTTCATTTGAAACACAAACTACTTACTCCATATACATTGCAAAATAAGGATTGCATGGTTAAATTGACATAGAATGATGATTGCTTCTGCATCACTTTTAGAGAGTGGGCAAAAAGAAAGTGGTTTATTTTTCTGCATTGTAAACAATATAAGCAGGTGCATAGTGCATACATTAAAATGAACTGGGACCTTTGGAAAGTATGTCATTCATATATAGCATATGCTACAGATACTGAAAAAGAATATGAAATGAAAGCATTAAACAGGATTCCTATGCCCACTCCTTTTTCCTTTTTTTTGTAAGTTGAACATGTGATCTTCTGTAGATGCAGTGGTTTCTAAAGAAAAATGAAATGGTGGTGATACTATTTTAATTGATTATTCTCATTGCTTGCAGGTATAACTGCAGCATCTGGAATAGCAGCAGAGCTGGGGATTCCATTAACTCACCGTGGTATTGCAAATAGTGTGAGATTCCTCACAGGGCATTCAAGGAAAGGAGGAACTGATCCTCTCTTTGTATCAGAAAATGCTGCTGATCCTGATTCTACCTTGGTCGTTTATATGGGCTTATCAACCTTCCCTTCACTTGCACAGAAACTAATGCATCATGGTTTGTCCCCTCAGACCCCAGCTGCAGCCATTGAACGAGGGACCACACTTCATCAGCGCACAGTAAGCATGATCATGTCTTCATTTACACAACATGATTATTCTCTTCCTACTATATTACTCCCTCCGTCCCTTATTATAAGACCCTCTCAACCGTTTCACATAGTTTAAGAAATGTTAGTTAATGTATTGGTTTTTTGAAAAAGATAATAGCATTCCAAATATACCCCTATTTAAAAGTCACTATATTTTAGAGACATTAATAATGACATTGTGGAAGACTCAAAAAATCACTTTCCAATGAGGTAGTTGAGCATGTAAGTAAAACTTTATTAATTATTCACACTCATCAATATATGGGGAATAAAAAGAGTTGAATATTAATGAAGGGCAAATATGGAAAAAATAATTAATTTACCTTAAAATCTGCAAAGGGTCTTATATTAAGGGACACTCAATTCTTCTAGAAAGGGTCTTATAAATAGGGACGGAGGGAGTATTTAAGTTACTAATTACTTGTCTCTTTTGTGTATTCACATTCATTTCCAGTCATTAACGACATAATAAATTAAGATGACTTTGGCTTATAATGGAAATGACCATTTTTATCTTAGCATAGCAGAAAAGTAATACTTTTGCTTGCAGAAAAACAGTGAAGTTGTACTTGCTTCAGTATTATATGGATACTCTGAATAATTAATATGCTATCCTAAAATTAGAACAATTCATGGGCTACTGAGCTTCAATTTTTCATCTATGTTAATATTCAATACCTAAAATTGTCATTGAAAATGAGCTATCTATTGAATACAAATGAACATACACTTGTGAACCCGTGAGTTGAGAAATATGAAAACCAGCCATTATTGTAAAAAATTAGTTCCAATTTTCTTTTACTAATAAAAATCCATTCACTGATACTATATGCGGACAACAAACATATTTCATTTTCTCTAGATGGAAGGTCTCTAATCTGAAGCCTTCCACCACCCCAACTCCCCCCCCCTACCACCACCAAAAAAAAAAGTAGAAAAAAAATGCTCATCCCAGCAGCCCAAAACAAAAGCTGTAATTTATGATGCTTGACAGGATAAGGAACATCTATATTTAGGGTTTAAACACTGATTCCAAAGATTTGTGCTCTTCATTCTTCCCATACGACTTTCTGAATACCCTGTTCACTCTTAATTATTGTCATTGTTCTGATTCTCCTTTTTCTTAGAAATGTGAAATGTGATTTTTTGAGATAAAAACATGAAACAAATGCTGCTCAGGAACCACCATTTCATATGCTGAGGCTGACTAGTTCAGTGTATGAGATGCTTAAGTTTTTCTCTTTTTGAAAATGGCCTTGAGTATTGTTGATGCCTTTGTTATCATTAATCCTGACAAAATAATTGAATGTAAAGGATATTCAATGATAAAAGATTGAATCTGGGATGTGTGGAGGTGAATGTGGCACTACAGTCAAGGCTTTATGAATGTTTTGTTCATGTATGTAGCGGTGAACATTTTTGAGGCCAGGATTTTATTTTGTACTTCTGAATGGTAGTTGAAATTGGAATGAACAGTAAATATGATTGTAAAATTAAAAATATACGCATAGCCATTTCATCTGAGTTCAACATTTGGGGATGGTAGGTCCAATAACTGATTACACATATTGTTACCAATCATGCAGGTATTTGCAGAACTAAATGACCTTCCTGAGAAAATTGCATCTGCTGGGTTGGTGTCGCCAACACTTATTATAATAGGAAAAGTCGTTGAACTATCACCATTTTGGCCAATTTCTACAAAAGAATCATGTTTAATGCAGGCATGATGGATGTAGATGAGAGATATTACTGTGAATCATGAAGATGAAGGATGGATTACCTTGCCCAGAAGAGGGTTGAAGAATAAAGATCCATGTAATGTGGATGTATTTGTGGAGTGGGAAAGCAAGCAAGCTGCCATGATTTTGTGGAAATGAAGAACTCTTTGCCCTTGGTTTCGGGTATCTATTGGAGAGGTTGGACTTGGGCTGAAGTGTTTCAGAACAAATTTTGATTCAACATGTTCCAGATTGGGAATAAAACACAGAATTTACTCATTCTTATAGAGAAACAAAGCCAACACACAGGCTTGTGTTGTGAGGCCGCTATTATCTTGACCGGGTTATATATTCCAATGGTCATTGGGTGAAAGTGAAAGTTTTTGCCATAAGCCTATTTAGCACCATTCTTTAATGTAGATTAGTGTCAAGATGTGATTTGATTTGTTTCCTTATGTATCCTGGTTGTTTTCTAGATAAGCATATTGTATTTGTAATAAATCACTTTGCTAGCTAAGCGTATTCAGAGTCACTTACTTATATTGCTTCCCTTCATGTAATAACTCATGCAGTTCTGGTTTGCATGTGATTTGGTATTACACTGTCACAGTAGATATGTAATCCAGAAATCAATCAGAATCATATTTCGATTTTGTCTCTAAAGTGCAATATTCACTTTGAAAAGTGTCTACACTTTACCTCTTCAATTTCCTTGATCATTTTGAAAATCTGCAATTATAAATAGTTTACGTTTCGTTTGGATGGAGCAATTCAAAATTCTCTGAATTTCTAGAAATTTCAATCGCTTCAATTGAAATTCCTTCATTTTTAAAATTTATTGTTTGGATGAAGAAATTAAATTTCTTTATTTTTAATATTCTTTGTTTCGATGAAAAAAAATCAAATTCCCGCATTTTCAAAGTTATTTGTTTTTATTATTTTAAATTAAATTAAATTATATTATTTTAAATAAATAACATAATGATAGAATTTAAATAATTTAAACAACTAATTTATAATAGAATTTAAAGAACTTATTTTTATAAAATTATATTTTATAATTATTTATATATATATATATGTGTGTGTATAAGTAAATACAAAATAGTTTTCTTATTTAAAAATAATAAATTTTCATACTTATAAAAATATATAAAATATA
Source organism: Sesbania bispinosa (assembly GCA_026901365.1). Classification (NCBI taxonomy): domain Eukaryota; kingdom Viridiplantae; phylum Streptophyta; class Magnoliopsida; order Fabales; family Fabaceae; genus Sesbania; species Sesbania bispinosa. The sequence goes on from QLOH01000033.1 coordinate 1,376,837, forward strand.
TATATATATGATAATCTTTATATATAAAAAAGAGTAATAACTAATATATTAAAATCATGAAAATTAGGCATGTCTTTTTCATTCAAACACAATGTTAACAAGAAATTGAATTTCTATTGAGAAGTCAACAATATCTCTCAAAAGTGTACTCATTTCTATATGGATCAAGGGGTGTTCGCGGATTGGATTGGATCGGTTTTGAGGGAAAAATCATCCAATCCAATAATTTCGGTTTTCTCATTTAATCATCCAATCGATTTTGATTTTTTTCCAAATCCAATCCAATCCAATCCAATTTTAATCGGTTTGGATTGGATTGGACTTCGGTTTCTCAAATAAACTAAAAAATGAAGTTATGAAAGTAAAACTATGACATCATTACTAGTTTCCGAAATCGTTAATCATTTACCAATTTAAAGCCGAAAAGTTATGCTTTACTAAATTGATAATGTTTCTTGAATAAATAAGTTGTACGTAACTTTAAATACTTAGTTAGATATGAGGGTGGATCCCAATTCCATTGTCCATACAACAATATTCACTTATAGTAAACCCAATATGATAAAAACATGCAATTATCTTATCCTATCTTATAACACAAATTACTTGATGGCTTTCAATCACATGATTGAACGTTATTTGTTAAATATAGTTGCATAATAATAATTTTTTTACATTATCACAGAAAAATAATATCAATAATGATAATATATCAAAATGTTTAAAAAAGTTTGGATCGGTTTGGATTGGATTGGTTCTCACATGTAGATCCGAAATCCAATCCAATCCAATAAAAAATTTCGGTTTTTTGCGGTTTGCGGTTTTTTTCGGTTTGCGGTTTGTTTGGTTTGCGGTTTTTTGGATCGGTTATTGCGGTTCCAATTGGATTGGATTGGATTTGAACACCCCTAGGATCAACTACTCTTGAATTTGAATTATCCTAAAAAAAAATTTTCTCTCTCATGGAGCTCTCACTGGAAGAGCAAGACCTCCTTACTTGGAGCACTAAAAAGCCTAAGGTTGGAGAAGATAGTGGGGGTGGAGATGAAGAAGTTCCACAGGTTGAAATTGAGATGGGTGGAGGTGATGGTGGAAGCCCATCGGCTAAAGTTGAGATGGTTAATATGAGTGATAAGCTGGAAGATGTTGTGCAGGTAACGGAGCTATTTGAAACGGTAACTGGAGAGGCCATGAAGAGGAATTTGGTCTCCTATAAGGATGCTCTGGGTGTTAATGGTGGATATAATTCGGGTTCGTCGTCTGGCTCTGAGTATGAACTCTCGTCTAAGGAAGGGGAGTCGGAAGAAGATGAAGATTCATCAGGAGAGGAGGAGGTAGAGGATCGGCTTTGCCCTGTGATTAAGCTGTCAAAGGAGGAACGCCATGAGGCCTGTCGACCTTGGAGGAAAGCACTTATTGTAAAACTACTGGGCAAAAGGGTGGGATTACGTTTCCTTCATCTTCGTTTGATAAAACTCTGGCATCCAGTAGGGGAGATGGAGGTAATTGATCTTGAGAACAATTATTTTCTGATTAGACTTTCAGATGACTGTGATATTGCTCATGCATATTAGGAGGGGGTCCATGGATTATTTCGGGACATTACTTAGTGATGCAGCATTGGCAGCCTGAGTTTTTTTCCATATGATGATGAACTTAAGAGAGTTGTTGTGTTGATTCGAATTTTGGGGCTCCCTATTGAGTATTATGATCGTCATGTTCTCTGGCGTATTGGTGATTCATTGGGACGCACTGAGAAAATTGATTCACATACAATGACGATGAAATCTGGAAATGGTGATCAATTAGTTGAACGAGGTAAATTTGCTAGGTTATGCATTGAAGTTGATCTGCGTAAGCGTTTAGTAGCAAAATTTCAGTTGAATAACAGGACGTATATGGTGGAGTATGAAGGTTTGCACTTAGTGTGCTTTACTTGTGGGCTATATGGCCATCGAAAAGACTGCTGCCCAGACTCAGTAGTTGCACCATCTAATTTGGAAAAATCTCAGTCAACTCCGATGAACCAGAATAAGCCGGCGGCAGCTCCTTATGGCGGAGAGAGTTCAGAGAAGGGACAAGCTGGAGAAGACGCATTTGGCCCCTGGATGTTGGTTGGCCGTCAGAGACGTCGTCAGCCTAACAACCTAGCACGTGGGTCATGCACAGGGAGTGGCGCTAAATTGCATGATGCGGTTAAGGGGAATGTGGCAGATCCTAACGGATCAAGATTCGATGTGTTGATGGAAGATTGTATGGAGGAAAATAATGTGGAACAGGAGCAGGTTAATACAGTGAGCTCGTCTGTTGAGAAGGAATCCATAGTCAGCAGTAAGGTCCCACGGGAAGTTAAGGAGGGCACATGTCATAAGACCCAGAATATGGAGGTTGATGGCCTTAAGATGGGCCATGAGGGTGTCTCTATTTCAGAATTTAAAGAATACGGGAACTCTTGTCCAGATAAGGATAATGGCCCAAAGTCTCTTCGTGAGATCAAGTCAACTGCGAGAGGGAAGAACAATGAAAATGGGCCGAGTGATAAATTAGGCCTTATAGAGGTTCCACAGGAGAAGGCTAAACAAGTGCCAAATTTGAAAGGGAAGGTTGTGATTAGTGGCTCAGCGGATAAAGAAAATATTGGACCAAAATCTGACATAGTTTTGCGTCCCAATTATAAAAGATCCAATGCCCCTTTTAGAGACAAAGAGATTGTTGTCTTAAAAGGCATCTCAACTGGGCCTGGGGTAATTGTGGGTAATTGGAGGCCTCCGGATGATGGGCTTAGAGGGAAAGAGCTAATTGAAGCCACTGAGAGTGGAGGATTTTTAGCACCAGCCGTGAATGTGAGCGTAGTAAGGGGTCGTTTGAAGCCCATGCCCATATTTTGGGCCAAAATCATTGACTTGTTTCTTTATGGATTTAAACCTCATGTCTTGGAACGTGAGAGGAGTGGGGGCGAGGTTTTTTCCGCGGTTGATTAGGGAATTGACGTGTCGTCATAAGGTTGGTTTTTTGCTTCTGGTGGAGACTAGAGTGAGTGGTCCTAAAGCCAGGAAGATTGATGCAAAGTTTGGTTTCTCTGCTTTCTATTTGGTGGATGTTGTTGGGTTTGTAGGGGGAATTTGGATTCTCTGGGATGATGCTAAGTTGGTGGTTGATATTTTCAGAACTCATGATCAAGTTGTTTCAATTGCTGTACGTGACAAGGGATCGAATGATCTTTGGTTTCTTTCATGCGTTTATGGGAACCGAGAGTTATGGAGAGAGGGCCTCTTTGGGAGGAGCTGCGTTCTCTTGCTAGGGAGGTTCAAGGGCCTTGGATGGTATTTGGAGATTTCAATGCCTATGTGGTTCCTTCGGAGAAATGTGGGGTAGCTGCTCCGAATTGGCGATCTATGGAGGACTTCCAAAGCTGCTTGAATGATTGCTTGTTGAGTGATCTTAGCTTTAAGGTCCTATGTTCACTTGGCAATGGAATGGGGTGAAGGAATGCTTGGACAGAGTTGTTGCTAATAATCTCTGGAGAATGAATTTTTCGAAAGCATAAGTGTTTCACCTTCCCAAATTTAAATCGTATCATGCTCCGATTCTAGTTAAATTAAATCCTCTACAAGGAGATGTTGGCGTTAGGGGTCCCAAACCTTTTCGTTTTATTGCTAGCTGGTTAGCGGACGAGTCTTTCACTAATGTAGTCAAAGATTCTTGGAACAATAAGAAGGATTGGTTGGAAGCTTTGGATTTGTTTCAGTAGAATGCTAGTAAGTGGAATCAGGAGTCATTTGGAAATATTTTTCATAGGAAACGCCATATTATGGCGCGTCTGGAAGGAATTAATACAAAGCTCCAATTGGGGCCCAACAAGGGATTGGAGCGCCTTCAGAAGAAGTTGTGGGATGAGTTACAGAAGATTCTGGATCAAGAGGAGCTGTTATGGGTGCAAAAATCTTGTTGTGACTGGGTCAGATTTGGGGATCGCAATACAAGATTCTTCCATACAGCAGCTGTTGTTCGACGTAAAAAGCATAAGGTTGAAACCTTGCAAGATGATGATGGTGCCCTTGTCTCTGATGTGCCAAACTTGAAGAGTATGGTTGTAGAATTCTTTAAAAAGCTTTATTCTGAAGAGGGGAATCAGAGTGTGTGGCCTATATCAGGTAAATTTCCTGTTTCAGGTGCGGGAAAAATTTCTGATTTACATTTGCCTTTTCGGGAAGAGGAGGTTAAGGCTGCTATATTTAGTATGGGGCCTTTGAAGGCCCCTGGTCCAAATGGGTTGCATCCCATTTTCTTTTATTCTCACTGGGATTTGGTGAAGGAGTCAGTTTGCAGCTTGGTGCAAGAAGTGTATCAGGACCCAGGTAAAGTTCGTGGAATTAATGATACGATGATTTCCCTTATTCCTAAAACCCAGAACCCCATTAGTTTGAGACTGTTTAGACCCATTAGCCTTTTTAATGTCACTTACAAGGCTATTACAAAGATAATTGAATCTAGACTCAAGCAACACATGGATGTTTGGATATCCCCGAACCAAAGCAGTTTTGTCCCAGGGCGGCATATGGTGGACAATATTATTGTGGCTCAGGAAGTTTTTCATTATATGAAAAATATGAAGGGAAAGAATGGTTGTTTGGCTATTAAAATCGACCTGGAAAAGGCGTATGACAGGTTGAGATGGGATTTTATTCATGAAACTCTAAAGGATGTGGGACTTGAGGGAAGGATGTGTGACTTGATCATGGCCTGTGTTTCCTCTTCTCGTATGCAGGTCTTATTTAATGGGGAAAAGACTGAATGATTCTTTCTCTCCAGGGGAATAAGACAAGGGGATCCTATATCCCCCTATTTGTTTGTACTATGTGTAGAACAACTGGCTCATCTGATTGAAGATAAACTTCGGAATAGGTTGTGGAAGCCTTTGCAGCTAAGTAAGCCTCTTTGACTCAGTTGGAAGTTATGCTTGATTGCTTAAACACTTTTTGCCTAGCTTCAGGCCAAAAAGTGAGTGTTGAAAAGACCAAATTTGTAGTGTCAAGGAATGTGCATGAGTCTCGGGCTAGAAAATTTAGCAGGGTCTCGGGATTCATCTTAACAGGGGATCTGGGGCGCTACTTAGGAGTTCCATCCTTACATAAAAGGGTGAATAAAAATACCTATGGTTATATTCTTAAGAAGGCTCAACAGAGGCTCAGTAATTGGCGCGTTGAGTTTTGTCCTTTGTTGGGCGTGTCACTTTAGCCCAGTCAGTTATAGTTGCCTTACCTACATATGCTATGCAATCCTTGCTTATTCTGAAGAGTATTTGCTACAAGCTTGAAAAACTTACAAGAGACTTTGTCTGGGGGGCCTCTAATGGAGCCTGTAAATGTCACTCAATTGCTTGGGACCATTTTTGCTGCCCAAAGATGAATGGGGGATTGGGTTTTAGGGACCTACATATTGCTAACCAAGCTCTGGTTATGAAACTAGGATGGAAATTGATATCTGATAGAGATGCTTTGTGGGTGAAAGTTTTAAGGCACAAGTATGGGGCTGGTTCGGATATAGTCCCATTGGTAAAAAAGAGAGCTAATACTTCTGATACCTGGCGCAGTATATGCAAGGTGTGGGAACATGTTGAAAGTGGAATGAAGTGGATGTTGGGCAACGGCCTTCTTGCTAAGTTTTGGAAAGATGCTTGGTTGTTCCCTGGAGTATTTCTCAAGGATTACCTTCTGGCTGAGCTTCCTGAAAGTGATTTAATCCTTCATGTGGCCCATTTTGTTTCTGCAAATGGAGAATGGTGTCTCTCTCTGTTTGATAAATTGCTTCCTGAGTTTGTGATTGAGTTTATAATTCAACATGCTCCTCCAAGACCATCTAATGTGGAAGATTTTCCTTCCTGGGTTGTTTCATCTGGTGGTAGCTTTAGCTCTCGGTCAGCATATAGTCTCCTCACTAATGAGTCAGAGACCAAGGACTTATCTTACTAGAAGAAGTTTTAGAAGTGGGTTGGTCCACCCCGAGTAAAATGTTTTCTGTGGAAAGTGATGAAGAATGGGCTGATGATGAATTCTGTAAGATGCCATCGTGGCTTTTCTGTTTCTGATAGGTGTCCTATTTGTGGAAGATTGGAGGAAGTCCCTTTGCATGCTCTAAGGGACTGCATCTGTGTAAAGGAAGTTTGGCTGCAACTTCTCCCAAGTAAATTGGTTGTTGTCTTCTTTATTCAAACTGATGTTAACAAATGGGTTATGGAGAATTTTGCTCTTGCGAATTTCCTGGTGGATGGAATGGATTGGAGACTGGTTTTTGGTGTGGCAGCTTGGTGTCTTTGGCAGGAGCAAAATAGTAAGGTGTTTGCTGAGAGATACAAACAACCTTATGAGATGGTGAATATGATTAAGTCTCTTGTTGTTGAATTTAATTCGAGTGGTAGAGCTCCCCAACGTGATCATATTCAATATGGTCATAGCTTAATTGGCTGGAATTTTCCCCCGACTCAATGGATCAAGTGTAACGTGGATGGTTCTGTTAGGAATGGAGGTTGTACAACTGGTTGTGGAGGTGTGTTCCGTGATGAAACGGGGACCTGGATTTCTGGTTTCACTTGCAGATTATATACTGAATCGATCACTAAGACTGAATTGTATGGTATTCTTCATGCTATGAAAATAGCCTGGGACCGTGGAATGAGGAAGGTCTGCTTTGAAACAGATTCTAGAGCAGCAGTCTCTCTTATTGAGCATGGATGCCACCCTCATCATCCTTGTTATGGCTTATTATCTGAGATCCAAGCCTTTAAGATACGAGATTGGGAAATTCAGATTATTCATGTCTATAGAGAGGCGAATAGGGTTGCTGATTTCCTTGCTAGTTTAGCAGTTTCTCTTGATTATGGATTGTATGTTCTTGATTCCCCTCCTCCGGGGTGTGGAGAGATCCTTATTCAGGACCTTATTGGGGTGATGTTCCCTCGTAGGGTGGTTGTGTAGTGGGGCTTGGCCCCTCCTGATTACCAAAAAAAAAAAACTACTCTTGAATTTACAATTAAGCCTATAGTAACAAATATGTAAAAAAGAATACTGAAATTTGAATCCAATGACTTTATACAAGTAATCATTTCACTACCTAAAAACAAAAATTAGAACATAGTCAACTAATATTGCAAATTAGATCTTTTTCAAGTTTCTTTTTGCTCATTCTTCTATCAACTCAGTGATGATGAATTGGCTTCAGCCTCCAATTAATACTCTGCTTCAAACCAAACAACAATTAGTAAGTAAAATTTTAACTTCACAACACAACCAAATATTAGCAATGCCAATTTCATGAAATGAAATATCAATCCACGAAAAAGAATCACAAAAAAGAGTGATTAATCACTAGATATTATCAATGTCAAAAACTATTTAATAAATACTATTTTAAATTTTTTCCCAGTCCAATATACTAGACTTGATTCTCTTCCAGAGAACCATGCTCCATGTACTCATACACCAGTAGTCTATATTTTCCCTCAGCACTGAATCCCCACATCTCAATCAAATTTATACGGTTAAGCCTTCCAACGATTAGCTTCATTGAGTCTCTTTATTAGCTTTATTTTAAAACTTAGTTAACCTTTATACCTTTTTTCAATTTGATAGAATTTTCTTATCTTGGTTTGTAACTACTAACTACAACAACTTGATATAAAATCCCAGAATTTTCCACTGTTAAAAAATCAGCCAAAACCAATAACTAGAAAACTTCCATAGGAAGTCTAAGGCATCATATTTCACTGTTACAATGTTAACAACAACAACACCTATCACTTAGCAAGATCATGGTATTCAACCAATCTCATACAACTTAGCAAGAACCCCAACCAAACGATCATGAAATGTATATACAAAAAATATTAAAGAATGTACAGGGGAGGGGACAGATGAACAATAGTTGGAGGGAGGATTAGATTAGACATGATAACCACCTTTGAATAAAAAGCAAGAATTTTCCTTTTGTGACTTGCACATATCAGTTACAATACTTGGGGTCCTTGCATTCATTTGTCAATCATCTTTATCTTCAGAACAAAGTTTCAAGCAGTTTTGATGAAGACAAAGTTGCTACACATTTGAATTGCACAAATATTCCTCATAATGAACATCATGCAAGTTTCAAGTAAGGCGGCTTTTAGGGTGCAATACGTGAGTAAGTTGTGCACCGTGCCATAGTCAGTTTGAAGACATTTTTTCAAGTCTCGGGGGTCAAAACGTGTTTTGAAGAAATTTGTTAGAATTTGAGGTATTTGCAAAGCAACTCTGTAAAAAGGGATAATTATATAATTTGAAAAGCTTCGGAAATCCTCGTTGGGTTTCTTTCTAGGGTTCTGTTTCTCTCCTTGACACCATCGTCAATGGAGAGATTCGTGGTGGAGATGAACAGCTTGACGGTGACTTCGACGGAGAAGATTAAGGGCACTCATGACAGCATGATTGGAAACAATACCGTGTTGATCCAATCCTATTCTTCTCCGTCGCCAATCTCGTTCCTCTCCATCGCTCACGGTGTAGCGGTTACACAGGTGAGGAGTCACGCCTGTGATATGCCGCTCCGAACGTCGCACACGGGCAATGTTTGAGGGGTCACGCCGTGCTCTGCCTCCTTGCGAAAGTCGGTGACGGCCAAGCCTCTGTCGTGCTCTGCCTCCAAGGCAACGAAATCACAAGTGAACACTTTCTTTTGCTCTCCTAGTCAGGTAATTTTCTGGGTTCGATCTGTTTGCTGTTGGAATTTGATTCACTTGAGATATTGGAAATACTGGAACTGAAATTAACATTTGATTGCCAAACCCATAATCTTTATCTTCCTCTTTTACCGAAACCACGCCTTTAATGAATGCATTAGTTCAGAGGTAACCTTAGGTTAAGAATGTATTAGGTTTTGAAATGTTGGCTGCCTTAAAATCGTTGATGGAGCTTGTGCATGTTCATTCATGTGTGCAGTGAAATTGTGTACCCTCTACCCTCTCCCTAAATTGGGGCTATAAATCCCAACCCTTCACTTGGCTGCTAACTCTGCACGTTATTTTGCTGTCATGACATTGTTTGTAGTAGTGATTAATTTGGGGTTACTTCAAATGAGTGTTTCAAAAGCACATAATGCCTAGGAGATTCCTTGTTCCACTCTCTTGAGTTTAGCTATTTTAGTGTGTTAGTGGGCAGAATCTATTTGTTTCTGTTCAGTTATATACACAAGACAAGATTGAAGTGAATGAATGGTATAGTTTAGTTCCCAGTGGAAGAATCATCATTAACAAACTTCTCTACAAACCACTCCATTTCTAACTTTTGAGTCAAAATTGATGAATCCAAAGCACTATTTAATGCGAAAAGTTTGTGTCATCTCACAGTGGTTGGTTGTTACTGTTATCTACCTTGAGGTAAAGGTTAAAACTTGTTGTTGCAGCTTTTGTATATGCCAGTTTATAGCAACCTTTACCACTTCTTAACACAAGACAACCTTTTCCTTCGTTTATTTCATGATAAGAAACTTATTATTTTCTTGTATTTTTTGAGGGGTGTCCAAATCCAGCAAGAATTAAGTAGCTTGTTCCAAGAAAAGACGTTGATCTTTAAGGAAATGAAGATAATCACACTCCTTCATTTTTTTTGTGCTATAACTTTTTTTTTTGTATTATTTTTAACCAGTCATCATGAACTTCTTATATTTGTAAATTATATTTATGATAATTATATTTTGAACCAGGCACGGAGGCTCAAGAAGCACAGATTTGGAAAATACTATATCTCTAACTTGAATTTTCAGTCATGCGTATACACTGAAGCAATGACCTTTGATGTTATTGCACCTTCACCACGAAATATTTTGGTTGTCATAATGGTAAAGCTTTAGCTTCTAATGCACATAGCCAACGGCTTAATCTGTGTCTCATAGTCCATTGCTTCTGCAGGACTAAGGATGTTCAAAGAGGTCAAAGTTTGGATTCCCGTGGCAGAGTATGTTGCTCCTAATTCAGAACGGTTTTACTTTTATATACTTTATAAGTGAAAAGTGAAAATTGTTTTGTGTATTCAGCATTGGGGTGATAACCCAACAATAATGGCAGTTGGTGTGGTTGATGGAACTTTAAAGGCCATTTTCCATACACTTATGTCTCTGGATCCCTCAAGATCTGAGTAAGTCTTCCAAATCAAATGATATATAAAATTAGCATTAAACTAACATAAAAATATAATTTTAAATCAAAAGAACTCTATTTTTTAAATTAGCATGAATTATTCTAAGCATAATGATGATCGCTTTCTTCTCCTGTGGTCAATTCTAATGCGGTGACCAAGAGTAAAACAGGGTTTTAATATCTTCCTGTGATGATTGCATGAGATGCATCTAATTTTAAATGCATGTATTGATTTGGTAAAAAGAAACATAACTCAAAATCTTACTCAATTTAAACAATTAGAGATTTCTCTTGTCAAAGAAAAAAATAAAGAATAATTGGGTGGGTTCAGGGTTCTGTTGATATAATAATTTTGTACTAAATTTGTCAAAAATTTAGTGCCTTAGTCTTTTCCATATATATTATGCTATGGATAAAATTGGTACCGTGTAATTGTAGATGCTTAGTTTGCTATATATGCTTTTATATTTTGTTACTTATGTGTTTTACTCTTTGTTTACCAGTTTGCCTACATTATGAATCAGTGGTGATGCTGAAGAAAATATATATGCATGTACTCATGATTGTATATTCTAAATGCATGGTATTTTTTATATTCATTCTTGTTTTCCCTCTCTTTGAGCTTGTTTGAATGTACTTTAACTAGAATAGGAAGGTGAATTTCTATTTTTCAGAATTTCGTTTATGCTACTTCTTCTAAGTCAATATTGCATTGGGTTATCATTTAAAACTTTGGGTTTGTTTTCTCATTCACTTAGTTAAGACACTCTGTTAAATTGGATAATTTTTGTAAAGCTTATTAACATGTAAGCATTAGATATAACATTGCTTTAATACTTTATATCTCACCTTTTCCGATTCTTTCTTCAATCAAGAGACAATCATTATCTAATGGGATATAACTAGGCATTATCATGGACATGGTTACCAAAGAACAAGAATTATGCTCAATTTAACTACTCTTTAATTAAGTTCAAATTTGGGCAAAAAAAAAAAAAACTAGACATTTCATTTTCTGTTCACATTAACCACTTTGTACATGGAATTAACCGTTTTCGGAAACAACATTAACCAGGTGGTAACAACATTGCATTCGACGCAATGGATAAGTATAATTAGGCCTTTTTATGGACATGGTTACCAAAGAACAGAGATTATGCTCAACTGCACTAATCTTTCATTAAGTCAAAATATGGGCCAAAAACAAGGACTTTCATTTTCTTTTCACATTAACCAAATTGTACATGGAATTAACCGTTTACGAACACGAACAGTATTAACCATGTGGTAAGAGCATTGCATTTGATGCAGTGGGTAAGGATAAGTAGGCCTTGGCATGGACATGGTTATGAAAGAAAAGGGATTATCTCAACTGGACTAATCTTTAATTAACATCAAATATGGCCCAACAAAAAACTAGGTCTTTCATTTTCTATTCACAATAACCACTAGGCCTTTCATTTCTGTTCACATTAACCACTTTGTACATAGAATTAACCGTTTAGGGAAACAACATTAACTAGGTGGTAACAACATTGCAATCGACGTAGTAGGTAAGTATAATTAGGCCTTATAATGGACATGGTTACCAAAGAACAGGGATTATGCTCAACTGCACTAATATTTAATTAAGTCAAAATATAGGCCAAAAACTAGGCCTTTCATTTTCTATTCACATTAACCAATTTGTGCATGGAATTAACCGTTTACGGAAACAACATTAACCAGGTGGTAACAACATTGTATTCCATGCAGTGGGTAAGTATAATTAGGCCTTATCAGGGACATGGTTACCAAAGTACAGGGATTATGCTCAACTGCACTAATCTTTAATTAAGATCAAATATGGGAAAAAAAAACTAAGCCTGTCATTTTCTGTTCACATTAACCACTTTGTACATGGAATTAACCGTTACGGAAACAACATTAACCAGGTGGAAACATTGTATTCGACGCAATGGGTAAGTATAATTTGGCCTTCTCATGGACATGGTTACCAAAGAGCAGGGATTATGCTCAATTGCACTACTCTATAATTAAAATCAAATATGGGGAAAAAAATAATTCGACCTTTCATTTTCTGTTCACATTAACCACTTTTGTACATGGAATTAAATCATTTTCGGAAACAGAATTAACCAGGTGGTAACAGCATGCATTTGACGCAGTGGGTAAGTATAATTAGACCTTTTCATGGACATGGTTACCAAAGAATATGTATTATGCTCAACTGCACTAATCTTTCATTAAGTCATAATATGGGCCAAAACTAGGACTTTCATTTTTCTTTTCACATTAACCAAATTGTACATCGAATTAACCGTTTACGAACACGTACAACATTAACCATGTGGTAAAAGCATTGCATTTGACGCAGTGGGTAAGTATAAGTAGGCCTTGGCATGGACATGGTTATGAAAGAAAAGGGATTATGCTCAACTGCACTAATCTTTATTAAGTTCAAATATGGGCCAAAAAAAAATTAGGTCTTTCATTTTCTATTCACAATAACCACTAGCCCTTTCATTTTCTGTTCACATTAACCACTTTGTACATAGAATTAAACCGTTTAGGGAACAACATTAACCAGGTGGGTAACAACATTGTAATCGACGCAGTAGGTAAGTATAATTAGGCCTTGTCATGGACAAAGAACAGGGATTATGCTCAACTTCACTAATCTTTAATTAAGTCAAAATATAGGCAAAAACTAGGCCTTTCATTTTCTATTCACATTAACCAATTTGTGCATGGAATTAACCGTATACGGAAACAACATTAACCAGGTGGTAACAACATTGCATTCCACGAAGTGGGTAGATAATTAGTCTTTATCAAGGACATGGTTACCAAAGTACAGGGATTATGCTCAACTGCACTAATCTTTCATTAAGTCAAATATGGGCCAAAAACTAGGACTTTCATTTTCTTTTCACATTAACCAAATTGTACATGGAATTAACCGTTTACGAACACGTACAACATTAACCATGTGGTAAAAACATTGCATTTGATGCAGTGGGTAAGTATAAGTAGGCCTTGGCATGGACATGGTTATGAAAGAAAAGGGATTATGCTCAACTACACTAATCTTTAATTAAGTTCAAATATGGGCCAAAAAAAAACTAGGTCTTTCATTTTCTATTCACAATAACCACTAGCCCTTTCATTTTTTGTTCACATTAACCACTTTGTACATAGAATTAACCGTTTAGGGAAACAACATTAACCAGGTGGTAACAACATTGCAATCGACGCAGTAGGTAAGTATAATTAGGCCTTGTCATGGACATGGTTACCAAAGAACAGGGATTATGCTCAACTTCACTAATCTTTAATTAAGTCAAAATATAGGCCAAAAACTAGGCCTTTCATTTTCTATTCACATTAACCAATTTGTGCATGGAATTAACCGTATACGGAAACAACATTAACCAGGTGGTAACAACATTGCATTCCACGCAGTGGGTAAGTAATTAGTCCTTGTCAGCGACATGGTTACCAAAGTACAGGGATTATGCTCAACTACACTAATCTTTAATTAAGATCAAATATGGGAAAAAAAACTAGGCCTGTCATTTTTTGTTCACATTAACCACTTTGTACATGGAATTAACCGTTTACGGAAACAACATTGCTTTCGACGTAATGGGTAAGTATAATTTGTCTTTTCATGGACATGGTTACCAAAGAGCAGGGATTATGCTCAATTGCACTACTCTTTAATTAAGATCAAATATAGGGAAAATAATTAGACCTTTCATTTTATGTTCACATTAACCACTCTGTACATGGAATTAACTGTTTTCGGAAACAACATTAACCAGGTGGTAACAACATTGCATTCGACGCAGTGGGTAAGTATAATTAGGCCTTTTCATGGACATGGTTACCAAAGAACAGGGATTATGCTCAACTGCACTAATCTTTCATTAAGTCAAAATATGGGCCAAAAACTAGGACTTTCATTTTCTTTTCACATTAACCAAATTGTACATGGAATTAACCGTTTACAGACACAACATTAACCATGTGGTAAAATCATTGCATTCGACGCAGTGGGTAAGTATAAGTAGGCCTAGGCATGGACACGGTTATGGAAGAAAAGGGATATGCTCAACTGCACTAATCTTTAATTAAGATCAAATATGGGCCAAAATAAAATTTGGTCCTTCATTTTCTATTCACATCAACCACTTTGTACATAGAATTAACCGTTGCGGAAATGACAATTACCAGGTGGTCATTGGTAACAACATTGCATTCAATGCAGCGGGTAAGTATAATTAGGACTTGTCATGGGCATGGTTACCAAAGAACTGGGATTATGCTCAAATGCACTAATCTTTCATTATGTCAAAATATGGGCCAAAAACTAGGACTTCCATTTTCTTTTCTCATTAACCAAATTGTACATGGAATTAACCGTTTACTAACACAACATTAACCATGTGGTAAAAGCATTGTATATGACGCAGTGGGTTAGTATAAGTAGGCCTTGGCATGGACATGGTTATGAAAGAAAAGGGATTATGTTCAACTGCACTAATCTTTAATTAAGATCAAATATGGGCAAAAAAAAACTAGGTTTTTCATTTTCTATTCACATTAACCACTAGGCTTTCATTTTCTGTTCACATTAACCACTTTGTACATAGAATTAACCGTTTACGGAAACAACATTAACCACGTGGTAACAACATTGCAATCGACGCAGTAGGTAAGTATAATTAGGCCTTGTCATGGACATGGTTACCAAAGAACATGGATTATGTTCAATTGTACTAATCTTTAATTAAGTTAAGATATGGGCCAAAAACTAGGCCTTTCATTTTCTATTCACAATAACCAATTTGTACATGGAATTAACCATTTACGGAAACAACATTAACTAGGTGGTAACGATATTGCTTTCCACGCAGTGGGTAAGTATAATTAGGCCTTGTCAGGGACATGGTTACCAAAGAACAGGGATTATACTCAACTGCACTAATCTTTAATTAAGATCATATATGGGCAAAAAAAAACTAGGTCTGTCATTTTCTGTTCATATTAACCACTTTGTACATGGAATTAACTGTTTATGGAACAACATTAACCAGGTCCTAACAGCATTGCATTCGATGCAGTGTGTAAGTATACTTAGGCCTTGCCATGGATATGGTTACCAAGAGCAGGGTTTATGCTCAATGGCACTACTCTTTTTTAAGTTCAAATCTGGGGAAAAAAATACTAGACCTTTCATTTTCTGTTCACATTAACCACTTTGTACATGGAATTAACCGTTTTCGGAAACAGCATTAACCAGGTGGTAACAACATTGCATTCGATGCAGTGGGTAAGTATAATTAGGCCTTTTCATGGACATGGTTACCAAAGAACAAGGATTATGCTCAACTGCACTAATCTTTCATTAGATCAAAACATGGGCCAAAAACTAGGACTTTCATTTTCTTTTCACATTAACCAAATTGTACATGGAATTAACCGTTCACGGACACTGCATTAACCATGTGGTAAAAGCATTGCATTCAACGCAGTGGGTAAGTATAAGTAGGCCTTGGCATGGACATGGTTATGAAAGAAAATGGATTATGCTCAACTGCACTAATCTTTAATTAAGATCAAATATGGGAAAAAAAACTAGGCCTGTCAATTTTTGTTCACATTAACCACTTTGTGCATGGAATTAACCGTTTACGGAAACAACATTGCATTTGACGCAATGGGTAAGTATAATTTGGCCTTCTCATGGATATGGTTACCAAAGAACAGGGATTATGCTCAACTGCACTAATATTTAATTAAGTCAAAATATTGGCCAAAAACTAGACCTTTCATTTTCTATTCTCATTAACCAATTTGTACATGGAATTAATCGTTTACGGAAACAGTATTAACCAGGTGGTAACAACATTGCATTCCATGCAGTGGGTAAGTATAATTAGGCCTTGTCAGGGACATGGTTACCAAAGAACAGAGATTATGCTCAACTGCACTAATCTTTAATTAAGATCAAATATGGACAAAAAAAACTATGCCTGTCATTTTCTGTTCACACTAACCACTTTGTACATGGAATTAACCGTTTACGGAAACAACATTAACCAGGTGGTAACAACATTGCATTCGACGCAGTGGGTAAATATAATTAGGCCTTCTCATGGACATGGTTACCAAAGAGCAGGGATTTTGCTCAATTGCACTACTCTTTAATTAAGTTCAAATATGGGGAAAAAAGGCATGCCTTTCATTTTCTGTTCACATTAACCAATTTGTACATGGAATTAACTATTTACAGAAACAGTATTAACCAGGTGGTAACAACATTGCATTCGACGCAATTGGTAAGTATAATTTGTCCTTGTCATGGACCTGGTTACCAAAGAACAGGGATTATGCTCAGTTGCACTACTCTTTAATTAAGTTCAAAAGATGTCCCAAAAAGTAGGCCTTTCATTTTCTTATCACATTAACCATTTTGTACATGGAATTAACCTTCTATGGAAACAACATTAACCAGGTGGTAACAACATTGCTTTCGACGTAGTGGGTAAGTATAATTACGCCTTGTCAGGGACACGGTCACCAAAGAACAGGGATTATGCTCAACTGCACTAATCTTTAATTAAGTTCAAATATGGGAAAAAAATAACTAGACCTTTCATTTTATGTTCACATTAACCACTTTGTACATAGAGTTAACCGTTTACGGAAACAACATTAACCAAGTGGTAACAACATTGCAATCGATGCAGTGGGTAAGTATAATTAGGCCTTGTCATTTATAGTAACCAACATTCATATAAAATAACAATTTATATGCACGTTCTTATCCAATAGATCATTAATGTTTTGGTTTCGTTCTGATACTGATAACCAATTTGGCTTATTCTTTAACCTTCTGTACACAATTCATTAACCACCATCTCCAGTTTCCACCTGTGGGTGTAAGGACCACAGGAAACGCTAGAATAGGGGATGAATAGTGTTTTATAATCTTTACAGATTTTTCTGAAAACCTTTTAACAAGAAAGCTATTTGAGCAACCTTCCGAAACTGGGAAGTTCAGCAACTTGTTGATGCAACTCAGAAGGTTGGATAAAAACAATTTTAAAGTATTTTCGTGTGAAGAAAAGATTGTTTTCTGCATTGATTTATAAAACAACTTTTCTTAAACCTTCATTGGTTAGATAAAACAGATAACAACGGAAATTAAAGAGTTAAGGGTAGAGAGAACTTGACCACAGAAATTTATCCTGGTTCACTCACAAACACAGTGAGCTACGTCCAGTCCCAGGGCAAACCACCACTGGATTTTCACTAATCCCGCAAGATTACAAGTATTCTTTGCACACTTAGCCTCTCCAGGCTCAACAACAAGTATTATTTGCACATCTTGCCTCTCCAGGCTCAAACCCAAGTATTCTTTGCACAACTAGCCTCTCCAGGCTCAAGCCCAAGTATTATTTCCACACCTAGCCTCTCCAGGCTCAACACCCAAGTATTATTTGCACACCTAGCCTCTCCAGGCTCAACAAGTATTCTTTGTTCCTCCAAGCCTCTCCAGGCTCTCAGACACTTAACAGTGTTTACAATAGAGGTTTTCTTAAGCTTCTAAGAAACTTAAACTTTTGGGTAACTTGTACAAATAACTGAGTAAGACTCAGGATATAGAAATGTTGTATAAAGAAGAAATAATGAAACAAATGAGTATGAAATTTAGCAGCGCTTCAACAAGTTGATTTCCCTGTATTATCTCTCTTTGTTTCTTTATGGAGTCTGGTATTTATAGTGAGGAAAGCTTCCATCCGTTGATCTCCAATCGATTTCCAGTTGAGAGATAGCATTTAACACAAATGCTCCCGTTGTGACACATTGCCTGAACCCTCAGCAGTAGCAGGTAGTAGAGTCAGCTGCACAAGCTTCACTTTTTTTGAGCAGCGTGTACTTTACTGCAGACTTTGCCTTTTGGTGAGAGAAATTTGAAATATGCCAAAAAGCACTTTCTCTGACTTTCCATAAGAATGAGAGGCACAAGTAACTGAGGCAGCTACAGTTGACTTGAGTCTTCAAAAAGAATATTAGAGAATATTGTATTGAAGACGAACAGGCTTTAGTATGACGTCTCATGACTTCAGGAGGTTTTCCAGCTTCAGCAGGTTGTGATCTCTCAGCAGGTTTCTTTGCTTCGTAAGGTTCCATTATTTCAGAGGATAGGATTTCTTCAGTTGATACCTTCTGAAATATTAAAAAGATACCTTCAGCAGAAACTGTTCCTTCTCGTAAGAAAGATAACCAGATTTGTTATCCATTAAAACTTGGGGTTAAGAGATTTAAAACATTTGAGACTCAACATTCTCCCCCTTTTTAATGATGACAAATCTGCTTAAGAACTAAATCAAATATCTTATGGGAAAAAGATAGTAAGAG
This sequence comes from Sesbania bispinosa, assembly GCA_026901365.1. Lineage (NCBI taxonomy): Eukaryota > Viridiplantae > Streptophyta > Magnoliopsida > Fabales > Fabaceae > Sesbania > Sesbania bispinosa. The sequence continues at coordinate 1,395,435 of QLOH01000033.1, forward strand.
ATTAGAGTATTTCTCCCCCTATTTCAGATACTGATGTAGAGCTTCTTTGCTAAAACGTGTTTGCAACTTGCTTAAAAACATTGCTTCATTTGTTCCTCATTTGCTTCATTTTCTTCGCTTGCTCCCCCTGAATCTAAGAATCCTTTAAAACATACTTAATTTCCTTCTGAAACACACTTAACTTCAGATTTTGGTTAGTTTCTTAATACTCCCCATTTTGTCATCAACCAAAAGGGCAAGCAGAGCTTACTGAAGAAGTGAAAGATAAGTAGGAAATAGATTTAGGATACCACTTGTGCATATCAACACTTTCTGTGTAAAACAATTTTAGTGAAAATCAAGTTTCAGAAAGTGTGAGAATGTTCAAATTCTCTGATAAATTTGAATCTATCTTCAGCAAGTGGTTTGGTGAATATATCAACCCATTGATGTTCTGTGTTAATGAACTGTATATCAATAACTCCTTTCTGAACATAGTCCCTTATAAAATGATGTTTGATTTCAATGTGTTTTGCTCTAGAGTGCTGAATTGGATTTCTGGAAAAGTTGATTGCACTCGTGTTATCACAGAAGACTGGAATAGATTTGGTAAGAATATTAAAGTCTTCTAACTGATATTTTACCCATAGCAGTTGTGAACAACAGCATGCAGCAGCAATGTATTCAGCTTCAACAGTTGAAAGGGCTATCATCCTTTGTCTCTTGCTCAACCAGCTTATTAGATTTCCTCCAATGAAGTGACATCCTCCACTGGTTGATTTTCTTTCAACTCTGTCCCCAGCAAAATCAGCATCACAGAATCCTGCTAACCTGCAATCCTTACTCTTCTTATAGCAGAGACCAAGATTAGAAGTACCTTTCAAGTATCTGAAATTTTTTTACAGCTTCGTAATGAGTTACTCTTGGATCAGACTAAAATCTTGCACAAGCATACACTGAACATAATGTCAAGTCTACTTGCTGTAAGATACAATAAGGTTCCAATCATACCTTGATACATTGTTGGGTTAACAGGTTCTTCTCCTTCATCTTTATTTAGAATAGATGAGGGGTGCATGGGAGTTTCCATAGGCTTGCAATCATTCATATTGAACTTTTTAAGCATTTCCTTTGTATATTTCTCTTGGTGGATCCATATACGGTCAGAATCTTGCTTAATTTGAAGTCCCAAGAAAAAATTTAGTTCTCCCATTAAACTCATTTCAAATTTAGATTGCATAAGCCTTGAGAACTCAGTGCACAGAGAAGAATTTGTTGATCCAAAAACAATATCATCAACATATATCTGGACTAGAATTAGGTCTTTGTTAGACATTTTCTGAAAAGAGTTGTATCAACTTTTCCTCTTTCAAAATCATTTTTGACTAAGAAATTGCTCAGTCTTTCATACCAAGCTCTGGGAGCTTACTTCAAACCATACAAAGCCTTTTTCAGTTTAAAAACATGATCAGGAAAAGTCAAATTTTCGAAACCAGGGGGTTGTCTAACAAATACCTCTTCCTCAATGAAACCATTTAGGAAGGCACTCTTAACATCCATCTGATATAGTTTGATGCCATTATTTGCTGCATAGGAAAGTAAAATCCTAATGGCTTCAAGCCTAGCTACTAGAGCGAAGGTTTAAGTGAAATCAATACCTTCTTGTTGATTGTAGCCTTGGGCAACAAGTCTAGCTTTGTTTCTAACAACTTGACCATCTTTAGAGAGTTTGTTTCTAAACACCCATTTGGTTCCTATGATAGTTTTCCCATGGGGTTTAGGAACAAGAGTCCAAACATCACTCTTGGAAAACTGATTAAGCTCTTCTTGCATGGCTAGGATCCACCCTTCATCATGCAAAGCTTCCTCAATATTCTTAGGCTTGATTTCAGAAAGAAAGGCAAGATTGTTGACTTCTCTAAGTCTTGACCTTGTTCTTACTCCTTCTAAAGGGTCACCAATGATTTGCTCTCGAGGATGATGAGTTATGTATCTCCACTCACGCCAGGGAGGGAAAACTTTCTCATTTTGAGACTCAGCATCAATTCTCTGATGAGTATCAGTTTCAGTAGGTTGAAGAGTTGTTTCTTCAGCAGGTACATCAGAGGGTCCTTCAGTAGGTACTTCATTTTTGCCTTTGAAGTCTTTGAAGTTGGGTTAAGCTCCATTCATGCAAAATCCTCTTCTAAATTTGATAGTTCCCTATCAGTCTCTTTAGCATCATTAAATCTAACGTGAATGGTTTCTTCAACAGTTAGGGTTCTATTGTTGTAAACTCTATATGCCTTAGAGGTTTCTGAATAACCAATGAAGAATCCCTTGTCAGATTTTGAATCAAACTTACCCAAATCATCCTTGGTATTAAGTATGAAACACTCACAACCAAAGATGTGAAAGTATGAAATGTTGGGTTTTCTTCCTCTCCACAATTCATAGGGAGTCTTATTGAGAATAGGCCTTACCAAAATTCTGTTTTGGATATAACAAGTTGTGTGAACAGCTTCTGCCCAGAAAGGCCTTGGAAGATTGCTTGAAATGAGCATGGTTCTTCCCATCTCCTGCAAGCTTCTGTTCTTTCTCTCAACAACCCCATTTTGCTGAGGTGCTCTTGCCACAGAGAAATTGTGAGAGATCCCATTCTCATCACAGAACATACTGAAGCTTGAGTTTTCAAACTCACCTCCATGATCACTTCTTATGGAAGATATGCAAAATCCTTTTTCATTTTGCACCTTCTTACAGAATCTGGCAAAGTTCTCAAAAGTCTCATCCTTGCTCTTGAGGAATATTACCCATGTAAATCTAGAATAGTCATCAATGATGACCAAACCATACATTTTACCAGAAAGACTTTCATTTCTTGTAGGACCAAACAGATCAATATGTAAAGTTCTAAGTGAAGGGAATCGAGCATGTGGTCAGGGAGCAGCGGAATTAATGGATTCCCTCCCTTGTTATGATCGTTAATGTGAAAACACAAATTAAGGCATAAAAAGAATAAAACAAAAGGTCGTACCTTATGAGGATTGTAAACGAGGCAATAGCAGCCACGTCTCTAGAGGTGTCCACGCCAACATCCGAACTAGGAAACCCTCCTCAACTCTGCTAGTAGTGTTTAGAGAGTAAGAGCGATTGCTCATATATCTCGAGTAATGCATCTTATGCTATATTTATAGAGTGGTGGCGAAGGTTTAACCCCTCACTCTATTAACCCTAACTATATGGCCTGGCCATTATGTTATAATTCTAATCAAATTAGAATTATTATCTTTTCCTAGTGGCTTGTTGTATGCGTGTGACCCAATAGGCTTTTAATATTTGGTTATGATATTAAAATAAAACCCTTTTATATTTAATATCATAAATAGTGAGCGGTATTTAGCAATACATCACTATCCAAATATTGAGATTATCAACAACTTTGACGAATCCTATTTTATGATAATTTATATGATCTGTCCCTTTGTCCAAATATTTAATTGAACACAAGGGCATGGAATGTATCAACCTTGTATAGTTCAATTTATGTTTTTCTTGATCCCTAAGTAGACTGTACAGAAAATAAACATCTCGTGTTTATCCTTCTGAGCATGGCCATGCATTTTGCAGTCTCACTTTATCAAGAGGCCTACAGATATAACTCTTGTTACATAGGAGGGAGAAATCCCATCTAGGGCACTCACATCCCACCACATAATTCATTATATGTCCAAATACCAACTTTATGATCACCTTATTACAGGAAACGTTTGATGATATTTAAAACATATAATTCCTTATGTAGGAATTGTAGTGATTTAAGGTCAAAGGACTTCATAAACATTATCAATTTAAGAAACGTTCATGACACTTACGTAACAATCCATGCAATGTTCTTAAGGTGGGTCTTTAGTATACTATTAATCTTAATATGTACCTATGTGAGCACATGATATCTCATATCCATGATCCGTGAGATGTGATCATCAATGAACTCACATACTAGTCTAAATGCCTCCTTGTCCTAAGATGATACTTGACCAGGGACTATTTTAAGAATAGTTCTTCATAAGGTCTCACGATCAAGTCATCTACTTGATTTCTTATGAAGTTTGAGCTTACTATTCTAAGGACATTAATTGTATTTCTTAAAAGAATTAATTGCCTTTATAAAATAATATGATACATCTGATGGATGTTTCAAAAACATATAAGTCTCTAGTGCATTTGTTGAGACAAGCTCACTTCCAAGCAGTTTTTAATATGACAAATTGACTAAGTTTAAATATACATATGAGATGCATCTTGTGTTGCTAACTGTGTGCTCAAGTGTGGCAGAAACTTTCTGTATCTAGTTACTGCAGGTATTCATGAAGGATAGAAAGAATCTAAAAGACCACTAAGATAAGCCAAGTCATGGATAAAGAAACACAAGAAGCAACTGCAAGATGTCATGATTCAAGGAAATCTGCAACAAATCCATGATAGTTTAAAGGATCAGATGCAAGCTCAAAGATTAGTTAGATAGAGACAACATGTCGTGATCCAGAATCTAAGAAAATTGGACTCAATCATTAAGTCAGTAAAAAGGCACTCAAATGATTTAAGATGTCACACAGCCTGAGATGCAAACCTATGTTCAGATGATATCCTAAGAATAGAAGAGATCTCAACATGAAGCCAAAAGAGACTCAAGCACTGCTTGAGATGCAAGCCATGAACAGATGCAAATTCAGCTTGAGATGTAAGGACAGCTTGCTGAGACGTCGTCTCAAGAACAGACGAAGCAAGATGGGATCTCATCAAAGATGCAAGTAAATTGTAACAGAATATGGACAGAAGCAAGACTGGGTGCTCAATGATAAAAGACAGCAAGTGGGGTCAGCATAAAGTCAAACAAGGACACAAGGACACTGACACAGTGACTTAGCCTGAAAAGTTGTCGCCCCTACTGAAAAGACTGTACCTGCTGCTGTGTGCTCTAACAGTTTGCAACGGCTACATAACGGCTAGTTTTTCAACTATTGATATAAAAGAGAAAAGATCAAATGCTGATAAACTGAGAGAGACTGCCTGCATTACTGAAAAAAAAAAACCATTAAGCATCTTATCACATCTCAACTGACATCTCAAGTGCACATCTCAGCTGTCTGTGAACAGACTCATCTCATCTTGAGATCACCTGTCTCTTCTCATCTCTCTTGTGTGCATTACTATTATATTGTATCTTAAGTAGAGAGATTACCTAGCTTACCCATGTCTATATCCATACTGTGTATGCTTGTAAGCTAGACTCATCATAAACATTTACTGTAACCTGTCTCATCTAAGATAGGAAGGTTCCTAGTCTTAGAGTGAGGTGTTTGCGTCCTGAAGAGGCTGTAATTGTATTTGTAAGAAGTTAATGTTGTAAGGTTGTAAGCTAAGAATATTGTGGCTTAGCTAAGATAGGAGTGCCTAGGCTTAGTGTGAGTTAGACGTCCTGAAGAGGCTATAAGAATACTTGTATTGGCGGGTTTGTCAATAGTGGAAAATCTCACGTGTTGTGAGGACTGGACGTAGCCCAATGAGTGGGTGAACCAGGATAAGATTGTAGGAACACAGGGAAACACTAGAAGGGGGGTTGAATAGTGTTTCTGAATATTTTTGAAAGCTTTTCTCAAACAGGTGTTAAAAACACGATTTCAGACAGGCTCTTAAAGGACTGTCTGAAGTTTTCAGACGGTATAAAAATACTGATTTAAAACAATGTTTTATGGCTTTATAACATATCAGATTAATTACTCTAACCCCTTGATTAGTATAAAAAGAATTGACAAGAGATAAGGGTAAGAAAACTTAGCCAAAGAATTTATCCTGGTTCACTCACTACCACTGTGAGCTACGTCCAGTCCCAATGGCAAACAACCACTGGATTTCCACTATATGAATATTCAGATTACAAGCTTCAATATGAGTACAGTCTCTCCAGACACAACGAGTACAGTCTCTCCAGACACCACGAGTACAGTCTCTCCAGACACAACGAGTACAGTCTCTCCAGACACCACGAGTACAGTCTCTCCAGACACCACGAGTACAGTCTCTCCAGACACCACGAGTACAGTCTCTCCAGACACAACCAAGTATTCTTTTCTGTCAAGCCTCTTCAGGCTCTACCACAAGTATTCTTTTCTGTCAAGCCTCTTCAGGCTCTACCAAGGTTTACAAAGAAAGGGGTTTAAGCTTTTAAACTATCCAAGTTTGAAGCTCAAACCAATACAATGTACAATAAAAACTGAGGTATGCTCAGGATATACAAATGTGTACAAAGAATTCTATCAGAGAGTTTTTACGGAGTAAAAACTTGCAGCGTGATGTTTCTCTTGGCTTTCTTGTATATTGATTTTTCTCTCTGTAACTTCGTTACTCTTGATGGTCTTCATAGAGGGGTATTTATACCCAAACTTTAATCCGTTGAAATACCACCGTTTAGAGATAGCATTAAATGCTATTTAATCCGTTGTGAGACATGCTTCTGAGAACTCTGATATCTCTGACACGATACAAGGTTTCTTTTGCATTAAGGCTGCTACAAATGTTGTTGCAAAGGCTGCGTTGCAGAGATTTCCTCAGTGGTGTATGAAATTCAAAATCACCAGGAAAGGTCTCTGTGATCCTTGCCATAAACGTGTTTGAAAAGGTACGCGCAGCAGAGGTTCAGAAAAGTCTTCACAAGCTTCAGCAGAGAGTGCCACGTCATAAGTGAGACTTCAGACAGCACTGATACTTCAGACGGGTTGAGCTACTTCAGACAGCTTCAACTCTTCAGACGAGTTCTGCTTCTTCAGACAGCTTCAACACTTAGTCTTTTTATGTAGGCTCATAGTGACTCTTGCTGAAATCATAGATAAATCATTAAAACATATATGTATCTATGGTAAATATTTTAACTCAAATTTGTTAATCATTAAAACTTGGGAATTGAGTTGTCTTTAAACATCATATTTTCTCTTATGATATTTTTGAGACTCAACAAAGATCTCTACCCCCTGTCTCTTATCTTGTCGTTATTAAGCTTATCTTGAAATAACTAAAACAACTTAGTAACAAAAGCAATAACTGAACCAACATTCAAGATAAGATTCTGAATTAATCTAGAAATATGAATCATCACTAAAATTGTATTTATTTATATATCCTGTCTTTACATAGACTCCAAGTCAACGAACTTGAGAGCACATCTCAACAATCAATTTTAGTGTGAAATAGCAGGAACATATTTGAGAAGTCTCTATTCAACCCCCCCTTCTAGAGACCTTCAGCCAACTTCACATATACCTAACACTAAGGGTCTAGCAGTTGAAACAACATTTATGCTTTTAAAAGAACTTCTTGTTTGCTTCCCTTTAAACAATTTTCACACAAAATATCAGATTTGAAGGAAAGCTTGGGTAAGCCTTTTACAAGATTATGTTTTGTAAGCTTTGAGATCAATCTCAAGCTGGCATGCCCAAGTTTCTGATGCCAAATCTGTTTTTCATCTTTCATTGAAATAAGACAAGTCACATTTTGATAAGAAATGTCCTTAAGATCAATTTTGTACACATTATTGTGTCTCTTGGCAGTAAAAATGATTTGGTCAGAGGAGTCTCTGACTATACAGCCATCCCTTGTGAAGGATACAACAAAACCACTGTCACACAATTGACTTATGCTCAGCAGGTTATGTTGAAGACCTTCAACCAAGAGGACATTGTGGATAACAGATAAAGGAGATATACCTATTAAACCATCGCCAGTGATTTTGTCTTTCTGATCTCCTCCAAACGTCACCACTCCACCATCCTTAGGTCTAAGGTTTTGGAACAAAGACCTTTCTCCTGTCATGTGTCGCGAGCAGCCACTGTTCAGGTACCATTTGTGGCGTCTCCTTTGTCATGTTAAACACATCTGCAACAGGAACAATTAAAGCTTTAGGTACCCACATCTTTTCGGTTCCTTTCTTGTTAGCAGCAGGTCTGCCTTTCCTTTTGTGTTTGCACTGTGACGCATCATGTCCAGGCTTACCACAATGAAGGCATCCCTTACCTTTCTTAGCCTTATTAGCATTTTTAATTTGAACATCATGCAGGGAGGAAGTCTCTGAGTAACCTAGACCATTTTTGTCTTTGAAATTCATTTGAACTCCCAGAAGCATATTCAGGTTTTTGGTTCCATTGACAAAAGCTGTCAGGTCCTTTGTGAGTTCAGCAACTTGTTTTTAAGATTTTCATTTTCCTTTTTCAAACTTGTTGAATCACAGACCTCAAAGCTAAGAAGCTTTTCCTTGAGTGACTTATTTTCAGCTTCAAGAACTTCATTTTTAGTAGCCACTTAAGTGAATGCTCTTGATAGCTCTTTGTACTCATGAAAAAGTTCCTTAGATTTTTCCACCAGATCATCATACATATCTTACAGGGTTTGAGGTATTACCTCTGATTTAGAACTGTCTGATGAAGGAAGGTTAGCCATCAGACACAGGTTAGCTTCTTCAGCATCTTCATCATCCTCTTCAGAGGTGGAATCATCAAGATCTTCCCATATGGCCATGAAGCCTTCTTCTTTGGAAATTTCTTCTTCTTTGAAGAAAACCTCCTTAGCTTGGGGCAGTCGGTTTTCATGTGACCATGTTCTCTGCACTCATAGCAGATTATTTTGTCAGAATAAGGAATTTCTTTACCTGTCTCACCTATTTTGTTGTCAAATGAGGATGACTTTCTGAATTTGGCTTTCTTCTGAAGCATCATCTTGATCCTCCTACTCAGCAGAGCAAGGTCATCATCATCATTAGCAGAGCCACTTTCTGAGTCTTCAGAATCTTCTGAGGACTCCTCCACTCTCAAGGCCTTTTGTGCACCACACTTAGCCAGCTTGGATTTGGCGTTCAGGGCAAGTGACTTCTTCTTGGGGGCATCTTCTCCAAGCTCCAACTCATGGACCTTGAGGGATCCCAGAAGTTCCTCCATTCTCAAAGAGTTGAGGTCTTTTGCCTCTTGAATGGCAGTCACCTTGGGCCTCCAAATCTTTGGTAGACTTCTAAGGATTTTGCAATTGTTATCACCTGAATCATAGGTCTTTCCCAAGGATTTGAGTCCATTTGTAATGGTCTGAAATCTTCCAAACATTTGATCAATCGATTCGGATTCATGCATCTTGAACATCTCATATTGATGCACCGGCATGCTGATTTTGGATTGTTTTACATTGTCTGTTCCCTCATGGGCTGCAGCCAATGTATCCCAGATTTCCTTGGCAGAAGAGCAGCCATGCACCTTCTGATATTCTGATTTACTCAAGAAACAAATCAGATAGAGTTTTGCCTTGGCATTGGGTTGTACACGCGCCTTCTGTTCACCCGTCCATTCTGACTTAGGAATGGGCACACCATTGTTGGTAGGAATATAATCACTATCAGTGACTACATCCCAAAGATCAATGTTGCTACTTTCTATGAAGAGCTTCATACGATCTCTCCAGTAATGGTAATCAGATTCATTGAAAGCAAGGGGCCTGGAGACGGAGGCACCTTTAGTGATGTAGTGAGAATTGCTTGTAGAGGTTTCCATCTGGATCTTTGTCCTTCGCACTTGTTAGATGCTCAACCAGAAGTTTAGCTCTGATACCAACTGTTAGGACCACATGAAACACTAGAAGGGGGGTTGAATAGTGTTTTATAATCTTTACAGATTTTTCTGAAAACCTTTTAACAAGCAAACTAATTTGAAAATATTTGAGCAACCTTCCGAAACTGGGAAGTTCAGCAACTTGCTGATGCAACTCAGAAGGTTTGATAAAAATAATTTTAAAGTATTTTCGTGTGAAGAAAAGATTTTTTTCTGCGTTGATTTATAAAACAACTTTTCTTAAACCCTCCTTGGTTAGATAAAAGAGATAACAGCGGGTATTAAAGAGTTAAGGGTAGAGAGAACTTGACCACAAAAATTTATCTTGGTTCACTCACTAACACAGTGAGCTACGTCCAGTCCCAGGGCAAACCACCACTGGATTTTCACTAATCCCGCAAGATTACAAATTCTTTGCACACTTAGCCTCTCCAGGCTCAACAACAAGTATTATTTGCACACCTAGCCTCTCCAGGCTCAAACCCAAGTATTCTTTGCACACCTAGCCTCTCCAGGCTCAAACCCAAGTATTATTTGCACACCTAGCCTCTCCAGGCTCAACACCCAAGTATTATTTGCACACCTAGCCTCTCCAGGCTCAACAAGTATTCTTTGTTCCTCCAAGCCTCTCCAGGCTCTCAGACACTTAACAGTGTTTACAATAGAGGTTTGTTTAAGCTTATGAGAAACTTAAACTTTTGGGTAACTTGTACAAATAACTGAGTAAGACTCAGGATATAGAAATGTTGTACAAAGAAGAAATAATGAAACAGATGAGTATGAAATTTAGCAGCGTTTCAGCAAGTTGATTTCTCTGTATTCTCTCTCTTCTTTGTTTCTTCATGGAGTCTGGTATTTATAGGGAGGAAAGCTTCCATCCGTTGATCTCCAATTGATTTCCCATTGAGAGATAGCATTTAAAGCAAATGCTCCCGTTGTGACACATTGCCTGAACCCTCAGCAGTAGCAGGTAGTAGAGTCACTTGCACAGGCTTCACTTTTTCTGAGCAGCGTGTACTTTACTATAGACTTTGCCTTTTTGGTGAGAGAAATTTGAAATATGCCAAAAAGCACTTTCTCTAACTTTCCATAAGAATGAGAGGCACAAGTAAATGAGGCAGCTACGGTTGACTTGAGTCTTCAAAAAGAATATCAGAGAATATTGTATTGAAGACGAACAGGCTTTAGTACGACGTCACATGATTTCAAGAGGTTTTCCAGCTTCAGCAGGTCTCTCAGCAGGTTTGTTTGCTTCGGAAGGTTCCATTATTTCAGAGGATATGATTTCTTCAGTTGATACCTTCTGAAATATTAAAAAGATACCTTCAACAGAAACTGTTCCTTCTCGTAAGAATGATAACCAGATTTGTTATCTATTAAAACTTGGGGTTAAGAGATTTAAAACATTTGAGACTCAATAATGGGTTCTTCTTGTCATCACATTTACCAAAATTGCACATTTCACTAACCATTATTTTCCTCACAATGTTGCCTTTATCTTTGACAATTTATCCTTCACGGAATAACATAACTTGCCACCATCTCTTAAATGAATACAACAGAATAAACTAAATATGGGATTTCCAAGAACCTTAAACAAGGCACAAACAAAACCTGCATACACAAAGAGGATTAGGCAGAGCAAGAACTGCCTACAAATTTAAGAACCAATCACTAAAATGGGATATAATCAATTTCGAAAGCTATCATGATTACAATATTAGTATGTAAGAATAAAATAATATGGAACATGTTAGGAGCCTTATGCGATGATTTAAATTCCTTGAAGTGATTTAATGAAGAACAAAGGCCCCTGCAGGTGAAGCCCGTGTTATAGAAGCTGGAAACTCCAGGGAAAAAATTTTAATTGCTGAAAGTGATCTAATTGATGTCAACGCCGAGGCTTGTGTAGGCGAGGTCTGCTGCAAAAAGCCAGCCATTGGCCCTCACAAATGCTGCTATACCGACACTAATGCTTGCCCATATTAGTGAAAGGAAGAAGTGCCGAAAATCATATCAACTGCAAGAATTAACATGAGATTATCACTTGACAGCCATAGACTTTAGACCGTATGTAATACTAGTTCATTAACCTAGCACTTGGATGGTGACCAATTAGTGAGTTTTTATGCATAACAAATTCTTACTTTGGATGTACAGAAAGCAAGTATAATTGTAAAATGATTCCTCAATTTTATTTGTTGAACAAAAGGGATGGTGGGACTAGGACCAGTATTACCCCAGGACCGCCAGTTTGCCCTTATTATCACAGAAAACCAATGGATAAAGAGAACGCCAGTTACTATTGTTTCCATGGCTCCACCAATATATCATCTCCTATTTGACTTTTCTAGTCATGAACAGAGCTTTCTGTTTCAGTCTTTCCTCAACCCTCAGGCCTTCCCGTCCTCACTCTCCTTACAAAAAAAATCCCAACCTTGATTCCCAAAGCTTTGCATCTGGGTTTTCTGGATTCAAGACACATACCTTCAAGATCCTAAGCCATGTGTGTTATGCCACATAAACGATTTGTTAGGTAACCATCATCAACTAATGCACAACAGTCATTACCCTTCCCTACTTTAGCATAGAACAATGTAATTCTCACTAGGCCTGTTATATTCTAAGCATATGGTTCTTGATATACGCCTCAATAGTTTTAGCATGCATGAATTATTTTACTTCTATACATACACTGATGTCAAACATATAACCTATCTGGTGGTGACTAGACTAAGTATAATACACAGTTTCATAGTTTTATCCTGAACAAGAAGTAGTTGTCCCTATAATGTCTCTAAATCCCCCCTCATTTTCTATCCTTCCAGACTTTCCTTCCTTCTCCCTATTGTCCCTACCTAATGGAACCGCTCTACCTATAAATGAAAGGTGCAGCAGGTGGTTTCAAACCAAAGGTCTCTCATAATTTGTGAATGAGCAGATGTATGTAGTTACAAATTAATTTTTCGATTAGACTTCACACATACTTTGTGTCCATTAAGCTAAAACAACAAAATTTAACTCACCTTGCCTCAATGACATGGTTGCAAACAGAGACCCAGTCAAAACCAGACTCAAAGCCATAGGAAATGACTGCATAGATAAACAAAGTGATGTTAACATTTTAAAATGTACATGATACTCTTCAAGCATTCTTAACAATGAACTGCAGCATACCAGCAAAGTATGGAAATAAAAAAATCATATGAGATATTCAACACAAGGCAATGTTTTATTGCATACTCCAGCAACATCATCACTTCAAACGTTTCCTTTACTGAGTAACCAGGTTTAACATTTTAATGTCAAAGGGGACTTAGTTCTCAATGAAAATTAACTAAACATGGACTATTTGGTTTATGGAATTTGTGCTTGATAATGCTTGGTAGCCCATGAGTGTACTATCAAGGACAATTCAGGCTATTGTAATTTAGCTCATTGAAACCTACCCCTATTTTGAAGAGTTAGGAGTTAGGACCAAATTTGGTTTATGGATTTTGTTGTAGGATTCCTGTTCAAGTACACTGATAGAATACTTCCCATCAATAAAATAGGAAGACAGTGTCAGTAAATTAAAAAAGTCAACCAACATTAGCTCAACAACAAGCAAGATAATCAGCGAAAGGACAGAGAAGCTTCTACAACAATGCAAGACAAGATACAAAATTTAAACCTTTAATTCAAATATGAAAAGAGTCAAGTTACAAGAATCTTACTTCCACGATCGAGCAAAACAATAGTGGGAAGAGCTTCAGGTTTGGATTTGAAGGAAATCACAAACTCATCGAACTCCTTGCAACTCTTTCTAGTTATCCTTTGGGTACACGACGTTCCAGATGCTAGCACCGTATTGTTTCCAATCGTCCTGTCATGAGTGCCCTTAATCTTCTCCGTCGAAGTCACCGTCAAGCTGTTCATATCCACCACGAATCTCGCCATTGATGATGGTGTCAAGGAGAGCAACAGAAACCCTAGAAAGAAACCCAACGAGGATTTCGAAGCTTTTCAAATTATATAATTATTCCTTTTTACAGGGCTGCTTTGCAAATATCTCAAATTCTAAAAAATTTCTTCAAAACTCGTTTTGACCCCCGAGACTTGAAAAAATGTCTTCAAACTGACTATGGCACGGTGCACAACTTACTCACGTATTGCACCCTAAAAGCCGCCTTCAAGTAATATGTCAACAATTATTCATAATGTACAAAAAGAGGACTTAGAAATATAAATCCACTTAAGAATTTATAACTTACCCTCTTGTGAATAATGTCGAGTAGCTCTGCCCCAGCTTTTGAATCAGACCCCTCAGCTTGTTGGCTAATAACAAAACAGAAGAATAGAACAGGTCATACCCTCAATGCCTTCCAAAACACAATAATGGCATCCAAAGGGTCGTACAGGCATGTTCATTAGCACCCTGACTCTGTGTGGCTTAGGGCAACTGATAGGGCCATTTCAAATCAACAATGGGAAGGGAACCTCTTATCTCTTCATGGGCTGAGAAGGAAATCTGCTGAAGATTATAACCATTCATCTTCAAAATCGGTTAACTTCCTAGGTAGAACGCCTAAACAAGGCAAAATTAATTTATTCAGGAAATGTAAACAAAATATACCAAAAGCTTGAACTTGGTTTTATTCACTGAAATCCCAATCCCAATCCCCAATTATTTACAAAGGAATGACAACATATTCTCAGAAATCATAACATCCCAGCTTCAATTTACTAACAGATCCATTTAGCCTTGTCAGTTCAATGCATTAAAATTGGGGGAGAGGGATAAAATAAAAAGGTAAAAATGTGTTTTTAGTCCTTGCAAATGGATCGAGTTTTACTTTTAGTCCTCGTAAATGTTTTTTTTTCTTTTACATCCTTACAATGCAAATTTTTTAAATACGTCCCTACCCTTAAAACTCTGTTAATAACTAACAATTCGAATTTTATTTTTAGTCCTTGTAAATGAATTTACTTTTTTATTACATCCTTACAAATGATTTTTTTTTAAAAAATGCATCCCTATCGTTACAAACATATATTGCTCTTTTTTTTTTTCTCCTTCCCTTTCTCCTTTTACTGCTCCATCTCCTTCTCATTCTCCTCCTCCTTTTGCTACTCATTCTCCTTCCTTATTTCAGGTATGATTTAATTTGAACTCATTTTCAGAGTTGTGACTATATGATAATTTCTTATTTAGTTCCTCTAACTATATACCTATGCAAAAAATTGTTAATTTAAGAAAAAGGTTTTGATATAGAAGGAGGGGGAGGAAGAAAAATAAGATGGGGGAGGAGGAGGAGGACCGTTAAAGTTAACACAATATTTAACGGCAAGGACCAATTTAAAAAACTACATTTGTGAGGATGTAAAGAAAAAAAAAACATTTACGAGGACTAAAAATAAAACTAGGTCCATTTACAGGGACTAAAAACATATTTTACCCAAAATAAAAACATAAACTTCAAAAGAGATTCATAACCCATTTCACTCTTTCTCAATTATCTACTACCTACACGAAAGGGTAGAATGAGCTTCACAAATATGTTTTTGTGGCAGTGCTTCGACTTTGTTTGTGACTCAAACACTACATGCCTTGGCAAGGGATGGAAAAACATTGATAGCTTTATTCATCAGCCTAGCAGGGAAGTGTTTGAACTATTTGACCAATTGTACTTGCTTTCTGGTGGTAAAATTGTTTATTTTTGCCAAGCTTCATATGAGTATGAAGTACTAATAAGCTCACTATGCATGTTTATGCTGGTTCATACAGATTACATGCATGTCATGTCTTAGTAAAATAAGATGGAGGAGGAGGAGGAGCAGTGTGATAGTAAAGAGCAGTAGAGGAGTACCATGGGTATCCCCATGGATCATCCCAAGCATAGCCAGATAGAGTATCGAGAAAACTCACAGTTTGTATTGATTAAAAAATGATTGAAATGAATACAAGAAGCAACTATTTATAGGCTAAACTACTCATCCATTTAACACTAAACACACTAAACAAACCATAACAGAATACTAACAGAAAATATAACCATAACAGAAATATATTCCTAATACCCTCCCGCAAGTTGGTATTTGGTATCAACCAATACCAACTTGA
Source organism: Sesbania bispinosa (assembly GCA_026901365.1). Lineage (NCBI taxonomy): Eukaryota > Viridiplantae > Streptophyta > Magnoliopsida > Fabales > Fabaceae > Sesbania > Sesbania bispinosa. The sequence continues at coordinate 1,411,140 of QLOH01000033.1, forward strand.
AACAAAAACAATTCACCACTGCGTTCTACAACAACCTTGAGAAAATCCACCTGGTCCACGCACACAATTGCACAAAGAACACCGCCTATATATCCACCAGTTGTATCATGGGCTGCAACAGTTAGCTCAATTGAGTTCTGCAACTTTGGTTTTACAACTGACCAGCCTCCATAGGTATGATGGGTACAAATTACAGCATCATAAGCTCCAGCAGCTAAGGCAAGTATTTCTAACCGTATTTAGCTCAGCTTCAGTGTCACTTGAAAACTTGTTAATAGCAACAACAACATTTAGATCATCAGAGCAGCATATTGTCGGCCCTCCACCATGCGTTTTTAGTGCCCTTATTGTTGCCACAATAATTGCACATTGAGGTGGCAAACCACTATATCTACACTTGGTGTTCATAAGCTTTTCAGCTCCAATATCAGCACCAAAACTAGCTTCAGTAACTACAAATCCACCTGGTGGTTACAGTGCAATCTTATCAGCCACAATAGAAGAATTTCCATGAGCAATATTTGCAAATGGACCTGCATGAACAAGAACATGGGTTCCTTCCAAAGTCTGCCAAACAAAATGTAGCAAAGTCTCAATAGCAGCAGTTTGCTGCCCTTTAAGCCTCAAACTATTCAAAGAATTAGCCAAGTAAATAGGCAACTCAGCAGTATTTTCTCGAATCAACTGCATACAGCCATCAAAATTAGGGTCAATGCTCAACAAACACACTAACAATTGGGCAATAGAGATCCTATTAGCAGGCAAGAAAATAATCGATGTAATCCCTGCAGAAGCACAATAAGCTGATAAAACAGCAGAGGTATCCCCGGTAGAATCACAAACAATACCAAAAACAGGACCGTTCATTTTCCTCAAACTGCTCTCTTGGCCAACCAAAACAAATGGCTTACCAGAATCATCAATCAACTTATCCCTGGCAAGAGTAAAGAACAACAAAAGAACTACAATCCTCTTAGTCATAAAAACAAACACCTTCTGCGCATGAAGGAGAGTGACCTTGGTAGCTTGGACAGAGACACATTTCACCTTGGTTCAAATTGGAAATCTCTCTATTTCAACGAATTTGGAAAGAGTAACGGCATAGGGTTTCTGAAGTTCTCCAGGGAGAGCTTCTAACCACTATTCCTCCATCAGTAGCCCCTCAAGTTTCACGCAATCATTGCCCCCTGCGGCTTTGCAATTGGAGAGCCTTTCGACGCAGATTTTGAGGTTCCTCTTGGACTTCGTGAGAAGCTTGTTGTATTCGATGCACGATTTTTGTTCCAGAGAAAATGCGGAGCCATTGACACCTTCGGATTTACAGAGAGTGGTGAGAGTAGGTTTTGGATCAGCGAAGATGGCGCTTAAAATGTGTTCAGCACTTCGAACACTCTGAATAATCTGACCTCCTTCTTCAATCACGCCAACGATCCGATTAGAAGGCACCAAATTTCCTCCACTTTGCTCATCCTCCCCGTCCTTGTCATTCTCACTGTTGACGCAAACAATGTTGTCATCGCATCCAGAGAGCTTTGAAAAACCAGATGCAGAATGGAATCCAAAACTTCCAAAATGGAACATATCAGGTGACGATTTCCATTCCAATTTTGTAGTGGAAGAGGACGATTCTGCGTTCTCCTCTACGGTGAAGATTAAATTTCTGATAGCATCATTTTCGTTGAACTGAGTCAAGAAGGAACTGCACGAAATACATCATGCACAGAAACAAGGGCTGGTAAACATGGTATTTCTTTCAATGAATATGATGCAGATCGTACCTCTGTATTGAGGTGTTGCAGCGGTAGCTTCTTCAGACAGGATCGTTTCTTTTTCTTGAAGCGAGGTGAGCTCCATGGATGGAGCTCTGATACCATCTTAGTAAAATAAGATGGAGGAGGAGGAGGAGGAGAAGCAGTGTGATAGTAAAGAGCAGTGTGATAGTAAAGAGCAGTAGAGGAGTACCATGGGTATCCCCATGGATCATCCCAAGCATAGCCAGATAGAGTATTGAGAAAACTCATAGTTTGTATTGATTAAAAGATGATTGAAATGAATACAAGAAGCAACTATTTATAGGCTAAACTACTCAGCCATTTAACACTAAACACACTAAACAAACCATAACAGAATACTAACGGAAAATATAACCATAACAGAAATATATTCCTAATATCATGAAATGCTTAAAAGCAGATAAGTTTTCACAAGGAACCCTCATTTGCTATGGTAACATAGAGCTCAACCCTTCTTATATGATCTTGAATTATGGACAGGTAAAAAATAGCATAATACCTAGTCGTGTGTTTCATCAGTTTTTATATATAAATGATGCAACTTTTTTACACCACACACACAAGTTACTTTCTTCTAGTTCACAAACCAAATATAGCCAGGGCATTAAATTTATAAACATGGTTTGGTTGTGTTTAGGGAATCTTTGAAAAACAAATTGAGTTTCAAAATTGAAAGTTGAAACAGGTGCCTCCTCCAGGTAAAGGGTCATTTTATCTTAGGCCACAACACCTTTAAGTTCTAAAATTGAATCTAATATCTATTGCGACTTGATGAATAGGTAAACAATTAACTAAGAAAAACCAGCTGCAGTGGACATAACACCTAATAATTATTCAAATTCTCTATGTGAGCAACCAGGATCAAAGATGGCACCACCAGTGACAATAACGCCTAATAACCAACAATAAAAACCAGCAGGATAGTAATGGAGAGCAACACAGAAACCAGAAACCATAACCGAACTTCAAACAAAATGTAATATATCCAACTAGCAGGGGACAATAGAGGCAGTACTAAATCCAGTAGACTAGCTATGAGAAATACCACATCAACACAAAACAAGCAGCTGAAAACCTAAGACAGGGTCATAAATTAAGATCAAGAGTGCAGAAAACACCTATCATGTACACCAACAATGCTCTGATCCTGGACAAAAGAAGTATGACAACAATATGCACCTAAAAGGATTAGCACCTTATCATTTCACTTAGCACCTAAAGCCTATGAACAACAATCCAAACCGAGATAATCTAAAAAAGGCAACCAGAAAAGTCAAAAATTAAAGAACAGAAGGGAATTTTTGAAGAAACTGTGACAATTATTTCAATCAAATATATCCATAAATATTGTGTTTAGATCCATAATGAGATAGAATCGAAAAATTAGAGAGAAAAAATTTGAAAATTGAGAATCAGAACCAAGATGCATGGAGGGAGAGAAAATTTTTTTACCTTGAGCTTCAAGAGAGATAAGCTCGAGAACACAGAGAGAAGCTTGAGTAAGAGAGAAAAAAAGCGAAGAGAAGCTCGATGGAGAGAGCTCAAAAGAAAAGCAGAAGCTTGAAGAGAAGATCGATGGAGGGAGCTAGAAGAGAAACGCAGAATATCGATGAATGGAGCTCGAAGAGAAACGCAGTAGCTCGATGGATAGAGCTCGAAGAGAAGCTGGAAGAAGAGAACCTCCGCGAGAGAGAATCTCCGGTGTAGGGATTGTCTCCCGCCTCTGCAGCACACATTAGTACCGAATAGCTATGAATTTTAATTGCGTAGTTATTTCGTAGCTGATTTCTATTGTAGAGGCAGGAGAGGCAGGAGACGATCCGGATCCGGATCCGAATATGTGCGAGAGGAATTCCAAATTATCTCAATGGATGTGGGATTTCAAATCCTCTAATTTCAGATAAAAATTCCTCCGTAAAATTTCAGAATTTTTAAAATTCTATGAATTTTTAATCCAAACAAAAAAATTTAATCTAAATCATTTTAAATTCTCACTTAAAATACATTCCCCTCTTAAATTATCCCATCCAAACACACTATAAGTGTGCAAAGAAGTAAAAGTAGGAAAAGAAAAAGTGATTTAACAGTAAATTGAATAAGTAAATTGGAAAGTTAACAAATGAACAATAAAAATTGACGAATCTCAGACTGACATACTTTTAGAATCTTCTCGGAATAGCATGTAGTCTGTAAATATGTGTAAATATGTGTAGACCATATGCTTTTTTCGAGTACAATCTTAGTATGCAGAATAAAAATGTTTTCGTCCCTGTGACTTGCTAATTTATCCTATTTATAGAATCTTACCTCTAACGGTAAACTAATTTACAACAGACACGTATAACAAAATTCTAACTGCCCAATCTTTGGTCGAACAGGTGTCTCTATTCCATCAGATGTCTTCCATGTGCCTGCTTCTTTCACCGAGTCTTCAAATCTTGTCTTCAAAAATCTTCTTCAAAGAAAGCCAGGTGTAAAGCTTTTATTCGAAGTCTTCCTACTCGAATTCTTGATCCCATTGTCTGCTTGGAGCTTACTCGAAAACAGAGAGCTTTTCTCATGCCTTCAGATCTTCAAATTTCATTATGTCTTTATTTCGAATCATCTCCTTCTTGAATACGAAATTTTACATCTGATATACTCATAATTTCAACGTTTTATGACTCTTCTTTAACATCTACCATGTGGCAGGACTATCATAGGCCATCTTTTTACTCACATTTTTCATTCTTGTTTCTGCTCATACCCTATATGTTTCTGCATTCACAAAGGTCCAATCATCTTACGGTTCACTTCTCTTCAGTTATTGGGCCTTTTACTTGTGCATTAATTTCACTGTCCAAGGTTACTCATTATACAATGAAGTTACCCCCTTAATTCTTTCTTCATCTTTCTCATAGCAGAATCTCCATTTCTTTCTTCTTTCCTTTTCATCTTTGTAGAAGTTTGATTTTTCTTTCTTTCCTTCTTTCTCGAATAGCTTTTTTCGAGAAAACCTCTCTTTCTATCATTTTCCCTCTATTTCGAATATAGAGAAGTTTCTGATATTGGCTATTATGTTTGACCTAATCTCGAACCATTTCATTGTTTTGATTAGGTCGGCGTAATGACCAATGTTAGAAGTTTTTCTAACTGTTCCTGATGATCCTTTGGGTCGAACATTATAGCCAAAATAAGGCATTTATTAGGTATTCTTCTCAAATAATGCTCTTGATTTCTCCTTCAGTTAGGAGTGTCTATGTCCTTTGTAACACTTCTAACATCCTCCATATCCTAATACAACATCCAAGCTAGGGTAGGAGGAAGATGAGGAAGGGGGAAAAAAGCCAGTGGAGATGTTTGTGTCTTTGTTGAAGATTTTCGAAGACCATGGCTGAGAAGAAATCACCTCCTTTTCAGACTGTGGGGGATGTTTGTCTTTTTGCTAATGACCTATTGAAGCCCCCAGTCGAAGAGAAAAGGAGAATTGGTTACTATTTTATCAAAAGGACTAGAGATGAAGACTTTTAGTTAGGAATAGTCTTTTTACTTGTATTTTTATCCTTTCTTTTGTAATTTGAAAAGAATCTCTTGTAGTTCAAGAAATAGAGCCTGTTTGGGTGGAACTTATGTAGAAGTACTTCTAGGTGAAAAAAAATAGCATGAATTAAAGAGGTCAAATGCATTTAACTTCTCCATAAGTTAAAATTAATCTTTGTAGACCACCTACTCCAAAAGCTCTCCCATTTAACTTCTCCAAAAGTAACTAATTTTAACTTATGGAGAAGTTAAATGCATTTGACCTCTTTGATTCATGCTATTTTTTTCACCTAGAAGTACTTCTGTAGAAGTTCCACCCAAACAGGCTCATAATAATATGTTCTTTTACTTTTCAAATAACTTTTTGCCTTCAATTGTAATCCCAATTTCGAATGAATGCTTGTTTTCGAGTTTCCTTTCATAGCTATGATTTGAAAATTTCTCTTAATAATGTCTAACACTTAAAATTTCATCTATCATTCGAAATCTTTTGCTTTGTTAAGTCATTGAATCACTCAAAATTAATCCTTCTTTTTACTTGGAAGAATCCTTTTAAGATTCGAAAATCAATGCTTACATTTTCGAATCAAAACTTGTTCAATGGACCTTGTTGATAAAAATACTTAGTGAAATTTCTACTACCAAAAGTAATACAACTAGTCCTTTGTTGTATCTTGTAGGGAGAATGGGAATGCCTTCAGCTTGATATGATCCTCTGGAACTCCTGGTGGTCTCATAGTGGTACAGAAAATATGAAATTCCTTCAGATGCTTATGAGGATCTTCACAAGCAAGACCATGGAACTTGGGCAACAAATGTATCAATCCAAACTTAAGCTCGCAAGGTACATCTATATCAGGATATTGAATGCATAAAGTTTGAATGGACATATCAAGTGCAATAAGTTCTCTTAAAGTTGTTTAAGCTATATTTTCAAAATTACCAAAATCAGAACGAAAAGAAATAGAAGAAACATAAACAGAATCACTAAGACTATCAACAGAATACACACTATTAGACAAAGACTCACTACCACTATCATAATTATTCACAGAAGTAATCCTAGCTTGCCTAACTTGCCTAGGGTATGTCTTATCAATTTCTGGGTCAAATGAATATAAGGAACCTGGGTTTGCTTTAGTCATACACTAATCATACCAATGGAACAGTAGAATCAACACATATTAGCAAGAGAGCTTATAAAGGTGGCCTATATCAAATGAGCAGAAACTAACAAGAGGAATCCATGACAATTACTATAATATTAAAAGCCTAACTATGAAAATTACCTAAGAAAAAATGGAAAAAATCAAGCAATAAAACTTCAAAAATCCAAAAGAAATAGTAAAAGAAGTTTTATGGCCAAAATACTTCGAATGAGAGGCCTATAGCCGCTCAAAACGCTCCAAATGGCCTTTTCCGACCTTCCTAGCTCAAGTTGGATCTTTCATCAGTTAATATACATTGATCTCAAATTCTCAAACAGATTCGAATTAAACAAACAAACTTCAATTAATTCATCAATTATCTCACTCAAGAACTAAGCGAACTTGCCAGAACTAAGCGATCTGGTGTGAGATTTCTAATCCTTTACCTCCTGAATTAAGCAAATAGTAGGTTGTTTAGAATTAAGTAAACTAAACCAGAATTCCAGATGAAGAACAAAACTAAATTATAAACAGGTGTTCAAATCCAATTAAAGATTCAAAATGTAGAATTCTAAAGGAGAAGGTAAAATTGAATGTTATAGAAATTAAAATACGAATTTGAATTAGAGTAAACCTCAAGATCCAATGTGAAATCACCTAAGAATCAATCCTAAAACGTGTAGCCTTCCATGGAGGAAGAACAGAAAATGAAAATACAAAAAAGGAAAGTAGAACGAAAATGAGAAGAAGAGAGAAAAATGAGAGAGACTAAGCGTCTCTAAAACTAAATCTGTAAAAGTGTAGAAAGCTCCCTAACAGAATTGTAACTACCTCTATATATACAACTCTCATAAACTACAAAATTAATTTGATCAAAGAGGCAATTGGACCTTGACTAACAAATATCATGCCCAAAACATTAAAACTACTTCAGAACTTTGTTGTTTCCCGCGTCAGTTCAAAACATCAGCTTTAGAAGCAAACTGCACCTTGTTCCCTCATTGAAATATAGTCATATTGCATATCAAAATGAAGCCCCGAACCTTAGCTTTTCCACACCACTAGAATCACCTCAAACGAGCACCTTCAACTCCAGATATCAGCAAAACAATACATGTAGGTCAATAGGTTTAAAAACCTGAAATTAAGCAATAATTCTAATTAAACCCCAATTAAGCCCAATAAGGTAAATCCCAATTAAAATAGTGGAATTAATCATAATTACAGTCCAATAAAACTAAGATTAAAGGTGCAAAGTGTGTATAAAATATGCTCATCAAGGTCACACACTATTAGTTTAAGGAGGTTATTTTTTTAAGATTTTTCGTCATGTCACACACTATTAGTTTAAGGAGGTTATTTTTTTAAGATTTTTCGTCATGGAGTTCTACAACTCCAAATTCAATTCTGTATTTTCCAATAGCTTCTAAATACCTAATTATACCAGGGATAATTGTTCTATATTTTTCCGGATACAATTCTATTCGTTCTGTGTTTTGCAGTCATCCCCCTATCAATTTTCCTACAGTATGCACCCAACATTATTGTATTGAGAGATATTATTATTTAATCAGTTCTTCTATGTTTATTTATTCCTATGATAATTATTTTATCATTTCCTCGTCCAGTCTCAATTCCAGCTCCAGTTGGATAATTATTATTTTAACCTGTTTCTCAATCGCAGAAAGCAGGTTTTACTATTTGACATTATTTGAACACTATTTGGCACTATTGGAGTGTACCAACTACCTTGACCATTTCATAGGGCGCCAAGTGTCCTCTGGGTCCCACTTCTCTCTCTCTGAGTTTCTTCTTGCATTGGGTCCTGGCCCCGGCCCCGGATCCTGGTTCCCATTTTCATAATTTTACTCCGTTTTCACTATTTTAAATGTCATTTTTCGATAAAATATTTTTCTAAATTACTTTTCTATTATTTTATAAATTTGTCTATTGTACTAATCGTATAGAAAAATCTTGGATGTTACATTTTCCGCTAATGTTTCATTTATTAGTTATAGCAATGTTTTAAAAACCAAACCAGTAATTGAACCGGTGAAAACTCTGGTTTACGATTCAATGGTTCAACCGTGGTTGAACCGGTATTAATTAAATATATATTTTAAATATTATATAATATTTTAATTAATAAAATAACACAATTATAAGAAATTAAGATATATGAATTTATAAATTTGTTTAAATAACCTTATTAAAAGGTTTATACAACAAAAAAAATAAAAAAATTTGGTAAAATAATAAATATCTATGTGTTATTCTCAAACATATGTTTTTATTTATCTTAAATAATTTTAAATTAAATAAAAAATACAAAAAAAATTGAATTTTTTAAAAAATACTGGTTCAACCGGTTTTTTATCAGTTTACCGGGTTTTTGGCCGGTTTTCTGCAGCACCGGTTCTCAAGTTTGTTTGGAACGAACACAGGGACTGTTAACCGGATTACAGGTCAGATCAGTCGGTCCAGTCTGATTTTTAGAACACAGAGTTATAGATATTTGACATTCTATAATTAATTCACACCCATCCTTTCTTTTGTCTTTATCCACATATATTAATAAAATTATTTTGAACCGATTATAATATTATTAAATTCAAAGATAGTAATAACATGTTTCTATTTCTATATTATTAATACTACCTCCGGTCCTATATATAAGAAATAAAAATGATTTTTTTTGTCCTATATATAAGAAACATAATACTATTTTTAGTTGCATTAATTGATAAATACCTTATATGCCCTTAATTTATTGTGAGTAGTTAAAGAGGTACCACTCATTTACTCATTTAATACTAAGGGTATCTTTGAGAAAAAAATTAAATTCATGACACTATTAATTACCACTAATAGATTCCAATACATTTCCTTGATCTTGATGATTTTAGTCTAATATTTCTTATACATATGACCAGAGGTAATATTAAATATTTGGGAATAGTAATTAATTAATAATAAGCATTAAATGTTACATTAATGTTTATTATTAATGCTTTCAACATAGTAAATAACATTAAATTTTTATGAAGAGTAATATGCATTTTTGTTAATGCTTTCAACATATACATTTAAAATGTGTATGTTAAAGCGTTGATAAAATTTTTAAATAAAAGGGATAATAATAATAAATTTATTTTGATTTAAATATAAGATAGTAAACTAGAAATTAGTTTTTAGCATTCAATAATTTTATAAAAAATAATTCATACGCTTAACTTATTTAAATGATACTCCCTCCGGTACTTTTTATAAGTTATTTCTTACAAGTTTTTGTAATCTTTTTTACAAGGCACTTTACAATTCAAGCAAACATTTATTACTATTTTACTCATTTACCTTGATTAACTTTAATGTCTTTCCAACTTATTAAATGGTAGTAGAGTTAGTTAATGATATTAAATAAAGGTATATCTAGAAAGTTAAAGTGTTTTTAAAAGTCTAACAAAAGTAACTAATTTTAACCACTTTTATCGATATGTGTAATTCGGTTAAGTGTGCCTTATAAAAAGGATGGGAGGGAGTACATTACATTTACACATTTCTTAAAATAATTTTAATATATCAATTAAATAATAAACAATAGTAAGATATATTAAAATGTATGAATTTGAAAGAATTTATGTGTATAATAATTGTTTTTTACATTCAAAATTTTGATAAGTTTATTTTTTATTGGTTAAGTTTATTCAAGTTAATTATATATATAAGTTGTCGCAAAAGGAGAGATTCTTTTGTTTATGAATAGGTAAGACTTGATATAATATAGGGTTAAATATGATTTTGGTCTAGGTAAATATAGTGAAATTTGATTTTAGTCCCTCATTTATTTTTTCATTGGTTTGGGTCCTCTGTTTTAAAATCGCATGCTTTTATTCCTCTTTCTGTAACTATACTCTGTTAAGTCCCTCATATATATGTTTGTGTGTGTAACCCAATATTAATACATAAATGTTAACCTTTAAAGTTGAAATATTTATAAAAAGAGATTGCTTTTTCTAAATATTTAAAGGTATATGTACCCTAATTTTAAAATATTTATTTCTTTATTGATTAATAATAACACTTTCTAAATATTGTATTGTGAAAAACAACAATGTATAAATATTAAACAATATTTCATGGTATTAATACTTAATTATTCATGGTACCATATAAAATTTTTTTCATGAATCTTTTCTCATCTGCAAATGACTTAAATTTTCTTAAAATTAATTTTGATACATTGTCAGTCAAAATATTTTACAACGTTATACAATCTTACTTGAATAATTGATATGAAAAAAATTAATTTATAAGCATTAATACGGTGAAAAAGTTTTTTATATTGTCATTCAATAATATGTTTCACATTAAGTATTTTTTATGGTTGTCTTATAAATGTACCAACCAAGAAAAAGCCAACTTAATTAATGAGAAGAGATGGTTTTTATCTATATTAAAAATATTTTTATTGTATGAAAATGGAGAATTTTGTGTCCATTATATTATATATACGTAACCATGAGATGTACGACCTCTCACACTCAAATCATTCATTTAACCTTATAATCCCATCTTTTGATAGATTTCTCTTTGTAGAAGAAAACAATGTCAAGACCAACAATGAAGAGAGCAGTGAAGGAAACGAAAAACAATGGAGAGGACGAAGACCTAATTAGTCAGCTCCTAGATGAGGTGTTGTGCTGCATCATCTCTTCACTTTCAATCGACGAAGCCGTGAGAAGCAACATCCTTTCCAAGAGATGGAGATCACCCCTTTGGAAGTATTCCTCACGCCTTAACTTTGATGTGACCCGCATGATAAAGCCCTTATCACAACTCCATAATCTAGTAACGTTTGGTCTCAATCTGACCATTGAAAAAGATGATCATAGATATGGTAACCTTGTAAACACCATGTTGAATGATCACTTTGGTGACTTGACTAGTTGTCGCTTCAGACACTTCCCTCAGATCCTTGCACCTGGGGAGGTTGAAGCTTGGATTGGGTGTTTTGTACAAAAAACAAGATGTTAAATTCTAACTTTAGAATGTATTCCTGTAATTCTAAAGCTTCGCCAATATTGTCTAAAACACCTCATAATGTGAGGCTTCATTTACAGCCTAAGATATTTTCAAATCTTTTTTATCTCGACCTAACTAACTATATTCTGAGTGGGTCTGCTCCATCTGCGTTTGAGGGTTGTACAAAGCTGAAAATCCTGAAACTGAATAGGGTGGTCATGGAGGAGGAAACGATCAAAGGTATGTTGGATAATTTCTTGGGTTTGGAGAAATCGACCCTCATTGAGTCAATTTGGTTCAAGAAACTCAAGGTCCAAAACCTGAGCCTTAGAATTTTGGAGCTTCGGTGGATGGTCCTATGTGAGATTGATGTTTCTGTTGAGAACCTTCAATTTGTTGTTCTCGATTCTCTAATTTTCCCAACAAGGAATCTGAAAATTCACGCCCTGAATCTCAAGACTTTTTGTTCTCGCAACAGGCCAAGTCATATGAGAATCCCATCTAGCCTAGAGCAATTTTGCCTTTTGGGAACAAAGGAAATTTTTGAAAATTAAAGTGATCTTCTTGTAAGTTCAATTCTCTCCAAGTCTAGCTTATTTCCTATTGCTGAGATTAATTATATGTGATTAAATTTTTAAATTACTGTGGTAATATAAAATTGTTAATATATTTCACAAAATTGTAGTCAATGTGGTTGATAGCTGAAAATTATAGTTCTAAATAAGGTTTTTGAGGTCCCACCAACTGTAATTAAGGCCACATCAACCTTAATTTTTTAAAATTGTGGTAGTAGTGTATCATAAGTTTTAATATCAAAAAATTTCTGTCAGATTACAATCATAAATATGGTTTTTGTGGTCTTAGGGATTGTAAGTATAGTTGCACCAACTGTAATTTTTCACAATGTTTTGTAATATTAATTAAGGATTGTGAGGTAAATGTAATCATGACGACAACTACAATTTAAAACCTTAGTAGTAATTTTATTTTGAGATTTTTAAAATTGCGATAGTGTCACCACAATAGGAATTTAAAACTTTACATTTTTAATGAAATAATATTTTTGATGCATTGTTCATATGAAATAGGATTTCTCTTTGGTATATAATATGTAGTTGTGCTGACTATCTCTTTGTCATAGGGATCTTATACCACCAACATATTCCGAAACCTATTAACTATGGTAGTTGATTTGGATTTGAACAACACAAGAGAAGCTTTGGAACTTCCATTCATACTACGATCGTGCCTCTATCTAGTAGCTCTTGAAACTGTTTTACCGGTATGTGACTCTTAACCTTGTTATTTATATACTCTAACGTCCATTTTGTTTATTGATTTGTTAAACTAAACACAAAAAATGATATAATTTTAGGAAGAATATGATGCTTGAATACATTTTTATTTTATAGGAGCAGGATTCTAGTGGTGATTATGATGAGTGTGCTCTAACATTTCCCAAGTCAATGTTCTAAGAGAGATGAGAAATGTATAATTGTAACAATCACAAGTTAAAATTTGTTACTTTGAAGGGATTTAGAGGAAAGGAACAAGAAGTGAAATTTGTTAAGCATTTGATTACAAGAGCCACCATGATGAAGAAAATAACTGTATTTTGTAATTCCTCAGTTATGGACAAGGCATCAAATCTACGCTCACTGCCAAGAGCTTCAATTTATCTCTCTATCATATTTAAGTAAGAAAACAAGAAACATTTTAACTGAGTTCACAGAAGTCCAGGGCAAGTTGTCACATCTCTAGGTAATTAACTATCCATTCTTATGAGCAAAGTGTTGCAAAGAGTTAGTTTTTAATTTGTTTATATAGGAGATTGTGAATTGAAGTTGGTTTTAATACTTTTCTTATATATGTTTGTGAGATGAAACTAATGTTACATTTATTTGATTTATATTTCATAGTTTTAGATTAATGGTTAATTGATTATGTTATGGTTTTAAGGTCTCTCTTCTGATATATTTGTCGTGGAAATATAGGAAAAAGGAAGCACATCCAAATTAATTTGGGATATGATGCAACAACTCGATATGTATGGTTTAATTTCCAATGCGGATAAGCTTTGTTGGTTTGAGTTATTTTCCCCAAATTGATTGGATCGATTAAAGTTATATCTTATATATGTGCATTAATCTCATATGTGATGAAGAATATAAGCAAACCTATGTAAAACTAAAATAAGAATCTAGTTAAGTCATTTGTGGAAGATATATATATATATATAGTTATTACTAAGTTTTAAAGAACACAAGAATGAGATAATTAAGAGACATATAAAATTGTTTATCCTTGATTTTGGAATTAAACAAAAGTATCTTATGAACAATATGGGACTATATACAGATCCTCTTACATGTTCTTTAAAGCATGTTTTATATCAATTGGAAACTTTTTTACATGATACAGATCCTCTTACATGTTTAAAAAATCTTACATGATCGATTGAAGGGACATATGAAATTGAAATTTGATTGTTCAAGACATGATCCCATATGAAATGAATGTTGACTTCAATGTATTTCAATTTGGTATGCATGGCTGGATTGGAGGCCAAAGCTTTAGCACTTAAATTATCACATCATAAAACTGATATCAAAACATAAAATCGGTTTCTAGATTAAGGAAGTTTGATTTCTTATAGGAGTGACTTGATCCATAGAACTTCTGCTAAATCTGCTAGTGCTCAATATTCAAATTTAGAACTTGATCGAGAAACCAATTTCTGTTTTTGTGACACCTAGGAAATCAAGGTTTCACTAAGATGGACACAATGTCTGTTGGACTTAAGCTACATTGGAAGATACAAGTTGTTCATCACGTCTCTCATATATTAAGAAGTTTTGGTTTTGTTGTAGGAAGTAAAAATTTTATATTTCAATTCATTTTGCAGTGCCAAACAAGTTTCAGTAGATGTGGCACTTGTATTGTTTGTTTTTAGCTTTAGGCAATTGATATGTGTTTGCTAATTGGTCGTTACCTTGTTTGTAATCATGTAAGTTTAACTCATCTTTTTGTTTTCAAATTTGGATAGCTTGGAAGCTAAATTACTCAACCAAGTATTGATTTTCCACCGGTATAATCGATTACTTTAGTTATTAATTGACCCCAAGTTGAATCGAAACTAAAAATGACATGATTTCAAGTACAAGAACGAAAATAATTGATTACCTGATAAAGATAATCGATTACCACTGCACCTAGTAAAATATCAAAAATAGGTGCTCACTGGTTTAATCGATTACCATATGTAGTAATCGATTACCCCTGTTTCCTGTGAAAAGTTATGTGAACTAAACATTCTGGTTTAATCGATTACTCAATATGCTAATCGATTACCATAGATTCTGTAGAAACACTGGACGTTTTTAACTATTTTTAAACTGTTTTCGAACTAACTTTTGAATCTCCAAAAAAGCAATATATAAATGTAAATTTCGAAAATAAGAAGAGAGAGAGGAAGAGAAGAAAAGTAAGAGTCGATTTGTGAAGAAAGATCATAAACTCTTTTTGAAAAAGTTTCTTCAAGAAAACTCATTATGTCTAGAAATTCTGCAAATATCTGAAGAACTCTCAAGTCAAGATGCTTAGATAATTGGAAAGAAGATACAAGTTTTCTTTATGTCCAAAAATTCTGCAAATATCTAAACTTAGTTTTCTTTATTTGTTTTTTATTTGTATTGTCTCTTGAATAGGGAATTCATAGAGAAGTGCATTGTGTGATATCTCAAGAACGGGGTGTTCATTGAGATTGTTTGTGAAATCTTGTGACGGGGTGTCACGGATAAACATGCTCTTGTGAGGTGCAAGAGTCAAACCTTTTGTTTGTTAGAAAGTCTTTCTTTAGGATTGATTGTGCATGGTGTTTGTAATCAATTCTTTAGTGAAAGCAGATTTAGTGGTGTTCTAGATCTAAACTGGATGTAGGCCCCTTTTTGTAGTTGAACCAGTATAAATCACTATGTAATCTTCTCTATCCCTTCTCTATCTTGAATTTTGATTCTTGATTTTATGAATATGCTTCTTGATTTGTAAAATAACAGAAAGTTGCTTGTTATATTGAATTGTATATTGAAAATTAAATCATTAACCTTGTGGAATCAATCTTGGTAATCAATTACTTACTGTTATCCAAATTGGTAATCAATTACGTACTGAATTGGTAATCAATTACCTACTGCAATTGATATCCGGATGGGTGTAGGATCTAGAATTGAGCAAAAACCACCGATTAGAATTGAAAAACAAGCATTAAATTGTGAAAATAAGGTGCAGGGCAGCAGCTTATTTTGCGCAAGAAAGTGATAGAAAATGAGAGAAAATGAAAGAAAAAGTGGAGAGGAAGAAATGGGAAGGACGCCACTGAAGCAAGAGTCCACTTGCAGCAGATAAGTCCAGTGCCAGACGCCACTAATTCAGGAGAATTAGATAAGTCTCAGTATGGTTTGAGCAACAACCACCAAGCCTCACTCAACTCACAAAGGGAGGAGAAAATTGGGCATAATGCCTTTACTTCAAAATTCAATGTGTTTAATACAAGAGGAGAAGACTCCTTTATATAGGAGTTGAAGGGGGGGAGAGGCGGCCACTACATGGAAATAAAGGGGAAAAATAAAATGATGGGTGTAATCCCATCCTAAGTGGGATTTGAACCCAAGCCCCTAAAGGTGTATGGCTAAGCTAAGCCTTAAGCCAATAAACCTCCCAATTATGCGCCCATTTACATAGGAAAATACAAGATGAGTGAATTTCCTATCCTAGGTGGGATTAGAACCCATGACCTCCTAAACCTTGTAGCAAGGCAACCTACTAACCAATAAAACCCAAGTATATGGGCGCCCCTAATTAAGAAAAAGACTAATATGTCCTAATTACATCATAAAGCTAATTACATCATAAAGTCCTAATTACATTGATTCCTAATTAAGTTGAGTCTTGTTTGTTGACTTTGGCTTCTTGGTCAATAGTCAAGGGTTGACCAAGGGTTGACCCTCATGAAGGAAGACTCATGCTTGGTTCAGCTTCCAAACATTTCAAGCAGCTCCAATGTTGACCCTAGCCATCAGCTGTCAGTTTAGAGGTCCACTGACTGGTTGTCATCATCCCCTCCCCCTTGAAAAGCATTTGTCCTCAAATCTGAAAAATGAGAAGAATATAAGGGGTAGAAGAGGAATAAAAGAATGGATGACAAAGAGGAGAAGGTGGCGACTTCCCTTTAGGATTAGTGAATCCTTGCTAGGTCTTCAACAATGGACATCCTTGCGCACCTAGTCAACATAGAAAAGAAGACTCATTATTCCCAAGTATGTATCCTCTAATGCTCATAACAATAGTACTTGGGAATCATGTAGGGAGTTTTGGTGAAAGAAAGAGTGGTGGAAGAAAGAAGGGAAGTGGAAGAAGAAGAAGAAACAGAAGATAAGGTTAGAGGAAACTCCCTTGTAGTGTTGCTACGCCCTCCTTCCTTAATCAGCAGCTCCCTTTCTTGATCTCCTTCAAAACAATTAAGATCAGCAGTTTTGAATTGATGAAGTAATAACATGACTTCCCTTTTATTTTTTTGTCTTTCTTTGGTTTTCACCTTTTCTATCATTACTCTTGATGTTTCTTCTTTCTTTTTCTTTCTATCCTCATCTTCTATCTTAAGTCTCTTAATTTTCTCAAGTTCTATCTCTCTCTTCATGTGAGCTTGATCTTCACATATTTCTTGGATTAACGTTGGCATCAAAGTAATTTTAGCTCCATCATGTTTAAAAGATATTTGATTAGAGTATCCATCATGGATGGCTCTCTTATCAAACTGCCAAGGCCTACCCAACAAGATATGTGTGGCATCCATAGGTACAACATCACAAAGAACATTATCATCATAATCACCTATGGAAATAAAGATGAGAGTTTGCTTATTTACTTCCCTTTCCCCATCATCACATATCCAAGATAACTTGTATGGTCTGGGGTGGGGAGTGGTAGATAAACCAAGTTTTTCCACCATTCTTGCACTTGCAATGTTAGTGCAACTTCCACTATCAACAATTAGGGAGCAAATCCGTCCCTCTACCATGCATCTAGTGTGGAAGACAGTTTGCCTTTGTTCATCTTCTCTTATTATTTGATTTCCTAGGGACCTTCTCACCATGCAAAGTTTACCCTCGGTCCTATATACTTCTTTCTTAATTTCATTCTCTTCTTCACTAGTTTCTTTTTCCTCATCCTCACTTTGTTCATTCTCACTTGCACTAGTGTACTCTCCATTCTCTTTAACCAACATTGCCCTCCTATTTGGACATTGGGAAGCTATGTGTCCCTTGCCATCACACTTGAAACATTTGATGTTTCTTGTGGAGGTAGAGGGCTCTTCCTTTTTAGTAGAAGGAGTGGGGTTAGAAGTAACCCTAGGAACCTTAGGTTCATCCTTCTCTAGGCTCTTTCCCTTATCTTCTTTTAGCGTTTCCTTGTTCCTAGTTGTAAAACTAGTGTTTCCTCTTTTATAGCTACCCTTTCTTTTTAGTTGAGTTTCAATTTTAATGGCTTGGTGTACCAAGTCCTCCATTTCTACATAAGGATGCAATTCCACTATGTCCCTTATGTCGAAATTAAGTCCATTGATAAACCTAGCCATAGTTGCTTCACTATCCTCAACTATGTTGGCCCTAATTAAAGCAAGTTCCATTTCCTTAAAGTACTCATCTACACTCTTAGATCCTTGCTTAAGAGTTTGGAGTTTCATGTGCAACTCCCTAGTGTAATGTTGAGGTATGAACCTCTTTCTCATGATGGACTTCATTTCCTCCCAAGAGGAAACCAAAGGAGCATTGCACCTTCTTCTTTCAGCCTGAAGCTGATGCCACCAAACTAAGGCGTAGTTCTTGAATTCTAGAGAGGCAATCTTAACCTTTTCCTCTTCCCTATACCTATGGCAACTAAAGATTTGTTCAATTTTAAGTTCCCATTCTAGGTATTGTTCTACATCATTTCTACCATTAAAGGTTGGGACTTCTATTTTTACCCCTCTAAAACCTTGTTCCCTTCTATGCTCTTCTTCTCTCCTACGCTCTCTCCTATGCCTCCTAGGATTCTCTTCATAATACTCTTCTCTTTCTCTTCTAGGGGTTTCCTTATAGTAGTCTTCTCTAAACCCTCTAGGTTCCTCACGCCTCCTAGGCCTTCTATGCTCTCTTTCTCTTTCCCTTCTCCTATAGGTATGGCTAGAGTGTCTCTCTCCCTCACTACTCTCAGCATGGTACCTATCTTCACTCCTAACCACACTATACCTATCCTCACTTCCTCCTTCTCGAGAAGAATGCCTTCTCTCCCTCCTATTCCCACTTAGTTCTTTCCTAAGTTCACTCATCTGATGCCTCATCATTCTGGCCATGTCTTGAATTGCATGTTGCAACTCGGCCCTATACCTCAAAGTTCTAGGTGAAGGAGGTGGTGAGTTCCTACTACCCATTGTTAAAATTTTTGATTTTCAAGAATTTGGACCTTTCCACTCACTAAGTTTTTACACTCGATGGAATGTTAACACTCGTGTATGTCACTCTTTTTAGGCTTTTTCTATAATGATACTCGCTTGCCTCTTCTACTCGGTTGGAGGTTGATTAGAAGTTGCAAAGACCAACGTGAGTCTAAGTCTTAACCCTTACCCAAATAGAAGCGCACTAACAAAGAAAATACCTATTGGAAGAAGATTGGAAAAATCCTAAGACAAAACAAAAGAATTGATATGACAAACAAGAAAAGCTGGCACTCAAACAAGCTTATACACAAGAGTAGACAGCAAACAAGACAAGACGGAAGAAATTGCAAAGAGAATTGTTTTTGGTGATTTTTGAAAAAAAGTTGCCAAAATTGTCGTTTTTAAGAAAAACAGCAAATACAACTCAATTACGGTATACGGGGAAAAGAAACAGAAAATTACAGTAAAACTGTCACTGTATTGTTGGGATACTTCTTTGTTTTTGTTTTTCTAATTTTTTAAATTTTTTTTTGAATTTTTTTTTGACTCTTTTGACTTTTTGGGTGTCTTTTGACTTTTTCTTCCTTGTTGTTGACTTTTGCACCCTTTTTTGCTTTTTACACCTCTTTTTGTATTTTTGGCACGTACGTACCTTTTGTATTTTTTGTCTTTTTCTTTCTTTTTTTTGTCTTTTTCCCCAACAGAAAATTACAGAAATTTGTACACAATGAAAAGAAAATTAACTGTACCTACTGTAATATTTTTGGAATTTTCTGACAGTAAACTGGTCCAAGTGGCCCAGAAAAGTAAAATTAATGAATAAACTGATTTCTAAAAACTGTAAAAACGTGATGACAACTTGATTTCAAAAATGGCCAAAAAATTTGCTTAGCACTTCCTTGATGATTATACAAAACCGGTATGGTCACAAAAACGCGCTTGGTTCAATTTTAAGATTGGAATTAAATTTTGAAGGAAAATCAACAATTAGAATTTGTTGATCTTCTTCCAATACTATGAACCAAAAAAGATCCTATAGGTGAGTGTTTTGCACAATCAAACAGGGAAAGTCTAAGGTAGAGATAGCAGCCAATCCAAATTTGCAATTAGAATGTCAATCAAACAGACATAACAAGAGTAGGAAATTGAACAACACAAGAGCCCAAAAATGCGCAAAAATGGCAAAAATAATAAGGAAAAAAATTGCGCAAAAATAAATGGCAAGAAATTAAAGGGGGAAACTGAAATTAAAAGGATGAGGAGGACAAAAATGTAAATGGCAGAAAGTAGAAGGGGATTGCAGAAAGTAAAAGGATGGGGAGAGCAGAAATGTAAAGGGGAAGCGGAAATTAAAAGGATGGGGAGGACTGAAAATAAATGACTGAAAGTAAAGGGGGAAGCGGAAATTAAAAGGATGGGGAGAGCAGAAATGTAAATGGCAGAATGTAAAGGGGAGAGCAGAAATTAAAAGGATGGGGAGAAGCGGAAATTAAATGGCGGAAAATTAAAGGCGGAAAGTAAAGAGATGAATATGGGGGATGACAATTAATGGTGAAGAGGAGAAATGTAGGTGAACGATCTTTGGAAAAATGAAGACAACAATGCCTCCTCTTACCACACTTCACCACAAACAAGCAGTTATATCAAGCAATTTGCAAGAATTACTCAAGAACAAGTATGAGCAATTAAAGAGGCATTTAAACAAACACCTAGGGGATGAGAATTAGCGGCCCAAAACAGCCCCCAAACTAGCAAGAAATCAACCAATTCAATCAAGACAGACAAGTGCTGATAGCAGCAGAAAGGCACCTCGGGCCAGGGAAACAGTCCAAGTCCAAATTACAATTGAAAAGAGGGATGGAATTACACTAAATTGAATGAAAATTCTGCACATATAGGTGCAGCAAAACAGCGCCCAAACAGCCCCAATTTGCTCCAAATTTGCTCAAATTCAACAAGCTCTGATGACCAATTGATAGCCGGATGGGTGTAGGATCTAGAATTGAGCAAAAACCACCGATTAGAATTGAAAAACAAGCATTAAATTGTGAAAATAAGGTGCAGGGAAGCAGCATATTTTGCGCAAGAAAGTGATAGAAAATCAGAGAAAATGAAAGAAAAAGTGGAGAGGAAGAAATGGGAAGGACGCCACTGAAGCAAGAGTCCACTTGCAGCAGATAAGTCCAGTGCCAGACGCCACTAATTCAGGAGAATTAGATAAGTCTCAATATGGTTTGAGCAACAACCACCAAGCCTCACTCAACTCACAAAGGGAGGAGAAAATTGGGCATAATGCCTTTACTTCAAAATTCAATGTGTTTAATACAAGAGGAGAAGACTCCTTTATATAGGAGTTGAAGGGGGGGAGGGGCGGCCACTAGATGGAAATAAAGGGGAAAAATAAAATGATGGGTGTAATCCCATCCTAAGTGGGATTTGAACCCAAGCCCCTAAAGGTGTATGGCTAAGCTAAGCCTTAAGCCAATAAACCTCCCAATTATGCGCCCATTTACATAGGAAAATACAAGATGAGTGAATTTCCTATCCTAGGTGGGATTAGAACCCATGACCTCCTAAACCTTGTAGCAAGGCAACCTACTAACCAAAAAAACCCAAGTATATGGGCGCCCCTAATTAAGAAAAAGACTAATATGTCCTAATTACATCATAAAGCTAATTACATCATAAAGTCCTAATTACATTGATTCCTAATTAAGTTGAGTCTTGTTTGTTGACTTTGGCTTCTTGGTCAATGGTCAAGGGTTGACCCTCATGAAGGAAGACTCATGCTTGGTTCAGCTTCCAAACATTTCAAGCAGCTCCAATGTTGACCCTAGCCATCAGCTGTCAGTTTAGAGGTCCACTGACTGGTTGTCATCAGCAATATCTTTGATCCGCTGCACATAACTCTTGAATTTAAACTCTGATAAATTGATATTTGAAAATATATTTGAAAGAATTTTAAAGGCAAATTTTTGAAGGGAAAAACGAATTTTGAAAATTAATAAAGCAAAAAGTTTTTAGTGAATCTATTCAACCCCCTTCTAGATTCCCTCTAGGACCAACAATGTCCAGTTACTGACTTTATATCTTTAATGTTTCTTGCCCAATCATCATATGAAAACCATGTAATATCTAGATCATTAAAGGGTTTGACATGCAGACAATATGCTTTAGTTTAGTGCCCTGTAGGTATACAAAGATTCTTTTTATCCCTTGACAACATAGAATTGTTGATGAATTCATGTATTGACTAAGCATATATACATAATAGGCCAAATCAGGTATTTTGCTCAACAAATATTGCAAGGCACTTATTTCCCTTTGAACAAGAGTTGGATTTTTCATCAACTCACCTTCTGATGTGAAAATATTGCCTTTGATCATTAGAGTTGGACAAGCTTAGCAATTCTCCATGTTGAACTTTCTTAGCAAGTCACTTATGTACTTTGTTTGTCTCAAGTACCTTCCTCCTGAGTCTCTTGATACCTCTATTTGAAGGAAGTAATACCACTCTCCTAGATCCTTTAGAGACAATTTTTGATTCAATTATATAATAAAGTCTCTTAGGAAAGTAGATTTGTTACCTATAATTAATATATCATCTACATATATGAGGAGTAAAGTAAATGCTTTCTTGTCAACGAGGAAGGATAAGGATGTGCCACTTCTAGTGTTGTGAAATCCCTATTCAAATAATGCATGCTTCAATCTTTCAAATTAAGACCTTGAGGATTGTTTCAACCATAGATTTCTTCAGTGAGCTTGCACACATGTTGTGGTCTCTTAGGATCTTCAAACCCTTCAAGTTGAATTATGAAATTTGTTCTTTGAGGAAACCATTCGAGAAAGCATTATTAATATTCATTTGTTTTACCTCCCAATTATATTGAACAACAATGGAAAGGATAATTCTTACAGTGCTTGCTCTAACCACATGGTTGAATGTTTCTTCATAGTTTAGGCCTTGTAATTGTTTGAAGTCCTTGGCCACTAGCCTTCCTTTTCTTTTCTCTATTGTCCCATCTACCTTGTATTTGGTTTTAAAGACCCATGTGGAGTCTATGATGTTACTTTTTCCTTTATAAGGTATAAAGGTCCAACTATTGTTTGAGATCAGTGCATTGAATTCACTCTCCATGGCCCTTATCCATTCTGGTTTATCCATAGCTTATGCTACTGATTCTAGCTCCATGTCTTCTAATTTTTTTCACTATTATTTGAACATATGGATGTTTTAATTTGTGGATCCTGGGCTTACTTCTGGTGCACATGATATAGGTATTCAATTGTGTTGGTCTAGTAGTGTCTGCTACTGTAGTATTTGTATATATTCTCTCATTAGTTTCTATCATCAATGGTTGTTCACTTGTTCTTGATGTATATCATCTCTTCTATTCTCTTCATCACCTGCAGTAAAAATAGGAAAAAAAAAGAAAGTATCAGGTTGAGTGGGAGTGTCACGTGTTCGCTTTTATTCAAGAACCCATTATGGAAGGGAAAATTATTTTCATTGAAGACTACATGTCTTGATATGAAAAATCTTTCGGTTGAGCTGAGGAACTTGTAACCTTTGTGGTAATTACTATATATGAGGGACACACATTTAGTGGTGTGGAATTGAAGCTTGTGCTAATTATATGGTTTGAGATAGGGAAAGCAGGCACATTAAAAAGACTTCAATGAATTCTAATAAGGAATTTTGTTGAATAGAAGTGAATATGGATTGTGATTTTCAATTACCAGTTAGGGTAGTCTATTAATCAAGAAGGTGGTTGTGGAGAAAGCTTCCCATTAGTAGGATAAGGGCATCTTTTCATGAGCTATCAAGGTCAAGCCTAATTCAACAACATGTCTATTGTTCCCCTCTGCCCCTTCTATTTTATGTAGAAGTGTAAGGACATGACAATCTCATCTCAATTCCTTGTGCTTGAGCTAATTTTTGAAAACTCTATACTCACTACCTCCATCACATAGCATAATTTTAATCCTTCTATTTAATTGATTTTCAACCAAATTTTTGAAAAGCAAGAATCAATGTAAAGTTTTAGATTTTTTTTTCTTCATAGGCTAAATCCAAGAAAATCTACAAAAGTCATCAATAAAAAATACACAGTACTTTAAACCATACGTTTAACTTATTGGTGCAGGACCCTAAACATCAGTGTGGATAATATCTAAGGGTCCTTGATGTCGCAAGGAAGAAAGTTTGATTTCACATATTGGCAGTCCTCACAAAAGAAGAATGTGTCACTAGATGGTACTTTCACCTTACAATTCTTCAAGATCTCTTCCGATATTCTATTGTTAGGGTGTCCACGTCATATGTGCCAGTGTTCTTTAACTGACATGAATGCCTTGGATTCTTTATTTAAGTGAGATAAAGTATCTTCTTAAAGCTTCCCTTCTAGTAGAGTTGTCCCATCATGGTTTGAAACTTCATGGAATCAGCTGGGATCATGGGTAACATGATTACGAGCAGCACTATCGAAATACCATTTAACATCTCTGACAGAATTTGGTAAAGCAATAAGTTCATTATAGTTCTTATGTCTTGATTTGTCCTGCCTCCTTTCTTCGAGTGAACGTCCAATATATTTTTTTTTATCAAATCTATGGAAGTAGTGGACTACCACATGTCCTTGTTTACCACACACTTGACACATAGATTTGTCTCTAGCATACCTACCCCTGCCTCTTCCTCCTCTTGATCCTTCCATTTAGTCTGATTCTTTCTAGTCACCTCAGTTGAAAGATCTACCTCCTTTATATTTTGATCTGATAGCCACATTTGTTGATGGGTTGAGAAATTATACAAATGATCCATCCTGTTTTCAAAAGCTAGTAAATGAGCTTACACGTCTACCCGAGTGAGGTATACCTTGTCAAACAATTGGACCAAAATTACATTGTAATTATTGTCTATAACAAAAAAAGTCTGAATAATGAGATTAGAATTAGTGATAGGACATCCTGCTAGTTTTAAGTTGTCTGTCAATCCTTTCACATTAGTCAAATACTCTTCCATTTGGAAACTAATCACCTTAATGTTTCATTAATGATGTGTTTAGGATTATGGATAGCGGACGACGAGGCCGCCCCCGAGGTTCTTCTACGCCCACACCAACTCCGGACCCTATAGTTTTCACTCATCGGATTCTTATAGGGGTTATTGGGGAACAAATTGCTGCAAACACGGTTGTTTTGCAAGAGCTTTGGACGCGTTCGAGGGAGACGTGCCCTCCTAACCCAATGGTTGCAATGGACCCCTTTGTCAAAGGCCTAATAGAGTTCAGGGAGCATCATCCACCATGCTTCTCCGATGCTTATGATCCAGAGGTAGCTTATTCCTGGCTCAACACCCTGGAGAAGATTTTTGAGGTCATGAGTTGTGCTGACGACCTCAGGGTGCGGTTTGAGGCGTTCATGCTTCAGGGAGACGCTGAGGACTAGTGGAAGGGTGCAAAAGCTCGCTTGGCTTCCCTAGGTACCCCGCTTACCTGGGAGAGCTTCTAGGCGGTGTTCCTGGAAAATTACTTCCCTGCCATCGTCCGTAGGCAGAAGGAAGTAGAGTTCTTGCAACTGAAGCAAGGGAGCTTGACGGTGGGCCAGTATGCGTCCAAGTTTGAGTGCCTCGCCAAGTATTCCACCTTCCTCTAGGCTGTCCCCAATGAGGGATGGAAGTGCAGCCATTTTGAGGCTGGCCAGAAGCCCGAGCTGAGGAGGAGGGTGATTGCTTTGGAGCTGAGAGACTTCCCCTCCCTTGTCAGCAAGTGCCTCTTGGTGGAGCAGAGCATTGCTGATGAGACCCTCAGGCTAGTGGATCAGAAGAGGAAGAGGAAGATGTAGGAGCCTAGTCATGGCAGGGGCTCTAGGCCCAAGTGGCATGGTAATGCAACCCTGGCCACTCGACCTGCATTAGGGCAAGGGGGATTACCCCCGTGTCCTAAGTGTGGGAAGGGGCACGGGGTCAGTCCTTGCTAGGCCAAAGTCTTTGTTTCTTCTGCAAGGAACCAGACCATATGAAGAATGAGTGCCCCAAGAGGAAGGAGGCCCCCAGACCCCAAGCCACCGGGAGGGTCTTTACCCTTAGTGCCGAAATAGCAGCATCGGCAGATAATCTGATTAGAGGTATGTGTACTTTAGAAGGCATCTCTATAATTGTACTTTATGATTCGGGAGCCACACATTCATTCATTGCATATGATTGTGTGGAGAGACTGAAATTGCATGTTATCCCTTTACCTTATAACTTAAATTTCATTACCCCAACAGAGGAGGTAATCCCCACTTCCCTTGTGTGTTCTAAATGCCCCATTATTATACAAGGGAGGGCCTTTGAGGTTGACCTAATTTCTTTGCTATTAAGGGGCATAGATATAATCCTTGGCATGAACTTGTTATCTCAAAACCAGGTCATGCTTATTTTTTCCACAAGGAAGTTGTTTTCCCAGTTCTTCCTCCTCTTCCGGGGGAGAGACCACATGCACTTCTATCTAGTGTCACCCAAGTGTCCAAATGTCTGACTAATGGGAGTAGTTGTTTTATTTTGTTACTTTCCTCAACTCTAGGTTCCAATATTGATCTAGGTAGTGTAGCCACGATTAGGGAGTTTCAAGATGTTTTCTCTAGTGAGGTAACCACCTTACCTCCGGACCGAGAGATTAAGTTCACCATATACTTGGTACCAGGCACAGGGCCCATTTCCAAGACACCCTATAGAATGTTCCAACTAGAGCTTAGTGAGCTTAAGACCCAATTAGAAGACCTTATAGCTAAGAAATTCATTAGGCCTGGTGTGTCACCCTGGGGAGCACCAGTGCTCTTAGTGAAAAAGAAGAATGGGAGTAAGAGGTTGTGTGTAGACTATATGTAGCTCAACAAGGTAACCATTAAGAACAAGTATCCCTTACCCAGGATAGATGACCTCCTAGATAGACTTAGAGGAGCCTTGGTCTTCTCTAAGATAGATTTGCGATCTGGCTACCACCAGATCAAGATTAGGGGTGAGGATATTCCCAAGACTGCCTTTAGGACTAGATATGGGCACTACGAGTACTTGGTGATGTCATTTGGCCTAACTGTAACGTCCTAATTCTGTGAACCTAGAAATAGTGCCCGTTGGAGACACATTTCCAAGTTTGAAAAATTATTTCGCTCCATTATTGATATCGACATACAAACAATCACATAAACATGCTTAAGTAATCCCATGTTTACATAAGCAGAAGACATTTATACAAACTCAAGTACATAAATAAAATGCCACTCAGTGGCTACAGTCCAACGTACACCAGTCCTAACATCAAACAACTATAATAGACCTAACTAATCTGGATTGAGAAACTACTAGGGAAGTGTCCCTCCTCTTAGACCTCAAGTCTTCTCCTTCGTGACCCAGCTAGGCATCTGTTGAGATCTTGGAAAGCGTACCAATATCGCAGCAGTATAATAGTAAGAGAAAGGGTTGTCGTACCCACAAGGAACTGTATAAAATAAATTCTTGGTGCTCACACTTATTGAGAAGAGGAATTTTAAATGGTTGTTTGTGGAGATTATAATAGTAAATAAAAACTAAGACAAAGAGATAAAGATATTGAGCAATAGAGAGAAACTAGGATTGAACTTCGTCTATCGCACCCCTCTTGTATTTTGGAAATCAATGATATTTAAGAATATATAATTATAAATATTGAAGCACAAATAAATATTATTTCATAAAGGTTCCCACAACTATGAAATATTCAGAACAATTTACCCTGGTTCCCACAGTCATAAATTGCCCCACTTGAAGAACAGTTGTTAAAGCTATCAATAAATTGAACCCTATTCCTAACGCATTCAATCTATTGAGTGTTTTCACCAAATCAGATTTCAAAATCCCTATTCCTAGCGTATTTAAGAAATCGCATCATAACTCTGGTACAAAGATGGAAGCTAAGCATTAAGAATAGAATAAAAACACCAATATTATATAAATAGAGGTTCTTAAATAACAAATACAAACCAAAATACAATTGGGGATTGAATCAACTACATTCAATCCTAAAGAGGGATTTAGATACTCATGGTAGCCATTATACTCCAGAGAAATTGTCACACTTTTCTCCTAACTCCGTAGCTGCTCAACGGCTCCGTACTCTTTGAATGCCTAAAACTGACTGCTAAAAGTCCTATAAATACTGTCTGAAGGCCCGTTGGAACCCTGTTTGTGGCCCATTATAAATTAGGTTACGTTTCTTGCGCTCTGCCTGTGCTCAGCGCAGGAAACAGTAACTGAGCAGTCATTTCTGTGCTCTGCCTGTGCTCAGCGCAGGTGGAGTGTAGGAAACAACAACAATTTTCTCTGAATTGTCATCCTTTGAAGCTTGTTCTACAATGCTCCTATCCTTGCTCACTGTTCTCTTGATGCTCCAATTATTCCTTAGCTTTTTATCTGTAAAAATCAACAAATTCTTCATCAAAATAGCATCAAATTCAGATTTAACTTCAATAATTACAAAAGCCACAAATAAAGCTAAAAAGGGTGGAATTGGGTTATAAATTCAACAATTCATCATCAATAAGTGTTGTAATTTATAAGGAAATTTACGTAATTCTAACACTTATCAAATTTCCCCCAACTTAGCTTCTTGCTTGCCCTCAAGCAAGAAAAATCAAATTCAGACAGTTATTTACAATGACTAACTATGACTCTGACTGACAGGAAAAACAATTTCAATATCTCTTGCTAGACAACTTTCACTTTCCAAATTTTAGATTTAAAATCAGAAACAAATGGTGACTTCAATCATCAACTAGAATAAGATAAAAATGCATTCAGTTCCTCAAGAATAGCAATTGCAACAACAAATGATAAAATCAAGGAAATTCTCTCAATTCTCACAGGTAAGTATTTCCCTCAATTTTTCCACTGCAGTTGAACAATTAAAATTGCTAGTCATTTTCAGTTAACATACAACACATAATTAGCATGGAACATAAGGTCTTTCTTGGGTTGTAATGAGGCCTGGCTATCAAGAATTAATGGTTTTTCTCAGGATTTATCAAGAAACACAACTTCAGAGAAGAGAAAGCATAACTACAAGTTAAACAATTATCTCAAAATGACTCTCAATCCACCATCTTTTCCTTGAATGAAACGTTTCAGCACAAATTTTTTCCTCTTTTTGGGAATTCACTCCTTTTTGAATTATACACTTCCTTTTTTTTAATACTAGAAAGGAGTGAATTCCATTACTCACTGTGCCCTTTTTCCAATATCCATCAACCAACCAATACCCATTCTCTTTGAATAAAATGCACCTATGCTCTCTATCCCTAAGTGTGTAAGGGATAAGGATTATAATGAGTAACAAGGATAGGGTGAAAAATCCAAGAAATGTTTTGGCTCAAATGGGCTGTCAAAAGTAGGAAATATTATTTACAGGTTGGCTATTTGGCAGTGAGTAATTTACATATTAAACAACTTGCCTTAATCACTTACATACTTTTCATATGCAGTAATAAAATAAAAATCTCAAGCAATAGCAATTGACAAACAACAGGGAAAACTCTCAAAGTGTTTTGTCACACACACTCACAGGCTTATGGCTATTTTTCCTTGATTAAATTACATGTTGCACAATTAGCTATCTTAATTAACTTTCCTGCACAAAAGCCTAATCCTAACGGATTATGAATTCAGCCACTTAATTCCTTTTTCTCCTCTTTAATTTAGTTAGTTTGGATGACTAGCTTTGAGACATTGGATTGAATTCCTAAAGTCCTAATTCCTAAATCCTAAGTTGCATAAGATATAAAATTATCAAATAAAAAGAAAAGAAAAGAAAATAGAATATAAGAGTGAAGGGAATCAAGCATGTGGTCAGGGTGCAGCGAAATAAATGGATTCCCTCCCTTGTTGTGATCGTTAATGCGAAAACACGAATTAAGGCATAAAAGGCATAAAACAAAAGGTCGTACCTTTTAAGGATTGCGAACGAGGCAATAGCAGCCACGTCTCTAGTGGTGTCCACGCCAACAGTCGGACTAGGAAACCCTCCTCAACTCTGCTAGTAGCCATTAGAGAGTAAGAGCGACTCATGTGTGTATAGGGTAATGCATCTCATGCTCTATTTATAGAATGATGGCTAGTGTTTTACCCCTCACTCACTTATCCCTAACACATATGGGCTTGGCCCATTAGGTTATAATTATAATTAAATTAGAATTATTATCTTTTCCTAGTGGCATATTGTATGCGTGTGATCCAATAGGCTTTTAATATTTGGTTATGATATTAAAATAAAAACCCTTTTATATTTAATATCATAAATAGTGAGCGGTATCTAGCAATACATCACTATCCAAATATTGAGATTATCAACAACTTTGATAAATCCTATTTTATGATGATAATTTATATGATCTGTCCCTTTGTCCAAATATCTAATTGAACACAAGGGTCATGGATTGTGTCAACCTTGTATAGTTCAATTTATATTTTCTTGATCCCCAAGTAGACTGTACAGAAAATAAACATCTCATGTTTATCCTCGTGAGCATGGCCATGCATTTTGGAGTCTCACTTTATCAAGAGGCCTACAGATATAATTCCTGTTACATAGGAGGGACAAATCCCATCTAGGTCACTCACATTCCTCCACATAATTTATTATATGTCCAAATACCAACTTTATGATTACCCTGTTACAGGCAACGTTTGATGATAATTAAAACATATAATTCCTTATGTAGGAATCGTAGTGATTTCAGGTCGAAGGACTTGATATAATATTTATCAATTTAAGAAACGTTCATGACACTTATGTAACAATCCATGCAACATTCTTAAGGTGGGTCTGTCCAGTACACCATTACTCTTAATGTGTACCTATGTGAGAACATGATATCTCATATTCATGATCCGTGAGATGTGATCATAATGAACTCACATACTAGTCTAAATGCATCTTTGTCCTAAGATGAAACTTGACTAGGGACTATTTTAAGAATAGTTCCTCATAAGATCTCACGATCAAGTCATCTACTTGACTTCTTATGAAGTTTGAGCTTACTATTCTAAGGACATTAATTGTATTCTTATAAGAATGCATTGCCTTCATAAAATAATATGATACATGTGATGGATGTTTCAAAAACATATAAGTCTCTAGTGCATATACCTAACAAAGAGAGTAAAAGAAAGAAAAAAACCATGTAAAACAATGGAACAGGAATCTCTCAATCTTGCAATCCTCATTAAAATATGCTCTTGTTCCTTCCTCATCAGCTCCAATGTCAGGTGCAACTGCAGAATCATCAAACGCTGGTTCAACCAGCTCCACTCCCCCTGGGAAAATAGGACTGTCCCCAGGCCATTGAAGGTATTGCTGGAACTGCAATAAAAGGCAAACAAAAGCACAGTTTAGCGCCCTGCAAACAAAAGCACAAAACAGAAACTTTTTGACCTTTCTGCGCTTTACCTGCGCTAAGCACAGGTTGAAGTGCAGAAAACAAAATTAAACCTCTGCAACACTTAGTCAAATTTTTTGTTACCTCCCTATGATCGAGATATCTATTTTTCTTTCCTTCACACTCATTCATCCAGTTCCTAATAATTATAAACAAACACAAAAACCTAACTAACACAAAATATATACAGACCATAATAATAATCAAAATCCAAAATGTAAAAATTAATAAAACACTGGGTTGCCTCCCTGGATGCGCTTGTTTAACGTCATATAGCTTGACGCCTGTTTCTTTCATGGTGGCTGAAACTAGAATCTTTTGGTGAGCTTTTGTGCTGCACCCTTCCTTTCTCTGGATAGTGAACCTCCCCATACTCTCGCCTCAGACCAATTTTGAGTGAGATTTAATTCTAACCATTTGGGCTTTTTTCTGGAATTAGACCATTCTTCCGACTCCTTTGGCCTGACTTTTCTTTTCTTCGGAGTCTTGTGTTGATTTTCATGGGTCTTCTTCTCCTGAAGCTTGGAAGATTCACAGTTGGTTGCTCTTAATTCCTTGGCTTCACAAGGGTCTTTGGTAGGAAACACACCTGACCACTTTGTCTTCAATCTGGCTCTAGGTCTTGAATTTGATTTTCTTGGCCTGATTCTTCTTCTCTTTGCTCTGCTCATGTCAGTGTATTCACAAGTCTTTCTTTTGGGGATCTTGGAAGGTTTAAGACTTGCATACTGCCTTTCTTGATCTTCTTTGGATGGCTTTCTGGATATGGCAAGGTCTTCAGTCTTGGGACCACTTCCCCTCCTTTCTTGGCCTTTTTTCACTATCTCCCTTTTCACTCTTTTTCTCAATTTCACTCTCACATTTTGTGTCTTCTTCCTCCCCTTCACAAACACTTTCTTCTTTACATTCAATCTTTGTTATTTCATCTTCCTCTTCCTCTTCTTCTACTTTTGCTACATCTTCTTCTTCTTTTTCTTTTGCTTCTTCTGTTTCCTCTTCTTCTTCACTTTCTTTTGTTTCTTCAGTTTCCTCTTCTTCTTCATCAGTCAGATTGTCATCAATGTCCTTCCCCATCAGTTGACCACTTATGGTGGGAATATCGTCAAGAAGTTCCTCGGAGTTGGGTTGTGTATTTGCTGAGATTTGTTCTGACTGTTGGTTGGCTCTTGTTTCTGCTATCTGCTCCAGCAGAGCGTCAGTAGATCTTTTTGCTTCTTCTCTCTCTTTCTGAGATTGTATAGTGTTTTGCCTCATTCTTTCAAGAGAATCATCCCATCTTTGGTGAAATGCAGAGTAGCTTTACTGCTATTGGAAAGAAGGTTGCCTGTTAGAATGCCATGCGTCCTGTCTCTAACCAGAATTATTGTTCTGGTTATTTCTCCAACCTTATGAATAATTGTTTTCAAAGTTTTTACTGTTGGAGAAGTTTCCTGGTCTTCCTTGATTACCCATGTAATTAACCTTCTCTTCTTGAGTGTCTTGATAAGAGCAGTAACCATTGGGATGGTCACCTCCACAAAAATCACAAATTAAATGTGGGGACTGGCCAAGATTAGACTGCACTACATGCAACCAGTTGGATATCTGCTTGGTGACTGCTTTTAATTGCAGGGTGAGAATCTTGTTCTGAGCCAAGATCGCATCTTCGGAAGTTTGCATGTCGAACGAAACAGCATCTTGTTGCCACCCAAAGCTCTGATTCTGGTTACTTCCCCAATCCTGCGAAAAATTGTTAGAATAATTGTTGTAAGTAGAAAATCTACCGTGAATCGGTATGCTGGAAGTGTTGGACTTTAGCTACATTGGAAGATACAAGTGGTCATCATGTCTCTCATATAAGGTGTTTTGGTTTTATTGTAGGAAGTAGAAATTTTATATTCATTTTGCAGTGCCAAACAAGTTTAAATAGATGTGGCACTTGTATTGTTTGTTTTTAGCTTTAGGCAATTGATATGTGTTTGTTAATTGGTTTTATCTTGATTGTAATCATGTAAGTTGAGCTCATGTTTTTGTCTTCATGTTTGGATAGCTTGGAAGCTAAATTACTCAACCAAGTATTGATTTGCCTCTGGTGTAATCAATTACTTTAGTTGGTAATTGACCCTAAGTTGATTCAAAACTGAAAACGACATAATTTCTGGTACAGGAACGGAAATAATCGATTACCTGATAAAGATAATCGATTACCACTGCACCTGATAAAAGAATCAAATATAGGTGCTCACTGGTCTAATCGATTACGACATGTAGTAATCGATTACCCCTGTTCCTGTGAATGAGTTCTGGAACAAAACGTTATGGAGCAATCGATTACCAAATAAGATAATCGATTACCATAGATTCTGCAGAAACACTGGATATTTTTCAACTGTTTTTGAACAGTTTTCTAACAAACTTTTGAAACTCTAAAACTATATAAGTATGTGAATTTATAAAATAAAAAGAGAAAGAAAGAAAAAAAATAAGAAAAGAAAAGAGTGAGCTAAATTTTATGAGAATCAAAAACTCTTTTTGAAAAAGATTCTTCAAGAAAATTCATAATGTCCAGAAATTCTGCATATATCTGAAGAACTCTCAACTCAAGAAGATTAGATGATTTGGAAAGAAGATTGATATACACTCATAGAGTTTATCTGCACATACAAGGTGTTATTGTTCTAAATTTAGTTTTTCTATAATTGTTTTGATTTGTATTGTTTCTTGAATAGGGATTCATAGAGAAGTACATTGTGTGATATCTCAAGAACGAGGTGTTCTTTGAGATTGTTTGTGAAATCTTGTGACGGGGTGTCATAAGTAAGGTTGTTGTTCGAGTGGCGGGGTGTCACAGATGAACATGCTCTTGTGGGGTGCAAGAGTCAAACCTTTTGTTGATAGAAAGTCTTTCTTTAGGATTGAGTGTGCATGGTGTTTGTAATCAATTCTATAGTGAAAGCTAATTTAGTGGTGTGCTATATCAAAACTGGATGTAGGCCCTTTTTTGTGTCTGAACCAGTATAAATCAATGTTTTATCTTCACTATCCCTATACTATCTTGAATTGTAATTCTTGGTTATATGAATTTGGTTCTTGATTAATAAAATAACATAAAGTGAATAGATAAATTGTTTGATTTCTGAAACATTGATTTGTTTACTGTTTGTAGAATTATTAATCTTGAGGAATCAATCTTGATAATCAATTACCTACTATTTTACCAATTGGTAATCAATTGCACACTGAATTGGCAATCAATTACCTGCTGCAATATCTTTGATCCGCTGCACTTATCTCTTGATTTTAAACTCTGATAAAATTGATATTTGAAAATATATTTGAAAGAATTTTAAAGGCAGTTTTTTGAAGGGAAAAACGAATTTTGCAAGTTAACTAAGTAAACATTTTTCAAGTGAATCAATTCAACCCCCCTTCTAGATTCCCTCTGGGACCAACAATTGGCATCAGAGCTGGAATCTTGAAAGTTTTTCAAGATTTTAGCAAATTTTTTTGTGAAAATGGCAGGGAATCAATTGCCTTTTGCAGAAGGTGCTTCAATTAACAGAGATTTTAGCAAATTTTTTTGTGAAAATGGCAGGGAATCAATTGCCTTTTGCAGAAGGTGCTTCAATTAACAGACCTCCTCTATATTTTGGTGAAAATTATTCTTTTTGGAAAGTTAGAATGAAAATTTTTATAAAGTCTGTTAATAGAGGTATTTGGAAAGCTGTAGTAACTGATTACAAGATTCCTACTCATATGGTTAATGATTCAATTTGTGAAAAACCCTTTGATTTGTGGAATCATGATGAAATTAAGTGTGCTGAAAATGATTCATAAGCTTTGAATATTATTCATTCTACTTTAAACAATGCTGAATTTTTCAGGATCTCTGCATGTAAAACAGCTAAAGAAGCTTGGGATCTTATTCAAGTAACTCATGAGGGGACACCTGAACTTAGAAGAGCGAAAAAGAATACTTTGATCCAAGAATATGAGATGTTTAGAATGATACAAGGAGAAACGATTATGGATGTGCAGAAGAGACTAACACACATTGCCAATCATCTCAAGGGACTTGGGAAAATCTTTGATGAAGAGGAGCTGAATATAAAAATCCTCAAGTCATTAAACAGAAAGTGGCAGCCAACTGTAACAACAATCACCGAATCTAAGAACTTGGCAGCAATGACAAGTGCATAATTATTTGGAAAACTGAGGGAATATGAAATGGACATGAATAGGATGGCAGAAGAAGAACAAAAAGATAAG
Source organism: Sesbania bispinosa (assembly GCA_026901365.1). Taxonomy (NCBI): domain Eukaryota; kingdom Viridiplantae; phylum Streptophyta; class Magnoliopsida; order Fabales; family Fabaceae; genus Sesbania; species Sesbania bispinosa. Next base: position 1,446,800 of record QLOH01000033.1, read on the forward strand.
AAAGTTAAAGGATTAACTCTAAAAACCAATGAGCAGTTAAGTACGGATGTTAGCACGGATAATGAAGCCTCTGAATAGGAAGATCTAACTTTGATGGTAAGAAAATTCAGAAAATTTTTAAAGAAGAAGAATGGCAAGAGTATACAATTTCTAGCTAGGAAACAGTCAAGGAAAACTGAATCTTCCTCACCAAAATTCACTTGCTTCGAATGTGGAAAAATTGGTCACATTAAAGCGGATTGTCCAACCTTAGTTCGGAAGCAAAGTAATGATGAGTCAAAGACAAAATTCAAAAACAGAAATAAGAAGGCCTACATTGCTTGGGAGGACAATGCCTCAACCACCTCAAGTGAGAGTGATAGTGATCATGAAGCAAATCTTTGCCTTATGACAAAGAATAATTCAGACAGTGAGGTAAGTGATTCTGATTACTCTATTGATACAAATTATGATCAATTACAAGATGCCTTCATTGAATTGCATGAAGAAGCTAAAAAAATAAGTTTCTTCAATAGTGCTTACAAAAAGAAAATCAAGTTGTATGAAGCTAAAGTGGATGAATTACAAAAGGAAATAGATTCTTTGAAAAATGAAAATGAAAAGCTGAAAAACATTTCCTCTTGTAATATAGCTTCATCTTCTAGTTGTGAAACTTGTGCAGTGCTCGAATCAAAAGTTGATTATCTTACCAAAGCACTATCTAGATTCACAATGGGAAGCAAAAACCTTGATGCTTTTTTATGTAAACAAAGATGTTTATTTGATAAAACTGGAATTGGTTATAATTGTAATATGAAACAAAAGACTATTAAGAATATCTTCAATTTTAGAAAAGATTCAAGTACACCTTATATTTTCTGCAATTACTGTCTTCATAAAGGTCATACTTCTTATAATTGCTTGATCAAGAAATTTGGAGTTCCTAGTGGGAGGTACATATGGATTCCCAAGGGAACTAGAGGTGTTACTAATCCAAATGGACCCAACTCCATTTGGGTACCAAAATAAGTCATTATTTGTTTTGTAGGTGTGCCTGAAAGCAAAGCAATCCCTATGGTACTTAGATAGCAGATGCCCTAGGCACATGACAGAAGACAAGAGCAAATTTGTCTCACTACAAGCAAAGAAAGGAGGCTATGTAACTTACGGTGACAATAACAAAGGTCGCATTCTCGGTATCGGAAGTATTGGTAACAATTCTTCAATTACAATTGATGATGTCTTATATGTTGATGATTTGAAATTTAATTTGTTGAGCATAAGTCAACTGTGTGATAGGAATTATAAGATTTCCTTCAATCATGAATGTTGTACAATATGTGATGCATCTGAAAATGTCATGTTTGTTGGTAAAAGACTAAACAACATATATGTGGTTGACATTGATCATACCTCATCAAATATTGCATGTTTAACATCTAGGGATGACAAGTCTTGGCTTTGGCATAGACGTATTGCACATATAAATCTTGAACAATTGAATGGGCTTGCACCTAAGAAACTTGTTAAAGGTCTACCTAATATTAAGTTCTCTAAGGAAGGATTATGTGATGCATGTCAAAAGGGAAAGCAGTTTATAGCTTCTTTTAAATCAACAAATTCTGTTTCTACCTCTAGACCTCTTGAGCTTTTGCATATGGATTTATTTGGTCTTTCCAGAACTATAAGTATTGGTGGATGTATATATGCTTTAGTAATAATTGATGATTATTCTAGATTTACTTGGATTGCATTTTTATCTGCTAAAAACAATACTTTCAAAGCTTTCATCAAAATTTCCAAAAGGATTCAAAATGAAAATGATTTGAAAATAAAATCTTTGAGAAGTGATCACGGAGGAGAATTTAAAAATGAAGATTTTGAAAAATTTTGTTATGAGAATGGGATTGATCACAATTTTTCTGCTCCAAGAACTCCTCAACAAAATGGAGTTGTGGAAAGGAAAAATAGATCTCTTATTGAACTAGCTAGATCAATGCTCAATGAAAATGATTTACCTAAATATTTTTGGGCTGATGATGTAAGTACTACATGTTATGTTCTAAATAGAATTCTAATTCGCCCTTTTCTCAAAAAGACTCCTTATGAACTTTTCAAAGGCAAGAAACCTAATATATCACATCTGAAAGTTTTTGGTTGTAAATGCTTTATACTAAATAGTGGAAAAGATGACATTGGCAAATTTCATGCTAAAGTTGATGAAGGGGGTTTTTAGGATATTCTGCAATAAGTAAAGCATATAGAGTCTTTAATAAAAGGTCATTAACTGTTAAAGAGTCTATTCATGTTGTTTTTGATGAAACTAACCCCTATAAAAAGGGAAAGTCTTTTTGTGATGAAGAAGATGCGGGTTCATTAGATATCCTACCAACTAATGATGAAGCAAGAATCATTAATGAGCAAATGAAAGTTCCCAAAGAAGTACAATCACTACCCAAAGAATGGAGAAAGCCTAGAGATCTCTCTTTGGACAACATTATTAGAGATATTGAAAAGGGAGTAACCACTTGTTTGTTGTGAAAATTTTCAATCAAATTTGAAAACTTTCTTGATTCTGAAAGAACAATATGGGACTAAAATCTGAATCCTCTAAAGGTTCTTTTTAAAATTAGATTTTACTCAGAAATTGTATTCAAAGAGTATTAGAATTTTGAATCACTTATTTCTTCAAGAAAAAAGGTTAACTTCGAAAATCAGTTTTGAAAGATAAACATAATTTCAAAGAGATGAAAATTTAAGGACAAAGTGCAGGAATTGAAAGTGCATGATTTAAATGAAAGAAGAAAAGAATTGAAGAAATTAAAGTGCAAAAAGTAAACAAATCAAAGAAAAATGCAGAAATGTAAAGAACAGAAAGTAATCAAAGAACATAAAATTGCAGAATTGTAAATTGCATTGATTTAGAGTTGGTATGGATACACATACTGGGCACTCTCCTTATTAACCTCTTAGTCGTTTACAAGATGGACGTTGGATGTTTTCAGAGACGTTTTCAGTAAAATGAAATCCAACCCTTGTTACATCAGAATTCTGCCTATTTATAGACTTCTATTCTAACGGACACTTAACTAGATTTTGACACGTTTACAAGCCTAAATGACGTGTCAAAATTCTAAGCAAGACACGTATTCAAAACAGAAACGGTCTTCTATTTGAAAAATATCTGATAGCCTAAGGTCTTGACACTTATCTCTGAGCACTAACTTCCAATAACTGCTTCATTTGAAATTTGAATGGTCTTCGAATAACTTCTTGATTCATTTGAAATTTGAATGGTCTTTGAATGACTTCTCAAACTTCTAACTTTGTAAATTCTTCTAAGTTATTGGACTCCTTTCAAACTCAAACAAGTCTTCAATTCTGATCAGATTTCGAACCACATTGGGAAACTTAACCAAATATTGATTGATTAATTCCCTTAAGTTTCACGTGTTGTAAATCCTGATTGGTCAATTCATTTGTGAACTTGACCACCGACCACACATGGGTTTGACCTTGAAACTGATTGGACCATTCTGCAGGCACGTTGATGGCACCGTCCAATCCTATCAGTATAAATACTCCTTGGCTTTGACGTTCTTCTTCATTCCTTTCTCTGTTCAAAATGAAGAAGTTTCTTCCTTTGGCTATTATGTACAACCTGATCTTTCTTGATTTCATCTTTGATGAGGTTGACATAATAGCCAAAGTTATAAGCTTCTTCAATCCTTTATAAGGATTTTCTTGGGTTGAACGTAATAGCCAAATTTTATTTCTTTTCGTCTTCACCCCATCTTTCTCACTTTTAATTTGAATCACAGGGCCATTCAATCATAGCTGCATGATGCCCTTGCCCTAGTGGTTCAATCAAAGCTTGTGGGAGAAGAAGAAGGACGAGGAGGGTCAGATGAAGAACAGCAAGGCAGAGCCAAGTTCTCTGAAGACCAGGAAGACAGGAGTCAAGTTCTCTGAAGATTTAGAATAGCTTTTATTTTCATGTACTCTTTATATTTTCTATGTATTTTCATTTGAACCAATTATGTAATTCGAATCTCATTTGTACATGAATAAAAGACTTATATCTTTTTATTTCTTTAGATTCCAAAAATTATAGAACTCCTTTTCCTCTCCTTCTATTTGTATTCAAAATATATTCCGAATTCGAATAGGCAGTTAATCAAAGATCTGCATTCCTTTTGTATACACAAATTGTAACGCCTTAGTGTTTCGAATTCAAAATGCAAACTTCAATAATTCACCAAGTTATATATATTTCAATTCAAAATATACTTCTTGAATATATCATTGTATACTTCGAATTCGAAGATACCAAAACTTTCTTAACTTAGTGAAAATTGTAAATTTCACCGCAACAGATGCCCCCTTAAAATATTAGTTTCGAGGAATATATTGACTACCGTAGAAACTAATTTTTTAATAACATGGAGAAATTATTCAACCATATAGCCTTTTTCAATTCAAATCTTATTTTCATTTTGAATGGTACAAAGTTGGAAGCAACAGTTTTTTATATATATATATTGGCTCATTATTGCGCGCCACTTTTTAAAATAGCAGTTACCATTTTCATGTAACTGACTGTGCCCACTCACTCTCAGCTATATAAAGGGATGTGAACAGTTACCAAAGACTTCACATTTTCCTCTTGTTTCAAACCTGCAAGCTCCTTTCTCATTCTTCCTGCGCGCTTCCTCTGCTGCACTGTTCATCGTCTTCTTTTGTTTTTCACTTCTACTTCAATTTCTGCAAATCCAAGCTTCATCTCTTAAAGGTAAGACTTCACAAACTTCATTATATTATCATTCTTGATCTTAGTCACCCTTTTAACTGCAACATTTTCTGACATTGTGAAGAACACTTACTCTTTGAGCAACTAAAATATTTTGCCCTAAATGCCGAATCTTGTACTCAAGAAACCATTTCTCGTTCAAGCATTGTTGTTTATCTGTTGAAATGAACAATCTTTCTTACAATAAAACGTTTTTCTTCCTGATTCTTTCAATTCTTTGGAGATTTTTCTATCCCTTCCTAACATGTCTCTCTCACACTAAGTTTTCAGCTTCAATTGCTGGTTTTATTGACATTACAGGAATCTTGAAATGGCTTCTCAAGGCACTTTTGAGCGTTCTGAGCCAATTCCAAAAGCATTCAACAAAGGAAAGTTGATTGGTGTGGATAACATCAACTATGTGCCTGAACCGGAGGAAGATTCTGATCGTATTCCCATATGGAGAAGTTAGTCTCTAATCCCTTTTTCCATTCAAAACAAGGACCATTGCTTTTTGGGACCCTATTTTCGACCTTCCATACTTAATAGGTATAGTAAGTTTTTCCCTTGTCCTTCTGATGAAACACTTCTTTCTTTTAGAGATCCCATTAGAACAGATTTTCTACCCAACCTTCCTTCCATCTTTCGAATTGTCCCTCCAGTTAAGAATCATGCTTATTTGAATTGGTTGGATAGAATAGAAGCTAGTAAGGGAAATCATTGGAAAAAATTAGGGATTTTCGATTTGATTCAGTTAAGTAGGTATAAGCTTTCTTATGATCCTGTACTTTTAATAACTTCATGCTTCTTTTGGGATCGAAACACTCACACCTTTCATCTACCCTATGGTATGATTACACCCACATTGTTTGATTTAGCTGCTATAGTAGGTGTCAAACTTGAAGGTGATGTTTTCATTCCTTCTGATTTTACAAAAGACAAGGACTTAGAGCCAAATTGGAAGAAATTCACTCATGCTCATTTCATTCAAAATAACAATAGAGTGACTGGTCCAGTGTCTAGAACTAAACACATAACTTTCCTAATGCTTTGGCTTTCTGGTTTTGTCTTTTGTTCTCGTTCTCTTCAAATTCCAAAATCCCTTCTAAGTCTTGCCATTGCTTTATCTCAAAGCAAAGTTCGAATCAACTTCAGTCGTTTCCTTTTGGGTAGCCTCTATGACTATTTGAATGAGGTTGTTTTGACTCTTAGGAAACCGGAACCATTGAGAGTTTTGAGTGGTCCTTTTTGGCTTCTTCAGCTATGGCTCAATGCCATTTTTTGAGAAAATTTTACAAGTGTAGAACCAAAGAATTCCAAACTTCCTGATTCGGTAGAAGGATTTCGATTATCCTTTTATACTCCATCCTCTTGGAAGAAGGATCCCTTTGCTTCTTTCAAAAATTATTTCTCCCTTCTTCTTGGCCTTATTAAACACAAACCTTCTCTTGCTCCATTTGCTTCTCGATCCCGTGGACCAAACTGGATCACAAGAAAATTTCCATGTGACACCCCAGGAGATCAAGCTGAAAGTCTTGATATATGGGAAGAGTTTTTTACTTGGGGTGTCATTTTCTTTGGATTTTCAAATAAGGACATGAAAACATTTTCCTATCAGCCAAACTTAGTGGCAAGACAGTTTGGTCTCTCCCAGTTTCGTCCTACTCCTATGAGCCGTTATCTTGAAGACATCATCCATGGACGAGCTACGAATGGGATCGAAGCAATGAATGAATTGGCCACTCATTTTTCTGACATCAGTCCTACCCTTACTCCCTGTTCATTTGAACCATGCTTCTACAGCACAGTGTCTTTCAGGGATTAGTGGTCATCCTATTACTCTTCCATTCAAGTACCTTTGGATACATGTTTTAGTAGGATGGCACCTCCACCTGAAAAAGAAGTTTCGAAGAAGAAAGACAAAGGTAAAGACATTATTGCTCTTTGTTTTATTATTATTACTATTACTTTTTGAACCTGAATTCCAATAAACATATATTGAATTCTCTACTCTTTTTTCTTATTTAGATCAAAAAACAAATACTAGTCAAGAAAGTGAATCTGGTGAAGAGCAATCAAGCAAGAAAAGAAAATTGAAGATAATTTTGATTTTGAATATCTCCTTATTCAAGTTTTTCATTCAAATTTTTCTTGATTCGAATTGTTTTAGCCTTTATATTTTTATGCAGCCTTTTGTTTCTCCTGAAGTTTCGAAGGCTAAAAAGGTCAAACCAGGTTCCTCTGCTGGAGCAATCAAGAAAAAACAAGTTCAAGAAACTTCTGAATCTGCTACCCATAGTGATCCAAAGGTATTCAAATTTTCGAACTCATTTTCTTAACAAGTTCTCATATTTCCTTTTAATCAAATATTTTGCTTTTGGAAGCTTAAGAAAAATTCTCCATTAGAGAATGATTCTTCAAGTTCTCCTCCTCCTACTTCTAATCCAAATGTTGAAAGGAGAACCAAAGCACGTTCTGACTCATGAAGCTCGAAGGCAAATGAGGATTCATATGAGAAAGATGAAGATGCTAATGAAGAAGATCCTAAACTTCCTTCGAAATCAGAACCTGTTGAAACTGGATCTTCAAAAGTTGTCAAGAAAAAGAAAGTTGGAGCGTCTCAGGTAATCATCTTTTAAAGTCTTTATAATTTGCATTTAATAACCTCATTCATCCATTCATCCATCCTCTCATCTCAAATAGGTGGCTAGAAAATATTATGCCCTTCGAGTGAAACATATTGCTCCTAAGAAGCCAAGGCCAAAGAAAATGTTAATACCATAAGGCATTGAGGTGGAATTTCGAATTCCTTCCTTAGCTCTATAGATTCTCTTTATATGATTCTTATTTCCATATTCATTAAATGTAGGTTCATACTATAAACTCGTCTTCGAAATCAACAGCTGAACAAACTCCATCTAATGAATCTGAACAAGAGGAATCTTAGAAAGAAGAGAATGAAGAAAAAGAACAAAGTGTAAGTTCTCCTCCAGGATCTCAACCAAAAGATGAGAGTCCTCACAAGGAAACAGAATCAAAAGAAGAGGATGATGTTCAAGGTACTAATATGGAAGGGGTTGAACCAGGTCTAAAGGATAAAGTTGAAAAAGAGTTTATTCCTGTGTCTTCTCAGTTGAAAGAGAACGAGACAGAAAATCTGACTAAGGAAACACCTTTGACCAAGGATCCCCCTAAAGATCAATAAAAAATTGACATCTCTTCGACCCCATTCAAAGAAACCACAATTCCTAAGAATCCTTCAGAAATTCAAAGTGAGACGACCGCTGCTCCTCAAAGTACCCCTTTGAATACTTCACAGGCTATGCCCAGTTCTTCCAATAAATCTCCAACACCTTCAAGCTTGCAAGAATGCTTAAATGTATTGGATGAGAACCTTTTTGCTGTTCTAGATCTTTTGATAGGTGAAGGTTCAATATCCTCTGCTCATTCAGATTCTAGGTCCTATCAACCAACAACTGAATCTGTGGAGGATTTGATTGAAGGTTTGTGGAATTTGATATTCATTGATGATTTCCTCGAAATATTCCCAAAGAATGTTGAATACCAATACAAGGTAGAGAAAAAACTTGAGGCGATTTATGCTCGGCAAAGCATCTTATCTATACAACAACTCAATGGGTTAAATGCTTTCAAGAATATCTATGTTAAGGCTATAGATATTTTGAAGGAGCATCAATCCAATGCTGCCAAGGCTTCTGAAGTTCGGGTCGAAAATGATGACATGTTAGAAAAATTGAAGGATTCCAGAACCAAAGTTTCAAAACTTAATGAAAGCACGAGGGCTCTAAATGTCCAATTATCCTCAATTGCAGAAAAGCGTAAGACCATTGAAGAACAAATCGAGAAACTGCAAGAGGATGACAAGATTCTGGTCTTAGAAGAAAACAGTTGTAAGACTTCAATGTCCAAACTTGAAAATAGAAAGCTCGAACTTCTCAACGGAGTGAAATATGTTTCAAGTGAATTGGTGAAATCGAACGAGCTTTTGACCAGCATTGATCACAGGGACAAAGTCTTATTGCAGCAATACAGAGATTTGAATCACATGTATGAACCAATGAAAAAGAATCCCCCTTTTTAACTTTGCTTTATTTCAATTGTTTGTTTAAACACTTTTGATTGGTGCTTTGGAGTCACCAAGTAATCTGAATGCTTTAAACAATCTTAATTTCATGCAAAGTTGGTTTATATTTCTTCATGTATTTTCCATTTATACTTAGGATTCGATTATCACCTGATAGTTCTCTAATCGAATACGCATTGCTCGAAAATACCTTTTCAACTTCGAATGGTCCTTCCCAATTCGGAGACCATTTTCCAAATCGTTTAGATTTTTTATCAACAAGTAAAATTACTTTCCAGACAAGATCTCATTTGTCAAAAGACTTAGATTTTAATTTACGATTGTAAATTCGAGATATTTGTTCTTTTTGCCTGATGATATTTTCTAAGGCTCTTAATCTAAACTCATCCAATTCATTCAATTAATCTAACATCAAGTTATAATAATCTTGAGTGGACAAATCAAATTGTCTTTGCACTCTTAATGATTGCAAATGAATTTAAACTGGTAAAACTGAATCATGACCATAGACCAACTTATAAGGTGTAAACTTCATCGCATCTCGAGGGGAATTTTGATATGCCCACAAAATTTGACTTAACGTCTTATGCCAGTTTTGATGTCTTTAGTCAATATTTTTCTTAATCAAAGAAATAATCGTTTTGTTTATAGCTTCATCTTTCCCATTTGCTTGTGCATAATAAGGAGTTGAAGTAAGAAGTTTGATTCCATTTTCTTGTGCAAACCTCTTAACCCTTTGGCCTGTAAACACAGTTCCTTGATCAGTTGAAATAGATTCAGGAAGACCAAATCGAAAAACTATGTTTTCTTGAATGAATTTAATCACGTCTTCTTGAGTTACATCTTTTAATGGGATTGCTTCTACCCATTTTGTAAAATAATCTATAGCCACTATAATATACTTATGCCCCCTAGATGATGAAGGATGAATTTGACCAATCAAATCAATAGCCCATCCTCTAAAAGGCCATGGCTTTATAATTGAATGTAACTCACTTGCAGGGATTTGTTGTATGAAACCATGTTTTTGACATTCTTCACAAGCTTTCAAAAAATCATTACAATCCTTGGCCGTTGAAGGCCAATATAGATTTTGTCTTTTCAAAACCCATTCCATTTTTTGACCTGCTTGATGAGCTCCACAAATCCCTTGATGAGTATCAATCAAAGCTTGATATGCTTCTGATTCTCCTAAACATCGAAGTAAATTACCATCAGGTGCTTTCTTATATAATTGGTTAGCTAGAATTACATAATGTAAAGCCCTGTACTTCAATTTTTGATCCACTTGCACATTTGGATTTTGCAAGTATTCAACTAAAGATTTTCTCCAATCATTAACATCTAAAGTTTCAATGTCTAAAACTTCAAAATTCATAACTGGAATATTCTTTTTTTATTGGACCAACTCTTCGAATCTAGAATCACACATTTTATAACCAGAAGCAATCTGTGCTAATTCATTAGCAACTTCATTGTCAATTCGAGATATGTGTTTGAATTCAACTTCATCAAAATACCTTAGTAGCTGAAAAGCTCTTAGTAAATATTTTGACAATCTAGGATTCAAACATTTATATTGTTTAGTGACTTGTTTGATCACTAATTGTGAATCTCTTCGAATCAAAACTTGTTTAGCTTTGAATGATATCAAAATTTCTAATCCTAGTAGTAAAGCGTCATATTCAGCTTCATTATTTGAACGGTCCATTCCTATTCGAAACATTACTTTTGTTGGTAACCCTTCAGGTGAAATCAAAAGAATTCCAATCCCAACACCTGCTTTTTGTTTTGATCCATCAAAATAAAACTTCCAAGGTTTTAAACCCACAAAGTCTAAATCAATAATTCGAATAGGAGGATGATCAACTAGGAAATCAGCCATAACTTGGCCTTTCACAGCTTTTAATGGAAGATATGTTAGCGAAAATTCAGTTAAAGCTATCGCCCATTTTCCTACTCTACTGTGAAGAATAGGTTTCCACAACATGTGCATTATTATATCATAATGAGAAATTACATAAACATCAAAAGGTTTCACATAGTATTTTAACTTAGTACATGAAAAGTAAAGACATAAACATAATTTCTCGATAGCACAATATCGAGTCTCAGCATCATTTAGAGTTCTACTAAGATAATATACTGCTCTTTCGATCCCATTTTCATCCTCTTGAGCAAGCATACTTCCCAAAGTCTCTTCAGATGCAGAGATATATAACTTCAAAGGCTTTCCTTGAATTGGAGGTGTCATAATAAGAGGATTTGTAAGAATCCTCTTTATTTCTTCGAATGCCACCTGGTGTTCCTCTTTCCATTCAAATTTCTCTTCTTTCTTGAGTTTAAACAGAGGAGAAAACACCTTGGTTTTGGCTGAAAGATTTGCAATAAATCTTCGAAGAAAATTGATTTTACCCAATAAAGACTGCAATTGCTTCTTGTTCGAAGGAGGAGAAGTTTCAAGAATTGCCTTCGCTTTATTTTTATCAATCTCAACTCCTTTCTGATGAACCAAGAAGCCTAGAAAATTACCTGCAGATACACCAAAGGCACACTTAATAGGGTTCATTTTTAACTTATGCAACCTCATCCTTTCAAATGCTTCTTTCAAATTCGAAAGATGATCATTTTTTGATTTAGATTTCACTACAACATCATCAATATAAACTTGCATGAATCTACTTATTAAGTCATGAAACATAGAATTCATGGCTCTTTGATAAGTAGCACCAGCATTTTTAAGTCCAAAAGGCATCATTACCCATTCATAAGTGCCTATTGCACCAGGACATCGAAAAACAGTTTTCAAAATATCCTCTTCAGCAATAAAAATTTGGTTGTATCCTGAATAACCATCTAACATACTTAGTATTTCATTACCTGCTGCTGAATCAATTAACATATCAGCTACTGGCATAGGATATTCATCTTTAGGAGTTGCTTTATTCAAATCTCTAAAATCTATGCAAACTCTTAAAGAACCATTTTTCTTAATAACTGGTACTATATTAGAAATCCAGTCAACATACCTGGCAGTTCGAATGAACTTAGCCTTTAATAACTTCTCGATTTCAATTTTGATCTTCAATATAATTTCAGGTGCAAATCTTCGAGGTGCTTGCTTCACAGGTTTCCTATCCGGAAACGTAGGCAATTTGTGTTCAACAAGCTCTTTATTTAGACCAGGCATCTCATGATAATCCCATGCAAAGCAGTCTTTGTATTCCTTTAGTAATTCGACCAACTTACACTTAAATTTTTCTGATAAATTTTTACTTACAAAAGTTGGCCTAGGGTCTTTAACATCTTCCAAATTTACTTCTTCAAGAGGATCTTGAGCCTCCATTTTTTCAATCCCATGAGACAAAGCTCTTTCGAACCCAAGAGGTGTATCATCATATATACAATCAAGTCTTTCAAAAGATACCTCTTCATCTTCAAGTCTCATGCTTGAATCTTTTATATTTTTATCTTCAATATCTTGTACAGCTACTAAAGCCGTTTCAAAATTCTTCTTGAATTTTGGTTCAAAATTAACTTCGGTCTTGAGGACCGTTTTATAATCTGCGGCCTCTAAGGCCGCTTCAAACCTTCTCACAGCAGTATATGCTGAGGTTCGAACTATGAAGCTCGAGATTACTCTTCTTCTGAAATCCATCCAAAAGTAGAAGTGGTTCCTGAAGGACTAGTAGCACTTTGAATGATCAAACCATATTCAACATTGAAAAACACCTTGTGTGGAATCTTACCGGGCATAGAACCACTTTTTTTAATTGTACAAGGTGTTTGATTCATTATCCACTTCTCACAGTTCCTTGCATTAACTGTGCCTGTTTCGACCTTGTAATAGGTTTGATCAGCCTTAACATATTCTGGAATGCAATCATCATTCCATAAACATAACTTCTGATGAACCGTTGAAGGAACTGCTCCTACACCATGTATCCATTCTCTCCCTAGAAGTACATTATAATTTGCCTTCGATGGAACAACCACAAAAACAGTGGGCCTTTTGACTGAACCAACAGTCACGTCAAAACACAATAACCCTTCAGATTTTGACGTCTTTCCACTTAAATCTGTAATGATCATGTCATGTGGCATGATATCACACTTCTTTTTATTGAATTTCTTCAACAAAGAACTTAACAATAAATTAATTGTCGCTCCACCATCAACCAACACTTTACTTACAGTGATTCCTTCGATTTGAGCCTGAATAAACAAAGGCTTTATGTGAGATACCATCCCAATAGAAGGTCCATCAAACACTGCTGAATCTTGTTTAACAACCTTCTTCATACTCCTTTTTGAATTCTGCAGGCAGAATCGAAACTACACCACAAATGTCTTCTATTCTATCTGGGAAACCAGTTTTGAAGTCATCTGTAAATAAGTCTTCCTCAACCAAAACCTTACTCTTAGGTTCAACATTTACCTTATCTTTTTGAAGGATTTGGGAGTATGTAGGTTGACTAGAAGCACCGTGCACTTGAATCAACTGTGCATTCTTTGCATTCAAATTCTTTGAGAAATTTGAAGAACTGCCTCCCTGTTCCACTGCTGCCTTTCTATAACGTTGATTCCTCCTCCATTGTGTTTTAGTCATAAAAAGATTTCCATTAAAAGAACTATTATATTGCCTAAGTACCTGTGGATTTTGACGGTACTCTTGACCGTCAGTTACTCGAATCCATTTATTAGGAGGAACATTTGAAGGAGGTACGTATGACTTAGGCTTTTAGAACCTAGGAGTTTGCCCCTTTTTCACTTCATACTTCTTCTGAAATGGAGGCCTTCGAATTTCAAAATTCGAAACAGGTTTTGCTGCTTTCTGAATCCTTTGATTAATAGTTTGTTGATAATGTTTCTTGATTTCTGATGACTCAAAAGATTTGTCCACCACCCCATCGAAAACAGCTTTACATCGAGGGCAAAGGGAAACATCAGCATTTTCCTCTTTCTTTCGAAGAAAGAAATCAACCAAGGTTTCATTGCTTTGTGGGAAGATATCCTTCACTTCCTTCTCAAATTCCTCAATTGCTATATCAATTGCCGTTTTCGAATCCATGGCAGGTTCAGCTCCTACCACATTGATTTCAACAGTATCAACAAAACTAACGTTCACATTCAAAGGATCAGAGTCTACCTTCATTGCCATTTTTTGCTTTTCTTCAAATTTCAATCTTCCTTCCTCAATGGCCTCTTGAACGAGATCCCTGAAACGTATACAACTATTAGTCCAATGTCCAAATGCATTATGAAACTTACAAAATTTTTTTCCTTTTCGTTGTTCAAAAGATGGAATCTTATGATCCTCACTTAGGACAATTTGTTTATCCTTTACTAAGATATCAAAGATCTGTTCAGCTTTTGATATATCGCAAACATGTCTTTTTGGGATATTTACTTTGGGAAGTTTGATTCCCTGAATTGTTATATGGTCTAAGGAAAGAACATGCATAAGGAGGTCCTGGTTTTAACTAAGCAACATCAATTTCATTTTCCTCGAAATATGAGTTTTCATCACTAAACTTCTCATTTATATCAACATAGGCAATTTTATCTCTTCTTCCTATCTTTTCGAGCTTCCTATGTTTTTCTTTTTCAAGTTTTAACTGCTCAATTTTCCTAACTCTTTCAACCAATTGGGCCATATCTCTCAATTGTTGATTAACCAGTTTCTTTCGAATTGAGTAGTCAAAACCCCCTGCTGCTATTTTGACCAATTCATTTTCAGGAATTGTTACAAGACATCTAGCTCTCATTTGCCTAAATCTATTCAAATAATCTTCAACAGATTCATCTGAAGTTCGTCTAATAGTAACCAAATCCATGAGGCTAACTTTCATTTTAGCTCTAAAGAATTGTTCATGGAATTGTCTTTCTAACTGATTCCAAGTATGAATCGAACCAGGAGACAAGGTTCTGAACCATGTAAAAGCATTTTTAGTTAGGGAACTTGGAAAATATTTCATTTTTAATTCTTCATTATTGTCTATGTCCCCACACTCTACATGATACCTTGCAATGTGTTCAACTGTTGATTCGTTAGCTTCTCCTGCAAACTTAGTGAATTTTGGGACTTTCCATCCTCTTGGTAATTCAGTTTGCAACACGTAAGGCGTCAATGGAGAAACAAAACGTAGTCTAGTTGCTTGACCTACATCGAACCCATGTCTATTCAACACTAATTAAACTATATTTGCTATATTTTGTTCTCCCCCAATATTGTTTTGCCTTATTCTTTCTAAAACCTCATCAGCATCTTGATTCCTATTCAAAACAAATGGCTGAGCATTCATATTTTGAATTGGCTCTCGAAGAACATGTTCATTATTCTCCCTTGCACCATTATTATTTCCAAGATTCTGATTTTGGTTTTGATCAAGGCCAACATTGCCATGTTGCTGGTTTTCAAGATCTGGGGGTGCACCAAACACATCAGCAATTTTAGCCATTTGCCTAGCTAATGTATTATAATTTTGATTAGTGTTTTCAATAAGAGGATTTATAACTGTTGTCAACTGAGCAGACAACATATTAACCATTTCATTGTTACTTTCATCCACTCGTTGCCTAATCGAATTCAAAGCGGTATTTGTCAAAGAATTCGAAACCTGTCCAGAATTCAATCCAGAAAAACCAGTTCCAAAAACGCCTAAGTTTGAAAAACTAGCATGATTGAATGCAGGTGTCATTGTACTTGCGTACGTGACTGGGGTTGTTCCTTGAACAGAAGGAACAAAACCAAAGGGAAGTCCATATGGTGGGGGAGGCCTAGCACTTGTGTTTGTAACCTGTATGCCCCCACTTGATAGTGGATTTGTTATCAAAGCCTGAGACCTTAAAGGATCTTCCGCCTGAGTAGTGTTCAATGGTGGATCACGTTGATCACAGTTCACACTATTATTATTTTCCACTCCATTAGTCTCATTATTGTTTACAGACTCATTGTTATTCCTTTGATTGGTAGGACTTCCTTGATTTGCAGAAGCATTTCCAGTAACATTTTCTGAAGTGTTTTTGTTTCTGTTATTATTTGCCATTGAATTAGAAATGGTTCTACCACTTCTCAAGATCATACACTTTCTGAAACTAATTTAGCACTTAGTCCCACTGGGCGTGCCAATTTGTTTGTTGTGAAAAATTTCAATCAAATTCGAAAACTTTCTTGATTCTGAAAGAACAATCTGGGACTAGAATCTGAATCCTCTAAAGGTTCTTTTTAAAATAAGATTTTACTAAGAAATTGTATTCAAAGAGTATCAGAATTTTGAATCACTTATTTCTTCAAGAAAAAAGGTTAACTTCGAAAATCAGTTTTGAAAGATAAACAGAATTTCAAAGAGATGAAAATTTAAGGACAAAGTGCAGGAATTGAAAGTGCAGAATTTAAATGAAAGAAGAAAAGAATTGCAGAAATTAAAGTGCAAAAAGTAAACAAATCAAAGAAAAATGCAGAAATGTAAAGAACAGAAAGTAATCAAAGAACATAAAATTGTAGAATTGTAAATTGCATTGATTTAGAGTTGGTATGGATACACATACTGGGCACTCTCCTTATTAACCTCTTAGTCGCTTACAAGATGGACATTGGGTGTTTTCAGAGACGTTTTCAGTAAAATGAAATCCAACCCTTGTTACATCAGAATTCTGCCTATTTATAGACTTCTATTCTAACGGACATTTAACCAGATTTTGACACGTTTACAAGCCTAAATGACGTGTCAAATTTCTAAGCAAGACACGTATTCGAAACAGCAACGGTCTTCTATTTGAAAAATAACTGATAGCCTAAGGTCTTGACACTTGTCTCTGAGCGCTAACTTCCAATAACTGCTTCATTTGAAATTTGAACGGTCTTCGAATGACTTCTTGCTTCATTTGAAATTTGAATGGTCTTCGAATGATTTCTCAAACTTCTAACTTTGTAAATTCTTCTAAGTTATTAGACTCTTTTCAAACTCAAACAAGTCTTCGATTCTGATCAGATTTCGAACCACATTGGGAAACTTAACCAAATATTGATTGATTAATTCCCTTAAGTTTCACGTGTTGTAAATCCTGATTGGTCAATTCATTGGTGAACTTGACCACCGACCACACATGGGTTTGACCTTGAAACAGATTGGACCATTCTGCAGGCACATTGATGGCATCGTCCAATCCTATCAGTATAAATACTCCTTGGCTTTGACGTTCTTCTTCATTCCTTTATGTGTTCAAAATGAAGAAGTTTCTTCCTTTGGCTATTATGTACAACCTGATCTTTCTTGATTTCATCTTTGATGAGGTTGATAGTGAAATTGAAGGTTTAATCACAAGAAGGGGGTTGAATTGTGATTACTTTTAAAATTCTGCACTTAACTTCTAGTACTTTTTTCTGCTCAAGGATTACTTGGCTTAGTATTAGAAGGTAAACTACCAGAAGATGTATTGTTAGTGTTTTATGCAGTATGCAGAAGATATGATTCCTTATTTGGAATCTTGATTGTTAACACTTACTTAGGTATTATATAGTTTTCAAAATACTTTTATGCACATGAAGTAATTGAGGAGAGTAGGGGAAAAGAGGAAAGCACAAAGTCTTTTATATTGGTTCACCTCTTCCAACTTGAGGCTACGTCCAGTCCCTACACCAAGTAGGATTTCTTACTCAAACAACCAAATTACAATCTTCTTGTGTACACACTACCACTAGTATTCTTTTCACAGCCTTTTCAGCCTTAATCTAACTCAAGCAACTCACAACTTAAGCTTTTTCTTACTGCAACACCTTCTGCAGAAGATACAACTTGACAGCAAACTGCAGAGCACCTTCTGCAGAAACTGTTAACACTTCAGCTCACACCTGAGCTTCCAGACCTCTTAAAATACACTTACTCTTACTGTCACAAGAGACACTTTTAATCACTAGTCTCCTTGTGACATTACAGAAGGAAAATGAAAAGTAAGGTAAGTACAAAGCTCACAAATGATACATATAAAGCACGACAGAAGAACACTAGTGAGCCAGCTCCCTCTCAACAACTTGCAATAGCAGATTCTTAAGAATTAGAGGAGAGCGAAATGTTTCCAGAAGATGAGGGTGTAAATCTGATAGTATTTGATCTTCTAGAGAGAGGGGTGTATTGAAATGAGAGAATAACACTTCCTTTTAAAGGGAAAATGAGAAACTAGTCGTTGAGAAGGCTCCAAGCATGACCAGCTTTCCTCTCATGTGCTGTCACTGTCAAACAGCTGCTGCCTGCTGCAGGTATAGCTGTCAGTTTGACTGGATTGCATCTTCTGAAGATTCATCTTCTGCAGAGAGCAATTCTGGTTCATTCTGTGACACCTTCTTCTTTAAAAATGATGAGAGCGTTTTTTTGGATTATTATAAGTGTATCTCAATTGTTTTAACTCAGCTGCTGCCATACAAATGATTTAATCAATCCAAGAAGGATTCTCCATCTTCTGTAGGAATTATTCCATCAGGTTCCTTCTGCAGAATTGTTTTGTTTCTTCTGCAAATGAGTTTCAGGTTTTGTGCAGTACTTCCAGATCATTTATTTCATTCATTTTGATCCTTGGAAACCTTGGGAGAACTTCTTTTGCTTCTTTAAAAGTGAATCTTCCTTCTAAAGCAGATTTGTCGTGAGTTTTCTTATGAAGATGTTGTTTTCATCTTCTGAAGACTTTGTTAAGTTGCAGATGGTTTCCTTCTGATTTTGCCAAACATCTTTTATGCCTTCTTTCACAGATTTATCATTCTTAATAGATTAGACGAACTTACATCTTCTGAAGGAGTTTCCTGCATCTTCTGGGCACATTCTCAAATGAAATAATTAGTCCTTTAAGAATCAGAATTATGTTAAGTGACTTTTGATAGGTTGACATAATTAAAACCACAGTAGGAGGATTCTTGGACCTTACAATCTCCCCCTTTTTTATGATGACAACCTTTTCAAAAGTTATTTAATTAATTCTGACTCTATTAGAAAAACGCCCCCTTTGTTCTTGTATTATTTTGGAGAGCAGTGTGTCAAATCATAATTAATGATTGTAAACAAGTATGCAGCAAATGATTAACAGAATTTTGTATGCATCAAAAGACAGGAAACTGCATGTCAATATCATTAATCAAAAGTTAAATTCAAAAGATCATTACAGCAAAGGAAAAGATCCAAAATGCATCAGTTATGCCATCCCCTAAAATCAAGGCCTAAACTACCCTACATACTACTTCTCCCCCTTTGTCATCAATAAAAAAAATCAGGGATTAAGTGCAAGGAGAAGCAGAATCATCATCTTCGTACTTTGATGGAGAGGAATGGTCAGATGATGAAGAGGTAGTAGGCTATAATATGTTCTGAGGAGGCTGGAACTGTGTGAAAGGCATAGGTGGAGCTTGTGGCGCAATAATTAGAAGAACAAAGTTATTAAACCAGAACTGGTGCTGGGTGAACCTCTCTATCATCTCATTCACAATGGTTTGAAGTATATTAACATTGGTGAATAATTTCTTCATGTCATCCTTGATCTTCTGGACATGTTTTTCAAGAGAATTTGAAGAAGATGGAGGTCCAAAAGCAGCAGCAGGAGCTCGTTCAGTTTGATCAGGCTTATTTATGTGTTCAGAAGGAGGTTTGGGAACCTTCTCTGAACTCAGCTGCTGGAGAAAGGTGTTCATTGAAGAAAGATGAGAAGAGATGATAGGAATGCTATCCCTTCGAGGAGCTGCAGCAGGAAGACCAGAATCAAGAATTGGAGAAGCAAGGAACTGATTTACCATATATGTTCCAAAGGTTCCAGCAGAAGGAGTTGAATGAGTGTCTTCCTTTTGGACTGTTTCCTTCTGCATTTCCTTGCCTTTTGCATAGATGTGCTGACCTTCTGGTCCATCAGCTGAAGGTTCAATTCTGGTGGGAGGGTGAGTTTGAAGAATAGGCATAGAGGAATCAAATGGAGAGGGCTCAGAGTAGCTTTTGGCAAGGTTGGCTAAGGTGTCAGCTGCCAATCCTTCTGCAGAAGCATTGTGAACTTCCTGAGAAGCTTTTGCATCCATATCTTCCTTTTCACCACTTGGAGCTTCCACAAAAGATGATTTTGGCTGAGAGACAGCCTCATCACCAATTTCTTCTACAGAGTCAAAATTCATAGACTCAGATGGAGGAGGGCTTGCAGAGATTTCTTTACTGGGAGAAGGAGAAGAGACTTTCTGAATCTTGCTAGAAGTCTCTCCAGAAGCAACCTTTGTCATCTCCTTTCTCTTTCTGGAGAATATTTGAATTTTCTTCTCCTTCTTCTTTTTGGTCCTAGGGGCTTTAGGTCCTTCTGAGGCTCCTTCTCCCTCTTAACTACTGCTGAAATAGGCTAGTGATGGCTCAGGTCTTCCTATCTTCATCTTTTTAATATTCAACTTCCCAAAGAAGGTGTAGGAATCTATGCTTTCTTCTTCTTCTAGGGGAATGTTATGGAGTCTGAAAATCCTGGTTAAGAGCATCCCATATGGTAGACTTGCATATGCTCTATGGGGGTCAGCTGAGTATATCATACTCCTCAAGATTAAGTAAGAAAGAGAGAAAGGTTTTCCAGAAAGAAGGTGATAAATTACCAGAAGATCCTGGTCAGACACTCTCTCTAAGGTACCAGCCCTAGGTAGAAGAGAGTAGCAACAAAGTTTGTGAAACGGTCTGTAGATTGGGATAAGCTTGCTTGATAGAAGAGGAGAATCTGGATGATGTAGAATTTTTCTGGTGAATTCTTCCTTGGTAATGCCTGTAGAAGCATACCAGTTATCATCATATAGTTTGTTTTCCACTGGCTGGCTACCTATGGCTTCATCTATTCCTTCTGCAGTAAGAACAATAGTTGACCCCTTTATTTCCACAACCAAGGAGTTCCCATCACTCCTATATTGACTGGCAGAGGCATAAAAGGCTTTGACTAGCCTAGGATACACCGGTTCTCTCATTAGAAGGTAGTCTCCCCAATCCTGCTTCTGGACAAAATGTCCAATTTCCCAGCCACATTTCCTTATTTCTTTTAGCAGGAAAAATCTTCCAGGAATGATGGTCTTCCATTCCCATTTGTCATAGAAGTTTTTCAGCAACTCTTGGTCTTGAAAGAGTTCCAAATTGGTGTCTTTTGATCCTTCAGAAGGATCACTTTCTTCACTTTCACTTTCTTGTGACATTTCTGCAGAGTTTGGTATTTCATGGCTGGATGATTTTGGTTCTGTGAGTGAGGTAGAGGAGGGAGAGTCAATCCCAATAGGATTCAATCCCAATGGGATTGTTAGGGTCATTTCCAGTTGTGTGGAAACCTGGTCCAGCTTTTAGTCTGTCAGACCTTCTGACAAAGACTACAGAAGCAGCTTGAGCTCTAGAGGAGGATGGAACTGAAGAAGATGAGGGTTCAGTAGGAGGTTGTGATGGTGGTTCTTCAGAATGAGGTTCCTTGGGAGGTAGTTCTGTGGAAAGATGTTGTTCAGGAGATGGTTGAGTGTGAGTAGGGAATGGCCCTGTAAAATGTGGTTGAATAAGGGGTGGTTCAATGGAAAGAGGATGGACATTCAATACTGCAGTGTAAGGCACGATTTCATTCCCTATTATCTCAGGTTCTTCAGAATCTCCAGAGGAAGATGTGTTCTTCTTATCTGCAACATGCTTGATCCTCATTTTTCTTAGGGAGGTAAAGGAAAACAGAGTGTGGGAGTATTCTTTGTGGGAGCAAGAAGATGGGAATGGGAATGAAGAGGTAGAGGAATTAGCTGAGTGCCTTTCCATACTGCAATGCAGTGCTTAAGTACACAAGCCATACTAGTCGTTAGCTGGAGGGAGAAAGAGATTCGAATAAAGAGAAGAGAGAGAGAATACGCGCAGGATTTTAGGCACAACAGGTAAACCCTCAACGGTAAGCTATTTATTGCTTTATTTATGCAATAACTGTTTTCCCTTTTTGCTAGGGACAAAAGTCTACTCTTCTTTATTCCCTTTTGCACCCCTAATAGAAAGAGGTACGTGCAACCTAGTATTGACTCTTGCTAAAATATTTATTTATTATTTGATTAGCATTGATAACCGTGAAGGATAGAGACATATCCTAGGATTAAGGACAGTCATGGTATGGTCCTGTTGGTCAATGATCACTGTATTTCTGCTACACATGGACAACATAGGAACAGATGCAACTATGTGAGCTTCTTCTGCATAGGAAAAGTTGCAGAAGATGGTATTCTCTACTGGAATTTCAAATTACATCTTCTTTTCTCATAGAGAATTTTGCAGAAGATTAGAATTAGATCAGGGATATCAGAAGATGAATCCTCTTCTGATTTCATGAGTTCATATTTCTGCAGAAAGATGAGAACATTACATCT
Organism: Sesbania bispinosa; assembly: GCA_026901365.1. Taxonomy (NCBI): domain Eukaryota; kingdom Viridiplantae; phylum Streptophyta; class Magnoliopsida; order Fabales; family Fabaceae; genus Sesbania; species Sesbania bispinosa. The sequence continues at coordinate 1,469,039 of QLOH01000033.1, forward strand.
TCTGCATAGGAATTTGGATCCTTCAATCTTCTAAGGAGTAAAATTCATTTAGGGTTTCAAGAATTTAGACTTTTCATATTAATTTTATTCCTAAGAAACACAAATCTATCTTTCATAAGAGGTTTTGTGAAAATATCAGCAATTTGAAATTTAGTTTCAATGAATTTCAGTTCAATATCATTCTTCTGGACATGATCCCTTATGAAATGATGTTTTATGTCAATATGCTTAGATCTAGAATGCTGGATTGGATTCTTGGAAGAGTTAATGGCACTAGTATTATCACAGAAGATGGGGATTTTAGAGTACCTTAAACAATAGTCTTCCATTTGATGCTTAATTCACAACATTTGTGAGCAGCAGCTAGTAGCTGACACATATTCAGCTTCTGTTGTGGATAATGCTATAGTGGGTTGCTTCTTACAAGACCATGATGTCAAGGATTCTCCAAGGAATTGACAACTTCCACTTGTGCTCTTTCTATCCATTTTATCCCCAGCATAATCAGCATCATAGTAACCTGTAAGCTCAAAATATGTGCCTTTCTTGTACCAAAGTCCAAGGTTAGTTGTCCCAACAAGATATCTAAGTATTCTTTTTACTACAGCAACATGAGACTCTTTTGGAGAAGATTGAAATCTAGCACAAAGACCTACTGAGTTTAAAATGTCAGGTCTGCTAGCAGTTAAATATAATAGAGAACCTATCATCCCTCTGTATTCCTTTTCAGAAACAGGTTTTCCATTTTCTTCTAAGTTTAAAGTTGTAGAAGGATGCATAGGGGTTCCCATGGGTTTTGACCCTTCCATTTTATATCTCTTAAGAAGATCTCTGGTGTATTTTTCTTGATTAATGAAAATTCCAGAATTTTCTTGTTTGATTTGAAGACCAAGAAAGAATTTCAATTCTCCCATGAGACTCATCTCAAATTCTCCTTTCATAAGTTCAAAAAACTCTTCACACATTTTTAAATTTGGTGAACCAAATATAATATCATCAACATATATTTGCACAATAAGATCTTTCTTGAGAGTTTTTCTAAACAAGGTGGTGTCAATCTAACCTCTTGAAAATTTATTTTTAAGAAGGAAATTACTTAATCTCTCATACCAAGCTCTTGGAGCTTATTTTAAACCATATAAGGCTTTAGTCAATTTGAAAACATGATTAGGATGTTTTTTATTTTCAAAACCAAGAGGTTGATGTACATAAACTTCCTCATTTATAAAACCATTTAAAAAAGCACTTTTCACATCCATTTGATAAAGTTTGAAATTTTTGAATGCAGCAAATGCAAGGAGGATTCTAATAGCTTCTAATCTAGCTACCGGTGCAAAAGTTTCATCAAAATCAATACCTTCCTGTTGGTTGTAACCTTGGGCTGCTAAGTTTGCTTTGTTTCTGATTACATTACCTTCTTCATCCATTTTATTTCTGAACACCCATTTTGTGCCAATTATTGAATGATCTTCTGGAGGGGGTACTAGGGTCCATACTTCATTCTTCTCAAATTGATCAAGCTCTTCCTTCATAGCTTTGATCCATGATTCTTCTGCAAGAGCCTCATTCACATTCTTTGGCTCAATTTGGGATAGGAAAGCTGAGCTATTTTCATTTCTTAATTGACCTCTGGTTTTTACTCCTTCTGTAGTATTTCCTATGATTTGATCATGTGGATGCTCTGTGATGAGCTTCCAACTTCTGGGAAGATCTTGTTTCTGGATACCAGCATCTTCTGCAGAATGTTCTGTAGGATTTTTAACTACTGGAGTATCTTCTTGAGAGCTATTGTTCTCAAATGATGTCTTCTGCACTGGTTCAGTCTCATCATCTGAATCCTTTTTATCATTTTCTTGAGAAGGAGGGTTAGCATCATTAAAGATAACATGCATACTTTCTTCTATAGTCTGATTTTTAATATTATAGACTCTATAAGCTTTTTAAGTGGTTGAGTAGCCAAGAAATATACCCTTTTCTGATTTGGAATCAAATTTCTCAAGGTTTTATTTGTTGTTTAATATGTAGCATTCACATCCAAATACATGAAAATATGTAATGATGGGATTTCTTCCTTTCCATATTTCATATGGAGTTTTATTAAGAATGCTTCTGATGGAAGCCTTGTTAAGTATATAGCATGAAGTGGATACAGCCTCAGCCCAAAAGTAATTTTTAATTCCACTATCACTTAACATGGTTCTAGCCATTTCTTGGAGGGTTCTATTCTTTCTTTCTACAACTCTATTTTGTTGTGGAGTTCTAGGACAAGAGAAGTTGTGTGAAATTCCATTTTCGCTAAAGAAGTTTTTGAAAGCATGATTTTCAAATTCCCTTCCATGATCACTTTTCACAAAAGCAATTATTTGACCACTTTCATTTTGAATCTTCTTGAAGAGGATCTTGAAAGCATCAAAAGATTCATCCTTAGTTCAAAGGAACAAAACCCATGTGTATCTAAAGTAATCATCTACTATAACAAGTCCATATTTTTTTATTTCCCAAGCTAGGTGTTTTGGTAGGCCCAAATAGGTCAATATGTAGAAGTTCTAAAATCCTTTTTGTGGTGATTACATTCTTGGGGTGGAAACTTGATTTAGTATGTTTGCCTTTAACACATGCTTCACATACTTTATCTTTATCAAATTTTAATTTTGGTAAACCTTTAACTAAATCTAACTTAGATAGCTTAGAAATGGCTTTCATATTTAGATGACCAATTTTTCTATGTCAGGTCCATTTATCATTTTCAAAAGAAGCAAAGCAAGTTTGGTCAGATAATTCTTCTAAATAAATGTTATATAGGTTTTTGCTTCTAATCCCTGAAAACAAGACCTTTTTAGTAGATAACTCTCTGATTTCACAAAATATAGGTTGGAACATAACTTCATAGCCACTGTCACATAGTTAACTTATGCTAAGAAGATTATGTTTTAACCCTTTCACATAATATACGTTATTAATTTGCGTAGAATTCTTCATACCTATCTTTCCAATACCTTTGATTTGAGCCTTGTTGTTGTCTCCAAAGGTTACTGTTCCACCTTCCATTTTGTGTAACTGGATGAATTTGCTTATGTCTCCAGTCATATGTCTTGAGCATCCACTGTCCAAGAACCATAGCTCTTTCTTCTTGGAGTTTTTTACTGGTTCCTCATCATCTTCATCATCTTCTCCAGCCATGAAGCACAGATCTGCTGTTTCAGATTCATCTTCTGATGAGCTTTCTGAGTCATCCCATGTTGCCATCATAGCTTTCTTCTTCTGGAATCCTTTTGATTCTTTTAATTGAGGACATTTTGCTTTGATGTGTCCAGGCTTGTTACATTCATAGCAAATGATTGGTCCTTTGAAGCTCTCTCCTTTTGGTCCATCCTTTTTGAAATTGAAAATTTTCTTTCCTTTGCCCTTTCTTCTTATTAGTCTTTGGATCCTCTTGGATATGAAGGCAAGTTCATTATCATTTTCTGATGATGAATCTTCTTCAGTGGCTTTGTCTTCTGTTGTTGCAGAATTTCCCTTTTTTGTTGTACTTGCTTTGAGAGTATTGGATTTATCTTTTCTTGGTAATTCATCCATAAGCTCTTGCTCATGAACTTTCAGGGATCCAAGAAGTTCATCTAGCTTAAGTACAGCCAGGTCTTTTGCATCTTGTATAGCAGTTACCTTTGGTTTCCATATTTTTGGGAGACTTCTGAGAATTTTTCTAACTTGCTCTTGATTAGAATAACTCTTACCAAGAGATTTAAGATCATTGATGATGATTGTGAATTTGCTGAACATCTCATCTATGGTTTCATGTTCAATCATATTGAACATTTCATATTGGTGAATCAAAATATTTATTTTTGATTCCTTTACTTGATCAGTTCCTTCATGGGCAATTTTTAATGTGTCCCATATTTCTTTAGCAGTGGAGCAGCCAGCTACTTTATCATATTCACCTCTACTTAATGCACAAAGAAGAAAGAATTTAGCTTTAGAGTTCAGAAGATACCTTTGCTTATCTTCTGGTGACCATTCTTCTCTGGGTTTAGGTTTTGGAATTTCTTCTTGAACTTCAGATGCTCCTTCTCTGGGAGGAGTTAAGATTTTGGTTCTTCTGATCATAGGAATATAGTTTCCATTTTCTATGATATCCCAAAGATCAATGTCTTGAGATTCTAGAAATAGCTTCATCCTATCTTTCCAATAGTAGTAATCTTTTCCCATTGAAGGCTGGTGGTCTGTTTGTAGAAGATCCTTCTGGGATGAACATTGCAGCTCCATGGTTGGCCATTTCCCTTGATCTTTTCCTCTCTCACTGTTAAGTGAGTTCAACCCTAGAGGCAAGCTCTGGTACCAATTGAAATTGAAGGTTTAATCACAAGAAGGGGGGTTGAATTGTGATTACTTTTAAAATTCTGCACTTAACTTCTAATAATTTTTTCTGCTCAAGGATTACTTGGCTTAGTATTAGAAGGTAAACTACCAGAAGATGTATTGTTAGTGTTTTATGTAGTATGCAGAAGATAGGATTCCTTATTTGGAATCTTGATTGTTAACACTTACTTAGGTATTATATAGTTTTCAAAATACTTTTATGCACATGAAGTAATTGAGGAGAGTAGGGGAAAAGAAGAAAACACACAGTCTTTTATATCGGTTCACCTCTTCCAACCTGAGGCTACGTCCAGTCCCTACACCAAGTAGGATTTCTTACTCAAACAACCAAATTACAATCTTCTTGGGTACACACTACCACTAGTATTCTTTTCACAGCCTCTTCAGCCTTAACCTAACTCAAGCAACTCACAACTTAAGCTTTTTCTTACTGCAGCACCTTCTGCAGAAGATACAGCTTGACAGTAAAATGCAGAGCACCTTCTACAGAAATTGTTAACACTTCAGCTCACACCTGAGCTTCCAGACCTCTCAAAATACACTTACTCTTACTGTCACAAGAGACACTTTTAATCACTAGTCTCCTTGTGACCTTACAAAAGGAAAATGAAAAGTAAGGTAAGTACAAAGCTCATAAATGATACATATAAAGCACAACAGAAGAACACTAGTGAGCCAGCTCCCCCTCAACAACTTGCAATAGCTGATTCTTAAGAATTAGAGGAGAGAGAAATGTTTCCAGAAGATGAGGTTGTAAATCTGATAGTATTTGATCTTCCTGAGAGAGAGGTGTATTGATATGAGAGAATAACACTTCCTTTTATAGGGAAAATGAGCAACTAGCCATTGGGAAGGCTCCAAGCATGACCAGCTTTCCTCTTATGTGCTGTCACTGTCAAACAGCTGCTGCCTGCTGCAGGTACAGCTGTCAGTTTGACTGGATTACATCTTTATAAGATTCATCTTCTGCAGAGAGAAATTCTGGTTCATTCTGTGACACCTTCTTCTGTAAACATGCTGAGAGTGTTTTTTGGATGATTATAAGTGTATCTCAATTATTTTAACTCAGTTGCTATCATATAAATGATTTAATCAATCCAAGAAGGATTCTGCATCTTCTGTAGGAATTATTCCATCAGGTTCCTTCTGCAGAATTGCTTTGTTTCTTCTGCAAATGAGTTTCAGGTTCTGTGCAATACTTCCAGATCATTTATTTCATTTATTTTGATCCTTGGAAACCTTGGGAGAACTTCTTTTGCTTCTTTAAAAGTGAATCTTCCTTCTAAAGCAGATTTGTCATGAGTTTTCTTATGAAGATGTTGTTTTCATCTTCTGAAGACTTTGTTAAGTTGCAGATGGTTTCCTTCTGATTTTACCAAACATCTTTTATGCCTTCTTTCACAGATTTGTCATTCTTAATAGATTAGACGAACTTACATCTTCTGAAGGAGTTTCCTGCATCTTCTGGACACATTCTCAGATGAAATAATTAGTCCTTTAAGAATCAGAATTATGTTAAGTGACTTTTGATAGGTTGTAATAATTAAAACCACAGTAGGAGGATTCTTGGACCTTACAGACAGAATAGCCAAAGCTATAAGCTTCTTCAATCCTTTATAAGGACTTTCTTGGGTGTAACGTAATAGCCAAATTTTATTTCTTTTCATCTTCCCCCCATCTTTCTCACTTTTAATTTGAATCATAGGGTCATTCAATTGTAGCTACATGATGCCATTGCCCTAATGGTTCAATCAAAGCTTGTGGGAAAAGAAGAAGGACGAGGAGGGTCAGATGAAGAACAACAAGGCAGAGCCAAGTTCTCTGAAGACCCAGGAAGATAGGAGTCAAGTTCTCTGAAGATTTAGAATAGCTTTTATTTTCATGTACTCTTTATATTTTCTATGTATTTTCATTCGAACCAATTATGTAATTCGAATCTCATTTGTACATGAATAAAAGACTTATATCTTTGTCTTTCTTCAGTTTCCTTAAATTATAGAACTCCTTTTCCTCTCCTTCTATTTGTATTCAAAATACATTCTGAATTCGAATAGGCAGTTAATCAAAGATCTGCATTCCTTTTGAATACACAAATTGTAACGCCTTAGTGTTTCGAATTCAAAATGCAAACTTCAATAATTCACCAAGTTATTTATATTTCAATTCAAAATATACTTCTTGAATATGTCATTGTATACTTCGAATTCGAAGATACCAAAACTTTCTTAACTTAGTGAAAATTGTAAATTTCACCCCAACACCACTAGACATTCACTTAATCTCTTTTGTGAATATATGGCATTTGTTTCTCTAATTGAACCATCTTGTGTTGATGATGCTTTGAATGATGAATATTGGATGATGGCCATGCATGATTAATTAAATCAATTTAAAAGAAATGATGTTTGGGAATTAGTGCCTTATAAATCTAACATGAATGTCATAGGTACAAAAAGGGTATTTAGAAACAAACTTGATGAAACCGGATCAATAACTAGGAATAAGGCTAGACTAGTAGCCAAAGGCTATAATCAACAAGAGGGTATAGATTTTGGTGAAACATATGCTCCTGTTGCTAGATTAGAAGTTGTTAGGCTACTTCTTTCATTTGCATGTGTATATGATTTTAAGTTATACCAGATGGATGTTAAAAGTTCCTTTTTAAATGGTTTCATTGATGAAGAAGTTTATGTTTCTCAACCTCCTGGTTTTGTTGACGATAACTTTCCTAATCATGTTTATGAGCTAAAGAAAGCTCTTTATGGACTTAAGCAAGCTCCTAGGCAATGGTATAAAAGGTTAAGTAAATTTCTATTGTCTCAAAGTTTTGAAAGGGAAAGGTTGACAAAACTCTATTTTTTAAGAAAACTTCAAATGATATACTTCTTGTACAAGTGTATGTGGATGACATGATTTTTGGTTCAACTAACCACTCTCTTTGTGAGGACTTTGTGTCAAAAATGCAGGGGGAGTTTGATATGTCAATGATGGGAGAACTGATTTTCTTTCTTGGTCTGCAAGTTAAGCAAATGGAGAAAGGGATTTTTTTGCATCAATTAAAATACACAAAAGAACTTATAAAGAAATTTGATATGGATAGCTGTAAAAGTTATAACATACCTATGGGAACAAACTGCTACTTGGATGCAGACATTCAAGGAAAATCTGTAGACGTAACCAAATATAAAGGGATGATAGGTTCACTTTTATATTTAACAGCAAGTAGACCTGACATCATGTTTAGTGTGTGTTTGTGTTATAGGTATCAAGCAGCACCCAAGGGATCACACATGAATGCTGTCAAAAGAATTTTGAAGTATCTCAAGGAAACTACAGACGTGAGTCTTTGGTATCCTAAAGGTACAAATCCCATACTTGTTTGTTATTCTGACTCTGATTTTGTAGGTTTCAAATTAGACAGGAAAAGTACAAGTGGCACGTGTCATCTATTTGGAAATAATCTAGTATCATGTGTTAGAACCACAGGAAACACTAGAACGGGGGGTTGAATAGTGTTTTAAGCTTTTTGCTTGGTTTTGGAAATCTTTAAATTAAATCATGAAGATGAACAATGTTCAAAACAAGTCTTAAGATCAGAGATAATTAAAACGTGCGGAAGATAAGAAAAATAGAGTTTCTTCTAAAGCTTAAGATTGTTTTAAACAGAGGCTTCTCAAAGTATCTTCTGAAGCTTATTACGAAGAGTATTTTTAGAACGGTTTCTGAAATACTTCAGATGACTAGAGATTGTCTGAAGTCTGTTCCAGATTTCTGAACTGAGGTCTTTCCAGACTCACTTCAGATAATTGTTTCAGAGGTGATTCAAAAGACATTCTTTGTAATGTTTCAAATGATATGAGAAACATCTCATGTTTTGTTCTTATGAAAAATCATTTTATTGAAATAGTTGTGTTAAATTTATTATGAAAAATACTTTTCAATCCCCAACATAAATATAAAGACTGGAAACAAAAAGATTAAGGGAAAGAGAACTTAGACATAGAATTTATCCTGGTTCACCCACAAACCCGTGAGCTACATCCAGTCCCAGAGGCAAACCACCACTGGATTTTTCATTATCTGAACTCACATACAAGTATTCTTTTACAACAGCCTCTTCAGGCTTAACAATGAGTATTCCTTTGTTTTCAACTGCCTCTCCAGGCAACTCATGCAGTATTCTTTTACAGACAAGCCTCTCCAGGCTCAACAAGTATTCTTTTACAGACAAGCCTCTCCAGGCTCAACAACAAGTATTCTTTTCTATCAAGCCTCTTCAGGCTCTACCACAAGTATTCTTTTCTGTCAAGCCTCTTCAGGCTCTACAACGAGTATTCTTTCTTCCACCAAGCCTCTTTAGGCTCTCAGACACTTATCCAAGTGTAGAGTATTCTTTCTTCCACCAAGCCTCTCCAGGCTCTCAGACACTTATCCAAGTGTTTACAAATTAAACTAAGTTTAAGTTTCCACGAAACATAAACTTAATCTTTTCCTGTACTAGAGGATAACTGAGTACTACTCAGGATACAATGAATGAATTCTAAGTACAAGGTTAAGACAGTGATACAAGTATATAAGTTTAAGTACAATCCCTGTCTCTGATATGAGGAATAACATCCTCTGAGAAATTGCTAGGTAGATACTGACTTTAAGCTCCAGCCTTGTTCTCCAACCACTGGTTTCCATAGGCTACATTCTCACCCGTATCATTGGAATAACCAAGGTACATTCGTGGCTTCAAACCATTATTGGTTCATTGTCATTTTGGCCAGCTTGGTTGGTTGTTCTTCCAAACAATCTTTGACTAACTGACCAATAGGTTAGCAGCATGGTTGATTCTTTTTCTACTTTCTCAACATCTTCAAATTCAATCTTGAGGCTATTTATATGTTCTGTTGGAATATAGCCGTTTGAAGATGATTCATAATACCGTTGAGATGTTGGTGATGTGGCTCATATAGCCGTTATGTAATAGTGTCTCAAACGGTTGTTTCTTCTTAAGCAAATAAGTGTTCAGACGGTCCTGTTCTGACACTTCTGTAGATGAGCTCTTTAGAGAGATTTTCTTGATATTATTTTGCATGTTCTCTCTCTCTTGATTTCCTTTTGCTTTTCTTCAGCCGTCTTCTGATTTCTTCTGCGTTCCTCAGCTGACTTCTGATTTCTTCTGGTTTTCTTAGGAGTGTATATGAGGAGATATCTGTTGGATTTGTCCTTTTGCTTATTTTGTCTATGCTCCTTTTCTGTTTGCTTCCTGACACCATTTCTTCTTTCTTCTTTGAATGAGGTGTCTTGTCGAATAGCTGTTGTTGCAGTTTCTTCTTTGAATAAAGACATATGATATTATAGTCGTTGAATCATATAGTAGCTTTTGTATTGATTTTTTCAATGTTGAAATCTGTTCCATGCACTTAGAGAGTTTATATGTTCAGACAATTAATTTCTTCACATATACTCAAATGCTTGCTTTTATCTCATTGTAATTTTATCAGCTTCAACATGTGCTCATCTTATATAATTGTTTCAAGCTTATGTTAATTCTCCAGCTTGAGATGCTTTCAATAAGCTCTTTTCTTCAGATAATATATTTCTTCTTTACTTCAGACGATTGCTGCTCTGTTCTTCTTTGCATTTTCTTCTTCTGAGATATAGATGAATAAAGATGTTGAATTTTAATATGTTTTATACAAACATCTTTCTGGTTGCTTTTACTCAGTCTTCTGATCAGTTCTGGGCAGCTAGCAGGTGCAGGTGCAGGTGCAGTAGGTCTGCACACACAAAAATGCCTTTTGTTGCAAGTGCACCAGGCGTTGCAGAGAGTCTTTGCAGAGTTTCCTTATTTGTGCAAGACTTTGATCGAGGCATAAAAGCATGTTAATCTTTTATACTGAAATAAGTGTACTCCATTTTGGTAGAGTGTGCTTTACACTTTAGCAACGTCTTCAAGAGATAAATTCTTGATTCTGTTTGTAGGCTTCTTCAGATAGTCTTCACGTCTTTAGATGGTCTTCACGTCCTCAGACGGTCTTCATGTCTTCAGACGGTATTCACGTCTTCAGATGGTCTTCACGTCTTCAGACGGCTTGCGCACTTCAGACAGCTTCAACACTTCAGATGAGTTGCGTTCTTCAGACAGCTTCAACACTTCAGACGAGTTGCTTACTTCAGACAGCTTCTGCACTTCAGACGAGTTGCTTTACTTCAGACACCTTCTACGCTTCAGACGAGTTGCTTTACTTCAGACAACCTTTATATTAAATCATGTATTTGTTCTTCTGATCCTGATCTTCTGATTATGATTCTGTTCATCAATTCTTCTTCTTCTTCTAATCAATATTTCAACCTGAAACACAATCAATAAACCAATACCTTTCTCAGTAGAATCTGTATATATAATCTTATTTATTCTTATTATGTTCTTTATATACTCTTATTTGTTAATCATTAAAACTAAAGGATATTAAGTCTTTGAGTCAAGTTTGAATGCTCAAACTGATTAATAGACTTCACATCATGGCACAGTAAGAAACAAGCATGTGTAGCAGTTTCAACTGCAGAAGCTGAATACATTGCAGCTGGGAGTTGCTGTTCACAATCAATATGGCTCAAGCAACAATTACGTGACTTTGGACTGAAATTGGACAAGATACCATTGAGGTGTGATAACACAAGTGCAATCAACCTAACAAAGAATCCTATCTTGCACTCAAGAACAAAACACATAGAAATACGTCATCACTTCAGAAGGGATCACGTGGAAAAAGAAGATTGTGAAGTTCAATTCGTTGATACTGAATCACAATTAGCAGATATATTCACTAAACCACTACAAAGAGAAAGGTTCTACAAGCTAAGAAGGGAACTTGGTATACTTACTGAGTATGATCTTAACTAATCTATTTTCTCTATGTTTTTCTAAGTTAAATTGTGTGAAATTGTTTGTATAATTGTGCATTTCATTCATTAGTTGCATAACATCATGAAAGTTTTCATTAAAATGCATTAAAAATGATTTTTTCAAACATATTAGTAGCAAGATAATCGATTACCTGCATAAGTAATCTATTAAATCAGGAAGTCTGTAATTCAGCAGAAATACAAACTCACTGCTTTAATCGATTACCACTATATGTTAATCGATTACCTTACTGAAGCAATGAATCCTTTAAACATTCGTTTTTGTGATAATTGATTACCACAGTATGATAATCGATTATCTGATTGGGAAAATTAAATCTGTTTTTAACAAGTCACTGGGATAATCAATTACCGTCTTTCAGTAATCGATTACCTGTGACTCACCTCCGACCCAATCAATTTCAGAGAAGCCAATGATGATACCTAAATTCCTTCAACTTCATTTTGATCCTAATTTCTCAAACCCTAAGTGAAATCCTTAACCAAAAACTCCTCACATTCTCAAAATTTCTTCGAAATAAACACCTTTAACCCACCTTTCTCAACCTTCAATGGCGGATTCAAGCAAAGGTAAAGGGAAGCGTGTGAAGCATACAACAAGTGGAGCAGAATTTCGTCCTCCAAAACTAACCCCATTTCGAAAACCCGGTTCTTCAAAGAGACCTACAGAAGAATCTCCACCAAGACCTCTCAACTACAACCATCCATGGTTTTCAACAGAGGGTCAAGCAAATGCCTATTTCAACTTCTTTGCTGGAAAGGAAATTATCTCTCTTAAGGTTCTTTCTTTTTCTTGGCTTAATAGAAATGGACTCACTTTTAAAAAAGATTTAGAATCACAAAGACTTGAAAAGTTTGTTCATTTAAAAGGGCATTACTATCCTGATTTGGTTAAAGTTTTTTATGCAAACCTCTTCTATGATAGAAACGGAAATCTAAGTTCTGAAGTTAAGAAAACCAAGATTTTCATAGATGATTCAATCTTTAAAAATATAGGTGGAATAACTGCTGGTGGGATTAGACTTACAATGGAAGAATTTGATAGGCTTGACATTCAGTATAATAAGCTTCAACTTTATAAATCTATGTTGGTAAATCTAAATGAATGGGAAGATGAACAGGCTGTTAAAAGATCTGAAAAGAAGAAATCTGTCTTCAATACCGGAGGAATGAAAGTCAATGATAGATTGTTACATTACACCTTGGCATGGATTGTAATAGCTAGGGGGAGCAATCATGCTCAGTTAAGTGAAGAGGATATGATGATGATTTGTTCTATCAAGAATGACATTAAGATAAATTGCATAGACACAATTAGCAATAATATGATGAAGACCAGAAAATTAATTGACTATAAATGTCCTTATGCTGTTTTCATATCTAAAGTTCTTGATCATTACGATGTTGATACAAGTGGTGAATCAAGAGAAATTACTAGAGAAACACATGATGTTAAGGACAAGGCAATGAAAATGATGAAATAGGTCAAAACAAAAGACGGTTGGTTTGATAAAGATGAAATTAACAATGAAGAAAATCCAAATGAAGAAGAAGATTCTAAAGAAGCTGAGCCTAAGCCATACACATCCTTTGAGAAAATGGTCCTCAATAAATTGAATGAAATTTCCGAAACCCAGAAAAGGGATTATCAAGACTTGAAGGAAAGAATTGAGGCAATCTCTGAAAGGCTTGATGAACTTCAATTTCCATTCCCGGACGATTAGGAGGAGCTTCAGTTCTAAGGTTCTTATTTTGTTTGATTTTCATATTATGATGCATATTTCATTGTGGATGATTGTAATATGTACATTGGTTACTTTGATACTTTTATATTTCTGATCATGACTATTATGTTTGAGTACTTGGATATTCATATGATAAACACTTTGCTTATGTGCTGATTTTAGAATATCACATGATAAATTTGCATGAGATTTTGGTTTTAATTTGCCAAAAGGGGGAGAAAGATTACTGATTAAACTGAATTAGATTGGATATGCTGATTATGATGATAGATGATTGGATATATGATTGAAATTTTGATTGATAATTGAATTATGATTATAATATGATATATGATTGATTGTGAAACATGATTACTGTGATTTGTTTAATAAACACATTTGCTATGCAAGAATTTTCAAAGTTCTTTTAGGGATAAAGAAATGGCAATTGTCTTTGTGCCCACTATAAGTGTTATTGAAAGTGTTTGGTGCATCAAAACCAAAAAGGGGAGATTGTTGGACTTAAGCTACATTGGAAGATACAAGTGGTCATCATGTCAAGGTATTTTGGTTTTTTGTAGGAAGTAGAAATTTTATATTCATTTTGCAGTGCCAAACAAGTTTCAATAGATGTGCCACTTATATTGTTTGTTTTTAGCTTTAGGCAATTGATATGTGTTTGTTAATTGGTTTTATCTTGATTGTAATCATGTAAGTTGAGCTCATGTTTTTTTTTCATGTTTGGATAGCTTGGAAGCTAAATTACTCAACCAAGTATTGATTTGCCTCTGGTATAATCGATTACTTTAGTTGGTAATTGACCCCAAGTTGATTCGAAACTGAAAACGACATGATTTCTGGTACAGGAACGAAAATAATCGATTACCTGATAAAGATAATCGATTACCACTGCACCTGATAAAAGAATCAAATATAGGTGCTCACTGGTCTAATCGATTACCACATGTAGTAATCGATTACCCATGTTCCTGTGAATGAGTTCTGGAACAAAATGTTCTGGAGCAATCGATTACCAAATAAGCTAATCGATTACCACAGATTCTGCAGAAACACTGGATGTTTTTCAACTGTTTTTGAACAGTTTTCTAACAAACTTTTGAAACTCTAAAACTATATAAGTATGTGAATTTCAAAAATAAAAAGAGAGAGAAAGAAAAAAAAAGAAGAAGAAGAAGAAGAAAAGAAAAGAGTGATCTAAATTTTGTGAGAATCAAAAACTCTTTTAGAAAAAGATTCTTCAAGAAAATTCATAATGTCCAGAAATTCTGCATATATCTGAAGAACTCTCAACTCAAGAAGATTAGATGATTTGGAAAGAAGATTGATATACACTCAGAGTTTATCTGCACATACAAGGTGTTATTGTTCTAAACTTAGTTTTTCTATAATTGTTTTGATTTGTATTGTTTCTTGAATAGGGATTCATAGAGAAGTACATTGTGTGATATCTCAAGAACGGGGTGTTCTTTGAGATTGTTTGTGAAATCTTGTGACGATGTGTCATAAGTAAGGTTGTTGTTCGAGTGGCGGGGTGTCACGGATGAACATGTTCTTGTGGGGTGCAGGAGTCAATCCTTTTGTTTGCTAGAAAGTCTTTCTTTAGGATTGAGTGTGCATGGTGTTTGTAATCAATTCTATAGTGAAAGCTAATTTAGTGGTGTGCTAGATCAAAACTGGATGTAGGCCCCTTTTGTGGCTGAACCAGTATAAATCACTGCGTTATCTTCTCTATCCCTATACTATCTTGAATTGTAATTCTTGGCTATATGCATTAGGTTCTTGATTAATAAAATAAAAGAAACTGAATAGTTAAATTGTTTGATTTCTGAAACATTGATTTGTTTACTGTTTGTAGAATCATTAATCTTGAGGAATCAATCTTGATAATCAATTACCTACTGTTTTACAAATTGGTAATCAATTACGCACTGAATTGGTAATCAATTACCTGCTGCAATATCTTTGATCCGCTGCACTTATCTCTTGATTTTAAACTCTAATAAAATTGATATTTCAAAATATATTTGAAAGAATTTTAAAGGCAGTTTTTTGAAGGGAAAAATGAATTTTTCAAGTTAACTAAGTAAATATTTTTTAAGTGAATCTATTCAACCCCCCCTTCTAGATTCCCTCTGGGACCAACAGGAAGAATATTCTGGTTCTTGCTGCATAACATAATCTCCTAGTATTCTTCTTGGTGGATTTTGATGCATAACATAATCTCCAAGTGTTCTTCTTGGTGGATTTTCTTGCATAACATAATCTCCAAGTGTTCTTCTTGGTGTAGGGGGATCTTCTCTCTCCTCAGCCATATTTTTAGCTTTTACTTCATTTGAGGTGGTTGAACAGAGAGTGTTGAGATTGTCTCCTTGAGCTTGTCCCTGCTTCTTTTTTTAGCTTTCATCTTACTTGGGAGGGGTGATGAGAGGGTGTTCGAATTGTGTCCTTGAGTTGGTACCTTTTTTTTCAATTTTTTTTGGATTTTTTTTGCTCTAGTTCCTTCTGGCTGTCTTGTCGATCTCAGGATCAAAGTTGGTCTTGAGACACCTGACCTTGCAAGGGTATAAATCAAGAAGCTAAAACAAGGGTTAGCTTAGAGGGGAGGAATAAAAGTAAAATAACTAGAAAAAATAAGAATAAAAACAAAAATATTCTCAACTCAATAACATAGATTAACTAAGAATTTAAATTGAGACACCGTTCCCCGGCAACGACACCAAAAATACTTGTTGAGATCTTGGGAAACGTACCAATATCGCAGAAGTATAATAGTTAGAGAAAGGGTTGTCGTACCCACGAGGAACGATATAAAATAAATTCTTGGTGCTCACACTTATTGAGAAGAGGAAATTTAAATGGTTGTTTATGGAGATTATAATATTAAATAAAAACTGAGACAAAGAGATAAAGATATTGAGCAATAGAGAGAAACTAGGATTGAACTTCGTCTATCGCACCCCTCTTGTATTTTGGAAATCAATGATATTTAAGAATACATAATTATAAATATTGAAGCACAAATAAATATTATTTCATAAAGGTTCCCACAACTATGAAATACTCAGAACAATTTACCCTGGTTCCCACAGTCATAAATTGCCCCGCTTGAAGAACAGTTGTTAAAGTTATCAATAAATTGAACCCTATTCCTAGAGCATTCAATCTATTGAGTGTTTTCACCAAATCAGATTTCAAAAACCCTATTCCTAGCGTATTTAAGAAATCGCATCATAACTCTGGTACAAAGACGGAAGCTAAGCATTAAAAATAGAATAAAAACACCAATTTTATAAAAATAGAGATTCTTATATAACAAATACAAACAAAAATACAATTGGGGATTGAATCGACTACATTCAATCCTAAAGAGGGATTTAGCTACTTATGGTAGCCATTACACTCCAGAGAAACTGTCACACTTTTCTCCGAACTCCGTAGCTGCTCAACGGCTCCGTACTCTCTGAATGCCTAAAACTGACTGCTAAAAGTCCTATAAATACTGTCTGAAGGCCCGTTGGAACCCTGTTTGTGTCCCATTACAAATTAGGTTACGTTTCCTACGCTCTGCCTGTGCTCAGCGCAGGTGAAGCGCAAGAAACAGTAACTGAACAATCATTCTTGTGCTCTGCCTCCGCTCAGCGCAGGTGGAGCTCAGGAAACAGCAGCAATTTCCTCTGAATTGTCATCCTTTGAAGCTTGTTCTACAATTCTCCTGTCCTTGCTCACTGTTCTATTGATGCTCCAATT
This sequence comes from Sesbania bispinosa, assembly GCA_026901365.1. Classification (NCBI taxonomy): domain Eukaryota; kingdom Viridiplantae; phylum Streptophyta; class Magnoliopsida; order Fabales; family Fabaceae; genus Sesbania; species Sesbania bispinosa. Next base: position 1,485,829 of record QLOH01000033.1, read on the forward strand.
ATTCCTTAGCTTTTTATCTGTAAAAATCATCAAATTCTTCATCAAAATAGCATCAAATTCAGATTTAACTTCAATAATTACAAAAGCCACAAATTAAGCTAAAAAGGGTGGAATTGGGTTATAAATTCAACAATTCATCATCAATAAGTGTTGTAATATACATAGAAATTTACGTAATTCTAACACTTATCAGCATCCTGCAAATATAGATTGTTTCCACAAAATGTGTGGTGAGACTTACGTCCCAGTGAATGTGATCGTGCATGCAGTGTGGAGAAAACAGGCAAATGTAAATGCAACATAGATACGTATTTGCCCTTATATCACAATCTTTCAAGTATGTCAGGCAATGCACATTATAGTGAAAATAATAATCATAAAACATACATGAAGCAATTAATGCAGGGTTAGTCTGAAGTGTTTTACCCAACACCCAAGGGTTCTTTTCATTGTCATCTGATTGAGCGCTCGGCCATGTGACCAAGGACCGTCGTCCAAGGCCACCAAGATTAAGTTTTATTAACAATCATGCATGATAACACTCTGCTAGAAGCTTGGACCTGCAAGACCTACATTGGAGGATATGCACCGACTTCAAGCAAGGAAGAGTTGGAGAAATTAGTGTCCTACAAATAAAGGGTCACTACCCTACAAGATAAAGGTCACTACCCTACAGAAGGACACCCTTGACCCAGGAATAGGACACATGGTCCTATGCACCACCCTGGACTAGGACATTTCTATTTTGATGTAATTTCTCCTACCTTGGGCGCCCCTACCCTTGGGTTTAATGGTTAGTGGGTCACCTTGCTACAAGGTATAGGAGGTCATGGGATCAATTCCCATGTAGGATAGTTTTATTTCATCTTTTCCCTTTTTCCTTAAGAGTGGGGCGCATGGGACATGGCTTTAATGGCTAAGTCATAGTTGAGCTAGGAGCCTCTTGGGGAGTGGGTTCAAATCCCACCTTGGATGAGTATTCACTCATCTTTTATTTTCTTTTCTTATTTTTTCTTTTCCTTGTAAAGTCCCACATCGCCTAGAGTAGGCCGCCCCTTCCCCCTCCTTCTCCTATATAAAGGAGCTTTCCCTCATGTAAAACAACATTGAATTTTGAAGTAAAGGCATTATGCCCATTTTTCTCCTCTTTGTGAGTTGAGAATCTCCTCCCTTGTGAGTTGAGTGTGCTTGGTGGTTGTTGCTTAAACCATGGATGAGTCTTATCTAATTCTCCTGAATTAGTGGCGACTGGCGATTGATCTTATCTGCTGCAAGAAAGGACTTGCATCAGTGGCGATCTTCCACTTCTTTTCCTCTCCATTTTTCTTTCATTTTCCTTCACTTTCTTTCATTTTCCACGTGAATATAGTTGCTGTTCCAGCACCTATATTTGCATTTTAAGTGCTTAATTTTGGTTCTAATTGGTTTGCTTTGCTCAATTCTAGGTCCTTGGCAATTCCTGTCATCAATGCATGTAGTTCATTTTTAGTTGAGGAACCCATCTACCCCTTGGTCGTGGAGAAAATGAGATTACCTCTCTTGTACCTGATTGGTCCGAAGACCCTTGATTGGTCCGAAAACCCCTGATTGATCCGAAGACCCCTGATTTCTCTCTTGGCCCAAGGCCCATGAAAACATGATTACTTGATTAGGGTTTCAAAGAATCAAAGCATGATTCATGACATGTAAATATGTTATATGCATGCTAAAAGAAAGTTCCATGACATTCATATTTCATAATCATCTCTTATCATGAAAACCCTAACCTCCACAATCTAGGGTTAAATCACAAAACATGCAATCAAAGTCAAAACACATATAAACCCAAGTTCAACCTCAAACATTCACAAACAAGTAAAGTAGGAAGGGAAAGGAAAAATAGGGATCATGAAAAGGACTTCACACATGATGGAAAGTGAGTGGGTGGATCACACTCACCTCAAGGGAAGAAATGGAGAAGACTAGGGTTGAAGATGATGACCTAAGCTTCTTGATTGGTGTGGGAGGCTTCAATCCAAGCTTCTACCCTTCGATTCCCCCTCTCTTTAGTTCCTCTCTCCAGAAGCCGAGAAAATGGAAAAGAATGAGGGTAAAGCCCTCACAGATCTATTTTTAAAACCCGAATCTGAGTGTTCTCACTCAAGCGAGCGTTTCTCGCTTGAGCGAGCGAAACTTATCCTTGCTGGAAATGTGTTCTCTCTCAAGCGAGAGTATTCTCTCTTAAGCGAGCCCCTTCTTGCCCAAGCGAAAATCGTCCAGAAAGCACCATTTCCTCCCCTCTTACTCGCTTGAGCGATACTATTCTCGCTCAAGCGAAAGATGGAGAAACCAAACTCATAATTTTTGCTGCTAAGCTCGCTCAAGTGAGCCTCTCTTCACTTGAGCGAGAATTCTAAAACTCAACTTCTTAACTCCTCTTTAATCCCAACTAAAACTCTCACACTCAATCCTAGTTCCTTTCCCTAAAACCTTTTCCTAACTCAGTTTCCCTCATCCAAAACTCTCATCACTCTAATTTTATCATGCCGATTCCTGACACCTATTTCCTTATCATTAACACACACCCAAAGGCTAAGGTAAGCGGGTAATACGCTCCTCTCCGGTCTTTTCCGATAGTATAACGTTCTAACTTAGTCCATCTCTATCTAACCTCATATTCTCATTCCCATGTCCTGGTAATTCCCTCCACCTCAGGGTGCGATTTCTCCTAAGCTCAATCTACACTTGTTTAACTTAACACTTGGCCATTCCTCCCAAAATATCTTAAAACTCGAACCCCTTAGTTTAGTTACCTAATTCTTATCTAATTTCACATTCAAAACCCTAAATTTCTCCTTCCACCTCTAATCTTCCTCTCTTGGCCGAATCCATAGCCTAAGGCTTTCGCTATACTCTCTAGGACCTAATTTTTGGGATGTTACACTAACCAATGCTCCAGTTGTGTTCATGGACTACATGAACCGGATCTTCCGGCCCTACCTTGACCAGTTTGTTGTTGTGTTCATTGATGACATCCTAATCTACTCCGAACTTTAGAGGAGCATGAGCGACATCTTGGGGTTGTCCTATGAATTTTAAGAGAGAAGAGGCTTTTTGTCAACTCGAAAAAGTGCAAGTTTTCGATAGACAGGGTCCATTTTCTAGGGCATGTGATTTCCAGAGAGGATGTGTCAGTTGATCCTAGCAAGAAAGAAGTCATCCTTGAATGGGAAAGGCCTAAGACCATAACGAAGATTAGGAGTTTCCTAGGATTGGTCGGCTACTATCGGAGATTCATTAAGGGAATCTCCCAGCTAGTCTTGTCCCTCACTAGATTGACCCATAAGGGTCAAGCCTTTGTGTGGGACGAGAAGTGTGAGCGGATCTTCTTGGAGCTCAAGGAGAGGTTGACCTTCGAGGTCTATAGTGATGCCTCTGGAAAGGGGCTTGGGTGTGTGCTGATGCTGGAGAGGAAAGCAATAGCCTAAGCCTTGATAAGTGCCAATTATATGATATATTCTCGTATTTTTACTGCACTTATCAAGGGTAAAATAGTAATTTATGCCCCAAAATAATCCCTTTTTATTAATAATTGTAATAATTGTCTTTATTTATTTTGAATTTGAATTTGATGCTATTTTAATAGAAAATATGTTGATTTTACAGATTTATGAGAGAGATTTAAATGAGAAAAGAAGATAGCATTATTTGAGGATAGGATCTGCATATTTGAAGTTTAAATGAGAGCAAATAAAGATAAGATCAGCAACCATTTAAACAAGGATTCTGCGGATAACTTCCCCAATTTAAATTCAAAGGCAAAATAAACACAGAATCAAGCCAAAAAGAGGGAAACAAGGAAAGCCAAGCAAGCAAGGATAAGATCAGGAAGAAATCAAGCTGTTAAATGACGAAACAAAGAAAGCTGTAGCATGTTCTGCGCTCCACCTGCGCTCTGTAATTCACGCTTCACTTGCGCTGAGCGCAGGTGAAGCGCAACAACACGGATTAGCTTTTTAAAATACAATTTCAAATAGATCTCTTCCAGATTTAGGATAGCTTTCCTATGTCTATAAATAGGACCTTTTGCAAAGATCAAAGGGAGCTTAGTAGAGTGAGAGTTTAGGGCTCAAAGTTCAGAGGAGACCCCGAAGGGCTACCGAGATAGCAATGCTAGGATTGAAGAAAAGTGTGACAGTTTCTTCATTGGTCTGTAATGGCTACCATGCGTAGCTAAACTCTCCAATAGGATTGAATGTAGTTGATTCAATCCCCAAATGTATGTAAATTCTCTTTATTAATTATAAATCCCTATTCTATGATATCGGTACTTTTATACTTTACTTAATGCGTATCTTCCGCATGTGTGCCGGAGTTATAGGTTGTTTTTGTAAAATACATTGATAAATGATTTTGTAAATTCAACAGCGAGTTTGCAGGAGCCTAGGAATAGGAAACTTGAATTTTGATTGGTAAAAGTACTCATAGTAGTTACTATAGGAATATAGTGAGAATCGATGATTGAAGAAGAAGTGTGACAGTCTCTTCATAGTAGTCATTATAGGAATATAGGGCAAATTGATAGTGTTAACGAACGGAAATGTAGAGCAATCAAGTCGGGGTAATTTGTCGCCTGGGAGAACCCGCATGGATTATCTTCGAGTGTTTTACTGCTGGTGACTCGGGGTAAAACAATATAGTTTGGCTAAGGTATCATAGAAATATATTCTTAATTAATAGTGGAATTCACATATGTAAGGGGTGCGATGAAACGAAATTCAATCCTGATCCAAGTAACGCTATCTTACTCTATCTCTACTATCTCATTTATTTTATGCAATTTACTTTCTGCACAACAATCATCAAAAATAGTTTCTTACTTGATAGTCTGATCACTAATAAATACGAAGTGAACCGTTCCCTGTGGATACAATACTCTTTACTTACTATTATACTGCTGAAATTTTGGTACGCTTGCCTAAATTTCCATCAAGTATTTTTGGCGCCGTTGCCGGGGAACGGTGTATCAATTCGTATAGACTTGGGAGGTCTAACTATTAAGTTGTATATACTCTATCTTAGGATTTTTAGATTTTTATTTTTTTAAGGAATTTTTCTTTTTGCTTTTATTTTTATTCTTTTTATAAAAATTCTCTTCCACACTTACCCTTTTCTAGTTTTCTTGTTTATGCTTTTGAGAGGCCAGGTGTCCCCAAATCAGCTACAATTTGATCCAGAAATAGAAGGGACATCAAGGAAGAACAGAAGTAGAAATAGGAGAAGGAGAAGAAGGAGACTTGAGGAAGAACCCAAAAACATGGAAGAGGAACAACAAAATCCAAGGAGAAGACTCCTAGGAGATTATGTCATGCACCAAGGACCTCGCCATTATTCAAGCATTATCCTACCTGTAATAGCAAAGTCCTTGGAGTTGAAAGTTGCCCACCTCAATCTTATTAATACCCATCAATTCGCAGGATTGGATCATGAGGATCTACATACACATCTTTCAAATTTTTATGAATTAATTGGCACTATGGGTTTTGAGGAAGGTGATTTAGAGTTTGTATACTTACACTTGTTTCCTTTCTCATTGATAGGTAAAGCTAAGGAGTGGTTGAAGTCGCATCCAAACCAAAGTTTGAACAACTGAAGAGTGGGTGAAGACAAATTCTTGAAGAGATTATTTCCACCAAGCAGATACATAAAAGCCAAATTGGACATATCCACATTCAGGCAGGGAACAGATGAACCACTATGTGAAGCCTGGGAGAGATACAAATCCTTGCTGCGCAAATGTCCTAACCATGGCTATGATGTCATTGCTCAACTTAACATTTTCTGCAATGGACTCAAGCCAGATTCCAAATCTTTCATAGATACTCCACCAGGAGGAACTATCTTATCAGTGGATACAGAGCGAGCGATTGCAATCATTGACAACTTTGCTCAGAATGATCAGCAAGCTCAGTTTGGACGACAGCTAGCTCAGTTACAGAAGAAATGAGTGTTGGAACTCAACAGTAATGATGTTCTTCTAGCAGAGAACAAGCTTATCAAAAGACAGTTAGAAGCACTCACCAAAAAGTTAGAAGCACTCCCTCAACAGTTGAAAGTTGTCCAATCCCAACCCACTCAGTCTCAACCTTTGATATGTGACTTTTGCGGAAACGACCATCCCAATGGTCATTGCTCTTACCAAGAAAATCAAGTCGAACAAGTCAACTTCATGGGTAACCAGGGAAGGCAAGGAAATTCCTCCAACAATAACAATCAGTACTCACAAGAATGGAGAAATAACCAAAACAACTCTGGATGGGGGAAGAATGGAGGGAACAGACAGACACCATACCAGCAGCAACAACCAACTATGCATGACAGATTAAACATGTTAGAAGAAAAGATTGATGCTTTCATACAAGGCTTTGATGGATTTAGAATGAACACAGAAGCATGAATCAAATCATTAGAAAGTTAAGTGGGCCAATTAGCAACAGAGATGGAAGAACACAAGAATGGCCACTTTATAGCAAACACTCAGACCAATCCAAAGGAGCACTGCAATTTGGTTGCTACTGATGGCAACCTTACAGAAGAAAGTGATATAGAAGAAAACATCACCTTTGAAGAGCAAGTGCCCACGGAAGCGATTGTGCAGAAGAGTGTTCAACAAGAGGAAAAGCCAGAGGCAGTGCAAGAAGAATAAGAAGAACCAGAAGAGGTCTCCACCACAGGTAAGTCACTTGACCCAGGTAAGTTCACTGTACCACTTTCTATTGGTAATCAACTAGCTACACATGCTTTATTGGATCTTGGGGCGAGCATCAATTTGATGACGCTATCATATTTTAACAAGCTGGGAATTTTGAAGGTCAAGCCTGCCAACGTGAAGTTACTGCTTGCAAATAAGTCCACCCAAAGCCCATATGGGATAATTGAAGACCTACCAATCAAAGTGGATAAATTTGTATATGTTGTTGATTTCTACATTGCAGAGATGGAAGAGGAGGATACTGATGTCCCCTTAATTCTAGGAAGACCCTTCATGAAAGCTGCTAAGGCAATAGTAGATGTTGATCGGGGAAAATACCAATTAAGTTCTAAAGATGAGAGCAGTGTTTCATATTGACAGAGGAATTCCCCAAGTACAGAAAACTCCAGAAAAATTACAAATAGATCCTACTGATGGGATCTATAAATTTAAATCTAAATCTCAGCTGCCAAAGGTAAGAAAGAAAGAAGCTCCTCCAGATAATATGGAGCAAAAGAAGAAAAAGGTTTCTAGATTTCTGAGGAAACCAAGGATGAGAGTTAAGCAGCCATAGTCAATCATGGAGTTCAGATTCAAGAAGAGGAAAAGATCAATATCAGACACAGAGGAAGATAGTGATGAAAGTGATAACAAAATAAAGAATTGGCATGGAGGATGGGAACTAAAAGGAAGAACTGGAACGGAGTCAACCATCATCCTCTAATTGAGGCCACCATGAGAGAACCAGGCATCGAGCTATCAGACGTTAAACAAACGTTTCCTGGGAGGCAACCCATCATTTTTTGTTTTAATTTTTCTTTTTTTCTTTGATTTTTTCTTTTTTTTATGTGTTAGAGTCAATGCCTGTGTAGAATAAGAAATTATTAGGAATTGGATTGATTTTAATAAGAAAAGGATGAGAAACAGTTAAAGTTAGGAAGCAACGGAAAATAGAATTTCAATTTTTTTTTCTGCGCTTCACTTGCGCTAAGCACAGGTGAAGCGCAGATTTGATAATTTGCCTCTGTTTTTTGCGCGTCGCGCTTCATATTCTATGAGGCACATGCTCCACCTTTGCTGAGTGAAAATGGAGCGTGCGTTCCCGCTCCAGGATTTATTTGAATCATGGAGCGAGGAAAGGTCATTCCAAACCTTCCCTCCACTCCTAACCTCCAATTTCTCTGAGAATTCATCCTTTCCCTCGACCTTTTTACTTCCAAATCCTCTTCCTTTCAATTATTGAAGCTACACCAGGTATGTTTTTATAGTTTTATTCATTTTGCACCGATTAAAATTTTCAGTTTTTCATTTATTTGAGCAAAACCTTAGGATAGAGAACTTAGGCTCGTAGGACCCTTTAGATTTAGGAAAATTTGTCAATAGAGTCTTAGTTTAGTATGCTTGCTACTGTGGTATGCTTTATGGTGTGTTTTAATATGTTTAGGTGGTAGTTTTTGAAGTGCTCAATGAATTTTTGCAAATTAATCTGTTTGGTGCATGTATGCTCAATTTATGCCATACTATTTTTGCATGATCACACTTGAATAATTGTGCTTTATGTTACTAATAACATGATTTTTTAGCTTAATTTTTGTCAACAACTTTTGCCCTGTTTAAAAATTAATTAGGACTTGCTTTAATTGATCACTTTAGTATGCTCTTAATAAATTAATTAATTGGAATTGGGTAATTTAAAATCAAGATTTTTGTGCAGGTGCTTGATTGGTTGATCGCTCTGATTTCTGAATTAACTTGGCCACTTATTTCATTAATAATGAGTTGATATTTTGTTTGCATGGAAATAATCTTGGTTCTATTTTGCAGATGGCTCGCTTTAAGGAAGTTAACTCCGCTAGTGCCTCAAGGAAGGGCAAAGGTGCTAAGAGAGCTAGAGAGGCACCCCAAGAGGACCCTGATTTCAATGCTCACAGATTCAAGGTCGCCAAGTCCATTGAAGCTTATAGTTCAATAATGGACTGTAACTTCATTAAGGAAATGCCAGTAGTTCTACTGCCTGGGGAGTATGAGGAGTTTAGGGCTGAGATTCCTAGGAGGAACTGGGTTCGCCTCAACCGCCCCGATTCACATTTTGACCCTGACATTGTTAGGGAGTTCTATGCCAATGCCATAGGAGAAAATGGCATTGATGCGAGGTGGCAATCCTTGGTTCGAGGACAGGTTGTTCGATATGATCGCGATGCGATTAACGCACTGATAGGGTACCCAAGTCCTGAGGACAGAGAGCTCATGGTGTGTCAGTACCATGAGAGGATGAGGAGCGTGGGGATCTATGGGCATGATCCCCTAGACATTCAGACTGCAGAGATTCTATGCCTGCAGGGACATTCCTTTGAGAGGAATGCATATGGAGAGGCTGCGAGGATATACAGGCGACACATGAGGGATATAGCTCAGATGTGGACAGTGTTGGTGCTGGCCAACATCCACCCCACCAACCATGTGTCAGATGTCATCATGCTTGTCGCCCACCTTCTCTACAGCATCATCATTGGTGCAACATAGATATTGCCAGGGTCATCACACAGAAGATATCAGATTTTGTATCTTCTGTAGGGCGCCGCAGCGCCAACTCGAGGATCAGTTTGGGCTTTCCTTCGCTTATCACTGCCCTCTGCAGGTCTAGGGGAGTTGAGGTGGTCCCCACGGTTCGCATCTTGAACCCCATGACCAGAGGTTATATAGCAGCCAAATGTATCCCAATTAAGGAGGATGATGACGATGATGATCAGCAGCAGCAGGCACCACGACCAACACCACAGGCACCAGCACCAGCAGCAGACACCTCTATCCCATTCTGGGCACAGCACATTCTCACCCAGAATGCATCCATTGCCATAGGTTTATCCCATATCCAGGAGTTCCAGTACCGCTCCAGGCATGATCCAGATTTTGGCATGACTCCGGAGGAGTTCCAAGCATATATGCAGTGGCCTGGGGACAGGCCTGTTTTTCCGAGAGAGGGAGGAGCAACTGATGGAGATGGAGCAGACTGATATTTTTTGATTTGGTGCTTTTCTTTTCTTTTTCTTTTCTTTTTCTTTTCTTTTTCATTTATTTTTCTTCTTCTTATTTGATCATTCTGGATATGTACTGTATATACTCCACTGATACATTATATTTCTATGCAGTGCATTTTCAGTATTTTATTTGTAGGATTTTTTTTAGTAATTAGGAATTAGGGATTTAAAGGGTAAATTTTTCAAAATTCTCTGAAATTAGGTAGTTTAACTAACCCGATTAGGAAAGAAGAAAGGGTTTTGTTATTAATTCCATAATCAGTTAGGATTAGGATATTTCTCAGGAAGACCTATCAAGATAGTTTATTAAAACCAGTAAGTGTTTTATCAAGGAATTTAGCCAAAAAGTCAGTGAGATGTGAGTCCAAACACTTAAATTGAGAGTTTTTCACCGTTGTTTGTCAATTGTTATTGATTGAGTTTCTGGATTTTTTTCTGCATGTGGAAAATATGGAAGTGATAAAGGCAAATTTTGTTGATTAAATTATTTACTCAGTGCCAAAAGCCAACCCTTGATAAAATTTTTCCAATTTTTTGGTAACCCATTTGAACTTTAATGTTTTTTCTTATGCACCCGAGCCAAAATAAATGATTATATCTTGTCCCTTATACACTGGGATAGAGAGCAAGGTGCAACTTGATATAATGGGAAGAAAAAGTTGGTGATTTGAAAGTCAAGAAATACAAAGAGCAGGCACAAGAAAGCAAAAGAAGATCACTCCCTCAAAAATCAAAAAGAAAAAGTGAATCAATTGAATAAGTTGGGGGGAGTGCATCTACAAATAAAGAAAGAGGCCAGCTAAAATGAGAACAAATCGAGAATGAGATGGAGAATGGAGAAAAGTTCCAAGTTTAAGAAAAATCAAAAGATGCTCTCTATTCTAAGTGTTCTTTGCTTATCCAGAAAAACCATGATTTCTTGATAACACAGCCTCATTACAACCAAGAAAAGACCTTTTGATCCATATTAACCATGTGCATGTTTAAAAACTAGAAACGACTATCAATTTTAATTGTTCAACTGTGGTGGAAAAATTGAGGGAAACACTTACCCGTGAGCATGAGAGAATTCCTTGGTTTATCATTTATTGCTTTAATTGCTATTTCTGAGGAAGTTTAACTGATATGTTGTATCCTGTTCTGATTAGGTATTGGTAACATCTCTTAATTCTAATTTTTTTCTGATATTTGGAAAGTGACTTTTGCCTAATAAAGAGATGATGAAAATATGTCCTCATTTCTGAGAATTATAACAAGGGGATTGAATTGATTTTTAATTACAAAGAGGTCTCTTGCTTGAGGACAAGCAAGAAGTTAAGTTTGGGGGTATTTGATAAGTGCCAATTATATGATATATTCTTGTATTTTTACTGCACTTATCAAGGGTAAAATAGTCATTTATGCCCGAAAATAATCCCTTTTTATTAATAATTGTAATAATTGTGTTTATTTAATTTTAATTTGAATTTGATGCAATTTTAATAGAAAATCTGTTGATTTTGCAGATTTATGAGAGAGATTTAAATGAGAAAAGAAGATAGCATTATTTGAGGATAGGATCTGTCGATTTGAAGTTTAAATGAGAGCAAATAAAGATAAGATCAGCAGCCATTTAAACAAGGATTCTGCGGATAACTTCCCCAATTTAAATTCAAAGGCAAAATAAACACAGAATCAAGCCAAAAATAGGGAAACAAGGAAAGCCAAGCAAGCAAGGATAAGATCAGGAAAAAATCATGTTGTTAAATGAGGAAACAAAGAAAGCTATAGCGTGTTCTACGCTCCACCTGCGCTGAGCGCAGGTTGGAGCGCAGCATTCTGTAATTCACGCTTCACTTGCGCTGAGCGCAGGTGAAGCGCTGCAACACGGATTAGCTTTTTAAAATACAATTTCAAATAGATCTCTTCCAGATTTAGGATAGCTTTCCTGTGTCTATAAATAGGACGTTTTGCAAAGATCAAAGGGAGCTTAGCAGAGTGAGAGTTTAGGGCTCAAAGTTCAGAGGAGACCCCGAAGGGCTACCGAGATAGCAACGCTAGGATTGAAGAAAAGTGTGACAGTTTCTTCATTGGTCTATAATGGCTACCATGCGTAGCTAAACTCTCCAATAGGATTGAATGTAGTTTATTCAATCCCCAAATGTATGTAAATTCTCTTTATTAATTATGAATCTCTATTCTATGATATCGGTACTTTTATACTTTACTTAATGCGTAGCTTCCGCCTGTGTGCCGGAGTTATAGGTTGTTTTTGTAAAATACATTGGTAAATGGTTTTGTAAATTCAACAGCGAGTTTGGGGGAGTCCAGGAATAGGAAACTTGAATTCTGATTGGTAAAAGTACTCATAGTAGTTACTATAGGAATATAGTGAAAATCGATGATTGAAGAAGAAGTGTGACAGTCTCTTCATAGTAGTCACTATAGGAATATTGGGCAAATTGATAGTGTTAACGAACGGAAAAGTAGAACAATCAAATCGGGATAATTTGTCGCCTGGGAGAACCCGCATGGATTATCTTCGAGTGTTTTACTGTGGGTGACTCGGGGTAAAACAATATAGTTTGGCTAAGGTATCATAGAAATATATTCTTAATTAATAGTGGAATTCACATATGTAAGGGGTGCGATGATACGAAATTCAATCCTGATCCAAGTAACGCTATCTTACTCTATCTCTACTATCTCATTTATTTTATGCAATTTACTTTCTGCACAACAATCATCAAAAATAGTTTCTTACTTGATAGTCTGATAACTAATAAATACGAAGTGAACCGTTCCCTGTGGATACGATACTCTTTACTTACTATTATATTGCTGGAATTTTGGTACGCTTGCCTAAATTTCCATCATGCCTCTAGGTAGTTGAGGCCCCATGAGGAGAACTACCCTACCCACGACTTAGAGTTAGCAGATGTGGTATTTGCCCTCAAAATCTGGAGGCATTACCTGTATGGAGTGAGGTTTGAGGTTTTTAGTGATCACAAGATTCTTAAGTACCTCTTTGATCAGAAAGAACTCAACATGAGGCAGAGGAGGTGGATGGAGTTCCTTAAGGATTATTATTTTGAGTTGAGATACCACCCGGGCAAAGCCAATGTAGTGGTTGGCGCCCTCAGTAGGAAATCCCTACAGGATAGCCTTGCCACCTGACTTGTCCCGTGTCCATGATGTCGTTCATGTTTCTTAGCTTAGAAAGTATTTCCATGACCCTTCACACGTCATAAGCTCTGAATCGGTAAAATTAAGGGAGGACCTCACAGTTCCTGTTGGATCAAGCGCTTACCACTAGGCCAAAAGCTATAGCTGTTAGCAAGGGCACAACTTTATTTCCTTACGGATTCCCAGAGCCGCATCTAGCTTAAGGGGTTGCGCCCATTATAGGTGCCATGGGTTGGGATTTTAACCCCACTGAATCCTAAGGGTGACGTTGACAATTAAGCCAACAGTTCCCACTAGACCTGAACGGATTATCGACCGAAGTGTCAAAACACTGAGAAATAAGACAATCCTCTTGGTGAAGGTGTTTTTGGAGGGTCAAACACCTGAGGAGGTGACATAGGAGAAAGAGTATGACATCCGATCCCAATTTCCAAAGTTGTTCACTTGAGGTAAACTAGTTTTCATGCTTTTCATAGCCAATTTTGAGGACAAAACTAACTTAAGGGGGTAGAATCGTAACATCCTAAGATTTTAATTCAATTTTATAGAGATAATTGTGTAGTGTAATAGATTGGTAAAAAGGAATACGGAATAAGTGGGAAAATTTGAGTTAGAATAAGTAAAAGAGAGAAATCAGAATTCTGAGTTCTGATATTCTTGCTCAAGCGAGAATGGCTCGCTTGAGCGAGCATATCAGTAAAAGTTGCAAATATTTGTTTTGGTTTTCTCGATTGAGCAAGGAGGCTCACGCTGAAGCTAGAAATAGGGGAGCAAGTTGAGTACTCTCTGGAAGAATTTCGCTCGAGCAATAAAGGTCTCGCTTAAGTGAAATTCAACCAAAGAAGGGGTGCTCTATGGAAGAATTTCGCTCAAGCAAGAAGGGTCTCGCTCAAGCGAAATTCATCCAAAGAGATGGAATACTCTCTGGAGCATTCTCGCTCAAGCGAGAAGCTTCTCACTTGAGCGAGAACGCGAACAAAGAAATTTCCCCAGCCTCTCGCTCAAGCGTGAATCCCTTGTTTGAGCGAGAATACGCGTGACAGGTTAAAAACATTAATTAAGGCACAGATTCATTTAATTCATCTTCTTCTCTTCTTCATCCTAGAGAGAGTGTGGTTTCTAGAGAGAGAAGTTGTATTGGAAGCTTATAGAAAGATCAAGGAATCCAAGGATCTCCACCCCAACCATCTCCAACTCCCTTCCCTTCCTTTTGAGCTCCTTGAGGTGAGTATAACTCACACACCACTACTCATTTGGCCTGATTCTTCCTCCATGTACCCTATTCTTTCTTCCCCTTTCCTTTAACTCTTTTGAATGTTTGTTGTGTTGTGTATTTCTTTATGATGATGCGTTGAGTTGCATTATGGGAGTAGGAGCATGAATTGGGGTTTTCCCCAAGTTAAGGTTTCCTTACATTCATGTTTGTTGATATTTTTATTTGATTCTTGGGCTAAACTGTGATTGAGCATTTCATTCATGGCCTTTGGCCCCAGTTAATAATGAGAAAATGAATTTGCCTTTGGCCCCAGTAAAAATGGCTTCAGCCTCAGTTAAACAAGATTGGCCTTTAGTCCCTGATCGAGGTCGTACTTAACCAAATATTAATATTCAGAAAATGTAGTTAATAGAGAATTAACCAAAGTCGCCTCTCAAGGAATTCAATAGCAAAACCGAATTTACTCACAAGAATTATTAATTCAACAGAAGCAAGGGGTTTGTTTGGTTGTTTCTTAAAATTCAAGAATAGAAAATTAAAATTCGAAATTCAAAAAATATGTATGAAAATGGATTAATTATCAAGTTTATTCACATAGGATCTTTCATTGATTTACAGAAAATTATCAATTCCTACAAAAATTCGAATTAACCAATTAAGCATCAATTATCTCATACAAGGATTAAGAAAACATGTGTGAGGATCTAATCCCTAACCTACTGAATTAAGCAAATAGTAGATTTATCTTAGAATTAAGCAAACTAAAATTCAAACTTAGGATTAAGTGAAGAAGAACCATGAAGCATGCATTCCAATTCAAGATTCAAAATCCTAGAATTCTAAAGATTAGGAAAATGGAAGAAGAAGGAGAAGAAGGAGGAGGAGGAGGAGGAGGAGGAGGAGGAGAAGAGAGAAAATGAAGAAACTTCAAATTTGAATTTTAGAAAATGAGAAAGAGTTTCCTCCAAAAGAGTAGCTGCCCCTATTTATTGATCTACTCCTAATTAATCAGATCTAAATGATGTTTGGGCCTTGATTAACAAGTATCAAGCCCAATACACTAATACAAGTCTTAAACAATGCTACTCCCGTGTCAGTTTCCATATCCCAACTTCAAATTGCAACTGCTACCAATTCCTTCATGGGAATATAGTCATATAGCATATCAAATTAAAGCCCCGGATCTTAGCTTTCCAATACCACTGGAATAACCTAAATTAGACACCTTTCGCTCCAGATATCATCAAAACAAGATAGGTAGGTCAGTAGGCTTAAAAATCTGAAATTAAACAACATTTACAGTTAAAGCCCAATTCGGTCAATCCCAATTAAAATAGTGGATATAATCACAATTACAGTCCAAGAAAGCCAAGATTAAGTATGCAAAGTGTGAATAAAAATGTGTTCATCAGTCCCCAGTTAATTGGACTTCGGTCCCCAGTTAAAACACGAGTTTTGGCCCTTAGGTAATTGGTGGTGTTATGCCCAAGAAATATGTTCCTTGTAGTCTGAGCTCGGGTCTAGCACATGTCTAGTGATAAGACCTCGTCTGCCGGGCAATGCAGGTCATGCATGTTCATGTTCATGTTTAAGAAGAGACATTATATTATGAGTTGCCTTATTTATCCCGTTGCATTCCATTTGCCTGCTCTACCCATATTGTATGTTGCATAGTTATATTCACTGAGACCTCCGTCTCACCACACGTTTTGTGGACTATGTTTTAGATGCATAGGTTCCTCCCTGCACCGGTCTGTGAGCAGGGCGCTTGGGAGTAGTTATGAATGTATTTTGTTTACGGGCTTAAGATTGTGTTCTATTTTGATTTATTAAGCCCTTTGATGTTTAGATTGTGATGAATTGTAAATCCATTATTTTGTGGGATATGACCGTATATGTGTAGCCTCCGGGCTCTCTCTTTTGCTAGGGCACATGTATGTGGGTATCCCAAACGACTATTGTATACTGGATGAATTTGTAGCCTTATGGGCAATTATTTATACATTATCAGTTGTCATTTTTCATATGTTATTTAAGTAATCATTGGGACTTAAGCGTTATATGATGTTTGTATGTGCGGTATCTAAATGACGCGAAATAATTTCAGGAATTCTGGTATTTGGCTCCCAATGGGCTAAATTCTCGGATTTAGAATTTAGGACGTTACACGGATCCTGGGCTTACTTCTGGTGCACATGATATAGGCATTCAATTGTGTTGGTCTAGTAGTGTTTGGTACTGTAGTATTTGATATATTCTCTTATTAGTTTCTATCATCAATGGTTGTTCACCTGTTCTTGATGTATATCATCTCTTTGTTAGGAATATGCACTAGAGACTTATATATTTATGAACATCCATCACTTGTATCATATTATTTTATAAAGGCAAACTTATTCTTTTAGAATATAATTATTGTCCTTAGAATAGTAAGCTTAAACTTCATAAGAAATCAAGTAGATGACTTCATCGTGAGATCTTATGAAGAACTATTCTTAAATAGTCCCTAGTCAAGTATCATCTTAGGACAAAGATGCATTTAGACTAGTATGTGAGTTCATTGATGATCACATCTCACAGATCATGGATATGAGATATCATGTGCTCACATAGGTACACATTAAGAGTAATGGTGTACTGGACAGACCCACCTTAAGAACGTTGCATGGATTGTTACATAAGTGTCATGAACGTTTCTTAAATTGATAAATGTTATATATAAAGTTCTTTGACCTGAAATCACTACGATTCCTACATAAGGAATTATGTGTTTTGAATATCATCAAACGTTACCTGTAACAGGGTGATCATAAATTTGGTATTTGGACATATAATAAATTATGTGGAGGAATGTGAGTGCCCTAGATGGGATTTGCCCCTCCTATGTAACAGGAATTATATCTGTAGGCCTCTTGATAAAGTGAGACTACAAAATGCATGGCCAAGCTCAGGAGGATAAATATGAGATATTTATTTTCTGTACAGTCTACTGGGGATCAAGAAAATATAAATTGAACTATACAAGGTTGACACAATCCATGCGCTTATGTTCAATTAGATACTTGGACAAAGGGACAGATCATATAAATTATTATCATAAAATAGGATTTATCAAAGTTATTGATAATATCAATATTTGGATAGTGATGTGTTGCTAGATATCGCTCACTATTTATGATATTAAATATAAAAGGGTTTTATTTTAATATTATAACCAAATATTAAAAGCCTATTGGGTCACACGCATACAACAAGCCACTAGGAAAGGATAATAATTCTAATTTAATTTAATTTAATTAGAATTATAACATAATGGGCCAGGCCCATAAGTGTGAGGGTTAAGTGAGTGAGGGGGTAAAACCCTAGCCACCACTCTATAAATAGAGCATAAGATGCACTACCCCAGACACACATGAGCAATCGCTTTTTACTCTCTAAGGCTACTAGCAGAGCTGAGGAGAGTTTCCTAGTACGACTGTTGGCGTGGATACCAATAGAGACGCGGCTACTCTTGCCTCATTTGTAATCCTAATAAGGTACGACCTTTCGTTTCAATACCTTTTATGCTTTGATTCGTGTTTTCGCAAAACGATCATAACAAGGGAGGGAATCCATTTATTTCCGCTACACCCTAACCATATGCTTGATTCCCTTCAATTGGTATCAGAGCTTTGGTTTGCGATAAACACGTTTTAGGCTTTTAATCTTATGAAGATTATGATTTTTTTGTTATTTTTCTACTGAAAAACGCAGCGCTGATATCTGGGCTGCAACCTGCGCTGCAGCGCTGACTGAAGCGCAGATCTGCGCTGCAGGCTAGGCTGCAGCGCAGACTAAAGCGCAGTTTACGTTTTTTATTCTGATACTTGCGCTTCACCTACGCTGAAGCGCAGGTAAAGCGCAAGCGAAGCGCAACCTTCAGAATTAGTTTATTTTGTTCCCTTTATTGATTGTTTCATGTGCGATGTATATATGTTTATATATTATAATGTTGGAGGGTCCCATGGAACATGAAAGAGTTCATGTCTTGGGCATCAAAGGGTTCAGTTGTTGAAACCTTGTCTTGACTCAAATATTGGCTGCGATAAACATGCCACTTATCAATTTGCTGACAAGAGCGTATTCAAATGATACGAGGGACTTACTCGTTTATCGGTTCATGAAGTATTCGTTTGATGTGAGACACTTATTGATGATTGGTTGAGTGTTTATCAAATCCAGTTTTGGTTTTGAGACACTGCGTAATGTTTTATTTTGTATGCGCGTAATCAAACCTCGCTTAATATATATACATCTTATTATATCACTCGTTTTACAATCAATGGATGTTGAATTCGCATGATGTTTGGTTATGGCCTTAGTTGTTTTAATTTAAATACGACCTGCATGTCGTGCCTTACCTCTAAACATTCCTCTTGTAATTTTCTTCTCATCTCTATCCCCTCGTATGTTAAAACGAGGCTTCTTTTTGTTATGTAATGTAACCGGAAAGAGCATGGAGTCAAAGGAGCATGTGGAGACATGTGGATAGAGACTTCAAGATTATATGTGATGTAATTTTGTATTGGAATTTTAGGAGGCCATAACCATATCATGTGTGTTTGTATGAGATGCATGCTTGTATGTTAAAAGGTTTAACAACGAATAAAAATTAAAGCGATCAAATCCCTCAATGCTTGTTTTGCCTTCCAATGAATGACACACGTCAAGACTAGAATCGATTAAATGTGGGTCTGCCAAAGCAGGGTACATTTATCTATATTAGTGAGACATGATAGGATAAAAGTAATATCCGATTGTCAACCATTGGTCTTTGATTGGGTACATTCGATATGATTGAAAAATCCTAGAGGCACTAATATTAAGTCATGTTTTGCCTTCCAATGTATGGCACTCGTCTAGGCTTGAATCTATTAAATGTGGGTCTGCCAAAGCAGGGTACATTTATCTATTTTAGTGAGGCGCGATGAAATAAATGTAGGTGTGCCAAAGCAGGGTACATTTATCTATTGTCAACCATTGGGTTTTGACTTAACTAGGTATATTCAATAGGATTGAAGAACCTAGAGGCACTAAGCTAGGCATTAATTCATAAGATGAATTAGAATAAGAGTTATTCACCTAACTATCCAAGAGTTGTATGAGACGCAATTGGAAAGCGTGTTCCTACCTAAATAACCTTTTCTTAAGCGATAAGCCAAAACTGACTTAAAATAAGGTGAAATATGGATCTTGGCCCACTAAGAAAAATCTAGTGATGGGATTTTCTGATTCTTTATATTGAGGGTACTTGTTTTGAATCAAAATAGTGGGAGACATATCTATTTAAAGATCTTATTAAATATGTTTGTTATATGATACTTACGTGCATAGCAACAAGCACAACAAGTAACTTTTATTGCGATTTGTCCTTGAGAAGGACAAACTGTCTGGAATTAACTTTCTAGACTGGTATAAGACCTAAGGATTGTCCTTAGGAAAGGCTGTATATCTTGGAAGGGCCTATTCCTGTAACACCCGCTGCAAATACTTCGAAAGCTGACAAGGATGCTTTTAGGAAGCATCTGGATGTTACTTGTGACACCCTTCTACCCCATACTCTTATATATTTAAGAAATTGCAGTTTAGAAAAGGGAAAGTCCCACGTTAGGTAAAAGGTTCACAATCACTCTTATAATATCTCATAGTTCAAAAATGACTTTATTAAAAAAAAATTAAACTTTCAAATATAATTCAAATATAAAGCAGCGGAATCTCCAATACATAAAAAAAACTACTAATAGCCTACTGCCATACAAGGAATCCAAAAGTTCACAAAAATACTCCTAATCTAGAAACATATTAAAACATCTCGAATACACCCTGATGTCACATCTATCAGAGCATACCCTTTCAATCATAGTCGACACCAGTCGTGTCCTCAACACCTGTAAAATATATCCACAGAATACGGTGAGGAAAAGGAATACTACTTGTACATACACATAGAGAATACCCATCCTCACCCACAACATCATTACATCATGCCATCAATACATTAAATCACCAATAAATAACATTCATCTAAACTCAACATATATTTAATCATCTATATCAACATATACATTCCATACTATCATTCCTATTTTTAACGCATAAATACATCCATTATACATTCACCAAGCTCATCATCATCGTAACATCATTCATATATCATCATATAGTTCTCATACCATCATTCACCAAGTAATCATATATTCCATTCTCACACATAATACTCATCATCATCAATCATCATTTAATAACACAATTTCGTCATCATATATCACACACCAATACTCCTCTCATCATCTACCCAAAGATCATGACTTAGAACTCCACACAATGGGTGCACCTCGTCAATCACTCTAGTTAGTACCAAGATAGTCTACCGGTGTTACCACACACTATCCGATAGGTTGTACCCCCCCCGCGCCGCAGATCGCAGAGTTCACGATTTCAAACCTCTCTAAACTCATCCAATCAATCCCTAATCAATCTTTTACGTCTAATCGTCATACATAATCATTATTAGCATCCAATACTCCGTAAATCAACAATCAATTACAGATTATACCATCAATTCATCAAAATCCCTAATTTCTCAATCCCTAATCACCCATTTTTCCATTATTCTCAATATCATGTTTAATCTCATCCAATACTCTTCAATTTACATACAATCAATCATCAATCAACAGATTATATCATCGTTCTAGGTCATACAGTCATCAATTCGAAATTATGCTCTTAGATTACTACCCAAACATCCCTACATGCATATACAGGCAATACCCTCTCCCCCACCGTACCTTAAGCGAAGCTTTGATCACGGCGATGAAGTCCTTTCTTGGATTCTTGGCTTGCACTCCACAGCAGCTCTCTCTTGGTACTCCGTTTCTCCCCTCCTTTGCGTTTCGCTTACTGACGAATGACACAAATAAGGATTAGGGTGCTCTGTTACCCCTCCTTACTGAAATAACTAATTGGGCTTGGGCCCACTCTCACCCCCTTATTCTATTTTCCATTAAAATTACCTTTACGAAACAAAACTAATAATAATAATAATACTCCTATTATTTATTTCCCATTAAATTAATTATTTATTTAATTAATCCATTTAATTAATATTCTATATTTATCCTAATAAAATTTAGGATGTTACATTACTCTCGATGTAGGTTGCCTTATGCTTGCTACCATGAATGCTGAAAATAGCATGAGAACATGGAGGCGTACAATATGATTGTACACTTAAAGAGACTTTATCAAGGACAAGCTAGGCTTGAATGATTTGAAGTCTCATAAGCACTTTATCAATGTAGGCTGGCAGAGGGAACCCCTGTTGGTGCTCATGTACTCAAAACAATTGGGTACATTGAAAACCTAGAAAGGATTGGATTCCCATTAAGCCAAGAGTTGGCCACTGATCTTGTCCTTCAATCGTTGTCGGACAGCTGTAGTCAATACGTCATGAACTACAACATGAATGAATTTGACAAACCACTGCCAGAATAGCTAAGCATGTTAAGAACAGCTGAGCAAAACATTAATAAAAGTAAAGGGAAGGCCATATTGACGGCCCAACCTGGAAAGGGCAAGGGCAAGAAGAAGTTTAAGAAGCCCTATTTCAAACCAAAGGACAAAGGCAAGAATAAGCCTAGTACCTCTGATTTGAAGCCTATGGCGGGATAGCTAAGGAAGGAAAATGTTTCCACTATGGCCAAATCAGGACATTGGAAACTGTGTAAAGTACCTGGAGGAGATCAAGAAGGGAAGTGAGACTTCCGCTTCAAGTATTTATGTTGTAGAAGACAATTTACCTACTACTGCACCTTGGGTATTGGATACCGGATGTGGATCTCACATTTGTGTGAATGTGTAGGATCTAAAAGGAATAGGTCAATTGGCTAAAGGAAAAGTCGACCTACGTGTGGGAAATGGAGCAAGAGTTGCTGCCTTAGCCGTAGGAACCTATTATTTAACTTTGCCAACTGGACTAGTTATTGAACTAAGTAATTGTTATTTTGTGCCTACCATTAGTGGGAATTTTAAATTCCATTTCTTGTTTAGAAAAGAGTGGTTTTATAAAGAATAATTCAATTTATTTGAATGATATGGTTGTGAAAAGTTGAACAATATGTTCTTGACATGGAAGTGCCTATCTATAACATAAGT
Organism: Sesbania bispinosa; assembly: GCA_026901365.1. Classification (NCBI taxonomy): domain Eukaryota; kingdom Viridiplantae; phylum Streptophyta; class Magnoliopsida; order Fabales; family Fabaceae; genus Sesbania; species Sesbania bispinosa. The sequence goes on from QLOH01000033.1 coordinate 1,508,174, forward strand.
TCTAAGAGGGTCAAAACAAATGATTTGAACCCAACTTATCTTTGGCATTGTCACTTGGGGTACATAGATGAGAAACGCATATCCAAACTCCATCAAGATGGCTATTTCGAATCTTTTGATTTTGAATCAATTGAGACATATGAATCTTGTCTATTAAGGAAGATGACCAAAACCCCATTCACTGGAAATGGTGAAAGGGCTGGTGATCTTCTTGGTCTCATACATAGTGATGTATGTGGGTCCATGGGCACAATGGCAGAGGAGGTTTTCAATACTTCATCACTTTTACTGATGATTTCAATACATATGGATTTGTGTATCTGATGGAACATAAATTTGAATCCTTTGAAAGAGTTCAAGGGATTTAAGAATGAAGTATAAAACCAACTTGGCAAGACTATTAAAACACTTCAATGAGATCGAGGTGGAGAATACTCAAGCCAACAATTTGATGACTATCTAAGAGAGTGTGGGATAACATCTCAATTCACTCCTCCTGGAACACCTCAATGGAATGGAGTTTCAGAAAGGAGAAATCGAACTCTATTAGATATGGTTCAATCTATGATGTGCCATACTGATCTCCCCGACTCCTTTTGGGATCATGTTTTGTTAACAGTAGCCTCCACACTAAACCGTTTTTCATCTAAGGCTGTTAAAAAGACACCATATGAGATATGGACTGGGAAACGACCTAGTATGTCTTTTACGAAGATTTGGGGTTGTGAAGCTTATGTGAAACTCCAAGTTTCAGATAAGCTAGGACCCAAATCAGTTAAGTGCTTATTTGTGGGATACCCAAAAGAAACTGAGGGTTACTACTTCAATAATCCTAGCAAAGGCAGAGTGGTTGTCGCTAGGACTGTTGTATTCTTAGAGAAGGAATCTGTCTCTAAGAAAATAAGTGGGAGGAAAGTATAACTTGAAGAAATTCAAGTACCATAAAGTAGCAATGAGCCAATGATGGAGCAAGAGCAGATATCACAAAGTGTTGTGGAGCCACCTGCTCAAGTAGCGCAAGACTTGCGTAGATCATATAGAGTACGTCACCAACCTAGAGATATGGTTTCCTTGTGTCTCAGGAAGGGGATGTATTGCTAATGGATCAAGGTGAACCAGTGATCTACCAAGAAGCTCTTTTGAGTCCAGAATCTGAGAAATGGCTTGATGTCATGAGATCTGAAATGGATTCCATGTACACTAACAAGGTATGGACCTTGATTGAGCCACCCGAAGGGATAAAACCCATAGGGTGCAAGTGGGTTTTCAAAGAGGAAAACTGACATGGATGGTAATGTAAGTACCTTTAAAGCACGGTTGGTGGCTAAAGGGTTTCACGCAAATTCATAGTATAGACTATGATGAAACCTTTTCCCCAGTTGCCATGCTTAAATTTGTTCGGATCTTGCTTGTTGTTGCAGTTTACCATGATTATGGAATCTGGCAAATGGGTATCAAGACAGCTTTCCTAAATAAGAGCCTTATTGAAGATGTGTATATGACACAACCTGAAGTTTTTGTTATACCTGAAATACTGGAAAGCTATGCGAGTTGCAACGATCCATTTATGGATTAAAGCAAGCCTCTAGAAGCTGGAATCTTCATTTTGATGAAGTTGTAAAGCAATTTGGTTTCATTAAAAATGAGGATGAACCTTGTGTCTACAAAATGGTTAGTGACAATATAGTTGTTTTTCTGGTTTTGTATGTAGATGACATACTCCTCATAGGAAATGACATTCCTACCCTTCAGTCTGTAAAGACTTGGTTAGGAGATTGTTTTTCCTATGAAAGATTTGGGCAAAGCGACCTATGTGTTAGGTATCAGGATCTATAGAGATAGATCTCGAAGATTACTTGGCCTAAGTCAAAGTACATACATAGATGATGGCACACTGCTAGAAGCTTGGACCTGCAAGACCTACATTGGAGGATATGCACCAACTTCAAGCCTGAGCTTCAAGCAAGGAAGAGTTAGAGAAATTAGTGTCCTACAAATAAAGGGTCACTACCCTACAAAATAAAGGTCACTACCCTACAGAAGGACACCTTGACCCTGGATAGGACCCTTGTCCTATGGACCACCCTTAATTAGGACTCTCTTATATTTTCTTTTTATTAATTGTAATTTTCTTTTAATTCCTCCTACTTGGGCGCTATTTTTAGTGGGATTATTGGTTAGTAGGTTGCCTTGCTATAAGGCTTAGGAGGTCATGGGTTCTATTCCCACATAGGATAGAAATTTGACTCATCTTGTATTTTTCTACATGAGTGGGCGCCATTTTGAGAGGTTTATTGGCTTAAGACTTAGCCTAGCCATAAACCTTGGGGGTCATGGGTTCAAAACCCACTTAGGAGTGTTTTCACTCACCTTTTATTTTCTTTCTTTTTTATGCCCCTAAAAATCTGCCCCTCTCCCCCTTTTTTCCTATAAATAGGAGTCCTCTCCTTTTGTAATGGACACATTGAATTTTGAAGTAAAGGCATTATGCCAAATTTTCTCCTCTCTTTGTGAGTTGAGTGAGGCTTGGTGGTTGATGCTCAAACCATACTTTGAGACTTATCTAATTCCCCTGAATTAGTGGCGTCTGGCGATTGGACTTATCTGTTGTGGGTGGATTCCTGCTTCAGTGGTGTCCCTACCATCTCTTCCTCTCCACTTTTTCTTTCATTTTCTCTCATTTTCTTTCGTTTTCTCGCCCAAAATAGTTGCTGCCCTGCACCTATTTTGCGCCTTTTATTGCTTGTTTTTCAATTCTAATCGGTGGTTTTTGCTCAATTCTAGATCCTACACATTTCCTGCTATCAATAGACAAAGTGTTAAAACGATTTAACATGCAAGATTCTGAGAAGGGATCTTTGCCTATGTCACATGGTATAAGCCTATCTAAGGCTCATTCTCCTTCCAGTGAAGAAGAGTGAGGTCGCATGAATAAGATTCCTTATGCATCCGCTATAGGATCTATCATGTTTGCCATGTTATGTACTCAACCAAAAATATCATATGCTTTAAGCGTGACTAGCAGATACCAGTCTGATCTTGGTGAAGGTCACTAGACAACAGTCAAGAACATCCTTAAGTACTTGAGAAGAACTAAGGATTCATTCTTGAAATATGGAGGAAAGGAAGAGTTGCTTGTAAAGGGTTACACTGATGCTAGCTTCCAAACCGACAAAGATAATTGAAAATTGCAATCAGGTTATATGTTTTGTTTGAATTGTGGCGCTGTGAGCTGGAAAAGTTCGAAGCAAGAAACAGTCGCTCTTACAAACCCATTAGACCCCTTGTGAAGCAGAAGCATGAAGGGCACACTAGATCATTGGGCATAAGAGTTATGTTTGAATGTCTCTAGTGCAAGTGGGAGATTGTAAGGAATATGCACTAGAGACTTATATATTTATGAACATCCATCACTTGTATCATGTTATTTTATAAAGGCAAACTTATTCTTTTAGAATATAATTATTGTCCTTAGAATAGTAAGCTTAAACTTCATAAGAAATCAAGTAGATGACTTGATCGTGAGATCTTATGAAGAACTATTCTTAAATAGTCCCTAGTCAAGTATCATCTTAGGAAAAAGATGCATTTAGACTAGTATGTGAGTTCATTGATGATCACATCTCACAGATCATGGATATGAGATATCATGTGCTCACATAGGTACACATTAAGAGTAGTGGTGTACTGGACAGACCCATCTTAAGAACGTTGCATGGATTGTTACATAAGTGTCATGAACGTTTCTTAAATTGATAAATGTTATATATAAAGTCCTTTGACCTGAAATCACTACGATTCCTACATAAGGAATTATGTGTTTTGAATATCATCAAAGGTTACCTGTAACAGGGTGATCATAAAGTTGATATTTGGACATGTAATAAATTATGTGGAGGAATGTGAGTGCCCTAGATGGGATTTGTCCCTCCTATGTAACAGGAGTTATATCTGTAAGCCTCTTGATAAAGTGAGACTACAAAATGCATGGCCATGCTCAGGAGGATAAATATGAGATATTTATTTTCTGTACAGTCTACTGGGGATCAAGAAAATATAAATTGAACTATACAAGGTTGACACAATCCATGCCCTTGTGTTCAATTAGATATTTGGACAAAGGGACAGATCATATAAATTATTATCATAAAATAGGATTTATCAAAGTTATTGATAATCCCAATATTTGGATAGTGATGTGTTGCTAGATACCGCTCACTATTTATGATATTAAGTATAAAAGGGTTTAATTTTAATATTATAACCAAATATTAAAAGCTTATTGGGTCACACGCATACAACAAGCCACTAGGAAAGGATAATAATTCTAATTTAATTTAATTAGAATTATAACATAATGGGCCAGGCCCATAAGTGTGAGGGTTAAGTGAGTGAGGGGGTAAAACCCTAGCCACCACTCTATAAATAGAGCATAAGATGCACTACCCCAGAAACACATGAGCAATCGCTTTTTACTCTCTAAGGCTACTAGCAGAGCTGAGGAGAGTTTCCTAGTACGGCTGTTGGTGTGGATACCAATAGAGACGCGGCTACTCTTGCCTCGTTTGTAATCTTAATAAGGTACGACCTTTCGTTTCAATACCTTTTATGCCTTGATTCGTGTTTTCGCAAAATGATCATAACAAGGGAGGGAATCCATTTATTTATGTTGCACCCTGACCATATGCTTGATTCCCTTCACTCTTCTATTCTCTTCATCACCTGTAGTAAAAATAGGAAAAAAAGAAAGTATCAGGTTGAGTGGAAGTGTCACATGTTCCCTTTTATTCAAGAACCCATTATGGAAGGGAAAATAAATTTCATTGAAGACTACATGTCTTAATATGAAAACTCTTTCGGTTGAGCTGAGGAACTTGTAACCTTTGTAGTAATTACTATATCCAAGGGACACACATTTAGTGGTGTGGAATTGAAGCTTGTGTTTATTATATGGTTTGAGACAGGGAAAGCAGACACATAAAAAAGACTTCAATAAATTATAAAAGGAATTTTGTTGAATAGAAGTGAATATGGATTATGATTTTCAATTACCAGTGAGGATAGTCTATTAATCAAGAAGGTGGTTATGGAGAAAGCTTCCCAGTAGTAGGATAAGGGCATCTTTTCTTGAGCTATCAAGGTCAAGCCTAATTCAACATGTCTATGGTTCCTCTCTACCCCTTCTATTTTGTGCAGAAGTGTAAGGACATGACAATCTCATCCCAATTCCTCGTGCTTGAGTTAATTTTTGAAAACTCTATACTCATTACCTCCATCACATAGCATAATTTTAATCCTTCTATTTAATTGATTTTCAACCAAATTTTTGAAAAGTAAGAATCAGTGTAAAGTTTTAGATTTTTTCTTCATAGGCTAAATCCAAGAAAATCTACAACAGTCATTAATAAAAATTACATAGTACTTTAAACCAGACATTTAACTTATTGGTGCAGGACCCCAAACATCAGTGTGGATAATATCTAAGGGTCCTTGATCTCGCGAGGAAGAAAGTTTGAAGGGAAATAAGTGTGATTTCCTATATTGGCAGGCCTCACAAAATAAGAATTTGTCACTAGATGGTACCTTCACCTTACAATTCATCAAGATTTGTTCCAATATTCTATTGTTAGGGTGTCCAAGTCATATGTGCACGTGTTCTTTAACTGAGATTAATGCCTTGGATTCTTTATATGAGTGAGAGAAAGTATCTCCTTGAAGCTTCCCTTCTAATAGAGTTGTCTCATCATGGTTAGAAACTTCATGGAATCAGAAACCCTAGTGATGACCAATAAGCCTTCTTATTGCCTATAAATTGGAGCTGAAAAATAGAACTACGGCATGGAGTTCTCATCACTTCCATATGGAACACATAGACGCTTTTGATGGATGACAAAAGGGGGAGTAAAACTAACATTCTGTTATGATAAGTGTTGAGAAACAAAATGCAGAAAAAGAAGAAGAAATATGCAGTTCGGGGGGAGCAGAATGCATAACACTTGAACATAACATATCAATGAAATAAGAATACGTACAATTACTACAGAAAGAAAAAAATATGTTTGAGGGGGGCTAATCTTCAAACCTATAACTCTGATTCTGATATTTGCTCTTATTTCTCAAACTTTGTCTCTTTTAGTTTATTTAAGTTTGTCATCATCAAAAAGGGGGAGAATGTTGAGTCTCAAGACCTAAAAGTCTAAGACACCCCTAACACTTAGTTTTGATGATTATTGTAACATCCCAAGAATTTAATTCCATTTTATAGACATAAATGTGTAGTGTAATAGTTTTGTAAAAAGAAATAAGGAATAAGTGGAAAGAATTAAGTTAGAATAAGAAAAGTAGAGAAATAAGAATTCTAAGTTCTGATATTCTCGCACAAGCGATAATGGCTCGCTTGAGCGAGCATATCAGTAAAAAGTTGTAATTTTTGTTCTAGTTTTCTCGCTTGAGCGAGGAGACTCTCGCTCAAGCGAGAAACAGGGGAGCAAATAGAGTGCTCTCTAGAACAATTTCGCCCAAGCGAGAAGGGTCTCGCTCAAGAGAAATTCATCCAGAGATGGGGAATACTCTCTGGAGCATTCTCTCTCAAGCGAGAACGCAAAAGTGAAATTTCCCCAGCCCCCTTGCTCAAGCGACAATCCCTCGCTTGATCGAGAATACGCGTGGTGACACAAATTTCTCATTTCCTCTTCTTCCTTCTTCATTTAGAGAGAGAGGGAGTGGATTCCTAGAGATAGAAAGCTACTTTGGAGCTTGGAGAAAGAGAGAGAGAGCCAAAGACCTTCATCCCCAACCTTCCCCAACCTCTTTTCCGTTTATTTGATCTTCCTTGAGGTGAGTATAACTCACACACCCACCTCTATCTTGGTTAAAACTCTTGGATGAGCCCTAATTCCTTCATATCCCTTTCTTTAGATTTGTTTGTTCTTGTGTGCTTGTTGTGTGCCTTTAATTGGTTTAGATTATGCATTGTGGATTATGGCCTAGGTTAGAGCTTGTATGTTAGGGTTTGACTAAATTGCTTTAAGTTTGAGTATCCATGGTGCACTTTCACAGTGTTAGCATGTTTTGCTTGTACATTGTAATTTGAAAATGAAAATGGCCTATGGCCACCAGACCCTAATTTATCAAGCTTGACTTCGGTCCAGAATAAGACTAAAATGAGTTTGGCTTCGGCCCAGAGTATTTGGCTTCGGCCCAGATTGTGAGTATTGGCTTTGGCCCAGAATAATGTATGAAAACTTGACTTAGGTTTAGAATAAGTGGCAGGTATTAGTCCCCAAGGGAGACGTTCCTTGTAGTTTAAGCTCAGGTTTAGTCTTAGAATTAGTGAAAAGACCCTGTCAACCGGGAAAAGCAGGTTATGAGTATTCAGATGTTTGAGTTGAGAATGTTTATATTACTTGATACTTAAGTGCTTAACTGTTGCATAGCATTTGTCTGCTTTTCCCTACACTGCATGAACATAAGTTATATTCACCGAGACATCCGTGTCACCACACGTTTTGTGGTTATATTATAGATACACAGGTTCCACCCCGGCCAAGGCAGTTAGCTTGGAGGCGCACGGGAGTTTTAGTCCTTTTGATGTATTTAGCCACTTGAATGTTTAGATATTTATATTGATAATTGTATATCTTAATATTATTTTGAGGTATATGATTGTACATGTGAAGCCTACAGGCCTCTCTATTTTGTTTAGGGCACATGTATGGGGGTATCCCAGTGGATGTATACAGATAATGTTTAAATAAGCCCTTGAGGCGTTTATGTATTCCTTCCCTGCTCCATATATTCTTCGAGTATTCGTTGGACGCTTAAACATTATATGGTTTTGTAATGTGATATTTAAAATGGTGCGAAATAATTTCAAAATTTTGGGAATTTGGCTTCCAACGAGTCTAATTCTTGAATTTAGAAATTAGGACATTATAATTATAAACTTAACTAAACTCAGAACTTTATGCTTAATCAATATTTTTGAAGTTCTGTTATTTCAGATACTATCTGAAGAAAAGTATGTTTGAAGTCTACTAAGATATGAAGTTTGTCAAGTTCTAAAGATCAAGGATCTGTCTGAAGTAAGAATGGTTCAGACGATGGTTCCTATCTGAAGATGAAGTCTATTTGAATTACAAGGGCGTCTGACGTAGAAAGTTAAAGTCAATACCAAAACTACATGCAACCATAGTACATCAGAAAAAGCAAGACAAAAGGTAACTGTTTGGCTGCGATTCATAATGGAAGCACAAAAGGAGAAATGTTGCTCTGCAGTAGTCGCAGAAGTCAGAACAGTGTTGTATCCTAGTACCGTGAAAGTGGTTGCGTCTAAACGGGATTAAATGCATTTAATGCTATCTCACAATGGACTTCTCAATGACATTCTTCAAGCTGAATGAAGCTTATAGATACCAGAAGTCTCTTGAAGCTGAGTGTTTCAATCGTTGAGAAAAAAAGAATATTTTTACAAGCTCAAGCTTCGCAAAACCCTGTAAAAATCCTTTGAGGATTTATTGGCTGAAAATCTCTTGTACAATAAAATTTTCATATCCATAGTTAGATCTCTGTAATTTCTTGTACACCTAGAACGAAGAACTTGTGTTATAAGTTAAAAATTTCTTTGTAAGAATACTTGTTGGAGCCAAGAGTGGCTTGGTAGGACAAAAAAATACTTGTTGTTAGAGCCAAGAGTGACTTGGTAGGACAAAGAATAATTGTTAGAGCCAAGAGTGGCTTGGTAGGACAAAGAATACTTGTGGTTAGAGACATGAGTGGCTTGGTAGGACAAAGAATACTTGTTGTGTAAAGCTTGAAGAGGTTTGGTGAACAAAAGAATACTTGTAATCTATTGAGATTAAGAGAAAATTCAGTTGTTTGTTGGCACTAGGACTGGAAGTAGCTCACGGGTGGTGAGAGTGAACCAGGATAATTGGTTGAGTGCTCTTCTATCCCTTATCTTTGTATTTTCAGTTTACACTAACAAGAAGAGGGAATTTGAACTAAGTTTTATAAACTCTTTTGAGAAAACCATTTACGCAAAGCTTTCTGAAAACCTCTGTCTGAAAACTTCAGACAGAGACTTATACTTTAGACAATGTCTGAATCACTGTCTAAAAGCGTTTCAAACTTAGTCTTTGCGAAAGGTTTCCATAAAAATTATAAGTTTATAAAAACGTTATTTCAACCCCGCCTTCTAGTGTTTTCCTGTGTGTTCTACACACCTTCCAAGAGTGAGCCTTCCTTGGAAGAATTGATGAGGCAATCACCATGAATAATATGAACTTCCAGCAGAGAACAGAAGCAACCATTTAGAACCTAGAGAGTCAGATTGGTCAGATGGCTACTACTCTGAGTCAGTTGCAATCACAGGGTTCATATAAGCTTCCTTCTCAGATAATTGTCAACCCGAAAAATATCAGTGCCATAACACTGAGGTATGGCAAAAGTGTGCAAATACCTGAGAGGAAACAATTTGTGCAAGAAGATTAGATTACTACAGCTGCAGAAAACCCTATGCAAGAGAGAAGTAGCATAACTAGTCCTAGTCCTTCAAGCAGCCCCAGTTCTTCTAATGTTGAGCAGCAGCCTTCATCTTCTATTGATCTTCCTTTTCCACAGAGAGTTGTGCATTAGAGTAAAAAAATGGAAGAGGCAGATAAGGAAATCATGGAAACTTTCAAAAAGGTAGAGGTCAATATACCTTTTCTTGAAGCCATAAAGAAAATTCCAAGATATGCCGAATTTCTGAAGGATCTCTGCACTCATAGGAGGCGACTAAAGGGAAATGAGAGGATTAGCATTGGAAGGAATGAGTCTACACTTATTGAGAAGCCAATGACAATCATTCTTGAGAAATGCAAAGACCCTGGGACATTTAACATTCCTTGTATTATAGGTAGTAATAAATTTGATAATGTTATGCTTGATTTAGGAGCATCCATTAATGTTATGCCTTTATCTGTTTTCACCTATTTGTCTCTTGGCCCTTTGTAGCCTATAGGTGTTGTCATTCAGTTGGCAAACAGGAGCACAGCCTACCCTGCAGGCCTGATTGAGGATGTGCTAGTTTGAGTGAATCAACTCATTTTCCCTGCGGATTTTTACATATTGGACATGCAGGGAGGATGCAGCACCCATCATCTTGGGCAGGGCCATCCTGAAAACAACTCGGACAAAGATAGATGTTCATGCAGGCACACTTACAATGGAATTTGGAGACAGTGTGGTTCAATTTAATATTTTAGATGCTATGAGGCATCCTATTGAGGACTATTCTGTATTTCATATTGATTTGATTCCTGAACTTGTTGATGATAATCTATCTGAGTTAGTAGGAGACTTAGATTTTCTTGACTTGTCTGATTTCAGTGATGTATACACTTGTGATTCATGTACCGATTGTAACACCCGTATTTTTCCGATTTAACCGTTTTTCCCGTTTTTGCTGTTTTAAGCGTTTTAATGGATTTTAAATGATTAAAATTATTTTTAATTGTCAAAATTTATATTTTGGATTCAGTATTAAATTTCCTATTTTTAGGAATTTTCTGGGAATTTTTGGGATTTTTCTGCAAAAATTGACCTTTTTGCCCTCCGGTACCCTGACTCGGGCTCGAATACTCTTGATCCGGGCCAGAAAAATTGCACAAACCTTATTTTCTCCTCTGAAAATTGCGCTGCACAGCATGGTGCATGTGTGCCACTTGTCCATGTCTTCCTTCACACCATTAAGCCTATATAAAGGAGAAAACTCCACTTTTTGGCCATTTTTCACTTAACCATTTTCCTTCACCTAACCATTTCTCTCTTCTTCTTCTTCTTTCTCCCTTGCTGGCCGCGCACCACCACCCTCTTCCTCCCCAATATTTCTTCATCTCCACCCAAATCACCAACCAAGCTTAAGTCTCATTCTTGGATTTAAGCTAAAGAAAAAAAAAATACATACTTTCTACCAAAATCCACTTGTTGGAGGCTTGAAGGAGGAGCTTGAAGGGGCTGTTGGAGGAGGAAAAATCTGCACTCATTCCCTTGAAGATCTAAGGTAAAGGGGGGGAGAACTTGAACTCTAGTAGGCCATGTAACTAGAGTCAAGGATTTGCCCTTGAATCCTTGTTTCTTCTCTTGTTTTTCTCTTGAAAAATCAAACCTTTGAGCTTGTTTTTGAGAAAATATTTTCGGTCTTGATGAGCTGGGTTATTGTGGTTGTTTGCATGTCTTTGATCTTGGTTGGATTGTTGTTGATGGTTGGGTTGTGTTGCATGCAAGCCAAGGAAGGATTTTTGTTGAAAAATCCCTCCTTTTCCCCTTAAGCTCTCGGCCAAGAGAGGAAGAAGTGGCTGCATGTGTGCAAAAATTATTTTGATGGTTTGGATGTGATTATATGATGGATATATGTACATGCATGTGGTTGATCTTAAGTGGAAAAATTGATTTGGTGATTTATCTTGAAAATAATGATGTTTTGAGCTTGGAAATGGGGTTATGAACTTTAATGTGTATGTGGATGATTTTGAGTGGATTAGTATGATATTTGGCATTTAGATTGTTTATTGATGAATGTGTGAAGTTTTGGTGAAGATTGGATGTTGTGAAAATTTTGAAGTTTTGGATGAACATTCAAGGTTGTTCTTGATGTTCATGAGTGTTCTTGATGAAACTCATCAAGAATGTCCTTTTGATCCTAAAAAGATCAAAAGGATGTTTAAAACATGTTTTTGGGCTAAATTGGCCCAAAAGGACTAAAGAATAAATTTGTAACAAAAAGGACTAAATTGCAAATAAGATAAGTTTTTAAATTAAGTAATTAAATTCGGATTTTTATTTTAACTAAAATAAAAATCTATTTAAAAGTCATATTTTTATTTATTATGAATAAAAATGGGCTCTCATGGGTCCAATAACCTTTAGGCTTTTGTTTAGTCCCAAAGCCTTCAAAAAGAAAGTCAAAACTCAATTTAAAAGACAAAAAAAAAAAATAAAAAAATAATTTATGGGCTTAGGTTTAGATTAGGGTTGAACTTCAACACTAATCTAAGTTGTGAAAATTAAACTTAGGATTAATTAGTAGACTTAACTAATTTAATCACCTAAGTTGATTAGCCTAAATTACTTAGTTAATTAATAATTAATTAAGTCTAAAGATAATTAATATTAATATAAGTGTTAATTAAGTAATTAATCCCTATCGACGATAAAAAAAACTAATTAATTATAATTTAACCTTAATCAAGCATAATTAAAAACCTTAATCCAAGATTATGGAAGAGATTAAGGGATAATTAGAAATTAATTAGAATCTTAAGTAAGGATTAAGACTTAGTTAAAAAAAAAAAGATAAGATTAATTGAAATGCGATTAATGAAGACTATTTATGATTAAAGATTAAGCCTAATCTTAGCCAGTCATACAAATAAAATTAGGAATTTTAATGCCTTTCATAAGACATATCCATAAGCCTTAGTAAATTGTAGGACTTAAACGAATATGATTATCAATGAAGCTAGCACAAGCTACCTTAAAAGATTATAACCAACACCTTCTCCTTGCATAAAACTTGAGAAGCTTGGCAAGAGAGCGTGATTTGGTTTCCCTTAAAAGAAGGACCTTGAATCTACGCGGGTGCACCACGGTAAAGTGGTGACGTGACAAGATTCAATGGGCTTGTCTGTGAGGATGTAATATTGTAAATGTTTGCGGTATGACATACATCATGTGCATCAATAATGATTAAGGTTCAAAAGCCTTACGACCTATATGGCAATACCACTCTAGTACAGTGTGAAACTGGATGGGACGGGTGCACTAGGTTTTGCAAAGAACACCAGCGGTCCAGTAAAGGAGACCAGCCCTGAGGATGAGTCAGGTCCCGGAATGGCATAAGTGGCGTAGGCTCGCCCCCTACTGTCGTGCAAACGGGGTACAGGCTTGACTATCCTGTCGCTCTCAAGTTTTCATAATCAGTGAGTTTGTCTGGAAGTCGGAAAATCGTCTTGGCCAGAGATTGAGCAATGCTCTTCGTACTATTTGCTAGTACAGACTATACTCCTGATATATTGTACATATATGGTCGAGCAGTTGCTGTGTGCTCTGCTTTTGGTGTTGTTTTCCCAGGCCCTCATGCATTATATACATATAGCATGGTAGTATCAGCTGCATACTTGTGATTGAGATTATGTGGATGTTTGTGAATATTTTATTAGTGCTCTAGTTACTATGTTCTACTTGTTATGAGTTCATATGATGTTCTCACCCTTTCTTCTCTGCTTCTATTCTCTGTTGTCGCGCTCTTTCGCCATCGCCAGTCGGGTTTGGGGAGCTTCAAGATGTCGGCCATGAGGGTTACGCTGAGATAGGGGCCACGAGGACAGTGGCGGGTCACAGACATTCCTAGACGTTGTATATTCACAGGGGAAGTACACGTCACGATCTCTCACCCTAGCCTTCCCCTTGTGCCAGAGGTCGTCTTCACTGTGCCCGTGATCCTGGAGTTCGAGACACCACCAGGACTTCGTCGTCATACCACTTTCCTTAACCGTCGTCATCGTCCCGTTCCATCTGCTTCTTCCCAGTCCTCTCGGATAGCCACTATGGGAGAGCCGGATTCCCCTCACTATACTCCTGGACCAGAGTCGTCATCCCCACCGACCATGCGTTTCAGTGCATTCGGTCGTCCTACCGCCATTGAGCCTGATCTGGTCGTCATTGATGATACTTCATCCGAGGAGGAGGATCCAGAGGAGGACCCTGAGGAGGACCCCGAGGACGAGGAGCTGAGGGAGGATTCTTCTGACGGTATTCCTTCAGAGGAATTCAGGATGATTACCCTCCCGGATGCCAGGAGGAGGAGTTGTAGGGTTGCCCCTGCTAAGTCAGATGACGATGAGTAGAGGAGTGTGTCTGGGGTAGTCATGAGTCTAGCAGTAGTAGCTCTGATTAGTGACCTCTTATTTTGGTTGTATTGATAGAGGTTTTATTTATTTTACTGCCAGAACTCTCATTTTGTATGATGGTGTGGTATCTCGGGGATCACTTGACACTGTGGTTATGTACATGTATGTTTTTCACGCTTCTTCCCTAGTCTCTACTTTATATTTGCGTGTGTGTTGTGTATGTATGCGGAATGATTGAATCGACTAGATGCTTTCCGAAAACGTATTTCAGAATTAAGGAAGGGATGCTTTCACAAATATCTAAAATGAAATTAGAATGAGATTAGTTGATGATGATTAAACTCTTTTCAAAAAAAAAAAAAAAATATTCCCGTATTTTCTAAGCATACATTTAACATAAACGAGAGTCATCAGTTACGTTCGTAATATGATACTCTTAGCGGTATAACTAAGGGTGTCGTATTTAGTGGTATCAGAGCTGTTCTTTCCTTTTTGGCCTCGGGTATGGCCTATAATACTCTTCCCTCTGTGTTTACTCTGTGAGGATTGCTTGTTGTTGTGTAGATTGATTGCCTTGTGTGGATTGTTTGCTCTTATATTACCACCTTCGTAATGTAAGAGATTGTGTGTAGAATTATTTGTTCTTGCTTAAATGGTCCTGCATGAAACAGAAGAACTAACGTACCCTGTGAATGTAGGATTCCATGGCAGGAAGGAATAATCCTGTAATGAACGACATCCTGGGAAGGATCGCGGATGTCCTGAAAAATCAGCAACAGACCATAAACGAGATGAACCAAGCTCGCAATCAGAACAACGTCCCCGATGCCTATCGCGGACTATCTACTTTTAAGAAGAATAACCCACCACAGTTCAAAGGAGGTCACGACCCCGATGGATCTCAGCTTTGGCTGGAGGAATTGGAGAAGATTTTCCTAGCTATGGGATGCCCGGATGAACAGAAGGTAACCTTTGCAGCGTTTATGATGGTTGGAGAGGCGCAGCATTGGTGGGAGTACGCGAGACGTCAATTAGAAGCTACTGGGAGACTGGTCACCTGGAGACTGTTCAAGGAAACTTTTCTCCAAAAGTATTTTCCCACGGATCTGAGAAAACGCAAAGAAATAGAATTCTTGAAGTTGGAGCAAGGAAACATGACTGTTGGCGAATATGCGGCAAAGTTTGAGGAACTGTCCAAGTTCTGCCCCTACTTCCAGAACACCATAGATGAAGAGTCTAAGTGTTCCAAGTTTGAAAGTGGACTGAGGCCAGAAATTAAACAGGCTGTTGGATACCAACAAGTTACTGAGTTCTCAAAGATGGTGAATATGTGTCGGATCTTTGAAGATGACACCAAAGCAAGACAAGCTCAGTGGAAGAATTCTGGTCCACAGAGGAACAAACCTAAATTCTCACAAGAAAGGAGGAAGCCATATTTTGCCCCAAGAAACAACTCTGGTTCATCATCAGGAAGCGCCGCAAGACCACAATCGGTGGTTGCTAGCAGAGCAAGCCCGGCAAGCAGTACTGGCAACAACTCTGTCTGTTGTCCACGCTGCAAGAAGAATCATCTCTTGAGGGATTGCCCATATGAGAATCAACCTGGCGACCTATCCAACGGAAGGGTTTGTTTCCATTGCAGACAAAGTGGCCATATTAAGAGAGACTGCCCTGTTTGGAAGGGAAGCGGTAATGGTAGTGGTAGCAGTGCTGCAAGCGCCCCTGTCCCAAACCTGAATGCACAAGCTGGGAGGCCCAGAACCAGAGGCAGAGTGTTTACCATGAGCGGTGCTGAGGCTGCAAAATCCGAGGATCTGATCCAAGGTAAGTGCGTCATAAGTGGAATTCCTTTAATTGTATTGTATGATTCGGGTGCAACGCATTCTTTTATTTCTCTGGAGTGTGTGAAACAATTAAATTTGACTGTGGTTAGATTACCCTATGACCTGGTTGTTTCTACTCCTACTGCTAAGCCTGTTATTACCTCAACAGCTTGTTTGAACTGTCCAATCACCATTGGTGATAAAACTTTCTCTGCTAATTTGATCTGTTTACCTCTTTCTCAGCTTGATATTATTTTGGGAATGGACTGGTTGTCTTCCAACCGAGTCCAGCTTGACTGTTATAATAGAACTGTTGTGTTTAATCCTTTTTCTCCCTCTACTCTTGATTCTGTAAGTACGAGATTCTTGTCTGCCAACCAAGTGAATGCTTCTTTGAGAGAAGGAGCTCAAATCTACATGATACTTTCTTCTTTGGAGGAAGAGCGGGAATCCGACATTAGCAAACTGCCTGTGGTGAAAGAATTTCCTGAAGTATTCCCTGGTGATATCCCTGGTTTGCCGCCAGAGCGAGAGGTAGAGTTTAACATAGAGTTAGTGCCTGGAACCGGACCTATTTCTATAGCCCCGTATAGGATGTCCCCTTTAGAGTTGGCTGAGTTGAAGAAACAGCTGGAAGAGTTGTTAGAAAAACAGTTTGTTAGGCCTAGCGTGTCCCCTTGGGGAGCCCCGGTGTTATTAGTGAAGAAGAAAGACGGTAGCATGAGGCTGTGTGTAGATTATCGTCAGCTTAATAAGGTGACGATAAAGAATAGGTATCCTTTGCCTAGGATAGACGACTTGATGGATCAGTTAAGAGGAGCAACTGTGTTCTCGAAAATTGACCTTAAGTCAGGTTACCACCAAATACGTGTTAAGTCTGAGGATATCCCGAAGACAGCTTTCAGAACACGCTACGGGCATTATGAGTATTTAGTGATGTCGTTTGGTGTAACCAACGCACCTGCAGTTTTCATGGACTATATGAACCGAGTTTTCCATCCTTACTTGGACAAGTTCGTTGTGGTCTTCATAGACGACATTCTCATATACTCCAAGAGTGAGGAAGAGCATGCGGAACATCTTAGGATAACTTTACAGACCTTAAAGGACAGAAAGTTATATGCTAAGTTGTCTAAGTGTGAATTCTGGTTGAAGGAAGTAAACTTCCTAGGCCATGTGATCTCTAGTGGAGGAGTTAGCGTAGACCCAGCTAAAGTAGAGACTGTGTTACGGTGGGTAGCGCCAAAGTCTGTAACGGAGATAAGGAGCTTTTTGGGGTTAGCCGGTTACTACCGTAAGTTCATTGAGAATTTTTCTAGGATAGAAACTCCGTTAACCCGTCTGATTAGAAAGGATCAACCCTTCGTTTGGAGCCAGAAGTGTGAGGATAGTTTTCAAGAGTTGAAGAGGAGGTTAACTTCTGCGCCAATCTTAGTCTTACCCAACCCACAAGAGAGTTTTGAAGTATATTGTGATGCTTCGAAGCAAGGATTGGGCTGTGTGTTGATGCAAAAAGGGAAAGTAGTGGCGTATGCCTCTAGGCAACTGCGAACACACGAAGTAAACTATCCTACACATGATCTAGAGTTGGCAGCTATAGTTTTTGCCCTGAAGATTTGGAGGCACCATCTGTATGGCGCTAGGTTTGAAGTCTTTAGCGACCATAAGAGCCTGAAGTATCTGTTTGATCAGAAAGAGTTGAATATGAGGCAAAGGAGATGGATGGAATTTTTAAAGGACTATGATTTTAGCCTGCAATACCACCCTGGGAAAGCCAATGTGGTGGCTGATGCCTTGAGTAGGAAATCCTTGCATATGTCAACAATGATGGTTAAAGAACTAGAATTAATAGAAGGATTTAGAGACCTGAACCTGGATGTTAGATTTAGCCCTAAGAGTATAATTCTAGGAACCTTGAAGATTTCAAGTGATTTCTTGGAACAAATCCGAGTAGCTCAGGAAAAGGATCAATCTTTACAAGTTTTGAAGGACCTAATTCCTAAGAAAGGAGAATCTGAGTTTCATAAGGGTGCTGATGGTATTGTTAGATTCAAAGGTAGGATATGTGTGCCTAATGGTAAGGAATTAAGGAATCTGATCTTAGAGGAAGCTCATAAGAGTAGGCTGAGTATTCACCCTGGGGCAACAAAGATGTACCAAGACCTGAAGAAGATGTTTTGGTGGTCTGGGATGAAAAAGGAAGTAGTTGGTTATGTAGCATCTTGTTTGGTTTGCCAGAAGGCCAAGATTGAACATCAGAGACCATCAGGAGAGTTACAACCCTTGGATGTCCCTGAATGGAAATGGGATAGCATATCTATGGATTTCGTGGTAGGTTTACCTAGGACTCCGGCAGGTTTTGATGCTATATGGGTAATCGTTGATAGGTTAACAAAATCTGCCCATTTCCTACCCATCAACATCAAGTTTTCCCTAGAAAAGTTGACCCAATTATACATAAAGGAAGTAATAAGATTGCATGGGATTCCATCTAGCATTGTGTCAGATAGAGATCCTAGGTTTACATCCAGATTTTGGGTTAGTCTGCAACAAGCTCTAGGAACCAAGTTGAGGCTTAGTTCGGCCTATCATCCTCAAACCGATGGTCAGTCCGAGCGGACTATCCAATCCCTAGAAGATTTGCTGAGAGCGTGTGTGTTAGAACACCAAGGGAGTTGGGATCAGTTGTTGGCACTGATTGAGTTCACCTACAACAATAGTTTCCATTCTAGTATTGGAATGGCACCTTTTGAAGCCCTGTATGGTAGAAAGTGTAGAACGCCTTTATGCTGGTTCGAGTCTGGCGATGGCCTAGTTTTAGGGCCTGAGATGATCCAGCAAACCACGGAAAAGATCAAAATGATACAGGAAAAGATGAGAATATCACAGAGCAGGCAGAAAAGCTACTATGATCGGAGGAGGAAACCCCTAGAATTCAAAGAAGGAGATCACGTGTTTTTGAGAGTTACACCAACAACTGGGGTTGGCAGGGCAATGCGATCTCGAAAGCTTACACCTAAATTCATTGGTCCCTACCAAATTTTGAAAAAAATTGGCCCTGTCGCTTACCAGATTGCTTTGCCACCTTTTCTTTCAAACCTACATAATGTGTTTCATGTGTCACAACTCCGGAAATATGTCCCTGACCCTTCACATGTCATAGAACCCGATATAATACAATTAAAAGAAAACCTAACTTATGAGGCGTTACCTGTGAGAATCAGAGACCGAAGGGTAAAGCAGCTGAGAGGGAAGGAGATTTCATTGGTAAAAGTCATCTGGAGTACGACCGACGAGGGTAAGGCGGCCTGGGAAGTAGAAGAGCAGATGAGAAAGTCTCACCCTCAATTATTTCAAGAAGGTACGCAAATTTCGAGCACGAAATTTCTTTTAGTGGGGGAGGATTGTAACACCCGTATTTTTCCGATTTAACCGTTTTTCCCGTTTTTGCTGTTTTAAGCGTTTTAATGGATTTTAAATGATTAAAATTATTTTTAATTGTCAAAATTTATATTTTTGGATTCAGTATTAAATTTCCTATTTTTAGGAATTTTCTGGGAATTTTTGGGATTTTTCTGCAAAAATTGACCTTTTTGCCCTCCGGTACCCCGACCCGGGCCCGAATACTCTTGATCCGGGCCAGAAAAATTGCACAAACCTTATTTTCTCCTCTGAAAATTGCGCTGCACAGCATGGTGCATGTGTGCCACTTGTCCATGTCTTCCTTCACACCATTAAGCCTATATAAAGGAGAAAACTCCACTTTTTGGCCATTTTTCACTTAGCCATTTTCCTTCACCTAACCATTTCTCTCTTCTTCTTCTTCTTTCTCCCTTGCTGGCCGCGCACCACCACCCTCTTCCTCCCCAAAATTTCTTCATCTCCACCCAAATCACCAACCAAGCTTAAGTCCCATTCTTGGATTTAAGCTAAAGAAAAAAAAAATACATACTTTCTACCAAAATCCACTTGTTGGAGGCTTGAAGGAGGAGCTTGAAGGGGCTGTTGGAGGAGGAAAAATCTGCACTCATTCCCTTGAAGATCTAAGGTAAAGGGGGGGAGAACTTGAACTCTAGTAGGCCATGTAACTAGAGTCAAGGATTTGCCCTTGAATCCTTGTTTCTTCTCTTGTTTTTCTCTTGAAAAATCAAACCTTTGAGCTTGTTTTTGAGAAAATATTTTCGGTCTTGATGAGCTGGGTTATTGTGGTTGTTTGCATGTCTTTGATCTTGGTTGGATTGTTGTTGATGGTTGGGTTGTGTTGCATGCAAGCCAAGGAAGGATTTTTGTTAAAAAATCCCTCCTTTTTCCCCTTAAGCTCTCGGCCAAGAGAGGAAGAAGTGGCTGCATGTGTGCAAAAATTATTTTGATGGTTTGGATGTGATTATATGATGGATATATGTACATGCATGTGGTTGATCTTAAGTGGAAAAATTGATTTGGTGATTTATCTTGAAAATAATGATGTTTTGAGCTTGGAAATGGGGTTATGAACTTTAATGTGTATGTGGATGATTTTGAGTGGATTAGTATGATATTTGGCATTTAGATTGTTTATTGATGAATGTGTGAAGTTTTGGTGAAGATTGGATGTTGTGAAAATTTTGAAGTTTTGGTGAAGATTGGATGTTGTGAAAATTTTGAAGTTTTGGATGAACATTCAAGGTTGTTCTTGATGTTCATGAGTGTTCTTGATGAAACTCATCAAGAATGTCCTTTTGATCCTAAAAAGATCAAAAGGATGTTTAAAACATGTTTTTGGGCTAAATTTGCCCAAAAGGACTAAAGAATAAATTTGTAACAAAAAGGACTAAATTGCAAATAAGATAAGTTTTTAAATTAAGTAATTAAATTCGGATTTTTATTTTAACTAAAATAAAAATCTATTTAAAAGTCATATTTTTATTTATTATGAATAAAAATGGGCTCTCATGGGTCCAATAACCTTTAGGCTTTTGTTTAGTCCCAAAGCCTTCAAAAAGAAAGTCAAAACTCAATTTAAAAGACAAAAAAAAAATAAAAAAATAATTTATGGGCTTAGGTTTAGATTAGGGTTGAACTTCAACACTAATCTAAGTTGTGAAAATTAAACTTAGGATTAATTAGTAGACTTAACTAATTTAATCACCTAAGTTGATTAGCCTAAATTACTTAGTTAATTAATAATTAATTAAGTCTAAAGATAATTAATATTAATATAAGTGTTAATTAAGTAATTAATCCCTATCGACGGTAAAAAAAAAAACTAATTAATTATAATTTGACCTTAATCAAGCATAATTAAAAACCTTAATCCAAGATTATGGAAGAGATTAAGGGATAATTAGAAATTAATTAGAATCTTAAGTAAGGATTAAGACTTAGTTAAAAAAAAAAAAAGATAAGATTAATTGAAATGCGATTAATGAAGACTATTTATGATTAAAGATTAAGCCTAATCTTAGCCAGTCATACAAATAAAATTAGGAATTTTAATGCCTTTCATAAGACATATCCATAAGCCTTAGTAAATTGTAGGACTTAAACGAATATGATTATCAATGAAGCTAGCACAAGCTACCTTAAAAGATTATAACCAACACCTTCTCCTTGCATAAAACTTGAGAAGCTTGGCAAGAGAGCGTGATTTGGTTTCCCTTAAAAGAAGGACCTTGAATCTACGCGGGTGCACCACGGTAAAGTGGTGACGTGACAAGATTCAATGGGCTTGTCTGTGAGGATGTAATATTGTAAATGTTTGCGGTATGACATACATCATGTGCATCAATAATGATTAAGGTTCAAAAGCCTTACGACCTATATGGCAATACCACTCTAGTACAGTGTGAAACTGGATGGGACGGGTGCACTGGGTTTTGCAAAGAACACCAGCGGTCCAGTAAAGGAGACCAGCCCTGAGGATGAGTCAGGTCCCGGAATGGCATAAGTGGTGTAGGCTCGCCCCCTACTGTCATGCAAACGGGGTACAGGCTTGACTATCCTGTCGCTCTCAAGTTTTCATAATCAGTGAGTTTGTCTGGAAGTCAGAAAATCGTCTTGGCCAGAGATTGAGCAATGCTCTTCGTACTATTTGCTAGTACAGACTATACTCCTGATATATTGTACATATATGGTCGAGCAGTTGCTGTGTGCTCTGCTTTTGGTGTTGTTTTCCCGGGCCCTCATGCATTATATACATATAGCATGGTAGTATCAGCTGCATACTTGTGATTGAGATTATGTGGATGTTTGTGAATATTTTATTAGTGCTCTAGTTACTATGTTCTACTTGTTATGAGTTCATATGATGTTCTCACCCTTTCTTCTCTGCTTCTATTCTCTGTTGTCGCGCTCTTTCGCCATCGCCAGTCGGGTTTGGGGAGCTTCAAGATGTCGGCCATGAGGGTTACGCTGAGATGGGGGCCACGAGGACAGTGGCGGGTCACAGACATTCCTAGACGTTGTATATTCACAGGGGAAGTACACGTCACGATCTCTCACCCTAGCCTTCCCCTTGTGCCAGAGGTCGTCTTCACTGTGCCCGTGATCCTGGAGTTCGAGACACCACCAGGACTTCGTCGTCATACCACTTTCCTTAACCGTCGTCATCGTCCCGTTCCATCTGCTTCTTCCCAGTCCTCTCGGATAGCCACTATGGGAGAGCCGGATTCCCCTCACTATACTCCTGGACCAGAGTCGTCATCCCCACCGACCATGCGTTTCAGTGCATTCGGTCGTCCTACCGCCATTGAGCCTGATCTGGTCGTCATTGATGATACTTCATCCGAGGAGGAGGATCCAGAGGAGGACCCTGAGGAGGACCCCGAGGACGAGGAGCTGAGGGAGGATTCTTCTGACGGTATTCCTTCAGAGGAATTCAGGATGATTACCCTCCCGGATGCCAGGAGGAGGAGTTGTAGGGTTGCCCCTGCTAAGTCAGATGACGATGAGTAGAGGAGTGTGTCTGGGGTAGTCATGAGTCTAGCAGTAGTAGCTCTGATTAGTGACCTCTTATTTTGGTTGTATTGATAGAGGTTTTATTTATTTTACTGCCAGAACTCTCATTTTGTATGATGGTGTGGTATCTCGGGGATCACTTGACACTGTGGTTATGTACATGTATGTTTTTCACGCTTCTTCCCTAGTCTCTACTTTATATTTGCGTGTGTGTTGTGTATGTATGCGGAATGATTGAATCGACTAGATGCTTTCCGAAAACGTATTTCAGAATTAAGGAAGGGATGCTTTCACAAATATCTAAAATGAAATTAGAATGAGATTAGTTGATGATGATTAAACTCTTTTCAAAAAAAAAAAAAAAAAATATTCCCGTATTTTCTAAGCATACATTTAACATAAACGAGAGTCATCAGTTACGTTCGTAATATGATACTCTTAGCGGTATAACTAAGGGTGTCGTACCGATTCTTCTATGTGTAGCATGTGTGCTGAGATAAATGAGTTTGTATCTACTCATTGTGCAGATTGTGTTTCATGTTCTGCAGGTTCTGGAGATGTTGCAGTAGCTAATTCCATAGAGTCGAAATGCACCGGCTTGATTACAACAATTACACATACATTTGACTTTGTTGATATGCAGGTTGCAAAGACATCTATCAGTACTAGATTACTTCCTTCCATTGTGCAGCCACCATCATTGGAGTTGAAGCCACTTCCCACTCACCTCAAGTATGCTTATTTGGAGGATGAGCAGAAGCTTCTAGTGATTATTTTTTAACTTAGAGATAAGTTTGTCCGTATGTGAAATATTTTTTTTTTACAATTTCCCTATAGACACACTTGTGTGTAAGAATTTCCGGACACGGGTTGTCCGTAAGTTCAAATATTAAGTTACAGACACCCCTATCCAGAAAGTCTTACAAACAATTGTGTCCGTACTTTATGATTTTCCCCTTCTTCCCTCTATGAACTCATGTTTGTAACCCCACCCTCTACCAAATTTACAGAGAACTAAAGTGGAGCACCTAATCTGGAAGATCGATGGAGTGAAATGCAGTTTTCCTCAACTTGCTTTTGCATCTTCAATGGCGAAAATGGTGAAACTTTTCCTTTACGGATGCGCAGATAGGGAAAGCGATAGTGAGAGTGACAGCGAGAGAGGGAGATATTTTTCGTTTTGAAATAATAACATAAGAGTAAGGGTTTCGCAAAATTTCAAAAAAAATGTGAATAGCAAAAATGGGGGTGGGAAAAGCAATGGCCCGAGATTATCTACACAATGAAAAGTTTAGGGACTTGATTTTTACACCCCCTTTTGATTTTCGCACACCACTAAAATGTGACTTTCCACAAATACCATCTATCTTTTCCGGAAATTAACTTTTGGAAACTAATTTTCGGAAGCATGATAAAATAGCTTCCGAATATTAATTTCCAGAAACTTCCGGATAAAAATGGCTTCCAAAAATTAATTTCCGGAAAATTTCATAAGTGTGTTTTTTTTTATAAATTTCCAATTTTTAGAGACGAAAATTTTTTTATCTCTAAACCTATAAGAAACCAAGGATATCTGTTTCTGTTTTAGAAATGGAAAAGTTTTTCATCTCTAATTCGTCTCTAACAAATTAGATACACTTCCAAAAATTAATGTCTGAAAGTCATTTTATCCAAAAATATCAAGAAATTAATATCCAAAAGTATTTTTACCGGAAATTAATTTCCAAAAGTGTTTAATTTCTGAAAAGAAAAAAAAAGTGAGTGAAATGGGGTGTCGAAGGGGTAGAGGTGGGTTAGGGGAGCTGGAGTTGGCGGTGGTGGTGGGGGAGGGGTGATGGGATGAGAATAGTTTAGGGGAACAAATTTCAAAAAAGGGGGAGAGGAGGGGTGTGAATAGCAAAAAGGGGTGTTAAAAGCAACTCCCAAAAGTTTAAGGCACATTCTTTTGGCATCTTCTTTTTTCTATTCCCACCCTCCATTTTTGTCAAATTTGCATAAACTCAAAATTACCCCTATTTTTGTAATTATTATTTTTTTTATCTTTTTGAAAACTAATTTCGGGAAAGCTAAATTCTTAAAATTGCTTTTGGAAAATAATTTCGGGGAGTTTTTATGTTGAGAATACTATTTGAGATTAATTTTTCAAAACATTTTTTAAAATTTAGTTTCCAGAAATTAGTTTCTGAAAGAATTTTTTAACAAAAACGTTTTTGAAATTACTTACTAGAATAAATCATCTTCCAGAAAATAATTTCTGAAAGTGCTCCAAATTAAGAAAACTTTAGAGAATTAATATTTGAAAGTTAATTGATCGCAAATGCTACTGAAAAAATAATTTCCGAAATCTCAAGCGGGGTTGTTATAATGTTTCCGGACCAATATCAAGGCCGCCTAACATGTAGTAAGGCCTCAAGCAAACTTTTATTTTAGGGCCTTTTTAAATACATGAAGTGAAAGTAAGGTGCTTTAAAAGTTAAAATTCATTTAGCAAGGATTGAACCATCAAGACCCTTGAGGAGGAGAATCAATTTCTAAACCAATGAACTAGACCTAATTATAATAACATTTTTAATTTTTTATAAAAAATGTTACTAACAATCGGGGGCCTAAAACAAGGGTTTAAGCAGCCTTACCCTTGGACCGACCCTAACCAATATCATAATATTCCGGAAGGCAATTTTGTGAGGGTACGTTGGGATTGCCAGGTGAAGGGAAAAAAATTGTGAGGGTGGAAGGAAAGTTTTCAAAAGATAAAGAAAATATAAAAAAACAGGAGGAGGTAGGAAAAGGAAAAAGAAGTACGGAAAGAAAGGCCAAAGTTCAACATCTTAAAAAGACTGACCCAAAGATCAACTGGCCCAAGAATTTATGTAGTATACTTTGTGGATATAAATTGATACTCGACATTCAACCAAAAAAAAAAAATTGATACTTGACAATAAACATATCCTTGGCATAGACATCATTGAAGTTCATATCTGCCATATGCAATATAGCTAGTCTTTTTACTAGGATGTTATATTTGTTTCCATGGTAAGTTTGATAAATGATAATGTTAAACTATATTTGTTTCCTTGGTAAGCTTGTTGATATTAATCTACAAAATTGAAATCATGTTCAGAAATTGTACTTTCAATAATTCACAATGCTGGACCTCTCCTACAAAAATATTAATTTTCTCTTTAGTAAATTCCTTAAGAAAACATAACAAGATAGATTGGCTGTGAGTGAGCATTATCTAAAAAGGATCAATAAATGCACATGGAAGAGGGACAATCCTCACATGATAGAAACATGGACTTTCATTGCTGTGCTTCCTGAATTCAAAGCAATCCTACTTTGGATCTTCTGATGCATCCAATCACATCTCTTCTCCTTATCCTCTTTGCCAAGCTATTTGTCCATCACTTTTCCCCTCAATGAGTAGTTCATAGCCTCAAATGGGCCACACTCTGCACAACCCTACTCTGTATGTTTTGTTTGTCTTGGTAAAAGCAGGAAGGACAATTCAATTTACTTGCAAATGAGCCCTTCTATCTATAACAGGTATAGTTTCTCAAAATCATGTGGGTGACATGGTAACTTCACATAGAGTGGGCTTATGGTGTATCAATAAGTGTTAAACCAGTACCCACTTGGTTGTTTCTCAAGTTATCCCAATAATACAGGCAACTCCATCATTAGTATTTACTCAAGGGCATAACCTCAAATTGTACCATCAGAAACTTGTAAATGATTAATTGTCCTCAGAGCTGGGCACACATACCACACATAGGTTTTGGACTTTTGGATAAGTTTAACTTGTTCATGTAATCATAATTTCAAATTGTGGTTGTCATTGTTGTCATTATAGTTATTGCCATCTATATTGTGTTGTGGAGTTTATTTTGAATTTTGGATAGTTTACATAAAATTATGTGTTTAAATCCCATTTTCATTGTCTTCAAAAAAAAAAATTGTCATTATCACTATAATTAAAAAAAAAAGTTGTTACCCTTAATAACACACATCAAAATTTCACATCCTCTGCTTCTACAGAAACTAATGTAAATGCAGTATCATGTGATCGCATCATATGATTTTATCCGAAATTAACCAATAATGTTCATGACATGGCATTAACTTATCAATGAGATCAATAAGACATTATCCTCCCTTAAATGCTCAGTCTTTGGATTCCTCTGATTCAATCCCTAGCCAAATAAACATTATAGCTATAATTTAACCCAACTTCCTAGGGAATCTCAAAGATGCAAATCCTTGCAAGAAGATTAATCTGATCAAGAACAGAACGGTCTAATACATTCACATGGCTGACTTCCCAACATTTACTTCAAATTAATGTAGATCTTTGTGGACAATTCTCCTACTTGACCACTTTGAATATTCATTTTAATTTGCAAACCATGTGATGATGGGCATGCATTATTCTTTAAATTTTCCATTCGCAATACTCGGTGGTGATATTTTCATTTCAGCATTGGATCAATTGTTTGCTTGCAGAGCATTTGACACATTATTAATTTTCTTCACTTAGACTCAAAGTGAAATATCATACTATACGGTAATGTGCCACATATCCAAAACCGATAATATTATTTTACCTTGGAGAAGAGTAAATTGACTACATTTGTACTCTATCAAAAGCCCATAGTGCCATAACCATTATAGATCAACCCAAAATTGCGTGTGCAATACTCCTTTCTTAATAATACAAAATTGAAAAGTTTCCAAGAAGTTGTTAATGGCCTAATTCAACATGCCTTCTCCAACCTTTCCTACCTAAGCAGATGTGATCATGAAATTAGTTTCAACACACCTAGAATACCACATTATTGCTATTATATATTGAAAACGACCCATTTCCCTTTTCATCGTATACATATTATAGTTCCCAAATGAGTTACTCTTATGATTTTGACCAATTAACTACCTATTTGTATATTCCACCCATTCTTTGCGTCTAGTATTTTTAGGTTTGCCAGAATAAAAACCATATCACCTAATGAAGTATAATTGTTTACTCATCTCCCAACTTCAAAATGAAGATAACTACAATAATAAAAATTAATTAAGAGTGTGTTTGGTAAAACTAACTGAAAAGCTAGCTGAAAGCTTAAAGCTAGCTGAAAGCTTAAAAACTCGCTGAAAACTTAAAGCTAGCTGAAAGCTGAAAAGTTATTGAATGTATTTGGTAAAACTAGTTGAAAATGGTAAAATGACATTTAAGGACAACATTAATTATTAAATAATGGTAAGTGGGGGTGGTTGAGGGCTAAATTTGTAATTAATTTTCAGCTAGTAACTGAAAATTAGAGCTTTTTAAAAAAAAAGCTACCCCAAGTAATTTTTTAAGAAAAGCTTGTAGCTACTAAAAAGCTATCTTCCCAAACACTGCTGAAATGGTTTCAGCTATTATTTTCAACTTTCAGCTAGCTGAAATGGCAAGCCAAACACACTCTAAGTCTCTCTTTGTTTACAACAGTGCAAAACTATGGTTTCATAGAATTGATTTTAAATCATTTTCGTCCATAGTTTCGCAGAATTAATTTTAAATCATATTCATTCAATATGTTTCATAAAATGTACATCATTTATCTTAACCATTCATTTTTAGAATCAATTTAACTCAAGGGTAAAAATGACTCTCTTCTCTATGACATTCTATTATGCAAGTTTCTAGCATATTCCTAAAGTCAGCCCCACTATAAATTTTCTTCTTATATAAACAAAAAGAAACATTTTTCCTGCCCTTATTCTGAAAAGCATTAATTAATATGAATCTTAATGCTGGAACGAATTAATTATCAAATGACAGAGCTGTTCTTCCACTTGAGCTTAAGGATTAGGAGATTTTCTGGAGTGCAAACTACATCAACAGCATATACACTTTTCTTTCAGAAAATTCATATATAATGTACGTTGGAAGCTAGAACCAGAACCCAAATGCATAGAATTGTGAACATATAGACAACTAATAGGAGTAGTACACCCACTTTCGCCTAAAACAGAATATATTATTCAATTGTTTAAGTAGTTAGAAGCGATAACAAAACCACCCAATAATAAATAGACATAAATCAATAATATAATTTCATTTTTTTATGTCCAAATCAATATTAGTCAATACTCAATCGGTGTTGTTAAGAAGTGACAATCAAGTTTTTATTTCTAAAATCTTTTTTAACACATTTTTTCAATTCTAGCATATTTAATTTGTTGAATTAGAAAAATTACAAGTTCCATGAGAGAAAATTATTTGACATAACGATATCACATGAGATCAGGGTGTTGTGACTCTTTCAAATAAGCTATCAAGCAACGGGGTAAATAAAAAAAATGTGCAAAAATTAATATAGGTGGAAGAATTTAATAATATATGGGTTATTAAATGATGTTATAACAATATTGGATAACAATATATATATATATATATTAATTAAATTTTTACCAACATATAATTGGTCGGAGTGGAAGGGGTTCAGCCAGGCCTCTTAAACATGTGAATCTTGGTTTGATTGATCCTTAGATCTATGTGAATGAAAAAAAAATATTGTTAAAAGGGATTCCCTTTTTACGCCCGGGGGATACCGTAATTGAACTTGAACCAGACTGTACTTATGTACATATTAATGCATGTACTAATCCCAACTATTGATAATGAAATGATTAAAGTATATACGTAGAGTGTGTTTGGTTTGCCATTTCAACTAGCTGAAAGTTGAAAATAGTAACTGAAACCATTTCAGCAGTGTTTGGAAATGTAGCTTTTTTGGGTAGCTACAAGTTTTTTTTAAAAAGCTACTTGGAGTAGCTTTTTTTAAAAAACTCCAATTTTCAGCTACTAGCTGAAAATTAATTATAAATTTAGCCCTCAGCCACCCCCACTTACCATTATTTAATAATTAATGTTGTCCTTAAATGTTATTTTACCATTTTCAACTAGTTTTACCAAACACATTCAATAGTTTTCAGCTTTCAGCTAGTTTTAAGCTTTCAGCGAGTTTTTCATCTTTCATCTAGCTTTAAACTTTCCGCTAGTTTTACCAAACACACTCATAGTTTAAGAAGATTCGGTCCTCAATAATAAAAAATATAAAAGGCGGGGTTTCTTGTGATAAACTAAACAAATATTTGGGGCATTTTTTAATGATTGTTATACACTTATGATATCATGCGCGAGACATGAGGTTCTATGTGATAGTGATGATTGTGCCATAATGTTTTAAAATTTTAGTAGTGATATTTACATGTCAACTTCCTAACTTGTAATACATACATATGCACGAGATCGATTAGTCCATGCATTTGTCGCGAGGATAGTAATATTTTCATTTTTTAGAAACAAAAATAATATTAACTTAAATATGTTTTTAGTCCCTATAAATATGAGTCATTTTATTTTTAGTCCCTGTAAAATAATTTTTTGATTTTTCATTCCTACAAAATTTTTCGTTAGTCTTTTTAGTCCCTGTTGTTAACTTTAAGTTGATATAGCTAATAGAGTGTCATATCAGCTTGCCACATATATATGTCGTTTTTGCCCGGCTTAAATTTGTATTTAGTCTTTATAAATATGGTCATTTTGTTTTTAGTCCCTATAATTTTTTTTATTTTTTCATCTCTATAATTTTTTTATTTTTTACCTCTATCTTATCCTCATCCAACATCAGTGTCCTTTTGCATACTGCATTGTTACACTTACACTTGAAATTCTTGAACTCCTCTTGGGTTCAACAAAATAAATTCTTTATGTACTCAATTGTTTGAAATTTCATACCACTTGGATTCACTCTATAAAGGGGGGAAACTTGTAGCGGTCTTTCTCTACTAAGTCTTATTTTCTGTCTATTGACTAGCAAAATTTTCATTTGATTTATGTCTATTAACCTATAACTTAATGAGATTTGTGCTAACTAACAAAAAATGTTTATAATTGTAAATCAAATGAAAATTTTGTTAGTCAATAGAAAGAAAAAAAAAAGAACTGCAGAGCAAAATTTTCGTTACAGGATTTTTTTCCCTATATACAGTGAAATGTTTTGAAATTTCAAACACTATGCCAGTTTGGGGCTTTTACCGCGCCCAAATTAACACGGTTACAATTAATAACCGGGTTAAAATACAGCTAAATGACCAATTAGGGGCTTTTTTCTCCTCTCTCTTCGTTGAAGTTCCTTTCTCTCGATTAGGGTTTACAACGAATCAATCTGCTTGCGATTTCTCTCACTCTCTTTTTATTTGTTTGTGATTCATTCTTGTTGAATGTGTTTTCCATTCCTCATCAATTGTGTTTATGATTTCTCATTATTGAAGCTAATATCTGCATTTTTGTGTTTGCTTTCTTATTAGTATGATCTTTGTTTGAGCTAAGGAGAAAATTAATTGCTAGCGAAGCTTAGCTTTATCAATTTTTGCTTCCAATTTGGCATCTCTTTTCCTCTCAAAATAATATATTGTATTAAAGAAATGTTGTGCTTTATTATGCCATGTGTTTTATTAGGCAGTAGAAATTGAAAAGACAGAGAAGGACAAAGGTGATTTGATTAATCCTCTTGTTATTAGGCAATAGTACTTTTCTAAGATTTGTTTTATTTTAATTTTGATTTTTTAGAAGGTAGTCTTCTTTACATTCACCGTAATTCCTCTTGGGTTTGTTTCTAACTGTTTCTCAGGAAGGCTGCCACACTTATCACAGGGGATTCTGGAACTACTTCAGTATGGATAAGTAAGAGTAGTTGTATATTCTCAGGTTCTTCTGTACCTGAATTTTATGTTGTGGAGTGTGAACTATATAAATATATTTTCTACTTATGAAAGTTATTTGATTTAGTTGGAACTAGCTAGAATAACTTGTGTAAAGGTGCTTGATTCTCTAATACTATACTTAATTTGTATTGTTTTATCTTCTTTTAGTTTAAAAGCTCATGTAATCAAAGTTAACTATATGAATATGTTTTACGTCTAGATCCTTGCTCAAGTCTATTTTATGTTGCAATGTAGATGAAGGTAAAGGCTTGTGAGTTAATTACTTTCAGGGATTAAATCATATCTGGCTTTCTATTGGGATTTTTGGGATTTTTATTATAACAGATAGGCATTAACTACGAAATAGCTACGAAAAAAAGATTTTTTTACCGCGGTTCAGGCTTCCAGGCTTTTTATCGCGGTTATTTTTCGGAACCGCGGTAAAAAGGCTAACTCAATTACCGCGGTTCCGAAAATTAACCGCGGTAAATTCCTTTTATCTCACCGCAGTCGTAACCGCAATAAAAGGGATTCCAGAACCGCGGTAAAAAACATTTTTTTGGCATAGTGAAATAACTAATTACATAAAGAATATAATTTTTTAAACCCACGAGAAGTTCCAAAATTTTAAGTATAACAATGCAATGAAAGCAAAAAGATATCGTGATGTTGGATAGGGATGAAATTGAGGTAATTAAAAAACAAAAAAAAATGTAGGGACTAAAACCAAAAGGGCCATATTTATAGGGACTGAAAATAAATTTAAGTTGGGCAAAAATAACACATGTGGCATGCTAATGTGACACTTTGTTTATCACATCAGCTAAAAGTTAACAATATGGATAAAAAAAGGCTAACGAAAAATTTTTTTATGGATGAAAATCAAAATTTTTTTTATAAAAACTAAAAACAAAATTACCTACATTTATATGGACTAAATACGTATTTAAACCCATAATATTTATAGAAGCCACTTTTTTTAAAAATATTGTGAAGGGGGAATGAAAGTAAAGGGGCTCAATGATTTTGTAAAATATCACCCCAATACTTTCTCGAAATTATTGTATTTGATATATAACAATCAAGGGTTAAATACATTTGTTATTTTAAAAATAAAATTTTATTTGAATCTCTCATTTATTTCTTATTAATTTGGTTTTCATCTTTTATTTCGTAAAATCACAAACTTTTAGAAAAGTGTAAATTTTTATTTTAATTAATTTAGTATAAAAAAAATTTACACTATCATCAAATGATATGTTACAACATTATATTATTTAATGAAAGATTTATAAGTTTTAAGAAAAATTCTCAAAGATACAGTATATTAAAATAGAAATGGATACTCCACGAGTTGATATTTTACTGACCACTGGATTCTAATTCCTAGAAAAATAACATACAAGATGCAATTTTTTTTTAACCATGGAGCAACTATGCTCGTATATTAATTACTATACCGCATCCCTCTTTAAAAATGTGTTAAGTGAAGATGGAACTATATATATATATATAACTTAAGAAATATCATAACAAATCTTTAAGTTGTTACATAATTAATTAATAAAATGAAATCTTATAGAGCTTTATTATCAGAAAAATGAATTTACATTCATTTAAAACCTTTAAAACTAAAACTTAAACAATTTCAGTTTTGAATAAAAAGGAATAACTGGTAATTGTGTATGCATCTAGGAATTTGGGGATCAAACTTAAACATGCATGTTACCTGCCTAAGTCTAGCTGAATTTGAAATTGGACCACATATTTTTAATGAGTTTGAGATGGACTCTA
This sequence comes from Sesbania bispinosa, assembly GCA_026901365.1. Taxonomy (NCBI): domain Eukaryota; kingdom Viridiplantae; phylum Streptophyta; class Magnoliopsida; order Fabales; family Fabaceae; genus Sesbania; species Sesbania bispinosa. The sequence goes on from QLOH01000033.1 coordinate 1,541,367, forward strand.
TAAACTTAATATGTCTTAATCCATACGCGCGCTTCTGACTTTTACACGTGCATAATTAGTTAATAAATAAAATGTCATACCATAAGAGATGTAAAATATTTTAAAAAATATAATTTCTTCTATGAAATAAAAATGTTACATTTTTATCAATTTCATCATAAATAAACATGATGATGATGATCAATTATATATGAACTATATTCTCATAGGGTATTTTTTTCTCTCTATAAATTTTAAGTGTCATGCTAATTTTAAATATTCCTGTTATTTTTTTGGGTGTAAACCATAGGTATCCCCTATTATCAGGGGCAATCCTATTCGGCTTAGTCACAGTTAAGGCTTTTCATTCCTCCCAAATAATGTGTTTAGTGGGGATCGAACAAATATTCCTGTTATTGATTCCAAGAATTTAGTAGAAGAAATGAAATGTTAAATACTTTAATTAGTGGTTTTAAAATAAGGGATCGAGAGTGTGCATGTTTAATTAAATTATTTTTGAAGGAATAATTACTTTTTCTTTTACTTCTTGAAAGATTGTTTGAAATTATTTTCAAAGAAAAAAAAAACTAAAACAAACATTCATGTTACTCAAAATAACCTATTTCAAATGTGGAGCTTTCTTTGAAAATGTGTTCTCAGCATATTTTCGATCCCTATACAAAATTGTGATCTGCAAATTTACAATTAATTAAATATGAATTATGCTACTGAATTGATTGGAATTTCCCTATAAGAAAGTTGCGATGCGAAAATGTGACATGGTGGAAGCTGGAGGTGGCTGATTCCGGATAAATTCTTTTCAATAGAATTGATGATCAATTATTTGACTTGGAAAACTAGAATTAATGATCGAATTTGAGTGTATCGTAAATGGGACGGTATTAACAAGAAACAAGGGGGTCATTCTCGGTGTCATTATGATCTTTCCACTTCAGAGCAGTCACTAACAAAGATACATTGCAAGGTCCTGCTTTCATTGGCTTTTTTTTTTTTTTTTTGGTTACAATTGGCTTATTTCATTTGTCTTTTGTTTGCTTCACTCTTCACTTAATCACCTTAATTATCATTCTTAATATTTTTCTCGTCCTCACGTAAATCATTTTCTAGTTCACCACTTCACTCATAAGTAACATCATATATAGTTAATCTTTTTTGTTTATATTAATTTAATTTGATTTCATTTTACCTCTTTTTTTTATTTTCTGGGTTTTATTCTATTGTTTTTTTTTAACATAATTAGGGGTGTTTATTGGTTCAGATCAACCCGACTAACCAAACCAACCCATTCTTGGTTCGGAATTTTTAACTCGTTCGGGTTGGACCAGTACCGAACCATTCAAAATCGATCCAAATTTGTTCGAGAAATGGGTTGAAGAATATGAACTCGTTACTTGAACCGAATCGAACCCCTACATATAAAATATTTAAAGCCTATAAAAAGTAATTAATGTAAAATTTTTCTTATTCAGACTTTAGTGTTCACTTCATTCTCAAGAGATGCTAGGGTTCCTTCTCCACTCTTCAGAACCCAGACGACGCGCGAAGAAGAAAAATCGGCCACTGCAGACCACAACAAGGAGCGATCACCAGTAGACCAGTGACCACCACGAGGAAGAAGAAACAACAGAGCCCACCGCACCGCGAGGAAGAAGAAGCAGATCTATTACACCGCGCCGCCGCAAGGAGGAAGAGATAGCAGAGCCCACCGCGCCACTGCAAGGAAACAAGTAAATTTGTGTCACACCGCCGCGAGAAAGAAGAAGCAGATCTACTACGTCGCGCTGCCGCAAGGAGGAAGAGGAGGAGGAGAGCCATCGCGTCATTGATTTGTTTTTTATACTGTTGTTGGGATTCAAATTTTTAGTATTTTGAATTCCACAAGTTTGTAAGTCTTTTGTACTTTTCGAGTTCGCAGAAAGCATAAAAGATCAAAATTCGAGTTTGCCAATGAATTTGGTAACTTAGACGTTTTTTAAGTTAAGATAATATAAAGAGAACTTCATAAATTGGAAAAGAAGACAAAGTAACTCTAAGACATTACATTTCTGGTATTCAAAAAAGAAAAGATGGTTCTTTTATTTATTCAAAGTCCAAATTCGAATTACATATGAGTTCGAATACATATTAGAAAAGAAACTATCCTATGTGCCCCATACATTAGAAAAGAAACTATCCTAAACTACAAAGAGTACTTGACTCATGTCTACCAGACCTCTTCTTCTTCTTCCCCCACAGGCTTTGATTGAGCCAAGGCAAAAGTCTTATGATGACGTGATTGTGCAGCCTTTGGTGCATGGGGTGATAAGAAAGATAGCCTGGGAAAGTAATAAAAAAGATTCATTTAATGTATAAATGAACCTTTAATTGGCTACTACGTTCAACCCAAAAAGAAACCTTCAAAAAGAAAGGTTGAAAAAGCCTATAGCTTTGGCCACTTCGTCAACCCCATAAAAAATGAAATCATTCCAGATTGGGTTGTACGCAGTAGCCAAAGGAATAAACTTCTTCATATTCTTTGAAGGAGTTAGAAAAGGAGAAGAAGAAGAAGAATGAGAAGGTATGAAGAATAAATCCAAATGGAAATCCTATTTATAGGAGCAAAAGGGGTGAAGGTTCATAAATGAGCCTCTTCAAGTGTCCAATGAAAAGAACCTTCATAATGAGGTTGAATGGACGGCGGACGGTGGTCTTCATGACCTTTGATTCAGCCAAACAGAGTTTGACATGTGGCATACAAGGGAATGCAATCAGATCTCGAAATTAGGAAATACTTAGTGAAGTCAAATATCAACAGAAAAAACTAAGTGTCAAAGATGAAAGAATTTTCGAGTACATGAAGTCATGATTTCAGAAAGAAGATTTCGAGAAATCAAAGAACAAGATTTCGAATTTACAGAAAGCAGAAAATCAAAAGCAAGATGCCTGAAGACTTAGAAGATTTCTGAATCAAAAAGTAATTTGTTCGAGCAAATATAAGGAAGAAGAAAACAGTTAATGGAAGTTACAAAAGTTTGCTGATCAAGGACAAATGGCAACATCCCAGTGGAAGTACTTTGAAAAAGTGCAAGGAAGAAAGAGCAATTTTCTGGTTAGCAAAAAACGTGGCAAGCATGCGGGCTACCAACACATAACAATAGATGATGTGTCAAATGTACATTAGTTAGCTGTTAGAATGAAAAACTATAAATAGGTGAACTTTCTATGTAATCAGGGTTGGCAAATCACTTATACGTAAATCTCTGAAACACCTAAACATCCAATCTATCAGCGACTACACAGGTTACAAGGAGTAACAATATGTGATTCCTCCACTTTTCATTAATGCAATTGTTCTTACAATTTTTCTCTACTTTCTTTTCCTTTATTTCATTCTGCAATTTACATTCAACGCATTTTTCCTTTCTTTCTTTCAAATTTTCTGTTCTTACTTCCTTGAAATTCATTTCTTCTTTGATTTCTAAAATTTCAACTTAGAACCTTAATTGATGAAATTATGAATCAATTTGTTCTGAACTTTTAAGAAACAAGTTCTTTTGCTCAAATAAAGTTAATTGATGAAATTCTGAATCAATTTGTTTCAAACTCTTGAGAAGTCAAGTCTTTTACAAATTCTGCAAATTAGAACACTGTAAACCTACTTTTTAAAAGAGTCCCGTAAGAGGATCTGATTCTAATCCCCAGATTGTTCTTAGAATCAAAGTGAGTAAAAGTAAATTTTTCGAGATTGAATTTTATCACCACAAACAATTGTATACTACCCCACCTATGTTATTGATCTCTTAAATTGATATTGTTTTTGCTCTCTTGATTTGTTTGAACATTAGCTCATTGATCTTGTATTCTGACAAATAATTGCTTCTCATATGTCTGGTATGTTTCTGATTTTACATCCATTTTTTATATAAATTCTTTCTTTGTAGCCATATTTCAAATCCAATTGAACTAAGTCGAACCAACTCGTTTTTGGTCTGTTTGATTTGGTTCAGGTTGCTTACAAAAAATTGTTAAAATCCGATCCGAATCAAACCAAACAGTTTTGTTTGGTTTGGATTTATTTTTTCTATAGAACCGCACCAAACCGACTTGTGAACACCCTAAACATAATATTTATATAATAATAAATTGAAGATGCATACCAGACCCCCTTGGTTTGATTAAACTCGTTCAATATAAAAAAGCATTAATAATGTGAATGTGAAGGAAAAAATTATTTAACTAAATAATAACTGTTGGGGTGAAATTATAAATCCCAATAAGTTTCACAAATGGTTGATCAAGGTAAGGCTTCAAATGGTTGATTACTAGTTTGGAATGGTCTCGAGTTCGAGGTCAATAACTTCGAAGTCCATGCGAGGTGAGTAAATGACTTGAAGTTCCAAAAATAACTTCGAGTTGCAGATAAGGTAGATCGAAGCCTCAATGTTTGAAGGAGTTGGGTCAAGTCCAAGGTTCGAGGGTTATCTTTAGGGCTTAATTTGTCCACATCATATAGCAGTTACGAACAGTTCCTGTTAAAGCGAAGGATATGGAAACGTGGGGAGGGTCTTCATGACTCAGCAGAAGGGTAACCCACAAGAAATTAGAGGCAGTTAACTCAAAGCAGTTGTGAGAGTTGCCTATAAATAGGATTAAGACGAAGGTTACAGAGTCGGAAAACTGAACATTCAACCACACAAGCCACGACGTCCATCCAAAGATCAAGGCAACTAGCTGCAGAGAGCAAATAGGGACTGCAGACCACCATTTAAATTCCTTATACACTTTATGCTTTTTGCCATTTACGTTTGTTTTTACTTGTCTAATATACTCCAACTTTAATTCGAGAAGTTCTTCTTCCTTTCTTCTTCTACTTCGACTACAATTCTTCCTTAAGAACAACGTTATAAAGAACCCAGTAAAAGTACTTGTATCTCATCCCAGATTACTCGAGAAATGCATTTGTTTAACCAATTTAAGGGATAAACAATAATAAAATATTTTTAGATATTTTAAAATTAATATTATATATATAGAACTAAGCCTTTACAATTAGAGTAATGATGTTTCTTTTTTATTTTATTATAAAATAACTTTTCTTATTTTTAATAAATTATTTAAATTCTTTTTAGTGTTTTAAAATATTTCCTCATGAAATAAACTCTTTCTACTTATGATCAAGATTCATCTACACTCAAAATTTGAGGTGTGAGGGTGTGTAAGAGGAGAGCGGTAAAAAGAAAAAATGAAATAAAAAGGGAATGAGTGAAAATATGATAATTGATGTGATGAAAAAAATAGAAAAATAAAAAAAGTGTAGAATGGAGTGTAAAAGTTAGAAACGTGGAAAAATGAAAACCCTTCTCTCTCTCTATGTGTTTGGCAAAACTAGCTGATAAGCTAGCTGCTAGCTGATAAGCTCCTAGCTTATAAGCTCCGAGCCGATAAGCTAGCTTATTGAATTAGAAGTGTTTGGTAAAACTAGCTGATAAGCTAGTTAGTAAATGTAAAATGACATAAAAAGGCATAACTACTTAAATTTTATTAGATAAATTTTATTTGTGTTTTTTAGAAAAAATATATATTATTATGTATTTATAATCTTATATTTAAAAAATTAATTAAATTCTTATTAAACTTTTTAGTGATAAAATATTTAATTAAAAATTAAAATAAATAATGAAATTGATAAAATAAATAGTATAATATAAAAATAATTTCATAAAATAGTGAAAAGAAAATAACAATTTAATTAATTTATAATTTTTTAATTTACTTATTATATAGATAATAATAGGTAAAAAGAAATTGGAAGGTTTTTGTCACTAAAATTGAAAATATATAATAATAGGGTAAAAGGAAATTAAGAATAATTAGGGAAATGTATTAAAATACAAGGGGTAGTGATGGAAGAAAATTAAATAAGCAACAAGCTACAAGCTAGGTGAACTAGCTTGTAACTTATAAGCTAGAAGCTCCTAAAATAAACTACTTTGATGTACCTTACCAAACACTTTTGTGTTAGTCAAACTAGCTTATAAGCTAGTCAAATAAGCTAGTAGCTAGCTTATTGGTCTTGCTAAACACACAATATATATATATATATATATATATATATATATATATATATATATATCAATCCGAGTAGAAGAATAAATTAATTGGTTCATAGTGAGAGCAGTTAAAAATTAATTTTATTAGAAATGACAATAAATTAAATATATATATATATATATGTAAATCATAATTCATATATAATTCATTAAATAAAATGTAGAGTGGATTGTAAAAGTTAGCAACGTAGAAAAATGAAAACCCTTGCCAAACACACAAAATATATATATATATATATATATATATATCCGAGTAGAAGAATAAATTAATTGGTTCATAGTGAGAGCAGTTAAAAATTAATTTTATTAGAAATGACAATAAATTAATTATATATACATATATATATGTAAATCATAATTCATATATAATTCATTAAATAAAATGTAGAGTGGATTGTAAAAGTTAGCAACGTAGAAAAATGAAAACCCTTCTATTTATATGTATCAATAATCTAAGTAGGGATGACAATGTCTACCTGAGTTTCGGGATATTCATGGGGACTGCCACATTTGGGGAGCCGAGGGAATTTTTCCCCGCGGGGATATAGGGACAGGGATAAAAATTCCCCCGAAGCATATTGGAGGATGGGCGTGGGGATCATTCCCCCCGTCCCGTGGGGTCCCTGCCCCGCCTCTAACACATGTAAAATAATTAATATATGTGTAATATTGATAATTGTCCCTATGATTTTAGAATTTTTATATGACCTACCTCATTTAGAACTTTGTATTTGGAGATTTTCCCGCTATAGAGATAGGGCTAGGTATGGAAAATTGCTCCAAGTATATTTGGGGATAGGATGAGATCATGCTTTTTGCCTCACAAGATCCGTAAATAATTAAAATAAAAAAATTATCCTTAATTATATACATATATATAATTGAATTTTAGACTTTTCTTTCATAATTAATCTAGCTATGGGGATCCCCATGGGGACCTGTGGGGATATGGGGAATGAGGGAAAATATTACCCCGAGACGGGGAATGGGGGTGGGGATGGGGATGGGGAGATAATTGAGAGGTGGGGACGGGGAGTGGGGAGGTACTCCCCACCCCCATCCGGCCCTGGGCAGGTGCCATCCCTAAATCCAAGTAGAAGAATAATTGAAGTAAGCAAGTTTGATTTAAAATGTAGATGTATGACAAAAAAAAAGAAAACATTTTAAAATGGTCTTTAAAAAATTAATGACTAAACCTTTGTTTGGTTAATTGGTTTATAGTGAGAGAAGTTAAAAATTAATTTTATTAGAAATGACAATTGTTACGGTCTAAACCTAAGGCCCAATAATCAAAGTGGTTCATGCATAATATAATTATCATATCCATATATAATTATGATATCCTCAAATATATAATATATAATTATGATATCCATAATTATATGATTGTATCTGCTAAACTTACTCCTTTTATATTTATGCCCACTTACCATATTTATACAGGGAAAACCCCTATAAATAGAGATCAACATATCATAAGGTACGCAATCTCACTCAGTCAATCACTTTGACTGTTATACATATCTGACTTGGGCGTCGGAGTCCCTTTGCAGGTACACCCCCCGGGTTCAACTCGGATTCAAGCTTCGTCAAGCCGGACCTAGATCCGAGTTCATTCCTGCTGACTCAGACCCAGGTTCGAGTTCTATCCCAGAACATTTGGCGCTAGAAGGAGGGCCTCCCCCTCTCCAGCATGACGGTCACAACCCGCCGCCAGACTACAAGGCACCATCCTGAACCGACACCCAAAGGATGGGTAGAGGATCTCGGAGCGCAAACGAATTAATAAAGCAAGAAGGGACTTCACAGCCTCACAACCAAACCGAACCACGTGAGGAAGATCACCAAGACGACCCCCGGGACGAGATTATCCGGTGCCTCGAGGCCCAACTCAGGGAGTTTCAGGAACAACGCCAGCAGTCACTCTGCGATCCGCAACCTAGGACAGCTGACAAGCCGACCGTAAACCAACTTGAGGAGCGCCTCCGACAATTGGAGCGCAGCATAAACCCTCAACCTCAACCCACTATTCAATCTCGGGCTGCATCGGACCGAGATCACCAAGAAGTCCTCCAACCGAGGGTCACGATCCATCCGACTCCATTTAGACATCCATTTTCTGAAAGACTAGCCCGGGTCGAGATACCCAAGCAGTACAGAGGTGCTTTAACCATTGAAACCTTCAATGGCACTACAGACTCGGTCAAACATTTAGACGCCTTCACCAATGAAATGCTTTTCGTTGGCGCCCCTGAAGCCGTCATCTGCCGATCATTCCCCAGAACTTTGAAGGGAGAAGCCTTAGCCTGGTTCAAAACTCTTCCCTTGGGATCCATATATTCGTGGGACGATATGCAACACACCTTTCTAGGACGATTCACCATCTCCACAAAGATCCCCAGGGATCAGTTCACATTGGCCAAGGTCAAGCAGAACAAAGACGAACCCCTTAGAACTTTCCTATCCCGGTTTTACAATGAATGTGCCCTCATCCCGGACCTGGCCGAAAATGTTCAACTGGTATGTGCCGTCTCGGCCCACTCGCCAGGATTACCCCTCGCCATCTCTTTATCAGAAGAAACGGTTAGATCCATGGAACAGTTCAGACAACGTTCTCACAAGTACGTGGGACGGGAAGCTCATTTAGCCGTAGCTGCCAAACAGGATACCCACCAAGGACAGGACCGAGGTTCCTACCATGACCGACATAAAGGGAAGGATAGAGGACATCACCAACAAGATCAACGTCGACCTCCCAAAGGTCGATACAACAACTATGCTCCTCTAAACACTAACCCTGGGAAGATCTTGAAGGAAGTGATGCACACTGAGCTGGCCGACATACTGCTCTTTCCATGAGGGGTATGGGCACAACACTGATGAATATACAGATGCACGATCTCATCGAGCAACTCATTCGGGACGGCCGACTTGATCGTTATGTGAAAAAGAATCGGTCCCAGGGAGGATATCGAAAGAATGACGAGCGGAAGAGATCCCCTAGTCCAGAAGGAGGGAATGATAAGAAACGAAAGCGTTCTGCGTCCCCCAAGAGATACGACAACAAGGAAGACAAAGCTGGTTCCAGTAACCACACAACTCAGACCACACCGAGGATGTGAATCAACATGATTTCAGGGGGATTTGCTGGTGGAGGACCGTCAAACAATGCAAGAAAAAGACACCTCCGGGAAGTCTACAGTGTCGACCAAACCGACATGAAGATAGTGACAAAGAGACTCCCAAACCCGGTCATCACCTTCTCGGATGAAGACTTTTTTGATGATTTGGTGGACCATGACGATCCTTTTGTGATCCGATCTCTGATAGGAGACGGTGATGTCGAACGCATCTTTGTAGACCAGGGCAGCTCAGCCGACATCCTCTTCTACAGGACCTATACCCAACTACTACTACCCCCAGAATCACTCCAACCTTATTCAGGAGATTTGGTGGGCTTCTCTGGAGAAAGGATCCAACCCAAAGGATACCTTCAGACAACACTCAGGGTCGGCTCCGAAACCGAAAACAAGGTCGTCTCAACCAAGTTCTTGATAATTGATTGTCCCAGCCTATACAATGCCATACTTGGACGTCCGTCCTTGAATTCCCTAGGAGCAGTCATTTCTACCAAACACTTGGTGATGAAGTTCCCAGACCAAGATGGTAAAGTGATCACAGTTCAAGGGGACCGGAAAGAAGCAAGAAAGTGTTACAACGCTGCTCTGACCACCCTGCCCACATCTCAGCCAGAAAAGACACCATCCAGAGGCCAAGTTCACATGATTGATCTTGACCCCAGAGTCGAGTCTGATCCCAAGGGCCGAGATAGAATTGAGCCGGCTGCAAAGACAAAACCTTTTCAAATCGGGACTTCTGCTGAACAGACGACCAAAATTGGTTGCAACATGGATCACACCATGGAGGAGAAACTGAAGAAGTTACTTTCCAAGAACTCAGACCTGTTCGCATGGACCTCAGCCGACATGCCAGGAATTGACCCCAACTTCTGCTGTCACAAACTATCTGTTGACCCCAACGCTAAGTCGGTCGCCCAGAAGAAGAGGAAAATCGGCCTTGAAAGACAGCAGGCAGCGAACCAGCAGATAGAATAGCTCCTCAAAGCCAAGTTCATGAGAGAATGCAAGTAATCACTTGGTTATCTAATGTCGTCCTTGTGAAAAGGTCAAATGGCAAATGGAGAATGTGCGTGGACTACACAGATTTAAATAAAGCCTGCCCCAAAGACCCTTTCCCCTTTCCCAACATCGACCAGCTGGTTGACAGTTCATCAGGCTACCGTTGGTTGTCTTTCATGGACGCCTACTCAGGCTACAACCAGATTCCTATGGACCGGGACGATGAAGAGAAGACGACCTTCATCACTGACAAGGGTGTTTACTGCTACACCATGATGCCTTTTGGCCTCAAGAATGCCGGCGCCACATACAAGAGAATGATGAAAAAGGTTTTTGGAGACATGATGGGAAAAACTGTTGAAGTCTACATAGACGACATCATAGCCAAAACTGCTGAAGGAAACGACCATGTGGCCGACTTAGAGTCAGTCTTTGACCGACTCAAGAAGTACAACATGAGACTCAACCCTCTCAAATGCTCCTTCGGCGTACCATCAGGACACTTTCTGGGTTTCCTCCTTACCAATAGAGGAGTTGAAGCAAACCCGGATAAATGTAAAGCTGTGTTGGATATGAAAATTCCGACTTGCATCAAGGAAATTCAACAGCTTAACGGGAGGATCACTGCCCTCAGCTGATTCATCCCCAAGGCGGCCACAAGATCTCTTCCTTTTTTCCAACTCCTTCGCAAGGGAAAATCCTTCACCTGGTCCAGTGAATGCGAAGACGCCTTTCAGCAGTTCAAGCAAACATTAGCAAATCCCCCTATTTTGGTTAAACCGGCTCTAGGGAACATCTGTACCTCTATATCTCCATAACCAACCAGGCCTTAAGTTCGGTTTTGATCAGGGAAGAAGGGCGCAATCAATTCCCCATCTACTTCATCAGCAAAGCATTCCAGGGAGCTGAGTTAAGATACCAGAAGTTAGAAAAAGCTGCTCTGGCCGTGCTAACCACTGCCTGCAGACTACGACACTACTTCCAGGGACACAAAATCACAATGCGAACCGACTTACCCCTCAGACTCGTCCTTCACAAACCATACCTCTCCGGACGCATGACGGCTTGGGCTCTGGAGTTGTCCGAGTTTGACATTCACTTTAAAGGTCGCACTGCTCTTAAAAGTCAAATCCTGGCTGACTTTGTTGTTGAAATGACCCCCTCTGAGGATACCCCCAGTTCTGAATGGACCGTTTTCGTAGATGGCTCATCTAACAAAAAAGGTGTCGAAGCCGGGATAGTCTTGGAAGGACCCAACGGTGTTTGCATTGAAAAATATCTAAAGTTTGAATACTCTACTTCAAACAACCAAGCAGAGTATGAAGCGTGCATTGTCGGCTTATTGATGGCAAAAGAAGTTGGGGCCAAAAAAGTCTTAGTATGCAGTGATTCTCTATTGATGGTATCTCAGATCAAGGGAGAATACCAAGCAAAAGAACCATTGCTACAGAGATACTTGGAGAAAGTAAAACTCTCAAGCGATGGGTTTGAAGAAATCATCTTCCAACACGTCCTAAGAGCCGAAAATACCAGAGTCGACATACTCTCCAGGTTGGAAAGCACCAAAAAGCTGGGAAATAACAAGTCAGTTTTCCAAGAAGTCGTCTCGACCCCAAGAATTTCGGAACCTTTCGTCGTGGCAATCGAACAGTCTGAATCATGGATAACTCCCATCAAGTCTTACATCTTGATGGGCAAACTCCCTAAAGACGAGAAGGAAGCTAAGAAACTAAGACAGCTAGCATCTCGTTTCACGGTTGTCAAGGGAAAACTGTACAAGAAGGGATTCTCGACCCCCCCTGCTCAAATGTGTTGAAAACAGTGAGGCCAAGCACGTCCTGGCCGAGTTACATGAAGGTAGCTGTGGAAACCACCAAGGGGGAAGAACACTTTCAAGAAAAGCTCTCAGGGCCGGATATTACTGGCCTACCCTAATTCAAGACTCCATGGACTATGTTAAGAAATGCGAAGTGTGCCAGAAGAATGATTCCATCCACCATCAACCCTCTTCTGAGCTAACCACCACGTCGGTCCCTTGGCCTTTCCACCAATGGGGCATTGACATACTCAGTCCTTTTCCACCCGCTCCAGGACAAGTCAAGTTTCTAGTAGTAGCGGTGGATTACTTCACCAAGTGGATTGAAGCAGAACCCCTCACCACAATCACTTCAACCAAGGTCCAAAAGTTCTTTTACAAGAACATCGTCTCCAGGTTCGGGATCCCTCAATCCGTAATCATGGACAATGGAACCCAGTTCACTGACAAGAGGTTCAGAGAGCTCTTATCAGGATTGAAGATCAAGCACCATTTCACTTCGATGGAACACCCTCAAACCAATGGCCAGGTCGAGTCTGCGAACAAGGTGATCCTCAAAGCCCTTAAATGTAGACTAGACAACGCCAAAGGTAACTGGGTGGAGCAGCTCGACCACGTGCTCTGGGCATATCGGACCACTCCGCAGTCATCTACCAATGAAACTCCTTTCCGGCTTACCTATGGGACTGAAGCACTTATCCCGGTCGAAATTGGAGAACCGAGCTGGAGGGTAGAAAATTTTGACCAAGACACCAACGATAAAACTATACTTGAGGAACTAGACTTCTTGGATGAAACTCGGGCAGTGGCACACATCCGAGACTCAACATTGAAAGAACGCCTCACAACACGGCACAATGCCAAAGTGATGGCCAGCAACTTCCAACCTGGAGATCTTGTCTTGCGTAGAGCTGACATTGGCAACAAGAATGCAGCCCAAGGAAAACTTGTAGCAAACTGGGAAGGCCCTTATAGGGTCACCGAGGCAACCGGGAATGGAGCATACAAGATAGAAACACTTGAGGGAAAAGTCGTAACAAGATTTTGGAACTCGGACAAGCTCAGGACTTATTATTCTTAAGGAATAATTACACTTAGGAAATTTTATTTCATTATTAGTTCATTTTGTTAAAAACCGGAAGCGAAGAGCATCTCGGTCGTTGAAATCTAATATTAATAAAACCGGATGCGAAGAGCATCTCGGCCTTGAATTATGAAGAGCTTCTTCAAAACAAATAAGTTCTCTAACCCGGACGTCACAAATCCAAAAAGTGTTAAAAGCGTACTAACGTTGAAAGCGCGAGTCCAAGATAAAAGCGTTAAAAGCGTACTAACGTTAAAAGCGCGAGTCCGAGATAAAAACGTTAAAAGCGTACTAACGTTAAAAGCGCGAGTCTTAGATCAAAGCGTTAAAAACGTAAGGTCCAACAAATCAAAGTGTAAGACTTGCCAGAATAACAAGCAATAACAAAGCATAACGGGAAAGTTAAAGCACACGAAACTTAGCCCAAAGAGAATAGGCATTAGGAGAGCACATGGTCTTCACAAAGTACAGAATTGAATTTAATCAAAGTACATAATTTAAAAAACCTTAGTTACAAGGGGAAATCATTCTTCGTACGGGACGACTTCCTCTCCAGAGGCAGCATCAACATACATCTTTTTCTCCATGTCGACCCAACAAATCCTCCCCTGGAAAACATCGTACTCGGCTGAAGTCCCATCCACCTTCAGACCAGGATTTAGTATTCCCAATTGCGCCACAGTATTCCCAAAAGAAGTCTTGCTAATTTGCTCAGAAAGCTTCACGAGGCCGGCTTTTTCTTCATTAAACTTAGCCTAAGCCTTTTGCAAATTCTTCTTCACAAGATCAGTCACGGCCTCCTCAGTCATCCCGGACGCTGGAGGAGCCACCTTCAATTTCTCCAAGTCGGCCTTCAACTGGGCTATCTCAGTCTCGAGAGTCTTATTCTTCTCCTTGGCCGCCTTGAAATACCCCTTGTGTTTCAACTTCTCCTTTTTCTCAGTACCCAATGCCTCCTGCGCAGCCTTGAGATCCACCAACGCAGTATCCCTCTCCGTCGTTTGAGCATCCAAGTCTAAGTTGACTCGATCAAAAGATGGCACAACATCCAGCCGCATATGCCTCAAAAACGCAGCATGCTGAAGGCACTGGCGCTCCACATCCCCCAGATGTTCGATAATCGGCACATTATCATGAACCGACTTGAGAAAAGGGTTGTACAAAATTCGATCTATCTCAGGAGTGTCCAATTCTTCCTCTGAGTCGTACAGGTTGACACCCGACTCTCTAGAAGACTCGTCAGGCCTGAGCCTCTTCTTACCCTTAGCAGATTTTTTCTTCTTCTAAGAACGAGGCTCCTCACTACCGTCCCCACGTCCCGCATCCTGAGTCGGTTGACCACCACCTAGAGTCGGCTGGCCAGCTCCCCCACTCCCACCAGCCTGCTGAGTGAAGTCAATATCAACATGCACATCATCCTGAGGACCGACATTAGCATTCTGTGCATTTTGAAGAGCCCTCAGCTGTTTAAGCGCAGCGTTGGCCATCGAAGCTACAAACCAGAAAGTAAAAGTTAGCCGAGATAGAAGTAAAATTAATTCACATGCAAGAAATACAAGCCTCACCAATTCTTGAACCGACACTACGGGTCGGGCCATCTAAAATTTTCTTAGATGAAAAAACCCCACACTCCTCAACCGAATTCATCAACAACGTCCTCACCGCCGCATCTTGTGAGGAAAGAGCCGACTCAGCAACCTCATAGTCGGACGTCTTCCTATCAAAGTGCCTCTCACTCCAGTAAATAGGAAATCTTGGAGTGTTAGAAGACCTTTCCTCCCAAAACGGCTTCACACCCTCAGGCGCCTGTACTTGGAAGAACTCTTGTTTAAAGGTTATACTCCCCCTCTTGGCCGACTCAGCATAAGGCGTTATCAGCTTACGATCCTTATGCCCCCACAGTGAAATCTAACTCTTTAACGTCTCGGTCTTCTTCCCCTTAGGATGCTTCCTCAACACTAGGAAGAAATGAAAAAATAACTTTACAGAAGGGGTGAAGCCGAACTCGGCCACTATCAACTCAAAGCACCTAATGAAGGCCCACGAGTTGGGATGTAGTTGCGAGGGAGCACACCTCAAATACATGAGCACCATCTCTTGAAAGTCAGTGAAAGGAAGCCTCAACTTCACCTTAGAATGGAAGAAGTCATAGGTGTTCAAAAATGGAATGTTGGTTTCGGACAAATGACAAACTCGGCTCCCTCTTGGAGGAATCACCACATTATATTTTTCCTTCATCTCAGCCGAGTCAAACACCTCCAAATCAAACAGACGCTCCTGAGTATACTCTGGGCAGCCGGGTCTATACAGAGAGCAGGTACCGAGAACCTCCGGATCCACCCACCTATACCTATCCATCCACACAGGCACAAAATAATCTCCGTCACGAGCCTCAGCCATTTCAACACATGTAAAGGTCGTATAACAACTACCCTAATCAGAACCGAGACGACTAGCACCCGACTCGGACCAATCGAAAATGCAATCATACGAATCCGTCTCGGAGTTCACCAAAGTCCTATCCATCTCGGCCCGAACAACCCCCCCCAGGGGTAATGTTCCACCGCCTCAACACCTCGCCTACCTCAGGACTAAAACTCTCATTTTCCTCACAAGATGACCGACTCCGAGATACCCATGACTCAGGTTGTCGGACAAAACTTCCAAAGACTCACTATCACTCATTTGCACAAAATGAAGAAAGAAAAGGAAAAGAAATACCTGTTAGTCGGATCCTGAGTACAAGTCGACGTATGAAAGCCGGTTCTGGATTCGAGATTGATTTCACAAACAAAGAAGCAGAGAGCAAATTCAAAGTGAAGTAATGAAATGGCGAAACTTCGCCACTTATTTATAGGACTGGAAAGGCCCATAACCCCCTGCGGCCCAGGAAGTCGAACCGTCGCGACCCTATAAGGAAGAGACACGTCACAGGGGAGACGAAACGTCACAAGAAACCAAAACGTTTCGGAAACGTTTAAGGAATAACGAAACGTCGCAGCGACACATCAATCAGGAACCCGTCTCGGATCACCATAAATGAAATTTGTCTCGAACCATTGAACCAACAAGGGATGGCTACAATCATCTCGATCCATCTCTTCTCAAGCGACAGCTCCCAAGTAAGTTCTAAACTCCAAAACCGTCCCGAACGAGTAAAGTCGTCCCGGACATAACATTGAAAAGTACTTGAGCTCAAAGTCAACTTCGTCAAAGTCGACCAGAGCTGGGGGGCTTCTGTTACGGTCTAAACCTAAGGCCCAATAATCAAAGTGGCCCATGCATAATATAATTATCATATCCATATATAATTATGATATCCTCAAATATATAATATATAATTATGGTATCAATAATTATATGATTGTATCTGCTAAACTTACTCCTTTTATATTTATGCCCACTTACCATATTTATACAGGGAAAACCCCTATAAATAGAGATCATTAACAGATCATAAGGTAAGCAATCTCACTCAGTCAATCACTTTGACTGTTATACATATCTGACTTGGGCGCCGAAGTCCCTTTACAAGTACACCCCCCAGGTTCAACTCGGGTTCAAGCTTCGTCAAGCCGGACCCAGATCCGAGTTCATTCCTGCTGACTCAGACCCAGGTTCGAGTTCTATCCCAGAACAACAATAAATTAATTTCTTTATATATATATATATATATATATATATATCATAATTCATATATAATTTATTTTTAATCGTTCGTTTTAATATCAATTTTATTAAATGAAATGGACATAATTGTATATCATGACAATCAAATAAAACTCCAATTTGATTTATCGGTCTGTTAATTAAACTATATTAAATATTAATAAAATAAAGTGGATAAGGAGTCTTGAGCATATATGCTTTTAGGTGCTAGGCCACTGATTTCTAGTATTGACTTTTTTTTTCACATGTCCCTTGTTATCAGGATAATTTTATTTGGGGTTTAATCACAATTTATCCAAAAATTCTTTTCATAATCTCAGTTTAATGAGCCACAACTATTTGGTAAATATTAACTACTTACTAATAATGGTGGAATGTATAGTTTAACTATTATGTTGCTGTCTAGTATTTCAATTTTAATTTATAGGAATCCAAAAGCCAAAAAAAAAAAATTATAAGAATCCTAAAATAACACCCGTGACTTCAAACACCCGTGACTTCAAACATTCTCGTGTCCACATACCATGAAGTATTTAGAAGAAAATCGTTTAAAGTGATTAGCTACCTAATTTCCTCTCCACAATATAAATTTGGTTTGATTTAGATTTCAAACTCTTAGTGTTTAGCATATATAAAGTGTCATTTTCATTTTATTTCATCTTTAAGTAAAAAATATAAGATTTCAAAATCAACTTAAAAGCCTAAAACAATAATTATAGGAAAATATATTTTTGTTTGTATAAAAAATAGAATTTATTTATATAAAAAATCATATTAATATGACCCATTGTATCATTTTACACTTTTCAACTAGTTTAATAATAATTTTACTAAATATTTTTAATTTAATAAAGTAGCGTTATATTAAAATTTCAAAAGTCAATTAATCATAATTTTCCTGACAAACAATTTTTTTGACAGATAGCTATTACCACTTTTGGTTTGAACCACAGTTATCCTCCTAGCGGGGTTTTTTTCATTTATAAGGCTCAAACTCGAAATCTTGCTTAAGGGAAATCGAGCATGTACCACTTAAACCAACTTTCGTCAATTAAATAGCTATTTCCATTTGCAACCTGTCAATAATAACATGTTACTAACAATTTCTTATCGATGATAATAACAATTTTTTTTTTGTAGTGAACCAATGAAAATAATCACAAAAAATAGATTAGTTTTAGTTTTAGGTTTTTAAATATCATTGTATTATTTTAATTTTATTTTAACTAAAATATTTTTAACTCATCGTCAATGATTAAAGACCGAATACTTAAATTACTAAAGTCTATATCGAGAGATTTATATATAAATTTCTCCTACTGATATCAAATATAAGCAATTAAAATTTTCAATTTTGTTGGTTTCAAATACTATATAAGCAAAATCTAACTACTTTTATTCTATTAAATGCTATTATTCTCATAATACTCTTATTTAATTTAAATTTCCTTTCCAATATAAAAATTAGGAAGAATAGTTTAGGAAATGAAGTTCACTTTTTATGTGAGTTTGAGAAAATTTAATGGGTTCAACTAATATTCTTAATTAGCGTGAATTAGTTAATTTTTGTTAGGTAAAATATGTTTTTTAGTCCCTATAAAATTAGCGAGTTTTGTTTTTAGTCCCTATAATTTTTTTTATTAAAACGTCCTTCCAATTTTTTTTGTAATTAGTCTCTCCCTTTAATTTGCGTGTTTCAGGTACTGATGTGGCACATTCTCTCTCACAGGTATCTATTATTGTGTTTCTAGCGGTTTAAACCGCCAGAAAACTAATTTGCTCTAAACAAAAATTCACCTCCCCCGGGGAATTATACGGTGAGGTATCTTAATAGGTGCCTCACCGTGTACCCCTTGATTTAGGGGCATGTTGGCAAAAAAAAATATTTTTAAAATGTGCAATATGGTCCTTAAAATATTTTTAGAATTTGTAATATAGTCCTCTAGGAGGACCATATTATAAATTCTAAAAATATTATTTTGCTATCATGCCCCTAAATCAAGGGTTACACGGTGAGGCACCTATTAAGGTACCTCACCGTAGAATTCACCCACCTCTCCCTCCCCTTTCTCCCCATTACCCTTAAAACCACCCACCCACCGTTTCCCCCATCCACTGTTGTCTTTCATGTTGTTAGCTTCCTTTGTCTCTTATTGTGTGCCCAATCACCTGATCCATTTGTGAAGAATACATAGGAGGTGGTGCTTGAGGAACCTAGATCCCCATGCCCTTAGGAGAGAAGGAACCAATATTCCCCTTAGTACCAGCATTAAATAGTAGCAACATGTCATCACTCTGCAGTTCAACAGCTCGTTACAAATCTCAAATCCAAGCATAAACAAACAAAAGAAACCATCAACCCAATTATTAAGGGGGTAGAGAGAGAGAGAAAGAAAATTGCAAACCTTAGAAAAACCAAAGGCAACATAATAGGAATCAAGCTAGAAGGTCTTCAACCTGCCAAAATGGATGACTTTCCATCACCAAATAAGATGAAGCCCCCTATGGGATGGGAACAACGACGATGGAGGTAACGGAAAGAAAGGCAGTGGAGGTGGATCTGTTCCTGTTCAAGTGCGACAACGAGATACTCAAATTGTAACGTCCTAATTTCTAAATTCAAGAATAATGCCCGTTGGAGACACTATTCTCAAAACTCCTGAAATTATTTCGCGCCATTACCGATATATTTGCATACACAATCATAAATTGCTTAAGTAATTCCAACGATTACATAAGCTTGAACACGGTCGGTCCATACGCCACAAATATCCTAATTAAATGCCACTCAGTGGCTCACAATAACACCATCCATGAATACATGATTTCTAACCTAATACAACATAATATAATTCAACACATCTATATCCCTCAAAATAGTACAAGTGTATTTTTTTATCATCGACATAAACGACTAAGTACACAAAGTGAGGCTTGGGAGGACGATTCGTCACATACTGACTCATAGTGGTAGGTACTCTTCTTAGTCTTCTAACAGATGAGTGGTGCGCGGTGGTTCCTGTAAGGGCAATGGATGTTTAGGGATGTGGGTGAGATTAAGGCGTGAGACGATGTCTGCAGATGTGGCGACAAGCATCTGAGAAGGGTGAAAAATTATGATAAAATCAATTGAGAAACCTAATTAGGGTTAATTAGGGTATAATTATGTTAATTAGGACAAAATATTATTAATTAGGGTTATTGAGGATTAATGTTTAATGTTTAATTTCACATAGGATTAGCAAATCCAAATAGGATTGCTGATTAGGAGAGATAGGTTGACACATGAGCAGAAAACACAAATTATTTACACAGAGGGATGATTTGCAACCCAAAAATTTTTGGAAGGACGACTTAAAAAAGAAAAATTTTGCAGGGACTAAAAACAAAACTTGTTAAATTTACAGGGACCAAAAACATATTTTACCCAATTTTGTTTATTCTGAAGACGGTAGTAGTATTATTATTTGACCCTTTGTTGTTATTGTTTTACTATCTTATAGGGGCGGACCTTTGTTGTGGCTCCCCAAACTTTTTTTTACATATATACATTTTATATAATTATGTAAAATATTTATATTCTTAGTTATCAATAATTTCTCATATTCTAAATATTATTTTAAAGTAGTTCTACATCTGTAATATTTATTCAATTGCATGTGGATAATTTTATCTATTTAAATATTATTTTCATGATCAATTTTATGTTAATATTATATTATAAATATTAATTACATTTGTGGTTTCTCTAGTTTGGACTATGTATAAAATTGGTCCTCTATCAATTGTTTTTTATTTGAATTCCTCATATTATAACTTTCTACTTGGCATATGGATAAATTGAATTGATTAAATTATTTTGAATGTTATAATTTCAAAACTCATCTATTAAAATATTAAATTTAACCTGTAATAAAAAATCTCATATTTTACCTTATTTAAACTGTAATTTCACCTCTTACAAAATCCTTCATTTTTATTAAATTTCTATTCAAATTTTTACTTGTGAAAATTTAAAACTATTTTATATCTCATATCCACCGTAAACTACATAATATTTAAATTAAAAAGAGATTTAAGAGTTTTATATAGGAGACAATTGATAGAGAATCCAAATTTACTTAATTTTAAAAATTGAGGGACTCAATTTTCTAAAACAAACTTTTTAAGAACTAAAATTTCACATAATTTAAATTGAAGAGACTAAAAGTCTAATTCAATTTATAGTATTATATATTAATTTATGCATTAGAATCTTATATCGACTCCCCCAAATATTTTATTCAAGTTATCTTACAAGATATTATATGTTTATGTTAATTTTACTTTTTATCTAACTTCATTTTTTACAAATTAATTTTAATATATTATATAACGTTAAAAATAGTAATAATTGTAGTAAAAAGAACAGTGATTTTTGTTGAGAAATGCACACGCTCTTTAACCTTATGTTGCCGGAATGATGGTAGACATTCATATTCTATCACTATAATTATTTATTTATTCCATCCGGACTTCAATATAAGAAGGGCGAAGTCAGGAATTAAAGTTATTAAGGGAGCTAAATATGAACACATTTTGCTCAAATACAAATGAGAGTATAAAATTTAGTGTTAAATAAAAATTGTTATAAAAGATAAAATAACAATATGATAAAATATAATCAAAGATAAAAATATATAAATTGAAAGTAACTAAATGGTAGGATAAAATTTTGCTCTAATAAAGTATATTATTATATAAGAGTTCTACGTTTTTTCATGTCATGAAATGCATCTATAATCGACAATGTTTTTAAATCGGACCGATAATTGAACCGGTGAAGATACTGGTTCACGGTTCAGTGGTTCAACCGTGATTGAACTGTGGTCAAACTGGTAATAATTAAATATATTTTTAATATTATATAATATTTTTTAAATAATAAAATAAGATAAATTCATAAGAAATCAAGATATATAAGATTATAAAATAATATAAAAGGCCTTGTTATATGTATTATATCATAAAAAATTCATAATAATTGACTAAATAATAAACATTTATGTGTAATCCTTAAAAAATTAGTTTTATTTATCTTAAAAAATATTTTAGATTAAATAAAAAAACAAAAAAAATTGAAAATTTTGAAACTGGCCAATTGATTTTCACCGATTCTAGAACCAACCGGTTTTTTGGATTGTATGGACCGGATATCAGGCCGGTTCCCGGTCAAACCGGTTGAACCGATCGATCCGGTCCAGTTTTGATAACAATGATAATCAACTCTACACTAAACTTCTTGATAATTTTTGTTTCAATAAAAACAATGAAACAATACTTCAGTATTTTCTCTCTAGTTAAATTTTAGTTAAACAATATATTTTCTTCTAACTAGGCTTCCACTATATCACTTTATCCAAATATATGAGAAAATGTGATTGTACAATCAAATTATACAATAATAACGAAAAGGAAAAAAAAATGTGAGACATAATAAATGGTGTAATGAAGTTTGATAAAAAAATTGTTGTATAAATTAATATGTGTGTGTGTGTGTTAGCTTTATATATACTAATGGAATGACAATCACAAAAGTGTATGTTTGCCCACATTTTTTTTACTTTTTATAAAAATATCTATTAAGGAAAAATAAAATAATACTATATATTATGGTGATTATTATTTTGTTTGGATGGTTATTGAAGTGAAAAACATTATTATTTTCATGGTTGTCAGAATCGGACCGGACCGATCGGTTCGACTGGTCGGACCAGTAACCGGTGGTAGCAGCAGTTCAATTGGACCAGAAAACCAGAGGGGCAGAAAACCGAACCGGAAACGGCAAAACCGGCCACGCCGGTTTTAAACGGGTCTGAGGAAGCTAGGCAAAACGACGTCGTTTTACCTTTTTTAAAAAAAAAAAATTGCAAAAAAATTTAAAAAAAAAAACCGACACTACTGCTAAGTCATTTTTTTCAGTCTTTTAGAATGAATTAGAATTAGAAAGTGTAGAACACTAGAACCCTAATCTAATTGCTTGGTCCAGAACATTGTCTCTGTCGCGTCCCTTTCTTCTCTGGTTCTCCCTTTCTCTGTCGGGCGCCCTTTGCTTCCGCCGCCGTCTTGCTCTTACGTCGCGTCCTGTCGTTCCAGCCGCTCCCAACCACGTCATGTCCTGCTGCTTCGCCGTCGCGTCCCAGCCATGTGGTTCCTTCCGTCAACAGAGCTTCGTCGCGTCCCATCCGTTCCTGTCGTTCCCAGGCGCTCCCAACTGTGCCTCAGATCTCCTTCTCCAAATGGCCATCGGAGAATCGCAGCCTGCGCAGGAGGTAATTTTTTTTTTTGCTTACCTCAGTTTCTTTTTTCTTTTTGCCACTGGAGGTAATGTCTTTGATTGAAAAAAAATAGGATTGCTGAAATTCCCTTTTTGACTTATTATTGGGCCATGCTTTGTTCTTCTGTTTGTTGTTAATGCCATTGTGGATCAATTGTTGTTTGCTGTTGTTGATGGATTAAATTAATATGCTGAGATATTCATATTAGAATTAAAGAGCAAAGCCATTAAATTAATATGTTGTTGGATATGTGTTGTTGGATTAAATTTACAGTTATTTTGGATTATATGTTGTTGGATATATGTTGTTGGATTAAATTTGTAGTTATTTTAAGTCATGGATATCAATTTTTTACTATTTAAATTTTAATTTACTAGGTAGAAATATAAAAAATATTATTTTATTTACTACCGGTCCAACCACGGTCCGACCATTGAACCTTGAACCGGTGGCCAGGCCGGTTCAATGACCGGTCCGGTTTTAAAAACATTGATTATTTTCTTTTAAACTGAATTATAACTACCATCTTTTGATTTCTTTTTGAAATAGGCGTATAAATAAAAGAGAAAAAAATAACACCAAAATAACCATACTCCCTCGTATCCCTTTTATTAATATATAATATTAATAGTATATATTAATATTAATTTTTCTAACATGTGCAATATTACACAGGTTAATAAAATCAAAAGTGGAAATATTTTATTGTAAAATGTAACGTTTCATATTATCAATGCATTGAAAGTTGTGATAATTGTAATTTTCAATAAAATCTTTTCATATATTCTTAATTTATTAACATATGCAATGTTACACGGGTTAGAAAAATTGTATCAATATATATGAACAAAAAGTGGGGGGTCCTTTAGTCCCTTTATTCCCTCACCCATAAGTAAATAAAGACTCATGTATAGTGGAATAAAATATGAGAAAAGCTTAACTAAATTTATTCTAATGAGATCATTCTAAAAATATTCTTTATCTAATTTAGATTTTATTATTCAACAACTCTATTTAATAAGCTACGTGTAATAAAAAATAGCATATCTACCTAAAATAAATTCCAAAACAATTAAATATAGAATAATTTAAATAAATATGATTTTTTTTCAAATGATAATTAAAAAAATAAATATAATTAATTTTTCTTAATCGTGTGAATTTAATTTTCATTTTTCTTTATATTCAAGTTTGTAACATTCTGTACACCGAAAAAAAAAATGTTTGTAACATTTTGTTGAGTATTCCCTCCGTCCCTTATTATAAGACTCTTTCAACTGTTTCACACAATTTAAGAAAAGTTAGTTAA
The DNA here is from genome assembly GCA_026901365.1 of Sesbania bispinosa. Lineage (NCBI taxonomy): Eukaryota > Viridiplantae > Streptophyta > Magnoliopsida > Fabales > Fabaceae > Sesbania > Sesbania bispinosa. The sequence goes on from QLOH01000033.1 coordinate 1,565,790, forward strand.
TGTATTAATCTTTTAAAAAAATAATAACATTCCAAATATACCCCTATTTATAAGTCACTATATTTTAGAGACATTAATTGTGGCAGTGGAAGACTACAAAAGTCACTTTCCAATGGTGTAGTTGGGCATGTAGGTAAAACTTCATTGATTATTCACACTTATCAATATATGGGAATAAAAGGAGTTGAATATTAATTAAGGGCAAATATGGAAAAAATTATTGTTTTACCTAAAAATTTACAAAGGGTCTTATATTAAGGGACACTCAATTCTTCTAGAAAGAGTCTTATAAATAGAGACGAAGGGAGTATTCAGGTTCCCGAAATAGGACCTAAGTTTTTTTTTCCAACAAAAAACTTAGGTCCTATCTACGAAAAAATCTACAATCCTCCAGGAGTATGTACTCCTTCCATTTAAAATTCAACGTCCGGCATGATTAGTTATGCATCCCCAATTTTAATTTGAAAAAAGAAGTAAAAAAAAAAAGAAAATACTGTCAAATAACAAAGGGGGAGTATTGAGGAGTGGGTGCTCCTGGAGTACTGAAAATTTGTTCCCTATCTACCTCGGAAGAAGGAAAAGGTCAGTGGATCCCACATGCAATATCCCATGTGGCAAGCTGGATGCGTCGCTATGAGCCACGTGGCAACTTTTGACAGCAAGGTTTGATGAGACTCCAGCTGGCAGGTTGGCACCCAACTTGCCTCGTACTCATAGTTTCGCATGGTGTTATGTAATACTAGTCCTTAATTTGATTTTGGATTAACTCAATTTTAGAAAATTAATTTTAATTAAAAATGAATTTAAATTAAATTAATTAATTTTAAAACAACTTTGTTTGAAAATATATTTATATTAAAATTTAATATAAATTTTTTAATTTAATTTAAAAGTTACAATTTATTATAGGATTAAATATATTTTTAGTCCCTACAATATACTTAAGATTTAGTTTTAATCCCTAATTTTAAGCTAGTGGATTTCGTCCCTCAAAAAGTGAAAATATCCATTTTTCGTCCTTATTGATAAAAACTCATAGCTAATATGTAGCAAATCTGCGTAATAAGGATAAATTGGTGTATTTTCAATTTTTGAAGGACTAAAATCACAAGTTTTAAATTATAGAGACTAAAACTAAATCTTAACTATATTTCACGGACTAAATACACATTTAACTCTTTATTATATTAATAATTTAAACATGGGTTTGAAAGAAAAATAATTTTTATTATAAAATTACCTAAAATATTAACATAGATTTTAAACATGGATTTAATGGATACACATTATTTTTATATAAGTATCCAATGATATGTTGTCTCATCATTTTAAAAAATATGACATCTCATGGTCTGGAACAATAATGTGTTTGAAAATATTTTTCAGCGTAAGCGTCGGGTTCTGGCTCGTTTGCAAGGGGTGAACAACCAACTCAGTATGTGTCATCATGGGGGTTTAGATAAGTTGTATAAGAAGCTTTGGGATGAATACCAATCCATTCTCATTCAGGAGGAGACTTATTGGTACCACAAATCCCGTATAGACTGGATTGCATTTGGAGACAAGAATACACGGTTTTTTTCATGTTAGCACTTTGGCCAGGAGGAGACAGAATAAAATTGTTGCCTTGACTAGAGATGGTGGTGAAATTATTACGGACCCTAACACTATTAAATCTATTGTTTTGGAGTTTTTCAAGGGTATCTATTGTGGCAACCATAATTATGTTAGATGGCAGGGTATTAATATGTTCCCCAGATTATCAAGTGAGCTTCTGGATGGAGTCCATGCTATTCCTAATAATTCAGAAATTTATTCTGCTGTGTGTTATATGGGGCCTTGGAAATCTCCGGGACCTGATGGCCTTCATCCCATATTTTTTCAATCCCAATGGGACAAGGTTGGTTATTCTGTCTGCGAATTGGTGAAAATGGCATTCTCTTGCCCAAATAAAATTGCGGAGGTAAATCAAACTCTCATCTCTTATTCCTAAGGTGACTCATCCTTCTTATGTTAAGCAATACTGCCCTATTAGTCTTTTGTAATCTTACATATAAAATTGTGACAAAAATTATAGCTAATAGGATGAGAGGGCTTATGGATTTGCTTGTGCATCCAAATCAGTGTAGTTTTTATTCCAGGTGGTCAAGGTACCGACAATATTATCATTGCTCAAGAGATTTTTCATTCCATGAGATATTTGAGGAAGAATGATGGCCTTATGGCTATTAAAGTGGACTTGGAAAAGGCCTATGACCGCTTAAATTGGCAGTTTATTATTGATACTTTACATGATATTGACTTCAATGATAATCTTTGTCAGCTTATTTTTCAGTGTGTTTCTACCTGCTCATTCCAAATCCTGGTTAATGGGGTGCCTATTGAGGAATTTAAACCATCTAGAGGGATTAGGCAGGGGGATCCTTTATCGCCTTACCTTTTTGTCCTTTGTATGGAGCGTCTTGGTCACCTGATTGAGGAAGCCAGGATTCAGGGGAACTGGGAGCCGGTCATCTCAGGACATGGAGCCTTCCTATTACCCATTTGTTCTTTGTCGATGATCTGCTTTTGTTTGGTAAAGCTACAAGCTCACAGCTAGTTACCATGATTCATTGTTTGGACATTTTATGCAACTTTTCAGGTGAGAAAGTCAGTGTTGAGAAAACTCACCTCTTTGTTTCTCGGAATGTTCATGCTTCCCGTGCTGCAGCTTTATGTGCTCAATCAAGTTTTATCTTGTCTGCGAATCTGGGTAAGTACCTGGGTTTTCCTATCTTGCATTCTAGGCAAAGAAAGCGGGATTATGATTATATCATTGAGCATGTTCAACGTAAACTAAGTTCTTGGAAAGCTGATTCTCTTGCCTTTGCTGGTCGTATTACCCTTGCGCAAGCTGTCATGGAGGCTATGTCGTCTTATACAATGCAGTCCACTTTACTTCCTAAGGGGGTTTGCCTAAAGATTGAGAGATATTGCCGTGAGTTTGTTTGGGGTGACAAGCCTGGCAAGAAGTCTTGGCACACGGTATCCTGGGATGATTTTACCCTGCCAAAAAGCACATGGGTAGTTGGGGTTTCAAAAATTTACATAGCTTTAATAAAGTTATGATAATGAAGCTTAATTGGGGACTTATTCATAAACCAGAAGCTTTATGGGTGAGGGTGTTACGGAGTAAATATCATTGTGGAGTAGAGTATATTCCTCATATCTCTTCTTGCCTGCACATGTCTAACGTTTGGCGTGCTATCATTTCCACTTGGGGAGATTTTGCACAGGGACTCAAGTGGAATATGGGGAGAGGCTATCCCATCTCCTTTTGGCATGATCATTGGTTGCCTTCAAATACTATTATTGGAGATGTTGCTTTGGGGGACATTCCTCTGTCTCTCAAAAATCACCGTGTTGCTCACTTTTCTCATGATGGGCGTGTGTGGGATTTGGAGGCCATAGCGCATCTTCTACCTGACCATGTGAAATCTGAAATTGAAACTCTATTGCCTCCGGATAATTTGTTGGATCAAGAAACAGTTAGCTGACGTTTGACTAGTAATGGCTTGTTCTCTACAAAAACGGCCTACTATATTCTTGAGGAAAGAGAATGTGGCTGAAGTTAGAATTTGGAAGAAGATTTGGTCTTTAAGAGTCCCGCATAGAGTAAAAAGTTTCATCTGGATTGTTATTAAGGGTGGTTTGAAATCTAATGTGAAACGAGCCAGATGTAACTTAACTGATTCTGACTTGTGCCCCCGTTGTCAAGCCTTCAGCGAGTCAAACTTGCATATTCTTCAGGACTGCAACATGGCCCGCGAAGTCTGGGGTCAATTACTTCACTAATCTAGTCCTTCTTGTTTCTTTTCGGTCTCAGATTCTTGGTGCTGGATGGTGCAGAATCTGACTTGCATTTTGAGAGTGGAGGGTCAGGATTGGTCTTCTTCTTTTGCTGTTGCTTGTTGGCACCTTTGGCGTGCTAGGAATGACTTGATTCATAATCAAAGGAGTGCCACTGTCTCGACTATTGTCCACAGTGTTACCCATCTTGTTCAGGACTCTTCTCGAGTTTCGTCAGTGCCTGTTCACAGAATTTGTCTAATAGAAGCAGATCGGTTATCCAAGTGGGGTGGATTCCTCCTTATGTTAGTTGGGTTAAAGCCAATTTGGATGGTTCTGTGCGTGACAATGGGAGCCGGCCAGCATGTGGTGGAGTTATCCGTGATCATTTGGGGAGATGGGTTAATGGCTTCCAACAAAATCTTGGCGCTGTTACTGTCCTTATGGCAGATGATATGAACCCTTATGATGATAGGATTCGAAATAGGTATCTTTTAGAAATTATAGGCTGATAACTTGAACTTTCTATTAATACTTTCTTTTTCTTTTACTTTTCTTTTTCTTGATTGAAACTTTCTTTTTGGAATTTTCAACTTTAAATAATAATAGAATTCTTTCCTTTTGAACAAACTCAGCCTTGAAGATTGAAATCTTTTCTTGCACAAATACTCAAAGGTAAACACGTGGATATTTGGAAAAGAATAAGAATAATAAGATGAAGAAGGTAATTTGGACGTCACACTTTCAAGGATGAAAGATTAGTTCTTGAGATTGAACACAAAAAGATGATGAAATCTTGATAAACCTCAACTCTTGAATTAACAAGAAAATAGAGAAACACTCTCTAATTGATAATTTTTCTGAATTATAAGGCAATTCAATGGTCATGCAACCAGCTAGGGTTTACATACCCAAATTATCCCTAAAAATGTCCCTCATGCATTTCCCATGCAACCCTAATTACATTACTAAAATTAAAATAAGGAAAGTGGCAAAATAACTAACTAAAACTAGGCCTATTCCTAGCTTACTTGGCCGCAAAATCCAACCAGCTTCTTTAGCACGTGTGGCTGCATTATTCCTTGAATTGTAACCACCAAACATGGAATAAATTAGCTAATGAACCAGCCATGAAGTGGTCGCCCATAACAGCCCCATTGAGTTAAGTTTGCCTTCAATTTGTAACCCCCATCTCATGAATGTTGGCCGCAACTTTGATGACAATTCACTCAGCCATTTACAACCTTGTTTGCCCTTCTTTGATGACATATTACTCAGCCAATTAAGCACATGTTGGCCACAACCTTGGACTAGGTGAAAGGTCTCCATGTAGCTTCAAAAAGGACTAGGTTCATGCGCACATAGCAAGCCTTCTCTAACGGCTAGTTGACAAGGCAATCAATGCATTTTAATCACATTACAACCTTGTATTGTAATCAACAAAAACCATTAACTCAAATGTTTTGTAACTGCCCTAAACTTTATTGAAAGTAAATTGTAACACCCGCGTTTTACCGTTTTTGCCGTTTTGAGTGTTTTATTGGATTTTGAGTGATTAAAATTATTTTTAATCATCAAAATTTATATTTTTGGATTTAGAATTAAATTTCCTATTTTTAGGGAATTTCTGGGAATTTTTGGGGTTTTCTGTGAAAATGACATTTTTGCCCCTCCTGTCCCTTGAACCGGGCCCGAATACTCTTGATTCGGGCCAGAAAAATTGCACAAACCTTCCCTTTTTCCTCCTAGAAGACCGTGCATGTTCAGCTTGGTGCATGGGAGACACTTGTAAATTTCTTTCTTTCTCCAAAGCCATGTGTAAAAAAATGAGTTTTTGGCATTTATTACACCATAACTCACCATTTCTTCTTTCTTTCACACATGCAAAGCTTAGAAACTCTCTCATTTTCTCTCTTCCTTTTCTCTCTTGGCCGTGAACTCTCCATCAATTTCTCTCAAAAATTTTCATCCTCCCTTAAACACAATCAAACCAAGGTTCCATCTTTGAACCAAAGCTTCAATTTCTAAGCCTTCTAGCCTTGAAAAATCCTTGTTGGTGACTAAAGGGAGCATCTTTGGTGGCTGTTTTTGGGATCAAATTCTGCACCTATTCTCTTGAGGATTTGAGGTAAAGGGGGGGAGAACTTGAACTCTAGTAGGATTGGTAACTAGAGTCAAGGATTTGCCCTTAAAATCCTTGTTTTTACTCTTGTTTTTCCTTGAAAAAAATCACTTTTTGAGCTTTTCTTTGAGCAAATGTTTTGGATTCTTGGAGCTGGGTTGCTTACATGTTTTTAAGTTTATTATGATGCTTGGAATGTGCTTGGATTGTGATTGTTGGTGCATGCAAGCCAAGAAACAATTTTGGAAAAATTTTCCCCTTTTTCCTCCTATAGCTCTCGACCTAGAGAGAATGTGGGGCTGCATGTGTTTTAAAAATTTTTTTGGCACTTGAAATGTGTGTGTATGATGAATCCATGAACATGCATGAAGTTGGTTGGATGTATACAATTGTTTTGGATGATTGATCTTTGAAAAATAGTGTTTATGAGCTTGAAAATGGAGTTATGAACTTTAATGGGTATGTGGATGATTTTGAGTGGATTAGTATGATATTTGACATTTAGATTGTTTATTGATGAATGTGTGAAGATTTGGTGAAGATTGGATGTTGTGAAAAATTTGAAGTTTTGATGAACATTCAAGTTGTTCTTGATGTTCATGAGTTGTTCTTGATGAAACTCATCAAGAATACCTTTTTGATCTTGAAAAGGTCAAGAGTATGTTGAAAACATGTTTATGGGCTTGATAGTCCAAAAAGGACTAAGGAATAATTTTATAAGTAAAAAGAGTTAAAATGCAAATGAAGAAAATTTTTAAAATAGTAAAAGACTAAATTCAGATTCCTACTTTCACCAAAATAAAAGTCAACATAAAAGTCAACTTTTTGACTTATTATGAGTAAAAATGGGCTCCCATGAGTCATCCTACCTTTGGGCCTTTGGTTTGGGCCCAAAGCCTTCAAAAAAAGAGTCAAAGACTCATTTAAAAGTCAACCAAAATTTATTTATGGATTTGGGTTTAGATTAGAGTTGGATTTCAACTCTAATCCAAGTAATTAAAAGTTAAAAACCTAGGATTAATTAGTGGGCTTAACTAATTTAATTACCTAAGTTAATCAACCCAATTCACTTAAGTTAATTAAGTAAAGAATGATTAATTAAGTCTAAAGTTAATTAACCTTAATGAAAGTATTAATTAAGTAATTAATCAATAATGATGATTAAGAAATAATTAATTATGATTAACCTTAATCAAACATAATTAAAATCCTAATCCAAGATTAAGGAAGAGATTAGGGGATGATTAGGAATTAATTAGGATCTTAAGTAAGGATTAAGACTTAATTAAAGAGGATTAAGATTAATTGTAATCCAGTTAATGAAGACTAGTTAAGATTAAAAGTTAAACCTAATCTTAATTAGTCACACAAGTAGAATTAGGATAAGTAATACCATCCATAAGATACAATCATAAGTCTTAGTAAATTATAGGACTTAAGTGGACATGATTATCAAAGAACGTTAGTACGAACTACTATAAGAGATTATAACCAACACCCTCTTCTTACATAAAACTTGAGAAGCTTAGTGAGAGAGCGTGGTTTCAACCCGGGATAGGGTTTGGTTTTCCTTGTGAAGGGGAGACTTTGAATCAGGCCGTACCACGGGGATGTGGTGACGTTGAATGATTCAAAGGGGCTTCGCCTGTGAGGAGGTGTTTATTTTGAAACCTCGTTGTGTGACATGCATCATAAGCATTGATGATATTCAAGGTGAAAGACCTTACGACCTATATGGCAGTGACACTCGGTATAGTGTGAAACTGGTAGGGACGGGTGCACTGGGTTTTGCAAAGAACGCCAGCGGGTCCTCGAGGGGGGGATGCCAGCCCTGAGGATAGTCAGGTCCCGAAATGGCTCAGGTGACGTAGGCTCGCTCCCTACTGTCGAGCAAATGAGATACAAGCTTGACTATCCTGTCGCTCTCAAGTTTTCAGGGTCAGTTGAGATTGTCTGGAAGTCGGGAAAAAAATTTGGCCAAAAGAAAATTATAAGTACCGCGCTAGTACAGACTCTAACTCCTGATACGTTGTACATATATGGTCGGGCAGTTGCTGTTGTGCTCTGCGGATGGTGATGCTTCCCTAGGCCCACATGCATTAGTTCATATGCATCATTATGATATAAATTGTATTCTTGTGATTGAAAAGTGTGAATATCCTGTGTATGCTCTAGTTGCTGTATTCTACTTGTTATGAGTTCATGCGATGTTCTCACCCTTCTTTCTGCTTCTGTCATTTTCTGTCGTTGTATTTCTTCGCTACGTCGACAGTCGACATCAGGGATATTCAGTATGTCGACCATGAGGGTCCAGCTACGATGGATGCCACGAGGTCAGTGGCAGGTGACCAACGTCCCTAGCAGATGCGTGTTCACAGGGGAGGTCCGCCTTATTATTTCTCATCCTAGCCTTCCCTTGATTCCGGAGTTGGACTTCACGATGCCAGTGACCCTCGAGTTCCCGACGCCACCTAGCTTGGTGCGCTACACTACCTTCCGTCCTTCACGTCGTCACCTCGCTTCTTCTTCGTCGTCGCAGTCATCTCGGATGGCTGACATGGTCGGACTAGACTCTCCTAGGTACTCACATTCTTCTGAGGCGTCAGATTCTCAGCCTATGCGTCCTGATGCGCAAGGCCGCTCTCTCACAAGTAAGCTGGATTTGATTGTGATTGACGACACCTCGGATGAGGAGGAGGCCCCGGGAGAGAATTCAGAGGAGGATCCAGAGGAAGAGGATCCGGAGGAAGATCCGTCTAGTGACGAGTAGGACTAGTGTGGTTTGAGTCTAGGTAGTATAAGCTCTGATTTAGTGACCTCTCATTTTGTATTTTGTTCGGGGTCTTGTTTATTTTGGTCTGCTACCAGAACTCGTATTTTGATGTGGATATCTGGATAGCTCGAGAGATACACTGTGATGTATGTATATATTTATGATGTTTCTTTCCTTTTAACTGATTTTATAACTGCGTGTATGCTGTGTATGTACGCGAGGTGATAATCGTCTAGATGTTTTCGGAAAACGAGTTTCGAACTTAAGGAAAGGATATTTCATAAATACTTAAAACGAAATTAGAAATGTAATGGGTTGATGAGGACTAAGCTCTTTCAAAAAAAAAATTCGTATTTTGACAGTTTTAAAAACAGTAAGTTCGACGGTTACATGTTATAATGTGATATTCTTAGCGGTATAACTAAGGGTGTCGCATAAATAAACATAATAATTCAGCAAAATAAGCATGAGTTGGCCGCCCCACTTGGCCACTCTCATGGAACATGATTGGTCTTCAACTTTCAGTTGCTTTAATGGCAACTGAACCTCCTCCCTCATCAACTTGAGTGCAATAAATGAACTGGTCAGTTCCATTAATGCTTCTGGTGACTTGAAGCTGAGAGGCATTTATTGCAAACTGTAGGGCTTCCCTTGCCTTTTTAGCCTGCGCCCTTGTCATAGGTCCACCAAGCCTTTTGAATACTTCAAGTCCTTGATTTATGTCCTCATCAGCAGAGCTCCGGGGGATTCTTAATAGTCTTGATCTGTGCTGGAGTATGGGAGCCAAAAAAGTGTTGTTGGAATGTGACTCTGCGATGGCTGTAAAGCTTGTCAATGATGGTGTTCATCATGCTCATCCTTATGCTTTTATTCTTCATAGAATTGGGGTGCTGCTTGCAAAGGAGTGGGAGGTTAAGGTTGCTCATATTTGACGGGAAGCTAATGGTGACCAAAATCGCGAATTTGGAATAATAGGGGGACCAAAATCGCGAAAAAAAAGTAGGGGGACCAATATCGCGGATTGATGATAATAGGGGGACCAAAAATGCAATTAAGCCATTTAATTTTGTGAAATGATTTTTAAATTATTTTAATATGTTTTAAATTTTGTATTATATTTTTATTTATGTTATAATTTTTTTAATATTGATTATTTTTTTTTTGAGTTAAAATTTAGGGTGAGGGGATGGTGCCCTAGTCCAAGACAGGGAAAGCCTCTGGGCTCTTTGAGCACTTACAGAGGTACTTACATTTTACCTCACCCCAAGGGAATGAGTGGGGGTTCGAACCTGTGACCTGTCAGATACGAGACCCTGTCTTGCTCCACTCGACCAACCCCTTGGGGTTTTTTAATATTGATTGTTAAGTTTGGCTTTTATATTGATATAATAAAGGTAATTATAATTAAATAATTAATATAATTACTGTGACACCCTTCTACCCCAATCTCTAATTCAATCATCAAATTGATATATAAGGAAAGTTTATAGACCACATCGGGTAAAAAGGTTCACAATTCTCACTTTAAATATCTTATTTAATTCAAAGTCAACTCCATGTAAATAAAAAGTAAAATCAATGGTTTTCAAAAACTAAAATTAAAGGATCAAAATCATATAAATCTCTCTTGGCCATGTAAGGCACTTAAAACAGTTTTCCTCAATCTCCACTTAATAACATGAATAAAAGTAAACTCCTAATACTAAGCCCTGAATGTCACAAGTATCAGAGTGAGACCTCTTCCTTTCAATACTCAGCACATTGCGTGCTATCTTCATCACCTATAAAATAACCACAGAGAGTACGGTGAGAAAAAGAGCACATACTCATACATGCAATGTAAAAGGCTACCTTGTCCTCACCCAACACATAATCATCATCATTAATATCATCACATGATCATCATCATTCATATCAACTCACACTCTTTATATTCAACACATTACTCATCACCATACATATTATCTCTCATCTTAATCCACACTCGTTACATACAACACATTAATTTTACACAAATATATAATTCACACTTCTGAAATCATCAAGAACACACTCTTTACACTTTACACATTAATTTCTCATAAATATAAATTCACATTCTAACACAATCATAAAATGCCATGAATGCTCACTCTATGCTCATGCGCAACAACTCTTCCTAAGGATCATGATTTGGAAACTCCGCACAATGGGCGCACCTCATCAATCCTCTTAGTTGTTACCAATGATGACCCTACCGTTAACGCCCTCTTGACCGATAGGTTGCACAGTTAAACACCCCTCTTGGGCCTGTGCAAAGACATTTGCCCCCGTGATCATCACCCACCTCTATTGGGCTAGATGACTAACATTGAAAACACTCCCTCTTGAAGTAAATGCATCGAATGTCCCCATCATGGTCGTCACCCAACAAGTTGTCCCCTCTTAGGACTAGGGTATATGCTAGCCACGTCTGGCTTCTCATGCATCGCACACATCTCATATCTCAAATGTTATGCTCAATGCAATCAACATCATATCTCATATCTCTCACACAATCTCTATGCTCAATACATCATCATCAATTCACATATATCTCATACAATCTCTTTTACTCTATCACTTGACATCACATCACAATATTATAAACATAGAACATCATATAGGATACTCACACCACAATACTCATGCCACAATCAATACACTTTATACATCCACTTAATCTATCAATTCCACAAAACAATTCTCATATTAAATAAACATCCATCTCAATTTCGCGTTTTAATAATAACTATCTGAAATTTGGAAGGAATCTGTTGAGATTATATTTAAAAACCTTAATCTGTGTTTCTGCGCTTCACTCTGCACTCAGCGCAAGTGGAGCGCAGGTTCCAAAGAGCTACGCTCCATCCTGCGCTCAGCGCAGGTGAAGCGCAGGTCCCAGAGAGCTACGCTTCACTCTGCGCTCAGCGCAGGTGAAGCGTAGGTGTCGCAGAACACGACTGTTCATACGTTTTTGCCCCTTTTCAACCCTATTCTCCAATCCCTACTCAATTCTTTAAGTTCTAACTCGTTTATACTCGTTTTCACCGATTAAAAACACTGAAATCCTCAATCATTCCTACGAATTACAATAAATTTAACATCTAATCAATTATGGTTCCTCATCTCTAAACCCTTATTTAACCCCTTTTCGCTATTCTCGCTACCATCACCCAATTCATCAAGGTCATCACATGCATACATCAAATTAAACACATTCCAAACACACAACACATGATTCACATATAGGTTCTCAAATTTAGAATTCTTAGAGGGTCTTATGGTTGCCCTCACTACCCAAGCACTCCCACATACAAATACAAGCAGCACCCTTCCCCCCTAACCTTAGGAATGACGATCAAGAATGGACGACAGAACTCCCTTGATGATCTACTCAGCGGCACCTTCTCCTTGTGGAGTCGCTTCTCTCTTCCCTAAGGTTTGGTTATCTAACGTTAGAAAGAAGGCTAGGGTGAAATAGATGACCCTCCTATTTAAATATCTAACTGAGTTGGGCCTACTCCGACCTACCCGTCTCCCTTTTTAATTAAATAATACGTTTCTTGAAACATAATAATATAATAATATTATTATTATTTCTACATAATCTTATTTTATTTTATTTATCCATTTATTTTAGAAATTATTAGGATGTTACAGAATCCTTATCCATCTACACTCAACTTCAAATCTTATAATTAAACCTTATCCTAAATTTGTTATTAATTCTTGTCTTTAATAATTGTGATCTCATTATTCCTAATTTAATATTCAATCCTAAATTAAAATACTAAAGCATATCTTTCTCATAAGATTATCATTATTAATCTTGATATTATTATATTAATATAATAATTACTATATTTACAACAAATAATTTTAATTGCAATCTTAATAATGTGACGTCTCTCCTAATATTTATAATATTATATTATTATTATATCATAAATACGGTTCTATTAATATTTACTATTATTATTATAAAATTTCTATTTTTACAACTAACGTCATCGGAATAATTATACGTATTTTAATTATAATTCTATATTTCTAAATTTTGAGATGTTACAATTATTTTCATTATAATTATTAAATGATTTTTAAGTGTTTGAGCATGTTTCAAATTTCATATTATATTTTTATTTTTTAAAATTAAGTTTTACCCTTTTAAAATTAGTTTATTATGTTTTAATTTCCATATTATGTTTTTATTTTTGTTATAAACCATTCATTTTTAATATTGAAATTGTTAAAATGGGATTTAAATAATATTGATTTTTTATATAAAAAATAAATATAATTAAATAATTACTATAATTACTATCAACATAATTATAAAATAGTTTTTTTAAGTGCTTGAGAATGTTTTGAATTTCTTATTTTTTATTTTTTTAAAAATTATTAGATATATTTTAAATTATCATTATTTATATTTATTATTATTATAATTTGTATTTTTATAATGATATTTAATTCAATATATCACTATAGTTAATTAATGGTGATGCATAATATTAATCATTTAAAATGTAAAAGATATTTTCTATTTTTAGAAGTTTTACTTAAAGGAATTTACTATTTTGTCCTCACTTTAGATTTCATTGGCCACTTTCACTACCTTACTTTTATATATTTAAAAATAAAAATAAAGATAAAGATCTCACCCGTTTTTATTCTTTTTATATAATTTTTATTTTTAAATACTATTAATTAAATTTAATCAATCCATCAAAATTAATACACTATATCAATTTAATAATAAATGAATTGGTGGTAAGTCTTAATTTATAAAATTTATTTTTATAATATTTTTTACACTTTAAAAAATAATTTAAAAACACTTTCTTTATAAATTTAATTATTTATGTCTTCAATTTTTTTAATGTGATTTTTAAATTTTAAAAGTAACATACTATACCTACTTGCAATATTAAATATTAAAATTATGATTTTTTAGCATAACAAAAACGTTATTTAAGTACAAGACGTTTGAGTTTGACGCCCAGCTGCCTGTTATTATCCAAAATGGTGATGTACTGTCGGATGCGCTATCCTGCAACTGGAAGAGGAATATGCTGAGACGCTAAAGCCTCTCTTATCAACTTGAATGATTAACATGCTAATTTATTATTAATTAGATTAAATGATGATATAAAAAAAACTTAAATATGTTTTTAGTCCCTATAAATATAGGTGATTTTGTTTTTAGTCTTCTAAATTTTTTTTTTGGTTTTTCATCCCTATAAAATTTTTTGTTTGTCATTTTGGTCTCTGTCGTTAACTTAAAGTTTATGTGGCTAACAGAGTGTTACATCATCCTGCCACATGTGATTTTTCTTCCAGCTTAATTTTGTTTTTAGTCCTTATAAATATGGTCTTTTTGTTTTTATTCTCTATAATTTTTTTTTTTTGGTTTTTCACCTCAATCTCATCCTCATCCAACATCACAATGTCCTTTTACTTCTTCTACTGCATTGTTACACTTGAAATTCTTGAATTTCTTGAGGTGGGTTTAAGGAAATAAATTCTTTATGTATAATTAATACACTTGAATTTACTGTATAAAGTGGGAAAAACTTGTAACGACATTTTTTTCTCTGCAATTCTTTTTTTTCTGTTTATTGACTAACAAAATTCTCATTTGATTTATGTCTACTGATGACCTATAACTTGATGTAATTTGTCCTGAGTAACAAAAAAAGGCTTGTAATTGTAAATCAAGTGAAAAATTTGTCGGTCAATGGATAGAAAAAAAGGTCGTTCCAAGTTTTTCCCACTTTATACAGTGAATTCAAGTGTATTGAAATTCCAAATAATTGGATACATAAAGAATTTATTTTCTTAAACCCACCACGAGGAGTTCAAGAATTTCAAGTGTTATAACTTGATGTAATTTGTCCTGAGTAACAAAAAAAGGCTTGTAATTGCAAATCAAGTGAAAAAATTGTCGGTCAATGGATAGAAAAAAAGGTCGTTCCAAGTTTTTCCCACTTTATACAGTGAATTCAAGTGTATTGAAATTCCAAATAATTGGATACATAAAGAATTTATTTTCTTAAACCCACCACGAGGAGTTCAAGAATTTCAAGTGTAACAATGCAGTAGAAGAAGCAAAAGGACACTGTGATGTTGGATGTGGATAAGATTGAGGTGAAAAACCAAAAAAAAAATTATAGGAACTAAAAACAAAAAGATCATATTTATAAGGACTAAAAATAAAATTAAGTTGGAAGAAAAATCACATGTGGCAGGATGACATGGCACCCCATTAGCCACATAAGCTTAAAGTTAACG
This sequence comes from Sesbania bispinosa, assembly GCA_026901365.1. Taxonomy (NCBI): domain Eukaryota; kingdom Viridiplantae; phylum Streptophyta; class Magnoliopsida; order Fabales; family Fabaceae; genus Sesbania; species Sesbania bispinosa. The sequence continues at coordinate 1,580,828 of QLOH01000033.1, forward strand.
ACAATGACCAAAATGACAAACGGAAAATTTTATAGGGATGAAAAACTAAAAAAAAAATTTACAGGGACTAAAAACAAAATGACTTATATTTATAGGGACTAAAAACATATTTAAGCCTATAAAAAATTATAGAGTAAACCTCTCACTTAGTTCTTGACTTCATCAGTGTCGTGTACTTTAATTAATTTATGAGATTTCAAAACCAATCCGTTAATGCCGACATATATGTTTGTCATTCAATTTAGTCTAGCTAACTTATATTTCTATTATATCTAACTAGTTCATGACTATTTTTTCCGTTCATAAATAGTTATTTTTTTTAATGATGTTTCATATACTAAACAAATTGAACTCTCACTTGTTGTATTATTTTTTTGTGATTAAATATGAACATACATAGAAATTCTTAGTTTCAAGTTGGTTATTTACCAATATTATTGGAAAACTAGTTGATATCATCCTTACCCAATCCAATGTTTTAAGTGATATATATGCTAATATAGAAAATGAGGTTTTATAATTTTTACATCTTTCAATAAGCAACAAATTTAACATTGAAACAATTTAAGTGCGATAAAATGGTAAAACTTGCTCTAGTTCTTTTTCTTTGAGTGCAATTTCTCAAATATGATTGTCTTTCAAATTTTGTAGATATTAGATGCTAATTGTCACTTTTGAGAATCACATTTGAGAGATTGCACTTAGAGAAAAAGAACTAGAGCTAAGTTTTACCATCCTTAAGTTGCTTCGGTATTAAATTTGCTGCGTATTGAGAGTTGTATAAATTATTTAACTTTATTTTCTAGATGAGTATATGTATCACTTAAAGCATTGGATTTCATCAGGACGATTTTAACTAATTCTCAAGGATCCGTCTCTTATTATAAGACAATTTCAACTGTTTTACACAGTTTAAGAAATGTTGGTTTAATGCATTGGTCTTTTGAAAAATTATAGCATTATAAATATACCCCTATTTAAAGGTTACTATAATTTAGGCACATTAATTGTCACATGGTGGAAGACTCCAAAAGTCAATTTCCAATGATGTAGTTGAACATGTGAGTAAAACTACATTAATTATTCACACTGATTAATATATGAGGAATTAAAAAGAGTTAAACATTAATGAAGGGCAAATATAAAAAAATAATTAATTCATCTAAAAATCTGCAAATGATCTTATATTAAGGGAAAATGTCTTATAAATAGGGACAGAGGAAATAATCAACTTAAAAACTAAATATTTCTACATTAGATACAATTAATAGGAGCCAAGGCTTTTTATTCTTCATAATGTTACTAAGAACTTGTCTTTCTATACATAGGACCATCTTAGATACTAAAATAAATGATTCTTAATATTATAAAAACTAATCTGAATCCAAAGTACTTAATGTGACACGTCAGCATTCAGTCAACATCATCAATTATATTGTCCTAAAGTGAATAACAAATATAAATGTTAGAGATAAAGGGATATATTTTAAAATATTAGGGACTAAAGTGCACAAGGTTAATAAAGTCAAAAACTAATATAGCGATTTATTAAAATATATATATATACAATTAAAACGAGGTCCAATAATAATCTTTAATATATTTTATTATTGAGTAAATTTTACATTAGTATATTTGATAAAAATTCACATAAAAATTATTTAATAATAAAATTTATGTTATAAAGGTATATAAATGTAAAGGTGAAATTTAATTTATCGTACTTAAATTTTAACACTTGAAATATTAATCTATAGTATTACATTGGGATAGATTTTTGAGTACTATTCATTGGGGTCCAATTTTTTTTTAGTCAACCCCCCTCATGAGCATTTGACCAGTTGTTTATTTAATTTTTTTTGCTACTTTTGGGTTTCTCACTTAAAAAGTGTTAGCAACACACTTTTTGGCACACTCTTTCCAACACACTTCATGTGATTGGTTAAAAGTCACATGGGTCCCACTCTCAATATAGTGGGACCCACATAATTTGGTGGAACCCATGTGAATTTTAACCAATCACATGGAGTGTATGTTAAAAAGAGTGTGACAAAAGAGTGTGTTGCTAGCACTCCTCTTCTCACTTTTACCTATTTTGGCCAAAGGTGGAACATTTTTTGGGTCTGTTGTTTTTTCTTCTACTTTTGGATTTCTCACTTTGGTGTATTTTGTCCAAAGTTGGAACACTTTTTTGGGTCGGAGACTATCCGTATGTTCTCAATTCATTTGTTAATAACATTTAATCTATCTATAATATTACATAGGAGTAGTTTTTGTTTACTATTCATTGGGGACTTTATTTTTTTGGGTAAAAACTAATTATGGGTCATTGACTTTTTTAATATTGTGTTTTTTTATCTGGTTGTTCATTTACGTTGGACTGATTCATATACGTTGTAGGTAATGACTTTATGAATTTCATATACCCTTTACGGAAGACAGTCCTATTAAAGTCCTATTAACATGTACCCTTTACATGTACCCATTTGTATTTTTTTCAAAATTTTTTATTCTCTTTTTTGTAAAGTTATTTTTTTAAGAACCACATTTATCCTTCACAGGAGCCAGTTTTGCTCCTATCATTTTCTTTTTTGTTTCTTTTCACAATTTCATTTTTTATTGTTATTATATTAAAAACATTTTCTCTCATTATTCGTTAATATTATTTTGTTTTATTATAAAACTGATTTTTTATAACCTTCATGTGAAGCAGTTTTGATCCTACATTTTTTTACACAATTTAATTTTTTTTTATTATTATATTAAAATAATTTCTGTCATTATTTATTCATACTTATTTGTTTCGTTAAATAAAAACTCACATTAAGAAATACAATAAATGTCTTGATTTACATTACTTTTAACATGATATTTCAATATACCATTTATCTTTCTTTTTTATTCATTAGTGTTTTCATTTATTATCTCACCCATCTATTCTATTTATCTATTTAATCTATATTAAAATTCCTATTTATCTCACTTTTAATTTTCTGTTTTTTGTTATTATATTAATATATTTTCTCTCATTGTTTGTTCCTATTAATTTATTTCTTTATAAAAGTGATTTTTTATAAATCACGGGTATCATTCACAGAAGACAATCCTGCTCATACTATTTTTTTTCTTTTTTTTATCACACTTTAATTTATTATTATTATATTAAAATAATTTCTCTCATTATTCATTCCTATTTATTCTCATTTCAATAAAGTAATTTTTTTATGAACTACAAGAAGCAGTCCGACTCCTGTCTTTTTTTTCTTTTTTAATCACACTCTAATTATTATTTTTTATAATTATAATTATATTGAAACAAGTTTTCTCATTATCCATTTATGTTTATCTATTTCATTACATAAAAACTCATATAAAGAAATATGTTATGAGTTTATTTACATCAATTTTAATGTAATTTTTTTCAATATATTATTTATCTCTTTATTTTATCTCCTACATTTTTACCTTTTTTTATCACACTTTAATTTTCTTTTTTATTATTATCTTAAAATAATTTTTGTCATTATTTATTCATATTTATTTGTTTCGTTACATAAAAACTCACATTAAGCAATACAATAAATGTATTGATTTACATTAAATTTAACATGATATTTCAATATATCATTTATTTATTTTATTCATTAATGTTTTCATTTATTATCTCACTTACATATTCTATTTATCTATTTACTCTATATTAAAATTGTTCATCCATAACACGTGTCATGATTTCACACTTGCATTTTTTTATTTTTTATTAGAAATATAGTAAAGTGATTTTTTTCACGAACCATACAACTATCATCCATGTGAGGCAATCATTCTCCAGTCGTTTTCTTCTATTTTTCTTTTTATTTTTTTATTACATTTTCATTTTTTATTATTATAATAAAATAATTATCTCTCTATTTTATTTATTAATATTTTCACTTATTATCTCTCTTATTTATTCTATCTACTCTATATTAAATCTTTTTACTCGGTACACATGTCACATTTTCTCACTTTCGTTATTTAGATTTTTTTTAGATTTTTTTTATTCTCACTTCAATAAAGTGAACTTTTTTATGATCACAAGTACTCTCCACATGAAGCAGTCATGTTCCTTCGATGAACATCCATATAATAGTAAGACTAACTCTTCCAACAACAGTTTTGTCCATACACTTTATATAGGTTTTAGGTGACTAAGAGGAGAGATCTCAACTACCAATATAATTTAAATTTATAATTACTTTTATAATGTCTTGATTGTAATTTTTATGGACAAAATTTCAAATTAGAATTATAAAATTTATAATTATTTTATTTTCTTTTACTTGAATAAAATTATTATATTGTATTTTGATTTATTATATATTCAATATAATACGTTTAAAAGTTAAGCAAAATTTTTAATTATAGATTTAAAGTGATTTTTTTTAATAAACTATAAATACCCTCCATCAGAGTTAGTCTTGCTCCGATCATGAATATCAACTTCATAGTGGGGTTAGCTCTCCCAATAATGGTTTTTTTCCATACACTTTTATATAGTTTTGAAATGATTGCATTGTGAGATCTCAAATGTGAATATATTTTAAATTTATTATATTAATGATGTATTTGTTATTATTTTCTATAAACATGATAACAATATATTATTCATATTCTACTAATTGATGTATATGATTATATCATAAATTAATTTTATTATAAAAATTTAGTAATGAACATAACCCATAACCCAATGTCAGACACTATGAATCTACGATTACAATGTTTTAAAAGTATAATGATATAAAATAAAATGTTGTAAAACTTAGGGACAAAGTCTTAAGTTAATCGAAAAACATGAACAAAAAATATAATTTATCTAATATTAAAAAACATAATATTTTTTAAGATAGAAATATATTTAATTTTAATTTTTTTTCTTACAATTTCATTATTTTATTAAAATAATTATTGTAATATTAAATTATATATGAAAATTAAAAAATCGTGTTACCCGTGCAATAAAGGTCAATAGATCTATTTGTTAATATAATTTTAAAAATAATATTTGTGTTAAAATTTTTTGATTGTGTAACAATATTCTATTTTTATTTTTCTTCATTTTATAAGATTTTGTGATTCTCCTTTTCAATGTTTCTCACTTCTAATGACATATTTTTATTTTGTAATTAATAAATGTCATACGAGCTTTAACTTGAAATGGATGAGTTGGGTTTAGTGTCAAACCTTTACAATTGTGGTCATAATTAAAGATCATTTATATACATATCAAGTAAGAAACATGTTAGATGATAAATTAATAAAAAGATTACTTCCCAATTATTTTTATCAATTTATTTATTATTGGAATATATTTTTTATTCTTTTAGACATCGTATTAAACTCTAAGTACTCAAAATGGATGAATATCTCATTTCTATATTAAAATAATTTTAAGATGTGATACATGAGATAAACCTTTAATTTTACATCTACATAAAATATTAAATTTATATTGAACAAGATTACATGTCACATTAATATTGTTATGAATTATTGATGGTCAAACTAATATTAAAATACCAGAGGATTTACTGATAAAGTCTATAGGTAATACAATTGGAGATATAGTTTCCTTTACCTATCCTAATTTGTTATCAAATTTTGAAAACATAGAATTATTTCAAGATAAAACAATTCTTGCTCCTATATTGGATGTTTTTTACTCCATCAATGAATATGTCATGATATTATTTCCAGGAGAAGAAATGATGTACTTGAGTTCTAATATTATATGGAAGGTGGATGGGGAAGTCGATATTGAAGCTGATTGGTTGATAACTAAATTCTTAAATGATATTAGGTGCTATAGGCTCCATGATCCTAAGTTGGTATTAAAGATTGAAGTGACTGTTATGCTAATAACCCTACTCACCATTATTTGTCATTTTAATGACAAATAATTTTTTAGTGTCATTTTTAAAAAATCTCCTTATGTGTCTCTTACAATTTCATATAATTTTATCAAACACTTTCAATGAAATCAACTAACTAATTAAATTCATCTAATTTTTTAGCTAGCTTTGCTAAACACTATACTTGATTATTTTCAAGTTATCTTAAAAGTATTAGCAAAATATATAAAAAAAATATTAACAAAATAAAAATGTTATCCCATATATTTTACGAATGGTTAAAGTATTAAATTTAAAAAAAAAAAAATCACATCTTTCTTGTATACTTAATTATTAAAAGTCTACCTAATTTGGATCTGATTAAGGGTGCAACTTTTGTTACTTGCATGTAGTTTGTTAATAAATTAGTGTATAACCCGTGCAATGCACGGGGATCTTGCATGGGGATCACTTTAGAAATTGATTTCGATAGAATGGTGAGAATATTGGTTTTTTTAAATTGAATTTTGTGTATATGCGGATGGTGCGATAGTAGAAACACAATCTAACTAAATGATATAGGTTATAGGGAACTCAGGTGGTAATATATAGGATCTAGTGAATGTTTGTAGTAAAATTGTGTATATCCACCTGGGTTTGCTTTAGTCGATGTGACACCGGTAAATGTGACACTCTTCTACCCCAATCTCTTATACATTTGTCAAATAGAAATATTTAGGACATTTACAAACCAAATCGGGTAAAAAAGTTCACATTCTCTTTCCACAAAACGTCATTGATTCAAAGCAACTGAATTAAAACAGAAATTAAGTTCAACAGTTTTCAAAGTAATTAAAACATCAAAATCTCAATTATCAACATCAAAACATCCTTATTGGCCATGTAAGGCACTAAAAATAGTTTTCATAAAATAAAACCCCTATTACTAAGCCCTGATGTCACAAGTATCAAAACGACTCCCCATTACTCAATACTCGACACGTTGGTGTCATCGTTGTCACCTGTAAATGATAACCACAGATAGAAACGGTGAGGAAAAGAATACCAACTCATACATGCACATAGATGCTACCCCATCCTCACCCACACATAGCACAACATCATGTTCATCATATAATCATTCATCAAATACACATCACATAATATTCATCAATAAATCATCATATGACACTCATCAATATACTCATCATAATTATATAAGTCACACATAATAGTTCACCAAGAAAACACATCCTCTATTCTTAACACATAACATTCACGTCGTCATTAATATTCATATCATCATAACAACAATCAATTTCATCATTAAATGCAATGCATGTTCATGCACACCAAACCTCATCATTCTCATCAACACCTCGTCAACACCTCATCCCAAGGATCATGACTTGGAACTCCGCACAATGGATGCACCTCGTCAATCACCCTAATTGTTACCAGTGATGCCCTTACCGTTAATCACCACACAGGCCGGTAGGCTTGTACAGAGACACCCGCCCCACAAAGAACAACCCTACTGTTATACACCACACAGGCCGGTAAGTTGCACTTCACCCCACTCTAGGCTTGTGCAAGAATGTCCCCCATGACCACCATGGTCTACCTACCGTTAATCACCACACAGGTCGGTAAGTTTCACACACAACACTACCGTTAATCACCACACAGGCCGATAGTGTTGCTCAACGCCCCTCTCTTGGGATCGTGTGTCTCAGACACCACATCTCATATGCCCAATGCATAATCATCATCGACTCGCATCTCATATGCTCAATGCATAATCAACATCGTAAAGATATATACATCATCATCATCATCAAATATCGTCAATCATCATTATCATCATAAATCATCACACATCATCATCATAAATCATCATCACTCAATCATCATCTTCATAATCATCATAAATATCATCCATCAATCATCATCATCATCATAAGCATCATAAAAATCATCAATCAATCATCAATATTCATCATAATAAACATCTATCATCAAGGACATACTCATATCTTCATATTCACACCAAATTAAGATATAACAATCAAGATTCATCAAGATTAACACTCATAGGCATCAAATCACATATTTTCATCACAAAACAACACATATTCGCATATTGATTTCAATTATTAAACTTTAGAGGTTATTCTCACTACCCAATCACCCCTACATACACATACAAGCAGCACCCTCTCCCCCACCGTACCTTAGAGTTGACGATCAGAAACGAAAGATAGAACTCTCTTGCTAATCTACTCTACGGCACCTCCTCGTTGTGAAATTGCTTCTCTCCTCCCTAGGGTTTGGTTATCTAACGTTTGAAAGTTAATAGGGTGAAATAGATAACCATCCCCCTATTTAAATATCTAACTGAGTTGGGCCTACTCCTACCCACCCATTACCCTTTTTAATTAAATAAATCTTTTTTTTAAACATAATAATATAATGATATTATTATTTTCTTCATAAATTTTATTTTATTTTATTTATTTATTAGGAATTATTAGGATATTATAGAGTCCTTATCCGTCTATATTCAAATATAAATTCAAATCTTATCCCAAATTTGTATTGATTCTTACCCTTAATCCTTGTGATCTCTCAGTATTCCTATTTTAAAACCTTATCCTAATTTAAAAAACTAACCATATCTCTCTCATAAGATTATCATTATTAATCCTGATATTATTTTATTAATATAACAATTACTATATTTATAACAATTAATGTTAATTGCAATCTTATGACTTATCTCTTAATAATATTATTATTATATTCAATATAAACATATCTGATTAAGATCCTACTAATCCGACGTCTCTCCTAATATTTATAATATTATATTATTATCTCATAAATACAGTTATATTAATATTTACTATTATTATTATGTAACTTCTATTTTTATCGCTAACGTCATCGTATTTAAATTATATTTCTAAATTTTGGGATGTTACAGTAAGACTTTAAAAGGATATCATCATTATATCACATTATAACTTATAAGGCTAAATGCAGGAATCCGAGTTACTGACTCTATGTATTGTTTTGTTATTTCATTTTGCTTTATATATTGATATATAAAGATAAAGTATCAGAACACTTTACCATATTAACAATCATTGTTCCATGTAGCAAACCCTAAACCCTAAATAATATCTCAACAAATAAATTTGTACTCGTGTATGTTGATGATTAATCTCTCATCTCTTCCAATTTTTTTTTATTTTAGTACAGTTTTTTTATTTATGGTGGTTTGGTTCAGTTCGAGTGACAGATCCAGTATCTTTAATCTGTTACGTACCAGAACCAATCATTGACGGGTTTGATTGGTTCGGTTCGGATCCAACCTAATTTAGCTAAAAAAAATCCAAACCAATCAGATTGGTTCGGTAGGATTTAGGGTTTATCGGGTTCTTCGGATTGAACCAAACCAAAGAACACCCTAAACAATATATTAGGAAAATATTAAATACCTATAGGATTGTATAATTATAGATCATAGGTAGATGTAAATCAACATATTTTGTTATAATACCACATCCAAATTTCGATATTAATTTCAACAAATTTATGTGTGCTTATCTGTATTAATATCTGCATCTTAAACAATTTTACTTTAAATAAAAAAGAAGAACAACTCTTGATAACAAAAGTAGAAACAATAATAAAAAATAACTAAATAAAATATTGTAATAAATTGAATGAATAGTGAAAAAAATATTAAAATACCTATAGAATTGTATAATTATAGATTACAGATAGATGTAAATCAACATATTTTGTTATAATTCCAAATCCAAATTTCGATATTAATCTCAACAAATTTATGTGTGCTTATCTGTATCAATGTCTGCATTTTGAACAATTTTACTTTAAATAAAAAAGATGACACGACATTTGATAACAAAAAGTAGTAACAATAATAAAAAAACAACTAATAAAATATTGTAATAAATTAAATGAATAGTGTAAAAAATATTAAAATACCTATAGGATTGTATAATTATATTAAAATACCTATATTAAATCAACATATTTTGTTACAATACCACATCCAAATTTCGATATTAATCTCAACAAATTTATCTGTGCTTATCTGTATCAATGTCTACGTCTTAAACAATTTTACTTTAAATAAAAAAGAAGACACGACTTGTGATAACAAAAGTAGTAACAATAATAAAAAAACAACTAATAAAATATTATAATAAATTGAATGAATAGTGAAAAAAATATTAAAATACCTTTAGGATTGTATAATTATAGATTATAGATAGGTGTAAATCAACATATTTTGTTATAATACCACATCCAAATTTCGATATTAATCTCAACAAATTTGTGTGTTTATCTGTATCAATGTCTGCATCTCAAACAATTTTACTTTAAATAAAAAAGAAGACCCGAATTTTGATAACAAAAGTAGTAACAATAATAAAAAAACAACTAATAAAATATTGTAATAAATTGAATGAATAGTGAAAAAAATATTAAATACCTATAGGATTGTATAATTATACATTATAAATAGATGTAAATCAACATATTTTGTTATAATACCACATCCAAATTTCGATATTAATCTCAACAAATTTATGTGTGCTTATCTGTATTAATATCTGCATCTTAAACAATTTTACTTTAAATAAAAAAAAGACACGACTTTTGATAACAAAAGTAGTAACAACAATAAAAAAACAACTAATAAAATATTATAAAAAATGAATGAATAGTAAAAAAAATATTAAAACACATATAGAATTGTATAATTATAGATTATAGATAGATGTAAATCAACATATTATGTTATAATACCACATCCAAATTTCGATAATAATCTCAACAAATTTATGTGTGTTTATCTGTATCAATGTCTGCATCTTGAACAATTTTATTTTAAATAAAAAAGATGACACGACATTTGATAACAAAAAGTAGTAACAATAATAAAAAACAACTAATAAAATATTGTAATAAATTGAATGAATAGTGAAAAAATATTAAAATACCTATAAGATTGTATAATTATAAATTATAAATAGATGTAAATCAACATATTTTGTTATAATACCACATCCAAATTTTGATATTAATCTCAACAAATTTATCTGTGCTTATATGTATCAATGTCTGCATCTTGAACAATTTTACTTTAAATAAAAAAGATGACACGACTTTTGATAACAAAAGTAGTAACAATAATAAAAAAACAACTAATAAAATATTATAATAAAATGAATGAATAGTGAAAAAAATATTAAATAACTATAGAATTGTATAATTATAGATTATAGATAGATGTAAATCAACATATTTTGTTATAATTCCAAATATAAATTTCGATATTAATCTCAACAAATTTATGTGTGTTTATTTGTATCAATGTCTGCATCTTGAACAATTTTACTTTAAATAAAAAAGATAACACGACTTTTGATAACAAAAAGTAGTAACAATAATAAAAAAACAACTAATAAAATATTGTAATAAATTAAATGAATAGTGTAAAAAATATTAAAATACCTATAGGATTGTATAATTATAGATTATAGACAGATGTAAATCAACATATTTTGTTACAATACCACATCCAAATTTCGATATTAATCTCAACAAATTTATCTGTGCTTATCTGTATCAATGTCTGCGTTTTAAACAATTTTATTTTAAATATAAAAGAAGACACGACTTTTGATAACAAAAGTAGTAACAATAATAAAAAACAACTAATAAAATATTATAATAAATTGAATGAATAGTGAAAAAAATATTAAAATACCTTTAGGATTGTATAATTATAGATTATAGATAGGTGTAAATAAACATATTTTGTTATAATACCACATCCAAATTTCGATATTAATCTCAACAAATTTGTGTGTTTATCTATATCAATGTCTACATCTTGAGCAATTTTACTTTAAATAAAAAGATGACACGACTTTTGATAACAAAAAGTACTAACAATAATAAAAAAATAACTAATAAATATTGTAATAAATTGAATGAATAGTGAAAAAAATATTAAAATACCTATAGGATTGTATAATTATAGATAGATGTAAATCAACATATTTTGTTATTATACCACATTCAAATTTCGATATTAATTTCAATAAATTTATCTGTGCTTATCTGTATCAATGTCTGCATCTTAAACAATTTTACTTTAAATAAAAAAGAAGACCCGACTTTTGATAACAAAAAGTAGTAACAATAATAAAAAAACAACTAATAAAATATTGTAATAAATTGAATGAATAGTGAAAAAAATATTAAAATACCTATAGGATTATATAATTATAGATTATAGATAGATGTAAATCAACATATTTTGTTACAATACCACATCCAAATTTCGATATTAATTTCAACAAATTTATTTGTGTTTATCTGTATCAATGTCTGCATCTTAAACAATTTTACTTTAAATAAAAAAGAAGACCCGACTTTTGATAACAAAAGTAGTAACAATAATAAAAAACAATTAATAAAATATTGTAATAAATTGAATAAAAAGTGAAAAAAATATTAAAATACCTGTAGAATTGTATAATTATAGATTATAGATAGATGTAAATCATCTTATTTTGTTATAATACCACATCCAAATTTCGATATTAATCTCAACAAATTTGTGTGCTTATCTGTATCAATGTCTGCATCTTGAACAATTTTACTTTAAATAAAAAAGATGACACGACTTTTGATAACAAAAATTACTAACAATAATAAAAAAAATAACTAATAAAATATTGTAATAAATTGAATGAATAGTGAAAAAAAATATTAAACTACCTATAGGGTCGTATAATTATAGATTATTTGTTGAGTTAAATTAATATGCATTAATCAAAGGATTATGACTCATAGGTTCGATTAATACTCTTAGGGAGGGTAAAAAGTCTTAATTGTGAGTAAGTCCCGAACAAGATTGCCCCTGGTAATAGGGATGCATGTGGTTAAAGCAAAAAAATTAATACACACTATCAATATAAAAAAGTTTTACATTGTTATTCAATAATTATTACCATATATTTAATGAATATGACATCTTATGTGTTATTAATTTCAATAAATAACGTGACAATATATTATTGAATAATAGTATCAATCTTTTATATTGATAGTTTAAAATTTTTGGGGCATTTAAAAAAAAATTAGTGAATAGTAACACTTGAATTTTTGTTAGTAAATATATATTACGTGGTCGTAATTGTTTTTGAGCCGTGAGGCGTGTGTGCTTGGATTAAAGTTTACAAATGTAAGTTTAAATCGTGTGCTTGGATTAAAGTTTACAAATGTAAGTTTAAATTAAACTTACATTTGCAAACATAAATTTGTAAAAGTAACATGAAATTACATTGGTTTAAATATAAATTCAAAATGAAAATTGTACTCAAATACAATTTTAAACGAAAAATCAAATATATTAAAAAATATATTTTCCGTTTATAAACGTGCATATGAAATTGCAACACGTAATTAGTTTGTTTGAATAAGCTGACATGTTTTATAATGCTGGGATGATATGTACTTATAATTTAGTCTGACTTCATACATCAATTTGTTAAAATTTTAGATTCATAATAATATTTTATAACTAAATTTTTTTTATAAGAATTTTATTTTCATCAAAATGAATCGCAGCTTAATGAAAAAGGAGTTTAAATTGGCGTGAGATGGCCAATCAGCAGTAGTTCAACCGCAATTAGAGCCCGACTGTCTGGCATGGGCAGTGCATTTTTATGGGTCAGAGACTCGAGACTTAGACTTATTTGAACATTTAAAATAAATGTTTTAGCTTTATATTTTTGTGGGTAATTCGGATTTTCTTTTGCAGGTTTTATTGAAAATATGTATTTACACATGTGTTTGATTATGTATTTTGCAATCACACTTGTGTTTATATATGATGTCAAACTTGATTTTATGATTATGGATTATATATGAGAAATTTCATGTTCAATTCCATTATCATGATTTTGACTTCAGAATTGGCCCAATAATTTATTGCTTCTACAGTTGACATTTTCTCATTCCTCTAATTAATTTTTTATTTTTACATTTTTAATCTTTTCACTATCTAATAATTTATCAAAAACTAATATGAAATTTATATATTCTTTAGATAGTTACTTATTCAAAATAATTTAATTAATATTCTCAAAAAATATTTTTTTTAAACTATTTTTTACATGGATTTAATTAATATATACCGTCAACGTAAAAAAAATTTACACAGACATTTAATGGTGTTCCGTCACATCATTTAATGTATGTGACATCTCATGTGTTATTAAATTCAATAAACAATGTGACAACACATCATTGGATGTCTGTATAAAATTTCTTTACACTGACGGTATATATATATATATATATATATATATATATATATATATAGGAGGGATCAACTTACCAAGTCTTACACCGCTAATAATATATATATATATATATATTAAACTCTTTTTGCATATAAATCATTACGCTACTGGTTACTCTAAACATCGATCCATTGTAAAAAGTAAAAACAGAAAAAAAAGGCTAGTCTAAACAATTTTTAGATCTTGGACAGTTATACAAGGAAATGAAAAAAAAAGAAAAACATCAGATGGCATATATGGAATTGAAAATTGATTACTATCATGAATAGCAGGCAAATCTATGTGAAAAATCCAACCTGAATCTGTAGTTATTTAAGAGGGGTTAATAAAAAGAAAAAAAAAATAGGGAGGTTAAGGATCATTCCTTGACAAACATACCTCATCCATCAAAAGTTGAGATGGATAATGTCATAATGAAAAGCCAAATACCAACTCCTAAAATTTTCCAACTTTAAAAATGAAGTCTGAGAAGCTCAAAATCACAAGAACAAACACTTGTCCAAACTCCCAAACCTCAGTTTCCATTTTTAATTACACGTTCCCGCCGACCCTATCTCTCTCTATAGTCTCTACCACTCTTTCAACACAACACTTAGAATGAAAAAGTAGGCTCTTTTAAAAACACACCAAACCAAACACATCTCTCCCTGTGTGTGTTCTTTCTTCTGAAGAAACAACAGAAGAAAACCTCTCTTTTTCAATATGGCCAAGTCCAAGAATAATGCCAAGAAATTATCTTACATATCAGTCCCTTCTCAGATTATCAATTCCATATCATCTTCTTCCCTGCAATCTCTGCTTGATTCCCCCAAGAAGTCATCAAGAAGCACCAGGTTTCTTCTCTTCACCAGCACCATCTTCAGGATCAGGAGAACCAGAATCTGTTTTTTAACTCTCTTTCTCGTTGGTTTCCTTGGCATGCTCAAGTTTGGCACGGACACCCCATTTTCTCCCAAGCCATGTGCCTTAACACAGCCACACCTCTCAACCACAAATGATCCTTTGATGATTCCCCATGTGGAGTTTAGAGCACAGGGATTGGAAAGTAATGAAAAGAGTGAAAAGAGTGAGTTTTGGAAGCAACCAGATGGGTTGGGGTACAAACCTTGCTTGGTTTTCAGCAGGGATTATAGGAGAGCAACTCAAGGGGTTGTGAATAACAGAAGAAAGTACCTCATGGTTGTGGTTTCTGGGGGTATGAATCAGCAGAGGAATCAAATTGTTGATGCTGTTGTTATTGCTAGGATCCTTGGGGCTGCTTTGGTTGTTCCTATATTGCAAGTCAACGTCATTTGGGGTGATGAAAGGTAAAATATTCTTTTTTTTTTCCAAGTTGAATCATTTTAGCATATACAGAGTTGGGTTTAGTTTAGCTCATTAAATGAATTTCAAATTTTACCAATATTGGATTTGGAACTTCACCTCAAAGTAAATTTCTTTCCTTGTACTAGAACAATTAATTTGCTTAACATTAATTAAATATCTTTCATTATTTATTATTAAAGTTTACCAATATTGGGTTGCAGTGAATTTGGTGATATATTTGATCTAGAACACTTCAAAACAGTTCTTGCCAATGATGTGAGAGTGGTTTCTGCATTGCCATCAACACACCTAATGACAAGGCCTGTGGAGGGAAGCCCTCCCCTTCATGTCACTCCCAGTTGGATCCGTGGAAGATATCTCAGAAGAGTAAGAAGAATTCATTGCTTTTGTTCTGTTCTGTTCCAGTTTTTGGGTCCTAAAGTTTTTGTGGAACATGTTCATAGATGACATCGAAATTAATATAATTAGTTAGACTCCTCCCTTGTCCCTACCAATTTATTGCTTTGTATTTATTTTGCACTGTAACTAAGGAAGATTTATCTTGTTTGGAAAAAGTAGTAGGTGTTGATGTTGTTGAACAAGACTTTTTTTTTTGTAATTATAATCTTGATTAAACTATGCAGCTCAACAGAGAAGGTGTTTTGCTTTTACGTGGCTTGGATTCAAGGTTGTCAAAGGATCTTCCTTCTGATCTTCAAAAGCTCCGATGCAAGGTATTGCAAAGTCTTTAGAAAACAATAACATAAAAAAGAAAATAGCTAATTAAAACTCACCTTTTAGAAATTTATTTATATGACAAACAAGGGAGTATAGTAGTTATGTCATACAATTTGTTAGCTTTTTCACTCCAACAGATTGTATGATTTGTTAGCTAAAACATATAATGCCAAATTAGAAATTTTTATCTTCTAGAAGTACTTCTGCAGAAGTGTATCCAAACTGGGCCAAAGTCATACAACTGATTGCAGATTCTGAAAGTGATCATATTATCTTATCTTTCAGGTTGCTTTTCAAGCATTAAGGTTTGCCCAGCCAGTTCAGGAACTTGGTAACAGAATTGCAGAGAGAATGAAAAGCAAGGGACCTTACCTTGCTCTTCATCTAAGAATGGAAAAAGATGTTTGGGTGAGGACTGGTTGCCTCCCAGGTCTGAGTCCAGAGTTTGATGAAATAGTAAACAAGGAGAGAATACAAAGACCAGAACTCTTGACTGCAAGATCAAACATGACTTACCATGAAAGGAAGATGGCTGGTCTTTGCCCCTTGAATGCTGTGGAGGTTACCAGGTAAATATAACACAACACTTTGGTTTTCAAAATCTGAATGTGACATACCAAGATTTCCTGATAAATGTTTTGGTTTCAATTATAGGCTACTGAAAGCTCTAGGAGCTCCAAAAAATGCAAGAATTTATTGGGCTGGAGGGCAACCATTGGGTGGAAAAGAAGCCTTACTTCCATTAATCCAAGAGTTCCCTTATTTTTATAGTAAGGAAGATCTTGCCTTGCCAGGAGAACTACAACCATTTGAAAAGAAAGCTTCTCTAATGGCTGCTATAGATTACATAGTCTCTGAGAAGAGTGATGTTTTCATGCCATCTCATGGGGGAAATATGGGCCATGCAATTCAGGTATGCTTTGTTAAGTTGTTGATTTTCTTTTATCAATTAAGTACTTTGCATTTGAATCTTAGTATGGAAATTTCTAATTTCTGAAACTTAAAATGTTGTTTTAGGGTCACCGGGCATTTGCAGGGCATAAGAAATATATAACCCCAAACAAAAGACACATGCTACCCTATTTTCTCAATTCTTCCCTCTCTGAAGAAGAGTTCAACAGGATTATCAAGGAATTGCACCAGGACTCATTGGGGCAGCCAGAACTGAGGGCTAACAAGGTTGGGAGGGATGTAACCAAATATCCTATCCCTGAGTGTATGTGCAATGACTCTCATGCTCAATCCTGATCCACAAATTAACACCAAACCTTCTGGTATGAAGTTTACTTGGCAACTGAATAAGGAAGTGAGTGTGAATTGGATCCCTTTGGAACCACTTCAGGTGCCTTTCAGGGTCACCATGGGAGATCAGAGAACCATTTTTTAATGCATATCATGTCAAGCTCACCTCTCCCTGCAGGTGTACTCCCCCATCATTCCTTAAATACATTTACTATGAATGTGGCAATGTAGATTTCCATCATCAGTCAAATGATAGATTTAAAGTAATATACAACAACAGATCATTCTTTGATTCTTTATACAACAAAGTGATTGTATAGGATACATGTTCTCTTTTGCTGTGTAATTATGAAGACTTGTGAATATTTGTATAAATTATCGTTTTGGATTATACTTATTTGATCTTAAAAGATCACTTTAAGCTACCTTTGCTACCATTTAATTCAGCAATTACAAACTAGAAGAAACAGCATGTGCGATTGGATTGGTATTGAATATCAGGAAAGAGGAAAAACATTGTAAGTATTTGATGGTAGCTTTCATAAAGCTTAAATAGTTAAATATGCTGCAATTTTTCCTTTCATTAGATTTAGAAAATATTAAAACAGGGTGTCATTATGTGTGGTAAAGCTGGTTCAAGACAACACCCAGTAAATCAGCAATAGAAAGTTACCTAGGACCAGTCCAATTGCCAAACCTTAACATTATTTAGATTGGAATTATATGTTTTTTGGCATTATTCTGATTGAGGTTTAATGTTAACTAAAAGACATACTGACTATTTCTCAGAACACAACTGAAACATTGTCAACCCTCTTATTTGAAAAACATCCAACTACATCACACATTTGCTGGATGTTGGGGTTAGTTTGTTTCATACTTTGGTAGAATTGATTTTGAAGGAAAGAATTGAGGATAAAAAGATTGATTTATGCTTGAGAATAATATTTTTAAAAAAGAGTTTTGAAGAATGGATTTTGTTTGAATGACAATATAGAAACACTTTTGTTTGTGTGTGTTTGGTTTAGCTTTGAGAAATGGCTAAACTCAAGCTCCGACCTCTCATAACCTGGTATTGAAAACTCATCCACTATAACATGCTTTAAATTTGAAAAGAAAAATATGTAGATCCTACTGCTAGAATTAATTTTACTCAACAAAAATAAGACAGCTAGCAACCTTTGATATTATGGACTATCTACTTATGTATTCCTCTGAACATATATTATTATATTATATTCAGAAAGCTGTGTCTGTGGATGACTACTTTTGGAAGATAAATGTGTTTCCGGATGCATGAAAAAATCCCTCTTTTCCTTGATGAACTTGATTCAAATTTAGCTTGAAATTGATTTGATTTAAGATTATCTCGCAGTCCATTTGATCCTTAGCAGAAGTCATGTACTATTTGGAATGAAAACCATGTATGTTCCTATGAACCAGGATTAGAGAATGGATTCAGATGCTAGCTCATGGAGATTAAACAAAGTCAAAAAACAGCAGGACCTACTTGAATTTGGTTTTATCTTCTTGTCTAGCAGCATCAACTATAACTGGAAAGTTTAAAAGCAATGGACCTGCCAACTACAATAATTGTACCTTCCTTCTTCCTACATGGTTCTGACTGATCTGTTTTTACAGCATCTAATCTACCTGCTGAGGAAGAGCTAGCACTATTGACTGCTTAATTGGCTACTTTTCTGCACAGAACCTGCATTAACCAATCAGAATACAATGGCAGTCCTAGGATTTTGTATGCATTCTTCCCATAATATCTAGTTCATGATCTTTCAAAATTTGTGTAGACATCTCTCAAGATTCAAGAAAAGGTTATGTCCTCCTCCACGGTGGTACCTTACCTTTGCTCAATGTTCTGGCAAAAAGCTCTCAGATTCCTTGTGATTCACAAGCAGCTGGTCCCCATGAGACAAGCTATCAGCATTAAGTTTGGAGTGTTGTGCATGTCCTCCATTGGAACTGAGCATCAAATTAGTGTTTGCTATGGTGTCATGGGGCCCCAGATGGCTCAGAAATTAATCTTAAAGTGTTGTTTAAAATGTATAGCCTTTATCCACATTTGACACCCTTTAGGGAGTTTAAAAATAATAACCTTTTTGTTGGTTTGATTTTGGAAATTTTAAGGTAAGGGATGATAGGCTTTATGATCACATTAATATTAAAAATAATACTATTTATCTAAACAATATAGAAATAAAAAAATACAATTTACCTGGACACAGAGGATTAACTGATTAAGCGATGGGTGAATTACCGTCATATGACACTCGTCATACTGAAAAAGTTATATAGTATAAAGGTTATTTTAATTAAATTAACAATATTTTTTATTAAAAATATTACTAAAATTACATTTTTTCTTAAAATTAACTAAATTTAAATTTTGGTCGTCTCACACTTGGCACTAAGAATCAAATTACAAAAAATTGGGTTGAGTACTCACACTTTTTCCAAAGAAGCCAATTTTATAGTTAGTGTATTTAATCTTATTGTTGCTCAAACCATCCTACGTCAAACATGTCAATCTTCCAATATTTACCAATCCATTCAACTTTCATATCCAATGTAAGACACACACCAGATGATCCATAAATGATTTTTGCAAAATTTTCTAGTGTAAAAATGATTTTTAATTGAATTAACAACATTTTTTCATTAAAAAACCACTAAAATTACATTTTTCTTATCCAAAATTCAGCAAATTTAAATTTTGGGTATCTCAAACAATGCCCACACCCCATACACCCAAGAATCAAATTATCCAAAAATGGATATTGAGTGCTAACATTGTTTCCCAATGTAGCTAATGTTAGGGTTATGGTTTCAAATCTTACTATTGTCCAAATCACCCGACCTTAAACATGTAAAACTTTCAACATTCACCAATCCACTCAACATTCGTATTCAATATAAGGCACACACTAGAGGACCCAAAAATGATTTTTTTAAAAAAAAATTTCAGGTGTAAATTTGATTTTTAATTTAATTAACAACTTTTTTCATTAAAATTACATTTTTTTGTTAAAATATCACCAAATTTAAATTTTGGGTATCTCACACCATCCCTACGTATTTTTAATTGAATTAACGATATTTTTTATTAACAAATTCCCTAAAAATTCATTTTTTTTCCAAAATTTACCAAATTAAAATTCTAGCATCTCACATCATTACCCACGTATTATAGGACAAAAAATGATTTTTGAAATTTTTTCTAGTATAAAAGTGATTTTTAATTTAAAATTAGCTTTCAGTAAAAAAATTCACTATAATCATATTTTTTTGTCAAAAATTCACCAAACTTAAATTTTGGACATCCCACACTATCCCCACACATTATGAGAGCCAAAAATTATTTCTTCATATTTGTTTGGTTCAAATGTGATTTTTATTTGATGTAGCAACATTTTTTTACTAAAATAATAACTTTAATTTTTTTTGTCCGAAATTGACTAAATTGTGCAGTTTTTAAAATCATGCACAAACTTCATTATATTGCAATTTAATAAATCTTAGCTATTTGGCACTACATAACTCAAACCTATCATTATTGAATAAAAATTATAATATAAATAATGAAAATAAAATTGAATATGGGTTCAAATTGATCTATGCATGACAACCAAGGCTTAATACCAAAGATTTGTGACTCAGTTGGCAACACAGACTGAGTTTGTGGGAAGAGCTCCCGAGTTTGATCCCCACACAACACATTCTTAAGGAGGGGTGATGAGGCTTAATTGTGACTAAGCCCCAAATGGGATTACCCGTGTAATAGGGGATAGCTATAGTGAAAACTAAAAAATTCCATTGGTTTCAAGGAATGGAAGGTGGTATTTGTATCAATTGGTTCATCTTTATTGATTTATGAGTGGTTTCTTGGGTATGGATTTAATGGATCTTCATTGTAACAACTGGTTCAGGGATGTCTTCAAGTGGTAGTGGCTTTGAGTTTGAGTAACCCAAACTGAGTAAGAATTAACCTAAGATAGTCAACTTACTGAGAAGGGTAGCATGGCCTACTTAATTTCTTAGTTTCAACTTTCTAAGCCAACAGTAGTGTCTTGGATACTTTGGGAAGTGACAAAATAACCAAGATTTTGGAAGCCACATGCTCTTTGAACTACATGCTATTGTACCATATAGAGAACTTCAACTAAATGCTCTTTGAACATAATTTCAATGTTGAGAGCTGAAACCAATACACAGGAAGTTCAAAATTTTTAACCATTTTTATCTCTGAACAAGCAAAGAAATCAAACAAATGCTCCCACAATACAAGCTAACCAGCTCAGCTGCTCGAAGTTACTAGTTTTGGCTATGAGATTCCACAAGCCTTTGCTAGAATGTGCAATGCTAATAAGAGCACAACAGATTGAGACAACATGGGAAAACCTAGTTCTTTCTGTGGCTACCACTTTCAAAACATCTTCTGATCAAAGTGATAAGCAAAGACATATCTGTAGAAGGCAGAGACAAAAAGTAGATTTACAATGACTATTATGCTCCTTTGAGAGCAGAAAGAAGTGAAATCAGAATTTATCAGACAATTCCATAAGAAATTCCCTGTATATCAAGTAAGTAACAGAAATAATCTTTCATCACTTTTAGTTAGGCCCAACATTTCAAATTCAAAGTTAATTAGAAAAGTGAATAAGAAACTGTATCAAATTCAACAACCAAAGTCAACTGCCTGAAAGAAATGAATGAGAAAAGTGCATGGAACGACTAATTAGTGGTTTCTTTGGTATGGAGTTCATGGATCTTCATTGTAACAACTCAACTGGTTCATTTTAATTAGAATGGGTGAATTTGTTTTACCGAATCACTATGCCAAAAAAGGCCTTAGAGGGCGCTCCCGTGCAGCCTTAAAAGGCGCTCCCGTGCGCACTAATAGAATATGCTCTTGTTTGGTCAATAAAACGAGGACGCTCAATGGAGCGCCCTAAGCGCCCTCCTTTCGTTTTTTATTTTTTTTTTCAATTTCTGTTTTACAACAAGGGCGCTCCTGCGCTCCAAGGAGCGCCCTCCTTTCTTTTTTTTTTTTTCAATTTTTTGTTTTTTTAATCTACTTTAACCTGCATATTTATTTCAGTCTGATCCCAATGGCTTAATCCAAAATCATGCATATTAATTCCTTAAAATTCAAACACTTAGTCATACTATGAACAACACTTAGTAAACAACACACATACTTTTATACACGTCATTATTATTTTCCGTTTCAACCATGTTTTTTATTATAAATAAATTAAAGGAAATAAAAGATGTGAAACTATTCAAAGCATCAATAGGTTATCTACTTCAAATGAAGAATTCAAACTTGTCATACTTTGAATAGTTTCCTACGCATGCTATAAAGTGTGGTGAAAGTATGAAGTACCTATCAAACTTATTCCTAATGCATGTACATACAAATAACCTAATAATTATAGTTGAAAGAAAAACGATAATATGATAAAGGATATATCTGATTAAAATCAATCACCAATAAGCAGTTGTTAGATTATAAGCAGTTAGGAAACAAGACCTGAAAAAAAAAGACAAGTCAAAAAATTAACTAGTAATAAAAATTAGTAGTCGTTAAAAATTTGAGCAGCAACCACCAAATTAACGAAAAAAACAATTTTAACTCTAAACCCCCAACTACTAGTCCAAAAGAGATCAATATGAGTAATATATATTTATATAACATTTCAAAATCTAATGTAATATATGACAACCTATATACTTAACACATAAATCAACTATATCCCAAACATAAAATCATTATAAACTATAATACTAATGTTCAATGTTATCTAACCTTAACAACAAATAAACAGTTCAGATAGCAAAACAGGGGGTGCAGGTAGTAAAAAAACAATGTGCAGCATAAACAAAAAGTGGTGCAGATAGCAAAAAATGTCAATGTTGGAGTTGCTTACCCTAGTAGCCGTCGCGGACTGAGAGAAGAAAGGGGAAGGAGAGAGTCGCGACGCGCCGAGGGAGAGGAGAAGGGAAGGAGAAGCTCACGTACGGTTGCGCTGCGGAGGAAGAAGGGAAGGAGAAGCTCTCCCAAGCTCCCTCACGGACGAAGACGACGAACACGGAGGAGAAGGCACGAATGAAGAAGCTCGCGCACGGAGGAGAAGGGACGGAGGAGAAGGGAAAGAGGAACAAGCTTGGGCACGGAGGAGAAGGGACGAAGGAGAAGGAAGGAGGAGAAGCTTGGGCATGGAGGAGAAGGGACAAAGGAGGAAGGACGAAGGAGAATGGAGGGAGAAGGGACGCGGGATGAATGAAAGTGAAAATTAAATCTGGGTGGTCATTTTTAAGGATCAACGAGGGCGCTCCGGTGGAGCGCCCTGTATTTCTAGAGAATTAGAGAAAAAAAATAAAGGAGGGCGCTCCTGGGAGCGCCCTCTATTCCAGAGAATTTAAAAAAAAATCATGCTGGGCAAAAAATATAAAGGAGGGCACGCCCTCCTTTCGTCAGAAATAAAAAAAAACAAATTAACATTGGGAATAAGGGCGCTCCCTGGGAGCGCCCTGGAAAATGGCCAAAGAGGGCGCTCCACCTGAGCGCCCTGGAATTATAAACAGAAAATCCAATGAGGGCGCTCCTAGGAGCGCCCTCCTTTCATCAGAATTAAAAAAAAAAACAAATTCACGCTGGGAACAAGGGCGCGCTGTTGGAGCGCCCTCTATTCTACCTATAAGGGCGCTCCCGCCCATCTTTTGAGCGCCCTGGTATTTAAACGATTGTTTTAGACGCTAGCCCGCACGGGAGCGCCCTAAAGGGAGTGCTCTAATATCCTCAAATTGGCGTAGTGAATGTTCTAGAGCTCCTAGAAATTTCATCTTATTTGCCAGAGTGAAAGAACAACTGTTTATTAGTTTCTTTTCCTTTTACTTGACATCCAGTACTAGCTTTTAGAGTAAAAGAATATTAACTATTTTTATGGTTCTAATAAATTAGTTTAAAAGGGCAATTAACTTTTAATGATGGTCAAATGGAGATAAAATTAAGTAACAAGATTTCAGTTTCCAGTTAATATATCATCAGACTTTATATTCTTACCTCTTGATATTTTGGGTTCAATTGGTATTGGTTCGTGCATCAACCAATTAAGTGACTAGGTACGTATGTACCTGCTTAATTAACATTGGGCCTGCTTTCTTATTTCAGGTGGTGCTGATTTTCTTGGATCATTTCACTGGCCATTATATTGATTACTATAACTATCAAAATGATTAATAGTTCAAGTTTGAACAAGGCATTGAAATTCTCTCCTCCGAGCAAGAACAGAGAAACCTGGTATGGTATTGGATTTCAGTCATATTCAAGTAAAGTTGCTATTATTCTCTACTATTTTCAGCACTTGATCTCTGTTGTTGTGAAAATTGATGGATTTAATTACTAATTTCTACTTATATGAATGCCTTATTTTCATAATATTTGATTTTGTATGTCTCTTATACTGTATACATAGTATAATCCACAATTTTAATCTGTTAATTAGAATGATATATCATCCTATAATTCTTGATGTTGTTGAACAAATTGATCCTTTTTGATTTGTTATAAACCAACCACACCACATGGTGCTGATCATATTTGATGATTTGTGTACTCATATATCCTAGTTTCTATGCTATGTGCATGCTTTTATTATATATTTATTGAACACGTTCAGTCACATGAGAGAGAGAAAAAAAAAAATGTTTACTGGAAAGATGGTAAACAATACTCGAGGACCATCCATGCAATTAATGTCATAAAAACCTGTTTGGTCACTACCACTTGATCATGATTCATGTGTAGCTAGAGGGGAGTGAAAGTTATTCAATGATATATTTTTATTTATATCAATTTAGTTACTTCGGCAAGCCATTAGGCCATTACTAATTATTTGATATCAACTGCTACTTCATTACATCTGCGGCAAGTAATATATGGCCATAATCTTAGACATGCCAAAGGAGCAATAATTTGGGTTGATCACTTGAGAAGGAACTTTTGCAGCCAAAAAGCAGAGTATTTGGGATATCTTTTCAAATTGTCTTTGTAATCGACATATATGAGGCCAAATCGAACTGTGTAACCAGCATCCCATTCAAAGCTGTCAGAAAATGACCATGCATAGTAGCCCTTCACGTTAGCACCACCCCTGCAAGTGCAAGATAAATGAGGACCAGACCACAATTAATCAATAAGTAATTAATATGCATTTTGCTTAAATTCTGTTATCTGTTATATATACTAAAAAGATATATATATTGTTCAAAACTCATAATTACTTGATGGCTTCAAGAAGGAATTTGAGATGGCTATCATGGTATTTAATCCTGATACCATCCTTGCGAGCTTCATTGACTGGAATTGAGTCATTCCTTGATTGAGCAACGCCTGATAGACAACAAAATAATATTAATTTCTAATTAACACAATCAATCAATTGCATTACTTATGCTATATACATATAGTATGTTAGTTACCATTTTCAGTAATGTACATTGCTGGATTCTTGTACGTATCCTTTATGTATGTCACAAGCTGACCAATTCCCTTGGGATAGATGTAGAGCCAATTCAAATCAGTCTGCACAACCATAAAATTTATTTCATCATTTTAGTTTAATTAGTAGAAAAACCCATACTTAAGTGACCCGAGCTCCTCGGACGCTTAGCTGATATTGGTTAATTTATACTTTAATTAGTATATATATTTATATGGCATGAAAAAAATGGTTCACAACATAACATGCATATCATTAATCTAATTAACAAAAATAAAGAAGCAAACATATATATATCGTACCGCTGGGCCAATAGTTAGACCATTCTTCTCAGCTGTGATAAATTAAGACAAAATTTGTTGTTAGTTCGATCAGCGTTAAAATGCAACAGAAATTAAACCGTTTATATAAATACTTACGGGTGACATTGGCTTGCATATCTGTGTAGTAGGTTCTGTTGATGTTGGTAGGTGGAATACTTTCTGCATAATAAGTGCTGTAATAATTGACGCCAAGAAAATCATAGGAACCTTTGAGACTTTCTGACTCCTCCATTGTGAATTTGGGAAGTCTATAACCCACCGAAGATCTCATACTCTTCGGGTACTCACCATATGTAATGGGGTGAGCAAACCTGCAAATACATTAATATATAGTTCTTAGACAAGCAATTAATTAATTAAGTTCAATTTCCATGGATTGATAATTTTCTGATCACTTTGTCTTAATTAATATGATGAGAAGAGATAGAAATAGTACGTACCATCCAAAGAAAAAGTCCAGAGCTCGACTTGCAGCCATGCGATCGGCAGCAGTTTTAGACTTTGGCTCAAAGAAGTGGGTCACTAAGGTGATTCCAATTTTTCCTTTTTGATGAGCCTATAGATAGTCACAATCATAAATTTAATCAATCGTATCATAAATAAATAAATGGATTAATTATATACATTTTCTATATATATATACCTGATTATTTTATAAAAAAAATAGAATCTAAAAAAATTTAAATGTTTGATTATTTTATAAAATTAATTTCTTTAAATATCTTTTGTAAAATAAAAAATAAGTTCTGTTTTATATAAAAATTAAAATACTTTATTTTTTACTAAGAGTTTAATATATGTACATTGTCGGTGTAAACAGACATTCAATGATGTGCAGTTACATCATTATTAAATTTAATAACACATGAAGTGTCATATTTATTAAATGATATGGCGGCAAACCATTGGATATATGTATAAAATTTCTTTACACTATAAATCCTTTTACTAAACCATAAAGTTAATACTTTTTAAGTTGTTTTGTAAGATTAAACAAACAAATTGTCTTGTCTTGTATGAAACATTAAGATTTAATTTTTTTGTGTTAACCACGGATATTCCCTGTTATCAGGGGCAATACTGTTCGGGGCTTAATCACAATTAAGGCTCTTCACTCCTCCTGAAGAGTGTGTTTAGTGGGCATTAAAGTTTAATTAATTTGAAGGCAAGGTTAGGCAATTAACCTGATATTTGTGCTTGTACAAGTTGACTGCAGCCCCATGGGAAAGTATCAAGTGATGTGCGGCAATGTAGGGTTCGGTGGATGAATCACCCGCAGTGCAATTTCCAACGTATTTAGAACATCTACCTGGTGCAAATGTTCCACCATTGTACCCATTTATGCTATACGAAAATGGTTCGTTCAATGTTACCCAATGCTTCACTCGGTCCCCAAATGTCTTGAAGCAAAAGTCAGCATACCCCCGAAAATCCGCCCTATATTTCATCAACATTCAAATTTCAAATCACGATAATTCTTTATTTAATTGATGATTGGTAATTTAATTACTAATTTGTCAACTTGAGTATTGCTAGCTTACACTATTTTAGGACTCAGAAACCCCCCATATTCATCTTCAAGAGCTTGTGGGAGATCCCAATGAAAGAGAGTCACAAAAGGAATTAAGCCTGCCACCAAGTATATAACCAAAATATCTGAGTTACAGAGAAAAAATTGGGGGGAGAAAATGAATGGATGTATCTAATCTATCAAGAGAAGAGATGTACATATTGTTTTATGGTATCAAATTTATTTTCAAGTAAGTGTCATCTTCAGATATTGATGATAATAAACATTATTTTTTTAAATTTTATTTTCTTTTAATTTTATTTTTTTTATTTTAAATATTTATTATAAAATTTTATATCATGAAAATTTTACAAATTTAAAATCTTGATAAATATATTTTTTATATTTTCAATAAAAAATTTATGGTAAGAAATAAAATAAATTTGATAAGTGAATTCATTTTATTGAAAAATATAATTATTGCCCTTGTTAATGCTTTTGAAGTAGATATAGTGAGGGAGTATATTGCACCATTTGACAGGATCTCATTAATGAGATTGTTGTAGAATTGAACTCCCAAGGTATTGACTGCTCCCTTCCCCTCTGCACCAATAATTGAATTGAATATATATACTTCAAAATCAATCAATCAATTATTATTGTATATAAAAACATATATAGTGTGGAGTGTGCGCGCGGGAATACATATTACTATGTAGAAATTAAAAGTCAACTGTGAATAGTTTATATTTTCAAGTTTCAACTGAGGAGCTAGAATCGTACTGGGAAAAATTCTGGACCATGAGATAGAGAATCTGAACGAGTCTAGCCCCATTTCTTTCACCACCTTTATGTCACTCTGCAAATTAAATAAATAATATTCGAAGTTTTTTAATTAATTGTCTAATTCAATTAATGTAGTAATTATTTATCATCCTAAAATTAGTGAGTAAATGTACCTTGTATCGATGATAAAAATCAGCTGCTACGTCACCGGTGCTATGATCCCAAATCTTTTCTGCTCATTCCCATTGGAGGAAATTCAAACATTAAAAATAAAAAGATTAATTAGGACTAGCTAGCTAGGACCTCAAAGAGTGAGAAACTGAGGTAGAGAGAGAGAGAGTAACTAACCCGGATGCTGTTTAGTGTAGGTGTCCCATATACTTGGTCCCCTCCCATCTATAATTGCTGCACCTTCTGCCTGCAGTGTAATTAACATAAATGGGAGATGATGCATGATTCATACAGATGTGAACTAGGAAACTTATGTATTTATAGGGTAAAGTTGATTAAATAAAGGAAATGAAATGGAATGAGAAAGAACCTGGTAAGCTGAAGAACCTATTCCGAACAAAAAATCAGAAGGAAAAAGGCTCTTATTGAATGTCGAAACATAGTGACTTGGATGCACGGTTGAACTTGGTGGCGATGCAGCACTTACAGCGCCACCAACCAAAAGGGTAGCTAGAGACAAAAGGCAGAGGAGGAGGGAGAGAAGGAAAGAAGGATTTTTAGCTATCATCATTGATTTTGATGTGTCACAAACTCTACCCAATGCAATCTATTTATAAAGACCAAAGAAAGATAGATATCTAGAGTCAGGTGATCATTGCACGTTTATTAATTAATTAACGGTTTTTTTAACGCGTGTTTCTAACAAGTGCAATCAGAAATTGGAAATAGTAACTTTGAATATTATCAATGCATTGAATGTTGTGATAGTTATAATTTCTAATAAAACATTTTCACTTTTGATTTATTATCCTGTGCAAGGTTGCACATGTTAGAAAAACCGATTAATTAATTATTCATGTTATCTTTTATTTAATACTCCATCCGGACTTAAATATAAAAAAAAAACTCACATTTGTTGGACTAAAATATAAGCAAATCTTAATTATTTTTACCCTATTTAATGAGATAAACCCAAAATGCCATTTGATTTTACTTTCCAACCACTCTATTTAATGAATCATGTGCCAATAGAAAGAGAGTATGTCCATTTAAACAATTTTTAATAAAATTGAATATAGGGTAATTTAGGCAACGCAAGTACTTTTTATATGATACCAAAAAAATTTAATGAGTTTAACCAATTTTTTTAATACGTGTGAATTTAGTTATTTTCGCTTATATTTAAGTCCGGAACAGTGTAATGAATGTATTCTACTCGATCGATGCTCTCTATGATCTTGATCCTTGGCCTCTTGTAGGAAAATAGAAATGGTCCATGCCAGCGGACAACAATATCTCAGCCTTTTATATTCAATCTTCAATAAAGTATCATCTACGGTGGATGGTACAACACGTCATTGAATCACTCTTCTTCACTCAGACATGAGAATTATATTTCTCGATCACTGTCAGACTTGTTTCCTGGAAACGTCCCAGTTATCCTCACCATTGCCTATTTTTAAGTAGTAGCTACCAAGTTTTAATATCTTTATAACATTAGTTTTTTTCTTCTTCCTAATTTCATCAAAGATAATTGGATCTCCACGAATTGGAAACATCCACATTAATTATATATTGGACCAGGGTAGATTTTTTCCATACTAGTAGTATCCAACTTAAAGGAATCAAGTATATCTCTTAAATCAACCACATCCGCTTCTTAGTTTTAATATGGCAAGAGTAAACCACAAGTTTTGTCTTAAAAGTAACACTCTCTTCTACTTAGTTCCTAAAGTAAATAAAATTAAAAGTTAGTTCTCAAATTTTTAAATATCTATCACATTAGTCCTCCAACAGGGACCAATGTAACAAGATAATATAAAAGTTGGAGAACTAATGTGATGAATATTTGACAGTTCGAGGACCACTTATATAATTAATTTAATTTGGAGATTAATTAAGAAAGAAATAACTAGTTCGGGGACAATTTGAGGGTTTATTCCATTGGCTTTTTCATCAATATAATATTAAAAAAAAAAATACAATTTACCAAAATAATATTATTAAAAAACTATTTATTTGTCTCGGGTAGTTTTGGCCAACTCGGATCTGAGCTGGAGGGATGCTCATTTTTTTTTTGCCTGCAACTAGTGGCGCTAACTGTGTTAGCACCTCTAGTGCCTAACAGAAATGTGAAACACTGTTTGTGCAAGTGCGTGAGATAGTGATTGAGTGTGTGCATGTGCATGAGTGAATAGTGTGACCTGTGAAGTGTGGAGGTGACAAGTGATTGGGTGTGTGTGCAGGTGCTTGAGTGAGTTAACGTTGGTGAGTGCGTAATGTGTGCGGGTGGTGCAACAGAGTGCAGTGTTGCGTGAGTGAGTAGGTGAGAGTGTGAGAGAGTGACACGTGAGAAAGAGAGATAGAGAGGACGTGCACACATGTGGGGATTGGGTTCACTTGGTGGCACTTTTTGCTTTAGTGCCACGTGCATTTGCAGGCTAGTGGCGCGGTTTACTTTAGCGCCATTTCGTGTCAGCCTTTCATGTATAGTGCTGATTGAGACGCCACATGCTGTTTCCCACATGCGAGCTTAGCGTCTCGTCTAATCACCAGGTGAGCAGTTGTAGAGATTCTGCATGGGGAAAGCGTGAGACAGAGATTCTTGTGGGGAATACGCGAGACATGTTTCTCAAACGTGATTCAGCTACTGTTTTTCAATGAAAAATAATTAAAAAATAATTTACTAAGTGGTTATATATACCCATGCTCATCAGATACCTCGTTTGAGCATTGTTATTTCACAAGTTCTCTCTTTTATTTGCTTTCAGTATACATCTTTCCTTTTAAAAATCTCATAATGGCTTCAGAGAGAACTATTCATCTTGGTCCAATAGATAGGTCTTTATTGCACCTTCAAGAAACAAATGTTTCTGAGCGTATATGGAACGGTGAACCAGATAGAGTCCTATATGTTAGACGAGTGGGTGATACACAAATGTGCCACGCTGAGATTCTCGATCAAATTATCCCCTTCTTAGGCAAGCTAGTTTTTTCGGTGTTGCTCAAATTGAATTTTTTTCAAGTTGAGCATACATTGATATCTGCTTTGGTAGAGCAATGGAGACCTAAGACACACACATTTCATATACCTCAAGGAGAGTGTACAATAATACTACAAGACATTTCTGTACAAATGGGTTTACGTATTAACGACGAAGCAGTTACCGGTGTGACATTCGCTAACTGGTTGCCTCTTGTGCATCTTTGATTGGGGGTGGCACCTAAGGAGGCGGAACTATATGGTGGTCGACTTCGTTTGAAGTGGCTCAATGAGCATTTTGGGGACTTTGACCAACATGCCCACAATGAGCTTCAAGTACAACGATATACCTGAGCGTACACTTTGCGTTTGGTGGGTGGGCTACTATTTCCCGATCACTCAAGCAGATAATATGTATGTGAGGTCCAAGAATCCTCCAATGATGTTTTCATAATGACAAGTTCTCAAAATTCACTTAATATAATTCTGATTAAAAAAGGTACTAATGATTTCACTTGAGATTATCTTAAGAAGATACAGACGGGGAGATTCTAGAAGATCCTATTGATGTTCTTAAAGGACTTTGTTTAGAAGAAACAATTCAACATTCCTCAAAGAGTAATTCTGCAAATCATCAGAAGATGCTTTCACATTTTATAAGTGCTATAATTTTAAAAGAAAGCAAGAAAGCCGTTGAGAAAAATTATAACAAACATTCTGTCAAACTACCAAGAGAATCACCATTGCAGAAGAAGCAGACAGAAAAGAAAGAAGAATTTTATTCAAGAATGTTAGAAGGATATCAAATCAAAACTGAATTGTAAAAGGAAACTATCCAGAAGAACAACATAAAATTCTGACAGAATATTAGAAGGAAGATTCACTGTCAAGAAGCTTGCAGAAGATATACTTTCCTTTAAATTCACAATCTCTAAGTTTCCTTGTGCTGCAGTTGCTTAAATCCATTCTAAAAGTATTCCTTCATCCTTAAAAGTCTTAAAAAAACCCTTTCCAGAAGAAAGAGGGTTGTTTTAAAGAAGGAATTAAAATCTGCAGAAGAAGTAGCTTTCAGAAGATATGACCAGTCAAGGGACAACTGTACTTGAAAGGGACAACTGTACATGAAAGGGACAACTCCTCTCCAACAACTGGAGTCTCAGCACCTTCCCCAAGACTTTCCAACGGCTAGAAATCTGCCTTTGCCTACAAAAGGAAGCCATCTTTTCATTTAGAGATACACAGCACCAGAAGAAAGGCAAACTACATCAAAATTACCATCTCTATCTTCTGGAATATTTTCTCTCTCCTCAAATCTCTTAGATTATGAGTAAAATACCTCTGATAGAAAGAAAGGGAGAGTTCTGGCTCAATAATCCTCTATTGTGCAAACACTGACTGCATTTTGAGCCTTAATTTACTGTACTTATTATTTCAATATTATGTAAAGCTCTCAAGAACAACATAGGAAGTGTTAGTTCTTCTTGTGAAAAGTTATTCTGTTTTGCAAGTTGTTGTATGCTTAGAATTTGAAAACAGAAACCTAGGAGGATCCTGCAAAGACTGCAGAAGATATCTGTATGTTGTCTGGGCTATAGAAGCTGCAGAAGAACATTGTGGAGAGCCTGAAGAGGCTGCAGAAAAATACTAGTGGTAAGGAGTACCCAAGAAGCTTGTGTAACAAAGTTGACATAAGGAAAATCCTACTGATTGTAGGGACTGGATGTAGCCTCAAAGATTAGAGGTGAACAAGTATAAATTTGTGTGTGTTCTCTCCTTCCCTTCCTTCTTTATATTTCCTAACTCATTTAACACAACATCTGCATAAAACAATTTTGAAATCTATCTAATACCTAAGTAAGTGATACTCCAAGGTTCCATCAAAGTGAACCATATTTTCTGCATCTTATAAACTGTCATTGATTAACTATATCCTTATTGATATTAAGCTTATAATATTTAGCCAAGTAATACTTGAGAAAGAAAATATTAGAAGAAAGTGCAAAAAGCAAAAATGAATCACAATTCAACCCCCTTCTTGTGATTTCAATATTTACTTCAATTGGTACCAGAGCTTGCCTCTAGGGTTGAACTCACTTAACAGTGAGAAAGGAAAAAGATCAAGGGAAGATGGAAAATCATGGAGCTGGAATGTTCATCCCAGAAGGATCCTCTACAAACAGACCTCCTGCATTTGATGGGAAAGATTACTATTACTGGAAAGATAAGATGAAATTGTTTCTAGAATCCCAAGACATTGATCTTTGGGATATTGTTGAAAAAGGTAATTTCATCCCTGTAATTAAAAGAACAAGAATTCTGGTTCAGCCTAAAGAAGGAGAATAAGAAGTTCAAGAAGAACCTTCACCGCCAAAATCCAGAGAAGAATGGACCTTAGAAGATAAGTAGAAATATCTTCTGAACTCCAAAGCAAGTTCTTTCTTCTCTGTGCTCTTAGCAGAGGAGAATATGACAAAGTAGCTGGATGTGCCACTGCTAAAGAAATCTGGGACACACTTAAAATTGCACATGAAGGAACTGATCAAGTAAAGGAATGAAAAATAAATATTTTGATACATCAATATGAGATGTTTAATATGGCTGAACATGAATCCATTGATGAAATGTTCAGTAGATTCACAGTCATCATCAATGACTTAAAGTCTCTTGGTAAAAGCTACACCAATCAAGAGCAAGTCAAAAAAATGCTCAGAAGTCTTCCAAAAATTTGGAGACCAAAAGTAACAGCAATTCAAGAAGATAAGGACCTTGCAGTTTTAAAATTAGATGAGCTTCTTGGTTCCCTAAAAGTTCATGAGCAAGAACTCATGGATGAATTACAACCAAGGAGAGGAAAAACTATTGCTCTAAAGCTAGTACATCAAGAAGGACTAGCATAACCTCATCAGAAGAAAAACTTCCTGAAGAAGAAGAGTCCACTTCTGAAAATGATGATGAGCTTGCCTTCATATCTAAAAGAATCCAAAGAATGCTTAGAAGAAAGGGCAGAGGAAAAAGATTCTTCAACTCCAAGAAGGAAAACAATCTTTTGAAGATGAAAGTTGATGAGTTACATCAAGACTTAAGTAAATTTGTCAATGGTACTAATAACTTAGAAAAAATCATTGGTAATGGAAGGGAAACATCTGATAAAGCAGGGTTAGGATTCAATCAATCTCATAACTCAAAAGTTTACAAAAATGTCTTTGTACCATCCAAAAGGCAATCTCCTAAATGTTCCTGGTGTAACAAAATTGGACATCTTGTTCACAACTATTACAAGAGGAAAAGGAGTTTCAAAAGTAAGGTATCTAACCATTTAGGACCCAACAGAATTTGGGTACCTAAATCACTACTGTTCTATGATGCAGGATCAAGCAAGAACCTTCAAGAAGAAAGGGCAATGGTTCTTGGACAGTGGTTGCTCAAGTCATATGACTGGAGACAAAAACTAGTTCATCCAGTTACACAAAATAGAAGGTGGAACAGTAACCTTTGGAGACAACAAGAAAGCTCACATCAAAGGTATTGGAAAGGCAGGTATAAAAAATTCTACTCAAATTAGTAATGTATATTATGTGAAAGGTTTAAAACATAATCTTCTTAGCATAAGTCAACTATGTGACAATGGCTATGAAGTTATGTTTCAACCAACATTTTGTGAAATTAGAGAATCATCTACTAAGAAATTATTATTTTCTGGAATAAGAAACAAAAACCTATATAGCATAAGTCTAGAGGAATTATCTGATCATACATGCTTTGCTTCTTTTGAGAATGACAAATGGATTTGGCATAGAAAAATAGGACACTTAAATATGAAAACCATCTCAAAACTTTCTACGATGGAATTGGTTAAAAGATTACCTAAAATTAAATATTATAAGGATAAAGTATGTGAAGTATGTGTCAAAGGTAAACAAACTCATTCAAGTTTTCATCCTAAAAATGTGGTAACCACTAAAAGAATATTAGAACTATTGCACATTGATCTATTTGGTCCTACCAAAACACCTAGCTTAGGAGGTAAAAGATATGGTTTAGTTATAGTAGATGATTATTCTAGATTCACATGGGTTTTGTTTCTCACCACCAAAGATGAGTCTTTTGATGCTTTCAAAATCTTCTCCAAGAAGATACAAAATGGAATATCCCACAATTTTTCATGTCCTAAAACTCCACAACAAAATGGAGTTGTAGAAAGAAAAAATAGAACTCTCCAAGAAATGGCAAGAACTCTGTTAAGTGATAGTGCAATTCAAAAATACTTTTGGGCTGAAGCAATTGCTACATCATGCTATATACTTAACAGAGTCACCATCAGAAGCATGCTCAATAAAACACCATATGAACTATGGAAAGGGAGAAAACCCAACATTGCATATTTTCATGTTTTGGGTTTGATTGCTATATTTTGAACAATATAGAAAATCTTGAAAAATTTGATGCTAAATCTAAAAAGGGTATTTTTCTTGGATATTCTTCTACCTCAAAAGCCTATAAAGTATATAATATCAAGAACCAAACCATAGAAGAAAGCACATGTTATTTTCAATGATACTAACCTTTCTTCTCAAGGAAAATACAAAAGTGAATCAGATGATGAGTCTGATATACATCAGAAGATATCTTCTGACAGAAAAGATCCTTAAGAAGATATAGCAGAGAAGGATAACTTCACAGATAACTCAAAAGCAGAAAACTGCACACAAAATCTTGAAAGAGAGGATCTTCCAAAGACCTGGAAATTAATCACAACTCACCCTCATGAACAAATTATTGGAAATACTTCAGAAGGAGTAAAACCAGATCTCAATTAAGAAGAGATGAAAACAGTCCAACTTTTCTATCTCAGATTGAACCCAAAAATATAAATGAAGCCCTTGAAGATGATTCATGGATAGATGCCATGAAAGAAGAGCTGGATCAATTTGAAAGAAATAAAGTATGGACACTTGTTCCTCCTCCAGAAGATCACACCATTATTGGAACAAAATGGGTATTCAGGAACAAGATGAATGAAGAAGGTAATGTGATCAGAAACAAAGCAAGATTAGTAGCTCAAGGCTATAACCAACAAAAAGGTATTGACTTTGATGAAACTTTTGCACCAGTAGCTAGATTAGAAGCTATCAGAATTCTTCTTGCATTTGCTGCATATAAAAACTTTAAATTATATCAAATGGATGTTAAAAGTGCATTTCTAAATGGTTACATTAATGAGGAAGTGTATGTGCACCAACCTCCTGGTTTTGCAAATCCAAAACATCCAAATCATGTTTTTAAACTAATCAAAGCCCTGTATGGTCTCAAGCAAGCACCTAGGGCTTGGTATGAAAGATTAAGCAATTTTTATTGAAAAATGATTTTTCAAGAGGAAAAATTGATACAACCTTATTTAGAAAATCATCCAAGAAGGGTCTTTCAAATGTTCAAATCTATGTTGATGACATCATTTTTTATTCTTCAAATGAAAAATGTGTCAAGAATTTTCTGAATTAATAAAAGGAGAATTTGAAATGAGCCTAATGGGAGAGCTCAAGTTCTTCTTGGGTCTTCAAATTAGACAAGAAGAATCTGGAGTCTTCATTTACTAAGAAAAATATACAAAAGGATCTTTTAAAAATATTTAAAATGGAAAATGCAAAACCTATGTCCACTCCTATGCATCCTTCTTCAATCTTAGATTTAGATGTAAATGGAAAACCAGTTTCTGAAAAAGAATACAGATGAATGATAGGATCTTTATTATATTTAAGAGCAAGTAGACCAGATATCTTATTCTCTGTAGGATTATGTGCTAGATTTCAATCCTTTCCAAAGGAATCACATATAACTGCAGTAAAAAGAATTTTTATATATCTTGTTGGAACTACTGATCTTGGTCTTTGGTTCAAGAAGAGCTCTAGCTTTGATCTTATAGGATATTGTGATGTTGATTATGCTGGAGATAGAATGGATAGAAAAAGCACAAGCGGTGGATGTCAATTCCTAGAAGAATCACTCATCTCATTGTCTTGCAAAAAGCAACCTACAATTGCATTATCCACTGCAGAAGCTGAATATGTAGCAGCTGCAAGTTGCTGCTCTCAGATTCTCTGGATGAAACATCAAATGGAAGATTACAATATGAGGTACTCTAAAATTCCTATCTTCTGTGACAATACAAGTGCCATTAATCTGTCCAAGAATCCAATTCAACATTCTAAATTAAATCATATTGACATAAAACATCATTTTATAAGAGATCATGTTCAGAAAAATGAAATTGAACTAAAATTTATTGAAACAAAATGCAGATAGCTGATATTTTCACTAAGCCACTTGTAGAAGATAGATTCAATTTCATAAGAGAAAAACTACAAATGGTTAGGCTAAATTCATTAGAAAATTTGTGAATTATTTAGAAGGAAATATTCCTTCTTCTGGAACTATCAGGGAGTTCACTTCTTCCGAAGAAGGAACTGCATCTTCTGAAGAAATAAGGAGTCAACAACATTTCCAGTTTCGACTTGTCAGAACAGTTCTCTTATTCCAAAAATCCTAGGAAAGGTCACTGTTCATCCCACGAAACCAAATAAATTCGTTTGATTAAGAAATGATTTTTTTAATGAGGAGTCAACCTTGAAAGGGACTCAACTCATTCAGCTTAGCTACAAAGTGAAGTCTACAAAAAGAGACTTGCTGTCTTATGCTGAGGAAAGGAAATTTAATTGCACAAAAACAAAAGAAAAACTTTTCTGACCGTTGGAAGCAAAAAACTGTCTTCCTAAATTACTGTGCACACTCCATCTCTCTCTCTCTCTCTTCCCGTCCCTCAAATGGCTAGTTAGGGATGAATATTAGAAGCTCACTTCAGCAAGGAATGCTTCACTCACTCACTCTTTATCCCTCACATATCAGAGAGACCCATCTTCAAGCCTTATTCACCAACTTGTTTCAATATTTTTAGACCTTTTGTTTTCCATTCTCTCTGAAATTCAATCATGAGAATAAAGTCTATTGCCAACAAGAAGAATGTTTCATCTCGCACTGCATCTGAGTGTTCCTACAGCAGTCATGAAGGTCCCTCGCAGCCAAAAATGAAGATTGTTCCACATACAGAAGTCCTTGAAGTTCAACCTCTGTCTGTCAAACCACCCTTTCCTAGACCTGAATCTCCAACTCACAAACCATCCTCTTCTACTGCTCCCTCCTCTTCAAGAGCAAAGAGCACTGATTCTGCCTCTGTAGTACGAGTTAGAAGATCAGATAGAATAAGGGTTGGGGTTGCTAAATGCAGCAGTAATGAGGGAACCAAGGAAGACAAACCCATTAGAATAGATTCCTCAACCAGTAGTTCCTCTGAAGAAAGTTCGAGTGAAGAGAAAAGTAAGTCCTCTAATGGAGAATCATCAAAAAGGAAAGAATGCTCTTATAAGAGTGATCCATCAGAAGACGAATTTGATGCAAATGAAGACTTATTCCAAAACAAAGAGCTTCTGAAAATCTTCTATGAAAAATGGGAATGGAAGACCATTATCCTAGGAAAAATCTTTTTATTAAATGAAGTGAAGAAGGAAGGCTGGGATGCAAATCACTTTCTTAAGAAGCAAGGGTGGGGAGATTTTCTACTTATCAAAGAAGTTGTATTTCCCAGATTAGTCAAGGCATTCTATGCCTCTGCAAGTGAGTATAGGAGTGATGGAAACTCCTTAGTGGCTGATATTAAAGGTTCCACTATTATTCTAACCCCTGAGTCCATAGAAGAAGCTTTAGGACTTCCCCACTGCCCAATCCATCTCTATGATGAGCATTGGTATGCTTCTGCAGGCATCACCAAAGAAAAAGTTGTTCACAATGTTCTTAGCCAACCTGATTCAAAACTCTTGTCCAGTAGGCTGACCCCAATTTGCATATTGTTTCATAAAATTTGTTGCTACTCAATTCTTCCTAGAGGTGGCACTTTGGAGAAGGTTTCAGACCAAGACCTTCTTGTCCTATATCATCTTCTTACTGGTAAACTTGTTTCCCTTGCCTACTTAATTCTTAGAACCATGATCTCTGCTGCCAATCCAATTAGGTCCTATGCTAGTCTACCCTATGGTATGCTTCTAACCATTTTATTCAAGCATCACCAAGTCTCATTAGTTGGAGAAGAAATCTATGAAGAATATGCCTATTTTGATAGGAATAATGTTAGGAAAATGCACATTGCCAAAATAGATCCCTCCAACTTTACGAGTAGTGATTCTGAAGATACAGAAATGAAGAAGGATGAAGGCCCCAGTGCTTCAAGATCCAAGAAGCAGAGAGTAATGCTTCAAACTTTCTGTAGAAAAAGAGGTCAGCAGGAGACTGTCACCTCTATTGAAGAAAAAGGATCAATTAAGGAGCCAGAAGTTGGTCCTTATGTAAAAGTATTAATGAATTCCCCAGAAATCGAGGCTCTTGCATCATTTATCTATGAGGAAGATAATGGCTAGGAAGAAGAAGTCTCTCTAGTAAAGGCTTCTTTTGAGGACAAAATTGAGAAGGAAAATGAACCAGAGGAAGAAGAAGAAGCTCCCCTAGAAGTGTCTCCAAGGAAAAATGCTTCTGCAAACCTTGCTGAAGAAGAAGAAGCAAGAAATGCTTCTGTAGAAGAAATGGAGAACACATCAGAAGAAGGGATGGCTGCAAATGCTTTAGCCATGTTGGCAAAAAGCTATTCTGAATCTCCATCTTTTGATACTTCCTTAGCCATTCTTCAAGTCTCTCTTGCTCAATCAGAGGAAAAGGAAAATAAAAGTAGATCTCCTGAGAAAACAAAAGAACTTCATCTGACAGATGAAGAGGAAGATGCAAAGGGTGAAGCCCAATTTGTTCCCTCTGCAGGGACATTTGCAACTGATATGGTGAATCAATTCCTTGCTTCCCCAACTCTCACTCTGTTGAAAAGCAAGTGAGAAAAATCAAGGCTGACATCAAGCAGCTATTTTCAAATGTGAACACCTTACAGAACTTTGTAAATGAGATGATAGAGAAGTTCACTCAACATCAGTTTTGGTTCAACACTTTTGTGCTTCCTGCCATTGCACCACAGGCTCCTCCAATGCCTTTTGTACCTTTCCAGCCTCCTCATAACATTCTCCAGCCAACTACTTCATCATCTTCAGACCATTCTTCTCCATCCAAGTTGATATGAACCTTAAGATTCTACTTTTTTCATGGACCTTAGAAATTTCTGAATGAAACAACACTTTTCTTGACAAATACTTTTTCTGTTCTTGCAATATTTCCTTTTTCTTTTCTTTTGCTATTTTCTTTCTTTTTCTTTGATTTTTCTAAATTCTCCAATAAAATAAGAAATGATGAATTAAGATGGACGAATAACAAATAATAGCCTTGTCAAAACAATATTCACCCTTTGAAAACTTGATAAATAAATCACTCATAAACCAAGTATGACGTATAGGAGAAATATGGGTTTTGAACACAAACAGTAAAAACGTAGAAGAAGAAGAAGAGATATGGTTGGACGTCACACTTTCAAAGACTTGAAAGATAAGTCCCTGAGAACATACACACAAAGAAAGGATCCTTTGATAAATTCTCAACTCTTGACTAGCAAGAAAACTTAGAGAAACACTCTCAAAGTATAGGTAATTTTCTGCATAAACATTCTAACCTTTCTTGCATGCATGAAGCATGAATTTATAAGAGTTTACAAGGTAAATTAGGGTTGTGTAATCAGCTGCATTACACGCCCATAACATCCCCAAATTGCCCCCTTACACACTTCCCATGCAACCCTAAACATATTCTAGGAATTAAATAAATTAAGCTAAAAGAACTCAACCTAACTAGACTTATTTGGCCGCATTCTCTAACCAGATTTTTAAGGCACATGTGGCTGAATTAATCTTGAAATGTAACCATTATACATGGAGTAAAATGTCTATTGAATCAGCCAATAAGTGGTCGCATGTAACAGCCCCAATGCATCAAGTTTTCATTCATTTTGTAACCTCCCAAGTCATGATGATGGCCGCCACCTTGAAAGCTCTTCATTCCTCCATTTACTTCCTTGTTGGCACCTCTTTAAAGACTCTTGATTCAGCCAAATTAAGCACATGTGGCCGCACAAATTGATGAGGATTTATGCGTCCCTATAGCTTCAAAATATGGCCAGATTCATGCTCTCTAGTATGCTTCCTTCCAACGGCTAGAAGACACAATTTTAATGTCATTCAACCTCATTACCATCATGTTTTGTAACCACCAGAAAAAGGAAACATAACCACCAAATAATTAAGCCTTGTGTCTTGTAACTCCCACATGTTTATTGAAAGCAAATAAAAATTAAAAATTCAGCAAAATAATTCATGAAGTGGTCGCCCACAATTGCCACATGTGGCCGCCCACAATGCCACTTCACTTGCTTGAAAATGCTTCAACTGGTAGTTGCATTAAATGCAACTGTCTCTCCATCAATTGGTCCATCCTCTTCAACCTGAGTGCAATTAATGAACTGAGGACTTCCATTAATGCTTTGCATGTTTTGAGATTGGACTTTGATGATAAGTTGTAGTGCCTCCTTAGCCTTCCTAGCCTGCGCCCTTGTCATGGGCCCACCTAATTTGTTGACTGCTTGACTGATGTCCACATCACGCCCCCCTTCTTGAAAAGGATTTGTCCTCAAATCTGAAGGGTCCTCATCTGCATCAAAAAGAGTTAAGTCAGCAACATTAAAGGTTGCACTAACATTATACTCACCAGGCAAGTCTATTTTGTAGGCGTTATCATTAATCCTTTCAAGCACTTGGAAAGGTCCATCTCCCCTTGGTTGAAGCTTTGATTTCCTTTGTCCTGGGAACCTTTCTTTCCTCATGTGTATCCATACCCAATCCCCTGGTTGGAACACCATTTTCTTCCTTCCCTTGTTTTCTTGCTTGGCATAGCTCTCATTTTTCTTTTCAATTTGAGCCTTAACCTTCTCATGCATCTTCTTGACAAAATCAGCCTTAGCCTGCGCTTCCTTATGCTTAAACATAGAAATATTAGGCAAAGGTAATATATCAAGAGGAGTTAAAGGGTTGAATCCATACACTACCTCAAAAGGTGAACAATTAGTAGTACTATGAACAGCCCTATTATAAGCAAATTCAACATGAGGCAAACAATCCTCCCAAGATTTTATGTTTTTGTTCAAAATTGTCCTAAGCAAAGTACCTAGGGTCCTATTAACCACTTCTGTTTGTCCATCAGTTTGGGGATGGCAAGTAGTAGAAAACAGTAACTTGGTGCCAAGCTTTCCCCACAAAGTCCTCCAAAAATGACTCAAGAATTTTGAATCCCTATCACTCACTATGCTTCTTGGCATTCCATGCAATCTAACTATTTCCTTGAAAAATAAATCTGCTACATGGCAAGCATCATCCACCTTCTTGCAAGGTATAAAGTGAGCCATTTTTGAAAACCTGTCAACCACAACAAACACAGAATCTTTTCCATTCTTTGTTCTTGGAAGTCCCAAAACAAAGTCCATGGAAATATCAGTCTAAGGAAATTCAGGAACAGGTAAAGGAGTATATAAACCATGAGGTTTGACTTTAGACTTAGCCCTTTTGCAAACAATACATTGGTCACATATTTTATGAACACCACGTTTCATATTTGGCCAATAAAAATTATCTTGCAAAATTTCTAAAGTCTTTTGCACTCCAAAATGTCCCATTAAACCCCCTTCATGTGACTCCCTCACAAGCATTTCTCTTATGGAACTTTTAGGCACACACAATTTATTCCCTTTAAACAAAAATTCATTATGCCTTAAAAATCCATTTTCTGATTTTTTTAAACATGCCACATACAAATCAGCAAAATCCATATTATCACAATACATGCTTTTCAAAGATTCAAGTCCATACAATTTAGCTTCTAGCATAGCAAGTAAGACATGTCTCCTAGAAAGAGCATCAACAACTATATTTCCTTTTCCTTTTTTATGCTTTATGACGTATGGAAATTGTTCCAAAAATTCAACCCATTTAGCATGCCTTTTATTTAATTTTCCTTGGCCTTTTACATACTTCAAAGATTCATGATCACTATGAATTACAAACTCTTTAGGATGTAAATAATGTTGCCAAGTCTTAAGAGCCCTTACCAAAGCATATAATTCCTTATCATAAGTAGAATAATTAAGTGCTTGACCACTTAATTTTTCACTAAAATAAGCAATTGGATGCCCCTCTTGCAATAAAACAGCACCAATACCAACATTAGAAGCATCACACTCCAACTCAAAAGATTTTGCAAAATTTGGTAAGGCTAAAATAGGCGCATGTGTGAGCCTATCTTTAAGGGCAGCAAAGGTTGCCTCTTGCTTCTCCCCCAATTTATATCCCACATTCTTTTTAACAATATCATTTAGGGGTGCAGCCAAGGTGCTAAAATCCTTAACAAATCTTCTATAAAAACTTGCTAAGCCATGAAAACTTCTCACCACACTCACATTTTTAGGCGTTGGCCATTCTTGAATAGCCTTCACCTTTTCCTCATCCACTTGAACTCCCTTGGAGCTCACAACAAATCCCAAGAAAACAACATGG
This sequence comes from Sesbania bispinosa, assembly GCA_026901365.1. Lineage (NCBI taxonomy): Eukaryota > Viridiplantae > Streptophyta > Magnoliopsida > Fabales > Fabaceae > Sesbania > Sesbania bispinosa. The sequence continues at coordinate 1,625,267 of QLOH01000033.1, forward strand.
TTGGTACAAAATATGCATTTTTCTATGTTGGCATACAGATTTTCTTTTCTAAGCACATCCAAAACAGATTTTAAGTGATTAACATGCATATCCAAAGAAGTGCTATAGATAAGAATATCATCAAAATAAACCACCACAAATTTTCCAATAAATTCCCTCAAGACATGGTTCATCAATCTCATAAACGTACTAGGAGCATTAGTTAAACCAAAAGGCATAACCAACCATTCATACAACCCATATTTTGTTTTAAAGGCTGTTTTCCATTCATCCCCCTCCCTTATACGTATTTGATTATAACTACTTTTAAGATCAATTTTGGAAAAAATGCAAGCACCATGAAGTTCATCAAGTAAGTCATCTAACCTGGGAATAGGATGACGATACTTGATTGTGATGTTGTTGACTGCCCTACAATCTGAGCACATTCTCCAAGTTCCATCTTTTTTTGGTACCAAAATGACTGGTACTGCGCAGGGACTCATGCTATCCCTCACCCATCCTTTTCTAATGAGTTCACTCACTTTTCTCTCAATCTCTTTGGTCTCTTGAGGATTACTCCTATAGGCTGGCCGATTTGGCAATGACGCTCGAGGAATGAGGTCTATGTGATGCTCAATTCCTCTCAATGGTGGTAAACCATCAGGCACATTTTCTGGAAAGACATCCTCATACTCTTGCAAAAGAGATTTAACTACAGAAGGCAATTCAAATTTATCAAAAGTGTTAGTAGTCAAAAGATAGTTAGTACCAAACAACAAATAAAGTGGCTGTCTTGTACATAACACGCTCCTCACTTCTCTTTCTTTTGCTAAACAAAGCTGTTTGCCCTCTTGATTTTCACTCTTTTTCTTTTGGCTCTCTTATTTTTCACGTGTTTCACTCTTTCTTTCTTGAGCAATCTTTTCTCTCAATTTATTTTGATCCTCACTAACCTCTCTAGGTGTCAATGGTCTCAAAACAATTTTTTTTTATCTTGGTACATGAAAGAGATTTTATTTGTAAAGCCATCATGGATAGCTTTAGTGTCAAACTGCCACGGTCTTCCAAGAAGTATGTGGCTGGCCTCCATGGGTACCACATCACAAAGCACCTTATCTTGATATTTTCCTATAGAAAAAGGAATTTCAGCTTGTTTGCTCACATGCACTTCATCTCCCTCACTAAGCCATTTGAGTCTGTAAGGCCTGGGATGAGGCTGTGTGTCCAATCCCATCTTATTCACCAATCTGGAACTAACAACATTAGTGCAGCTGGCACCATCAATTATTACCAAGCAAATCTTACCATTGATTGAACATTGAGTGTGAAAGATGTTCTCCCTTTGGTTTTCCTCCTTGCCCACGGTTTGGCTTCATAGGAGTCGTCTAATCATGTAGACTTGTCCCACATCAGCACGTGTATCATCATCACTGAGCTCCTCCCTTTCATCCTCTGATTCGCTTGTGTATTCACCATTGTCCTTAAGAAGAATGGTCTTCTTAGTGGGACACTCATAGGCATAGTGCCCTCTTTCTTGGCACCTGAAACAAGTCACATCTCTTCCTTTCTTTGCAACCTGTTCAACATTTTTATTAGTGGATTTACCTTGAGGACTGGGCGCTGCATGGCTTGAGGATTCAGCCACCTCCTTTTTAATTCTGTCCTTCCAATTTGCAGGCAAATTAGTAGAACTTCTCCTGGAAGCTCATTTTCTTTTTAATTGTTGCTCCACTTGAAGAGCCTTATGTAACAAGTCCTCCATTTCCACATACTCCTGTAACTCCACAACATCTCTAATGTCACTACTCAAACCATTTAGAAAACGTACCATAGTGATTTCAGGGTCCTCTTCTATGTTGGCTTGAATTTGCAGCATCTCCATCTCCTTATAGTACTCCTCCACTCCTTTACTGCCTTGAGTCAATTTCTATAACCTTAGCTTCAAGTCACGTTGGAAACTAGAGGGAACATACCGTTTCCTCATAATCCTCTTCATCTCCACCCAAGTCTCCACCATAGGTTCTTCATTTCTGACTCTCTCTTTCTGTAGCTTATTCCACCAAACAAGTGCATAGTCAGAAAATTCAGTTGCAGCAAGCTTTACCTTTTGCGCTTCTGTATAGGAGTTACACGCAAATATGTGCTCAATTTTGAGCTCCCACTCTAGGTAAGCTTCTGGATCATTGCGTCCTTTGAAGGCTGGTATGGTTAACTTAACTCCTTGTATTCTACCTTCATCTCTTGGTGGTCTCTCCTCTTTCGCATCAGGTGTTGGTTTCATCCAACCTAACATGCAGCTCATCATATTGTCTTTTCATTGCCAACTCTAATTGTTGATAAAGAGCAGCAATTTGTGCCTGAAGATCACGGTTCTCCACGGGTCTTTCTGCCATAGTAAATAAAAAGAAAAACGTAACAGAGAAAGACAATGTTAACTGTTTAGAAACCTCACCTCACTCGTGTTTGCACACAAAATTTGGCTTTTTTATAACGTAACTCTCTTGCCTTTTTCTACTCTATTTCTCTTGAGTTTCTTACCACACCAATGAGGAGAATAAATCAAATAATTCACCAACCTGCGTGCAGTCAAGAAAATAATAAAACAAGAAAAGCTAAGAAGAAATAGAATTTGTTAGAAGAAATAAGAAGAAATGATTCAGAAGAATTTCTAATAACCGGAGCTCTGATACCAAATGATATGAACCTTAAGATTCTATTTTTTTCATTGACCTTAGAAATTTCTGAATGAAACAACACTTTTCTTGACAAATACTTTTTCTGTTCTTGCAATATTTTCTTTTTCTTTTCTTTTGCTATTTTCTTTCTTTTTCTTTGATTTTTCTAAATTCTCCAATAAAATAAGAAATGATGAATTAAGATGGACGATTTACAAATAATAGCCTTGTCAAAACAATATTCACCCTTTGAAAACTTGATAAATAAATCACTTATAAACCAAGTATGATGTATAGGAGAAATATGGGTTTTGAACACAAATAGTAAAAACGTAGAAGAAGAAGAAGAGATATGGTTGGACGTCACACTTTCAAAGACTTGAAAGATAAGTCCCTAAGAACATACACACAAAGGAAGGATCCTTTGATAAATTCTAAACTCTTGACTAGCAAGAAAACTTAGAGAAACACTCTCAAAGTATAGGTAATTTTCTGCATAAACATTCTAACCTTTCTTGCATGCATGAAGCATGAATTTATAAGAGTTTACAAGGTAAATTAGGGTTGTGTAATCAGCTGCATTACACGCCCATAACATCCCCAAATTGCCCCCTTACACACTTCCCATGCAACCCTAAACATATTCTAGGAATTAAATAAATTAATCTAAAAGAACTCAACCTAACTAGACTTATTTGGCCGCATTCTCTAACCAGATTTTTAAGGCACATGTGGCTGAATTAATCTTGAAATGTAACCATCATACATAGAGTAAAATGGCTATTGAATCAGCCAATAAGTGGCCGCATGTAACAGCCCCAATGCATCAAGTTTTCATTCATTTTGTAACCTCCCAAGTCATGATGATGGTCGCCACCTTGAAAGCTCTTCATTCCTCCATTTGCTTCCTTGTTGGCACCTCTTTAAAGACTCTTGATTCAGCCAAATTAAGCACATGTGGCCGCATAAATTGATGAGTATTTATGCGTCCCTATAGCTTCAAAATATGGCCAGATTCATGCTCTCTAGTATGCTTCCTTCCAACGGCTAGAAGACACAATTTTAATGTCATTCAACCTTATTACCATCATGTTTTGTAACCACCAGAAAAGGAAACATAACCACCAAATAATTAAGCCTTGTGTCTTGTAACTCCCACATGTTTATTAAAAGCAAATAAAAATTAAAAATTCAGCAAAATAATTCATGAAGTGGCCGCCCACAATTGCCACATGTGGCCGCCCACAATGCCACTTCACTTGCTTGAAAATGCTTCAACTGGTAGTTGCATTAAATGCAACTGTCTCTCCATCAATTGGTCCATCCTCTTCAACCTGAGTGCAATTAATGAACTAAGGACTTCTATTAATGCTTTGCATGTTTTGAGACTGGACTTCTTTGATGATAAGTTGTAGTGCCTCCTTAGCCTTCCTAGCCTGCGCCCTTGTCATGGGCCCACCTAATTTGTTGACTGCTTGACTGATGTCCACATCACAAGTAGAAAATGATGATTCTGCCTCTCCTCAACTATGCTGCTATTTTGTTTTTTGATTGATGACAAAGGGGAAGAAGTAATAGTAATGTAGTAATATAGGCTGACTGATAGGCTGTGAATTCTGTTTTGATGAATGTCCTTTTGATCAATGTCAATTATATGTATTGCTGAAAATTCACATGGAAATGAATTGATATTATTTGCTATATGCATCCACTTGAATCAATTTCTCTAAATCATTCTACAAAACTGTTTGAATTAATTTGATTAAGTACATTGAAATACACATGTTGTGCAAATCTACTGAAATTGATTAAATACATATCACCTTGAAATACATATCTCCTGAAATCCAAGCATAAATTCAGGGGGAGTCTTTGTTATGTTTTATCAAAATCAGAATCATACAAGCTACATTTTGAGAAGTTGTCATAATGAAAAAAGGAGAGATTGTGAGGTCCAAGAATCCTCCAATGATGTTTTCATAATGACAAGTTCTCAAAATTCACTTAGTATAATTCTGATTAAAAAAGGTACTAATGATTTCACTTGAGATTATCTTAAGAAGATACAGACAGGGAGATTCCAGAAGATCCTATTGATGTTCTTAAAGGACTTTGTTCAGAAGAAATGGTTCAACATTCCTCAAAGAGTAATTCAGCAAATCATCAGAAGATGTTTTCACATTTTATAAGAGCTATAATTTTAAAAGAAAGCAAGAAAGCCGTTGAGAAAAATTATAACACACATTCTGTCAAACAACCAAGAGAATCTTCATTGCAGAAGAAACAGACAGAAAAGAAAGTAGAATTTTATTCAAGAATGTTAGAAGGATATCATATCAAAACCAAATTGTAAAAGGAAACTATCCAGAAGAACAACATAAAATTCTGACAGAATATTAGAAGGAAGATTCACTGTCAGGAAGCCTGCAGAAGATATAATTTCCTTTAAATTCACATTCTCTAAGTTTCCTTGTGTTGTTGTTGCTTATATCCATTCTAAAAGTATTCCTTCATCCTTAAAAGTCTTAAAAAACCCTTTCTAGAAGAAATAGGGTTGTTTTAAAGAAGGAATTAAAATCTGCAGAAGAAGTAGCTTTCAGAAGATATGACCAGTCAAGGGACAATTGTACTTGAAAGGGACAACTGTACATGAAAGGGACAGCTCCTCTCCAACAGCTGGAGTCTCAGCACCTTGCCCAAGACTTTCCAACGGCTAGAAATCTGCCTTTGCCTATAAAAGGAAGCCATCTTTTCATTTAGAGATACACAACACCAGAAGAAAGGCAAACTGCATCAAAATTACCATATATACCTTTTGGAATATTTTCTCTCTGCTCAAATCTCTTAGATTCTAAGTAAAATACCTCTGATAGAAAGAAAGGGAGAGTTCTGGCTCAATAATCCTCTGCTGTGCATACACTGACTGCATTTTGAGCCTTAATTTAATGTACTTATTATTTTAATATTCTGTAAAGCTCTCAAGAACAACATAGGAAGTGTTAGTTCTGCTTGAGAAAAGTTATTCTGTTTTGCAAGTTGTTGTATGCTTAGAATTTGAAAACAGAAACCTAGGAGGATCCTGCAAAGACTGCAGAAGATATTTGTATGTTGTCTGGGCTACAGAAGCCGCAGAAGAACATTGTGGAGAGCCTGAAGAGGCTGCAGAAAAATACTAGTGATAAGGAGTACCCAAGAAGCTTGTGTAACAAAGTTGACATAAGCAAAATCCTATTGAGTGAAGGGACTGGATGTAGCCTCAAAGATTAAAGGTGAACCAATATAAATTTGTGTGTGTTCTCTCCTTCCTTTCCTTCTTTATATTGCCTGACTCATTTAACACAACATCTGCATAAAACAATTTTGAAATCTTTCTAATACCTAAGTAAGTGATACTCCAAGGTTCCATCAAAGTGAACCATATTTTTTGCATCTTATAAACTGTCATTGATTAACTATATCCTTATTGATATTAAGCTTCTAATATTTAGCCAAGTAATACTTGAGCAAGAAAATATTATAAGAAATTGCAGAAAGCAAAAAGGAATCACAATTCAACCCCATTCTTGTGATTGCAATATTTACTTCAATGTACCGCTTAGATATTTATCGTTACTGGAGGATTTTGTGGTAGCTGGCACATACAGTTGGGGGTCAGTAGTTCTCAGTTATTTATATTGTGAGCTGTGTAAGTCCACTGACTATGCCCGCAAGAAGATTAGTGGGGCATGTGTGCTGGTAAAATTATGAGCTTGGGAACATTTATTTCCTTTTACATGATAACCCGCTCGGTGCACGATATAATACTAATTTATTCCTTACGCACTGATGTGGAGATGATATGTCAATGTCTAATTTTTTTATGTGATTTTAACAGGTGGAGAGGTGGACAAACATTCTCAAGTAGAAAATATTCAATCAATTATTATCGGCATCTGTTTGACAAAATGGATATTACTGATGTTAGTACTTTTTATTCATGATCTGAAATTTAATATCTTGAATTTACATTTTTATGATTAGTTTATTGCCCCACATTCAAATTGTATGGGTACCCTACACAATTGAAGTTTTAGGTCATCTTCCCCAGTTTTGCTTAGAGGCACAAGAATTATGAAGGGTTGTTGTGCCACTAATATGCTTTCATATTGTTGAGTGCCATCAACCAGATAGATGAATGTGACAGTCTGGCATGCAGCAACACATTCCTCGTCCTCCTTACCAACTGGATAAATTACATGACATTACATTAAAGGGGAAAAGTGTCAAAATTTGGCGTATGAAACACGCTATATATGTGAACCAATGGGATGAGAGGTGGAGTTATATTTGGGCGAATTCCCAAATGGAAGGATACTTGACAGGGAATTCTGAGTACATTGTTTGGTACAAGTTGCACACACGACGTTGGATTAGCGAAGCAGTTGCAAAGATTGAGAACATGGTAAGTTTTTATAAATTAAATTTTCCTCCTTTTTAAGTTTTTCCTATCAATTTATCATCTTTTTTCATATTAATTATTAGTCATTCATTTATTACATGTTGATAGCTTGGAGCATATATACTTTACAGCTACAACCGAAGGTCAAAGTAAATTTTCTTTTGAAAACTTGAGATAAGAGGTTCAACATTGTTTGCAAATATGTCATGAAATCGATAAAATCATAACGCCTGCAATGTCAGCTAGTGCGCCAACTCAAACCGCACCAGACCCACAAGTTGCTGATGAACTTTCTATTACACAAATAGAGGGACAAGGTATCCATCGTCGTCGTAGATGAGTGGTCCATGAGCAATTAACAATCCCACCATCACCAGAGCCACAACCAGGGATGTATTATGTTCCTCCTATCCATCCATTTGATCCAGCTACTACTTATTACTATCCATCTCGACCAACAAACACATATATGCCTCCGACCAACATTGATATGTCGTCAAACACTAATATGTAGAGTTTGATTCAACTTCAAAAATGACTAATGTTTTTGCATTGATTAGTGCTTGACAACCATTTGAACATCATGTTTGCTATTAAAATTCAACCCAACGTACAATTCATCTCCAACTCGCCAAGAACTCGGTACATCCAACCCGGGAAACTCCATCCCTTCATCCCAATTTATAAACCTATAATGTGGACTTACATTCCAAAATGGAGCCTGCATTTCACCTGCTCACATAATAAAATTAAATGAATAATCTAGTACTGAAACATGTAAACACAACCATTCTATTACTAACCATTCTCTTGAGGTTGATGACCACCAGGGATTGGAGTTGAATCTGGTGAAGCAGACGCAAATGAGGGGGTATAGCAGGATCGACATTGGCATCAAAGTCACCCTCAACCTCTGTATCAGATGAATCTCCCTCGGGACATCTCCTTCATCTCTAGACTCGCCACTCTCAGTATAATGCACGTCCATGCCAATATTGGGCTCATTACCATTGTTATCAGCTGCTGGTGAATCATTGTTGGCATCAACCTCAATTGTTGTTGCTCCAAATTGATCTGTACATTGATTATGAATCCCCACTGACAATTGAGTATCAAACTGATATGATTGCACAGGTAATGATGAACTCCCAACATCATCAATGTCATCATATAATTTAAGCATTGTTATTAAAGACTGTTGTTCAAAAGCATGAATCATACAATCAAAATTTTCATCATAAAAATTTTGAAGACCTGTATATGTGGATGGGTTTTAAGAAATTAAAAACCTACAAGTCAAACTAGAAACAATTTGGTTGGATGAAAGATTCAATTTGTTATGAATCTTCCTCTTCAAAGAACTAAAACCAGTGCCTTGTTTTATTCGAATAGGTCCTTCAAATATTAAACCTTGTAAACCCTTATATTTTCTACCATTCGAATAAATAAAAACAATGATTTGACTCATTTTATAAATAAATAACAGAAGATGTAACAAACAACACAACGAAAGAAAGTGAGTAGCTTGAAGAAAAGCAAGACGTGAAGAAAGCGGGCAAATGAGCTAAAAGAAAGGTAGTGAAGAAAGACAGGCGAACTGAGGAGCGGACGGTGGGAGGGACGTATTTATAAGTGATGGAGGCGCTGTTTGGAATAACGTTATGTGGGAAAGCGACTCATGAAGCGCTACTTCCTTTAGAGCCACGAACAAAACTGTCTTTACTATGTGGCTCTAACTTAGTTAGTGTCATATAATAAGACAAAACATATGGCTCTGATTGAGTTAGTGCCACATAATAAAGACAAATACTATCACTATAAGAAAAACGCAAATTAGCGGTGGTCTGATAGAGATGGCCGTAATGCGTCACTATTAGTGACGGCTTAGCCGTCGCTATGGCGTCGCTACAACATTAAATGCACTATTCAGTGCAATTAATACTTAGAGACGACCTAGTCGTCGCTAGGAAGTACCTGTAGCGACGACCTGAGTGACGACAGATTGTTGCTACATTAAAAATAAAATTTTAATTTGCGCGCACATTTTTTTAAAAAATGTAGCGACGGCCGTAGTGACGGCCAGGACGTTGCTACTTTAAACCTAAAAGTTGTACGCGTAAAAATCCTTTCCCCCTCCCCTCTTCTTCCATTTCCAACTTCTTCTTCCACCAAACTCCCTTTTTCTCTCACACGACCACCCCCTCTTTCTGTCCCCCCTATCTGTTTATTTTGAAAAACTCACCGATTAAAACGTTCCCCTCTTTCGTAGGATCTTTTTGAACCGATCAGTTTTCAATATAGTTGCCTGTAGGTGACTTTAGAGCTCGTTCCAGATTTGTTCCTTCTTCGGAGTCGCAACAAGTTTTTTTATATAGCTTTAATTAATTTATTTGTAATTAATAGTTTATTTGTTTTATTAATTTATTAATGTGATATAGGAATTAGGTTTATTTGTAATTAATAGTTTATTTGTAGTTAGTTTTTTTATTAATTTATTTATTTGTAATTAGGTTTATTTGTAATTAATAGCTTTAATTAATTTATTTGTAATTAGGTTTATTTGTTTTATTAATTTATTATTGTGATATAGGAATTAGGTTTATTTGTAATGAATAGTTTAATTAATTTATTTGTAATTAATAGTTTATTTGTTTTATAACTTTAATTAGTTTATTTATTTTATTAATTTATTAGTAATTATTTAATTTATTAGTAATTAGTAATTAGTTTTATTAGTAATTAGTATATTAGTAATTATTTTATTAATTAGTATATTAGTAATATGTAATTAGTAATTTTAATTTATATAATTATTTAATTATTATATAATGTCTATAGTCATTAGTGCCTAGGATGCGTGGTAGAGGTGGAGAGAAGATCCCATCGAGTAGAGGGAGGTCCATCCCTCCGAGCGAGCTACGTGCACGGGCAGCTCGCGCGATGCAGGAGAGAACCGACCTCTCTCACTCACACTCTGATCAGATGCCGGAGCATCCATCTACTTCAGCGGCTCCGACGGCCGCCATCCAGACTTCTTCCTCCCTTCCACCATCTGCTCCCCAGTTCGATGGTATGAGGTTCATCCCGACACCGGGATTAGTTCAGCTGCCTCCAATGCAGGAGGACGCTGTGCCGCTCAAGATCAACTAGATAGGGACGTTGACCATGAGTCTGATGGCGAGCCAGCTCAATTCCAGGGTGCCAGTTCAAGTCGACCTCATGAGGTAGACGCTCAAGGTCGGGTTATTATCAGACCATTTGGCAGGGGGTGAGTTTGTTTATCTTTTTTCCTTCTTTAGAATTGATATTAATATAACATCTTTAATTGTTTTAACTGTTAATATTGAATATTTTATTTTGCAGGTGGGTGCCTAACAACCCACCTTTCGCATGTTAGTGTATGCACTAGAGACCTATATGTTTTGAACATCCATCACTTGTATCATATTATTATTTTATAAAGGCATTACATTTTATTAATTCTTTTAGAATATAATTATTGTCCTTAGAATAGTAAGCTTAAACTTCATAAGAAATCAAGTAGATGACTTGATTGTGAGATCTTATGAAGAACTATTCTTAAATAGTCCCTAGTCAAGTATCATCTTAGGACAAAGATGCATTTAGACTAGTATGTGAGTTCATTGATGATAACATCTCACAGATCATGGATATGAGATATCATGTGCTCACATAGGTACACATTAAGAGTAATGGTGTACTGGACAGACCCACCTTAAGAACGTTGCATGGGTTGTTACATAAGTGTCATGAACGTTTCTTAAATTGATAGATGTTATATGAAGTCCTTCGACCTGAAATCACTACGATTCCTACATAAGGAATTATATGTTTTAATTATCATCAAATGTTAAATCATAAAGTATGTTTTTGGACATGTAATAAATTATGTGGTGGAATGTGAGTGCCCTAGATGGGATTTGTCCCTCCTATGTAACAGGAGTTATATCTGTAGGCCTCTTGATAAAGTGAGACTGCAAAATGCATGGCCATGCTCAGGAGGATAAATATGAGATATTTATTTTCTGTACAGTCTACTTGGGGATCAAGAAAATATAAATTGAACTATACAAGGTTGACACAATCCATGCCCTTGTGTTCAATTAGATATTAGGACAAAGGGACAAATAATATAAATTATTATCATAAAATAAGATTTATCAAAGTTATTGATAATCTCAATATTTGGATAGTGATGTGTTGCTAGATATCGCTCACTATTTATGATATTAAATATAAAAGGGTTTTATTTTAATATCATAACCAAATATTAAAATCCTATTGGGTCACATGCATACAACAAGCCACTAGGAAAAGATTAATAATTCTAATTTAATTTAATTAGAATTATTATAACATAATGGGCCAGGCCCATAAGTATGAGGGTTAAGTGAGTGAGGGGGTAAAACCCTAGCCACCACTCTATAAATAGAGCATGAGATGAACTACCCTGATACACATGAGCAATCACTTTTTACTCTCTAAGGCTACTAGCAGAGTTGAGGAGGGTTTCCTAGTACGACTGTTGGCGTGGATACCAATAGAGACGCGACTACTCTTGCCTCGTTTGTAATCCTAATAAGGTACGACTTTTCATTTCAATACCTTTTATGCCTTGATTCGTGTTTTCGCAAAACGATTATAACAAGGGAGGGAATCCATTTATTTCTGCTGCACCCTGACTACATGCTTGATTCCCTTCATCGCAGCCATTGGTCATGCGATCCGTTTGTAGTTCTGGGGTCCTCACTACCTTTGGGAGGTCACCCCTAAGGATGTTAGGGACAGGTGGTGGGAAGAGTTCACAGTAATTAAAAACCCTATCCACTTTAATTTTTTTGTTAAGATATGTCAATTTGTCATAACTTACCATATTTTTATTTTACAAAGCCGAGTTACTTGGGACCCTTCTCATGAGGCCCAAATCAAGAAGGTGTACGAGCAGAGGGTTGCTTGTCGCCTTCGAGATATGATGAACAAGGCTCGGAAGGCTGGGAAGAGGCCCACGTGGTGTGGTGAGTAGGCCTGGGAGGGTCTTTTGGCCTACTGGGACTCTGTAGAATTCAAGGGGAAGTCTCCTCGTAACAAGAGCAACCGTGCTTCTCAACACGAAGGGCGGTCCACACCACGGGCCGCAAGGCCCACCATGAGGTGGCGTTGGATATGGTATGTATAAACAAACACTCTTCTGTATTATGTTTCTATTTGTTGTTAAATTAATTAATTTGTGTAATTTTCCTGTGTAAGCTCGACAACTTGGGCGGGAGGTTGAGCTGGACGACTTCTTTGTTGCCACCCACGTCAAAAAGGGTGGTGGTTGGGTAGATGATCGGGCGCGGTCCACCTATGTAAGTGTTTTTTTATAAGTGCTTTTTTATATAATTTCATATTTATGCAATTGAATATATAACTAATAACTAATTTTACTTTTACCTCAACAGACAAACTACAAGGAACGCTTGAGGGAGGCGGAGTCACAGATGGGGGACACCTCCATGATTGATGCCTCCACCAAGCTGGAGATCTGGAGGGATGTTGCGGGTGGCAAGACCCGAGGCCGTTATTATGGCACGGGGACTTGGCCTCCAATATTCGTCCAAGTGTGACCAACTTGACTCAGGAGTCCCGGGCTCACCCCGACGGGAGTACTGACGGGTTCGGGTCACGACATTCAACTGAGGAGGCGCTGCGCCAGTAAGTCAATGAAGCAAGGGAGGAGTCTCGCTAGGCCATAGCGAAGACTGCACCGTTAGAGGATGAGTTAGGACGACTCCGACGACAGATGCAGCGGTTGTTGGACGCTCAGGCTGCATCTCAGGCTCAGGCTCAGCAGCACCCCCATTATGATGCCGCCCTAGATGACCTACAGTTTGATGAGGAGGAGGAGCCGGCCCCACCACAGCCCTAGCGTCGCCGCCGCCACTGATTTTTTTTTTCATTATGTTTTTTTATGGTTTTATTGTATTATTTTTTAACAGATTATGTGTATATTATATATATATATATGTTTTTTTATTTAGTATTGTTTTTATAATTTTAAAATTAATAAATAATAAAATAAATAATAAATTTAATTTTTTTAAAAAAAATTACCTGTAGCGACGACCATGGCTGTCACTAAAGCCGTCTCTAGATAAAAGAAATTAAAAAGAAAACAATTATTCGTAACGACGATCATGTTTTTAGAGACGGCTTCAGCGACGGCCTGACCGTCTCTACGTAGCGACGACTCACTTTCCTCGTCGCTGTTGTATTTACGACGAGCTCTGTAGCAACGTCCACATGGCCGTCGCTACGTAGCCTATAGCGATGACTTTTCGTTGTGTAGCGACGACCCATGACCGTCGCTAAATTGCGATTTTCTTGTAGTGTATGTTGGTAGCACTAAAACATAAAGCGTCACACACGGTTTGCAGCTTAACGAGGCGCTGTTTCATAAAGCGTCATGCAATCCAATGTATGCGCCATCTCTCCTACATGGTCAAAACTATCCCAAAAAAATAGATATTTTTTTAATATTATTTTGGTAAATTGTTATTGTTTTAATATTATTTGAGTAAAAAGCCTTATTCCATTAGTTTTGGATCCCTTTCTTTAGACTTCTTGAACTCCATGGCTATAAAATTAACAGAGTGAGAGATAGAGAGGAAGAGTAACAATTGACTCAAAGCCCATTTGCATTATAGTTGGAGAGTTTGAAACATATGTTTGAACTTTAATCATCAGTAGTTATTATTTTATCCAACAATACATTTGAAAAAGAGCCAATTATAAAACGCTCTTACCTGTTATTTTTTATTACTTACTTTGTGTTCATGGACCCCGGTTCGTGTTTTCTTAGAGAAAGATGAAAAAACTTATACAAATGTAATTGAATAAGTTATATATTTCTCTAGCTATATATTGGTTGGAGGATTCAAAGGGGAAGGAGTGGGGAGAGATTTTAAAATGATTGTTATTTTTTGTTCAAATTTTTAAGATAGAATGGGAGGAAGGTGGGCAAATTAATCCCTACGGAAAACATCTCCAAAAGCGTGAGATTTGGAGGGGAGGTAGTTTAAAATAAAACCAATTAAAATTATTTAAATATCTCTTCACTTATCTTGATAAAGTTGCATGTTATAAAAGTATAAGAGTAAGTAAGGAGTTAATTATAGTATACGGATATTTTACACATACATCCAATAGTGTGCTGCCACATCATTTAATGAATGTGACAACTCATGTGTTATTAAATTCAATAAATGATGTGACATCACATCATTGATTGTCAGTGTATAATTTCTTTACACGCTGATAATGTATATATATTAAACTCTTAAAGTAAATTAGTTTTATTTTCTTCAAATAAGAAAGATTTCCTGTCCTTCTCTCATTTAAACCAAAGAAGATTCAAAATAAATTTCCACTGCCCTAGCCTGTGCATGGGATCAGTTTGCAAAATAGAACATTCAATTATATAATCTGATTTAGGTGAAATGTCTCATCCATTAAATAAATGTTTATTAAATCAAACAACCCAAGTGATGGTGCAGCAATGACTCATTCTAAATGGTCCCCTATTGCTAACCATTTAACGAATACAAAACAAAAATAGGAAGAAAACAAAAAAGGAAGATTTGTCGACCCTGATTCCATTTTATACTATTCTCTTTAGATCTTTCTTCTACCAATAATGCTAATTCTGTTAGATTAGAGTATCGGTGAATTGTACAGGAAGCTTGGATAGCCTTCAGATATGGACATAACATTTATACTAATTATTGTGCATGAGAAAATATTACTGACACATTCTTTTAATTAAATAGGGATATTCCAAAGTTTATTTATTTGGGGTTGGAATAAGAGAAAATTTAAATAAACATATATACCTAATTAACTCAACTAAAATCAGTTCGATCGATTAATATTGAGTTGACCGGTTAACATTTTTTATCAAATGTGCTACTCCTTTTAATTTATGTACTCTTAACAAATATTTGGATCACGATCCTATCCAGTACTTAGAGTGTCCTGTAAGAGAGAGAAAGAAATAGTGTATGTACCAGTGCATGTGGGACCCACACATGCACTCTCTGTTTTTTTCTCTCTACCATCCAGCTACTGAAGAGGATCCTTTTCCCAAATATCTAAAGATGGAAGATATTCTGAGGTGGAAAGAAACTAGTTGTATATAGTAATTATGTGATTCAAGAGTAATCTGTTAAGATTAAATTGCATATAAATATATAATATAATGCTCTAAAAGGCATTGAGAAGCTCAAGTGATCAGCAGCATTGAAGAACTTCCTACATGAAAGCTTATTAATGCATTTAATTGACTAGTTTATGTCTTGTTGTACATATTATTTAAAAAAGAGGAAATGTAAAATCAAGCCCCGGTTGTGGCCGTTGCTTTTCATTAATTCAAATATTATTCCCTCCACTAAATGTCATACTTTCGTTTAGTCTAGCTTATTTCTGATTTATAAATTACTTTAAAATTAAAGTTAAAAATGAAAGATTTAAAAAATAAAGTAAAAGTTGTTTGATGATTTCAATTTTTTTAAACTTAAAAATTACTTTTAAGTTATAAGCTGTTTGATAAATTTTTTATATATAATATTTTATTTTATTTAAAATTAATATAAAGAGTATCTGATTAAAAATTTTTAAATATTTCTAATTAGTGAATTATTTAAAAAATCTATCAATAAGAAAGAAGATATGTTTTTAGGATTTTTTATTGTATAAAAAATAATTCACAAAACAACCACGTTATGAAAGAGACTGCAAAATATTTATAAAAACTTTTATTTAATTAAAATTACTACAAAAAGGATATGTGATTACGATAATATATTAACTAATGAAATTTTTTTAAAAAATCAAAGATAAATTCCTTAAATAAAATCCAATAATATCATAAATTATATTAATAAATATAAATATTTGTTTACATTTTAATAGTAATTATATTATATAAAATATAAAATTTTAATTAAAATAAAGATTATGATGAAAATAAATTTTATTGATTAAAATAATTCTTTCATAATATAAATCTATGCAAATAACTTTTATTATTAAAATCTAATATCAACCAATTAACATTTGAAAAACAAAAAATAATGTTAAGTAAATAGGGAAGGTGGGGCTTCATGTTTCTCCCCTCGCTAACTAGAAATTCCTTTCAGGATCATTGGTACTTTCCTTTATAGTATGTGATAGCGTTCAATTATTTTTATTGTGCACTATCCTTTTTTTTTCCAACTAGTCGGATAACCTGCGTTGTACGGGGTGGAAAAATGAGGGAAATGATAGAGGTCGCGTATTAAATTTAGCTATGAAAACATGTAAAACTATGTATTAAAAAACTTGTTCATACAAAACAGTATTGGACTTGAAATTTTAAATAAAATCACTATATGAAAATTAATAAGCAGCCACTAAAAGAAGTTTCTTGAATAACCTGAAAAAATGTAGAAAAGTTATAAAGAATGTTAGTCTATGTCTTTATTGAACACATCTGGAATAAGCATGATTTTATCATCATCATCATCATCATCATCAACAACAACAACAACAACAACAATAATAATAATAATAATAATGACAAACAATTAATAGTATAAAGCTTAATTAAAAGATCTAAGAAGCAACCTAATTTAAATTTTGAAAGATTTTTTTGTATACAACATTTGAAGTTGTGTCTGAAATATATGCACTTTACCATCTGGTATCAGTAATTTCAATCCTCCACTGTTTGTCACTCTAGATATTGCAACATATAATTGCCCATGAAAGAAGACAGACTTTGACAAGTAAATTCCGACATGCTTCAAAGATTGTCCTTGACTTTTATTGATAGTCATTGCAAAGGATACAACAATAGGGAATTGCCTGGGAATTCTATTATCTGAAGTTTTGCATGTCTAAGTAACTCTTAGTGGTGCATCTTTTTAATTATATAGTCTATTAATGCATGTACATGTATTTAATATGTTGAATACAATTACTCATTATATTTAATAATACTTAGTAAGTTGCATTTTTTATTACTTATTTGTGCTATGTTTAACTTCATATACTATTAAAAAAATTATTTTCATCTATTATTGAGATTTTTCATGTTTAGACATAAAAACAATATTTAACAAATATGATTTTTATTAATAGAACTCCACACGCCCGTGCATAAACAAATGACAATATAAGCCAATGACACATACCTGTTACTTCCCACTCTATAGTTAAAAGTCCAAAACATGCAAAAGAAAGGAAAAAAAAAAAAAAACAGAGTCAAACAAACCAAAGAAATATATAGCGCAAACTTATAAGCTAATCATTAAAATAAGAAGAAAGCTTTACAAAAACAGGGGACAAACCTCCAATAAAAAAACTATAAAAAGAAAGATTAATTGAATCCTAAACTCTAAACCCTTATATTTATTGATAGAGTATATATTTAAATATAAAAAAACTCAATAATAACTTAAATATTAAAACATTTTTATTCAGATATAATCAACACAGTTTAATATTTAAATTTTATTTTTATATTAATACCATTATTAATATTATTCATCTAATAATTTAAATATTATTTTATTTATTTATTTAAAAATACTTAATAAATTTTTATGTAAAGATTTACTCCATTGTACTGGATGAAAAGATATTATAAGAAAATTTCAAAAAAAAAATTTATGCGAAAAATGAAAATTCAATTTAAAAAAGTCATTCATTTTTATTAATTATTTTTTAATAATTTTACAACTAATTAAAACAACATAAGTAATTAAAAGTATAATTTTTACCTTATTAATTTAGATATTAATAAGCTTTCAACAGAAATATTTACTTCCGTTGATATATTCTTACTTAATAATTTAAATATTAAAATATTTATATTTAGATATAATTAAAATAGTTTAATATTTAAATTTTATTTTAGTATTAATATTAATATTAATATTAATATTATTTATCCAATAATTTAAATATTAATAAATTTGATTATTTAAAAATTATATAAACAACTTAAGTTTTTTTCTTTAATTAGATAAATATTACTTGTTAATTTATTTTTTTATTTCAATATAATATTTAACATATTTAACGTATTTTACTAAATCATTTATATTTGTATTTTATTTATCCTCATAAAATTATATTCATATAAAAAAATCGACTCTGAAACTATTTCCTTACTATGTACTCATAACATTTTAGCGTAAAACAACCATCAAAACATATTCACTATTTCTTTCACATGCCCAAATTAACAAAAAGTAAAATAAGAAGATATAATGAATAATAATCAAAATTAGATTAAACTAACTAATCTTTTAGATTTTAAATGAAATTTCATTTTTATAGAAATTGATAAATTTAGTGTATTCATTTTTTTAAAAAAAGACACAACATTTCTCAATTGCTATTATATTAAAAATTGAATACAAATTATTTTAAATTAACTACGCCAAAGATACAAAGTAGAAGTTACAATTGCAATCCATTGTCCGTACTTAACATATTTAATGAAGTATTGGTATTGTTTAAAGACCTTTTGTCCACCCTAAACTGAACATATCAAGTACATGTTTACTGCACCAAATGAGTTCTTTATCTTGCTACCTTACATAATAAGATTTTCAGCAACTCAACTAATAACAAAATAAACTTGTAAAGTCATGATTAAAAAGAGAAAGCAACAACTTGTCATGCGTGTTGTCATAAAAAGTAATACACTCTAAAGATGATTGTTTTTTTCTCTGATGCCATATATGTAAAAAGATAAAATATATGTAAAAGTAGAGCCATAATACTTTTGTAAAAGTACAACAATAATGCTTTCACATAAATCCTAAATTTCTTCTTTTAGGGCTCAAAGTCCCTTTGTCTATAGAAAGCATATCCTTGTCTGAGGCTGCAGATATTTTCTTCATGTAAATGGATACAACTAGTACCACCTTCATTTGCATAAGTCAGCCTTCCATTCCATGTAACAAAGTGGATATTTCTAATACCATCATCTTAAACTCTTTAGCTGGAAAATGAAAATTTTATAATGAGATTTAAAGATTTTTATTTTCTTAACGCATAGTAGCAGTTCAACACATCCACACTTCCAGAACATCATCTCTAGGTTCAATGCAATATATTGGAAAGTAAAAGAGAAAGATGCAATTATGGTCATCTTAGATATTGTAATGTCCTAATTTCTGAATCCAAGAATAATGTCCGTTGGAAACACTATTCCCGAATTTTTGAAATTATTTCGCACCATTTCAAGTATCGATAAACAAATCATACAATCGCTTAGGTAATCCAACGCTTACTTAAGCCTTCACGATACCTTACATTTATAAATACCACATAAAACCTTAATCCAATACTTAGGGAATGAACCTAGACACAGAGTGTCAAGATTCGCCAAAACCCCTACCGAAATTCCGGCAGAGTTTCCCTAAAAACTGGACGTTACCCAATTCTCTAACTTGACCTTAAACTCAGAAAAGTCCACCAGTGCAGTTTATAATGTATAATACAATATCATCAACAACTAGCCTCAACGGTAAGACCAAAACATCCACATTAATACATTCAGTACCATGTAATCATATATACATATATAGCTCAAAATTACAATCCCCTAGTCCATAATACAGAATCAAACACAAACATAAACATCTTGCTTCCCTTGTGCCTTCATCTCTAACACCAGGGATCGGGGCAACCTGCACAATTGAAAGTGATTTCCCATATCGTGGGGTGAGACTACGTCCCAGTGAGTGTGATAAAGGTGTGTGCAGTGTGGGGAGGTAAAACACATGATGTACAACAATATAACATAACTTGACCCATTTATATAAATATTCATAAAGGCACATTAAGGCATGTAATGTTAGCCATCCAATGACAATCATAAATGCAGTGTTAGTCATGAAGTGTTTTGACCCAAACACCCAGGGTTCTTTTCTCTTTAAACATGATTGAGCGCTCGGTCATGTGACCAAGGACCGTCGTCCAGGGCCACCCTGATTAAGTTTTGCTAGTAAACAACATGAAATTTTAGTTTGTTGAGGAACCCCCCATTTAACTCCTTGGCCGTGGAACAAATGAGGATTACCTTTCTTGTACATGATTTGGTCCGAAGACCCCTGACTTGGCCTGAAGGCCCATGATTTGGCCCGAAGAACCATAATTTAACTGATTAATCTTTTGGCCCAAGGCCCTTGAACACATGACACTTGATTAAGAAACATAACACATGATTAAGAAACAAGATACATGGTTAGGTCTATCCAAAGACATGAGAACATGGTTTATTGAGTGTAAACGTGGTACTTGCATGCTTAAAAAAAGGTTCATAGCAATTCCATTGCCCAATCATTCATTATCACCAAAAGCCCCAATCTCCACATCCTAGGGTTCTATCCCAAATAAAGCAACCCAAATCAATACAAACATAAATCCTATTTTTAACTTCAAATAATCACATAACCAAGGTTCAACATCAATCATTCAAAATAATCCTCAAATTCCCAATTTCCTAACCTAGGGTTTGGGTAACAAAGTCGTACATGCAAATAATCCAAGAATCCACCCTAGATTTTCCTAAAACCAACTCTAATCAACAATAATAGCAAGGGGGGAAGAATAGGGAGCATGCAATGGAATGAAACCCAAAATTAGGCAACAACCTTAGTTGAAGTCCAACGGGGCACACTTCACCTGAACCAAGATGTAAATAATTAATTTACCTAAATTTGGCTAAGATCAAGAGTTCTTAAGTGTTCATGAGGCTAGGCTCCTTTATTCCCTTGTTCCTTTTCCATGAAATCATCTTCTACCCCGTTCCTTAAGTCTAGGCCTTTCCTTTTCATTCCGTCAATTCGTTCAAGCTTAGTTCCTTTCGTCTCAATCTAATTTCCTAGTTCCAATGTCTCTACTTCCTTCCTCACCTCCTCACTGTGCTAGTCTTTCTACCATCAGGTGTGACTTCTCCTATGCTAACTCTACGGTCGGGTTTGGCTTAATACTTAGTTTCTCTCTTCTCGGGTCCCTCAAGACTCATAACTCTTAATCAATTCCTTAACTCTCTTCTTATTTTCCTTTCCAACCCCTAAGTTCTCATCTTACTTCTAACTTTCTCTAGATTCTTCTTATGTCCAATTTTCGGGATGTTACAGATATAAGTTGTAACAACATAAAAGATTGTAACCTTATATACAATATACATGCTTTTAATCCCTCACGATGTTCCTCACTATTTTTCATCTTTTTTATTCCTCCAATTAAGACCATCATTTTCTAAAGTATCTCAACAGCTTCCGATCAAAAAGGAAAAATGAACCTAATGTCAATTAATAACGTGGTAAGATCTAAGGATGACTATCTTGCAATTAGTCATTGGGCACAACATTAATGTAAAATTTCAAGCAGATCTCATGGTCCTCGGCCTTATCCTGCATAATATAATGTAGTAGTTAATTCTAATGATTTTCAAAGGCAAAGACACTCATATTGGTCATTCTGAATTCTTTACCAATCAAGTACTGAAATTGGTAAATAGTATAAAACAAATAACTAAGAAGCAACCAAATTCAGTGCCATGGAAATACAAAATCTTGCATATTCAGTATGCCAAAAATGCAAATGCCACCATTTTTGCTACCTTTTTGTATGAGCAATGATTACTCCTGACACATGAAAATGCAAAATGCAAAATGCAAAATGCAAAATCAAATGAATGTAGTAAGTGTATATAGATTCAAATTTAGTATTAAGAGTAATAACATCTTGATGCAGAGATGCTGAACAATGAGTATGTAGTGAACTACATCTACCAAGAAATTCTACTCTCCATTCTTTGAAGAGAAAATGAAGTAGCAGACAAATCACGATTAAAATAACAATCATGAACATGAGTAAAACAAATTAAGTCTAATTATTAATATTTTTAAGCAAATTAAGTATAATTATTAACATCTTCCCATACCTTAGACTTGCCCTCCAAGGAATAGGGAGAATCAATTTTTGAATCCATTGGATGACTGCTTGCTAAGTTAGCTAAGGCCTTTGCTAGAAACAAAATGAATTTCAAATGAGTGGACTGGAAGTCATATGGTCAATCTAAAAGGAAGATGCCACCAATCACGACAACATCTTTGTCAGCAATTAATGCATGGAACAATTACATGGTCAAAAACAATATCAAAAGCCTATCAGATCCCATGATAATTGTGTTTCCTTTTATAGACTCCACATTGCTTACCTGTTTTCCTATAGAAGTTAGTGAAAGGAATAGAGATGAAAAGGAAATAATAGTTATTGAGGTTTCTAGAATCCACGCAAAAGTAAGCAGTTGCAACATCAAATGTTGTTAAATAACTATGGCATTGCAGTTTTCTAATTTATCATGTATTTTATTTTAGCTAAGAATTATTCCCATAAAGCAATTGGCAATCAAATAAAGCAGGAGAGATAGCCTATTCAATTTTCTTATGTAAACAAAAGACAACAACTTTAATCCCTGGTAATCACGTGAAGCAAAATGGACCTTAAAGCCTAATGGCGTACGACTTAGTTGCTGTTGTTGTAGTATGTATCATTCTGATGATGAATATATATAGCCATAGACATACAACTTTGGTGGTATACATTTGACAATTCACTCAAACCTGCAGAATCATTATGATGAGAAATAGAATGCAAGGCACCCAACAAAGTGAAAAAGTAAATCAATATTTATTTTATATCAATATACATAACTCACCATTGCTTATAATTAATTTCATATCATTTGTAGGAGTAGGACTTTATGTTAGATCAACAATTCTTTCCTTTAGCAAGGGTGCAACATGACAACATAGAGCAACCCTACAGGAATTTGCATGGTCAAAAAGCTAATGAAAGGGAATGGGGAAAAATAAATGTTCACCACATAATTGAATTTATCAATTCCAATTGAAAATAGAATTTATGCACCTAAAATAACTAATTAACAATGCTTCAATATTTTAACTTACAAATAATTACTATAAATAAAATATTATGAAAATTCAAAACGATATTAACCAAATAATAGAAGATAATCATAGTTTTGACAAAATGTTTAAATTTTAAAGACATTTCAACTTCCATAATTACTTAAATCAAAAAGATAATCTGATAAATGATTTTCAGCAAGTAAGCACATTTCAGACAAACATATATCAGCAAGTCCATTTCTCATACAACAGAGACTATATGCAATCTTCAGATGATTCTTATAAATATATATCACATAATTGCATATAAGTTGAGATAGGAAAGATGTTACAGATGAGGGAATTTGAATTGAACATGCATTCCTTTTCTCACCATACCCTTCTGAAAGATGCTTCAGCAGCTTCAATAATGAGCTTAAAAGAATATACTCCTTGCTCATTCGTTTTTCACCTTATCTCAGAGTTGCTTCAGCTTGAGGTATCCATCTTCTGAGGATCTATTCCTTCTGCATTTGTTAGATGCTCAACCCCGAAGGTGAGCTCTGATACCAATTGTTAGAACCACAGGAAACACTAGAAGGGGGGTTGAATAGTGTTTCAAAACTTTACGCTAATTTTGGAAACCCCTTATTTTTAAGACCATCTTATTAATCAAATAACCTATGCAGATTATTATGAAAAACTCTTCCTGCCAAATAGTAAATAATATCAGAGTTATGCGAGGGCTATTGAAAGAGAGTTTTTCAGAGGCTTGCTGAACTTAGATAAATACAAATGTACTTTCTGAGATCACTTCAGATGAAAACATTTTAGAAACTTGTTTAAACTCAATTTGATAGGTAAAGACTTCAAAATAGAAGACATGTTGTTTCAAAAATGATTTTCACTAATGTTTTAAACGTTTCAGAAACTTGCTGAAAACTGTTTTGTTAAATAACTTGCTGAGCCTACTTCAGAAGGTTCAGTAAGTACTCTTGTATAAAATGATTTTACTTTTTAGGTTCTTTCTTAGTTAGAAATAATCAGATAATAGCGGAGAGTGAAGAGTTAAGCTTCTGAAAGGATTCAGACGATGAGTTTCAGTATGAAGTTTTAATTACTTTGTGAACTGGGTTCAGACTCAAGGTAGTTTGAAAACAGGTTTAATTCAGAGGAAAAGTTCTTACTTAAATACTTTTAGATTCCCTTTGTTAGATGAAAACTGAATTAAACCAGCTTAAGGGATAGAGAAGATTCAGACAAGAATTTATCCTGGTTCACCCACTAATTCAGTGAGCTACATCCAGTCCCAGGGTAAACCACCACTGGATTTTCCATTATCTGAACACAGATACAAGAATTCTTTTATCATCAAGCCTCTTTAGTCTCTCAATCGAGTATTCTTTCTTAACCAAGCCTCTTCATGCTTAAACTGAGTATTCTTTCTTAACCAAGCCTCTCCAGGCTTAAACCGAGTATTCTTTCTTAACCAAGCCTCTCCAGGCTTAAACCGAGTATTCTTTCTTCCGCCAAGCCTCTCCAGGCTCTCAGACACTTCATAGTGTTTACAATGAAAAGTTTAAGTTTCCTAGAGACTTAAACTGAGGTTCATCTTGTACTATAGGTTAACTGAGTACTACTCAAGATACATGGAGTAAATCTAAGTACAAGGTGTAACAGAGAAACAAGTGTTTAATTCTAAGCTCTAATACATCTCTATAGGATCAGAAGGTTGGCTTTAAAATTTGTATTGAGCTTGGCCAATTTCTTATGAGAAGGTTGATGACAATCCATGACTAGGAATAGAATTCAAGAATACATGGCTGTCTTCTTCTGTTTTTAGTTGACACGTTTTAGAGATTCATCATGCAAGCTTGGCCAACATCTGGTTAGCAAGAATTGCCAACATCTTCAAATTCAATCTTGAGGCTATTTATATGTTCTGATGAAATATAGCCATTGAAGATGGTTAATAATACCGTTGAGATGATGATGATGTGGCTCATATAGCCGTTGTGTAATAGCTTCTCAAACGGTTGCTTATTCTTAGTCAAAATAAGTGTTCAGACGATCTTGTTCTGACACTTCTATTAATGAGCTACTTTGAGAGATTTCCTTGATATTTTTATGCTTCTTTTCTCTCTTGATTTTCTTTTGCTTTCTTCAGCTTTCTTCTGCTTTCCTCTGTTTTTCCTTTAGAGTATGTATGAGGAGGTATCCGTTGAGTTTGTCCTTTAGCTTATTTGTATATGCTCCTTTTTATTTGCTCATGACACAGTTTCCTCTTTCTTCTTTGAGTGAGGTGTCTTGTCCTAAGAACAATAGCTGTTGTTGCTATTTCCTCTTGAATAAAGACATATGATATTATAGTCGTTGAATCATTTGGTCTCAGCCTCTGTTGTGACTTCTTCTATGTTGAAATCTGTTCCATGCATTCAGAGAATTTCATTTCTTCAGACTGTTAAGCCATTTATAGCTTCCTTCAGATGATAGCTTCAAGCTTCCTTTAATTCTTCAGATTGAAATGCTTTCAACAAAGATTTCTTCTTTTGATGAAATGCTTCTTTTTTCTCTTCAGATAGTTAGAGAAAGATGCTTCTTCCTTTTTACAGAAATCTTCTTCCTTTTTACTTCAGCAGAATGCTTCTTCCTTTACTTCAGACGATCCTAGATTTATTCATCTTTGTCTCTTCTAGTTCTTCTGATATTTGAATAGATGTTGAATTAAATAACATTAGTTCAAACATCTTTCTCGATATTTTCTTGTCCAGACTTCTTATTTGCTTTTGGACAGTAGCAGGTGCCGTATGTCTGCGTATACAGTAACCTTTTGATTATAGATGCGGCAGTCGTTGCATGATTTCCTTATTTTTGCAAGTCTTTGATCGAGGCAGAAAAGTACGCTTAACTCTTGTGTCGAAATGAAGTAGTCCATTGGATACAGTGCTCTTCATGCTTAGACAACATCTTCATGAGAACATTTCTTGGTTCTGACGCCTTCAGTCCTTCAGTCAGACAGAGTGCTTCTGATCAGTTTCCATTCTTCAGATGATAGGTATGCTTCATACGGAGTCAAGTCTTCAGTTTGTCTTTGAGTCTTCAGATGATAATCACTTCTTCAGACGAGGTCGGTCTTTAGATGATAACCATTCTTTAGACGAAGTCAAGCCTTCAGATGATAGTCACTCTTCAGATGGAGGATATGCTTCAGATGATGATGAGTCTTGAGACGGTCTGAGTCTTTCATGTCTTCAGATAGTTGAATCTTTTCTATTCTTTTTCGTAGCTTCCTTTGCTTCTAGTTGCTTCATTTTTATTTTGAATCTCTTCTTCCTTTGTTGTCTTCTGATTTGTTCTTCTTTAGTAGATTTCTACTTTCTGTCTTTTGCTTGTCTTCAGATGGATACTTCATCTTGTAACCTGAAACACAATGCACAGAACAATACCTTTCTCAGTAAAACCTGTTCTTTTACGATCTAATTTGTTAATCATTAAAACCTGAGGCTAATGAGTCTTAATTCTAATTTAAATACTTAAATTAATTCTGAGACTCAACACACATTACCCTTCATTGTTTATCAACTCTTTGAGTTTTTGTTGTGGAATTTATTATTTATAATTGTAACTTTTCTTTAGCACTCCACTGTAACTCCACACTTTGTGTAATTAAGGCTCAAGCACAAACTACTTTTTCATTCCTTATAACTCATCCACCAAGTAAAAAGTTATTTCTTGACTGTGGTGTTGAGTGAAGAAGCTTGGAGAGGTTGGTATAAAACAACTTAGACGCTTGGAGAGGCTCCGTAAGGATAATACTTAGAAGTATGGGGAGGATCTTGAAGAAGAATACTTAGAAGCTTGAAGAGGCTCGTGAAGGATAATACTTGTAGCTTTGAGAAGTTAGTGGAAAATCTCACTGAGGTGAGGACTGGACGTAGCTCTTGTTGATAAGAGTGAACCAGTATAAATCTTGTTGTGTCAGTTCTCTTCTGACCCTAACTCATATCTGTTTTATACTTACTTATATTGTTTTGAAAATTGCTTCTAAGTTTTACAACTAGTAACAACTCAGAAACCGGTTTATCAAATCATAAATATTTCAATTAACATATTGGTAAAAAATTCAGAAGCCTTTTTAACAAAACAAATCTTTTACACTCTTAGAAATTGTTGCTTCTCACCGAAACTAAAACTCTGACATCCAAGTTGAAAGATTTGAGAATTAAAGTCAGAAAAAAGTTTTAAATTTTCAGATAGGCTTAGACGACACGTCTCAATTCAACCACCCTTCTTGAGACTTTGCCAACTATAGTTGGTATCAGAGCTTGACCTCTAATGGGTTTAGCACACCAACGTGTGAAGAGGAAAATATCCAACTCAGAAGAAGATGGTTGGTCCAAGCACAAGTCTGTATAACCTAGAATGAGCTTCCACCAATAGGCCTCCTGCCTTTGATGGAACTGATTTCTACTATTGGAAGGATCGTATGAAACTGTTGATAGAATCACAACATGTAGATTTGTGGGATATCATTGAGTCTGGCCCTTATGAACCCAAAGAAGAAGATGGTTTTGGTTACCCAGTACCCAAGCCTAGAGAGATGGTCAAACGCAGAGAAGAACATATATCTTCTAAACTCCATGGAAAGGTTCTATCTCACCTATGCTCTTAGCATAAGTGAGTATGATAAAGTATCAATATGCAAGACAACTAAGGGTGTTTGTAACAGCTTGCTTATTTCACATGAAGGAACAAATCAAGTCAAGGAGGCTAAGATTAACATCCTAGTCAGATAGTATGAACTGTTCAGGATGAGTAAGGTTGAATGCATTGGAGACAAGATAAGAAGATTCACTGTTATAGTGAATAATCTAAAATCTTTGGGAAAGGAATACTCAAACTTAGAGATAGTCAGAAAGATCCTCAGAAGCTTGCCCAAACAATGGAGGCCAAAGGTCACAACAATCCAAGAAGCAAAAGATCTCTCAATATTAAGGATTGATGAATTGTTTGGATCTCTTAAAGTACACGAGCAAGAACTTCTTAAAGAGGAACATCCAAAGAAGAGTAAGATGATTGCCTTGAAAGAAACTCAAAAGCAATAGAAAGGAAAGACAATCGGAAGCTCTCAGGTCTCAGCTCTCAGCCTTAGCTTCATCACTGGAGTCTGAAGATGATCTAGAAGAAGATGATGAAGATGAAGAAGGAGATGATGAGCTTGCCTTCATCACTAGGAAGATCAGGCAGATGCGGAGAGCAAGGGGAAGAGGAAGAATATTCCCATCCAGAAGACCGCTTCAGAAAGAAGAGAAGAAGGCACAGATCCCTTGTTATGAATGCAACAAACCTGGTCACATCAAATTTGAGTTCCCTCTACTCAAGAGGAATCACAAGAAAGATCAAAAGAAGAAAGCCATGATAATGAGGCTAACCTCTGTCTCATGGCAGACACAATTGCATCTAATGATGACAAGGTAGATGATTCTGAACCTTCTTATGATGATCTAAAGGCAGCTTTCAATAACTTACTCACTGATTCTAACTTTCTTACTACAAAGAATACACATTTCAAATCTCAATTATCTGAATCTTTAAAAGAAATTAGTGCTCTTAAGCTTGAAAAAGATTATGTTTATGAAAATAATAAATCTCTGTTACAATCACATATGAAGTTATGAGTGTGTTTGCCAAGGCCAATAAGCTAGCTACTAGCTTATTTGACTAGCTTATAAGCTAGTTTGACCAACACAAAAATGTTTGGTAAGGTACATTAAAGTAGCTTATTTTAGGAGCTTCTAGTTTATAAGCTATAAGCTAGCTCACCTAGCTTCTAGCTTGTAGCTTATAGCTTATTTATTTTTCTTCCATCACTACCCCTTATATTTTAATACATTTCCCTTATTATTCTTAATTTCTTTTTACCTATTATTATATATTTTTAATTTTAGTAACAAAAACCTTCCAATTTCTTTTTACTTATTATTACATATATAATAAGTAATTTAAAAAATTACGAATTAATTAATTTGTTATTTTCTTTTCACTATTTTATGAAATTATTTTTATATTATACTATTTATTTTATTAATTTCATTATTTATTTTAATTTTTAATTAAATATTTTATCACTAAAAAGTTTAATAAGAATTTAATTATGTTTTTTTAAAATATAAAATTATAATTGCATAATAATATATATTTTCTAAAAAAACACAAATAGAATTCATATAATAAAATTTATGTAGTTATGTCATTTTATGTCATTTTACATTTACTAACTAGTTTTATCAGCTTGTTTTACCAAACACTTCTAATTCAATAAGTTAGCTTATCAGCTCAGAGCTTATAAGCTAGGAGCTTATCAGCTAGCAGCTAGCTTATCAGCTAGAAGCTAGCTTATCAGCTACCAGCTAGCTTATCAGCTAGTTTTGCCAAACATACTCTATCTCTTGAAGTCAAAGTTGTCAAAGAAGATTAGTATGCTTTTGAGGTGAACAAAGTGAAACTTGAAAACCAGCATCTTAGAAAACAAATTTCTATTCTTGAAAATGACTTAGCCAACTTTTTAAATGGCACCAAAAATCTTGACACACTCTTAGGGTCTCAAAGAGGTGTGTTTGACAAAGCTGGACTAAGATTCAACAAATTTGAAAATGAAGTTTGGTATAAGAGTTTCTTTGTGCCTCCTAAGAAGTAGAAAGAAAGATGTGTGTAGAAGTAAGTTTAATCATAAGAGCTATAACTGCTTATTCAGAAGCAAAGTAAGAAATAGAAAGGCTCCTAACACAATTGGACTCAAAGTTGTTTGGGTACCTAAAGTAAAACCCTTGTTGGATGCAAATGTGTCTGGCAACAAGAAAGAAGGAGAAATTTTGGATTCTAGATAGTGGGTGCTCAAGGCACATGACAAGAGATAGGAGTATATTCCTGTCACTTGAATCAAGGAAATATGGAGTTGTCTCCTTTGGAGACAACGACAAAGCAAAGATCCTAGGTGTAGGATCTATTGGTAAGAACAATCACACTCAGATTCAAATTGTATTTTATGTGGAAGGACTCAAATACAATTTACTTAGTATTAGTCAATTGTATGACAATGATTTTTATGTAAATTTTCAACCTACCTTATGTGAAATTAAGAATTCCAAGACTGATAAAGTCATTTTCTTTGGAAAAAGACACAAAAATATTTATATCGTCAGTTTTGAGAACCTGTCTTGTATCATAACAAAATGACAATGGTTGTGGCACAAGAGGGTTGGTCACATAAACATGAAAACTATTGCATAATTGTCTTCTCAGGATCTTGTGAAAGGACTTCCTAAGATTATGTTTGATAAAGATTCTGTGTGTCATGCCCATGTCAGATCCAGTTTTAAACCCAAAAACGTGGTTAGCACCATAAGGCCACTAAAACTACTTCATGTGGATCTTTTTGAACAAACTAAGACTCAAAGTCTAAGTGGGAAAAATATGGATTTGTCATTGTACATGACTTCTCAAAGTTTACTTGGGTGTTGTTCCTATCTCAAAAAGATAAATCTTTTGAAAACTTTAAAATATTTTGTAAGAAAGTTCAAAATGAGAAATGATACAACATAGGTGCAGTTAGAAGTGACCATGGAGGAGAGAATGCATCTTTCAAAGACTTCTTTGATTCCAATGGCATCTCTCATAACTTCTGATGTGCAAGAACTCCCCAACAAAATGGAGTAGTGGAAAGAAGAAATAGAACCATTCAAGAAATGGCTAGAACACTTTGATAAGTGTTAAATTTACGTAAAAATCATATTTAATTACAACACTTATTAAGGGCAAAATGGTGAATTTATACCCCAATTTATCCCTTTTTGGCTTTAAGTGCGATCCTTGTAAATATTTAAATCAAATTTGATTTTGATGCTATTTTGATAAAGATTCTGCTGATTTTTGCAGATAAAAGGCAAAATTTCAAATACAGGATCAAGATAGCAGCAAATAAGGATAAGGAATAGCACAAGATAAGCTGAAAAAGAGGAAAATCAGGAAATCAGATGCAAAGATCTGTTCTCCACCTGCGCTGAGCACAAGTGGAGCGCAGAAACACGAAATTTAATTTCTAATGGGCCTCAAGCAGATTCTCAAAAATCCGTCAGAACACTATTTATAGGACTGTTAGCAATCAGTTTTAGGCATCGAAGAGATAGGGAGACGGTGAGCAGATCTGGAGCTAGAGAGAAGTGTGACAATCTCTCTATTGGTTTGTAATGGCTACCATGAGTAGCTAAACTCTTCTTTAGGATTGAATGTAAACAATTCAATCCCCAATTGTATTTTGGATCCTCTTTGATTATTTATGAATCCCTGTTTTTATAATATTGGTGTTTTTATCCTGTTCTTAATGCTTAGCTTCCGCCTTTGTGCCGAAGTTATGATGCGATTTCTTAAACGCATTGAGAAACGGTTTTCTAAATCTGATTGGTGAAAACATTCAATTCACGACTGTGGAGACAAGGGTGAATTGATAGCTTTAACAAATTGATCATTAATCCGGGGCAATTTACGATTGTGGAAACCGGGGTGAATTGTTTCTGAGTATTTCATATTTGTGGAGACCTTTGTGAAATAATATTTATTTGTGCTTCAATATTATGATTATAAATTCATAAATATCATTGGGTTCCAAATACAAGAGGGGTGCGATCGATGAAGTTCAATCCTGGTTTAATTAATTTGCTCAACCTTATCCATATCTCCTCTTTCTTATCTTTTATCTTCCCAAGCAAACATTCAAATCTGCCCATACTTGATAAGTGTGATCACTAGAATTTATCTTTGTACCGTTCCCTGTGGATACGACAACTCTCTTTACTTACTATTATACTGTTGTGATTTTGGTACGCTTGCAAGGATCTCAACAAGTATTTTTGGCGCCGTTGCTGGGGAACAGTGTCTCAATTTAAATTCTTAGGAGGTCTATCTTATTGAGTTGTGAATATTTGTATATTTTTATTTGTATTCTTCTTTTTAATCTTTTGTAATTATTTTTTGTTATTTTTCTTTCTTATTTTTATTTTTCTGTAATTAATTTTATTATTTTTTTCTCTCTCTAACTAACCCTTGTTCTAGTCCTTGTGATTTATACTTTTGAAAGGTCAGGTACCAAGAGCGCTATTGGAATTTGACCCTGAAATTGAAAAGACATCAAAAGGACGAGCTTAAAGATACAATCTCAACATTCTCTGTTCAACGACCCCAAATGAAGTAAAAGTTGCACCAATCATGGCTAGTGAATGGAATAATCAACCAAGAAGAACACTTGGAGATTATGCCAGGGAGCAAGGATGGCAATGTCCACCAAGGAAAACACTTGGAGATTATGTTCCACAGCGAGAACTAGAATACTTTTCCAGCATACCGATTCACGGTAACTTCTCTAATTACAACAATTATTCTAACAATTTTTCGCATGATTGGGGAAGTAACCAGAATCAGAGCTTTGGGTGGCACCAAGATGATAGTTCGTTCCAAATGCAAATTTCTGAAGATGCGCTCTTGGCTCAGAACAATATTCTCATCTAGCAATTAGAAGCACTCAAAAAGCTGCTAGCTAACCTTCCTCAACAATTGCAGGCAGTGCAATCCTATCCTGGCCAGTCCCCACAACTAATTTGTGATTATTGTGGAGGTGACCATCCCAATGGTTATTGCTCTTATCCATGCACTCAAGAAGAGCAAGTTGATTACATAGGCAATCAAGGAAGACTAGGCAACTTCTTCAACAGCAATAACTTTGCAAACAATTACTTCCAAGGTTGGAGGAATAACCAGAGCTATAATTCTAATTAGAGACAAGGTGCAAGACCTTCTCACAGGCAACCTTCTTTCCAACAGTAGCAAAGTTACTCGTCAGTTCAACAATGGGAATCAAAATTTGATGAGCATCTTGAAAAAATCAGACAAAGCATTATACAATCTCAGAAGGAGAGAGAATAAGTAAGAAGAACTGTTGACGCTCTGCTGGAGCAAATAGCAGAAACAAGAGCCAAAAGAAACCAATGACAATCTGGTTAATGAAGAAGAGGAAGCTGAAGAAAAGGAAACAGAAGAGACAAAAGAAAAAGAAGAAGAATAAGAAGATGCAGCAGAAGTAGAAGAAGAGAAAGTAGAAGATGAAATAGCAAAGGTCATAGTGGATGTTGGTAGAGGAAAATTCACGGTCAGCACGCAGGATGATGAGGTGACATTCAATGTGCTCAGGGTAATTCTACAACAGGAAGAACCACCAGATTGCCTGCAAATAGACTCTACTGAAGGAGTCTCATATGCCAACACTGAACCACCACTGCAAGGGGTCAAGAGAGTGGAAGCTAAGCATCAAAGCATTCACAAGCTGCAGAATAAAAAGATGAGAGTTCTTAATAAGAAGTTGAAAAGAAGAAGAAGGCAGCTACTGAAATCACTTGTGGGATCCAACTTCAGAAGAAAGAAACAAAAACTAGCCTCAGTTGCTAATAGAGATGCTGGTGGAACAAAAGAAAGTGTTTGTGAAGGGGAGGAAGAAAACAACATATGTGAGAGTGTACATATAGGGAATGAAAATGAGAAGAAGGACCAAAGGGATGACACGAAAAGAAATGAGAGAGGAGGGGAAGTAGTGAAGAACTTGACATATCCTGATAGCCCTCCAAAGGAAGATCAAGAAAGGCATGGTGAAAGTGTTAAACCTTCCAGACCTCACAAGAGAAAGGCCTGCGAATACACTGATATGAGCAGAGCAAAGAGAAGAAAAATCATGCCAAGCAAATCAAATTCAGGGCCTAAAATCAGATTGAAGACAAAGTGGTCAGACATATTCCCTACCAAAGACCCTTGTGAAGCAAAAGGATTAAGAGGGGACAACTATGAATCTTCCAAGCTTCACAAGAAGAAGACCCATACAAATCAACATAAGACTCTAAAGAAGAGAAAAGTCAGGCCAAATGAGTCAGCAACATGGTCAAATTCCAAACACGACCAAATGGTTAGATTCAAGTCTCATTCACAATTGGTCCAAGGCAAGAATATGGGTAGGGTCACTTCTAAAAGGAATCAAGGGTACAACACAAAGGCTGGCCAAAGGATTCAAAGGATTCCAATATCACCCACCTTGAAAGAACATGTGTTAATCTATATGACGTAAAACGGGAGCTTCCTGGGAGGCAACCCAGAGATTTTTAAATTTTTAATTTCAATAGTTTTCAATTTTGTTTTTGTTTTCCGTTTATTAATTAGGATTTTTAAATTTTAGGATTTAGGAAATTTTCAAAATTGATTGGAATGAGTTTGTGGAAAAATAAAATTTTAAAACAGTTGGAAGTAGCGGAAAACTTGACTGAAAATTGCAAAATTTCATTTTGTTTTCTGCGCTTCACCTGCGCTGAGCGCTGGTAAAGCGCAGAAATGCAATTTTAGTCACTGTTTTCTGCGCTGAGCGCTGGTAAAGCGCGGAATTTCAAAACTGAAACCTGCGCTCCACTCACGCTGAGCGCAAGTGGAGCGCAGGTACGCGCTGTTGCTTAAATTGAACCAAAAAGAGGGGGAAGTCATTTGTTCTTCCTCCCCTATTTTCTCCTGTACTGTTTTCCTACTTCCAAAGCCCTTCTTTTCACTTTTTCCATTAACAAACCTCCATCAATCTTGAATCTTTCAAGTTTTAAGCTATGTTTTCGTATTTTTGAATAGTTTTAACCGATTGAAATTTTCATTGCCTCTGTTTCTATGATTTGAACTTAAGGATAGCAACCTTAGGATTGTAAATGTAGATATTGTTGATTATTGCTATCTTGGATGTGATTTTGTCTCAGTGAAATATGAAGAACAAACTATTAATTGGAATACTAGTTGTTTTGTGAGTTTTTGAGTTTGAAAGTGTTATGCTCTGTTTCTTGGAAAATTTAAACTTTCACTTTCCATAGATTAGTTGAATGCTTGCAAAACAACTGGGTATATTCTGTTTATATAAAGTCATTACCAATTACAACTGAAATTTTGCTGTGAATTGACTGATTCTTTTGCATAATGTATTTTGAATTTTGCATGCAATTTGGTTAATTATATGCTTCCATGTTCTTGATGAATTATTGTTTGTAATAAGGCATCATTGAATTAACTATGTTTCTTTAAACTAACTGATTTTGTTTGATTTTTCAGATGCCTCGTATCAAATACACTGCTGGCCTTTCCCGTGGCTCTAGCTCACGAGGAGAAGGTACGGGAAAAGGGTTCGAGATGAACCCCGTTACAACCCCATGATATTCAAGAGCGCATAGGCTGTTGCGAAGTATGAAGCTCTCAGACCTTGCAATTTTGTGCTTGAGAGACCAGTTGACGTCAAACCAGGGGAGTATGAGGAGTTCAACATGCAGATTACCCAATGCGGATGGTGTATGATAGCTTATCCTGATAGATTATTCGACCCGGAACTGGTCCGAGAATTCTATGCCAACGCAGTTGGACCTCGCTCGAATAATATCAGCAAAGATTCATTCTACCATGACTGCAGGAATTGCTACTCAGGCTACTGCTCCCATCAAGGTTGCCGTTACCAGAGGTTATACTGATGCATACTGCATACATGAAGAGGAGTTAGAGCCACCCCTAGAGCCCCAGGGAGATCATCAACCACAGCACCCACAGCAACCACAACCACAACCACCACCACTAGCTGACATCCCACTCCGAGCTTACATGGAGCACATCTGCAAGTAGAACTCCACCATCCACAGAGGGATTTCCCACCTTCAGGAGTATCTGTTCCAGACCTGGCCAGACCCACACCCAGGCATGCTGCCTGATGAGTTCCGGACATTCTTGCAGTGGCCTGGGGACAGGCCTTTTCATCCAGGGGGAGGTGGAGCAGCAGCTGGTAATGGATATGCACAGGACTAGGAGTTCCATTATGCAGAGGAGGATGAGGATTGAGATCAGATTTTTTTTCGGTTTTTCTTTTTCTTTTTCTCTTTCTTTTTATTATAATTAAGCTAAAAAAATTATTATATTTTCAAAATGGATTCCCTTAGGATTAGGATTAGTTAATTTAGATTAGGATTAGGAATAAAGATTGACTTGAATTCAATTTAATTTTTCAATGCTAATACAGCCAAACAGACTGAATTAGGAAAGAAAAAGGAATTAAGTTTTGAATTCATAATCAATTAGGTTAGATTCTTGTACAGGAAAGATTAATTGAGTCAATAGTTGTTCAATAAGTGATTTCATCAAGGAATTTAGCCTCAGCCTGTGAGTATGAGAAACTAAACACTTTGAGAGATTTCACTGTTTTTGTCAACTGTTATTGCTTGAGTTTCTTAATGTTATTATGCACATGAAAAACATAGAAATGATCAAGGCAACTTGCATATATATATATATATATATATATATATTAATTGCTTAGTGCCAAAAAGCCAACCCATGAAAATTTTTTCCAATTCTTTGTAACCCATTTGAGCTTTAATGTTTCTTTCCTTATGCACCCCAACCAAATTAATGTCTATATTCTGTCCCTTACACACTTGGGATAGAGAGCATAGGCGCAATTCTGATAGAATAGGTGATTGGTTGGTTATCTGAAAAGTGCAAAAAGCAGGCACAAGCAAGCAAGGAATTCACTCCCTCAAGTATATAAAAAAGGGTGTATAGTACAAAGTTGAATAAAGAAGGGAGTGAAATACCTAACAAAAAGAGGCCAATTGAATGATACAAGTCAAGAATGCAATGGAGAATTGAGAGAAAGTTTGAGAAATGGTGAAACCGCAAATATGCTCTCTATTCAAGTGTTTCTTTGAATATCCAGAAAAACCATGAGTTCTTGATAGCCTAGCCTCGTTACAACCCAAGAAAAGACCTTTTGATCTATGCTAATTGTGTGTTTGAATATTAACAGGAAATGACTGGCAATTCTAGTTGTTCAATTTCAGTGAAATAATTGAGGGAAAACACTCACCCGTGAGAATGAGAGTAATTCCTTGATTGATCACGAAATTGTTTCAGCTAATGTTCTTGAAAGATCTGAATGTGCTTTTATCTCTTCCTTTTTGACGATTGAAAACATTACTTATTTCTGATTTTGATCTGACTTTTGGAATGTGACAGTTGTTGAAGCAAAGGAATTTGAATTGTTTTCTCTTCAATCATAGGAAGCCTTTGAGGGATTGTCAATATAACCATCTGTTTAATCTTTTCTTGCTTGAGGACAAGCAAGAAGCTAAGTTGGGGGAATTTGATAAGTGTTAAATTTACGTAAAAATCATATTTAATTACAACACTTATTAAGGGCAAAATGGTGAATTTATACCCCAATTTATCCCTTTTTGGCTTTAAGTGCGATCCTTGTAATTATTTAAATCAAATTTGAATTTGATGCTATTTTGATAAAGATTCTGTTGATTTTTGCAGATAAAAGGCTAAATTTCAAATACAGGATCGAGATAGCAGCGGATAAGGATAAGGAACAACACAAGATAAGCTGACAAAGAGAAAAATCAGGAAAGCAGATGCGGAGATTTGCGCTCCACCTGCGCTGAGCACAAGTGGAGCGCAGAAACATATAATTTAATTTCTAATGGGCCTCAAGCAAATTCTCAAAAGCCCGTTATAACACTATTTATAGGACTGTTAGCAGTCAGTTTTAGGCATCGAAGAGATAGGGAGACAATGAGTAGATCTCAAGTTAGAGAAAAGTGTGACAGTCTCTCTCTTGGTTTGTAATGGCTACCATGAGTAGCTAAGCTCTCCTTTAGGATACAATGTAGTCGATTGAATCCCCAATTGTATTTTGGATCCTCTTTGATGATTTATGAATCATTGTTTTTATAATATTGGTGTTTTTATCCTGTTCTTAATGCTTAGCTTCCGCCTTTGTGCCGGAGTTATGATGCGATTTCTTAAACGCGTTGAGAAACGGTTTTCTAAATCTGATTGGTGAAAACATTCAATTCACGACTGTGGAGACCAGGGTGAATTGATAGCTTTAACAAATTGATCTTTAATCCGGTGCAATTTACGACTGTGGAAACCAGGGTGAATTGCTTTTGAGTATTTCATATTTGTGGAGACCTTTGTGAAAGAATATTTATTTGTGCTTCAATATTATGATTATAAATTCATAAATATCATTGGGTTCCAAATACAAGAGGGGTGCGATCGATGAAGTTCAATCCTGGTTTCATTAATTTGCTCAACCTTATCCATATCTCCTCTTTCTTATCTTTTATCTTCCCAAACAAACATTCAAATCTGCCCATACTTGATAAGTGTGATCACTAGAATTTATCTTTGTACCATTTCCTGTGGATACGACAACTCTCTTTACTTACTATTATACTGTTGTGATTTTGGTACGCTTGCAAGATCTCAACACACTTCTATGTGAATATGGTGTTGAAAAATATTTTTGGGCAGAAGCTGTAAACACTTCTTGTTGTATCTTAAATAGAGTCACAATCAGAAATATCCTGAACAAAACTCCCCATGAGCTTTGGAAAGGAAGAAAGCCAAATATTTCTTATTTCAATGTGTTTGGATGTGATTGTTACATCCTAAACATCAAAGATAGTCTAGGAAAATTTGACTAAGTTAGACATGGGAATCTTCATTGGTTACCGTACTACTTTTAAAGCTTATAGTGTACAATCTAAGAAGCAAAACTATTGAAGGAAGCATGCACATTATATTCAATGAATTTGATCATTCGCTTGTGAGGAGAAAGGTTGCAAATCTAGATGATGAATTTCAACAACTCACATAAAGATCAATAAAAAGAACATATTTTAAGTAATTTTAAGATCAATATTATAATAATTCTTTTTAAAGAAGTCATGCCTTTAAATTAACTAATACATTTTTCGTATAGATTCTTAAATAAAAAATATAAGTAAAACATTACCATCATCACAACATTATATTTAAAAAATATTTAATTAATGTGTATTTTTAACTCTAGTAATTGGATATTAAATTATTAATATGATTTTATACATAATGTTGATCTTATATTTGATATAAGATAATTATTGAAATATGATATTTTCACACCCATAATATAATATGATTATTTATTTTATAATAATTATTTACACAAATGATGTTTTAATTTGTAATGTATTATCCATGAGTTTTATATAGCAAATATTTCTTCTACATTATTAATGCATAGAAAAATTTATCCAATGAAAACATATTTATAACAATTTTCAAAGTTTGTATATTAATTTCTGTTTTAATAAATTTTCAATGTTGCACGCATGACAAAGAGTACGTAATTTAATTACTTTATCATTTTTCATTTGCAATTGGAAATAAGACACAAAATAATGCTAAGAGATAAATTTTTTATACAACAAATTCACACAACATATTTTTTTATTTCTATCTCTCTTCTTCACATCACCTATCACATCTTATATTTTTCTATCTTCTATCTCTATCTCCCTCATTGTTGTATAATGTTGTATAATAAAATTGTTATAATTTCTCTAATGACAAATAAATAATAAACCACACCACAATAAATTAATTTTAATAAATTTATAGAATTAATAATAAAAAATACATAATACATGATTTATGAATTAGGTGGTTCAATTGATTTAAATTCAATTTCCTATTATCAATAATAAGAAACACTTTAGGTATTCATTTCAAAAGATATCTACAGATCCGAGGGGCCACAATTATTTTTGGTCAAAAGGGGGGCCAATGTGCACTGTTTTTGACGTGATCCCCATCGGGCCGGGATAGTAAGTGAAGAACACAAAAAGATCCTTTCCATACTAAAAAAGCAATAAATAAATAAAAAAAGAAATAAAGAGTTTGGGTGTCGTGTTCTATTATGAAATGACAAAAGACAATAGTAGTCTAACCTCACAAAATAAAAAGAAATCCATCCATTTGGAAAGGATGGATGTGGACCAACAAACGATAGTGATACATTATTTTTCAATTTTTATCCTGTTTTTTAAAATTAAAATTAAAATTAAAAAACATAATATCACGTACGTACCTATTTGTTTATAATTTAAAAAAACTAGCTTTTTATTTTTAAAAATAGAAAATTAAATAATCTATTTCATACACAACTTTTACATATAATTTTAAAAAGTGTGACTGTTTTTTATATTTAAAAACTTAAATTCATAAATAATTTTGAAATATTTTAAAAAACTATTTCTTATTTTTTCTGTTTTTTTATAATAATACTATAAATAAATCATTTTATTTATAAAAAATAAAATAGAATAAAACAAACTCTTACATTTTGTTTTATTTATTTCTCAAAAATCATAACTATATATAATGTAATTATTGTAAGGATCAATGTAAAAATTATACCATCATCCAATTATATATTGCCATATTATTTATTGAGTTTAATAATATGTTATATTCATTAGATATGGCAACACATTATTATATGATAGTGTTAAACTTTTTATATTGACAATATAAATTAAACTCTTACTTTAATGTGTAAATTATTTTTGGACAAAAATAAAGTTTAACATGATTTGTCAAATGGGGATTATTATCATATAATTATATTTAGGTAAAATAATTTTTTCTTCCCTATAAAATACACAAGTTTTTAATTTTTGTTCTTGAATTTTTTTAAATTTTTATTTCATCCTAATGAAATATTTAAGCTATTTTTTTAGCATTTGTTATTGTTCTACTGTACATCATTTGCGAATGTGGCAAACACATATCACATACACCAATTCTATGTGTAATACCCTAACACATTATATATAACAATGCTGCATTCATTCAGAGTCAGATTTCATTCCCAACTTGAACTTAAATTGTTTGTAGATTTCCTCCTTCCTATATTTAAGATACAGTCTCCGAACTAGTTTAAGGATGCTAACATTATTTTATAATGTGTTAAGGTACTGCATATAAAATTTTGTATTGTAATAAACGTTTGACACATTTATAATTAACATTAGAATCAACTAGACTAAAAAGATAACTTCAATATTTCATAAGATGAAGTAAAAATAAAAAATTTCTTGGGATGAACATCAAAACTTAGGCATTTTATAGAAATGAAAAAAATCATTTAACCCTTTTTATATAATAAACTTGAGCTTTATTAAAATTGAGTTAATTTCTATCAATATCTCGTTCTCATACAATCAGTTTTATTTCGTGACAAATGTCTTTAAACTTTCACATTAAATCAAGTTAATATTTTTTAATCACTTATTTATTTAATGATATTTTTATTTTTTAAATAATTTAAATAATATTTAAGTTTTTTATATTGACATTATGTTTAATAACATATTTATAAATTATGACTATATTCCATTAATTAAAATCATTTTTAATTTTAAACGCATATTTTTGTATTTGAACATATATTTTTTGCTATCAGTAAAATAACTGTGTTAAACTAATTTTCATATACTTATTTTTATTTACATTTTTTATGTTTACTTATATTTAAAAGTGGCTGCATAATATGCTAATGTCTATTAGTCAAAGTAATAAAAAAAAATTAATAACTCTAAAATAAGATATTGAATTTAAGTTTTGTCTTTTTTTTTTGACAATTTAAGTTTTGTCATTTGTGAGTGAATACTGCATATTAGACGGAAGTGATTCAATTCTGCAGAATTGATTCTGAATGTAAACCAAACGGGCACAATATCAGACTAAAAAATACTTGCCAGTTGCCTACTCGTGATTATAAATTATAATGATTCTTCATCTTCTATTGCGTAAGAATCATCTACGGATCAATGGTTCTCGGAACTTGCTGCCCCAAGGGAGCGGAATTAGGTGATGAGTTGAAAGACTGAGATTGCAAATAATTTGGGTAAACTAATCCAACTTTGTATATAATATAAATAAAAAAATGTTTATACTGAAGAAACAATCAAATCAACTGTGTTATTTAATATTTATTGTTATTGAATTAACGCTTATCATAACATATTTTCATTTTCCATTTTTTTAAAGTCTTCCCATGACACACTTTAATAATCATTAAAATCCATTTTTCAATGTCAATTTTAATATATTTATTATGTGAGAGAGTAATTAATAATTAAAGAGCATTAAGTGTGATTTTTAAAGTTAATTTACTTCTATTTTTAACCCTGTATTTTTTACTTTTTTTTTTGTCAACATGTATTTTTTACTTCTATAATCTTTTATATTTTCTACCCAAAAAATGGATGTCGAGCACCCCTAAAGCTTGCGCAACAATATAAAATTCTAGGGGTGTACAAGATTGATTTTCCAAATAGATTGATGAACAGACCAACAAATGTTGATACCTCTCTGATTAATTAACTTATTGAGATTTTATGGACATAATCTTTCAAAACAATGACACCACAGTCCAGACCTATCATATGGATGGCTATGCATTC
The DNA here is from genome assembly GCA_026901365.1 of Sesbania bispinosa. NCBI lineage: Eukaryota > Viridiplantae > Streptophyta > Magnoliopsida > Fabales > Fabaceae > Sesbania > Sesbania bispinosa. Next base: position 1,667,742 of record QLOH01000033.1, read on the forward strand.
TTTGTTGTTGGGTGAGATTTTATCTTTAAAACTTCAATTTAACATATTTTTCTCGTCTATGTGACTCTAAATTTAGGAATAGGAGTGTTCCGTAGTGAACTAACCTCGGCTCGAGAACAGTAGTCGAGGTGATGCCTTGCCTTGTTGCAAATGAGCCGAGACGAGGGGGTGGTACCTGGAAAGGCACTCCGATGCTCAAGTCAGTCCGAGGTTGCAGGAAGGTGAGAAGTAATTACTGGGGTCTTAATGACCTACCTGTTCCGTAACTCTATTGAGGGTTATATAGGTAAGGGGTAACGTGTGGATGTAGAGAAGAAGGTGGGTCGCTTGCCTTGATCCAGTGATTTGACCCGTACCCGTGAGGTAAGGAACCGGGTCGGGTCGTACGGAGGCGACATATAGTCGGACTCGGGTCGGGGATCCACATCAATTGCATATTGGGCCTTTTTTCCATCTGGGCCTTGTTAGAGCCCAAATGCATACTCCAGGACAGTAGCCCCCTAGCGTGGCCCGGGATGGTATGGAACCGGGCTGGGTCACGTTCATCTCGGTCTTAGGACCGTCTACTCTGGTCAGTGTATGTGACCTTTGGGATTCCAGGGGCAGTGACGTGTCGTCTTCTAAAGTTGGTGACGTTTCATATACCAAAGTCCCCGACGCTTCGCCTTCTAGAGTTTGCGACGTTTCGCATTCTGTAACGTTGCCTTTTTTCGCTGAGGGCCCAATGGGCCCTTTGTTCTGTCTCCTCTTATTTTATCTATAAAAGGGGAGGTGGTCCCCTTTCTCCCTTCACAAATTCCTAGAAGATATCCCGCTGAGTGCAAGTGGCCATCTGATCCCGGTTCTCAAATCGTAGTTCTTTCAGTCGTCGAGATCTGTACCCGAGGTATCTTCCCATCTCTTGGCTTTTTCCTGTTTTTCTTTTTTTGGGGGGGGATGAGTAGTGATGAATCCCTGGAGATTCTGTCTGGGCCTCCCGAGGGATGGCTCGGTCGACTTCAATGGGGGTTGATGGGGAGCCGGTTCGGGACGTTCTGGGGTGAGACGAGCCGACCCTGTCCAGATCTGACTGGGGGTCCAACCTCTGGAGCCAGGTATGGAGGTGTTTCATCTGGGTCTGACTTTAGTGCGTTGGATTCAGATTCCTCGGGTGGCCGTTCTGACTTAGGTTGTTATACGGTCTCTGCAGGTGACCTAATGGCTGACGGACAAGCGGAGATGCCGCTGGTGCCGAGGTGGGCTGATAAATATTCCTGGGTGGCGCCCGAGGTATTGGGGACTGCAAGTATCTATAGGCCTGATGCTCCCGTCCCAGTCCAGGAAAGGTTAATTAGCTTGGAGGTCTGTGAGCCGGCGCACGCTAGTGATTATGATGCTGTCATCCCGCTGAACGGGGCCCGAGTTTGTGAGCTGTCTGAGATGAACACACAGTTCCTTTACTCCTATGACTATTATCATTCCAAGTTAAGGCTGACGTATCCGCTCACTGACTTTCAAGAGAAAGTCCTCATGTATCTGCACACGGCGCCGTCCCAACTTCATCCGAATTCGTGGGCATTCATCATATGCTTCGAGCTCATCTTGAAGGAGTTCGGTCTGGAGCCGACCGTGAACCTGTTTTTCCATTATTTTCAAGTTTTGAGGAAGTATGAGAAGGGGAACAAGAAGGAGACCTTACGGTCCTGGGTGAGTTTTCGTGCCTCCTCGAACGGGAAGTTGATCACCTCGTTCCTGGACTCGGCTAAAAGGGGGAAGATATCTTTCAAACAGGAATTCTTTCGGATCCAGCCTGCCCCGGGAAAAGTGTCGTTTTGGCGGAACCGCAGTGACCCGACCGACCTGACCATGTGGATCCATATATACTGGAGTTTGGTTCATTATGACCACGAGCCGAGTTCTTACGAGGTTCCATTTGAAAGGTTGACAAAGATTGAGAGGGCGGCTAAGAAACTCTTGGATGATTGCGTGGCCGAGACGGGGCCTTTTAAGAGTAAATCGATTATAGATGGCCCGCGCAGGAATGTCGGCTCTAGGATAGGTAGCCGAGACGTGTAGTTTGCTCTAGTCTTTTATTTCCTAAGTTGGGGTTTTGATTTGAATGTTAACATGTTTTTTCTTCCTTTTCTTCCAGTTTCCATGGCCAATGCTGCTATGAGGGCGCTGGGGGCCGCCCAGGCTCAGGTTAATGCCGGGGGTGCGGCCGGGAATGAGGAGCCCGAGGTCGTCTTGGACCTTGAGGGTGTTGGTGACAATGACAATAACAACGACAATGCTGACGCCGTCCCGTCCCCCCAGCCTGAGGCCCGAGATGGAAATGTGGAGACCCCAAGCAGGGGAAAGAGCCGTGGTGAGGGCCGCCGAAGGCGCAAGCGTAAGAAGAGCAAGTCTGCCAAGGGGAAGAAGAAGAAGAAAGTCCAGGAGGAAGAGGGGGATGAGGAAGAAAAGGAAGAGCCTGAGAGGGAGGAACCGGTCCGAGTTAACGAAGAAGATGATGGGGAACCGGTTCTTTACGATGATGATTTCGATTTGGACCAGCTCGCCTTGATCGGAGTTTTGGCCAATGAAGAAGTTGCCCGTGTTCACTCCCGGATTAACTTCAACTGGCATCTGCGGGTGGTGGAGCAACAATGTCTTCAACAAGCTGCTTTTATGAAGTACCTGTGGGGTACTGTTGTTTCACACTTCTCAGAGATCTGGGACGCTAATGAGACTTTGGAAGGTGAGGTGAGCGGCCTCAAGGCCTCGATTGAGCTGGTTGGAAAAGAGCTTAAGTCTTACAAGGCCCAAAATGAGACCCTGAAGACAGTGAAGGATAAGGCCGAGAAGAGCAACACCGGGCTGAGGACCGAGCTTAAGAAGGTGAGGGAGGATCTGGCGGTGAGGACGGCCGAGGTTGAAGTAGTGAAGAAGGAGGCCAACGACCTGCGTGCCAAGATTGCAAAGATGCAGAAGACCGGGAGCTCGTCGTCCGGGATAGGCAAGCATGAAGTCACGACCTTGATAAAAAAGAATCTCGCGCGCCATCAAGCCAAGTGGGAGGAGGAAAAAACTAAGTTGGTGGCGCTGGAGGCCAATTTGGTGAAGCGGTCTTTTGAGAATGCCTTGGCCCAGGTCAGACTAAAGAATCCCGGCCTGAATTTGGATGGGATGTCTCATGAGTTCGAGGTACTTCATGGCCATATCTGTCGAGTGGATACCGAGGCTCGTAAGCTCTATGACGTAGATACTGGGGACGAGGTAGCAGACTGGGACGAGGATGGAGAGTTTCGCAAGGGGAGTTGATTCTGGTTCCATTTTCATTTCTTCATATTGTAATGTGTTATTTTACAAGTTTAAACCTTGCTTTTTTGGATATTGTCACGGCCTAGGTGCCATTATGAAACTGTTTACCTTATTTGATTCTCTTGCGGTTGTCTTATTGCCCTAATCGTCTTGTCGCGTTGGTTTTAATATTCATATCGTCCTGGCTATATAATTTCAATTAACAGTCCATCTTCGAAAACTTGTCATTTGGCCTGTTAACGATTGGGTCATCCCGGGGTCGTGCCAACCCGATCCAGGATTTTTTCTACGAATGAACGCGTCGTCCCGGTCAACAAATTGAAATATATAGTCCCGGTCTCCCCGGTTAATCAAATTAGGTAATAACTTGTGGAAATTTGATTTATGAATGATTGTGTCGTCCCGGTCTTCCCGGTTAACAAATTGAAACATATCGTCCCGGTCTTCCCGATTAATCAAATTAGATAATATCTTGTGGAAATTTATTTTAGGGAATCAAGCAGTCTTCCTCGGTCCCTCTTCGGGACGGGGTAAGATGTTTCAATCCTTGTAACTCATCCATTCAAAGACCATTTATATTGACAATTGATTAACTGTAGTACATTCTAAGGTTCGCCGCATTCCAATATCTTGGGATCGGGTGTCCTTTCAAGGTTTGCAGCTTGTATGCTCCGGTTCCGGTGGTCTCGGTGACCCGGTATGGCCCTTTCCAAGGTTTTGCAAGTTTTCCTTGAGTGGAATTCCTTCCCCCGATGTCAGCCCGACGCAGGACCAGATCGGAGACTTGGAATTTCTTGACCAACGCCCTGGTGGCGTGTCAGAGAGATAGTCGTTTCTTGAGACAACGGTCCCAGATGTGGGCAACCTCTCTAGTCTCGTCTAGCAAGTCTAGTTCTTCTCTGATTCTTCGCTTGTTTTCCGGGGGCTGAAAATTCGAGTTCCGCCAAGACAGTTTCCCAACCTCTACCGGGATCATGGCTTCGGTGCCATAGGTGAGCCGAAATAGGGTTTCCCCGCTGGATGAATGTGGGGTCGTTCGGTATGCTCACAGGACGTGCTCCAGCTGTTCTGCCCATCTTCCTTTGGCATCCTCCAACCTCCTTTTAAGCGCTCTCAGGATAACACGGTTTGCGGCCTCGACTTGGCCATTGGTCTGAGGGTGTTCCACGGAGGTGAAGTGTTGTTTGATCTTCAATCCGGCCAGGAGCTCCCTGAAACCCTAGTCGGCGAACTGCGTGCCGCTATCAGTTATCACAGACTAGGGGATCCCGAACCTGCATAGGATGTTTTTGAAGAAGAATTTTTGAATCCGGGACGATGTTATGGTAGCCAGAGGTTCAGCTTCAATCCATTTGGTGAAGTAGTCCACTGCGACGACGAGGAACTTTAATTGTCCCGGGGCCAGAGGGAAAAGGCCAAGGATGTCGATCCCCCATCTGGAAAAGGGCCATGGGGCCGTCAGGGTGGTGAGAACTTCGGCCGGGATCTTTTGATAATCGGAGTGGCGCTGGCAGGTGTCGCATCTCTTCACAAAGTTGTCACACTTCCATCCCATGGTTGGGCTGTAGTAGCCGGCCCGTAACGCCTTGCGGGCCAGTGACCGTCCGCCGATGTGGCTGCCGAAGCTCCCCTCGTGGAGCTCGGCCATAACGTAGTCAGTTTGGGGTGGTGCTATGCATTTTAAAAGCGGGGATGAAAAGCCTCTTCTGTATAAGTCCCCGTTGATCATCGTAAACCTGGGTGCCATGCGCTTGATTCTTTTGGCTTCTTCATTCTTGAACGGGAGCTCGCCCTTTTCAATGAAGAGTTGGAAAAGGGTCCTCCAATCATTGAGGTCTCGGATCGCGAGGACCAGGTCTGAGAGTCCAAGAGGGATGCTGGGAGCAAATAACGTTTCTTGCAGGACGGTCTTATTGTTTCCTACCTTTTTGGTGCTGGCCAGCCGAGATAGGATATCAGCGCGGACATTCTTTTCTCTGGGGACGTGTTGAAAGGTGACGTGATCGAAAGTTGATGACAGATCCCGGACCTTGTCCAGATATCTTTGCAGTAGGGGTTCTCTTGCTTGGTATTCTCCATTGACTTGTGAAATGACCAGCTGGGAGTCACTGCAAAGTGTGACATGTTTCGCGCCGAGTTCTTTGGCCATGGATAGCCCGACGAGGCAGGCTTCATATTCGGCTTGGTTGTTTGAAGTTTTGAAATCATAACGAAGAGATTGTTCAAGGCAGACTCCGTCTTCATCTTCGAGCACGATCCCGGCTCCCCCTTCCTTCCTGTTGGAAGACCCGTCCACAAAGATTGTCTAACTGCGGGGTTTACTTGTGTGTGAAGTGGGGGGACTCAATTCCGCCACAAAGTCGGCCAAAACCTGAGCTTTCAATGATGGTCGTGACTTGAAAGTTATGTCGAACTCGGACAGCTTGATAGCCCAACTGCTGAGTCGACCGGAAAGGTCCGGTTTATGCAAGATGGTTCGCATGGGCAAGTCGGTCCGGACAACGATTGGATGGGATTGAAAGTAATGGCGGAGCCGCCGAGCCGAGGTGACAATCGCCAGGGCCGCTTTCTCTAGCTTTTGATAATGGATTTCGGGTCCCTGAAGGGCTCTGCTGATAAAATATATTGGGTGTTGGATTTTATCTTCTTCCCGGACGAGGATGGAACTGATTGCCTGATCGGTTACACATATGTAAAGGATGAGAGGTTCCCCAGGGACGGGGTTTGCCAGGACCGGGGGGAGGCCAACACTGCCTTGAGGTCTAAAAAGGCTTTCTCACACTCTGGTGTCCACTCAAACGCCGATCCCTTTGGCAGGGCTTTAAAAAGTGGGATCGAACGTGCCTCCGATTGGGGAATAAAGCGATTGAGTGTCGTTATCCGTCCGTTTAGTTTTTGGACTTCTTTTAGGCAAGTGGGGTTTTTTATTTGGATCACGGCCTCGCATTTGGCCGGGTTAGCTTCCATACCACGGCTGGTGAGCATAAAGTCGAGAAACTGGCCGGATGGGACTCGAAGGTACACTTGAGCGGGTTGAGGCGCATGTTTTATTGGCGGAGTCTATCAAATACTGCGGCTAGGTCACCGAAATTATCAATCTCGGACGGTGTTTTCGTGATTATGCCGTCAATGTATACCTCGACCTTTTCCCCTATCATTCCGGCGAAAACCTTAGTCATCATTCTCTGATAGGTTGCGTCGGTGTTTTTCAAGCCGAACGGCATCACGCGATAGCAGAAAATACCTCGGTCAGTGATGAAGGCAGTTTTTTCTTCGTCGACCGGAGACATGGGTATCTGGTTGTACACGGAGTAAGCATCCATGAACGATAACCATTGATAGCCGACTGAGTTATCAACAAGTCGGTCTATACTGGGTAGTGGGAAGGGGTCTTTTGGACAAGATTTATTGAGATCAGTATAGTCAACACACATTTTCCATTTTCCATTAGATTTTTTAACAAGTACAACATTTGAAAGCCAAGTTACATAGTTACATTCCCCGATGAATCCGACCGTCAGCAGTTCGTCCACTTGTGCCTCGGCGGCTTTCTGCCTTTCTGGGCTGATGTTTCTCTTCTTCTGGGCGACGAGTTTCGCCCAAGGGTCCACTGAGAGGTGGTGGCTGCAGAAGTGTGGGTCGATCCCTGGCATGTCGGCCGCTGTCCAGGCGAAGAGGTCCTTGTTTTCCTTCAGGAGCTTGATCAACCTGGCCTCTGTAGTTGCATCGAGATCCGCGCCAATTTTGACAGTGCGGGATGGGTCCGATTTGCATAAAGGGATCGATTTACACTTCCCAGCCGGCTCTAAGTGGGATGGGGTAGAGGGACTCGTGGGTGTATCTACTCTTGGGTTGATATCAATCATCATTACTGCCTTTCCCTTCTTTTTATCCAGGAACGTCTTTGGTGCTATTTGGTCTGGGATCTTGGGCTGAAGGGTGAGGTTGTAGCATCTCCGGGCTTCTTCCTGGTCGTCGTGGACGGTAATAATACTGCCGTCCCTGGAGCCGAACTTCATGGCAAGATGTTTGGTGGAAATTATGGCTCCAAGGGAGTTGAGTGAGGGGCGTCCCAGGATGGCGTTGTAGATATTGGGACAGTCTACTACCAAAAACTTGGCATCAATTCCTCTGTTGACAGTCTCGTCTCCCAACCGGAGTTGGGCGTCTAAGTATCCTTTCGACCGGATCTTCTCGCCGGTGAAGCCGACTAGCTCTCCTTGATATGGGGATAGGTGGGCTTCAAATAACTCCATCTTCTGGAGGGTGCTGAGGAACAGAATGTCGGGTGAACTACCTTGATCGATGAAAACGCGGCCGACATCGGCTTGGCCGATGAGAGCTCTAATTACCATGGGGTCGCCGTGCTTCCTCTTTTTGCCTGCAAAGTCAGCTTCGGAGAAAGATATGACAATGCCATCATCTGTGTTGCGCCCGAATTGCTGCGGGATATAGAGCCCACGGTGAAAATTTCTTTGAAGTGTCGCTTGCGTGCACTGTTGGAATATCTGCCGCCAGCAAAACCGCCCGAAATCATGTTGATTCTGATTCTTGGGGCCGGTGTATGAGTCGGGTTATCTTGGGTTTCTTGCTTGGGGCTTCACCCTACTCTTGGGTCGTCTTTGGACTGGTGGTGGGTTTTCCGTTTAGCATGACTTGAACCAGGTTCTCCTCCACCGGGACTAGGTGATCTTTTCCGGTTGTTGCCCTTCTTGTATCCCCCCTGGTTGCGGCCGCGCTTGATAAACTTCACCAGTCGGCCGTCCTGAATGAGTTGTTCTATAGCGTCTCACAGTTGGGTGCATTCATTGGTGGTGTGGCCGTAGCCCTCGTGTTAGGCATAATATTTAGTCTTGTCTTTCTGTACTTTGTCGGGTAATGGGTGGGGCTTGGATGCCCTACCTACCTCCGTGTTCATGACCTCTTTGAGTATGTGGGCGGGGTCGGCGTTCAGGGGGGTATACCTGTTGTACTTGCCTTTGATTTTGGGTTGGTCATGATACTGTGAGGGCCGATCGCTGCTCCTGCGATGTGAGTCCCGGTCGAACCTCTGGGGCGGAGGGTTGTTGGGAGTTCCATCTAGGTGGATCTCCCGGCCGATTAATCTTGCTGACCTTGTTCTGAATTCTTCCATGGTAACGACAGGTTCTTTGGATAGAGATACTGCGAATGGGGAGCCGGGTAAGAGTACCGTGACGGCACATACAAGTTGCACATTCTCGGTGAGATCCAGTATCCTTTTACATTCCTTGTAGAACCGAGATAGAAAGTTGCGGAGGGATTCTTCCTTTCCCTATCTCAAAGTGGCGAGGGTGAATTGGTTATGCGGGACATCAGACACCACCGTGAAACGCTTGATGAATGGGGAATGCAAATCTTCCCACCGGTCGATAGACCGGGGAGGTAAGGTTTTGAACCATGCCAAGGCTTCTCCCTTCAAAGTCCGGGGGAACGCATATCACTGTTTCTGGGGCTCCAACGAATAACATCTCATTACAAAAAGAGTCCAGGTGCTTGCCGGGGTTACAAGTTCTAGCAAAATGTTCTATGGGAAGGGCGTTGCGGAACGCCTTAGGTATCTCTGCTACGGCTAATCTGTCAGTAAAAGGGTGTCTGAAAGGGGTGTGAGCCTGTGGAAACAGGGGCCGGGTCGTGTGCCCTCCCGGATGAGAATCTCGGTGAGGTTGGGTTACTTCAGGTTGGGTGAAGTGCGATGGTTGCTGGGGGCCTGGCTGGGGGACGGATCGTTCCAGGTGTCGGATTCGATCTTCCAGATGCCGCATCAGTGGGTCCGGTTGCGTAGGCGGAAAAGTTGGCTGAGGGGGGGGGGGGCGAGTTGTGATTGCGGTCCTCCATTTCCTGTAGCCTCCGTTGCAATTGTGCGATGATGGCGTCCCTGGGGTCGGGGATTCCGACGTGGTGGGACGCCGTGACCGGAATAAGTTCTGGTTGGGGGGCCTGCCCGCTGTCTCCAAAGCCTTCTTCGTGGTATGAGACGTCTTCTACCCAGCCTTCCGGAGTGGGCTGGGGTGGGTTTCGGAGGCGCTGGCGTGTGGTGACCATCATAGGGGGAGGTCCTCCTTCTAGCGCCAAATGTTCAGTAGTGAACTAACCTCGGCTCGAGAACAGTAGCCAGGGTGATGCCTTGCCTTGCTGCAGATGAGCCGAGACGAGGGGGGTAGTACCTGCAAAGACACTCCGACGCTCAAGTTAGTCCGAGGTTGCAGGCAGGTGAGAAGTAATTACTGGGGTCTTAATGACCTACCTGTTCCGTAACTCTGTTGAGGGTTATATAGGTAAGGGGTAACGTGTGGATGTAGAGAAGAAGGTGGGTCGCTTGCCTTGATCCAGTGATTTGACCCGTACCCGTGAGGTAAGGAACCGGGCCAGGTCGTACGGAGGCAGCATATAGTCGGACTCGGGTCAGGGATCCACATCAATTGCATATTAGGCCTTTTGTCCATCTGGGCCTTGTTAGAGCCCAAATGCATACTCCAGAACAAGGAGTTATTTAATTTTTAATTTAATTTCATGTTTTTCTCATCTACGTGACTCTAAATGGTTGTGTTGTGTCCTATTGTTGCCGCTGTGTGGTATACTTACCATAAACTATACTAATTTTGGTTTAGGCGCTGCTTCTGATGTTACTGGGTCTGCATGATTTATTTAGGTTAATCACCATATTTAAAGGAAACAAATAATAATAAAAAAAGAAATCCAAAAATAGAGATGTTTTGGTTGAAAAAGAAATTGACGTGAACTTATGATAAAAAAAAGGTATCGTGCAAGTGTGAGGTGTTTTGGTAGAAAATATAAAAGATTATAGAAGTAAGATAATATTGGGCTAAAAATGAAAGTAAATTAGCTTTAAAAACCACTTAATACTCTTTAATTATTAATTACTTTCTCACATAATAAATGTATTAAAACTGACATTAAAAAGTGGATTTTAATGATTATTAAAGTGTGCTCTGGGGCACACTATAGAAAAACCGTTTCATTTTATATGAACTGATAAATTAATTCTAAAATTACACTTTAGTGATTTTTTTTTGAAAATATAAGGAGATGCTTTTCATTCAATCAATGTTTGTTTAAACTCAACTGATTTCTAACCACATTATTAATTAGGGAAATCCTAATAGGGAACTTGTTAAGTAACTCAAATTAAAAAGTTTTGATTGGAGTGTTTAGTATTTAATGTTACATATGCAATTAATATCACGATTTCCAATAAAACCATCTATTTTGGATCTTTGATTAATTAGTACCCCTAGAGCACTCATTAACATGAATCTATTAATTATTATTATATTTAGGATTTAAATATTAACAGGGCCCTATTAATTATTATTAAATTTAGGATTTAAATATTTATAAATGTGAGATACGAAAAGATGGATGACAATTTTGATTAGGGATGTCAATGGGGCTACCCATATCTATACCCACTAAAATTAATGAATACACATGCGAGTAATGAGAGTATTCAATAATATTTAAGAATTTAAATTTATAAAATAAAAAGAGAGAAAATGTTATATAGTAATATATTATAATATCATATTATATATAAATTATCATTATATTATATATAAAAATTATCATTACATAATATTATTATGTATTAATATATTAAAAATATAATTGTAAAATAATACAAAATAAACTATATATCATCATAATATTATAAAAAATTCTAATATTTAAATATATTTAATAAAACAATACATTTTAATGAATATGTGGATAATCTTGGGTTGGATAATATAATATTCATACTTACCTATTTTATAAATATATATGTATGAATATATATATTATTATGGATATATGCACGAATATTTATAAGTATTTTTTTTTTCATCCCTGCATATCTGCTGTGCAAAGATTGAAATAAAATCATAATGCCCTGCCATGACCATAACTGTATGTTAGCTAGCGGGCCTCAATTGGTGATCTTGTCCTAATAATTTTATATTCCCTCGAGTATCACGAGCTATCCAATAATGCTCTGGCACTTGTGATGTAACCATTCCTGACATGAATATCATTGAGAAAGGTAAATTGTAAACATGTATAATAACGAAAGAAAATGAGTGTCTACGACTGACGAAAGTGATATAAAATCAATTTTATAGAATTGATTTTGGATGATTCAAAATTTAAATTAAACAAATTAGAAATGTGATAAAAAAAATTAAAGAAAAATATGTTATATAAGTTATTTGTATGTTTTTATGTTGTATGATATCATTATACCGTGCTGTTCTTTTGCTCAATCAGGTCGATAACATAATTAACAGTTATGCTATATTTTGCAATAAGTAAGGTTTGAATAGCTAATAATTTCTTCCATTCAAGTTAGAGATTCTTTCATTATTCGTCTTTCTTATATGGAAACTAGCATCCACGGGTAACGTAGATTTACCGGTAATGTTCCTTTATTCATTTTTATTAGAATTGTTAACTATATATAATACTCATGCTATGAATGATAAAAATAATGAAGATAAACATTGCATATAAATAAAATATGGTATAAAAATTATATAAGATAATCAATTGTATTTCAATGTTTCTATCTTCATATGATTTAATTATTTAAATATTAATACATTCATGACAAGAGCAGGATTGTCCCCGTTGAGAATACATGTGATTCATAAAAAAATCACTTTAATCATATAATTGAAAATTGACTCAATATAATTATAAATTTTATATTTATAATTTAAAAATATATTCATAGAAAAAAGTAACCAGTGCATCATAAATATAATTATAAATTTAAAATATGTTTACGACAAGAACAAGACCACCTCCCGTGAAGGCCAGTGTTTCATAAAAAATCACTTTAAACCTATAAGAGAAAAATTGTCTTAACTTTTAAACTTATTCTAAAAAATATATAATGAATCAAAATTCAAAATAATAATTCCATTCAAGTAGATGAAAATAACATAATTATAAATTTTATAATTCTAATTAAAAAAATATTTTGATAGAAAATAATAACCAATACATAATTGTCCAAACTGGATTCTGAAGTTGGCTGAATGTCTCAAGAAGGGGGCTTGAATAGAGTCTCTTTAAAGTTTTGTTCCTGAAACTTCTACACTTAAACTGATAGTTGAGACGTGATCTCAAGTCTGATGACTTGGAGTCTCAGTTAAGATGAATGAGAGGTAGTTTCAGTTTCAATTAATTTGATCAAGTATAGGTTATATTAATCAATCAAATCTGATTCAATTTAGTGCAATTCAATTAATTGATTAATCACAGATTTTGAGATGAGCTAAGAACAATGTAAAATGAAGAGATAGGGAAGAGAGATTGCACAGTGATCTTATCCTGGTTCACCCACACCTTGGGCTACGTCCAGTCCTCACAACAGGTGATATTTCCACTATTGACAACCCGTCAATTACAAGTATTCTTACAGCCTCTTCAGGACGTCTCTCACACCAAGCCTAGGCACTTCTATCTTGGCTGAGCCACAAGTATTCTTACAGCCTCTTTAGAACGCACACACTCACTCTGAGACTAGGCTTCTTCCTATCTCAGATGAGACAGAATACAATGATTGGTGGGTTAAGATGGGTCTAGCTTATAATCATACAAAGTATGGATGTGCAGTGATCTTAGCTAGAGTGTATCTCTTCTATATGGATAGGAATATTACAAGCTGAGAAGAGAGAATACAATGAGACTACAAGAGTTCTCAAGTTGAGATCAGAACTGTAGATGATAGACTTAAGATGTGAACTTGAGATGTGAGATGAGATGCAGTAGATGTTCAATGATCAGCGTAGTCTCTCACTTTGCTTCACTGTAGCTTTCAGCCTTTTATTCCAAATGAAACTAGTTGTTACTAGCCGTTGTCTTTGATAGTTAAGAGTCGTTGGAACTAGCTGTAGGAGAGAGGAGTCTGCTGGACAAGAGGTGAGCTTACTTTTCAGGTCTGATGTAATTGTGTCAGCGTGCAGTGTACATTGTCTTGTCCTTGTGTTGACTTTATGCCTTGTTTACTCAAGCTGTACTTGAGTCTCAACTTTAGCTTTGTGTATGGTTCTCATCTCTTGCATCTGAGCTTGGATCTCATCTCTTGCGTCTGTTCATGAGCTTGCGTCTCAAGCTGATCTGGAGTCTCTTCTTGAGATGACAGTTACTAGATCTAATCTCTTATATAATTAGGATCTGAGTCTCATCTGTTTTCACTTCTGAGTACATGATGATCAAACTATTTTCTGAAACATCTTTTCTTTGCATGAGATGACCCTTTGGGCTTGAGCTTGCATCTGATCTTGAGACAGCGTCTCAAGCTGTTCTTGAATCTCTTCCTTGCTTATTGTTAAAGCTTCAAGCCTTGCTCCTTGGCATTTCATATTTCTGACTTTTATGTTTTGTATCTCAAAGATCTTCTTTGAGCATCAAATACTTGGTTAAAATCTGCAAAACAAAGTCTAGAAAACTCTGCCACATGCTTTAGCACACAGTTAATAATAACAAGATGTATCTCATTCATTTAAGCATATTTTAAACTTTAGTGGTTTGGCACATTAAAAACCTTTAGGAGTGAGTTTATCTTAACAATCTCCCCCTTTTTTTATGATGGCAAACCATGAAGTTTTAATCTTAAGAGGGTTCAGATTTTAAGTTTGAGATTCAATAAACAGCTCCCCCTGAGATGTGTAGTCCTTTTCTTTTAGAGAGATGAGCTCCCCCTGAGTTAAAGACTTAAATTGATCTTGATGATTTTTGCAAGAATTTCAGTAAATGAGGTTTTAGTACAGAACAATTGAGTGCAAAAGAAATTCTTTCATTAATCAGAGAGATTCAAAAATTACATAATAAAGCAAAAGATGCCACTGCATCTCATCACAGAACAGAAAAGATGCTATTACATCTTAAACTCAAAAAGCTTCACACAAGTCTGCATAAATAAACTTAAAAACAAAGACTCTTATCAGATGAACATCTAACCAACTCTCCCCCTTTTGCCATTATCAACAAAGCCTACTAGCTAAGCTAGGATGAAGGAGAAGAGGATAAGTCTGAGTTTGAAGCAGGTGGGCACATTACAACTTGTGGAATTTTAGGTTACAGGAGGCAGATTTGAAAGATGAAGGTTCATCTTTTTGTTAAAGTCATTTGAAGTGCGAATTGATTGAAGGACAGTGTCAAGTCCATCAAGAATGGTCTTTTGCCTCTTTTTCTGATGCTTCAGCTTCTTCAAGATCTTCTTCTGGTTCTGTTCAATCTTGGAGTTGAGATCTTGTTGATGTTGCTGCTGTTCTTCTTGAAGCTGATTTAGAAAGGTATTGATTGAATTGGAGATGTGTGTGGGAATGAGAGGATCAGATTGTGGAGCTTTTGGTTTATTAATAGGGGTGCAGACTAATCATACTTAGGTTGAGGGGAATTGAGAAGGATGGTGTCAGCAAAGAAATTTCCTGGAGTAGGAAACGAAGTCTGTAATGAGTGGGATTGTTCATACCTAGCAGGAGTTTTCTGTTGAGTAGTAGGGACATCTGTAGTCTCATCAGCGATGAGTTGTTCCTCTTGCATAACCTTAGGGGTTGAGGTGTTAGTTTCCTTTTCTAGGCTTACAAGAGTTTCAGCAACATTCTTTGTGCGGGGAGAGACTTCAGATGGAGCAACAATCTGCTGAGGAGATTGTGGTGGAGGGGTGCATTGGAGTCTTCATTGGCTTGGCATCCTTCATCTTGAATTTAGTCAGCAAGTCTCTTGCCTATTTCTCTTGGCTGATGAAAATGCCATCTGATAGTTGCTTTTTTTGCAAACCAAGGAAGAATCTCAGCTCACCCATCATGCTCATCTCAAATTCTCCCTGCATGAGACTTGAGAATTCTTGACAAAGAGATTCATTAGTAGACCCAAAAATAATATCATCTACATAAATTTGAACAATTAATAAATCTTTGTTAAATTCCCTTTTGAAAAGTGTAGTGTCAATTTGTCCTCTGGTGAACCCATTTTCAGTCAAGAAAGAACTTAACCTATCATACCAAGCTCTTGGAGCTTGCTTGAGACCATACAAGGGCATTCTGAGTCTGATCACATATTCTGGATGATGAGGGTCTTCAAAGCCAGGGGGTTGTCTCACATAGACTTCCTCCTCAATGATTCCATTCAAGAATGCACTTTTCACATCCATCTGATAGAGTTTAAAGTCCTTGTGAGCAGCAAAGGCTAAGAGAATTCTGATAGCTTCTAGTCTGGAAACTGGAGCAAAGGTCTCATCATAGTCTATCCCCTTCTGTTGGTTGTATCCTTGAGCTACCAATCTTGCTTTGTTTCTCATGACTTTTCCCTTTTAATTGAGTTTATTTCTGAAGACCCATCTGGGTCCAATTATGGATTGATATGATGGAGGAGGGACCAGATCCCAGACTTTGCTTTTATCAAACTGGTTGAGCTCTTCTTCCATTGCTTTGACCCAAGACTCATCACTGAGAGCTTCATGGATATCTTTTGGTTCTACCTCAGACAGTAGTGCCATCATGTTTTCAGCATTTCTGAAGGAAGATCTGGTCCTGACCCTATATGAAGTTTCTCCAATGATCTGATCTCTAGGATGAGATCTCACCAGTCAGTCTTCAGCTTCTAGGTAGTTCAGATGCATGCTCATTCTGGATCTCAAGTGGTCCTTGCCTTGTTCCTCTGGTCTCAGCTTGACTCTCAGGCTTGTCTTCATCTTGTGAGGCATTGGATATCTCAGGTTGAATGCTCCTGTGAGATCCTATCTCAGATTGGGCAGCTCTCATTAATTCTGCTTGAGAGGATCTCATCTGCTTCTGTTCAGGAGTGGATCTTTCTTTAGCTTCATGAGTTGAGATTTTCAATTCTCCCATCATTTCCTCAATCTCTTTATCCACCTTTTTTTTTACAATTGTCCTGCATCTCATTAAAGACTACATGCACAGATTCTTCAGTAGTTTTTGTTCTTAAATTATATATTCTATAAGCTTTGGAAGTAAGAGAATAACCAAGGAAGATTCCTTTATCAGATTTTGTATCAAACTTACCCAGCTGATCTTTAGTGTTTAAGATGTAGCAATCACATCCAAAAACATAAAAATAGGAGATTAAAGGCTTTCTTCCTTTCCACAACTCATATGGAGTTTTATTCAAGATCTTTCTTATTGTGACTCTGTTTATAATATAGCAAGAGGTGTTTACAGCTTCTGCCCAAAAAGAATTTTCAATTCCAGAGTCACATAATAAAGTTCTTGCCATTTCTTGAAGAGTCTTATTCTTTCTCTCAACTACTCCATTCTGTTGGGGTGCTCTTGGACATGAGAAGTTATGAGTAATGCCACTTTTATCAAAAAATTTCTTAAAATTTGCATTCTCAAATTCACCTCCATGATCACTTCTCACAGCACCAATTCCATATCCTTTCTCAGATTGGATCTTTTTGCAAAATGTTTTAAAAGATTCATAAGATTCATCCTTCTGAGAAAGGAACAGAACCCAGGTGAACCTTGAGAAATCATCCACAATTACAAAACCATATTTTTTACCACTGAGACTTGCAGTCTTAGTTGGTCCAAACAGATCAATGTGGAGGATCTCAAGTGGCCTGGTGGTTAAGACATGAGACTTGGATTTGAAACTTGATTTGCTGTGCTTACTCTTTATGCAAGACTCACATATCATGTCTTTGTCAAATTTTACTTTTGGTAATCCTTTGACAAGAGACTGACTTGCAAGTTGACAAATGGTTCTCATGTTAATGTGTCCAACTCTCTTGTGCCATAACCACTTCTCATGGTTATGAGACATGAGACATGTGAGATTAGATAGGATCTCAAGTCAGACTGAGTAAAGGTTTTTGTTTCTTTTTCCAGAAAAGACTATTTTACCAATCTTCGAGTCTATGATTTCACAGAAAGTGGGTTGGAAATTTACATGATAACCACTGTCACATAACTGACTGATACTCAGCAAATTATGCTTCAGACCCTCAACAAAATATACATTATCAATCTGAGCTGAGTTTGTCTTACCAATTTTACCTATGCCCTTAATTTGGGCCTTGTTGTTGTCTCCAAAGGAGACAACTCCTGTAGCTTTCTCTTGTCCAGCACCCACATCCTTTTTTATTTTGCTGCTGCCAGGCACATATGTTACAACAAGAGATTTAGCTTTAGGTACCCACTTATATTTGGGTCCTTCATGGTTAGTTACCCATCTCTTTGATGCTACCTGTCTCAAGTAGCATTCTGTGGTCTTGTGGCCAAATTTGCTACAGCAAGAGAATCTTTCCTTCTTCCTTTTTCTTGCAGGAATAAAAAAACCTTTATACCAGATCTCACTAGAAGATTTTTCATAGCCTAATCCAGCTTTGTCAAAAATTCCTTTTTGAGACCCAATGAGTCTCTCAAGGTTTTTTGTACCTTTTACAAATTTTTCTAGATCATCTATGAGAATTCTATTTTGCTTTTTGAGCTTCTAGTTTTCTTCAGAAATATTTTTTAGCTCTTGCTCATCATGAGCTTGAGTCTTTGCTTTAACAAGTTCAGACAGTCTCATGCGAGAGCATGAGACTATTGTTTTTATGATTCAAACTTTCATTCTCTTTTTCAAGAAATTTAACCTTTTCAAGAGTTGTGTCTAGGCTTCATCCTATCTCAGATGAGATAGATTACAATGATTGGTGGGTTAAGATGGGTCTAGCTTATAATCATACAAAGTATGGATGCGCAGTGATCTTAGCTAGAGTGTATCTCTTCTATATGGATAGGAATATTACAAGCTGAGAAGAGAGAATACATTGAGACTACAAGAGTTCTCAAGTTGAGATCAGAACTGTAGATGATAGACTTGAGATGTGAACTTGAGATGTGAGATGAGATGCAGTAGATGTTTAATGATCAGCGTAGTCTCTCACTTTGCTTCACTGTAGCTTTCAGCTTTTTATTCCAAATGAAACTAGCGGTTACTAGCCGTTGTCTTTGACAGTTAAGAGCCGTTGGAACTAGCTGTAGGAGAGAGGAGTCTGCTGGACAAGAGGTGAGCTTACTTTTCAGGTCTGATGTCATTGTGTTAGTGCGCAGTGTACTTCGTCTTGTCCTTGTGCTGACTTTATGCCTTGTTTACTCAAGCTATACTTGAGTCTCAACTTTAGCTTTGCGTCTGGCTCTCACCTCTTGCATCTGAGCTTGGATCTCATCTCTTGCGTCTGTTCATGAGCTTGCATCTCAAGCTGATATGGAGTCTCTTCTTGAGATGACAGTTACTAGATCTGATCTCTTATATAATTAGGATCTGAGTCTCATCTGTTTTCACTTTTGGGTACATGATGATCAAACTATTTTTTGAAACATCTTTTCTTTGCATGAGATGACCCTTTGTGCTTGAGCTTGCATCTGATCTTGAGACAAAGTCTCTAGCTGTTCTTGAATCTCTTCCTTGCTTATTGTTAAAGCTTCAAGCCTTGCTCCTTGGCATTTCATATTTCTGACTTTTATGTTTTGTATCTCAAATATCTTCTTTGAGCATCAAATACTTGGTTAAAATCTACAAAACAAAGTCTAGAAAACTCTGCCACATGCTTGAGCACACAGTTAGTAATAACAAGATGCATCTCATTCATTTAAGCACATTTTAAACTTTAGTGGTTTGACACATTAAAAACCTTTAGGAGTGAGTTTGTCTTAACAGATTCTGCACCTGTGGTTTCCAGCAAGCTCTGACGGTGGTTGATGGTGGTGGTGTACCTGCAGGGACTCCGACACTCAAGTTATTATCGATTCCAGCAGATTTTCTGTAAAGGGAATGTAAGTGTACTTGAGTATCTGCTGAAGGTGCATATTTATGGATAAAAATGGGCAGGAAAGACCATTTATTTGTTATAATAGAATTTGTAAGACATGATCACGCACCCATTTGAGGTGTGTTACACGCACTCAATAGAAAATCGGTCTCCGTCTCCAAGGTTAAAGTCATCCTGAAATAGGAGCTTGGTGGTCGGATATGTTTGATTACGTGGATCTACTCTTGTATTGAGTGATACTCGGATGATGCCAAGTCAGATCTTAGTAAGGCGAATTCGGTTTCAGTTACCATTATGAAGTCGAAATATCCTTCTCCGATGTCGATGAAGGGTCTTTCCTAGGATAGCTCAGCCATGCATGAAGTTAGTCCAGAACAGTTGCTCCCCAAGTCGGATGTTCACGTCGGGAGTATCCATCTTGTAATATCCGGGATATCTGTAATGTCCTAATTTCTTAATTCAAAAATAATGTCTTGGGAGAACTATTTCCAAATTCGTGAAATTATTTCGCGCATTATTAATATCAACATACAACACAACACGTGGCTTAAGTAACCCAACCTTACTTAAGCAAGAATTACAATGCATAATTATAATGATATCGTAATTGTCATCAATGGCTCAGTATACAACATCCAATCAATAGGAATAATAGGATATAACTATACATAAGTCCTGGAAATTAAAATAAATCCCTGAGGCCCCACATGTATAGTTCTATCCCATCAAAATAAATCAACCTATGCCTATACAAAATAAACTAATATCATCCCAAAAGAGAGGGCCATCACAAGGACCCACTACAGCTCCTACCATCTATCAAGGCTTTGAATGAGGACCCTGCACATCAGAAGGTAACTCCCACTGAGTAGGGTGAGACTAACATCCTAGTGAGCGTGATAAAACACATGCAGTGTAGGAGGATCAAGCAGATGATATGAAACAATTCTACAATAATTCAAGTAACATATAAGACATTCAAGATAACAATAATGCACTGTTAATCATGAAGTGTTTACCAAACACCCTAGGGGTCTTTTCACTTTACATGAGGCTAGACTGAGCTCAGGCTAACTAGAACCGTCGTTCCTGAAGGCCGTAAAGACCTTACCCTTAAACATGATAGATTCATACATGATTTTCCTCTTTAAACATGAAGTCCAAGGACAAAAACTTATATTTAACACGAGGTCTAAAGACCCAACTCATAATTTACATGAGGTCCTAAGACCCAAATATTCCTCTTTAACATTATTAGGGTTAAGGACATGAACGATCATCAATATTCACATGAGCATGAGGGTTAACATGAGCATACAATTTCCTAAGGCAAAAGTATCATCATCATCATGAGAATCATCCCTTAAACCCTAACATACCATCTAGGGCAAAGCATAACAAGCATTTCTTAGCATACTTCAACCTAACCATCAATAAATCTACTCCTAACAACCACAATCAAGCATAAAGCTTGGGAGAAAAGAAAGGGGGAACATTTATAAAAACACATTCCATCATGAGAGTGAGTTGGTGATCACACTCACCTCAAAGTAACCAAGGGCGAGGAGATGGAGAGGTTGACGAAGATGATCCCAAGCACTTGAAGAGGTTGGAAGCCCAAATCCAAGCTCCTAGCACTCTCTTCTCACTCTAGCTTTCTCAGAACTTCTCTCTCTAGAAAGGTAAGGGGAGAAATAAAATGAGGTTGCCCTAACGTGAAACAACATTAAAAGCTATTCACATACTCTCGCTCAAGCGAGAGTCTGCTTGCTTGAGTGAGGGAGAGGGGAATCATATTCTCGCTCAAGTGAGAGCTTCTTCGCTTGAGTGAAATATGCTCCTTAAAATTACGTAGCCTCTCTAACTTTGCCTCGCTCAAGCGAGGATCTTCTCGCTTAAACGAACGCAAGTCAGAGAGAAAACCCAATTTTGAACTTGAATTGCGCTTGGGCGAGGAGTTCTCGCTCAGGCGACCATATCAGCAATCACCACTCTGGTTTTTACTGATATGCTCACTCAAGCGAGGGCCTTCTCACTTGAGCAAGAACACAAAATTCCAATTTTGCTGGCCTGCTCGCTCAAGCGAGACCTTCTTGCTTGAGCGAGGACACCAAAACTCAGATTTTCTGGTTTTCACTCTTAAGCTTATTTTCCCATAATTCCTTCTACAAAAATTTTTTCCCTATTAATTTGATTTATTTGAAATATTTGAAATTTGGGATGTTACAACTCTACCCCCTTGAATTAATTTTGTCCTCAAAATTGATTATTGAAAGTCTTAGATCATTACCTCACGTGAATAACTCTGGGTACTAAGCACAAACCTCATCCTCTTTCTCCCATGTGGCCTCCTCAAGAGATTGACCTACCCAAATCACCTTTACTAACGGGATTGCCTTGTTCTTCAGGGTTATGACACTTCGGTCGATAACCTGTGCAAGCCTTGTGGGAATCGTCAAATCCTCCCTTAATTGTACTGATTCTGAACTTATGATGTGGGAAGGGTCATGGACATATTTTATGAGTTATGACACGTGGAAAACATCATGAATGTTGGATAAGTAGGGTGGAAAAGCTATCCTACATGCAAGAGGACCAATCCTCTGCGGGATTTGGAAAGGACCGACAAATCGGGGATTTAGCTTTTTGGCTTTGATAGCTCTACCAATGCCTATGATGGGAGTAACCTTTAAAAATACATGTTCTCCTTCCTCAAACTCTAGGTCTCTCCTCCTTCTATCGGCATAACTCTTCTGCCGGCTCTGGGTAGTTACCAGTTTCTCCCTAATCCTCTTGATTTTATCTGTGATTTCCTGAACCAACTCCAGACCCAACAAACCTCTCTCCCCCAACTCACACCAACATAGTGGTGATCTACACCTCCTACCATAAAGTGCCTCATAGGGTGACATACCAATACTGCTAAGAAAACTGTTGTTGTAGGCAAACTCTATGAGTGGCAGGTACCTATCCCAATTGCCCTTCTCCTCTAAAACACAAGACCTAAGCATGTCCTCTAGGGTCTGGATGGT
Source organism: Sesbania bispinosa (assembly GCA_026901365.1). Classification (NCBI taxonomy): domain Eukaryota; kingdom Viridiplantae; phylum Streptophyta; class Magnoliopsida; order Fabales; family Fabaceae; genus Sesbania; species Sesbania bispinosa. The sequence goes on from QLOH01000033.1 coordinate 1,689,861, forward strand.
TCTCTCAGATTGTCCGTCAGTCTGAGGATGGTAAGCAGTACTAAACTTTAATTTAGTATCGAAAGCCTGGTGCAAAGCATTCCAAAACCTAGAGGTGAACCTAGGATCTCTTTCTGACACAATACTAAAGGGTACACCAAGGAGTTTCACAATCTACTTGATGTACAGGTCTGCTAGTTTACTCAGAGGATAGGTAGCTCTGATTGGTAGGAAATGGGCCGACTTGGTCAGCCAGTCCACGATGACCCAAATGGTATCAAAACCTGCTAGAACTCTAGGTAGCCCCATCACAAAATCCATAGCTATGGCCTCCCACTTCCACTCAGGAATCTCTAAGGGTTTGAGTGTACCTAAGGGTTTCCAGTGTTCTATCTTAACTTGCTGGCACACAAGACACTTAGAAACAAACTCAGCTACCTCCCTCTTCATACCATCCAAACAAAACATACCCTTCAAGTCTTGGTACATCTTGGTGATACCAGGGTGTACCGAGAAATTGCTTTTGTGGGCCTCCTCTAAAATCTCCTGGCTCAGACTACCCCTTTAGGGATGCAGACTCTCCCTTGGAAGAGAATCATCCCGTCCCCTGACTCGGAAAAACCTGGTTGCCCTTTCCGGGCTTGGAGATCTAAGTCTAAGGCATGAGCCTCCCTAATCGGAACTCTCAACTCATTGGTGACCTCAAGCCTAAAAAGCCTCACACTATCCCCCTCAAAACTCACATCATGTCTCAGGTTCCTAAATTCCTCTAACAACTCCATCTCATGCACCATCATGGATGATGCATGCAAGGACTTGCTACTCAAGGCGTCAGCCACTACATTATCCTTGCCTAGGAGGTACTTAAGCTCAAAATCGTAATTCTTCAAGAATTCCATCCACCTCCTCTGCCTTATGTTGAGCTCTTTTTGATCAAAGAGGTATTTCAGACTCTTATGATCATTAAAGACCTCAAACCTCACACCATAAAGGTAGTACCTCCAAATATTGAGGGCAAAAACCATAATTGCTAATTCTAGGTCATGGGTTGGTTAGTTTTCCTCATGGGGCCTAAGTTGCCTAGAGGCATAAGCCACTACTCTCCTCTCCTGCATCAAAACACAGCATAAACCCTTCCCTGAAGCATCACTGTACACCTAAAAGGATTTGGTCAAATCCGGCAATACCAATACCGGGGTGGTGGCCAGCCTCTCCTTGAGTTCTGAAAAACTCTTCTCACACTTCTCGTCCCACACAAATCATGACCCTTACGGTCAGCCGGGTGAGAGGTAGGTCCAATTGGGAAAAACCCTTTAATGAATCTCCGGTAATAACCGGCTAAGCCCAGAAAACTTCTAACCTCAGTGATTGACTTGGGCCTCTCCCATTCAACCATAACCTCTATCTTACTAGGATCCACTGACACACCCTCCCTAGATATGACGACCTAAGAAGTGAACCTTATCCATCCAAAACTCACAATTTTTAGGATTTGCAAAAAGTTTTTTCTCCCTCAACACCCCAACACAACCCTAAGATGTTGCTCATGCTCTTCTAAACTTTGGGAGTAGAAAAGGATGTCATCGATGAACACAACAACAAACTTATCTAGGTAGGGCCAGAAAATCCAGTTCATGTAATCCATGAACACGGCTGGAGCATTGGTTAGGCCAAAAGGCATCACCAAGTACTCATAATACCCAAATCTAGTCCTAAAGGCAGTCTTGGGGACATGCTCACTCTTAATCTTTATTTGGTGGTAGCCTGACCTCAAATCTATCTTAGAGAAAACTGCTGCCCCTCTAAGCTGGTCTAAGAGATCATCTATCCTAGGCAAGGGATACTTATTCTTAATTGTTACCTTATTCAATTGCCTAAAGTCCGCACATGATCTCATACTCCCATTCTTCTTCTTGACTAGGAGCACTGGTGCGCCCTAAGGTGACACACTTGGCCTAATGAACTACTTCTCCATTAACTCGTCTAATTGTTTCTTATGTTCACTCATCTCTAGAGGTGACATCCTATAGGGAGCCTTAGAAATAGGCCTTGTGCCTGGCACAAGATCTATGGAAAACTCAATCTCTCGGTCCAGAGGTAAGGTTGTTACCTCACTAGGGAAGTGAAGGGAATCAAGCATGTGGTCAGGGTGCAACGGAATAAATGGATTCCCTCCCTTGTTATGATCGTTAATGCGAAAACACGAATTAAGGCATAAAAGGCATAAACATAATGACATACCTTTTGAGGATTGTAAATGAGGCAATAGCAGCCACGTCTCTAAAGGTGTCCACGCCAACAGCCGAATTAGGAAACCCTCCTCAACTCTGCTAGTAGCCTTAGAGAGTAAGAGTGATTGCTCATGTGTATAGGGTAATGCATCTTATGCCATATTTATAGAGTGGTGGCTAGGGTTTAACCCCTCACTCTATTAACCCTAACATATATGGGCTTGGCCCATTATGTTATAATTCTAATCAAATTAGAATTATTATCTTTTCCTGGTGGCTTGTTGTATGCGTGTGACCCAATAGGATTTTAATATTTGGTTATGATATTAAAATAAAACCCTTTTATATTTAATATCATAAGTAGTGGGCGGTATCTAACAATACATCACTACCCAAATAATGAGATCATCAACTTTGACGAATCCTATTTTATGATAATTTATACGATCTGTCCATTTGTCCAAATATCTAATTGAACACAAGGGCATGGAAAGTGTAAACCTTGTATAGTTCAATTTATGTTTTCTTGATCCCCAAGTAGACTGTACAGAAAATAAACATCTCATGTTTATCCTCCTGAGCATGACCACGCATTTTGCAGCCTCACTTTTTTAAGAAGCCTACAGATATAACTCCTGTTACATAGGAGGGACAAATCCCATCTAGGTCACTCACATCCCACCACATAATTTATTATATGTCCAAATACCAACTTTATGATCACCTTGTTACAGGCAATGTTTGATGATACTTAAAACATATGATTCCTTATGTAGGAATCATAGTGATTTCAAGTCAAAGGACTTCATATAACATTTATCAATTTAAGAAACGTTCATGACACTTATGTAACAATCCATGCAACGTTCTTAAGGTGGGTCTGTCCAGTACACTATTACTCTTAATATGTACTTATGTGAGCACATGATATCTCATATCCATGATCTGTGAGATGTGATCATCAATGAACTCACATACTAGTCTAAATGCATCTTTGTCTTAAGATGATACTTGACCAGAGACTATTTTAAGAATAATTCTTCATAAGATCTCGTGATCAAGTCATCTACTTGATTTCTTATGAAGTTTGAGCTTATTATTATAAGGACATTAATTGTATTCTTAAAAGAATGAATTGCCTTTATAAAATAATATGATACATGTGATGGATGTTTCAAAAACATATAAGTCTCTAGTGCATATAATAACAATCTCCCACTTGCACTAGAGACATTTAGACATAACTCTTATGCCTAATAATCTAGTGTGCTCTTCATGCTTCTGTTGCGCAAGGGGTTTTGTTAATGGGTAGAATCAGCGACTGTTTCCTGCTTCGAACTTTTCCAGCTCACAACGCCACTAAACAAACAAAACACATAACCTGATTGCGATTTTGAATCATCTTTGTCGGTTTGGAAGCTAGCATCATTGTAACCCTTTACAAGTAGCTCTTCAGCACCTCCATATATCAAGAATGAATACTTAGTTCTTCTCAAGTACTTAAGGATGTTCTTGACTGTTGTCCAGTGACCTTTCACCAGGATCAGACTGGTATCTGCTAGTCATGCATAAAGCATATGATATGTCTGGTTGAGTACATAACATGGCATACATGATAGACCCTATAGCGGATGCATAAGGAATCGTCCTCATGCGACCTCTCTCTTCTTTACTGGAAGGAGATTGAGCCTTAGATAGGCTTATACCATGTGACATAGGCAAAATCCCTTCTTAGAATCTTGCATGTTAAACCGTTTTAACACTTTGTCTATGTATGTACTTTGACTTAGGCCAAGTAATCTTTGAGATCTATCTCTATAGATCCTGATACCTAACACATAGTTTGCTTCGTCCAAATATTTCATAGAAAAACAATTTCCTAACCAAGTCTTTACAGACTGAAAGGTAGGAATGTCATTTCCTATGAGGAGTATGTCATCTACATACAAAACCAGAAAACCACTATGCTATCACTAACCATTTTGTAGACACAAGGTTCATCTTCATTTTTAATGCAACCAAACTGCTAAACAACTTCATCAAAATGAAGATTCCAGCTTCTAGAAACTTGCTTTAATCCATAAATGGATCATTGTAACTCACATACCTTTCCATCATTTTCAGGTATAACAAAACCTTCAGGTTGTGTCATATACACATCTTCAAGAAGTCTTCCATTTAGGAAGGCTATCTTGACATCCATTTTCCAGATTTCATAATCATGGTAAGCTGCAATAGCAAGCAAGATCCGAACAGATTTAAGCATGGCAACTGGGGAAAAAGGTTTCATCATAGTCTACACCATGAATTTGCTTGAAACCCTTAGCCACCAACCGTGCTTTAAAGGTACTTACATTACCATCCATGTCAGTATTCTTTTGAAAACCCACTTGCACCCTATGGGTTTTATCCCTTTAGGTGGCTCAGTCAAGGTCCATACCTTGTTAGTGTACATGGAATCCATTTCAGATCTCATGGCATCAAGCCACTTCTCAGACTCTTGACTCAAAAGAGCTTCTTGGTAAGTCACTGGCTCATCTTGATCCATTAGCAATACATCCCCTTCCTGAGACACAAGGAAACTATATCTCTCAGGTTGGTGACATACCCTATCTGACCTACGCAAGTCTTGCGCTACTTGAGCAAGTGGCTCCACAACACTTTGTGGTATCTGCTCTTGTTCCATTATTGACTCACTGCTACTTTGTGGTACTTGAATTTCTTCAAGTTCTACTTTCCTCCCACTGATTTTCTTAGAGACAAATTCCTTCTCTAAGAATACATCAGTCCTAGCGACAAATACTTTGTCTTTGCTAGGATTATAGAAGTAGTAACCCTTAGTTTCCCTTGGGTATCCCACAAATAAGCACTTATCTGATCTGGGTCCTAGTTTATCTGAAATTTGGCGTTTCACATAAGCTTCACAACCCCTAATCTTTATAATATACATACTAGGTCGTTTCCCAGTCCATATCTCATATGGTGTCTTTATGATAGCCTGAGATGGAACACGATTTAGTGTGAAGGCTATTGTTAACAAAGCATTACCCCAAAAGGAGTCAGGGAGATCAGTATGACTCATCATATATCGAACCATATCTAATAGAGTTCGATTTCTCCTTTATGAAACTCCATTCCATTGATGTGTTCCGGGAGGAGTGAGTTGAGATGTCATCCCATACTCTCTTAGATAGTCATCAAATTGTTGGCTTAAGTATTCTCCACCTCGATCTCATCGAAGTGTTTTAATAGTCTTGCCAAGTTGGTTTATACTTCATTCTTAAATTCCTTGAACTCTTTAAAGGACTCAGATATGTGTTTCATCATATACACAAATCCATATATACTGAAATCATCAGTAGAAGTGATGAAGTATTGAAAACCTCCTCTAGCCATCGTGCCCATGGGCCCACATACATCACTATGTATGAGACAAGGAAAATCACCAGCCCTTTCACCTTTTCCAGTGAATGGGGTTTTGGTCATCTTCCCCAATAAACAAGATTCACATGTTTCAATTGATTCAAAATCGAATGAGTCCAAATAACCATCTTGGTGGAGTTTGGATATGCGTTTCTCATTTATGTGGCCTAAGCGACAATGCCAAAGATAAGTCGGGTTAAAATAATTTGTTTTGACCCTCTTTACAAGAACATATAGTCCATCGTTCAACTTTGCACAACCATAAAACATATCATTGAAATAAATTGAACAACTATTGTTCTTTATTATGAATGAAAAACCACTCCTGTCTAAACAAGAAACGGAAATAATATTCCCATTAATGGCAGGCACAAAATAACAATTATTTAGTTCAAAAACTAGCCCAGTTGGCAAAGTTAAATAATGGGTTCCTACAGCTGAGGCAGCAACTCTTGCTCCATTTCCCACACGCAGGTCGATTTCGCCTTTAGCCAATGGCCTACTCCTTCGCACATTCACACAAATGTGAGATCCACATCCGGTATCCAATACCCAAGATGCATAAGTAGACAAATTGACTTCTATAACATAAAAACCTGAAGCGGAAGTCTCACTTCCCTTCTTCTTGATCTCCTCAAGGTACTTTGTACAGTTTCTCTTGCAATGTCCTGACTGGCCACAGTGGAAACATGTTCCTTCCTTAGCTATACCGCCCATAGGCTTCAAAGTAGAGGTACTAGGCTTATCATTGTCCTTGTCCTTTGATTTGAAATAGAGCTTCTTGAACTTCTTCTTGTCCTTGCCTTTTCCAGGTTGGACCATCAATATGGCCTTCCCTTTACCTTTATTAATGCTTTGCTCAGCTGTTCTTAACATGCTTAGCAATTCTGGCAGTGGTTTGTCAAATTCATTCATGTTGTAGTTCATGACGAATTGACTATAGCTATCCGGCAACGATTGCAGGACAAGATCAGTGGCCAACTCTTGGCCTAATGGGAATCCAAGTCTTTCTAGGTTTTAAATGTAACCAATCATCTTGAGTACATGAGCACCTACAGGACTTCCCTCTTCCAGTCTACATTGATAAAGTGCCTTTGAGACTTCAAATCGTTCATGCCTAGCTTGCCCTTGATAAAGTCTCTTTAAATGTATGATCATATCGTACGCCTCCATGTTCTCATGCTATTCAATATTCATGGTAGTAAGCATAAGGCAACCTACATCGAGAGCATCATCCAGATGCTTCTTAAAAGCATCCTTGTCAGCTTTCAAAGCATTTGCAGCGGGTGTTTCAGGAACGGCTTCCAGGACATATAGCCTTTTTCTCATGCCTAAGGACAATCCTTAGGTTTCTATACAAGTCTAGAAAGTTAATTCCAGACAGTTTGTCCTTCTCAAGGACAGATCGCAATGAAAGGTTTATTTGTTGTATGCGTTGCCATGGTAATTATGCACGTGAGTATCATATAAGAAACATATCTAATAAGGTCTTTAATTAAATATGCCTCCCACTATTTTGATTCAAAATAAGTACCCTCAATATAAAGAATCCGAAAATCCCATCACTAGATTTTCTAGTGGGCCAAGATCTATATTTCATCTAGTTTTAAGTCAGCTTTGGCTGATCGCTTAAGAAAAGGTTATTTAGGTAGGAACACGCTTTCCAATTGCATCTCAACTCTTGGATAGTTAGCTGAATAACTCTTATTCTAATTCATCTTATGAATTAATGCCTAACTTAGTGCCTCTAGGTTTTCAATCCTATTGAATATACCTAGTTAAGTCAAAACCCAATGATTAATAGTCGGATATTACTTTTATCCTGTCACGCCTCACTAGAATAGATAAAGGTACCTTGCTTTGGCAGACCCACACTTAATCGATTCTAGTCTTGACGAGTGTCATTCATTAAAAGGCAACACATGACTTAATATTTTTCTTTGATCACTTTAATTTTATTTGTTTGTTAAACTATTTAACAAAACATACAAGCATGCATCTCATACAAATAAAGGATATGGTTATGGCCTCCTAAAATTCCAATACAAAATTACAACATGTATATAATTTTGAAGTCTCCATCTCCATGTCTCCATATGCCCCATTGACTCCATGTCCTTCCGGTTAAATTACATAACAAGAAGAAACCCCGTTTAACATACGAGGGGATAGAGATGAGAAAAGAATTACAAATGGAATATAAGAGGTAAGGCACAACATGCAGGTCGTATTTAAATAAAACAACTAAGGCCATAACCAATCATCATCCAAATTGATTGTAAAACAGGTTATATAATTAGATGTATATATAGAGCGAAGTTGTATAACGCGTGTACAAAATAACACACTACGCAATGTCTCGCATCAAACGAATACTTCACGAACCTGTAAACAGGTAAGGCCCTCGTATCATTCGAATATGCTCTTGTCAGAAAATTGATAAGTGGCATGTTTATCGCAGCCAACATTTGAGTCGAAGCAAGGCTTCAACAATTGAACCCTTCGACGCCCAAGACATGAACTCTTCTTGTTCCACGGGACCCTCTAACACCAGAACACACACACATATATATATATACATCACGCATAAAACAATCAATAATGGAAATAATATAAACTGCAACGCTCACCTGCGCTTCACTTGCGCTCAGCGTGAGTGAAGTGCAGGTGTTAGTTTCAAAATCTTGTGAGCTGCGCTTCACCTACGCTTAACACAGATGAAGCGCAAGTTCCAGATTTAAAATTATGTATGCTGCGCTTCACTTGCGCCCAGCGCAGGTGAAGCGCAGATAATAACGATCAACATACATATTGTGCTTTAAACAAGAAAAACAGAATATCACAATATTCAAACGATTAAAAGCCTAAAACATGTTTATCATAAACCAACGCTCTGATACCAATTGAAGGGAATCAAGCATGTTGTCAGGGTGCAGCGGAATAAATGGATTCCCTCCCTTGTTATGATCGTTTAGGCGAAAACACGAATTAGGGCATAAAAGGCATAAATATAATGACATACCTTTTGAGGATTGTAAACGAGGCAATAGCAGCCACATCTCTAAAGATGTCCACGCAACAGCCGAACTAGGAAACCCTACACAACTCTGCTAGTAGCCTTAGAGAGTAAGGGCGATTGCTCATGTGTATAGGGTAATGCATCTTATGCCATATTTATAGAGTGGTGGCTAGGGTTTAACCCCTCACTCTATTAACCCTAACATATATGGGCCTGACCCATTATGTTATAATTCTAATCAAATTAGAATTATTATATTTTCCTAATGGCTTGTTGTATGTGTGTGACCCAATAGGCTTTTAATATTTGGTTATGATATTAAAATTAAACCCTTTATATTTAATATCATAAATAGTGAGTGGTATCTAGCAATACATCATTACCCAAATATTGAGTTTATCAACAACTTTGATGAATCCTATTTTATGATAATTTATATGATTTGTCCCTTTGTCCAAATATCTAATTGAACACAAGGGCATGGAATGTGTCAACCTTTTATAGTTCAATTTATGTTTTCTTGATCGCCAAGTAGACTGTACAAAAAATAAACATCACATGTTTATCCTCCTGAGCATGGTCATGCATTTTGCAGTCTCACTTTATCAAGAGGCCTACAGATATAACTCCTGTTACATAGGAGGGACAAATCCCATCTAGGTCACTCACATCCCACCACATAATTTATTATATGTCTAAATACCAACTTTATGATCACCTTGTTACAGGCAACATTTGATGATATTTAAAACATATTATTCCTTATGTACAAATCGTAGTGATTTCAGGTCAAAGGACTTCATATAACATTTATCAATTTAAGAAACGTTCATGACACTTATTTAACAATCCATGCAACGTTCTTAAGGTGGGTCTGTTCAGTACACTATTACTCTTAATATGTACTTATGTGAGCATATGATATCTCATATCCATGATCCGTGAGATGTGATCATCAATGAACTCACATACTAGTCTAAATGCATCTTTGTCCTAAGATGATACTTGACCAGGGACTATTTTAAGAATTGTTCTTCATAAGATCTCACAATCAAGTCATCTACTTGATTTCTTATGAAGTTTGAGCTTACTATTCTTAGGACATTTATTGTATTCTTAAAAGAATGAATTGCCTTTATAAAATAATATGATACATGTGATGGATGTTTCAAAAACATATAAGTCTCTAGTGCATATACTAACAGGAAGACATCCTAGAACTCCTTAACCGTGGCTACGCTACTCAAGTCGGATATCGACTCTACATTTAAGGAAAGCAATAAAATAAAGCAATGACTCCCATAAACCAGACATTCAGAAATTTGTGTACAGTTAGAAAACAAACAGGGTGGTTTCTCCCTCGAAGGAAGTGGAAGAGTTGGGAAAACAATTTCTTTATTGAAGCAGTGAAGCATAACCTGATTACGGGATAACCAATTCATGCCCAAAATAATATCAATACCACTCAGTGGTAAAAAAATCAATTCAACCTCAAAGGCCTTCCCCTTAATTACAATAGGACACTCAAGACATACAAGAGAAGTGGGGATTGCCTCTTTGGCCGGGGTAAGAACATTTAAGTGAAAGGGTAAAGGGGTAGCATGCAGGTTCAACCTTTCCACACAATCATAAGCAATAAATGAATGGGTTGCCCCTAGAATCATACAACACAACTAAGGGAGTTTCATTCACGGTACACATACCTCGCATCAGGTTATCAAATTTGGTCGCCGTCTGTCCACTGAGGGTGAAGACCCTCCCGATAGCTTGGGGTTTGGCTTGGTCCTTCTTCTTCTTCGGGCACACTCCCGACATGTGACCCGCTTCGAAACAATAAAAGCACTTCCTCTGACCCGCCAGGCACTCACCCCTTTGGCCCTTGCCACACTTGGGGCAAGTTGGAGATACTGGAGTGGAGGGAAGAGCAACCTGTTTTCCCTTTCCCCCATGATATTTAGCTCGGGTTTTCCCCTCGGTTGGTGCATCGTCCCTCTTCCTTTTGTCGTTTACCCAAGTCTTCACAGTAGGCTTGGGCCCCTCTTCCACTAAGCTCTGCTCAATGACCAAACATTTGATCACAAGGGCCGAGAACTCCCTCAACTGAAAGGCAGCTACAATTCTCTTGATCTTGGGCTTGAGGCCCGCCTCCAAATGCAAACACTTCCAACCCTCATTAGGATTGGCTTGGAGGAAAGTGTGATACATGGAGAGCTCCTCAAATTTGGCCACGTACTGGCCCACAATCATGTTGCTCTGCCTCAGCGGAAGAAGCTCCAACTCCTATTTCCACACAGTATCGTGAAAATACTTCTCCCGCAATGTCGCTTGGAACATGTCCCAAGTGAGCGATGCTCCCGGGCCAGGCAGACCAACCCTAGCTCCCTTCCACCAATTCTCTGCCTCACCATGCAACATGTATGCGGCGAACCTCACCTTGAACTCGTCGGTGCACACTATCACTTCAAATATCTTGTTCATGGCGTTGAGCCATGCATCTGCCGCCGCGGGATCATAAGCTCCGGAAAAAGGTGGAGGATGATGCTTCTTGAATTCCGCTAGACCTTGGACAAAAGGATCCACCATCATAACTAGTGCTAGGGTACCCGCACCACGACTACTCAGTTCTTGTAGCATGGTTGTGTTGGTATCAGCTTGCTCACCCATCATTTGAGTGAGCATTTGGAGAGCCACCACCAGAAGGTCTGGAGGTGGTGGAAGGGGATTGTCTCGAGGGCGACTTCTCCTTCCTCCAGCCATAGTCCTCTACACATCATTAATAAAACATCGAGGTGATCAATCTCTCAATTTCATAATAATTTATAAAAGACAACAACTAACTTTAGAAACAACTTAATTCAACAGTCCAATTGGATTGAACTGCTCTGATACCATAATGTAACGTCTTAATTTCTTAATTCGAAAATAATGTTTGTTGGGAGCGCTATTTCCAAATTCGTGAAATTATCTCGCGCATTATTAATATCAACATACTACACAACACATGGCTTAGGTAACTCAACACTTGCTTAAGAAAGAATTACAATGCATAATTATAATGATATCGTAATTGAATCAATGGCTCGGTATACAACATACAATCAAGGCATAATAGGATATAACTATACATATGTCCTGGAATATAAAATAAATCCCCGAGGCCCCACATGTACAGTTCTATCCCATCAAAATAAATCAACCTTTGCCTATACAAAATAACCTAACATCATCCCAAAATAGAGGGTAATCACAAGGGCCCACAACAACTCCCACCATCCATCAAGGCTCTGAACGAGGACCCTGCACATCTGAAGGTAATTCCCACGGAGTGGGGTAAGACTAACATCCCAGTGAGCGTGATAAAATCATGCAGTGTAGGAGGATCAAGCAGATGATATGCAACAATTCTACTGTAATTTAAGTAACATATAAGACATTCAAGATAGCAATAATGCACTGTTAGTCATGAAGTATTTTGTTGAGATCCTGGCAAGCGTACCAGTATCGCAGCAGTATAATAGTATGAAAAGTAGGGGTTGTCGTACCCACGAGGAACGATACAAAATAAATTCTTAAAACTCACTTACTGAGTAAGAATGATTGGAAATGATTGAATTTGTTTTGTGAAAAGTAAATTTAAAGATGCAATATAAAGAATTTGAGACAAAGAGAAACGTGGATGAAATTGACCAGTTGAGAAACTAGGATTGAACTTTGTCTATCGCACCCCTCTTGTATTTTGGGATTCGATAATATTTAGGAATTTGCAATTAGCAATACTGAAGCACAAATAATTTTCATTCATATTTATTCCTCAATTATGAAATTCTAAGAACAATTCCCTAAACATCGATCCCTCAGATATTTAACAAATTGCCTAGCATTAAGAAAAGTTGTTTTAGAGCTATCAATATATTGAACCCTATTCCTAGTGATTCAATCTTTTGAGTGTTTTTACCCAAATCGGATTTAGAGAACTGCTTCCCATCTAATTCAAGAAATCAAATCATAATTCCGTTACAAGAAGGGAATTAAGCATTAAGAATAGAAATAAAAACACCAGTATTGATAAAACAAGGATTCCTAAATATCAATGATCCAAAATACAAAATGAGGTTTGAATCGACTATATTCAATCCTATAGAGAAGTTTAGCTACTCATGGTAGCCATTACAACCCTCAAGAATCAAGAAGAAGAATAACAGCGAAACCTTCCAGCTCTGTTGCAGTCTCCCTCTTGCTCTAGAATGGTGTCTATTCTTCTCCAAAGCTTCGCATCTCCAAAACTCTCTCCGTATCTCTGAAAACTCTCTCTCTATCTTTTTTTTTCCAAAAATACTCCAAGTCTCCCTCAAAAACTGTTTGACGTCTCATTAAAACGCAAGGGTTACGAGTCCTGCGCTCAGCGCAGGTAAAGCGCAGGAAACAATACCAAAATAGTCAATCCTGCGCTTTGCCTGCGCTCAGCGTAGGTGAAGGGCAGGAAGCAGTGACTAATTCCTCAGATGGCCTTACCTTTGAATCTTGCTCTACATAGCTTCTGTCTCTCTCACTACTCACTTGATGCTTTCTCTGTACAGTATTTCATCTTCTGCAAAAATTCCCAAAATTCTAATCAGAATAACATCAAATTCAGATTTAATTTCAATGAATATAAGAGCCACAAATTAAACAAAGAAGGGTGAAACTAGATTATAAATTCAACAATTCATTACCAATAAGTGTTGTAATTACATAGAAATTTACTTAATTCTGACACTTATCAACTCCCCCCAACTTAGCTTCTTGTTTGCCATTATGCAAGAAAATCAAATATAGATAGTTATTTATAATTCCTAACTATGAATTTAACTGACAGGAATATAATCTCAACATCTTTTTCTAGACAGTTATCACTTTCCAAATTTCAGATTAAAAATTAGAACCAAATGGTGGCTCCAATCATCAATTAAAATAAGATAAAAGTGCATTCAATATCTCAAGAATAGCAATTGTAACAACAAATCATAAAATCAAGGAAATTCTCTCAATTCTTACAGGTAAGTGTTTCCCTCAATTTTTCCACTCCAGTTGAACAATTAAAATTGCTAGTTGTTTTTAGTTAACATACAACACATAATTAGAATGGTTCATAAGGTCTTTCTTGGGTTGTAATGAGGCTTGACTACCAAGAAATCATGGTTTTTTAGGATATATCAATAAGCACAACTTTCGAGAAAAGAGAGCATAACTACAGTTTAAACAATTTTCTCAAATTACCCCCAATTTACCATCTCATTCTTGGATTCAAACATTTTTGCATAGATTTTTTCCTCTTTTGGTAATTCACTCCTTTATACATATGCATTTTTTTTTTGTTATAAGGAGTGAATTCCATTACTCACTATGCCCTTTTTCAATTACAATCAACCAACCAACCCATTCTTATTGAATAAAATGCACCTATGCTCTCTATACCTAAGTGTGTAAGGGAAAAGGATTATGACTAATATCAAGGCTATGGTGCAAAAATCCAAGAAAATTTCAAGCTCAAATGGGCTATCAAAAACAGGAAATAATATTCACATGTTGGCTATTTGGCACTGAGTAATTTACATTTTTAACAAGTTGCCTTAGTCACTTCCATGCTTTTCATGTTTAGTAACAAAACCAAAAACTCAAGCAATAGCAATTGACAAACAACAGTGAAAAACTCTCAAAGTGTTTGGTCACACAAACTCAAAAGCTTTTGGTTGTTTTCCTTGAGTAAATCACTTATTGCACAATTAACTACCTTAATTAATTTTCCTGCACAAAATACTAATCCTAACTAATTATGAATTCAACCACTTAATTCCTTTTTTTATCTTAATTTAGTTAGTTTGGCTGACTAGCTTTGAGACATTGAATTGAACTCCAATCATCAAATTCTTTATTTCCTAATTCCTAAGTCCTAAGTTAAAAGTACTAATCCTAATTATTTTTTTTATATTCCTAATTATAACGAGAATAAAACGAAATTCTAATCCTAACTTAACCAAGAAAATGCTCAAATGAAACAAAATATCAATCCTAACATAATTGTTGCAATATGTACAAAAGTACCAAATAAAAGAAAAAATAAGAAAAGAAAAGAAAGAAAAAAAAAAGAAAGAAAACACCGTGTAAGAAAAAAAATCAGTCATCCTCTGCATCATGTATCTCCTCATCATGTGCTGCTCTAGCTCCATCTGCTGCTGCTACTCCACCTCCTCCCGGAACAATAGGCATGTCCCTAGGCCACTACAAATATGCCTGAAACTCCTCCGGTGGCATGTCTGGGTGAGGTCCTCTCACATTATGGTACAAAAAGTCCTGGAGGTGAAGCATCCCTCTATGGAACCCTATGTTCTGTCGACATAGGTGCTTCTTGAAGATGTGGGATGGAATGTCAATTGGTGGTGCCTGCTGTGGTGGTGGAGAGTGGTGGTCGGCCTGGGGTTCTGGAGGCGGTTCCAGCACCTCATCTGGTATACAATAAGTCTCAATATATCTCCTGGTGATAGGTCCCTTGATAGGAGCAGTAGGGTGGACCTCAACCCCCTGGGACTGGCATAAGGCTGTGATAAGGGCTGGGAATCCCAAACTGATCTTGGAGCGTTCACTGCGACGCTCCACTGCAGTCCTCACCATAAGATGGAACATCTCATAAATTACTCTGGCAATATCAACATCCGTTGCAGAAAGAATGAAGTAGAAGTGGTGCGTTGTCTCAATAGTGATATCAGAAACATGGTTGGTTGGCCTGACATTGGCCAACAACAGGACCATCCACATTTGAGATATGCTGCGCAAGTCCTTCCTCATAATCCCGACTGCCTCCCCATATTGATTAACCTCATATGTACGTCCTAGCAAGCAAAGGTAGTGAGCAGTCCGGGTATCCAGGTCATCATACCTATAATTACCAATCTCTCTCAACAATTGATGGTACTGGCACGACAAATCCTCCGCATCATAGGGAGATGGGCTGCCCAAAATGTCATTGATCATGTCACGATCGTAAACTACCCATCTCCCCCTCACGTAAGACCTCTTGTCAATTACACCACCAGGTTCTCCCATAGCATTAGAGTAAAACTCCCTGATAGACTCTGGATCATAGAATTTATCTGGCTCAGCCACTCTCCGCCATCTCCTTCTGGTGATTTCCATGTTAAACTCGACGAACTCCTCAGCATTGAGTTTGACTCTCCTCTCTACAATGAAGTTACAATTCTTAATATAACTATATTTGTCTTGGGCCTGTGCATCCTTAAATCTGCCTGCATCAAATGGAGGGTCAGACCATGCCCTCTTGCCTTTACTTGCCCTGGAACTGGATGCAGTAATGGATGTGGTCACCTTTGTGTGAACCATCTGCAAAAGTTTAACAGTAACACAGAATCAGTTCAATGCAGTTAAACTGAATTTCACAGCCCAATTATCAGTAGTAAAATCAATAACAAACTTGCAATGCATGAAAAATCAATGAAAACATATTCCTCATTGGAACTAACAGAAATAAAAAACAGAACATTCATGTGACCAGTATTATCAGGATTAGTCAAATAGAATTGTTCAAGCATTCAGCAGAAAATAGTCATAAACTCATTTAGAATGGGTAGTGCAAATATTAAAGCAAAAATAGAGCATCACCACATTTGATCATATGAAGTGTAATATCACAGAGTACACCAACAGTCATCAGTTTAAACAATAAACCACAACCAGCTTATCACCCAAAGGCTACATTGATGAACAATTCTAAAAATATACAACTCTACAAGCCTAAGTCTGCTAGCCTAAGGTGAAGTCAATCAAAACATAGAAACAGAGGATTTCAATCGGTAAAAGTTAAACAAAAACTCAAAAACATACCTTATACAGTAAAATAACTAAGAATAGAAGAGGTTTGTGGGTGAAAAAGGGAAGAAAAGGGGATTAATCTATAGAGAAACGCGCACAAAAGCTCTTGAGAAAAACAGGGGAGAAGGTTTGGAATGACCCTCCCCTGTTTCAATTTTGAATTTAACCACCAGCGCGTACCTGCGCTTCACTTGCGCTCAGCACAACTGAAGCGCAGGTATCAATTATTCACTGAGTGTGCCGCTGCGCTTCATCCCGCGCTCAGCGCAGGTGAAGCGCACAAAACAGAATGTTTTGGGCATTTTTGCGCTTTACCTGCGCTCAACGCAGGTGAAGCGCAGAAAACTGATGGCATCCTGTCAGTGGTGTTCTGAACTGACAGCTAATGGCTAGGATCAACATGGAGCTGCTTGAAATGTTTGGAGCTGAACCAAGCATGAGCCTTCCACATGAGAGTCAACCCTTGACTAAGAAGTCAAAGTCAATATGCAAGACTCAACTTAAGTAGGAATCAATATAATTAGGATTTATGATGTAATTAGGACATCCTTGTCATTTTATTAATTAGGGACGCCACTTACCTATGGGTTTAGTGGTTAGTAGGTTGCCTTACTAGGAGGTGTAGAGGGTCATTGGTTCTAATCCCACCTAGGATAGGAAATTCACTCATCTTGTAATTTCCTATGTAAATGGGCGCATAATTGGGAGGTTTATTGGCTTAAGGCTTAGCTTAGCCATACACCTTTAGGGGCTTGGGTTCAAATCCCTCTTAGGATGGGATTACACCCATCATTTTATTTTTCCCCTTTTATTTCCTTCATGAAGCCGCCCCACTCCCCCTCCTCTCCTATATAAAGGAGCCTTCACACATGTATTCCACACAATTGAATTTTAAGTAAAGACATTATGCCCAAATTTCTCCTCCATTGGTGAGTTGAGTGAGGCTTGGTGGTTGATGCTCAAACCATACTTTGAGACTTATCTAATTCCCCCGAATTAGTGGCGTCTGGCGATTGGACTTCTCTGCTGTGGGTGGATTCCTGCTTCAGTGGCGTCCCTACCATTTCTTCCTCTCCACTTTTTCTTTCATTTTCTCTCATTTTCTTTCATTTTCTCGCCCAAAATAGCTGCTTCCCTGCACCTATTTTGCGCCTTTTATTGCTCGTTTTTCAATTCTAATCGGTGGTTTTTGCTCAATTCTAGATCCTACACCCATCCGGCTATCAATTGGTAATCAGAGCTTCATGGATTGAGCAATTTTGGGGCTGTTCTTGGCTATTTTGTGCGCTGCATTGGGGCTGTTTTTGGTGCAGATTTTTCACTCAATTTAGTGTAATTCCATCCCTTTTTTCAATTGTAATTTGGACTTGGACTGTTTCCCGGGCCCGAGGTGCCTTTCTGCTGCTATCAGCTTGTTTGATTTGCTTGCAATTGCTTGAATTAGAGTGGTTTTTGGGCCGCTAATTCCCACCCCATAGGTGTTTGATAAAATGCCCATCTAATTGCTCATACTTGTTCTTGAGTGATACTTGCAATTAATTGCTATAAACTGCTTGTTTGTTGGTGAAGTATGGTAAGAGGAGGCATTGTTGTCTTCATTTTTCCAAAGATCGTTCACCTACATTTTCTCTCCTTCACCATTAATTGTCATCCCCCATATTCATCTCTTTACTTTTCGCCATTTAATTTTCGCCATTTAGTTTCCGATTCTCCCCATCCTTTTAATTTCTGCTCTCCCCTTTACATTCTGCCATTTACATTTCTGCTCTCCTCATCCTTTTAATTTCCGCTTCCCCCTTTACTTTCAGTCATTTACTTTCAGTCCTCCCCATCCTTTTAATTTTCGCTTCCCCTTTACATTTCTGCTCTCCCCATCCTTTTACTTTCTGCCATCCCCTTTTACATTCTGCCATTTACATTTCTGTCCTCCCCATCCTTTTAATTTAAGTTTCCCCCTTTACTTTCTTGTCATTTATTTTGCGCAATTTTTCCTTCTTTTTCTTTGCCATTTATGCGCATTTTTGGGCTCTTGTGTTGTTCAATTTCCTACTCTTGTTATGTCTGTTTGATTGGCATTCTGATTGCAAATTTGGATTGACTGCTATCTCTACCTTGGATTTTCCCTGTTTGATTGTGCAAAACGCTCACCTGTAGGATCTTTTTTGGTTCATAGTATTGGAAGAAGATCAACAAATTCTAATTGTTGATTTTCCTTCAAATTTTAATTCCAATCTTAAATTGAACCAAGCGCGTTTCTGTGACCATACCGGTTTTGTATAATCAACAAGGAAGTGCTAAGTAATTTTTTTGGCCATTTTTGAAATCAAGTTGCCATCACATTTTTACAGTTTTTAGAAATCAGTTTATTCATTATTTTTGCTTTTCTGGGTCACTTGGACCAGTTTACTATAAAAAAATTCCAAAAATATTACAGTAGGTACAGTTTATTTTCTTTTCATTGTGTACAAATTTCTGTAATTTTCTGTTGGGAAAAAAGACAAAAAAAAGAAAGAAAAGGCAAGAAAAAAATACAAAAAGTACGTACGTGCCAAAAATACAAAAAGAGGTGTAAAAAGCAAAAAGGGTGCAAAAGTCAACAACAAGGAAGAAAAGTCAAAAGACACCCAAAAAGAGTAAAAAAAAATTCAGAAAAATAGAAAAATAAAAACAAAGAAATATCCCAACAATACAGTGATAATTTTACTGTAATTTTTCATTTTATTTCTCTGTATACTGTAAATTGAGTTGTATTTGTTGTTTTTTCTAAAACGATAATTTTGGCAACTCTTTTTCAAAAATCACCAAAAACAATTCTCTTTACAATTTCTTCCGTCTTGTCTTGTTTGCTGTCTGTTCTTGTGTATAAGCTTGTTTAAGTGCCAGCTTTTCTTGTTTGTCATATCAACTCCATTGTTTTGTCTTGGGATTTTCCAATCTGCTTTCAGTAGGTATTTTCTTTGTTAGTGCGCTTCTATTTTGGGTAAGGGTTAAGACTTAGTCTCACGTTGGTATTTGCAAAATCTAACCAACCTTCAACCGAGTAGAAGAGGCAAGAGAGTTTTCATTATAGAAAAAGCCCAAAAAGAGTGACATACACGAGTGAATACATTCTCTCGAGTGTAAACACTTAGTGAGTGGAAAGGTCCAAATTCTTAAAAATCAAAAACTTAACAATGGGTAGTAGGAACTCACCACCTCCTTCACCTAGAACTTTGAGGTATAGGGCCGAGTTGCAACATGCAATTCAAGACATGGCCAGAATGATGAGGCATGAGATGAGTGAACTTAGGAAAGAACTAAGTGGGAATAGAAGGGAGAGAAGACATTCTTCTCGAGAAGGAGGAAGTGAGGATGGATATAGCATGGTTAGAAGTGAAGATAGGTACCATGCTGAGAGTAGTGAGGGAGAGAGACACTCTAGCCATACCTATAGGAGAAGGGAAAGGGAAAGAGAGCATAGAAAGCCTAGGAGGCGTGAGGAACCTAGAGGGTTTAGAGAAGACTACTATGAGGAAACCCCTAGGAGAGAAAGAGAGGAGTATTATGAAGAGAATCCTAGGAGGCATAGAAGAGAGCATAGGAGAGAAGAAGAGCCTAGAAGGGAACAAGGTTTTAGAGGGGTAAAAATAGAAATCCCAACCTTTAATGGTAGGAATGATGTAGAACAATACCTAGAATGGGAACTTAAAATTGAACAAATCTTTAGTTGCCATAGGTATAGGGAAGAGGAAAAGGTTAAGATTGCCTCTCTAGAATTCAAGAACTATGCCTTAGTTTGGTGGCATCAGCTTCAGGCTGAAAGAAGAAGGTGCAATGCTCCTTTGGTTTCCTCTTGGGAGGAAATGAAGTCCATCATGAGAAAGAGGTTCATACCTCAACATTACACTAGGGAGTTCCACATCAAACTCCAAACTCTTAAGCAAGGTTCTAAGAGTGTAGATGAGTACTTTAAGGAAATGGAACTTGCTTTAATTGGGACCAACATAGTTGAGGATAGTGAAGCAACTATGGCTAGGTTTATCAATGGACTTAATTTTGACATAAGGGACATAGTGGAATTGAATCCTTATGTAGAAATGGAGGACTTGGTACACCAAGCTATTAAAATTGAAACTCAACTAAAAAGAAAGGGTAGCTATAAAAGAGGAAACACTAGTTTTACAACTAGGAACAAGGAAACCCTAAAGAAAGATGAGGGAAAGAGCCAAGAGAAGGAGGATCCTAGGGTTACTTCTAACCCCACTCCTTCTACTAAAAAGGAGGAGCCCTCTACTTCCACAAGAAACATCAAATGTTTCAAGTGTGACGGAAAGGGACACAAAGCTTCCCAATGCCCAAATAGGAGGGCAATTTTGGTTAAAGAGAATGGAGAGTACACTAGTGCAAGTGAGAATGAACAAAGTGAGGATGAGGAAAAAGAAACTAGTGAAGAAGAGAATGAAGTTAAGAAAGAAGTATATAGGGCCGAGGGTAAACTTTGCATGGTGAGAAGGTCCTTAGGAAATCAAATAATAAGAGAAGATGAACAAAGGCAAACTGTCTTCCACACTAGATGCATGGTAGAGGGACGAATTTGCTCCCTAATTGTTGATAGTGGAAGTTGCACTAACATTGCAAGTGCAAGAATGGTGGAAAAACTTGGTTTATCTACCACTCCCCACCCCAGACCATACAAGTTATCTTGGATATGTGATGATGGGGAAAGGGAAGTAAATAAGCAAACTCTCATCTTTATTTCCATAAGTGATTATGATGATAATGTTCTTTGTGATGTTGTACCTATGGATGCCACACATATTTTATTGGGTCGGCCTTGGCAATTTGATAAGAAAACCATCCATGATGGGTACTCTAATCAAATATCTTTTAAACATGATGGTACAAAAATTACTTTGATGCCAATGACAATCCAAGAAATATGTGAGGATCAAGCTCACATGAAGAGAGAGATAGAACTTGAGAAAATTAAGAGACTTAAGATAGAGGGAGAGGATAAAAAGAAAAAGAACGAAGAAGCATCAAGAATAATGGTAGAAAAAGTGAAAACCAAAGAAAAACAAAATATAAAAGGGAAACAATGTTATTACTTCATCAATTCAAAACTGCTGACCTTGATTATTTTGAAGGATATAAAGAAAAGGAGCTGCTAAATATGGAAGGAGGATGTAGCTACACTACAAGGGAGTTTCCTCTAACCCTTTCTCCTATTTCTTCTTCTTCTTCCTCCTCTTCTCTTCTTTCTTCCACTGCTCTCTTTTCTCCCAAAACTCCCTACATGATTCCCAAGTATTATTGTTATGAGCACTAGATGCTAAATGCTTGGGAATAATGAGTCTTCCTTTTTTTTGTTGACCAAGGTTGCGCAAGGATGTCCATGGTTGAAAACCTAGCAAGGACTCACAGTCCTAAAGGGAAGTCTCCACCTTCTCTTCTTTGTCATCCATTCTTTATTTCTCTTCTACACCCCCTTATACTTTTCTCATTTTCAGATTTGAGGACAAATGCTTCTCAAGGGGGAGGGGATGATGGCATCCTGTCAGTGGTGTTCTGTGTAACACCCGCATTTTTTTCGTTTTGTCGTATTGTGTGTTTTATTGAATTTTGAGTGATTAAAATTATTTTTAATCATAAAAAATTATATTTTTGAGTTTAGGAATGAATTTCCTATTTTTCTAGAATTTTTGGGATTTTTCTATGAAAAATGACTTTTTAACCCCTGCTGTCCCTTGATCCGGGCCCGAATACTCTTGATCCGGGCCAGAAAAATTGCACAAACCTCCCCTTGACTTCTCCTACAATCCGTGCATGTGGAGAGCCATGCATGGAAGCCACTTGTAATTTTCTTTCTTTTTCTCCAAGCCATGTGTAAAAAGTAAGCTTTATGGCATTTATAACACCATAATCTCACTTTTCTCTTTCCTTCCCACACATGCAAAGCTAGTTATTTCTCTCATTTCTCTCTTCTCTTCTCCTATTGGCTGTGAATTCCCTCTCCATTTTCTCTCAATCTCCATTTTTTCTTCCAACACATTCAAAGCCAAGGTTCCATCTTTGAACCAAAGCTTCAAACACCTAGCCTTCTAGCCTTGCAAAACTCTTGTTGGTGACCAAAGGAAGGATTTTTGGGCTG
Source organism: Sesbania bispinosa (assembly GCA_026901365.1). Classification (NCBI taxonomy): domain Eukaryota; kingdom Viridiplantae; phylum Streptophyta; class Magnoliopsida; order Fabales; family Fabaceae; genus Sesbania; species Sesbania bispinosa. The sequence goes on from QLOH01000033.1 coordinate 1,712,506, forward strand.
TTTTGGGAGCTGTTTCAAGGGTTGTTGCTGCACCTTATTTTGAGGAAATTCCTTAGGTAAGGGGGGAGAACTTGAACTCTAGTAGGATTGGTGACTAGAGTCAAGGATTGCCCTTGATCCTTGTCTTTATTCTTGTTTTTCCCTTGAAAAAATGAGTTGTTGGAACCTATCTCTTATGAGATATGGTTCGGCTATTTCACCATAGCCTTGCATGGTGATTTTAATTGGTTGATGATGCTTGAAAAATGCTTGGATGATGTTTTGAGTTACATGCAAACCATGCTTTTGCTTGAAAAAAAATTCTCCATTTTTCTCCTATATGGTTCGGCTATTTTGATTTAATGGGGCTGCATGTTTCTAAAATTTTATTTGATGTTGGAAATGTGTTTTGATGATGGATTTATGAACATGCATGAAGTTGTTGAATTTATGAAATTGTTTGGATGATTGATTCTTGAAAAATGATGTTTATGAGCTTAGAAATAAAGTTATGAACTTGAATATGTGTATGGATGATTTTGGATGAATTAGCATGATATTTGTTGTTTATAATGCTTGTTGATGATTGTGTTGAATTTTGGTTAAGTTTGGATGTTGTTGGAAAATTGGTGTTTTGATGAACATTCAAGGTGTTCTTGGTGTTCTTGAGGTTGTTCTTGATGAAACTCATCAAGAATGCTTTTTGATCTTGAAAAGGTCAAGTGAAAATGAAAAATATGTTTTTGGGCCTAAATGGTCCAATAGGTTAAAACACTAAATTTACCAAAAGGATTTTAATTTAATTAATAAATTTTGGAAAATATAAAAGGAACTAAATTCGGATTCCAAGTGTAGTCCAAATAAAAGTCAACACAAAAGTCAACATTTTGACTTGTCATGTGTAAAAATGGGCTCCTATGAGTCATCTAACCTTTGGGCCTTTGGTTCATGCCCAAAATCTTCAAAAAAGAGAGTCAAAGGCTCATTAAAAGTCAACCAAAAATAATTTATGGAATTGGGCTTAGATTAGAGTTGGAATTCAACTCTAATCCAAGTTATTAAAATTAAAATTTAGAAATTAATTAGTGAGCTTAACTAATTTAATTATCTAAGTTAATTAATCAAATCTACTTAAGATGATTAAGAAAAATTAATTAAAGCTAAAAGTTAATTAACCTTAATGAAGTATTAATTAAGTAATTAAGCCATAATGATGATTAAGAACTGATTAATTATGATTAACCTTAATCAAATATAGTTAAAAGCTTAATCCAAGATTAAGAAAGAGATTAAGGGATAATTAGGAATTAATTGGGACCTTAAGTAAGGATTAAGATTAATCATAGTTCAGTTAATGAAGACTAATTATAATTGAGGGTTTAAACCTAATCTTAATTAGGGGAAGTAATGCTATCCATAAGACACAATCATAAGTCTTAGTAAATTATAGGATTCAAGTGGAAATGAATACTAATTCAAAGAGGAACATTAGTGCAAACTACCTTAAAAGATTATAACCAACACACTTTCTGCATAAGACTTGAGAAGCTTAGTGAGAGAGTGCGGTTCCAACCCAAGATAGGGTTCGGTTTTCCTTGAAGGAAAGACATTGAATTGGGCCGTACCACGGGTAAGTGGTGACGTTGAATGATTCGATGGGCTTTGCCTGTAAGGATTGTGTATGGTGAGAAAGCATTGTCTGGTTTTCCTTGAAGGAAAGACATTGAGTCGGGCCGTACCACGGGTAAGTGGTGACGTTGAATGATTCGATGGGTTTTACCTGAAAGGATGTGAATGCTGTAGGCATTGTTGTGTGACATGCATCATAACGCATTGTTGATGATCGAGGTTGAAAACCTTGCGACCTATATGGCAGTGACACTCGGTACAGTGTGAAACTGGTAGGGACGGGTGCACTGGGTTTTTGCAAAGAACGCCAGCGGGTCCTCGAGGGGGGATGCCAGCCCTGAGGATAGTCAGGTCCCAAAATGGCTCAGGTGACGTAGGCTCGCTCCCTACTGTCGAGTAAATGGGGTACAGGCTTTACTATCCTGTCGCTCTCAAGTTTTCAGGGTCAGTTGAGATTGTCTGGAAGTCGGATAAAATTGGCCAAAAGAAAAATATAAGTACCGCGCTAGTACAGACTCTAACTCCTGATACATTGTGCATATATGGTCGGGCAGTTGCTGTGTGCACTGCGGATGGTGATGTTTCCCTGGGCCCGCATGCATTAGTCTATATGCATCATTATGATATAAGTTATATTCATTGTTGATTGAATTGTGTGAATATCCTGTGTGTGTGTGTGTATGCTCTAGTTTACTGTGTCCTACATGCTGTGAGTTCATGCGATGTTCTCACCCTTCTTTTCTATCTCTTGTTGTTGTATTCTTCTCGTCACGTCGATAGCCGGTATCGGAGATTTCAGCTATGACATCGATGCAAGTGCGGCTACGGTGGATGCCGAGGGGCACCTGGAGGGTGACGGACATCCCTCGCAGATGTGAGTTTTCGGGGGAAGTCCGTGTCATCATCTCTCATCCCGGACTTCCGCTTGTACCAGAGTTGGATTTCATTGTGCCTGTGACTCTCGAGTTCCCGACGCCGCCTAACTTGGTGCGCTACACTACCTTTCGTCCTTCACGTCATCGCCCCGCTTCTTCTTCGTCGTCGCGGTCATCTCGGATGGCTGACATGGTCGGACTAGACTCTCCTAGGTACTCACCTTCTTCTGAGGCGTCAGATTCTCAGCCTATGCGTCCTGATGCGCAAGGCCGTTCTTTCACAAGTAAGCTAGATCTGATTGTGATTGACGACACCTCGGACGAGGAGGAGGCCCAGGGAGAGAATTCAGAGGAAGATCCAGAGGAGGAGGAGCCGGAGGAAGATCCATCTAGTGACGAGTAGGACTAGTGTGGTTTGAGTCTAGGTAGTATCAGCTCTGATTTAGTGACCTCTCATTTTGTATTTTGTTCGAGGTCTTGTTTATTTTGGTATGCTACCAGAACTCGTATTTTGATGTGGATATCTGGATAGCTCGAGAGGTACATTGAGGTTATGTTGTATGTATATATTCATGTTATTTCCTTTTCTTATGCTGATTTTATAACTTCGTGTATGTTGTGTATGTGCGCGAGGTAATAACCATATAGATGTTTTAGGAAAGCGAGTTTCAAATTAAGCAAAGGATATTTCGTAAATACTTAAAATGAAATTAGAGATGTAATAGGTTGGTGACGATTAGACCCTTTTCGAAAAAAAAAATAATTTCGTATTTTGACGTTTCTAAAAACAGAAAGTTCGACGGTCACGTGTCATATGTGATATTCTTAGCGGTATAACTAAGGGTGTCGCATTCTGAACTGACAGCTAATGGCTAGGATCAACTTGGAGCTGCTTGAAATGTTTGGAGTTGAACCAAGCATGAGCCTTCCTCATGAGAGTCAACCCTTGACTAAGAAGTCAAAGTCAACATGCAAGACTCAACTTAAGTAGGAATCAATGTAATTAGGATTTATGATGTAATTAGGACATAATTAGGGGAGCCACTTACCTATGGGTTTAGTGGTTAGTAGGTTGCCTTACTAGGAGGTGTAGAGGGTCATGGGTTCTAATCCCACCTAGGATAGGAAATTCACTCATCTTGTATTTTCCTATGTAAATGGGCGCATAATTGGGAGGTTTATTGGCTTAAGGCTTAGCTTAGCCATACACCTTTAGGGGCTTGGGTTCAAATCCCTCTTAGGATGGGATTACACCCATCATTTTATTTTTCCCCTTTTATTTCCTTCATGAAGCCGCCCCACTCCCCCTCCTCTCCTATATAAAGGAGCCTTCACACATGTATTCCACACAATTGAATTTTAAGTAAAGGCATTATGCCCAAATTTCTCCTCCATTGGTGAGTTGAGTGAGGCTTGGTGGTTGATGCTCAAACCATACTTTGAGACTTATCTAATTCCCCTGAATTAGTGGCGTCTGGCGATTGGACTTATCTGCTGTGGGTGGATTCCTGCTTCAGTGGCGTCTCTACCATTTCTTCCTCTCCATTTTTTCTTTCATTTTCTTTCATTTTCTCGCCCAAAATAGCTGCTGCCCTACACCTATTTTCCGCCTTTTATTGCTTGTTTTTCAATTCTAATCAGTGGTTTTTGCTCAATTCTAGATCCTACACCCATTCGGCTATCAAAAATAGTAAGAGTTTAATTAAGCTTTTCTGTGCTTTTCCTGCGCTAAGCGCAGGTGAAGCACAGAAAACAGAATAAAAGCTCTGCAACACTTAGTCAAATTTTTCTGCTACTTCCCAATGATCAAGGTTTTCACTTTTCTCTCTCTCACACTTACTCAACCAGTTCCTAACAATTCCTAAACTAAACAAACACAAAAACCTAACTAACACAAAATACATACAGACCACAACAAAAATAAAAACAAAAACTGCAAAAGTTAACAACTAAAACACTGGGTTGTCTCCCACGAAGCGCTCGTTTAACGTCATATAACTTGATGCTTGTTTCTTTTATGGTTCTTGAAGTTGAATGACAGTGGAGAGTCTGTCAACTTCACCTCCCAAGTAGGGCTTCAGTCTCTACCCATTCACAACCCAAATTCTCTTTGATTCAGCATCTTCCACTTCCACAACTCCATAGGGTCTGACTTCCTTGACAAGAAATGGTCCAGACCATTTTGATTTCAACTTCCCAGGGAAAAGCTTCAACCTGGAGTTGAACAGAAGAACTGATTGGCCTGGATAAAACTTACGTTTGATGAGCTTCTTGTCATGACAGGCCTTGGTCTTCTCTTTGTAAATTTTGGAGGACTCATAGGAATTGAGCCTCATCTCTTCCAACTCATGCAACTGCACTATTCTTCTTCTCCTAACTGCTTGCTTGTCCATGTTCAAAACCTTCAAGGCCCAGTATGCCTTGTGCTCTAACTCAACAGACAAATGGCATGCCTTCCCATAAATTAGTTGAAAAGGAGAAAGACTTGTGGGTGATTTATAAGCATTCCGGTGTGCCCATAGTGCATCATCCAGCTTGATGGACCAATCCTTTCTAGAAGAGCTCACTGTCTTCTCAAGGATTCTCTTGATCTCCCTGTTGGAGACATCAACTTGGCCATTTGTCTGAGGGTGGTAAGGTGAGGCCACCTTGTGTCTCACTCCATAGTGCTCTAGTACCTTCTGTAGTTGTGAATTACAGAAGTAAGAGCCTCCATCACTAATCAGGACTCTTGATGAACCACACTGATAGTCGGATAAGTGTAGGATCTAGAATTGAGCAAAACCAACCGATTAGAATCACAATCAAGCAATTAATTGCGAAATATAGGTGCTGGAACAACAGCTATATTCACGCAAGAAAGTGAAGGAAAATGAGAGAAAATGAAAGAAAAAGTGGAGAGGAAGAAATGGGAAGGACGCCACTGAAGCAAGAATCCACTTGCAGCAGATAAGTCCAATGCCATACGCCACTAATTCAGGAGAATTAGATAAGTCTCAGTATGGTTTGAGCAACAACCACCAAGCCTCACTCAACTCACAAAGGGAGGAGAAAATTTGGCATAATGCCTTTACTTCAAAATTCAATGTGCTTTTACAAGAGGAGAGGATTCCTATTTATAGGAAATGAGGGGGAAGGGGGCGGCCACTTAAGTGGAATAAAAGGGGGAAAATAAAAGATGGGTGCAAACCCATCCCTAGTGGGATTTGAACCCAAGCCCCTAAGGTTTATGGCTAAGCCAAGCTTTAAGCCAATAAACCTCCTAATTAGCGCCCCACTTACAAGGAAAATAGAAGGATGAGTAAATTTCCTATCCTAGGTGGGATTAGAACCCATGACCTCCTAAGCCTTGTAGCAAGGCAACCTACTAGCCAATAAACCCATACATGTGGGCGCCCCTAATTAAGAAAAAGACAAGTATATCCTAATTACATCATAAATCCTAATTATATTGATTCCTAATTAAGTTGAGTCTTGCATGTTGACTTTGACTTCTTGGTCAATGATCAAGGTTTGACCAAGGGTTGACTCTCATGAAGGAAGGCTCATGCTTGGTTCAGCCCCAAGCATTTCAAGCAGCTCCAAGTTGTTCCTAGCCATCAGCTGTCAGTTCAGAGGTCCACTGACAGGTTATCATCATCCCCTCCCCCTTGAGAAGCATTTGTCCTCAAATCTGAAATTTGAGAAAAGTATAAGGAGTAGAAGAGAAATAAAGGGAGGGATGACAAAGAAGAGAAGATGGGTACTTCCCTTTAGGACTAGTGAAACCTTGCTAGGACCTCAACCATGGACATCCTTGCGCACCCTAGCCAACAAAGAAGAAGACTCATTATTCCCAAGCATGTATCCTCTAATGCTCATAACAATAGTACTTGGGAATCATGTAGGGAGTTTTGGTGAAAGAAAGAAAGGAAGTGGAAGAAAGAAGGGAAGTGGAAGAAGAAGAAGAAGAAATAGGAGAAAAGGTTAGAGGAAACTCCCTTGTAGTGTTGCTACGTCCTCCTTCCTTAATCAGCAGCTCCCTTCCTTGATCTCCTTCAAAACAATTAAGATCAGCAGTTTTGAATTGATGAAGTAATAACATGACTTCCCTTTTATTTTTTTTGTCTCTCTTTGGTTTTCACCTTTTCTATCATCACTCTTGATGTTTCTTCTTTCTTTTTCTTTCTATCCTCATCTTCTATCTTAAGTCTCTTAATTTTCTCAAGTTCTATCTCTCTTTTCATGTGAGCTTGATCCTCACATATTTCTTGGATTGACATTGGCATCAAAGTAATTTTAGCTCCATCATGTTTAAAAGATATTTGATTAGAGTATCCATCGCGGATGGCTCTCTTATCAAACTGCCAAGGCCTACCCAACAAGATATGTGTGGCATCCATAGGTACAACATCACAAAGAACATTATCATCATAATCACCTATGGAAATAAAGATGAGAGTTTGCTTATTTACTTCCCTTTCCCCATCATCACATATCCAAGATAACTTGTATGGTCTGGGGTGGGGGGTGGTAGATAAACCAAGTTTTTCCACCATTCTTGCACTTGCAATGTTAGTGCAACTTCCACTATCAAAAATTAGGGAGCAAATCCGTCCCTCTACCATGCATCTAGTGTGGAAGACAGTTTGCCTTTGTTCATCTTCTCTTATTATTTGATTTCCTAGGGACCTTCTCACCATGCAAAGTTTACCCTCGGTCCTATATACTTCTTTCTTAATTTCATTCTCTTCTTCACTAGTTTCTTTTTCCTCATCCTCACTTTGTTCATTCTCACTTGCACTAGTGTACTCTCCATTCTCTTTAACCAACATTGCCCTCCTATTTGGGCATTGGGAAGCTATGTTTCCCTTGCCATCACACTTGAAACATTTGATGTTTCTTGTGGAGGTAGAGGGCTCTTCCTTTTTAGTAGAAGGAGTGGGGTTAGAAGTAACCCTAGGACCCTTAGGTTCCTCCTTCTCTTGGCTCTTTCCCTTATCTTCCTTTAGGGTTTCCTTGTTCCTAGTTGTAAAACTAGTGTTTCCTCTTTTATAGCTACCCTTTCTTTTTAGTTGAGTTTCAATTTTAATAGCTTGGTGTACCCAGTCCTCCATTTCTACATAAGGATGCAATTCCACTATGTCCCTTATGTCGAAATTAAGTCCATTGATAAACCTAGCCATAGTTGCTTCACTATCCTCAACTATGTTGGCCCTAATTAAAGCAAGTTCCATTTCCTTAAAGTACTCATCTACACTCTTAGAACCTTGCTTAAGAGTTTGGAGTTTGATGTGCAACTCCCTAGTGTAATGTTGAGGTATGAACCTCTTTCTCATGATGGACTTCATTTCCTCCCAAGAGGAAACCAAAGGAGCATTGCACCTTCTTCTTTCAGCTTGAAGCTGATGCCACCAAACTAAGGCGTAGTTCTTGAATTCTAGAGAGGCAATCTTAACCTTTTCCTCTTCCCTATACCTATGGCAACTAAAGATTTGTTCAATTTTAAGTTCCCATTTTAGGTATTGTTCTACATCATTTCTACCATTAAAGGTTGGGACTTCTATTTTTACCCCTCTAAAACCTTGTTCCCTTCTAGGCTCTTCTTCTCTCCTACGCTCTCTCCTATGCCTCCTAGGATTCTCTTCATAATACTCTTCTCTTTCTCTTCTAGGGGTTTCCTCATAGTAGTCTTCTTTAAACCCTCTAGGTTCCTCACGCCTCCTAGGCCTTCTATGCTCTCTTTCTCTTTCCCTTCTCCTATAGGTATGGCTAGAGTGTCTCTCTCCCTCACTAATCTGAGCATGGTACCTATCTTCACTCCTAACCACACTATACCTATCCTCACTTCCTCCTTCTCGAGAAGAATGCCTTCTCTCCCTCCTATTCCCACTTAGTTCTTTCCTAAGTTCACTCATCTCATGCCTCATCATTCTGGCCATGTCTTGAATTGCATGTTGCAACTCGGCCCTATACCTCAAAGTTCTAGGTGAAGGAGGTGGTGAGTTCCTACTACCCATTGTTAAATTTTTTTTTTTTTTATTTTCAAGAATTTGGACCTTTCCACTCACTAAGTGTTTACACTCAATGGAATGTTAACACTCGTGTATGTCACTCTTTTTTGGCTTTTCCTATAATGAAAACTCTCTTGCCTCTTCTACTCGGTTGGAGGTTGATTAGAAGTTGCAAAGACCAACGTGAGTCTAAGTCTTAACCCTTACCCAAATAGAAGCGCACTAACAAAGAAAAATACCTACTGGAAGAAGATTGGAAAAATCCTAAGACAAAACAAAAGAATTGATATGACAAACAAGAAAAGCTGGCACTCAAACAAGCTTATACACAAGAGCAGACAACAAACAAGACAAGACGGAAGAAATTGCGAAGAGAATTATTTTTGGTGTTTTTTTGAAAAAGAGTTGCCAAAATTGTCGTTTTTAAGAAAAACAGCAAATACAACTCAATTACGGTATACAGGGAAATGAAACAGAAAATTACAGTAAAACTGTTACTGTATTGTTGGGATATCTCTTTGTTTTTATTTTTCTATTTTTTTTATTCTTTTTGAATTTTTTTTGACTTTTTTGGGTGTCTTTTGACTTTTTCTTCCTTGTTGTTGACTTTTGCACCCCTTTTTTGCTTTTTACACCTCTTTTTCTATTTTTGGCACGTACGTACCATTTGTATTTTTCTTGCCTTTTCTTTCTTTTTTTTTGTCTTTTTCCCAACAGAAAATTACAGAAATTTGTACACAATGAAAAGAAAATTAACTGTACCTACTATAATATTTTTGGAATTTTCTGACAGTAAATTGGTCCAAGTGGCCCAGAAAAGTAAAAATAATGAATAAACTGATTTCTAAAACTGTGAAAACGTGATGGCAACTTGATTTCAAAAATGGCCAAAAAAATTGCTTAGCACTTCCTTGTTGATTATACAAAACCGGTATGGTCACAGAAACGCGCTTGGTTCAATTTTAAGATTGGAATTAAAATTTGAAGGAAAATCAACAATTAGAATTTGTTGATCTTCTTCCAATACTATGAACCAAAAAAGATCCTACAGGTGAGCGTTTTGCACAATCAAACAGGGAAAATCCAAGGTAGAGATAGCAGTCAATCCAAATTTGCAATCAGAATGCCAATCAAACAGACATAACAAGAGTAGGAAATTGAACAACACAAGAGCCCAAAAAAAATGTGCATAAAATGGAAAAAATAAAGAGGAAAAATTGCGCAAAATTAAATGGCAAGAAATTAAAGGGGGAAACTGAAATTAAAAGGATGAGGAGGATAAAAATGTAAATGGCAGAAAGTAGAAGGGGATGGCAGAAAGTAAAAGGATGGGGAGAGCAAAAATGTAAAGGGGGGAAGCGGAAATTAAAAGGATGAGGGGAACTGAAAGTAAATGACTGAAAGTAAAGGAGGGAAGCGGAAATTAAAAGGATGGGAAGAGCAGAAATGTAAATGACAGAATGTAAGGGTAGAGCAGAAATTAAAAGGATGGGGAGATGCGGAAAATAAATGGCGGAAAATTAAAAGCGGAAAGTAAAGAGATGAATATGGGGGATGAACAATTAATGGTGAAGGGGAGAAATGTAGGTGAACGATCTTTGGAAAAATGAAGACAACAATGCCTCCTCTTACCACACTTCACCACAAACAAGCAGTTATATCAAGCAATTTGCAAGAATTACTCAAGAACAAGTATGAGCAATTAAAGAGACATTTAAACAAAACACCTAGGGGGTGGGAATTAGCGGCCCAAAACAACCCCCAACTAGCAAGAAATCAAGCAATTCAATTAAGACAGACAAGTGCTGATAGCAGCAGAAAGGCACCTCGGGCCCGGGAAATAGTCCAAGTCCAAATTACAATTGAAAAGAGGGATGGAATTACACTAAAATGATGAAAATTCTGCACAAAATAGGTGCAGTTTTGCGCGCCCAAACAGCCCCAATTCAGCTCCAAAATTGCTCAAATTCAACAAGCTCTGATGACCAATTGATAGTCGGATAGGTGTAGGATCTAGAATTGAGCAAAACCAACCGATTAGAATCACAATCAAGCAATTAATTGCGAAATATAGGTGCTGGAACAGCAGCTATATTCACGCAAGAAAGTGAAGGAAAATGAGAGAAAATGAAAGAAAAAGTGGAGAGTAAGAAATGGGAAGGACGCCATTGAAGCAAGAATCCACTTGCAGCAGATAAGTCCAATGCCAGACGCCACTAATTAAGGAGAATTAGATAAGTCTCAGTATGGTTTGAGTAACAACCACCAAGCCTCACTCAACTCACAAAGGGAGGAGAAAATTTGGCATAATGCCTTTACTTCAAAATTCAATGTGCTTTTACAAGAGGAGAGGGTTCCTATTTATAGGAAATGAGGGGGAAGGGGGCGGCCACTTAAGTGGAATAAAAGGGGGGAAAATAAAAAGATGGGTGCAAACCCATCCCTAGTGGGATTTGAACCCAAGCCCCTAAGGTTTATGGCTAAGCCAAGCTTTAAGCCAATAAACCTCCTAATTAGCGCCCCACTTACAAGGAAATAAAAGGATGAGTAAATTTCCTATCCTAGGTGGGATTAGAACCCATGACCTCCTAAGCCTTGTAGCAAGGCAACCTACTAGCCAATAAACCCATACATGTGGGCGCCCCTAATTAAGAAAAATACAAGTATATCCTAATTACATCATAAATCCTAATTATATTGATTCCTAATTAAGTTGAGTCTTGCATGTTGACTTTGACTTCTTGGTCAATGATCAAGGTTTGACCAAGGGTTGACTCTCATGAAGGAAGGCTCATGCTTGGTTCAACCCCAAGCACTTCAAGCAGCTCCAAGTTGTTCCTAGCCATCAGCTGTCAGTTCAGAGGTCCACTGACAGGTTGTCATCACACACCGAGAGAAGATATTCCTTTTCAAGAACTGCACTACTGTTCGCATCAGCTTTTGCAGTTGCAATGGCCTCTACCTACTTGGATACATACTCCATAGCCACTAGGAGATACTCTTTGCCAAAAGATGGTGGTAGAGGTCCCACAAAATCTATGCCCAGCAGTCAAAAACCTCCACTTCCAAAAGGCTATTTAATGGCATCTCATGTCTTCTAGATATCCCCCCTGTTCTTTGACATCTGTCACATTGTTGAATGTAACAGTGAGCATCCTTGAACAAGGTAGGACAATAAAATCCAGATTGAGGGACCTTTGCAGCAGTCATTTCTCCATTAAAGTGTCCTCCATAAGGTGAGTTGTGACAATGCCACAGAATGCTCTTGGCTTCTTCATCAGACACACATATTCTCAATAGGTTATCAGCTCCAATCTTGAAAGGTGGGGATCATCCCACGCATATCACTGTGCATCCCTTAGGAACTTCTTCTTTTGATGCCAGTTGAAATCTTCAGGTATCACTCCTGCTGCCTTGAAATTAGCCATGTCAGCAAACCATGGCCTTTCTTGTATCATCATCGACTTCTCATCAGGAAATTCCACTTGCACCTCTGTTTGAGCATTTATCACCTCCTTATTGACCAGTCTTCAGAGGTGATCAACCACAACATTCTCGCTTCCCTTCTTGTCCTTGATTACCAAATCGAATTCCTGCAACAATAGAATCCACCTAATCAGTCTAGGTTTAGAATCAGATTTGGTCAATAGATATTTAAGTGCAGCATGATCAGTATAGACAATGAAAGTTGAGCCAATCAAATAAGGTCTAAATTTTTCTAATGCATACACTATTGCCAACAGTTCTTTTTCAGTGGTAGCATAATTAACTTGTGCTTTAGTAAGAACTTTACTAGCATAATGTATAGCATATAAAACCTTAAACTTTCTTTGTCCTAAAATTGCCTCTATAGCATAATCACTAGCATCACACATCAATTCAAAATCCGAGTTCCAAGATCAGGAGTAATTATAACAGGAGCAGAAATCAATTTTTGTTTCAACAGGTTAAAAGCAGTTAAACATTCATCATCAAAATTAAAAGGAGTATCCTTGTTAAGAAGATTGTTTAGTGACTTTGCTATTTTTGATAAATCCTTGATAAATCTTTTGTAGAAACCAGCATGTCCCAAAAAGCTTCTGACTCCTTTCACATTTGTTGGTGGTGGCAGCTTCTTAATGACCTCCACTTTTGCCTTGTCCACCTCAATGCCCCTAGTAGAAATTTTGTGGCCCAGCACAACACCTTCAATCACCATAAAGTGGCACTTCTCCCAATTCAGCACAAGGTTAGTGTCAACACACCGCTTCGGGACGGTGTTCAGGTTCTCCAAGCAGTCATCAAGTGAGGCTCCAAAAATTGAAAAATCATCCACGAAGACTTCTATGCACTTCTCCACCAAGTCTGAGAAAATGGCAAGCATGCATCTTTGAAAGTTTGCTGGTGCATTGCACAATCCAAACGACATCTTCCTGTAAGCAAAAACACCAAAAGGACAAGTAAAAGCAGTTTTTTCTTGGTCTTCTGGATTTACAGCTATTTGGTTATAATCAGAATAACCATCCAGAAAACAATAAAAAGTTTGCCCCGCTAACCTTTCTAACATTTGATCCATAAATGGTAAAGGAAAATGATCTTTTCTAGTTGCCTGATTCAATTTCCTATAATCTATGCACATTCTCCAACATGTGACTGTCCTAGTAGGGATTAATTCATTTTTATCATTACTAATTACAGTCATACCTCCCTTTTTAGGAACTACCTGAACCGGGCTAACCCAGGCACTGTCAGAGATAGGATAGATCATACCAGCATCAAGAAGTTTCAACATCTCTTTCTTTACTACTTCCTTCATGGTTGGATTTAATCGCCTTTGAGGTTGTGCCACTGGTTTGTAGTCCTTCTCCATGTGAATCTTGTGCATGCAATAAGATGGACTGATACCCTTTAAGTCAGATAGAGTCCAACCTATTGCACCCTCATTAGCCTTCAAAATTGAAATTAACTTCTCCTCCTCAAATGGGGTTAAGGCATTACTGATCACAACAGGCTTATTTCCACTATCAGCAAGAAAAACATATTTAAGGTGAGAAGGTAATACCTTTAACTCCAGCTTCTGACTCTCAGTTTTATCCTCCTGCTTCAATTCCTCAAATTTTTCTTCACTTTATGAGACTTCTTTGGCTAGATCCAGATGCTTCAAGTATTCTTCAACTTCATTCTCATCTTCTCCCTCAAACTCATCACAAGCGCCTATCAAAGCTTTCTCCAATGGGCTTGCTTTTGTCAATTGCTTCCGAGCTGCTAGAAAGACCTCATCCACTACGTCCATCTTGAGACACTAATGCTTGTCCTTGGGGTGTTGCATTGCTTCAAAGACATTAAAATTGACCTCATCGTCATGTACCCTTACCTTCAATTTTCCATCATCAACATCAGTGATGACCTTGGCAGTTTTCATGAAGGGTCTTCCAAGTAAGAGAGGAACTTTAGCATCTTCCTCTATATCCATCACAACAAAGTCAACTGGGAACATGAACTTTCCTACCTTCACCAACACATCTTCTGCTACCCCATATGGATACTTCATTGATCTATCAGCTAGCTGTAGTGTCATCCTTGTAGGCTTTGTAACATCCTAAATTTTATTAAGTAAAATAATAATTAAATTAAATAAATAAGTAGAGGAAATAATTAATTAAATAGACGAATAAATAATAGGATCAATATTATTATTAGTTTTATTCATAAAGTTAGCTTAAATTTAAAAAGAGGAGAAGGGGGTTGAGAGTGGGCCCAAGCCCAATTAGGCATTCTAGTAAGGAGGGGTTAACAATTCACCCTAATCCTTATTCGTATAATCATCAGAGAGCGAAACGCTAAGGAGGGGAGAAAATGAGTCTCAAGAGAGGATTTCTGCAGAGTAAGCATCAAGAACCAAGAAAGGGACTTCCTTGCTGTAATCGATCTTCGCTTAAGGTACGGTGGGGGAGAGGGTGCTGCTTGTATATGCATGTAGGAGTGCTTGGGTAGTGAGGGCAACCATAAGACCCTCTAAGACTCTAAATTTGAAATTGATATATATATATATAATGAGTAATGTATGATGAAAACATGTTGGTTGATGATTAATTCTGTGAATCTTTGTGAATCTTGATTGGGTTGAATGAGAATAAAGAGAATAGTGAAAATGGGTTAATTAAGGGTTTGATTATTTGGGGTTTTGATGGGAAAACCATGTAAAACTGTTAAAGATTGATGATTTTGATGAGTTTGATGAATATTAATGATTATGAATGGTGTTTGATCGAAGAGGATTGAATAGAGGTTGAATAGAGTGATGTAGAAGTGTTAGAAATCTTGAAATTTGCGATCTGCGTCGCGGGTAATCGATTACTAGGAGTGGTAATCGATTTCCAGTGTGTTCTGGGTAGCCAAAAGTGTTGTTTGTTCGCTGGTAATCGATTACAGGATTGTGGTAATGGATTACCAGAGAGTTTGTTTGCAGGTAATCGATTACAGGGATGCTGTAATCGATTACCAGAGTGTTTGGTTGTAGGTAATCGATTACAAGGTGGTTGTAATCGATTACCAGAGACCTTGTTTGTAGGTAATCGACTACTAGAGGTTGGTAATCGATTACTAGAGTGGATTTTGAGATCCTGATTGTTTAATGATGATTGATGGTGTGTGATAATGCTTTATAATGATTGGTGTGCATAATATGCAATGAGATCGTTGATGATATTGATATTGATGGTGTTTTGGTGTGCATAATATGCAACGAGATTGATGATGATAATGAATATTGATGATGTTTTGGTGTGCATAATATGCAATATAATTATTGATGATGATGTAATGATGATAATTGTATATCACTTTATGATGAGCATGATAATGCATGATGATGATGATGATGATGATGGTGTGTATCACCTTTGGATGATGATGTTACCTACATTGTGCGGGCCCATAGAGGGGGTACAACTTAGGAGAGATGCCTTGAGCATATGTGATAAGACCTGAATTGTGCGGGCCCATAGACGGGGTACAATTCAGGAGGTGAACTGAGTTGTGCGGGCCCATAGAGGGGGTACAACTCAGGGGATCAAGATGGGGCGTTCGATGCACGGGCCCATAGAGGGGGTTGCAACCTAGGGGTGATTTGTACTGGCACATAGAGGGGGTGCAACCTAGGGTCGAATGTCGTTGTGCGGGCCCATGGAGGGGGGTACAACCTATCGGATTGTGTGTGGTGACACCGGCAGACTATCTTGGTACTAACTAGAGTGATTGACGAGGTGCACTCATTGTGCGGAGTTCCAAGTCATGATCTTTGGGTTGATGAGGTGATAAGTTTTGGTGCATATGATAATGTGTTATACTCGATGATGGTATTGAGTTATATAATGTTGGTGATAAGTTTTGGTGCATATGATAATGTGTTATACTCGATGATGGTATGAGTTATATAATGTTGGTGATAAGTTTTGGTGCATATGATAATGTGTTATACTCGATGATGGTATTGAGTTATATAATGTGGTTGATGAGTTTTGGTGCATGTGATGATGGTTTATACTTAATGATGAATTGAGTTATAATATGATGATGATGAGTTTTGATGTATGCATGATGGATGTATATATGTGATATATTTGATGATGAAACTGAGTAAATAATGATGTTATGAGTATTAATGATGATTGAGTATTATGTGTGAAAATAGAGTATGTGATTCCATTGATGAATGATGGTATGGGACTTATATGATGATATAGATGAATAGTTATATGTTGATTTATAGGTGATTATTATCTGATGGACTATTTGATGTTTGGGTATGTGGTATGATTGATGATGATGTTGTTTATATGTGGGTGAGGATAGGGTAGCCTCCTATATGTATGTATGAGTGGTATTCTTTTCCTCACCGTTATACTGTGGATATTTTTACAGGTATTGATGAGACACGATTGGTGTCGAGTTTTGATTAAAGGGAGTGTGCTCTGGTATATGTGACATCAGGGTATAATTTTGGGGGTTCTTTCTTTATGTTTGTAGTTAGGAAGGTTTTTGTAAACTGTTTTAGATTCCTTGCACAGCAAGTAGGATGTTTAGTTACTTTTATATTTTTGGAGATTCCGCTGCATGAGTATTTGAATACATTTGAGTATTGTATGATGAAAACATGTGTGTTGCCTGAAAATTGACCTGCTTGTTGTTCAAAAAGTTGGTTGGCCAATTGCCCCACTTGAGTCTCCAAGTTTCTGATTGCAGCTTCTGTAGTCTTCTGATTGGAGAGGGAAGCTTGCATGAACTTTTCTAGTGTCTCTTCCAGCTTTGATGTTCTGTCATGCACTAAGGGGTACTGTTGATGTTGCTATTGATAAGGAGGTTGCCTATTCGAAGATCCTGTGTCTTGCTTCCACCCAAAATTTTGATTCTGACTGTTCCTCCAACCTTGTGAGAATTTTTGGAGAAATTTTCTGGTCTTCCTTGATTCCCCGTGTAGTTAACTTGCTCTTCATGAATGTCTTGATAAGAGCAGTGACCATTAGGATGGTCACCTCCACAAAAGTCACAAGTTAATTGTGGTGACTGACCAGGATTTGAATGAACTGCATGCAACTGCTGAGGAAGCTTGGACATCTATTTGGTGAGTGCTTCTATTTGCTAAGTAAGGATCTTGTTCTGAGCTAAGATCGCATATGTAGTGTTCAACTCTAACACACTTTTCCTCTACACTGTTTGTCTACCATGCTAAAGCTTGCTGATCAGTTAATGCTAATGCTTCAACAATTCTGGTGGCTTGCTCTGCATCCACTGATATCATAGTGCCACCTACTGCAGCATCTATAATCATTTTGGTATCGGGCCTGAGTCCATTGCATAAGATGTTCAGTTGGGCAATATCCTCAAAACCGTGGTTAGGACATCTCCTCAGCAATGATTTAAATCTTTCCCAAGCTTCACAAAATGGCTCTTCTAGTCCCTGCCTGAATGTAGAGACGTTTGAGTTGGCCTTGATGTAGCGAGATGGTGGGAAGAATCGGTTCAAGAACTTTTCTTCAACATTGTCCCAGCATGTCAGACTCTGGTTTGGGTGTGACTTCATCCATTCCTTAGCTTTACCTATCAAAGAGAAAGGAAACAAACGTAAGTAAACAACTTCTAAATCCCCTTCCTCAAATCCCATAGTACCAATCAATTCATAAAAAGTTGAAATATGAGTATAAGGATCCTCATGATCCATTCCCGTGAATTGATGAGCACTGATTACACTAAGGAATGTTGGCTTCATCTCTAAAGATTTTGCAGTGACTGGGATAACTATGCTTGAAAAGTATCGTGGCCCTTGCTGCATGGCATAGTCTCCAAGTGTCCTTCTTGGCGGAAGGGGATTTGCTCGCTCCTCAGCCATATCTTCAGCTTTAATCTCACTTGGGATGGGTGAATTGAGAGTGTTGAGATTGTCTCCTATAGCTTGTCCTTGCCCTTTCTTCCTATTTTTTCTCATATTTCTTCTGGATGTCTTTTCGATCATAGGATCGAATTCCAATTGCTCTTTAGACACCTGACCTCGAAAAAGCATAAATCACAGAAACTATAGTAAGAATTTGCTCAGAAGAGAGGAATAAGAATAAATTAATGACAACAAAATAAAAATAAAGACAAAAAATATTCACAACTCACTAAGATGAACTAAGAATTTAAATTGATACACCGTTCCCCGACAAACGGCGCGAAAAATACTTGTTGAGATCTTGACAAGCGTACCAATATCGCAGCAGTATAATAGTATGAAAAGTAGGGATTGTTGTACCCACGAGGAATGGTACAAAATAAATTCTTAGAACTCACGCTTAATGATTGGGAATGATGGAATTTGTTTTGTGAAAAGTAAATTTAAAGATGCAATAAAAAGAATTTGAGACAAAGAGAAACGTGGATGAAATTGAGCAGTTGAGAAACTACGATTGAACTTCGTCTATCGCACCCCTCTTGTATTTTGGGATTCAATAATATTTAGGAATTTGCAATTAGCAATACTGAAGCAAAAATAATTTTCATTCATATTGATTCCTCAATTATGAAATTCTTAGAACAATTCCCTAAACACCGATCCCTCGGATATTTAACAAATTACCTAAAATTAAGAAAAGTTGTTTTAAATCTATCAATATATTGAACCCTATTCCTAGTGATTCAATCTATTGAGTGTTTTTACCCAAATCGGATTTAGAGAACTGCTTCCCAGCCAATTCAAGAAATCAAATCATAATTATGTTACAAGAAGGGAATTAAGCATTAAGAATAGAAATAAAAACACTAGTATTAATAAAACAAGGATTCCTAAATATCAATGATCCAAAATACAAAATGAGGTTTGAGTCGACTACATTCAATCCTATAAAGATATTTAGTTACTCATGGTAGCCATTACAACCATCAAGAATCAAGAAGAAGAATAACAGCGAAGCCTTCCAACTCTGTTGCAGTCTCCCTCTTTTCTCAAAACTCTCTCCATATTTCTGAAAACTCTCTCTGTATCTTTTTTTCCAAAAAACTCCATGTCTCCCTCAAAAACTGTCTGACGGCTCATTAAACGCAAGGGTTACAAGTCCTACGCTCAGCCTGCGCTCAGCGCAGGTGAAGCGCAGGAAACAGTAACAAAATAGTCAATCATGCGCTTTGCCTGCGCTCAGCGCAGGTGAAGCGCATGAAGCAGTGACTAATTCCTCAGATTGCCTTGCCTTTGAATCTTGCTCTACACAACTTCTGTCTCTCTCACTGCTCACTTGATGCTTTCTCTATACAGTATTTCATCTTCTGCAAAAATTCCCAAAATTCTAATCAGAATAGCATCAAATTCAAATTTAATTTCAATGAATATAAGAGCCACAAATTAAACAAAGAAGGGTGAAATTGGATTATAAATTCAACAATTCATTACCAATAAGTGTTGTAATTACATAGAAATTTACTTAATTCTTACACTTATCATATTTACCCAACACCCTAGGGGTCTTTCCACTTTACATGAGGCTAGATTGAGCTCAGACTAACAGGAACGGTCTTTCCCGAAGGACATAAAGACCTTACCCTTAAACATGATAGATTCATACATGATTTTCCTCTTTAAATATTAAGTCCAAGGACCCAAATTTTGTTTATACATGAAGTCCAAGGACCCAAACTTATATTTAACATGAACAATCATCAATATTCACATGACCATGAGGGTTAACATGAGCATACAATTTCCTAAGGCAAAAGCATCATCATCATCATCATGAGAATCATCCCTCAAACCCTAACATACCATCTAGGGAAAAGCACAACAAGCATTTCTTAGCATACTTCAACCTATCCATCAATAAATCTACTCTTAACAACCACAATCAAGCATAAAAGCATGGGAGAAAAGAAGGGGGAACATATATAAGAACACGTTCCATCATGAGAGTGAGTGAGTGATCACAATCACCTCAAAGTAACCAAGGGTAGGGAGATGGAGAGGTTGAGGAAGATGATCCCAAGCACTTGAAGAGGTTGGAAGCCCAAATCCAAGCTCCTAGCACTCCCTTCTCACTCTAGCTTTCTCAGAACTTCTCTCTCTAGAAAGGTAAGAGGAGAAATAAAATGAGGCTGCCCTAATGCGAAACAACATTAAAATATGTTCGCATACTCTCGCTTGAGCGAGGGAGAGGGAAATCGTATTCTCGCTCAAGCGAGAGCTTCTTCGCTTGAGCGAAATACACACCTAAAAATTACCTAGCCTCTCTGACTTTACCTTGCTCAAGCGAGGATCTTCTCACTTGAACGAGCGCAAGTTAGATAGAAAAACCCAATTTTAAACTTGAATTGCGCTTGGGCGAGGGGTTCTCGCTCAAGCGACCATATCAACAATCACCACTCTGGGTTTTTACCTATATGCTCGCTCAAGTGAGGGCCTTCTCGCTTGAGCGAGAACACATAATTCCAATTTTGCTGGCATGCTCGCTCAAGCGAGACCGAGGACACCAAAACTCAGATTTTCTGGTTTTCACTCTTAAGCTTATTTTTCCCTAATTCATTCTACAAAACCTTTTCTCCCTATTAATTTGATTTATTTGAAATATTTGAAATTTGGGATGTTACAATATCATCTGACATTGTGATAATCAGTGTCGTTTTGTATTCTGATTGATGGACGTGATGGTTGGTTTACAACCGTGGGACACATGTCAAAATCTCAGCGTATTGGGTCCATGGGCCTGGACAGGTGTCAAGATCTCGCACGTTGACGATTTAAAAAACTTTCCTATAAATGGCGGGATGGTTACCGTTTGTCATTTTCTCTCTCTTGGCTTTCTTCTCCAACTCAGAATTCTTCAAGGCTTCTATACACCTGTTCGAGATATTTGTTGTTTTTTCTGATTTTTGCATGCTGAACCTTACAAGATCCTTTACTAAAGGAACAACAATAGAAGTGCTTATATTAATCATTCTCCTGGAGCTATGAGGTTAGTAAAAGGTATTTTCTATTCCCATTCATACTTCTTTTACTTTCCATATTAGTAATTGTAATTTAATTTATTGTTGGACTGATTTAATTTTTGTTTTGTGGGATATTTTATCCTCGCCCAATTATATATTCTCTCTTTACTCTAATGAAATTTCTTTTTTCTATATAAAAAAATGAATATAAGATCGGTTTAATTATATATATAATTTTTTTCATCTTGCATATTATTTTAAAGGTTCTAAATTAAATGCTTTTTATAGGAAATTAATGTTTTTAAAGTTATATTAGAAATCGAACCAGCAAAAATTCAAAATTATAGCATAATTGATTTAATTAAATAAATAATAAAGTGATTTAACAATCACTAAACTTAAATGAAAATCATAGACTATTCCGGTTTTTAAAAATATTATCACAAAAATGTTCAATTTAACTCACTACAAAAAAAAAATTAGTTTAGTGGAGGACAAATTTTCAATTAATGGCAGTCTTAGACCGCCATAAAAATCTAATTCTAGTAGTCATTTAAGATGCCAGTATTACGTGTGCCACAACCTGCTTTGTGGTGATCTTTGTTTGAACGCTGGCAGAAACCCCAGAAATTACTTTATTCATTATTGGCGATTAAAAATTACCACAAATATTAACATTTTTGGCACTCTTGGAAGTCAAAAGTTGGTTAAATAACCAATATTATTACTGAATTTTGAAAATTGCTTATAAGAACTCAGTTCAAAAACCCTCTTCTTGTTAGTTGAAATCAAACGTAAATAGATAAGAGTAAGAGAAGCACTCAGCCAGATTTATCCTGGTTCACCCACTCCACTTGTGAGCTACATCCAGTCTCAGAGCGAACAAGCTTATGGATTTTCCACTAATCTGAAACGATTACAAGTAGTTTTGTTTACTACCAAGCCTCTTCAGGCTCTACACCAAGTACTATTTCTTCAGCCAAGCCTCTCCAGGCTCTACACACCAAGTATTCTTTCTTACTAAGCCTCTCCAGGCTCTCTCAACAGGTATTCTTTCTTACCAACCCTCTTCAGGCTCTCACAATACATGTCACAACCGGGATCGCGACAGGGGGAGGCGAGCTGAATAAGGAAAAATTTAATTTAAAGGTTTCAATGGAGTCGTCACCAAAATTTATTTTAAAGGGAAAATTTTATGAAAACCCTTTTAAAAGAAAATGGTCTTTGGAACCAAATTTGGGTTCAGGAGTCGATTATGCGTAGGGAAGATATTAGCACCTTACGACATCCGTCCGAAGACGGTTACCTTTAATTAATTGTGCAAATTTGTTTATCTTTGAAAATATTTATTTTACCCCATTAAAATTGAAAAAGAAATTAATTTTTTTTATAATTTTGATTTGTTACTTTTTTTGATATTTTTTTTAGTAAATGGAAGGATTTAAGAAAAATGGTTGATTTTTATTATTGAAAAGGAGAAAGGCATTTTGGAAAATTCTTTTTTTGATATTTTCAAATTCTTGATTTTTTATGTCTTTTTAGAATAATTTAAAAAATTATTTCTTAAATGATTGGTTTTTTATTACCAAGGGAAAAACATTTTGAAAAATTATTTTTGCTTGACGGGTTCGGTTCCCGCTCCTACGTATCCCCAGGTGCAATGGAGAAATCAAAGATGATTGGAAAATATTTTGGTTTGTTTCTTTATTTTAAAGAATTAATTTTGGAAGAATGATTGATTTGAAAAAGAGGATTGAAAAATGTTTAGACTTATTTTTGTTTTTTGAAGGAATTGATTTTTGAAGAGAATGGTTGATTTTTATTTTAAAAAGGATTAAAAAATATTGACTTTTTTTTTTCAAAGATTTTTGAAAAGAATGATTGATTTTCATATTTGAAAAGAAAGGAAGATTGAAAAATATTTGGACTTATTTTTATTTTGGAAAGAATTAATCTTTGAAAATATTTTTATTTTTCGTGCTTGAGACTACTTACACGGGGTTCAAGTCAAACACTTGGTTTGCTCAATAAACCCTTACGGTCCAAATAATATTAAAGCCAGTATCCATTGTTCAATTAACCTTATTGGTTGTTGCGTAGACGATTATTTAGGATTTTTTTTATATTTTTTAGAATAAATTTTGGAAAAGAAATATTTTGACTTTGATCTATATTGTACAAGATTCAAGTCAGCACGCGTCTGCTCAATAAATCCTTTGGGGTTCAAGTCAACATGTAATTGCTCAATAAACCCTCACAATCAAAATATTCTTTGAATTTATTGCTTGAATGGAATTGAAATATTTACAACATGATATTTATATCAAACAAACATTTACAAACTAAATAAATATTTACAGATCTGCATGAAATTTTGAATTAAAAACTACAACACGAAAAAACAAGATATTTATAAACACTCAACATTTTTTTACATTGTCATACAGATATTTACAAGACTATAATTTTTAAATCATACTATTTATGTAAAATGATACAAAACTTAAATCAAACAAATATTTATAGAACGTTTTGAATTTTAAATCAGACACTCCTTGACAACTTAAACAATCATTTGCATGACTATAAGTTTAAAACAACAAATGCATTCATAAAGAAATTAAATCAAACCAATATTTACAAGGATAAATTTATTGAATAATTAGAAATAATTTAACGAAATTAAAAAAAAAAACACAATCACATCATTAAATCCAAAATAAATATTAAAAAAATAAATTTAAGCTGAATAAGCCCAAACATAGAATAAGAGGAACAACCTGACGTTAGCAAAGAAATTGCTATTCGTACCACAACTTTCTGCTATTCACACTACCATCGGTTTAACTTTCTGAAAGGTAATACCACCCTTATTTCTGTTCACACCAACTTCAGTTTTTTCTTTTCTGCATGGAATTTCTGTTTACACGCTCTCAGGTTTTCTTTCTAGGCAAGTAAAATTCTGTTCACACCGCCCTTTTCTGCTGTTCGCACCAATCTCAGTTTTTTCTTTGCTGCATGGGATTCCTGTTTACACCAACCTTTGCTATTTGCAACACTCAGTTTTTCTGCTGTTCGAACCACCCTCTTCTGCTATTCGCACCACCCTCTTCTGCTATTCGCACCACCCTCGCTTATCTTCTCCACCTCTGCGTCAAGTTTCTTGCTCATCTTCCATTTTCTTCCTCACTATTAAGAGACAAGATGCTGCAGGGCGTGTTGCGGCCAAGCTAGGAGCCTGTGGCGGAACTGCACCCCAGATTTGTGGGAACGGCGGCGTGGTGGCTGCTGGCCACGAGTGAGGGCGCGCGTACCAGCGGTGACCTTGCGCGCGACTGTGGGAGGACGCTGCGACTGCTGGTTTCGCGTTCTCCAGCCGCTGGTGGTGGGTGCGGTGGAGCTGCAGTGGCAGGGAGCTGCTGTTGCGACAGATCTGCGGTCGATCTGTGTATCACCAGTGGTAGGCTGTGAAAGAAGTGGCGCTCCAGAAAGAAGAGGGGACTCGTGACTTTTGCAGTTCCGGGACAGCCTGTGCGCGGTGGTAATGGCCGCAGGTGTGGGAGGACAGCAACATGAGAGAAGCTACATGTGACGAGTGGTGGAGGTTATGGAGGTGAGGCGGTGAGGATGGCGGCTAATGTGGGTGGTGATGTTAGAAGAGGGTAAGGTGTTGTGGTTCACAGTGGTTTTGAAGGAGGTGAGGGTCCTTCCTAGTGAAGAATTTACCTCTTGAAGAAGAGTGATGCCCCTCTTCGACAAGCCAATGTGGTCTTGTTTTAGACGCTGTCCAATCCATTTTTCAGTTATGAGGATAAGAAAATATGAATTGAAAAGCCGTGATTGGTCCTTCACATTCTCTCGTTACCCTCTCCCCTCAAATATAACACATATGAATGCAAACTAGTGACACAAAGACATAAACATTATTTTTGTTATTATTTATTATATTTTTAAATTTTTTATTATTATTTGGTAAAATTAAAATGCATCAACATTATTTTTTTTCTTTTTCTTCATTTTTATTTTTTAATTATGGAATGAAACTATGATATTAGAATGACATTAACAGGGGTGCAAAATGCATGGAAACTATTATTTTTTGTAATTTTATTTTAATGAACCGGACAAAATTAGGTGTTCACAACTGCCCATATTTACTTATATTTTTATTAGAGAATATGAATAACAATGTTTTCATATTCTCTTTGTAAAAATTAAGTAAAGATAAAGAACTCCAATTTTGTCCAGGAGTTTATTGAAAAGCAAGGATGAAAGGTTGTGGCATTGATTCCTGTCTTTAGCCTAACATGAAAAGGTGCGAGACAGGCTCTTTCCTAAAGCTTAAAAATGTCAGGTAAGTATTGGGCTTTGACTGAAAGATAAAGGTGTGCCAGGTAAGTACTGGGCTTTGATTGAAAAATAAAGTGTGTCAGGCAGGTACTGGGCTTTGACTGAAAGATAAAGTGTTCCAGGTAAGTACTGGGCTTTGACTGAAAGATAAAGTGTGCCAGGTAAGTATTGGGCTTTGACTGAAAGATAAATGGTGCCAGGTAGGTACTGGGCTTTGACTGAAAGATAAAGGTGCCAGACAGGTAATGGGTTTTGATTGAAATGTAAAGTGTGTCAGGTAAGTACTAGGCTTTGACTGAAATGTAAAGTGTGCCAGGTAAGTACTGGGCTTTGACTGAAATGTAAAGTGTGCCAGGTAAGTACTGGGCTTTAACTGAAAGATAAATGTGCCAGGTGATAGCATGATAGTTGTAGGATCTAGAATTGAGCAAAACCAACCGATTAGAATCAAAATATAGTGAATAAATTGCGAAACATAGGTGCAGGGCAGCAACTATATTTGCGCAAGAAAGAGCAAGAAAATGAGAGAAAATGAAAGAAAAAGTGGAGAGGAAGAAATGGTAGGGACGCCACTGAAGCAGGAATCCACCCACAGCAGATGAGTCCAATGCCAGACGCCACTAATTCAGAAAAATTAGATAAGTCTCAGTATGGTTTGAGCAACAACCACCAAGCCTTACTCTCAACTCACCAAGAGGAGAAAAAATGGGCATAATGCCTTTACTATTTCATAAGTGTTGTAATACAAGGGGGTGGCCTCCTATTTATAGGAAAAAGAGGTGACTAGGTGGGAAGGAAAAAAAGAAGATGAGTGAAAAGCTATCCTAATTGAGTCTTGAACCCATGACTCCTAAGCCTTATAGCAAGGCAACCTCCTAACCAATAATCCACTTAAAAATAGCGCCCCTCATTAGGAGGAGGATTAAGAAAACTACAAATAAGTCCTAATTACAATTAAAACTCTAATTAAGTTCCTAATTAAGTGGAATCTTCATGTTGACTTGGGTCAATTGGTTAAAGGTCAAAGGTTGACCATGAGAGGGTTGACCAAGGCTTGACTCAGCTCCAAGCATCTCAAATAGGTCCAAGCTTGTCATTAGCACACCAGCTCCCAGCTCAGAAGTCCACTGGCAGTTGCCATCATTCCCTCCCCCTTAAAAAGGATTTGACCTCAAATCTGAAAATTCAGAAAGAAGCCATATGGAAAAGAATAGGAGAAGAAAGGATGGATGACAAGAGTAGAGAGAGGTAGGTAGGTACTTCCCTTAGAGGATGGGGAGCCCTTCCTAGATTCC
Organism: Sesbania bispinosa; assembly: GCA_026901365.1. Classification (NCBI taxonomy): domain Eukaryota; kingdom Viridiplantae; phylum Streptophyta; class Magnoliopsida; order Fabales; family Fabaceae; genus Sesbania; species Sesbania bispinosa. The sequence continues at coordinate 1,739,053 of QLOH01000033.1, forward strand.
ACAAGCTTTGAACATCTTCCTTGAACCTAATTAACAAAGAAGGATCCATTAGTATTATTCCAAGCAAGCAAAGGTGAAGGTTCATAACAAAAATATTTTGGTATCATATAGATGGAAAGTAGAAGAATATATGTGATGAACAAGTGGTGGTTTAAGTAGGGAATAGGAAACTCCCTTTTTGAAGTGGAAATGATGTGAACCCAACCGGGTAAGAATAAAGGAGAGGGTGACATGGCTTTAAATGAAGTGACAGTTGCATTTAAGGCAACTACCGGTTGAAGAACCATCATTTATCATGGAGGAGGGCCATGTGGGGCGGCCAACATAGTCCATAAATTGCTGATTTAATTTGATTTATGTTGTTTCAATAAACTTGTGGGAGTTACAAGACACAAGGCTTTAATTTCTGGTGGTTACGTTTCTTGTTCTAGTGGTTACAAAACATGGTTATAATGTACTTTAATTGCATTAATACCTTGTCTCTTTTAGCCGTTGGAAAGGATGTTCTGGTGCATGAACCTTGTGACACCCCTAGTTACCAATAGAAATGTCATAGTGTTACACGTGACCAACGAAATAGAACGTAAAAAATGCAAAAGTTTTTTTTTTTTGAAAAGGGTTAGGTGTCATTGACCCTTTTTTTTTAAAAGGGTTAGGTGTCATTGACCTATCACATCTCTAGTTTCGTTTTAAGTACTTATGAAACATCCTTCCCTTTACTTTTAAAGAAAAACTCATTTTTCGAAAACGTCTAAATGATTATCACCTCACGCACATACAACATACACATAATTATAAAACATTGTGAGAATAGGAGTCAACGTGAAATATATATATACATATATACCAAGTAGCATCAGTGTACCTCTCAAATACCCTCATATCCACATCAAAATATGAGTTCCGGTAGCAAGCTAAAGCAAATAAGACCTCTAATCAAGATACAAAAGAAGAGATCCCTAAATTAAAGCTGCTACTACCTAGACTCAAAACAACCTAGTCCTACTCATCGTCAGAAGAGTCCTCCTCCGGCTCCTCCTCCTCTGGGTCCTCCTCTGGATCCTCGCCTGGGACCCTCCTCTTCCTCTGAGGTGTCATCAATCACAATCAGATCTAAGTCCCTTGTGAGAGAGCGACCTTGCTCATCAGGACGCACAGGCTGAGGAGCTGGCACCTCAGAAGAAGGGGAGTACCTGAGAGAGTCTGGTTCAACCAAGTCAACCATCCGGGATGACTGCGATGATGAAGAAGAAGCTGGACGACGACGTGAAGGACGAAATGTAGTATACCTCACCAAGTTAGGCGGCGTCGAAAACTCGAGAGTCACTGGTACGATGAAGTCCATCTCAGGTACAAGCGGAAGTCCGGGTGCGTGATGATGACACAGACTTCCCCCGTGAACTCACATCTGCGTGGGATATCCGTCACCCTCCAGGTGCCCCTCGGCATCCACCTTAGCCGCACTTGCATTGATGTCATGGCTGAAGTCTTCGATACCGACTATCGACGTGACGAGAAGGGCACAACAAGAAGAGATAGAAAGGAAGGATGAGAACATCGCATGAACTCACAACATGTATGATACAGTAAACTAGAGCACACATACACAGACAGTCAACACAGTCCAATCGATAGGCAACACAAAACATGTCATCATAATGTACTCATATGAATGCAACTTTACTATTATAATGCAACATCTAATGCATGCGGGCCCAGGGAAACATCACCATCCGCAGTGCACACAGCAACTGCCCGACCATATATGCACAACGTATCAGGAGTTAGAGTCTGTACTAGCGCGGTACTTATATTTTCTTTTCGCCAATTTTATCCGACTTCCAGACAATCTCAACTGACCCCGAAAACTTGAGAGCGATAGGATAGTCAAGCCTGTACCCTGTTTACTCGACAGTAGGGAGCGAGCCTACGTCACCTGAGTCATTTCGGGACCTGACTATCCTTAGGGCTTTCATCCCCCCTCGAGGACTCGCTGGCGTTCTTTGCAAAACCCAGTGCACCCGTCCCAACCAGTTTCCCACTGTACCGAGTGTCACTGCCATATAGGTCGTAAGGTTTTTCACCTTGAATATCATCAATGCTTATGATGCATGTCATACAACAAGGTTCAAAGTAAATACTTCCTTACAGGCGAAGCCCCTTTGAATCATTCTACGTCACCACATCCCCGTGGTACGGCCTGATTCAAAGTCTCCTTCAAGGAAAACCAAACAATGCTTTCTCAGCACACGCAGTCCTTACAGGCAAAGCCCATCGAATCATTCAACGTCACCACTTACCCGTGGCACGACCCGATTCAATGTCTTCCCTTCAAGGAAAACCAAACCCCATCTCGGGTTGGAACCGCACTCTCTCACTAAGCTTCTCAAGTCTTATGTAGAAAGAGTGTGTTGGTTATAATCTTTTAAGGTAGTTTGTACTAATGTTCTTCTTTGAATCAGTATTCATTTCCGCTTGAGTCCTATAACTTACTAAGACTTATGATTGTGTCTTATGGATAGTATTACTTACCCTAGTTCTTCTTGTATGACTAATTAAGATTAAGTTTAACTTTTAATTATAATTAGTCTTCATTAACTGAACTATAATTAATCTTAATCCTTACTTAAGGTCTTAATTAATTCCTAATTATCCCTTAATCTCTTCCTTAATCTTGGATTAAGCTTTTAATTATACTTGATTAAGGTTAATCATAATTAGTTAGTTCTTGATCGTCATTAAGGCTTAATTACTTAATTAATACTTTATTAAGGTTAATTAACTTTAGCCTTAATTAATTATTCTTTTACTTAATTAACTTAAGTAGATTAGATTAATTAACTTAGGTAATTAAATTAGCTAAGTCCATTAATTAATTTCTAAGTTTTAATTTTAATAACTTGGATTAGAGTTGAAGTCCAACTCTAATCTAAGCCCAATTCCATAAATTATTTTTGGTTGACTTTAATGAGTCTTTGACTCTCTTTTTTTGGAGATTTTGGGCCTGAATCAAGGCCCAAAGGTTGGATAACTCATAGGAGCCCATTCTTACTCATAACAAGTCAAAAGTTGACTTTTATATTGACTTTACTTTGGTGAAATTAGAAATCCGAATTTAGTCTTTTATTGTTTTCTTTTTAAAAGTTTCTACTTATTTGCACTTTAATCCTTTTACTTATAAAATTATCCCTTGGTCCTTTTTGAACCATCAAAGCCCATAAACATGTTTTCAACGCTTAATTGATCTTTTCAAGATCAAAAAGGCATTCTTGATGAGTTTCATCAAGAACAACTCAAGAACATCAAGAACAACTTGAATGTTCATCAAAACATCAAATTTTCCATAACATCCAATCTTTACCAAATTTTCAGACAATCATCCACAAACAATTTAAATGTCAAATATCATACTAATTCACCCAAAATCATCCACATACACATTTAAGTTCATAATTTCATCTTCAAGCTCATAAACACTATTTTTCAAGGATCAATCATCCAAAACAATTGTATACATTCAACCAACTTCATGCATGTTCATAGATTCATCATACAAACACATTCCAAGTACCAAAAAAAATTTGAAACACATGCAGCCCCAAAATCCCTCAAGGCCGAGAGCTATTAGAGGAAAAAGGGGAAAATTTTTCCAAAATTGTTTCTTGGCTTGCATGCATCAACAATCACAATCCAAGCACATTCCAAGCATCAAAATTAACTCTAAAACATATAAACAACCCAGCTCCAAGAATCCGAAACATTTACTAAAAAAAAAACTCAAAGAAATGATTTTTTTTCAAAGGAAAAACAAGAGCAAGGACAAGGATTTAAGGGCAAATCCTTGACTCTAGTCACCAATCCTACTAGAGTTCAAGTTCTCCCCCCCCTTACCTTAGAAATAACCTCAAGAAATAGGTGCAGAATCAGCTCACAAAACAGCCCAAAATCTCTCCTTTTGGTCACCAACAAAGCTTTGCAAGGCTAGAAGGCTTAGTGTTTAAGCTTAGGGTTCAAGGATGGAACCTTAAGCTTGAAAGTGTGAGAAGGAAAAATGGAGATTTTGAGAGAAAAGAGAGGGGAACTCACGGCTTCAATGAGGAGAGAAAAGAGAAATGAGAGAATGAAAAGGAACCTTTCATGTAGGAAAGGAGAAAGAAATAAATGTTTTAGTCTTTTAATGCCATAATATCATAAGCTAGACACTTGTCTTGGAAGGAAGAAAGGATGAGACAAGTGTCTCTCATGCACTTAGCCTGCACATGCACGGCTTCTAGAAGGAAAAAAGAAAGGTTTGTGCAATTTTTCGGGCTCGGATCAAGAGTATTCGGGCCCGGTTCAAGGGACAGGAGGGGCAAAAAGGTCATTTTTTTTAGAGAAACCCCAAAATTTCCCAGAAATTCCCTAAAAATAGTAAATTTATTTCTAAATCCAAAAATATAAATTTTGATGATTAAAAATAATTTTAATTACTCAAAATTAAATAAAACACTCAAAACGGCAAAACGGTAAAAACGCAGGTGTTACAAACCTAGACCTCATTGAAGCTATATGAAGACCATCCCAAATAGCCAAAGGTGGGCGGCCACATGTGCATGGAAGGTTGAGTCATATGCCTTCAATTTTGCGGCCAACAAGTGAGTAAATGGCTGAGTCATAAGCCATTATTTTGTGCGGCCAACATATGCAATTCATGGCTGAATTATGTGTCATCAAAGAGAGTTTATGGTGGTTGTAATTGGTTGAATGAATAATCAATCAAGTGGGCGCCCAACAATGAAGAGGAGGTTACAAAATTGATTGGAAACTTGAAGATTGTGGGTTGTTTCATGCGGCCACTTATTGGCTGATTCATGAGCCATTTTAATCCATGTTTGGTGGTTACATTTCATGAAATAATGCAGCCACATGTGCCAAGAAATCTGATTGGAAAATTCGGCCAACTAAGCTTGTTTAGTTTGAGTTTCATTAGCTTATTTTATTTAATTCATAGTAATGTAATTAGGGTTGCATGGGATATGTATGAGGGGTATTTTGGGGCTGTTTGGGGCGTGTAAACCTAACTAGTTGCATGACTTTGAGTGCCTTGTAATCCTTATAAAAACATGCTTCATGCATGCAAGAAAGTTAAGAATGTTTATGCAGAAAAATTTATCTTACTTTGAGAGTGTTTCTCTAAGTTTCTTGCTAGTCAAGAGCTGAGATTTATCAAAGGTTCCTTGCCTTTGTGTGTGTAATCTCAAGGACTTATCTTTCAAGTCTTGAAAGTGTGACGTCCACCTATCTTTGTTTTACGTTTTTCTTCCTCTTTCTTAAAAAGAATTCTATTCTCTTGTGTGGAAACTTGGTTGTATGAGATTTACAATTCAAAGTTTAAAAGGCTGAGTTAAAGTTCTTGCTTAGAAAAGTTATCTTCTTTTTATATTATCAATTTCAAAAGAAAGAAAATCAAAGAAAATATAAAAAGAAAAGAAAAGTATTGAAAAAAAAAGAATATTTGTTATCAAGAAAAAGTGCTATTTCAGTTAGAAATTTCTAAGGTCCAGAAAATTCGAACCTCAAGGTTCTCATCAGGAAACCATCTTGTCCATGTACTTTGTCGGATGAGATCCTGGATCAAAGACCAATCTCTTGAAGCCCTCCTTTGAAAGTAAAATAAAGAAGTAGTCATAAAGAAGGCTTAAAAATTGATTTCCAACATAGTTCCTAGGAATTGTAATTTCAACAAAATATTCCACAACATGCTCCCAGATGAATGCAGAATTAAAACTATGGGGCATATATGATTTATTCTTTCTCAACAAAGCCTTATCATGCCTAGAATCATTGTTTGTATTAAGAGGCATGTCTACATAAATGCATTTACTCAAGTATGGAGTTGGAAGCACCTTACGCATATCAAATGTGGATATGTAAGGTGATGTACTTAAAAATTCACCTTGAGCATGCATATCAAGAAGCATATCATCATTTGAATTAGATATCAAACAATTTTTTTCATATGTGATAGCTTCATCCAAATTTTTATTCGTTTCACTAACTAGTTCAAGAGCATAATACACATCTTTATATGAAACAATTATTTGAGGTCCAAAATGTGTATTCAATCTATAAACACAAACCAAAGGTACATGCATATTCAATCCAATTTTATCATTCCTATCATGCAATCTCAACTGACCAAAGGAATTGACTAAACATGTATCCTTAGTAAGCTCTATGGTACTCTTAAACTTAGTCGATTCTCTAAAACATGCAATAGGTTTCAAAGCACTACTAAAATTTTCTAGTTTTAACATGCTTGTAATGCTTTGAGGCATATGGTCATGCATAGAGTAAAACATGTCATGCATAAAGAAAGGTAATTTAGGAAACTTCCTTTCAACAGCTTGAATTGTACTCTTTGCAACACTAGATGTATTCTCCATCAACCTATTCATGCTTTCACTTGAATTGTACTCTTCCTCACTTTCTCTTTTAAGTTTCTCTTCTTTCTCTTTTTCTAATTGTTCTCTTTTCTCTTGTTCTATTAACCTCTTAAGTGTGGTTTGATCTTCTTTTATTTCCTTTGAGGTCATAGGCATGAGTGTGAATTTTATTCCTTGGTGGCGGAACCTATAGGTATTGGCAAACCCATCATATTTTACCCTTCTCTCATATTGCCGTGGTCTTCCTAATAGGATGTGTGAGGCTTCTAAGGGTATAACATCAAAGGTCATTTCATCTTTGTAGTCCCCAATGTTAAACCTTAATCTCACTTGCCCATCCACCATAATTTCTTCCTCATCACTCACCCATTGAAGTGTATAAGGTTCTGGATGTGGGGGTAGTGGGTAAGTTGAGCTTGTTAACTAACCTAAGGCTAGCTAAGTTGCTACTACTTCCTCCATCTATAATCATTAAACATACCTTATCTTCAATGTGACACCTAGTATTGGATAGGTTCTCTCTTTGGCTCTCTTCTTCACCCAAGGGTGTTTCTAAGGCTCTTCTAAATAACATGGTTACCCTTTCCCCATGCTTCCTTCCTTCATTCTCCTAGATTGATTTAAGTCTTAAAATTTTTATGGACCTCTCCACTCAAACTAAGTGTTTACACTCAATGGGATGTAACACTCGTGTATGTCACTCTTTTTTGGCTTTTTCTATAATGAAAACTCTCTTGCTTCTTCTACTCGGTTGAGGTTGGTTTGATCTTGCAAAGACCAACAACGAGACTAAGTCTTAACCCTTCCCAAATAGAAGCGCACTAACAAAAGGAAAATATCTAATCAAAGAGGATTGAAAATTCCTAAGACAAAACAAAGAGTTGATGAGACAAGCAAGAAAAGCAAGCACTCAACAAAGGCTTATACACAAGAGTAGAAAGCAAACAAGACAAGACGGAAGAAATTGCAAAGAGAATTGTTTTTGGTGATTTTTGAAAAGAGTTGCCAAAATTGTCATTTTTTGGAAAAACAGCAAATATAACTCAATTACGGTATACAGTGAAATGAAACAGAAAATTACAGTAAAATTATCACTATATTGTTGGGATAACTCTTTGTTTTTATTTTTCTATTTTTCTGAATTTTTTTGAATTTTTGACTCTTTCTAGGTGTCTTTTGACTTTTTCTTCCTTGTTGACTTTTGCACCCTTTTTTGCTTTTTACACTTTTTTTTGTATTTTTGGCACGTACATACTTTTTGTATTTTTTTGCCTTTTCTTTCTTTTTTTGTCTTTTTCCCCAACAGAAAATTATAGAAATTTGTATACAATGAAAAGAAAATAAACTGTAACTACTGAATTTCTTTTGGAATTTTCTGACAGTAAACTGGTCCAAGTGGTACCAGAAAAGCAAAATAATGAATAAAAAGAAATCTAAAAACTGTGAAAACGTAATGGCAACCTGATTTAAAAAATGACCAAAAAAATTGCTTAGCACTTCCTTGTTGATTATACAAAAGCGGTACGGTCACAGAAACGCGCTTGGTTCAATTTTAAGATTGGAATTAAAATTTGAAGGAAAATAAACAATTAGAATTTGTTGATCTTCTTCCAATACTATGAACCAAAAAAAAGAGCCTATAGGTGAGCGTTTTGCACAATCAAACAGAGAAAGTCCAAGGTAGAGATTGTAACATCCTAAAATTTTATTAAGTAAAATATTAATTAATTTAAATAAATAAGTAGAGGAAATAATTAATTAAACAGATGAATAAATAATAGGATCAATATTATTATTAGTTTTATCCATAAAATTAGCTTAAATTTAAAAGAGGAGAAGGGGGTTGAGAGTGGGTCCAAGCCCAATTAGACATTCTAGTGAGGAGGGGTTATCAGTCACCCTAATCCTTATTCGTATTATCGTCAGAGAGCGAAACGCTAAGGAGGGGAGAAAACAAGTCTTAAGAGAGGATTGCTGCAGAGTGAGCATCAAGAACCAAGAAAGGGACTTCCTTGCTGTAATCGATCTTCGCTTAAGGTACGGTGGGGGAGAGGGTGCTGCTTGTATATGCATGTAGGGGTGCTTGGGTAGTGAGGGCAACCATAAGACCCTCTAAGAATCTAAATTCGAAATTGATATATATATATATATATATTGAGTATTGTATGATTAAAACATGTTGGTTGATGATTAATTCTGTGAATCTTTGTGAATCTTGAGTGGGTTGAATGAGAATAAAGATAATAGTGAAAAAGGGTTAATTAAGGGTTTGATGATTTGGGGTTTTGATGGGAAAACCATGTAAAACTATTAAAGATTGATGATTTGGATGAGTTTGATGAATATTAATGATTATGAATGGTGTTTGATCGAAAAGGATTGAATAGAGGTTGAATAGAGTGATGTAGAAGCATTATAAATCGTGAAATCTGCGATCTGCGTCGCGGGTAATCGATTACTGGAGTTGGTAATCGATTACCAGGGTGTTCTGGGCAGCTTGGAGTGCTATTTGCTTGCAGGTAATCGATTACAGGGATGCTGTAATTGATTACCAGGTTGATTGTTTGCAGGTAATCGATCACAGGGATGCTGTAATTGATTACCAGGGTGTTTGCTTGCAGGTAATTGATTACAGAGATGCTGTAATCGATTACCAGAGTGTTTGGTTGCAGGTAATCGATTACAAGGTTGTTGTAATCGATTACCAGAGACCTTGTTTGCAAGTAATTGATTACTAGAGGTTGGTAACCGATTACTAGAGTGGATTTTGAGATCCTGATTGTTTAATGATATTGATGGTGTGTGATAATGCTTGATGATATTTGGTATGCATAATAATTGGTGCTTATGCAATATAATTGATGTTTTTTGGTGTGCATAATGATTGGTGCTTAAGCAATATAATTGATGATATTTGGTATGCATAATGATTGGTGCTTATGCAATATAATTGATGTTGTTTGGTGTGCATAATGATTTGTGCTTATGCAATATAATTGATATTGTTTGGTGTGCATAATGATTGGTGCATAATGATTGGTGCTTATGCAATATAATTGATGATATTTGGTGTGCATAATGATTGGTTCTTATGCAATATAATTGATGTTATCTTGGCATGCATATGGTTGGTGAATATGCAATGTATGGATGTTATTTTGGTATGCATATGGTTGGTGAATATGCAAAATATTTAATGATGATGTTACCTAAGTTGTGCGGGCCCATAGAGGGGGTACAACTTAGGAGAGATGCCTTGAGCATATGTGATGAGACCTGAATTGTGCAGGCCCATAGAGAGGGTACAAATCAGGAGGTGAACTGAGTTGTGTGGGCCCATAGAGGGGGTACAACTCATGGGATCAAGATGGGGCGTTCGATGCACGGGCCCATAGAGGGGGTGCAACCTAGGGGTGATTTGTACTGGCCCATAGAGGGGGTGCAACCTAGGGTCGAATGTCGTTGTGCAGGCCTGTAGAGGGGGTACAACCTATCGGATTGTGTGTGGTGAAACCGGTAGACTATCTTGGTACTAACTAGAGTAATTGACGAGGTGCACCCATTGTGCGGAGTTCCAAGTCATGATCTTTGGGTAGGTGAGGTGATGAGTTTGGATGCATATGATAATGTGTTATACTCGATGATGGTATTGAGTTATATAGTGTTGGTGATGAGTTTGGATGCATATGATAATGTGTTATACTCTATGATGGTATTGAGTTATATTATAATGATGATGAGTTTTGGTGTATGCATGATGGATGTATATATGTGATATATTTGATGATGAAACTGAGTAAATAATGATGTTATGAGTATTAATGATGATTGAGTATTATGTGTGAAAATAGAGTATTTGATTCCATTGGTGAATGATGGTATGAGACTTATATGATGATATAGATCAATAGTTATATGTTGATTTATAGATGATTATTATCTGATGGATTATTTGATGTTTGAGTATGTGGTATGATTGACGATGATGTTGTTATATGTGGGTGAGGATAGGGTAGCCTCCTATGTGTATGTATGAGTGGTATTCTTTTCCTCACCGTTATACTGTGGATATTTTTACAGGTATTGATGATGACACGACTGGTGTCGAGTTTTTATTAAAGGGAGTGTGCTCTGGTATATGTGACATCAAGGTATAATTTTGGGGGATCTTTCTTTATGTTTCTAGTTAGGAAGGTTTTTGTAAACTGTTTTTGGATTCCTTGCACAGAAAGTAGGATGTTTAGTTACTTTTATATTTTTGGAGATTCCGCTGCATGAGTATTTAATACATTTGAGTTTCATTTTATTTTAATTAAGTTGTTTTCGAACTAATGAGGTTTTTAATAAGAGAGTTATGTGAACCTTTTACCCATTGTGGGACGTTACCTTTTCTACACTTCAATTTATTAAACGTATAAGAGTTTGGGGTAGAAGGGTGTCACAGAGATAGCAGTCAATCCAAATTTGCAATCAGAATGCCAAACAGACAGACATAACAGGAGTAGAAAATTTGAACAAACAAAGCCAGAACAATGCGCATAAATTGGCAAAAAATAAGAGGAAAAATTGCGCAAAATAAATGGCACGAAATTAAAAGGGGGGAAACTAAAATTAAAAGGATGGGGAAGACAAAAATGTAAATGGTAGAAAGTAGAAGGGGATGGCAGAAAGTAAAAGGATGGGGAGAGCAAAAATGTAAAGGGGATGGCGGAAATTAAAAGGATGGGGAGGACTGAAAATAAATGACTGAAAGTAAAGGGGGAAGTAGAAAGTAAAAGGATAGGGAGGACAGAAATGTAAATGGCAGAATGTAAAGGGGATGGCAGAAATTAAAAGGATGGGGAAGAAGCGGAAATTAAAAGGGGGAAAATTAAAAAGGTGAAAGTAAAGAGATGAATATGGGGGATGAACAAGTAATGGTGAAGGGGAGAAATGTAGGTGAACGATCTTTGGAAAAATGAAGACAACAATGCCTCCTCTTACCACACTTCACCAACAAACAAGCAGTTTATAGCAGTTAATTGCAAGAATCACTCAAGAACAAGTATGAGCAATTAGAATAGGCAATTAATCAAACACCTAAGGGGTGGGATTAGCGGCCCAAAAACAACCCCATACTAACAAGAATACAAGCAATCAACAAGCAAACAAACAATGCTGACAGCAGCAGAAAGGCACCTCGGGCCCGAGAAACAGTCCAAGTCCAATTACAATTGAAAAAGAGGGATGGAATTACACTAAAAATGATGAAAATTCTGCACAAAATATGGGCAGTAAGCCGCGCCCAAACAGCCCCAATGTAGCTCCAAAATTGCTCAAATTCAACAAGCTCTGATACCAATTGATAGCAGGATAGTTGTAGGATCTAGAATTGAGCAAAACCAACCGATTAGAATCAAAATATAGTGAATAAATTGCGAAACATAGGTGCAGGGCAGCAGCTATATTGGCGCAAGAAAGAGCAAGAAAATGAGAGAAAATGAAAGAAAAAGTGGAGAGGAAGAAATGGTAGGGACGCCACTGAAGCAGGAATCCACCCACAACAGATAAGTCCAATGCCAGACGCCACTAATTCAAGAGAATTAGATAAGTCTCAGTATGGTTTGAGCAACAACCACCAAGCCTTACTCTCAATCACCAAGAGGAGAAAAAATGGGCATAATGCCTTTACTATTTCATAAGTGTTGTAATATAAGGGGGGGTGGCCTCCTATTTATAGGAAAAAGAGGTGGCTAGGTGGGAAGGAAAAAAAGAAGATGAGTGAAAAACTATCCTAATTGAGTCTTGAACCCATGACTCCTAAGCCTTATAGCAAGGCAACCTCCTAACCAATAATCCACTTAATAATAGCGCCCCTCATTAGGAGGAGGATTAAGAAAATTACAAATAAGTCCTAATTACAATTAAAACTCTAATTAAGTTCCTAATTAAGTGGAGTCTTCATGTTGACTTGGGTCAATTGGTCAAAGGTTGACCATGAGAGGGTTGACCAAAACATGGTTGACCAAGGCTTGACTCAGCTCCAAGCATCTCAAACAGGTCCAAGCTTGTCATTAGCACACCAGCTCCCAGCTCAGAAGTCCACTGGCAGTTGCCATCACCAGGTAAGTACTGGGCTTTGATTGAAAAGTGCCAGACTGATGCAGGACTTTGATGAGAAGGTGCCAAGCTTATGTTGGGCTTTGATTGAAAGATGTCGGGCTGATACTGGGCTTTGATTGGAATTTGCCAGACTGATACTGGACTTTGATTGAAAATTGCCAAGCTGATGCTAGGCTTTGATGGAAAGGTGCCAGGTTGATGCTGGGCTTTGATTGAAAATTGCCAGGCTGATGCTAGGCTTTGATGGGAAGGTGCCAGGTTGATGCTGGGTTTTGATTGAAAAGTGCCAGACTGATGCAGGACTTTGAGAATTGCCAGGTTGATGCTAGGCTTTGATGGAAAGGTGCCAGGTTGATGCTCGGCTTTGATTGAAAATGGCTAGGCTGATGCTAGGCTTTGATGGAAAAGTGCCAGGCTGATGTTGGGGTTTGATTGAAAGATTCCAGGATGATGAAGGGCTTTGATTGGAATTTGCCAGACTGATGCTGGACTTTGATTGAAAAGTGCCATGGACACATGGATCCAAAATAGGGTTTTAATGGGTCTAAAGACCCAAAATGAGCAATGTATTAGGCTCATGAGCCTGATATTCAAGATGTATTGAGTATAAGGACTCAAAAGAAAAGTCCAAATGGGTTTACAGATCCAAAATGACCCTGTAATGGGCACAAAATCCTAATATTAAAGGTGTCATGGGTACAAGGCCCCAAAATGAAGATGAAATGGGTATAAAGACCCCCCAATGAGGACGCAATGAGCGTGTGAGCCAAAGAATGAGAGTGTAACAGACATGAAAACTTCGGATGAGACCGTAATGGGAGTGACAACCTCAAAAAATCGAACATTGTGAGTAAGAGGACATGAAATGAAGACTCAATGGGTATGAGAACCCTTGATGAGTATGTAAAGGGCATGTGAGCTCAAGATGGAGAATATATTGGGCAAGGTGGCCCAAAATGAGACTGACATGGGAGTGATGACCCGAAATGAGTATGTCATGGGTACAAAGACCCAAGATGAGAAAGTGTTGGGCATCAAGACCCATGATGATGAAATGGGTATGGGGACCCAAGATGAGAATGTAAAGGCTATGTGGACCCAAGATGGAGATTGAAATGGAGTGAGACTGAAATGGGCATGAGGACCCAAAATGAGCCTGCCATGGATACAAAGACCCAAATTGAGAAAGTGTTAGGCATCAAGACCTAAGGTGAGATGAAATGGGTACAAGGACCCAAGATGAGAATGTAAAGGGTATGTGGACCCAGGATGAGGAATGTAATGGAATGAGACTGAGATGGGCATGAGAACCTAAAATGGGTCTGCCATGGATACAAAGACCCAAAATGAGAGATTTTCGGGCATCAAGACCCATGATGATGAAATGGGTACAAGGACCGAAGATAAGTATGTAAAGGGTACATGGACCCCAAGATGGAGAGTGTAATAGAATGAGACTGAAATGGGCACGAGAACCCAAAATGAGTCTGCCATGGGTATAAAGACCCAAAATAAGAAAGTGTTGGGCATCGAGACCCATGGTAATGATGAAATGGGTACAAGGACCCAAGATGATATTGTAAAGTGTACGTGGACCCCAGATGGAGAATGGAATGGAATGAGACTTAAATGGGCATGAGAACCCAAAATGAGTCTACCACGGATACGAAGACCCAAAATGAGAATGAAACGGGTATATGGACCCGAGATTGAATATGCAATGGGAAAAAGAGCCCATGATTGAGGACAACAATGGGCAAGAGACCCAAAGATTGAATGTGGAGGATACAGGGATCCAAATAAGGATGCAATGGGTTTGAAGACCCATTGTAAACATGTAGCAAGCATGTTGGCCCAAGATTGAGGACAACAAAAGTATAGATACCCAAAGTGAAGGTCCAATGGATTCGAGGACCCCTGATGAGCATGTGATGGGTGTGTATGGGCCTAATATTGAAGGTGTCATAAGCATATGGACCCAAATGAAGATGAAATGGGTATAGGGACCCGAGATTAGGAATGCTTATGGGCACGAGAGCTTTTAATAGAGACCTGAGACTCAAAGGGGTATGAGGACACTTGATGAACATGTCATGGGTTGTGAAGACCCTAGATTGAGAAGGTGATGGGTATAGAGACCCAATATGAAAGTGAAATGGGTTTAATGACCCAAGATGGGTAAAGAAACCCAACATGAAAGTGAAATGGGTTTAATCACCCAAGCTGAGTATGTGACGAGTATAGAGACCCGCTATGAAAGTGAAAGGGGTTAAATAACCCAATATTGAGTATGCAACGGGCATAGGAGCCCATGATTTAGGGCAGTAATGGGCATGAGGGCCTAAGGATCCAAAATGACGATGGAATCAGTTTAAGAACCCCTTCTAAGCATGTAACAGACACATGGGCTTAGGATTAAAGATGTGATGCCCACAAAGCCCTTAAAATGAGATGTAGTGGGCGTGATGACCCAAAATATAACACAATGGGCATGAGATCCAAAGATCAGAGTGTCATAGACCCATAGGCCCAGAAATGAGACTTTAATGGGTATAGGGGCCCAAGAGAGAGGGTGGAATAGGTTTGAGAACCTAAACAAGTCACGAGTTCTATGACTCGAGCGAATGAAATTGGGTTGAGTACGGGGACTCTGAATTTGAAATATGGTGGGCTCTAGAACCCAAGGAAGGGGATGAGCATTTGGCTAAGGATTTTAGATGTGTCGGGTATAAGAACCCTGGACTTGAAATGCAATGGTGGGTTTGGGGACCCACAGAAAGCAACACTGAGGCTCCGAAATGGGTTTGTAATGGACATGAAGGTCCAAGACTGAGTATAGAATGGGTACAAGACCCTGAAATTTGAAATACAGTGGGTCCAAAGACCCAAGGGAAGTAATGAGTGATTATGATGTAAATTTTACCAGTGATCCACAATACAAAGACTCAAGTTAACAAATGATGTTAAACACAAATGCTGCAAGACTTGAAGAAATGTGTCAATTGGTGATGCAAGATACAAAGGATGATACAAGGTGTAAAGATAACACGGGAATATAATGACATGCAATGAGATGGTCAGTTGATGCCAATGTGAGGAACACGTGATCAATGATATTTAAAAGATGGTGGATAACCCCATAATGAGTAATGCCAAACGATCTTTTGGACAAGAATACTTACCTGGACTTGAACCTGATTGTTCTTGAGTCCTGATACCTTTGAATCATTGTTCCTTTCAATGACAAGTGCCTCATGGATGAATGGGGAATCAATTTTGAATTTTTTTTTTCATTTTATGCCCCAATTATGTAACTTGGAGATCTTGTGGCCTTTTTTTGTGATGATGGTGATTCTGATTATCTTTTGAGATGACATACTCTCCAGGGACTTGTCAAGTTTCTATGGTTTTTTTATAGAAATGGTAATGCTTGTCATCATGCAACTTCCTTTCAATATATGCTCATCAGAAATTGCAATTTGAATTTACAGGTGGATGCACACAATAGGTATGTCACAACTATTGAAGAAGAATCAGATTTGTAGAGTGGGAATTGAGTGTTTGTGGAAGGTGGTAACAAATATGAAGATTTTTTTTACATCCTCTGAATGAACAGTTTAGCATCAGATGTCTATAATTTTTAATCCCATCAACCAACTTTTAAAGTTTTGGATTGTCACAACCTCAATGTGATTTTTTTTTACATTGCATGTGCCCCAGTATGTCTTAGGATAGCTTGATCTATTCTACTTTGAATACTCAATCTGTCCCAGTTTTGCATACTTTGAGGTTTCGTTTGCCCCAGCATCACATGCTTTGAACACCTTGTTTGTGATAAGTGTTAAATTAACGTAAAATTCATATATATTATAACACTTATTAAGGGAAAAATGGTAAATTTGTACCCCAATTTATCCCTTTTTGGCTTAAAGTGTGATTCTTTTAATTATTTAAATCAAATTTTAATTTGATGCTATTTTGATAAAGATTCTGTTGATTTTTACAGATAAAAGGCTAAAATTCAAATACAGCATCAAGATAACAACGGATAAGGATAGGATCAGCACAAGATAAGCTCAAAAAAAGGAAAATTAGGAAAAAGCGAGATTCGGAGATCTGCGCTCCACCTGCGCTGAGCGCAAGTGGAGCGCAGGAACACGAAAACTTATCTTTAATGGATCTCAAACACAATCTCAAAAGCCCGTCAGAATACTATTTATAGGACTGTTAGTAGTCAGTTTGAGGGGAGAAGAGATAAGGAGACGGTGAGCAGATCTGGAGCCAGAGAGAAGTGTGACAGTCTCTCTATTGGTTTGTAATGGCTACCATGAGTAGCTAAACTCTCCAATAGGATTGAATGTGTAACATCCCAAAATTTAGAAATTTAGAAATATAATTTAAATACGTATAATTATATTTCGATAACGTTAGCTGTAAAAATAGAAGTTACATAATAAAAATAGTAAATATTAATATACCTGTATTTGTAAGATAATAATAATATAATATTATAAATATTCGGAGAGACGTCAAATTATTAGGATCTTAATCAGATATGTTTATATTGAATATAATAATAAGATTATTAAGAGATAAATCATAAGATTTCAATTAACATTAATTGTTATAAATATAGTAATTGTTATATTAATAAAATAATATCAGGATTAATAATGATAATCTTATGAGAGAGATATGGTTAGTGTTTTAAATTAGGATAAGGTTTTAAAATAGGAATACTGAGAGATCACAAGGATTAAGGGTAAGAATCAATACAAATTTAGGATAAGATTTAATTATAATATTTGAATTTAAATTTGAATGTAGATGGATAAGGACTCTATAATATCCTAATAATTCCCAATGAATAAATAAAATCAGATTTATGAAAGAAAATAATAATAATATCATTATATTATTATGTTTCAGAAAAATATATTATTTAATTAAAAAGGGTAATGAGTGGGCAGGAGTAGGCCCAACTCAGTTAGATAATTAAATAGGGGGAAAAGTATCTATTTCACCCTATTAGCTTCAAACGTCAGATAACCAAACCCTAGGAGGAGAGAAACAACTTCACAAGGGGAAAATGTAGCAGAATAGATCATCAAGGGAGTCGAGTGCTGCTTTTTGTTTTTAATCGTCAACTCTAAGGTACGGTGGGGAAGAGGGTGCTGCTTGTATATGCATGTAGGGGTGCTTGGGTAGTAATTTAAGACTAGAAATTCGTATTGGTATATGTTATAACTGAGAATGAGTGATTAAAATTGTTGACTTATGATTGATTGGATGAATATTGATGATTTATTGGGTGAAATTAAAGAGGATATTGAGAATAATGAAAAAGGGGAAATTAGGGATTTGAGGATTTGGGATTTTGATGGATTGGTTGTATAATCTATGAAAAGATTGTTGTTTTACTGAGTTTTGATGTTATAAACGCATCAGAATGATTATTTAACAAAGATGATTGATTAGGGATTGAAAAAAGAGGTTTAGAGATGATAAAAATCGTGAGAACTGCGATCTGCGTCGCGGGTAATCGATTACCAGGGTGTGTAATCGATTACCAGTGTGTTCTGGGTAGCCCAGAAGTGTTGTTTGTTCGCTGGTAATCGATTACTGGATTGTGGTAATCGAATACCAGAGAGATTGCTTGCAGGTAATCTTTTACATGGATGCTGTAACCGATTACCAGAGTGTTTGGTTGCAGGTAATCGATTACAAGGTGGTTGTAATCGATTACCAGAGACCTTGTTTGCAGGTAATCGATTACTAGAGTTTGGTAATCGATTACCAGAGTGGATTTTGAGATCCTAAGTGCTTGATGATGATTAATGTTGTTTGATAATGCTTTATTATGATTATGGTGTTGATGATTAATGATGTTGATGATGATTTGGTGTGCATAATGATCGGTGAATATGCAATGTGATGATGATGATTGGGTGTGCATAATGATTGGTGAATATGCCATGTGATTGATGATGTTTTGATGTGCATAATATGCAATGTGATTAATGATGATGGTGAATGTTATGATAATGTTAATGATGATAGTGTATATCACTTATTGATGATGATGTTAATGACGATAGTGTATATCACTTTATGATGATGGTGCTTAATGATGAGCATAATAATGCATGATGATGATGATAATGATGATGGTGTATATCACCTCTTGATGATGATGTTACCTAAGTTGTGCGGGCCCATAGAGAGGGTAGGTACAACTTAAGAGAGATGCCTTGAGCATATGTGATGAGACCTGAATTGTGCGGGCCCATAGAGGGGGTACAATTCGGGAGGTGAACTGCGTTGTGCGGGCCCACAGAGGGGGTATAACTCAGGGGATCAAGATGGGGCGTTCGATGCACGGGCCCATAAAGGGGGTGCAACCTAGGGTCGAACGTCGTTGTGCGGGCCCATAGAGGGGGTACAACCTATCGGATTGTGTGTGGTGACACCGATAGACTATCTTGGTATTAACTAGAGTGATTGACGAGGTGCACCCATTGTGTGGAGTTCCAAGTCATGATCTTTGGGAGGTGATGTTGATGAGTTTTGGTGCATATGATGATGAGTTATACTTAATTATGAATTGAGTTATAATATGATGATGATGAGTTTTGGTTCATACATGATGGATGTATATATGAGATATATTTGATGATGAAACTGAGTAAATAATGATGTTGTGAGTATTAATGATGATTGAGCCTTATGTGTGAAAATAGAGTATGTGATTTCTTTGGTGAATGATGGTATGAGAATTATGTGATGATATAAATGAATGGTTATATGCTGATTTATAGATGATTATTATCTGATGAATTATGTGATGTTTGGGGTATGTGGTGTGGTGAAAGATGATACTATTTATATGTGGGTGAGGATAGGGTAGCCTCCTATGTGTATGTATGAGTAGTATTCTTTTCCTCACCATTATACTGTGGATATTTTATAGGTATTGATGATGACATGACTGGTGTCGAGTATTGATTGAAGGGAGAGTCGCTCTGATATATGTGACATCAGGGCATACTATTGGGGGTTTTTATTTGATGTTTTCTATTTTAGGAAAGGATTTTGTAAACTGTTTAAGTGCCTTACATGGCCAGTAGGTTATTTTGAGGTTGATTCCGCTGCTTAAAATATTTTGAAACATTTGACTGTTATTTCTTTTTAAAAGAGTTTACTTTTGAAATAAATGACGTTTTATACGATGAGAAATGTGAACCTTTTTACTCGTTGTCGGACATTATCTTTCTAAATGTCGAATTATTTAATGTGTATTTCAATTTATTAATTATATAAGAGTTTGGGGTAGAAGGGTGTCACAGAATGTAGTCGATTCAATCCCCAATTATATTTTGGATCCTCTTTGTTATTTATGAATCCCTGTTTTTATAATATTGGTGTTTTTATTCTGTTCTTAATGCTTAACTTCCGCCTTTGTGCCAGAGTTATGTTATGATTTTATAGGGCGCACTGAGAAGTGGTTTTATGAAATCAAGAGGGAGTTCTTGGGATCCTAGAGATAGGGATCTTGAATTCTGATTGGTGAAAACACTCAATTCACGATTGTGGAGACCAGGGTGAATTGATAGCTTTAACAAATTAATCTTTAATCCGGGGCAATTTACGACTGTGGAGACCAGGGTAGATTGTTTCTGAGTATTTCATATTTGTGGAGACCTTTGTGAAATAATATTTATTTGTGCTTCAATATTATGATTATAAATTCATGAATATCATTGGGTTCCAATTACAAGAGGGGTGCGATAGATGAAGTTCAATCCTGGTTTCATTAATTTGCTCAACCTTATCCATATCTCCTCTTTCTTATCTTTTATTTTAAATTTTTATCTTCCCAAACAAACATTTAAACCAATCCTTACTCGATAAATGTGACCACTAGGATTTATCTTTGTACCGTTCCCTGTGGATACGACAACTCTCTTACTTACTATTATACTGCTGTGATATTGGTACGCTTGCCAAGATCTCAACAAGTATTTTTGGCGCCGTTGTCGGGGAATGGTGTTTCAAATTTAAATTCTCGGGAGGTCTATCTTATCAAGTTGTGAATATTTGTATATTTTTATCTTTTGTAATTATTTTTGTTATTTTTCTTTTTTTTTAATTTTTATTTTTATTTTCTGTAATTAAATTTTACTTTTCTATCTTTTATTAACCCTTGTTCTAGTCCTTGTGATTTATGCTTCTGAAAGGTTAGGTACCAAGAGCGCTATTGGAATTTGACCCTGAAATTGAAAAGACATCCAAAGGACGAGTTCAAAGATACAATCTCAACCCTCTCTGTTCAACCATCCCAAATGAAGTAAAAGCTGCACCAATCATGGCTAGTGAATGGAAAATGTAACACCCGTATTTTTCCGATTTACCCGTTTTTCCCGTTTTTGCTGTTTTAAGCGTTTTAATGGATTTTAAATGATTAAAATTATTTTTAATTGTCAAAATTTATATTTTTGGATTCAGTATTAAATTTCCTATTTTTAGGAATTTTCTGGGAATTTTTGGGATTTTTCTGCAAAAATTGACCTTTTTGCCCTCCGGTACCCCGACCCGGGCCCGAATACTCTTGATCCGGGCCAGAAAAATTGCACAAACCTTATTTTCTCCTCTGAAAATTGCGCTGCACAGCATGGTGCATGTATGCCACTTGTCCATGTCTTCCTTCACACCATTAAGCCTATATAAAGGAGAAAGCTCCACTTTTTGGCCATTTTTCACTTAAACCATTTCCTTCACCTAACCATTTCTCTCTTCTTCTTCTTCTTTCTCCCTTGCTGGCCGCGCACCACCACCCTCTTCCTCCCCAAAATTTCTTCATCTCCACCCAAATCACCAACCAAGCTTAAGTCCCATTCTTGGATTTAAGCTAAAGAAAAAAAAAAAATACATACTTTCTACCAAAATCCACTTGTTGGAGGCTTGAAGGAGGAGCTTGAAGGGGCTGTTAGAGGAGGAAAAATCTGCACTCATTCCCTTGAAGATCTAAGGTAAAGGGGGGGAGAACTTGAACTCTAGTAGGCCATGTAACTAGAGTCAAGGATTTGCCCTTGAATCCTTGCTTTTTCTCTTGTTTTTCTCTTGAAAAATCAAACCTTTGAGCTTGTTTTTGAGAAAATATTTTCGGTCTTGATGAGCTGGGTTATTGTGGCTGTTTGCATGTCTTTGATCTTGGTTGGATTGTTGTTGATGGTTGGGTTGTGTTGCATGCAAGCCAAGGAAGGATTTTTGTTGAAAAATCCCTCCTTTTTCCCCTTAAGCTCTCGGCCAAGAGAGGAAGAAGTGGCTGCATGTGTGCAAAAATTATTTTGATGGTTTGGATGAGATTATATGATGGATATATGTACATGCATGTGGTTGATCTTAAGTGGAAAAATTGATTTGGTGATTTATCTTGAAAATAATGATGTTTTGAGCTTGAAAATGGAAGTTATGAACTTTAATGTGCATGTGAATGATTTTGAGTGGATTAGTATGATATTTGGCATTTGGATTGTTTATTGATGAATGTGTGAAGTTTTGGTGAAGATTGGATGTTGTGAAAAATTTGAAGTTTTGGATGAACATTCAAGGTTGTTCTTGATGTTCATGAGTGTTCTTGATGAAACTCATCAAGAATGTCCTTTGATCCTAAAAAGATCAAAAGGATGTTTAAAACATGTTTTTGGGCTAAATTGGCCCAAAAGGACTAAAGAATAAATTTGTAACAAAAAGGACTAAGTTGCAAATAAGATAAGTTTTTTAAATTAAGTAATTAAATTCGGATTTTTATTTTAACTAAAATAAAAATCTATTTAAAAGTCATATTTTTATTTATTATGAATAAAAATGGGCTCTCATGGGTCCAATAACCTTTAGGCTTTTGTTTAGTCCCAAAGCCTTCAAAAAGAAAGTCAAAACTCAATTTAAAAGACAACTAAAAATAATTTATGGGCTTAGGTTTAGATTAGGGTTGAACTTCAAACACTAATCTAAGTTGTGAAAATTAAACTTAGGATTAATTAGTAGACTTAACTAATTTAATCACCTAAGTTGATTAGCCTAAATTACTCAAGTTAATTAATAATTAATTAAGTCTAAAAGATAATTAATATTAATATAAGTGTTAATTAAGTAATTAATCTCTAACGACGGTTAAAAACTAATTAATTATAATTAACCTTAACCAAGCATAATTAAAAACCTTAATCCAAGATTAAGGAAGAAATTAAGGGATAATTAGAAATTAATTAGGATCTTAAGTAAGGATTAAGACTTAATCAAAGAAGGAAAGATTAATTGACTTTCGATTAATGAAGACTAGTTATGATTAAAGGTCAAGCCTAATCTTAATTAGTCATACAAGTGAAATTAGGATTAGTAATGCCTTTCATAAGACATATCCATAAGCCTTAGTAAATTGTAGGACTTAAATGAATATGATTATCAATAAAGCTAGCACAAGCTACCTTAAAAGACTATAACCAACACTTTTCTCTACATAAAACTTGAGAAGCTTGGCAAAAGAGTGTGATTTGGTTTCCCTTAAAAGAAGGACCTTGAATCTACGCGGTTGCACCACGGTAAAGTGGTGACGTGACAAGATTCAATGGGCTTGTCTGTGAGGATGTAATATTGTAAGTGTTGCGGTGTGACATACATCATGTGCATCAATAATGATTAAGGTTCAAAAGCCTTACGACCTATATGGCAATACCACTCTAGTACAGTGTGAAACTGGATGGGACGGGTGCACTGGGTTTTGCAAAGAACACCAGCGGTCCAGTAAAGGAGACCAGCCCTGAGGATGAGTCAGGTCCCGGAATGGCATAAGTGGCGTAGGCTCGCCCCCTACTGTCGTGCAAACGGGGTACAGGCTTGACTATCCTGTCGCTCTCAAGTTTTCATAATCAGTGAGTTTGTCTGGAAGTCGGAAAATCGTCTTGGCCAGAGATTGAGCAATGCTCTTCGTACTATTTGCTAGTACAGACTATACTCCTGATATATTGTACATATATGGTCGAGCAGTTGCTGTGTGCTATGCTTTTGGTGTTGTTTTCCCGGCCCCTCATGCATTATATACATATAGCATGGTAGTATCAGCTGCATACTTGTGATTGAGATTATGTGGATGTTTGTGAATATTTTATTAGTGCTCTAGTTACTATGTTCTACTTGTTATGAGTTCATATGATGTTCTCACCCTTTCTTCTCTGCTTCTATTCTCTGTTGTCGCGCTCTTTCGCCATCGCCAGTCGGGTTTGGGGAGCTTCAAGATGTCGGCCATGAGGGTTACGCTGAGATGGGGGCCACGAGGACAGTGGCGGGTCACCGACATTCCTAGACGCTGTATATTCACAGGGGAAGTACACGTCACGATCTCTCACCCTAACCTTCCCCTTGTGCCAGAGGTCGTCTTCACTGTGCCCGTGATCCTGGAGTTCGAGACACCACCAGGACTTCGTCGTCATACCACTTTCCTTAACCGTCGTCATCGTCCCGTTCCATCTACTTCTTCCCAGTCCTCTCGGATAGCCACTATAGGAGAGTCGGATTCCCCTCGCTACACTCCTGGACCAGAGTCGTCATCCCCACCGACCATGCGTTTCAGTGCATTCGGTCGTCCTACCGCCATTGAGCCTGATCTGGTCGTCATTGATGATACTTCATCCGAGGAGGAGGATCCAGAGGAGGACCCTGAGGGAGGATTCTTCTGACGGTATTCCTTCAGAGGAATTCAGGATGATTACCCTCCCGGATGCCAGGAGGAGGAGTTGTAGGGTTGCCCCTGCTAGGTCAGATGACGATGAGTAGAGGAGTGTGTTTGGGGTAGTCATGAGTCTAGCAGTAGTAGCTCTGATTAGTGACCTCTTATTTTGGTTGTATTGATAGAGGTTTTATTTATTTTACTGCCAGAACTCTCATTTTGTATGATGGTGTGGTATCTCGGGGATCACTTGACACTGTGGTTATGTACATGTATGTTTTTCACGCTTCTTCCCTAGTCTCTACTTTATATTTGCGTGTGTGTTGTGTATGTATGCGGAATGATTGAATCGACTAGATGCTTTCCGAAAACGTATTTCAGAATTAAGGAAGGGATGCTTTCACAAATATCTAAAATGGAATTAGAATGAGATTAGTTGATAATGATTAACTCTTTTCAAAAAAAAAAAAAAAAATATTCCCGTATTTTCTAAGCATACATTTAACATAAACGAAAGTCATCAGTTACGTTCGTAATGTGATACTCATAGCGGTATAGCTAAGGGTGTCGCATTTAGTGGTATCAGAGCTGTTTTTTCCTTTTGGCCTCGGGTATGGCCTATAATACTCTTCCCTCTGTGTTTACTCTGTGAGGATTGCTTGTTGTTGTGTAGATTGATTGCCTTGTGTGGATTGTTTGCTCTATATTACCACCTTCGTAATGTAAGAGATTGTGTGTAGAATTATTTGTTCTTGCTTAAATGGTCCTGCATGAAACAGAAGAACTAACGTACCCTGTGAATGTAGGATTCCATGGCAGGAAGGAATAATCCTGTAATGAACGACATCCTGGGAAGGATCGCGGATGTCCTGGAAAATCAGCAACAGACCATAAACGAGATGAACCAAGCTCGCAATCAGAACAACGTCCCCGATGCCTATCGCGGACTATCTACTTTTAAGAAGAATAACCCACCACAGTTCAAAGGGGGTCACGACCCCGATGGATCTCAGCTTTGGCTGGAGGAATTGGAGAAGATTTTCCTAGCTATGGGATGCCCGGATGAACAGAAGGTAACCTTTGCAGCGTTTATGATGGTTGGAGAAGCGCAAGCATTGGTGGGAGTACGCGAGACGTCAATTAGAAGCTACTGGGAGACTGGTCACCTGGAGACTGTTCAAGGAAACTTTTCTCCAAAAGTATTTTCCCACGGATCTGAGAAAACGCAAAGAGATAGAATTCTTGAAGTTGGAGCAAGGAAACATGACTGTTGGCGAATATGCGGCAAAGTTTGAGGAACTGTCCAAGTTCTGCCCCTACTTCCAGAACACCATAGATGAAGAGTCTAAGTGTTCCAAGTTTGAAAGTGGACTGAGGCCAGAAATTAAACAGGCTGTTGGATACCAACAAGTTACTGAGTTCTCAAAGATGGTGAATATGTGTCGGATCTTTGAAGATGACACCAAAGCAAGACAAGCTCAGTGGAAGAATTCTGGTCCACAGAGGAACAAACCTAAATTCTCACAAGAAAGGAGGAAAGCCATATTTTGCCCCAAGGAATAACTCTGGTTCATCGTCAGGAAGCGCCGCAAGACCACAATCGGTGGTTGCTAGCAGAGCAAGCCCGGCAAGCAGTACTGGCAACAACTCTGTCAGTTGTCCACGCTGCAAGAAGAATCATCTCTTGAGGGATTGCCCATATAAGAATCAACCTGGCGACTTATCCAACGGAAGGGTTTGTTTCCATTGCAGACAAAGTGGCCATATTAAGAGAGACTGCCCTGTTTGGAAGGGAAGCGGTAATGGTAGTGGTAGCAGTGCTGCAAGCGCCCCTGTCCCGAACCTGAATGCACAAGCTGGGAGGCCCAGAACCAGAGGCAGAGTGTTTACCATGAGCGGTGCTGAGGCTGCAAAATCCGAGGATCTGATCCAAGGTAAGTGCGTCATAAGTGGAATTCCTTTAATTGTATTGTATGATTCGGGTGCGACGCATTCTTTTGTTTCTCTGGAGTGTGTGAAACAATTAAATTTGCCTGTGGTTAGATTACCCTATGACCTGGTTGTTTCTACTCCTACTGCTAAGCCTGTTATTACCTCAACAGCTTGTTTGAACTGTCCAATCACCATTGGTGATAAAACTTTCTCTGCTAATTTGATCTGTTTACCTCTTTCTCAACTTGATATTGTTTTGGGAATGGACTGGTTGTCTTCCAACCGAGTCCAGCTTGACTGTTATAATAGAACTGTTGTGTTTAATCCTTTTTCTCCCTCTACTCTTGATTCTGTAAGTACGAGATTCTTGTCTGCCAACCAAGTGAATGCTTCCTTGAGAGAAGGAGCTCAAATCTACATGATACTTTCTTCTTTGGAGGAAGAGCGGGAATCCGACATTAGCAAACTGCCTGTGGTGAAAGAATTTCCTGAAGTATTCCCTGGTGATATCCCTGGTTTGCCGCCAGAACGAGAGGTAGAGTTTAACATAGAGTTAGTGCCTGGAACCGGACCTATTTCTATAGCTCCGTATAGGATGTCCCCTTTAGAGTTGGCTGAGTTGAAGAAAACAGCTGGAAGAGTTGTTAGAAAAACAGTTTGTTAGGCCTAGCGTGTCCCCTTGGGGAGCCCCGGTGTTATTAGTGAAGAAGAAAGACGGTAGCATGAGGCTTGTGTGTAGATTATCGTCAGCTTAATAAGGTGACGATAAAGAATAGGTATCCTTTGCCTAGGATAGATGACTTGATGGATCAGTTAAGAGGAGCAACTGTGTTCTCGAAAATTGACCTTAAGTCAGGTTACCACCAAATACGTGTTAAGTCTGAGGATATCCCGAAGACAGCTTTCAGAACACGCTACGGGCATTATGAGTATTTAGTAATGCCGTTTGGTGTAACCAACGCACCTGCAGTTTTCATGGACTATATGAACCGAGTTTTCCATCCTTACTTGGACAAGTTCGTTGTGGTCTTCATAGACGACATTCTCATATACTCCAAGAGTGAGGAAGAGCATGCGGAACATCTTAGGATAACTTTACAGACCTTAAAGGACAGAAAGTTATATGCTAAGTTGTCTAAGTGTGAATTCTGGTTGAAGGAAGTAAACTTCCTAGGTCATGTGATCTCTAGTGGAGGAGTTAGCGTAGACCCAGCTAAAGTAGAGACTGTGTTACGGTGGGTAGCAGCCAAAGTCTGTAACGGAGATAAGGAGCTTTTTGGGGTTAGCCGGTTACTACCGTAAGTTCATTGAGAATTTTTCTAGAATAGCAACTCCGTTAACCCGTCTGATTAGAAAGGATCAACCCTTCGTTTGGAGCCAGAAGTGTGAGGATAGTTTTCAAGAGCTGAAGAGGAGGTTAACTTCTGCGCCAATCTTAGTCTTACCCGACCCACAAGAGAGTTTTGAAGTATATTGTGATGCTTCGAAGCAAGGATTGGGCTGTGTGTTGATGCAAAAAGGGAAAGTAGTGGCGTATGCCTCTAGGCAACTGCGAACACACGAAGTAAACTATCCTACACATGATCTAGAGTTGGCAGCTATAGTTTTTGCCCTGAAGATTTGGAGGCACCATCTGTATGGCGCTAGGTTTGAAGTCTTTAGCGATCATAAGAGCCTGAAGTATCTGTTTGATCAGAAAGAGTTGAATATGAGGCAAAGGAGATGGATGGAATTTTTAAAGGACTATGATTTTAGCCTGCAATACCACCCTGGGAAAGCCAATGTGGTGGCTGATGCCTTGAGTAGGAAATCCTTGCATATGTCAACAATGATGGTTAAAGAACTAGAATTAATAGAAGGATTTAGAGACCTGAACCTGGATGTTAGATTTAGCCCTAAGAGTATAATTCTAGGAACCTTGAAGATTTCGAGTGATTTCTTGGAACAAGTCCGAGTAGCTCAGGAAAAGGATCAATCTTTGCAAGTTTTGAAGGACCTAATTCCTAAGAAAGGAGAATCTGAGTTTCATAAGGGTGCTGATGGTATTGTTAGATTCAAAGGTAGGATATGTGTGCCTGATGGTAAGGAATTAAGGAATCTGATATTAGAGGAAGCTCATAAGAGTAGGCTGAGTATTCACCCTGGGGCAACAAAGATGTACCAAGACCTGAAGAAGATGTTTTGGTGGTCCGGGATGAAAAAGGAAGTAGCTGGTTATGTAGCATCTTGTTTGGTTTGCCAGAAGGCCAAGATTGAACATCAGAGACCATCAGGAGAGTTACAACCCTTGGATGTCCCTGAATGGAAATGGGATAGCATATCTATGGATTTCGTGGTAGGTTTACCTAGGACTCCGGCAGGTTTTGATGCTATATGGGTAATCGTTGATAGGTTAACAAAATCTGCCCATTTCCTACCCATCAACATCAAGTTTTCCCTAGAAAAGTTGACCCAACTATACATAAAGGAAGTAATAAGATTGCATGGGGTTCCATCTAGCATTGTGTCAGATAGAGACCCTAGGTTTACATCCAGATTTTGGGTTAGTCTGCAACAAGCTCTAGGAACCAAGTTGAGGCTTAGTTCGGCCTATCACCCTCAAACCGATGGTCAGTCCGAGCGGACTATCCAATCCCTAGAAGATTTGCTGAGAGCGTGTGTGTTAGAACACCAAGGGAGTTGGGATCAGTTGTTGGCACTGATTGAGTTCACCTACAACAATAGTTTCCATTCTAGTATTGGAATGGCACCTTTTGAAGCCCTGTATGGTAGAAAGTGTAGAACGCCTTTATGCTGGTTCGAGTCTGGCGATGGCCTAGTTTTAGGGCCTGAGATGATCCAGCAAACCACGGAAAAGATCAAAATGATACAGGAAAAGATGAGAATATCACAGAGCAGGCAGAAAAGCTACTATGATCGGAGGAGGAAACCCCTAGAATTCAAAGAAGGAGATCACGTGTTTTTGAGAGTTACACCAACAACTGGGGTTGGCAGGGCAATGCGATCTCGAAAGCTTACACCTAAATTCATTGGTCCCTACCAAATTTTGAAAAAAATTGGCCCTGTCGCTTACCAGATTGCTTTGCCACCTTTTCTTTCAAACCTACATAATGTGTTTCATGTGTCACAACTCCGGAAATATGTCCCTGACCCTTCACATGTCATAGAACCCGATATAATACAATTAAAAGAAAACCTAACTTATGAGGCGTTACCTGTGAGAATCGGAGACCGAAGGGTAAAGCAGCTGAGAGGGAAGGAGATTTCATTAGGTAAAAGTCATCTGGAGTACGACCGACGAGGGTAACGCGACCTGGGAAGTAGAAGAGCAGATGAGAAAGTCTCACCCTCAATTATTTCAAGAAGGTACGCAAATTTCGAGGACGAAATTTCTTTTAGTAGGGGAGGATTGTAACACCCGTATTTTTCCGATTTACCCGTTTTTTCCCGTTTTTGCTGTTTTAAGCGTTTTAATGGATTTTAAATGATTAAAATTATTTTTAATTGTCAAAATTTATATTTTTGGATTCAGTATTAAATTTCCTATTTTTAGGAATTTTCTGGGAATTTTTGGGATTTTTCTGCAAAAATTGACCTTTTTGCCCTCCGGTACCCCGACCCGGGCCCGAATACTCTTGATCCGGGCCAGAAAAATTGCACAAACCTTATTTTCTCCTCTGAAAATTGCGCTGCACAGCATGGTGCATGTGTGCCACTTGTCCATGTCTTCCTTCACACCATTAAGCCTATATAAAGGAGAAAGCTCCACTTTTTGGCCATTTTTCACTTAAACCATTTCCTTCACCTAACCATTTCTCTCTTCTTCTTCTTCTTTCTCCCTTGCTGGCCGCGCACCACCACCCTCTTCCTCCCCAAAATTTCTTCATCTCCACCCAAATCACCAACCAAGCTTAAGTCCCATTCTTGGATTTAAGCTAAAGAAAAAAAAAAATACATACTTTCTACCAAAATCCACTTGTTGGAGGCTTGAAGGAGGAGCTTGAAGGGGCTGTTAGAGGAGGAAAAATCTGCACTCATTCCCTTGAAGATCTAAGGTAAAGGGGGGGAGAACTTGAACTCTAGTAGGCCATGTAACTAGAGTCAAGGATTTGCCCTTGAATCCTTGCTTTTTCTCTTGTTTTTCTCTTGAAAAATCAAACCTTTGAGCTTGTTTTTGAGAAAATATTTTCGGTCTTGATGAGCTGGGTTATTGTGGCTGTTTGCATGTCTTTGATCTTGGTTGGATTGTTGTTGATGGTTGGGTTGTGTTGCATGCAAGCCAAGGAAGGATTTTTGTTGAAAAATCCCTCCTTTTTCCCCTTAAGCTCTCGGCCAAGAGAGGAAGAAGTGGCTGCATGTGTGCAAAAATTATTTTGATGGTTTGGATGAGATTATATGATGGATATATGTACATGCATGTGGTTGATCTTAAGTGGAAAAATTGATTTGGTGATTTATCTTGAAAATAATGATGTTTTGAGCTTGAAAATGGAAGTTATGAACTTTAATGTGCATGTGAATGATTTTGAGTGGATTAGTATGATATTTGGCATTTGGATTGTTTATTGATGAATGTGTGAAGTTTTGGTGAAGATTGGATGTTGTGAAAAATTTGAAGTTTTGGATGAACATTCAAGGTTGTTCTTGATGTTCATGAGTGTTCTTGATGAAACTCATCAAGAATGTCCTTTTGATCCTAAAAAGATCAAAAGGATGTTTAAAACATGTTTTTGGGCTAAATTGGCCCAAAAGGACTAAAGAATAAATTTGTAACAAAAAGGACTAAGTTGCAAATAAGATAAGTTTTTTAAATTAAGTAATTAAATTCGGATTTTTATTTTAACTAAAATAAAAATCTATTTAAAAGTCATATTTTTATTTATTATGAATAAAAATGGGCTCTCATGGGTCCAATAACCTTTAGGCTTTTGTTTAGTCCCAAAGCCTTCAAAAAGAAAGTCAAAACTCAATTTAAAAGACAACTAAAAATAATTTATGGGCTTAGGTTTAGATTAGGGTTGAACTTCAAACACTAATCTAAGTTGTGAAAATTAAACTTAGGATTAATTAGTAGACTTAACTAATTTAATCACCTAAGTTGATTAGCCTAAATTACTCAAGTTAATTAATAATTAATTAAGTCTAAAAGATAATTAATATTAATATAAGTGTTAATTAAGTAATTAATCTCTAACGACGGTTAAAAACTAATTAATTATAATTAACCTTAACCAAGCATAATTAAAAACCTTAATCCAAGATTAAGGAAGAAATTAAGGGATAATTAGAAATTAATTAGGATCTTAAGTAAGGATTAAGACTTAATCAAAGAAGGAAAGATTAATTGACTTTCGATTAATGAAGACTAGTTATGATTAAAGGTCAAGCCTAATCTTAATTAGTCATACAAGTGAAATTAGGATTAGTAATGCCTTTCATAAGACATATCCATAAGCCTTAGTAAATTGTAGGACTTAAATGAATATGATTATCAATAAAGCTAGCACAAGCTACCTTAAAAGACTATAACCAACACTTTTCTCTACATAAAACTTGAGAAGCTTGGCAAAAGAGTGTGATTTGGTTTCCCTTAAAAGAAGGACCTTGAATCTACGCGGTTGCACCACGGTAAAGTGGTGACGTGACAAGATTCAATGGGCTTGTCTGTGAGGATGTAATATTGTAAGTGTTGCGGTGTGACATACATCATGTGCATCAATAATGATTAAGGTTCAAAAGCCTTACGACCTATATGGCAATACCACTCTAGTACAGTGTGAAACTGGATGGGACGGGTGCACTGGGTTTTGCAAAGAACACCAGCGGTCCAGTAAAGGAGACCAGCCCTGAGGATGAGTCAGGTCCCGGAATGGCATAAGTGGCGTAGGCTCGCCCCCTACTGTCGTGCAAACGGGGTACAGGCTTGACTATCCTGTCGCTCTCAAGTTTTCATAATCAGTGAGTTTGTCTGGAAGTCGGAAAATCGTCTTGGCCAGAGATTGAGCAATGCTCTTCGTACTATTTGCTAGTACAGACTATACTCCTGATATATTGTACATATATGGTCGAGCAGTTGCTGTGTGCTCTGCTTTTGGTGTTGTTTTCCCGGGCCCTCATGCATTATATACATATAGCATGGTAGTATCAGCTGCATACTTGTGATTGAGATTATGTGGATGTTTGTGAATATTTTATTAGTGCTCTAGTTACTATGTTCTACTTGTTATGAGTTCATATGATGTTCTCACCCTTTCTTCTCTGCTTCTATTCTCTGTTGTCGCGCTCTTTCGCCATCGCCAGTCGGGTTTGGGGAGCTTCAAGATGTCGGCCATGAGGGTTACGCTGAGATGGGGGCCACGAGGACAGTGGCGGGTCACCGACATTCCTAGACGCTGTATATTCACAGGGGAAGTACACGTCACGATCTCTCACCCTAACCTTCCCCTTGTGCCAGAGGTCGTCTTCACTGTGCCCGTGATCCTGGAGTTCGAGACACCACCAGGACTTCGTCGTCATACCACTTTCCTTAACCGTCGTCATCGTCCCGTTCCATCTGCTTCTTCCCAGTCCTCTCGGATAGCCACTATAGGAGAGCCGGATTCCCCTCGCTACACTCCTGGACCAGAGTCGTCATCCCCACCGACCATGCGTTTCAGTGCATTCGGTCGTCCTACCGCCATTGAGCCTGATCTGGTCGTCATTGATGATACTTCATCCGAGGAGGAGGATCCAGAGGAGGACCCTGAGGGAGGATTCTTCTGACGGTATTCCTTCAGAGGAATTCAGGATGATTACCCTCCCGGATGCCAGGAGGAGGAGTTGTAGGGTTGCCCCTGCTAGGTCAGATGACGATGAGTAGAGGAGTGTGTTTGGGGTAGTCATGAGTCTAGCAGTAGTAGCTCTGATTAGTGACCTCTTATTTTGGTTGTATTGATAGAGGTTTTATTTATTTTACTGCCAGAACTCTCATTTTGTATGATGGTGTGGTATCTCGGGGATCACTTGACACTGTGGTTATGTACATGTATGTTTTTCACGCTTCTTCCCTAGTCTCTACTTTATATTTGCGTGTGTGTTGTGTATGTATGCGGAATGATTGAATCGACTAGATGCTTTCCGAAAACGTATTTCAGAATTAAGGAAGGGATGCTTTCACAAATATCTAAAATGGAATTAGAATGAGATTAGTTGATAATGATTAAACTCTTTTCAAAAAAAAAAAAAAAATATTCCCGTATTTTCTAAGCATACATTTAACATAAACGAAAGTCATCAGTTACGTTCGTAATGTGATACTCATAGCGGTATAGCTAAGGGTGTCGCAGAAAAAATCAACCAAGAAGAACGCTTGGAGATTATGCCAGGGAGCAAGGATGGCAATGTCCACCAAGGAGAACACTTGGAGATTATATTCCACAGCGAGAACCAGAATACTTCTCCAACAGACTGATTTATAGTAACTCCTCTACCTACAATAATTATTCTGACAATTTTTCGCAGGATTGGGGAAGTTATCAGAATCAGAATTTTGGGTGGCAACAAGATGCTGTCTTGCCTCATATGCAAACTTCTTAAGATGCGCTCTTGGCTCAGAACAATATTCTCATCCAGAAATTAGAAGCACTCAACAAGCAGCTAGCTAACCTTCCTCACCAATTGCAGGCAGTGCAGTCCTATCCTGGCCAGTCACCACAATTAATTTGTGATTTTTGTGGAGGTGACCATCCCAATGGTTACTGCTCTTTTCCAAGCACTCAAGAAGTGCAAGTTAATTACATGGGCAATCAAGGAAGACCAGGAAATTTCTCCAATAGCTACAACTTTGCAAACAATTATTCACAAGATTGGAGAAATAACCAATACAATAATTCTGGTTGGAGACAAGATGCAGAGCCTTCTTACATGCAACCTTCTTGCCAATAGCAACAAAGTTACTCTTTAGTTCAACTAGGAAGAGCAAGATAGAAATATCAGCAAGAAATATTACGACTCAAGTTGAGAAGATAGCTAAACTTTTAGCTAACCAAAAGTCAGAACAAATCTCAGCAAAGGCTCAACCCAACCCCGAAGAACAGTGTGACGACATGACCACCATAAATGTTCAGCTGATAGGGGAGGGAACCAATGACAATCTGATTGATGAAGAAGGGGAAGCTAAAGAAATGGAACTTGAAGATGCAAAAAAAAAAAAGAAAAAGAAGAAGAAGGTGAAGCAGAAGTAGAAGAAGAAAAAGAAGAGGATGAAATGGAGAAAATTATGCTTAAAGAAGAGAGTGATTGTGAAGGGGAGGAAGAGAACAAAACATATGAGATTGTACATGATGTAATTGTAGAAAAAGAACAAGAAAAGAGAAAAAGAGGGAGCAAAGAACTGAGAGAGGAGGGGAAATAGTGAAGAATCCACCAGATCCTGACAACCCTCCGAAGGAAGGCAGAGACGAGCAACATACAAATGTTCAACCTTCCAAGACTCACAAAAGAAAGGCCTGCGAATACACTGACCTGAACAGGGTAAAGAGGAGAAAAGTCAAGCCAATAACATCACAATTAAAGCCTACAGCTAGATTGAAAACAAAGTGGTCAGGCATATTCCATACCAAAGACCCCTGTGAAGCAAAAAGATTAAGAGCGAACAACTATGAATCTTCCAAGCTTCAGGAGAAGAAGACCCATACAAATCAACACAAGATTCCAAAGAAGAGAAAAGTCGGGCCAAAGGAGTCAGCAACATGGTCTAACTCCAGACATAATACCAAGTGGTTAGATTCAAATCACATTCACAATTGGTTCGAGGCAGGAATATGGGTAGGGTCACTGCCCAAAGGAGTCAAAGGTGCAGCACAAAGGCTCGCTAAAGGATTCTAATATCGACCACCTTGAAAAACAGGCGTCAAGCTATATGACGTTAAACGAGCGCTTCTTGGGAGGCAACCCAGAGATTTTTAAGTTTTTATTTGTTTTCAGTTTTGTTTTCTTTTGTTTTTGTTTGTTAATTAGGATTTTTCATATTTTAGGATTTATGAAATTTTTAAAATTGTTTGGAATGAGTTTGTGGAAAAATAAAATGTTAAATAGTAGGAAGTAGCAGAAAATTTGACTGGAGTTTGCAAAATTTCATTCTGTTTTCTGCGCTTCATCTGCGCTAAGTGCAGGTAAAAAGTAGAAATGCAATTTTAGTCACTGTTTTCTGCGCTTCACTCACGCTGAGCGCAGGTGGAGCGCAGATGTGCGCTTCTGCATAAATTTAACTGAAAAAGGGGGAAGTCATTTGTTCTTCTTCCCCTGCTTCTCAAAGTACCGTTTCTCTGCATTCCTCACTTTTATTTCCATCTTTTCCACTAACAAACTCCTTTCAATTTTGAAACTTTCAAGTTTCAGGTATGTTTTCTTTAGCTATCTTTCATTTTCACCGATTGAAATCTTCATTTACTCTGTTTTTATGGTTTGAATTCTAGGATAGCAACCTTAGGATTGTAAATGTAGATATTGTTGATTATTGCTATCTTGGATGTAATTATGGCTATGTGGAATATGAAGAACAAGTTTTCTATTGAAATGCTCTTTGCTTTGTGAGTTATTGAGCTTGAAAGTGTTATGCTCTGTTTCTTGCAAATATTTTGAACTTTCACTTTCCATGGATTATTTGAATGCTTTCAAAACAAATGAGTATGTTATGTTATGTGGAAGTCATTACCAATTCCAACATATATTTTGCTGTGGTTTGATGGATTCTTTTCAAAAATGTAATTTGAATTGTGCATGCAAATTGGTTAATGATAGGTTTCCATGTTCTTCATGAATTATTGTGCGTCATAAAGCATCATTGAAGCGAATATATTACTTTCATCTAACTCTTATTATTTGACTTTTCAGATGCCTAGGATCAAATACACTGTTGGCCTTTCCCGTGGCTCTAGCTCACGAGGAAAAAGGCATGGGGAAGAGGGTCAAAGATGAACCCCATTATGATGCCATGAGATTCAAGAGTGCACAGGTTGCTGCAAAGTATGAAGCTCTCATACCATGCAACTTTGTGTTGGAAAGACCATTTGACCTCAAACCAGGGGAGTATGAGGAGTTCAACATGGGGATTACCAGATGCGGATGGCGTAGGATAAACACTCTAGACAAATTATTTGACCCGGAGCTGGTCCGGGAATTCTATGCCAACGCAGTTGGAGAGACCGGTGATGGAGAGAGGGGATCCTATGTTAGGGGTAGATGGGTGACGTTTGATCGCGATGCGATCAACGACTATCTGGGTCGTCCAGCCCTAGATGATGAAGATGATTTCCCATGCCAATACCACGAGCTGACGCAGAGTATTGGTATATATGGGAATGAGGAGCTAGATACGAAGATCATCAACCATAGCAGCCACAGCAGCCACAACCACCACCACCAGCTGACATCCCACTCCAAGCTTACATGGAGCACATCTGCAGACAGAACTTCCCCATCCACAGAGGGATTTTCCCACCTTCAGAAGCATCTGTACCAGACTCGGCCAGACCCATACCTAGGCATGCTGCCTGATGAGTTCCAGACATTCTTGCAGTGGCATGGGGACAGGCCCATTCATCCAGGGGGAGGTGGAGCAGCAGCAGCTAGAGAGCAGGACGAGGACTTACAAGATATAGAGCATAGGTACAATTCTGAAAGAATGGGTGATTGGTTGGTTATCTGAAAAAGTGCAAAAAGCAGGCACAAGCAAGCAAGGAATTCACTTCCTCAAGTATATAAAAAAGTTGAATAAAGAAGGGAGTGAATTACCAAACAAAAAAGGCCAATTGAATGATATATGTCAAGAATGTAATGAAGAAATGAGAGAAAGTTTGAGAAATGGTGAAATCGCAAATATGATCTCTATTCTAGTGTTTCTTTGCATATCTAAAAAAACCACGAGTTCTAGATAACCCAGCCTCATTACAACCCAAGAGAGGCCTTTTGATCCATGATTCATGTAACGACCTAATTTTCTAATTCAGGATTTAGTCCGTTGGAAACCAAACCCTAAATTTCGGAAATCAATCGTGCCATTTTGAGTATCGAAAACATTCACAACTTGTTAAGGAACCAACGATAACTTAAACAATTTGTGAAAACTCAAACTATATACATACATATATATATATATATATCTCACATGCCTTAAAGGCTACAAAATTAACACTTCAAAATAAAAGTTAGCCTATACATATATACAACTATACAATTCAACAAAACTAAAAGCTAAACCTCCAGCTCGAAACATGCTCTTGCTTTCAACTCAATGATCAGTGTGAGGCGGTACCTGCACACCTAGATTGTATCCACGAAACGTGTGGTGAGACGATTATCTCAGTGAAGTACAACTATGCAATGCAGTGTTGGAACAATGAATAAATGATATGCAACAGTAATAACATAAACTCATACATAATAATCAACTCAATTCAATGCAACTTATGATGCAACTCACTGCTGTGCCCAACAGGCATGATCTCATCACTTAAACTGGAGTTAGAACTGAGCTCAGACTACGGAGAACGTCTCCTCCGGGGACGAATCCAACCCATTACTGGACCGAAGTCAAGTTTTCACTTAATTACTTATTTTAACTCACGGCCGGAGCCGACTTATATTAACTCACGGTCGAAACCGGCTTAAATTAACTCAATGCTTATAATCTCAATGAATTAACAACTAATATGAATCATATAGCAAGAACATTAAATTTCGTAAGTTTCGTAACCTAGGGTTCCACATAATCAACAAATAATTCTTCCTAGTTCTTCCAATACATGTAATCCTTAACAATTAACATTTTAAGCATAAAGAGGGGAAATTAAGAGAATTGGGATCATGCTCAAGGTTCACAACTATAGAAAGTGGAAGTGTGTGAGTTGTACTCACCTATACTCGACAATCGAAGGAAGAAGAATGGATTAAGGTGGATCACTTGATGATTCCTTGCCCCAAAACCCCTCTTCGAGCTTCAATTCAAGCTTCCTCTCTCTAAGACTCAGAGTCTCTCTCTAAACTAAAAGAAGAAGAAGAAAGAAGATTGAATTCTGATTCTAAATTAAGGGTTTAGTGCCTATAAGTGAATTCTCGCTCAAGCGAGATATTCTCGCTTGGGTGAGCGTGTCGGTTGCATGCTTTTCCTTCACATTCTCGCTTAAGAGAAACTATCTCGCTCAAGCGAGAATGATCCAGAAAAGACCCCCTCTTTGGACGATTCTCGCTCAAACGAGCCCTTCTCTCTTAGACGAAAATTGTCCAGAGAGCTTCCCAAAAGTTCCCCTGTATCTCGTTTAAACGAGCTAGCTCGCTCAAGCGAGATATGCAGAAAACTCAAACTTACCCGTTTTTGCTGCATAACTCACTCAAGCGAGATTCTAGCTTGAGCGAGAACACTGAAACTTCCAAACTTAGTTTTTATTCTAAACCTTTCTTCTTACATCATTTTTACCCTTTACCTAAAACCATACATGAAAATCAATATCATATTCCCTTAATTCATCTTAATTATCGGGATGTTACAATTCTACCCCTCTTGGAACAATTTTGTTCCCAAAATTGGCGAATGACAAGGGAAAAGACAGTTACCTTAACTGAATAGTTCTGGAAATTGGGCACGAATGTTATCTTCTTTCTCCCAAGTTGTCTCTTCAGGTGATTGACCCTCCCAAAACACCTTCACCGAAGGAATTGTCTTGTTCCTCAAGGCCTTGACACTTATGTCTATAATCTGTGCGGGCTTAGAAGGAATGGTGAGATCTTCTCTTAATTGTACCGATTCGGAGTTTATGACATGAGAAGGATCATGGACATATTTTCTCAGCTGAGATATATGAAAAATATCATGTATCCGGGACAAAAGAGGTGGTAGGGCTATTGATGTGAATCCCACCAGGTAGAATTAAAGAAGATGGCGACATGGCTTAAAAAAAAGCACAGTTGTCATCAATGCCAAACTCCAATTGAAGGCAAGCTTTGGGAGAGTGGGGGGAGACCAAGAAAGGAGCGGCCAAGGGGGATGCATGGCTGAATCAATTTCTTTGTTTTATTGCTTTCAATAAGAATTATGTGGCTGTTACAATACTTAATCATGTGGCTGGTTGTTACAAAGGAGAATTGAAAGGAATTAAAGATGAAACCGTTACAAGGAGACAAGGAGTTAATAGCATGAAGGTTACAACTTGAGGAATTGTGGGCTGATTCATGAGCCTTCAAATTGCGGCCAACATGTGTTTAATTTGCTGAATTGTAACTGTTTTAAGGGCAGCCAACAAATGAAATTCAATTAGCTGAATCAAGACTCATAAAAGGGTGGCTAACACATGCTTAATGCACATTATACTCATTCATTTTGGGAGCATTACTTGGCTGATTCACTTGAGGACTTTAGAGGCCAAAAGGAAGAATTACTTGGCTGAATTTTACTTAGAATCTTGGCTATAGCTACAAGGGTATAATGGGCGGCTACATGGGATAGACTTTTAATTACTTGTTGGTTGTTTCATGTCTTGTTTTTATTATTATTTAGTAGTATTACTAGGAGAGTTACAAGGCTGAATGTAGAGAGTCATGCATGGTGTGTATGAAGCTATTTAAGGGGCATACAATCCATGCAAGAACACTTAGAAGTTTGAATCAGAATTTTTATTTTATATTGGAGAGTGTTTCTCTAATTTTCTTGTTAATTCAAGAATTGAGTTTTATCAAAGGTCCTTCATCCCTTTGTGTGTATAACTCTTAGGCTTATCTTCAATCCTTGGAAGTGTGACGTCTATCCTTTTCCATTCCATCTTCTTCCTTCTCCATTCACGCATTTTTATCGTTTTAACAATTCCCCCAATTTTCTTACTTTTGAGCATTCCAACCTAGATAGATCCGTAAAACGAATCCACCCCCCCTTGGATTCTCGTCAGCTATCCTGTAAGCCAGAGGGCCAACCCTCTGCAGGATCTGAAATGGGTCAATGAATCTAGGATTGAGCTTTTTGGTCTTGATGGCTCGTCCTATGCCGGTGACATGAGTTACTTTTAAAAACACATGGTCTCCTTCCTCAAACTCTAAGTCCTTTCTTCTCTTATCAGCATAACTCTTCTGCCGACTTTGGGCAATTGCAAGCTTTTCCCTAATGACCCTAATCTTTTCTATGGTTTCCTGTACTAACTCCGAACCTAACAGAATTCTCTCACCCACCTCATACCAACACAAGGGAGATCTGCACTTTCTACCATACAGAGCCTCATAGGGTGCCATGCCTATATTGTTGTGAAAACTGTTATTGTAGGCAAACTCAATGAGAGGTAGGTACCTATCCCAATTACCTGACTCCTCTAACACACAAGGTCTGGATGGTTCTTTCAGACTGGCCATCAGTCTAAGGGTGGTAAGCGGTACTAAACTTGAGTTTAGTCCCGAAAGCCTGATGAAGTGCATTCCAAAACCTAGAGGTGAACCTAGGGTCCTTATCTGATATGATGCTAGAGGGAATGCCATGGAGCTTAACAATCTCCTTGACATACAGGTTTGCTAACTTACTTAGGGAATAGGTACTCCTAATTGGTAGGAAATGGGTTGACTTAGTCAGCCGATCCACAATAACCCAGATGGTATCAAACCCGGCTTGGACTCTAGGTAATCCTACCACAAAGTCCATAGCTATACTCTCCCACTTCCACTCTGGGATTTCTAAAGGCATTAGGGTTCCTGATGGTTTCTGATGTTCTATCTTAACCTGTTGGCACACTAAGCACCTAGAAACATAGTCTGCTATCTGCCTTTTCATGCCATCCCACCAAAACATCCCCTTCAAGTCCTGATACATCTTGGTAGTGCCAGGATGTATGGAAAACATGCCCCTGTGGGCCTCCTCTAGAATCTGTCGCCTGAGACTACCCCCCTTAGGGACACAGACTCTTCCTTGGAAGAAAATCATCCCATCATCCGACTCAGAAAACCCTAACTGCTTTTTCCTAGATTGGAGGTCTGAGTCAGAACTCTGAGCCTCTCTAATTAAAGTTCTAAGCTCACTAGTGATCTCTATCCTACACAATCTGAAACTATGCTCTCCAACTGCAACATTAAGGCTCAGGTTTCTAAATTCCTCTAATAGACTCATCTCATGTACCATCATTGAGGATACATGGAGAGACTTCCTACTGAGGGCGTCAGCCACTACATTGGCCTTGTCGGGGTGGTACTTCAGTTCAAAATCATAATCTTTGAGAAACTCCATCCACCTCCTCTGCCTCATGTTGAGTTCTTTTTGATCAAAGAGATATTTCAAACTCTTATGATCACTAAAGACCTCAAACCTCACACCAAACAGGTAGTGCCTCCAAATTTTGAGGGCAAATACCACAGCCGCTAGTTCTAAATTGTGAGTAGGATAATTTTCCTCATGAGGCCTCAACTACCTAGATGCATAAGCTACCACTCTCCCTTCCTGCATCAAAACGCACCCTAAACTCTTCCCCGAGGCATCACTGTATACCTCAAAGGTCTTAGACAAATCTGGTAACGCCAATACCGGTGCGGTGGTCAACTTCTCTTTGAGCTCCAAGAAGCTCCGCTCACACTTCTCGTCCCACACAAAAGCTTTACCCTTCCGAGTCAATCTTGTGAGAGGCAAGGCTAGCTGGGATAATTCTTTAATGAATCTCTAGTAGTAGCCGTCCAATCCTAGGAAACTCCTAATCTCCGTAATGGTTTTAGGCCTTTCCCATTCAAGGACGGCTTCTACCTTGCTAGGATCAACAGATACACCTTCACTGGTAATCACATGCCCTAGAAAATGGACCCTGTCCATCCAAAACTCACTTTTCCGGGTTGGAAAACAACTTCTTTTATCTCAAAATCTCCAATACAACCCTAAGGGGTCGCTCATGCTCCTATAAGCTGCGGGAGTATATCAAAATATTGTCAATGAAGAAAATGACAAAATGATCCAGATAGGGCCGGAAAATCCGATTCATGTAGTCCATGAATACAGCAGGCGCATTGGTTACATCAAATGGCATCACCAAATACTCCTAGTGCCCATACCCAGTTCTAAAGGCTGTCTTAGGTACATCCTCACCCCTAATCTTGATTTGGTGGTAACCAGACCTCAAATCTATCTTAGAGAAGGCTCCCCTAAGCTGATCTAAGAGATCATCTATCCTGGGTAAGGGATACTTATTCTTGATGGTAACCTTATTCAACTGCCTATAATCCACACACAGTCTCATACTTCCATTCTTTTTCCTCACTAGGAGTATTGGATCCCCCCAGGGTGACACACTAGGCCTAATGAACCCTTTAGCTAAAAGGTCTTCTAACTGAGTCTTAAGTTCACTAAGCTCTAGTGGGGACATCCTATAAGGTGCCTTGGAAATGGGTCCGGTGCCCGGTACAAAGTCTACGGTAAACTCTATCTCTCGGTCCGGAGGTAAGGTAGTTACCTCACTAGGGAAAACATCTTGAAACTCCCTAACCGTAGCTATGCTGCTCAAATCTACCTTGGACTCTAGAGTTGAGGAAAGTAACAAAATAAAACATTTACTCCTGTCACTAAAGCATTCGCACACTTGTGTGGTGCTGGACAAGAGTATTGATGGTTTCTCCCTCGAAGGAGGAGGAAGAAGTGGAAAAACAACTTTCTTATTAAAGCAATCAAGCATGACCTGATTTGAAGATAACTAGTTCATGCCAAGAATGATATCTATGCCCCTCAGTGGTAAACAAATTAGGTCAACCTCGAAGGCCCTCCCTTGTATAACAATGGGACACTGATAACATACAAGGGAAGTAGAAATGGCCTCCTTGGCGGGTGTTGTAACACTAAGAATACAGGGTAAGGGAACAACATGCAAATTTAACTGTTTCACACAATCACGAGAAATGAAAGAATGGGTTGCTCACGAATCAAACAATACAATTAAGGTCCAATCTCCTAAGGTGCACATACCTCGCATCAGATTATCTGCAGAAGCTGCCACTTCCCCGCTGAGAGTGAAGACTCTTCCAGTGGTTTGGGGTTTTGGTAGGTCCTTCCTCTTTGGACACTCATTCCTCATATGAACAGGTTGCTTGCAGAAATAGCAGACGTTCTTTCCCGTCAGACATTCTCCAGAATGTTCCTTACCGCACTTAGGGAAAGTGGGTGCCCCTTGGCGTTGGACCGGCCGAGTGGCCAAGGCTGGAGTGCCTTGCCACTTAGGCCTCGGGCCCTTGCTCTGGTTGGTCATCTCTATCTTCCTCTTACCCTTATTATCTACTGGTGGTGTTGATGGTGTGGCTCCCTTAAGATTCTTTTCTGCAATGTAGCACTTGTTGACCAGGGTGGGGAAATCCCTGATCTCAAGTTTCCTGACCCGATCCAGTAACTCCAGTCGCAATCCTCCTTCAAATTGTGTGCATCTCCACTCTTCATCAGCAACCGTTTGCAGGTACCTGGAATACTTGGCTAGTTCCTCGAACTTAGCAACATATTGGCCCACCGTCAAACTCCATTGTTTTAATTGAAGAAACTCAACTTCCTTTTATCTTCGAATGTTGTCGGAAAGTACTTTTC
Source organism: Sesbania bispinosa (assembly GCA_026901365.1). Classification (NCBI taxonomy): domain Eukaryota; kingdom Viridiplantae; phylum Streptophyta; class Magnoliopsida; order Fabales; family Fabaceae; genus Sesbania; species Sesbania bispinosa. The sequence goes on from QLOH01000033.1 coordinate 1,782,788, forward strand.
CAAAAACAGATTTTGAAAGGCACTCCAGGTGATTGGGGCCTCCGCCACTGCAGCCCGAACACTAGCAGTCTTCCACCAGTCATCAGCTTCTCCCCTCAACATGTAAACTGCAAATCCAACCTTGGAATCATCAGCACACTTCATCACATCAAAGATTCGGTTGAGATCATATAGCCAGTTCACCGCCACATCCGGATCATAAACCCCTTTGAACTGAGGGGGATTATGCTTCCGGAATTCCGCTAACCCTTGAACAAACGGATCCACCATAGGAAGGGGTGGTGTTCCCGTTGTCCTTTGGGCCAACTCATGAAGTACTGTAGCATTGGTAGTAGCCTGCTCCCGAGCCGCCTCAGCTTGAACCCGGTTAGAAGTCACCTGCTCTCCCATCATCTGAGTAAGTGCCTGAAGAGCCACGGCTATAGGATCCGAAGGTGAATCCCGAGAAGAAGGAGAAGAAGGATTAACCCTTGGACGACCTCTCCTGCCGCCTGTCATAATCCTCTACACATCATTAAGCAAACATTGAGGTGATCAGTCTCTCAATTCACATAATAATGTATAAAGTAGAATAACAAGCCATAAGAATACTCTAATGCCACAGTCCAATTGGATTGAACTGCTCTGATACCAAAATGTAACGCCCTAATTTTCTAATTCAGGATTTAGTCCGTTGGAAACCAAACCCCAAATTTCGGAAATTAATCGTGCCATTTTGAGTATCAAAAACATTCACAACTTGTTAAGGAACCAACGATAACTTAAACAATTTGTGAAAACTCAAACTATATACATACATATATATATATATCTCACATGCCTTAAAGGCTACAAAATTAACACTTCAAAATAAAAGTTAGCCTATACATATATACAACTATACAATTCAACAAAACTAAAAGCTAAAACTCCAGCTCGAAACATGCTCTTGCTCTCAACTCAAGGATCAGTGCGAGGCGGTACCTGCACACCTAGATTGTATCCACGAAACGTGTGGTGAGACGATTGTCTCAGTGAAGTACAACTATGCAATGCAGTGTTGGAACAATGAATAAATGATATGCAACAGTAATAACATAAACTCATACATAATAATCAACTCAATTCAATGCAACTTATGATGCAACTCACTGCTGTGCCCAACAGGCATGATCTCATCACTTAAACTGGAGTTAGAACTGAGCTCAGACTACGGAGAACGTCTCCTCCGGGGACGAATCCAACCCATTACTGGACCGAAGTCAAGTTTTCACTTAATTACTTATTTTAACTCACGGCCGGAGCCGACTTATATTAACTCACGGTCGAAACCGGCTTAAATTAACTCAATGCTTATAATCTCAATGAATTAACAACTAATATGAATCATATAGAAAGAACATTAAATTTCGTAAGTTTCGTAACCTAGGGTTCCACATAATCAACAAATAATTCTTCCTAGTTCTTCCAATACATGTAATCCTTAACAATTAACATTTTAAGCATAAAGAGGGGAAATTAAGAGAATTGGGATCATGCTCAAGGTTCACAACTATAGAAAGTGGAAGTGTGTGAGTTGTACTCACCTATACTCGACAATCGAAGGAAGAAGAATGGATTAAGGTGGATCACTTGATGATTCCTTGCCCCAAAACCCCTCTTCGAGCTTCAATTCAAGCTTCCTCTCTCTAAGACTCAGAGTCTCTCTCTAAACTAAAAGAAGAAGAAGAAAGAAGATTGAATTCTGATTCTAAATTAAGGGTTTAGTGCCTATAAGTGAATTCTCGCTCAAGCGAGATATTCTCGCTTGGGCGAGCGTGTCGGTTGCATGCTTTTCCTTCACATTCTCGCTTAAGAGAAACTATCTCGCTCAAGCGAGAATGATCCAGAAAAGACCCCCTCTTTGGACGATTCTCGCTCAAACGAGCCCTTCTCTCTTAGACGAAAATTGTCCAGAGAGCTTCCCAAAAGTTCCCCTGTATCTCGCTTAAGCGAGCTGGCTTGCTCAAGCGAGATATGTAGAAAACTCAAACTTACCCCTTTTTGCTGCATAACTCGCTCAAACGAGATCCTAACTTAAGCGAGAACACTGAAACTTCCAAACTTAGTTTTTTTTCTAAACCTTTCTTCTTACATCATTTTTACCCTTTACCTAATACCATTCTTGAAAATCAATATCTTATTCCCTTAATTAGTCTTAATTATCAGGATGTTACAATTCACCATGTGCATGATTATTAACCAGAAATGACTTTCAATTTTAGTTGTTCAACTGCCGTGAAAAATTTGAGGGAAACACTTACCCGTGAGCATGAGAGAATTCCTTCATTTTTCACTTATTGTTTTAGTTACTGCTCTTGAAAAAGTTTGAATGTATTTTTATCCTGTTCTGATTGAGTACTGGAGTCACCACTTAGTTCTGATTATCAATCTGAAACTTGGAAAGTGACAGCTGTCTAGCAAGGGATTTTGAATTTGTTTCCTTATTAGTCAGGACCATAAATGGGGATTGAAGTCAACTATCTCTAGGAGATTTTCTTGCTTGAGGACAAGCAAGAAGCTAAGTTGGGGGGAATTTGATAAGTGTTAAATTAACGTAAAATTCATAAATAATTATAACACTTATTAAGGGCAAAATGGTATATTTATACCCCAATTTATCCCTTTTTGGCTTAAAGTGCGATTCTTGTAATTATTTAAATCAAATTTGAATTTAATGCTATTTTGATAAAGACTATGTTGATTTTTACAGATAAAAGGCTAAAATTCAAATACAACATCAAGATAACAGCGAATAAGGATAGGATCAGCACAAGATAAGCTCAAAAAGAGGAAAATCAGGAAAAGCAAGATTCGGAGATCTGCTCTCCACCTGCGCTGAGCGCAAGTGGAGCGCAGGAACACGGAAACTTATCTTTAATGGATCTCAAACAGAATCTCAAAAGCCCGTCAGAATACTATTTATAGGACTGTTAGCAGTCAGTTTGAGGAGAGAAGAGATACGGAGACGATGAGTAGATCTGGAGCCAAAGAGAAGTGTGACAGTCTCTCTATTGGTTTGTAATGGCTATGGTGAGTAGCTAAACTCTCCAATAGGATTGAATGTAGTCGATTCAATCGCCAATTGTATTTTGGATCCTCTTTGTTATTTATGAATCCCTATTTTTATAATATTGGTGTTTTTATTCTGTTCTTAATGCTTAGCTTCCGCCTTTGTGCCGGAGTTATGATATGATTTTATGGGGCGCACTGAGAAGTGGTTTTATGAAATCAAGAGCAAGTTCTTGGGAGACTAGAGATAGGGATCTTGAATTCTGATTGGTGAAAACACTCAATTCACGACTGTTGAGACCAGGGTGAATTCATAGCTTTAACAAATTAATCTTTAATCCGGGGCAATTTACGACTGTGGAGACCAGGGTAGATTGTTTCTGAGTATTTCATACTTGTGGAGACCTTTGTGAAATAATATTTATTTGTGCTTCAATATTATGATTATAAATTCATGAATATCATTGGGTTCCAAATACAAGAGGGGTGCGATAGATGAAGTTCAATCCTGGTTTCATTAATTTGCTCAACCTTATCCATATCTCCTCTTTCTTATCTTTTATTTTAAATTTTTATCTTCCCAAACAAACATTTAAACCAATCCTTACTTGATAAGTGTGACCACTAGGATTTATCTTTGTACCGTTCCCTGTGGATACAACAACTCTCTTACTTACTATTATACTGTTGTGATATTGGTATGCTTGCCAAGATCTCAACAGTTTGCCCCTTGATTTGGTATATTTCACATCTTTCTCTCTTCTATCGTATGTGATGAGCATGTTACTTGCCCCTAATGTGTATCATAGTTGCCCTATTTGATTGCCCTAATTTTTTTGTCATTGTTTACAATCTTTTGTGTCATGAAAGATTTTCTTGCCCCAATTTGGTATCAACACTATGATTGCCCCAACATCATCCATCTGGGATACCTCATCTTCCTCAATGTATGGCACAATTGCTCAGCTTGTTTGCCCTAATTTTTGCTTAGGTCGCCCTTACGAGTTTTCAACCTAACGGGCCCTTATATCTTCTTTTCTTTTTTGCCATTGAACACATGTATGAATTATCTTGTTCTCAAAATTATAGTTATGAAAATGAAGACAATCATTTCATTGATCAGAATGGACTTTGTAAGGCTTGTAATGTGGCCAGGGTTTAGGGTAATGAAAGGAAGGATATAGTTGGCTCAACAAGTATTTAAGGGTTGAGAAGATCGAGGATCAACAATTTCCTTCAATCAAGATCGCTTGTTTAATCAAGACTTGAAGTCAACGATTCATTCACTTTTAATCACCCATTTTTCACATTTTTTTCGCTTTTTCCATCTTTTTGTTTTCAATTTTTTTTTGTATTTTTCTCTCTGATTCTTTTACATTACAACTAGTGATGAACCGTTGACTACACAAATTGATTTACATTTTGACACAATCCCCAAGGTGGGGGTGATCCTTGTCCAGGGTTATTCAAAAGGAAAATTTAGGCTCAACGGGGACAACTAGGGATATGATGATTCATTTTTCATTTTTTTGGATAGAGAAAGAAGGTCATTCATCATCTTAAATCATGATTACTCATTTTCATATTTTAATTTTGAGGTCAAGAAACCATAATTTCTTTTTGAACCTCCAGAACTGATTCAACTTTGCATAGAAAATCATTCAAGAATCATGAAAATTTACACACTCAACAATTTTCTTTCTTTTGACATTTGGCTTTTATCCTCCTTATGACTTCATTGTTCCAGATGACAATCTATGGGGGCATAACTTCTTTATGTGGGTTAATCACATTATCAATCCAATGAGGGCATTTTTAATTACATTCACCACATTATCAGCATGGTTGATGAGATTATCAATTTACAGAATGAGTCACTAACACAAAGGTCAAGGGTAAAAACACAAAGGTCATTGGAAAATTCAGCATGCATTTCATTGATTGCATATATCGAAAGGAAATTGTGAACTTGACATACAAAAGGTCATCCTAAAGTCTTTGGGAAGGCAATAGGATTAGCATTACAAAATCATATCACTGCAACATAAAAACCATAAGAAACTTAAAGTTTAGGCAAGATATTACTAATGTGATGCGTCTCACGAGTTATGCATAACTCCTTACTCTACCATCTTAGTAATATTTTGGTTATAACATCTCTCTTTCTTTTATTTGAATCGGACCATCACACAAATCCAACCTAATCAAGACATTGTCTTTCATGGATTAGTGAGCCTTTATTTGCCCTTTTTTTTAAGGGAAATTACAATCTGAGGGTGGTATCGAGATCCTTCCCCTTGTTATCATCATTATTGTATGAGTCTACCCATTTCGATAGTGCATATGATTTGGGTGAAAGATCTTGCATCCGGTCCAGAAGCCTACCATCATTTGAAGAAGACATTATGAGATGAAGTATCTCATAGGGCATGAATCCCTGTTGCACAACCTGTTCAAGAATTGACAACAAACCATTATAAAAACCATTGACATTTAAAAATCCTAATGGTTTCTGATGGTATTTCAACTTGGCCCAAGATACAATAGTGAAGATATCTTCAATTGTTTCAAGGCCACCAGGTAATGCAATGAATGCATCAGCATTATGCATCATATGTGCCATGCGGTCTTGCATGGTTTCAACTTTTAACTCAGTGCCTAGAGCAAAGCTTGAAGTGTTCCAAGCATTTCCATCTTTCAAAACAACACCTAAAACACTGCTTCCTCTAGTGATTGCAGATGCTGCAACACGCCATCTCAGACCTTGTATCCCCTCACCATAAACAACATTGATCTTTCTTGCAGCTAAGACTCTACCAAGGTTATGAGTTGCGTTCCAAAACCCTTGATCTTTTCCTAAATCAGTTCCACCAAAGATACAAACACTTTTGAATTTGTGTGTGGAGGATCTTGCATTTTCTTTGGGGAAAGACATTTTGATGCATTTTCATTTGGGAGAATGAGAATTTATAGAGCTGAGAGAACAAGTAGAAGGATTTGTGTGTGGAGAATCTTGCATTTTCTTTGGGGAAAGACATTTTGATGCATTTTCATTTGGGAGAATGAGAATTTATAGAGCTGAGAGAACAAGTAGAAGGATCACATGGACTCAGTCTATTAGAGAAGTTTGATTTTCTCATTTTCACATTTTTTGTTTTCTTTTCATTAGTTTTCAATTAATGAAATGACAAGTGAGGCAAACAATGATACACGTGAAACCTATAGACAAAAAGGAATGGCTAAGTTGAGAATTTAGAGAAACAATCACAACCACGCGTGAAACATTAAGCCAAAAATGACAATTGCATTAAGAAAAATGCCAAATGATCAAAAGCACGCATGGAATACAAAGTCAGAAGTTATGGCTAAATGAAACATGATCAAATGCACATGAAAATGAACAGTGGTGGTGATTTTCACTCAGTTGCAGCAATGGCTTATACGACTTCTATGAGTCGAGGATTTTTGCTTCCCATTCAGTTTTCTTAGAAATTGGAAAACAGGGTCGTTTAAATTCAGATTACCAAGACTATATTTCTCCTTTTCTTTTCGAAAGAGTTCAACTAAATCAAGAAGAAGTCTTTGCACGTGTCCACTGGGATGCATCTCAAGAGTTCGATGGATGTTATCCAATGACTCTTTTCTCAATCCATTTTTTATGAATTGGATCTTATCTTCTTGATTCCTTGAAACCATTTCAATGTTCCTACAATTGGAATTGCAAGTCCACCTTGCACATTTATGACACACTTCCATTCTTCTAGCTCTTCTCTTTCTAGAATAAGAGCTTTTGCCCATTCCTGACATGTGTTTAGTGAAGGAGTACTGAAACTCACCTGCTAAACGCACTTTGGCTTCAATGATCCAACGCACATCCTCAGGAAGGCCTAAGTGTGTCAATACCTTCAACCTTTGTAGCCTACACTTGTAAATTTTTCTAAGAATGTTTTTAGGAAGAGTTGGGAACCAAAATTTGAGTTTGGTGAGGTCTTCCTCCATTATTTTTCTTCTTGAAAGGTTGTTTAGCACAAGGTTTGATAGCTCTATATATAATGGTTAAGGAGAATATCTCAATGGCTTGCATAGCACGCAAGAGAATAAACTATAGAAAAACCCTAGAATATATTTGCATGATTCCATCAGATGAAAACAAAGATCAATAATATGTCCCTTTTTTATTTTTTGTTACATTTATTCATTTTTAAGCTTATGTTAACCTAATCTAAATGTGTTAACACTCATCTACCTATTATATGCAGAGAATGGAATTTCCTAATTCAGAGTTATCTCTATTCCTATGATGAAATGAACATGTCATATTTACAGTTTGAGAATGATGCACGATGCAAATATATACAAATTAAAAACACAAGCTTAATGCATGGAAATCAACAAGATGACATGGCATTTTGAATGCAAATGGTTTAAGATACAACACCCTAAATGCATGTTAGCATTAACACACGTTGACACATAGAAAGAAATCACATTGGATGAATATTGGGGTGATTGAAAGGATGGTGAAAATTTGAATGATGTGGAATATGGACATGGTATCAAAATGGCATAATAACATATACGTGTAAGATGAAAGTTACATGGAGTGGATGACAATGTTAATGAAGAAAGGATAATTTTTTTTATTTTCAATTTTTTTATTATTTATTTTTTAAAAAAAATTAAGGAAAAGGAATTTTCCCCCAAAATTACTTTTCTTTAATTTTTTTATGATTTTTTCTTTTTTAAAAAAAATGAGATGCTTTATTCAAGAATGAGTTTTACCGTTAAGTGTTAGGTAAATATGTACAGTATGGAACGAAAGAAAAAAGACAAAGCAAGCTCCTCATGTGTCTTAAGTTAGGTAAAACCTATGGCAACGTAAACCTAAGGTTATGACTCTAACTTTGGTGGTCACTAAGCTCATCTAAAGTGCATGGCTTTCAAGGACGGGTCTAGACCTCTACAGGTTATTATGGTCCCCAGATTGCCCTCATCTAGAATATAGACAAGGACCTAGTTCATATCTCAACCACAAGTAGGGATAAATCCCTCTCAATATGATTGGCCATGGTACTATGAGTGGTAACTCAACAACCACAAAGTGAGCACGAAGCCCCTCAATAGCAGTCATCGAGGTATCTCCTAGGTTCGCACAGGCCCGAGTATAGAGCCCAAAATGTGTGTGAGGTAAGTAAATGTGGATTGTGTGCAAGGAGCATACATAACTTTGAACATAATAACTACCCTTCCTGCAAAACAAAACAAATAGTAGATATATACAGATATAACAGTCTTCTACCCTAAAGTTGAAGCAAAATATATACATCGGCAAGAGAAAAACATTCAACAAATTAGATATTATACAAAGAAAGAAATATTTACCAAAATCTGAGTAACAATATTTACAAAAATAAAAAATAAAAAAACAAAACAAAGCAATAGGGGTCAAATAAATGTTTTCAAAGTTAATCAAATTTGTACGATTAATTATTACAGGCTTGACTCTCAAATGTCCCTAGTGGAGTTGCCAGCCAGTGGCGGACCTTTTATGTGACAGGGAGGAGCCACGGATCCCCCAAACTTTTCTCAATTTTTTTTATATATACCCATATATATATATTTTAATATTATATTTGTATTTAATAAAACTAAAAAAATTGAAAGTGTAAATCTATTCTCTCTCTCCCAGTTAACTTATCAAACAAGATTAGCTAGTTAACTTCTCAAGCAAGCCCTTTTGTTTACTCTCATTTGTCAACAAACCCATTTGATTTGGCCAAGCCTTTTTTCTTCACCCAATCTCGCATCTTATTCTCACGTTCTCACTCTCTCATTTTTTTCATCAAAGCTTGTTGGCTAATGGCTGTTGCGGCACGGACAGCAAGCAGCGGTTGTGAGGGAAGAGGCGATTCAGTATTCACGGCCAGAAGGACCAATGAAGAAGAAGCTCAACTTCTCAGGAATATACTGGATAGCGAGCAGTGGTTCACGACTTTTTCAGGTGCTTACTAACTACTAAGAATTCAAGAAAATTGGATTTGCTCAAAGTTTTGCATAGCTATCTTGACTGCTTGAGGAATATATAGTGTTGGCTATTTAATTATAGTAGTATATTGGTATGAGTTTTGGTATATTTTGCATTGTGATATTTGTGAAGATAATTTTTTTTCCTTTTTCTATATAGGTGAAAGGTGATAAATTTTTATTAGAAAAATTATGATAAAGAGTAAAAGAATTGATTCTTTTTTCAAGAGGAAGACTTTTGAGAAAGATGAAAAAAATGCAACTTGTATCTCAAGTGAACTTGAGAAATTTCCTGAGAATCCAAGAATTGAAGAAAATGAGAAACAACTCTCAAAGATTCCTAGAGTTACATATAATGAATTTGAAAATTCTTTGGAACGTGATCCGGGAAAACGCCCTCAAATTTGGCAATACCCACCAGATCAAACAGATGAGGTACGGAGGGCTTATCTAAAATAGGGTCCATATCAAATGCATTTAGAAAATTATCCTTTGTCTGGTAAAGATGATCACACAAGGAGATTTCAGTACACTTGGTTTAGCATATTTCCTTCATGGTTAGAGTATTCACCTTCAAAAGATGTTGCATATTGCTTGCCTTGCTATCTTTTTATTAAAAGCCAAGAGGGCTCCTTGGTTCATATGTTTTCATTGCTACAGGTGATTGAATTTGAATTCTAATTGGCATTGAGTTGATTGTCATCAACAAGTTTTAACTTTGTTGATTATTTTTTTCTATAGGTTTTAGAAGTTGGAGAAAAGTTAATAATGGAAAGAATTGTGCCTTTCTTAAACACATTGGGAAGGATCCTTGCTCACCACACAATAATGCAGTGAGAGCTTATCAAGACTTGTTGAATCAAAATTGTAATATTAGGAATGTTTTTCATGTGCAAAGCTTAGATCAAATTATGAAGAATCGTTTGCGTCTCAAGACTTCAATTGACACGGTTCGTTATTTATCACTTCAAGCTTGTGCTTTTAGAGGTCATGATGAAACTATTGAATCAAGGAACCAAGGTAATTTTCTTGAGATGATAAAACTCATAGCATCATACAATGATGAGGTTGCAAAAGTTGTGTTGGAAAATGCTTTATATAATTCCAAATATACTACCCATAAAATTCAAAAAGAGATATTGAATATTCTTTCTAGTAAAGTGAAAAATCATATTCGTGAGGAAGTTAGGGATTCCTAGTTTTGTATAATTGTTGATGATGCTCATGATGAATCAAAAAAGGAACAAATGACTCTTGTTTTGAGATTTGTTGATAAAAATGGTTTTATACAAGAGCAGTTTTTTGATATTGTGCATGTTAAAGACACTGCGGCATTAGCTCTGAAGAATGAATTTGTGTTGTACTTTCTCAACATAATCTTAATGTTTCTAATATTCGTGGTCAAGGGTATGATGGTGCTAGTAATATGAGAGGAGAATGTAATGGATTACATGCATTATTCTTAAATGATTATCCTTATGCATATTATGTTCATTGTTTTGCCTATCGGTTACAACTTGCCTTGGTTGCTGCATCAAGAGAAGTTATTCCTGTTCATCAATTCTTTTCAAAATTGGCTTTTATTGTGAATATTGTTTGCTCTTCTAGTAAGCGTCATGATGAGTTACAAGCTGCCAAGTTAGATGAAATTGCATATTTGTTAGAGATTGATGAGCTTGAAACTGGTAAAGGGGCAAATCAAATTGGTACTTTGAAACGTGTTGGGGATACTCGTTGGAGCTCCCATTTGTCTTCTATTTGTAGCTTGATAAATATGTATGATGCAACTTGTTCTGTTCTAGAAAAAATTATTGTTAATGGATCTACTTATTCTCAACGTGGGGATGCTGATAATGCTTATAAAAGTTTGACCTCGTTTGAATTTATATTGATCTTGCATTTGATGATAGAAATTATGGGGATAACAGATGTTCTTTGTCAAACTTTACAACAACAATCTCAGGATGTAGTTAATGTTATGCATTTAGTTCGTTCTACAAAAGCACTTATTCAAAACTTGAGAGAAGAAGGTTGGGATAAGTTATTAAAAAATGTGACATCTTTTTGTGAAAAACATGATATTGAGGTTCCTCAATTTAGTGCTTCTTATGTAGCAAGGAAAGAGCGCTCTCATTACCAAAAAGATCAGATCACAGTGGAGCATTATTTGAGAGTTGAAATATTCTTTGTTACAATTGATAAGCAATTACATGAGTTGAATTGTAGATTTAATGACCAAGCAATGGAGTTATTAACTCTAAGCTCGACATTGGTTCCTAAGGATGCTTATAAAGCTTTTAATATTGAAAACATTTTCACTCTTGTAGACAAATATTATCCCATGGATTTCAGTGAGCAGGAGAAAATTAATTTGCATTTCCAACTTCAGCATTTCATTGTTGATGCTCGTCAAGATTCAAATTTGAAGAATTTATCAACAATGCAAGAGTTGTGTACATGTTTGGAAACAATAAAAAGGCAGAAGTTTACTACTTGATTGATAGATTACTTCGTCTTATCATGACTCTTCCAGTTTCTACAGCTACAACTGAAAGATCTTTTTCTGCAATGAAAATAATCAAGACTAGGTTGAGAAATAAGATGGAAGCTGACTTTTTAGCAAATAGTATGGTCGTCTATATTGAAAGGGATATTGCAACAAGTTTTAGTTCTAACTCAATTATTGAACATTTCAAGTCATTGAAAGAGCGCAGAGTAGCACTTTGACTAAAGGTAACTTCCGCTTATGTTTATATTATTTTAATGATAAACTTTATGTTAGACTTTCATTTAAAATTTTAGATGTATATAATAATGTCAATATTTAATTTATGCAGCTGCTCCTGAATTTTGGCCCACATATAAATAATTATTGGCTTTTGGGTGGTTCTTTTTGCTTGACTTGCATTACACAATTTTTGGGTATGCGATACGTCATGTGCAAGTCATACTATACAATACAAGTAGCTTGGGCTATGTTAGTATATTATTTTGGATCTAGTAGGAGACAAGTGTACAACTTATCTTGAAGTTTACTTCAACTACTTGGGCTCGCTTCATTCCAGGTAACCTTTGACATTTAATGATAGTCTTTTATAATTATTTTATGAAATGACTAGTGAATGATAATACTTTTTCTTGGATTTCATTATCATGCATGTTTATTTTGAGTATAGAAAATGAGGAATTCTGTTATTTTTTTAATTAGTAAAAATTTAATTTATATATAAAAAATTAATTTGGCACCCTCAAATTTTTTATCCAAGTTCCGCCACTGTCGCCGGCTGTCGGAACAGGGATCGCGACGGGGGAGGCGAGACGAATAAGGAAAATTTAATTTAAAGGTTTCATAGTCGCCACCAAAATTTATTTTAAAGGGAAAATTTTAGGAAAACCCTTTTAAAAAGAAAATGGCCTTTGGAACCAGATTTGGGTTCGGGAGTCGATTATACGTAGAGAAGGTATATTAGTACCTTATGACATCCGTCCGAAGACGGTTTACCTTTAATTAATTGTGAAAATTTGGTTAACTTTAAAAATATTTATTTTACCCCATTAAAATTGAACAAGAAATTAAACAATTTTTATAATTTTGATTTTTTTACTTTTTTTGATATTTTTTGAGTAAATGGAAGGATATAAGAAAAATGGTTTGTTTTTATTATTGAAAAGGAGAAAGGCATTTTGGAAAATTCTTTTTATGATATTTTCAAATTTTTGATTTTTTTATGTCTTTTTTGAATAATTTAAAAATTTATTTCAGAAAATGATTCGTTTTTTATTAACAAAGGAAAAACATTTTGAAAAATTATTTTGGCTTGACGGGTTCGGTTCCCGTTCCTACGTATCCCCAGGTGCAATGAAGAAATCAAATCCACGTAATTCTGAAAATTCATTGATTGATTTGAATTTGGTTTTTGAAATGATTGATTTTGGATTTGGAAAAAGATGATTGAAAAATATTTTGGTTTGTTTCTTTATTTTAAAGAATTAATTTTGGAAGAATGATTGATTTGAAAAGAGGATTGAAAAATGTTTAGACTTATTTTTGTTTTTTTGAAGGAATTAATTTTTTAAGAGAATGGTTGATTTTTTATTTTAAATGGGATTAAAAATGTTTTGACTTATTTTATTTTTTTGAAAGATTTTTGAAAAGAATGATTGATTTTTATATTTGAAAAGAAAGGAAGATTGAAAAATATTTGGACTTGTTTTTATTTTGGAAAGAATTAATCTTTGGAAATATTTTTATTTTTCGAGCTTGAGTCTACTTGCCCGGGGTTCAAGTCAAACACTTGGTTTGCTCAATAAACCCTTACGGTCCAAATAATATTAAAGCCATTATACACTGTTCAATTAACCTTATTGGTCGTTGCGTAGATGATTATTTAGGATTTTTTTTATATTTTTGAGAATAAATTTTGAAAAAGAAATATTTTGACTTTGATCTATATCGTATGAGATTCAAGTTAGCACGCGTCTGCTCAATAAATTCTTTGGGGTTCAAGTCAACATGTAATTGCTCAATAAACCCTCACAATCAAAATATTCTTTAAATTTATTGCTTGAATGGAATTGAAATATATACAATATGATATTTATATCAAACAAACATGATATTTATATCTTCTCCTCGCACCTGCGTCAAGTTTCTCATTCATCTTCCATTTTCTTCCTCACTATTAAGAGAGAAGATGCTGCAGGGTGTGTTGCGGCCAAGCTAGGAGCCTGTGGCGGAGCTGCACCTCAGATCTGTGGGAACGGCGGCGTGGTGGCTACTGGTCGCGAGTGACGGCGCGCGTAGCAGCGGTGACTTTGCGTGTAGCTTCGGGAGGACGCTGCGACTTCTGGTTTCGCGTTCTCCAGTCGTTGGTGGTGGGTGCGGTGGAGCTGCAGCGGCAGGGAGCTGCTGTTGCGACAGATCAACGGTCGATCTGTGTTTCACCGGTGGTAGGCTGTGGTAGTAGTGGCACACGAGAAAGAAGAGGGGACTCGTGAATGTTGCAGCTCCAGGACAGCCTACGCACGGTGGTAATGGCGGCAGGTGTGGGAGGACAACAACATTAGAGAAGCTACGTGTGACAAGTGGTGGAGGTTATGGAGGTGAGGCGGTGAGGATGGTGGCTAATGTGGATGGTGATGTTAGAAGAGGGTAAGGTGTTGTGGTTCACGGTGGTTTTGAAGGAGGTGAGGGTCCTTCCAGGTGAAGAAGAATTTGCCTCTTGAAGAAGAGTGATGCCCCTCTCCGACAAACCAGTGTGGTCTGTTTTTAGATGCTGTCCAATCCATTTTTCAGTTATGAGGATAAGAAGATATGAATTGAAAAGCCGTGATTGGTCCTTCAGATTCATTTGTTACCCTCTCTCCCTCAAATATAACACATATGAATGGAAACTAGTGACAAAAAGACATAAACAATATTTTTGTTTTTATTTAATATATTTTCAAATTTTTTATTATTATTTGGTAAAATTAAAATGCATCAACATTATTTTTTTTTCCTTTTCTTCATTTTTATTTTTTAATTATGGAATGAAACTATGATATTAAAATGACATTAATAGGGGTGCAAAATGCATGGAAACTATTATTTTTTGTAATTTTTATTTTAATGAACCAGATAAAATTAGGCGTTCACAGCACACTTAAGGTGTTTACAAAGAAATGAACTTAGAACTCAAAGTTCTTAATTCAGATTGTACAAGATTTCAACAGTGATCTAACACTGGATATGAAGTTTACTTTGTAAAAGAAAAATCAGAGTACTTGTTCTATCAAGAGCTTTGCAGCCTTTCCGTTTCTTGAAAATTTTCTTTCTAACTTCTCATTCAAATTTGAGCATCGATTTTTCCAAAACTTTGCCTACACACTCTCTTTTTTCCTTCACTGAGATCTTAGGTATTTATAGGCTTTAATCATGAGAAGCCCATTGAGAGATAGCGTTAAATTCCATTCATCCCATTGTGAGACACAGTTCTGACAAGGTTAGAGACATCAACTTCGCTTTGGCTTCTGCAACGCATACTTTCCTTATTTGGCTTATATTTCAAACTTCAGCCAAAAAGTGATCTTTTTACATTTCCTGATTCAAATTCTGAGGTTACGTGAAAGAATGAGACAATCTTTGACATTGCCACATCAGTCATAACCTTGACTTTAGACAGCTTGGCTTCAGACAGCTTGTCAATCTTCAGACAACACTTCAGTCTTCAGACTTCAGACAGTGCTTCAGTCTTCAAATTACACGTCAACCTTCAGAAAGTACTTTAGAACCGGTTGCTTCAGAACGCCTTTAGCTTCTTCAGATATGGCCTTCTTCAGAACCATGACGTATTTCAGACAATCTTAAAACATTAGTTATTTCACATATCTGAAATAGTAGAACATTCATCATGAACTCTATGAATTCTAAAGAAGTTTATCTAAGGTTTGTACTCATCAAAATTTTAGACCAAAGTCTTAGCATAGGGGTTGTTGAGTCTCAAAAATACTATTAAGTAATTAATAATGATTTAAGACTCTCATATCCTAAGTTTTAATGAATAACAAATTTGACTAAGTCATTTACACATTTGATGCGTAAAAGTGCTTATATGTTTTCAGCAAGAATGGATTCAGCATGAAGAAATGTACTCCTAAAAGATTAACCTACTGAAGTGTGCAACCTTTCTGAAGTGATCAACATGTTGAAGAAACTAACTCACTGAAAGGAACTCTCTGAAGCTGTTTGACGTGGCTTGGTCTCCGCACCAATTTCTTTAATCATAGAGACCTCTTAAAGACCTTGTCAAAGTTCGGAGCTACTCAGATAACTCTGTACATTCTCTACTCTCAGTTGTGTACGCAGAAAGCCCTCTTAAGTTGTTTTCAAAAAGGATACCTTAAAGAGGAAGTCTTGTCTGCTGCAAGTACAATTGTTCAGAAAAGCAAGTCAGCTCTGCACACCTACTGCGTACTGTAGAACAAGCTATTAGAGCTTTGTGTCACAATGGAAGAGAATGCATTTAATGCTATTTCAACGAGAATTAAATTGAGTCTAACGGATTTCAAATCCAACTCTATAAATACCCATGGAGAGCTCATGAAAAGCAAGAGAGACGAACAAGCCAACTTGCTGAAACGCTGAGATGCTGAATTGCTGAAATATCATCTACTTATTTTATTTGTACAAAAACTTTCATATCCTGAGTCTACCTCAGTTATCTTGTACATTCCCAGAGTTTGAGCTTTAAACTTGTGTAGTTTACAAGCTTAGACTTTTGCTTTTAAAACACTGATTTGTGTTGAGCCTGGAGAGGCTTGTCTGTAAAAGAATACTTGTGTAGAGCCTGAAGAGGCATGACAGAAAAGAATACTTGTGTAGAACCTGAAGAGGCTTGACAGAAAAGAATACTTGTTGTAGAGCCTGGAGAGGCTTGACAGAAAAGAATACTTGTTAGAGCTAGGAGTGGCTTGGTAGGACAAAGAATACTTGTTGTAGAGCCTGAAGAGGCTTGACAGAAAAGAATACTTGTTAGAGCCAGGAGTGGCTTGGTAGGACAAAGAATACTTGTTGTAGAGCCTGAAAAGGCTTGATAGAGAAGAATACTTGTACTACTGATCAGATAGTGGAAAGCCTTTGCTGTTGTTGCATCGGACTAGATGTAGCTCACAGTATTTGTGAGTGAACCAGTATAAATCTGTGGCTAAGTCTTCTGAACATTTATCTTTCATTAATTTCAATTATTACTAACAAAGGGGATTTGAACTTGAAGTTATAAAACTCTAAGCGCTTTCATTAAAAGTTTCAACTTTACAAAACAACCTTCTGAAGATACTTCAGAGAGGTTTTTACGAAACAGCAGAAAACAAGTTTTTACAAAAGCTTCCAAAAACTCTTTAAAGTTTATATAAACACTATTCAACCCCCCTTCCTGTGTTTCTACAGTTGGTATCAGAGCTTAACCTCGGGTTAAGCATCTCATCGTGCTGAGGAAGTAGATCCATCGAAGCAACAACCAGCAATCCTCACTATATCACAGAAGGCGCATCTGTGACAAGGCCTCCAGCTTTTAATGGAGTTGATTATCATTACTGGAGAGATCATATGAAACTGTTCATTGAAAGCAGCAACATAGATTTGTGGGACGTAGTTACTGATGGTGACTATGTACCAATGCATGGCGGTGTACCTATACCTACGGCCGAATGGATAGGCGATCAAAAAGCTCGAGTTCAACAAAATGCTAAGGCAAAACTATACTTGATATGCTCGCTGAACAAGCCTGTGTATGAGAAAGTGCACGGTTGTTCCACTGCCAAAGAGATCTGGGATACATTAGCTGCAGCCCATGAGGGAACTGACAATGTCAAACAATCCAAGATCAACATGCTTATTCATCAATATGAGATGTTTAAGATGCATGAGTCTGAAACCATTCATCAAATGTTTGGGAGGTTTCAAACAATAACAAATGGACTCAAGTCTCTGGGGAGAACCTATGACTCTGGTGACAATAATCGCAAAATTCTTAGGAGTTTTCCAAAGGCTTGGAGACCCAAGGTAACTGCCATCCAAGAAGCTAACGATCTTAACTTTCTTAGGATGGAAGAGCTTTTGGGTTCTCTTAAGGTCCATGAGTTAGAATTGGTAGAAGATGCACCAGGTAAAAAATCTTTAGCGTTGAATTAAAGGTGCAAACAGCCTAGGCATGAGTCACATAAAGCCATACAAGCTGAAGAGACTTCAGAAGATTCTGAAGGTTCAGATGGTAGTTCTGAAGATGATGAAGATCTAGCCCTGTTAAATAAGAAGATCAAAAGATGCTTCAAAAGAAAGGAAGATATAGAAAGCATTTTTTGTCATCCTCAAAAACAGGTAAAACAGGTAAAGAAATTTCTACAAGTGACAAAGTTACATGTTTTGAATGTAAACAACCAGGTCACGTGAAGTCAAATTGCCCCAAACTGAAGAAACCCTTCTTCAAGAAAAATAAGTTTCTCAAGAAGAAGAAGGGTCTGATGGCAACCTGGGAAGATCTTGATGACTCATCAGAAGATAAAGAATCATCAGACGAGGCCAACCTATGTCTTATGGCAAGCCTTCCATCATCAGATAGTTCTGAGTCTGAGGTAAATCCTCAAACCCTACAAGATGAATATAATGATCTGATGGAAAGCTCAAGAGAACTTCTCAATGAGTACAAAGATCTTTCAAGAGCATACACTGAAGTATGTCACAGAAATGTACTTTTAGAAAAAGAAAATATTCTACTAAAAGAGAGACTCTTGATGAAGGAGACTAGTAATTCAAAAGATCCTTCTGATGAGATTGAAAAACTCAAAAGAAAGATTGATGAACTTACTAGAGACCTTGCCAGATCGGATGGAGGAACAAAAAATCTCAAAATTTTGTTAGGAAATCAAAAAGGTTCCTTTGACAAATCTGGACTGGGATTCTCCGAAACCTCATCATCACATTCCTCTGATCATACCTCTTTTATTCCAAGCAAAAAGGATTTGAGAAAAGGTAATGGGTGCTCTCATTGTGGAAAGCCAGGACACCATGTGTCTAGGTGAAAACACAAAGGGAAACCTAAGCCCAGAACTAACAAGAAAGGACCCAAGAAACTATGGGTACCTAAAAGTTTGATTGTTCCTGTTGCAGATGTGTTTAACAGGACAAAGGAAACTCCACAAATGGATTTTGACAATGGATGCTCGCATCACATGATAGGAGAAAAGTCTTTGTTCCAAAGCCTTAGACCTAAGAATGGTGGCGTGGTGACCTTCGGTGGCAATCAGCAAGGAAGGATCACCGGCATTGGGTCTGTAGGTATATCACCCTTATCCCTGATTCAGAATGTTCTTCTTGTTGAAGGTCTACAACATAATCTACTAAGCATAAGTCAATTGTGTGATAGTGGTTATATTGTATCCTTCACAAAAGGCTGTATAGTAAAAAATTCTTCAAATCAAACCCTCTTTACTGCCAAGAGACACAGTAATGTGTACAAAATTGATCTTGAGGAACTTGCAAATCAAAATGTGAAATGCTTACTTTCTATTGATGATGAAAAACAGATTTGGCATAAGAAACTTGGGCATGCAAGCTTGAGATTAATCTCAAAGCTTAAAAAATACAATATAGTTAAAGGATTGCCCAGACTATCTTTCAAATCTGATATTTTTTGTGAAATTGTCTAAAAGGTAAACAAACAAAAAGCTCATTCAAGAACAAAAATGTTGTGTCTACCTCAAGACCTTTAGAACTGATTCACATTGACTTGTTTGGACCTATAAGAACAGAAAGTCTTGCAGGAAAGAAATATGGTTTGGTAATAATTTATGACTATACTAGATTTACATGGGTTATCTTTCTCAAAAGCAAGGATGAAACTTTTGAGAATTTCACAAGATTCTGTAAGAAGGTGCAGAATGAAAAAGGATATTGCATTTCTGCCATAAGTGATCATGGTGGTGAGTTTGAAAACTCAAGCTTCAAAATGTTCTGTGATGAGAATGGGATCTCTCACAATTTCTCAGTGGCAAGAACACCTCAACAAAATTGGGTTGTTGAGAGAAAGAACAGAAGCTTGCAAGAGATGGGAAGAACCATGCTCCTTTCAAGCAATCTACCAAAATCCTTCTAGGCAGAGGCTGTTCATACAGCTTGCTACATTCAAAATAGAATCTTGGTAAGACCAATTCTCAAAAGAACTCCTTATGAATTGTGGAGAGGAAGAAGACCAGACATCTCATACTTTCATATCTTTGGATGTGAGTGTTTTATACTTAACACTAAGGATGATATTGGGAAGTTTGATTCAAAATCTGACAAAGGAATCTTCATTGGTTATTCAGAAACTTCAAAGGCGTATAGAGTCTATAACTCTAGAACCTTAGTTGTGGAAGAAACCATCCATGTTAGATTTAATGATGCTAAAGAGACTGATAGGGAACTATCAGATCTTGAAGGTGATCTTGCAGGTTTGGAACTTAATCCAACTTCAGAATGTGCTGAAGCAAAAGATGAGCAAATCATAGATATACCCTCTGACAAACCTGCTGATAAATCACTAGAACATCCTACTGAAGATCCACTTCAGAAAGTTAATGTTGAGTCTCAACCTGAGCAAGTTATGCCCTTCAGAAAAGCATGGAGATACAGAACTCACCATCCTCAAAATCAAATCATTGGTGAAACTTCAGAAGGAGTAAAAACAAGGTCAAGACTGAGAGAAGTCAATAACTTGGCCCTACTCTCTAAAATTGAGCCAAAGAACATCAACGAAGCTTTGAACGATGAAGGATGGATACTAGCCATGCAAGAAGAACTAAATCAATTTTCCAGGAGTGATGTTTGGACTCTAGTTCCTAAACCCCAAGGGAAGTCTATTATTGGAACCAAATGGGTGTTTAGAAACAAACTCTTTGAAGATGGAAAAGTAGTCAGAAATAAGGCCAGACTGGTTGCTCAAGGCTACAATCAGCAAGAAGGTATCGACTTTACTGAAACTTTTGCTCTAGTAGCTAGGCTTGAAGCTATTAGAATACTTCTCTCTTATGCAGCAAATAATGGAATCAAACTATATCAAATGGATGTTAAAAGTGCATTCCTAAATGGATTTATTGAGGAAGAAATCTTTGTTAGACAACCTCCGGGTTTTGAAGATTCTGCCTTTCAAGAACATGTTTTTAAATTAAAGAAGGCTCTGTATGGTCTTAAACAAGCTCCTAGAGCTTGGTATGACAGACTGAGTACTTTTCTCACTAAAAATGGTTTTGAAAGGGGAAAGGTGGACACAACTCTTTTTAGAAAAATGTCTAACAAAGATCTTATACTTGTCCAAATATATGTTGATGACATTATCTTCGGTTCAACAAATTCTTCTTTATGCAAGGAATTTTCAAGGCTGATGCAATCTGAATTTGAAATGAGCCTAATGGGTGAATTAAAGTTTTTCTTAGGACTGCAAATTAAGCAGGAATCTGATTGTATATGGATCCATCAAGAAAAATATACTAAGGAAATGCTCAAAAAAATCAGAATGAATGATTGCAAGCCCATGTCAACTCCTATGCATCCCTCTGCTATCTTGGGTAAAGATGAGGGTGAAGAATGTGTTGACCAAACCTTGTATAGAGGCATGATAGGTTCTCTATTATATCTTACAGCAAGCAGACCTGAAATCATGTTCAGTGTTTGTCTCTATGCAAGATTTCAATCAGATCCTAGAATATCTCACTACAAAGCTGTAAAGAGAATTTTTCAGATATCTAAATGGTATTACTAATCTTGGTCTTTGCTATAAGAAGACTAAGGATTGCAGATTGTTAGGATACTGTGATGCTGACTTTGTTGGAGACAGAATTGAAAGAAAGTCAACCAGTGGAGGATGCCACTTCATTGGAGAAAACATGGTTAGCTGGTCAAGCAAGAGGCAAAGCACAATTGCTCTCTTAACAGCTGAAGCTGAATACATAGCTGCTGCATGCTGTTTCTCACATCTTCTCTGAATTAAATATCAATTAGAAGATTTTAATATTTCAATTAATTCTATACATTTTTGTGTGATAATACTAGTGCTATAAATCTCTCTAAAAATCCAATTCAACATTCCAGAGCTAAGCATATAGAAGTCAAACATCATTTTATTAGAGACTATGTTCAGAAGGGAATTATTGATATAAAGTTCATTGAAACAAAATTTCAATGGGCTGATATATTCACTAAACCTCTTACTGAAGATAGGTTTAAATTCATTAGAGATAATCTGAATATTCTTGCATTCTCTGAAAATAATTTTCTGAAACATTTTCAATTTACTGATGTTTTGAACTCTCTGAGATAATTGTTCTCTCTGAAAGCTTGAACTTGCTGAACATAAAGAACTATCTGAGATAGTCATTTGGTGACGTGGCACTCTGAGACGGTTGAATTCCTCACCCTTTCCACTATTGCGCGTTGCACGATCTTCAATACTACGCAGTCTGTAACTGCCATGGTTACAGGTTTAGTGATGGCTATTTAAAGCGCGTGAGCTGATGTCTTAATCTTCTCTCATGTCTTCTTGCTCACCAAGTCAATCAACTCTCAGAATACTCTCTGCACTCTTTCTCTCTCAAGTGTTCAAGACTCCATTTTCTTCCTTCTTCAATGGCGTCTAAGAAATATGTTGTTGCCTCCAAAGCTTATGGGAAAATAGTGGCTAACAGGGCCGTGAACCTGTCAATGTTAGCTGATTTTGGGTATGACTACCAAGAGGAATTTGAAGCTGCTGGGTGGTCAGATTTCTTTGGCTCAGTACACTGCTCTTGGCATTCAGGAAGTGTGGGGGGGTCAATAAAACTTTTAAGAAGATTAAGACTAATATTTTTCTCAGGGGGAGTAATATAGATAGGGGGAGCTATCTAAGTCTAAATAGATAATAGAATATTATCTTTCATACTTTCCTTCATATATTTTGTTATCCTTCATATATATTTTGTTAGGTATATGTCTAATTTGTCAACATTAAAAAGGGGGGAGAATGTTGAGTCTCGGAATTAATTTAAGTATTTAAATTAGATTCAAGACTTATTATCCTTGGTTTTAATGAGTAAAATTAGATTAGACTATAAGAAAACAGGTGCTACTGAGAAAGGTAATGTTCTGTGCATTGTGTTTCAGGTAACAGGATGAAGCATTCATCTGAAGACAAGAAGACGAAGATAGCGAAGGAAGCAGGCAAAAGACAGGAAGAGGAAATTCGAAGAAAGATGAAGCAAATTTGAACAAGAAGAAACGCAGAAAAAAACCATGAAAAGAAATCTGCTGAAAGAAGAAATCTGCTAAAGAAGAACAAAGCAACAAGAGCATTGGAGGAACTCTCTGAAGATAACCAACCAGCTGACAAGAAGAGAAAGACTAGAAGAAAAGGACCAGAAGGCTTGGAAGTAGAAGTAGAAGAGAAGAAGAAGAAGAAGAGAAGAAGAAGAAGAAGAAGAAGAAGAAGAAGAAATGAGAAACAAGCTACAAGAAGAGCAATACAGAATCTAAGAGGAAGAAGAAATAAACTAAAAGCAATAAGAGAAGAACTTCACAACAACTATTAAAAAGGTTAAACATTGGAAGAAAATCAAGGAAGACAAGAAAAGTCAACATGATAAGGGTGATGAACATACGAAGCAATCAATGATGAAGCAGTCAACACACTAAATCAACATATGAAGATTAGAGGAAGAAATCTAGAAGAAGCAATCAGAAGAAGAATCAATCTATGTTGAAGTAACTCAACTCTCTGAAAGTATGTGCATGATAAAAGTGAATCTACCAAACACATACTCTACGAATGCAATGACATGGAATTTCAAACCATCTGAAGAAGAAGAAGACAAAACATGTCATATAACATTTTGAAGATATGAAGACTCTCAACTCTCTGACCACGTGGACAAATCTTGAACGTCGAGAAGTCTCAAACAAAGGCAAAGACCATTTGATCAACAAGTAGAAAATTGTCTAAATGTCTTATACCTTCATCCAGAAAGGAAATAGTAGCAAAAGCTATTTTCCTTATTTCAAGAAGCTCTATTCGAGAATGAAGAAAAAAGGAGAAAAAAGGCGGAAAAGCAAATAGTGATCAGAGATAGGTCAGCGTTGTTGTACACCTACTCCTGTACAAACTCTGCAACACGCCATCAGAAGTCAGAAGTCTTTCGAGAAGAAAAACTTCATTGTGGATAAAGAAGAAACTCAATGTATAAAATCATCATCTCTATCCATACTTCGTATAAAGAAAAGGAAAGAGAGAAGCAAGCCAACCTGCTGAAGATTAAACTACTCCCTCAGGAAATATTCATAAGCCAACTTGCTGAAGAAGCCATTTCACTCTCGGAGAAAATATGTGAGTAAAATAGCTAGGTGTCAGAATTGATATACATGTACACACCTACTATGCCCTATCTCTCAGGAGCTAAGAAGCTAACTCACAACGGGCAAAAAGGATAAAAGTCTAACGGATCTTTATATTCTATCTCCTCACACTCACAAAGAATAGAGAGAAAGAAGAAAGAGAAAGAAGTAAGACGAAAGAAGAAGAAGAAGAAAAAAGAAGACGAACAAGAGAGAGAAATCAACTCGCTGAAGATCAAAGAAATCTCTCAGAATCAAAGAGCTTATCTGCAGCGTGTCAGAGCCAAGTCCTCTGCACACCTAATCTGCTTGAAAAGAAGCAACCGAATGAGAAGCTATTTCACAACGGTTATATGAGCCAAATCATTTCTTCTCAACGGTATTATCAACAATCTTCAAATGGCTATAATTCCAGAACATATAAATAGCCTCAAGAAAGTCTTTGAAGATGCTGACACGTTGGACGATCTTACAAAGCTGCATCTCTAAAGTGTCAACCAAAACAAATGAGACAGTCATGTATTTCTAAATTCTATCATTCACCTTGGCCTGTCATCTACCTCAACAGAAGAATTTGGCAAAGCTCAAAACAGAAAATATACAGCCAACCTTCTGAAAACACAGAGATAAATTACAGCTTAGAAGCATACACCTATATCTTTGTCCTTCCTTGTACTTAGAAGCTTAGCCTTTGTATTCTGAGTAGTACTTAGTAAACCCTTAGTACAAGAAAATTGTAGTTTAAGTTTCAAGGAAACTTAAACATAAGCTTAAATGTAAACACCCTAAGTGTATGTAGAGCTTAGAGAGGCTTGGGAAGAAAGAATACTCCTGAGAGCCTGGAGAGGCTTGGTGAAAGAAAGAATACTCTCAGAGCCTAGAGAGGCTTGATAGAAAAGAATACTTGGGGAGCCTGGAGAGGCTAGGATAAAAGAATATTGCATGAGTTGCCTGGAGAGGCAATTGAAAGCAAGGAATACTTGTTGTTGCGCCTAGAGAGGCTGCCATGCAAAAGAATACTCATTCAGCCTGGAGAGGTTGGGAAGAATAATACTGCAATGAGTTGCCTGAAGAGGCAGTTGAAAAGCAAAGAATACTTGTGTGCCTAGAGAGGCCTTGTGTACTCATTGCGCCTGGAGAGGCAGCGTGCAAAAGAATACTCACTGAGTTGCCTGGAGAGTCAGTTGATAAGCAAAGAATACTCATTAAGTTGCCTGAAGAGGCAGTTGAAAATAAAGAATACTTGTATTTGTGTTCAGATAGTGGATAAATCCAGGGAGTTTGCCCTGGGACTGGATGTAGCTCACGGTGTAGTAGGTGAACCAGGATAAAGTCTTTGTGTGAATTTTTCTTTTCCCTTAACTCTTTTACTTTCTTTCAATATATGTTTATTACTAACCAAGAAAGGGTTTGATTAGAAAACGAACTTTTAACAAATCAATATTTCAAGTAGCAAACAAATTGTTTTAAAAAAAGTACTTACTAAACTTACTGAAAGTGGTTCAGCGAGTTCCTCAACAACACGGTTTTTCAGCAAGTAACTAATTTAGTAGGATAATAAAGAAAAACATTTTTGAACTAACAGTCTTCATTTCAAATCAAGTTTAAACTCAGTTTTTAAAGATAGTTTTCCGAACATTCTGAAGTGTTCGTAGAACACTTAACTGTTTTATCAAACTCAGCAAGTTTCTGAAAAACAAAGGTTCATAGCTTCCGCACAACTCTGATAATTTCGATTATCTGCCAATGAATTCTTTTCATGATAACTTACCAAAACGTATTTGTTGTCTTTTACGAAAAGGTTTTCATAAATTAACTTAAAATCTTAAAACACTATTCAACCCCCCCTTCTAGTGTTTCCTGTGGTTTCCAACAGTTGGTATCAGAGGTCACCTTCGGGTTGAGCATCTAACAATGCTGAAGGAGTATATCCTAAGAAGACAGAAACCTCATCCAGTTGAAGCAACTATGTGATCAAATGCATTAACGAATGAGCAGAGAACATGTTTTCTTGAAGCTCATTAGTTATGCTGTTGAAGCATTCTTCAGAAGAACTTGAAGAAAAGAGGAAAGCACGACCAACTCAAATTCCGTATTTGGTAACATCTTTCCTATCTATACTCATATGCATGAGTGAATTTTCTGAAAATTGCATATAGCTTTAAATGCATGATTAATAAACTTGTTGATATGTGTCTATGTACTTACTTGCTGAATCTTTGCTTGCCTGATTATTTTCTATGAAAATTTTATTAAATAATCTTAAGAAACATAAAAATTTCTAATTTCAACCGTCCCTAAAACTTATCATAATCTGGTTCTCTGTGAACTAATGTATTATCAACTATCTCCTCAATTCTGCACGTCTCTCCACATCTACTCGGTTCGTGCAACCGTCATCATCAATGCATTAGGCATGCTTATTTATAGAACTTTAGGAATTCATCCTAAGCACTTCACTCCAATCCAAATTCTCAACTCAATCTTCCTCTAGAACCCTAGAACTCTCTGTCTAAAAATCTGTCCAAATGGCTGCTGAATATGCTTCCTCATACGGGTCGAATCCATTGAGATTCGGTGAAAGAATCATTCCCTCAAGAATGGTTCATCTCCTTGAGTTTGATGAGGTAGGGCACAAAGTCTCTAAATACTTTGATGTTGCAGGCTGGACTCTATCCTTTCAGAACATCTCCTCTCCTTGGCATGAACAAAGCGTTATAGAATTCTGGAACAACTCTGAAGTTGTTTCCACCAATGAATGCACAAGGATAAGCACGTCAGTACTAGGAAGACCTCTGTTTGTGGATTGCAAACTACTTTCCGAAGTACTCGGTGTTCCTTCTCTAGGAGTTGAATTTCGTCCATTTTGGGAAGAACACTTTGGAGGTTATCTAGTATTTGACCAGTTGTTGTTCGGTGAAAGATGCCCTGGCCCAGTTGAACCCTCTCGTTTTCTAAAAACTCCCAGAATTCTCCTTGATATTCTTAACTGCTGCATTTCTCCCTAAATGAAGCAACAATACTTTCATCAAAGACCTAGAAAGGTTTGTTGTGGGATATCTTCTGCTGAAAAAGAGGATCAACCTTCCTTGGATCCTTCTATTCCAGATGATGTTCAGAAATGAACTGAACACTGAAAATCTCTTCCCCCACAACACTCTAATCATGAAAATTCTAATTCACAAAGGATTTCCAATGAACAGTCTCTTTGATCAAGCACCTCCTTCCTTCTTCACCCCGGTTATGTTTGTACAGTTAGACCGGACTTTATCTGAAAGAGAAGAAGCCCTAGGGAACAGGGTGGCTGAAGTTCCTCTTGTGGCATCCCGTGTCAAAGAGAAAAGGACAAGAGCCTCTGATCATCTGGGTGCTCATGGAAGGATTCGAAAGGTGTTTGCTGCTTACAATGTGAAAAGACTGCATGCGCGCGTGAATCAACTAACCAAGAAGCTGAAAGAAACTCAAAAGGAATTACTAAAGCTGAAGGCAGAAAGGGAGAGTGTCAATGCTGCTGAGACCTTGCTTGCTGATAGTCCTTAGTTCATTCAAAGAGCCTTGTCATTTTTGTTAATCTATATTATATTTTGTTTTGAAAAATGTTTTGATAAAGCTCATATTCTCTTCTGCTTGACCAAAAATCTTTAATCATAGTTTTTCTTTATCTGTTTCATATTCCTTGTCTACACTGTACATTTCCTTGTCATTAATAACGCTATTCTTAAAACGTAAAAAGTACTTTAAAGATAAAAATCTTTAACTTATTGAAGCACATTTGTGCACTCTGATGACAAAAGAAGGAAAAGATTCTCTTTAATAACAAATCCCTTAACCAAGTTTTTTTTTCAGAAAGTAATAATTCAAGGGGAGCCCCTTTCAAAGAAAAATAAATTAACGACTTTTTTGAGAGAATGTTATCTGTGAAACTTAATGTTTATTTCAGTAAGATATTCCTTGATGATTAACAAATTCTATTAAGTTAATTCAGATGCTGCTGAAAGGTATTTTAGTTTGTGTATGTTTCAACAAACAGATTTTAAAGAGAACTTATAAAGTTGATTATCAGAAGGCAACACCATCTAAAAAGGTGGCTAATGTGGCATCACCCCTAGCTTTGAACCTGTTCAGAAGGTTCTCAATGAACCTGCTGAAATTGTGGGTCAGGATTGCTGAGGAGGAGGTCAGAAAGGCTATAGAGCACGAAGATCAAGATCATGCTACTGAGGCACCTCAAACAATTTCAGAAAATGAAAGCAACAAGACTGTATTTGAAGACAAGTTGAGTCTCAGCAACTACAAAATCCTGGGTCTCCCTGCTGGTAACATTGTTCTACATCACAACTTAAAAATCCGTGCCTATGTAAAATTAGTCTGTAAGCATATTGCATCTTGTTAAGTTGATAATACTTGCTGAAGATTTTTTTTCTTAAAAACAAAATTTATATTTAATTATTTTAAAATGATTTTATTTAAATATTTATTATTTTTTTATCTCTTTTCAAAAGAAGTTAAAAAAATCTTTTTGATCACTACAATCAACGTTGATGATCCGATTCCCTATGAATATTGGCTCTTCACTTGTCCAGTCAGTGATGCACGTTACACTTCTTCCAATGTCTGAAATCGTCATCATTAGTGCTATCTGATCCCATCCATGTTCCGTGTAAAACCGTCCAAAAGATTCAATCTCCTTGTCTCTCTCTGTTATCTCTTGCCTCAAAGTCCTATAAAATCTCAAGATCCCTCAATACAGACTCATCACTTCAAAGTTCTTCTTTCACTTTGGATGAGATCTGAGTGTATGCTCTTTGAGGGATAATGAAGAAGCGGGAGAAAACAGAAGAGGTGGCCCTGGAACATGATTTGGAGAAGTTCGATCTCCCATGGATGATGTATGGAATGATAAGCAAGGGAAAGGGTTCTTTTGAATACCTGCCCCTTTATGCTTGGACAATGGAGATCTTGTTGCATCACAATCATACTGGAAGGCCACTGGTAGATCCCAGAATAACCAATCTTATGAAGGGAACCACTTCAAATGTGGTCCTGATGATAAAGGTTATTGATGGTGGTCGAAATACAATGTTAAATGATGAACCTCCACTGTTCTAGTTGTTGAAAGGAGATTGCATGCTCAATGCACGGTTGTGGAACAAACACAGGTTTAAGAGGCACTTTTGAGGCTTCAGGATGAAGAAGTAATGGCAGCTGAGGCTGAAGAGGAAGCTGCTGATAAGGCTATGCCTCAGCCTATCATAGGAATCAAGAAAGTTAGCATTGATATACATATATTTTCATGTAACTAAGATATATTTTCAAATTATTAATAAAAACTTTTCTGTTTTTATTCTTTGTGACTCTGTTGTATTCCTTTAAGAATTTTCTTTTCATAATCTCCATTCTACTCATCTTTGCTCTTGCTTATCTAAGACTTTTATCCTATTAAAATCTTGTTTTGATCTTGTTGAAATATGTTTAATATATCTGCTTAAAAACTTCTTCTTGACAATCCCTTTTTAAATAATGACAAAAGGCGGAGAAATATACAACTAACAAAATAGTGAAGCTAAGTTAAGTAAAGCTAAGTTAAGTAATATTAAGAAAGTTAAAAGCTTCAAAGATAAGAGAGATCTAAAGAACACAGTAGAAAGATAAAAGCATATAAATACAAATCAACAAGCGGTTTCTATGAAAGAAAAACAGCATAACAAGCGGGGATGATAAAAACATCTTCTACAAGTAATATCTATAAAAACATCTCTTGCTTAGGGGGAGTCAATAAAACTTTTAAGAAGATTAAGACTAATATTTTCTCAGGGGGAGTAATATAGATAGGGGGAGCTATCTAAGTCTAAATAGATAATAGAATATTATCTTTCATACTTTCCTTCATATATTTTGTTATCCTTCATATATATTTTGTTAGGTATATGTCTAATTTGTCAACATTAAAAAGGGGGAGAATGTTGAGTCTCAACTTAATTTAAGTATTTAAAATAGATTCAAGACTTATTATCCTTGGTTTTAATGAGTAACAAATCAGATTAGACTATAAGAAAACAGGTGCTACTGAGAAAGGTATTGTTCTATGCATTGTGTTTCAGGTAACAGGATGAAACATCCATCTGAAGACAAGAAGACGAAGATAGCGAAGGAAGCAGGCAAAAGACAGGAAGAGGAAATTCGAAGAAAGATGAAGCAAATTTGAACAAGAAGAAACGCAGAAAGAAACCATGAAAAAGCAATATGCTGAAAGAAGAAATCTGCTAAAGAAGAACAAAGCAACAAGAGCATTGGAGGAACTCTCTGAAGATAACCAACCAGCTGACAAGAAGAGAAAGACGAGAAGAAAAGGACCAGAAGGCTTGGAAGTAGAAGAAGAAGAAGAAATGAGAAACAAGCTACAAGAAGAGCAATACAGAATCTAAGAGGAAGAAGAAATAAACTAAAAGCAATAAGAGAAGAACTTCACAGCAACTATCTGAAAAGTTAAACAATTTGGAAGACATCAAGGAAGACCAAGAAAAGTCAACATGATAAGGGTGATGAACATACTGAAGCAATCAATGATGAAGCAGTCAACACGTTGAATCAACAATATGAAGATTAGACGAAGAAATCTAGAAGAAGCAATCAGAAGAAGAATCAATCTATGTTGAAGTAACTCAACTCTCTGAAAGTATTTGCATGATAAAAGTGAATCTACCAAACACATACTCTACGAATGCAATGACGTGGCATTTCAAACCATCTGAAGAAGAAGAAGACAAACATGTCATATAACATTTTGAAGATATGAAGACTCTCAACTCTCTAACAACGTGGACAAATCTTGAACGTTGAGAAGTCTCAAACAAAGGCAAAGACCATTTGATCAACAACTAGAAAATTGTCTAAATGTCTTATACCTTCATCCAGAAAGGAAATAGTAGCAAAAGCTATTTTCCTTATTTCAAGAAGCTCTATTCGATAATGAAGAAAAAAGGAGAAAAAGGCGGAAAAGCAAATAGTGATCAGAGATAGGTCAGCGCTGCTGTACACCTACTCCTGTACAAACTATGCGACACGCCATCAGAAGTCAGAAGTCTTTTCGAGAAGAAAAACTTCATTGTGGATAAAGAAGAAACTCAATGGATAAAATCATCATCTCTATCCATACTTCGTATAAAGAAAAGGAAAGAGAGAAGCAAGCCAACCTGCTGAAGATTAAACTACTCCCTCAGGAAATATTCATGAGCCAACTTGCTGAAGAAGCAATTTCAGTCTCGGAGAAAATATGTGAGTAAAATAGCTAGGTGTCAGAACTGATATACATGTACACACCTACTATGCCCTATCTCTCAGGAGCTAAGAAGCTAACTCATAACGGGCAAAAAGGATAAAAGTCTAACGGATCTTTATATTCTATCTCCTCACACTCACAAAGAATAGAGAGAAAGAAGAAAGAGAAAGAAGTAAGACGAAAGACAAAAGAAGAAGAAGAAGAAGAAAGAAGAAGACGAACAAGAGAGAGAAATCAACTCGCTGAAGATCAAAGAAATCTCTCAGAATCAAAGAGCTTATCTGCAGTGTGTCAGAGCCAAGTCATCTGCAAACCTAATCTGCTTGAAAAGAAGCATGTGAATGAGAAGCTATTTCACAACGGCTATATGAGCCAAATCATTTCTTCTCAATGGTATTATCAACAATCTTCAAACGGCTATAATTCTAGAACATATAAATAGCCTCAAGAAAGTCTTTGAAGATGCTGACACGTTGGCCGAACTTACAAAGATGCATCTCTAAAGTGTCAACCAAAACAAAAGAGACAGCCATGTATTTCTAAATTCTATCCTTCACCTTCGCCTGTCATCAACCTCAATAGAAGAATTTGGCAAAGCTCAAAACAGAAAATATACAGCCAACCTTATGAAAACACAGATAAATTAGAGCTTAGAAGCATACACCTATATCTCTGTCATTCCTTGTACTTAGGAGCTTAGCCTTTATATTCTGAGTAGTACTCAGTAAACTCTTAGTACAGGAAATTGTAGTTTATGTTTCAAGGAAACTTAAACATAAGCTTAAATGTAAACACCATAAGTGTATGTAGAGCCTGGAGAGGCTTGGGAAGAAAGAATACTCCTGAGAGCCTGGAGAGGCTTGGTGAAAGAAAGAATACTCTTAGAGACTGGAGAGACTTGATAGAAAAGAATACTTGGGGAGCCTGGAAAGGCTAGGATAAAAGAATACTGCATGAGTTGCCTGGAGAGGCGGTTGAAAAGCAAAGAATACTTGTTGTTGCGCCTGGAGAGGCTTCCTGCAAAAGAATACTCATTCATCCTGGAGAGGTTGGGAAGAATAATACTGCAATGTGTTGCCTAAAGAGGCAGTTGGAAAGCAAAGAATACTTGTGTGCCTGGAGAGGCCTTGTGTACTCATTGCGCCTGGAGAGGCTGCGTGCAAAAGAATACTCACTGAGTTGCCTTGAGAGGCA
The DNA here is from genome assembly GCA_026901365.1 of Sesbania bispinosa. Lineage (NCBI taxonomy): Eukaryota > Viridiplantae > Streptophyta > Magnoliopsida > Fabales > Fabaceae > Sesbania > Sesbania bispinosa. The sequence continues at coordinate 1,815,190 of QLOH01000033.1, forward strand.
GTTGATAAGCAAAGAATACTCATTAAGTTGCCTAAAGAGGCAGTTAAAACAAAGAATACTTGTATTTGTGTTCAGATAGTGGATAAATCCAAGGAGATTGCCCTGGGACTGGATGTAGCTCACGGTGTAGTGGGTGAACCAGGATAAATTCTTTGTATGAATTTTTCTTTTCCCTTAACTCTTTTACTTTCTGTCAATATCTGTTTATTACTAACCAAGGAAGGGTTTGATTAGTAAACTAACTTTTAACAAATCAATATTTCAAGTAACAAACACATTGTTTTGAAAAGAGTACTTACTGAACTTACTGAAAGTGGTTCAGAAAGTTCCTCAACAACACGGTTTTCAACAAGTAACTAATTTTGTAGGATAATAAAGAAAAACATTTTTGAACTAATAGTCTTCATGTCAAATCAAGTTCGTAGATCACTTAACTGTTTTATCAAACTCAGCAAGTTTCTGAAACACAAAGGTTCATAGCTTCCGCACACTCTGATAATTTCGATTATCTGCCAATGAAGTTTTTTCATGATAACTTACGAAAACGTATTTGTTCTCTTTTATGAAAAGGTTTTCATAAATTAACTTAAAATCTTAAAACACTATTCAACCCCCCCCCCTTTCTAGTGTTTCCTGTGGTTTCTACATGAAGGATTCCGCCTCCAGTCTCTCTCATAATACCTTGATCATGGGTATTCTATAGCACTTCAAGGTGCTGGTTAATAAGTTGATCGACCACAAAGGTCCTGCCTACTTTGGCTCCAAGACTCTGAAGCAGATGGGCTTTGATATCAAGCTTCCACCTCCTCCTTCTCCAATGCTCAAGGAATCTATTGCCATTGGCAAAGCTGCTGCTACTGGAAGAATTGTACTAGAGATTCTTGAGGATGATCTTGGGGGTGACACAAGGAGAAGTGAGTTTGTTCCATCAGCTCTCACTCCTGAGAAAGTTATCAAAAAGAAGAGGACCAGAGTTATCAAGAAAGCTGTTCAAGCTCCTGCTACTGATAGACTTCAACCCTCTGAAGAGGTTGCTCAACTGACATCAACACCTTTGACGGTGGCTGATGAAACACAATCCAAAGTTTCTGAACCTGTTCAGAAAGTTCTACATGAACCTACTGAAATTGTGGGTCAGAATGTTGAGGGGAGTGGTGCTCAGCTCACTAAGCCTATTTCTCCACGAGGAAGACAGACTAGGGTGTTTGAGCATTCAAATGGGTCATCAGAAAAGCCCATTGAAGCAGTACCTATTACCGCAAGTAATCCAGATCCTGAACTTCAGAAAATGGCTGCCATAGCCAATATGCTTGATGAAGAAGAAGTCAGAAAGGCAAAAAAGCAAGAAGAACTGGATCATGCTATTACTGTTGCAACACAGCAAGCACTGCTTGAAGATGAGAGGTTAGAACAAGCCTCTAGGACCAAGAGAATAAGGGTTAGTGCACAGAAAAGAAAAGTGAAAAGGAGATTGCTTTCTCCTATTACAGAGGCACCTCAAATTATTACAAGAAGCAATCGATTCAGCAAGTTGATGCTGTAAGATTTCAGCAAGTTGCTGAAGAGGAACGGAAAAAGAAGCTGAAAGAGCTCAAAAGGAAGAAGGGAAAGGTTCCTGCTGAAGAAGAACCCCCATACAAGAAAATCCAGGTGGTATTTCAAAATCTGAATCCTTCAGATGAGGAAGATTTGAATAATCTTGCACCACCATCTCCTCAACAGCAGTCTGCTGTAGATCCACCAAGTCCTCCTCCATCTCATTCCTCATCCTCTAGAGATTCTGATGTATCTGAAAGGGAAGCAGAAGAAAATACAGGCAGATGCATCTGGAAGGGTGGAAACCTGCCCAGAGAAATCCTGCTGAAACCAAAGATAAGGGATCTGTCAAGACAGAAATCATATGATCCTTGTCCGTTTCCCTTCTATCAGACAGAAGTTAGGCTGAGTCAGGAAGAGCCTCACAAGCCTTATAATGTTCCATTTGCATGTAGAATCTCATGATGCAGTCAGGGCAAGAAACAAAGCAAAATCTCTGCTTCCTGATCAGCTGGAGAAAATCAGAAAAGAAGTAGAGCCTCCTCCACATTTCTGGAAACCTGTTGACGTCTTCTCTGATGAACAAATAAGAATGACTGAGGAAGATTGGCTGGTTGTACGCAAGCTAAACCTTGAGACTGAGCTATTTCAAAGGCATATTCACAAGGCCTTGGGTTGCAAGTACTACAAAGCTCTAAAACCTCTCTCAATGAAGCCATCTACAAGGATTTTTTGGCAACCAAATAGGATCATTCCTAGGTTACCCCTCACTCCGGGTGAAGCTGAAAAGAGAAAAGCAGACAAATTCTATACCACTGGTGATGCCAAGGTTGAACCCATGACTCCTGCTAAATGGGAAGCCTTACATGCTGATGTTCAAGCAAAGGGTGGCTTAGATCATACTTATAGAGACTGGGTTTGGGACTCTTACTCGCATGAATGTGAAAAGGAAGGTTCCTCTTCAGGAACTAGATTTGACTTCAGCGACAGTGCCATTGATCACTCTCTGCAATATCAAGAATGAGCTACCTTCTTTCGTGGAAGGTTTCCCAACTCAGTAAGGGAATCTTTTGATGACCCACGCAATTGGCAGCTGCGAACGTGGACGGGTTATCCTGAGTACACATGTCTGGTATTTCACCCTGAAGAGTTCGGATTGCAACCAGGTTTTCAACCTATCAAGTTCATTCGATGACTGCTCTCCATCACCTTAGTTGAAGGTACTATTCAAGATGAACTTAGAGAAAGAGAAGATGAGGTCAGGAGAACCAAGATGAGGAACGCCAGACTGATGAAACAACTGGAATAGGCTAAGCAACAAATAACTACGCTTCAGATTGTGCATTCTGTTGAACAATCTTCCCCCTCTAGAGTAGAAAGGAGAAGAAGTCTGTGATGTGGATGCCATACTATCTCAGCGAGTTGCTTATGTTCAGTGATCCTATTTTATGATTGTTTCCAACACTTTGCATAATGATTGATATACTCTTGGGTTCCTGATTATTATTCCGCTGTCTTATTCTTGATTACTCTGATTATATGCTCTTTCCCTACCTGCTGATTATACCCGTTGTACCCTTTTGACTGATGACAAAAGGGGGAGTATATGACTAACAAATCTCTGAAGATTGTTTGAAAAATAGATTCATCCCAGGGGGAGCATTGTTCTAAGAAGTATCTGGTTAAGGGGGAGTATCTCTTACAATTTTAACATATTTTTCCCTTCAGATATTTGATAGACATAATCAAATTTGTCATCATTAAAAAGGGGGAGAATGTTGAGTCTCAAAAATACTATTAAGTAATTAATAATGATTGAAGACTCTCATCTCCTAAGTTTTAATGAATAACAAATTTGACTAAGTCATTTACATATTTGATGCGTACAAGTGCTTATATGTTTTCAGCAAGAATAGATTCAGCATGAAGAAATGTACTCCTAAAAGATTAACCTGCTAAAGTGTGCAACCTTTCTGAAGTGATCAACATGTTGAAGAAACTAACTCACTGAAAGGAACTCTCTGAAGTTGTTTGACGTGGCTTGGTCTCCGCACCAATTTCTTTAATCATAGAGACCTCTTAAAGACCTTGTCAAATTTCGGAGCTGCTCAGATAACTCTGCACATTCTCTACTCTCAGCTGTGTACGCAGAAATCCCTCTTAAGTTGTTTTTCAAAAAGGATACCTTAAAGAGGAAGTCTTGTCTGCTGAAAGTACAATTGTTCAGAAAAGCAAGTCAGCTCTGCACATCTACTGCGTACTGTAGAACAAGCTATCAGAGCTTTGTGTCACAACGGGAGAGAATGCATTTAATGCTATTTCAACGGGAATTAAATTGAGTCTAACGGATTTCAAATCCAACTCTATAAATACCCATGGAAAGCTCATGAAAAGCAAGAGAGACGAACAAGCCAACTTGCTGAAACGCTGAGATGCTGAATTGCTAAAATATCATCTACTTATTTTATTTGTACAAAAACTTTCATATCCTGAGTCTACCTCAGTTATCTTGTACATTCCCAGAGTTTGAGCTTTAAACTTGTGTAGTTTACAAGCTTAGACTTTTGTTTTTAAAACATTGATTTGTGTTGAGCCTGGAGAGGCTTGTCTGTAAAAGAATACTTGTGTAGAGCCTGAAGAGGCTTGACAGAAAAGAATACTTGTTGTAGAGCCTGGAGAGGCTTGACAGAAAAGAATACTTGTTAGAGCCAGGAGTGGCTTGGTAGGACAAAGAATACTTGTTGTAGAGCCTGAAGAGGCTTGACAGAAAAGAATACTTGTTAGAGCCAGGAGTGGCTTGGTAGGACAAAGAATACTTGTTGTAGAGCCTGAAGAGGCTTGATAGAAAAGAATACTTGTACTACTGATCAGATAGTGGAAAGCCTTTGCTGTTGTTGCATCGGACTGGACGTAGCTCACAGTATTTGTGAGTGAACCAGTATAAATCTGTGGCTAAGTCTTCTGAACCCTTATCTCTCGTTAAATTCAATTATTACTAACAAAGGGGATTTGAACTTGAAGTTATAAAACTCTAAGCGCTTTCATTAAAAGTTTCAACTTTACAAAACAACCTTCTGAAGATACTTCAGAGAGGTTTTTACGAAACAGCAGAAAACAAGCTTTTACAAAAGCTTCCAAAAACTCTTTAGAGTTTATATAAACACTATTCAACCCCCCTTCTAGTGTTTACCTGTGTTTCTACAGGGGTGTCTTCGACTTTCAAGGTCTTTGAGACTTAACAAGAAGAACCGCACTCTAAATCAAGATCCACGTGGCAAAAGGCTTCCGACGTGGCAAAGCGCAACTTGAAGTGTTGTTACGTAACCGTAGTCCAAGTGAATTCGTACTAGGACAGCACCTACTTGGAGTAGGGTTATAACCACACTCTTTTATGATGCGGAACCGCAGTGTGTGTTTGGTTTACCTAAAAAACACGTTTGAAACGTGGATCCGGCCAACGCTACTGAGAGTAGAATTGGACCGGATCCACATTTAATGTGTTTTCGAGAAAAAACCAAACATGATAGTTGTAACATCCCAAATTTCAATTATTTCAAATAAATCAAATTAATACGGAGAAAAGGTTTTGTGAAAAGAATTAAGGAAAATTAGGATTTAGAGTGGAAAAACAGAAATTTGGATTCTGGTGTTCTCGCTCAAGCGAGAAGGTCTTGCTTGAGCGAGCATACCAAAAAATTTAGGTTTCGGTGTTCTTGCTTGAGCGAGCATATTAGTAAAACCCAAAGTTTTGGCTACTGATATGGTCGCTTGAGCGAGAGCCTCTCGCCCAAGCGCAATTCAATTTCAAAAATTGAGTTTGCTCTGTGACTTACTCTCGCTCGAGCGAGAAGGTCCTCGGTTGAGTGAGGCAAGGTCAGAAAGGCTAAGGTATTTTTAGGAGAGAATTTCACTCAAGCGAGGAAGCTAGCCCTTGCTTGAGCGACAATACGATTCTCCTTTTTCTCGCTCAAGTGAGAAGACTCTTGCTTGAGCGAGAGTGTGCGAACAACTTTTAATTCTGTTTCGCATTAGGGCAGACTCATTAATATTTTTCCTCTTCCCTGCTAGAGAGAGAAGTTAGAGAGAGATAGTGTGAAGAGGAGGTGCTAGAAGAGTGAATTGGAGCTTCCAAACTCCTTCAAGGGCTTGGGATCATCTTCCTCAACCTCTCCATCACCCTCATTCTTGGTTGCCTTGAGGTGAGTGTGGTCACCCACTCACTCTCATCATTGTTTGTGCCCTCATGAATGTTCCCCTTTCTTACTTCCTTTGCTTCATGCTTGTTTGTGGTTGGTTAGAAGTAAATCTATGATGGTTAAGTTGAAGTATGCCATGAAATGTTTGTTGTGCTTTTGCCCTAGATGGTATGTTAGGGTTCAAGGAAGGATTCTCATGAAAATGATGTTTTTACTCTAAGAAATTGTGTGCTCATGTTAACACTCATGCTCATGTGATTATTATTTATCGTTCATGTCCCTAACCCTAATCATGTGAAGAGGAATATATGGGTCTTAGGACCTCACGTGAAAGATGAAATTAAGGGTCTTTTGGCCTCATGTATAAGATGAATTTTGGGTCCTTTGACCTCATGTTAAAGAGGAAAATTCTTGTTGAATGTAATAATCCATCATGTTTAAGGGTAAGGTCTTTATGGCCTTCAGGAACAACGATTCATGTTATTCTGAGCTCAGTCTAGCCTCATGTAATGTGAAAAGACCCCTAAGGTGTTGAGTAAACACTTCATGACTAACATTGCAATATTGCTATCATGAATGTCTTATGAGTTGATTAGGTTACGGTATAATTGTTGTATATCATCTGCTTGGTTCCCCTACACTGCACGTTTTATCACGCTCACTGGGACGTTAGTCTCACCCCACTTTGTGGGAAATATCTTCATATGTGCACGGTCCCCGTTCATTGACTTGATGGATGGTAGGATCTATTGTTGGGTCCTTGGGATGGCCCAACTCTTTTGGGAGAATATCGAATTATTTTGTCTAGGCATAGGATGATTTATTTTGATGGGATAGAACTGTACATGTGGGGCCTCGAGAGTTTATTTTAAATTCTACGATATAGATATAGTTGTATCCCGTTATGCCTATTGTCTGAGTATTGTATATTGAGTCTTTGATGGCAACTATGATATTCTTATTATTATGATGTGTTAGAATTCATGCTTACGTAACTATTGGATTACCTAAGCTTGTATTGTATTGTATGTCGATATTCATATTGTGCGAAATAATTTTACGAATTTGGAAATAGTGCTCCCAACATGCATTATTTTCGAGTTAAGAAATTAGGACGTTACATTATAGTATCAGAGCTGTTCAATCCAATTGGACTGTGGAATTGAGTTGTTCCTAAAGTTAGTTGTTGTCTTTTATACATTATTATGAAAATGAGAGACTGATCACCTCGATGTTTTATTAATGATGTGTAGAGGACTATGGCTGGCGGATGGAGTGGTCGTCCTCGGGATAATCCCCCTCCACTTCCTCCGGATCCTGTGGCGGTGGCTCTACAAATTCTCACTAAAATGATGGGGGAGCAAGCTGCTACAAACAATGCCATGCTACAAGAATTGAGTAGGCGTACTGTTGGTACTCCACCTTCGGTTGTGATGGCGGATCCTTTCGTCCAAGGTTTGGCATTCAGGAAGCATCATCCTCCAGCTTTTTCCAGAGCTTATGATCCGGCGGCGGCAGATGCATGGCTCAACACCATGAACAAGATATTTGAAGTTATGGTGTGCACTGACAAGTTCAAAGTGAGGTTCGCCGCCTACATGTTGTAGGGTGTGGTAGAGAATTAGTGGAAGGGAAGTAGGACTGTTCTGGCTTCCCCGGGAGTCCCACTCACTTGGGTCATGTTCCAAGCGACATTCCTAGAGAAGTATTTTCCCGATACTGCAATGAAATAGAAGGAGTTCGAGTTTCTTCAGCTGAAGCAGGGGTGCATGACTGTGGGTAGATGGCCAGAGGAAGAGGGATGACGCACCAACCGGGAGGTACACTCGAGCTCAGTTTCAGGGGGGAAAGGCAAACAGGTTGCTCTTTCCACCACTCCGGTTTCCTCTACTTGCCCCAAGTGTGGCAAGGGCCACAGGGGTGAGTGCTTGGCGAGTCAGAGGAGGTGCTTCTACTATTTTGAGGCGGGACACATGTTGGGAGAGTTCCTGAAGAAGAAGAAGGACCAGGCCAAACCCCAAGCTACCGAGAGGGTCTTCACCCCCAACGAGGAGGCGGCAACCAAGACTCCTTTAGTTGTATTGTATGATTCTGGGGAAACCCATTCATTTATTACTTATGATTGTGTGTAAAGATTAAACCCGCATGCCACTCCTTTACCCTTTCACTTGAATGTTCTTACCTTGTCCAAAGAGCCAATCCACACTTCTCTTCTATGTCTTGAATGTCCTATTGTAATTCGGGGGAAGGCCTTTGAGGTCGATCTAATTTGTTTACCGCTGAGTGGCATTGATGTTATTCTAAGCATGAACTGGTTATCTCGTAATCAGGCCATGCTTGATTGTTTCAATAAAGAAGTTGTTTTCCCAACTCTTCCTCTTCCTTCGAGGGAGAAACCACCATGTTTGTTTTCTAATTAGACACAAATTTCTAAATGTCTGGCTGATGGGAGTCATTATTTTATTTTATTGTTTTCCTCAACTGTAGAGTCGAAATCCGACTTGAGTAGTATAGCAACGGTTAAGGAGTTCCAAGATGTCTTCTCTAGTGAGGTAACCACCTTACCTCTGGATCGAGAGATTGAGTTTTTAATAGACCTTGTGCCACGCACCGGGCCTATTTCTAAGGCTCCCTATAGGATGTCACCTCTAGAGATGAGTGAACTCAAGAAACAATTAGAGGAATTAATAGAGAAGTAGTTGATTAGGCCAAGTGTCCACCTTGGGGCACACCAGTGCTCCTGGTCAAGAAGAAGAATGGGAGTATGAGGCTATGTGTAGACTTTAGTCAGTTGAATAAGGTAACAATTAATAATAAGTATGCTTTACCTAGGATAGATGATCTCTTAAACCAGCTTAGAGGGGCAGAAATTTTCTCTAAGATAGATTTAAGGTCAGGTTACCACCAAATAAAGATTAAGAATGGGGATATTTCCAAGATTGCTTTCAGGACTAGATATGGGCATTATGAGTATTTGGTGATGCCTTTTGGCCTAACCAATGCTCCCGCCGTGTTCATGGATTACATGAACCGGATTTTCCGGCCCTACCTAGATAAGTTTTTCGTTGTATTCATCGATGTTATCCTTATCTACTCCCAAACTTTAGAAGGGCATGAACAACATCTTAGGGTTGTGTTGGGAGTGTTAAGGGAGAAGAAGCTTTTTGCAAATCCTGAGAAATGTTGGTTTAGGATGGATAAGGTTCACTTCTTAGGTCATGTCATATTTAGGGAGGGTGTGTTAGTGGATCCTAGTAAAATAGAGGTTGTGGTTGAATGGGATAGGCCTAAGTCAATCACTGAGGTTAGAAGTTTCCTGGGCTTAGCCGATTATTACCAGAGATTCATCAAGGGGTTTTTCCCAACTGGCCCTACCTCTCACCCGACTGACCCGTAAGGGCCATGCTTTTTGTGTGGGACGAGAAGTGTGAGAAAAGTTTTTTCGAACTTAAGGGGAGGCTGACCACCACCCCGGTATTGGTATTGCCGGATTTGACCAAACCCTTTGAGGTGTACAGTGATGCTTCAGGAAAGAGACTAGGTTGTGTGTTGATGCAAGAGAGGAGAGTAGTGGCTTATGCCTCTAGGCAGCTTAGGCCCCATGAGGAAAATTACCCGACCCATGACCTAGAATCAGTAGCTGTGTTTTTTGCCCTCAAGATTTGGAGGCACTACCTATATGGTGTAAGGTTTGAGGTCTTTAATTATCAAAAAATTTTGAAATACCTCTTTGATAAGAAAGAACTCAACATGAGGCAAAGGAGGTGGATGGTTATGATGATACGATGATAATGATGAATATGATGATAATGATGATTGCGATGATAGTGATGATAATGATGATATGATGATGATAATTATGACGATTATGATGATGTTGATGATAATGATGATTATGATGATATTGATGGTTATGATGTGTATGATGATGTTGATGATAATGATGAGTATGATGATAATGATCATAATGATGATTTTGATGATAATGATGATTGTTGTGATACTGATGTTGTTGGTGTATATGATGATGATGACTATGTTTTATATTTGTTAATAGAATGAGTTATATGATGATGTTGTTTACATGAGGGTGAGGATAGGGTAGTCTCCTATGTGTATGTATGAGTAGTATTCTTTTCCTTACCGTTATACTGTGGCTATTTTACAGGTGATGATGACGACACAGCTGGTGTCGAGTGTTGAGTAAAGGGAGTGTTGCTCTGGTACATGTCACATCAGGGCACATCATTGGGGTTTCTTTAATCATGTTTTTAGTTAGGAATAATTTTATAAACTTTTCTTTAAATGCCTTACATGGCGAGTAAGATGTTTTATTATTGATAGTTTGGAGATTCCGCTGCTCGAGTATTTTGAAAACCTTTTGAGTTTTATTCTTTATTTTAATTGAGTTGTTTTGAAACGATGAAGTTTTAATGAGGAGTTATGTGAACCTTTTTTATGTGAACCTTGAGGTTCTATTTTTCATGGACCTTAGAAATTTCTGAATAAGACAACCATTTCCCTTTCAACATTTTCCTTCTATTTTCATTATTTTCTTTTCTTTTCTCTTGCACTATTCTTTTCTTTTTCTTTTCTTTTCTTTCCTGCGAGTACTCAAATAAAATAGATGATATAAGAAAAAAATATGATAACCAAATAGTAACCTTGCCCAAAACAATATTCAACCTTAGAAAAACTTGATAAATAAATCACTTATAAACCAAGTAAAACGTATAGGAAAAATATAGGTTTTGAAATCGAAGATAAATCGTAGAAGAAGAAGAAGAGATAGGGTTGGACGTCACACTTTCAAGGCTTGAAAGATAAGTCCTTGAAGATACACACACAAAGGAAGGATCCTTTGATAATCTTCACTCTTGACTAGCAAGAAACTTAGAGAAACACTCTCAAAGTAAGGATAATTTTTCTGCATAAACATTCTAAACTTTCTTGTATGCATAAAGCATGTATTTATAGTGTTTACAAGGTGAATTAGGGCCATGCAACCAGCTGAATGTACACGCCCAAATATGCCCCAAAATACCCCTTACACACTTCCCATGCAACCCTAATTACATTACTAAAAATTAAATAAATTAAAGGAGCAAAATTAGCTACTAAAACCTAACCTTGGCAAGCTTAAGTGGCCATAACTTTCAACCAGACTTTTGGTACATGTGGCTGGTTGATTCCTTGATCTGTAACCTCCCAAAATGGATTAAAAAGGCCATTGAATCAGCCATTGAAGTGGCCGCTCCAAAATAGCCCAAAACTATCAAGAGTGCCTTCAATTTGCAACCTCTTCTTCATGAATGTGGCCGCAACTTTGATGGCAAAGGAATCAGCCATTTACTCCCTTCATAACCCTCTTTGAAGTCACTTTATTCAGCCTATTTTTAGCACATGCTGGCCGCCCAAGTAATGGCATTTTACTCATCCAATTACTCACTTGTTGGCACATGCTTGTTGGCACTTAACTCTCCCAAGGAAGCACATATTGGCCGCCCCATTTAATGGCATATAACTCAGCCATTTAGTCACATGTTGGCCGCCCACAATGCCACATCAAATAAAATAAACAACAATAATTCAGCAAAAATAGCACGCATGGCCTCCCACAATTGTCAAATGTGGCCGCCCACAATGCCACATCAAATGCTTAGGAGTGCTTCAACTGGTAGTTGCATTAAATGCAACTGTCTCTTCATTAATGGCTCCATCCTCTTCAACCTGAATGCAATTAATGAACTGAGTGCTTCCATTAATGCTCTTCATATCTGGAGGTTAGACTTCTTTGCTGACAAGTTGTAGAGCCTCCTTAGCCTTCCTAGCTTGCGCCCTTGTCATGGGCCCACCTAATTTGTTGACTGCTTGACTGATGTCCACATCACGCCCCCCTTCTTGAAAAGGATTTGTCCTCAAATCTGAAGGGTCCTCACCTGCATCAAAAAGAATTAAATCAGCAACATTAAAGGTTGCACTAACATTATACTCACCAGGCAAGTCTATTTTGTAGGCGTTATCATTGATCTTTTCAAGCACTTGGAAAGGCCCATCTCCCCTTGGCTGAAGCTTTGACTTCATTTGTTCTGGAAACCTTTCTTTTCTCATGTGTATCCATACCCAATCCCCTGGTTGGAACACCATTTTCTTTCTTCCCTTGTTTGCTTGCTTGGCATAGCTCTCATTTTTTTTTCAATTTGAGCCTTAAACTTTTCATGCATTTTCTTGACAAATTCAGCCTTAGCCTGCGCTTCCTTATGCTTAAACACAAAAATATTAGGCAAAGGTAATATATCAAGAGGAGTTAAAGGGTTAAATCCATATACTACCTCAAAAGGTGAGCAATTGGTAGTACTATGAACAGCCCTATTATAAGCAAATTCATCATGAGGCAAACAATCCTCCCAAGAATTAATGTTTTTGTTCAAAATGGTCCTAAGAAAAGTACCTAGTGTCCTATTAACTACTTCTGTTTGACCATCAGTTTGAGGATGGCAAGTAGTAGAAAATAATGACTTGGTGCCAAGCTTTCCCCACAAAGTCCTCCAAAAATGACCCAAAAATTTCGAGTCCCTATCACTCACTATGCTCCTTGGCATTCCATGCAACCTGACTATTTCCTTGAAAAATAAATCTGCTACATGGCAAGCATCATCCACTTTCTTGCAAGGTATGAAGTGAGCCATTTTTGAAAGCCTGGGAATAGGATGACGATACTTGATTGTGATATTGTTGACTGCCCTACAATCTGAGCACATTCTCCAAGTTCCATCTTTTTTTGGTACCAGAATGACTGGTACTGCGCATGGACTCATACTATTCCTCACCCATCCTTTGCTTATGAGCTCATTCACTTGCCTCTCACTTTCTTTGGTCTCTTGAGGATTACTCCTATAAGCTGGCCGATTTGGCAATGAGGCTCCAGGAATGAGGTCTATATGGTGCTCAATTCCTCTTAAGGGTGGTAAACCATCAGGAACATTTTCTGGAAAGACATCCTCATATTCCTGCAAAAGAGATTTAACTACAGAAGGCAACTCAAATTTGTCAAATTGGTTAGTAGTTAAAAGAAAAGTTGTATCAAACAATAAGTAAAGCGGTTGTCTTGTACATAACACTCTCCTCACTTCTCTTTCTTTTGTAAACACAACTGTTTGCCCTCAAGTGTTTCACTCTTTTTCTTTGGCTCTCTTCTTTTTCAAGTGTTTCACTCAACATCTCTTGAGCAATCTTTTCTCTCAACTTATTTTGATCCTCACTAACCTCTCTAGGTGTCAATGGTCTCAAAACAATTTTTTTATCTTGGTACATGAAAGAAATTTTATTGGTAAAGCCATCATGGATAGCTTTAGTGTCAAACTGCCACGGCCTCCCAAGAAGTATGTGGCTGGCCTCCATGGGTACCACATCACAAAGCACCTTGTCTTGATATTTTCCTATTGAAAAAAGAATTTCAGCTTGTCTGCACACATGCACTTCATCTCCCTCACTAAGCCATTGGAGTCTGTATGGCCTAGGATGAGGTTGTGTGTCCAATCCCATTTTATTCACCAATCTAGAACTAACAACATTAGTGCAGCTACCACCATCAATAATCACCAATCAAATCTTACCATTGATTGAACATCGAGTGTGAAAGATGTTCTCCCTTTGGTTTTTCTCCTTGCCCACGATTTGGCTTCCTAGAAGTCGTCTAATCATGTAGACTTCTCCCACATCAGCACGTGTATCATCATCACTGGGCTCCTCCCTTTCATCCTCTAATTCGCTTGTGTATTCACCATTGTCCTTAAGAAGAATGGTCTTCTTAGTTGGACACTCATAAGCATAGTGCCCTCTTCCTTGGCACCTGAAACAAATCACATTCCTTCCTTTCTTTGCAACCTGTTCAACATTTTTATTAGTGGATTTACCTTGAGGACTAGGCGCTGCGTGGCTTGAGGATTCAGCCACCTCCTTTTTAATTTTGTCCTTCCAATTTGCAGGAAAATTAGTAGAACTCCTCCTAGCAGCTCCTTTTCTTTTTAACTGTTGCTCCACTTGAAGAGCCTTATGTAACAAGTCCTCCATTTCCACAAACTCCTGTAACTCAACAATGTCTCTAATGTCACTGCTCAAACCATTAAGAAAACGTACCATAGTAATTTCAGGATCCTCTTCTATGTTGGCTTGAATTTGTAGCATCTCCATCTCCTTATAGTACTCCTCCACTCCTTTACTTCCTTGAGTCAGTTTCTGTAATTTCAGCTTCAAGTCACGTTGGAAGCTAGAGGGAACATACCGTTTCCTCATAATCCTCTTCATCTCAGCCCAAGTCTCCACCATTGGTTCTTCATTTCTGACTCTCTCTTTCTGTAGCTTATTCCACCAAACAAGTGCATAGTCAGAAAATTCAGTTGCAGCAAGCTTTACCTTTTGCGCTTCTGTATAGGTGTTACACGCAAATATGTGCTCAATTTTTAGCTCCCACTCTAGGTAAGCTTCTGGATCACTGCGTCCTTTGAAGGCTGGTATGGTTAACTTGACTCCTTGTATTCTCCCTTCATCTCTTAGTGGTCTCACCTCTTCTGCGTCAGGTGTTGGTTTGATCTCCAATTCATCCAACCTAGCATGCACCTCATCATACTGTTGCTTCATCAGTCTCTCTAATTCTGAATAGAGAGCCGCAATTTGTGCTTGAAGATCACGATTCTCCACGGGTTTTTCTGCCATAGTAAATAAAAAGAAAAAACGTAACAGAGAAAAACAATGTTAACTGTTTAGAAACTCACCACTCTCGTGTTTGAACTCAATATTTGGCTTTTTTCTATAACATAACTCTCTTGCCTTTTTCCACTCTATTTCTCTTGAGTTTCTTACCACACTAATGAGGAGAAAAAATCAAATGATTCACCACCTGCGTGTAGTCAGAAAAAAAATAAAACAAGAAAAGCTAAGAAGAAATAGAATTTGTTAGAAGAAATGATAAGAAATGATTCAGAAGAATTTCTAATAACCGGAGCTCTGATGACCAAATGATGTGAACCTTGAGGTTCTATTTTTCATGGACCTTAGAAATTTCTGAATAAGACAACCATTTCCCTTTCAACATTTTCCTTCTATTTTCATTATTTTCTTTTCTTTTCTCTTGCACTATTCTTTTCTTTTCTTTTCTTTTCTTTTCTTTTCTGCGAGTACTCAAATAAATAGATGATATAAGAAAAAAAATGATAACCAAATAGTAACCTTGCCCAAAACAATATTCAACCTTAGAAAAACTTGATAAATAAATCACTTATAAACCAAGTAAAACGTATAAGAAAAATATAGGTTTTGAAATCAAAGATAAATCGTAGAAGAAGAAGAAGAGATAGGGTTGGGCGTCACACTTTCAAGGCTTGAAAGATAAGTCCTTGAAGATACACACACAAAGGAAGGATCCTTTGATAATCTTCACTCTTGACTAGCAAGAAACTTAGAGAAACACTCTCAAAGTAAGGATAATTTTTCTGCATAAACATTCTAAACTTTCTTGCATGCATGAAGCATGTATTTATAGTGTTTACAAGGTGAATTAGGGCCATGCAACCAACTGCATGTACATGCCCAAATATGCCCCAAAATACCCCCTTACACACTTCCCATGCAACCCTAATTACATTACTAAAAATTAAATAAATTAAAGGAGCAAAATTAGCTACTAAAACCTAACCTAGGCAAGCTTAAGTGGCCGCAACTTTCAACCAGAATTTTGGTACATGTGGCTGGTTGATTCCTTGATTTGTAACCTCCCAAAATGGATTAAAAAGGCCATTGAATCAGCCATTGAAGTGGCCGCTCCAAAACAGCCCAAAACTATCAAGAGTGCCTTCAATTTGCAACCTCTTCTTCATGAATGTGGCTTCAACTTTGAGGGCAATGGAATCAGCCATTTACTCCCTTCATAACCCTCTTTGAAGTCACTTTATTCAGCCTATATTTAGCACATGCTGGCCGCCCAAGTAATGGCATTTTACTCAGCCAATTACTCACTTGTTGGCACATGGTTGTTGGCACTTAACTCTCCCAAAGAAGCACATGTTGGCCGCCCCATTTAATGGCATATAACTCAGCCATTTAGTCACATGTTGGCCGCCCACAATTGCTTATTTGAAGGTCTCCTTGTAGCTTGAAAAAGGTCCAGGTTCATGCACCAGAAACTCACATTTCATAACGGCTAGTAGACAAGGTTTTAATGCTATTATGACCATGTCTTGTAACCACCAGAAAATTAATCTCCAAGTTTATAACCACCATCATCTTTATTGAAAAGAAATAAACAACAATAATTCAGCAAAAATATCACACATGGCCGCCCATAATTGTCCAATGTGGTCGCCCACAATGCCACATCAAATGCTTAGGAGTGCTTCAACTGGTAGTTGCATTAAATGCAACTGTCTCTTCATTAATGGCTCCATCCTCTTCAACCTGAATGCAATTAATGAACTGAGTGCTTCCATTAATGCTCTTCATATCTGGAGGTTGGACTTCTTTGCTGACAAGTTGTAGTGCCTCCTTAGCCTTCCTAGCTTGGGCCCTTGTCATGGGCCCACCTAATTTGTTGACTGCTTGACTGATGTCCACATCATTTTTACCCGTTGTGGGACATTACCTTTTCGATATTTCGATTTATTAATTATATAAGAGTTCGGGGTAGAAGGGTGTCACATTAGTTGGTATGAGAGCAGGTCGGTTCACCGACCTTGAGTTATGAGTTTACTATGCTTCTATGCGCTAGTGTTTTGTGTGATTGAATAATTGTATTGTTTGTTTGATTGAATTAATTGTGTGACTTATTTACTTTTCTGTGAACAAGAAGAGTAATGGCTGGGGGAAGGAATGATAGAGCGATGGTCGATGCCTTAATGGATATGGCGCAGGCTGTTGGCAACCTAAACCAACATCATGAGACGGATTGTCTTGCACGGTTCCAGAGGAACCATCCACCTATTTTTCATGGGGGTTATGACCCCGATGGAGCTGTCGATTGGATATACGAGATCGAGAAGATCTTCAGAGCGATGGATTGTCCGATGCTACAAAAGGTGACGTTAGCGGCGTTCATGCTATCAGGGGATGCTGGATTCTGGTGGCAGAGCACCTGTCATAGGATGATCGAGGAGGGCACCGCGTTGAGTTGGGATAACTTCAAGAGGATGTTCCTCGAGAAGTACTTCCCACATGATGTTCGTAACAAGAAGCAAATAGAGTTCCTTGATTTAAAGCAAGGGGATGGCATCGTGGCAGACTACGCGTCCAAGTTTGAAGCGCTAGTACGATTCTGTCCTACCTATGAGGGAGCTGCTAATGAAGAGTCAAAGTGCGTAAAGTTCCTATGCGGTCTTCGTCCAGAGATCAAGCAAGTCTTCAACTACCAGGGAATTGCGTGATTTCACGAGCTAGTGAATAAATGTAGAGTATACGATGAAGACAACCGAGCTAGAGCTACGCACTACAAGAGTGGAGGACCTATCAGGAACCAGAACAAGTCTGAATCTGCTTGCAAGGGTGAACCATATTCTCGAACAACAGGAGGCTCCAAGTTTGGAGGTGGCAGTGAAGGTGCAGAGCAGAAGAAGAGTTACGTTTCGACGGCTAGTCAAGCGTCCAAGGGTGGGAGCGTGGGTGCTACCACTCCCATTACTTGTTTCAAATGCGGAAAGGAAGGGCATAAAGCAAATCAATGTGAAGATTCAGAGGTCACCTGCTACATCTGCAAAGGAAAGGGGCATATTTCCCGTGATTGTCCTCACAAGAAGATGCAAGGAGCTACAACAATAAGTGGAGGTGCTAGTGGGAGCGCCAGTAAACCTCAAACTACTGGGAGAGTCTTTGCCTTGAGTGGTACTGAAGCTGCTCGCCCCGAAGACTTGATCCAAGGTATGAGTTTCGTTGCGTGTAATCCTCGATTGTGTTGTTTAATTCTGGTGCGATTCACTCTTTCATATCACCTGGTTGGATGTCTAAATTAAACTTGTTTGTCTCTTCCTTGCCTATTTGTGTTGAGTGTGGAAACGCCAAGCTAGTGGGTCAGTTTCTACTTCTGACATGTGCTTAAATTGTTGTATTCATGTTGAAGGTAAAGAACTCCTAGTTAATTTGATCTGTTTGCCTTTGAGTCAACTAGACATTATTCTTGGTATGGATTGGTTATCTTCCAACCATGTCTTATTGGATTGTTTTGGTGAAGCAGTTGTCTTTGATCGACCTGTTGAGAGGAGTCTTTTCTAGAGTTGTTCATCTCGGAAAATTCGAGGACGAATTTTTCTTTAGGAGGGGAGAGTTGTAACATCCCAAATTTTATTAAATAAAATAAAATTAATAAAATAAGAGAAAAAATAAATAATAATATTAATAAGATTAGTATATTTTATGAATAAGGTTATTTAATAAATAATAAGAATAATAAATAGAATAAGTGGGTTGAGAGTGGGCCTAGCCCAATTAAGTATTTATTTAAGGAGGGGTTCTCAGTTCACCCTAATCCTTATTCGTAAAATCGTTAGAGAGCGAAACGCTAAAGAGGGGAGAAACGACGTCTCAAGAAGGGGTTGCTGTCGAATAATCATTTAGAATCAAGTACTGTTGCAATTCGATCTTCACTTTAAGGTACGGTGGGGAGAGGGTGCTACTTATATATGCATGTGGGGGATGCTTGGGTAGTAACCTAAGACTTTAATTCATATTAATAATTGATATATTGAGTATGGATGATGAAAACTATAAATTGATGATTGTTGTATGATTCTTGATGAATCTTGAAGAGATTGAATGAGAATAATATGAATAGTGAAAAGGGGATTAATAAGGGTTTGATGATTTGGGGTTTTGATGGGAAAACCTTGAAAAACTGTTAAAGATTGATACTCTTGTTGAGTTTGATGAATATAAATGCATATGGATGATATTCTGATGAAAAGGAAGGATTAGAGATTGAATAGAGAGGTGTGGAATTGGTGGAGATCGCAAGAACTACGATCTGCGTCGCGGGTAATCGATTACCAGGAGTTGTAATCGATTACCAGAGGGTTCTGGGCAACCAGGAGGGCTGTTTGCTCGCGGGTAATCGATTACAGAGATGCTGTAATCAATTACCAGAGAGTTGGTGTGTTGGTAATCGATTACAGAAGTTTGGTAATCGATTACCAGAGTGATTGCTTGCAGGTAATCGATTACCAAGGGTTGATTATCGATTACCAGAGACCTTGTTTGCAGGTAATCGATTACATGAGGATTATAATCGATTACCAGTGTGGATTGGTGAATCCTTGTGATGGATGATTGCTCATATTGAGTTGATGTATTTATTGATGATGATAATGATATTTGGTGATAATTATGATGATTTTTGATAATGATGATTGGTGAATATGTATGAAGATACATGATGATGATGATTGGTGTTATTATGATGATAATGATATTTGGTGATAATTATGATGATTTTTTATGATGATGATGATGGTGAATATGTATGTTAATACATGATGATGATGAATGGTGTGAATTATAATGATTAATGAGGATGATGTTAGTGTTGTACCTGAGTCTAACTCGGGGAGGTGAATAGTGTGCCTGAGTATAATTCGGGGAGGTGATAATGGTGATGATGATTTAATTAACCTTATGTTGTGAATGATGCTTGAGTATATATATGATGTTGTACCTAAGATACACAAGCCCAGTGAGGGGTGGGGTGTAGCTCAGGGAGGTGACTGTACTTGAGATATACAAGCCCAATGAGGGGTGAAGTGTAGCTCAGGGAGGTGAATGTTGTACCTGAGTCTAACTCGGGGAGGTGATTATGGTACCTGAGTGTAACTCAGGGAGGTGAGTATTGATTATGCTATTGATTATAGTACCTGAGTGTAACTCAGAGAGGTGAGTATTGATTATGTTAATGATTATGGTACCTGAGTATAACTCAGGGAGGTGAGTAATGACTATGATAATGTTGATGATTGTACTTGAGTATAACTCAGGGAGGTGGACACTGATTATGACGAAATTGAATATGGTACCTGAGGTGTACAAGCCTAGAGTGGGTGAAGTACATCTCAGGGAGGTGAATGATGGTTATGATGATACGATGATAATGATGAATATGATGATAATGATGATAATGATGATTGCGATGATAGTGATGATAATGATGATATGATGATGATGATAATTATGATGATTATGATGATATTGATGATAATGATGATTATGATGATATTGATGGTTATGATGAGTATGATGAGTATGATGATGATGATGAGTATGATGATTTTGATGATAATGATGATTATGATGATTGTGGTGATACTGATGTTGTTGGTGTATATGATGATGATAATTATGTTTTATATTTGTTAATAGAATGAGTTATATGATGAAGTTGTTTACATGAGGGTGAGGATAAGGTAGTCTCCTATGTGTATGTATGAGTAGTATTCTTTTCCTCACCTTTATATTGTGGCTATTTTACAGGTGATGATGACGACACAACTGGTGTCGAGTGTTGAGTATAGGGAGTGTTGCTCTGGTACATGTGACATCAGGGCACATCATTGGGGTTTCTTTAATCATGTTTTTAGTTAGGAATAATTTTATAAACTTTTCTTTAAATGCCTTACATGGCGAGTAGGATGTTTTATTATTAATAGTTTGGAGATTCTGCTGCTTGAGTATTTTGAAAACCTTTTGAGTTCTATTCTTTATTTTAATTGAGTTGTTTTGAAACGATGAAGTTTTAATGAGGAGTTATGTGAACCTTTTTACCCGTTGTGGGACATTACCTTTTCGATATTTCGATTTATTAATTATATAAGAGTTCGGGGTAGAAGGGTGTCACATTAGGAACCTGAGACTTGATGTGAGTTTTGAGGGGGATAGCATGAGGCTTTTTAGGCTTGAGGTCACCAATGAGTTGAGAGTCCAGATTAGGGAGGCCCAAACCTTAGACTTAAATCTCCAAGCCCGGAAGGGGCAGCCGGCTTTTTCCGAGTCAGGAGATGGGATGATTCTCTTCCAAGGGAGAGTCTGCATCCCTAAGGGGGGGTAGTTTGAGGCAGGAAATTTTATAGGAGGCTCATAGGAGCAAGTTCACGGTACACCCTGGGATCACCAAGATGTACCAAGACGTGAAGGGTATGTTTTGGTGGGATGGTATGAAAAGGGAGGTAGCTGAGTTTGGCTTCAGATAGCTCGTCAATCTTCAGGAAACACTTCACTCTTCAGACTTCAGGCAGTGCTTCAATCTTCAAATTACACTTCAGTCTTCAGACAGTACTTTAGAACTTGTTGCTTCAGAACGCCTTTAGCTTCTTCAGACATGGCCTTCTTCAGAACCATGATGTATTTCAGACAATCTTTAAACAATAGTTATTTTACATATCTGAAATAGTAGAACATTCATCAGTAGCTCTGTGAATTCTAAAGAAGTTTGTCTTAGGTTTGTACTCATCAAAATTTTAGACCAAAGTTTTTAGCATAGGGTGTTTTAGACTTTCAAGGTCTTTGAGATTTAACAAGAAGAACCGCACTCTAAAATAAGATCCATGTGGCAAAAGGCTTCCGAAGTGGCAAAGCGCTACTTGGAGTGCTCTTATGCAACCGTAGTCCAAGTGAATTCGTACTAGGATAGCACCTACTTGGAGTGCGGTTATAATTGCACTATTTTATGATGCGGAACCGCAGTGTGTTTGGTTTACCCAAAAATCACGTTTGAAACGTGGGTCTGGCCAATGCTACTGAGAGTAGCGTTGGACCAGATCCACATTTAAAATGGGTTTTCGAGCAAAACGAAATATGCTAGTTGTAACATCCCAAATTTCAATTATTTCAAATAAATCAAATTAATAGGGAGAAAAGGTTTTGTGAAAAGAATTAAGGAATAAATAGGCTTTAAAGTGGAAAACCAGAAATCTGGATTCTGGTGTTCTCGCTTGAGCGAGCATACTAGCAAATTTAGATTTTGGTGTTCTCGCTTAAGCGAGCATATCAGTAAAAACCAGAGTTTTGGCTACTGATATGGTCGCTTGAGCGAGAGCCTCGCCCAAGCGCAATTCAATTTCAAAAATTGAGTTTGCTCTCTAACTAGCTCTCGCTCGAGCGAGAAGGTCCTCGCTTGAGCAAGGCAAAGTCAGAGAAGTTAGGGTATTTTTAGGAGCAAATTTCGCTCAAGCGAGGAAGCTAGCCCTCGCTTGAGCGAGAATACGATTCTCCTTTTTCTCACTCAAGCGAGAAGACTCTCGCTTGAGTGAGAGTGTGCGAACAACTTTTAATGTTGTTTCGCATTAGGGCAGCCTCATTAATGTTTTTCATCTTCCCTGCTAGAGAGAGAAGTTAGAGAGATAGTGTGAAGAGGAGGTGCTATAAGAGTGGATTGGAACTTCAAAACTTCTTCAAGGGCTTGGGATCATCATCCTCAACCTCTCCAATCACCCTCATTCTTGGTTGCCTTGAGGTGAGTGTGGTCACCCACTCACTCTCATCATTGTTTGTGCCCTCATGAATGTTCCCCTTTCTTACTTCCTTTGCTTCATGTTTGTTTGTGGTTGGTTAGAAGTAAATCTATGATGGTTAAGTTGAAGTATGCCATGAAATGTTTGTTGTGCTTTTGCCCTAGATGGTATGTTAGGGTTCAAGGAAGGATTCTCATGAAAATGATGTTTTTACTCTAAGAAATTGTATGCTCATGTTAACACTCATGCTCATGTGATTATTATTGATTGTTCATGTCCCTAACCGTAATCATGTGAAGAGGAATATTTGGGTCTTAGGACCTCATGTGAAAGATGAAATTAAGGGTCTGTTGGCCTCATGTATAAGATGAATTTTGGGTCCTTAGACCTCATGTTAAAGAGGAAAATTCATGTTGAATGTAATAATCTATCATGTTTAAGGGTAAGGTCTTTATGGCCTTCAGGAACGACGATTCTTGTTAGTTTGAGCTCAGTCTAGCCTCATGTAAAGTGGAAAGACCCCTAGGGTGTTGGGTAAACACTTCATGACTAACATTGCATTATTGCTATCATGAATGTCTTATGAGTTGATTGGGTTACGGTATAATTGTTACATATCATCTGCTTGATTCCCCTACACTGCATGTTTTATCATGCTCACTTGGACATTAGTCTCACCCCACTCTGTGGGAAATATCTTTAGATGTACAGGGGTCCCCATTCAGAGACTTGATGGATGGTAGGAGCTGTTGTTGGGTCCTTGTGATGATATCGAATTATTTTGTATAGGCATAAGATGATTTATTTGATGGGATAGAACTGTACATGTGGGGCCTCGGGGGTTTATTTTATATTCCAGGACATATGTATAATTATATCCCGTTATGCCTATTGTTTGAGTATTGTATATGGAGTCGTTGATGACAACAATGATATTATTATTATTATTATTATTATTATTATTATGTATTAGAATTCATATGCTTAAGTAACTGTAAGATTACTTAAGCCCGTATTATATTGTATGTTGATATTGATAATCCACGAAATAATTAAACGAATTTAAAAATAGTGTTCTAATAAACATTATTTTCAATTAAGAAATTAAGATATTACATTAGCGGTGTTTTCTCTTTTCTCGCGCCGTAGTATCTAGTATTGATGTATTCGATTTCGATTAACAGGACACTAATGCGTCTTCCTAAGACTTGATACACTAATCCCAAAAATTTAGAATTGTTGTTCAAAGAAATAGGATGAACAGGAGTTGGGAGATATGAAAAAAGGGAAGACATGTGATTCATTAAAGGGTGTTTTAATTGTAACCAAAAAAGGTATTTTAATTTCAATCATTCATGCTAAAATTAATTATTCTCATTCTCAGATAAAATGATCATTCTCACTAGATATGTCAACCGATTGAATTTCAAAGTTAATAGAAACTGAACAATGAACTTTTAATGTGTGATAAAATACATTAATGGAATTTGTTGCAGAACAGAGATAAATGGCTAACAACGCTCCTCTCTTAACTTGTTTGAGTCCTTTATGTTGAAAGAGTAAACAGTTCCAACGAGAATGAAAATAAAGATTACTACTTAATATTGCAGTATTGAGTAAGAGTTAGAAAAGAAATACATTATGAAATTATATTATTACCCATTAGTTTAAATTATTTTTAAAAAAATAAATTAGATATTTTTGTTAAAAAAAATGTAGAGTGCTAATTTACCTCCTTAAATCAAGTGGGAGTATATTAGTGAATCCATATATATATATATATATATATATATATATATATGAAGAGGGTTCAACTTATATCATTGTAAGTATTACACTATTGATAACTTTAATTGAATGTGAATTTTAATTGATCCAAACCCTTGATAATTTATAATTATTCATCATTGTGATTATTTGTGTAAAATTTCGTAAACTTTTAAAACTAATTAATAACTTGATAATCAAATTATTCTTATTTTCATATATTTTAAAAGTATATATGACATTAATTTTGACATATATTGATCTATATTAAAATAATTTTGGTTCGTTTTTGAAATTTTATAGATATGATCTATATGACTATATGATATTAACTAACAATCTAGCGGTGGATTTTGAAAATAATAATTTATATAAATTATTAAATAGTTTAAAACTTGGTATAACTCACATAGATATAAGTTGAACCCTCCTTATATATATATAGTCAGAATCCATTGACACCCCGGGTGTATCAAACTTTAAGAGTTACGTCTCTTAATAATTATATATATATAGGGGGGTAGTAAGATACACAACGAGCACTGATTCCCTTACATAATATAGTAGACACCATCATTTTACCATACGGCCGGGTGTGCGCTTTTTGCCCATTTTCTCTCTTTTTGTTTTTTGGACAACTAAAATAACACAGTGGTACATTATTGTAACCACTGTGTATGTAAGCTTATAGTTTTCCTACACAAATATATTTCATTTGGTGTTCTGTACATAGCCAATGATAATCTGAGAAAGTATTAAATATTCAATTAATTAGAATATGTTTGTGATCCCACGCAAAATGGAGAGTCTCTTATCTAAAAGAGCTTATAAACTGCATGCCCTTTAATTTCCCACTGATCAATATCTTCACTGGGATTGAACTTGTTGAGGGAGAAAACTCTTAAAAACCATTTAGCTGAATCTTTGGATATCTCTTTAATCCATCCGTATAAGTAACATAAACAATTCCAAATCGAACATGTAACCATCTGACCATTCGAATTGTCCAAAAGCGAGCCATGCAAAGTAGCCTCTGGACATCAACAACCCTTCTCCCTACCAAATTCAGAGTTTTACTTAATTAATTTAAACCTCTAAATTAGAAAATTATCTTAACCATGAATTACATATCTTACAACATAGCACTGTGAACATAAGAAAAGATGTTGAATGTGGCAGTCTATTCTCTCTTGGTCTTTGGTAGAGGTGATCCTTTTCCATCGTTAAACTCGTCGTAGCCTGCAAGTTACATATATAAAGCAATTTTAAAACAAATAGTTAGATCTACGTTAAATCTGACCAATCTACTACTACATTATCTTGAATAGATAACTCAAAACTATTATGCAAAACTACCATTCTCTGTTATGTATATAACCGGATTGTTGAATTTGTTTCTTAAGGTAGAGTAGCACTTCTTCAATTCCTTGTGGTAGAGGTATATCCATTCTGAAGCGGCCTGCAAATGATTCTTGCTTTCATAAATTTTTCTATTTCCTTTAGCTATAGAAATAGTCTTAAAAACAGAGAAAAAGAATTATGAGAATTCAATATTGTCTGTTTTACAAAAACAATTTCTAATAACTATTTTTTATAAATGAAATCATTTGTTTATTACATTTCCATCACAATTCAAATATATATTAGAATAGTTTCAGAATTTTAATTTTTAAAACTAAAAAATAGTCACATTTTTTAAAACTATTTTTAAAATTATCTACCAAACATGTTTTTAATTTTTTTTCAAAAGCAGAAAACACAATTTTTTAAAATGACTAAACTAGCATATCGTTTACCCGCTTTTAAAGGGACCATGCGTTTTCGTCTTTGACTTTTTCAAAATAGCATTATAAGTTTATGATTTATTAAGAACATGCGTTTTAGTTCTTACTTTATAAAAAACATGCATTTTGACTTTATTAAAACATGCACTTTAGGTAAAGTGGCATGTTTTTAATAAGTCAAGAAATAAAATGCTATTTTAAAAAAGTGATAAAATTTCATGATCTCTCAAGAGTCGGTACCCATAGGCGCTGGTTGAATATTGTAAACAATAAAGCCGGTTTGAATGGTATTGTGAGTCCTGCATAATTAGTTTTTAGCTCTTACCCTTGGACCAATGGGAATCCCATCACGTTCATCTGATACATAGATTATACATGTAATGTAAGTCATAAATTTGGACAAGATTAGAGAAAGGTAAAAAGAAAATTAAAGCACATTAGGATAATTAAGCTGTAATTTTAATTCATAACAGGACAACTTACGGGTAAGCTCAGCACAGAAATCCGTATAGTAGGTTTGTTTTCGGTTGGGCGTTCAGCATCAGCTGCATAACTTGAGGTGTAATAATTGATGCCAATAAAATCAAAAGAATTTTTCACCATATCTGATTGCTCTTTGGAAAACTTTGGCAATCTTTCTCCCACATATTGAACCATTTCAACGGATACGAACCAGAGTTTAGTGGTTCCATAAACCTTGAAAATAAATGGTCATTAATCCTAAAACCAAATAAATGATGGTAAAAAAAGTAGTGATTTGGGGGATTTTATTTACCAGTCTAACATGAAAACATTGGCCCTAGACGCTGCATCAATGTCAGCAGGGGATTGAGACAAAGGAATTGCCCAGTCCGTCCCTTGAACAAACCCAATCTGTCCCTTTTGAATAGACTGGAAGAATTAAATCACCTAATTTACTAACATGCAATACCGTTGAAGGACATAATTAACCATTCAAATAGTGTATATGTATGTGCTTCACGATGAAAATGAAGAGAATCAGTATAGTTTTTGATTAATTTATTTGTGTTTGTAAAAGTTTATAATAAAAAATATCGTTTTGAGACCCCAAAAACTGAGGATGATAACATTATATCATATCTGCGTGCCACTTATATTAATTATTACCGAGACAATCTTCTCGGGTCGGGACTTACTCTCTATTTATAAGGAAGAAATATGGGGAAATAGAGGGGAGAGAGAGAAAATAGACGGAGAGAATAATATTTACCTGTTTGGTAGGAAAAAAATTAGAGAGGAGAGAAATTTAAAAGTGTGAGTCTCACTCAAAAGAATTTCTCTCCTCAAGAGAGAAACAGTGTAAATTCACTCTTACACTGTATTTCACTATATTTTTCTTCTATTAATTCTCTTTACCAACAAGATGAAAGAGAAATAGTACCCTATTTCACTCTATTTGACCCATATATATTTCTATCCTACCAAACAACCCAATTTCTTTACTATTTCATACTATTTCTGTTCGACTCCATTTTTTTTTTCCTATTTTTCTCTACTCCATTTCTTTCCACTCTACAAACATACTGTAAATAAGTTAATAAAAAGTTAAATAAGTTAAGCTGACCTGGTACTTTCCCTGTAAACTTAGTGACAGCAGCAGCATGTGCAAGAAGCTATGGTGGATACAAGGTAGGGCTCAGTAGCAGAATCACCCACCTGTGCAGTTGAATGGCAAACCAGTTTGAGCATCTACCTGGGGCGTACATACCAGTTTGTGTAACCCAATTGAGAGAAAATGGATGTCCCATTTAATGTGTCCAGTACTTGACTCTGTCACCAAATGCCTTGAAAACATACCGTCTGCATAGTCTGCAAAATCTTTCCTGGTAACAATTCCAAACACACATGTGTTTTCATTTATGAAATGAATGAATTATTTGTTCTAGTGACTATTGTGTAATATATAAGCATTACTTACACAATTTGTGGCTCAAAAAGCCTCGCATATGTATCTAGTAGGCTCTGGGGGTGATCATAATGGAAAAGAGTTACAAAGGGCTTCAAACCTGTTGAAAGAGCAAAAGTTTGACGGTGAATTCTATTGTTGACGGTACACCAGCACTTGTTTAGTGATCCAGGTGGATCATCAAAATATAAGTGTCGAATAAAGATAAGCAATTAATATATGAGAAAATAGATACATATTTATGACAAATAAAAGACTTAAAAATTTTGGACCGAACCGGCCGGTTCAACCGTCCAATAGGTAATCACCTTGGGGACCAATCCATTCAATTCCATAAAATTGGTATTTTTCAGAACAGATAAAAAAATCAGTTAAAAAACACCGTTAATAACCCAATATTAGAAAATCAGTTGAATCAATTTTTTTTAAAATAAAAATCAATTTTTAAAATTTTTTTATTTAATCTAAAATACTTTTTAAGAATTACACTTAAATGATTTTATTTTATCGATCATTATTATGTTTTATCTTATAAAACTAATAATAAGATTAGTTATACTAATTTACAACCAGTGTTATCAAATGGCGGTTATAGCGGCGCCATAACGGCATGGCGCCGGCGGCCGCGTTCCGTTATGGCCGTTTGGCCTCTATATGGCGCGGGTTCGCCATTTTACATATGGCGGCCGTTATGGCCGTTATGGCGGTATCACATGGCGGTGGATGGCGGGCATGGCGGTCGTGGCACCCATTTTGGGCTTTTTTTTTCCTTTTTTTCCGGGTTTGGGCCGGGTCGGCCCGGTTTTCTCCATTTTCCCCAAACCTCTCTGGTTCTAGAGCCCTAATTCTGCTGCGCGAGAAATCCTCTAGAGAGTTCTGCCACGCGCTTCCTCCCTGCGACGTCCACCGCGTGCCTCCTCCGACGAGTTCTGCCTCCGCCGCCGCCTCCGATGCGACCACCACTGTCTGCGACAGGTCCTCATCCTTCTTCTTCTCTTCTTCGTGCGGTTCTTTAGCAGTCCTCATCCTTTTCTTCTCTTCTCCACGGTTCTGCAGGCAGTCCCCATCCTTCTCTTCTTCTCTTCTTCCGCCACCGAGCACACCACAGCATAAGCACCTCTCTTGCTCGAGCACAACACAAGGTCTACTTCTTTTACTGGCTTTTAACATTGTTTCATTGTTTTGATGGATAGTTAATCCTTTGTTGGTTAGGATTATGAATGCCATGAATTTTAGATTGTTATATTGTTGATTTAATATTATGTTTATTATTTTGGCTGTTTTTGCATCATATTTTATATATATACATATATATATATATTTGTTTTTTTTGTCCGCCATAGACCGCCCATGGCGTCCTCAGCCATGGCAGTATGGCGCTTAAAGGTCCTTGCCGCCATCCGCCGTATAACCTTACTGACAACACTATTTACAACTCAATATATCTTTTTTTATAATTTTATGTTATTTTATTAATGAAATTTTGTATAATATTAAGAAATATTTTATTTAGTATCCGTTCGAGTCAAGATTTAACTACGGTTGAATCATGGAACTGTGAACTCTTGTCTTCATACCTGTTCAATGATGATACTGATCCGGTCTTTAAAAACAATTATTATCACTATATATTTAATATATTTTTTATAGTTAGCCCATCAAGACTAAATGGCTTCTAAATGACCTAAATCTAACTTGTTAACCAATAAGTTTATAAAAAAGCCTTTAATAAATAGGTCTACATCAGTCATCAGATATAATGCAAGTTAAATCAATAAGGCCCAATATGACCTATCTTCACCAACGTGTGTTGATACTAAAAGAAAAGAAAATTAATTAATATACATTCATACTGTTGTCAAATAAAATAAATCAATTTCATCTCGAAAATCATATTTTAAAAATAGAAACGAAGTCGATTAATTCAATCGAGAATCTGTCAAACATCAATTGAACCAGATAAAAACCTGATGTCAAAAACCGTTTGAATCAATTTTTTTAAAAAAAGTTCAAAATTTATTTTTAAAATTATGTATTTAGTCTAAAATAATTTTAAAAAAAATAAGGACATATGTTTAATGATTACGCAGATATCTATTATTTTATAAATTATTTTTTTATCTTATAAATTAATAATAAGGATTATTTATATTAATTTACAACTCAATATAATCTTAATTTCATAAAATTTATTAAATGAAAATGTTATATAATAGATAAAATATATTGAGTAAGATATATTGATTAATACCGATTTAACCGTGGTTCAACCATTCAAGTGTTAACCATCAATATTCACCGTTCAATCACCTGTCCGAGTTTTAAAACATTGTTTAAAATGACTAATATTTTGAAGCAAAGATAGTAAGTACAAGGATGCATGTTTTAAGATAATAGAAATACTACCTATCAATTAATGTTTTAAAAACTCAACCGGTAATTGAATCAGTGAAAATATTGGTCCACGGTTGATTAGTTCAACCGTGATTGAACCGTAGTCGAACGATATTAATTAAATATATTTTTAATATTACATAAATATTAATTAATAAAATAACATAAACTTATAAGAAATTAAAAAATATGAAATTATAAATTAATATAATAACTTTATTATATATTTTATAAGATAACAAAATTAATGAAAATTGATAATATTATAGATATTTATGTGTACTGATGGAAATCATGACTTTGTTTATCTTAAAAATATATAAGATTAAAAACTTTGAAAAAAAATAATTAAAAAGTGCAGTTTAACAATTCTTTTACTGGTTCGACTGATTTTTGGACAAGTCTTTTTTTTTACGTCAAAATGAATTTGCCATTAAACAGAATAGCTCTAAGGAAAGTCTAGAGCTATAATATCGAATATACAAGGAGGTATTTCCTCAATCCAAATACACCCAGGATGAAGACATCCATATTTGGCTAAAAAATGGGCTGAGGAATTACATTGTCGAACTGAATGGCAAAAACTAAGAAAGTGGAAATCAACTTGAAACTAGAACAATCCGCAACAATTAAATGAAATGAAGACGAACCATTTGAAGGAGAATTAATGGCAGAAATCAATGGGAGGCAATCTAATTCTGCAACCAGATCAAAGAAACCCATATCTAAAGCAAATTGTAGCCCCATTCTCAAACCAAGTGCTTTAGCTAAGCTTGCATTTGGGTCGCTTGATAGATGCCATGTGGCAGCACCGAAAACAGAACCAATGTGATCTCTGACTATAGCAGCTGCACTCCAAGTGTTCTCATCAATCTTTGCCACATCAGTATTAAGCTTATAAAGGTTAGGGGGCAGAGGGATCCACTTATGACAAGTATGGACAGAATTTGAAACTGAACCTGAAGTGGGGGCATAGTTTGCTTCACTAAATTGCTGAGCAATCCCAACAGCAGTGTTGATAACCTTGTCCAAGGGAGAATCAATGCTTTCAAAAACAAGCTTGTTTTATGCCTTCCACATCCCACAGAGAAGAGACGAAAAGTAAGTGAAGCCTTCCAAATCACATTGCTATATCACATCATCCAGCTAGCTCATTATTGAATTGGATTCCATAGTAACTGGGTTAATGCTAATTGGAGATAAAAGCCAGAAATTTCTTGACCATTGGCACCGATAAAAAGCATCTCCAAAGATTCCTCAAAGTCTCAACATCTGGACAAAATGGATTAATTTGCATACCTCTCTCATTAAATTTGCTCGACAGGAAGAGAGCCCGACGAATTCTCCAGGGTAGGATGTTTATGTCTTGGTATAGCTTCCCTAATCCATAACTTCCTTCGCACAGCCATTTGTTCGACAGAAGAAATACCACAACTGGATGAGGCCCCTTCTGACTCAAAATTCCTGCATATATATGAAATGATAACTCGATCTCACAGAGTACAGGCCATTTTTCGTGGCTCCCCAACAGATCTTATCATTCCCTCGGGTACCTTGGGATTGTAATTGCTAGAATCTGAGAAGCTTCAAACTCCAAAAAAATTTCTAGAATCAGAATTGCATCCCAGCTTCTAAGATCTTGATTAATAAGTTCTGCAAAAACCGAATTGAGCTCATATGATCAGCTTTGGGAGACCAGACACGATGCCCAGGTTGGGAGTGGCAACCCAACCATTAGTCCATACATTGATGGAAGTACCATTCCCCACTATCCAGAAAGCCCCTGAACTTGAGAACCCATTGAGCTTTGAGAATACTCCGCCAAGTATAGCTTGGGTTATACCTTATTTTTGCTTGGAGAAAGGTTGATCATGGGAAATATTTGGATCTAATTGTCCGAGCCATTAAAGACTCTGAGTTGGTTAGGAAACGCCATCCTTATTGGCTACAAGTGCAAGATTGAAGGCATGAAAACTTTGAAACCCATGCCACCATTGATACTTAGAGACACTAAGTTTCTTCCAGGATGACCAGTGAATTTTCCTTTCTCCTTGCTGCTTGCTTCCCCACCAAAAACTTGTTATCATTTTCTCTAATGTCATCACATAATTTCTGAGGGAGTAGGAAACATCCCATAATGTAGGTGGGAATGGCCTGAACAACTTCTTTGATGAGTACTTCTCTGCCTGATGAAGAAAGAAACTGTTCCTTCTATCCTTTGAGCTTTTTCCATACTCTATCCCAAACAAAATCAAAAATCTGGGTTTAGATCAACCCACAAAAGTAGAAAGACCCAGATATTTGGAATGACTATCCACTGCCTTAACTTGAATCAACCTTGGAGCAAAATGTGTTTCCATAGGAATGTTTCGGCTAAAGGATAATTCAGATTTATCTAGGTTGACCAATTGACCAGAAGCTGCCTGGTATAACTCTAAAATGTCAAGAATAATGCGAGCCTCCCGATTAGTACTTCTAAAGAAGATGATACTATCGTCAACAAAGAACAAGTTAGTTATTTAAGGGGAGCCACGAGCAATTTTTATACCATGGAGGGATGAGTCTAGTTGATATTTCAATAAGAGACTTGAATAAACTTCAGCACAAAGAATGAATGAATAAGGAGAGAGGGGGTCACCTTGTCTCAATCCTCTTTTTGGGCAGAAAAAATCACAAGGAAAACCATTGAGCAACACTGCAAATGAGACAGAAGATACACATCTGAGAATAACTGTCACCAAGTGAAGAGGAAAACCCATATAAAGAAGAGTCTCCTCTAAAAAACACCATTCAATCCTATCATAGGCTTTGGCCATATCTAGCTTTAGCCCCACACAGCCCACCCTACCAGATTTCTTCTTTCTCATATTGTTGGGTAAGAACAAGCAATTGAAAGAATAGAAGAATAATAGAATCAAAGAACACGAAGAAAAGAGAAGAAATATGCAAGAAGAAAACGCTTCTTCTTATTTCAGACAATCAGCACCTCAGACAGTACACTCTTTGAAGGTTACTTCAGACGGTTCTCAGCAATCGTTTCTCACTTACATTCACCTTTTCCCTATACAGCAAGATACTATATATAGGCAGTTTAGAGAGAAACGACTAACCACCTAACTGAAATAACAACTCATTCCTAAGTCACAACTGACACATATAATGGAATAAATCAAAAGCAACAAGATCAGCCTCCCTGAAACAAAAGCACTTTGATAGGTCTCCACTAAGTCTGGCAATACAGATTTTAATCTGTTAGCAATGGTCTTTGTAACTAGCTTAAGGATAACATTACAAGGAAATTGGCCTGAAATCCTTGGTATGCTTCGCCTTCTTGATTTTCGGGATTATACATATGTGGGTTTTGTTGAATTTAGATGGGTCCATACTATGGTTGAGAATACCCAGAATAGATTGCATATATGGGGGCCCACTATGTGCCAGAACTGTTGGTAGAAAAAAGTTGGGATGCCATCTGGTCCTGGGGCAGCCCACGGTTTGAGTTGTTTAAGGGCTACCAATACTTCTTCTTCCGAAAAAGGTTCCTCCAGAGAAGTTTTCTTAGAGTCAGAAACACGTCCCCTCACAACACTGGTTGCTTCATCAAGTCTACTCGGATTACTGGAGGAGAACAAATTCATGAAAAAACTAGTCATAACAGAAGCAATTTGGTCCTCATCTTCATAAATTTGACCATTATCATCAGCAATTTGGTCCTCATCTTCATAAATTTGACCATTATCATCAGCAATAGACTCAACCCAATTCCTCTCTCGCTTTTGACTATCCTTCTAATGAAAAACTTTTGAATTTTATCCCCGTACTTTTTTGGGTATATCACCGTATTTATTATCCCCCCAATTATCCAGCCGAGAGAGACAATGTTGCATTCTATAGGAAATATCACCTACTGGAATATTCCAAGCCTGTGAAATTAAGGAAGGGAGCTCTTTGTCTTGGGCCCATAACTCCTCAAATCTGATAACTCTGTCTAATTTTCTCCTCCGAGGCTTTGGGGACAACAGTCAATTAGAATGGGAGAGTGATCGGAACAATGCATATCAAATGAAAAACTTTAGCTCCTTGAAATACCTCCCTCCAGCTCTAGGACGTATATCCTCTGTCTAGCCGAGCTTGAATTAGTTGCTCTCATTTGATTTGTTGCTCCAAGTAAAGACATGGCCTTCAAAGCCTGAATCCTGCAAACCACTCTCCTGGATGGTAGAACAAAAGTTATCTAATAGCTGGGACTGAGGGGTATAGTTAAAATCTATGAAACAGAGCCATTCCTGGCAAACCATGTGGCTGGATAAATCTGAAAGTTTTAATTTTGTTTGTGGCTTCTGGAAATCCATAGATACCCGTTGCTCTCCAAGTTGTTTGGACAAGTCATTGATTCAGAGAACTACCAAATTTTTAAATTAATTGGATTCCCGATTCGACTGATGATGCACTTGCTTTAGAAATTAATGTTTTATCATTAGGTAAGTATAAGGCATAAATCTTATATATATTAAAAAATATTTAAAATAATAAAAAAGATTTTTTTATTAATATTTTTTAATAACATCAACCCTTAGAACCAATTTTAATGACAAATGACATTTTCATTGTTGGCAAGAATCATATATTAAATATTAGGTTTAGTGTTTGTTATGATTTTTATACTCTGATTTGCTTTTGAATCCAAAAAATTAAAAGATTTAGCCATTAAAATTTCCCCTTAACAAATTATGTATAAAAATTTGCATGAAACATTAAGATTTTGCAAATATAATTTATATGACAATCTACAGTAAAAATAAAAATTTCATGTGGATTTTCTATAGTGAATTTAAGGAAATAATTATATTTTTTCCTTTACCACAATAAAATGGATAGGAAATATCTGTATGAAAATTAAATCACAAAGTTAATAGAAAATTTCATAAGACATCACAAAATTTATAGCAAAATCCTGTAAGAAAATAAAATTCTCTGCAAACTTCAGTCACACTTTTTAAGTTTTTCTCTACATAATGAGTATAGGGTTTTTAAATAGGGGTGATCTCAGGTCGGGTTCACCAATTTTACAAAATCGAACCGAGTATGTGCCATGGGTTGGGTTGGGTCAGGTAATGAAAAAATTGTGGGTTGGACCCGAACTGAGCAGTGTGGGTCGATTCGGGTTAGGTCTTGGGTTGGGCTTTTTTTTTTTGCTGTTCTGTTTGGGCCAAATAGGCCGTTAAAAAACAGAAAAAAAATGATCCTGTTACAAAAAAATTGTTCCAGCTATGGTATTTGTAGAAATTTAATTCCAGAACCTATTCCCAATCGGGCCAATCCATACACAAATTACAAAAATTATCAAATTATAAAAAGAAAATTACAGAAATTATCAAATTGAAAAAAAATACAGAAATTGTTTCTTGTCATTATTGAACAAAAGCCCCAATATCACAGCCACACAGTTACAGATCTGAACAAACAATTCAACAAACCCCAATCTAAACAAACAATTCAACAAACCCCAATCTTAACAAATAAACCCCAATCTAAACAAAACGCCAATCTATCAACATCAAGGGCACAATTACAAATCAAAGATCAGTACACAATTCCAGATCAAGATGACAAGATTCAAGACATAGTTAAAAGTCTTGCAGATCAGAAAGGTAGAGACAGTTACAAATCAACTACCATTTCTTGCCACAGGGGAGGGGGTGCAGAGATGGTGAGAGCAGCTGTTGACTCAGGGACGCGACGGAGGGCATGTACGCAGTAGCACACTGAACGACGACATGGAGGGACGCGACGGAGGAACTGAAACGCTCCTTGCTCGACGACGCGATGGAGGGACGAAAGTAGTTGCAGGCAAATAGGGGACGGATGGAGGGTAGATGACTGCAGGGGAGGGAGGGATACGACGGAGGAGGACAGAGGCACGACGCATTGCTAGCAAGACGGGGACGAGGGGAAATGGGTGTCTCTCTAGGGCTTGGGAAATAATGTGTCTGAAAAATGAGGGAAGGGAAGCCTGGGAAGTGAAGTGGGAAGGAAGGAAAACCCGTGTTTTAATTTTTTTAAGGTATTATGACTCCGGTCGGGTCGGGTTTGACTGGTGGGTAATACCCAACCCCGTTAACCAGACCTTCTACACAACACCTTTTTATTGGGTCTGGGTCGGGTGGACCCGAGAACCCGTCCAAACCGAACCATGGGTCTGGGTCGGGTCCATCCCGACGGGTTGGTCGGGTTACAGAGACCCATGAACACCCTTAGTTTGAAAAGAGTCATTAATGCTTAAAATCATCTTTAACTTGATGATATTAAAAACTATATATATCTTTTTTTGTAAGATAATGTAGTAAACCTAGCTAAAGTACATTGGAGGTTATATCTTGTCTAACAAAAAACAGTAATTAAGACTTAGATTAGGGTGAAAAGGATAAATTAGATATCTAAGCAAAGAAGAAATAAAACAAAAAAAAGAGGGATATACCAATTAATTACAAAACCTTTTGATAGAAGTTCGTTGATGAGATTGTCGTAATATGCGATGGCCTTGACTATTTATTCCACTTGATAAGTTTCCACCTGATACAAAATTAACAAATTAAAGAATTACTTGCATATATAATCAAATCAGTACCCACAAAAGAGTAACGTGCACACTTAATCTTATAGTTCTATTCCGTATTATCAAGTGCCTTGGTTTTTTTATTTTATTAATTTTAATTATTTAGGTGCAGTTAATCACTATTGACTTATAGTATTTCAAAAACAAAAATTTAATCCACAAATCCTGTAGATCATGATTCAATTAGTGTAATTAGTTAAATATATAATTGAGTCATAGTTGAAAATTATAATTAATATGCATATTTGAAATAGAAACATAAATATTGTAGTTACACAATGATTAGTCACAATGATAACATTAATTATACTTATTATCTTAATTACTAATATAGATTCTTTCTTTTTGTAAATTACTCTGTCACAACCAATATCCTGACATGGTGGAGGGCTGACCAACTATAAAGTATGTCTTTCGTCAAGTTTCTATGGAAGATGAAATATGAAAGAAAACGAAGTCGTCGGATAAATCAATGGAGAATAAAATGAACCCCAAGCATGAACTCGGTCGACAATAAAATATTCCCATGCAAGTACTCACACAAAAAATTTTCTTGAGCAAGTACTCAAATGATAATTTTTTCTGCGCAAAGTACTCAGATGACAATTTTTCCCGAGCAAGTACTCGAATGAAAATTTCAATTTCCCCAGCAAAGTACTCGGATGAAATTTTTTGTCGAGCAAGTACTCGAATGGCAATTTTTCCCAAGCAAGTACTCATATGACAAATTTTCCCGAGCAAGTACTCAGATGACAATTTTCCCAGGCAAATGATAAGTGCTAAATTAATGATAAATTTCTATATAATTACAACACTTATCAAGGGCAAAATGTTATATTTATACCCAAATTTATTTATTTTAGTTTAAAATGCAGATCTTGTAATTATTTGATTCAAATTTGAATTTGATGCTATTTTGATAAGAAACTGTTGATTTTGCAGATAAAAAGGAAAGTTTTAAATGGAGTAACAGATAGCAGCAAATAAAGATAAGATCAGCAAGAGATCAATCTAAAAAAGAGGGAAATCAAAAAGTGCAACAAATAAGGATAAGATCAGCAAGAGATCAAGCTAAAAAGGAGGAAAGCAGAAAACGGAGATCTACGCTCCACCTACGCTAAGCGCAAGTGGAGTGCAGGAATAAAAATCCATTCTGTTTCCTGCGCTGAGCGCAGGTTGGAGCGCAGGAACACGGAATCCTAGTGTCCAATGGGCCAAAGCAAGGTTTCAACGGGCTTTCCAAAGTTCTATTTAAAGGACATTTGTAAAGATTAAAAGGAGGAGACGGCGAGGCAGATCTAGAGCTAGAGAAAAGTGTGATAGTCTCTCTATTGGTTTGTAATGGCTACCATGAGTAGCTAAACTCTCCCATAGGATTGAATGTAGTCGATTCAATCCCCAATTGTATTTGAATTCTCTTTGATATTTATGAATCCCTGTTTTTATAATATTGGTGTTTTTATTTTGTTCTTAATGCTTAGCTTTCGCCTTGTGCCGGAGTTATGATATGATTTTATAAGGCGCACTGAGAAGTGGTTTTATGAAATCAGTAGAGAGTTCTTGGGAGCCTAGAGATAGGGATCTTGAACTCTGATTGGTGAAAACACTCAATTCGCGACTGTGGAGACCAGGGAGAATTGATAGCTTAACACAATAGATCTTTAATCTAGGGCAATTTACGACTGTGGAGACCGGGGTAGATTGTTTCCGAGTATTTCAAAATTGTGGAGACCTTTGTGAAATAACTTTAATTTGTTCTTCAATATTATGATTACATATTCATGAATTTCATTGGTTTTCAAATACAAAAGGGGTGCATAGATGAAGTTCAATCCTAGTTTAGTAATTTGCTCAACCTAATCTAAATTTATTATTCATTCTTTTATCATTACAACATACACAACAATTATATTCTCTTACTTGATAAGTGTGATCACTAGGATTTACATTTAACCGTTCCGTGGATACGACAACCCTTTCACTTACTATTATACTGCTGTGATTTTGGTACGCTTGCCAGAATTCCAACAAGTATTTTTGGCGTTGTTGCCGGCGAACGGTGTCTCAATTTAAATTCTTGGGAGGTCTATCCTATCAAGTTGTATATATTTTAATTTTTGTTAGGAATTTTTATTTTTATTTTTTAGGATTTTTAGGAAAAATTTATTTTTATTTTTATTTTTATTCTTCTCTAACCCTTGTGCAAGCTTCTTGATTTATGCTCTTGCGAGGACAGGTGTCTCAAAATCAATTGATATTTGATCCAGAAATAGAAAGGACATCTAGAAGGAACAGAAATAGAAACAGAAGGAGAAGACAAGGAAGAACTCGAGAAGAAGATAAAAAGATGGCTGAAGAAGGATAATCAATTCCATAAAGAAGAGTCTTAGGAGACTATGTCATGCATCAAGGGTCTCGATATTTTTCAAGCATAGTTGTACCTGTTAGTACAAAATCTTTGAAGATGAAGCCTACATATTTCAGTCTCATTAGTGCCCATCAATTCACGGGATTGGATCATGAAGATCCACATACTCATCTCTCTACTTTTTTCTGAATTGATTGGTACCATGGGTTTTGAGGAAGGTGATCTAGAAAGTCTGTTACTTATGTTTATTTTCCTTTCTCTTTAATAGGTAAGGTGAAGGAATGGCTGAAATCACATCCCAATCAAAGTCTGACTAGTTGGAGCGTTGTGGAAGACAAATTCCTGAAACATTCTTTCCACCATCTCGTATATTCAAGCCAAGTCAGATTCTCCACATTCAGGCAAGGACCAGATGAACCATTATTGAAGCCTGGGAGAGATTCAAATCCTTGCTGCGAAAGTGTCCCCAACCATGGTCTGGAGGGATATTGCTCAACTGAACATCTTTTGCAATGGACTCGGACCCGATACAAAGTCTTCATAGACGCTACACAGCAGGAGGAACAATTATGACAGTGGATGTATGAGCGTGCCATTACAATAATTGATAATTTTGAACTGAATGACTAGCAAAGCTCAATATGGTAGACAACCAGTTCAGAAGAAGGGGATACTAGAGCTAACACAATGATACACTTTTAGCTAAAATAAGCTCATCCTCGACAGTTAAAGAAGGCACTTACCA
Source organism: Sesbania bispinosa (assembly GCA_026901365.1). NCBI lineage: Eukaryota > Viridiplantae > Streptophyta > Magnoliopsida > Fabales > Fabaceae > Sesbania > Sesbania bispinosa. The sequence goes on from QLOH01000033.1 coordinate 1,854,998, forward strand.
AGAGTGGATGTCACTTCCTCAGCATTGCATATAGTGCAATCTCAACCCAGCCAATCCCACTAGTTGATTTGGTGATTTTGTGGAGGCGACCTTCCAAATGGTCATTGTTCCTATCAGGGATACTCAAGCAGAACAGGTCAACTATATGGGAAATCAAGGAAGGCAAAGTAATTTCTCCAACAACAATCAATAGTCACAAGGATGGAGAAAATAATCAAAACAACAATACTGGCTGGAGACAAAGATGGAGGCAGTAGGCAAATGCCTTATCAGCAGGCAGCAGCAACAAAGTTACCCTCAATGCATGACAAATTCTCAAAACTGGATGAGAAAATTGATGCCCTTGTGCAATCTATTAACGCCCATAAGAAGACCCACAGATCCAATCATCAAACTTTTGGAGACTCAAGTTGGCCAATTAGCAAGGACATAGCAGATCACAACATAGGCCGATTCACTAGCTCACACCAAACTAACCCCAAGAAGTAGTGCAATGCAGTTACTACTGAAGGTAACACATCAGAGGGGAGTGATCTTGAGGATAATATATCAACTGAAAGAAGTCACTTATAGAAGAGACTGTGCAGGAAAGTGTCCAATTAAAAGAAAAATCCAGAGGAAGTTAAGAAAGAAGTAGAAGAGTCAGAAAGGGTCTACATCTTCAAAAAAAATCATATAGACCCAGCAGATTCACAGTACCAGTTACTGTTGGTACCCAACCAGTCACAAAAACCTTGCTAGATCTTGGAGCAAGCATCATCTGATGTCGTTGTCATTTTTCAAAAGATTGGGAATTTTAAAGGTCAAGCCTGCAAATATAGATCTACAGCTTGCAACAAGTCTACACACAACGTCATATGGAATAGTTGATGATTTGTCTATAAGGGTGGACAAGTTTGTATATGCTGTAGATTTCTTCATTGCTGAAATGGAAGAGGATACTGATGTCCCCGTAATCCTAGGAAGACCATTCATGAAATCTGCCAAAATGATAATTGATGTCAATCGGGGAAAATTTCAACTCAGCTCTCAAGATGAGAGTATAATTTTCCATTTGGACAGAGGGATTCCCCACCAAGCTGAACCACCAGATCGATTGGAGTTAGATCCTACTGATGGGATTTGTATAACTCATTCTGAACCAAAGCTGGCAAAAAGTAAAAACAAAGGAAGCCATATATCAAAATGCTTCTGAGCACAAGAAGAAGAAGGTTCCCAATATTCTGAGGAAACCAACAAGAAGAAAGAAGCAGCTGCAGGAATCTATGGTGGATTTCCGGTTCAAAAAGAGAAAAAGATCAACATCAGATGAGGAGGAAGACAGTGAGGAAAGTGATGATAAGATAAGAAGTTGGTATGGAGGATGGCTCAAGGCACAGAAGGTGGATCAACTGAATCTACCATCATCCTCCAGTTGAAACCACCATGAGTAAACCAGGCGTCAAGCTATATGACGTTAAACGAGCGCTTCCTGGGAGGCAACCCATTGCTTTTAGTTATTTTTGGCAATTTTTGTTTTCCATTTGCGTGTTAGGTCAGTTGATATTCTTTTCTTCTTATGCCTGTTTAGTTTAGAACTGTTAGAAAATGGGTCAATAAAAATGTGGAAAAGAAACATGGACACTTTGAATTTGGGAGAGCAGTAGAAAATAGAAATTTGCATTCTGTTTTATTGCGCTTCACACCTGCGCTGACACAGGAGAAGCGCAGGAATTGCAAATTCAATTCTGTTTTCTTCTGCGCTTCAACTTGGCGCTCAGACACAGGAAACTGGAAACGCGCGGCTCGCTCAGGGAAAACTGCAACCGCGCGCTCCACCTGTGCTGAGCGCAAGTGGACGCAGCTTCCCGCTCCAGCATATATTCAAAAACTCTTGACATGGGAGGGGTCAGTTTCACACCCTTCCCCTGTTTTGCTTGAGCGTTTCTTCCTCTGCTTCCTTGACCTTCCAATTCCACTCTTACACTCATAAGCCTCCTCCTTACATATTCTATTGCTATTCCAAGTATGTTTTTAGAGTTTTGAAAAGATTTTACCAATTAAAATCCTTAGTTCTCCGTTTCATTGAGCAAACCTTAGGATAAAAGACTTAGGGCTTTTAGAATCATAGGATTTTAGGATTAACTGGTCAATAGAGCCTTAGTACAAAATGTTGATTGTGGTTATATGCTTGTGGTAATTTGGAAATGCTCAGAAAGTCTTTGGCAAATTATTCTAATTGGTAATGTGGTGCTTTAAATTTGTGGACAACTTTGCACTTACTGTTGCAATGAATAATTGTGCATTATTGCTGTCTTAATGTCATAATAGTTGAGCATAATACTGCATACCATTTAATGCCCTGTCTAGAAATTTATTAGGACTTGCTTTAAACTGATCACTTTAGCATTCTCTTAAGAAATTAATAATTGGCATGGGGTAATATGGTAGTCAAGATTTTGTGTGAATGAACCTAACAATGCTTGCTGAATGAAATTGCTCTGATTTTTGAATTAAGATGGCCACCATGGGTGTGATTTTCATGAAAATAAAACATGCATGGCTTAATACACTAATCATGAGTTGATATTCCCTATATGCATTGAAATAATCCTAGTTCTATTTATCTTGGCAGATGGCTCGCACAAAGGTCCCTAACACTGTCGGTAACCTCCAGGAAGGGCAGGGGTGACAAGAGATCTAGGGATGTGCCCTACTTTGACCCACTGAAGTTCAAGAGCCCCACTGCTTTTGAGACATACAGTTCACTAATGAACTGTAATTTCATCTTGGAGAGGTCAGTTGCTCTACATCCTGGCGAGTTTGATGAATTCCTTGATGAGATTATTAGGAGGCGGTGGAGGCGCCTTGCAGAGCCGGACCAGTTCTTTGACCCTGAGCTGGTCAGAGAGTTTTATGCCAACGCTATTGGAGACCATGGCGTTGATGTACAAATGTGCGAGGGCCAGTGGATCTCTTATGATCACGATGTGATCAACACTTTCTTGGGGCGACCTGGACCAGATTATGAGCGGATGATGCCTTGCCAGTATCATGAGCTGGTAAATGAAGTAGGCATCAAGGACAATGATCCCTTGGACACTAGGATTTCTGAGTGTTTATGCTTAAGGGGAGGGGGCGTACCTTTGAGAGGGAACGCTTACAGGAAGGCTGCCAGGATCTATAGGAATGATATGCAAGTTATTGCCAGGATGTGGACGGTCTTAGTGTTGGCTACATACAGCCAACCAACCATGTTTCAGATGTCACCATGAAGACCACCCATCTCATATATTGCTTCTTGATCAGTGCAGGACATTGACATTGAACGTGCCAAGGTGATATCATACAAGATATTCATGACAGCATCATCTGTGGGGGTGACGGAAGTACACAGGTCCAGGATCAGCCTAGGATTTCCTTCCCTCATCACTGCCCTATGCCACTTCCAGGGGGTTGAAGGTGTAACCCACGGAGCGTATTAAGACCCTTATGACTAGGGGTACATTGAGGCTAACTACATTCCTGATGAGGAGGAGGAGGAGCTGCCACCACCACCAGTACAGCCACCTCCACAGCAGCATCAGTCACCACCAGCTGACACATCTATCCCATTTTGGGAAGAGCACATCATTTCTCAGAACTCCTCACTTTACAAAGCACATCATTTCTCAGAACTCCTCGCTTTACAGAGCATTGGTTCACCTCCAGGATTACTATTATCAGACTCGACCAGACCCTTACCATAGGCATGCTACCAGACCAGTTTCAGACTTATTTGCAGTGGCCTGGGGACAGGCCTATTGTTCTGGAGAGGGAGGAGCAGCTACTGATGGAGCTGATGCCGAGGGAGACGATGATCTGGAGGATGAGGATTGATTTGGTGTTTTTCTTTTCTTTTTTCTTTTTTCTTTTCTTTTCATTTTATTTTTCTTTTATTTTACTGGATCTGTACTGTATATACAACATTACTGACACATCAATTTTATGTAGTGCAGCTTTTTCAGGACCAATTTTTCTTTTAGGATAGTTGCTTTTCATTTTTTAGGACCTTAGAAATAGGGATTTAAGGAAATAAATTTAAAATCTCAAAGCTAGGCAGTCTAGCTAACTGAATTAGGAAAGAAAAAGGAATTTTGTGATTGAATCCATAATCAGTTAGGATTAGGATACTATACAGGAAAATATATCAGGGTAGTTAATTAATTTCAATAAGTGAATTCATCAAGGAAATTAGCCAAAAAGCCGGTGAGTTGAGAGACCAAACACTTGATATGAGAGTTTTCACCGTTGCTTGTCAACTGCTATTGCTTGAGTTTTTGGATTTTATTCTGCACATCTTGTGCTTATGAATTAATTGCTCAGTGCCAAAAAGGCAACCCATGAAAAAATTTTCCAAAATTTTTGTAACCAATTTGAACTTTAATGTTTCTTTTCTTATGCACCTCAGCAAAAATAATGCCTATAACCTGTCCCTTACACACTTGGGATAGAGAGCAAAGACGCAGTTTGATAGAATGGGAGAATTGGTTGGTTACTTGAAAGTGAATTGGATGGTTACTTGAAACAAAAGCAGGCACGAGCAAGCAAGTGAATCACTCCCTTAAGAATATAAAAGAAAAACAAGAAGTGAATGAAAAAGGGAGTGAATCACCAAACAAAGAAAAGAGGCCAGCTGAATGATGCAAATCAAGAATGAAATGGAGAATGGAGAGAAAGTTCAAGAAAAAGAAAAATTCAAAAATGCTCTCTATTCTAGTTTTTCTTTGCATATCCAGAAAAACCATGAGTTCTTGATAACCCAGCCTCATTACAACCAAGAAAGACCTCTTGATCCATGATTTACCATGTGCATATTTATTAACCAGAAACGATTATCAATTTTAGTTGTTCAAATGCTATGAAAAATTGAGGGAAACACTTACCCATGAGTATGAGAGAATTCCTTGATTTATCAATAGTTTTATCAAAAACAAAAAATGACTTTGAGAAGATAGAAATTCTCACCCGGTAGCAGCCTAGACCAAGAGATAGAGAATCTATAAGCATCAAACCCTAAGTCCTTCATTATCTGCACATCTTCCTGGAAATATTCAATTTTATCATTATTTGGGCTTGGTTGTATCTTTGATTGAAAGGATATGATATTCATATTATGACAAATTAAAGGAAAGACTACTTTACATTTTGTATTTAGAATAATCACTTTCTTTGAAAATTTAAAATTTTAGAATATACAAGTGTGCGTGTGTGGCATGTCTATTTTTTATTAGTGTAACCACTTTCAAAATTACTCTACTCAATAACTTTATATTAAACAATCCAACTGTAAAATTTAAAGTTTCTATTATGTAGATCAATTCTACAAAATATCAACATTTGAAAGTTACTTGTAACTTTATAAAATAACTTCCATTGAACTATAATATACTCTTTTAAATATAATTAAATGTTGACTATAAGATAACATACTTATAAATGTCCAGTCTACTTAGAAGTTGGCATGCTTGATCATCATATTAATATCATATTATTTAACCAGTTGGATTTGTTAAATTCATTCTAATAAAAGTTATAAACAAAGTAACTTTGACAAGAGTTATTCTTAGAGTATGTTGATTCCCACCCTATGGGGTCATATCTTATGAGAACACTTCTTATTATAAGAAATGTATAAGGTCCAAGAATCCTCTTGAAATATTTTAATAAAGACAAACTCTCAAAACAAGCTTAGTGTAATTTTGAATCATTAAGTACTAATGGTTGCAGTTGAGAATGTATAGAGAAGAACAAGAAAGTACAAATAAACTCCCAGAAGGAGCAGTCCAGAAGAAACAAAGCATTTATGCTGGTTATAGTATAAGAAGAATAATATCCCTAGCATGACAAAAAAATTGAGAGAAGCAAGATTCATCTTTGTCCTCAGTCTAGAAGAAGTTCTTTACTAGAAGAAGCTTCTGTCCTTGTCAAAAGAATAAACAGAATTTCTAAGAAAATATGTCAAAGAAGATCATGAAAAGATTGTGAGGAAAATTATCTTAAAATAAAATAATGAAACTGTAACTGACTCAGTAAGCAGTTTCAGAAGGAAAGTTTATTCCCATAACATATTAAAAGGATAAAAGTGTTTCAAGAAGGAACAAGTTTAATTTCAGAAGAAATAAATCCTTAAATTTTAAATGTAATAATGCTCAGAATATCCCATACTCCTCATGGCTTGCTCAAGAAGAAGGATGTTCAAACAAAGTTGAAAGACATCCATCAGAAGGATAGTTCAACAGAAGAAGCTCGGTCAAACTTGAAGAGAGAAAAAAGTTGTCACATGAAAGGGACAACTCCTTCAAGGCCAACTAAGATCTTGACCAGATTCCAAGAATCTCCAACAGATATATTGACTACCCTTTGCTATAAATAAGTGCCTCATTTCAACTCTAAAGACACATAGATCAAAAGGAGTATATAGAGCATCAAAATTACCATTCCTACGTTCTGTAGAAATACTTCTTTATGTTTTATCATTATTCTTGTGCTGTAATATTTTCAGAAATACAGAAAGAGTGTTGTTAGGCTCATAGTCATTAGATTGTTCTTATTCATTGATACATCTTGAGCCTTTGCTTGTAATTTTAATATCAATCATTTGTTGTAACTCTGAAGACTAATAAGGTTGTGTTAGTACTTCTTGAGAGACCTGGGTAAAGCCTATTAGGATTTGTTGTTCTATGAAGTTTTTGAGACTGCAGAGGCTGCAGAAGAATACTGATCTGTGAGCCTAAAGAGGCTGTAAAAGAATACTAGTCGGTGAGTTGCACCAAGGAGCTTGAGGAGGTTGTGGAGAAGAAAAGAATACATATACGTCAAGCTTGATATAGTGGAAATCATACTGAAAGTAGGGACTGAACATAGCCCTAAGATTTAAGGGGTGAACTAGTATAAATATTATGAGCTTATTCTTCTTCCCTTAACTCTTTAAATTTAAATCATATCAACTGCATCAGCTTATTAAGCTATTCTTCTGAAAATGTCATATATTTAATTTGAACATATATCTACATATATAAAGAAGATAGATTTATCTTCTATATAAGATTTGAAACTGCATATAAAGTGTTTTCCAACTAATACTTAATACCTATGTATGTGATTTCATAAATTCTATATTTGTATTTTACCAAAGAAACCTTTCTGAAAGAAAGGACCTTATTTCCAAAAATATAAAGTTACTCAAAATATAATCACATCTTCATAATAGATTTATATTGCATTGTGATTCATTGTTTAACCTAATTACAAAGCTTCTAATTATGCCAAGAAGGAATTCTTTAGTAGAGACAAGTTTAGAAGCTTCTGATGAAATTGTTAAAGGGTTTTAACAGGTCATAATTCAATCCCCCCTTCTTGTGACTACAATATTCACTACAAAATGATTATACTCAATAATAACAATTATATCAACTTTAACAATATAGATTACTTTGTAAAAATAAAAAGGTCGCAAGAGACTCATTTCTTTCCTAAACATTCCAATGTTCCTCCAACATCGATTATCTTCTCCTCATATTCACCATTTCTTTCTCATCCAATTCTTCCATGTGAATGTCATCTTCTCCAACTTCGCTGCTCCTTCGACTTTAGCTCTACTTGAGATCTTATTGATTGCATCAACCATAAAGTCGTTGAAGAATAAGATATTTCTAGTGGTTATAGTTGCTTTGGAGGTGCATTAATGGTGGGATAAGGAACCTAGGTCATGACATCTAAGTTGTAATGGCAAAGATTGTGGCTTGCAAGTCATCGATGAGTGATAAATCCACAATATTAGTGGATTTGTAGGTTAGTTTTAGGTAATTTTAGTATCAATTAGGTTATTAAAGTAACTGAAAATATAGTTAAAAATTTTTAGGAATACATATTTGTGTTATTTTAGGTGGTAGTGGTTAAATTTTAGTAAATATGCTTTAATTAATTACTAATTTTGTGTTTTTATAAGTTTTTTTTATTAATTGAAGCGAAAGGATGAAGGAAGAATGTCTTTAGATGACCTTGTGGGGACAAGAATATATGTTTGTGAGCACATTACAGAACCAAGTTTTATCAATACATTATGACATATGTGCATGGGGACGTAAAAATACGCTGCGAGGACATGACCATAGTAGAAAGTAAGAAGGTTGGTGTATGGTGTGAGTGGTTATATCAGGAAGTGCATGTGGGGACGTGAGCATACCAGAATGTGAGAAGGTTGTTGTTTGGTGCATGTGGCCACACAGGAAGCTATGGGTGGGAATGCGAACGCACTACAAAGTTTTAGAAATTTTTTTGTATCATGTATGCGTAGGGGGACGTCCAAAGTTGTTGAGTCCCCACACATGCTGACAATATATAAATAGACTCTTTTACCCTTTTTAAAAATAGTTTTTAGCATTCCTTCTCACATATTAGAATTGAAAAACACAGAGTTATCTCCTTTTGAGAATAAGGTTTCAAATCTAATGGAATCTTCTTTAGATTTTGCTTCCCTTTTCTCTCGTCTTTTCAGTTGTAATGGATTTCTAAATCCCTTGCGTTAAGGATTTGTGAATCCTTATTCTAAATCTATGTGAATTATTATTTTTATTTCAATTCAGAGTATTATAATCCAATTACAATGTTTTCTTCTACTCTTAATTCTTCAATTGATTTGACCACTCAATTACATAAACTTAGAGTGATTCTCACAATTGGAAAATTGGGGGAAAAACTTATATTTGAAGCAAGCGACATAAGAATTTATATAATTACCTAGAGATAGAAATTGATTCGTATGTGATCTTTTATCAATTCTTGATATTAATGCATGTCTCCATTGAGTTCACCTAAAGAATAAGGGGTTTTAGTTGATGATATAGGGTTAATTCACCAAGAATTAAATTTTAACTAAATTAGTGAATTGTATCATGAATAAAATCATATTCATTGAATTAAGCATTCTTTTAAATTCCATAAAGAGATAATTAAGAGGAACTAAACCCTAATCATTTTTTATATTGATTCTCGTAACCTTTGCCTTTTGCATTTTGTTCTAACCATTTTGATTCAAAGTTTCTTCGTTTATATTTTTTTGCATTATTTTATTTTTACATTGATACAATTGTGATTCCTTTATCTAACTAGCCAAATTCTTTGTATTTTGGTACTTGAATTCTCAATCTCTGTGGAGACGATACTCTACTTATCACTTGTCTACTTGATACGATTGGTTTACTTGTCAAATCCTTATCAGCGACTATTGTTGGCTCAATGTGGTGAACAAAATAAAATGGTGGTGAGCTTGTGTTTTAGAAACAATGGTTGGATGATTTTGGGTGCAACAAGAATTACATGTATGACAAAGATAGGGGTGAAATGGATGATGCCCCTAGTAAGTTAGTGTAATGTGACTTTTTTCTGAAAAAAAAAAATCATACCTTTTACATGACTATTCTCATTTCCCATAACAGATAAGTGTTCTATGTAACATCCCGGAAATTAGAATCTAGAAACACCGTGGAAGCCTTAGGCTGTGAAACCAACCGTAAAAAGGGAAGTTAGAAATAAAATTAAGGACTTAGGGGTTTGGAGGGAAAATAAGACAACAGATAGGGAATCTGTTGAGAGCTATGGGTTTTAAAGGAAATCTAGAAGGTAAACTAAGTAATAAGCCCAACACAATGGTAGATTTAACTTGGAAGGTATCGCACTAAAGTTGAGAGGTTAGAAAGGTCATGGGGTGGGAAAGAAGGCTGAGACGTAGAATGAGGGAATTAGATGGAGATGGAAAGAATTACATTTAGAGGGTTGATGAATTTGAGCTGGGAAAAAGGTTAGGTTAAAAGGAACTGGATTAGAAGGGTAATTATGTAAAAAGGAATTAGGAAAGGGGAAGAGATTGGGATGATAATAACTGAGTTTGGAAGAGGTTTTATAAAAAGGAAGTAGGTTTGGATGGGAGGGAATTGAGTTAGAATCAAAGAGGGATAAAAATCAAGTTTTGGGGGGCTAATATGCTCGCTCATCTGCGCTCAAGCGCTGCCTGAGCGAGGATATCGGTAATCAGGGGAAATTCCAATCTGGTTTTCTCGCTCAGCCTGAGCTCGAGCACAGCTTGAACGCATAAAACAGAGAGGAATTTGGTGAAATTCAGCTCAGGCCACGCTCGAGCACAGCCTGAACGTAAAAAACAAAGAGTTTTTATGTTAATTCATCTCAGCGCGCGCCCAGCGTGCGCTCAACTCTCACTCAGGCTCTGCTCGAGCGAGTGCTGAGCTAGAGTCTGCGAACAACACTTTCATTCTCTCGCTCAGGCTGCGCCCGAGCGAGCTCCGAGCGCAGGTACGTTTCCTGTTATTTTAAAAACATAAAGTTAGGGTTTCATAATCATTTCTTCTTCTGCCTACTTCATTCTAGAGCGAGAGAGAGAGAGATTCCTAGAGAGAGAAGACTCTATTGGAGCCAAAAGGAAGGAGGAAGAACCATCCCACCACCTCTAGGTCATCAAGGAAGTTTGGAATCACCATCCTCATCCCTCCATCGTCCCTATTTCTTTGTCTTGAGGTGAGTGTGGTCCACCCACTCACTTTCCATCATGTGTGAAGTCCCTTAATGACCCCTCTTCTTTTTTCCCCTTCCTACTTTACTTGCTTGTGATTAACTGAGGTTAATCTAGGGTTTATATGTGTATTGGCTTTGATCGCTTGAGTTGTGATTTAGCCCTAGGTTGTAAAGGTTAGGGTATTCATGATAAGTATTGATTATAAGATTTGAAAGTCATGGAATTCTCATTTAGCATATATATATAACATGTTTACATGCCATGAATCATGCTGTCATGTTTTAAAACCCTAATCATGTACCATGTTTTCATGGGCTTTTGGCCAAGAGGAAATTTAAGGGTCTTCGGACCAATGAGGGATATTCGGACCAATGAGGGGTCTTGGGACCAAAGAGGTACAAGAGGGGTAATCACATTTACTCCAAGGCCAAGGGGTAAATGGGGTTCCTCAACTAAAAATGAACCACATGCATGTTTGATAATAAAACTTAATAAGGATGGCCCTGGACGACGGTCCATGGTCACATGACCGAGCGCTCAAAAGAGGTTAACAATGAAAAGACACCCTTGGTGTGGGTTTGACACTTAGGGTTTAGTTGAGTTTGACTGCATGAATGCATGGGTGGTTTTCCACCAGAGGAATTGTGATGTGCATTGCCTGATTTCCTAGAAGATTTGTGATGTATAGCAGAACATGTATCTATTTACACTTTGTTGCATTCTCATTTGTATGCTCCTCCTACATTGTATGCATGATCACATTCACTGGGACGTAAGTCTCACCACACGCTTTATGGAACATTTTAGATATGCAGGATACCTAGCTGGATCATGGAGAGGAAGACTTGAGGTCTAAGGGTGTAGATATTCTCCTAGAAGTTATTCAGTTCAGACTAATTGAGTTTATTGTATTGGAATAGTGCTAGTGATTTAATTAGTTACCTTAGTTGGATTGTAGCCATTCATTGGCGATTATTGTCTAGTTATGTTATAGTTGAAACCACCAAGTAGCATTTAAATTATACATTTGAGTTGTATGAATGGTTTCAGCTTATGTAAACGTTGGATTACTTAAGCATGTTTATGTGGTTGTTTGTATGTTGATATCGATAATGGCGCGAAATAATTTCATAAACTTGGAAATGTGTCTCCAACGGGCATTATTTCTAGGTTCACGGAATTAGGACGTTACATTCTAACTTGATATATCCCCTACACACATACACACACACATGAGACATGATCAATTGACACTGAGTGTTAATTGTCCCTTTATCTCAGTTTAATCCAACGTCTCACATTTTTACCCTTCAATGCACACATGATACCCTTAATTCATTACTCATGTTTTCCCTATATCTCTTGCTCCTCATCTCCCTCATAAAACTCTCATTTTTTTTTGTTTCTCGCTCTCATCCAATCTCTTAGAAGTTTCCTTTCTATGGCTAGTTAGGCTGAATCAAACATAATGTGAATTGCTACCACTTGTAGTCTACACAAAGCCCACATTCAACAATAACATTTTTGTTTGGTACCAATATTGGTTAACGAATTTTGAATTTTTGTTGCTAGTTGCTTAAAGTACTTTGTTTGTAAAGGTTAGGGTAGTTAAGGTGGTAGCATCAAGGTAGTTTCATTTATCCATTTTATATTTTTTTTACCACATAATGATTTTTCTTATGGCTAGATCTACTATATACGTTATTGTTATGGTGGTGTTTTGAAAGGAAATAGAAAACCAAATCTTATGCTAAAATTTTGTGCCCCTAATTTAATTATGTATGCTTGAGTCTATATCTACTCGAACATTTTTTTCCAATATTTAAAATTTTAAAAAATTTACATTAGTTGAATAGTGACTATTAGTTAATTTCCAGAAATGGATATTGGTTGATTTTCATACAAAAAAACATGGAACTTGTTGAACGTAAGGAGAATTTGCATCAAGCTAGATAAGTACATTAACTAACTTGCAATGATGATTAGTCTTGAGTAACAACCATTTGATTGTTAGGGTTGCATTTCATGACACCATCCAAGTTTGAAGCTCTTGGTTTGCTTATTTTTCATTTATTTTCCTTTGTGTAGCAAATTTTTATGAGCGTGTGTTAGGAGGGTAGGTTACTAGTTTTGGAATTTCAACTTTATCATGTATACATAACATAATGTGACGTTCCCTCTTTTTTCCCCTTTACTTTAGGCTTTTGGTATCATGTATCTCATTACTAGATATCAGTAGATTTCTAACATGCATATGACACCTCTTTCATTTAAATTAAAGGTATTGTTAATGACAAAAAAGGAATCGATGATAAATTAAAATTTTTGAACAAAAAGGATAAAAAGGATTTGATGAACAAGATGGGATCTTAGTTATTTCTATTAAGCATAGAATAACATGGAAATTACTCCAATTATGGTAAACAATAATCATTTACATAAGCAAACAAGAATGTTATTGTTGCAAAATTTGTAATTTGTGTGTGAACGATTATAACAGTTCATAATTCATATGATTTAATCCAATAGATAGTTCGTGGTTAGAACCCTATTTTGTTAGAATTCAGACCCATAGGCATAGAGAGATAACTTGCGGGAAAGAACTGAAGGCAAGAGTAAAAACAAAGAATTGAAGTTACGAGAAAAGGAGAACAAAAACAGAGAGTGAAAGATATTAAGAAACAAGGGAAAGAAAGAGAGATGATTATGAAGGATAACATTCTTTTACTGAAAGAAGAGAAGCACATGAGTGTTTTTGTGGGCAAACATTAGTCGTTAGATTCAACTAATGTAAAAGAACGAGATTTGGTGTGAAAAAAAACTGACATCTAGTCCTAGTTGACTCTCTCTCTTTGCATCTATATGTACATATATACACATATATAGACACACACACGGAGCTATAAAAAGTGTTGTCATAGTTGATCACAAAAAACCACGAAAATTCAAAAATTTATTATGTGAAATAGTAGATAGCATTGCAGGAAAATAGTGATAGTCACAAAGTGGTTGAAATAAATCAATTATGTGTAAAAAAAATCATGTTGTATACAAATAAAATTAAGTTGTTTAAAAAGGTGATATAATATTAACTCAAAAACGCAATTATTCAAAACAAAATATTGATAATAATGATAGGTGATTACGGAAAATAAAAAAAAAAGATTAAACATAAAAGATAAAATATCTTTTCATCCTCCTCCTTTTCACTAATATAATAATCTCATTGTCAAATGGTGAAATATATCCTTCAACTTCAACTTCTTCCAAGATTAGATATTCTTCCACTTCAACCACATTCTCTTTTCCCCTTCTCGATGAAGATGCACTAACAGACCCTTCTTTGTTTTAGATGAACACTTAAAACACTAGGGGCTTCCTTTCTTTCTTTTTTTTTTAAAAAAATCTTCGCCTAGTATTTATTTTAGACTCTCCAACTCCTAATGCCATATAAACAACTTCCTAATTTATTGTATCATGCATCATCATTTTTATCTCTAAAGATCCTTACAGTCCCATAATCATCTTAATCACATTTTTAGTTGTTTTAATTGAGAGAGAAGAAATGTAATTGTTAATTTATGGTTTCTTTTGTTGAATTTGAATTGGATAAACTACCTAATTTGCAAGTGTGGCTTTCCTTCGTTATATTTTTTGGATAAAAAGTCTTCCACTTTTGATTTATTTAATTTGTCAACAACAATATTATGCATAATGCAATCAAACCACGTATAAATTGTACATATCTGAGGCAAACTTTTTGGTCCCTAATAAATTAAGCTCACTTATGACTTTTTGGTTAAATTTCTTGGAAAATAAAACGATAAAAAAAAATCCATTTTATGTTTCTTTTTCTCTCATTCTCATTTTTTTTCTAACCAATTCCATTTTGAATTTAATCAATCTAACTATTGAATTATGTAATATAAAATCCTATATAATGACCATGTATTTCACATTTTTGATAATTTAGACATTAGTAGTGTGATGGAAAATAGAGTATTTTTTTTTAAATTGTTTGAATTTTTGTGTCACGATACCTTCAATCCAATGGTTAAATTTGTTAATTTTATATACTACAAAATACAAAATGTTAATAAGTGTATATATAACAATTGACAGTTGGTATCAATTGATTCTATTTTAGTGTATGGGTGTCTATAAAATAGTAACAAGTTGAAAGTTTTCAAATAATAAAACATCCAAAATGTGAAACTAAGTGAATAAGAGTTAAGATATGTTGAAAAAAGGTTATTTACGTCATTCTCGACACTTTATATTTTGCACTTCCTATACATGTTAGAATTCTAGGGGCTATATGTTGAATAAAGCACGAGAAGTAGAAGTGTTTAAACTCCAAATACCTTAAAACGGTGGTATGAATCGATAGCAATTTGTCCATCACTTTGATCCTTTATTTTATCTGTTGTAGAAAGGAAATAAAGGCATAAAAGAACAACATGATAAAAAACATGTTTATAAAAAAATTTTAAATTCCACAAAGTTAAAGATAATTTTAAATGGAAAATTTCAACATGGATATGATTTATATATTATATAATTAATTAATGCAATATACACAAATTTTTTATATATACATTCATAAAGTGGAGTTTATGTATAAGTAGGTTAGATAAGAGATTAATGAAGATCTCGACCTTTTTAATAAGGTTGATCTATGAAAAAGTAAAAGAGACAAGAAAATCCCCTTAAATTAATTAGGTACTAACCATGTCGAGTTTTGGGGTATTTAACAAGGTTAGCATGTTAAGTTTTTTTATGATTAGGCCATACAACATTCCAATAGATGAATAGATTTAGAATTGATTTAACCATATGATCTTCATTGTCATGATGTGTTCATGGTTCTATCATGCGCCCCCAATTCAAAAAGATCAAATGGTTGCATATTATGTAATCTAAGGGTTAACCTCTTATGCTTGAGACGGTGAGAAGATAAATGACCTTTATGATGCTTAATTACTAGTCAAGAACATGTTTGTTCTCGTAGTTGGTGGGAGTTTGATTATGCTCATATTGAGAAGAGAAGACTAGTGAAAGGAGGTCGCATACCAATTAATTATGATGTCCTAAGTCATGTTTACGCAATCCGGGCTCATAATTCTTACATTGTCCATAATTAGGCATCACAAACAAACTCGAACTCTCAGGTACCGACCCGTCCCCGCCCCGGCTTTAATAGAGAAAACCCGATTAATTTGACCGGGTTTAAGTAAAATCCAAATCTGAACCTGAACCCACCCCAATATATTAATTAAATAATTTTAATTAGTTACACTAATTGATAAAAAATAAAGGTAAACTTATATATTTTTATTAGAATATAATATAGATATTAAGTTTCTTAATTTTTAGGATTATCAATGTCTCTATTTACATATTATTTGAATTAAAATATTATATATATATATATATATATATGACTTATTTAAAAACATGTATTTAAGTTATAATAGATAGAAAAAAAATGAAAAAATAGAAAAAGGTGAAATCCCCGTGGGTTTCCTGAACTCAATAGGAACGCGCAAGGATGAGATTGAGTTTCATAATTCTATACTTGTTCTTTTTAAAACCCGAACTCGCCCCAACTTTTATGAGGGCGGGGACGGAGAGAACAAAACTCGTTGTTAACCTGCCTCGTTGCCATGACTATCCATATATAAATTGAGGTGACAATAAACTTGAGAGCCATATAGTTTTTTTGGAGTACATGTTGTAAGCTGGTTTTTGAGCCACTATTTTTTTTTGAATTAAGTATAATGGATAAGTGTGCTCCTTATAGTTGATTAAAAGATATTGAAGGTGAACTTAGCCACCTTGTTGGCTAGGGTTGATCGAGTAGAAAAAAATGGCAGCCAACTAAGGAAGGACAAAAGTGGCCAACTAAGCTACCAATACCAAAACTATTTAAACCCAAAAGTAGAATGATTTTGTCATAAGGACTAATGCTAAGAAGGTGCTGCATTTTAAAATGAACCTACACAAAGTACAAAAAATGGAGGTAATTAGTTGATTGAAGAGGACCAAGGTGGAGCTTGTAAGAGATTAACAACCTCAATTGAGATGTGAGGGAGTTGGTCAAGAATTCCTTCACCAAAACCATTAACCGACATTGTTTAATCCCATAATCCTTACAATTAGGGTCAATTCTGCTAGATGGTGACAAAAAAGATTCCTGTAAAGTGCAATCTAGAAAGGTGGGGTTGGTTCTCAAGGTTGGGGAATAAACTTTTAATATTTGTAAACTTTAATTTTTTTCATTTCCTATTTTTATTTTAATTTTAAAATCATACCTTATCTTGACTTTGTTTTCTATTTTTAAAGATTGATGCAGGAAATAATAAAAATAACTACTCTTTTTATTCCTTCCTAAATAAATATTTGTCAATGAAAAATGAAAATAATTACGAAGTTGTTGCATTTAAATATGAAAAATAGAAATGAAAATAAAAATATTTTGGCTTAATTGCACTTTTGGTCCCTTTAGTTTAGACTTTGTGCAATTTTAATCCCTCAAGTATTTTTTGAGTAAATTAAATCTCCATACTTTTAAAATTAAGCAAATTTGGTCTCTTCCTCCATTGTCTTATACTTAGAACCCTCAAATTCTTACTTTCTATTCAATATCTTCATAAATTTAATTGATTAATTCGTTTTAAATCTTCTTAATATATGAAAACTCACCAATCAAAATATCAAATTTAACCTAATATCTAAAAATCCCAAATTTTTATTCTCTTTAAACCCTAATTTCATATCATATAAAATCCTTCAAAATTTATCAATTTTCTACTTAATTTTTTACTTTTGAACAGTTTAAATTATTTCATATCTCAAATTCATCATATACTCCCAAATATTTGGATCGAAAATGAGTATTTGAGGGTTTTAAGTAAAAGACAATTGACAAGGGACCAAATTTACTTAATTTTAAAAGTACAGAGACTTAATTTGCTAAAAAAAACCTAAGGGACCAAAACTATATAAAATCAAAACTAGAGGGACCAAAAGTGTAACTAAGCCAAATATTTTTCTCAAACCAAACAGACACTTAACTTCTTTGAGATTTTTTCTACTTGAATTTTCTATTGTTTATTTTCACTTCACGAAGCTCCCATGGTACTCACAATTGTGATTTCATTTCTCTTTTTGGCATTTAAGTTTAATCCCATAAAACTTTTAAGAAAATCTTCTTATTTTTCAATCACTTTCCAAAAAAAATAACATTTCTGCTTTCTAGACTTTTCTCACTCAGATTTAGCATTCTTTATTACCACCAAGTATGGGGATAATATGGGTTATCCATCATAATTAGTGGTCTCAACTTTAAAATGTAACTAAGTTAAATATTAGTAGCAAAATTGTCATAAATAGTGGTTCTACTTGGTCACTCAAACATAATTACCTCCATACATCCATACATGTGGTTTTAGAACATAAAATAAAATATTTTATTTATTTATTTATTTATTTTGGCCTTTATGTTCATTTAGAGCTATATTTTGGCTTTTAGGTGAATGTCATTACGCCCATTAGCCTCGATGGGAAGTGGTGCCATATGCTCTCATTCAATCAATGAATGACTTGTGTACGCTCTCTTCTACATCATCTATAATTTCTCGGATGGAAACAGTTCTTTCATTTGGAAATCAGCTCCTTAAACATTTTGACGAACATTTTATTTGCATGTCCTATTCCCTTTTTATCTGAACTAATTAAAATATAAATTTATTAAAACATATAAAATAAATGTATATATATATATATGTATAAATTTATTAAATCCATAAATTAAATATAGAATATAAATTTTTTATTCTTGATTTTTTTATACTTCTGAGTTAGCGTATATAAATTTAATATAAAATTTATTTTTCATACAAAATGTATATTAATGCACATTATGTATGTATCTATGTATTAAATAAGAATGAAAAATATAGTTGTTGTTTTAACCCACTAGGGTCGGCCTAATAGTGGGATCGTGTTTGGGTAGTTTAACATGAGGTCTTAGATTCAAACCTCATTGTATTTCATGTAATAAAAAAAATTTAGTTATTTAATAATATATATATATATATATATTACATAGGCAACTTTTATTAAAAATAAAAGAGTAATTTAATCCAATTTTAATGACAATAACTACATTAGTTAATAAATTAATATATATATATATATATATATAAAATAACATATATTTAGTGGGAGAACCTTCTCTATGAGAGTGAAAAGGGTAAATCTTAGTCATAGAACTATGTATGGATGATCGTGATTAAAAGTTATTTAAAGGTCACATGATCACTTAAAAAAGTCATTTGACTTTATGTTTTAATTTTAATCGTTCATGGTAAGACCTAATGATTAAGATTTATCCATGTCACTCTCATATAAAAAATATTCTCTTGTTTCATATGTCTTATTTATATATATATATATATGGACCATATCTCCTATGAGCTCTTGCTATCGTGAGAAATAAAAAAAAAATTATAACAACTGTTAGATTTGAAAAAGGGCCCTGATTATTTCCTAAAATTAAAACAATCATGTGACCATTTTCCCCCTCCTTCCCCCTCTTTCTCATGTTACACACAACATCCTTTCCTTCCAAGTTTTCCTGTTAACCAACACCTCCTTCAATCCCAAATCACAAAAGAAAATTAGAAATTTGATGTGCAAATAAATTCGTGAACAAAACTTAATAGCAAATAAGTTCATTAACATACCCAAAATTTGATGCCATAGGAGGGCAAGAAGATTTTTCATCAGAAAGTACGATGGCAAAAAGGAAAACAGAGGCACACACAGGCAGAGAAGGAAAAAGTAATCGAATTGCACATGTTTTACTTTGATTCTAAATGTTTTTGCTAGGTTCAGTGTTAAGGATGACATTGTGATGCCAAATTTGTTGGTAGAACCAGCAAAACACAAATGTGATGATGACAAGCTTGTAATATTAAAGTCTTAATAGCAATGATTAGATTCAAAATGTTGACCATTTTAATAGAGAAAATAATTATTAACATGTGAATATTTAAAATAAAATTATATTAATTTATTTTCAAGAAAGATCCCATGTTAATTTTATTTTCAATGATAATAGGTATAATCTATGAGTTGAAAAGAACAAACCATTTTGCAAATATTTCTAATGGAAAAGGATAGATTGTCTTACTTGGGTATTTCTGGGTGAAGGTGTCCCACATACTTGGACCTTTGCCGTCTTCATTTACAGCACCTTCATACTGTGTAAATATAAAAAGAAAAATAAATCAAAGTATTTGTATGTCTCATGCTATGTAATTCTAGGATAATTATATATTAGAAATAAAAATTAAAGAAGTAAAAAACATTCTTCTAATCATGTTAGTTATCATTAAAATGGTGTGTATTTTATTATTATGAGTTTGAAAAATATTTGAAGACAAGGGATCTATAAACCATTGCAGTAGTTGGGGAAACTACATCTTAAATCGATGAACCTACCAAAGAGTATAAAGGAAAATCCTCATGAAAAAGAAAGGCCTCCACCACGACACACCACCAAACAGAGGCATATGGAGCAACTAGTGTGGAAGCAAATAATAGACCTACAAGGTCAAATTAATTAAGCTTCCCACAAACTCAAAGTGGAAGGTTGAGACCCAAAAGGGTTGCAAAAGTGGCTAAGATTGCTGAGTCTAAAAATATATCCCTACTATCGTCTGATGATGAAATATATAGATACTTCTTAGTAAAATATATATTCCTAATACTTCCCTTCCTACCCACATGGTTCTCGATTTGATGATGACTGAAACCACCTTTGTATTTTTCTTAGTAGATACATGTTCATCATGTAATTTGTTTGTTTAATTTGTCTCTCTTTTTTCACATTTCTACTTTCCATATTGTTTTGTTTCTCTTCTTTTTGAGTGACAATATGGAGAATACCGGCAAAGGAATTTGAAGGCAAGAAGTAGAAGTTCTTAAAGATATATAAAGTCTAGGGGGAGAAATCTTCAAAACTGTCAAGCGCTAACATTCAAGGGAAGAAAATACTTAAAGAAATATCTTTCGGTTTGAAAAGGATAAGACTCTTTTCACTCTGATATTTTCTACTCTAGTCCGTTTGGTTTACAGTTGAGTAAAATTGATTCTAGAGATGAATGGTTGAGATGGATTATGCACGCTTTACGAAGTACGTTGAACGAAATTGATTTAAAATCACTGATATTCTTTCATTCTTTGTCTTTTTACAGCTTATTATTTGATTTAGAACTTGTTGTTCTGTGTTTTGTAAAGTTCTTTATCCACATGTTTAATTGTTTTTAGTGAAAAATCCTAATTGTGTTAGGGATAGTATGTAGCACTTAGGTTACATGTGAACAAGTTAAATCTTCAGCCAAAAGTAGTTTTGAGTGAAAAATCCTAACTGTGTTATCTTTTAACTTATCTTTGTAAAATTATTTGCAGAATTATTCCTGCTAACTGAGTCTTAAGTTTTAGACTCAAGTAAAAGCATATTCTAACGTCAGTCTGAATATGTCTTTTGTGAATTGAACATGTTGTGAAAATTTAAGTTTGAAAAAAAACACAATTATACCTCCTTCTTGTGTCCATTGCGGGAACTAAATGCTCAATTCCTAGAAAGATCAAGTCGATCGATGAGTGATCTTTATAACGATCGTTATGTACTCTATTTGTCTATCACTTTTATGTTGTCTTAGGTAACGCACTAGCAATTAGCTATACTTTATTCCTTTACAGTCACTCAAATGGAGTTTTGACCTAGGTTGCATGGACCAATAATAACAATGCAGGGCAATGCAAGGCAGAGGAGTTTTCTGTTATTCTCAGTTTCTATATTTTCCCCATATTTCCATTGTAATTAACTTTGTACTCTGATTTTTCTCTATCAGTTCAATAGAAATTTCGGTTTGTTGAAGATGAATTTGTCTGTCTTTGATGATGATTATAGAAATAATGGGAAAAATCAATGGTTTTCAGATTGTTCAGCAAAAATGTATTTAATTTATTTTATACAAGTTTAAACCTATGACTTTTGTATAAATTATTTTGATTCTTCATTATTACTCTGATTCTAATGATTTTCAGCCGATGTATTTTACTCTTCTTGCAGAATATATTATTATTTTATTTTTCATTCTGCAACATGTTTTCTTTATTTTTGGAAATATTTTATTGTAATTTAGAATTTTATAGGGTTTTGTTTCCAATTCCATGTCTTTAACATGAATCTTCACAAGCTTATGGATTTGCTTGCAAAAAATTTCCTATAAATTTTTTTATGAATTTATCTATGGAATTATCTTATAGATTTACTTACAAATTTTTCTTATGGATTTACCCATAATAATTTCATGCATATTTACTTGTGGATTTACCTTTAAACATTTCCTATGAATTTATCTACGTTTTTTTTTTTGCAAATTTACTAATGAATTTTTCCTACCAATTTACCTATGAATTGAATTACCCATGAGCATATTTCCTTCGGACAAAAATTTATAAGAAAATCTATAGGAAATGCATTTCCTGCAAATTTTTAATGAAAAATTGTAGAAAAGTCCATTCGAAATGAGAAAATTTTTAATACTGTACCTCATTTTATAAGTCTTTTAGAATCCAGTATTTCATCTTTCATTATCAACATTGTATTTGAACTTTATATAAACAAAATCAAATGAGTCGGATCAATTGACACCAAGTGTTAAACTTGTAGAGTTGTACCCGGCCCAGCTCACATCGGGTAGCAGGCTTGTGCAGGGCTAAAATACCCGGCAAAAATTCGGTCTTGTGAAATTAGTGCCTGAGCCCGGCCCTATGCGGGTAGCGGGCTTGTGCGAGCCGGCCCGGTTAAAAAAAACTAATTTATTCAAAAATGTTGCTCATTAAAAATTGTAAACAATTATACTTTTACAAAACTAAAAAAATTACTATATAGTTATAAAAATCATTAAAAACATAATCAAAACTTTAAATAAAGATATACGAATTTAAAAGAGTTGATCATGCAATTAAAGCAAAGTGCACACTGCACAATATAAAGAGAAAATAATCAAATCGTTAAAGAATTCACTGCTGCAGTTGAATATATTCATATGATACATGTTTGGTAATGTGTACAAATTTATATATTGTCTAAAACGAGAAACATGTGCACGATACCCTTAAAACATCCATGCCATGACCCTGTGAGTCTGTTTTTTCTTAGTCAATGTTGCTATGCTTTTTGTATATTAATATATTGTTAACATTAATGTGAAAGCTAATAATAGCATCAGATGCTATTCGCGTACTATGTTATATTGTAATTGAACATACGTTATGGATAAGGGCAATTGTTTTTATTGAATGATTCCTAAATAGTATAAACATTTCTATTATCAGTTATGTTGATTAACATAGATATGATAGAACATTGGTATTTTATTTCTAAAGATAGGAGCGGAGCAATTAGCGGAGACTAGATATGTAGATTTTACTTGGAAGGCATTTTTAAAAAAATGGGCTGCCCGCTAGCCGCTTGGGTAGCCCGGCCCAAACCTGTTAAGACCGGACTTTTTTATTTTCGGATTAAAAAGCCTGACAAAAATATGGACCTTTAATTTGACTGTCCAAGTCCTCCCATTTTACGGGTTCGGGTGGACCGGCCCGGTCTGACTGTCCATTTTGCCACCTCTATTTATTATACATTACAGCTTGTAATTACAGCTTGTAATAGTCAAACTAAAATTCAGATCGATTTAATTTGCAATGACAGATACATATGCATAGCTTAAAAGAATGAAAATGATAAGTCAAACCTGATATGAAGAGGACGATGTACCAAATATAAAGTCCTCTGGGAAGCTGCTTCGTTTGACATTCTAGGTCTCCTTAAAATTTTGTGTTGGTGCTTCCTTATATATCTATCTTCTCACTGTCCGTTCAGTTTTATATATATATATATATAGTCAGATCCGTGATATCAGGTGAAATTATCAAATTATATAAAGAAGACTTTGTAATTTTACAAAGAAGACTTTGCCCAGAAGCACCGCGCATTCCGATTCAATAAAAAAGTATAGCTTCATCACAACTTCATCAATATCGATCAAAGTCTATCTATAAATTACTAGCTAGTATTGATTAATTATATTTGGGAAAACAAGTACGTACAACACAAATTAATATCTAGATATATATAAGATATTCAGCAAATTAATAAGCAATAATGCATCGATTTTCATCAAGGTTCACTTTCCGAGTCTTTTTAATAATAAAACTAGAATATGGATTCATTAAAAAAAAAAATACACGTTAACTGTATAAAAATTGGAATCATCAAATCATATAAAAATGATAGTATCAGGTCATAAAATTCGGTCAAATTAAATGTAAATTAAAAAAAAAAAACAGAATCTCCTATAAGTTCCGTTTATTAGTTGCGATAAATGTATTTATGCAATGTATATCTTTTACGATTATTTTTTTCTTCTTCTTCTTCAAAAAAAAATCTTTTACGATTTTCTTAACATGTACTCCATCCGGACTTGAATATAAACAAAACAAACTCACATTTGTTGGACTAAAATATAAGCAAATCTTAACTAATTTTACCCTATTTAATGAGATAAACCCAAAATGCCATTTGATTTTACTTTCCAACAACTCTATTTAATGAATCATGTGCCAATAGAAAGAGAGTATGTCCACTTTATACAATTTTCAATAAAATTGAATGTAGGGTAATTTAGGTTGTAAATACTTTTTACATGATATCAAGAAAATTTAATGAGTTTAACCAACTTTCTTAATAAGTGTGAATTTAGTTATTTTTGCTTATATTCAAGTCCGGAGTAGTATAACATTTCACATGATAATAAATTATAAGTGAAAACGTCTTATTGAAAAATGTAACATTTAATATTATCAATGTATTGAATGTTATAATAATTATAATTTTTAATAAAATCTTTCTATTTTTAATATTATCACGTGGAATGCAATATTGCACATATAAAAAAACCGTATCTTTTATAATCATATATTCATACGCTTGGAGCCTTGTACTACACTAATTAGGTATTTAGGTTGACTGGAACTTTCACATCCATTGGAACAGTTAATGATGACCTAATTATTAGTTAACAAATTTTATGTATATGAACTCATTATTAAACTATCAAGATTTTTAGTCGTAAATACTATTAATTTAATAATTAAATTTATAGATATCATAATCAATATCTAAATCATTACATGAAAAAAAAATTGGGTGAAAAACACATTTTATTTTTCTTTTATAAAAGAAAAACTCATACAATAGATAATTTATAATTGTCAGTGTATGGAAATATGTTTCCCTTAGAAGTTAAGAAATATTTTTTAAATCACGAAAAGCATATCGAGATCCCCAACTTCAGTTTTTAAAACAAGTCAATTATTCATGTTAACAGAAAAGCTCAATTCTGTCAGTACATGTAAGTTCTATATATTTACTCTATTTTTTTTCATCACGATATTAGGAAAGCATTAGAAGGAAAATCCAACCTATCTATTTTGGAAAAGTTAATAGAATATATATATATATATATATATTACCAAATAATTATCACTTCTGATTTATTTTCATAGAACAACATGTTGTAATAGGTTTTTCCTTTTGTGATGGTACACTGGCACTCATCCCTTAATTCTCTCAGTTCTATTTTACTTTAGGTCCGGACACCCTGTACCATGCTACTGGAGTCATAGTCTTCCTCTGATAGAAGGACCAATCAAAAAACAGATAATTAATTGTTATTTTAAACATGGTTTCCCCCTGTTATAACCCAATTAAAGGACTACAAATGTTGTTGTTATATATCTTGAATGAGAACTGCAAATTAAAGAAGGGTTCTCAAAATCAATTAGAGTTTACCGTTCCAACAGTTGGCTTCACACCAGAGTGTTATTGATAGCACTCTGCTAGAAGATTGGACCTGCAAGACCTACACTGGAGGATATGCACCAACTTTAAATCTGAGCTTCAAGCAAGGAAGAGTTGGAGAAATTAGTGTCCTACAAATAAAGGTCACTACCCTACAAAATAAGGGTCACTACCCTACAGAAGGACACCTTGACCCTGGATAGAACCCTTGTCCTATGGACCACCCTTTATTAGGACTCTTTTGAATTTTCTTTTTATTTTTGTAATTTTCCTTTTATTTTCCTCCTACTTGGGCGCCCACATGTATGGGTTTATTGGCTAGTAGGTTGCCTTGCTAAAAGGCTTAGGAGTCTTGGGTTCAATTCCCACATAGGATAGAATTTTTATTCATCTTTTTATTTGTTTTCATGACTTGGGTGCTAAATTGAGAGGTTTATTGGCTTAAGACTTAGCTTAGCCATACACCTTTAGGGTCTTGGGTTCAAAACCCACTTAGGAGTGTTTTCACTCATCTTTTATTTTTCTCCCATTTTATGCTCCTAAAAATCCGCCCCCTTCCCCCTCATTTCCTATAAATAGGAGTCCTCTCCTCTTGTAATGGACACATTGAATTTTGAAGTAAAAGCATTATGCCCAATTTCCTCCTCCCTTTGTGAGTTGAGTGAGGCTTGGTGGTTGTTGCTCAAACCATACTGAGACTTATCTAATTCTCCTGAATTAGTGGCGTCTGGCACTGGACTTATCTGCTGCAAGTGGACTCTTGCTTCAGTGGCGTCCTTCCCATTTATTCCTCTCCACTTTTTCTTTCATTTTCTCTCATTTTCTTTCATTTTCTCGCCCAAAATAGCTGCTGCCCTGCACCTATTTTGCGCCTTTTAATGCTTGTTTTTCAATTCTAATCGGTGGTTTTTGCTCAATTCTAGATCCTACAACTATCCGCCTATCAGTTATCAAGGTCTTCTAAACTTACTCCAGTAATCCAATTTAGATTGTCAAAGATGTTAACTTAGCTCTCGTACAAACGATTAAACAATTCAACTCTATGACAAAATTTCCAAATTGGACTAGCTAAAACTTGATCATGAATACCTTGTAACTTTAGATCACACAGAAATTTATGAAAACTCAATATAATATCACTAATAAGAAAATCAAACAGAGAAGTGAATTAAAAACAATAGATAAATTAATGAAACAAATGGAAATAGATAAAAAGCAGGGGCAGCACAATACTAGTAGTAACTAGTAACTACTAGTCCCTAGCTAACCACAAACGTGTACTAAACACTAAAAGAAAGGATCATACTTGATCATATAAATTTTTTATATTTAGCTTGACCCGAAGATGTTTTTCCAGAACTTCTTGAACAACAGACTTCTTACCCTGTTCTCACCTTGTGCTCGACCAAAGTCAAGATCAACTTCCAATGCACTATTCTTGGGTCTAAAAATGAACTCAGCTTACAAATATAAAGGAAAGCATCTAAAATTCTAAATTAGTAAGAAATTTCAAGGAGTTACATATTTAAGCAGTAGCAACAAGTCAATTGCATAAATATGACTGTGTGAAGATTTACAGGAAGAATATTAAAGCAAACACCATACTGAATAAATAAGTAAATAGTAGTAAAATAGATACTATAAAGCTTAAAGAAAGAGGAAAGATCACTTAGCCAAATACAGTAGGCAAGAATAAACTATAGAAGAAATCCAAACTAAAATAATATTAATAATAATACCCTGCAGCAATTACTATTGACAAAGAATGAACAGGCTCTTTTGCTTCTAGAAAGCTTAAAGGTATATATGGCATACAATTAGCTTACTTCCTTCAATTTCCTCAAGCTACAATTGAGAATAATTACAAAAACAACAAAAACACGGGAAAATGCCTTTGGGTTTTGTCAGAAACAAGGTCTTTAGAGAGCCCATTTGGATCTAAGCCCTTCTTAATGGTTTCACTTAAATCTTGTTGTCATTGCCCTACTTCCAAATATTAGGCTATCCTGCACTTGACCAAGTGAGATTTAATTGTTCCACAAATTAGGACGGGGAAAAACCTCCTGCCTTTAAAAATAATATCTGAAGAAAAAGAAGAGAGATGAGATGAGACAATGCATATCAGGTTGCCATGTAACCAGCGTTAAACATTTAAAATTTTAAATCAAATTCTATTGCCATATCCATAGACCTCCTGGTTGAAATGCTTAAATAACATCATTAACGCATTACCACGTGAGGGTAATCAGAGAATCAGACATGTGATATTTATAGATATATATGGAACATTTTTTTTTTTTTTTGACTAAAGATATATATGGAACATTGATCATTAAATCGAAGTGAAGAAATTTAAAGTTTTTATTTGTGCACCTTGCTCTATCTTTTTTAACTTTTAGGCTATTAATTTAATTCCATTAATCCCAGCACCAGTAGCTTTATATTTATTTATTTTATTTAAATTTTTTCTTTTTTCTCATTGATTTCATTTCATTCCCAAATATTATTGGTCAACCACCCAATACATGCATATGTTTCTACTATAATGCTCTACACACCTCTGGTCCGTGTCTGCTATTGTTGGTTTTCTCTCCCTTGACTAATGTATCATGAACTCCAAGTCCTTTGGTTTCCTCTTTCACTAGAAGCTCACGTATTGCATCCTCTTCCTCTGCAGTTTAAGAATAAAAAGAAACTCCAAAACCTTTAAGAACAAAGAAAGTGCATGAGTCAAATCATCATTTTCTTGTTGAAGATGACTTTGAGGAAGCCCACCATCAAATAAATCATGAAATAATATCCCGTTGAAGGAGGGGAAAACTTTAGAAAACATAGAGAAATAGAAGTAAAAATTTTATGGCAAGAAAGAGTAAAAGCAAAAGCTTCACACATGAGCTGGATTCACAATTCACAACTCCCTGAAATTTCTCAATCAGAGGAAATGAACAATCTATCGAAAGCATCAAGCATGTGCCTCATTGTAGGTCTCTTATCAGGGCTGTTATGGACACAAGCCATCACAATTTTCAAAACTGCAATTATCTCTTCTTCCTTATCTGCATCTTCAGCCAAGTATGGGTCTAATACGTCTGAGAGTGGCTTCTTCTCCTCAATGCAGAACTGAATCCATTGAACAAGGTCCATTTCTGAGTTACCCACTTGGATAATGGGTAATCGCCCTGTGATCATTTCTAATAAAATCACACCATATGAATAAACATCCCACTTCTGTGATGGCTTCACCACTTTCAATGCTTCTGGAGCCTGATAACCATTTCCCAAAATATTAGTTGCAACTTCAGTGGACAAGCTCTTTTGTCTCTCTTGGAGTTTCTCTACAGCCACTCAGTTTGATTGCAAGGTTGGGGTTCCCCCAGCAATATTTGCAAGGCACCCAAGTCCAAAATCAGAGATGTAGGGTGTCATGTTATGTCCAACAAGTATGTTTTTTGGGGCTAAATTCATGCAGATAGACCAATCCTTTTGCTGTTCCTTTCATGATTTTCAATAGATAGGACCATGATAGCGAGGTAAATGTCATTAGTCTAGCCTTTCTAGAAATGGTGAGGCATGACTCACATTTGGGAATGAAACGAAATCAATGAGGAAAAAGAAAGCATAATAAATTATGTTATTATTTCTCAGGGACGTTTTTATAATTTATTATCTTTCAGGGACCAATGTGATCGTCCCATATCTTTCAGGGACCATTTTGAGGGTTTATAAATGATGTTATTATTTCTCAAGGACGCTTTTACAATTTATTATCTTTCAGGGACCAATGTGACCAACCCCATATCTTTCAGGGACCATTTTGAGGGTTTACTTGCAGTTTTGTTAACTTTAACAAAGGGGAGTTAACAGAAAGACCTAATTGATTGACGTTACTATCTCTTAGGGACGTTTTAATAATTTATTATCTTTCAGGGACCAATGTGACCGACCTCATATCTTTCAAGGACCATTTTGTGGGTTTACTCTATAGAATGTGAATTTCATCAATCCAACCGTCATATTAAAAGTTTTCATTAACTAGATCATGCCTACAAAATTTCATAAAATTTTAAAATTATTTGATGTTTAATCAAATCACTTCAGTTTAATGTACAATACACTTTTTAAAATATAAGTAAATGTCTACTATAAGATAATGTCCAATTAATCTAAAATTTGGTGTGCATAATCGTCATATTAATATCACATTATTCAACGGTTAGATTTGTTAAATTCACATTCTATAAGTAGTTATTAAGCGGAGTAACTTTGGAAAAGTTACTCCTGGAGTAAGTTGATCCCCACCCAATAAAATATCTAATATATTTATAATAAATAAATAATGGGTGGGGATCAACTTACTCCAGGAATAACTCTTGGCAAAGTTACTTCGCTTAACTCTGTGAAAATTGAATTTCATCAATCCAACCGTCATATTAAAAGTTTTCATTAAGTAGATCAAACCTACAAAATTTCATAAAATTTAAAAATTATTTGATGTTTCATCAAATTGTTTTAGTTTAACATACAATATACTTTTAAAAATATAAGTAAATATCAACTCTAAGATCACATACCTATGAATGTCCAATTGACCTAAAATTTGGTGTGCATAATCATCATATTAAAATGACAATATTCAACGATTAGATTTGTTAAATTCAATGTTCACAAAGAGTTATTAAGCGAAGTAACTTTGCCAGAGTTACTCCTGGAGTAAGTTGATCCCCACCCATAAATAATTATATATATATGAATGCGAGCATGGGGCGGGCTGGGCATCATAGTGCCTGTACCCACGTTCGTCCCCGTTAAAAAATGCGGGCTATTTTCCGTACCTGCGCCTATACCCATTTTGCAGGTTTTTACCCTGCCCATTGTGGGTAATTTTCGCGGGTACCCATAAGGCTTGGGCTCAATTGCCATACCTACTTACATCAGGATAAGACCAACCTCTTTCTCCCTGAGCAGCTGCCAGAGCAGCCTTCTTCCTCCACCCCTGCACCGCACTTGGTGCCCAACCTTGCAGAAGTTTCCCAACCTGTTGCATCTGCTACAACCTTCATGGAGCCATGAGGTTCGTCCCTACTCCAGGATATTAGGAGGTTGCCCCCGAGGTAGGTCATCAGCTGCCAAAGGATGACTTGCCATATATTTCTAACTCGGAGGGTGAGGACCTGATATGAACCTTGAGGTTCTATTTTGATTGGACCTTAGAAATTTCTGAATATTCAACACCTTTTTTCTTTTTCTTTTCTTTTCTAATTTTTTTTCTTTTTGATATTTTCTGTTTCTTTTCTATTTTCTTTTCTTTTGGAACGTAACTCAGAGATTGAAATAAACAAAGACAACTAAAAATTCCTTGTCAAAAACTTGTATTCAACTTTGATTCCTTGAAGAATAAGTCACATATAATTCAAGAAAACTCATGAAGAAAATTTAGTTTTTGTTCAAGATAAACGTAGTAGAAGAAATTGAAGAAGAATAGAAAAGATAGGAAAGGACGTCACACTTTCAAAGACTTGAAAGATAAGTCCCCGAGAACATACACACAAAGGAAGGATCCTTTGATAAATTCTCAACTCTTGACTAGCAAGAAAAACTTAGAGAAACACTCTCAAAGTATAGGTAATTTTCTGCATAAACATTCTAAACTTTATTGCATGCATGAAGCATGAATTTATAGGAGTTTACAAGGTAAGTTAGGGTTGTGTAATCAGCTGCATTACACGCCCATAAACATCCCCAAATTGCCCCCTTACACACTTCCCATGCAACCCTAAACATATTCTAGGAATTAAATAAATTAAGCTAAAAGAACTCAACCTAACTAGACTTATTTGGCCGCATTCTCTAACCAGATTTTTAAGGCACATGTGGCTGAATTAATCTTGAAATGTAACCATCATACATGGAGTAAAATGGCTATTGATTCAGCCAATAAGTGGCCGCATGTAACAGCCCAAATGCATCAAGTTTTCATTCATTTTGTAACCTCCCAAGTCATGATGATGGCCGCCACCTTGAAAGCTCTTTATTCCTCCATTTACTTCCTTATTGGCAACTCTTAAAGACTCTTGATTCAGCCAAATTAAGCACATGTGGCCGCACAAATTGATGAGGTTTTATGCGTCCATATAGCTTCAAAATATGGCCAGATTCATGCTCTCTAGTATGCTTCCTTCCAACGGCTAGAAGACACAATTTTAATGTCATTCAACCTCATTACCATCATGTTTTGTAACCACCAGAAAAAAAAGAAACATAACCACCAAATAATTAAGCCTTGTGTCTTGTAACTCCCACATGTTTACTGAAAGCAAATAAAAACTAAAAATTCAGCAAAATAATTCATGAAGTGGCCGCCCACAATTGCCACATGTGGCTGCCCACAATGCCACTTCACTTGCTTGAAAGTGTTTCAACTGGTAGTTGCATTAAATACAACTGTCTCTCCATCAATTGGTCCATCCTCTTCAACCTGAGTGCAATTAATGAACTGAGGACTTCCATTAATGCTTTGCATGTTTTGAGACTGGACTTCTTTGATGATAATTTGTAGTGCCTCCTTAGCCTTCCTAGCCTGCGCCCTTGTCATGAGCCCACCTAATTTGTTGACTGCTTGACTGATGTCCACATCACGCCCCCCTTCTTGAAAAGGATTTGTCCTCAAATCTAAAGTGTCCTCACCTACATCAAAAAGAGTTAAATCAGCAACATTAAAGGTTGCACTAACATTATACTCACCAGGAAAGTCTATTTTGTAGGCGTTATCATTGATCCTTTTCAGCACTTGGAAAGGCCCATCTCCCCTTGGCTGAAGCTTTGACTTCCTTTATTCTGGAAACCTTTCTTTTCTCATGTGTATCCATACCCAATCCCCTGGTTGGAACACCATTTTCTTCCTTCCCTTGTTTGCTTGTTTGGCATAGCTCTCATTTTTCTTTTCAATTTGAGCCTTAACCTTCTCATGCATCTTCTTGACAAAATCAGCCTTAGCCTGCGCTTCCTTATGCTTAAACATAGAAATATTAGGCAAAGGTAATATATCAAGAGGAGTTAAAGGGTTGAATCCATACACTACCACAAAAGGTGAACAATTAGTAATACTATGAACAGCCCTATTATAAGAAAATTCAACATGAGGCAAACAATCCTCCCAAGATTTTATGTTTTTGTTCAAAATTGTCCTAAGAAAAGTACCTAGGGTCCTATTAACCACTTTTGTTTGTCCATCAGTTTGGGGATGGCAAGTAGTAGAAAATAGTAACTTGGTGCCAAGCTTTCCCCACGAAGTCCTCCAAAAATGACCCAAGAATTTTGAGTCCCTATCACTCACTATGCTTCTTGGTATTCCATGCAATCTGACTATTTCCTTGAAAAATAAATCTGCTAAATGGCAAGCATCATCCACTTTGTTGCAAGGTATAAAGTGATCCATTTTTGAAAACCTGTCAACCACAACAAAAACAGAATCTTTTCCATTCTTTGTTCTTGGAAGTCCCAAAATAAAGTCCATGGAAATATTAGTCCAAGGGAATTCAGGAATAGGTAAAGGGGTATATAAACCATGAGGTTTGACTTTAGACTTAGCCCTTTTACAAACAATACATTGGTCACATATTTTATGAACATCACGTTTCATATTTGGCCAATAAAAATTATCTTGCAAAATTTCTAAGGTCTTTTGCACTCCAAAATGTCCCATTAGTCCCCCTTCATGTGACTCCCTCACAAGCATTTCTCTTATGGAACTTTTAGGCACACATAATTTATTTCCTTTAAACAAAAAATCATTATGTCTTAAAAATCCATTTTCTGATTTTTTTATACATGCCACATACAAATCAGCAAAATCCATATCATCACAATACATGCTTTTCAAAGATTCAAGTCCATACAATTTAGCTTCAAGCATAGCAAGCAAGACATGTCTCCTAAAAAGAGCATCAGCAACTATATTTCCTTTTCCTTTTTTATGCTTTATGACGTATGAAAATTGTTCCAAAAATTCAACCCATTTAGCATGCCTTTTATTTAATTTTCCTTGGCCTTTTAAATACTTCAAAGATTCATGATCACTATGAATTACAAATTCTTTTGGAAGTAAATAATGTTGCAAAGTCTTAAGAGCCCTTACCAAAGCATATAATTCCTTATCATAAGTAGAATAATTAAGTGTTGGTCCACTTAATTTTTCACTAAAATAAGCAATTGGATGCCCCTCTTGCAACAAAACAGCACCAATACCAACATTAGAAGCATCACATTCCAACTCAAAAGATTTTGCAAAATTTGGTAAGGCTAAAATAGGCGCATGTGTGAGCCTATCTTTGAGGGCAGCAAAGGCCGCCTCTTGCTTCTCCCCCCACTTATATCCCACATTCCTTTTAAGAATATCATTTAAGGGTGCAGGAAAGGTGCTAAAATCCTTAACAAATCTTCTATAAAAACTTGCTAAGCCATGAAAACTTCTCACTTCACTCACATTTTTAGGCATTGGCCATTCTTGAATAGCCTTCACCTTTTCCTCATCCACTTGAACTCCCTTAGAACTCACAACAAATCCCAAGAAAACAACATGGTTGGTACAAAATATGCATTTTTCTATGTTGGCATACAAATTTTCCTTTCTAAGCACATCCAAAACAGATTTTAAGTGGTTAACATGCATATCCAAAGAAGTGCTATAGATAAGAATATCATCAAAATAAACCACCACAAATTTTCCAATAAATTCCCTCAAGACATGGTTCATCAATCTCATAAACGTACTAGAAGCATTAGTTAAACCAAAGTTCATAACCAACCATTCATACAACCCATATTTAGTTTTAAAGGTTGTTTTCCATTCATCCCCCTCCCTTATACGTATTTGATTATAACCACTTTTAAGATCAATTTTGGAAAAAATGCAAGCACCATGAAGTTCATCAAGTAAGTCATCTAACCTGGGAATAGGATGACGATACTTGATTGTGATGTTGTTGACTGCCCTACAATCTGAGCACATTCTCCAAGTTCCATCTTTTTTTGGTACCAGAATGACTGGTACTGCGCATGGACTCATACTATTCCTCACCCATCCTTTGCTTATGAGCTCATTCACTTGTCTCTCAATTTCTTTGGTCTCTTGAGGATTACTCCTATAAGCTGGCCGATTTGGCAATGAGGCTCCAGGAATGAGGTCTATATGGTGCTCAATTCCTCTTAAGGGTGGTAAACCATCAGGAACATTTTCTGGAAAGACATCCTCATATTCCTGCAAAAGAGATTTAACAACAGAAGGCAACTCAAATTTGTCAAATTGGTTAGCAGTTAAAAGAAAAGTTGTATCAAACAATAAGTAAAGAGGTTGTCTTGTACATAACACTCTCCTCACTTCTCTTTCTTTTGCTAAACACAACTGTTTGCCCACAAGTGTTTCACTCTTTTTCTTTTGGCTCTCTTCTTTTTCAAGTGTTTCACTCAACCTCTCTTGAGCAATCTTTTCTCTCAACTTATTTTGATCCTCACTAACCTCTCTAGGTGTCAATGGTCTCAAAACAATTTTTTTATCTTGGTACATGAAAGAAATTTTATTGGTATAGCCATCATGGATAACTTAGTGTCAAACTGCCACGGCCTCCCAAGAAGTATGTGACTGGCCTCCATGGGTACCACATCACAAAGCACCTTGTCTTGATATTTTCCTATTGAAAAAGGAACCTCAGCTTGTCTGCGCGCATGCACTTCATCTCCCTCACTAAGCCATTGGAGTCTGTATGGCCTAGGATGAGGCTGTGTGTCCAATCCCATTTTACTCACCAATCTGGAACTAACAACATTAGTGCAGCTACCACCATCAATAACTACCAAGCAAATCTTACCATTGATTGAACATCGAGTGTGAAAGATGTTCTCCCTTTGGTTTTCCTCCTTGCCCACGGTTTGGCTTCCTAGAAGTCGTCTAATCATGTAGACTTCTCCCACATCAACACGTGTATCATCATCACTGGGCTCCTCCCTTTCATCCTCTGATTCGCTTGTATATTCACCATTGTCCTTAAGAAGAATGGTCTTCTTAGTTGGACACTCATAGGCATTGTTCCCTCTTCCTTGGCACCTGAAACAAGTCACATCCCTTCCTTTCTTTGCAACTTGTTCAACATTTTTATTAGTGGATTTACCTTGAGGACTGGGCGCTGCATGGCTTGAGGATTCAGCCACCTCCTTTTTAATTTTGTCCTTCCAATTTGCAGGCAAATTAGTAGAACTCCTCATGGCAGCTCCTTTTCTTTTTAACCGTTGCTCCACTTGAAGAGCCTTATGTAACAAGTCCTCCATTTCCACAAACTCCTGTAACTCAACAATGTCTCTAATGTCACTGCTCAAACCATTAAGAAAACGTACCATAGTGATTTCAGGATCCTCTTCTATGTTGGCTTGAATTTGCAGCATCTCCATCTCCTTATAGTACTCCTCCACTCCTTTACTGCCTTGAGTCAATTTCTGTAACCTTAGCTTCAAGTCACGTTGGAAACTGGAGGGAACATACCGTTTCCTCATAATCCTCTTCATCTCCATCCAAGTCTCCACCATAGGTTCTTCATTTCTGACTCTCTCTATCTGTAGCTTATTCCACCAAACAAGTGCATAGTCAGAAAATTCAGTTGCAGCAAGCTGTACCTTTTGCGCTTCTGTATAGGAGTTACACGCAAATATGTGCTCAATTTTGAGCTCCCACTCTAGGTAAGCTTCTGGATCACTGCGTCCTTTGAAGGCTGGTATGGTTAACTTAACTCCTTGTATTCTACCTTCATCTCTTGGTGGTCTCTCCTCTTCCGCATTAGGTGTTGGTTTGATCTCCAATTCATCCAACCTAGCATGCAGCTCATCATACTGTCTTTTCATTGCCAACTCTAATTGTTGATAAAGAGCAGCAATTTGTGCCTGAAGATCACAGTTCTCCACGGGTCTTTCTGCCATAGTAAATAAAAAGAAAAAACGTAACAGAGAAAGACAATGTTAATTGTTTAGAAACCTCACCACACTCGTGTTTGCACACAAAATTTGGCTTTTTCTATAACGTAACTCTCTTGCCTTTTTCCACTCTATTTCTCTTGAATTTCTTACCACACCAATGAGGAGAAAAATCAAATAATTCACCCACTTGCGTGCAGTCAAGAAAAAAAAATAAAACAAGAAAAGCTAAGAAGAAATAGAATTTGTTAGAAGAAATGAGAAGAAATGATTTCAGAATAATTTCTAATAACCAGAGCTCTGATGACCAAATGATATGAACCTTGAGGTTCTATTTTGATTGGACCTTAGAAATTTCTGAATATTCAACACCTTTTTTTGATATCAATTCTTTTTCTTTTCTTTTCTAATTTTTTTTCTTTTTGATATTTTCTGTTTCTTTTCTATTTTCTTTTCTTTTGGAACGTAACTCAAAGAGATTGAAATAAACAAAGACAACTAAAAATTCCTTGTCAAAAACGTGTATTCAATTTTGATTCCTTGAAGAATAAGTCACATACAATTCAAGAAAACTCATGAAGAAAATTAAGTTTTTGTTCAAGATAAACGTAGTAGAAGAAATTGAAGAAGAATTGAAAAGATAGGAAAGGACGTCACACTTTCAAAGACTTGAAAGATAAGCCCCCGAGAACATACACACAAAGGAAGGATCCTTTGATAAATTCTCAACTCTTGACTAGCAAGAAAAACTTAGAGAAACACTCTCAAAGTATAGGTAATTTCCTGCATAAACATTCTAAACTTTATTGCATGCATGAAGCGTGAATTTATAGGAGTTTACAAGGTAAGTTAGGGTTGTGTAATCAGCTGCATTACACGCCCATAAACATCCCCAAATTGCCCCCTTACACACTTCCCATGCAACCCTAAACATATTCTAGGAATTAAATAAATTAAGCTAAAAGAACTCAACCTAACTAGACTTATATGGCCGCATTCTCTAACCAGATTTTTAAGGCACATGTGGCTGAATTAATCTTGAAATGTAACCATCATACATGGAGTAAAATGGCTATTGATTCAGCCAATAAGTGGCCGCATGTAACAGTCCAAATGCATCAAGTTTTCGTTCATTTTGTAACCTCCCAAGTCATGATGATGGCCGCCACCTTGAAAGCTCTTTATTCCTCCATTTACTTCCTTGTTGGCACCTCTTAAAGACTCTTGATTCAGCCAAATTAAGCACATGTGTCCGCACAAATTGATGAGGTTTTATGCGTCCATATAGCTTCAAAATATGGCCAGATTCATGCTCTCTAGTATGCTTCCTTCCAATGGCTAGAAGACACAATTTTAATGTCATTCAACCTCATTACCATCATGTTTTGTAACTACCAGAAAAAAAGAAACATAACCACCAAATAATTAAGCCTTGTGTCTTGTAACTCCCACATGTTTATTGAAAGCAAATAAAAACTAAAAATTCAGCAAAATAATTCATGAAGTGGCCGCCCACAATTGCCACATGTGGCTGCCCACAATGCCACTTCACTTGCTTGAAAGTGCTTCAACTGGTAGTTGCATTAAATGCAACTGTCTCTCCATCAATTGGTCCATGCTCTTCAACCTGAGTGCAATTAATGAATTGAGGACTTCCATTAATGCTTTGCATGTTTTGAGACTGGACTTCTTTGATGATAAGTTGTAGTGCCTCCTTAGCCTTCCTAGCCTGCGCCCTTGTCATGGGCCCACCTAATTTGTTGACTGCTTGACTGATGTCCACATCAGGACCACCCCCAGGCTTAAATTGATGAGGAGAATAGAGATGGAATGGCGCCACTGAAGAAGGCAATCCCTTCAACAGATAAGCCAGCAGTGTAGATTCGCCACCAGCTCGTGGAACCAGATAAGAATCACAATGGTTTAAGCAAGAACCATCAAGCCTCTCAACCTCACAAGGGAGAATACAAGCGTAAGCTCTATGATAAAATGAAGATTAAGTGTTACAAGAGTGGGGAGCCTCCCTTAAATAGAGAGTGGGGCGGCCAACCAAAGAAATGGAAAAATAAAGATGACTAAAAACCTCCCAACTTGGGTGTTGAACCCATGACTCCTACCCCAACTATCCTAGCAACCTCCTAGCCAATAAAACCACTCATATTAGCGCACCTATGTAGGAAAACAAGGAAAAATTACAAAATAAAAAGAAAATACAAGAGAGTCCTAATTAAGGGTGGTACATCGGACTAGGATCCTATCATGGGTCATGGGTGTCCTCCTGTAGGGTAGTACCCTTCTGTAGGGTAGTGTCCCTAAATTTGTAAGACAATAATTTCTTCATCTCTTCCTTTCTTGAAGATGGTTCATAATCCTTAGTTTTGATCTTGCAGCCCCAAGCAATCTTGTACCCTTCTAGCATTATGCAATCATTCCCTCCCGCTTGAAAAGGATTTGACTTCAAATCTGAAAAAAAGAGGCCCGTAGTGTGCAAAGGTAAGAAGGGGTAAGAAGAAGAGTAGTGGAGAGATGAAGTGGATGACGAGACAAGATGACAAAGGGAGATACTTCCATTTGAGTGGTAGCAATCGACTTGTCTTCCACTTGCCAGCATCGGATAACCTAAAAAGGCAAACACGCCCATGAGTAATGACCTCCAAAAATCTCTGTGACTCATAGTAAAAGTATTTTGGAATCATATAGATGGATATTAGAAGAACATATGTGATGAACAAGTGGTGGTATAAGTAGGAGATTGAAAACTCTCTTTTCGTACCTAGAACCATCTTGTCCATGTACTTTGTAGAAAAAGATCCTAGATCAAAGACCAATATCTTGAAGCCCTCCTTTGCAAGTAAAAGGATCAAGTAGTCATAAAGGAGGCTTAAGAATTGATTCCAAAAAAGTTCCAAGGAATTTCATCAAAATATTCTACACTATGTTCCCAAGTAAATGCACATGTGAAACTATGTGGCCTAAATGTCTTAATATTTTTCAATAACTTCCAACATGTCCTATGATTTTACCACATGCATCTT
This sequence comes from Sesbania bispinosa, assembly GCA_026901365.1. NCBI lineage: Eukaryota > Viridiplantae > Streptophyta > Magnoliopsida > Fabales > Fabaceae > Sesbania > Sesbania bispinosa. The sequence continues at coordinate 1,894,479 of QLOH01000033.1, forward strand.
GTTTAGGAGCATATTGCACATGTTCATGCCATGAAATATGTTTACAAGTTACACTCTCACTCAAGTATGATTCATGGTTTTGCATGTATTGTAAAATATTTAATGAATCATAAAAAGTAAGCATGTCATCATGTGATGCAAATATTATTTAAGTATTTCTACATGTGATAGTCTTATCCACATTTCTATCCTTTTCCAAAACTAGTTCAAGAGCATAATACACATCTTCATGAGATAAAGAGATTAATATAGAATGTGTATGCAAGTCATGTATACAAACCAATTGTTTTTGCACACCCAATCTATCATGTAAGGCATGCAAGTGAATATTTCTAAAGGGATTGGGTAAACATGCAATTTCAAACGGTTTCAAGATACTCTTAAACTGAATTAGTTTTCCTAGACATGCAATAGGTTGTAAAGCACTATCAACATTGTTTATTTCTTTAAAACATGCAAAGCTTTGTGGCATAAAATTGTGCATAGAAAGAGGTATTTCATGTATAAAGAAAGTTAGTTTAGGAAACTCCCTTTCAATAGCTTGAGTCTTCTCGCATGCACCATTAAGCTTAATTGCCAACAACCTATCCAAGTTTTTATTAAAAGGGTTAGCATTCAATCAATAGATAAGCCAGCAGTGTAGATTCACCACCATCTCGTGGAACCGAATAAGAATCACAATGGTTTAAGCAAGAACCATCAAGCCTCTCAACCTCACAAGGGAGAATACAAGCATAAGCTCTATGATAAAATGAAGATTAAGTGTTACAAGAGTGGGGAGCCTCCCTTATATAGAGAGTGGGGCGGCCAACCAAAGAAATGGAAAAATAAAGATGACTAAAAACCTCCTAACTTAGGTGTTGAACCCATGACTCCTACCCCAACTAGCCTAGCAACCTCCTAGCCAATAAAACCACTCATATTAGCGCTCCTATGTTGGAAAATAAGGGAAAATTACAAAATAAAAAGAAAATACAAGAGAGTCCTTATTAAGGGTGGTACATATGACTAGGGTCCTATCCTGGGTCATGGGTGTCCTCCTATAGGGTAGTGCCCTTCTGTAGGGTAGGGTCCCTAAATTTGTAAAACACTAATTTCTTCATCTCTTTCTTGCTTGAAGATGGTTCATATTCCTTAGTTTTGATCTTGCAGCCCCAAGCAGTCTTGTACCCTTCTAGCAGTATGCCATCAATGAGTTTCTACAATTTTTTTTATTTCTTTAATATTTTGAATTTTTATAAGTTGCAGTGTTAACATTGAATTTCTTTATTTTGCAGTTGGATGCCTTACAACCCCCATTGCGACCATTGGTCATGCGATTTGATCATAATTTCGGGGTCCTCACTATTTGTGGGAGGTAAACCCGAAGGATATGAGGGACAAGTGGTCAGAGGAGTTTACGGTAAAATATTTTCATTTTACATTATTTTTTTGAGTTTAATGTATATACACTGTCAGTTAAAAGATATTTTACACAGACATCCAATGATGTTCTGCCCCATCATTTATTGAATTTAATAAAACTTGATATATCATATTCATTAAATGATGTGGCGACACACCATTGGATGTCTGTGTAAAAACTTATTTACACTGACGATGTATATAAATTAAATCCTATTTTTTTTTTAAATTGCTATGACATTTTCAAATGACTTACCCGGAAAGTTTTTTTTTACAGAACAAAGTTACTTGGTCCCCTGAGGATGAGACCCAAATTAAGAAGGTGTACGAGCATAGGATTACTAGACGCCTTCGGGATATACTGAACAAGGCTCGGACGAGTTGGACTAGGCCCACTTGGTGTGGTGAGGAGGCCTGGGAGGGTCTTTTGGCCTACTAGGTCTTTGATGAGTTCAAGGGGAAGTCTGCCCGTAACAAAAGCAATAGGACTCTCGTCGAGCTGGAGAAGTCCACACCATAGCTCGCAAGGCCCACATTGAGGTCACGCTGGATATAGTATGCAAAAACCTACTATTCTATATTATTTTTTGTATTTGTAATTAAAATAATTAATTAATGTATTTTTTCTGTACAGTGACGACAACTTGGGCGGGATATTAATCCCAATGAGTTTTTTGTGGCCACCCACACAAAAAAAGGTGGTGGCTGGGTAGACGACCGAGCGTGGTCAACATATTTAGGTCCAAAATTATGCTTAGCAGTGTTTTTTTATATAATTTCATATATTTGCAATAGAATAACTAACTTATTATAAGTTTATCTCTACTCTGAAGTAGAAATTCTGTAACATCCTGAATTTTATTAAGTAGAATAAAATTAAATTAAATTAATAAAGTAGAGGAAATAAATAAATGAATAATAGAATTAATATTATGAGTAGTTTTATCCATAAAGCTAGTTCAAATTTAAAAAGAACATAAGGGGGGGTTGAGGATGGGCCCAAGCCCATATAGGCATTTTAGCAAGGAAGGGTTATCAGTCCACCCTAATCCTTATTTTTCAAATCGTCAGAGAGCGAAGAGCCAAGGAGGGGAGAAACTACGTCTCAAGAGAGGGTTGCTGCAGATTGATCAAGAATCAAGAACCAAGAATCAAAGATTGTTGCAGTTCGACCTTCACTCCAAGGTAACGGGGAGAAGGGGTGCTGCTTGTATGTGTATGTGGGTGTGTTTGGGTAGTGAGGGCAACCATAAGACCCTCTAAGACATTTAAATTTGACTTAATATATGTATATGTTGAGTATGGTATGACGAAAACTGTTGATTGATGACTGATTTTATGAATCTTGATGAATTCTTGGGTGAAATTGAAGAGGATATTGAGAATATTGAAAGAGGGTAATTAGGGATTTAATGAATTGGGACTTTGATTGAATAACTGTATAATCTGTGTTAAGATTGTTGTTTTTGATGAGTTTAATCGATATAAACGAATATGATTGAAGTATGAACGATGAGGATTGAGTAGGGATTGGAGAAGGGGAGAAAAGGGGGTAAAACGTAAAACAGACGCGTTCTACGTAACTCACGCTGCAACTTGCGCTACATCGCAGGTTAAAGCGGGAACTCTCTGGAATCTGCGCTGCAGGTTGCGCTACAGCGCAGGTTGGAGCGCAGATCGCAAATTTCTGATTTGATGTAATTTTGATGAGTTTTCTAGAGTAGTTTTGATGATCTTAATGTTTGAAGGTGATTGTTATACCTTGATTTTGGTGTGATTATGATGATATGAGTATGTCCTTGATGATAGATGTTTATTTTGATGATGATTGATGAATGATTGATGATATACTTGATGACTTTGATGATGATGAATGATGATGCCTTGTAATATTTATGATGATTATTATGATGATGTTTGATGATATTATGATGATTAATGATGACTAACGACGATTGATGATGATGATGATGTATATGAACTATATGATGTTGATCGTGCATTGAGCATATGAGAATTGATTTGATGTCGTATATGCCTTGAGCATCTACATCAAGTACACGGGCCCAACGAGGGGGTACAACTCAGGTGTACTATACTGAGGGGGTGTGGTGACCATGATGGACATTCGATGCACGGGCCCAACGAGGGGGTACAACCTACCGGCCTGTGTGGTGTTTAACGGTAGACATCATTGGTAACAACTAGGGAGATTGATGAGGTGCGCCCATTGTGCGGAGTTCCTAGTCATGAACCTTAGGAGGAGTTGATGAGTTTGGTGTGCATGATAAATGAGCATGGATTGCATTAATGATGAAATGAATTGATACTGTGATGATATAAGAATTATTGATGATGTGAATATTATGTGTTGAGAGTAGAGATGTGCTTTCTTGGTGAAATATGATATGTGAGTTATATAGTATGATGAATATATTGATGAGTTATTATATGATGATTTATTGATGAATACGATGTGATGAGAATATGATTAATGATTATGTGATTGAACTTGATGTTGTGCTATGTGTGTGAGGATGGGGTAGCCCCTATAAGTATGTATGAGTTGGTGTTCCTTTCCTCACTGTTACTGATGGCAACTGCCAGTGGAACTCTGAGCTGATAGCGGAGCTGAAGGGGAGCCTGGGCCTGACTTGGGCACATGGAGCTGGACCAAGCCTTGGTCAACCATATTTTGGTCAACCCCCATGGTCAACCTTTGACCTTTGACCAAGTCAACAAGAAGACTTCATCTTAATTAGGATTTAATTAGATTAATTAGAGTTTTAATTGTAATTAGGACATGAATGTAATTTTTCCTTTTCTTTCTAGACTAGGGGCGCTAATTTGATGGCTTTATTGGCTTAAGTGATAGCTTAGCTAATTAGCCAAAGGATATGGGTTCAACACCCACCTAGGATAGTTTTCCACTCATCTTTTATTTTTCTTCCCACCTACCCACCTCCTTTTCCTATAAATAGGAGACCACCCCCCTTGTATTTCACACACTTACATGAATATAGTAAAGGCATTATGCCCAAATTTCTCCTCCCTTGGTGAGTTGAGTGAGGCTTGGTGGTTGTTGCTAAAACCATACTGAGACTTATCTAATTCTCCTGAATTAGTGGCGTCTGACATTGGACTTATCTGTTGTGGGTGGATTCCTGCTTCAGTGGCGTCCCTACCATTTCTTCCTCTCCACTTTTTCTTTCATTTTCTCTCATTTTCTATCATTTTCTTGCGCAAAATAAGCTGCTTCCCTGCACCTTATTTTCGCATTTAATTGCTACTTTTTGATTCTAATCGGTTGGTTTTGCTCAATTCTAGATCCTACACCCTTCCAGCTATCAATTGGTAATCAGAGCTTGATGAATTGAGCACTTTTTGGGGCTGTTTGCTGCAATTTGAGGCGCTCTTTTGGGGCTGTTTTGGTGCAGAATTTTCTTCATCTTAGTGTAATTCCATCCCTTTTTTCAATTGTAATTGGACTTGGACTGTTCCCTGGACCCGAGGTGCCTTTCTGCTGCTGGCAGCATTGTTTGTTTGGTTGTTGATTGCTTGAATTCTTGCTAGTATAGGGCTGTTTTTGGGACGCTAATCCCACCCTTTAGGTGTTTGATTAAATGCCTCTTAATTGCTCATACTTGTTCTTGAGTGATTCTTGCAATTAATTGTTATAAACTGCTTGTTTGTTGGTGAAGTGTGTTAAGAGGAGGCATTGTTGTCTTCATTTTTCCAAAGATCGTTCACCTACATTTCTCCCCTTCACCATTACTTGTTCATCCCCTATATTCATCTCTTTACTTTCCGCTTTTTAATTTTCCGCCATTTAAATTCTGCTTCTCCCCATGCTTTTAATTTCTGCTTCCCCTTTACATTATGTCATTTACATTTCTGTCCTCCCCATCCTTTTAATTTCTGTCATCCCCTTTACATTCAATCATTTACTTTCAGTCCTCCCCATCCTTTTAATTTCCGCTTCCCCCTTTACATTTCTGCTCTCCCCATCCTTTTGCTTTCTGCCATTTACATTTCTGTCTTCCCCATCCTTTTAATTTCAGATTCCCCCTTTTAATTTCGTGCCATTTATTTTGCGCAATTTTTCCTCTTATTTTTTTTGCCAATTTATGCGCATTGTTCTGGCTTTGTTTTGTTCAATTTTCTGCTCCTATTATGTCTGTCTGTTTGGCATTCTGATTGCAAATTTGGATTGACTGCTATCTCTACCTTGGACTTTCTCTGTTTGATTGTGCAAAACGCTCACCTATAGGCTTTTTTTTGTTCATAGTATTGGAAAAAGATAATCAAATTCTAATTGTTGATTTTCCTTCAAATTTTAATTCCAATCTTAAAATTGAACCAAGCGCGTTTCTGGGACCGTATCGCTTTTGTATAATCAACAAGGAAGTGCTAAACAATTTTTTTTGGTCATTTTTTAAATCAGGTTGCCATTACATTTCCACAGTTTTTTAGATTTTTTTTATTCATTATTTTGCTTTTCTAGTACCACTTGGACCAGTTTACTGTTAGAAAATTTCAAAAAAATTACAGTAGTTACAGTTTATTTTCTTTTCATTGTGTACAAATTTCTGTAATTTTCTGTTGGGGAAAAAGACAAAGAAAGAAAGAAAGAAAAGGCAAGAAAAATACAAAAAGTACGTACGTGCCAAAAATACAAAAAAAGGTGTAAAAAGCAAAAAAGGGTGCAAAAGTCAACAACAAGGAAGAAAAAGTCAAAAGACACCCAAAAAGAGTAAAAAATTCAAAAAAATTCAGAAAAATAAAAAAATAAAAACAAAGAGTTGTCCCAACAATACAGTAACAGTTTTACTGTAATTTTCTGTTTCATTTTACTGTATACTTTAAATTGAGTTGTATTTGCTGTTTTTCAAAAACGATAATTTTGGCAACTCTTTTCAAAAAATCACCAAAAACAATTCTCTTTGCAATTTCTTCCGTCTTGTCTTGTTTGCTGTCTGTTCTTATGTATAAGCGTGTTTGAGTGCCAGCTTTTCTTGTTTGTCATATCAATTCCTTGTTTTGTCTTAGGATTTTCCAATCTTCCTTTAGTAGGTATTTTCTTTGTTAGTGCGCTTCTATTTGGGTAAGGGTTAAGACCTAGTCTCACGTTGGTCTTTGCAAGATCTAACCAACCTTCAACCGAGTAGAAGAGGCAAGAGAGTCTCATTATAGAAAAAGCCAAAAAGAGTGACATACACGAGTAAATACATTCTCTTGAGTGTAAACACTTAGTTTGAGCGGAAAGGTCCATAAAACTAAAATCAATCTAGGAGAATGGAAGGAAGGAGGCAAGGGGAAAGGGCAACAATGTTTTTTAGAAAAGGCTTAGAAACACCCTTGGGTAAAGAAGAGAGCCAAAGAGAGAACCTATTCCACACTAGGTGCCAAATTGAAGATAAGGTATGTTTAGTGATCATAGATGGAGGAAGTAGTAGCAACTTAGCTAGCCTTAGGTTAGTTAACAAGCTAAACCTACCTACTACCCCACATCCAGAACCTTATACACTTCAATGGGTGAGTGATGAGGAAGAATTTATGGTGGATAGGCAAGTGAGAATAAAGTTTAACATAGGGGACTATAAAGATGAAATGACCTGTGATGTTATACCCTTAGACGCTTCACACATCCTATTAGGAAGACCTTGGCAATATGAGAGAAGGGTAAAATATGATGGGTTTGCCAATACCTATAGGTTCCGCCACCAAGGAATAAAATTTAAGCTTATGTCTATGACCTCAAGTGAAGTTAGGGAAGATCAAATGAAACTTAAGAGGTTAATAGAACAAGAGAAAAGAGAACAAATAGAAAAGGAAAAAGAAGAAAAGCTTAAGAGAGAAAAAGAAGAGGAGATAAAAAGAGTTCAAATGGAAGAAAAGAAAGACAAAGAAAACTTAGGGAAGCAACTAAATCCATTGAATCAACAAGTAAATGCTAACCCTTTGTGTGAAGACATGAATAGGTTGATGGCAAGTACATCAAGTGTTGCAAAGAGGACAACTCAAGTGGTTGAAAGGGAGTTTCCTAGACTAACTTCTTTATGCATGACATGCCTCTTTCTATGCACAATTATATGCCACAAAGCAATACTTGTCCAAAAGAATTTAACAATTTTGATGATGCTTTGAAACCTATTGCATGCTTAAAAAAGCCAACTCAGTTTAAGAGTACCATGAAACCTTTTGAAAATGCATGTTTACCCAATACATTTAGACATGTTGACTTGCATGCCTTGCATGATAGATTGGATATGCAAAAACAATTGGTTTGTATACATGACCTGCATACACATTCTATATTAATCTTTTTATCTCATGAAGATGTGTATAATACTCTTAAACTAGTTATGGAAAAGGATGAAATTTTGATTAGGGATATCACATGTAAAAACACTTGTATGAAAAACGCATCACATGTTGATATGTCTTACATGCTTACTCATTATGAATCCTTAATTGTTTCACCTTGCATGAAGAAAGTAGATAAATATGATATGGGTAAGGTGTTATCATCTTTCTTTTTGAGTGAGGACATTCCTATTGATATGCCTCTTGAGATAAATGGTAAAAACAATTCTTGGCATAACTACATACAATATGCTCCTAACAACTATCAACAAGATGCAAGTGGTAAAATTGTAGGGCATGTTGGGATGACATTGAAGCATATTAATACATTTATGCCACATAATTTCACGTGTGCATTCATTTGGAAGCATGTTGTGGAATATTTTGATGAAATGAAAATCAACCACTTCTTAAGCCTTCCTTATAATTACATGTTTCTGTTACTTGTTAGGAAAGGCTTCAAGAGATTGGTCTTTGACCCTGGATCTCGTTCTACAGATTACATGGACAAGATGGTTCAATCTTTATTGAGGGAGTTTTCTATCCCTTATCACAAATACCTCTTGTTCATCTCCTATGTTTTTCTTTTACTAATCTTTATGATCCCCAAGTATTTTTGTTATGAGCCTTCACTTTGCTTGCTTAGGAATAATACTTATGGGTCTTGTTTTTTGTTGTCTAGGCTCAAGGAAGATGGTCAACATGGGACGTCCAACTGTACTCCCCAAAGGCTAAGGGAAGTATTTTCTTACTTGCTACTTTAGTCATCCAACTCCTTCTTCCTACCGCCATTCCTCTTCTTCTTATGGATTCTTTCCGATCTTTCAGATTTGAGGTCAAATCCTCTCTAAGGGGGAGGGAATGATGGCAACTGCCAGTGGAACTCTGAGCTGACAGCGGAGCTGAAGGGGAGCATGGGCCTGACTTGGGCACATGGAGCTGGACCAAGCCTTGGTCAACCATATTTTGGTCAACCCCCATGGTCAACCTTTGACCTTTGACCAAGTCAACAAGAAGACTTCATCTTAATTAGGATTTAATTAGATTGATTAGAGTTTTAATTGTAATTAGGACATGAATGTAATTTTTCCTTTTCTTTCTAGAATAGGGGCGCTAATTTGATGACTTTATTGGCTTAAGTGATAGCTTAGCTAATTAGCCAAAGGATATGGGTTCAACAGCCACCTAGGATAGTTTTCCACTCATCTTTTATTTTCCTTCCCACCTAGCCACCTCCTTTTCCTATAAATAGGAGACCACCCCCCATGTATTTCACACACTTACATGAATATAGTAAAGGCATTATGCCCAAATTTCTCCTCCCTTGGTGAGTTGAGTGAGGCTTGGTGGTTGTTGCTCAAACCATACTGAGACTTATCTAATTCTCCTGAATTAGTGGCGTCTGGCATTGGACTTATCTACTGTGGGTGGATTCCTGCTTCAGTGACATCCCTACCATTTCTTCCTCTCCACTTTTTCTTTCATTTTCTCTCATTTTCTATCATTTTCTTGCGCAAAATAAGCTGCTGCCCTGCACCTTATTTTCGCATTTAATTGCTACTTTTTGATTCTAATCGGTTGGTTTTGCTCAATTCTAGATCCTACACCCATCCAGCTATCAGTTACTGTGGTTAATTTTAGGTGATGATGATGATGATACAACTGGTATCGAGTATTGAGTAAAGTGGGTGTCGCTCTGATATATGTGACATCAAGACATATCATGGGGATTTTTATTTTATGATTTTTTTATTAGGGAGAGATTTGTGAACTGTTTAAGTACCTTGCATGACTAGTAGGATATTTTAATATTGTCATTTGAGATTCTGCTGTTTCGAGAACTGTTGAATATTATTATTATTTTTATTAAGCTGACTTTAAGATTATTTGATGTTTCAAATGATGAGGAATGTGAACCTTTTTACCCAATGTGGTGCATTATTTTACTAAGTCTTCCGCTTCGTTGATATATAAGAGTTTGGGGTAGAAGGGTGTCACAAATTCCAATCGCAAAAAGTGGGGTTAAATTGTGATCTTTCAAAATTTCTGCAATTTCTTCTAATACTATTTCTGCTCAAGTATAACTTGGCTAAGTATTAGAAGATAAAACTCAAGAAGAAGGAATTATGATATGTATGGTATGCTGAAAATATAATTCCTTTGAAGGAACTCTCTTGTATGTGCAACTTACTTAGGTATTAGGTAATTTTTAAAATAGTTTTATGCACATGAGAATGAAACAAAAATTTGAACGAAAAGAGAGTAAGGGTAAGAAGATTGCACACATAGTTTTATATTGTTTCACCTCTTCCAACCAGAGGCTACGTCCAGTCCCTACTTTTAGTAGGATTTTCTTGGTCAACTTTGATATTATAGTTTCCTTGGGTATACCTTACCACTAGTATTCTTTTGCAGCCTCTCCATGCTCTTCACAAACTTTTTCTAAAGCCTTTGAAGGTCTTACAGCACTTACAGCTTCTTCTGCAAACTGTACAGACTCAAAAGCCGCCTACAGAAACTTTTCTGCAAGATTTACACCACAGTACAACTCACTACAATCATGTAGCAGCTTAAAGCAACTATTACACACCATCTCAAGAAGCACTAACACTCTTAAAGCCTTCTTGAGAGTTTACAGAAGATATTGGTAGTGAACTATTAAAAACAAGGCTCAAAACTATTACAGATTAAGCACAGCAGGAAGATGTTGAGCCAACTCTCTCTTATCTAACTTCAGGGAGCGGAATCTTAGTAATTGTGAAGAGAAAGAAAGTTCCCAGAAGATGGAGATTGTAAATCTGTATTATGGTGCTTCTTCTGGACCAGGTGTGTGTCAAAATGAGAAAGGAACCTTTCCTTTTATAGGAGAAATGAGCTGCTAGCCGTTGGGGTAGCTGTTTGAATCTCCAGCTGTAAAGGCATGAGTTGTCCCCTTCAAGAGCAGTTGTCTCTTTCATGAACAACTGTCTTCTTTGACTGGTCATATCTTCTGCAGGGTGTTTCTTCTGTAGAATTTGATTCCTTCAGAAAATCCACCCTTTTTCTTCTGGGAATAGATATTTTAGACATTTGAAAATGAAGGAATAATATATGGATGAATTTCAGTAGCTGAAGCACAGAGTAGCTTGAAGAGCATGTAATTTGGGAAATTACTTCTTCTGCAGACATCTTGACAGTGGAGTTCTTCTGCAACAGCTTTTTTGAACAAAGTTATGGGATCATTTTTATGCATATATTGTCAGAGCAATATTGTTGCAGTTTTCCTACTCTTAGAAGAATTAATTTAGTTGAAAATCCAACTTATCCTTTTCATCTTCAGTCTTGCTGCATCTGTTTCTTCTGCAGTCTTGCTGTAGTTGTTTCTTCTGCAGTTTTCCTGTAGCTGTTTCTTGACAGTGAATCTTCCTTCTAATATTTTGTCATCTTTCTACTTGGTTGGAGAGGAATGATCAGAAGATGATGAAGTAGTTTGTTGTGGAGTGTTTTGGGGAGGCTGAAATGGCACAAAAGGCATAAGAGGTGCTTGAGGTGCAATGGAAGGCAAGACAAATGTGTTGAACCTGAATTGATGTTGAGTGAACCTCTCAATCATCTCATTAACTGAATTCTGGAGAGTATTGACATTTGAGAACAATTTCTTGATGTCTGCCTTAATCTTTCTGACTTGTTTATCAATGGAGTAGGAAGAGGAAGGTTCTATTGTATTAGCAGGCTCCTTAGCAGCTTCATCAACCTTCTCAGGAAGTGTAAGAGAAGGAATCTGTTCTCCTTCATTGCTAAGCTGCTGGAGGTAGGTTTCCATTGAGGAAAGGTTTGCAGAAATGGTTGGAATATTATCTCTGATAGGAATAGAAAAAGGAAGAGTTGAATAATTATAGGGGAGGCAAGAAACTGATTTACCATATTAGTGCCAAAGGTTCCTACATAATGAACAATTTGAGCTTCTCCCTTAGATTCTTCCTCTTCATCTTCCAGATGAAGTTCTTCTGTTCTAACAGAGGACAGGGTCACATTTGCATCTTCTGCAATATCTTCAGTTCTTTTAGGGGAGTGAATTTGGAGGATGGGTAAAGAGGTGTCAAAAGAGGGTGTTTCTGAGTAGCTCTTGGCCAACATAACCAAGGCATTTGCAGCCATCCCTTCTGCAGAAGCAATATCAGTATCTTCTAAAGAAGATTCTCTAGCTTCATCTGTAGAGCCATTCTCAGCACCCTCCATGGAGATATCCCTTGCATCTTCTTCTTTTTCTCCAGGGGAATTTCCAGAAGGAACTTGTAATTGAGAAGCTGCTTCTTCTCCATACTTGCAGGATACATTTTATCATCTTCTTCAAGGTAAAGGAGCCAGGAGGTTCAGGAACTGGAGACTATTCTTTATCTTCTGCAGAAGTCTCATTTTGTGCAATTTGCTGGGTCCATCTTCTCTAGCAGAGGCAGAAAAATCTCTCTGGATACCTTTCCTTTTTCTAGTAAAAGTTTGAAGCACTTCTTTCTTCTTCTTTGTCCTTGGACCCCTGGAAGCTTCATAGAGGTCTGCATCATCAATGTCACTATGAATGAATTGTGAGGGCTCAGGCTTACTGATATGCATCTTTCTAACATTACTTATGTCAATGTAAGTATAAGCTTCTATGCTCTCCTCACCCTCAAGGGATACTTGGTGAAACTTGAAGATTCTTGTCAGCACCATTCCATATGGAAGACTTGCATAAACCCTTTGAGGATTTGCAGAATAAATCATGCCTCTGAGAATGATATAAGAGAAGGATAGAGGCTTACCACTCAGAAAATGATGCATGATCAGAAGATCCTGTTCAGTCACTCTTTCTAAGGTTCCTGCCCTAGGGAGAATAGAGTAGCAGCAGATTTTGTGGAATAATCTGCATATAGGAATCAGTTGACTTGACAAGAGTTTGGAGTCAGGTTGGTTGAGTACTTTATTAATGATTTCTTCTTTGGTGATGCCTGCAGAAGCATACCAGTTTTCATCAAATAGATGATTTGGACAAGGAGGGATTCCTATGGCTTTTTCTATAAATTCAGGAGTGAGAACAATGGTTGAACTTTTCATTTCCACCACAAGGGAGTTTCCATCACTTCTATACTGACTTGCAGAAGCAAAGAAAGCTTTCACCAGCATTGGATAAATAGGTTCCTTGATTAGAAGGAAGTCTCCCCATACTTGCTTTTATAGAAAGTTTCCTACATCCCATCCTTCTTTTCTTATTTCCTTCAGCAGAAATACTCTTCCAGAAATTACATTTTTCCATTCCCATCTATCATAGAATATTTTCAGAAGCTCCTCATCTTGAAATAGATCTTTGTTAGCATCTTCTGATGCTTCAGAAGGATCACTTTCTAAGCTGCTTCCACTTTCTTCACTTGACCTTCTGGACACTTTATCTTCATTACTTGAAGATTGAGAGTCTTCATGTGATATGGGAGAGGGAGAATCTAGTCCAATGGGGTTGTCAGGCTTATTTCCAGCAGAGTGAGTAGTAGTTCCAACCCCAGCCCTTAGTCTTCCTGACCTTCTAATTTGAACAACCGGAAAGGAAGTAGGGTTCTGAGTTTTTGAAGTAGAAGGAGCTGATGAAGATGATGGTTTGGAAGGAAGAGGAGATGAAGGTTTGATAAGGGGTGGCTCTGCTGACAGAGGTTGTACTTTAAGGACCTCTGTAAAAGTAACGATTTGCATTTCAGATTAAGGAGGGTTCTCATGGCTACTGTAAGAGCATTCTGATGCATTTGGAGATGAAGCATTTTTCTTGTTGGCAATTGATTTGATTCTCATGGCTGATTTTCAGAGGAAAAGAAAAATAGGGGGTGTTGAGCACAGGAGAGAATTAAGAACAGAGGGAAAGGTTTTGAAGCTGAGTTTTTACAGTTTGTGAGAGATGAAGAGCGAGAGAATGAAGTGTTTCACCGCAGTGTAGGGTCTCTAATCCACTTCCTATACTAGCCGTTTGAGAAGAGAGAAGGATGTAGAGAGAGAATGAAATGCGCGCTCAGCTTTTGAGGTAATGAGTTGGTGCTTCCAACGGTTAGATCTTTATTGCAGTTTTAGTACAATAACTGATCTTTTCTATGATAAGAGACAAAAATCCACTTTACCCAGTTTATTTTGTAGCCTTAGCTGGCCGTATGATGTCCCTTTCAATGTTTGACTTCACAAGAAAAATCATTTTCTAATAAAATGATTTTTATTGGATTAAGTAATATGAAAAGGAAATTTCCTAGTATTTGGAATAAGACAATCATCCTGACAAGTCAAAGCATTGAGATGCTTTTGACTGTGTACGTTTTCCAGAAGATACACTCATTTCTTCAGCAGAAGATATAAACTGCAGTGACAGTTCCAGAAGAAGGACTAATTCCTTCTATGTCAAGAAAAAATGATCATGAATTCAATTTTCACATATGCAGTCTATCTCATAAAATTAAATCTATCTTCTACAAGTGGTTTAGTGAAAATTTTAGCAATTTGCAATTTTGTTTCAATGAATTTTAGCTCAATTTCATTCTTCTGAACATGATCTCTTATAAAATGATGTTTAATATCAATATGCTTTGATCTAGAATGCTGGATAAGATTCTTGGACAAGTTAATGGCACTTGTATTATCACAGAAGATAGGGATTTTGGAATGCCTCAAATAATAATCCTCCATCTGATGCTTTATCCAAAGCATTTGTGAGCAACAACTTGCAGTAGAAACATATTCAGCTTCTGCAGTTGACAATGCAATTGTAGGCTGCTTTATACATGACCAAGAATTGAGTGTTTTTCCAAGGAATTGACATCCACCACTTGTACTCTTTCTATCTAATCTATCTCCAGCATAACCAGTATCACAATATCCTGTAAGATCAAAGTTTGTACCTTCTTGTTGGTTATAGCCTTGAGCTACTAACCTTGCTTTGTTTCTGATCACATTACCTCCTTCATCCATCTTGTTCCTAAATACCCATTTTGTGCCAATGATAGTGTGATCTTCTAGACGAGGGACAAGTGTCCATACTTTGCTTCTTTCAAATTGATCCAACTCTTCTTTCATAGCATCTATCCATGAATCATCTTCAAGAGCTTCATTTATGTTTTTGGGTTCAATTTGAGATAGCAAGGCTGCACTATTTTCATCTTTTCTTAATTGGGATATGGTTTTTACTCCTTCTGCAGTACTTCCAATTATTTGTTCATGAGGATGAGTTGTAATTAATCTCCAGCTCTTAGGAAGTTCCTCTCTTTGTGTGCAGATTTCTTCTGTTGAATTATCTGTGAGATTTTCCCTTTCTACTGTATCTTCTGAAGGGTTTTTACTGTAAGAGAATATCTTTTGATGCTTGTCAGATTCATCCTCTGAATCACTTTTATATTTTCCTTGAGAAGAAAGGTTAGTATCATTGAAAATAACATGCATATTTTCCTCTATGGTTTGGTTTTTGATATTATATACTCTATAAGCTTTTGAGGTAGTAGAGTATCCAAGAAAAATATCCTTTTCAGATTTTACATCAAACTTTTCAAGATTTTCTTTGTTGTTCAAAATATAGCAATCACATCCAAAAACATAAAAATATGCAATGTTGGGTTTTCTCCCTTTCCATAGTTCATATGGGGTTTTGTTGAGTATGCTTCTGATGATAACTCTATTAAGTATATAGCATGATGTAGCTACTGCTTCAGCCCAAAAGTATTTTTGAATTCCACTATAACTTAACATAGTTCTAGCCATTTCTTGGAGAGTTCTATTTTTTCTTTCTACAACTCCATTTTGTTGTGGAGTTCTAGGACATGAAAAATTATGAGATATTCCATTTTCATCAAAGAACATTTTAAATGAAAAGTTTTCAAACTCTCCACCATGGTATCTTCTTACAGAAGCAATATTTTGACCACTTTCATTTTGTATCTTTTGGAGAAGATTTTGAAAGTATCAAATGACTCATCTTTGGTGGTAAGAAACAAAACCCATGTGAATCTAGAGTAATCATCTACTATGACTAAACCATATCTTTTTCCTCCTAAGTTGGGTGTTTTAGTAGGACCAAATAAATCAATATGCAGTAATTCCAATATCCTTTTAGAGGTTACCTCATTCTTAGGATGAAAACTTGAATGAGTCTGTTTACCTTTAACACATGCATCACATACCTTATCCTTTTCATATTTGATTTTAGGTAATCCTCTAACCAATTCCAACTTAGAAAGTTTTGAGATGGTTTTCATGCTTAAGTGACCAACTTTTCTATGCCAAATCCATTTGTCATTTTCAAATGAAGCAAAGCATGTATGATCAGATAATTCTTCTAACTAATGCTATATAGGTTTTTGTTTCTTATTCCTGAAAACAGTAATTTCTTAGTAGATGATTCTCTAATTTCACAAAATTTTGGTTGAAACATAACTTCATAGCCACTGTCACAAAGCTGACTTATGGTAAGAAGATTATGTTTTAAACCTTTCACATAATAAACATTGCTAATTTGAGTAGAATTCTTTATACCTGCCTTTCCAATACCTTTGATATGTGCCTTGTTGTTGTCTCCAAAGGTTACTGTTCCACCTTCTATCTTGTGTAACTGGATGAATTTGTTTTTGTCTCTAGTCATATGTCTTAAGCAGCCACTATCCAAGAACCATTGCCCTTTCTTCTTGAAGGTTCTTGCTTGTCCCTATATCATCAGACAGTAGAGATTTAGGTACCCAAATTCTGTTGGGTCCTGAATGGTTAGATACCTTTCTTTTAAAGCTCCCTTTTCTCTTATAACAATTATGAACAAGATGTTCAAATTTGTTATACCAAGAACATTTAGGAGGTTGCCTTTTAGCAGGTACAAAGATAATTTTGCAAATTTTTGAATTTTGAGATTGATTGAATCCCAACCCTGTTCTATCAGAGGTTTCCCTTCCATGACATGACCTATGAGCTTTTCTAAGTTATTTGTACCATTTACAAATTTACTTAAGTCTTGATGCAATTCAACTTTCTTCTTCAGAAGATTATTTTCCTTTTGCAGTTTTTCAGTTTTGCTTTCTTTTGTAGATTCAGACTTAAGTGATTTTATTTGTTTTGATAACTTGCAGTGAGATTGATGTAGACATTGATTTGTTTTAAACAATCTTTCATTATCATCTCTTAATCTTTCATTTTCTTCTTTAGATTTGATTAGTTGTTCTTTAAGTAAAGCACATTTTTGAGCTAGTGTGTGTGAGTCAGATAATAAGTTTTAAAATGCATCTTCTAATTCTTTATAAGTAGGAGAGTTAGAATCATTTACCTCATCTTCTTCTTCTTCCTTTCCAGCCATGAGACACAGGTTTATTGTCTCTTCTTCTACATCTTTTGAGGAACTTTCTAAGTCATCCCAGGTTGCAGGTTTGAATTGTGATCTTTCAAAATTTCTGCAATTTCTTCTAATCACAAGAAGGGGATTGAATTGTGATCTTTCAAAATTTCTGCAATTTCTTCTAATACTATTTCTGCTCAAGTATAACTTGGCTAAGTATTAGAAGATAAAACTCAAGAAGAAGGAATTATGATATGTATGGTATGCTGAAAATATAATTCCTTTGAAGGAACTCTCTTGTATGTGCAACTTACTTAGGTATTAGATAATTTTTAAAATAGTCTTATGTACATAAGAATGAAACAGAAATTTGAATGAAAAGAGAGTAAGGGTAAGAAGATTGCACACACAGTTTTATACTTGTTCATCTCTTCCAACCAGAGGCTACGTCCAGTCCCTACTTTTAGTAGGATTTTCTTGATCAACTTTGATAGTACAGTTTCCTTGGGTATACCTTACAACTAGTATTCTTCTGCAGCCTCTTCATGCTCTTCACAAACTTCTTCTGAAGCCTTTGAAGGTCTTACAGCAATGACAACTTCTTCTGCAGACTGTACAGACTCAAAAGTTGTCTGCAGAAACTTTTTTGCAAGATTTACACCACAGTACAACTCACTATAATCATGTAGCAGCTTACAGCAATTGTTACACACCTTCTCAATAGGCACTAACACTCTTAAAGCCTTCATGTATCGACTCGTGCAATGTTGTAGCTAACGCGTTAAGTATCCCGCCTGGGGAGTACGTTCGCAAGAATGAAACTCAAAGGAATTGACGGGGGCCCGCACAAGCGGTGGAGCATGTGGTTTAATTCGATGCAAAGCGAAGAACCTTACCAGGGCTTGACATGTCGCGAATCCTCTTGAAAGAGAGGGGTGCCTTCGGGAACGCGGACACAGGTGGTGCATGGCTGTCGTCAGCTCGTGCCGTAAGGTGTTGGGTTAAGTCCCGCAACGAGCGCAACCCTCGTGTTTAGTTGCCAACGTTGAGTTTGGAACCCTGAGCAGACTGCCGGTGATAAGCCGGGTAGTGAAATATTAAAAACAAGGCTCAAAACTATTACAGATTAAGCATAGCAGGAAGATGTTGAGCCAACTCTCTCTTATCTAACTTCAGGGAGCAAAATCTTAGTAATTATGAAGAGAGAGAAAGTTTCCAGAAGATGGAGATTGTAAATTTGTATTATGGTGCTTCTTCTGAACCAGGTGTGTGTCAAAATGAGAAGGGAACCTCTCCTTTTATAGGAAAAATGAGCTGCTAGTCGTTGGGGTAGCTGTTTGAATCTCCAGCTGTAAAGGCATGAGCTGTCCCCTTCAAGAGCAGTTGTCTCTTTCATGAACAGCTGTCTTCTTTGACTGGACATATCTTTTGCAGGGTGTTTTCTTCTGCATAATTTGATTCCTTCAGAAAATCCACCCTTTTTCTTCTGGGAATAGATATTTTAGACATTTGAAAATGAAGGAATAATATATGGATGAATTTCAGTAGCTGCAGCACAGAGTAGCTTGAAGAGCATGTATTTTTGGGAAATTACTTCTTCTGTAGACATCCTAACAGTGGAGTTCTTCTGCAACAGCTTTTTTGGACAAAGTTATGGCATCATTTTTATGCAGATACTATCAGAGCAATATTGTTGCAGTTTTCCTGCTCTTAGAAGAATTAATTTAGTTGAAAATCCAACTTCCTTATCTTCTTCAGTCTTGCTGCATCTGTTTCTTCTGCAGTCTTGCTGAGCTGTTTCTTCTGTAGTTTTGCTATAGCTGTTTCTTCTGCAGTTTTGTTGTAGCTATTTTTTGACAGTTAATCTTCCTTCTAATATTTTGTCATCTTTCTATTGTTATTCTCCTTGATAGCTTCTTTTCAACCTTATTTCAAATTGTCATTTCTTGAATAAAGTTCTTCTTTATTTCTTGCTTTCTTATTCTTCAATGGTAGTTATCTTGAGATTTTTTACAGAATGTTTGTTTCAATTTCTTTCAATTGATTTCTTGCTTTCTTTTATAGTTGTGATTCTTTATAATGTGAAAGCATCTTCTTTGAGTGGTGTTGAGCTCTATTTTCTGAACAAGACTAATAATTGGATCTGTATCTTCTTGAAAACGCACAAGTGAAATTGTTAGTACTTTAATCAGAATTATACCAAGTGAATTTTGAGAGCTTGTCATTATTAAAACATCATTGGAGGATTCTTGGACCTCACATACTCAACAACCAAATTACCATGACTGCCTGAGGGAGGTGGAGTCACAAATGGGGGACAACTCCATCACTAATGGGTCCACCAAGCTACATGTAACATCCCATAAATCAGGACCTTTAGATAATCATGATATTAATATAAGGATTTGTATGTTAATAATTTGGATTAGAGGTATAGGAACATTTAAGAAAAGACTTAGGTTAAAAACCAGATTTTAGTAGTCTCGCTCAAGCAAGAATAACTCGCTTGAGCGAGTTATGCAACAAAACTTAGAATTTTATTTTCTGCAAATCTCGCTTAAGCGAACTGCGTTTCTCTTAAGTGAGAAGCAGGGGAATTTGAGAGACTCTCTGGCAATTTTCGCTCAAGCGAGAATGAGCTCGCTTAAGCGAGAATCATCCAGAGAGGGGGTGTTTTCTAGGACATTCTCGCTCAAGCGAGAATCGTACAGAAATGGGGTATTCTCTGGGTCATTCTCGCTCAAGCGAGACAGCTTCGCTTGAGCGAGAATGTGAAGGTTGCATGCAATTGTCTTGCTCGCTCAAGCGAGAATAGCTCGCTTGAGCGAGAATCCACTTATAGGTGCAGGATTCTTAACTTAGACAAAAACAATTCACTTTTCTTCTTCTTCTTGGTTAGAGAGAGAGAGAGACTGGGTTGGAGAGTGGATGTGGATTGAAGTTTGATGCGGAGATTGGAGCAAGGAATCATCAATTGATCCACCTTGGATCCGTTCTTCTCCATTCAATTCTAAGTTTAGGTGAGTACAACTCACTTTCTTTGTATCTTTCTCAATAGTTTCTATGAACATGCCCCCTAATCTTTATTTTCCCATTCTCTATTAAGAATCGTTGTTAGAAATTGTATTCTTGTAACTGATTTAAGGATTATTACTTATGAATCAAGACTTAGAATTGAAATAGAGATTATGTGATACAAATTAGGTTCGAAACTATCAAAAATGCTTACGTTGAATATGTATGAATTCTGATTTGTTACTATATTATGAATTGTTAATGAATTATCATGTTTATGTTAATTGAAACACTTTAAGCCGGTTTCGACCGTGAGTAATTCAAGTCGACCTTTGCGCTGTGAGTTAAAACTAAGTAATTATTTTAAAACATGACTTCGGTCCAGTTTGGGTGGGATTCATCCCCGGGAAAGATATTTCCCGTAGTCTGAGCTCAGTTCTAACTCTAGAAAGAGATAAGAACATACCTGCCGGGCACAGCAGTGAGTGCATCATACTTGCATATCAGTTTAGTTGATTATTGTTTATGAACTATGTATGATTAGTTGATTGACATTGATATCTGCTCCCTGCATTCATGCATGTGATTTATATTCACTGAGATTTTTATCTCACCACGCGATATGTGGATTATTTAGTTGAGCAGGTACCACCTCTTCCAGACTCTTAGACTGGGAGATGAAGTGCTTTCGGGAGGGACTTACTTTCCCCTTTTCTTTTGTTTATGAAATGTTTTACCTGTATATAAAAATATACACGTGGCAGTAGTATCGTAGTAGACTCGAAGGATGATTTGTAAATATTAGCTACTTGATGCACATGATAGATTAATGTTATGTATATACTGGTTTTCAATTTATATAGATGTGTTTATCGTTTAGAAATGTTCGTTGAATTGTTAAATTATCGTTGGATTATTTACATTCTTGGGAACATATTGATATCCGAATTGTCATGTTATAAATTCTAAGTTAAGAATTTGGTTTCCAACGGGCTAAATTCTGATTTAGAAATTTAGGGCGTTACACTATAGATCTAGAAGGATGTTGTTGGTGGCAAGACTTGAGGCCGCCGTTATGGCACCGGGGACTTGTCAAGCAACATTCGTCCTGGTGTGACCAGCCTCACTCAGGAGTCTCAGGCCCATACCAGCAGGAGCGATGGGTCACGACATTCGTCTAACGAGGCGCTGCGGAGGTCATTGAAGCAAAGTTGCATGCTAGCTGAGCTGAAGAGAGGGATGATCACTGTCAGGCCCAATATGCACGGTTGAAGGAGGATTTCGACGACTCCGACAACAATTGTAGTTAGTGCTAGATGCCCGCAGTGCAGGTGGTTCTACCAGCCTCAATCAGGCTCAGCCGCACTCGCACTACAATGGCGATCTGGATGACCAACCCTTGAATGAGGATGATGATCATGATCGTCGACCGTAGCAGCGTCGTCGCCGTTAGCCGTGATTTTTTTAATTGTATTATGTTTTTATACACTTTGTATATATATTGTTTATGTATATTTTTTTCTATATGTGTGTTTTTATATAGTGTTTATTGTTTTTCTTTATATTTTATATCATTAACAAATAAAATATAAAATATAATATTTATAAAGTAAATATAAAATTGAATTTCTATAATAATTCAAACGTAAATCCATAAAATAAATTAAAATTAAATATAAAACCCTAAATTCAATTAAAAAAATTTAATATAATCATTAGCGACGGCCCTGACCGTCACTAGTTAAAGAAAATTAAAACATAATATAATTATTATGATGTGACGGCTTAGCGACGACCTGTGATCTTTTCACTTTGCGATGGACTTCAGCATGGTGACGACTTTAGCGCCAGGCAAGCAGACACTATATAGCTACGAAGTTATTGCTCGTCGCTACAATATTAACGACAAGCATTTTAACGACGTTCTGGTGGCCGTCGCTAATTGCATTGTAGCGATGGTTTTCCCCTTTGGTCGTTGCTAAATCCCGAATTTCTTGTAGTGATCAAATCCATATTCTGTAATTAGCAATTTAATTTGCAAGTGAAATTTAAGATATAGGTTAAATAATTTATAATGAGTCAGAACACCCAAAAGAGATTGAAACGTCGGGATATTTTTCGAGAACAAAATATAATGCAACAGAAATTGAGTGCCTATTTTGTATCCTAAAATAGAAACCAAGCAATTCTATACACAAACTAGATATGGAAGGAGAATCCGGCTATTGTGTGCCCTGCATGTGCTTTGGAATAACTCAATTAATTTCAGTACAATTTGAGCACTGTCTCATTAGTTATTGCAACAGCCTAATAAAAAATTTTAGTGATGTATAAATCAAATGCTAAAATGCTAATGCAAACTTGAATATCATAAAATCAGATATAGATCCACAAACAAAGTGACAAAAAATCAGATCTCATTCATTTGGAAATGAATGAACCAAGTTAGTCAGTTCCTCACCATGGTCCATGTTGTGCCGCTGTGCATTCACGCCGGCCGCACCACCTTGCAGTGCTCCAACTGAGCCACAAACGTGGCTGTTGTACACACTGGTGTGTCTTCCTCCTCCCCGCAGTCAGATCGGTGTTGCCACCAGCCATACAATCACCACCGTGAAAGCTGCCTGTAACATCCTAAGAATTCAAACTCATTTTTGATAATTGAGGGTATAAAATAAGAATTTGATAAAGAGGTAAGACTTAGGTGGAAAGAAATTGGGTTAGGATTAAAGAGAAAAGAAAATCAGAAAATGGAATTCTGGTATTCTCGCTCAAGCGAGAATGGCTCGCTTGAGCGAGTATATCAGTAGAAACTTGCAAAATATTTTCTGGTTTTCTCGCTTGAGCGAGAAGGGTCTCACTCAAGCAAAAAGCAGGGGAGATTTTGGAGTGCTCTCTGGAAGAATTTCGCTTAAGCGAGAATGGCCTCGCTCAAGCGAAATTCAACCAGAAATGAGGGGCTCTCTGGACGTTTGTTGCTTGAGCGAGCTGGCTCTCGCTCAAGCGAGAATCTTCCAGAGAGGGGGATCCTCTCTGGAGTATTCTCGCTCAAGCGAGAAGATTCTCACTTGAGCGAGAACACAAAAGTTGAGGAATCCCATCCCTCTATCTCAAGCGAGAATATCTCGCTTGAGCGAGAACACACATACCAGAATAAAAACATTAATTAGGGCACCAAACTTATCACTTTTCCCCTTCTTCTTTTTGGTCCTAGAAAGAGATAGAGAGATTCTAGAGAGAGGTTTCTCCTTTAGAGCTTGAAGCAAGGTTCCAAGGCCAAGAGCTCTCCACTCAACCCTTTTCCAATCTTCTCTCATCCCTTTGAGCTTCCTTTGAGGTGTGAGTATAACTCACACACCTTCACTCATTTTGTGTGGATCTTTATCCATGAACCCTATTCTCCTATTCCCTCCCCTTTTTACTTGTGGTTGAATGTTTTGGTTGTGGATTCGTTATATAATGAGGTTTTGTGTAGTTGTATGGAACTAGATATGTATGTAGGGGTTTCCCCAAGTTAGGGTTTCTCCCACATTTAAGTTTCTGGGTGTCTATTGTTTGATTAATGAAATATGTTCAAGTGTGAGTTATGCATCATGGCTTCGGCCCCAGTCAATAACTAGAAAATAAATTTGGCTTTGGCCCTAATAGAAATGGATTCGAACCCCAGTTTTGGCTTCGGCCCCAGTTCACCCTAATTAAATAAGATTGGACTTCAGTCCCTAGTTAATTGGACTTCGGTCCCTAGTTAAAACACAGGTTTCGGCCCCCAGTTAATTGGCGGTGTTATGCCCAAGGAAGATGTTCCTTGTAGTCTGAGCTCAGGTCTAGCCCCAGTTAGTGATAAGACCCCGTGTGTCGGGTAATGCAGGTCATGCGTGTTCATGTTCATATTTAGGCTGAGATATTATGTTATGAATGGTTTCCTTATTCTGTTGCATTCATTTGTCTGTTTCTCCCACACTACATGTTGCATAGTTATATTCACTGAGACATCTGTCTCACCACACGTTTTGTGGTTACATTTTAGATGCACAAGTTCCTCCCCGGGCCAGGCAGTTAGTGGAAGACCTGCAAGAGTTTTAGTTTTCTTGTATATGGATATATTTTGTATGTCGTGGATTACTTTGACATTCTAGACTATGTATATTAGTTTGGGAGGGATATGATTGTACATGTGTTGCCTTCGGGTCCTATATTCTGCTTAGGGCACAAGTATGGGGGTATCCCAGTTGATATATTCAGATATTTACACGTTACGCCCACGTGGCCATTATGTACTTAGTTCATTTCCATATATTGTTCAAGTTATCGTTGGACGCTTAAACAAATTATGTGGTGTTATGTATCGATATTTAAAATGGCGTGAAATAATTTTAGGAATTTGGGAATTTTGCTTCTAATGAGCTTAATTCTCAAATCTAGGAATTAGGACGTTACACTGCCTCTCCCCTCTGGCATCGTCGTCGTGCGTTCAACATACAATCATCGTGTGCTCGCTCCTCTCCCTCTCCCCCACCGGGCTCGTTGTGTGCTTTACCGCCCAAGCCACTCACCGCGATGTCGTTTCAAGGTAGCACTGTCGCGTGAGCTCCACCTTGTCCTCATCTTCGACATGCTGCAGTGCCACCACCAAGAGTGGTTCTCCTCCATAGCAGCCTCCCATGTCTCTATCAAGTATCTTTTTCTCCCCCAAATGCCCAAATGGAACCCTAAGATATGGGTGTGAGCGTGGGTAAAATTCTGAAAAGCAAATTTTCGCGGTTCAAAAAATGAACCGTGTTAATATGTACTGGTAATCTTTTTACCTCGGTTCAAATTCGGAACCGCGATATTTGTGTGTAAAACATAAAAAAAAATAAAAAGTAATATTTTAAACTTATTACCACGATTAAAATTCGGAATCGCGGTAATTTATTAAATTCTTCGTTTTTATCATGGTTTCTTAACGTAACCGAGTTAATTTTAACGGTAAAATCCCAATTATAGCATAGTGTTACATTACAATGACCTAAGCCAAAATACAACTACGTTCTCGAGCAGTTTTTTAATTCACATCTCTTTTCCATGCTTTTTGTTCAATACTATGGAGCAATTCATATTGATGGAGAAACTTTTTGAACCACAAAGCTGATCTTTTATGATATCTTTTTAGTCCATTTTTGAAATCTACATACACAATTCCGAAGCCAACAGTGTAGCCATTATTCCACTCAAAGTTGTCCAAAAGTGACCATGTAAAGTAGCCCTTCACCTTCACACCATTCCTACCAAATTCCAACTGTTAGGACTGTATATGTTGAGTGCATAAAAAAAGTATAAAACAGTAAATATCATGATTATAATGTTTTCTTTTACCAAAAAAAAAGAGAAAAAAAAAACTCACCTTATGGCCCTTTGAATATACAAAAGGTGTTCACTGATATAGTATATCCTCAATTTGTCATCAAGTGATGACTTTGTACCATCGTTAACCTCGTCAAGTCCTGCAAATATTTGAATAACTTATTTTATGTTAACAAAAATTCTAAACAAGATAAAGATGAAATTTTAGGATAAACGTGATATTGGGAGATTAAGAACCCGTTTGTTTAAAATTATTTCATAAAAGAATCACTTCTTTTTTTAAAAAAAATCACTTATATGAATTTTTAAGATGTTTGTCTAAACTTTTTTTCAAGAAGGAAAATCAGAAAATAATCAGTTTTCTATTTTTTTTAAGAAGTTGGAAAAAATAGTTAAAATAGAAGAGAGAGAAAACCTTTTACAATGTGAAAGCATTTATTGTAGCAAATAAAGTGTTTTTTTATGATTGTAGCCAAACGAAAATTTATTTCTGATTATAGAAGAATCTCTAAAATAAAATTAATTTTTTTAAATAATTTAAAAAATTACTTTTTTAAGCCCAAACAAACTGCCCTAATTAATACTATGGATAAACATACCATTTTCTGTTATATAAATGGTTGGATTGTTAAATTTCTCTTTAGTGTATTCTAACATATCTTGAATTCCTCGAGGATAAATGTAGGGCCAATCTGGGCGAGCCTACAAAATTATTCACTTCTCAATTCCTTTTATCAAACTAAAATTGCTATGTCATGGACTCAACCATTTCAGCATGAAAATTAACCAACCAAATTTGATAAGCAAGAAAGATACAAAATGCTAATTACCAGCATTAGTGCAATCTTTTCATCATCAAACACTTAAGCATAAGAATTGATTAAAACATATTACCTTAGGACCATTGAGAACCCCATTTCTTATAGCTGAAGTAACAAAATGGATCACGAGTAAGCAAATGTATTAAAATGCAACAAAAATAAGACATAAGGGAAGTATCTTTATATATAAAAATAGGCTTTATTTAATAATAATAGCTTACGAGTAAACTTAGTGCAGAAGTCTGTCAAGACACTTTGGTTTACTCGTTGGCAAGGAATATTGGCTGCATGATATGAATGGTAATAGTTTATCCCTATGAAATCAAAGGACCCTTTAACCATTAAGTGTTCCCTTGTGGAAAATTTTGGCAAACGTTCTCCAACTTTGTTTACCATTACAACAGGATATGTACCAGAGTATAGTGGTTCCATGAACCTTGAACAACACAAATTGATGAGATTTAGAATTGATTGTGTCAAAGACATTATAAAACAGAATTAACAATAAAGAAGATCATTCACTTACCAATCATACATAAAAGCAAGCGCCCGGGATGCTGCATCTTTGTCAATTTTTGATTGGGATAGTGGCAAAACCCACGGAGCATACAGTGCTATCCCAATTTGACCCTGCTGAAAAATCTATAACAAAATGATTCATAGTCAATTATTTTTTTAGTGAATTCTCGACTTATATTTATATGGAGTAACACATGTAAAATAATCGAGTTTAGTTTTGATTTATACAATTTTCTTTTTAGTTTGTATCTCAACATTTAAAATTTAATGTGACAAGTTAAAAGATTGTCACATTACATGGGTGATGCAAATAAAAAAATTATGACTATCAATAAGGCTAATCAACATATTTTATGTACCCTATTTATATTTTTAAAAAGAAAAAATTGATATGCTAATGAAATCAAAATAATAACATTATGTAGCAACCTGGTACTTCTCTTTATAGACTTTTACTGCTGCAGCGTGAGCAAGAATCAAGTGGTGTGAAACCAAGTATGGTTCAGTACTAGAATCACCAGCAGTACAGTTTGGGGAAACCCACTTTGAACATCTTGCTGGTGGGAATAAACCACGTGTATAACCAAGGAGACTATATATTAGTGGCTCATTTATAGTGATCCAATACTTAACCCTGTCACCGAATTCACTGAAGCATAGTTCTGCATAATATGCAAAATCTTGCCTGTGCATAATCAAATTGTGAATTTTCATTTCCATGCAAAACCATGCATTCAATAAGACAGTGAGAGTGGGATGCTTACACAATTTTGGGACTCAGAAAACCACCATATTCATCTTCAAGAGCTTGAGGGAGATCCCAGTGGAATAGTGTTATATAGGGTTTTAGTCCTGTAGGTATAAGGCACAAGGATGTGTATGTTAAGCCTTCGTTTGGTTTGGCGTTTCTGTTAAATTAATTTAATTAATATGGCCCATGTAATTTAATAGTCGTGGCACAATGTGATGGTTGTTGACCCAGTATGGAAAATAGAGTCAGAAGGAGTTAATTTGAAAATCCTTCTCCTCTTTCTTATAAAAGAGAAGTTACAGAATAGAAAGATAACTGTCTGTGTAAAAAGTAACCTTCTAACCATCAAGGAGTTTGGAAGGCAAAAGGAAAAGGGGAGAAAATTGGACTGCAATTTTTCACAGAGAATTCAAACAAGAAGATCTTATGGATCCAGGTTAGTATTTTTGTCACTCTCTTGTATGGGTATGTGAGAACCATGAAATTCAAAATCCCGTGTAGTTTCCATAATTGAACCCTAGAAAATTACTATCAGATAAATCTTACAATTGGTATAAGAACTTTAGGTTGTAAATTTTGTGATTCTCCATGAATGATTAAATGGTATATTTTCCCAATTTTAAATAAATCCTTAAATTAGGATTTATGTTTCGGCTTTCGGGAATTATTGTCACACTGTAATTGCTCTGCAATTGTTTTGAGTATGCATCGTTACTCTGTTAGTGAATTAGTGCGATTTTAATTGAGAAAACTTTCCGTGCACAGAGCTTTCGAATTGAATTGATCAAAGCATTTATATTTCAATTGAAAGTTTTCACGGTTTCCTTGTACTATACGTCCAGAGTATATGAAAAGTGATTGGCATTTAAATACATATAATGAAAGGCATTTTACGTTGCAAAGAAAGCTTTGCCCATAGTATGAAAAGCCTTTCATATGGAAAGGAAAGAAAACTTTGCACAGTAAATTTTCAAATTGTTTAGCCCTGCGCAGGAAGAGTGAATTTCATATACTCTGCACCAGTAATTTTATTTTGAATATAAAATATAGTGACAGGGGAATAATTAATTTGTATCATGCTTCCGTTTTGAGAATTCAGATTTATTTGCAATAAAGTTGATTGAAAAGGCCAATATTATTTTATTGTTTGATTGGCAATTAGTGAATGTTTACATAGTGATGATAAATAATTTATTTATCCTGTATGAGAAAAGCTATGAAATGATATATGATTAATTTGGAATTAAATGTAGAGTGGATTTGTTAAGCACCAAAGTGGTCAAATTCTTTAATTTGTTTAATTCCAAATTATAATAATTGTACTTTATTGCAATGCAATGACTTTGATGCTATATTAAGGATGCAATGTTTATTGGTTTATAAATGATTGTTGCTCATTATTTTATAAGGAATATTTGTGTCACCCAAAGGTGGACCATTCCTTATAATTAATGACATTAAAGAGACCTTTGACATACTTAGTAAATATGTTTGTATATCCAAAGATAGCATGCATGTAGACTTAAGTATGATTAATTTTCTATTAAAGTATGTTTATTTAGCATCATGGTTTAATTGAAATTGTCAGTTTAAGTATCACCCAAAGGTGAACTTAAATGCATGACTAGTATAGTCGTCTTGTTTGAATCCATTAATTGTTTTTCAAAGCATTAATGCATGAGCCTGTATATTGTTTGCAGCTTCCATGAATTTGTTTGGTTTGGGCAATGGTATGGTCAAGTTTACTGAGCTATACTATGCTGATTGGTCTGAACAGATTCAGTTTCAACTGGGTGTGTTTGACCTGGATCTAGCAATAGTTATGGATGAAATGCCCCCAGCCATTACTGAGATCAGTACGGATGATGACAAGTCTCTTTATGAGGTTTGGCAAAGGTCTAACAGGCTGTCACTGAACTTGATGCGCATGACCATGGCTGAAAATGTTAAGCCATCTATGCCCAAAACAGAAAATGCAAGGGAATTCATGAAAATGATTAATGAGTACTCACAATCAGACATAACTGACAAGTCTATTGTGGGAACTCTTATGAGTGACCTGACGAATAGAAAGTTTCATTGGTCACAGTCCATTCATGATCATGTGACTGGAATGGCTAATTTGGCAGCAAAGCTGAAGTCAATGGGAATGGAAGTGAATGAGTCCTTTCTAGTACAATTTATCATGAACTCTCTTCCTCCTGAATTTGGCCAGTTCCAGGTGAATTATAACACCCTTAAGGAAAAATGGAACTTTCAAGAAATCAAGGCCATGTTGGTTCAAGAGGAAGGGAGGCTGAAGAAAGTGAAGGATCATTCTATCCATCTCATGACTCATGATGGTGCTAGCAGCAGCAAGACCAAACCAGGAAAGAAGAACAAGAAGGACAAAGCCCCAATGAAAGTGAATGAGGGAATAATCCAGAAGGACCAGAAATGTTTCTTTTGCAAGAAGGTTGGTCACTTCAGGAAAGATTGTCCGAAAAGAAAATCTTGGTTCGAAAAGAAAGGTACATTTTATGTTTCAGTAAGTTTTGAATCAAATCTTATTGAAGTACCTAGTAATACCTGGTGGTTGGATTCTGGTGCTACCACTCATGTGTCTAATATTATGCAGGGATTCCTTTCAATCCAGCCCATAAAAGGAACTGAAAAGTATTTGTATATGGGGAACAGAATGAAGGCACAAATAGAAGGAATTGGGACTTATAGATTGATTCTAGACACTGGTTGTTGTCTAAATCTTGAAAAGTGTCTTTATGTTCCTGGTTGTGCTAGGAATTTAGTTTCTGTTGCAAAGTTGGATTGTTTAGGTTTTAATTTTAAGATTGGAAACAATGTTTTTCCTTTGTATAAACTTGCGTACTGTTATGGTTCTGGTACCTTGTTGGATGGTTTATATCGTTTCAATCTTGATGTTAATTTTTCTGAATCTATGTTTAATGTTGAGCATGTTATTGGTAGTAAACGTAGTGCAAGAAGTGAATGTTCTGCTTTCTTATGGCATCAAAGATTGGGTCACATATCCAAAGAAAGGATGTTGAGGTTAGTAAAAAAATGAAATCTTACCTTAATTGGATTTTGATGATTGGGATGTGTGTGTGGATTGCATTAAGGGTAAGCAAACTAAACACATATCAAAGAATCCCGTCACAAGAAGCAGTCAACTTCTTGAGTTAATACACACTGATATCTGTGGTCCTTTTGACGTTTCGTCTTGGGTTGGTGAAAAGTATTTTATCACCTCTATTGACGACTTCTCACGTTATTGTTATATATATTGACTGCATGAAAAATCTCAATCAGTTGACGTCCTTGAGGTGTTCATTAATGAGATGGAAAGGCAGTTAGATAGAAAAGTAAAAGTGGTGAGG
Organism: Sesbania bispinosa; assembly: GCA_026901365.1. Classification (NCBI taxonomy): domain Eukaryota; kingdom Viridiplantae; phylum Streptophyta; class Magnoliopsida; order Fabales; family Fabaceae; genus Sesbania; species Sesbania bispinosa. The sequence continues at coordinate 1,925,361 of QLOH01000033.1, forward strand.
TCCGATAGAGGTGGTGAATATTATGGTAAAACTGATGAGAGTGGACAATGTCCAGGTCCATTTTCAGAGTTTCTCAAAAGTCGGGGCATATGTGCACAGTATACAATGCCCGGTACACCACAACAAAATGGTGTAGCAGAAAGGCGGAATCGTACTCTTATGGACATGGTTAGGAGTATGTTGAGTCATAGCAATGTTCCTTTATCTTTGTGGATGCATTCATTAAAGACTGCTATATATCTGCTTAATAGGGTTCCTAGTAAAGCAGTTCCTAAGACTCCTTATGAACTGTGGACTGGAAGGAAACCCAGTTTAAGACATCTTCATGTTTGGGGTTGCCCGATAGAAGTAAGGATATACAATCCACATGAAAAGAAGCTCGATGCAAGAACCATTAGTGGTTACTTCATCGGCTATCCTGAAAAGTCGAAGGGATATAAGTTCTATTGCCCTAACCATAGTACGAGAATAGTTGAGTCTGGTAATGCTCGATTCATTGAGAATGGTCAGTTCAGTGGGAGTGAGGAATCACGAAAGGTGGACATTCAAGAGACTACTAGTAATGTTTCTACACCTAGTGTCTCTTCTCAAGTTGTTATCCCTCTTGTTGTATCACAGTCACACAACATGCAGAGACAACAAGTTAATGTTTCAACCCCATAAAATGAACATATTGATGATGAACCAGTTGACAATGTGCAAGTCACAAATGAGCAAGTGGTAGAGGAACCACAAGAAATAGCATTAAAAAGGTTTGTAAGGCAGAAAAGACCTGCTATTTCGAATGACTATGTGGTTTACTCTATTGAACATGAATGTGGCTTGAGCATTGATGAGGATCCAGTCTCGTTCAGACAAGCCATGAAAAGTAACAATTCTGAAAAGTGGTTCAATGCTATGAAATAAGAGTTGAAATCAATGGATGACAACCAAGTTTGGGATCTAGTCGAGTTGCCTGAAGGTTCAAAACGAGTCGGTTGTAAATGGGTCTTTAAGACCAAACGAGACTCAAAAGGCAATATCGAAAGGTATAAGGCTAGACTTGTCGCCAAAGGTTACACTCAAAAGGATGGCATTGACTATAAAGAGACCTTCTCACCAGTTTCAAAGAAGGACTCTTTAAGGATTGTTTTGGCTTTGGTGGCTCATTATGATCTAGAGCTTCACCAAATGGACGTAAAGACCGCCTTTCTGAATGGTGACTTAGAAGAGGAAGTTTATATGGATCAACTGGAAGGTTTCTCAACCATAGGAAAAGAAAGCTTGGTGTGTAAGTTAAAGAAGCCAATATATGGACTGAAACAAGCTTCCCGACAATGGTATCTAAAGTTCAATGATACCATAACTTCATATGGTTTTGTAGAGAACATTGTTGATCGGTGTATCTACATGAAGATCAGTGGGAGCAAGTTCATTATTTTGGTTCTATATGTTGACGATATTCTTCTTACTACTAATGATGTTGGTTTGTTACATGATGTAAAGAAGTTTCTCTCTAACAACTTTGAAATGAAAGATATGGGTGAGGCATCCTATGTGATAGGAATAGAAATATTTCGTGATAGATCACAAGGACTGTTAGGTTTGTCTCAAAAGGCTATATTAATAAGGTGTTAGAGAGATTCAGGATGGAAAAATGCTCTCCTAGAGTAGTTCCAATTCAGAAGGGGGATAAGTTTAGTCAAATGCAATGTTCCAAGAATGATTTGGAACGAAAGGCCATGGAGTCTATTCCTTATGCATCAGTGGTTGGGAGTTTGATGTATGCTCAAACTTGCACTCGACCGGATATCAGTTTTGCTGTTGGAATGTTAGGCCGATATCAAAGTAATCCCGGAATAGACCACTGGAAAGCTGCAAAGAAAGTTCTTAGGTACTTACAAGGCACCAAGGACTAAATGCTTACCTACAGAAAGTCAGATCATCTTGAAGTGATTGGCTATTCGGATTCAGACTATGCTGGATGTGTGGACTCAAGGAAATCCACATTTGGTTATGTTTATCTGTTGGCTCGAGGAGCAATTTCATGGAAAATTTCTAAACAATCTGTCATTGCTACTTCTACCATGGAGGCTAAATTTGTGGCATGCTTTGAGGCCACTATTCATGCATTATGGTTGCGGAACTTTGTCTCGGGGCTTGGTATTACAGACAGTATAGCTAGGCCGCTGAGGATTTACTAAGATAATTTCGCAGCTGTCTTCTTCTCTAAGATTGACAAGTACTCAAAGGGTACAAAACACATGGATTTGAAGTACTTGTCGGTCAAAGAAGAAGTGCAGAAACAGAGAGTGTCAATTGAGCATACTGGTACTGCTTTGATGATAGCAGATCCGTTAACTAAGGGACTGCCGCCCAAAACTTTTATTGGCCATGTTGAAAGTATGGGCGTTATGGATAAGTCATTGTTAACATGATGGTGCTATCTATGTATATGCATATGTATAGTTATTTGCTTGTATTGTTATCACACTTGTGAATTCAATTAAAGTTGTGTTTCTATTTATTTCATTGTTATCCACATTATGGCATATACATGTATTATTGAGTATGATGATAGGTTATGTCTTTTAAAGACATGAAAGTTAAAAGTTGATTAAAGTTATGTTGGGTTATTTTGATTATGTGATACATGGATGGAATCTTGTCGTTGATGACTTGTGCCCGCCATGATCCGATCATTTCGATTCATTTAAGGATGATGACTTGATTCATTGAATAGTGCACTTAAAGTTTATTATTGAATCTTCAATTCGTCACATGGGCCAAGTGGGAGATTGTTAAATTAATTTAATTAATGTGGCCCATGTAATTTAATAGTCTGGCTTTAATAAAAGTGAGCCCAATGTGATGGTTGTTGACCCAGTATGGAAAATAGAGTCAGAAGGGGTTAATTTGAAAATCCCTCTCCTCTTCCTTATAAAAGAGAAGTTACAGAATAGAAAGGTAACTGTCTGTGTAAAAAGTAACCTCTTAACCATCAAGGAATCTGGAAGGCAAAAGGAAAAGGGGAGAAAATTGGACTGCAATTTTTCATAGAGAATTCAAACAAGAAGAGAAATTACGGATCAAGGTTAGTATTTTTGTCACTCTCTTGTATGGGTATGTGAGAACCATGAAAATTGGACTGTAATTTTTCACAGAGAATTCAAACAAGAAGAGCAATTATGGATCCAGGTTAATATTTTTATCACTCTCTTGTATGGGTATGTGAGAACCATGAAATTCAAGATCCTGTGAAGTTTCCATAATTGAACCCTAGGAAATTACTATCAGAGAAATCTTACAGTTTCAACAGTGCTTCCTAAAACATGTATCACTCGTCTCAACTATTAATTTCTAGTATCAATTATATTCATCTGTAAACCAAACAGACACTAAATTTATTTGATTTTGAGTTTTCAAGAATGTTAGAGAGTAAGTGAAGGAGTTAACTTCTGCTGACCTTTGGATAGTAGTTCGTTTATGAGATTGTTGTAATATGTGATGCCTTCTTGGTTGACTCCTCCCTTTATGTTTCCACCTAAAAATTAACTTTGTTCTTAGCTTAATTACACATTATGGACAATCCCATTTACATGTTCAATTCGATATAAAGTTAATACAATTAAATTTCCCAAAGTAGGATTACTGAAATTAGTGATCCACATTGACAATTTACTAAACCTTGAAAAATAAAATATCTACCAATTAAACAACTAAGCTATATAGATATAAAAGATTTAAAAGTGGGAAAGCTTAGACACTCACTAGGTAGTAATCGGGACCAAGAAATGGAAAATTTGTAGGCGTGAAATCCAATATCCTTCATGATGCCTATGTCTTCCTGACAATTTTTTTTATTATTATTATGGGTAAATAACAACATCATCAATCTAATTGAAAGAATAGAGCTTTTAATTGGAAAGAGAAGAACGTACCTTGTAACGATGGTATGAATCAGTAGCAACATCCCCATTACTGTGGTCTGCTATTCGATCTGAAAACACCAAGAAAATTAATGTCAAAACAAGATATCATTGAATAGGTAATGCTCAATCAATCTGGTTCCCCATAAAATTTTAGGGATGAATTTGAAAGCTTCATTGTACAAACAAAAAACAAAAGAAAAGAAAAAGAATGGAACACTACAAATTTGAAGCAGAGTCTTATTCCTTATCCACGGTCACATTCCATGTTCATGCAACGCTCTGTTTTCCATTTTCTTTAGTTATCCTCTTTCTCTCTTATTTTGTCTCAAACATTGTTTTGTAGGCAAAAACATTACATGGAATTAACCAATTAAAGGCAATTTGGTGTCGATCTCTTACAAAATATGGTTGAAAAACTCAGGGGTGTGATTTATATTGTCCAAGGGGGATTTTGGTCTATATTAATTAAGTACATACATGACTTGTTCAAATTATGTAATTCATATTGATAGTGGATTTCTCATTTCATTAATATTTTTGGAGATTGTTAGTCAATTGTACGCACCAAGACTTTAAATTATGGAAAATAACATGTTGACACTCTTTTAAACATGGGAGAAACAGAAAGAAAGGCAAAAAAGTGTAAGATAAATATAAATATAAGAGTGTTAAAAAAATCAAAATTGTTAAAGAAAGAACCATGGTACTTAATTTGCTACTTAAAATTATCAAATGGAAAAAATAAAATACATTTTACGCTCCCAATTGCTAACCTGGGTAGTTATGAGTGAAGGTGTCCCATATGCTTGGGCCTCTGCCACCCTCAAATGCAGCACCTTCATACTTCATGCATATAGAAGGAAAAGAAATCAAAACAAATAATAAAATCCAACCCTTCACATTGATAGATGTAAATAACAAAATAACCAGAGCCCATCAGCATGAAACCTGGTAAGCTGAAGATGTTGTTCCAAATACAAAATCTGCTGGGAAACTGCTTTGATTAAGAGAAGCTACTGACTCAAACAGAGCAATGGAAACAACAACGAGAACAAGGCCCTTAAACCACATTCTTCCAATTTGATTTGATTCTCAGACTTCTGCACTCGGAAACGGTTATAAGCATTCATATTTATCTATGGAAAGAGAAAGAGACTTATTAGTCTTTAACAACTGAAAGGACAAATAAGGAAATATGCAAAGAGAAAAGGGTATTTTTATTATGTGGAAAAAAGGGTACTTTAATTAATGTTTTTACTTATATGATTAATTTGTCATACTCCAAATATGGATGTTATTGTTTCCATGCTTAAGCTGTTATATTATAGTTCTACTATGCTTAAGAGAGAAATGCATGCACCCAGTAACATACTCCAACCTGCAGCTCAAGTTTTAATGTTTTATCATTCAACCATTTCCTACATATCGGCAAAATTATTAACATGTTATTTAGAGTTCACAACTGATACTCATTCTCATCATACAACAAATATTTGTATAATTAATAAATTTTTTGTTGAACAAGTTGATATAAATGAGTGTATTTGATATGATAGTCTGGTAATTGAAAGTACACAAAAATTTAAAAAAGAGAAAATAAAAAATAATGCTTACTTAATTTAGATCTATTATTCTTTTTTATTATAAAGTTAGGATTCCCCGTAAAAATAAAAAAATCCACCCACTAGAATCCGTCTAATAGTGGAGTTTTGGTAGTTTGGATGCATGAGGTCATAATTATTAATTTCAAACCGTATTGCACTGTATATCAATAAAATTATATAAGCTACAGATATTCCTTACTTTTTGGTCACTAATATTGTTTTTCTAACTATAGTTATTTAATGATTTAAAGATATATTAACATGAGAAGATATTATCTAGATCTTATTTCTTATTTGAATATGTATAGATAAATTCGTCATTCCGGAAGTAAAATAGCGATTAATTACCTCAATTTAATTACAATAATATGTTTAACTTTTAGTCATAACACGTTTAATCTCAATTTAAATTCAGATCTCTATATTATAATTTTGAGACTTTACGTTGAAAAGTTAAACACTCACTCTACTCTCTCCCTCTCAATGATTTTTAACATTTTCTCTTTTTCTCTTATTGGATGGTGAATTCCACTCACACTTGTGAGAGTGAGATTCTACTAAATCAGTAATACTAATTTCTCTCCTTTCCTATTTGAATTTTTAAATGCTAATAAATATTAATATTAAATTTCGAAATTTATTAAGATTCAAAATCTTATCTTATTATTTTATATTTCAATCTTTTTTTAATATATAAATCTTTATTCTTATTTTATGATTTTAATTTTTTTATTATATCTCATGAAATAATAATATAAATTAAACTTTGATAGTAAAATATAATATATTATTAAAATTGAAAATTAAAAAAATGTTCAAAATTTTTTTACTTTTAAATTTTAAAAATATTAATTTATTATAAATTTAATTTTAATTAAATAAAAATATACATTTATTCGCGTAATACGAGGGTTAATATACTAATAACATGTTTAACTTTAAATGATGACCAGATATATCAAACCCTCCCTATGTTGTATTGTACATATTGTAGAACTGTAATTTCTCTTTTGAAATTGCACCCAAGCCACCCTAGCCATTTAATGGGTATTATAGATAGATACCAGAAATGTTTGGTGGGTATCGTTTTGTGTACGTCATTTCTAAGCCAATAAATTGAGCTAATTTAGGGTTTAGTTCAATTGAAAGTAAACCAAATATACAAATTGATTAAGAACTAATATCGTATATTTCTAGTTAGGTTCATTTCAGATATTCATTAGTTAACAAATTATGAATTAAAATTTCGACAAAAAAAAATTATGAACTAAAACACAAAAATATAGGGTGATTAAGTCCCGATCAAGAGCGTATGATAATAAGGAATACATGTGATTAAAAAAAATTAAAAATAAAAACGTTGTACAGTGATCAGAGAGAACCTGTTTAAATAGATTAATATAAGAAAGTGTAAAAATATATAACATATATTGTTATAATAGATTATTGGTTAACAATTTTGGGTGTGTGTGAACCAATTTTTCCATAGTATAATTGTCGTTTCATCCTTCCAACGACAGGCGTGAGTGAACCGACTTCGTAAAGTTCATCAATAATTGCCACCGCCCCTGTTTCGGTGACAGTTAGGTCTCTTTTAACCATCGTCGAATGGCGTATTTAAAAACTTTTATTGCACTAGTGTTATTATAATATATAAACGTTAATGTGCACCGGATGGTTTTCAATATATGTGGACCAAACTATCAAGAATTATTATGCAAACTACAAATTGACTGATTTTTGAACATGGATCAATGCCAATGCACAAGCCATGTACCTATGGCTCAATCCCAAGGCTACTAAAATAATCGCTTTTAGGTTAAAAAATATCTTTATTTTAGATCTAAAAAAAATTTGTTACTAATTTTTTTTAAAATATAGTTAATAATTATTTAGTAAATAACATTAAATTATTAAGAGTAAATAAATATTTTTTCTGAAAAAATGATCTCATTTTATCATGATTTTCTTTGTTCTCGTAAATAGTAATTATTAATAATTGATTTTAAACATTATTGTCATTACCTATCTTATTTCTCTTTTTGTGATTTTTCTTCTGTACGTGCTATACAACTATTATTGCATATTCTCTCTTATTCTCTCAATCTCTGTTTTTGTTTTCAACGAGTGAACGAAACCAGTCTTTTTGTCTTTTACAAATAAAACTCCACACTCTCTCTTTAGTCTTTTTCCAAAATGTGTGTGATTAATTAACAATTTGATAAAAGGGAAAAATATGTTTTTAGTCCATAAAATATAGTCAAGATTTGAATTTAGTCTCCGTAATTTAAAATTAGTAGTTTTGGTACTTTAAAAATTGAAAATACACCAATTTAGTCCTTATTATCTAGTTTTGCTACAGATTTTGCTACGAATTAGCTATGATTTTATCAATAAGAACTAAATTGGTGTATTTTAATTTTTGAAAAACTAAAACCACTGGTTTTAAATTACAAGAATTAAAACCAAATCTCGACTATATTTCAGGTACTAAAATCATATTTAACCGTTGATAAAATTATTGATAATGAAGTTGTAAAACCTACTCAAGAGTCATTTAAGATTGATTGTTTTTTATACAAAATAGACCAAACAATTACTACACTTTAAAGTATATTTGATCAATTTAAATTGCACAAAAACATTTTTTTTATTTTTTATTTAGTGTTAGAGAATATTTTTAAAAAACTAGTTTTTAGCATGTGTATTACACGGGATAAACACATTAAAATTATATAATTAATAATATATATGTGTGTGTGACAAATAAATATTAAAACATAAAGATTGTATTTTGGTGTTTTGATATATAGATAATATAAAGAATTTTAAATAATAATTTTATAGACGTTAATGTGCACCGGCCGATAGTCTTCATATGGACCAAACTATCAAGAATTATTATGCAAACTACAAATTGACTTTGAATTTTGAACATCAATGCCAATGTGCACAAGCCATGTATCATCTATTTTGTCCCTTGGATATCATGCCCATCAACCATGTAACAAACTGATACGATGGGAATGTGTCATTATTGGAGTGTGATCCGGACTAAACCGACGCACTGCCATATTGCCACCTCGACAGCCAACATCGTTGACCATCGAGCTGAGGGGAAGCTGATCCGGACCTATCCGAGGTGCTCCATAAGTACCAGCTCTAGACGAGGTCATGGGAGACCTATCCGAGGTGCTCTCAAGTACCAGCTCTAGAAGAGGCCATAAGGGGTTCAGACGAGGTGCTCCGCAAGTATCAGCTCAGACGAGGTCACCAGAGGCCCATCCGAGGTGCTCGTCAGACACCACACCCCACACGGATCAACCTCGGCTACGTCTCCTAATCTCGAAACCTACCAACCCTAGACACCAGACCTAAGCCACCTACCAAGTCTCATCGCATTTAATGCGCCCCACACCCCCGGTCAGGGCGGCACAGTACTGACACAAGCAACCCTGATTTACGGCCACAGCAGCGGGATTACGGCGTAATCATATCTACTCCACCCAGCTAGGGAGCCTACGCCCCCTATGATCAGCAGAGAGGGCCTATATAAAGGGAGGCCTTCCCAGTTTCACAAGGTAGCTTATCTATCTATACTCTCCACCACCTTACTTTACCCACTGACTTGAGCGTCGGAGTGCATTTGCAGGTACCCCCCGCCGCGCTCCACCGCACCGGAGATCCTCCCAAACGGCCATAACCTCACCGCCGACCAATAGTAACCTGCATCAGATATCTCGGACCACCACCTGTGATTCTCGGCTACGATCATTTGGTGTCGTCTGTGGGGAAAATCTGTAAAGAAAACCCAACCATCTTTACCTATTTGTTGGATCCCAACGCTTGCATGACACACCGGAGACTGGAGATGGAAGCACCAACAGACATTCAACAAGCCTCAAAACGTGGAAGAAGCCAACACTGCCAGAGGAGACGAAGGGAAGACAGACCCCAACAGGTCATGAGAACCACCCCACGGAGGATTTCCCCATCAGGGCGCACGACCGCTCCCTCATCCGGAGATAACCTTAGCCCTTTTTCCTTCCCGGAGCACTCTGCGCAGGAGAAGGAAGAAGTCCCTCGTCAGAACCAAGCGCCGGAGAGACACCCCGTCCAGCAGCAACGGGATGAAAGAACCCCCTCCCCACTCCCTAGGAGGAGAAGGAGGAAGAACCAACGGTCAAGGAGTTGGAACGAAGAATCAAATATCTGGAATCCCTCATCCCCGCTGTGCCACGACGGAGGTATGGCAGAAAAGAAAGAAGCAAACGAAGCGTAGCGTCCAGAAGATCCTTCCACACACGTGACCTCCTCTCCAAGGAGCTCACATTCTCCTCCTACGACGATTCCACCTCGGAAGAGTCGCCCTCATCTGGCTTCCAGATCGAGCGGTTAAGTCGCACACGTGGAAGGAGTCGTCATCGAACCCCCTCGCTCAAGGATGAGGTAAACACCACCACAGCCAAAACGGCCTTGGAGATACACCCAAGGTCGCTGCTGCAGCTGTCACCACCCCTGAAACCCGGCAGGAGTCCAGGTAACACCAAAACCTACCCCAGCCACCAACCCCGTCACCCCGGCCACCCCGGTTTTCAATACAGCAACTCCCACCACTCCAAATCTAGCTACTGCCCCAGCAGCCCCCGTCACTGCAGCAACCACCACTCTCAACCTTATCCGGGTAGCTGACCTCAACACCCGACACCGTCCTTTCACCCATCCAATTCTCATTCTCGCCTGGCTACGATAGAGATCCCGTGACAGGTTCCTCCGACCTTTTACCACAATAAGCCTCTACACAGGGGAAACTGACCCCGGACGACACCTCGACTGATTTTTTCAACAAGATGTTGTTCCTTGGAGCCCCCAGAAGATGTTATGTGCGGAAGTTTCTCAAGGACCTTGAGGAAGAAGCTCTCATTTGGTTTAGGACGCTCCTGCAAAACTCGGTCGACAAATAGGGACGACTTAGCAGCCGCATTCGCTAAGCGTTTAAGCATGGCGAACCAAATCCCCAGGGACTCACACACCCTGGCCAAGTCAAGCAAGGCGACACCGAGACATTAAGAGATTTCTTGGCAAGATTCTACAAAGAAGTGGCCTCACTCCGAACGTTGCCGACAAGGTCCAGCTGCACTGCACAGTGGAAGCCCTTCGCAAAGGGACCCCGCTGGATATTTCACTAAGAAGGATAAGGGTCCACAACATGACAGCTTTCAGGGAGAGGGCGGCCCAATTCATCAACGAAGAGGTCCATCTTGAGGGGGCAAACAAGCCAACAGGAGAGAAAGAGAACTCAACACAGGAGAAAGGAGAAAAAGCAGACGAGAAACGAAGGGAAGAGAAAAGAATTTTAGGGGCAGATATGAAGGGCAATATACCCCCCTAAATCGAAGCTTATCCTGGATATTCCAGGAGGTACACAACGCCGAGTTGGTCGAAGTAAAGCGACCTCCTCCTCTGAGACCACAGCCCAAGGAGACAAAAGCGCGGTACTGCACATTCCACAAGGGCCAACGGCCATGACACAGATGACTGCTACCAGCTCAAAGACACCATTGAACAATTAATCCGAGAAGGCAACCTTAGGCGATTTGTTAAAAGGGATAAGCCGGATTGGGAACCCGAAACAAGGGACTACAAGCGAAGGGATCGCCATTCCCCCATCAAGAACTGAAAGGAGAAGACATCGATCTCGATCACCCAAATCTAGGAGGACGTCAGACAAGAAAAAAAAAGGAGCAATCCCCAGCCAAGAGCAGAGGCGATCAACCTCGAATCACCATCAAACATGATTGCTGGAGGATTCAGCGGAGGAGGCTCATCCCTCACACTCCCGGGAAGAGAGCACTAAAGGAAATCATGAGCGTCAGAGATGAGTCGAGGCGTATGTAGCGGCGTCAACGAGACCCTACCCCACCGGCAATCATCTATGATAACCAAGATTCTTAAGGCATCATCCCATGACATGATGACCCTATGGTCGTGAAGGTTGTCATTGCTAACGCAGAGGTAAAAAGGGTTCTAGTAGACCAAGGGAGCTCGACCGACATCATCTACGAGAACTGCTTCGAGCAGATGGGCGTCAGCAGAAGGGACCTACTCCCATACGATAATGACCTGGTCAACTTTTCAGAGGACAGGATCCAACCCCCTTGGGTACATGGAAACATTGTTAACACTGGTCGGGTCTGGCGGGAGTAAAACGGTAAAAACTAAGTTCTTGGTGGTACCCTGCAAAAGTTCATATAATGCCATCTTAGGAAGGCCAAGTCTGAATTCCCTAGGAGCCATGGTGTCCACTCTCACCCTCGCAATGAGTTTCCCACCAGGGAAGGCAGGGTAGCAACTGTTAGAGGCGACAACAAGTGGCATGGAGTTATTACAATACCGGTCTAAGACAGGCACAGGACACTCCACCAGTGCACATACCTCGGCCACTAAGACAGGACGAGATGTGTCCCTTGTAGACCTTGACCCAGAGTAGATGCAGGAGAAGAAGGAAGGAGCCAGGAGCGAATGACGCCAGAAGAGAAACTATACCCCTCCAAGTCGGCAGAGAAGAAGGGAAGCCCACCAAGGTCGACTCAAACCTCCCTGCAGAATTTGAACAAAGGATGAAAAACCTCCTCCTAGAAAACGCAGACCTCTTCGCCTGGACGGTGGCCGACATGCCTGGGATAGACCCCACTCAACCGACCGGTCGCCCAGAAGAAAAGAAAGATGGGCCCAAAAAGGCAACAAGCAATCAAAGAACAAACCATCGAGCTGTTGAAAGCAGGATTCATCAGCGAAGAAACAAGGAATGCCAAATGGATGGCTAATGTCGTCCCTGGTAAAAAAGTCAAGCGGCAAATGGCGGATGTGCGTGGACTATACCTGATGAGGACATGAACCAGAAAAAGGCACTTGAAGGACTTGGGGACCTATGACCCGGGCAAGGGCAAAACAGGCAAAAGAGGCTTTGCAGCTAATAGTGGCATCCCTACAAACTAAGGGCGCAGACCTTAAAGAACCATTCCCTAAAGTTGTTCTTTGTCTCAAGCATGAAGAAGAAAATGGTAGCATGGAATTCAATGAAGTCCAGTTGTCATTAATGCATCAAACCACTTAAAGGCAAGGAAAAGGGGAGTAGGGGGCGGCCAAGGGAATGCATGGCTGAGTTGTTTTCCTTATTTTATGACTTTCAATAAGCATTATGTGGCTGTTACATACTCATTCATGTGGCTGGTTGGTTACAAAGGAGAATTGAAAGAATTGAAGTCAAAACGGTTACAAGGAGACAGGGAATTAATGACAATGAAGCACTTGTTGGGAGTTGCTTTTGGCTCTCATTGTTGCGGCCAACAAGTGATGAATTTGGCTGATTTCTCAACCTAAAGTGGGCGGCCAACATGTGTACAAAATGGCTCATTCATGATCATTAAAAGGGTGTCCAACATGTGATGAATTGAGAGAGTAAAGACCACTTATGGTGGGCGGCCAACACATGGTTAATGTGGGTTAATTTCTTCAATTTGTAACATATGGTAGCTGAATTGTTTAGGCACATGGGCGGCCATCTTAGGGTTCTAATTGCTGAATTTCAATTGCCTTAATTAAGAGAAAGAAGACTAACCACAAGGGTGTAATAGGGGGCGGCTACATAGGAGTTTTAGGCATAGTTTAATTACTTTATTAAGCATTTTTATTTCTTTTTATTGTAATGGGCTGAATACTAAGAGCCATGCATGGTGTGCATGAGGCTATTTAAGAAGCATGCAAGCCATGCAAGAGGGTTAGAATGTTTATGCTAAAATTATCAATCAAAGGGAGTGTTTCTCTTAATTTCTTGACTTGTCAAGAGTGAGGTTTATCAAAGGTTCTTCATCTTTGTGTGTGCAATCTTAAGGACTTATCTTTCAAGCCTTGAAAGTGTGACGTCCAACCTTCTCTTCTTCTTGTTATTCTTCTACTTTCTAAGACAAGAAACTAAATTCTATGCGTGGATGCTTGATTGTATGTGATTTACTATTCAAGTTCAAAAGGGCTTCGTAACATTTCTTGTTGAGAAAAATATACTATCTTCAAGTTACAATTATTTCGTTTATCAAATTCTAGAAAAGAAAATCAAAGAAAATAGAAAAAAGAAAGAAAATACAAGTGATTCAAGAAAAGTACAAGATTCAGCCTCATATTTCTAAAAGTTCCTTATTTCGAACATTATAGTTCATATCAATACCGACCTCAACAAAGCCTGCCCAAAGGATCCCTTTCCTTTACCAAATATTGACAGGTTAGTAGATAACTCATCTAGCTATCGTTTCCTCTCCTTCATGGATGCTTATTCTCGATACAACCAAATACCCATGTTTTCTGAGGACGAGGAAAAAACGGCGTTCATCACCGACCAAGGCACCTTCTGCTACACCATGATGCCTTTTGGCCTTAAGAACGCCGGAGCCACATACCAAAGGATGATGACGCGAGTTTTCGAAGGGCTTATCAGAGATGTGGTGGAAGTATATGTTGACGACATCATCGTCAAGACACCTGAGGGCGGAGATCCAGTATTTGACCTCAAGAAGGTCTTTGACCGACTCAGGAAGCACAACATGAGGCTGAACCCTCTTAAATGAACCTTTGGTGTACCAGTCGGACACTTTCTCGGCTTCATGCTAACCAGCAGGGGAATCGAAGCCAACCCGGATAAATGCAAAGTTATCTTGGAAATGAAGAGTCCCAAGATGATCAAGGAGGTACAACAGCTAACGGGAAGGATAGCGGCCCTTACCCGTTTCCTTGCCCGATCGGCCCAGAAGTCTCTCCCATTGTACTAGCTGCTCCGGAAAGGGAAAACGTTCGAATGGAACGAGGACTGCGAAAAACCTTCCAAGGCTTCAAGGAAGCATTGGCAAATCCCCCCATCATGGTAAAACCTGTTAGGTATATGCACTAGAGACTTATATGTTTTTGAAACATCCATCACATGTATCATATTATTTTATAAAGGCAATTCATTCTTTTAAGAATACAATTAATGTCCTTAGAATAGTAAGCTCAAACTTCATAAGAAATCAAGTAGATGACTTGATCGTGAGATCTTATGAAGAACTATTCTTAAAATAATCCCTGGTCAAGTATCATCTTAGGAAAAAAATGTATTTATACTAGTATGTGAGTTCATTGATGATCACATCTCACGGATAATGGATATGAGATATCATGTGCTCACATAAGTATATATTAAGAGTAATAGTGTACTGGACAGACCCACCTTAAGAGCGTTGCATGGATTGTTACATAAGTGTCATGAACGTTTCCTAAATTGATAAATGTTATATGAAGTCCTTTGACCTGAAATCACTACGGTTCCTACATAAGGAATTATGTGTTTTGAATAACATCAAACATTGCCTGTAACAAGGTGATCATAAAGTTGGTATTTGGACATATAATAAATTATGTGGTGGGATGTGAGTGACCTAGATGGAATTTGTCCCTCCTATGTAACAAGAGTTATATCTGTAGGCCTCTTGATAAAGTGAGATTGCAAAATGCTTGGCCATGCTCAGAAGGATAAACATGAGATGTTTATTTTCTGTACAGTTGATGAGATTCTGGCAAGCGTACCAAAATTCCAGCAGTATAATAGTAAGTATAAGTTATCGTATCCACATGGAACAGTTAGCTTCGTATTTACTCGTGATCAGATTATCAACTAGAAAACGGTATTTGAGAATTTATGGTGAGGAAAGTAAATTTGCATAAAAAAAGAGACGATTGAGAGAAGATAAAATACTTTACTTGGATTAGGATTGAACTTCGTATCATCGCACCCCTTATGCATGTGAATCCCAATATTATTTATTAATATATTCCTATAATACCTTAGCCAAACTATGTTATCCCCTGCCGGTGTCCCATATCATGAGATACTCAAAAGTAATTCATGCGGGTTCTCCCAAGCGACAAATTACCCTGGCTTGATTGCTTTATCTTTCCGTTCGTTAACACTATCAATTCGCCCTATAGACCCATAGTGTCAGCTATGAAGAGATTGCCTACTTCTTCTTCAATGATCATTTTCTCCTATGACCCTATAGTAACTACTATGAGTACTTTTACCAATCAGAATTTTAGGTGTCCTATGTCTAGGCTTTCCCAAACTCGCTGTTAATTTTATAGAAACTTCTGTCACCTGAATCATAAAATTAACCTATAACTCCGGCACACAGGCGGAAGCTACGCATTAAGCAAAGATAAAAATACCGATAATATAAAACAGGGATTCATAAATAAATACAAGAATTCACATACACTTTGGGGATTGAATCAACTACATTCAACCCTATTGAGACGTTTAGCTACGCATAGTAGCCATTACAACCCAATGGAGAAGTTGTCACCTTGCTCCAATCTTAGCTCTGCCTTTGTCGTCTCTCTAATCTCCTTCCTAAATGCTCCTTTGTTAACCTCTGTAGACTCTGTTAAAAGCCTCCTCTACTTCTTTACAAAGGGTCCTATTTATAGACTAAGGAAAGCTATCTTAAATCTGGAAGAAATCTGATTTGAAAATAGATCTAAAAATAATCCGCGCAGCTGCGCTTCATCTGCGCTCAGCGCATCTGCAGCGCAGGAAACAGTAAGCAAATTTTGAATCTGCGCTTCACTTGCGCTAAGCGCGAGTGAAGCGTGGAACGCGTATAACTGATTGCTCTGTTTCTTCTTTTAACAGCTTGATCTCTTCCTGATCTTATCCTTGTTTGCTTGGCTTTCCTTTTTCCCTCTTTTTGATCTGATTCTGTGATTATTCTACTCTTTGAATTTAAATTGGGAAGTTATCTGCAGAATCCTTATTCAAATGGCAGCTGATCTTATCTTTATTTGTTCTGATTTAAACTTCAAATTAGCAGATCCTCTCCTCAAATAATGTTATCTTCTTTCCTCATTCAAATCTTTCCATAAATCTGCAATATTAACAGATTTTTTATTAAAATAACATCAAATTCAAATTCAAACTAAATAATCATAATTATTATAATTATTCACAAAAAGGGATTATTTTGGGGCATAAATTACCATTTTACCCTTGATAAGTGCAGTAAAAACATAAGAAAATATCATATAATTTGCACTTATCAAATACCCCCCAACTTAACTTCTTGCTTGTCCTCAAACAAGAAACCTCTTTGCAAGCAAAAATCAACTCAACCCCCCTTTACAATTCTCATTAACAGATATAAAGACAAATTTCCATCATCTCTTTACTAGGCAGAAGTCACTTTCCAAATATCAGAAAAAATCAGAATTAAGAGATGTTACCAATCCTCAATCAGAACAGAACACAATCAACAGTTAAACTTTCTCAAAAGTAGCAAATAAAGCAATAAATGATAAACCAAGGAATTTCTCTCATGCTCACGGGTAACTGTTTCCCTCAATTTTTCCACCACAGTTGAACAACTAAAATTGATAGTCGTTTCTAGTTTCTAAACATGCTCATGGTCAATATGGATCAAAAGGTCTTTTCCTGGTTGTAATGAGGTTGGGCTATCAAGAAATCTTGGTTTTTCTGGATAAGAAAAGAACACTTAGAATAAAGAGCTTCTTTTGATTTTTCTTGAATTTGAAACTTCTCTCCATTCTCCAACTCATTCTTGATTTGTCTTACTTTGCCTGGACTCTTTCTTTGTTTGAAGATGCACTCCCCCCAACTTATTCAATTAATTCACTTTTTCTTTTTGATTTTTGAGGGAGTGATCTTCTTTTTGCTTTCTTGTGCCTGCTCTTATATTTCTTGACTTTCAATTCGCCAACCTTTTCTTCCCATTATTTCAAGTTACACCTTGTTCTCTATCCCAAGTGTGTAAGGGACAGGATATAATCATCAATTATAGCTGGGGTGCATAAGAAGAAACATTAAAGCTCAAATAGGTTACCAACAAATTGGAAAAATTTTAACAAGGGTTGGTTTTTTTTGGCACTGAGCAAATAATATAATCAACAAAAATTGCCTTTATCACTTCCATATTTTCCACATGCAGAATAAAATCCAAAAACTCAATCAATAACAATTGACAAGCAGCGGTGAAAACTCTCAATTTAAGTGTTTGGGCTCTCAACTCACCGGCTTTTTGGCTAAATTCCCTGATAAAGCACTTACTGGTTCTAATTAACTACCTTGATAGGTTCTCCTTAGAAGTATCCTAATCCTAACTGATTATGGAATTAATCACAAAACCTTTTCTTCTTTCCTAATCTGGTTAGTTAAACTGCCTAATTTTAGAGAATTTTGAAAAAAATTTCCTTAAATCCCTAATTCCTAAAATCTTAAAATTTTAAAAATCCTAAAAATCCTAAAAAGAAAACAAAGAGAAATGTTGAAAATGCACTGCATAACAGAATGATGTATCAGTGGGTTATATATATATATAGTACATATCAGAATAATCAAAAGAAAATAAGAAGAAAGAAAAAATAAAAGAAAAAGAAAAGAAAAACACCAAATCAAAAAAAATCAGTCCTCCATGTCAGCTGCTCCATCCTCCCCTGGAAGAATAGGCATGTCCCCAGGCCACTGTAGATAATCACTGAACTGATCAGGGTGCATGCCTGGGTATGGGTCCGAGCGAGTCTGATAATGTAGATCCTGAAAATGGACTGCCGCTCGGTGGAGACTAGACAACTGGGCCTGCATATGTGTGTTTTGGGCAAGGAGCTGCTGAGCCCAGATTGGAGGCTGCATGTCTGCTACTGGTGGTGGTGCCTCTGGCTGCTGCTGCTCGTCATCATCCTCCTCTACATGCTCCTCAACAAGGATGCAGTAGGTCTCTATATATCCTCTAGTCATGGGTCTCAAAATGCGTACTGTAGGATGCACCTCAACACCCCTAGACCTGTAGAGGGCTGTGATAAGTGATGGGAAGTCGAGACTGATCCTGGAAGTTTCATTACGCTGCTCTAGAGAAGATATAAAATCTATTATCTTCTGTGAGATGACACTGACGATGTCAATGTCTGCGCTAGTAATGATGCTATAGAGGAGGTGTGCAACTAGCATGATGACATCTGAAACATGTCCTGTAGGAGTGACGTTGGCTAGCACCAACACTGTCCACATCCGTGTAATGGCTGTCATATCACGCCTGAGAATGCGAGCAACCTCTCTATATGCATTTCTCTCGAAGGAACGACCTTGCAGGCATAGACACTCTGCGGTTTGAATATCCAGGGGATCATTGTCGTGGATCCCTACTGCTCTCATCCTCTCACAGTGCTGGCATACCCTAAGTCCTCTATCCTCGGGCCATGGGAACTGTAACAGAGCATTGATCGCATTGCGACCATAAGAAATCACCTGCCCTTGAACATAGGACTCCCGCCTCATATGAATGCCATTGGCCTCAATAGCATTTGCATAAAACTCCCTAACAATGTTAGGGTCAAAATAATCATCGGGGCAGCTGAGGCAGACCAAGTTCCTTCTAACTATCTCCTCTCTGAAGTCCTCATACTCATCAGGATCCAAAACTATCGGCCTTTCCTTAATAAAGTTACAGTTCATCAGTGAACTGTAAGCTTCAAAGGCTTCAACGTTCTTGAAACGTTGAGCATCAAACTCAGGGTCCTCTTAGGGTGCTTGCCTAGATCTCTTGGCTCCTTCTCTGCCTCTGCTAGAGTTACTAGTTCCCTTAACAACTTTGGTGTGAGCCATCTACAAAAATCAAATCAAGATTATTTTAAGCAATTCATAGATTACTCATAATTAATGAAATAAGTGACCAAGTTAATTAAAAAATCAGAGCAATCATTAATCAAGCATTGGTGCACAAAATCTTGATTTTTAAGTTACCAATATGCCAATTAATTAATTTATTAAGATCATGCTAAAGTGATCAATTAAAGCAGTCCTAATTAATTTCAAAGAACATGGCATAACAGATTGGTAACAAAATTATGATAAAAAATCATGTTATCAGTAACATGCAATAAGGCACAATTATTCATGCATGGTCATGCAAAATATGGAACATTCTAAACATACATGCACCAAACAAAGCAACTTGCAAAAATTCATTGAGTACTTCAAAAACTACCACCTTATCATACCAGAATATACCAATAAGCATACCAACGCAACAACATACTAACAAAGACTCATTGACAAATTTTTCCTAATCTAAAGGGTCCTGAGAGCCTAAGTTTTCTATCCTAAGGTTTTGCTCAAATAAATGAAAAACTGAAAAATTTTAATCGGTGCAAAATTATTAAACTATAAAAACATACTTGGTGTAGCTTCAAAAATTGAAAAGAAGTGGATATGGAAGTGGAAAGGTCAAAGGAAAGGATGAAACTTCAGAGAAAATGAACTTTAGGAAGTTGGGAAGGCTTGAAAATGAGCCTTCCTGCTTCAGTTTTTGAATTTAAATTGCAGTGTGACACGCACTCCAGTATGCGCTCAGCGAGGCATGGAGCGCGTGTCATCAGGAATTTGAAGCGACCCGCTGCGCTTCAAGCTGCGCTCAGCGTAGGTTGAAGCGTGAATAACAGAGACAAATTGATATTTTTGCGCTTCACTTGCGCTAAGCTCAAGATGAAGCGCAGAAAACAGAATTGAATTTTTAGTCCTGTTTTCTACTTTTTCCTAATTTTAACTGTTTCTCATCCTTTTCTTATTAAAAATCAATCCAATTCCTAAAAATTTCTTAATATACACAGGTATTGACTCTAAACAAAAATAAAAAACAAAATCAGAGAAAAAGTTAAAAACAAAATAAATGTTGGGTTGCCTCCCAGGAAGCGCTTGTTTAACGTCTGATAGCTCGACGCCTGGTCACTTAAAAATTTATGGTGGCCTCAATTGGAGGATGATGGTTGATTTTGTTCCTGTTCTTCCTTTCAATTCCCATCCTCCATGCCAATTTTTTATATTCTCATCACTATCTTTACTGTCTTCCGTTGTGTCTGATGTTGATCTTTTCCTCTTCTTGAATCTGAACTCCATGATAGATTCTGGCTGCTTAACTTTCATTCTTGGTTTCCTCAGAAATCCAGAAACCTTTCTTCTTTTTCTCCACATTATCTGGAGGAGCTTCTTTCTTTCTTACCTTGGCAGCTTTGATTGAAATTGATAGATCCCACCAGTAGGATCTATTCTTACTTTTTCTGAGTTTTGAGATTTGGGGATCCCTATATAATGTGAAAAAACAATATCTCATTTAGAGATTAATGATATTTTCAGATCATAATATGCATTGGCAGCTTTCATGAAGGGTCTTAATAAAATTAAGGGGAATCATATATCCTCTTTGTCTCTTTAAAAAATAAAAAGCATATACAAAATTTGTCCACTTTAATTGGTAAGTCTTCAATCTTCCCATATGGGTTTTGGGTGGACTTATTTGCAAGCAGTAACTTTACTTTGGCAGGCTTGACCTTCAAAATTCCCAACTTGTTAAAATATATAGCGGCATCAAATTGATGCTTGCTCCAAGATCCAATAAAGCATGAGTAGCAGGTAAATTTCCTAGAGAGTGGTATAGTGAACTTACCTGGGTCAAGTGACTTACCTGTAATGTAGACCTCTTCAGGTTCCTCTTCCTCTTCTTCTTGTACTGCCTCTTGGTCTTCCTCTTTTTGAACATTTTCTTGGACTTTTTCTCTTTTGGCCGGGGAGTGCTTCTTCAAAGATGATGCTTTCTTCTTCATCACTTTCTTCTGACTTGTTGCCATCAGTAGCAATCAAGTTGCAATGTTCCTTTGGGTTGGTTTGAGTATTAGGTGTGAAGTGGCCATTCTTGTGTTCTGCCATCTCTTTTGCTAACTGGCCCACTTGACTTTCTAATGCTTTGACTGATGCTTCTGTGTTCTTCCTGAATCGATCGAATCCCTGTAAGAAGGTATCAATCTTCTCTTCCAACCTACTAGTCTGTCATGCGTAGTCGGTTGCTGCTGTTGATAAGGTGTCTGCCTATTTCCACCATTCTGCCCCCAACCAGAGTTGGTTTGGTTGTTTCTCCATCCTTGAGAGTACTGGTTATATTATTGGAAAAATTACCTTGCCTTCCCTGATTACCCATGAAGTTGACTTGCTCTGCTTGTGTCTCTGGAAAGAACATTGACCATTAGGATGGTCTCCTCCACAGAAGTCACATATCAATAGTTGGGCTTGAACTGGTTGAACTTGGACAACCTTGAGTTGCTGAGGGAGTGCTTTCAATGTCTCTATGAGTGCCTCTATTTGTCTCTTTATAAGCTTTTTCTGCTAGAATGGCATCACTTGAATTAAGTTCCAACATTCCCTTCTTTTGAATCTGAGATGGTTGTCGTCTATATTGGGCTTGTTGATCATTCTGGGCAAAATTGTCAATAATTGCAACAGCCCGCTCAGCATCCACTGATAAGATAGTTCCTCCTGCTACAACATCTATAAAGGACTTGGAATCCGGCCTGAGTCCATTGCAAAAGATATTAAGTTGGGCAATGTCATCGTAACCGTGATTTGGACATTTCGCAACAAGGACTTGTATCTTTCCCATGCTTCACATATGGTTCATCAGCTCCTTGCCTGAATGTGGATATATCTGATTTAGCTTGAATATTTTCCCTAGTGGGAAAAATCTTTTTAAGAATTTTTCTTCAACAGCTCCCCAAGTAGTCAGACTTTGATTGGGGTTTGACTTCAACCACTCCTTAGCTTTTCCTATCAAAGAGAAAGGAAAAAGACGTAAGTATATAGATTCTAAATCTCCCTCTTCAAATCCCATAGTGCCTATTAATTCATAGAAGTTAGAAAGGTGAGTGTGAGGATCCTCATGATCCAATCCTGCGAATTGATGAGCACTATGAGGTTAAGATGGGCAGCTTTTAGTTCGAAGGTCTTCGCAGTTGCAGGTAATACTATGCTTGAGTAGTGGCGAGGGCCTTGGTGCATGACATACTCTCCTAGAGTCCTTCGTCTTGGTTGTTCTTCCCCATCTCCTTAGGTTCTTCAAAAAGTCTCCTTCTTCTTCTTCTCTTGTTCCTACTTTTATTCTTCCTGGCTGTCCTTTCTATTTCTGGATCAAATTGTAATTGATTTGGAGACACCTGGCCTCTTAAAAGCATATACAAAAGAGCTCGAAAAGGATAAGTGTTGAAGATAAGATAAGAATAATTTGAATTTTAAAATTTCAATTTTCAATTTTCAATTTTTTTTAAAAACGAGAAAATAAAAATAAAAGAAAAACTAAAAATTTAAATTCCTAAGATAGAGTATATACAACTTGATAATTAGACCTCCCAAGTTTATACGAATTGAAACACCGTTCCCCGGCAACGGTGCCAAAAATACTGATGAGATTCTGGAAAGCGTACCAAAATTCCAGCAGTATAATAGTAAGTATGAGTTATCGTATCCATAGGGAACGGTTCGCTTCGTATTTACTCATGATCAGATTATCAAGTAGAAAACAGTATTGAGAATTTATGGTGAGGAAAGTAAATTTGCATAAAAGAAAGAGACGATTGAGAGAAGATAAAATACTTTACTTGAATTAGGATTGAACTTCGTATCATTGCACCCCTTATGCATGTGAATCCCAATATTATTTATTAATATATTTCTATAATACCTTAGACAAACTATGTTATCCCCTGTCGGTGTCCCATATCACGAGATACTCAAAAGTAATTCATGCGGGTTCTCCCAAGCGACAAATTACCCTGGCTTGATTGCTTTATCTTTCCGTTTGTTAACACTATCAATTCGCCCTATAGACCCATAGTGTCAGCTATGAAGAGATTGCCTACTTCTTCTTCAATGATCACTTTCTCCTATGACCCTATAGTAACTACTATGAGTACTTTTACCAATCAGAATTTTAGGTGTCCTATGTCTAGGCTTTCCCAAACTCGCTGTTAATTTTATAGAAACTTCTGTCACCTGAATCATAAAATTAACCTATAACTCCGGCACACAGGCGGAAGCTACGCATTAAGCAAAGATAAAAATACCGATAATATAAAGCAGGGATTCATAAATAAATACAAGAATTCACATACACTTTGGGGATTGAATCAACTACATTCAACCCTATTGAGACGTTTAGCTACGCATGGTAGCCATTACAACCCAATGGAGAAGTTGTCACCTTGCTCCAATCCTAGCTCTGCCTTTGTCGTCTCTCTAATCTCCTTCCTAAATGCTCCTTTGTTAAACTCTGTAGACTCTGTTAAAAGCCTCCTCTAATTCTTTACAAAGGGTCCTATTTATAGACTAAGGAAAGCTATCTTAAATCTGGAAGAAATCTGATTTGAAAATAGATCCAAAATAGATCTAAAACTAATCCGCGCAGCTACGCTTCATCTGCGCTCAGCGCATCTACAGCGCAAGAACAGTAAGCAAATTTTGAATCTGCACTTCACTTGCGCTAAGCGCGAGTGAAGCGTGGAACGCGTAACTAATTGCTCTGTTTCTTCTTTTACAGCTTGATCTCTTCCTGATCTTATCCTTGTTTGCTTGGCTTTCCTTGTTTCCCTCTTTTGATTTGATTCTGTGATTATTCTACTCTTTGAATTTAAATTGGGAAGTTATCTGCAGAATCCTTGTTCAAATGGCAACTGATCTTATCTTTATTTGTTCTGATTTAAACTTCAAATTAGCAGATCCTCTCCTCAAATAATGCTATCTTCTTTCCTCATTCAAATCTTTCCATAAATCTGCAATATTAACAAATTTTCTATTAAAATAGCATCAAATTCAAATTCAAACTAAATCACAATTATTATAATTATTCACAAAAAGGCATTATTTTGGGGCATAAATTACCATTTTATCCTTGATAAGTGCAGTAAAAACATAAGAAAATATCATATAATTTGCACTTATCAACAGTCTACTTGGGGACCAAGAAAACATAAATTGTATACAAGGTTGACACATTCCATGCCCTTATGTTTAATTAGATATTTGGACTAAGGGACAGATCATATAAATATAAAAGGGTTTTATTTTAATATCATAACCAATATTAAAAGCCTATTTGGTCACACGCATACAACAAGCCGCTAGGAAAATATAGTAATTCTAATTTGATTAGAATTATAACCTAATGGGTTAAGCCCATATGTGTTAGGGATAAGTGAGTGAGGGGTAAAACCCTAGCCACCACTCTATAAATAGAGCATGAGATGCATTACCCTACGCGACACGGTAATCACTCTTACTCTCTAAGGCTACTAGCAGAGTTGAGGAGGGTTTCCTAGTTCGGCTATTAGCGTGGACACCACTAGAGACGTGGCTGCTATTGGCTCGTTCGCAATCCTTAAAAGGTACGACCTTTTGTTTCATGCCTTTTATGCCTTAATTCGTGTTTTCGCATTAACGATCATAACAAGGGAGGGAATCCATTTATTCCGCTGCACCCTGACCACATGCTTGATTCCCTTCAAGGAGGTACAACATCTAACGGGAAGGATAGCGACCCTTACCCGTTTCCTTGCCCGATCGGCCCACAAGTCTCTCCCATTGTACCAGCTGCTCCGGAAAGGGAAAACGTTCGAATGGAACGAGGACTGCGAAAAACCTTCCAAGGCTTTAAGGAAGCATTGGCAAATCCCCCTATCCTGGTAAAACCAGACCTCGGAGAGAGACTCTACCTATACCTCTCAATAGAAGAAGAAGTAATCATCTCAGTCCTAGTCAAGGAAAGCGGGGGCGCCCAGAGCCCAGTATACTTCATGAGCAAATCACTGCAGGGCCCAGAACAGAGGTACCAAATGCTAGAGAAAGAAGCCTTTGCCATTGTCACATCGGCACGACGACTGCGCCCCTACTTCCAGGCTCACCCGATCATAGTAAGGACCGACCTCCCCATCAAATTGGTTCTTCACAAGCCAGATTTAGCAGGACGGATGATCACCTGGGCAGTCGAGCTCTCTGAACACGACATATCCTACGAACCTTGGGTAGCTATCAAAGCCCAGGTTCTAGCCGACTTTGTTGTAGAAATGACAGGCCCTCGACCCACGAACACAACCAACTCATGGACGATACACGTGGATGGATCTTCAAATACCAAAGGATCAAGAGCTGGCGTTGTGCTGGAAGATTATGCAGGAGTTGTGATCGAGCAGTCATTGAAATTCGAGCTTAAAACCTCGAACAACCAAGCCGAGTATGAAGCTTGCCTGGTGGGATTAGCACTGGCAAAAGATCTCGGAGCTGAGACGATTACCCTATGTAGTGACTCCCAGCTAATGGTGTCCCATATAAAAGGGGAATACCAAGCAAGAGAACCCATACTTCAACAATACCTGACCAAGGTAAAGGAGATTTCAAAGCAATTCAGATCCGTAGAATTCCAACATGTGCCAAGGGAACACAAACAAGGGCGGACATCTTGTCTCGATTGGCAAGCACAAAGAAACTAGGAAACAATAAGTCTATTATCCAAGAGACTCTAAGCTCACCAAGCATCCTCCAAAGGGAACAAATCATGGAAGTCGATGCAGCCCCCTGTTCGATGACTCCAATACAAAGATACTTGGATAACGGGTCTCTTCCAGAAGATGAGAAGGAAGCAAGGAAGATCAAACAAATCTCGGCCTGGTACACGTTGGTAGGACAGTAGCTATACAAAAAGGGGTTCTCATCACCAATGCTAAAGTGCTTATCTCCAACAGAGACTCCTTATGTTTTGGTCGAAATACACGAAGGGAGTTGTGGACACTGTAACATCCCGATGAATAATAATACTGATTGATGAGAGGTTATAGGAAATTAAATTTTCATGTTAATAATCAAGAATAAGGTAAGGAATCGATTAGAAGAGGATTAAAAATATTAGGCAGGAAAATCAGGTTTCAGCGTTCTCGCTCAAGCGAGAATGGACTCGCTTGAGCGAATTATGCAGTAAAAATGAGAAAATGGGTTTCTGCATGTCTCACTCGAGCGAGAAGGTCTCACCCAAGCGAGAAGGTCTCACCCAAGCGAGACACAGGGGAATTTTTGGAGCGCTCTCTGGATGTTTTTCGCTTGAGCGAAATGGTTCTCGCTTAAACGAGAATCTTCCAGAGAGGGGTCATTTTTGGGTTGATTCTCGCTCAGGCGAGAATGAGGAGAGTAATCAGACCCCAAGCATCTCGCTCAAGTGAGAACATCTCGCTTGAGCGAGAGTTCACTTTCAGCTCTTAAAAGCTTTTATTAGGGTTCATTTTCATTATGTTTTCCTTTCCCTTATTCAACCTTTTAGAGAGAGATTCTAGTGAGAGGGACCTCCATTGAAGCTCAAGGAAGGTTCTCAACCCCCAAGATCAAGTCCTTCTTTGGTTCTCCTCATCCCCAACCTTCTTCCTTTTCAATCTCATCAACCACTTCAAGGTGAGTGTAACCACACACTCATTTCTATGTAGGATGACTCTTGAATGATCCCACTTCCTCTTCCCTTTCCTTTACTTGTAAGAAGTTGATTATTGATTGGATTATATATGTGATGTATTTGTGGAAATGAATCTTGCCCTAATAGGTGCCCTAGTTGATGTTAGGGTATGGAATGTGAATAGTATGAATTGTTAGTAGGTTTTCTCTCATGACCAACATGTATAATAATGATGTCTTACATTCCTCACTTGAATTATGTTCAAAGAAAGGTTTTGGGGTATTTTCGCCGTGGAAATGTTTGAGGTCTTTTGACCTTTTGGTAATGGTGGGTAAGGTCTTCCGACCTTCAGAGACGATAGTCCCTGTTAGTCTGAGCTCAGTCTAGCCTAAGGAAAAGGGAACCCTTGGTACGAGGTTAAGCATTTGAGGATTATTATTAATTTCATGGTTGTTATGATTATGTTTGAAGAATTCTTTATGCTTATCTTTCTAATTTCATGTCATGAACCTGTTAATCCCTACACTTGAATGCTTTTGTTACCTCACTGGGATGTTGGTCTCACCCCACTTCGTGGGAATTTACATTTCAGATGTGCAGGGACCACATTCAGGCCACGGAGGCCAGTAGGGGGCTTGATGCCATTATGTTGGATTTTCGTTTTTGCTATGAACTATGTATCTAGTTACTTCAGTGTAATCATGACTATTTGGTATTTTGGATAGGATAGAGTGGTACATGTGTATCTTCTGGCTTGTTATTGTTATTCAGGACGCATGTATAGCTATATCATGTACTTTCTCTACTTTGGATATATTTGAGCCAAGTGGCCTACTCATGGATAGTTATTACATTGTATCTCTGTCATGTGTATTTTATGGTTTATGTACTTGTTGGACTACGTAAGCGACTATGTTAATTCTGATCAATATCGAAATGCGCGAAATAATTTCCGAAATTTCGAATTAGTGCTTCCAACAGGCATTAGTTCTAAATTTAGAAATTAGGACGTTACATTTTGGTATCAGAGCAATATAATCCAATTGGACTGTGGATGTGTGTGTGTCACTCCTTAAGTTAGTTGTTGTCTATTATGCATTATTACGAAATTGATAGACTGATCACTTGGAAATTTCTTAATAACGTGTTTAGGGCATGGTTAGCGGCAGGAGGGGGCGTCCTCGTGCCAACCTGTCCTCTCCCCCCCGTATCAACCTCCGGATCCCGTGGCGGAGGCCCTCCGGATGCTCACACAAATCATGGGAGATCAGGTGGCTTCCAACAACGCAATACTTCAGGCCTTGGAAAGACAATCCAATGGCACCCCTCCACCAGGGGCGATAACGGATCCGTTCCTCCAAGGACTTGTTGAATTCTGCAAACATCATCCCCCTGCATTTCTTGGAGCTTATGACCCCATTGCAGCAGACTCCTGGCTTAATGCCATGAACAAGATTTTGAAGTAATGGCTTGTACTGATGACTTCAAGGTGAGGTTTTCAACCTACATGCTTCAGGGAGAGGAGAGAACTGGTGGAAAGCGTTAAGGCAGTCTTGAATACTCCTGGAGCCTTGCTTCCTTGGGACACGTTCCAACACGTGTTCCTTGAGAAGTACTTTCCGGAACCGGCTAGGAAGCAAAAGGTGTAACACCCAATTTTTCTTACTGGTGTATAAATAGAATAAAGAAAATTTTAAAATAGTAATAATCATTTAATTATAAAGTATTTAGTAGCTTTTAATAGACAACCAAATTTATAATACCCAACCACAATTATGAGTAAATTTCTCTAGAGAGGTGTTTGAGAAAATAACCTAAGACACCTTTAGTAATTATACAGTTAAGGAAATATAGATTTAATTATTAAAAATAGCTAAAACTCTAAGGTATCTATACCTTTATTCAAAATACTCTTAATATAATTAGTGATGAGTTTTAGAAAATTATTTAGAATTTTTCTAGCACTTCGGGGCAAAAAGATCAAAATGCCCCAATTAACAGTATAACCATAGCCAGCATATGAAAAAATTGTAGAAAAATATGGAAGATATATTTTGAACCTTAAAAGATGATTTAAAATTATAATTATAATTCTATACAATCTCTGTAAATAAAACCTTAATTTTCTCTCTCTGCTTACTGTAACGCCCGCTTCTTACCGTTTTACCGCATTTCGTGTTTATTGAATTGTTAAAATTATTTTTGATCACCAAAATTTATATTTTTGGATTTAGAATTTAATTTCCTATTTTTAGGGAATTTCAGGGAATTTTTGGGGCTTTTCTGTGAAAATGACCTTTTTGCCCCTCCTGTCCCTTGAACCGGGCCCGAATACTCTTGATCCGGGCCAGAAAAAAATTGCACAAACCTCCCCTTAGCTTCTCATGCAAGCGGTGCATGTGTAGGCATGGTGCATGAGAGACACTTGTATTTTTCCTTCCTTTTCACAAGCCATGTGTAGGAAAAGTGAACTTATGGCATTTATAACTCAAAACCTCACCTTTCTCTCTCCTTCCAACACATGCAAGTTTAGTTTTCTCTCATTTCTCTCTTTCTCTTCCTCTTGAAGCCGTGAAATCTCCATCATTTTCTCCCAAAAATTTTCATCCTTCCTTAACACAATCAAGCCAAGGTTCCATCTTTTGAACCAAAGCTTCAAATTCTAAGCCTTCTAGCCTTGAAAAATCCTTGTTGGTGACTAAAGGAGGCATCTTTGGGGGCTGTTTTGGGACCAGAATTCTGCACTCATTTTCTTGGAAATTTGAGGTAAAGGGGGGGAGAACTTGAACTCTAGTAGGATTGATAACTAGAGTCAAGGATTTCCCTTAAAATCCTTGTTTTTACTCTTATTTTTCCTTGAAAAAAATCACTTTTGAACTTTTCTTTGAGCAAATGTTTTGGATTCTTGGAGCTGGGTTGTTTACATGTTTTTAAGTTTGTTTTGATGCTTGGAATGTGCTTGGATTGTGATTGTTGGTGCATGCAAGCCAAGAAACAATTTTGGAAAAATTTTCCCCTTTTTCCTTTAATAGCTCTCGGCCTTGAGGGATTTTGGGGCTGCATGTGTTTCAAAATTTTTTTGGTGCTTGGAATGTGTTTGTATGATGAATCTATGAACATGCATGAAGTTGGTTGAAGGTATACAATTGTTTTGGATGATTGATCTTTGAAAAATAGTGTTTATGAGCTTGAAAATGGAGTTATGAACTTTAATGTGTATTTGATGATTTTGAGTGGATTGGTATGATATTTGGCATTTAGATTGTTTGTTGATGAATGTGTGAAGTTTTGGTGAAGATTGGATGTTTGAAAAATTTGAAGTTTTGATGAACATTCAAGTTGTTCTTGATGTTCATGAGTTGTTCTTGATGAAACTCATCAAGAATACCTTTTTGATCTTAAAAAGGTCAAGAGTATGTTGAAAACATGTTTATGGGCTTTGGTGGTCCAAAAGGACTAAGAAGCAATTTTACAAGTAAAAGGACTAAAGTGCAATTAAGAATAAGTCTTTAAAAATAAATAAAACAAATTCGGATTTCCAATTCCAACCAAGTAAAAGTCAACTTAAAGGTCAATATTTTAGGTTGCCATGACTAAAAATAAGTTCCTAAGAGTTATAAAACCTTTAGGCTTTTAATTTAAGTTTAAAACCTTTAAGAAAAGGAGTTAAAGACTCATTAAAAGTCAATCAAGATTAGATTATGAAATTAAAAGTTAGATTGGAGTTGGACTTCAACTCTAATCCAAGTAATTAAAAGTTAAAACTTGGATTAATTAGTGGGCTTAACTAATTTAATTACCTAAGTTAATCAACCTAATTCACTTAAGTCGATTAAGTAAAGAATGATTAATTAAGTCTAAAGTTAATTAACCTTAATGAAAGTATTAATTAAGTAATTAACCAATAATGATGATTAAGAACTAATTAATTATGATTAAACTTAATCAAACATAATTAAAAGTCCTAATCCAAGATTAAGGAAGAGATTAAGGGATGATTAAGAATTAATTAGGATCTTAAGTAAGGATTAAGACTTAATTAAAGGGGATTAAGATTAATTGTAATCCAGTTAATGAACCAGTTAAGATTAAAAGTTAAACCAAATCTTAATTAATCATACAAAGAGAATTAGGATAAGTAATACCATCCATAAGATACAATCATAAGTTTTAGTAAATTATAGGACTTAAGTGGACATGATTATCAAGAACATTAGTACAAACTACCTTAAAAGGCTATAACCAACACACTCTTTCTACATAAAACTTGAGAAGCTTGGCGAGAGTGCGGTTTGGCCTTCCTTGTGAAGGAAACATTGAATTCGGGCCGTGCCACGGGGATGTGGTGACGTTGAATGGTTCAATGGGTTTTTGCTTGTAAGGATGTGAATGTTGTTAGCATTGTTGTGTGACATGCATCATGAAGCGTCGTTGATGTTCGAGGTTGAAAACCTTACGGCCTATATAGCAGTAACACTCGGTACAGTGTGAAACTGGTAGGGACTGGGCACTGGTTTTGCAAAGAACACCAGCGGTCCAGTAAAGGAGACCAGCCCTGAGGATAAGTCGGGTCCCGAAATGGCACAAGTGACGTAGGCTCGCCCCCTACTGTCGTGTAAACGGGGTACAGGCTTGACTATCCTGTCGCTCTCAAGTTTTCATGGTCAGTTGAGATTGTCTGGAAGTCGAGAAATTTATTTGGCCAAACTGTATGAGCAATGCTCTTTGTACCAATGCTAGTACAGACTCTAACTCCTGACGTGCTGTGTATATATGGTCGGGCAGCTGCTATGTGCTCTGCCTATGGTGATGTTTCCCTGGGCCCGCATGCATTAGATATTGCATTATAATAGTAAAAGTTGCGTTCATATGAGTACACCAATGAGATGTCGTGATTGCTTATTGATTCGACTGTGTGGATTGCCTCTGTGTGTGTGCTCTAGTTTTGCTTGATCCTACATGTTGTGAGTTCATGCGATGTTCTCACCCTTCTTTTCTATCTCTTCTTTCTATGTTCTTCTCGTCACGTTGACAGTCGGTATCAAGGACTTCCGTCATGACGTCGATGCAGGTGCGAATCAGATGGTTGCCGAGGGCACCCGGAGGGTGACGGGTATCCCCGCAGGCGTGAGTTCTATGGGGGGGAGTTTGGGTCACCATCACGCACCCCAGACTTCCTCTTGTACCTGAAAAGGACTAGGTTGTGTTGAGTCTAGGTAGTACGCAGCTCTGATTTAGGAATCTCTTCTTTTGTATTCTGTTAGAGGTCTCATTTATTTTACTACCGGAACTTATGTTTTAATGTGGTCATGTGGGTATTCGAGAGGTACATCGATGCTACTTAATCTGTATGTATGTATTTATGTCATACTGTTTTATGTTCTCTCAAGGTCTTTAACCATGTGTATGTTGTGGATGTGCGTAAGGTGTTAATTCTTTCGACGCTTACGGAAAGATAAGTTTTTGAAAGTGAAGGAAAGGATATTTCATAAGTACTTAAAATAAAGCTAGAGAGGTAATAGGTCAATGACACCTAAACCCTTTTCAAAAAAAAAAAAAACTTCCGCATTTTTTTACGTTCTACTTCGTTGGTCACGTGTAATGCATGTGGTACTTTTAGTGGTAACTAGGGGTATCACAAAAGGAGCTGGAGTTTCTTCAGTTAAAGCAAGGCAACATGACGGTAGGCCAATATGTGGCCAAATTGAGGAGCTCTCCAAGTACCACACAATTCTTCAGGCCAATCCTAATGAGGGCTGGAAATGCTCCCACTTGGAGGCGGGCCTCAAGCCCGAAATCAGGAAGTTCGTTGCAGCTTTTCAACTTCGGGATTTCTCAGCCTTGGTGACCAAATGTTTGGTCATTGAGCAAATCTTAGTGGAGGAAACATCTAAGGCTACCACCAAGCCATGGGTGGAAGGCAAGAGGAAAAGAGAGGATGCACCGGCGGGAAGGAACTCCCATTCCTAGTTTCAGGGAGGCAAGGGCAAACAGCTAGCCTTTTTCCCCTACTCTGGTTTCCCCTACTTGTCCCAAGTGAGGCAAGGGCCACCGGGGTGAGTGCTTGGCGGGAAAACAGAAGTGCTACTATTGTTTCGAGGAAGGTCACATATCTAGGGAGTGTCCAAAAGGAAGAAGGACCGACCAAACAACAAGCTACCGGAAGGGTCTTTACCCTCAGCGGTGAGGGCGGCTGCTAGGGCCGATAATCTGATTCGAGGTATGGGCACTTTAAATGAAACTCCTTTAATTGTACTGTATGATTCTGGGGCAACCCATTCTTTCATTGCTTATGATTGTGTAGAAAGGTTGAACTTGCATGCTACTCCTCTTACCCTTTCATTTAAATGTCCTCACCCCGACCAAGGAGGCAATCCCCCCTCTTCAGTATGTCTTGAGTGTCCTATTGTTATTCAGGGGAGGGCCTTCATGATCGATTTGATTTGCTTACCGCTAACTGGTATTGATATCATTTTGGGCATGAACTGGTTATCCCATAATCAGGTCATGCTAGATTGCTTTAATAAAGAAATTGTCTTTCCAACTCTTCCTTTTCCTCCGAGGGAGAAACCATCATATTTGTTGTCCAGCACCACCCAAATTTCTGAATGCTTGGTTGATGGGAGTTATTGTTTATATTATTACTTTCCTCTACTGTAGAGTCAAAACCCAACCTGGGTAGCATAGCCACGGTTAAGGAGTTCCAGGACGTTTTCCCTAGTGAGGTGACCACCTTGCCTCTGGACCGGAGATTGAGTTTTCAATAGACCTTGTGCCAGGCATATGGTCTATTTCTAAGGCTCCTTATAGGATGTCACCCTTACAGATGAGTGAGCTCAAGAAACAATTAGAAGAGTTGATAGAAAAACAGTTCATTAGACCTAGTGTGTCCCCTGGGGAGCACCAGTGCTCCTGGTTAAGAAGAAGATGGTAGCATGAGGTTGTGTGTGGATTATAGGCAATTGAATAAGGTCACAATTAAGAACAAATACCCTTTGCCTAGGATAGATGACCTCCTGGACCAGCTTAGAGGAGCATCGGTATTTTCTAAAATAGACTTAAGGTTGGGATACCATCAGATCAAGATTAAGAGTGAGGACATCCCCAAGACTGCTTTTAGGACTAGTATGGGCATTATGAGTATTTGGTGATGTAATTTGGTTTAACCAATGCTCCGGTCGTGTTTATGGATTACATGAATCGGATTTTCAGGCCCTACTTGGATAAGTTTGTCGTGGTATTCATCGACGACATTCTTATCTACTCCCAGACCTTAGACGATCACGAGCACACCTTAGGGTGATCCTGGGAGTGTTGAGAGGAAGAGAGCTTTTTGCTAACCCTGAGAAGTGTGAATTCTGGTTGGACAGGGTTCACTTCTTGGGGTATGTCATATCCGGGAGAGTGTTCAGTAGACCCTAGTAAGGTAGAAGCTGTGATTGTCTGGGAGAGGCCCAAGTCAGTCACAGAGGTTTAGGAGCTTTCTAAGTTTAGCCGGTTATTACCGGAGGTTCATCAGGGGATTTTCCCAACTGGCTCTACCTCTCACCCGGTTTGACCGAAAGGGGCATGCTTTTATTTGGGATGAGAATGTGAGAAGTTTTGTAGAACTCAAGGAGAAGCTGACCACCACCCCAGTACTGGTGTTGCCGGATCTGACCAAACCTTTTGAAGTGTATAGTGATGCATCAGGTAAGGGATTGGGTTGTGTTTTGATGCAGGATAGAAGGTAGTGACCTATGCTTCTAGACAACTTAGACTCTACGAGGAGAATTACCCCACCCATGATTTAGAGCTGGCTGCAGTGGTGTTTTCCCTTAAGGGTGGAGACACTACCTTTACGGAGTGCGGTTTGAGGTCTTTACTGATCGTAAGAGCCTAAAGTACCTCTTTGATCAAAAGGACTCAACATGAGGCTGAGGAGATGGATGGAGTTCTTGAAGGACTACGATTTCGAGCTTAGGTACCACCGGGGCAAGGCCAATGTAGTGGCCGACGCCTTGAGTAGGAATCCCTACATGCATCATCATGATGGTGCATGAGTTAGAGTTAATAGAAGAATTTAGGGACTTAAGGCTTGAGGTGAGTTTGGAAGGAGGTAGTATGAAGCTATTAGGCTTTAGGTAACCAACGACTTGAGGGGTAGGATTAAGGAGGCACAGGCCTCGGACTTAGAGCTCTAGTCCCGAAAGGGGCAACAGGGTTTTCTGTGTCTGGAGATGGGATGATTCTCTTCCAGGAAGTCTGTGTCCCTAAGGGGGGGTAGTCTAAGGGAGGAGATTCTAGAGGAAGCTCATAGGAGCAAGTTCACAGTGCATCCCGGTATCATCAAGATGTACCAGGACTTGAAGGGTATGTTTTGGTGGGACGGAATGAAGAGGGAGATAGCGGAGTTTGATTCTAGGTGCCTTATATGTCAGCAGTTAAAATAGAACACCAGAAACCCTCAGGTACACTCCAACCTTTGGAAATTCCTGAGTGGAAGTGGAGGCCATAGCTATGGAATTTGTCATGGGATTACCTAAGGTCCCAGTAGGTTTGATTCCATTTGGGTTATAGTGGACCGGCTGACCAAGTCAGCCCATTTCCCTACCAATTAGGGCAACCTATTCCTTGACTAGGTTAGCAGACCTGTACATCAAGGAGATTGTGAGGCTCCATGGTGTACCCTCCAGCATAGTGTCAGACAAAGATCCTAGGTTCTCCTCTAGGTTTTGGAATGCGTTACATTAGGCTTTTGGTACAAAACTCAAGTTTAGCACCACTTATCACCCTCAGACTGATGGACAGTCCGAGAGGACCATCCAGACCCTAGAGGACATGCTTAGGTCCTGTGTTTTAGAGGAGAAGGGTAGTTGGGATAGGCACTTGCCACTTATAGAGTTTGCGTACAACAATAGCTTTCACAGCAGCATAAGTATGGCTCCCTATGAGGCCTTGTATGGTAGGAGATGTAGGTCACCCCTGTGTTGGTGTGAGGTGGGTGAGAGAGGTCTTTTAGGTCCGGAGTTGGTGAAGGAGACCATAGATAAGATAAAGAGGATTAGGGAAAACTGGTAACTGCCCAAAGCCGACATAAAAGCTATGCTGATAGGAGAAGGAAAGACCTAGAGTTTGAGGAGGGTGATCATGTTTTTGAAGGTTACTCCCATCACCGGCATTGGTAGAGCTATTAAGGCTAAAAAGCTCAATCCCCGTTTTGTGGTCCTTTCCAGATCTTGCAAAGGATTGGTCCCCTTGCATACCCGATATCCCTTCCGCCCATTTAGCCAACATTAATGATGTATTCCATGTTTCTCAGCTCAGAAAGTATGTCCATGATCCTTCCCACATCATAAGCTCGGAATTAGTACAGTTAAGGGAGGATTTGACTATCCCCGCAAGGCCTGCTCAGATTATTGACCGAAGCGTCAAAACCCTGAGGAAAAGGCTATTCCGTTAGTGAAGGTGATTTGGGAAGGCCGGTCACCTGAGGAGGAAACTTGGGAAAAGGAGGAGGAACTTCACCATCAATTTCCAGAGTTTTTCAGTTGAGGTAAAAGGTTTTGAAATACTCTTTTCTTTAGCCAATTTTGGGGGGAAAATTGCTTTAAGGGGGGTAGAGTTGTAACATCCCGATGAATAATAATAATGACTAATGAGGTTATAGGATAATAAATTTTCATGTTAATAATCAAGAATAAGGTAAGGAATCGATTAGAAGAGGATTAAAAACATTAGGCAGGAAAATCAGGTTTCAGTGTTCTCGCTCAAACGAGAATGGACTCGCTTGAGCGAATTATGCAGTAAAAATAAGAAAATGGTTTTCTTCATGTCTCGCTCGAGCGAGAAGGTCTCGCCCAAGCGAGACACAGGGGAATTTTGGAGCGCTCTCTGGATATTTTTCGCTTGAGCGAAATGGTTCTCGCTTAAACAAGAATCTTCCAGAGAGGGGTCATTTTTGGGTTGATTCTCGCTCAGGAGAGAAGCCTCTCGCCCAGCGAGAATGAGGAGAGTAATCAGACCCCGAGCATCTCGCTCAAGCAAGAACATCTCGCTTGAGCGAGAGTTCACTTTCAGCTCTTAAAAGCTTTTATTAGGGTTCATTTTCATTTTGTTTTCCTTTCCCTTCTTCCACCTTTTAGAGAGAGAGAGAGATTCTAGTGAGAGGGAACTCCATTGAAGCTCAAGGAAGGTTCTCAACCCCCAAGATCAAGTCCTTATTTGGTTCTCCTCATCCCCAACCTTCTTCCTTTTCAATCTCATCGACCACTTCAAGGTGAGTGTAACCACACACTCAGTTCTATGTAGGATGACTCTTGAATGATCCCACTTCCTCTTCCCTTTCCTTTACTTGTAAGACGTTGATTATTGATTGGATTATATATGTGATGTATTTGTGGAAATGAATCTTGCCCTAATAGGTGCCCTAGTTGATGTTAGGGTATGGAATGTGAATAGTATGAATTGTTAGTAGGTTTTCTCTCATGACCAACATGTATAATAATGATGTCTTACATTCCTCACTTGAATTATGTTCAAAGAAAGGTTTTGGGGTATTTTGGCCCGTGGAAATGGTTGAGGTCTTTTGACCTTTTGGTAATGGTGGGTAAGGTCTTCCGACCTTCAGAGACAACGGTCCCTGTTAGTCTGAGCTCAGTCTAGCCTAAGGAAAAGGGAACCCTTGGTACGAGGTTAAGCATTTGAGGATTATTATTATTTCATGGTTGTTATGATTATGTTTGAAGAATTCTTTATGCTTATCTTTCTAATTTCATGTCATGAACCTGTTAATCCCTACACTTGCATGCTTTTGTTACCTCACTGGGATGTTGGTCTCACCCCACTTCGTGGGAATTTACATTTCAGATGTCCAGGGACCACGTTCAGGCCACGGAGGCCAGTAGAGGGCTTGATGCCATTATGTTGGATTTTCGTTTTTGCTATGAACTATGTATCTAGTTACTTTTTGGTGTAATCATGACTATTTGGTATTTTGGATAGGATAGAGCGGTATATGTGTATCTTCTGGCTTGTTATTGTTATTCAAGACGCATGTATAGCTATATCATGTACTTTCTCTACTTTGGATATATTTGAGCCAAGTGGCCTACTCATGGATAGTTATTACATTGTATCCTTGTCATGTGTATTTTATGGCTTATGTACTTGTTGGACTATGTAAGCGACTATGTTAATTCTGATCAATATCGAAATGCGTAAAATAATTTCCGAAATTTGGAATTAGTGCTTCCAACAGGCATTAGTTCTGAATTTAGAAATTAGGACGTTACAGACACCATCTCGGCGGATGAGCACTTGCAAAGGAGGCACTAAGAGCAGACTATTACTGGCCCACAATGGAAAAAGATGTCGCCGAATACGTTCAGAAATGTGACCAATGCCAAAAACATGCTGACTTTCACAACGCTCATGCAGAAGAGATGTCCACGACCTCGGTCCCCTGGCCCTTCATCAGGTGGGGAATGGATATTCTCGACCCTTTCCCACCAGCTCCTGGGCAAGTTAAGTTCCTGAGTGTCGCAATCGACCACTTCACCAAGTGGATCGAAGCAGAAGCCTTGGCAACTATTTCCTTGGCCAAGATCCAGAAGTTCTTTTACAAGAACATAATAAGCCGATTCGACATCCCAAAGGTCATCGTCACTGACAATGGAACCCAGTTCGCTAACAAAGGATTTCGAGAACTTTTGGCCGACTTACACATTAAACAACACTTCACATCGGCGGAACACCCACAAACCAACGGGCAAGTAGAAGTAGCAAACAGGGTCATCTTAAGAGGGTTGAAAAGAAGATTAGACAAAGCAAAGGGGAAATGGGCCGAGCAGCTGGATCACGTCCTATGGGCCTATCGAACGACTCCACACTCCTCCACAGGAGAAACCCCCTTCCGGCTCACATATGGATCTGAGGTCGTCATCCCAGTCCAGATCGGCGAGCCAAGCTGGAGAACCGAGAACGCCGATGAAGCCCAAAACTCACGACTAATTCGCGAAGAATTAGATTTTCTGAAAGAACGACGGGCAATCGCCCATGTCCGGGAGGAAGCAGCCAAGCAAAGGGCGGCTATGAGGCACAACAAAAGGGTTATATGCAGGAAATTCAATGTAGGAGACCTCGTCCTTCGACGAGCCGACATCGGCGGAAAAAATGCGCAACAAGGGAAGCTGACACCAAACTGGGAAGCCCCATATTGGGTCACAACCTCAACCGGAAAGGGGGCATACCGATTGGAAACGCTTAGTAGGAGTGAAATCCCCAGGCATTGGAATGTAAACAACCTCAAAAAAATACTACAGCTAGAAAGGGCGCCGCGCGCCGACATGTAAAACTTCATGAAAAATTAATGAAAACGTTCCAATGGTTTACTAGCATCTTATACTCGGCCTGAAAACCAACATTCAAACTACTCATAAGCACTTTCTACTCGACTTAAAAACCGACGTGCGAAGCGCTTTATAGTCGGTGTGAAAACCGACAATAACGAACAATACGCGAAATCAAAAACGATATAAGCAGTACACGAAAACGAAGCAATATCGAGACCTTAGAATGTACGATTAAAAATTGAAAACAAA
Organism: Sesbania bispinosa; assembly: GCA_026901365.1. Classification (NCBI taxonomy): domain Eukaryota; kingdom Viridiplantae; phylum Streptophyta; class Magnoliopsida; order Fabales; family Fabaceae; genus Sesbania; species Sesbania bispinosa. Next base: position 1,964,801 of record QLOH01000033.1, read on the forward strand.
CTAAGTCTTGTTAAAAGCTCGGCCAGACACAAACTGAGATCCCTATACTTAAACAAAAAATTCATTTAGCATCATCGCGAGTCGGCGCATCAGAAGCCGAAGGAACCGCATCAGCCGACCCTCGACCTTCCCACCCTTGCCATCATCCCTCACAATGACATCATTAACCACCTGGTAAGAAAGGGAGAGGTTGCAAGTATCCAGGTTGTATGCTAGGTTACGAGCCTTTACTTGAGCTATTGCCAGATCAAAAGCATCTTGGACATAGCCGACGGTCTCACCCAGCAAATTCCTCTTGTCATTTTCAGCAGACTGAAGCTTCACTCGCAATTCCTCCAACTTGACCTGATGCTCAGTACGTAATTTCTCCAGCTCGACCGCATGATCAGACTGAAGTTTCTCCAGAGAGGCCTTATGTTCAGTCTTCGAAGACTCGTTTTTCTCCTTAGCCTCATCCAGGAGCTTCTCGACATTGGTCGCCTTCTTCTCGGCATCCTTCTGGCCCTTTCCCGCTTGTCCGAGCTGAACTACCAAATTTTCTTTTTCGACCTTCAGTTGGGCATTCTCTTCATCAAACTTTGTAGCCGACTTACAGGCCTTATCGTACGCCTCTTTCACACGAGCGGTAGTCGGCAACAAATCCTTGTCTATGAACTTCAGGAAGGAGATTTCTTAAAGGCGAGTATGTTGGGCATCCCGCAGAAGAGACTCGATGTTAACCTGGTCCTTCAAACCTCTCCCGAGTCCGAGAAGAGTAGAAAAGATTATTCAACTTAGGATGATCTGGGTTGAACCCCTCAGAAAAATGGGAAGGCCCACCCAGGAAAAAGACATCAGCAGAAACCTCTTGGCTGACACCCTGGACCTCATTAACTTTCTCCCCCTCACCACGAACCTTCTTTAGATCGGCTGACCAGAAATAGCATGATCCACATCGGTGGAAATATCCACCTGAGGTTCATCTTGCTTCGTCAGATCAACGGTAGGCGGCTGATCCGGAACCGATAACTGAACGTTTAGCTCGGCCAAGGAAGACTTGGTCCGGGAAGGTTTCTTTCTCTTCTTATTTTCGACCCCCGGAACAGGAACCCCGGCAGCCGCAGCCTACTTCAGCAACTTAGCGATATTCATGTTCTCAGTCTCTGCACAAAACAAAAAAGAAAGGTTAGAAAACAAATAAAGAAGCAGAAGACGTACGACCAACGATCCTACGCATACCTATAGCAGCAACGAGCTGATCAAAAGGCGTGTCTACCAACAATCGAGACGAGAAGCGAGTACCTCCACGATTCTTCACAGCCATCATCAGCACATCAAACTCAGCTTCAGACAAATGTTCTTTCAAAAAACTATAAGACTTTGGAGTTCGGTCATAATGACGGCTACACCAGTAAATGTTAAAGGTTGGCTCGATCTCGACCCAAGAACTCCTCCAAAAAGGAAGCACCCCATCTTTAGGAACGACTTTAAAGAAATCTTGTTTGAAAGAAACTCCAGCCGACTTCGCAGAGTCTACATAAAGGCTTAACATACTCTTCCCCTGTTGACCCTGAACACTGACCCAAGTCTTTCCCTCTGCCTTCTTCGGGATCACAGGTAATATATAGAAGAACAAGGGGACAGTAGCTTCGACCCCCAAAAGATGACACAATATCTGAAAGGCCTTAACAAAGGCCCATGAATTCGGACGCGATGAAGGGCACCCGTACCTTCAACCGAGATACTAGGAAATGGTACAAGTATATAAACTCGGTTGACGTTTCCCCGACGTCACACACTGGGCCACACACCTCAGGAGCCACCACCGAATACAGCTCTCCGTGGCCCTCTTCAAAAATGCTCAGGTTCCCTCTAATAACGGGCTCGAACCCTGGCGAATAGCGAGACGCAGTCCCCAGCACCTCAGCATCAACCCAATAATATCGGTCCTACCTTGCCATCTATCGGTTGGTAACCTCTTGGCCACTTGTGCTAGTAGCGTCCATCACCCTCCGAGGCGATATACACTCTACAGATGAAAAAGAAAGTGAGTTAGAGCCCTCAACATCCTCGTCGACCGAATCAAAGTCGGACTCCGAAGAGGATGCGCAAAGCTCTCTCACTAGCACCGACACCTCGGCCGTGGAAAGTCTACGAATCTCCTCACGAGCCGACGCCGCCGTTCTCCTATAACGGTGCACTATATCCAGCATGGTCATCAGACGCGACCTCCACGACATCGAACCATCCCTGGACTTAGACGGCGGCCAAGACGGTGGAGGCGCGGGAAGAACTTCCAAAGAGCTCCCACTCTCCTCCACATTTCCCCCTTCTTACGGAGGTGCACCATTATCAAATGCAAAAAATAAGGGAGTACACAGGGAGGAGATGGAATACCTGAGAGTTTTTCGGTGAAGAAAATGAGGAGAAAAGGGCAGAAACCACCACGAAGCACTGAACCCAAAGCAAGTGACAGCAAACGAAATCCCTGAGGAGGAGGAACGTTTGATCGGAGTAGAAAGGGCAGAACCGCACGAAACGAAAAGTTGAAGAAACAAAAGAATGAAGCTTGAACACAGAGAGGAGATTTCTAGAGAACTCTAAGTATACTGAGGAAGAAGAAAGCAAAAGTGGGGGGAACGATTACTCCCCCACTAACCTCATTCAAAAAAGTAGGGGCAAAAAAGTTCAACACTGAGACAACGAAAAGACACGCAGAAACCCAGGGGCAAAATGGACGCTTCACTCGCTGGTAAAATTGGTAAAAACATGAAAACTAGGGGCAAAAATCGACACTTCTCTACTCAAGACAGGGGTGAAATAGGATAGGAAGCCATGAGATTGTGCGCCAACGCACGATCTAAACAATAATGAGCATTGATGACCCCATAACCAAGGACGGCTAGCCAAACGAGCAATGCCACGTGTCTTAGCCACAGTCGAAACGGTAAGGACAAAGCTGGAACGACAGGACGGTTACAGGTGAAAAGACAAGACACCAACAAACGTCCTCATCTCGGCCGTTAACTTTCATTAACCCAGAACTGAGGGGCAACTAATCCGGACTAAACCGACGCACCGCCATATTGCCACCATCGACAGCCAAACATCGTTGACCATTGAGATGAGGGGCAATTGATCTGGAACTATCTGAGGTGCTCCGTAAGTACCAGCTCTAGACGAGGTCATGGGAGACCTATCCGAGGTGCTCCGCAATTACCAGCTCTAGACGAGACCATAAGGGGTTCAGAGAGGTGCTCCGCAAGTATTAGCTCAGACGAGGTCACCGGAGGCCCATCCGAGGTGCTCGTCAGACACCACACCCCACACGAATCAACCTCGGCTACGTCTCCTAATCTCGATACCTACCAACCCTAGACACCACCACCTAGGCACCCTACCAAGTCTCATCGCATTTAATGCGCCCCACACCCCTAGTCAGGGCGGCATAGTACTGACACAAGCATCCCTGATTTACGGCCACAACAGCAGGATTACGGCGTAATACACCTACTCCACCCAGCTAGGGAGCCTACGCCCCCTATGATCAGCAGGAACGCCTATATAAAGGGAGGCCTTCCTAGTTCACAAGGTAGCTTATCTATCTATACTCTCCACCACCTTACTTTACCCACTTACTTGAGCGTCAGAGTGCCTTGCAGGTACCCCCGCCGCGTTCCACCGCATCGGAGATCCTACCAAACGACCATAACCTCACTGTTGACCAAAAGTAACCTGCATCAGATATCTCGGACCACCACCTGTGATCTCGGCTACGATCAGAGTGGAATTGTATTTGGGGGTTTCACTGGTACCCCCTTTGGGTAGGGGTAATGATATCCTCTATACCTAGCCCAATGAAGGTTCCTTTGCAGTTAGTCCTTAATCATTTCCCTGAACTCCTTCATTTGTCTATTATCCCAAACTTTCCCCAAATTAAATCGGAATTTCTTTCTCCCTTTTTTATTCATTTTCATTAACCCTAATACCCCAAATTAAATCACAAACCACTTCTCCCCCTTTCTTTCATCATTTCCATGAACTCTAATCCCCCTTTCTTTCTTCCCTAAACCCTAATCCTTCAATGTGTATCACATAAGCCATAAAAGCGCTTCATTCCCTAACCCTAATCCCTCGTTCACGTCCCGTTCTTGATCCTAAGAGTGATCGCAGCTTGGTTGTTGTAGGACGAAGGTCGCAGTACGTAGCTCGCAGGCAGTTGATTGAATGTGTGGCGCAGGTTTGGCTCGATTGCCTTCCATTTTGCAGTTGTTATTGTATCTGAAATCCGTTCGGTTCATTGCTCATAGAGATTCACTTCACTGCCTGGTAAAGCTCAGAGTTATTTAATTTCTTAAGTGAGATACTATTTTAAAACACACAAAGGTTCTGAAGTTTTACAGTTGGTAGAAACTTTTTTTGAAGCTGAGTTCTGATTTTGTCGTTGTTTTCATGTCTTGTACGTTATTGTGTTTCATCGCTTCATGGGCAGCGGAGTTGAATGTTGAATTTTGGCTATTTAGTTTCTACCTTTCACTCTGCTATTTAGTTTCTGACTTTCACTCCGTTTCCCACTTTTTAATGATTTCCTATGTATATGTATAGTAGTAGTAGTACTCTCATTAGATAAAAACTCAGTTGAAATAGTTGGTAGGTAGTATAATGTATTAGTTCTTTGTATTAGATGATATTAAGCGGTTGAATTGTTGGGGTTCTGTTTCGTACAATTCCATGCAAATTTGTATATATTACATTTGGATCTTGATAGAACACATTGAATGTAAGTCAAATACTTTTATTTTTTTATTGTTGAATAAGTAAATGCTTATTTATAGATGCTTGTTGCTTGCAAATAACTGAATTAAGAATTTCTCTTTGTTGAAAAGTGATAATAAATATAGCATAAAAAATATAGGATAGACTTCCTAGGTGATCTGTCTTAAAATGTTGTATTTGAAACCATACTATTTTTATTTGAAAAAGTAGTAAATAAAAATAACTATGTTGGGGGCTTCTTTTGAATCAGTTTTTTTAGCATAACTTTTTCAGAGACTGAAAATGTTTGGACTTTTGGAGGGTGTATTGTTAGAGGTGACAAATGGGAATCATGTTGGAGCAGAAACAATTCAGATGTTAATCTTAATCTGGTTCTATTTAGTGTTCTTTTGGTCATTCTAGCCCTCGAAATAGAAATCATATGCATATTTGACATAGAAAAGGTGTATTACTTTGTATCAAATACTTATAACTAACAACTTACACATGGAATAAAGAATTTATGACTTGTAAATATTCCGACAGAGTTTTCTCTATTTTTTCAATTTTTTCCAAAATATCAAACACCTAAAAAAGTTCATACCAGCAACCAGAATTTATCATCCAAATAGTTCCAACAAAAATCATAATAGAATATGGTTAGATCCATGATGGATTTCATTTCATGTACACAACTTCACAACAAAAATCAATTTCTGAATACAAAACTAGGTTCACAACACTTTATCAGGCATATTTTATTACTCACCAAGACAAAACAAACTATGGGAACAAGTGGTCACTATATGTTTTTCTCATTCTTCTCTTACTTCATCAAGTTGCTCCATAGTGTAAGTAAAGCATCGGTGCTCAACAAAGTACTACAAAAAAAATAAATTAAATTCATTAATTAACATCATTAGTTTATATGAATTATATAAAAATGTTTAGAATAATTCCAAATTATCTCTTCTGGTATTGTGATTTAATTTTGAGTGATGATTTCTTACATAAAATGCATGATATATAGGCCACAATCATCGATGTTGTTTGTCTTGGACACTACAATAATAAATTATAAACACAATCATTTATGTTATAAGATACCAAGGAACACATTAGTTCATGCAACATTACCTGTATGTGGTACCAGGTGGGGGGAGCGTTTAACTTATCCTGGATTGAGTGTTATTGAAATTACCACGATAAGCAATAATAACACTATAATTATAAAATAATGTGCATCACAACTATAAACAATGTAAGTGTAATATTATCAAGCTACTTGATAGGGAATACTTACTATATAAAGATTTTCTTCAACTGTTCATACTATTTAGGATCATAATGTAAGGAATTCAAAAGTAAACCTTGCCTAAGTCCTTTAATTTGATGACTGCCAAAACCCAATATTCCGTAAAACTGTATTGTAAGATTTGTCCGACATAAAATTATCAAAAAATAATAACATTGAAGAATACACATTAACTCCACACACCCTTCAACATTATAAGGAGCTAGAAACAACGCATCTTCCAGAGATAGTTACAAAAGATACTATAACCATAATTTTGTGTTGCTTAGCCTGGCCTTCTGATTAAAAGTTGTAGTCAATTGTGGAGAGATGAACACAAATCTATCTGTGTCGGAGAATGGAACTAATAGCTCCTTGTACAAACAAATTTACAATAGATAAAAATATCACATTAATTGAATTTTCAATTCTTATCACAAAGATAACCAAAACATGCTACCAAATCTAGACTGTTCAACCATGGACAATTTAAGAACAAATTATATATTATGTCCACCATAATATAAAATTTCTTCTTAAACAGAAAACTAAAGTAATGCATGCATGACTAGAGAACCTAATATAAATTTTAAATAGAAAGTGTTGAGGAATACCTAGAAATAGTAATAAAATTTAGTAAGAAAAAATTTCAAGCTAGCTTATCTATCACACAAATGGTTTCCTAGAAATAGTAATATAACATTAAAATACTAATTAATAAACAATTTGGAATATATTACTGTAATGGAGTTATTCTAAGCCTCAACAGTTAATTAGTTATGTCAACATATACACAATATTTAAATGTAAAACATATTTTAATCTTCAAACCACCACCCAGAAATCAATCACAATCAAAATATATTCAAATCATTTTACCCTAAATCATATTCAAAGTATATTTGTTCAATCTAAATTACAATTCAATAACAACAATATCTTGTTCTAATTATTATTCTATGACTAAATGTCACCCTATCTTTCAATGTTAATCACAGTATCCTAATATGAATGTAAATCAAAGTTTTAATGTAAAACAGTTATATTTAAGTGAAAATTTTTAAAAATAATATAATTAATACCTTCTGTAAACCCTAAGGGCGCCCAAGCTCCATTGTTGTTAACGACAAAAGACCAGTGGTGGTGGTTGTAGGTGTCCCACCGCGAATGGTGGTCTTCACAGTATGGGAACAGTGGTTCTGGGAACGATACACGAATGGTCTCTTCGCCGTACGGGAACATCATCTTCAAGGTGCACTCGCGTCAATGATGTGGTGGTTAGTTAGGCTGCTGGGGGAGCTGGACGGAGGTGGAAAAGGTCGAAGGAGGAATGAGCAGACATTAGGGAGAGAGACATACGCATAGGAAGGAGGGAGGGTTTAGCATGAATGAATATGGGATGAGTTTTTTTTAAGTGGAATAAAGGAGGGCGCTTCCTCAAATGGCCTAACAAGCCATAAAAAATTGGGGAGTGGGGTAGGGCGCTCCCTCGAAGTGCCCTAATGGGCCATAAAAAAATATGGGATGGGGAGGCCGCTCCCTCTAAGCACCTAACAAGCTATGAAAAAACAAAAAAAAAATTAGGCTATAAAAAAATTAGAGGGGGTAGGTGTTAGTGTATGCACTAGAGACCTATATGTTTTATTTTGAACATTCATCACTTGTATCATATTATTTTATAAAGGCAGTTCATTTTATTAATTCTTTTAGAATATAATTAATGTCCTTTGAATAGTAAGCTTAAACTTAATAAGAAATCAAGTAGATGACTTGATCGTGAGATCTTATGAAGAACTATTCTTAAAATAGTCCCTAGTCAAGTATCATCGTAGGACAAAAGATGCATTTAGACTAGTATGTGAGTTCGTTGATGATCACATCTCATAGATCATGGATATGAGATATCATGTGCTCACATAAGTACATATTAAGAGTAATGGTGTACTGGACTGACCCACCTTAAGAATGTTGCATGGATTGTTCCATAAGTGTCATGAACGTTTCTTATATTGATAAATGTTATATGAAGTCCTTTGACCTGAAATCACTACGATTCCTACATAAGGAATTATATGTTTTAAATATCATCAAACGTTGGCTGTAACAAGGTGATCATAAAGTTGGTTTTTGGACATATAATAAATTATGTGGTGGAATGTGAGTGACCTAGATGAGATTTGTCCCTCCTATGTAACAAGAGTTATATCTGTAGGCCTCTTGATAAAGTTAGACTACAAAATGTATGGCCATGCTCAAGAGGATAAACATGAGTTGTTTATTTTCTGTATAGTCTACTTGGGCATAAAGAAAAACATAAATTGAACTATACAAGGATGACACATTCCATGCCCTTGTGTTCAATTAGATATTTGGACAAAGGGACAGATCATATAAATTATCATAAAATAGGATTCGTCAAAGTTGTTGACAATCTCAATATTTGGGTAGTAGTGATGTATTACTAGATACCGTTCACTATTTATGATATTAAATATAAAAAGGGTTTTATTTTAAATATCGTAACCAGATATTAAAAGTCTATTGGGTCACACGCATACAACAAGCCGCTAGGAAAATAAATAATTCTAATCTGGTTAGAATTATAACATAATGGGCCAGACCCATATGTGTTAGGGTTAATGGAGTGACGGTAAAACCCTAGCCACCACTCTATAAATATTGCATAAGATGCATTACCCTACACACACGAGCAGTCGCTCTTACTCTCTAAACGCTACTAGCAGAGTTGAGGAGGGTTTCCTAGTTTGGTTGTTGGCGTGGACACCTCTAGAGACGTGGCTACTATTGTCTCGTTCGCAATTCGCAAAAGGTATGTTATTATGTTTCATGTCTTTCATGCCTTAATTCGTGTTTTCGCATTAACGATCATAACAAGGGGAATCCAATTATTCCGCTGCACCCTGACCACATGCTTGATTCCCTTTAGTAGGGCGCTTCCTCGAAACACCCTAACACCCTAATAGCCGCTCGAGGAAAAATAAAAAATAAAACTCGGAGGGGGAACGGGAGAGCTCTTGGATACGGAGTGTCCTTACAAAACTTAATAAAAAAATCATAAGAGTGTATCCACATGGAACTGTCATCAAATAGATACTCTTATAACATAGTGTTACATGTGCATGGCCGTAAAGATTTTTCTTTTTCTCGAATAGAAAATGAAAGTAACACCATAAGTCAAAGTTTAGGCAAACAAATAGCAAAAACGGACAAGACCGGCTCGTTCATTCTTTAGCAACAAGCCGACCATAAACTTAATTGGACTGTCACAGGAACAATTCATCATCCAAGATTACAAATATTAATATAGTAGAGGCAGGGGATGCTTCAATAATGTTCTCTTTACAAGTTCAAACTATAATTAAGCTTAATTCCTGATGAACATAGATTTCAATATCTTGCCCCATATGCGCAACATGTTTGTGCATTTCAATCAATTTCCAATAGCTACAAATTATATTGAACAAATTATACCAGGAATTACATTAATTACTAATTCAATGGGAGAGGGCAAGTATTGAGGGTTTTTTACAACAGGAGTATTGGTTACAAAGTTCAAATGAAAAAGGAGAAAAACAAAAGAAGGTCATTAGTTACTCCGCTATAAATATTGCATCCCAATTTTTTTCTAAAATAATATAAAATGTGCTTTAATAATATATGTATGTATGTAGATTGTTCAGTGATGTATAATATAAAAATATAATAATTTAAATTTTTTATCATCAGTTTAACATTCATTTTTATTAGTAGTTGATATTAAATCGATTTTCAGTTAATTTCATAATATATTGGTTGAAAAGAATAAAAATCTAAATCGATAGTACGTGTAATGTAAAATTTGTTTCTCTTGAACTTTAAATTTATAGATTTTCAACAAAATTAGCATAGATTATGTTGTAAATCCATATTTTCCCTTAATTACTGCTGCTGGGCTTTTGTAAAAAAAATGCTGCTGGGCTCTTTTATTGACGTTTCTCAATCTTTGGAAAACATTTGTTGGGCTTTTGAAGAGCCAATCCCCCATGTTAAGGGATGTGGAGCAATCCCTACTCCTCGTCTCTGCTTCTAGCCACAATCAGTGAGCAGAAAGTCGTAAAAGGTTTAGGGAATAAAATCTAATGTTTCCCAGTAGAAATGCATGTGACAAGACAATTAAGCATATGATATTCTGGAATTTGATATTTGTTGCTAGTGAGAGTGTATCTGAGGGCAAGTGCATATGTCGCACATTAATTTAATTTAGGACCATGTGTCTTGAGTCTATTTACCATTCTTCACACAAGGACCAAATTATATATGATTTCAGACAATCGAAAGGGAATGAGTAGAAACAATTAAAATAATAAGGAATCAAGAACATAACAAGAAAGTTAAGAATGCAACAACAAAAAAAAAAACTTATAATAACACCTAAAGGTTCGAGTTCTATAGATTTTCTAACTAGTAAAGAGGATAGTTTTATATATTTTCAAATGCAATCACTCCTATCTTATTTTTTTTTTTCCTTGCAGAGCTATCTTTATCTTTATTATATATAAAAGTATGATAATGAAAATATATATTAAATTTTAATAGGAGGATAAAAGATCAATTCATTTACATAAAATTTCTAAAAATAATAATCCACTTTTGCACCTTAACTTCTTAACATTGTTAATCAACCATTAATAAAATATAATATACGTTAATGGAAACAACAACAATAATAATAATAATAATAATAATAATAATAATAATAATAATAATAATAATAATAATAATAATAATAATAATAATAATAACCATGATGATGATTATGATAATGATATGTCCTTTAACTTACCTAAATAATTTTCTAGTCTTTATCTTATAAAAGTTAAAAATTTAATTTTTTTAAAATATTACAAACATTTATATCTAATTAAAAATAAGTAAATATTTCAAAGCGTTAATTAAAAAACATATAAGCATGTTTTATGAAATATATAAAACAACTTTAGCTAATTTTTATCTCATATAAATAAAATCCCCAAAAAAATATCATATAAATAAATAATTTAACTTTTTTAAGAAATTAAAAATATTAATATCTAAAAATGAAAATAAGTGAATATTTTAAAACATTTATTTAAAAAAACTCTTTAACATATTTTATGAAATATATAAGAAAAATAAAAATATAATATGAAATTTAAAAAACACACTTTACAATTATGGTTATATTAATTTTTTATTTAGTTATAGTATTTATATTAATATTAAAATATTTTTGTATTTTTAATATTAAATTTATCCGGGAAAAATAGATACCTACAAGTTTTGCAAAATTATAGTGAAATAATCAAAATCCTTTATTTCATTTGAACTTATGAAGTTCATTTTTTCTCATTTTGAAATAAAAAATTAGAACATAAGAATTTGGGATATTTGAGTAAAATAAAAAATAAAATAACTTAATTATAACAATGAAAAAATAGCAAACTAAATTTGCTCAGAAAATATTTGAGAGACCATCAATGTTAATAGAAATATCACTATTATAATAATAATAATAATAATAATAATAATAATAATAATAATAATAATAATAAAAGATATGGAACCTAATTTAACTGAAAAACTTACACTAATCTTTATTTTATAAAAAATAAATAATTTAATTAGTTTAGGAAATTAAAAATATAAATACCTAAAAATTAAATAAATAGTATGCCTTAAAATATAAAAATATTTTAAATCATTTAATAAAAAAGGTTTTTTAACATATTTTATGAAATATATAAGAAGAATAAAAAAAATAATATGAAATTAAAAACATACTAAATCACTTAATTAAAAAAAACTATGATTACAGTAATTGTAAATATAGTAATTATTAGTTATAGTTATTATATTAATATCAATATTAAAGCTATTTTTAACATTTTTAACATTAAATTTATCGTGAAAAAAAAAACCTACAAATTTTTTTAAATTACAATGAAATGACCAAAACCTTTTACTTGATTTGAACATATCAAATTTTGTAAAAAAAAACATATCAAATTCTATTTTCTTAATCTGAAATTAAAATAGAAAATAAGAATTTAAAAAATTTGAGTAAAATAAAAAATGAAATCTTTATTTTTACTATATATAAAAGGAAGGTAGTAAAATAACCTTTTCCAACCTAAAATTAAAGAAGGGTAGAAAGATAAATTTTTTATTAAAACAGAAAATTATATTGAGTTTAATATGTAAGTTAATGAAAAAAAATTTTACATAGACATCTAATGATGTGTTACCACATCATTTATTAAATTTAATAACACATGAGATGTCACATTCATTGAATTTAATAACACATCATTAATGTGACATCTCATGTATTATTAAATCCATTTATATTTTTACCTTTTAAATTGTTGATGTTAATAATTATAGTAATTATGGAAATGGGAATATCACTCTCCCATATTAAATACAAAATAATGAGACTTTTCCAATTCCTACACATTTCCTTTCATCGATCATTCCTTTGAAAACGTTTCCAATACATGTTTAATTTCTCTGCTGACATATAATGAGAATTTTCCTGTGAAAGGTCTGTATTGAAATTTAGGTATTTTCATTTTCTTACTATTTTTTTTTGGTCAAATTCATTTTCCTACTCTTCTTTTGCAATTTTTGAAAGGTATGTACTAGGCCCTAACTTTCCTTTTTTTATTTGTTTCCTCCCTCTCTTCAGTTTGCTTACAGTCATAGAGGGTTAAGGGTTTGTCATTTTATTTAGGTGTTTTTGTTGCATTTGGCTCAAGTTTTAATTGATATAATGTATGAATATTTCTTTTAATTTTTTAACCAGATATATTTGAGATAAAATATATCAAATAAAATACCGATTTATTCTATATATCAATAAACTGAATCTAATTTTAGTTCAAGTCTCTAGGTTTGTGAGAGCATCATAGTAATGTTTTACATTTATGCTTAATGATGATTATGTTTATATTTTTGTATATTTGTTTACTCCAACAAATATATTATTGTATTATATTACATGTCATATAAGTTCTTTTGAATTTTTTTGGTTATCTCCTATATTTTTTCTTCATATATCGTTTTTAATTTTTTTTTCGTTTACGTTACATTATTTACACTCTGAAATTGTTTGTTTTTTTAAAATTGTTTATTTATGCTCACAAATAGTTTAAGGCATGTTAATTTTTTATTGAATTTATTCCTTTGTCTTTTATCATGTTTCTTATTTTAAATAGATATATTTATTTAATAAAATATTGTTGGTCAATAGAACACAATTACTTATTGCAACAATTAATTACATTAGATTCCATATCACTTCTTTAATTTTAATCTTCATTCATTTTCCTTTTTCCATATATCATTTCTTTTTTTAATTACATGAATCTCATGTGTCTTTTAATTTATACGAATTATGAATTATATCTTTTAGTTTTTAAATATGCACCCCTACATTAAATGTGATTTTCAAAGAAATATCCCAATATTTAATTGAAGTTACTTTTACTTTTTTATTCATACTTTATACTTATGAGTTTAATTACTATACATAATTAATATAAAGATGTTTTATATTGTCATCCAATAATATTTTGTCATATCAGTTAATGAATATGACACATCATGTGTTATTAAACTCATTGAATGTTGTGTCAACACATCATTGAATGATTGTGTAAAATTATATTACACTAACAGTGTATAATTATTAAATTTTATACTTATTCGCATGCCTTAGTTTAATTTTAAATTCTTTTTTTTCAAGAATTTGGAACAACTTTTATTTAAGCATGCGGTCAAATCTTAATTATAATCTAAATTTATTATTACGTTTTCTTCTTGGTCCATAAAAGGAGTCAATATATAGGTTACATTAAATTCAAAGAAGTTAATTAATATAGTTGATTAATTTGATTGTCAGAATAGGTCTTATAAAATCAATCCATCAAAAACTCTAATTTTGATTTATTTCGTGGTTCTATTATACTACACCAAAAATTGTTTTTAATGACAATTATTTAATGGCTATAACGTGATTACCACTAATTCATTGACTGGGCCAAAGTTTCTACAACAAATGGACATAGGCCGGTAAAAGGTCATTATACAGTGGCAATCTATATAAAATAATAGCTCCCTCTAATCTGCTTTTTATCTCCCTCCATTTTTTAGTTATTTTTCATCTCGACGTTGATTACCATACTGGAACATCCATTCCACATCACCGCAATCGCTAGGCAGAGATAATCAACCTGACCAGAATCTCGTCAGCACCGCCGCTGTGACCGCTGCTAGGATCAGCCCCACCTGAACCTTTTGGTTGGTGAACACGCACTAAAATCACGACCTGCTGCTTCGGCAGCCGGAGAACACAGAGGAAGAGCCCTATGTTGGCGAGCAAGAGCAAGAGAGAGTGCGATAAGAGGAAAGCGAGGATCATCTGTATCAGCATGATGAAGGAGTTGATGTCGAAGTAGCAAATGTTCTTATAGACTCAGGAGAAGGTTTTGGAGATGGCGCTTTGGTCAGTGAGTTCGGTCTAGCAACGACATTGGAGGAAACCCCTAGGGTTTCAAATTTCTTCCAGATTAGTTTCTTAAATCTCTAACATCATGCTTCTCTGATGAATTAAATCACTAAGATCAATGAACCACACTCAAAATCTCGTTGGATTTGTTAGATTTAGTACTTATTTTGCTAAAGATTTGATTGAATTCTGATCTATTTGGTGATTTAGGTTTTGTTGAATATTTATTGTAATTTTTTGCTTTTTATTTAAGAATTATGTTCCTGTTGTAGTATCGGGTGGAAGAAATACATAAGTTGCATCTACATTATCTCTTAAACTCTCTGCACAAAAATATCAAGTATAACTTTTAGTTCCTGTGTCACATACTTTCTCTAAAGGTTTTTCAATTTTGCACTCCTCTGCATAGATATTTTAGAGTCTTGACTTGGAAAAGTGTCAATATTTCTATGTTATTTGTGGTAAGGTGTGATTTAGAAAGTGAATCAGTGTTATTTGATGAGCAGCATTTGGATATTGAAACTGAAGTTTGATAGGAATTTACTTTCACATTAAATTCAGTTTCATATTCATAGAAATTAGAAACAACTTCAACAACATTTCTCCCTGAGATGTTGATCAGACATAACATCTGACTTCGAGTGACCTATGAAGGCAAACAATAACTAAGTTCTTGAATGATTTTATCCTTTTCTTCATCATTTAGTGAAGTAGAATCTCATGTGCAAGTAGGATCTAGATTAATATATACTTTATTTGTGTTCTTGTAGAAACCTGCAGTCCAACGGGTTGACTAGTAGATTACCTTTGGAACTAGGAAATTTGAACTACCTTCAAGAACTTCGGCTAGATTTGGATCTTGTTAGAGACATGAAGTGAAGTGATTTTGTGGCCAACTATAATGGGAGGTTACCTCTAGATCTGCTACCCTGTACTTCTTATAAGTACATTGACTATGTATTTGGCAATAAGGTTGAGGTAAGAACCTTCTCTAAGATTACAGGTTCATCTCTTCTATTTTTCTATCAAATTTTTTCTTGTTGAATATGTTTGGAATATTAAAAGGAATTTGATTTATCTTCGGATTCATGTTCTTGTTTAACAATCTACAACCATTTGGAGTTGTTCCTGTTGTTAAAGATAAAGAGAAGTTAGGTGTTATATCCATTCATTCTCCCTCAAGGTACTCACGATTCTTTCTAATCCTTGCTTATTTTTCATTCTCCATCCCTTATATTAAGAGAAGTTAGGTATTTTTTTAGGCAGAGCAAGTTGAGATTATTGTGTTTGTTGTTCTCCTCAAATTCTTTGTTGTTCTACTCAGGTACAGTAAATTGCTTGTTGTTCTGCTCAAATTCTCTAATCCTTGCTTGTTGTTCTTCTTAGAGAGTTTATTACATGTATTCAATATAGAGTTTACTATTTATTGCATGGATTCTATATTAAGAATTAATAAACTATCATGTATTCGATAGTTTAGAGGGATTTTTTCCTTGGTGACTCGTCAAACTCAACTTCAAACTCGTCTAATTGAGCCTGGAATTGATGTGGATCCATAATTGTGGGTTGTTGAACTTGAACTTGGTGTTGTCTGTCTAAGTAAATGAGGGAAGTGAGGATATCGTTGAATGCGGTGTTGTTGAAGTTCCATTGTGATTCTTGGGGGTCATTTCTGTGTCTTTTTTATGGGTTACGAGGGAAATTGGGATTGGGATCCATGATGTCTGGGAAAAAGAGGCTCCTATAATGGCTCTGGTTATTGTACTAGAACTCTAGTTAATGTGCTTCAGTTTACTTAAGTAGATTTTCTTTCTTACACAACTCCCTGGGCCATGGAAAAGTCCAAAAGCAAATAAAAAAGATAGTAGGGGTAGGTAATGATTGAGGATTTAGGGCTTTTGGGCAGGAAGCATATGCGTACCCCTCTAAGAGACTGCAGTATCTCTTTCTTTTATTCTTCGGTCTTCAAGAGATTACAGGTTTTTCCTCTGTTGTAAGGAGTTAATCTTCGTTCTTTTAGAAGCAATCCCAAGTTCCTATTGTAGTATTAACATTTGATGTAGGCTATAGTTATGTTCAATAGTATTGGACTAAAGAACTTGATAATGTGATACGAACCAGAAGCGTAAAGATAGGAACGTCTTGAAGATCAAATAATCCTAGATAACAGTAAGGAGCTTGACACAATCTGTGACCTAGCGGAAGCACCAAAGTTATCAAGATATAAGCAACTAGACCCTAACCAAGACCTGCTGGTAGAACCTAAGTTATCAAGTAGTTCTTTAATCCAAGAACAACAGATAAGCTCTCACAATGAGAAAAATCACAATTTTAATGATAAAAACTGTGTCTACAAACTTATTCTCAATGCCAATATATAGCAAAGGAATTCCCTTAAATAAACTATCTAAAAGATACAGTCCTAAATTAAATAGATTTAGCCCCAGATAAGATAAAATATAATCCTAAAAGATTTAATCCTAGATAAGATAAAATATAATCCTAAAAGATTTAAATATAATCCTAACAGATCTAGTATTGATTCATAACAGATCTAATCCTAAATAAATCAGTTACGATCTGATTAGATACACTTTCCCGAAATAGGCTCTCCTAAGATTCGAATAACAAATATATCTGATTGTCAGATCGGATAGCACTCTTGTACTTCAATACGATTTAAGTTAAACCATTTCTTTGGATCTTCTTCTGCTCGATGGTCTACTTTCCTTTGGACTTCATTGATCAAGAGTTGCAAAGCTCTCTTTAACCGCTTAGATATGGCCCCAGTCATTGGACCTTCAATCCTTTGCAATGCATCCGAGGCATCCTGGTTGAGGTCGGACGGGATCATGTCATTTCCCCCTTCTTTGAAAGGATTCGTCCTCGAATCTGATTCACCGTCTACATCAAATAAGGATAAGTCAATTACACTGAATGTTGCACTAACATTACCATATTCACTTGGAGGATCTATCTTGTAGGCATTGTCATTGATCCTCTCTAGAACTTGTAATGGACCATCTCCTCTTGGTTGAAGTTTGTTCTTCCTTTGAGCTGGAAACCTCTCTTTCCTCATGTGAATCCAGACCCAGTCGCCTAGTTCAAATACTACCTTCCTCCGGCCTTTATTTTCTTGTTTTGCATACTACTCATTTTTCCTCTCAATATTAGCTCGGACCTTTGCTTGTAACTCCCCGACATAACTTGCTTTCCTTTTACCATCTAAGTTGAAAATTCAGAAATAGGTAATGGCAAAATATCCAAAGGAGGTAGTGGATTAAAACCATATGCAACCTCAAATGGTGAAAAAGAAGTAGTATAGTGTATCGTCCGGTTGTTTTGCAAACTCAACATGTGGAAAACATTTTTCCCATTGGTTTAGATTCTTGCCAACGATACAACGTAATAAGGTTGAAAGTGTTCTATTTACTGCTTCAGTTTGTCCATCCGTTTGAGGATGTGTAACGGTAGAAAATAGAAGCTTTGTTCCTAATTTATTCCATAAAGTCCTCTAAAAATGACTTAGGAATTTAACATCCCTATCACTCACAATTGTCCTTGGTAAACCATATAATCGGACAACTTCCTTAAAGAATAGGTCAGTGACAGTTGTCGAACCTGCACAAAATTATAATTATAATTCTCCGATCTGCAAACTACTTGTAGTAGAATGGTATTAACCAGGTCGAACCCTAAAGATCCACTCAAATTAATCTTTCTTTGTGGGGATTTGATTGATTGGAATAAACGGAAGAAAACATAGATCAAGTTAAAAGCAAAGGTTGAATCAATTCAAGACAATATCAATCCAAGAAATTCAGAGGCTATTTTCATGGTTAATCATTGGTTATTAATAACATGCATTCAAGAGATTAAATCTATCAACTTAGAATCATGTGGAACCCCTACAATGATCCCAGATTCACTACTGAAATAATTTCCAGAATTCAATTGATTAAGATTAACAAAATCAAATAATCAGAAAATCTTATGTTAAATCCAAATCAATTTTATAATCGGAACCCAATTGAAGTAAATAAATAAATGAACATCTTCAATTTAATTGCTTACTCTATGCTTTTTAATCGTTGTATGATGATTAACCAATCAAGAGTACAACATACATCAATAACAAATTTCATAAGCAAAACATGTTAACCAATCAAGCTTTAATAAAAGAAATATGAAATTGAAGCAAGTGGAGTAGGAAAGCAAGGTAGATGTAATTCAATGAGCATGCAAATGAAGATCAAACCTCAAAACCAAGATGAAAATAAGCTTGACTTCTTGAATTGAATAAAACTTAGCCTTCCTTGAAGACTTTACAAAAAAAGATGAACAAAAGTAAATAAAACTCTTAGTAATTTCTACTACAACTTGGATGCTCTTCTCCCTAGCAAGCCCTCCCATTTATAGGAGGGGAAAAGATGTCATTCCAAATATGATCACTCAGCCATGATTAAGCATGTTTTGTCCACAAATGGACTTATTGATCAATTTGTAGAAACACAGGGAAACAATAGAAGGGGGGTTGAATAGTGTTTCTGAGTATTTTTGAAAGCTTTTCGCAAACAGGTGTTAAAAACACGATTTCAGACAGACTCTTAAAGGACTGTCTGAAGTTTTCAGACGGTATAAAAGATACTGATTTAAAACAATGTTTTATGTCTTTATAACGTATCAGATTAATTACTCTAACCCCTTGATTAGTATAAAAAGAATTGACAAGAGATAAGGGTAAGAAAACTTAGCCAAGAAATTTATCCTGGTTCACTCACTACCACTGTGAGCTACGTCCAGTCCCAATGGCAAACAACCACTGAATTTCCACTATATGAATATTCAGATTACAAGCTTGAATTTGAGTACAGTCTCTCCAGACACAATGAGTACAGTCTCTCCAGACACAACGAGTACAGTCTCTCCAAACACAACGAGTACCGTCTCTCCAGACACCACGAGTACAGTCTCTCCAGACACAACGAGTACAGTCTCTCCAGACACCACGAGTACAGTCTCTCCAGACACAACGAGTACAGTCTCTCCAAACACAACGAGTACCGTCTCTCTAGACACCACGAGTACAGTCTCTCCAGACACAAACAAGTATTCTTTTCTGTCAAGCCTCTTCAGGCTCTACCACAAGTATTCTTTTCTGTCAAGCCTCTTCAGGCTCTACCACAAGTATTCTTTTCTGTCAAGCCTCTTCAGGCTCTACCAAGGTTTACAAAGAAATGGGTTTAAGCTTTTAAACTATCAAGTTTGAAGCTCAAACCAATACAATGTACAATAAGAACTGAGGTATGCTCAGGATATACAAATGTGTACAAAGAATTCTATCAGAGAGTTTTTACGGAGTAAAAACTTGCAGCGTGATGTTTCTCTTGGCTTTCTTGTATATTGATTTTTCTCTTTTTTTCACTTCTTCTTCGTTACATTTGATGGTCTTTATAGAGGGGTATTTATACCCAAACTTTAATCCGTTGAAATACCACCGTTTAGAGATAGCATTAAATGCTATTAATCCGTTGTGAGATACGCTTCTGAGAGCTCTGATATTTCTGACATGATACAAGGTTTCTCTTGCATTAAGGCTGCTACAAATGTTGTTGCAGAGGCTGCGTTGCAGAGATTTCCTCAGTGGTGTATGAAATTCAAAATCACCAGGAAAGGTCTCTGTGTTCCTTGCCATAAACGTGTTTGAAAAGGTACGTGCAGCAGAGGTTCAGAAAGTCTTCACAAACTTCAGCAGAGGGTGCCACGTCATAAGTGAGACTTCAGACAGTACTGATACTTCAGACGGGTTGAGCTACTTCAGACAGCTTTAACTCTTCAGACGAGTTCTGCTTCTTCAGACAGGTTCAACACTTAGTCTTTTTATGTAGGCTCATAGTGACTCTTGCTGAAATCACAGATAAATCTTTAAAACATATATGTATCTATGATAAATATTTTAACTCAAATTTGTTAAGCATTAAAACTCGGGAATTGAGTTATCTTAAACATCATATTTTCTCTTATGATATTTTTGAGACTCAACATTCTCCCCCTTTTTAATGATGACAAATTTGTTT
Source organism: Sesbania bispinosa (assembly GCA_026901365.1). NCBI lineage: Eukaryota > Viridiplantae > Streptophyta > Magnoliopsida > Fabales > Fabaceae > Sesbania > Sesbania bispinosa. Next base: position 1,985,454 of record QLOH01000033.1, read on the forward strand.
AAAATACACAAATCTGAGAAGAGTTTTAAAGATAAAAATATAGATAGCTCCCCCTCAGATGGTGATCTCTTAAACTGAATTGATCAAAAATCAATTTCTTATGTGCTCCCCCTGAGTCCTGTAATCACTTCAGATTCAGATTTTGTTAGATTTTAATACTCCCCCTTTTGTCATCAATCAAAAGGGAATATCAGAGCTAAACAGTAACAGAGCAATAAATTCACATAGAACATATAGCATATTGTTAACAATGCACTCATAAAAGGATGAGAAAAGCAACTGATTGTATATATGGGAATGTTCAGATAAAGAAACAAACAATCAGACACTTGTCATAAGCATGAGAATAAACAAAAAACAATGGCTAAAATGAACAGTCTAATCTTTGTTCTTTAGCAAGGCCTCAGTGAGAAAGGAAATCAAGTCGTCCTTGGCCTTGTTTATTGCAGCTTCCACTGAGGTTTTCAAGTCTTGCTGACCAGATCTGATAAGCTGCTGTTCTTGAAGAATCTGTTCTTGTTGAGCAATCAGATGCTTAGTCTTCTGTTCTTGATCAGCACACTTCTTTTCAAGTTTCTGCACTTTGGACTTCAACTTCAGATTTTCCTTAGCCAAGTCTTGCTCAGATTCATAGAAGATGAGCTGGATGTAGGGGCAAACAAATCTAAGCAGTCCAAATCCTGGCTGCAGTTTGTAGTCAGATGGGCTGAACACAGGGCAAAAGAAGGTGCCAATAGGATTTAGTAGAACCCAATCTTCATGGAACGAGTCAGCAGGTGGAGGAAAGTGATCTCTCATATAGTGATATTTGACAGTGGTTGACTTTCCAAGTCCAACACCAGAATCAGCATCAGGACCAGTTGATCCAGAAGAAGATCCAGCATCTTCTCTGATTTTCCAGTAAGAGGACCACAACCAATCTTGAAGTAGATGATCCAGGCCTCCTCCTAGATTTGTGATGAATTCTGGTAAAGAGTCTCACTCTGATGGACTCATCACTTCAGGCACAGGTGAGTTTTTCTTTGAATAGCTTTTAGCTTCTTTGAATTTCTCTTCCAGTAAGGGATACCTCGGAACTATTCTATCAGGTTTCACCAAGATTTTGGTGGTTGGCCTGATTGAACAAGTTCTAGGGGGCCTGTAGCCTCTCATCCCAACTCCCTTGAGCAGATCCCTCTGAAACAGCTTAGACTCAGTGTTCAGCTGTCTCACAAAGCTCCATTCATCATTAGACAGCCTTAGGGAATCATTTGAGAATGGATTGATGGGAGCCCAAATATGTGCAAGAGGGACACCCTTCCTGATCTTGTCTAATCCACCTGAAGAAGCACTGTATTGATTCCTTACTTCAGCAGCAGTTTTCCTGATTAAGCCAGGATGCAAGGATACAGCAGGTGCTGATCTGAAATACTGTAGCTCTTCAGACAGGGTGCTAAACTTGGGCAGTGAGCAGGGATCAGCAAGCACTTGCTCTGTTTCAACAGAGAGCTCTTCTTCCAGAGAAGGTGTAGGAGGTGGAGGTGATGAAGGTAAGAGTGGTATTAGAGCAAGGTCATAGATTTGTGTGGAAGATAATGTGGGCTCAGAGAGGTGATTCTCTGAAGGTTGTGGTGAGGTAGGTTCAGAGGGTTTGGAAGGTTCAGAGGGTTGGTTTTCTGTTTGTGGAGATGGGGATGGTTGTGATAGAGGTGAAGATGGTTGGTTTATAGGTGATAGGGGTTTTGGTGAAGGTTGTGGTGAAGGTTGATGAGGTGTTTGTTTTTCTGGTGAGAAGGGTGGTGAAGGAGTTACATTATCAAATCTCATCTTAATTCTCTTGTAGGGAGGCTTGGTTACCTCAGATTCTTTTGCCTTTACTGCTTCCTTCTCCCTTTGTGCTTGTTTTTCTTCCCTTTTCCTTTTAAAGTATTGTTGGGTTTTAACAAAATTTTGATACTTCTCAGCTTCATCTTCTGCTGTCAGCTGAGAGGCAATACTTCTAGTCACCCTAGGTGCAGTCTGAAGTAGCTTGCCTTTGGTTCTCTTTCTCTGAGGTGCACTTGACCTCTTCCTTTTCTTTGCTCCCTCAGCTATGGTTGCTTGCCTATCATCTTCAGCATAGGCCAATTGTGAAGCAATAGCAATAGCTCTATCAGTCTTCTCTTGTTCTGCTTTCTTCTCCAGCTCCTCCTGCTCCAAAGCAGTAGCCAATGCTGCCACCTGAATGAGTTCAGGATCAGATGGGCATGCAGCCAATGGCTCAGCTACAACTACATCAGTTTCATCTGCCTCTTGAGCCTGTCCTTCTATTTCAGAAGTAGGCTTTGGAATCTGTACAGGTTCAGACACCTGATTCTGCACAGATGCAGATGCTACCTTAGCAGCACTCCTTACAGGTAGCTTCTTCAATTTTGCTTGAGGAGAGGGTTTTGATGGCTTGAACTCATGCCTCCTTATGTCTCCTCTGAGTTCATTCTCAAGAACCTCCATTGTTGTCTGCCTTCTTGCAGCTTTCTCGAGAAGAAGGCTCTCCTTCATGGACGGAGAGGGAGGTCTTGGAGTCAGCTTCACTCCCATGCTCTTGAGGTTTGATTCACCAAACATAGGTTGTGAAAGGCGATCAAAAAGCCTTTCAATGGGAACTTTGAAGTGCAGCAAGATTTTGGTGATGATGGTATTGTGAGGGAAGCTCCCAGCAGAGTCTCTGAGACGCTTCTGCATGTGGTACATTATGATGTTGGGGAGGTTCACCTTCTTCTTCTGCAGTAGATGAATCAGACAAAATCTTTCCAACTCAGAAACATAGTTTCTGCTTCCATTTTTAGGGATTATAGAGCACCCTAAGATGGCATGCAAAACCCTAGCCTTGTCTGACATATGCTTTGCATCCAAGCTTACTGGTTCAGAGGTGCCATACAGAAACTCTGTGAACTGCTTCTATCCTCCATTTCTAGCTTCCCAGCCAAGAGTGAATACAGCTCCTTCAGTTCTGACTTCACAGATGTGAGCAATGATATCTTCATCAACGAAGACAGGAACACCACGTACTGAGGCCTTGATGCTAGTGTAGATACCCTGAGGATTGGGTATTCCTCTGGCAGTAGCCCAGAAATCCAGCACACTTTGCTCATGTCACTGTGTCGAGTTGTGATTGAAATACGGAGTCCACCCAGCTGCATCGAACTCAGCAAACAAGTCCATTCCCAGAGATTGAAGATCCTCCAGAACTACACCCTTGGTCTTCACGATGTTGCTTCCAGCAGATTTCTTAGGGGCCATTGGAGAGTTTTCTGAAGAACTTTAGAGAGAAAAAGGATTGCTTGTAGAAGAAGGATCTCAAGAGATGACTACTGAATAGTGAACGGTGAAGTTCTGTGACCCACTAGCTTCCGTATTTATAGACCCATAAAGTAATGATGGCACGTACTGGGTGCGCAGACATAGGAGATCGTGCGAAGTGGAAGAGACAAAATAAATGGAATTAAACCGTCTCATAAAGCCACGTCATTTTTTTACTTCAGAAAAGTGACAGATTTCAGAAACCCATATGAATTTCAGACACCCCAAAATTTCAGACAAGTTACTTGTTTCAGACAGGCTGAAATTTCAGTTACATCATTTTTGACAGATTAGATCACACATTCAAAATGCATGTATGTTCAGATTATTTCTAATGAACTTAAATCTATCTTCAGTCAGAGGTTTTGTGAATATATCAGCCCATTGATGCTCTGTATCAATAAACTGAATATCAAAAATACCTTTCTGAACATAGTCTCTAATGAAATGATGTTTTATTTCTATATGTTTAGCCCTAGAATGTTGAATGGGATTTTTAGACAAATTAATAGCACTTGTATTATCACACAAAACAGGTATAGCAGATATAGTAATGTTAAAGTCTTCTAACTGATACTTCACCCATAACAGTTGTGAGCAGCAACAGTTGTGAGCAGCAACTGGCTGCTGAGATATATTCTGCTTTAGTTGTTGATAAGGCAATTGTGCTTTGCCTTTTGCTTGACCAGCTAATCATATTTTCTCCAAAGAAATGACATCCACTACTAGTGCTTTTTCTTTCAATTCTGTCTCCAGCAAAATCAGCATCACAGTAACCTACTAACCTGCAGTCCTTACTTTTCTTATAGCACAGACCAAGATTAGTAGTACCTTTAAGATATCTGAAAGTTCTTTTTACAGCTTTGTAGTGAGTACTCCTTGGATCAGATTGAAATCTAGCACACAGACATACACTGAACATTATGTCAGGTCTGCTTGCTGTTAGATATAGTAATGATCCAATCATTCCTCTATACAGAGTTTGATTCACTGGTTCTTCCTTCTCATCTTTATTTAAAGATGCAGAGGGATGCATTGGAGTTGCCATGGGTTTGCAATCATGAAAGTTAAACTTATTAAGCATTTCCTTTGTATATTTTTCTTGATGGATCCATATACAGTCAGAATCTTGCTTAATCTGAACTCCTAAGAAAAATTTTAGTTCACCCATTAAACTCATTTCAAATTCTGATTGCATTAACTCTGAAAACTCCTTGCATAATGAAGAGTTAGTTGAACCAAAGATAATGTCATCAACATATATCTGAACAAGTATAAGATCTTTGTTAGACTGTTTTCTAAAAAGAGTTGTGTCCACTTTTCCTCTTTCAAAACCATTTGAGATTAGAAAACTGCTCAATCTGTCATACCAAGCTCTTGGGGCTTGTTTCAGACCATAGAGAGCCTTTTTGAGTTTGAAAACATGTTCAGGAAAAGCAATATCTTCAAAACCAGGGGGTTGTCTAACAAAGACTTCTTCTTCAATGAGACCATTGAGGAAGGCACTTTTAACATCCATTTGATATAGCTTGATGCCATTATTTACAACATAAGATAAAAGAATTCTAATTGCTTCTAACCTGGCCACAGGGGCAAAGGTTTCAGTGAAGTCAATACCTTCTTGCTGGTTGTATCCTTGAGCAACTAATCTTGCCTTGTTTCTGACTACCTTGCCTTCTTCAGACAACTTGTTTCTGAACACCCATTTGGTTCCAATAATAGTTTTCCCATGGGGTTTAGGAACAAGGGTCCAGACATCACTCCTAGCAAACTGATTCAGCTCTTCTTGCATGGCTAGGATCCACCCTTCATCATGCAGAGCTTCATCAATGTTCTTTGGCTCTATTTCAGATAGGAGAGCAAGAGAATTCAGAATCTTGAATTTTGATCTTGTCTTAACTCCTTCTGAAGTGCTGCCAATGATTTGCTCCTTAGGATGATGTGATTTGTATTTCCAATCAGGTTTCTGAGGAAGTATCACATCTGTTTGTTCTGTTTGAGACTCAACATTTGTCTGAAGAGGTTTGGTAACAGTAGGTACTTCAGACAGCTGCTCATCTTTCGAGCTGCTGTGGTCATTCAGCTCCATTCCTGCAAAGTCATCCTCTAGATCTGATAGTTCCCTATCAGTCTCTTTGTTATCATTGAATTTAACATGAATAGTTTCTTCAACAGTTAAAGTTCTAGAGTTATACACTCTATAGGCTTTAGATGTTTCAGAATATCCAATAAAAAATCCTTTATCAGACTTTGCATCAAATTTTCCAAGATCATCCTTGGTGTTGAGTATAAAACATTCACACCCAAAGGTGTGGAAGTATGATATGTTGGGTTTTCTTCCTTTCCACAGTTCATAGGCAGTCTTTTTCAGAATTGGTCTTACCAATATTCTGTTTTGAAGGTAACATGCTGTGCTAACAGCTTCTGCCCAGAAGGATCTTGGTAAGCTGCATGAGTTGAGCATGGTCCTTGCCATCTCTTGCAAACTTCTGTTCTTTCTCTCAACAACCCCATTCTGTTGAGGTGTTCTAGCCACAGAGAAATTGTGTGAGATCCCATTCTCATCACAAAACATTTGAAAGTTTGCATTCTCAAATTCTCCACCATGATCACTTCTGATGACAGAAATACATAATCCTTTCTCATTCTGTACCTTCTTGCAGAATATTGTGAAATTCCTAAAAGTCTCATCCTTGCTTCTTAGGAATAACACCCAAGTAAATCTAGAATAGTCATCAACAATGACCAAGCCATATTTCTTACCACTAAGACTTTCTGTTCTAATAGGACCAAAGAAGTCAATGTGTAAAAGTTCTAGTGGTCTGCTAGTTGAAACAACATCTTTGCTCTTAAAAGAGTGTCTTGTTTGTTTCCCTTTCAGACAGCTTTCACATAAAATGTCAAATTTGTATGAAAGCTTGGGCAATCCTTTAACAAGATTGTGTTTTGCTAATCTTGAGATTAATCTCAAGCTGGCATGCCCAAGCCTTTGATGCCAAATCTGTTTTTCATCTTCAACAGAAATGAAACACTTACATTTTGACTTGCTAGATCCTCTAGATCAATTTTGTACACATTGTTGTGTCTCTTAGCAGTAAAGAGGATTTGCTTAGAGGAGTCTTTGACTATGCATCCTTCCCTAGTAAAAGCTACCACATAACCACTGTCACATAATTGACTTATGCTCAGTAAGTTATGTTGTAGTCCCTCCACTAGAAGTACATTTTTAATAAGGGATGAAGAAGATATACCTACAGTCCCTATTCCAATGATCTTCCCTTGCTGATTTCCACCAAAGGTGACCATTCCACCAGCTCTAGGTCTAAGGTTTTGGAACAAAGACCTTTCTCCTGTCATGTGTCGCGAGCACCCACTGTCCAGGTACCATTTGTGGGGTCTCCTTTGTCCTGTTAAACACATCTGTAACAGGAATAATTAAGTTTTTAGGTACCCATATTCTTTTTGGTCCTTTCTTGTTAGCTTTGGGCCTTGTCTTTCTTCTGTGTTTGCACCGAGCCATATTGTGTCCAGGCTTACCACAGTGAGAACACCCAGTAACCTTCTTTTTAGAAAAATTTAAGACTGTAGGAGGTTCAGACAAGTTATGATCACAAAAGCCTAGTCCAGTTTTGTCAAGGGAATGCCTTTGACTTCCAAGCATTATATTCAGATTTTTAGTTCCTTTGACAAATTTAGCCAGATCTTTTGTCAGTTCCACAACCTGCTTCTGAAGTTTCTTATTTTCTTCAGACACAGCTTGTGAACTGCAGTTTTTAGTCTAAAGAACCTTTTCTTTGAGCATAATATTTTCTATCTCAAGTGCCTCATATTTGTTACACATTTCTGTGTGGGCTTTGGATAGATTCTTATACTCTTGGAAAAGTTCTTGAGAACTTTCTACCAGATCATCATACATTTCTTGTAGAGTAAGAGGAAATACCTCAGCTTCGGAGCTGTCTGAGGATGGTAGACTAGCCATGAGACACAGATTTGCCTTTTCTGAAGTATCTTCTTCTTCTTCTGAGGTTGATTCATCAAGATCTTCCCATGTTGCCATGAGACTTTTCTTCTTTTTGGAAAACTTCTTCTTGAAGTTGTTTTTCTTCAGTCTTGGACAATCAGCCATTATCTGTCCTGGTTGCTTACATTCAAAGCAAGAAATTTTATCGGGGTTAGACTCTTTACCTGTCTTACCTGATTTGGATGATGACGGTTGGTTCTTTCTGAACTTTCCTCTGTTCTGCAGCATTCTCTTGATCTTTCTGCTTAAAAGAGCAAGATCATCTTCATCTTCTGAGCTGACTTCAGAATCTTCATCTGCTTCTGAACTATCCTCAGCTTGCATAGCCTTCATGCTGCCATGCCTAGACTGTTTGACTTTGGAGTTTAGAGCCAGAGACTTCTTCTTGTTGTCATCTTCTCCAAGCTCAAGTTCATGGACTTTGGGAGACCCCAACAGTTCTTTCATTCTTAGAGAGTTCAAATCTCTTGCCTCTTGAATGGCAGTGACTTTGGGTCTCCAGGACTTAGGTAGACTCCTTAGAATCTTTCTGTTGTTGTCTCCAGATTCATAGGTTCTTCCTAAAGACCTGAGTCCATTGGTTATGGTCTGAAACCTCCCAAACATTTGGTCAATAGTTTCAGTTTCTTCCATCTTAAACATCTCATACTGATGTATAAGCATGCTGATTTTGGATTGCTTGACAGTTTTAGTCCCTTCATGGGCTGCTGCAAGAGTATCCCAAATCTCCTTGGCAGAGGTGCATCCATGGACCTTCTCATATTCTGATTTATTCAATGAACATATCAGATAGAGTTTGGCTTTAGCATTCATCTGGACTCTAGTCTTTTGCTCCAGGGTCCATTCAGTCTTAGGTATAGGCAATCCATTTTGCATAGGCACATAATCTCCATCAGTGACCACCTCCCAAACATCAATGTTGTTGCTCTCAATGAACAACTTCATACGATCTCTCCAGTAGTGGTAATCCACTCCATTGAATGCTGGGGGTCTTGTGATAGAGGCTCCTTCAGTGATGTATTGCCTGTTGCTGTTAGAAGCTTCCATTTGGATCTTTCAGTCCTCAGTCACTTGTTAGGTGCTTCAACCCTGAGTAGAGCTCTAGTACCAACTGTAGAAACACAGGGAAACACTAGAAGGGGGGTTGAATAGTGTTTCTGAGTATTTTTGAAAGCTTTTCGCAAACAGGTGTTAAAAACACGATTTCAGACAGACTCTTAAAGGACTGTCTGAAGTTTTCAGACGGTATAAAAGATACTGATTTAAAACAATGTTTTATGTCTTTATAACGTATCAGATTAATTACTCTAACCCCTTGATTAGTATAAAAAGAATTGACAAGAGATAAGGGTAAGAAAACTTAGCCAAGAAATTTATCCTGCTTCACTCACTACCACTGTGAGCTACGTCCAGTCCCAATGGCAAACAACCACTGGATTTCCACTATATGAATATTCAGATTACAAGCTTGAATTTGAGTACAGTCTCTCCAGACACAATGAGTACAGTCTCTCCAGACACAACGAGTACCGTCTCTCCAGACACCACGAGTACAGTCTCTCCAGACACAACGAGTACAGTCTCTCCAGACACCACGAGTACAGTCTCTCCAGACACAACGAGTACAGTCTCTCCAGACACAACGAGTACCGTCTCTCCAGAAACCACGAGTACAGTCTCTCCAGACACAAACAAGTATTCTTTTCTGTCAAGCCTCTTCAGGCTCTACCACAAGTATTCTTTTCTGTCAAGCCTCTTCAGGCTCTACCACAAGTATTCTTTTCTGTCAAGCCTCTTCAGGCTCTACCAAGGTTTACAAAGAAAGGGGTTTAAGCTTTTAAACTATCAAATTTGAAGCTCAAACCAATACAATGTACAATAAGAACTGAGGTATGCTCAGGATATACAAATGTGTACAAAGAATTCTATCAGAGAGTTTTTACGGAGTAAAAACTTGCAGCGTGATGTTTCTATTGGCTTTCTTGTATATTGATTTTTCTCTTTTTTTCACTTCTTCGTTACATTTGATGGTCTTTATAGAGGGGTATTTATACCCAAACTTTAATCCGTTGAAATACCACCGTTTAGAGATAGCATTAAATGCTATTTAATCCGTTGTGAGATACGCTTCTGAGAGCTCTGATATTTCTGACATGATACAAGGTTTCTCTTGCATTAAGGCTGCTACAAATGTTGTTGCAGAGGCTGCGTTGCAGAGATTTCCTCAGTGGTGTATGAAATTCAAAATCACCAGGAAAGGTCTCTGTGTTCCTTGCCATAAACGTGTTTGAAAAGGTACGTGCAGCAGAGGTTCAGAAAAGTCTTCACAAACTTCAGCAGAGGGTGCCACGTCATAAGTGAGACTTCAGACAGTACTGATACTTCAGACGGGTTGAGCTACTTCAGACAGCTTCAACTCTTCAGACGAGTTCTGCTTCTTCAGACAGGTTCAACACTTAGTCTTTTTATGTAGGCTCATAGTGACTCTTGCTGAAATCACAGATAAATCTCTAAAACATATATGTATCTATGATAAATATTTTAACTCAAATTTGTTAAGCATTAAAACTCGGGAATTGAGTTATCTTAAACATCATATTTTCTCTTATGATATTTTTGAGACTCAACACAATTACCTAATGCATTTGTCCATTACTTCTAATTATTCACCTACTCTAGCTATCATTCACCAACTTTGTTTCCTACTTGCACCGAGCATATCATCATCAATTTGGCAAAATCCAAGAGAGTTTTTCTTCAGATGAAATAAATCCTGGATCTTAGCTTTAAAATGTCGTTGGGTTGAGCCCAAAAGGAGTTTTCTAGCCCAAGTTATGGCCCAATCATTGAGTGCTGGTCAGATTTTCATGTAATGCTGACTATTCCATCTTCCAAGCCCATTTTGACCCACTATCCATCCGATTTAGCTTTTGGGTTCTTCATCAAAGTTATAGGGATTTCTTTTATCTTTCCTACATTACAAAGTACATAATTTTTAGATGTCTAGAACTCAAGTTATGCTTGAAATACGAAAATAGTGTAATGCTGAAAAAATGTAATTAAGCCCAATATGAACCTGAATTGGCATAATATGCTTATGACTTGTTAATTAAGCATAAAAGATGTATTAAAAGGTTAAATTTGAGGGATGATTAATGTGTATGATTTTTATTTATCAAATTCCCCCACACTTACCTTTTGCATGTCTCGGGAAAAATTGGAATACAAGCATAAATTATTGACTCAAAGAAGTGCTTTCCAATGAAATTAGTGAAATGTAAAGAAAACATGAGCTAGAGGTGATTAAAAGACATCATAACATTCATGAATTCTTATCTCTATGCATCTCAAATCTATTAGAAAGGCAACTTCAATTGAAAAGAATAGATTCAAATTGATAGAACCTCGCAGGAAGTACTCTCAATCTCTCAAGTGTTAAAAAGGTATGTGTTTCTCTCAAATTCGACCCATGAAAATTGCATTATCATAATCTTATTTATATTCTATTTATCCACTGCAAATTACACATACATCCACAAATCAAGGGGTCTTTATTAGGGTACTAATGGAGTGACAATCCTGGAGAGGTACAAACAGATATGACAAGTTAAACTGAAGAGAGTAAAAGAGGTTTGGAGAATGAATCCAAGTAACAAGTGTGATAGATACATATGAAATCAAACATTGAAGTTTAGGTACATCATTCAATCATTTGGATTCTTCATTCTTTTGCATATCTTCTTTTCTTTTACTTTTTTCTTTTATTTTGTTTTTTTCATAACAAAGAAGCACTAAGCATGTAGAAACCCACATAATTAACATTCCCCCACACTTGTTTAAGAATCCATTCTTATGATAAATCCAATACTCTTCTATTCCATAAGGTTAAGTAAAAGTTTGGTTTTATACTTAAGTATGGAACGGGGACAACAAATAAGGCTTAAAAGGGTGATTCAATGGGAAATCATGTAGGGTTGGCTATTTAACTGGGTAATTTATTCAAGTGAAGGAAAAATTTGCCTCGATCTTCTTCGTTCATACATGTTCAAGTGTAGTCTCAAAAAGAATCAAAGCAAGTTCTGAAGTTACAAATTCCATGGGTGAATATCACACAAGAAAGAAAGTTCAATTTGTCAATAAGGCTCAAATCCTCACGACTAATAACTTTCAAAATGAATCCATTCAATTCAAATCTTTGTTGCCAAACCAATTAATTTCAAGATGTTAGGAAATCAATTCAATCATGTTATAAAATCTTAAAATCACCTCTTTTTATATGTGTTGTTTTACACTTGTTAACTTTATTGGAAAGCTTAAAAACAAAACACAAATTCTTTTTTTTTAACCGACAGGATTTGTATCAAGAGTTAAACATAACTCCTTACTCTGTCATCCTATTAATTTTTTTTTTTGAAAAAAAAACAGACCATTTTTTTCCTCCCCCAACCTTATCAAGACATTGTCCCTAATGTCTTTATAGATTGGTGATTTTTTTTTTGAAAAATGATATTTAAATGAAAAACTATTCAAGTACAACTTTAAGAGGAAGGAAAGTTACAACCAGAGAGTGGTATCTGGATCTTCCTTCTTTCCATCATCTTTGTTATTCTTGTCCACCTGCTTTCCTGATGCATAAGGTCCAAGTGAAAGGTTCTGCATTTGTTAAAGAAGTTCGTTAGCATTTGAATAGGGTGCCATGATTCATTCCAATGCTTGAGGTATGAATCCTTGATGCATAGCCTGTTGCAGAAAACTTAACAAACCATTATAAAAACCACTAACATTTAAGAACCCTAATGGCTTTTGGTGTAAGTTAGAATTGGCCCAAGACACAACGGTGAAGATATCTTCTAAGGTTCCGAGGCCACCAGGTAATGCAATAAATGCATCAGATTTGTATAGCATTTGTGTCGTACGTTCCTGCATTGTTGAAACCCTCAGTACGGTGCCTAGGGTAAGGTTTGTGGTCTTCTGGTTATTACCATCCATTAGAGCAACACCAAAAACCTGGCTCCCTCTTGTGATTGCAGTTCCTGCTGTACAACCCTTCAGGCCTTGTACTCTCCCTCCATACACAACATTGATCTTTCTAGCAGCTAATGCTTTACCAAGGTCATAAGCTGCATGCCGGAATGCTTCATCCTTTCCGAGATTGGTTCCACCAAAGACACAGATACTGTGGAATCTGCGTGTAAATGGTCCTGCAGTTTCTTTAAAGGAAGATATTTTGTGGTACCAATCATTTATGAGAGTGATAATTTATAAAGATGAAATAACCGATACAAAGATCAAATTGTCAGATTTTTTTCTCTTCTTTTTAATTAAGTGTTAGTCGGTGAAAAGACAAGTAAGGATAAACAAAGATACGCGTGAATTATAAAGTCAAAAAGAATCAGCTGAAAATAGAACTCAAAACAAATTAAAGATAGGCATGAATTATAAAGTCAAAAAGATACAACTGAGAAAAAAAAAAACTCAAAGATGCGCATGCATATGAACAGTAGTTGTGATTTTGGCTCACATCTCCCTCTGGTTTTTCATCCAGTAACGGCTTGAATGCCTTCTACGAGTCGGGGATTTGCTTCCCATCCAATTTTCTTATAAACTGGCAAACAGGGTCTTTTAGAGTCAGATTCCCAAGACTATATTATTCCTTCTCCTTTCGGAATAATTCAGCTAAATCAAGAAGAACCATTTGAACCTGTCCACTAGGATGCGTCTCACGAGTCTGGGAAATGTTATCCAAAGACTCCTTACTCAGTCCATCCTTAATGAATTTAATTTTATCTTCTCGATTTATATAAGTCATTCCGACATTCTTACATCTCGATTTACAATTCCATCTTGCACACTTATAACAAACTTGCATTCTTTTTGCTCTTCTTTTTTAGAAAAAGAACTCTTACTCATTCCCGACAAATATCTAGCAATTGAATCTTGAAATTCACCTACTAAGTGCATCTTGGCCTCGATGATCGAACGTACATCCTCAGGAAGGCCTAAGCGCATCAGTACTTTTAGCCTTCAAGTCTACATCTGTAAATTTTCTTGAGATTGTCTTGAGGGAGAGTAGGGAACCGAACTCTGAGCTTGGAGAGGGTTTCCTCCATTCTTTCTCTCTAGCAAAGTATTTCAGTGCAAGGGTGGATTGTTCTGTATATATAATAGTTAAGGAGAACAAATCGAAGAATTGCACAACAAACACAATAATAATAAAATGAAAATAATGAAAACTGTAGAAAACTCTTCTCACATAATCAACAAAATGAAAAATACATATCATTAACAAAAATAACTCAAGAAAAAAGAGAAAAAAATTGGGAAGATAAAATTCTACTTTAAGTCAAGCCAAGTAGGTGGTATTGTGCAGGTGCACTTCTTCCACCGTATGCTCTTGAAAACCCTCATAGAAGGGCTTAAGCCGATGTCCATTTACCTTGAAGACCGTTTTGGTTGTCTCATCTGTGATCTCTACTGCACCATAGGGAAAAACATTAGTAACCACAAATGGACCTAACCATCTAGAACGTAACTTACCAAGCATGAGCTTAAGACGAGAATTATATAAGAGCACTTTTTGTCCAACACTGAACTCTTTTCTTGTTATCATCTTATCATGGAATGCTTTGGTCTTTTCCTTGTAAATTCTGGAATTCTCATATGCTTCTAACCGAATTTCTTCAAGTTCTTGCAATTGAAGCTTTCTATGCATTCCAACTTCATCCAAGTTCAAATTGCATTGCTTAACAGCCTAATATGCTTTGTGATTAATCTCTACCGGTAGATGACATGTTTTGCCAAAGACTATCTGGTAAGGGGACATCCCTATAGGAGTTTGGTAAGTTGTTCTGTAAGCCCATAAAGCATCATCAAGCCTTTTGCTCCTATCCTTCCTTTTCGGTTGGACTGTTTTCTCCAGCATTTGTTTGAGTCCCCTGTTGGATACTTCAACTTTACCTTTTGTTTGAGGATGATATTGTGTAGACATCATCTGCATCACCCCATATTTCTTCAACAAGGATGCCATGTTCCTATTGCAGAAATGAGATCCTTGATCACTGATGATTGCCCTTCGAATTCCAAACCTGCTAAAAATGTTAGACTTGACAAAGTCAATCACAACATGAGAGTCATCAGTGCGAGTGGCTTTTGCTTCTACCCATTTAGAAACATAATCCACAGCCAGTAAAATATAAGTGAAACTAAAAGAGTTAGGGAAAGGTCCCATGAAGTCAATGCCCCAGACATAAAACACCTCACAGAACAACAATGGTTATTGAGGCATCTCATTTCCACGTGATATGTTTCCCATTCTTTGGCATTGTTCACAATTCTTACAATACCTGTAAGCATCAAGAAATAAGGTAGGCCAATACAAACCAAAATCCAAAACCTTTCTAGCAGTACGTTGAGGATCAAAGTGCCCACCACATGCAAATTTATGGCAAATTTGTGTATGATCTGTATTTATCAGTCAACAATTTGTGTTGCATCATTTGTCTTTGAACACGCAATAAAGTGTGCCATATTACTAAACCGATCAACAAAAACAAAAATACTATCCTTACCACTTTGAGTTTTTGCAAACCGATCACAAAGTCCATGGAAATATATGTCCAAGGCTGCTCAGGAATAGTCAAAGGTGTATAAAATCCATGCGGATTTAATTTTGACTTAGTTATGCACCTTTCACACTTAGCTCGGACATCCTTCTTCATGCTCGGCCAGAAAAAGTGCTCGACCAGGATGTCCAATGTCTTCTGCACTCCAAAGTGTCCCATCAAACCGCCTCCATGGGTCTCCTTAATCAACAATTCTCTTAGAGAACTGACTGGTACACATAGGCGGTTCCTCTTGAACAAAAATCTTTCATACGTATAAAATTTCTCACAAGATCGGTTAGAACAAGAATCTCATATTTGTTTAAAATCAAGATCACTTTCATATAGACCTTTAATTTGTTCAAAACCTAACAATTTTGTTTGTAAAGAAGTGTAAGTAAAACATACCTACTTGACAAAGCATCAACAACTATATTGTCCTTACCATTTTTATACCTTATTACATATGGAAACATCTCAATAAATTCCAACCACTTTGCATGTCTTTTTTGAAGCTTCCCTTGAGATTTTAAAAACTTTAGACTTTGATGGTCAGAATATATAACAAACTCTCTTGGCCACAAATAATGTTGCCAAGTTTGTAATGCCCTTACCAAGGCATACAACTCTTTGTCATAGGTCGGATAATTCAATGCTGCCCCATTAAGCTTTTCGCTAAAGTATGCAATCGGTTGGGATTCCTGCATTAAAACAACCCGTATACCAACACCAGAAGCATCACATTCAATTTCAAAAGCTTTATCAAAATTAGCTAAAACAAGTAAGGGTGCATTTGTTATTTTTCTTTTAAAGTGTTAAAAGCTTTTTCATGTTCATATGACCATTTAAACACAATATTTTTCTTAACAAGCTCATTTAAAGGCACAACAATAGTGCTAAAATCTTTCATAATCCGCCTATAGAAACTTGCTAACCCATGAAAACTTATCACTTCACTAGCACTCTTCGAGGTCGGCCACTCTTTGATAGCCTTAACCTTTTCCTCATCTACACTTATACCCCCTTTGAACTTACCACAAAACCCAAGAATACAACAGAATCAAGGCAAAAGGTATATTTCTTTAAATTAGCATATAATTTATTTTCCCTTAATACCTTAAAAACAACATGTAAGTGTTCAACATGTGCATTATAAGATTTGCTATAAACCAAAATGTCATCAAAGTAAACTACCACAAAATTGCCTATGAAAGAGCGGAACATGTGGTTCATTAAACCTCATAAAAGTACTGGGTGAATTAGTTAAGCCGAAGGGCATCACTAACCACCCATACAAACCATACTTTGTTTTAATAGCAGTTTTCCACTCATCACCCTCTTTCATTCGAATTTAATAGTAACCACCTTTCAAATCAATTTTAGAGAACAAACATGCCCCATGAAACTCATCAAGCATGTCGTCCAACCTAGGAATTGGATAACGATACTTTATCGTAATCTTGTTAATGGCTCGGCAATCAGTGCACATACGCCAAGAACCATCTTTCTTTGGTACCAATATTACCGGTACAACACATGGACTAAGGATCTCCCTTACGTACCCTTTTTCCATTAGCTCACTGACTTGTTTTTGGATCTTCTTGGTCTCATCCGGGTTGGTTCTGTATGCTGGCCGATTTGGTAGAGCACAGTCGGGTACAAAGTCAATCTGCTGTTCTATACCTCTTGAAGGTGGTAATCCTTGAGGTAGCTCATTCGGAAAGACTTCTCCAAACTCCTGTAATAAATTTTTAGTATAGGTCTTTAAAAACAAGAATCAATAATTGCCTTTATCTAATAATACACTTTAAACTTCCATTTTCTTGCAAAAGCGTTCACTTTGCTTTTGCCTTGGCTCGGATGTAACGTCGGACAAACATCCAATCTTGAATTCGGATTCGATCTTATGCCCACTTCTCTCTTCTTCTTTTTTCTTTTTTTTCTTGAACAGAAAACTATTCTTCCAACTCCTTGCTCTCCCTAGCAATTCTTATTTGATTTGCATTGGCTTCAGAAGGCTGAAGAGGGGTTAGCACAAAGGTTTTATTATTTAATTTAAAACTATACCTGTTGTGATACCCATCATGAGTTACTCGCCTATCAAATTGTCATGGTCAGCCAAGTAGAACGTGTCCATCATGTATAGGTGCAACATCACACAAGACTTTGTCTTCATATTTCCCAACGGAAAATGAAAGCAAAATTTGTTTTTTTACCCTTATGTCCCAACAATCATTTAACCACTTATCACTTACGCGGCACCTTGTATGGAATATGTGCTCATGTTGCTCCTCAACTCCTCCCATATTTGGTTGTGCATTCAACACCCTCCTAGTGACTAATGGATTACTGTGGTCTGGCTCGGTATTTTCCACTTCACTGCAATCCTCCAGCTCGGGTATTCATCATCTTCTTCTTTACTTACACTTTCCACTTCACCATTGTCACGCATGAGTATGACCCTCTTGTTCGGACAATCAGAAGCAATATGTCCAAGACCTTGACTCCTGAAACATTTAATTTCATGTGCTTTAGAATATGAATTGAATTCAGATTTACCTTTATTGAATGAGGTCGACTATCTGATCTTTGCCTCTTCTTTTGGCCGAGTTGCTAGTTTGTTGGTCGACCAGGATTTCCAAGTGGTACTAGGAGTTCTTGGAAATCTTACAACTCTGGATTTGAGTTGTCTCTCCACTTGGATTTCTTTGTGTAATAAATCCTCCATCTCCACATAATGATGGAGTTCCACTACATTTTCAATTTATTTTTTTAACCCTCCAATGAATCTAGCCATTGTTGCTTCTCGGTCTTCTTGCACATTGGCTCTCATCATGGATATTTCCATCTCCTTGTAGTAATCATCAACACTCATAGAACCTTGACGTAGGTCTTGCAATTTTCTGTACAAGTCTCTGTGGTAATGACTTGGTACAAATCTCCTTCTCATCACGACCTTCATCTCCTCCCAAGATTGAATCGGTCTTTCTCCACACCTTCGCTTGCTCAACACATATTGATCCCACCATATACTTGCATAATCAGTGAATTCTACTACAACTAATTGTACCTTTTTCTCCTCGGAATAATTGTGGCAATCAAAAACATGCTCCACCTTTCTTTCTCACTCCAAATATAACTTAGGATCATTCTTCCCTTGGAAAGAAGGAATGTTCATCTTGATATTTCCAAGATGATTATCCCTATTGCTTTCTCTTCTAGAATTACTTCCCTTGTCTTCTTCTCCCTCTTCCTCTTCTTAAGTTCGGTTAGGAGACGTTCTACTCCTTCTCCTTGGAAACCGATCTTCCATCTCATCCATTCTTGCACTTATTCTCATAAATTCACTTTGTAGTGCCTTGAGGAAAAGTTTGAGGTCTACTTCTCCAGCATCCTCCTGACGTTGGTTTACTACACTCATGATTAATGAAAAGAAATTTGGCTTCAAATCAAATAATGTTAGTGATAAAATAATAAGAATCCTCACAACACTCCCTTATGTGTTTATACTCATTTTTTATTCTCTCGTGTATCACTCTAATTTTTGGCTTTTTCTCACTATATTTTACTCACCACTCTTGCCTTTTTCCACTCAACTTATCCTTACAAGCTCTTGAAATAAGGAACTTTTTGAATAGATTCTACTAACAAGTAATAGAGAAGGTGTTGATCATAACTTGACAACTTTTAGTGACAAAACACTAGCCCGGAAAGTAATCAAAATGTGTAGCCGGTTACAACTCTCCACTTCAGATGGATTCGTCACCTCGGCTGAAATTTTCACCTTGTATGAAATCTTCCGCTTTGAATAAATATTATAGACAATAGAACTGGGTTTGCTGTTCAAAAAATTTAATATTGCACCTTTTTTTTACTATTTGCACTTTTTTTATTACTGCAGATCTCCCTTTTTTGTATTGTCTACACCTTCTTTTTTTAACTAATGTAGATTTTCTTTTAATAAGATAAAGACTAAAAGATAAGGATAGATGTTACCAATTGATCTCAAGAGCCGAAGCTACTGATACCAAATGATACGAACCGGAAGCGTAAAGATAGGAACGTCATGAAGATCAAATAACGGTAGATAACGGTAAGGAGCTTGACACAATCAAAGACCTGCTAGAAGCACCAAAGCTATCAAAGATAGGAACTTGACACAATTTGTGACCTGTCAGAAGCACCAAAGTTTTCAAGATATAAGCATCTAGACCCTAACCAAGACCTGCTGGTAGAACTTAAGTTATCAAGTAGTTCTTTAATCCAATAACAAAGGATAAGCTCTCACAATGAGAAAACTCAAAATTTTATTGATAAAAATTGTGTCTACAAACTGATTCTCAATGCCAATATATAGCAAAGGAATTCCCTAAAATAAACTATCTAAAAGATACAAGCATAAATTAAATATATTTAGCCCTAGATATGATGAAATACAATCCTAATTTAATCCTAGATAAGATAAAATATAATCCTAAAATATTTAAGTATAATCCTAACAGATTTAATCCTAAATAAATCAGTTACGATCTGATTAGATACACTTTCCCGAAATAGGCTCTCCTAAGATTCGGATAACAGACATATTTGATTCACAGATCGGATAACACTCTTGTACTTCAATCCGAGTTATGTTAAACCACTTCTTTGGATCTTCTTCTGCTCGGTGGTCTATTTTCCTTTGGACTTCAGTGACCAAGAGTTCCAAAGCTCTCTTTAACCGCTCAGATCTGGCCCCGATAATTGGACCTTCAGTCCCTTGCAATGCATCCGAGGTATCCTGGTTGAGGTCGGACAGGATCGTGTCATAATGGCTCCGATGATTTTATGTTCAATAGTATCTACTTCACTTGCTTGTCCTATGAGAGCTTTTAGCGGTAAAGCCTCTTCTAAGGACAACAACAAGAGGGATGCTAATTCTGAGAAGAGCACCACCCCAAACTTATCAGTTGTTCCTTCATTGCTCATTGTCAGAGGCTGAATCAGAAAATGAAAATGATAAAGGCTTTAATTTGGTTTTTGTGCATGCTGTTACATTACATTACATTAGCATGTTGTTGTTCATTACTCCTCTATTTATTTTCTGGGTGGGCAATAACTTTCTTTTGTTAGTAATTTAATAAACTAATAATACTTTTAATTTCCTCTTCCGATTCTTTCTTTTCTATATTTCTTTCTTGTTTATATTCAAGTTGGTGGGTTATGATATAATCTGTCATGGAGTACTCTCCCTAAAACCTTTGTGGGTAGTGAGTGTTGTTTGGAGGAGGGAATTTGGAGAAGAAATTCTTAATCTCAATACAATTAAGTGGGTAAGAAATTTGGTTGTCTTTTTATTTTCCTCAACGTGTGGTGCTCTACTTTTTTTTGTTGAAGTACTTGTAGTTTAATATTTACTTTTGAAGATTTGTGTGTATGCTTTACCTGTATTATAATTCTTTTTTTTTGTCATTTGTGGTTGAGACTTTTGGCCTTAAAGAAGTTGGTTTATTATAATTGGCTTTTTGCAGGGAATTCTACATTGTAATTCCTCATGATTTTGGATTTAAAAAAAGCGTAAGCTATCTCTCTCTGTCTCGTTGATCTTGTCCACACATGTAGATATTTATTTTATAATAGTTCTAAATTATAAACTTAGCTTCTAAGGTTGTTATGCCCTTTTTTATGAGAGGCATACTAATTGGCTTGGAAATATGAATAATAGTAGGCAAACTTGTAATTGATTTATATTCTTTGGAAATTAATTGTTTGTAGTTCAACACCAATTTTTTTATCAGACAATGAAAAATGAAATTAAATGTGTCTTTTATATATATGTGTGTGTGTGTTCTGTGGATACATTTATCACTATCACACAAGTTCTTTACCCATTTATATATGTATAATCATTCTCTAATCTTCCTGCACAACAATAACAATATATGTATCAAGTTAAAGTTGCAGCAAGTCTTTTAGTAGATTTGTACATTATGTCCTTTTCTAATAGTGTTAGTCTTTTATAGATGCCAATGAGTGTTTTATTTTTATATCCTATACTTATTTTTTAAACTATTTTTCCCTTCTTTAGCTATGTATGTATTAGCTATGAAAACTTTCATAGTCAATGCTACTAGCTAGGGATTAGCTATGAAATCCACCATAGCTAGTTCCACAGATTTCATGTCCTAGTCCACGATATTAGTAGCCATAAAAACTGCTGGTAACAATTGCCACTATAAGTTACGACTTTTGCCAGCAATTAATTGGTCATTTACCAACACTCTCCACAATGGCCGGGAATACTTTTACCGACCCCAAATACGTCGGCTAATAATTAATTGAAGGTAAATGTTTTTGTTGCTATTTATATGGACGCTAAAAGACAAAATAAAAGAACTAAAAGTGATTTGTGTTGTAGTGTTAATCAATTATAATATGGGCGTTAGTCAATTAACTAAACCAGTATTAAAAGTGAGAAATCCCTAATATATCATTAAATGCAATGGAAATACTAAGGAAATCCATGAACAAAGTATAATATCTACCTTTTACTTTAGTCAATGAGTTTAGTCCTTTGTGATAAAAAGAAAATAATCAATCAATTGCTACAAGATCTGTAGATAAGAAGACAAAGAAAAGAATAAAACATTCTCCTTGAATTTTGTAACATCCCAGAAATTCAAACTTGTTTTGATAATTAAATACATAAGATAAGAATTTTGTAAAAGAGGAAAGAATTAGGTGGGAGGGATTTGAGATAGGATTAAAGAGAAGAGAAAATTAGAAAATAGGATTCTAGTATTTTCGCTCAAGCGAAAATGGCTCGCTCGAGCTAATATATCAACAAATCTTGCAAAATCTCTTTCTGGTTTATTCGTTTGAGCGAAAAGGGTCTCGCTCAAGCGAACATCAGGGGAGGTTTGGGGGTGATCTCTGGAAGAAATTTGCTCGAGCGAATTTTGTTTCGCACATGCGAAATTCACCCAGGATTTTGGGGTTCTCTCTCGAAGAATTTTGCTCGAGTGAAATTAGTTTCGCTCAAGCGAAATTCACCCAAGATTTGGGAGAATATTCTCTGGAGTATTTTCGCTCAAGCGAAAAGAGTATCGCTTGAGCGAAAATACGAAAGGGGGAAAATTCCATTTCCCTCGCTCAAGCGAGAATTCCTCACTTGAGCGAAAGCACGCGTAACAGATTAAAACTCTCTCTTAGGGCACCACTTTTATTATTTCTTCTTCCTCCCTTTGATTCTAGAGAGAGATGGAGAGATTCTAGAGAGAGAACATCTTTGGAGCTTCAAGCAAGGATTTCAAGGCTTAGATCCCTTCACCCAACCTTCCCTCAACATTCCTCCATCTCTTTAAGCTTCATTGGAGGTGAGTATAACTCACACACTCACTCCTATTTGTGCCACGGCATTAACCCTACTTCCTTCTTCCTTTCTCTTGATTTATATGTTGTTGTTGATTGTATTTTCCTTCTCTTTTGGTTGTTCTTACTTGTTGATTGTGATTGGCTTTGTTGGAGGTTGTAGATTAGGGTTTGAATGCTATTATCTTCCATTTTTTATTTAAGCTTATATTTCAGTTTGACTTATACTCCATACTCATTTTTGAACTAGAAAATGAATTTGGCTATGGCCACCAAACCCTAACTAATTAAGTTTGACTTCGGTCCAAAATAAAACTAAAATGAGTTTGGCTTCTGCCCAGAATATTTGGCTTCGGCCCAGAATGTTTGGCTTCGGCCCAGAATATGTATGAAAACTTGACTTCGGTCTAGAATAAGTGGTGGGATATGTCCCCAAGGAAGACGTTCCTTGTAGTCTGAGCTCAGGTCTAACCCTAGAATTAGTGAAAAGACCCCGACTGCCGGGTAAAGCAGGTTATGAGTATTTAAAGTTGAGATTTGAGATTGATTGAATTGTTTGGATTATATTATGTGAACTGTTGCATATCATTGATATGTCTCCCCACACTGCATACTGCATAGTTATATTCAATGAGACATCCGTCTTACCACACGTTTCATGGATACGTTTTAGATGCGCAGGTACCTCCACGCACGGGCCCTTGAGCCAGGAGTTTGGAGCAGCTTAATAGTATTTTGTAGTGGGCGAGTGAAGCCTTTTGGATTAATGTTTAGACTTGGTTATATGAATTTGTATTCTT
Organism: Sesbania bispinosa; assembly: GCA_026901365.1. NCBI lineage: Eukaryota > Viridiplantae > Streptophyta > Magnoliopsida > Fabales > Fabaceae > Sesbania > Sesbania bispinosa. The sequence goes on from QLOH01000033.1 coordinate 2,008,544, forward strand.
TTGAGAGAATATGACTGTACATGTAGTTTCCTTATTTCTCAACTGTCAGGACACATGTATGGGGATATCCTCAGCTTACTATTGTATTTGAATGATTGTAGCCTTGAGGCAATCATGTACTTAATTCACTTTCATATATTGTTCAAGTTATTATTGGTTGCTTAAACAATTATGTGGTGGATGTATTCGATATTTAAAATGGCAAAAAAATAATTTCAGGGATTTGGGGATTTTGCTTCCAACGAGCTTAATTCTCGAATCTAGGAATTAGGACGTAACATTTTGGTATCAGAGCAGTTCAATCCAATTGGACTGTGGAATTGTTTGTCTTCTGAAGCTAGTTGTATCTCTATGCATTATTATAAAATTGAGAGACTGATCACCTCAATGTTTTATTAATGATGTGTAGAGAACCATGGCTGGACGAGGAAGGGGTAAACCCATGATCAATCCTCAGACCTCCACACCCTAGAGTTCTACCACGGACCCTATAGCTACAACACTTCAGATCATGTCTCAGGTGATGGGGCAACAAGCTGCAGTGGCAAGGGAGCAGGCGGCGGCTAATACCGCCATGCTCCAAGAGTTAGCTCGACGATCGGCAGAGACACTACCTTCACCCCCTGTAGTGGTGATGGATCCGTTTGTCCAAGGCTTGGCTGAGTTCAGAAAACATCACCTTCCAGCCTTTCTCGGAACCTATGATCCTGAGGTAGCAAACTCCTAGTTGAACGCCATGAACAAGATCTTTGAGGTCATGGCCTATTCGGACAACTTCAAGGTCCACTTTGCCACCTACAACCTGTAAGGTGAAGCGAAGACCTGGTGGAAGAGTTCTGATGGAATTCTGGCAAGCGTACCAAAATTTCAGCAGTATAATAGTAAGTATGAGTTTATCGTATCCACAGGGAACGGTTCGCTTCGTATTTACTCATGATCAAATTATCAAGTAGAAAACGGTATTTGAGAGTTTGTGATGAAGAAAGTAAATTTGCATAAAAGAAAGAGACGATTGAGAGAGGATAAAATACTTTACTTGGATTAGGATTGAACTTCGTATCATCGCACCCCTTTATGCATGTGAATCCCTATATTATTTATGAATATATTTTTATAATATCCTAACCAAACTATATTGCTTTACCTCGAGTTACCATGTAGTAAACCACTCGAAGATAATTCATGCGGGTTCTCCCAGGCGACAAATTACCCTGGCTTGATTGCTTTACCTTTCCGTTTGTTTAATACTATCAATTCGCCCTATAGACCTATAGTGTCAGCTATGAAGACATTGCCTAGTTCTTCTTCAATGGTCACTTTCTTCTATAACCCTATAGTAACTACTATGAGTACTTTTACCAATCAGACTTTGAGTTTCCTAAGTATCGGTTCCCCCAAATTCGCTGTTAATTTTATAGAAACATCTGTCACCTGAATCATAAAATTAACCTATAACTCCGGCGCATAGGAGGAAGCTATGCATTAAGCGAGGATAAAAATACCAATATTATAGAATAGGGATTTATAAATAAATACGAGAATTCACATACACTTTGGGGATTGAATCAACTACATTCAATCCTATCGAGACGTTTAGCTACACATGGTAGCCATTACAACCCAATGGAGAAGCTGTCACCTTGCTCCAATCCTAGCTTTGCCTTTGTCGTCTCTCTAATCTCCTTCCTAAATGCTCCTTTTCTAACCTCCCTTTTACTTCTTTACAAAGGGTCCTATTTGTAGACTAAGGAAATCTATCTTAAATCTGGAAGAAATATGATTTGAAAATAGATCTAAAAACATATCTAAAACTAATCCGCGCAACTGCGCTTCATATGCGCTCAGCGCATCTGCAGCGCAGGAAACAGTAAGCAAATTTTGAATTTGCGCTTTACTTGCACTAAGCGCGAGTGAAGTGTGGAACACATAACTGATTGCTCTAATTCTTCTTTTAACAGCTTAATCTCTTCCTGATCTTATCCTTGTTTGCTTGACTTTCCTTGTTTCCCTCTTTTTGATCTGATTCTGTGTTTATTCTGTCTTTGAATTTAAACTGGGAAGTTATCTGCAGAATCCTTGTTTAAATGGCAGCTGATCTTATCTTTATTTGCTCTGATTTAAACTTCAAATTAGCAGATCCTCTCCTCAAATAATGCTATCTTCTTTCCTCATTCAAATCTTCTCATAAATCTGCAAATTTAACAGATTTTCTATTAAAATAGCATCAAATTCAAATTCAAATCAAATAATCATAATTATTACAATTATTACTAAAAAGGGATTATTTTGGGGCATAAATTATTATTTTAACCTTGATAAGTGCAGTAAAAATACAAGAATTTATCATATAGTTTGCACTTATCAAATACCCCCCAACTTAATTTTTTGCATGTCCTCAAGCAAGAAACCTCTTTGCAAGCAAAAATCAATTCAATCCCCCTGTACAATTCTAAAAAATAAGGACAAATTTTTCATCATCTCTTTATTAAGTAGAAGTCACTTTCCAAATAAGAAATGTTACCCATGCTCAATCAGAATAAGCTACAACAATTCAGTCAAACTTTCTCAAAAATAGTAATTAAAGCAATAAATGATAAACCAAGGAATTCTCTCATGCTCACGGGTAAGTGTTTCCCTCAATTTTTCCACCACAGTTGAACAACTAGAATTGAAAGTCATTTCTAACTTCTAAACATGCACATGGTCAGTATGGATCAAAAGGTCTTTTCTTTGGTTGTAATGAGGCTGGGTTATCAAGAAATAATGGCTTTTCAGGATAAACAAGAGAACACTTAGAATAGAGAGCACCTTTTGATTTTTCTTGAACTTGGAACTTCTCTCCGTTCTCCATCTCATTCTTGATTTGTGTCATTCAGCTGGCCTCTTTCTTTGTTTGAGGATGCACTCCCCCCAACTTATTCAATTCATGCACTTTTTCTTTTTTATTTTTGAGGGGGGTGATCCTTTTTTGCTTTCTTATGCCTGCTCTTTGTATTTCTTTGACTTTCTAGTTACCAACCTTTTCTTCCCATTATATCAAGATGCACCTTGCTCTCTATCCCAAGTGTGTGGGACAGGACATAGATATCAATTATGGCTAGGGTGCATAAGAAGAATCTTTCAAGCTCAAATGGGTTACCAAAAAAAAATTGAAATAATTAAATCAAGGGTTGGCTTTTTGGCACTGAGCAAATTATGTAAACACAAAAATTGCCTTTATCACTTCCATATTTCCCATGCACAAAGTAAAATCTAAAAACTCAATCAATAACAATTGACAAGCAGAGGTGAAGACTCTTAATTTAAGTGTTTGGACTGACAACTCACCGGCTTTTTTTTGGCTAAATTCCTTGATAAAGCACTTACTTGTTTTAATTAACTACCCTGATGGGTTCTCCTGAGAAGTATCCTAATCCTAACTGATTATGGAATTAATCACAAAACCGTTTCTTCTTTTTTAATCTGGTTAGTAAACTGCCTAATTTCAGAGAATTTTGAAAAATTTTCCTTTAAATCCTAATTCCTAAAATCTAAAATTTTTAAAAATCCTAAAAATCCTAACAAAATAAAGAAAATGAAAAATAAAGAAAATGCGGAAAATGCACACTGCATAACAAAATGATGTATCAGTAGAGTATATATATATATATATATATATATATATATACAGTATATATCCATAATAAAAGAAAATAAAAATAAAAAGAAAAAAAAGAAAGAAAAACACCAAATAAAAAATATTAGTCCTCCCGGTCCATATGAGCTGCTCCACCCTCCCCTGGAAGAATAGGCCTGTCCCCAGGCCACTGCAAATAATCTCCAAATTGATCAGGGTGCATGCCTGGGTACGGGTCCGAGCGAGACTGATAGTGCATGTCCTGAAAATGTACAGCTGCTCAGTGGAGACTGGACAACTGAGCCTACATATGAGTGTTTTGGGCCAGAAGCTGCTGGGCCCAGACCGGAGTCTGTATGTTTGCTACTGTTGGTGGTGGTGGTGCCTCTGGCTGCTGCTGCTCATCCTGCTCCTCATCCTCCACAAGGATGTAGTGGGCCTCTATATATCCTCTAGTCATGGGTCTCAAGATGCGTACCGAACGGACTATCTCAATACCCCTAGACTCACAGAGGGAAGTGAAGAGTGATGGGAAGCCTAGACTGATCCTGGAGGTGGGGTTGCGCTGCTCCATAGAAGATATGAAATCTACTATCTTCTGAGAAATGACACTGGCAATATCAATGTCTGCGCCAGTGATGATACTATAAAGGAGGTGAGCTACTGGTGATGACATCTGATACATGTCCTGTAGGAGTGATGTTGGCTAGTACCAACACTGTCCACATCCGAGTGATGGTTGTCATATCAGCCTGAGAATGCGAGCAGCCTCTTCGTATGCATTCCTCTCGAAGGAACGCCCCTGCAAGCATAGGCGCTCTGCAGTCTGTATATCCAGGGGATCATTGCCATAGATCCCCACTGCCCTCATCCTCTCTCGGTGCTGGCACACCATGAGTCCTCCATCAGCAGGGGAAGGAAACTGTAAAAGGGAATTGATCGCATTGCAACCATATGAAATCACCTGCCCTCGAACGTAGGACTCCCTCCTCGCATGAATGCCATTTGCCTCAATAGCATTTGCATAGAATTCCCTAACAATGTTAGGGTCAAAATGATCATCTGGGCGACTAAGGCGGACCAAGTTCCTTCTTATAATCTCTGCTCTGAAGTCCTCAAACTCATTAGGCTCCAAAGCTACTGGTCTCCTCCCTGATGAAATTACAGTTCATCAGTGAACTGTAGGCTTCAAAGGACTTGACATTCTTGAAACGGTGAGGATCAAACTCAGGGTCCTGTTGGGGTGCCTGCCTAACTCTCTTGGCACCCGCTTTGCCTCTGCTGGAAGTGTCGGTCCCCTTAACTACCTTCATGCGAGGCATCTACAATTCAAAATTTAACCAAAATTATTCATGCAAATAAATAATAGATTATTCATAATTGAAATTAAATGGCCAGTTTAATTTAAAATTAGAACAATCAACTAATCACACATTTTTGCACGAAAATTATGATTTATAAATTACCACATTGCCAATTAATTAATTTATTAAGAACAAGCTAAAGTGATCAATTAAAGCAAGTCCTAATCAATTTTAAACAGGCAAAAATTGGTAACAAAAATTAAGCTCACAAATCATGTCATCAGTAACATGCAATAAGGCATAGTTATTCATGCATGGTCATGCAAAAATATTATGGTATTTATTTAGCATTCATGCACCAAACAGAATAACTTGCAAAAATTCAATGAGCACATTAAAAACTACCACCTAATCATACCAGAATATACCATTAAACATACCATAGTAACAAACATACTAAACAAAGACTCTATTGACAAATGTTCCTAATTAAAAAGGTCCTAAGAGCCTAAGTTTCCTACCCTAAGGTTTTGCTCAAATAAATGAAAAACTGAAAATTTTAATCGGTGCAAACTAATTAAAACTATAAAAACATACCTGGTGTAGCTTCAGAAATTGGAAGGAAGTGAAATGGTAGTGAAAAAGTCAGAGAAAAAGATGAGATTTCAGAGAAAATGGGAGTTTAAGAGTTGAGGAAAGGTTAAAATGACCTTTCCTCTTTCAAATTTTAAATTTAAGGTGCAGCGCGCGATTTCACTGCACTTTCGCTTAGCGAGAGTGCAGCGCGTGCTTCATAGGAATATGAAGCGAGCCGCTGCGCTTCACTTATGCTAAGCGTAGGTGAAGCGTAGAAAACAGAGAGAAATTTTGATATTTCTGCGCTTTACCTTCGCTTAGCGAGTGATGGCACACTGCTAGAAGCTTGGACATGCAAGACCTACATTGGAGGATATGCACCAACTTCAAGCCTGAGCTTCAAGCAAGGAAGAGTTGGAGAAATTTGTGTCCTACAAATAAAGGTCACTACCCTACAAAATAAGGGTCATTACCCTACAGAAGGACACCTTGACCCTGGATAGGACCCTTGTCCTATGGACCACCCTTTATTAGGGATCTTTTGTATTTTCTTTTTTATTTTTGTAATTTTCCTTTTATTTTCCTCCTACTTGGGCGCCCACATGTATGGGTTTATTGGCTAGTAGGTTGCCTTGCTAAAAGGCTTAGGAGTCTTGGGTTCAATTCCCACATAGGATAGAATTTTTATTCATCTTTTTATTTGTTTTCATGAGTGGAGTGCCATTTTGAGAGGTTTATTGGCTTAAGACTTAGCTTAGCCATAAACCTTGGGGGTCATGGGTTCAAGACCCACTTAGGAGTGTTTTCACTCACCTTTTATTTTCTTTCTTTTTTACTCTCCTAAAAATCCGCCCCTCTCCCCCTCTTTTCCTATAAATAGGAGTCCTCTCCTCTTGTAATTCACACATTGAATTTTGAAGTAAAGGCATTATGCCAAATTTTCTCCTCCCTTTGTGAGTTGAGTGAGGCTTGGTGATTGTTGCTCAAACCATACTGAGACTTATCTAATTCTCCTGAATTAGTGGCGTCTGGCATTGGACTTATCTGCTACAAGTGGATTCTTGCTTCAGTGTCGTCCTTCCCATTTCTTCCTCTCCACTTTTTCTTTCATTTTCTCTCATTTTCTTTCATTTTCTTGCGTGAATTAGCTGCTGCCCAACCACTAATTTTCGCATTTTAATTGCTCTTAATTGATTCTAATCGGTTGGTTTTGCTCAATTCTAGATCCTACACCCATCCGACTATCAGCGAGAGTAAAGCGCAGAAAGCATAGACTTATTTTCAATTCTGCGCTTCACCTACACTAAGCGAGGGTGAAGCGCAGAAAATAGAATTTAAATTTTATTCATGTTTTCTACTGCTTCCTAAATCCAATTGGTTTTCATCCTTTACTCATTAAAATCAATCCAATTCCCAACAATTTCCTATTATACACAGATATTGACTCTAAACAAAAATCAAAAACAAAATCAAAGAAAAATTAAAAACAAAAATGTTGGGTTGCCTCCCAGGAAGCGCTTGTTTAACGTCTGATAGCTCGACGCCTAGTTGCTTAGAAACTTATGGTGGCCTCAATTAGAGGATAATGGTTGACTTTATTCCGGTTCTTCCTTTTAGTTCCCATCCTCCATGCCAATTTCTTATTTTCTCATCATCGCTGTCTTCACTGGCTTCTTCTTCTGATGCTGCCCTTTTTCTCTTTTTAAATCTGAACTCCAACATGCTTTCTGGTTGTTTAACTCTCATTCTTGGTTTCCTTAGAAATCCAGAAACCTTTTTCTTCTTTTACTCCACAATATCTGGGGGAGCTTCTTTCTTTCTTACCTTTGGCAGCTTTGATTAAAATTGATAGATCCCATCAGTAGGACCTATTCTTACTTTTTCTGGAGTTTTCTGCAATTTGGGGATTCCTCTATCAATGTGAAACACAATGCTCTCATCTTTCGAGCTTAATTGATATTTTCCCCTATCAACATCAACTATCATTTTGGAAACCTTCATGAAGGGTCTTCCTAATATCAAGGGGACATCAGTATCCTCTTCTTCTGTCTTTGCAATGTAGAAGTCCACCGCATATACAAACTTGTCCACTTTGACTAGTAGATCTTCAACTATCCCATACGGGCTTTGAGTGGACTTATTTGCAGGAAGTAACTTTACATTTGCAGGCTTGACCTTCAAAATACCCAGCTTGTTAAAATACGATAGCGGCATCAAATTGATGCTCGCTCCAAGATCCAATAAAGCATAAGTAGCTGGTTGATTACCTATAGAAAGAGGTACAGTGAACTTACCTGGGTCAAGTGACTTGCCTGTGGTGTAGACCTCTTCTAGTTTTCCTTCTTCTTTTTTCAAAATCTCTTCTGGCTTCTCCTCTAATTGAACATTCTCCTTGACGATCTCCTCTTTGGGCACTTGTTCTTCAAATGTGATGCTTTTTTCTACATCACTTTCTTCTGTAATGTTGCCATCAGTAGAAATCAAATTGCAGTGCTCTTTTGGATTTGTCTGAGTGTTTGCTGTAAAGTGGCCATTCTTGTGTTCTGCCATCTCTGTTGCTAATTGGCCTACTTGATTTTCTAATTCTTTGATTGATGCTTCTGTGTTCTTCTTGAATCCATCAAATCCTTGTATGAATGCATCAATCTTCTATTCCAACCTGTTCAATCTTTCATACGTTGATCGTTGTTGCTGGTATGGTGTTTGAATGTTGCCTCCAATCTGCCCCCATCCAGAGTTGTTTTGGTTATTCCTCCATCCTTGTGAGTACTGGTTGTTATTGTTGGAGAAATTTCCTTGCCTCCCCTGGTTACCCATAAAGTTGACTTGTTCGGCTTGGTTTTCTTGGTAAGAGCATTGACCATTGGGATGGTCGCCTCCGCAAAAGTCACAGATCAAAGGTTGGGCTTGAATAGGTTGGGATTGGACAACTTTTAACTGTTGAGGAAGTGCTTTCAACTGTTCTGTGAGTGCTTCTATTTGTCTCTTGATAAGCTTGTTTTCTGCTAGAATAACATCACCATTGTTGAGTTCCAACACTCCTTTCTTCTGTATTTGAGTTGGCAGTCGTCCACACTGAGCTTGCTGATCATTCTGAGCAAAGTTGTCAATGATTGAGATTGCTCGCTCTGCATCCACGGATAAGATAGTTCCTCCTGCTACAACATCTATGAAAGATTAATCAGATCTGAGTCCCTTGCAGAAAATGTTGAGTTGGGCAATGTCATCATAGCCATGATTGGGACATTTGCGCAACATAGATTTGTATCTCTACCAAGCTTTACATAATGGTTCATCTGATCCTTGTCTGAATGTGGAGATATCTGTTTTGGCTTGTATGTGTTTCCCTGGTGGGAAAATCTTGTCAGAAATTTTTCTTCAACCACATCCCAGTTGTTTAAACTTTGGTTTGGATGCGACTTCAACCACTCCTTAGCTTTTCCTATCAATGAAAAAGGAAACAAGCGTAAGTATACATATTCTAAATCACCTTCCTCAAAACCCATAGTGCCTATTAATTCATAAAAGTTTGAAAGATGTGTATTTGGATCCTCATGATCCAATCCTGCGAATTGATTGGCACTGATAAGATTGAGGTGAGCAGCCTTCAACTCCAAGGACTTCGCAGTTGTGGGTAAGACAATGCTTGAAAAATGGCGAGGTCCTTGATGCATGACATATTCTCCTAAGGTCCTTCTTCTTGGTGGTTGTTCTTCTGCCATATTTTTGGGTTCTTCCTCAAATATTCTTCTTCTCCATCTCCTGTTTCTACTTTTGTTCTTCCTTGATGTCCTTTCTATTTCTGGATCAAAATGTAACTGATTTGGGGACACCTGGCCTCTCAAAAGCATAAACAAGAAAACTTGAAACGGGTAAGTGTGGAAGAGAATTTTAAAAATAAAAATTAGAAATAAAAACAAAAAGAAAAAATCCTAAAATTTCCTAAAAATAAAAATAAAAATCTAATCCTAAGATAGAGTATATACAACTTGATAATTAGACCTCCCAAGTCTATACGAATTGATACATCTTTCTTGGACAACGACGCCAAAAATACTTGATGGAATTCTAGCAAGCGTACCAAAATTTCAGCAGTATAATAGTAAGTATGAGTTTATCGTATCCACAGGAACGGTTCACTTCGTATTTACTCGTGATCAGATTATCAAGTAGAGAACGGTATTTGAGAGTTTGTGATGAAGAAAGTAAATTTGCATAAAAGAAAGAGACGATTGAGAGAGGATAAAATACTTTACTTGGATTAGGATTGAACTTCGTATCATCGCACCCCTTTATGCATGTGAATCCCTATATTATTTATGAATATATTTCTATAATATCCTAGCCAAACTATATTGCTTACCCCGAGTTACCATGTAGTAAACCACTCGAAGATAATTCATGCGGGTTCTCCCAGGCGACAAATTACCCCGGCTTGATTGCTCTACCTTTCCGTTTGTTTAATACTATCAATTCGCCCTATAGACCTATAGTGTCAGCTATGAAGAGATTGCCTAGTTCTTCTTCAATGGTCACTTTCTCCTATAACCCTATAGTAACAACTATGAGCACTTTGACCAATCAGACTTTGAGTTTCCTAAGTGTCGGTTCCCCCAAATTCGCTGTTAATTTTATAGAAACATCTGTCACCTGAATCATAAAATTAATCTATAACTCCGGCACACAGGCGGAAGCTATGCATTAAGCGAGGATAAAAATACCAATATTATAGAATAGGGATTCATAAATAAATACGAGAATTCACATACACTTTGGGGATTGAATCAACTACATTCAATCCTATCGAAACGTTTAGCTACGCATGGTAGCTATTACAACCCAATGGAGAAGTTGTCACCTTGCTCCAATCCTAGCTCTGCCTTTGTCGTCTCTCTAATCTCCTTCCTAAATGCTCCTTTTCTAACCTCCCTTTTACTTCTTTACAAAGGGTCCTATTTATAGACTAAGGAAAGCTATCTTAAATCTGGAAAAAACTGATTTGAAATAGATGTAAAAACAGATCTAAAACTAATCCGCGCAATTGCGCTTCATCTGCGCTCAGCGCAGGAAACAGTAAGCAAATTTGAATCTGCGCTTCACTTACGCTAAGCGCGAGTGAAGCGTGGAATGCGTAACTGATTGCTTTGTTTCTTCTTTTAACAGCTTGATCTCTTCCTGATCTTATCCTTGTTTGCTTGACTTTCCTTGTTTCCCTCTTTTTGATCTGATTCTGTGTTTATTCTATCTTTGAATTTAAATTGGGAAGTTATCTGCAGAATCCTTGTTTAAATGGCAGCTAATCTTATCTTTATTTGCTCTGATTTAAACTTCAAATTAGCAGATCCTCTCCTTAAATAATGCTATCTTCTTTCCTCATTCAAATCTTCTCATAAATCTGCAAATTTAACAGATTTTCTATTAAAATAGCATCAAATTCAAATTCAATCAAATAATCACAATTATTATAATTATTACTAAAAAGGGATTATTTTGGGGCATAAATTATTATTTTAACCTTGATAAGTGCAGTAAAAATACAAGAATTTATCATATAGTTTGCACTTATCAAGTTCCAGACTAGGATCAACAGCAGCAGGGACCCCCTTCTCTTGGGATGGATTTTAGGCACTATTCTTGGAGAAGTACTTTCCAGAGCCAGTGAGGAAACACAAGGAGATGGAATTCTTACAGCTTAAGCAGGGCAACATGTCGGTGGGCCAATATGTGGCTAAGTTTGAAGAGCTCGCCAAATATCACACCCTCCTCCTAGCTCACCCCAATGAAGGTTGTAAGTGCTCCCACTTCGAGTCCGACCTCAAACCCGAGATTAAGAGGGTGGTGGCCGCTTTCTAGCTGAGGGAGTTCCCCGGCTTGGTCACCAAATGCCTGGTGGTGGAACAGAGCTTGATGGAGGAAGCGCCTAAGCCCACGACCAGGGCTTGGATGGATGGCAAGAGGAAGAGAGAAGATGCACCTGCAGGAAAGAACAGTCGGGCACCAGTGCAGGGAGGCAAGGGCAAGCAACTTACACTCCCCTCCACTCCTAGCATTTCCCCTTGCCACAAGTTTGGCAAGAACCATAGAGGTCAGTGCTTGGCATGTCAGCGCCTATGTTTCTTCTGTAAGGAGTCGGGTCACATGCGGTAAGAGTGTCCAAAGAGGAAGGAAGCTCCTAAACCCCAAGCCACCAGGAGAGTTTACACCCTCAGTGCTGAGACAACTACTTCGGCCGATAATCTGATTAGAGGTATGTGTACTTTAAGAGGCATTCCTGTAATTGTACTCTATGATTCGGGAGCTACCCATTCTTTCATTTCTCTTGACTGTGTGAAGAATTTGGAATTGCATGCAACCCCTTTGCCTTATAGCTTAAATGTAATCACCCCTGCCAAGGAGGCCATTCCCACTTCCCTTGTGTTCCAGATGCCCCATTGTGATACAAGGGAAGGCCTTTGAGGTTGATCTGATTTGTTTGCCATAGAGGGGCATAGACATCATTCTTGGCATGAATTGGTTATCCTAAAACCAGGTCATGCTTGATTGTTTCAATAAGGAAGTTGTCTTTCCAGTTCTTCCTCCTCTTCCGAGGGAGAAGCCACCTGTACTTCTGCCCAGTACCACTCAAGTGTCCAAATGCCTAAGTGACGAGAGTAGTTGTTTTATTTTGTTACTTTCCTCAGCTCTAGACTCTAGTGTTGACTTGAGCAGTGTAGCCACAGTTAGGGAGTTCCAAAATATGTTTCCTAGTGAGGTGACTACCTTACCTCCGGACCGAGAGATAGAGTTTACCATTGACTTGGTATCGGGCACGGGGAACTCCAGTGCTCTTAGTAAAGAAGAAGAATTGGAGTATGAGGTTGTGTGCCGACTATAGGCAGCTGAATAAGGTTACCATTAAGAATAAGTATCCCTTGCCCAAGATAGATGATCTTCTTGACCAACTTAGGGGGGACTTCGGTCTTCTCTAAGATCGACTTGAGATCTGATCACCACCAAATCAAGATTAGGGGTGAGGATATACCCAGGACAGCCTTTAAGACTAGATACGGGCACTATGAGTATTTGGTGATGCCTTTTGGCTTAACCAATGCTCATGCCATATTCATGGACTACATGAATCGGATTTTCCGTCCCTACTTTGATCAGTTTGTTGTTGTGTTTATCGATGGCATCCTAATCTATTCCCAGAGTTTAGAAGAGCATGAGCAACACCTTAGGGTGGTCCTAGGAATCCTGAGGGAGAAGAAATTATTTGCCAACCCGGAGAAGTGCAAGTTTGGATGGACAGGGTCCATTTCTCAGGACATGTAATTTCTAGAGAAGGTGGTGTCAGTTGATCCTAGCAAGGTGGAAGTTGTCCTTGAATGGGAAAGGCCTAAGACCATTATGGAAATTAGGAGTTTCCTAGGATTGGCCGGCTACTACCAGAGATTCATCAAGGGATTCTCCCTGGTAGCCTTGCCCCTCACTAGATTGACTTGGAAGGGTCAAGCCTTTGTGTCGGACGAGAGGTGTGAGCGAAGCTTCTTGGAGCTCAAAGAGAGGTTCACCACATCCCCGGTACTTGTGTTGTCGGATTTGTCCAAGACTTTTGAGGTTTATGGTGATGCCTCTTGATGAGGACATGACCCAAGAAAAGGCACTTGAAGGACTTGGGGGACCAATGATAAGGGCAAGCGCAAGGAAGGAAAAGGAAGCTTTACAGCTAATAGTGGCATCCCTACAAATCAAGGGCGCAAACATTAAAGAGCAATCCCCTAAAATTGTTCTTTGTCTTAAGCAAGAAGAAGATGGTAGCATGGAATTAAATGAAGTCCAGTTGCCATCAATGCCAAACTCCAATTGAAGACAAGCTTTGGGAGAGTGGGCACGGCCAAGGGGGATGCATGGCTGAATCAATTTCTTTGTTATTTGCTTTCAATAAGAATTATGTGGTTGTTACAATGCTTAGTTATGTGGTTGGTTGGTTACAAAATAGAATTGAAAGAATCAAAGCTGAAACGGTTACAAGGAGACAAGGAATTAATGGCATGGGGGTTACAAATTGAAGCACTTGTTGGGAGTTACCTTGGGCTCTCATTTTGCAGCCAACATGTGATGAAATTGCTTGATTCCTTAACCTATTGTGGTCGGCCAACATGTGAATCAAAAGACTAATTCATGATCATTAAAAAGGTGGCCAACATGTGATGAATTGGGGAGATTGAAGACCATTTATTGGAGCGGCCAACACATGATAATTGTTGGTTATTGTCATTCACTTTTGTAACATTTTTGGCTGAGTTAATTAGGTTAATGTGGGTGACCAATGTAGGTTTCATTTGGCTGAATTATATTGACTAATTAAGGGATTTGATGACTAACCACAAGGGTTAATAAGGGGCGGCTACATAGGAGTTTTTTTAGGCATAGTTAATTATTTTATGCATTCCATTTCCTTTTTATTGTAATTGGCTTAATACTTAGAGCCATGCATGGTGCGCATGAGGCTATTTAAGGAGCATGCAAGCCATGCAAGAACACTAGAATGTTTATGCCAATTTTATCAATCAAAGAGAGTGTTTCTCTTATTTTCTTGCTTTGTCAAGAGTGAGGTTTATCAAGGGATCTTCACCTTTGTGTGTGTATCTCAAGGACTTATCTTTCATCCTTGAAAGTGTGACATCCACCTATCTTCTTCTTCTTCTATTTCTTTCTTTCTAAATCATCCAAAAGAATTCAATTTCTGCTAAACAACTTGTTGTATGCGCATATTACTTACCAAGTTAGAGGCTGAATTTTGATTCTATTTAAAAGTATAATTCATTTTCCCAAGTTTTGAAGTTACGTACGTTGTTACAAATTCAAGGAAAGAATATTGAAAAGAAAAGAAAAGTAAGATAAAAATCAAGTGTTAAAGGAACGTACAAGTTTTCAGCCTAATATTTCTAAAGGTCCCTTAATTCGAACCATAGGGTTCATATCATTTAGGAAGGGGCTAGGTTATATGCTGATGCAAAGAGGAGAGAGTGGTGGCCTATTGATATGAACCATAATGTTCGAAATAAGGAACTTTTAGAATATGAGGCTGAATCTTGTACTTTTCTTGAATCACTTGTATTTTCTTTCTTTTTTCTATTTTCTTTGATTTCTTTCTAGAATTTGATAAACGAAATAATTGTAACTTGAAGATAGTAATCTTTTTCTCAACAAGAAATGTTACTAAGCCCTTTTGAACTTGAATAGTAAATCACATACAATCAAGCATCCACGCATAGAATTTAGTTTCTTGTCTTAGAAAGTAGAAGAATAACAAGAAGAAGAGAAGGTTGGACGTCACACTTTCAAGGCTTGAAAGATAAGTCCTTGAGATTGCACACACAAAGGTGAAGAACCTTTGATAAACCTCACTCTTGACAAGTCAAGAAATTAAGAGAAACACTCCCTTTGATTGATAATTTTAGCATAAACATTCTAACCCTCTTGCATGGCTTGCATGCTTCTTAAATAGCCTCATGCACACCATGCATGGCTCTTAGTATTCAGCCCATTACAATAAAAAGAAATAAAAATGCTTAATAAAGTAATTAAACTATGCCTAAAACTCCTATGTAGCCGCCCCCTATTACACCCTTGTGGTTAGTCTTCTTTCTCTTAATTAAGGCAATTAAAATTCAGCAATTAGAACCCTAAGATGGCCGCCCATGTGCCTAAACAATTCAGCTACCATATGTTACAAATTGAAAGAAATTAACCCTTATTAACCATGTGTTGGCCGCCCACCATAAGTGGTCTTTACTCTCTCAATTCATCACATGTTGGACACCCTTTTAATGATCATGAATGAGCCATTTTGTGAACATGTTGGCCGCCCACTTTAGGTTGAGAAATCAGCCAAATTCATCACTTGTTGGCCGCAATAATGAGAGCCAAAAGTAACTCCCAACAAGTGCTTCATTGTCATTAATTCCCTGTCTCCTTGTAACCGTTTTGACTTCAATTCTTTCAATTCTCCTTTGTAACCAACCAACCACATGAATGAGTATGTAACAGCCATATAATGCTTATTGAAAGTCATAAAATAAGGAAAACAACTCAGCCATGCATTCCCTTGGCCGCCCCCTACTTGGCCGCCCCCTTCTCCCCCTTTCCTTGCCTTTAAGTGGTTTGATGCATTAATGGCAACTGGACTTCATTGAATTCCATGCTACCATTTTCTTCTTCATGCTTGAGACAAAGAACAACTTTAGGAATGGTTTCTTTAAGGTCTGGGCCCTTAGTTTGTAGGGATGCCACTATTTAGCTGCAAAGCATCTTTTACCTGTTTTGCCCTTGCCCGGGTCATAGTTCCCCCAAGTCCTTCAAGTGCCTTTTTTTGGTTCATGTCCTCATCATTCTCCCCCTCTTGGAAAGGATTTGTCCTCAAAGCATGAGATCCTTCATCTGTATCAAAAAGAGACAAGTCAGAAACATTGAAAGTAACACTAATCTGATACTCACCTGGAAGGTCAATTTTGTAGGCATTGTCATTGATTCGTTCTAGAACTTGAAAAGGTCCATCTCCCCTAGGTTGAAGCTTAGACCTTCTTTGTTCAGGGAACCTTTCCTTGCGCATATGCACCCAAACCCAGTCACTAGGTTGGAAAACAACCTTCTTTCTTCCTTTGTTGGCTTGCTTGGCATATCTTTCATTCTTCTTCTCAATTTGTGCCTTTACTTTTTCATGCATTTTCTTGACATATTATGCCATGGCCTGTGCTTCATCATGCTTAAACATAGAAATGTTAGGCAAAGGTAACAAATCAAGAGGGAGTTAGAGGGTTAAATCCATAAACTATCTCAAATGGAGAATAATTTGTAGTACTATGGATAGCCCTATTATAAGCAAATTCAACATGAGGCAAACATTCCTCCCAAGACTTAATATTTTTATTCAAAATAGTCCTAAGCAATGTGCCCAATGTTCTGTTCACTACTTCGGTTTGTCCATCAGTCTGAGGGTGACAAGTAGTAGAAAACAGCAGCTTAGTTCCAAGCTTTCCCCACAAAGTCCTCCAAAAATGGCTAAGGAATTCACATCTCTATCACTAACTAATGCTTCTTGGTAATCCATGCAGCCTCACTATTTCTTTAAAAAATAAATCAGCCACATGACAAGCATCATCCACTTTCTTGCAAGCTATAAAATGCGCCATCTTTGAGAATCTGTCCACAACAACAAATACAGAATCTCTTCCATTCTTTATTTTAGGAAGTCCTAGAACAAAATCCATGGAAATATCAGCCCAAGGAAATTCTGGTACAGGCAAAGGAGTACATAACCCATGAGGCTTAACCTTTGATTTTGCTTTCTTGCACACAATACAATTTTCACAAAATTTTTGCACGTCACATTTCATATGGGGCCAAAAGAAATGTTCTTGTAAAATTTCCATGGTCTTTTGAATTCCAAAATTCCCCATCAATCCCCCCTCATGTGATTCATGCAGAAGTAATTCTTGAATGGAACTTTTAGGTACACACAATCTATTCATTTTAAACAAAAATCCATTTTGCTTAAAGTACCCATTTTCAGAGAATTTTTCACATGCAGCAAAAATTTCAGCAAAATCCTCATCATTTTCATACATACTTTTCAAAGGTTCAAGACCAAACAATTTTGATTCTAACATAGATAATAATGCATGCCTCCTAGAAAGCGCATCAGCCACTATGTTTCCTTTACCTTTCTTATGCTTGATCACATATGGAAATTGCTCTAAATATTCTACCCACTTAGCATGTCTTTTATTTAGTTTTCCTTGTCCTTTCAAGTATTTCAAGGACTCATGATCACTATGTATAACAAACTCTTGGGTAGCAAATAATGTGCCAAGTTTTTAGAGCTCTAACCAAAGCATACAATTCCTTATCATAGGTAGAATAATTAAGTGCAGCTCCACTTAATTTTTCACTAAAATAAGCAATTGGATGTCCATCTTATAACAAAACAGCCCCTATGCCTACATTTGATGCATCACATTCTAATTCAAAAGATTTTGCAAAGTTAGGCAAGGCTAGAATAGGCGCATGAGTGAGCCTATTTTAAGGGCAAGCAAAGGCCGCCTCTTGCTTCTCTCCCCATTGAAATCCCGCATTCTTTTTAACAATTTCATTTAATGGTGCAGCAAGGGTACTAAAATCCTTAACAAATCTCCTATAGAAACTTGCTAAACCATGAAAACTTCTTACTTCACTTACATTTTTAGGTGTTGGCCATTCTTGAATAGCCTTTACCTTTTCTTCATCCACTTGTACCCCTTTAGAACTCACAACAAATCCCAAGAACACAACATGATTGGTACAAAAATGCATTTATCAAGGTTGGCATACAAATTTTCTTTCCTAAGCACAATCACACCGATTTCAAGTGTTCAACATGCATATCAAGATTGGTGCTATAGATAAGAATATCATCAAAATACACAACCATAAATTTCCCAATAAAATCCCTCAAAACATGGTTCATTAATCTCATAAAGGTACTAGGAGCATTAGTTAACCCGAATGGCATAACCATCCATTCATACAACCCATATTTAGTTTTAAAGGCTGTTTTCCATTCATCTCCCTCCCTTATACGAATTTGATTATATCCACTTTTAAGGTCAATTTTAGAAAATATGCATGCACCATGAAGTTCATCAAGTAAGTCATCTAACCTGGAATAGGATGACGGTACTTAATGGTGATGTTGTTGATGGCTCTACAGTCAGAACACATTCTCCATGATCCATCTTTCTTTGGTACCAAAATGACAGGTACAGCGCATGGACTCATACTGTTTCTCACCCATCCTTTGCTATTATTCAGCAACTTGTCTTTCAATTTCTTTGGTTTCTTGGGGATTGCTTCTATAAGCTGGACGGTTGGGCAATGATGCTCCTAGAATGAGGTCAATATGATGCTCAATCCCTCTCATAGGTGGTAATCCATCAGGAACATTAGCTGGAAACACATCTTCAAAATCCTGCAAAAGAGATTTAATAGACAAAGGCAAATCATAGTTATCAAATTGGTTAGCATGTAGTAATTGATTTGACAAATCAATAGGTAGAGAGGTTGTCTTGCGCAAAGCTCTCTCCTCACTCACTTCTTTTTCTCTTTCTAAACCAATTGTTTGCCCCTCTAGTATTTCTCTCTTTTTCTTTTTAATTTCCTCACCCTCAAGTGTTTCACTCTCTCTTTCTTTAGCTATCTTTTCTCTCAATTTCATTTGATCCTCACTCACTTCCTTTAGTGACAAAGGCTTTAGGACCACCTTCTTATCCTGAAAAGTGAAAGAAATTTTGTTAGTAAAAACCATCATGGATGGCTTTTGTATCAAACTGCCACGGTCTTCCCAAGAGGATATGACTGGCCTCCATTGGAACTACGTCACATAACACTTTATCTTTATATTTTCCAATAGAAAATGGAACTTCAGCTTGCCTCTTCACATGCACCTCATCTCCTTCACTAAGCCATTGAAGCTTGTATGGCCTAGGATGTGGTTTTGTGTCCATGTTCATCTTTGACACCATTCTATCACTGACCACGTTAGTACAACTGCCACCATCAATTATAACTAAACATATCTTACCATTGACAGAACATCTGGTATGAAATATGTTCTCTCTTGGTTTGCTTCCATGGCCGTGGTTTGGCTTCCAAGAAGTCTCCTAATAATGTAAAACTTCTCCAACTTCAGCACCTGTGTCTTCATCACTTGCCTCCCTCTCATCCTCTGATTCACTGGTGTACTCCCCATTGTCTTTAAGAAGAATAGTCTTCTTTGTAGGACATTCAAAGGCATAATGTCCCATTCCTTGGCACCTGAAACATTTAACATCCCTCCCTTTCTTAGGGTACCTGTCAGCACCTTTTTGAGGTAGTTTCCCTTGAGAAGATGATGCTCCTTGATTGGATAGTTTCAACTACTTCCTTCTTGACTTTGTCCTTCCAATTTGGAGGTAAAGTAGTAGACTCTTCCTTTAAGCTGTTGTTCTACTTGAAGTGTTTTGTGTAAACAGTCATCCATCTCCACATATCTTCCTGCAGCTCTACAATATCTCTAATATCATGATTTAAACCACTAAGAAAACGTGCCATAGTTACCTCAGGGTCCTCATCAATGTTAGCTTGCATCATAAGCACCTCCATTTCTTTGTAGAACTCATCAACTCCTTTACTTCCTTGGGACAACTTCTGCAGCTTCAGCTTCAATCTCTTTGGAAACTAGAGGGAACATATCGTTTCCTCATAATTCATTTTTCATTTCAGTCCACGTCTCCACCAATGGCTTCCTCATCTCTACGCCTTTCCCTTTGCAATTTGTTCCACCAAATGATATGAACCATAATGTTCGATATAAGGAACTTTTAGAAATATGAGGCTGAATCTTGTACTTTTCTTGAATCACTTGTATTTCTTTCTTTTTTCTATTTCTTTGATTTTCTTTTCTAGAATTTGATAAACGAAATAATTATAACTTGAAGATAGTAATCTTTTTCTCAACAAGAATGTTACTAAGCCCTTTGAACTTGAATAGTAAATCACATACAATCAAGCATCCACGCATAGAATTTAGTTTCTTGTCTTAGAAAGTAGAAGAATAACAAGAAGAAGAGAAGGTTGGACGTTACACTTTCAAGGCTTGAAAGATAAGTCCTTGAGATTGCACACACAAAGGTGAAGAACCTTTGATAAACCTCACTCTTGACAAGTCAAGAAATTAAGAGAAACACTCCCTTTGATTGATAATTTTAGCATAAACATTCTAACCCTCTTGCATGGCTTGCATGCTTCTTAAATAGCCTCATGCACACCATGCATGGCTCTTAGTATTCAGCCCATTACAATAAAAAGAAATAAAAATGCTTAATAAGTAATTAAACTATGGCCTAAAACTCCTATGTAGCCGCCCCCCTATTACACCCTTGTGGTTAGTCTTCTTTCTCTTAATTAAGGCAATTAAAAATTCAGCAATTAGAACCCTAAGTGGCCGCCCATGTGCCTAAACAATTCAGCTACCATATGTTACAAATTGAAAGAAATTAACCCACATTAACCATGTGTTGGCCGCCCACCATAAGTGGTCTTTACTCTCTCAATTCATCACATGTTGGACAACCTTTTAATGATCATGATGAGCCATTTTGTGCACATGTTGGCCACCCACTTTAGGTTGAGAAATCCAGCCAAATTCATCACTTGTTGGCCGCAATAATGAGAGCCAAAGTAACTCCCAACAAGTGCTTCATTGTCATTAATTCCCTGTCTCCTTGTAAACCGTTTTGACTTCAATTCTTTCAATTCTCCTTTGTAACCAACCAGCCACATGAATGAGTATGTACAAGCCACATAATGCTTATTGAAAGTCATAAAATAAGGAAAACAACTCAGCCATGCATGCCTTGGCCGCCCCCTACTTTGGCCGCCCCTTCTCCCCCTTTCCTTGCCTTTAAGTGGTTTGATGCATTAATGGCAACTGGACTTCATTGAATTCCATGCTACCATTTTCTTTCTTCATGCTTGAGACAAAGAACAACTTTAGGGAATGGTTCTTTAAGGTCTGCGCCCTTAGTTTGTAGGGATGCCACTATTAGCTGCAAAGCCTCTTTGCCTGTTTTTGCCCTTGCCCGGTCATAGGTCCCCCAAGTCCTTCAAGTGCCTTTTTCTGGTTCATGTCCTCATCACCTATGCTTCTAGGTAGCTGAGGCCCCATGAGGAGAACTACCCTAGCCCAGGACTAGAACTAGCGGTCGTGGTATTTGCCCTCAAGATTTGGAGGCATTACCATATATGTTAGAGCTCACTAGTGAGCTCAGAGCTCTGATTAAGGAGGGCCCAGGGTTCGGACCCGGACCTCCAGGATAGAAAAGAACATCTAGGATTTTCTGAGTTGAAGTATGGGATGATTCTCTTCCAAGGGAGAGTCTGTGTCCTAAGGGGGTAGTCTCAAGCAGCGGATTCTAGATGAGGCCCATAGAGGCAAGTTCTCAATAGATCTTGCACTACCAAGATGAATCGGACTTGAGAGGGATGTTCTGGTGGGATGGGATGAAGAGGGTGAAAGCAGATTTTGTTTCTAGATGCTTAGTATGTGATAAGTGCAAATTATATGATATATTCTTGTATTTTTACTGCACTTACCAAGGGTAAAATAGTAACTTATTGCCCCAAAATAATCCCTTTTATTAATAATTGTAATAATTGTGTTATTTAATTTGAATTTGAATTGAATTGAATTTGATGCTATTTTAATAGAAAATCTGTTCATTTTGCAGATTTATGAGAGAGATTTAAAAGAGAAAAGAAGATAGCATTATTGAGGAGAAAATCAGCAGATTTGAAGTTAAATGAGAGCAAATAAAGATAGATCAGCAGCCATATAAACAAGGATTTTGCGGATAAGCTTCCTAATTTAAATTCAAAGTCAAGATAAACATAGAGTCAAGGCCAAAAAGAGGGTAACAAGGAAGCCAAGCAAACAAGGATAAGATCTGGAAGAAATCAAGCTGATAAATGAGGAAACAGAGATGACTAGAACGTGTATCACTCTCCACCTGCGCTAAGCGCAGGTTGGAGCGCATCATTCTGGATTTCACGCTTCACTTTCGCTAAGCGCAAGTGAAGCGCAGTTACATGGATTTGTTTTCTTTTGTAATTTAAAACGAATTCTTTCCAGATTTTAGATAACCTTCCTTAGTCTATAAATAGGACCTTTTGTAAAGATCAAAAGGAGTTAGCAGAGTTAGGGTTTAGGGCTCAAAGCTCTAGAGGAGACCCCGAAGGGCTGCCGAGATAGCAACGCTAGGATTGAAGAAAAGTGTGACAGTTTCTTCATTGGTCTGTATGGCTACCATGCGTAGCTAAACTCTCCAATAGGGTTGAATGTAGTTGATTCAATCCCAAGTGTATGTGAATTCTCTTTATTATTTATGAATCCCTATTCTATGATATCGGTACTTTTATACTTAATGCGTAGCTTCCTCCGCTGTGTGCCGAGTTATAGGTTGTTTTTGTAAAATGCATTGGAAAATGGTTTTGTAAATTCAACAGCGTGTTTGGGGGAGCCTAGGAATAGGAAACTTGAATTCTGATTGGTAAAAGTACTCATAGTAGTCACTATAGGAATATAGGGCGAATTGATAGTGTTAACGAACGGAAAAGTAAAGTAATCAAGTCGGGGTAATTTATCACCTGGGAGAACCCGCATAGATTATCTTCGAGTGTTTTGCTGCTGGTGACTCGGGGTAAAACAATATAGTTTGGCTAGGGTATTATAGAAATATATCATAAATATATTGGGTTCACATGCATAAGGGGTGGCGATGATACGAAATTCAATCCTGATCCAAGTACGGCTTTTCTTACCTTATCTCTATTATCTCATCATTTTATGCAATTTACTTTTCATGCAACAATCATAAAAAATCGTCTCTTACTTGATAGTCTGATCACTAATAAATACGAAGTGAACTGTTCCCTGTGGAGACGATACTCTTTACTTTACTATTAATACTGCGGAATTCTGGTACGCTTGCTTAATCCCATCAAGTATTTTGGCAGCCGTTGCCGGGGAACGGTGTATCAATTTGTAAAGACTTGGGAGGTCTATTCTAATCAAGTTATAAATATTTTATTTCTTTTATTATTTTTCTTTTGAGGAATTTTAATTTTAATTATTTTTATATTTTAATTCTTTTCTTTTAAAAAAATATATTTTTATTAACAAAAAAAATATTTTAAAAAAATTATTATTTTTTGTTTATTTTGTTCCTCTCTCGAGCTTAACATTTGTTTGAGCTTCTTGATTATTGCTCTTGTGAGGAACAGGTAACAGAAAAAGGAGCAGGGATAAGCTCAAGGAGACAATCTGCAACACTCCCTGTCTCACCACCACCCCCAAGTGAAGTAAATGTTGAATGGCTTCTGAATGGCAAAATCCACCAAGAAGAACGCTTGGAGATTATCAAAATCCACTAAGAAGAACCCTTGAGATTATGTTAGGCTGCAAAAAACCAGAAATATTTCTCCCACACACCGATTCAAGGTAACTGCTTAATTACAACAATATGCTAACAATTCGTCACATGATTGGGGAATTACCAGGATCAAAATTTTGGGTGGCAATATAAGATGTTGTTTCATCCCGTAAGCAAACTGCAGCGGAAGAACTCAAGGCACAGAATAAGAGTATAATGCAGCAAATAGAAGCACTAAAAAAGAAGCTAGCTAACCTTTCTGAGTATCGCAGACAATTCACTCTTATCTTGGCCAGTCACCCCCAATTAATTTGTGATTTTTGCGAGGGTGACCATCTCATGGTTATCTGCTCTTATCCATGCATTCAAGAAGAGCAAGTACCTACATGGGCAATCAAGGAAGACCAGGCAACTTCTCCATCAGCAACAACTTTGCAAATAACTCACAAGATTGGAGAAATAGCCATAATCAAAATTGAAAGTGGCACCAAGATGATGTTTCATTCCATGTGCAACCTTCTTCCCAACCAGCAAAGCTACTCTTCAGTTCAACCATGGCATTCAGATGGGGAAGATCCAATTGAAAGAAAGTTGCAAGAATTGATACAATTTCAGAAGGGTTGTGAAGAAGCAGGACTACATGCTGACCCCATACTAGCTCAGATAATAGAAAATATGACCAAATATCAGTCAGAGCAAATTTCAGTAAATGCACAACCCAACCCTGAAGAACAGTATGATGACATGACCACCATAAGTGTTCAACTGATAGGGGAGGAAACCAATGATAATCTGGCTGATGAAGAAGAGAAAGCTGAAGAAGAGGAACCAGAAGAAGCAAAACAAAAAAAATAAGAAGGTGAAGAAGAAGAAGAGGAAAAGAAGAAGAGGAAACTGAAGAAACACAAGAAAGAGACTGAAGAAAGGGAATCAGAAGAAGCTGAAGAAGAAAAGGAAAAGAAAAGGTGAAGCATAAGTAGAAGAAGAAAAAGGAGAGGATGAAACAAAAAAGACTATGCTTAAAGAAGATATTGACTGTGAAAAGAGGTAGAGAACACAACATATGAGGGTGTACATGATGAAAAAGATCAAGAAAATGAGAAAAAGAGTGAACAAGGAGATAGTGAGTCAAAGCCCGAGAAAGGAGGGAAGTGGTACCAAGACCAAAGACCTTACCTTATCCAACCAGTCCTCCAAAGAAAGATCAAGAAAGGCATGGTGCAAGTGTTAAACCTTCCAGACCCCACAAAAGAAAGGTCTGTGAATACACTGACCTGACCAAAGCAAAGAAAGAAAGAATCAGGTCAAGAGAATCAAATTCAAAGCCTAGAGCCAGATTGAAGACAAAGTGGTCAGGTGTGTTTCATATCAAAGACCCTTGTGAAGCAAAGAAATTTCCTAAATCCTAAAAAAATGAAAAATCCTAATTATCAAACAAAAATAAAATAAAATTGAAAACAATTAAAAACTTAAAAATCTCTGGGTTACCTCCCAGGAAGCGCTTGTTTAATGTATTCTAGCTCGACGCCTGTTATCTCAAGGTGGTTGAAACTGGAATCTTTTGGTGAGCTTGTGTGTTGCACCTTTCCTTTCTCTGGCCCATAAACTTCCCCATAATCTTGCCTTGGAACAATTTGTAGTGCGAAATGACTTTAACCATTTGGGCTTCTTCCTGGAATTAGACCATGCTTTTGACTCCCTTGGCTTGACTTTTCTTTTCTTTATTATCTTGCTCTCATGTGCATGAGTCTTCTTTTCCTGAAGCTTAGATGATTCACAGTTGATTGCTCTCAATTTCTTTGCTTCACAAGGGTCTTTGATATGAAACACACCTGACCACTTTGTAGAGAACACAACATATGAGGGTGTACATGATGAAAAAGATCAAGAAAATGAGAAAAAGAGTGAACAAGGAGATAGTGAGTCAAAGCCCGAGAAAGGAGGGGAAGTGGTACCAAGACCAAAGACCTTACCTTACCCAACCAGTCCTCCAAAGAAAGATCAAGAAAGGCATGGTGCAAGTGTTAAACCTTCCAGACCCCACAAAAGAAAGGCCTGTGAATACACTGACCTGACCAAAGCAAAGAGAGAAAGAAGACCATGCACATGAGAGCAAGAAAAGAAAAGAATACTCATGCACATGAGAGCAAAATAATAAAGAAAAGAAAAGTCAAGCCAAGGGAGTCAGAAGCATGGTCTAATTCCAGGAAGAAGCACAAATAGTTAAAGTCATTTTGCACTACAGATTGTTCCAAGGCAAGATTATGGGGAGGTTTATGGGCCAGAGAAAGGAAAGGTGCAACACACAAGCTCAACAAAAGATTCCAGTTTCAACCACCTTGAGATAACAGGCATCGAGCTAGAATACGTTAAACAAGCGCTTCTGGGAGGCAACCCAGAGATTTTGTAAGTTTTTAATTGTTTTCATTTTTATTTATTTTTGTTTGATAATTAGGATTTTTCAATTTTTTAGGATTTAGGGAAATTTTCAAAATTGATTGAATAGTTGTGGAAAATAAAATTTTTAACAATAGGAAGTAGCAGAAAACGTGATTGAAAATTGAAAAATTCTCATTCTGTTTTCTAACGCTTCACCTGCGTTGAGCGCAAGCAAAGCGCATAATTGAAATTTTAGTCACTGTTTTCTGCGCTTCACTTGCACTGAGCGCAGGTGAAGGCAGCAGTACGAAATTTTAAAAAAATCCTCTGTTTTCTCATGTACTGTTTCTCTACTTCCTATACTCTTTTTTTCACTCTTTCCACTCACAAACCTCCATCAATTTTGAAACTTTCAGGTATGTTTTCTTTAATTTTCACTGATTGAAATCCTCATCTACTCTATTTTTATGTTTTGCACTTTAGGGTAGCAGCCTTAAGATTGTGAGTATTGTTGATTATTGCTATCTGAATGTGATTTTGGCTATATGAATATGAAGAACAAGTTTTCTATTGAAATGCTCTTTGTTTTGTGAGTTATTGAATTTGAAAGTGTTATGCTCTGTTTCTTTCAAAAATCTTGAACTTTCACTTTCCATGGATTGATTGAATGCTTGCAAAACAAATGAGTATGTTTTGTTTTTAGGAAGTCAGTACCAAGTGCAATGAAATTTTGTTGTGAAGAGAGTAATTCTTTTGAAAGCATTTTGAATTATGCATGCAAATTGGTTAATGATAGGCTTCTATGTTCTTCATGAATTGGTGTTTGCAATAAGGCATCATTGAAATGAATGTGTTTTTAGCAACTAAGTGTTGTTATTTGACTTTTCAGATGCCTAGGATTAAATTGTTGGTCTTTCCCGTGGCTTTAGCTCACGAGGAGAAGGCATTGTGAAGAGGATCAGAGAATATGATCCCATGAGAATCAAGAATGCATAGGTTGCTGCAAAGTATAAAGCTCTTATGTCATGCAAATTTGTGTTGAAAAGACTAGTTGACCTCAAACCAATCAGGAGTTACCAGACCCATACCCAGGTATGATGTTTGAAGAGTTCTGGATATTCTAGCAGTGGCCTGGGGACAGGCTTATTCATCCAGGGGGACGTGGAGCAGCAGCAGCTGGAGAGCAGGACAAGGACTTACAGGATACAGAGGATGAAGATTGATACTGGTGTTTTTCTTTCTTTTATTTTCTCTTATTTTATAGGAATTTTTTTTAGTTAATTAGGATTTTTTGTTTTACATTTCATTTTTTAGGATTTTAGGAACTAGGGATTTAAGGAATTAATTTTTAAAGTCTCTAAATTTAGGCAGTTTAACTAACCAGATTAGGAAAGAAGAAAGGGTTTTGTGATTAATTCCATAATCGGTTAGGACTAGGATATTTCACAAGAGAACCTATCAGAATAGTTAATTAATTTCAGTAAGTGCTTTATCAAGGAAATTAGCCAAAAAGCCGGTGAGTTGTGAGACCAAACACTAAAATTGAGAGTTTTCACCGCTGCTTGTCAACTGCTATTGATTGAGTTTTTGGATTTTATTCTGCTCATGGAAAATATGGAAGTGATAAAGGCAGTTTTTGTTTTTAAATTATTTGCTCAGTGCCAAAAAGCCGACCCTTGATAAAAATTTTCCAATTTTTTGGTAACCCATTTGAGCTTTAATGTTTCTTCTTATGCACCCAAGCCATAATTGATGTCTATATCCCGTCCCTTACACACTTGGGATAGAGAGCAAGGTGTAACTTGATATAATGGGAAGAAAAGGTTGGTGATTTGAAAGTCAAGAAATACAAGAGCAGGCACAAAAAGCAAAAGAAGATCACTCCCTCAAAAATCAAAAAGAAAAAGTGAATCAAAGAGAATAAGTTGGGGGGAGTGCATCTTCAAACAAAGAAAGAGGCCAGCTAAAATCAGACAAATCAAGAATGAGATGGAGAATGGAGAGAAGTTCCAAGTTCAAGAAAAATCAAAAGAGGCTCTCTATTCTAAGTGTTTCTTTGCTTATCCAGAAAAACCATGATTTCTTGATAACCCAGCCTCATTACAACCAATAAAAGACTTTTTGATTCATATTAACCATGTGCATGTTTAGAAACTAGAAACAACTATCAATTTTAGTTGTTCAACTGTGGTGGAAAAATTGAGGGAAACACTTACCCGTGAGCATGAGAGAATTCCTTGGTTTATCATTTACTGTTTTAATTGCTATGTTTGGGAAGTTTGACTGATTTTTGTATCCTGTTCTGACTGAGCATTGGTAAAATCTCTTAATTCTAATTTTTCTGATATTTGGAAAGTGACTGCTGCCTAGTGAAGGGATGATAAAATTTTTCCTTATTTATGAGAATTTTAACAAGGGGATTGAATCAAAATCTGATTGCAAAAAGGTCTCTTGCTTAAGGACAAGCAAGAAGATAAGTTGGGGGGTATTTGATAAGTGCCAATTATGATATATTCTTGTATTTTACTGCACTTATCAAGGGTAAAAAAGTAATTTATGCCCCAGAATAATCGCTTTTTATTAATATTTTAATAATTGTGTTTATTTAATTTGAATTTGAATTTGATGCTATTATAATAGAAAATTGTTCATTTTGCAGATTTATGAGAGAGATTTAAAAGAGAAAAGAAGATAGCATTATTTGAGGAGAGAATCAGCAGATTTGAAGTTTAAATGAGAGCAAATAAAGATAAGATCAGCAACCATATAAACAAGGACTCTGCGGATAAGCTTCCTAATTTAAATTCAAAGTCAGATAAACACATAATCAAGCCAAAAAGAGGGAAACAAGGAAAGCCAAGCAAACAAGGATAAGATCTGGAAGAAATCAAGCTGATAAATGAGGAAACAGAGATGACTAGAGGTGAATTCTCCCACCTGCTCTAAGCGCAAGTTGGAGCGCATCATTCTGGATCTCACGCTTCACTTGCGCTAAGCGCAAGTGAAGCGCAGTTACACGGATTTGTTTTCTTTTGTAATTTTAAAACGAATTCTTTTCAGATTTCAGATAACCTTCCTTAGTCTATAAATAGGACCTTTTGTAAAGATCAAAAGGAGTTAGCAGAGTTAGGGTTTAGGCTCAAAGCTCTAGAGGAGACCCCGAAGGGCTGCCGAGATAGCAACGCTAGGATTGAAGAAAAGTGGACAGTTTCTTCATTGGTCTGTATGGCTACCATGCGTAGCTAAACTCTCCAATAGGGTTGAATGTAGTTGATTCAATCCCCAAGTGTATGTGAATTCTCTTTATTATTTATGAATCCCTATTCTATGATATCGGTACTTTTATACTTTACTTAATGCGTAGCTTCCGCCTGTGTGCCGGAGTTATAGGTTATTTTTGTAAAATGCATTGGAAAATGGTTTTTGTAAATTCAACAGCTGTTTGGGGGCCTAGGAATAGGAAACTTGAATTCTGATTGGTAAAAGTACTCATAGTAGTCACTATAGGAATATAGGGCGAATTGATAGTGTTAACGAACGGAAAAGTAGAGCAATCAAGTCGGGTAATTTGTCGCCTGGGAGAACCCGCATGGATTATCTTGAGTGTTTGCCGCTAGTGACTCGGGGTAAAACAATATAGTTTGGCTACGGTATTATAGAAATATATTCATAAAATAATATTGGGATTCACATGCATAAGGGGTGCGATGATACGAAATTCAATCCTAATCCAAGTAACGCTATCTTACCTTATATCTATTATCTCATATATTTTATGCAATTTACTTTTCGCGCAACAATCATCAAAAATCGTCTCTTACTTGATAGTTTGATCACTAATAAATACGAAGTGAACCGTTCCTTGTGGATACGATACTCTTTACTTTCTATATATACTGCTGGAATTTTTGTACGCTTGCCTAAATCCCATCAGTATGCCACCAGGTTAAGATAGAACACCAGAACCATCTGAAACCCTTATGTCTTTAGAATCCCTGAGTGGAAGTGGTAGAGTATAGCCATGGACTTCGTGGTAGGGTTACCTCAACTTCAAGCCAGGTTTTGATGTCATTTGGGTCATTGTGGACCGGCTGACAAAGTCGGCCCACTTCCTACAAATTAGGAATACCCATTCCCTGAATAAGTTAGCAGACCTGTATGTCAAGGCGATTGTTAAGCTCCATGGCATTCCCTATAGCATCATATCAGATAGAGACCCTAGGTTCACCTCCAAGTTTTGGAGTGCGCTCCATCAAGCCTTCGGGACTAAACTACGGTTTAGTACGCCTATCACCCTCAAACTGACGGTCAGTCTGAGAGGACCATCCAATTTACCCTACAATAATGTGTTAGAGCATGTGTGTTAGAGAGTCAGGTAGTTGGGATACGGTACCTACTCTCATAGAGTTGCCTATAACAATAGTTTTCATAGCAGTATAAGCATGGCACTCTATGAGGCTCTGTATGGTAGGAAGTGCAGGTCTCCTTTGTGTTGGTATGAGGTGGGTTGAGAGGACCCTATTAGGTTCAGAGTTGGTGTAGGAAACCACGGGATAAGATTAGGGTCATTAGGGAAAAGCTTGCAACTGCCCAAGTCGGCGAAAGAAAAGCTATGCTGACAAGAGAAGGAAAGGACCTAGAGTTTGAGGAAGGGGACCATGTATTTTTAAAGTAACTCCTGTTACAGGTATTGGGCGGGCAATCAAGGCCAGAAAACTCAAATCCAGATTCATAGGCCCATTCAAAATCCTGTAGAGGGTTGGCCCTCTAGCTTACAGGATAGCATTACCACCCCATTTGTCACAAGTCCATGACGTTGTTCATGTTTCTCAACTAAGAAAATATGTCCATGACCCTTCACACATCATTAGCTTTGAATCAGTACAATTAAGAGAAGATCTCACAGTTCCTACCAGGCCTGCACAAATTATAGACAGAAGTGTCAAAACCCTGAGGAACAAGGCAATCCCTATGGTGAAGGTGTTTTTGGGAGGGTCAGTCACCTGAAGAGGCTACTTGAGAGAAGGAGGACTCAATTTCCAGAGTTGTTCAATTGAGGTAAAAACCCCTTCACACCCATTCTTTAGCCAATTTTGAGGACAAAATTGTGTTAAGGGGGTAGGAATGTAACATCCCGGAAATTCAAACTTGCTTTGATAATTAAATACATAAGATAAGAATTTTGTAAAAGAGGAAAGAATTAGGTGAGAGGGATTTGAGATAGGATTAAAGAGAAGAGAAAATTAGAAAATTAGAAAATAGGAATATGGTATTTTCGCTCAACCGAAAATGGCTCGCTCAAGCTAATATATCATCAAATCTTGCAAAACTCTTTCTGGTTTATTCGCTTGAGCGAAAAGGGTCTTGCTCAAGCGAGCATCAGGGGAGGTTTGGGGGTGATCTCTGGAAGAAATTCGCTCGAGCGAATTTAGTTTCGCTCAAGCGAAATTCACCCAGGATTTTGGGGGTTCTCTCTGGAAGAATTTCGCTCGAGCGAAATTAGTTTCACTCAAGCGAAATTCACCCAGGATTTGGGAGAATACTCTCTGGAGTATTTTCGCTCAAGCGAAAAGAGTCTCGCTTGAGCGAAATACGAAAGGGGGGAAAATAGAATTAAAAATAGAAAGTTTTATTGGAGTGTGTAACATTTAATGTTACAGATGCAATTAATGTTGTGATTTCCAATAAAAAATCTTCTATAAATACATTCTTAACCTCGTCAACGAATTGCTATATTAAATAGAGTTCATGTAAATGATTAGGTATAAATACCAACCATACATTACATGTCTAATACAGAAAAGGATGGCAATGCCTAACTGAGTTCTATATATCCACGTGAGGACTACCCTATTTGGGGAATTGAGATTAGGATTTTTTTCGCATGAGGATGGGGATCATTGTTCCTGCCCCAATGGGGTCTCTACCCTGACTCTAACACATACAAAAATAATTAATTAATTAATTTATATACATGTGTGTGTAGGGTTGGCAATTTCCCCCATCATTTTGGGGATTCTTGTGGGACCTGGCCTATTTAAGACTTAGAGTTTAGAGAGTTTTCCACTATAGAGATAGAGTTAAGTACAAAAATCACTCCAAGTATATTTAAGGATGAGGTGGGGATCATGCTCCTTGTCACGCTTGATCCTTTAACAATTAAAATAACAAAACTCCCACTAATTATATACATATATAGTTGTTTTAGTCTTTCCCTTGATAATTAATAATTAAATCTATTAAATTTAAAAACTAAAACTTTAAATAATTTTTGCCATCATTAATTGTTATTTAGTATCATCTCCATTTTTAATTTATAAACCAAATTTTTATTTTTTTCCATAATATTCTTAAGTCGTGGAGAAACCCCGTGAAGATTGGTGGGGATATGGGGAATGTAGATAGGGAAAATATTGCCCCGGACAGGGATTGGGGTGGAGATGAGGAGATAATTGAGAGGTGCGTATGAGACGTGGGGAGGTACTACCCGTGTAACATCCCAAAGTTTGAAATCGTGGTTTTACAATAAATTAGAAGTGTAATAGGATTTTATAAAAAGAAAGTAGGAAAAAGAGGGTTTAAAACTGAATTAGAAAGGATAAGTCTGGAGCTTGGTCGCTCAAGCGAGAAGGCTCTCGCTTGAGCGAATCTATCAATAAAAATCAGTGTTCTAGTTACTGATATTTTCGCTTGAGCGAGAAGCCTCCCGCTCAGCGAAATTGGTCCAAAATCAGGGGGTTGCTCTCTGACTTGATCTCGCCCAAGCGAGGAGAGGCTCATCAAGCGAAATTCAGAATTTCGCTCAAGCAAGAAGACTCTCGCTTGAGTAAGACAAAGTCAGAAAGGGGGAGTGGTTTTTCCTGAGCAATTTCACTCAAGCGAGAAGGCTCTCGCTTGAGCGAGAATGTGAAGACATAATCACTTAGGATTCCCAGCTCAAGCGAGAAAAACGCTCGCTTGAGCGAGAGATCACATATTCAGTTTTTAAAAGCAATTAATGACCCATTTGACTCATAACTCCAAAAATATCTCTTTCTCAATTCTTGCCCTAGCTTTCCCCTTGTGTGAGAAGAAGAAGGAGAAACTTGTTGTAGATCCCTCCAAGGAGAAGGAAGCTCAAGAGACTACTCCCTCTTTCCCTACACATTGTTTTACTCTTGAGGTGAGTGTGGTTCACCCACTCACTCCATTCCTTTTGTTTCCATTGAATGCTCCCTTCCCTATCTTCCTATTCTATCTTGCTTGTATTTTCTTTGATTATATGGTTGTTGTTGAATGCTTGGATGGATTGAATGTCAGGGTTTTGGTGATAGTTAGGGTTTGAGGAAAAAAGGAACATGAACTTGCTAAACACTTGCTTATTGCCATTGTCCACATGATAGAATCTTGAGAATTAAGCATGAGTTACATTAACTCTTACAATATGAAGTTGATGCACATAATTGTGTAAGAGGAAAACTTATGGGTCTTTGGACCTAGAGGATAATGGGTCTTTTGACCAAAGAGGAATTATGGAAATTTAAAATGAATACTTGACTACTAAATTAAGATGTGAGGTTAAAAGGCCACAAGGAAGACGCTCCTTGTATGGATACTGATCTTAGTTCGGGTCAGAAGATTAAGTGCTAAGACCCCACCGGTGTTGGGTAATACACCAATGAAGTAAATATTGTAGTCACAAGAAGGGTGTTGAATTGTGATCTTTTCAAATTTCTGCAACCACCTCTAATATATTCTGCTCAAGTGATTTTCTTGGCTGATATTAGAAGCTTAAATAAATAGATAAACCAATATGTAATAATACAAATTACTTGAATGAATCTAGTATGTAGAAAATATAGTCTCCTCTCTTTGGAAGGAATTTCTTGGAGTCACGCTTACTTAAGTATTAGATAGGTTTGAAAACAATTTTATCCAAGTATGAAGATTATATATCCTATCTTATGAGTAATTAGATGAAGCTTTCAAAAATAAAGAGTATAGGGAGAGAAGTAGTATTCTCACAGTATTTTTATACTGGTTCACCTTTTAAACCTTAGGGCTATGTCCAGTCCCTACCCTTAGTAGGATTTTTCACTATATCAACCTTGATACAAACAGCCTCAACAGGCCTCTTGGTGTAGCACACCACCCAGTATTCTTTTGCAGCCTCTACAGGCTCTACCCAATATTCTTCTGCAGCCTCTGCAGGCTTCCACAGTCAGTATTCTTTTGCAGTCTCTGCAGGCTCATACGCTCAGTAATCTTCTGCAGCCTCTGCATGCTTCTACATAAGATTCAACAAGAAATATGCAGCAAGAGGGCATACCTAACTTCTGCAGATTCTACACAGCTCTCTCGAGAAGAACTAACAACTCTTTGTTAGTCTTGAGAGTTACAATCAATGATATGAATAGAAAATTATAATAAAAGGCTCAATATTACAATCAATAAAGCACAAAAAAATTTAGTGAGCCCGAACACTCTCTTTCACACTTTCCTAACTGTTTATGAACAATACTAAGAGATTTGCAAAAAGTGGAATTTCTCCAGAAGGTAGAAATGGTAATTTTGATGTACAAAGAGCTTCTTCTGGTGTTGTGTGTCTTGGAATGAAGAGGGTGCTCCTTTTTATAGGCAAGGATGGCTCAACTAGCCGTTGGAATGCCTTGGAGAAGGGGTTAAGCTCCCAATTGGACAAAAGGAGCTATCACTTTCATGTGGCAGCTTTTCTCTTTCATCAGGGTTGACTAGTCATATCTTTTGAAGAGCGTATCTTCTAGAGCTAGTTTTTTCATTTAGTTTAAGCTTTCTTCTTCTGGAGCATTTAGTGAGACATGCAGGTATGAATATTTCCAGAAAAATCTGTTACACCCACCGAAACGCATATGGGTTCGGGGAAAGGATCTCCCGAATATTGGGTAGCTGTCGTTAAACCCGGGAAAATACTTTATGAAATGGGTGGAGTCGCAAAAAATATAGAGTAATTTTATATTTTTAGAAGATAGTAATTTTATCTCCATTAAAATGAATTTGCAATGAATTCTGTCAACTTCTTTCTTCTGGAGCCTGTTATCGGTATTCTTTTCTTCTGAAGCAATCTGATGTATTGATAACAGTTTCATTTCAATCTTCTTAACAGCTTCTTGCTTTCTATCATCTTCTAAACAAGTGTAATATCTTTTTGTATTGTATATATGAGGTTTACATTTGTGCAGACTAGTGATTCTTGAAACCGTTTCTTCTGAGCATGTGAATTTGGTACTTGAAACTATCTTCTGATGGTCGTTTCTTCTCAATAGATTTAGCTTTTTCTGTTCTTTCTAAGACAATCTCAATTGCAACCATTAGTATGCATTTATTCAGAATTATATTAAGTGTATTTTGAGAGTTTGTCATTATGAAAACATCTCAAGAGGATTCTTGGACCTTACAACCAAGAGGTTGTTTGATAACTGAATTGTCTTTATGTACTTAATTGTTATATGATTCTTCCGTTTTGCATTTACATTTGTGTAAATTCTTACACTGCTTTCATGATCACACTCACTGAGACTTAACTCTCACCATATGTTTGTTGCTTATCTAAGATGTGCAGGGCTCTCAACTGGGTGCTTAATCGGGTCGTTCGGGAGTTTGTTATTAGGCCATGTTTGGCTTTTTTATTTTGATGTACCTAGGCTCTTTTGTATAGGCATTATTGTTGTATTCTTTTGGCGAGATATCATGGTACATGTGTTGCCCTTAGGGGTTTCATCTCACCTTGTTAGGACACATGTATGATAGTATCCCCTTCATGCCTATATTTATGAATTATGTCATGTTGAGCCAATTGTTGACAACTTTTTATTGGTTGATGGATTTGTATATTTATGATTACCGCTTAAGTAACGTTCAAATACTTGAGCAATTTATGTGTAATGATTGTATGTTGATACTCATAATCACATGAAATAATTTCATAAACTTGGGATTTTGTCTCCAACGGACATTATGCTAGGTCCACGGAATTAGGACATTACATTATGGTATTAGAGCAATTCAATCCAATTGGATTGTGGATTAGAATAGTTCATGAAGTTAGTTGTTATCTTTTATACATTATTATGAAATTGAGAGACTGATCACCTCGATGTTTTATTAATGATGTGTAGAGGACTATGGATGAAAACAAAAGAGGTCCTCACCGGGCTGACTCGCAATCACCTCTGTCACCGGATCGTTCTCAAGATCCCGTGGCGGCGGGTCTTCAGATGAACACTCAGATGATAGGGGAGCAGGTGGCGGAAAACCGTGGAAAACAGCCAATAGGATACGGTGGCACGTGAGCAGGCTGCTACGAACGTTGCTATGCTGTAGGAGCTAACCCGAAGGCCCATGGTGACACCACCTCTTCCTATGCTGGACCCGCTTGTCCAAGGATTAGCTGAGTTCCGGAAGCATAACCCTCCTTAGTTCAATGAGGCTTATGATCCAGACGTGGCGTCTAACTGGCTCCACGACCTCAACCGCATACTCGAGGTGATGAGGTGCACAGATGACTCCATGATGGGTTATGTTGTGTACATGCTGAGGGGAGAGGCTGAGGACTAGTGGAAGGGGGACAACCTCCGGATTACTGCTCTAGGAACCCCACTTACTTAGGGAGTATTTCAGACTACCTTTCTAGAGAACTACTTTCTGGCATCAGTCCGAAGGCAAAAGGAGGCAAACTTTCTTTAGCTTAACCAAGGGAACCTGATGGTGGTCCAGTATATGGCCAAGTTTTAAGAGCTGGCGAAATACTCGAGGTACCTTCAGAAAGTTCCTGATGAGGAGTAGAGGTGCACTCAATTTGAGGATGGCTTGAGACCGGAGATCAAGGATCGGGTCAGTACACTTGAAATCCGGGATTTCCTAACCCTGATCAACAAGTGCTACATTGCAAAGAAGAACTTGGGAAAAGTTGCAGCTACACAACAAGTGGACAACAAGAGGAAGATGGAAGAGGTATTCGTGGGGAAGAACCCCAAGGTTTTCTTGTATGGGGGGAAGGGTAAGCAGATTGTTCTTCCATCCACAACGGAGACTCCTGCTTGTGCATCTTGTGGGAAGGCCCACAAGGGTGTGTGCCCGTTGGGTCAAGGAAAGTGTTTCTTCTGTCGGTAGTCAGGACACAGCAACTGCATGCCCGAAGAGGGCAGCTGAGGCTCCCAAACCCAAGTTGTTGGGAGGGTCTTCACCCTTAGTGGGAAAACGACATCTCAGGTCGGTGATATTTTGCAAGGTTAGTGTATATTTAGAGGATCTACCTTGATTGTATTGTATGACTTTGGAGCAACCCATTCCTTTATTTCTCATGAATGTGTGAAAAGCATGAACATTCTTGTTGTTTCCTTGCCTTACTAGTTAAGTGTTATTGCCCCTACCAAGGAGGCAATCCCCACTTCCCTTGCATGTTTAAAACGTCCAATTGAAAATTCAGGAGAAAGCCTTTGAGGTAGATTTGATATGTTTACCCCTTAAAGGCATGAACATAATTCTGGACATGAATTGGGTTATCTCAGAACCATGTCATGCTTGACTGTTTTAATAAAATTGTTGTATTTCCTACTCTTCCTCCTACTCCGATGGAAAAACCTATAATTTTGTTGTCTAGTTGTAATCAAATTTCTATATTCTTGTATAATGGGAGTGATTGTTTTATTCTAATGCTTTGCTCAGCTATAGGCTCTAGTTCTGAATTGAGTAGTATAGCTACGGTTAAGGAGTTCCAAGATGTTTTCCCTAGTGAGGTAACAACTTTACCTCTGGACCGAGAAATGGAGTTTTCCATAAATCTCGTGTCAGGCACGAGACCTATTTCTAAGGCACCCTATAGATTGTCACCACTAGAGTTGAGTGAGCTTAAGGCTCAATTAGAGGAGTTGATAGAAAAGAAGTTTATCTAACCTAGTGTGTCACCTTGGGGAGCACCAGTGCTCTTAGTTCAAAAGAAGAATAGGAGTATGCGGTTATGTGTGGACTTTAGGCAGTTGAACAAGGTAATCATTAAGAACAAATACCCATTACCTAGGATTAATGACTTATTAGATCAACTTAGGGGAGCGTCAGTATTCTTTAAGATAGATCTGCGGTCAGGTTAGCATCAGATTAAGATTAGGAGTGAGGATATACCTAAGACTACCTTTAGGACCCGTTATGGGCATTACGAGTACTTGGTGATGCCATTTGGATTAACCAATGCTTCGGTCGTGTTCATGGACTACATGAACCATATTTTCAGGCCCTATTTGGATAAGTTTATTTTCGTGTTCATCGATGACATTCTTATCTATTCCTAGACTTTAGAAGAGCATGAACAACATTTAAAGATAGTTTTGGGAGTGTTGAGAGGAAAACAACTTTTTTCCAAACTCGAGAAATGCGAATTTTGGATGGATACACTACACTTCTTAGGTCATGTGATTTCCCGGGAGGGTGTGTTAGTAGATCCAAGTAAGATTGAAGTTGTTCTTGAGTGGGAGAGGCCTAAGACCATAACATAGATTAGGATCTTCCTAAGACTTTCAGGTTACTGTAGGAGATTCATTAAAGGATTCTCCCAGTTAGTCTTACCCCTCACTCGGCTGACTCGTAAGGGTCAAGCTTTTGTGTGGGATGAGAAGTGTGAGAAAAGCTTCATTGAACTCAAGGATTGGTTGACCACCACCCCGGTACTTGTGCTGTTAGATCTAGCTAAGACCTTTAAGGTGTATAGTGATGCATCAGGTAAGGGATTGGGGTGTGTTTTGATGCAAGAGAGGCGAGTTAGAGGTCGTGGTATTTTTCCCTCAAGATATGGAGGCACTACCTTTACGAGCTTAGGTACCACCCAAGCAAGTCCAATGTGGTGGCTAATGCCCTGAGCAAGAAGTCCTTGCATGCATCATTGATGATGGTACATGAGTTAGAGTTAGTTAAGGAGTTTAGAGACCTGAGCTTAGATGTAAGTTTTGGGCTTGATAGTATGACGTTGCATAGGATAGAAATTGCCAGTGAGTTGAGGACCCAGATTAGAGAATCCCAGGACTTAGATGTAGAACTCCAAGATAGGAAGGGGTAGTCAGGGTTTACTGAATCAGGTGACGAGATGATTCTCTTCCAAGGAAGGGTTTGTGTCCCGAAGGGGGTAGTCTGCAACAGAAGATTCTAGAGGAAGCCCATAAGAGCAAGTTTACGGTGCATCCTAGTACTACCAAGATGTATCAAGATTTGAAGAGGATGTTTTGCTGGACAGGCATGAAGAGGGAAATAGCAGAATTTATTTCTAAGTGTCTGATCTTCCAACAGGTTAAAATTGAATACCAGAAACCCTCAGGTACCCTTAAGCATCTAGATATTCTCGATTGGAAATGGGAGGGAATTTCCATGGACTTTGTTATAGGGCTACCTAGAGTCCTAACAGGATTTGACGCCATTTGGGTCATTGTAGACCGACTGACTAAGTCGACCTACTTCATACCAATTAGGGGCACCTACCCTTTGAGTAGACCTGTACATCAAGGAGATCGTCAGACTCCACGGTGTATGTAACGTCCTAATTCCTAAACCCAAGAATAATGCCTGTTGGGAGCATATTCCTGAATTTTCGAAATTATTTCGCGCATTATGAATATCGGTCAATCATGCATATTCGCTTAGGTAGTCCAACAATTACTTGAGCTTAATGTAAATACATCCATATAGTCAATGAGTACATCATCTGTAGCTCAAATACAAAATAATCAATCTTTATAGGCATGATGGGATACCCTTATACATGTGTCTTGGAATACTAAACATCCCCTTTAGCATCACATGTACCAGGATATCCTGCCAAAAGAATACATCAACAATGCCTATACAAAGAGAAGTCTAAGTTCATCAAATAAAATAGGCCAATATGGCCCCAAGGAAGTCCTGCAACTCCAGTCAAGCCCCGGGTTGAGAACCCTGCACATCTAAAAAATCCACAATGCATGTGGTGAGACTAAGTCCCAGTAAGAGTGGTCATGCTAAAAGTGTAGGTGTACGGGTGAATGCAAATGCACAACGGAATATATACATATACACATAGACATGACATCATTCCTAAACCAACATCATCAATTTCAATATAATTGCAACATAAGCCTCCCGGTGGTTTACCCATCACCATGGAGTCTTTTCTCTTATAACCTTTGGTCAGAAATGAGCTCAGTCTGTACAAGGAACGTCTTCTCTGTATCATTTTCCTCCTGTCTTAATTAACAATCAAGGGTTCCTTTTTACTCTTACATATTTGCTCAAGGCTCAAGAGCCCAAAATCCCTCTCATACCAAGGTATGCAAAATGATCATAATGTAAGAGTCATTCAACATTTATATACACATTCCTAATCATGTATTATGTAGTTTCAAGAATATCAAATCAAAGCTTACAAGTTCCTAAAGTCCTTGTGTCAAAGACTAGGGTTTGCACCCTTCAACATTCCTCAAGCATTACCACACATTTCTATCCTTCAAACATTCAAAGGAAACATCCACACATCAAGAATCAAGAAAGGGAAGGGAGATTAGGGTTCATACGGGGAGTTCACACATAATATAGTGAGTGTGTGAACAACACTCACCTCAAAGAGTACCCAAATGAAGGATTGAAGGGGGTGAAGGGGGTAGGAGACATAGTGATTTTTTATTCTTCTTCTCCTTCTTCAAGGAATGCCTCAAGTTTCTCTTCCTCTCTCTAGAATGGGAGAAAAACCATTAAACGACCCTCATAAATGCCCTAAGTGGGTTTTTGAAAAAACTGACCCGTATACTCTCGCTCAAGTGAGGATTTCTCGCTCGAGCGAGAAAAATAAAGAAGTGTTGTTTTCGGGTTCTCGCTCAAGCGAGAGGCCCCTTGTGATGTGAATCCAACCGGGCATAAGAAGGCTATACAAGAAGCTACATGTGGGCGGCCAACTTGGGGTTATTTGGCTGACTTATTTTGTCTGGACAATTACAAATTTATTGCGGCTGAATCAATGCAAAGGGACAAAGAAATTACAACCATCAAGAAGAGAGTTGTTACAAATTGAAGGGGGAGACAAGCATTGCAATGCAGCGGTTATACATTGAATGGAGAAGTCACAATTCAATATTGGAGTTGTTATGTTTCTCCTAAGGGGTGACCAATTGATGGCTGAATTATGTAACTTTAGTCCTTTGTTGGTTGTTACGTTGTAAATGTTGCGGCCACATGCAGAATTTTATAGGCTAATTTTTGTTAGTTTTTCATTTCCCAAATTAATAGATATTAGTAGGAATTAAAGAGGCTGCATGGAAAATGAATGGGAGAGGCATTTATGTAAGCTTTGTGGGCGGCTACATAGCTGATTGTAAGGGCCCTTGCATGGTTTGCATGGGCTATAAATATTCATGTACATGCATGCAAGAAAAACAAGTTTGAATCAGAATTTTTATTTCATATTGGAGAGTGTTTCTCTAATTTTCTTGTTAATTCAAGAATTAAGTTTTATCAAAGGTCTTTCATCCCTTTGTGTATATAACTCTTAGGCTTATCTTCCATCCTTGGAAGTGTGACGTCTATCATTTTCCATTCCATCTTCTGCCTTTTCCATTCACGCATTTTTCTTGTTTTAACAATTTCCCCAATTTTCTTACTTATGAGCGTTCCAACCTAGATAGATCCGTAAAACGAATCCACCCCCCCTCAGATTCACGTCACCTTGCTTCAGCGAGAATGCTCCATAGAGCACCCCCTCCTCTCTGGATGATTCTCGCTTGAGCGAGGCCCTTCTCACTCAAGCGAAAATCTTCCAAAGAGCACCCTTTTCCTCCCCTGTTTCTCGCTTGAGTGAGAACCTTCTCGCTCAAGCGAGAATATCATAACCCAAATTCCTCATTTTTACTAGTTTTCTTGCTCAAGCGAACCCATTTTCGCTTGAGCGAGAATGCTTAAGAATGAAAATCCTAAATTTCTATCCTAAGCCTTCTCTACCACTCTTTACATTCTTTTCCTAGTTCATTTTAATTAAAACACCGTTCTATACCTATTTCTTATAAAATTAATTTACAAAATTTGGATGTTACAATATACCCTTTAGCATTGTCTCAGATAGAGACCTTAGGTTTACCTCTAGATTTTGGAATGCATTACACCTAGCTTTTGGTACTAAATTGAGGTTTAGTACTGCTTACCATCCTTAGACTGATGGACATTCTGAGAGGACCATCCAAACTTTAGAGGATATGCTTAGGGACTGTGTTTTGGACGAGAAGGGTAGTTGGGATAGGTACCTACCCCTCATAGAGTTTGCCTACAACAACAATTTTCATAGCAGTATAGGCATGACACCCTATGAGGCTTTGTATGGTAGGAAGTGTAGGTCCCCACTCTACTTGTGTGAAGTGGGAGAGAGGAACCTTTTAGGTCCAGAGTTGGTCCAGGAGACCACGGAGAGGATTGGGATGATTAGGGAAAAGCTTGGGAAGGCCCAAAGCCGAAAAAAGAGTTATGCCGATAAGAGGAGAAAGGACCTAGAGTTTGAGGAATGTGAACATGTTTTCTTAAAGATCACTCTTGTCACAAGTATTGGAATGTGAACATGTTTTCAACACACTAAATTCATTAATATTGATTCCTCAAATATAAAATTCATAAGAAAAATCTCCTAAATACTGATTCCCCAGATATTTAATAGATTAACCAGCATTACGATCAGGTGTTATAAAGCAATCTATACATTGGAATCTATTCCTAGTATTACAACATATTGAGTATTTTCATTCAGATTAGATTTCAAGAAGTACTTTCCAGTTAAATCTTATCCAGATAGGGTCTGAAAGCTTGTCCCTTACGGGTCAGCCGAGTGAGGGATAAGACTAATTGGGAGAATCCTTTGATGAACCTCCTGCAGTAATCTGCAAGTCCTAGGAAGCTTTTAATCTCTGTTATGGTCTTAGGCCTCTACCACTTAAGAACAACTTCAATCTTACTTGGATCTACTAACACACCCACCCGTCGACCTGAAACTCGAAGCCCATTTCAGACGGGATCGGGCCACATGATGATGCAATCAGTTTTGGTCAGATTGAACTTTTTGGGTTCGAATCCAATCGAACCCGGTCACTACTCAACCTTATCCCCGACAATCATATATAAAGATAATACTACATGTATTGCTTAAGTAAATGAATAATACATTAACAAAGGTAGAACTAAACATATTTCACCAAAAATTCTCTTTACTCATAATTTTTGAAAGAATGGTGTTATAAATATTTAACAAGTTTATTTAAGTGTTAATTCAACAACTTTTTTTATCAATCAATGCAGTTTCTATTGCAATATTTGAAAAGTTTGTACATAATATTGTACTTTATCATCTTAAATATCTCAACTAAAATGCATATTTTTTTTCCCCTTAATAACAATGTTTTACCTACTTGGTTTTCTAGATATTTATAATGCTCTAGTGTTTGATAACATATTACCGGAAAGTAATATATTATTTTTCTTCACTTGGTTTTTGTCATATAAAGTCTTCTTTTACTAAGGTTATAACCAAGCACATTCTTAAGTAATGCAAGAGGGTAGCATTATGAAAATCCATCTCCTAAAATTTTGGTTAACAATTTAATAATATTACTTGAGTAATGTTTTTCATACATGTTGTATATTTACAGTGTAAGGATTGTCTCCCGCCTCTCCCGCCTTTGCAGCAGACACCAGCTACGGAACAGTTACGGAATAACTACAGATTTTAATTTCATAGTTATTTCGTAGTTGTTCCGTAGCTGACGTCTGCTGCAGAGGCGGGAGAGGCGGGAGACGATCCGGGTCCATATTTACAACATGGAGAGAGGTAGAGAGAAAATAATAAAGGGTGTGATGTGATAGGTGATATGATAAGTGATATGATGGAGAGAGATAGAGAAAAAAAGTAAGTTGTATGAATTTATTATATAAATATCTTTCCTCATATTACATTTATCTCATGTAACTATGTATTAGGCACTCTTACATCATTCAATCTTTTGCTTTTAGCAAATCAAACACAAATGAATAATGTTTCAATTAACAGGATGATCAAAGTTTACTAATGACAAATATGTTTTGTAAAAATAATCAACAACATTTCCTATCAATTCTTTAAAGGAAAAAAAAAAGAAAAGAAAAGAAAAGAAAAACAAACTCCATTTTGCCAATGACATCCCACCACGTTCTCGTATGATGAAGCAAGTAAAATCCCTTACCTCTGACAGCGGCAAAGTCGCGTTCACGTATACCCCACTCCACCCAAACACCAAGCAATACGAACAAACAGGGACTCTTTTATTCTCTGTGGTCAACCTCACGGCGTCTTCTCATCAATTGCCGTCCATACGCGGGCCCCACATTCTTTCGAAATTGG
The DNA here is from genome assembly GCA_026901365.1 of Sesbania bispinosa. Classification (NCBI taxonomy): domain Eukaryota; kingdom Viridiplantae; phylum Streptophyta; class Magnoliopsida; order Fabales; family Fabaceae; genus Sesbania; species Sesbania bispinosa. Next base: position 2,052,785 of record QLOH01000033.1, read on the forward strand.
ACGGTCCAGATCATCTCACTCATCCTCTCTTCGCGATTCACCCACCTACATACATGGCTACATATACCCTTCTTCACGCGTTTCCCCTCTTTTTCACTGCGAAATCTGATGCAGCAGCAGCAGAACCTTGAGCTCAATCTATTGCGTTAATGGCGGACTGTTAGATTGGATTGTATTGGATTCGATTTTTGAACTAACTTCTGGATCCCTTATTCTGGTTTGAACAGGTAGAACCGCGAGATTTGATCGTGAATTTTGTAAAGTTTTGTTACTTTTATGATTGCAAATTCTGGATAGTCGTCTAAGATTTGAATTGTGAAGGGAGGAGATTTTCTTTTAATAAAAAATAACTTGATAGTCATTTTTTTGGGATTTGAGTTATGCGATATTTAGCGTGGAATGGTGTTTGAATTCGATGCAGATCGACTGATCGAGGGAGTCTTCTATCCGATTTGAGCTGAAATTTTCGGATTGAAGGATTTCGGGGACCAACAAGGCGGAAATTTTCTAGGTATGGTTCTTGCTTATGTTTATATATAACTTATATTGCTCTTTGTGAAGTGTTGATTACCATTTTTGTTGTTATTGGATCTTTCGGTTTTGGATATGTGGGTGGTGAATGAATTTTAATGATGACCTGACGTTACTTCATTGGATCCTCTGTAGTGGTTATTTGGTTTATCAATGATTTTTTTTTAAAAAAAAATGCTTTATTAAGTTCATGTTACTAAGTTAAGTAATTTTTAAATGCTATATTATCCTCTTTTGCAACTGTATTACGATGATCTATGGAAACTTGATGATTTTTGTTAATCTATATGGCTCGGAACCCTCATCAACCATTTTTTATTTTAACTGATAAAAGAGAGATTAGAAATTGGGTATTCTGCTTAATTTTTTTTCTCTTGAGGTCATTATTTGTAAATTTAGTCAGTGGTGTTTCCTTCTTTCTTATAATATTTTTAAGTGTAGACAACTTAGATCAATTGATTTGGAGGATGGAATTAAATAGTACAGCTAGCAGCATGTGAATAGACATTATCATATGCTTAGTGTAAATGATTTGATGTTGTGTTCAAAAGCAATGTTGTTCTTTAGTTAGAGAATCTATGTTTTTATGATGAGGACTTATATTTTAATGTACATATGCAGCATCCTGATCGGTTTTTCCTTTAAAAATGTGGAGATTTAAGCCATTCATGCACAAAGAGCCAACTGGTCTTGAAGGTCGTTCTATAGACGTTGGAAATCTTAAAATACATGTCCACAAGGCCATTGCTGAAGGAGGGTTCTCGTGTGTCTACTTAGCTCGTGATGCTGTACATATGTCAAAACAATATGCTTTGAAGCACATAATATGCAATGATGAAGAATCACTTGGATTAGTAAAGAAGGAGATATCTGTGATGAAGTTGCTGGTAGGCCATCCGAATGTCGTCACACTTCATGCACATACAATCTTTGATATGGGTAGGACAAAAGAGGCATTCCTTGTCATGGAATTTTGTGACAAGTCTCTGGTCAATGTGCTGGAGAGCCGGGGAGTTGGTTATTTTGATGAGAAACAGGTTCTTTTAATCTTTAGGGATGTTTGTAACGCAGTTTTCGCTATGCACTGCCAGTCCCCACCTATTGCTCACCGGTAACAATACTAGCTAATAAGTTCATTAGTGTTAAAATTTGTGATTTCTCTTTCTATATTCTTCTAAATTCTTTAAAAATTTATGCAGCCAACCATTTGCAAAGTATAAAGTATTATGTTCATATTTCATGTTTTCTAAACAATTTTCCCCAAGGAAATTTCATGCTTTTGGTTTAGTTCCATTAGTGACTGCTTCAGCATCATTATGTGCTAATTTTATTTCTCATGGTAACTGTAAGTGCTAAATAGTTAGCAACATTTATTTGCAATTATGCAAGCTTTCACTTTCCGCCCATGGCCTTCTGCCTCATATTATATGTACTGATAATGAAATGATTTTTATATCTTCAGATGTTTTGTAATTATGTTCTGTTTTTCTTATGATCTGAATTTATTCACGTGCGATATAAGTGTTTATTTCAAATGTACCATTTCGTATGTTTGAATTTACTTTTTCTTTCTGTGATATCATTGAAAAAGTTTGATACATCTAATGAGGGTTTAAGGTGCTTTCTTAATCATCAATAAATTAATTTTTCTTCTTTTTGTTTCCTAGAGACTTGAAAGCGGAGAATCTTTTATTAGGTTCAGATGGTTTGTGGAAGTTGTGTGATTTTGGAAGCACTTCCACCAATCACAAACGTTTTGAGAAGCCAGAAGAAATGGGGATTGAGGAAGACAATATCAGGAAATACACAACCCCTGCATACAGAGCACCAGAGGTAAGTTGAGATTTGTTTTTTCTAAATAAAATTTAGGTCGGCACTTGGCACCAAGGGTTGTGTTCAAAGGCCCCAGCCTATGCCAAATTACTGGAGTGCTTAGTTTCAATCCCTTCTGCGTATGTCTGGTGATGGGCCATAAACTCAAACACTTCCAGCATCTGAATCCCAGGACAACATGTCTAACATGTTGGTGGGGTCTTCCCTCTTGTCCAAGCTACCACCTTGGAGTCCCCTTTTTTGTACGCACAGAAAAGAAAAATTTATTGTTATTTGTGATACTGATTTTCATTTCTTTGTGCATTTTAGATGTGGGATCTGTTCCTGAGAGAAGTCATTAATGAGAAAGTTGATATATGGGTAAGCCATGCGTCCCTAAAACTTGTCTCTTTAATATCTACTTCTGCTAAGTCTTCCTTTGCTAACTCACAAATCATATTACCGCTTGAATGTGTAGGCACTTGGTTGTCTCCTTTTTCGTATATGCTACTTCAAAAGTGCATTTGATGGGGAATCAAAGCTCCAAGTCTTAAATGGAAACTACCGCATTCCAGATTTACCTAAATACAGTTCATCTGTCACGGACTTAATCAGAGACATGCTTCAAGCTAGACCAGATGACAGACCAGATATCACGCAGGCAAGCGCTTTGCTTGATTGGCCATTCATCTCCATCAATTTAGGTTGGTCATAGATCATCCATCAAGAGCATTCTTAGGTACTAGAATTAGAGTAATCAATCTGACATTGAATATGCTCTACCCTGGTGGCAGGTTTGGTTTCGTGTCAATGAGCAGTTACCTGTTAATTTACAAAAGTCATTACCTGACAGACCACCTGAATCGCCCTCTTCCAACAATCACGAAGGTGATGCATGTTTTCACAAACACATTAAGTCTATTTTCATGTTTTCAGAATACTTGAATCATTAAATATTACCCTTTATGCAAATTAGAGGCAAAAAGCTCTTGGTAGAAGATTGGATCTGTACATACAATTTTTTATCCCTAATATCGAATAGAGATTGATTTGTAGCTAAATTTTGGCAGGTGCTTCAATGTCCACAAACAAATCACCTCCAATGCCTCGTAGGAATCCACCTCCTCCACCTTCAGTTGGAGAACCCAAAACTGCACCTCAGCCATCCCCTGCTTCTAGGGGTGGGGGAACTGGGGGGCAGCTTGGTGCTTTCTGGTCCACTCAGCATGCAAAGGATTCACTTGTCCTTGAGGAAAAGGGCAAACCTATATATGATGAAGAACCATCTAGCCACCATATGTCATCAAAACATGATAGAGTCCGTCCCGACCATGATCAATTACCAAAAAATGTTAATACTAACAAAGTGGTTAACACACAAACTCATACTGTAAAAAGCAGTATACATGGAAAATTACATAAGCCTGATACTGTATCATCAAAGGACTTTGAAATAAATTTTTTTCAGGATAAAGATAATGCAAGTGAGAGGCGAATGTCAAATATGGAGAATAATGCTAACTTTCAAGACCAGGCTTTCAACACTTTTGTTGCAGAATTTGATACCACTAAGCTCAAATCTGGATTTGGTAACAAATCCGAAAGGGAAGAAGCATTAGAGGCTGAGGTTGAGAAACTCAAAGAGCAGCTGAAGGAAGCTTACTTGGAGAAAGCTGAAATAACTTCAAAGTATGAAAAGCTTTCTGCTATCTGCCGATCGCAAAGGCAAGAATTACAGGATCTCAAACAAGCACTTGCAGCAAGGACTCCATCACCATGCAGAGAGGGTTTGAGAACCTCTCCTGGAGTTACATCACCTGCATCTTCGGTAATAAGCATTTTGTAATTTTCACCTCAATTTATTTGCCCTGCTAATTTTATTTAGGCTGTGTTTATCTCACATGGTTATAAAACTGCAGAGGGAGAAGATTGGCGGGACTGCTTGGGAACTTCAGCAGGATAAAAATGAATGGAAAACTCCTAGTTCAGAACCAAAGTCATGGCAAGCTTTTCCGGAGGAACCTGAACCAGTAAAATCCTTTTCAGCTGACAGTTCTTCTAAATCTGTCAGGTCAAGAAATGGTCAGCAGAACAAGCAGCCTACTCAAATAGCTTCTGATTTCGATACATGGGGTTTTGGGACAGAGAAATTCAGTGCTGTACGTGCTGGCAGCCCACAGATGCCATTACCTAGTGAAGGGAGTAAAGGTCAGGTGTTTGGTGAGACAAAGGCCTTTGATAGCAAGTCAACTTCTCAACCTGCAGGATGGGCTGGTTTTTAACTATGGCAAAAGCTATAAGGGATCCATACTGTGATTGCACCGTGACATTTTCCTGATCCCACATGGAGAAGCAAAATGGATGGAAACCTAATATATTATATATAGTATGTTTGATTCATGTGGTTGAGTCTGTTTACTTTTGTGGATCATGCTGTGAAATGGTACATCTCTTTCTGGACTAAAGCTATTTTTGGTTACGGTATTCATTTCCATTTTGCTGATTGTTGCATTGCTTACTAATTTCATATTTGTATTAATGGGTTATGGTCTAAGTGGACCTCCATCCTCTTGAAGACCATACTTTTTCAGGCTTCTTTGTCTGAATTTAAACTTTTTCTCTTACAAAGTTGAACGAGTGAATGCTTGCATCAATGCTACTTTGACGTGTTTTAGTTCATCTTGGAGTAAACCTTTAATTTGAAAGATTTGAGATCGATCACATTAGTCCAAAGATAGAAATTTGAAAGATAACAAAAGTTATTTAATTTAATCCCTAAAAAAGGGACTAAATTGATGTTTATAGAAATTTTTTGGGATTAAAGTAAATGATTTTTTATTTTTTAAGGATTAAATTGAATAATTTTTTATTTTTCAGGGACAAAAATTGTAATTTATTTCTTTTAGGGATTAATATGACTTCTAAATCCTTAGGATTAAAATGGTTTTAGTGGTTTTTTTTTTTTTGGGTCAAGAATGGTTTTAGTGGTTTATCTTGCAAAGGGTAGTGAAAAGAATTTTCAATTCTTGAATAAGTAAAGGAATTGCAACTAAGGTCCAAGAGGAGAATTTCTTCAATGTCATATTACATGTGGGGAGTTTCTTCTATAGCTTAGTGTTAAATTTGGTAAAAATTGAATATAAGTGAGTGTTAATTATTGAGGCTTTGAACACGTGTTTTGAACGAGAATCAATTTTAACGTTAGATTTTTAACTAGATAAAAATCGAGGCTGGTGATACAAGTAAGCTATTGTAGTTTTGTAAAAATCAATTAAGTTAATGCTTTTAAATTTTAGATTTTGGATTAAGTCCCGTTTTTACTCAACTAGAATTTTTCCACCTTCAACCATTGGTATGGCAATTTCGACTAAAAACTATCCGTTGAATTTGGCTAATGGTTAATTTAGTCCCTCCAATTTTGATGTTAATAGTCAATTAAATGTTACACAATCTAATAACAATTTTTTTTACCCCTTAACTAGTGTTCTAAGTAACGGGCATTAAATGTTATGCACTGAGTTAGCATTAAAAAAAGTAACGGGCATCCTAATGACATTTATATTATGGTGAGTCAAACGCAACTGATGTTATATTATGTTAGTCCATTAACCATCCTAAATATAAAACTTTGGTTACAATATGATAGCAAGTGCCCTATGGAATGAATATTACATCTCAAGTAAACAAAGTCAACTTTGGGTCATAGGTCAACAATACCAGTCAAGGGTCAAATGTCAATAAGAACCACCACACCTCAAGGACATAGCCTCAAAGTCTCAAACTCATGGGGTGATGATTTATAAATTCCTCTTAATTTTTATTCATGAGAGCCATAGGCATGTCGTTGCCTCATAACTCCTTTGATTTTACTATTTTTCTAGTATTTTTCCTAAAAGGGGCCTTAAGTGTTATGGGCTCTAAACACTCATTTGATTGTTTGTAATTTTCCCTTTAGTTAGATGATGAGGGGCGTCATTTTGAGCCCAGGTTCATGACCTCAAGTCACTAGTTAGATAATTTTTATTTTATTTTCTTTTTCCTTTTCATGAGGCTTCCCCCTTCTCCTATAAATAGAAAGACCTCCACTCTTGTATTTTTTTACCTTGAATTTTAATTGAAACTTATACTTTTTTTCTCATCTTTGTGAGTTGAGAATGGTTGATGGTGTTTTCTCAAACCATTGTGAAACTTATTGAGTTTCAGGAGTTGGTGGCGTTTCTTCATTAAGACTTATTAGTCTGAGGGGTTGTCTTAACCTATGGCATCTTCATCATTCTTATTCTTCTTCATTTTTTCTTTTTTTTTTTCTTCTCATTTTGGTTATTTAAATTACGAATTCCTACTTATTCATGGTTGATGAATTGCGCTAATGTTGAACTATTTAATTCCAATTCTAGATTCGTTTGTATGTTGTTATCACAATATTAGTATGTGCTAGGCAGTCAACCTGCCACTGTCAAATCGAGTGTTATATAAATATATATTAAATCTGAATACTATGATGGCCACGTGTCAACATTTCAGAAAACCACTTTTTTCATTTTTTTTTTCTTTTGAATCCCTTTTAATCGCTTTTTTTTTAAAAAAAATTCAAATTTTTCCTCTAGAAAACCGCTGCATATTCCATAATCAATTTCTGAAAATTGTTGCCTACCCTTTCATTCTAACCTCTCACGGTGTCTCCCCACGGGGGCCATGATTTTAGGCAATCTCAGTTTTCGCCATGAGCAACCTTCATCAAAAAGGTCATGGCAGTGCACATAAATAGACTCAGTCGTTCTCCGCTTCTCTTTCGTCAGCAACAATTGCTTCTTCCATATTTCTAATTAAAGTTACTACAATGGTAATTGCGTTCGTTTCTCTCACGACACCATCTTCTTTCTGTTCTGCATACCTCAACATTTGCGTCTTGGATGGTTTGTGGTATTCTCCTCTTTACATCTTTGATCTTTCTTTCTAGAAATTCTAATACTTTAATTTAATATATCATGAAGAAAAAATATTATCTATTTTTCACTCTTGAAAGTTGAAATCCCATCCCTGTTTCTTCTTCTATTCTCAAACATTCATTGGTACTCACACTCTGTTTTCTTCCCTCTTTTTATTTCTTCTTCTCCTGAACAGATCAACCTTCGAGGTAATGTACGCTATTGAAATGTGATTTTAGTGTTATGAATCAACAATGTTTTGTTGATTGCTTTTTAACTTGCAATATTTAAGTATTTAAGTATTGTTATAGGTTGGTGAGTCGCTAAGAGTTCATCTACTCCTGAGAAATTCATGAACCATCGGGCTAACAAATGATCTTTGGTATCACCTTTCCTCCTTTTACTTACATCCTCTCAACAGGTACTGCATTTATATTACAGACATTCATTCCACAACAACAAGCTTCTTTGTGGACATGGAATTGTTTTCATCCTCTAGATACATTTTCAGGTGATGATATATATAAATATTACACTTCAATAAAATACAAGATTCAGATTACAAGAAAAAAAGGTCTGCAGTCTGCATGATTAAATAAAAGTGAGTACCAGTTCCATGGTCATATAGTATATTATTGTAGATGAGTTCGCCTATCTATTCTGAATCAATAATTGAAATTCCTTATGGTCGTCAACTTGATCAAAAGTTTCAATCTTTCAGATGCATTATTCTTTCTATGTTTTTAAATAGTGGACTTTCATATTCAATGTGAGGATTGACTCATGAATTTTAATGCTCACGAATTGGAATACTACTTGAATTCCAATGCATCTGGTGATGCTTTCCAGTTGGCACAGTTGTAGAAAAATGAAATATTTTAAAATAATTGAGCGAATTCTTTTTGAAATGGTATGACTGTTGAACTAAGCATGGAAAAGGATAAGGTCCATAAGGAGAAGTTTCTTAGAGGTTGAATTCATGTTGAAAGGGAGCAAAGGAGCAGTTTCATTTAATTCTTACAAGCAAAACTCAAAAGTATCAATTTCTTTGATTCCTTTTTTTAGTGTATCTTTGTTTATACTTAATTTTTTCCTATTATTGTATCTTACGTAAAACGTTGAACGTATGACACAACACAATAATTTTATAGAAGTTCTTTTTGTTGTATTGTAATTCAAATGTTATGCAGAGTTAGCCATTTCTGTTAACGAGTGGTTAATAGTGTTTGTTAGTTTGGTTAACTGAGTTAGTTAGCTGGTTAACTTGACAGTTTGCATCAGTAGCCGAAATAAGTTTGATTTTCAGTTGTATATAAACCAGTTATGTTCTCAATAACAATATAGATTAAGTTTCACTTCAAAATATTTTTGTGATCATTATTCTCATTTTACTTTGGATTTCTCCAACAAAGTGGTATCTGAGCTTTTCACAATTCAGGAGCCTTGAGGAGGAATAGTTTGAGAATTTGTGAGACTGAATTCTTGGAGCATCAATGGCTAATGGCAATGGTGGATTCCCTGGAAACTTACCAATTCTTGATGGCAAGAACTAGGATAGGTGGTGTATACAGATGAAAGTGTTGTTTGGCTTCCAAGAAGTTATGGAAATTGTCAAGAATGGCTACCAAGAGTTGAGCGATGGTGCCTCCGAAGCCCAGAGAGCTGCATACAGAGAGGCTAAGAAGAAGGACTGCAAGGCCATGTTCTTGATACACCAATGCGTGGATGTTAGTAATTTCGAGAAAATAGCTGGTGCATCTACAGCCAAGGAGGCGTGGGAAACACTTGAGAAATGTTACACTGGTGGAGAAAAGATCAAGAAAGTGAAGCTTCAATCATTGCGTAGGCAATACGAACTATTGCAGATGGAGAATATAGAGAAAGTGTATGAGTATTTCACTAGGTTGTTGACACTCATCAACCTAATGAAAGGGTGTGGTGAGCAATTCACGGATCAGATGGTGATAGAGAAGGTTTTGCGAACCTTGACTCCACGGTTCGATTATATTGTTGTAGCCATTGAAGAATCCAAAGATCTAGGAAAGATGAAAATTGAAGAACTCCAAAGTTCTTTGGAGGCACACGAGTTGCGTTTGAATGAAAGGAATGTTGAGAAACCAACAGATCAAGCTTTGCAAGCTTAGGTGATTAAAAAGGGAGGTGATCAAAAGAAGAACAAGAAAGGTAAATGGAAGGAAAGATTCAACAAAGGTGGTTAGTCTCATTCTCAAGATCAACAAGGAGATAAAGATAAACCTGAATCCTCAAATAGAAATGGAGGAGGAAATTTCCACAAGAATAAAGGAGGGAAGAGAGGATCAATGGATAAGAGGAAGATTCAATGTTTCAACTGTCAAAAATGGGGTCAATATGCACAAGATTGTTGGCTCGGCAAAGGTAAATTCAAGAAAGATGGTGAAAATGAAGCCCACATGGCCCAAGATGATTCACATTCAGATCTTGTGTTGTTGATGATGACAACTAGCGATGAAGGTCCCTAAACCGAGTCTTGGTACTTAGATACAGGATGTTCGAATCACATGACCTGTCACAGGGAATGACTTTCAGATTTGGACATTTCAAAGAAGAGTAAAGTTCGTTTTGCTGATAGCAGAACAGTAACTACAGAGGTAATGGGAAACATAGTCATTAGAAGAAAGGATGGAAAGCCTGCAGTGATTGAAAATGTACTCTATGTGCCCGGTATGAAATGTAACTTGATGAGCATTGGGCAATTGATACAAAAAGGATTTTCTGTTGTAATGCAACATGATTCCCTTGAACTATTTGATCCAAGCCAAAGACTGATTTTGACGAGTCCCATTTCAAGCAATATAACCTTTCAAGTTAATCTACATACTGCTGAAGTGCAGTGCATGGCAGCCACTATGTCAGAAAAGGAGAGTTGGTTGTGGCATTGGAGATTTGGGCATTTGAATTTCAAAAGCTTGAGGCAGCTTGCAACTAATCAGATGGTAGTCGGGCTTCCCTTGATCAACATACCAGAAAAGATTTGAAAGGAATGTTTAATGGGTAAGCAACCTAGAAACTCATTTAAATCTAATTTTCCTATGAGATCCACTGATTTGTTGAATGTAGTACATTCTAATGTGTGTGATCCTTTTGAGGTTCCTTCATTGGGAGGAAATAGATATTTTTGCTCATTTGTTGATGAGAAGATCAGGATGATGTGGTTGTATTTGATCAAATCCAAGAATGAGGTGTTTGATATTTTTCAAAGGTTCAAGGTGATGGTTGAGAAACAAAGTGGAAGAGTCATTAAGTACCTAAGAACAGATGGAGGAGGTGAATACACCTCAAATGGATTTGAAACTTTCTACATGAAGCATGGAATTCAGCATGAAGTTACCCCTCCCTACACCCCTCAGCATAATGGATTGGCAGAGAGAAGGAACAGGACAATATTAGACATGGCAAGGAGTATGATGAAACAAAAGAATTTACCTCATTCATTCTGGGGTGAAGCAGTTTCAACTGCAGTATATTTGTTGAACAGATGCCCAACTAAGAAGCTTAAGGAGAAAGTGCCAGAAGAATTATGGAGTGGCAAGAAACCAGTGGTAAATCATTTGAGAATTTTTGGTTCTATATGCTTCAAGCATGTACCAGATGAGAGAAGAAAAAAGCTACAAGATAAAAGTGAGCCTATGATTCTTGTAGGATATCATCCTACAGGAGCATACAAGTTGTACAGTCCAGAAACTAAGAAGATTGCCATTAGTAGAGATGTGATTGTAAGTGAAAGAGATTTCTGGAATTAGGATAAAAATACCAGCAACTTCAGAGGCATACCACAAACTTTGTTCAATGAAGATCAACCAGTTGAAGGAAAAACATATTCTGCAACATTACAAAATGATGATCAGAGGTCAAGGAGACAAAGACGCCAGGAAGGTTTGTAGACTATAAGGTATATTCTGATGGAGCAATTTCAGCTGCAGGTGATTTGGTTCATTTTGCTTTATTAGCATATGCAGAGCCAATCAATTTTGAAGAGGCAATAAAGAAGGATGTGTGGCAGAAAGCTATGATTGAAGAGTTGAATGCTATAGAAAGGAACAAGACTTGGGAATTAGTTGAGTTACCCTCTAGCAAGAAGTCAATAGATGTGAAATGGATTTACAAGGTGAAATTGAATTCAGATGGATCCATAGCCAAGCATAAAGCTAGGCTGGCTGCTAGAGGTTTTCTGTAAAAGGCTGGAATTGATTTCACAGAGGTATTTGCACCTGTGGCTCGGATTGAAACTGTCAGATTAGTTGTTGCTTTGGCAAGTGGAAGGAGATGGCCTATGTTTCAGCTTGATGTTAAGTCTGCATTTTTAATGGTCCATTGGAAGAGGAAGTGTATGTTTCACAGCCCCCTGGTTTTGAAGTCAATGGAAGTGAAGGCAAAGTCTATAGGCTGAGGAAGGCCTTGTATGGCCTAAAACAGGCTCCCAGGGCCTGGAACAAGAAGATTGACTCTTTTCTCACACTTCACAATTTCACTAAATGTGTAGTAGAGCATGGAGTTTATGTCAAGGCTGATACAAAATCCAGTTTAGTACTAATATGTTTATATGTTGATGACCTTCTGATCACAGGCAGCAACTTGAAGGAGATTGAAAATTTCAAATCAGTTTTGATGGCTGAATTCGAAATGACAGATTTGGGCAGATTATTCTATTTCCTGGGCATGGAGTTTGTGAACACTTCAAAGGGAATTGTGCTACATCAAAAGAAGTATGTTACTGAGGTGTTGAAAAGATTTGATATGTTAGATTGCAATCCTACAACAACACCTACTGAACCTAATTTGAAGCTTGAGAAAAGAGAGGAGGAGAAATCTGTAGATGGCACTAGGTTCAAATAGTTGGTGGGATCCTTGAGATACTTGTGCAACAGCAGACCTGAAATCTGTTATGGAGTTGGGCTGATTAGTCGGTTTATGAATGATCCAAGGGAGTCACATTTAGCTTTAGGTAAAAGAATTTTGAGGTATTTGAAGGAAACAATGAGCTATGGAGTTTTGTTTCCTATCAGTTCAGACCAGGAAATGTGTGAATTGGTGGGCTATTCTGATTCAGATTGGAGTGGAGACATGTCAGATAGGAAAAGCACTTCAGGGTATTTGTTCCAGTTTCAAGGTGCACCAATATCATGGTGTTCTAAGAAACAACTTGCAGTTGCTTTATCCTCTTGTGAAGCTGAATATGTAGCTGGTTCATTTGCAGCATGTCAAGCCATTTGGTTAGAGTCAGTTTTGAAGGAAATGATGATTGAGGTGAAGGTTCCCATGAACCTACTGCTGGATAACAAATCTGCAATTGATTTGGCTAAAAATCCTGTGTCTCATGGTAGGAGCAAACACATAGAGACTAGGTTCCACTTCCTTAAAGATCAAGTGAATAAAGGAAACTTGGAATTGGTGTATTGTCCAACAGATGTGCAAATTGCAGATATTTTGACTAAATCTGTGAAGAAAACCAGATTTGAAATGTTGAGAGATATGTTGGGTGTTGTAATGTTAGAACATTTGAATTAAGGGGAAGTGTTGTAGTGTAATTCAAATGTTATGCAGAGTTAGCCATTTCTGTTAACGAGTGGTTAATAGTGTTTGTTAGTTTGGTTAACTGAGTTAGTTAGCTGGTTAACTTGACAGTTTGCATCAGTAGCCGAAATAAGTTTGATTCTCAGTTGTATATAAACCAGTTATGTTCTCAATAACAATATAGATTGAGTTTCACTTCAAAATATTTTTGTGATCATTATTCTCATTTTACTTTGGATTTCTCCAACACTTTTACTGATACTGTTACATAATAATATTTTGAATTATGTTTTTTTTTCATTTAAGATTTTCCTCACATTTAACTAAATATTATCTTTGAAATATTTATGTTATAAAATTTTTTAAAGCTAAATAAACTAGTTCAAACATTAATTATCATATTTTAAACACAAAAATTATAAATTATAAGTAACTTATTAAAATAATGTGTAAAGGTGTTTTTACTAAAGAGGATTGACATTAAAATTTATGAACTAATATTAAATTGAATATCATATATGTCATAAACTAATAAACCAATATGTCATATATTAGGGGTGATACTGGGTCGGGTTGGGTCGGGTTCATGAGTCTGAGCAACCCGAACCGAGGAATTGGCACGGGTTGGGTCGGTTCGGGTAACTCCAAAATACCAAGTCACACCCGAACCGACCTGACCCGAGGAGTAAGGAGTTAGGTCGAGTAGACTTGGTCGGTTTGGGCCCCTTTTTGGGCCAAAAGAAACAAAAAAAACCCAATTTTTTTGGCAATTTCTTAGGCCAGTTGGGCCGATTTTAACACTTTAAAACAACTTTTTAATTTTAACATGCTCATCTTTCTTGTTGGACCAGTGTATTGGACCGAAAAAAAACTTTATTGTTGGACTAGTTTCTCACTTGCACAGTTGGCTTGCTCCCTGGTCCTTAGATAATGGAGATTATAACTTAATGAATAACAAAAGTACAAACAACAGCCCAAAAACACAAATCTGAAATCTCCATAGTGTGGCATAGTCACACTCACACAAAGTATCATACAAAATAAACATCACAACTCATAGTGTGACTTAATTATACATAAAGTATCAAACAGATAAAGTTAAACACTAATGAAATTTTGAACAGCAGCCCACAAACACAAATCTCCATATTTCATCAGCTAATCATTACACATCCTGCAAAATAAAAGTAATTACTTAGTGTCAATAGATATTTAAATAAATTAAATTAAATGGAGCTATTTAGTAATTAATATTACCATATTGCAAGGATTAATTACCCATATCACTAAGAATCTCCTTTTCCTCAACCAATGTAACACCTGACATTTCTAAGAATGGAATAGATTCATTAAAAAACGTTAAAAGTAAGTCATGGAACATATAATGAATAGTTAATAACAAACATTAAGTGGTAAATAAATGTGATGAAATGTGAGCATACCTGATTCGACTTGCACCACATCAACTGGTTTTTGTGGATCAATGATACTAGTCTTAGTGCTTGGCTTCAACCAATTTTGTGTACAAATCAAAGCCTCAACAGTGGTCATGTAAAGAACTACAATATGTGTCAAGAACACGACCTCCAGTGTTGAATGCAGACTCAGATGATACAGTAGACACTGGAATAGCTAAGATATCTCTAGCCATGTGTGAAAGAATATAATATTCATTGGCCTTGACTCTCCACCACCTTAAAATGTCAAAACCATCACGGTCAAGCTCAACTTCATCCTCAATGTATCTATCCAACTCATTTTTCTTAAGTTCTCTTTTCTTCTTTCTCACCCTTATATTATACTCATCATCCACATCAAACTTGTCAACATCAGTACTAACATTGGAGGAGGTCACATCAGAGGAAGCACCACTAGAATCAAGACTATCAGGTACATATGGATAAAAACCCTTGTATTGTGCAAACAACTTCTTCAAAAGATCTTTCAATTTTTTCATCATCTCCTTACATTTCTCATTACCATAAATCTTTGGGAAACTAAAATCAAAATATTCTAATTTCAACCTTGGATCAAGAAAAACAGCCACAAATAGAAGATAATTCATTTGCCCATCAACATCCCAATACTTGTCAAGTTTCAATTTCATATTTGATGCCATTCGTTGCAACCCAAAATCATCACTTTCAATATATGATTTTAATGCAGTTTGAATCTTAACAAACTTGCGAATGAAAGTGTTAGCACTTACATGCAAATAACTAGAAAAAGAAAGGGTTGCCTCATAAAATATCTTCAAAAACTTCATGTACAAGCGTGCACGAGTCCAATCATCACTGTTGGGAAGGCCCCCATCATTATCAAGATTATTCACATAACAAGGATCATCACTTTCAAGTCTATAAAATGCTTTTTCATATTTTTCAGCCACTTCCAACATTAAATAAGTGGAATTTCACCTTGTTGGAACATCAAGTACAAGCATTTGGGAACTACTAATGTTTGCATCTTAGACACATTTCTTGAAACAAGCCAATCTAGAAGGAGATGCCCTAACATACTTACAAGCAGCCCTTATTCTAACAATAGATTCATCAATTTCTTTCAACCCATCATTTACAATTAAGTTCAAGATATGTGCACAACACCTCATATGCATATACTCACCGTTCATTAAGGTAGTACCATTCCAAGCACTCATGTTCCTAATCAAATAAGCTAGAGCCAAATTGTTAGCACTAGCATTATCAACTGTAACAGTGCATACTTTAGAGATTCCATAATCTTTCAAACAATATTCTAATGCTTTGCCTATAGTGTCCCCTTGTGGTCAGCAATCAATCCAAAACTCAATTTTCTTATTTAATTCCCACCCGTCATCAATGTAGTGAGCAGTCACACACATGTAATTCATATTCTGAATTGAAGTCCAAGTATCAGTAGTCATTGAAACCATTTGATTGTTGAGACTCAAGAAAGATCTTAATTTAACTTTTTCCTCCCTAAATAACTGCATGCAATCTCTAGCAATGGTTAAACGACCGGGAATTTTAAAACGAGGCTGAGAAACACTCATAAAGCGTTTAAAACCCACATTCTCAACAAACTTAAAAGGAAGCTCATCCGTCACAATCATCCTAGCAAGCTCATCTCTACACAAATCTTGTTTGAACTTAGCAAGCTTAAGAGAAACAGTTTTATCATCCTCATCTTTCTTATCAAGTACAATGGTTTTCTGTTTCTTATCAATCTCCCTATGGGGGTTCTTAGGACAAACCTTGAGATGCTTAAGCAAATTAGTAGTTCCATGATTAACATTATTGCATGCATACTCCTTCCCACAATAGTTACAAACAACCTTATCACTCTCTCTTTTAAAATGTTCCCAAGCAGTAGAAGTAAGCCTACTAGATTTTCTTTTCTAACCTGTCTCTGTCTCTTGTGTAGATGGAACATCTTGTGTTGGAGCTTCAACAGATTGTGGGGGAGCTTGAGTTGTTTGTTGCGCATCATCAGTAGTCATTGGATTTTGTGGAGTAGAAGTACTCCTAGTGATTGGAGTGGGAGTGCTCGCCACTTGAGTCTCATTTGTCCCACTCCCAACAGTTCCCATTTCATGTTGCATGAATAAGAGAGAATAAGCACCTGAATTAAAAACATAATCCAAAAATAAACAACTAATCTTAACAAGAAAGCAGAAACAACAGCCAATTAAATTCTGCATATAAATTATCTTAAACAACCAATTAAATTCAGCATATAAATTCAGCCAAAGAAATCACATACTGAAAACCAAGATCACAGAAGCTGCAAAGTCTAGGCCTCATGAAGTTATGTTTATGGAGTGAGCAAAGTATTTTCTAATTTCTACTGCAAATGGGCAGATAGGAATGTGTCTGGAGACCGTGTCATCAAATACAAACACAACACAACAAGGAGCAAGCAAAGCTTATTCAGAAATGCATTTGGTGTCAATCTAGAATTAGTTTCTTGCCTAAATAACTCCACAGTTCACAACTAGATTTAGTTTCTTGCCTAAATAACTGTAAAATAGTCTCACTATAAAATATGTTCATCAATCAACCAACATTAAACACTCATAATACGTTTTGAACAAATACATTCAATAATTCAGAAAATCAACCAAGCTCAGCTAAGGGAGAGGGAGATTTTCGAAGACAACTTACCAAACTCCAAAACCGGCGCGACTGAGGGAGACCGAGAACAGGATTTTGGGTCTTTGACAGCGTCACGACGTTGCTGAATGGAACCGGCACGACGAGGGGAACGAGATCAATGAAGGAGGGTGGGATTTTGGGTCTTTAACGGAAGGGAAGGGAACAGAGGTGGGAACGGAGATCAATGGAACTGGAAGGCTGAAGGCGGAAGTGAACAGAGGTGGGATTTTGGTTCCCTGACGGCGTCACGGTGACGGCGACGCTGAATGGAACCGGCGCGACGGGAGGGAGGAGATCGATGAAGAAGGAGGGTGGGGGGCTGCTAGGGCACGACTAGGGGAGAAGGAAAATAGGAAATGTAATTGTAAAATGAAAGCTGATGTATCATTATCTCAGAGAATTCATGCCTCTCGTGTTTTGGGCCTGGGCCAGAAAGTAAGCAGAAGTTTTTTTCTGTATGTGACCTCGGGTCGGGTCGGGTTATGTGGGTAAGCAAACCCCAAACCCGTTACCCGACCTACTTGCCTTCGGTTTCTATTTACTGAGGTCGGGTCTACTTGAGAACCCGGTGGATTCGGATTGGACGGGTCGGGTTGGGTAGAACCCATCGGGTTGGTCGGGTTACTTAAACCCATGAACACCCCTATCATATATCCATACTATCATGTCTATTTTTAGCTATCTTACACGAGAAATAAAAAAGATATTTGAGTACATCAACAATTAATATTAGCGTTGTTTGGGAGAGATGATTAAGGAGCATGATAAAAGAAGAACCAAGATTTTGCCAATATTGGCGTAGAAGAATGTCTATCTCTCTCGCCTACAATTTAATCTTCTACTTTCTTTGTCCATTTTTTCTGTAAGTTGGTACATGAGTTACAATGTCTAGAGGACAAACACACAAGGGAGATTAGACTCAGGGAAGATATCCAAAATCATGGAATTGAATTATATGTGAGTTAAGTTTTATGCATGTTTTCTGACAAAAAAAAAGTTGTGGTTTTGGGTTAGGTGCTGCTTGAGGCCCATGAAGACAACATTGAGTTTTAGCTGTGTAGAGTTGAATTTTCAATACTACACATCTATTAGTTTAGGGTATATTTAACACGTCCTATCGTCCTTGGTGATAGTGATTTGTGCATATAAATTTCTCTTTTGTGTTAATGATGAGTTAGCAAAACTTACATAAATTGAGCTCTTTATAATTTTAAGTTAATTTTCATTTTAATTTTCAAAGAATTTCATATTCATATATTATATATAATTATTGTCAACTACCTCTTAATTATAAATATATAAAATATTATACATACATATATTTAAATTATTGAATATATATATACAAATAACTAAATATGCAATGCCCCTCTTAACCTGTGCATATGCACGGGTCCAAAGCTAGTTTCTATAAATGAGTTGTGAATTTCTTATATGTATTTACTCAAATTGTAATTGTTGTGATAGATGATGTAATATTATTAGTCAAAGACTGTATTTTATGTTTAAACATGCCCCATAATAGAAATAGATAGGTGCCTAGTATAGGAATCATATTTGGTAGTTATGTAATATTAAGCTTACACTATGTTTATGGAATAGAAGAAATGTCATGTTAAAAAATAAGTAGCTCTTTATTTTTCCTTATCATTCCTATATTTTCACTCACATTTAATGAGAATAAATATCATATATTACGTATAATGGTAACCAGAGGTGTTAAAAATATGGTACTTGTGTCCATGCAAACTAATTTAAAGTATAACTAAACTATTGAAATGAACTTTCTTTATTAAACTCATCATTGTACAAATTGGTCTGTGGTGAAAGAAAGAAAAATGTTAACATATTTCATTTAAAAAATACAATTTTTCCTAGAAAATTTTAATACAAAACATAAATCAGACTAACACATGCCATTAACACTTTTCTGGATTGGGAAAATAAAGATAGAGCGTGCAGGAACATAATGATCGATGAAGGTAGGTTTAAGACTACCATTGATCATATTTTCAGACTATCAATAAACGATTCATCAAGATTCCTATTGAAAAAGTTGCTGAAGTACTCTGCATGTGTCAAGTTCTTGTATGCAGGTAGGTTTCCTTCACCTATTAGCTTTTCAGCAGGTCCAATGTCCATTAAAGGGCTTGGATAGCAGAATGTCACTATTGACAATCTCTCCTTAAATTTATTTACCACAGCCCTGTGCTCTGGCGCTTTGTATATCCCATTGCTCATCACCTGCATAATCTAAAAACATGCAGCATCAAGCTCATGCTTTTGGTTTTAAATTTTTCAAATCTCATTTTCCAAATCAAATTGAGAAGGCAATTCTTGTTCAAATATAATGTCATCCTATTGCTTTATTCATTTAAGTGGTCAGTAAATAACTTGTAGTCAATCACTATCCAATGTTGAATTTGCAGCCTAATGGGTCACAAATACACATACCTCAATAATTTGGCCAATATTTGCAACAATGGCCCCTTCAATAGGTTCAACATTGACCCATTTTCCATCTTTGAGGAACTGCAACCCTGGAAAATCACCACAATCAACCAAAAGAGTGATCCCAGAATTGTCAGCATGGGGCACAATCCCAAGAACTCTTTCAGGCTCTGGACAGGGTGGGTAGCAATTCATCCTTATGTTATATAGTCCTTCTTGGAAGCCTTCTGATATCTGTGAATCCTGAAGCCCCAAAGCCAGAGAAATGAACTTCACAATTGCAATTGCTGCCTCCCTTATTTCTTCAGAATATCTCTCTAATGTTTCCCTGATAACCAATTACAGAAGGACACCCTTACAAACATAAGAAAAGGCTGTCATAAAAATTTGGCAATAGAATCTCCAGCCTATCCTAAATATGATAACTTGTTAAGGGAGGCATAGAAAGAAAATTGGTAAAATATTTGATTGATAGAACAGAAACGATATCACCACGACTAGAATGCTTTAATACCAATGTTAAGGCCTTAAGCCAAAGAATACTTAAGGGAGACTATCTGGTTGATATATGCTAATGCAACACATTACTCCAGCATATTATATTATATCAATGTGGAGCTTGGGGTATCATTTTCATATATAGAATAATTTTCAAGACAAAAAGCTAATTTTATTGTAAGTAAAAGTGCTTCTGAACAGATCATGTGATAAACTAATGGTGTGTTTGGTTTACACTGTATCCACGTTCCAGGAAGAAGCTACTCTCAGTAGCGTTAGCTTAAATCCTCATTTAAAACGTGATTTTAATGGAAACCAAACACACACTAAGAAAACCTCTCACAGAAATAACACCGGTTGGCATCATTATGCAGTTCAGTTCAGCTATTTAGTATTTCATATATATACCTGAACTCGGGAGGGTTTTGGGGCCACAAATCCAATTTTCTGTTCTGAATAGGGAGAGATTTGAGAAAGATCATGTCATTCCAATCCAGCTTTTGGTCCTCGGAGGTTACAAATGCTTGGCCATAGCCTTCAAGACTTCCTGGTTTCTGTGCCCATCGTTTTTTCTCTTGAAATGGTAGCTCAAAAAATCTTTGAACTTGATTCCTCATATTCTGAAGGGATGCATTTGAAACCCCATGATTTACAATCTGCACGAAAATTAGAAGCAAGGAAGCCATTAAACATCTTCCCCAAATCTGACATGACATGCCTTGAGTTCAATTAGCTTTCTAATCTCCAAAATAACAAATAGACACAACTTTGGCTAATGATTTTCATTTTCTGAGAATATAGGTTATAAATTTCATATAAGCTACGCATGGATTTTAGTAGGTAGCCATTGATTAACAGCAAGCGAAGAAAACTCTGAATTTACTAGTTAGAAAGAATGCCTGAAAATTAAACAAGGAATTTTGACATATATATCAATACTAGAATAGAAGTAATTGCAAGAAATAGTACTAGTGCTTTCCTTTGGTAGTACCTGAAAAACACCCCAGTGTTTGCAAGCGAGGTGAAGCTTTTGAAGCTCTTGTTGTTGTGTGTGTGCGTTGAGCAAGTTGGCCATGTCAATCAAGGGTACGCGAAGAGATGGATGAGAAGGGGAGGTGCAAAAGAATTCATCTCTTATGTACCTTTGTGGCACTTCCTGTGACCGTTGGAGTGCTAGCTCTTGAACACTGGGAACTGGAACTGATGATTCAAGGCTCTCAGGTATAGCATCCATTGCCTTCGGTGCAGACACGCCTGCCTGATCATTGATATTATATATGTATTGTTGACTCTATAGCGCCCTTCACCGAATAAAAAATGGTGGTTTATGTTATATTCTTTTTTAGAAAAATGTAAATTGTACATAGAGAGAAGAGAGTAAATGAATGAGAAATATGAGATGTAATGGGTGACGTGATAGAAAGAGATAAAAAAGAAAAGTGTGTTATATGAGTTGTTGTATGTTCTTATGTTGTATGAATTTGGGTGTTACCTATTATACATCCTTGGAAAGAGGGTGGTAACTTACATCCGGTTTGAAACTTTCAATACCCAGTTTTTTGAGGTCACTTAATTGCAATTTTTAACAAAACGAAGTCTCTTAGTTTTTGCTATTGAGTCCTATGGTTGTCGGTACTAATTGTTCAATAATTATACTTCAAAGTTTTTAATTACCACGTTTAACATACTTTATTATGTAATCCTTTATCTATATCATAATATCTATCAAGGATAACATTGAAAAAAAAAACATTTTATTTATCTTCTTGAAATTAATGTATGCTTATGGAAATAAAAATGCTTATGGAAATAAAAATAATTTCTAGATTATATACTTAAAATGTAAAATACTGAAACATTAAGGGACTATAATCTGTATGGAAGTGATGCGTGCAAAAAAAGATTATCTTTTGGATTTATTGAATTATACTATAATAAGTATCTAATCTAAACCTTTACAATTCTCTTGGTTTAGAGGTATATTTTTCACTATTCATAGTTTGCTCATTAATATTGAAACAATTTTTGTGTTTAAAAATTAATTATACTAAATCGAATATGATTTGAACTTGTTGCAAAAAGGTGGCACTCATTTTAAAGCATTCTTTGATTCTTGATTGCATATTTATAAAATTTAAAATTGGTGCCACATGTTGCTGCATCTTCCCGCTTGATTTTTAAAAGCTCTCTTCTTTTCTCTATTGAACAAAAAAACTGAAACAATTCTTTTTGGTTTTCCCTAAAAAAACTAAATAAATATTGATTCTGTACTGGCTTAGCTTTTATTCAAATTATGTCTGCGATACGTGTGAAAAGCGCCCTTTGTTTCAAATCCACCTTCCTGTGGTATCTCTTTTTTCTTCCCCTTTTTTCTTTGCGTTCTCACTCATCTCTCTCATTCCCTGATTTAATTTCTTTTCATTCTCCAAATTCTAAAATCTCCATTCCTTCAGCTAAATTGGTTTTTCTCCTCCTTCACTCCCCCTTTCAGCGTCTCTCTCCCTGCATCGATTTTCTCTGTTGAGACGCTCCTCCATTTCTGCAATAAAGGGTGCGTTGCTTTCTCACCCATTCTCACAAGAATTTTTTAGTATATTCTCAAAATTGTGATTTGGTCACCATATGAGTTGTTTCCTAATTCTCCAGTGTTGTTTCTGAAGGGGTAAACCGACTTTCACCCCCTCTATTTCCTGTTATTTTTTCTCTGTTCCTGCTCCTCCTTCTTAATCGTTCTTATGTTTTTTCTTATATCCCCAAATTTGTGGCCATCTCGGTGCTGGATGATTGGGCTTTTGCTCCGCCGAAATGACTTTAAAAACGATAAGGCTTTTCACTTACTTTGCAACATTTAGAAACTTTCTTTTAAAATTATTGATATTGTTATTGAAAAAGTTGTTGTAACTAGAAAAATGGTACAAATAGTTTTGTGCAGATAGTTACTATTTGTTTTGCATCTCAATATGCTTACATGAGATTTTATTTGTCTAAATTTTGGATCTTTCATGGGCAAGTTTATTTATAAATTTGAGGATAATAAAAAAATTGATAAAGAAAATGTGTTTGAAGTGACATTATTAATGGATTACTAAGACAATTGATGAATTGAAATTGTTCTAGGATTTTGAATAGTAATGCAGTTCTAGAAAAAGGAAAAAAATTTGCAGCTTTGGTCACTTATAGTTATCTATTACCTATAGTCACTTACACTTAACTATAGTGCTTTATAGTTACAAGGTGTTGGTAGTCATTTAAAATTTTGTATTGGGCTGAAGGAAACATATAAACTTGCCTTATTGTGCTTTGATATATGGAGAATCTTTTATTGATACTAACACTATATACTAGGACTAAAATTTAGGATTCAAATTCAAGTATATTGAAATTGAATGGTTATTAAGTTTTCAGTATGTGAAATTAATAGAAAGGACTATGCTAATAATGGAAAGTGCTTAAAGATTTCTATATTAGTTTAAAGGAATAGATAGTTTATAATATGTTTTTTGTGTGGGTTATTTAATGTGGTTTCATATATGTTTATTGTTTATCAAACTGAAAAGTGGTTATTTTTAGTTTCCTTTTGCTGATTTGATTATTTATTTTCATGAAAACATGTTAGTTTTTACATGTTATTTTTCCAAGGCATTTTTCGTGGAACCAATGGTGTGTGATGACTGTTTCTTTCCTATTCAAAACTGATTATTTATGCTGCATGAACCTTGCAAGAAGAACAAGAAGAAGAGAACCCCAATGATTTGATTAACAAATGCAAGGACTAACTTTGCTAACTGTATAAATCCTCAAAAGCTGACAAATAAATTAACAACAGTAGAAAATAACAAAGTAGGAGAATTTTTTTAATAGATCAATCTGAAATTGATAATGAGGTCTAAATTTGAAACATCAGGTTAATTTGCAACATCACATCCTACATTACGTGGAATAGACCAATCTAAAATTGATAATGAGGTCTAAATTTTCCTGACACTACTATGGTCTCAACATGAATGTTCAAGGCAAGTAATTTTATATATTTCATTTTCTTTAAGCTCTAACCTATTTTCTCCAAATACTTTTTCTATTATAACTAAGTTTTATAACAATAAACCAGTCAAGAACAACCTTATTTGTAAGGAGTTCTAACCGGTTACCTCAACATAAAAAAGGTTTATAATTGTTTGAATTATTATTCACCTTTACTATTTGTTCTCTATTTTGCATTCAAATTTTAAGGGTGTTGCAAATAGCCATGTGGTGGATAAGGTTGACAAATGTCGCACTGCCTGCTTCTCAAGTGTGTCAATAGGTACCTTCTGCTTCCTAAAGACGTTCTTTTATTAGGTTATCATCAACTTCAGTGGTAAGAATTTTTTTTTTCATTTTCTCTATTCTCAAGCCTCTCCTTATGTGGATCATTATTTTTAGTTCCTTTGTTCTTGAGCCTTTGTTAGAGTTGCATCAATTTCATGTTTGCATAGATATTCTTTTACCTTTTTCTATGTCATTTGTTGTACAGTATGATGAGTTTTTAACTTTGATATAGGGATACTCTTTTCAGTACAACACACTGGTTTTTCTTAAAATATCTGCTAGAGAACACAATCACAACCAAATTTAGGTAGTTTTGTAATGAATTCATCTGATAAAGACTTTTAATCATGCCTTCAAGTTCTTCTGTTTTGATCTGACTGCTCATGGCTATTTTGCAAGAGTTCATGACTCATTCATTAAAAGAAATATATCTTTTGCTGCATGTATGTTAGCCTTGGTTATTTATTTTTGTACCTTTACATCCTTATGAATTATAGGTTATGTGGTGTCATGGCTATGAGCATAAAACTAACACCAAGGATCTTCTAATACTTTTTGCTTTCTAGATACATCTCAACATATCAGCAACATGATTTGAAAACAAAATCACTTCAAGTTTCTTATATAATATTTTATTTTTATATTGCAATTCTTAATATTTGTTTTTTAAACATGAGACCAAGGACCTCCACGGTCATTACTATGATACTTTCCATTTGCGAGTAACCCGCACTATATCAATGCCTTTGTATGTTTCCCTTTTATCACCAAAGATAAAATATAAATTTTATGCTAATAGATTTCTTAATCAGAAGTTGTAGGGATTCAAATGCTTGCATTTATATGTGTTTTGTATTTTTTTGGGTTGTTTTTGTTCATTTTAGGGGTAGTTAGGATCATAGTTATCCTTCTATTTTGTGTAAGGCCTTGTGTATATCTTGTGATTATGATGATAGTAATTCATAGTTATTCATTTAAAACTTGAAAGTATAACAGCCAATGGGAGAGGTGTACCACTCACCTTAGTCAAGCTTCCAAAAGAAAGAACTTCTTGTATACATGATTGTAATCAACCAATAGTTTTGGTTCAATACATTTTGGTTGAATAAATTAATATTAGCTTCATTCCACCTCAAGCAATGGACTATTCATATCATATCTAGCAAATGTTGTATGTGTTGTTGTAAAAAATAATCTCAAGTTGTATTTCAAGTCATTGTTAACCCAGTTATCGAGACACATACTCCCACAACCAAGTCCATATGCACCCTCATGGATGTTTTGATTTAGAAGCTGCCAAATGCTTAATGCAATTGGAACCATTCTTCTTTATCATGTTAATTTAGAGCAGGTGAACTTTCTATACATATCCATGGATTTGGAATTGTGAACCATCTTTTAATTTCCTGTTTGATGAATCTGGATAGGATGAAGTTAAGACAGCTTAAAGCACCATCCAAGAGATAGGTGCATCTCTATTGCAAGTATGCTCAAGTACACACCTTTGAACTTTAATTATGCAATATAGGATTTAGTACTTAGTTAAAAAGAAAATCAAAATATTTTCTAACATGAAACTTGCTTTTCTGCACCTGTGACTGAGATTTTGGGTTTTAACATTTATATTCTCAATGGAGAGCTTTATAGATTCTTGTCAGATACTGCTTACCATCATGTAAATTGACTAATTTTACAATAAGCTTAAGCAGTAGCATATCAATTTTGAAGGATTTTATTGCCCCTTCTCTCACCCTCATTGGTTGAATATTCTGGAGTAAAATGGTGCTAGATCATCAAGGAGAAAATCCTAGGATTTGGAGAGTTTACATAACGAGGGGAAAGAAGATAGATGTAGTGGTGAGTTAATTAGAAGAGGGGTTTTTGGTAATGTGGTAATAGGTGGCTTAAGCTAATTACGAGGCTGTTATGAAAGGGAAATATACCTGTTTGAGAGAAGTGTGGATATATCTTTCATTTTACTTTTGTAGTAAAGTGACAAAGGACTATCTTCCTAATGCTTGCATTTATATGTGTTTTGTATTTTTTTTGGGTTGTTTTTGTTCATTTTAGGGGTAGTTAGGATCATAGTTATCCTTCTATTTTTTGTAAGGCCTTGTGTATATCTTGTGATTGTGATGATAGTAATTCATAGTTATTCATTTAAAACTTGAAAGTATGACAGCCAATGGGAGAGGTGTACCACTCACCTTAGTCAAGCTTCCAAAAGAAAGAACTTCTTGTATACGTGATTGTAATCAACCAATAGTTTTGGTTCAATACATTTTGGTTGAATAAATTAATATTAGCTTCATTCCACCTCAAGTAATGCACTATTCATATCATATCTAGCAAATGTTGTATGTGTTGTTGTAAAAAATTATCTCAAGTTGTATTTCAAGTCATTGTTAACCCAGTTATCGAGACACATACTCCCGCAACCAAGTCCATATGCACCCTCATGGATGTTTTGATTTAGAAGCTGCCAAATGCTTAATGCAATTGGAACCATTCTTCTTTATCATGTTAATTTAGAGCAGGTGAACTTTCTATACATATCCATGGATTTGGAATTGTGAACCATCTTTTAATTTCCTGTTTGATGAATCTGGATAGGATGAAGTTAAGACAGCTTAAAGCACCATCCAAGAGATAGGTGCATCTCTATTGCAAGTATGCTCAAGTACACACCTTTGAACTTTAATTATGCAATATAGGATTTAGTACTTAGTTAAAAAGAAAATCAAAATATTTTCTAACATGAAACTTGCTTTTCTGCTCCTGTGACTGAGATTTTGGGTTTTAACATTTATATTCTCAATGGAGAGCTTTATAGATTCTTGTCAGATACTGCTTACCATCATGTAAATTGACTAATTTTACAATAAGCTTAAGCAGTAGCATATCAATTTTGAAGGATTTTATTGCCCCTTCCCTCACCCTCATTGGTTGAATATTCTGGAGTAAGATGGTGCTAGATCATCAAGGAGAAAATCCTAGGATTTGGAGAGTTTACATAACGAGGGGAAAGAAGATAGATGGAGTGGTGAGTTAATTAGAAGAGGGCTTTTTGGTAATGTGGTAATAGGTGGCTTAAGCTAATTACGAGGCTGTTATGATAGGGAAATATACCTGTTTGAGAGAAGTGTGGATATATCTTTCATTTTACTTTTGTAGTAAAGTGACAAAGGACTATCTTCCTTATGCTTGCATTTATATGTGTTTTGTATTTTTTTTGGGTTGTTTTTGTTCATTTTAGGGGTAGTTAGGATCATAGTTATCCTTCTATTTTGTGTAAGGCCTTGTGTATATCTTGTGATTGTGATGATAGTAATTCATAGTTATTCATTTAAAACTTGAAAGTATGACAGCCAATGGGAGAGGTGTACCACTCACCTTAGTCAAGCTTCCAAAAGAAAGAACTTCTTGTATACGTGATTGTAATCAACCAATAGTTTTGGTTCAATACATTTTGGTTGAAAAAATTAATATTAGCTTCATTCCACCTCAAGTAATGCACTATTCATATCATATCTAGCAAATGTTGTATGTGTTGTTGTAAAAAATTATCTCAAGTTGTATTTCAAGTCATTGTTAACCCAGTTATCGAGACACATACTCCCGCAACCAAGTCCATATGCACCCTCATGGATATTTTGATTTAGAAGCTGCCAAATGCTTAATGCAATTGGAACCATTCTTCTTTATCATGTTAATTTAGAGCAGGTGAACTTTCTATACATATCCATGGATTTGGAATTGTGAACCATCTTTTAATTTCCTGTTTGATGAATCTGGATAGGATGAAGTTAAGACAGCTTAAAGCACCATCCAAGAGATAGGTGCATCTCTATTGCAAGTATGCTCAAGTACACACCTTTGAACTTTAATTATGCAATATAGGATTTAGTACTTAGTTAAAAAGAAAATCAAAATATTTTCTAACATGAAACTTGCTTTTCTGCACCTGTGACTGTGATTTTGGGTTTTAACATTTATATTCTCAATGGAGAGCTTTATAGATTCTTGTCAGATACTGCTTACCATCATGTAAATTGACTAATTTTACAATAAGCTTAAGCAGTAGCATATCAATTTTGAAGGATTTTATTGCCCCTTCCCTCACCCTCATTGATTGAATATTCTGGAGTAAGATGGTGCTAGGTCATCAAGGAGAAAAACCTAGGATTTGGAGAGTTTACATAACGAGGGGAAAGAAGATCGATGGAGTGGTGAGTTAATTAGAAGAGGGGTTTTTGGTAATGTGGTAATAGGTGGCTTGAGCTAATTATGAGGCTGTTATAATAGGGAAATATTCCTGTTTGAGAGAAGTGTGGATATATCTTTCATTTTACTTTTGTAGTAAAGTGACAAAAGGACTATCTTCCTTATGCTTGCATTTATACGTGTTTTGTATTTTTTTGGGTTGTTTTTGTTCATTTTAGGGGTAGTTAGGATCATAGTTATCCTTCTATTTCTTGTAAGGCCTTGTGTGTATCTTGTGATTGTGATGATAGTAATTTATAGTTATTCATTTAAAACTTGAAAGTATGACAGCCAATGGGAGAGGTGTACCACTCACCTTAGTCAAGCTTCCAAAAGAAAGAACTTCTTGTATATGTGATTGTAATCAACCAATAGTTTTGGTTCAATACATTTTGGTTGAATAAATTAATATTAGCTTCATTCCACCTCAAGCAATGCACTGTTCATATCATATCTAGCAAATGTTGTATGTGTTGTTGTAAAAAATTATCTCAAGTTGTATTTCAAGTCATTGTTAACCCAGTTATCGAGACACATACTCCCGCAACCAAGTCCATATGCACCCTCATGGATGTTTTGATTTAGAAGCTGTCAAATGCTTAATGCAATTGGAACCATTCTTCTTTATCATGTTAATTTAGAGCAGGTGAACTTTCTATACATATCCATGGATTTGGAATTGTGAACCATCTTTTAATTTCCTGTTTGATGAATCTAGATAGGATGAAGTTAAGACAGCTTAAAGCACCATCCAAGAGATAGGTGCATCTCTATTGCAAGTATGCTCAAGTACACACCTTTGAACTTTAATTATGAAATATAGGATTTAGTACTTAGTTAAAAAGAAAATCAAAATATTTTCTAGCATGAAACTTGCTTTTCTGCACCTGTGACTGAGATTTTGGGTTTTAACATTTATATTCTCAATGGAGAGCTTTATAGATTCTTGTCAGATACTGCTTACCATCATATAAATTGACTAATTTTACAATAAGCTTAAGCAGTAGCATATCAATTTTGAAGGATTTTATTGCCCCTTCCCTCACCCTCATTGGTTGAATATTCTGGAGTAAGATGGTGCTAGATCATCAAGGAGAAAATCCTAGGATTTTGAGAGTTTACATAACGAGGGGAAAGAAGATAGATGGAGTGGTGAGTTAATTAGAAGAGGGGTTTTTGGTAATGTGGTAATAGGTGGCTTAAGCTAATTACGAGGCTGTTATGATAGGGAAATATACCTGTTTGAGAGAAGTGTGGATATATCTTTCATTTTACTTTTGTAGTAAAGTGACAAAGGACTATCTTCCATATGCTTGCATTTATATGTGTTTTGTATTTTTTTTTGGGTTGTTTTTGTTCATTTTAGGGGTAGTTAGGATCATAGTTATCCTTCTATTTTGTGTAAGGCCTTGTGTATATCTTGTGATTGTGATGATAGTAATTCATAGTTATTCATTTAAAACTTGAAAGTATGACAGCCAATGGGAGAGGTGTACCACTCACCTTAGTCAAGCTTCCAAAAGAAAGAACTTCTTGTATACGTGATTGTAATCAACCAATAGTTTTGGTTCAATACATTTTGGTTGGATAAATTAATATTAGCTTCATTCCACCTCAAGTAATGCACTATTCATATCATATCTAGCAAATGTTGTATGTGTTGTTGTAAAAAATTATCTCAAGTTGTATTTCAAGTCATTGTTAACCCAGTTATCGAGACACATACTCCCGCAACCAAGTCCATATGCACCCTCATGGATGTTTTGATTTAGAAGCTGCCAAATGCTTAATGCAATTGGAACCATTCTTCTTTATCATGTTAATTTAGAGCAGGTGAACTTTCTATACATATCCATGGATTTGGAATTGTGAACCATCTTTTAATTTCCTGTTTGATGAATCTGGATAGGATGAAGTTAAGACAGCTTAAAGCACCATCCAAGAGATAGGTGCATCTCTATTGCAAGTATGCTCAAGTACACACCTTTGAACTTTAATTATGCAATATAGGATTTAGTACTTAGTTAAAAAGAAAATCAAAATATTTTCTAACATGAAACTTGCTTTTCTGCACCTGTGACTGTGATTTTGGGTTTTAACATTTATATTCGCAATGGAGAGCTTTATAGATTCTTGTCAGATACTGCTTACCATCATGTAAATTGACTAATTTTACAATAAGCTTAAGCAGTAGCATATCAATTTTGAAGGATTTTATTGCCCCTTCCCTCACCCTCATTGATTGAATATTCTGGAGTAAGATGGTGCTAGGTCATCAAGGAGAAAAACCTAGGATTTGGAGAGTTTACATAACGAGGGGAAAGAAGATCGATGGAGTGGTGAGTTAATTAGAAGAGGGGTTTTTGGTAATGTGGTAATAGGTGGCTTGAGCTAATTATGAGGCTGTTATAATAGGGAAATATTCCTGTTTGAGAGAAGTGTGGATATATCTTTCATTTTACTTTTGTAGTAAAGTGACAAAAGGACTATCTTCCTTATGCTTGCATTTATACGTGTTTTGTATTTTTTTGGGTTGTTTTTGTTCATTTTAGGGGTAGTTAGGATCATAGTTATCCTTCTATTTCTTGTAAGGCCTTGTGTGTATCTTGTGATTGTGATGATAGTAATTTATAGTTATTCATTTAAAACTTGAAAGTATGACAGCCAATGGGAGAGGTGTACCACTCACCTTAGTCAAGCTTCCAAATGAAAGAACTTCTTGTATATGTGATTGTAATCAACCAATAGTTTTGGTTCAATACATTTTGATTGAATAAATTAATATTAGCTTCATTCCACCTCAAGCAATGCACTGTTCATATCATATCTAGCAAATGTTGTATGTGTTGTTGTAAAAAATTATCTCAAGTTGTATTTCAAGTCATTGTTAACCCAGTTATCGAGACACATACTCCCGCAACCAAGTCCATATGCACCCTCATGGATGTTTTGATTTAGAAGCTGCCAAATGCTTAATGCAATTGGAACCATTCTTCTTTATCATGTTAATTTAGAGCAGGTGAACTTTCTATACATATCCATGGATTTGGAATTGTGAACCATCTTTTAATTTCCTGTTTGATGAATCTGGATAGGATGAAGTTAAGACAGCTTAAAGCACCATCCAAGAGATAGGTGCATCTCTATTGCAAGTATGCTCAAGTACACACCTTTGAACTTTAATTATGCAATATAGGATTTAGTACTTAGTTAAAAAGAAAATCAAAATATTTTCTAACATGAAACTTGCTTTTCTGCACCTGTGACTGTGATTTTGGGTTTTAACATTTATATTCGCAATGGAGAGCTTTATAGATTCTTGTCAGATACTGCTTACCATCATGTAAATTGACTAATTTTACAATAAGCTTAAGCAGTAGCATATCAATTTTGAAGGATTTTATTGCCCCTTCCCTCACCCTCATTGATTGAATATTCTGGAGTAAGATGGTGCTAGGTCATCAAGGAGAAAAACCTAGGATTTGGAGAGTTTACATAACGAGGGGAAAGAAGATCGATGGAGTGGTGAGTTAATTAGAAGAGGGGTTTTTGGTAATGTGGTAATAGGTGGCTTGAGCTAATTATGAGGCTGTTATAATAGGGAAATATTCCTGTTTGAGAGAAGTGTGGATATATCTTTCATTTTACTTTTGTAGTAAAGTGACAAAAGGACTATCTTCCTTATGCTTGCATTTATACGTGTTTTGTATTTTTTTGGGTTGTTTTTGTTCATTTTAGGGGTAGTTAGGATCATAGTTATCCTTCTATTTCTTGTAAGGCCTTGTGTGTATCTTGTGATTGTGATGATAGTAATTTATAGTTATTCATTTAAAACTTGAAAGTATGACAGCCAATGGGAGAGGTGTACCACTCACCTTAGTCAAGCTTCCAAATGAAAGAACTTCTTGTATATGTGATTGTAATCAACCAATAGTTTTGGTTCAATACATTTTGATTGAATAAATTAATATTAGCTTCATTCCACCTCAAGCAATGCACTGTTCATATCATATCTAGCAAATGTTGTATGTGTTGTTGTAAAAAATAATCTCAAGTTGTATTTCAAGTCATTGTTAACCCAGTTATCGAGACACATACTCCCGCAACCAAGTCCATATGCACCCTCATGGATGTTTTGATTTAGAAGCTGCCAAATGCTTAATGCAATTGGAACCATTCTTCTTTATCATGTTAATTTAGAGCAGGTGAACTTTCTATACATATCCATGGATTTGGAATTGTGAACCATCTTTTAATTTCCTGTTTGATGAATCTGGATAGGATGAAGTTAAGACAACTTAAAGCACCATCCAAGAGATAGGTGCATCTCTATTGCAAGTATGCTCAAGTACACACCTTTGAACTTTAATTATGAAATATAGGATTTAGTACTTAGTTAAAAAGAAAAACAAAATATTTTCTAGCATGAAACTTGCTTTTCTGCACCTGTGACTGTGATTTTGGGTTTTAACATTTTTATTCTCAATGGAGAGCTTTATAGATTCTTGTCAGATACTGCTTACCATCATGTAAATTGACTAATTTTACAATAAGCTTAAGCAGTAGCATATCAATTTTTAAGGATTTTATTGCCCCTTCCCTCACCCTCATTGGTTGAATATTCTGGAGTAAGATGATGCTAGGTCATCAAGGAGAAAATCCTAGGATTTTGAGAGTTTATATAACGAGCGGAAAGAAGATAGATGGAGTGGTGAGTTAATTAGAAGAGGGGTTTTTGATAATGTGGTAATAGGTGGCTTGAATTAATTATGAGGCTGTTATGATAGGGAAATATACCTGTTTAAGAGAAGTGTGGATATATATTTCATTTTACTTTTGTAGTAAAGTGACAAAGGACTATCTTCCTTTGAGGATCCTGGGGCTCTTGGCAGTTGTAGACTCTCGATATGTGTAATAATATTTTGAGTCTGATATTGAGTTCCTTATTAAACTATGCATTTCAGTTTTGCTGGTATCCTAACAGAGTTTGCAGGTATTATTGCCACTTCCTTCACTCTTCTCCTAATTCTTACTTATTTTTTGGTCCTGAAATTATATTAGCTTTGCTTTTCCATTCAAATTTCTTTCGTGATAGGATGGAATACAATTGAGCAAAGTTATTCTGAATTTCTGATGGACCAACAATGTTGTTATTTTCTTCCCAGTCTTTTATGAATTTTGTTCTATCAATTTGATTTTTCATTTTGCATTTTCATGTGCCATGAGTAGTTGCTAATACAAAAAGGTAGTTCTGACATACTAAATATGCAAGCATTTCTATCCACAATTTCCTGTAGTGTATGAGGAGAGTTGTCTTCTAGGGACTGGTTATAATGTTATGAAGGACCAAGAATATTCTAGATAGATTAAGGCGGTTCTCAATTTTACTGATTAGGTAATGCTTGTAACGTCCTAATTTCTCAACTCTAGAATAGTGTCCGTTGGAAACACCATTCCTAAATTTCTGAAATTATTTCGTTCAATTTCAATATCGTCAAACAAAAGCTTAGGCTTTCCAACGATTTGCTTAAGCTGTTACTAATACATACATCACAAACTCATACAAACTGAAAATCTTAATTAAACTTAGGGAAAGAACCTACACTTAAAGTGTTGTGGTTCATGAGACTCACACCGGAAGTCCGATAGAATCTCCCCTAAAAACTGGAGGTATACCAATTCCAAACTTAACCTGAAACTCAGTAAAACCACCAGCACAGTGTAATAACATGAATTCACTAATATCATAATAGGGCCTTCGTGGCCAGAACAGAATATACATACACATATAAATCAATATTTAACTACCTATCATTACATATGAACTAATTCAACTAAATGAGTCTTCTACTGGAAATACTACTCCGCTTTGCCATTTCTTTCCCTGCTTTATCATCACCTGGGATCACCTGCACAACTAGAGTATATCCCCGAAATGTGGGGTGAGACTACAGTCTCAGCGAGCACAACTATGCATATGCAGTGTAGGAGAAATCAATCATATAAGATGCAACACCTAAAACATGCTAACATATAGTTCATAGCTTAATTCTGATTCTTTACATAATGAAAACTCATTTTAGCTCAAAGTAAAGATACATATACAATTCCAATACACAATAGTTATGGCCTAAACTCACGCATCACAATCATCTCAATATAAATGCAATTATGATGCAACTCACTGTTGTGCCCAGCAGACATGATCTTATCACTTAAACTGGAGTTAGAACTGAGCTCAGACTACGGGAAACGTCTTTCCCGGGGACGAATCCCACCCATTACTGGACCGAAGTCAAGTTTTCACATAATTACTTAATTTTCTTAACTCACAGCGCGAAGGCCGGCTTGAATTAACTCACGGTCGAAACCGGCTTATATTACTCAAATGCACATAATCTCACTGAACTATTAACTGATATTCTTCAAATGACAATAACGTCACATTTCATAAGTTTCGAAAGCTAGGGTTCTCAATGTCAATAACAACTAACATGCAAACAAATTACTAATTTCCTTAACTTAATCACATGATTTTCACACAATTGATAATAACTAACATCTACAAGTATAAAGAAGGGGGAATTAGAGGTTAGGGTTCATACTCAAGACATGCAATCACAAAAGTGTAAGTGTGTGAGTTGTACTCACCTAATCTTGAAGCTCAAAGGAAGAAAAGGGAGTAAGGATGGATCACGTGACGATTCCTTGCTCCAATTTCCCTTTTCAAGCTTCAATCCAAGCTTTCTCTCTCTAAAAACCCAGAGTCCCTCTCTCTAGACTAAGGAAGAAAAAGAAGGAGAAGTGAAATTATGATTCTGAAAGAGGAATCTGGTGCTTTAAGTGGATTCTCGCTCAAGCGAGCTCTTCTCGCTTGAGCGAGCGTGTCGGTTGCATGGCCTTCCTTCACATTCTCGCTCAAGCGAAACTATCTCACTTAAGCGAGAATGACCCAGAAAATACACCCTCTCTGGACGATTCTCACTCAAGCGAAACAATTTTCGCTTGAGCGAAAATTGTCCAGAGAGCCTTCCCAAGACCCCCTATTTTCGCTTGAGCGAAATCACCTTCGCTTAAGCGAAAATTGCAGAAAACTCCATTTCAAAACTCATCTGCATAACTCGCTCAAGCGAATATAGATTCGCTTGAGCGAAACCCCTAAAACTTGGTTTTTAGCCTAAGTCTTATCTCCTAATTCCTTTAACTTTCTTTCCTTAATTATTAATATACAACCCCCTATCTTAATCTTATGAATTAATAGAAGTTCTAAATTACGGGATGTTACATTTCTACCCCCCTAAAAAGAAATTTTGTCCCCAAAATTTGCTCCGGTCATGTTCTAACACCAACTCACCTTCTATCTCCTTCTCCCTTAGAGTATATGCTCGGACACCTACATTTCTTCCTTCAGACCCTAATATGGTTTTCTAACGGAGTCTCACACTTAATCACTCCACTCCTTAAATAATTCAATTGATTTGGTTCTGCAAATTACCTATTAGGATCCTAAGGAAATAAAAGAGTTCATATCCCTTCTACATACCTATGTAAGCTTTGGTTCACTCTAAATAGGATAGTCATCCTAACCTAGATTAACATTCGCATATTCCCTCTAATGTGACCTCCACAGGTGTTTGCCTCTAAAGAAACTTTGACTATAAGATTTACTACCTAACAAGCACTTACACTCTAACACAATATTCAATGAAATTAATCATACAAACTAATGTCACAAACGGATAGCAAGTTACATAGCACATTCAAATCATACAGTTACACAATCAAAACTACATTATAAGTCAAACAACAACCGTCCTCCAGAAAAATAATGAATCTATCTTAACTAACTTCCTCAGGGTGCCTAATGTCCACTTAGAGTTTCAGGGTCACATTCTATAAAGCTCCTAGGGAGAGGATACCGTTCTTAGGAATAAACCCAGGTTACTCTCTTTCTAATACAAGATAGATGGCTCTAACCTTATTAAGGAAGTGTCCTAACTTCCTGACCAAGGTATCCTACTCACATAACTAACCATAATCTCCGTGTACATCGCACACACTATAGGAGTGATCAGTTCCTATAATGAGTACGTGTACTACGAGATCATAGTAAGTCCCGGGCAACTAACCTAACCACAGTCCAATTGGATTGAACTGCTCTGATACCAAAATGTAACGTTCTAATTTCTCTACTCTAGAATAGTGTCCGTTGGAAACACCATTCTTGAATTTCTGAAATTATTTCGTTCAATTTCAATATCGTCAAACAAAAGCTTAGGCTTTCCAACGATTTGCTTAAGTTGTTACTAATACATACATCACAAACTCATACAAACTGAAAATCTTAATTAAACTTAGGGAAAGAACCTACACTTGAAGTGTTGTGGTTCATGAGACTCACACTGGAAGTCCGACAGAATCTCCCCTAAAAACTGGAGGTATACCAATTCCAAACTTAACCTGAAACTCAGTAAAACCACCAGCACAGTGTAATAACATGAATTCACTAATATCATAATAGGGCCTTCGTGGCCAGAACAGAATATACATACACATATAAATCAATATTTAACTACCTATCATTACATATGAACTAATTCAACTAAATGAGTCTTCTACTGGAAATACTACTCCGCTTTGCCATTTCTTTCCCTGCTTTATCATCACCTGGGATCACCTGCACAACTAGAGTATATCCCCGAAATGTGGGGTGAGACTACAGTCTCAGCGAGCACAACTATGCATATGCAGTGTAGGAGAAATCAATCATATAAGATGCAACACCTAAAACATGCTAACATATAGTTCATAGCTTAATTCTGATTTTTTACATAATGAAAACTCATTTTAGCTCAAAGTAAAGATACATATACAATTCCAATACACAACAGTTATGGCCTAAACTCACGCATCACAATCATCTCAATATAAATGCAATTATGAAGCAACTCACTGCTGTGCCCAGCAGACATGATCTTATCACTTAAAGTGGAGTTAGAACTGAGCTTAGACTACGGGAAACGTCTTTCCCGGGGACGAATCCCACCCATTACTGGACCGAAGTCAAGTGTTCACATAATTACTTAATTTTCTTAACTCACAGCGCGAAGACCAGCTTGAATTAACTCATGGTCGAAATCGGCTTATATTACTCAAATGCACATAATCTCACTGAACTATTAACTGATATTCTTCAAATGACAATAACGTCACATTTCGTAAGTTTCGAAAGCTAGGGTTCTCAATGTCAATAACAACTAACATGCAAACAAATTACTAATTTCCTTAACTTAATCACATGATTTTCACACAATTGATAATAACTAACATCTACGAGTATAAAGAAGCGGGAATTAGAGGTTAGGGTTCATACTCAAGACATGCAATCACAAAAGTGTAAGTGTGTGAGTTGTACTCACCTAATCTTGAAGCTCAAAGGAAGAAAAGTGAGTAAGGATGGATCACGTGACGATTCCTTGCTCCAATTTCCCTTTTCAATCTTCAATCCAAGCTTTTTCTCTCTAAAAACCCAGAGCCCCTCTTTCTAGACTAAGGAAGAAAAAGAAGGAGAAGTGAAATTATGATTCTGAAAGAGGAATCTGGTGCTTTAAGTGGATTCTCGCTCAAGCGAGAAGAGCTCGCTTGAGCGAGCGTGTCGGTTGCATGACCTTCCTTCACATTCTCGCTCAAGCGAAACTATCTCGCTTAAGCGAGAATGACCCAGAAAATACACTCTCTCTGGACGATTCTCGCTCAAGTGAAACAATTTTCGCTTGAGCGAAAATTGTCCAGAGAGCCTTCCCAAGACCCCCTATTTTCGCTTGAGCGAAATCACCTTTGCTTAAGCAAAAATTGCAAAAAACTCCATTTCAAAACTCCTCTGCATAACTCGCTCAAGCGAATATAGGTTCGCTTGAGCGAAACCCCTGAAACTTGGTTTTTAGCCTAAGTCTTATCTCCTAATTCCTTAAACTTTCTTTCCTTAATTATTAATATACAACCCCTTATCTTAATCTTATGAATTAATAGAAGTTCTAAATTACGGGATGTTACAATGCTAGAATTTATTTTTCTATTTTTTTCTTCATGCTTTGGTGCTAACCTCCATATTCAATTATGCCACTAACTTCTGATTGCAGAGAAATGATGAATTGGGTTACAATACAGGGGATGATACTTATGGTGGATGGAAAGAATCGACCAAGAACTTTCCAAATAGGAGCACTCACATTTTTTCCCTGGCCCAGAGTTAGTTTTAGATCGAAATATAATTAGTTTTGGGTCACTTGGGGAACTCTCCTTTTCACATAATAACATGAGTTTATTTTTAACGTAATTTGTACACGTACTCTCTTTATCTGTTTGGTAAGATCATCAACAGATTTCAGATTATTATATATATAACTCACTTGTACTATGTCTCTGTTATCTTTGCTACTGATAAAGGAGAAAATAGTATTACAGTCTACAAGAGAAACTATTTACAACTACTACAGGTAAATTTTTATTTGCAAAGAATCTTTAACACTTTGTGTGTTATATTTGTATAAATAAAGTAATGATATGACTGAATTTATATACTAATTTGGGCTATCAAAACCTGAAGTAACAACAACATTTTTCCTTTGAAAATGATGATGGGATCTCTGCTAATGGTTATACGATCAAACATTTATGAAACTTTTTAATTAGAGTGTCAAAAAAGATAGTCAAGAGCAAATGAGAGCTCTGTCTGTCTTCCAATTATGTAAAATAATATATGTGTGACCTATGTTGTCGTGCGTTGCAAGGGCTACATTACTAGTTTTACACATTTCAAAAGATTTTTTCTTTAAAATATTTTTTATTTTAACAATAAAAATTCATTAAATGATATCATTTGTATCATCCAGGAAAATGGAACCTAGGAAACATAAGAGGAGCCTTAGGTGGTGAGCCCAACCAAGAAAGGGAAGTTAGATGTAGGATGAAAATTCGGAGGTTAAGTGTGATTTCAGACAAGAAATTAGGGAATCTGTTAGGAACCATGAGTTTAAAAGAGTTTAAAAGAGGGACCAAGAGTTAAGCCAATCAACTGTAGGTCGAACCTAGGAGGAATCACACCCTGAGTCAAAGGGAATATAGTGGTTAAGGGTAAAGGAATGAGGTTGGGTAGAGAAGGATTAAGTTGAAAGGAAGGGTCAGGAGAAAGAGTTAAGGAGAAGAGCTACACCCGAGATCTTAGCCATTATGTGTGAAAGAATAAGCTTTGTGGTCAAGGGAATTGATTTATCAAGAATTAGAGTGGGGAAAGGTTAGGATGAGAAGAACTAAGTTAGAAGAAGATTTTCATGGAGAGGAATTAGGTCTAAGAAGGAGAGAATTGAATTGGAATCAAGAGGGAAAAAAACCAAGGTTGTTGCTTAATTTCAGGCTTTAAGCCTAATGACCTTGGTGCACTAAATTGCAAATATCTAGAGTTGTAGATGTCCAATTGAGGTGATTCCACTTGGCTAAGAAAGCTAAGATTCGGGGCTTCAGTTTGATATGTTATATGATAGTATTCCGAGCTCGTTTGCATCCCAAACAGTCGCATTCTTCCTCAGGAGAGAAAGTTGTCGAGGAACAGAGGAATTCCAATTTGTTTCTCTGCGCTCCAACTGCGCTGAGCGCAACCTGAGCGCAGAAAACATAGAGGAATTGAGGAAACCTGCGCTCCAGCTGCGCTGAGCACAGCTTGAGCGCAGGAACGCGTCTGGTTCTTTAAAAACACAGATATGGGGGTTTCTCCCCCATTTCCTTCCTTATTCCTTCAGTTTAGAGAGAGGGAGAGAGATTTCTAGAGAGAGGAAGAGTGAGAAAGGAGCAGAAGGCTTGGGTAGAGGCAACCTTCCACCATCTCCTAGCTTGGGTCTCCATCATCTTCCTCCTCCTATTCCATTGCTTCTCCATTTAAGGTGAGTGTGGTTCTCACTCACTTGGATTCTTGCTTGTTATTCCATTGTATGTTCCCTATTCTTTCTCCCCTTGCTATTATTGTTTATTATAGTAGATTTAGACATACCTAGAGTGGATTATTGTATTGATTGGTCATATGAGCAAGTATTCCAAACCCTAGGGTAGTGGATTTATGTATTCTTGCACCATTGAGCTATTGATTGTATTCATGAGCATTCATGGGCCTTTGGCCATCATTGAACATATTACAGGGCCTTCGGGCTATTACAGGGTCTTCGGACCATTACAGGGCCTTCGGGCTATTACAGGGTCTTCGGACCATTACAGGGACTTCGGGCTATTACAGGGTCTCCGGACCATCACAGGCCTTTAGGCAATCTTGTTTAAGAAAGACGAGGCGATCTCATCAACCTCTTGGCCAAGGGGAAGATGGGGGATCCTCACCCTAAAATATAAACACAGACATGATCCATACATGCTTAATAAAACTTAATCATAGGTGGCCCTGAACAACGGTCCTTGGTCACATGGCCGAGCGCTCAAGCACAGTTCACGTTACAGCGAGAAGACCCCGGGTTTCGGGTAACAACACTGCACAGACATGTTGCATTGCATCATAACCATTGTATAGGTGCTAGAGTTTCTAATCATTCTCATTTGCCCTCATATATGGAAATCTTATTGTAACTATGAAATGTACATGTTTGATTGTCGTAATTTACTTGACTGACTCCCCACACCGCACACACCGTTACCTCACTCACTGGGACGTAGTCTCATCCCATGTTGTGGGAATTACTTTCAGTAGTGCATGTTGTTGTTCAGGTCTTGACGGAAGAGTTGAGGATTCAATTGAAGTAGAGTGTTAATGATTATATTTGTAAATTAAAGGTTTATTTATGTAGTAAAGTTGGAACCTTAGATTGGCCATGGAGGCCTATTGTAGAATAAAATTGTATTGTGATATTACAAACTGTACTGGTGGTTTTGCTGGTTTTCAGGTTAAGTTAGAAAAATTGGATATGTCCAATTTACAGGGGAGACTCTGCCGGATTTCCGGCAGGAGTGTTGTAAATTATTTAAACTCAAAATGTAATTTAATTTCATGGATTGTGAATGATGTATGAGTTTTGTGGAAGCTTAAGCAATACGTTGGATTGCCTAAGTAATTGTGTGATTTGGTTAACGATACTTGAAATGGCGCGAAATAATTTCAGAAATTCGGGAATAGTGTTTCCAACGGACATTATTCTTGAATTAAGAAATTATGACGTTACATTTTGGTATTAGAGCAGTTCAATCCAATTAGACTGTGGTTAGGTTAGTTGCCCGTGACTCACTATGATCCCACCGTATTCCGCACTCAATATAGGGACTGATCACCCCTCTACTTGGTGCGTTGTACACGGGATTATGGTTTGTGACGAGAGTAGGATGCCTCATTGGGTGAGGTTAAGGTAGTCATTTGCACGGGTTGTGATTCTTCTAGGGTGAGAGATATAGGCAATAGATATCTAAACTACTTTTTAATCCTACATTTTTACTCTCCTTTTTAAAATGAAAATATATTGTTCATAGGAAAGGTTTATTTTTTCTAGGTAAATGGTTTTGGTATGGCTAATTCTTTTTAGATAATGGCAGGTTTTATCTATCTATCTATCTATACTATTACAATTTGGTAGATTTTTTTCTACTATTCATTAGGAAAGTTTATTTTTTACTCATGGTGGTTTGTAGAATAGGATATAGAATAGCCTTCTATTTAGCGTTATTTTTTGGTAGACGTGAAACTATATTTGGTACCCATGATGGTTTATAGATTAGGAGGTAGAGTAGTCTTGCTATGGGTTGGATTGATAGAGTAATACATTGTTCCTAATGTTTGTTTTTTATATTTTAATGTGAT
Source organism: Sesbania bispinosa (assembly GCA_026901365.1). NCBI lineage: Eukaryota > Viridiplantae > Streptophyta > Magnoliopsida > Fabales > Fabaceae > Sesbania > Sesbania bispinosa. Next base: position 2,095,108 of record QLOH01000033.1, read on the forward strand.
AGAAAAGGAAAAAAGAGAGAAGAAAAAATTAGGTGTGAAAAAACTGTAAAATAAATAAGTGTGAAAAAATCATCCCTGTTTTTTTTAAGAGTATTACAACTTTGGCACCTTATTTTTAGGGTGTGGTAAGTGTATAGAAAAGAAAGAAATAAAAAGAAAAACAAATAAAATGAAGAGAGATAAGATAAAAAAATGTGGTAATTTACGTTATAGGAAAGGAATAGAGAGATAAAAGTGCAAAATAAAGTGTAAAACTTTGATAATTCAATTTTAGGGTGTGGTAAGTGTAGAAAACAATGTTAAAACTTTCTAATAAATGTATTAATACTTTGACATCTTATTTTTGAGGTGTGGTAAGTGTAGGAAAGAGAAGTAGAGATGAAAAATGAAGACTATGAAAATGTGATAATTGATGTGATAGAAAGATAGAAAAAATGATGTACAAAAGAAAGTGTAAAACTTTTACACCTCATTTTTAGTGTGTGAGAAGTGTATGAGAGAGAGTTATGGAAAGAAAATAAAGAGAAATAAGGTGAAAACGTGATAGGAAGAAAAAGAGATATATAAGTAAAAAAAAGTGTGAAAGAAAGTGTAAAATAAAAAATTGTGAAAAAATCTTTAGTTTTTTTTTAAAGTATTAAACTTTGACAACCCATTTTTAGGGTGCGAGAAGTGTACGTGAAAGTGAGATAGGAAGAACAAAAATAAAGAGAGAAAAAGTGAAAAAGGTGATCATTAATGTAATTGAAAATGAGGGGATGAAAAAAAAGTGCGAAAAGATCTCATATATTTTATAATTAAACTAGCAAATATGTTATATATTAAACAAATTTTTGTGAAATTAAAAAATAAACGAGGCTATTAATGGTAAAGGAAAAATGATAAAATAAGGCAATAAAATAACTGAAATTAATGTATTCTCAGTGGGTTAAAGATTTCGAAAAATCAAGGGTTCCGAAAAGTTGCCCTTGAATCGGATTCTATGCTTGCCATAAACCTACTGAAAAAGGTTGCCCAGCTACTCATAGTGTCTCTTCTCTGGTGGAGAAAATTCAATTTGAAGCCAAGTGGTTCTCTGAAATAACTTGGACTCAAACACTCCATGAAGCTAATAGACTGGAGGTGGGTTATCGCAGGCGCTGAAGTAGATGGCAAATCCTGCAACTGATCAGGGTCAGAGGGGTTGGTCCTCTTCCGACGGGAGCGAGCTAACTGTGCAGCCAGCTTGCCCGAAGGGATGGACCTCCCTCTAATAGGTGGGATCTTTTGTCAACCTTTACCACGCATACGAGGCATTTTTTCCTAATTTTAATAAGTTTAAATTAAATATTAAAAAACACACCTATAAACTATATATAAATTATATTAAATAACTATATAAATTAAATAATTATATAAAATATATTAAATAAATATATACATTATATAAATTAAATAATTATATAAATTATAATTACTAATTACTAATTATATAAATTAAATAATTCTAATCTACGTAAATTATATAAATTAAATAATTACTAATTACTTCTAATCTATATAAATTATTTCTTGTAATGAATTATATTAAATAGCATACCTATAAATATATCACATTAAATAAATTAAACAACATACCTATATCACATTAATAAACTAATAAAACTAATAAACTATTGATTATTAATAAACTAATAAAACTAATAAACAACACACCTACTAAAGCAATGTTTAAAACTAATTAACTAATACCTATATCACATTAATAAACAAATAAAACTAATAAATTATTGATTATTAATAAACTAATAAACTAATACCTATATTACATTAATAAACTGATAAAACTAATAAACTATTGATTACTAATAAACTAATTAAAATTGTAAAACTTACTGGTTGCGACACTGGAGAAGGAAGAGGGAAGAAGGTGCAAAGGGACCTACGGGCAACTATTTCAGATTCTAATCGGTTCAAAACGAACCTATGAAGGAGGGGGAGTGTTTAATCGAAGAGATTTTGTAAAACTTACTGGTTGCGACACGGAGAGGAGGAAAGGAGAGGAAGGAGGAGGAATGTGGAGGAAGAAGGAAGAATAGGGGAGGGGAAAGGTTTTGCACGTATCAGAATTTAGGACCCGTTTGGTGGATAGGATATGATAGGATAGACGAGTTGGATAGCAACAGGATATGATAAGAGCATGATAAGCACTTATCATATCCTATGTTTGATACACACCAGGATAAGAGGCAGATAACATTATTTTATCTTATCATACGTTTGAAATGGATGGATGATGATATGATAAGATATAAAAATATTGATATGACAAAATTACCCTTATTATAAAATTAAATTAATTTTAATTTTTAATTTTTCAATAAAGCATGAATAAAAAAATATTTATTTATAAAAAATACTTAAATTTAATAAAAAAGAGGGGAGAGGGAGGAGAGAGAGGGGAGAGGAGAACAAGAGAGAGAGGAGAGGGAGGGAGGAAGGGAAAAAGAGAGGAGAGAGAGAGGAGGGGGAGAGAGAGCGAGGAGAGAGAGAGGAGAGGGATGGAAGAGAGAGGAGAGGATGCGGACAAGAAGAGAGAGAGAGAGCAAGAGGGAGGAGAGAGAGGAAGGAGATTAGAGGAGGAAGAAGAGAGAGGCAAAGAGAGGGAGGAGAGAGAGGGATGGAAACAAGAGAGATAGGATCGGAGAGAGAGCAAGAGGAAAGAGGAAGATAGCGAGGAAGAGAGAGGGAAGAGAACAGAGAGGAGGAGAGAGAGATGGAACCTAAGATGAGAAAAGCGGAGAGAGAGAGAGGAGAGGGGGAGAGAGGAGGGGAGAGAGGGAGGGGAGGAGAGAGGGGGAGAGAGAGAGGGGAGGGAGAGGGGGAGAGAGGGTAAGAGAGAGGAGAGGGAGGAGGAGAGAAAGGAGAGAGATGGGGAGAGAGGGAGGAGAGAGGCGAGAGAGGGAGGAGAGAGAGGAGAGAAAGTGGAAGGAGAGAGAGGAGAGAGAGGAAAGAGAGAGGAGAGGAGAGAGGGGAGAGAGAAGAGGGGGAGGAGAGGAAGGAGAGGAAGGAGAGGGAGAGAGAGGGAGAGAGGGAGAGAGGGGAGGAGAGAGAGAAGAGTGAGAGAGAGGAAAGAGAGAGAGGAGAAAGGAGAAAGAGGAAAGAGATAGGCAAGAGAGGAAGGAGAGAGAGGGGAGAGAGAGGAAAGAGAGGATAAATGAGGAAGAAATTTTTTTACCTTATCCTATCCTATCCTATCACTCCCTAACCCAGCTCCCCCCTTAGGATAAGAATTACACTAGGAGGAAATGATAGGATAAGCAACATGATAAAGTTATCATATCCTATTAGTGTAACAAACACATGATAAGTGATAGGATAGGATAAAGTTATCATATCATGTCTCTTATCCTATGCACCAAACGGGCTCTTAACGTAGCAACGGCCTAGCCGTCGCTAGTTAAAAATTGCTGAGTCGCGCCAAATTTTAATTTTAATTATAACGTAACGATGACGTGCGCTTAATTTTAATACTTTCAAAAAAATAATTATTTTTTAAGTGTAGCAACGACGCAGTCGTCGCTAAGTATTAATTGCACTGAGCTGCACATTAAATACTGTAGCGACGGCTTGACTGTCGCTACTAACGACGGCTTGACTGTCACTACTAACGATGGCTCATGGCTGTCGCTACTTTCCCGCGTCTAAATCAATGCATTCCTGTAGTGTATTATCATCATTAAATAAAATTATAAGTATGAAAATGACATCAAATAAGCCTCTAGAAGTATAAAAACAATATTAGATAGGTTTGTTATGGGTAGGCATGGTAACAGGACAGATCGAGAGCATGAACAAGTCTTATTCTCCTTGTCTTTGCCCCATAAAAGTTAGGGTGGGTTTAAGAGGGTGCATATGAAAATTATGTAACCTAATCTCATCTCAGTGAGTTTTTGTTGAGTTGAGGAAACGCACGGGATTCCACCCCTCCATCTTTCATTTTTCTTTAATTTTAATAACTTAAAAACACATTTTTAAATAAGTTATATATATCTAATACATTTTAATTCTAATTCAAATAATGAATAAAAATAGATATTGAGAATATTAAAAAATATAAAAAACTTAAGAATTATATCATAATTTAAGAAAAATATGTAAGCTTACATTTATTACTTAATCATTACTCATTCTATTCCTATTTATAAGGCATAGTTGATCAAATCACACGGACCAATAAAAGTGATTAAAGCTAGTTAACTTTATTGGTGTTCTAAAAACTAGTTTAACTTTATAGTTTTACCCTTATTTATTATCAATAACTAACTCCATCATAATTTGATAGTTAGAAGGACATTAAAATTAATAAAGGTGAGTAAGAAAATTAAATGGTAATAAATACTTTCTTGAAACTGTAAAGTTATTATAAAAAGAAACACAAAAAACTTCTAAAATGTGCCTTATAAATAAAATTGAAGGTGAATATTATAACTAAATTTATGTAATTATATGGGAGTGCACCCCAGCCATCCACACCGTCATCAAAACCATATCAATGTTAGGATCAAAATTGGGTTTTTCTTAGATCAAATTAAAGTGGGTTTTTCCTATCAAAGTTAGTGCACAAGTATGTTGTATCTTAGGGCTTGAATTTGATTGTCATATCTAATTATAGGCAATTAAAGGACTACAGATGAAACTTTTTTAATTTCATAGATTTATTTAGTGTCAAGATTTAACTGATAAGACAAATAGACAATTATTCATTTAATCATATTTCATTCTATTATGAATTTCTTTAATGACTATAATCTTTAGGAAATTTAACTAATAAAACATATATTAATATTTTAAATGACTAAATTGAGAGCTTATTATATAAATAATGTAATTATGAGTTATACAAAGAGACAAAATTAGAAAAAAAAATACTCTCAAATCTAGCAATTCTCAAAAGTTTATTAAACTAAGGGATCATTTAGTTTTAGAAAATATTTTTTTAATTTCATTTCCTATTTTTTAGTTTTAATTGTTAAATTATTTTATAAATTTTTATAAGTTTATTAAATTAAAAACCAGGTTTATATTGGGCTACGGTAGAAAATGTGTTTTTATATAAGTTTTTTTTAATACATATTATATTTTAATAGAGAATTTATTATTTATTTGATAAAAAATATTCAATAAATAAAAAATAGTTTTTGGACTTTTTAAAATTATAAAAAAAAAATAAAAAGAGTTGTTAGTATCTTTTTGGATTTTTTTTAATTAGAAAAAAAGGCACTATATTAGTTTTAAAAAGGAAAGGCAACAAAACTATCATTTTTCCAAGTTAACCATCTATTTCTCTTGTCATTCCCAAATTATAACATCCAAACAAGGGGTGGACTTATCCTCCCTGCTCCCTTCTTTCCACCCCTTCCTTCCCCTTTTAAACCCACTCTTTCTCTTTTCTCTAAACTCGCAAACAAAACCTAAGGGACTCAAATATGTTAGCAACGTTAGAAGTGGGATGCTGAGTTGGACTTTTAATTGAGTTATCACGTTATTATTGGTGGGACAAAAAGAACCAACGGGGATTGGTTCAAGTGGTAGATGTTTGATTTCCCTTAAGCAAGGTCTCGGGTTCGAGACTTGTGGATGGAAAAAATTCCTGCTGGGAGAGCTAGCCCCACCATGATGTGGATGTTCCCAGCTCGAATAGGATTGCCTCCTATGGAGGATATCTGTGGTTAAACCAAAAAAATTGGTGGGACAAAAAAATGATACAGATAAATGGGACAGATGATTTGAGTTCACTTCTATCATCTTAGTCGTTGAATTTTTTATTATTATATCAAATGGTCATTTTTTGTCATTTATTCTCTTTCATCCATGGAAGAGTTTTCGTCTTTTCTATTTATTCACCATAGACAACACCTATAAGTATGGACTTTGATAGTCTCGATAAAGATTTTGTGTTCAGTTTATTCCTTTTGTAAGCTAAGGTTCCTTCTTTCGTTCGTCAATAGATCCAATAATCCTAGGGTGAGTCTACCCTGCAATATTTAAAGGATTCAGATCCTCTCCCGCAACGGTCTCTACAGCGCCTCTGCAGCAGCGAGATGGACCCTTAGATTTATCCAACGGTGAACATTTAATAAATTAATAAATATCTTTAAAATTATTTTTACAATAATATGAACCCTTGGATTGATCTAATGGTGGAAAGCCTTCCCCATTGAAATGTCAAACTTGCGTCTCCTTCAACACTGAACGAAGCCCTTCTCCTTCGTCCCCCTGTGCCTCGTCGCTACGCTCCTTGTTTGTCATCCATGCGTCCCCGCCGTCCCTACTGGTCGCGCACCGTCCCTGCTCGCCGCGCGCCAGTCCTCCAAGAGGGCTTCTCCTCTCTCTTTGATCGGTGAGTTTCTATGCTCTTCTCAGTTCTACTGTTTGGATTTTTGTGCTGCTGCAATAACTTTACGGTTTTCCTAGAGAAATGCAGTCCCCTTCCACTTTATTGTTTGGCTTCATTTTCTTTGCTAATTGTGATTGTAGTGTGAATTGGTTTGGAACTGTTTTCCCAGACTATCTTCACACTTATATCATTTTGTTCTCCGTGGCAACTTGAAATATCTTCTTCCAGTTCAATAGAAAACAGAGTCCAACTAAAAAAGAGGCAGCAGGCACATATAAATAAGGTACCGAGCACATATTAAGGGAGACCTACACTAAATATTCCGATGCATGAGCATGATAGTGGACTATTTTGGGGGAACGGCTATGCAAGCAATTGCAAATGTTTTACAAACGGAACCAAATATTATATCGAACTGGTAGAAAACATCAGTTCTAACTTCTAACAGGAAGTTATAAAACCTATAGACTTAAAACTATCACCTTCAAGAGAAAAATTGCAAGGGATCTTAATGAGTGAGAGGTTTAATAAGATATGTGCTTGTCCTCTTCTGTGAGCACTAGATTAATGCAAACCTCTAAACAAAAAAGTAGAGTTGGTGAGGTGAGTACCAAAATCAAACAATTATGAATGCTTAACAGCAGAAAACAAAAATGGGGTAACTATTTACCTTTTCATAAATCAGACTCATGTGCAAAACTCCTCTATCTAGGCGCATTTGAAGAAATCAGCATGTGGCAGTGATTACTTTTTGAGTATGAAAAACTTTGTACTTTCTGTTTCTAGAAGAGTAATTGTCAGTTATATCTCATCCACTGAAGCTGGTTTCTTGAGAAGTATAAGAGCACACTTCAACCCAAAAACAACAAAACCAGTCTTCAGATTTCTGAGACAAGATGAAATAGACCAATCAATCAATCATGTTCACTTATTATTCTTTACTTATACTTGGATATTTTATTTGTAATTGGAATTGAGTTGATGTATGATCCCTTACATTTTATGTTACTAGTGTTCCTGGGCTTGTGCTCATAGCATTTTGGTGAATCACCTTAAATGTTCCTCTCCTGCATTTTGCATGAATTTTTACTTTGTCAATTTTTTGAGTGCCCATGCATCTTGTAGTGAAGGACTCACCTTAAATGTTAGTTGCATATTGATTTGATACCACATAAGGATTGATTTCTATGTAGTCAAATTCATAATGCAGGACCCAGCCCAAACTTTTTTAACCATGTTCTATCGTTGAAGTGATGTGAAAAATATCTTAGGCTAGCTAGGAACTAATTTGACTTCAGTTCTAAATTACAAGTAGTAGTTCTGTTGTTGTAAAATTGTAGATAATCAGACTTGTAGTTTCCTTCTTTCAAAGCATAACAAAAAACATCTATGTCTGAACTTTAAAAAATGGCCTTCTACAACAAATCCAATAAGTCCAGTTCGCTTTCTCATTTCAGTTTATGTATCACCCTTTTCTCCATTGTCCTGTTCACCATACCGGCTTTTTTCCTGATGAGCCTAGATCCCCTGATTTTGCCATGATGAGCCTAGATAAACTGATTTTGACAAAGGCTTACACTGCTCTTTTGGTTGTTTGGTTTAATTTGAAATGTAAAATGCAATCCTGCAAAAATTCTGATCTATTTTTATTTTGCATTAGTATCTGTTCCTATATGTTGCATGCTTTGCTATGATTTTGTTCCATGAAGGTAGTCTCAAATGTGACCAACAGTAACAAAGGGAAATCACATGAAGGACCAGTACTAAGAAATGGAAGCTAAGAAGACAGGGGAACACAACCAAGATAAAAAACATATAGACTAGGATATGATTGAATATGTACTTATGTACCCACATGTAAAGAACACATAGAATAGGATTGAATATGTACTTGTACATTTCAAATTTATACAATGATGAAATAAAAGTTCTAATTGCAATTCAAAATATATTTGAAGTCCAATTCCTTGTGCAAAAATCTTGTTCTGCTGCAAAATTACATAACTGCAAAATACACTTGATATTTACTGCTATGCCAAAAAAAAGTGGTCTAGTTGTTGTTTCACATGTTCATGGTTTGGTCAAAGTTGTTTAATCCTCATCAAGTTGTGACTACAATTTGAAAAGGACAAGTTAATATTTTAAAGATAGATATGAAAAGAAATCACCCCACTTGAAAATGATGCTTATATAGTTGTTGAACTTACCATCAACAAACTAGTAAAACTATTGACTCCAATTTGGCTTAAAGGGACATTGTTTTCCTACAAAAGTGACAAAATCCATATAATGACAAACTAATTTTTTCAGTTCATTCACACACTAAAAATTCTATTTGGTTACCATGGATTGTTGATTATATGCATCATTGAGCCATTTCGGTGCATTACTATTGGGCACTTCATATTGCACTTGAGTTACCATAAGGTTATGACTAGAGATAGGTTCATTATTATATAAGGCAACAAAAAATGAGTGAGTAGATGTAGTTGTCTAAGTAAATATAATTTTGACTTACCATAGTAGGTTCTTGACTAGTAACATGTTGCTCAATCCACCCTTTCATACATGTCAAACTCTTTTTACCTTCATTATTCTACATAACGAAAAAGATAAAAGGTTACTATTATATAATTGACTAAGGAAAGGATAAATTCATAATCTTTTATGTACCGTTGTAGGTTCTTGACTTTGTGAAGCACTTGAATCACCATTTTTCTTTTTTTTTTTTTGCTAAGTTGGCGTTCCACCCAACCTTTCATACGTTTTGAACCCTTTTTACCTTCTCTTTTCTTGAAATCCTTTACTTGTGGAGAACAATCATCGGTGCTTGCAATTTCTACGCCTTTGCTAAGGAACTCATTATCTTGAGTAGTGCTTATTTGTCTTTTTTGAAACTCTAACATGTGCTTGTCCAATTCATCAACAACTTTTCTCAAGAACATGAATGATTCTTGATAATTTACATGCTTCAGTGGCTATCCTAATAAGGCAGGGACAAATGTGTCCCATACGTTGTGTTTTGGACAATTGAGTATTTTCTACTACATGGCCAACACCAACATTAGGCAAAGCCCCGCTTCTTGCTAACTTTGTCCATCTCTTCAAGATATATTGCTCGGGCACTGACTTGACATCCATATGAATAAAAACTCTTACACAATGATAACAAAGTATGCCAAAGGTCTCAAATTTACAACAAGAGCAATTAATTGACTTCTTTTCCAAATCAAATGACATTCTCCATTCTCCCAAATCCCTTACCATGGCAATAACATAATCAATTGAAGATGCTTTTACATTCATACTCTTCACAGAACATGCTTCAAACAACTCATACTCATTTTGGAACAAATCAAAAACAGTAGGAGTATAAAGCTCAGACACTTGTTGAAAGATATCAGAATATGGGTTCTTCAGTCTTGGAACTTTTTGGCGTGCTTCATATTCACACTTCAGCTCATTATACCTCTTTTCTTATACAACATCCTCAAAACGTTTAAAAATTTGATAATATCCAAATTCACATTAGTAAAACTTTTGATATCCGCATTTACACTTTCACTCAGTTGGGTGCTTCCCATTCCCAATGTGAAAGCCTTCTTCATGTAACAAGATGCCCATTTTTCCTTTATAGTATACACTCTTTGCAACCAAGTGTTTTCTTGAACATCATACTTTACAAGAAGGGTTCTCCAACGTTCCTCAAATTATTCATCATCATCATAACCATACATGCACTTCTTAAAGTCACTAAGAAAATATGATTCACCCTTCATTAAGTTGCCCAAGTGCTTGATGCCATTTTGCATCAAATGCCATGTACATAGGCCATGATAAGTCTCAGGCATAACCTCAATTAGTGCTCTTGCCATTGCCTGGTCTTGGTCAGTAAAAATTCTTTGAGGCTTTTTATGCTTATGTGCCTTTAGAAATGTCTCAAAGAACCACTTGTATGATTCTATTGTTTCGTCATACAATAACGCAACATCAAAGATCACTGCTCTTCGATGATGGTTATATCTTGAGAACACTGTCAGTGGTCTATGCGAACTATTTGTGCAATATGTTGAATCCAAAGAAACCACATCACCAAAATACCCATAATCAATGAGCATCTCTGCATTTGCCCAAAACACATTGATAATTTGTTCTTCAACATCTATTTGAAAGCCATGATAGAAAGTTGGATTTTCAACCAACTTTCTCTGAAAATATTGCAAAAGATAATTGGCTTCCCCGTGTACCAAGCTTCTTTCCCTTCTTTTTCGGAGATAATTCTTTTGATCAAGGCGAGTATATCCCAAGTTAGTTCTACCTCCAACTTAATTCTTTACTCATCAAATCAAATGACTTCCTTTGTTATAGGCCAGCATCATCTGCTAGATCAATTTGATGACATTGAGCTTTTGAAAGTTTTCATTGAGATGACAACATATGAGTTGTTTCCTGTAGATGTAAAATATGGTTGTGTTCCTCCACAAATTCATGCACTATCAATCTTCCACATATATTCTTGAGTCCCAACCTAGCTTGACAATTTGTTCTGGTCTCCGATCTTGGATTAATCAGTTTATAATCTCGTTTGTCTGACTTTCGCAAACCTTCTTTGCAACATACAAACCTGCAACTTGAAATTGAGCCATCTCTTTTTGTATGTGCATATTGTCTCCTCACTCCAAATCCAACCTTTCCACCATAATCAACCCAAAACTTCCAAGCATCCTCAAGGCTATCAAAAAACATATCCACTTTTGGCTTCCAATCTTCTTGCATCTTCAATCAATAAATCTGCATTTCTCAAAAAATAAAATAACAAAAGATTGTCAATCATAAGTTACTTTATTAGAATCATGTATTGTTAAAAATAAAAAGAGTTCATCGGTGATTACAAAAGACTAGCTTAAAAAAACTCAAAGACTAGATTACAACATCAAAGACAACCAAAAAATTCAATCATATGTCCAGATATTTTTTAGAATCAAAGACTAGCAAAAAAAAAATTATTCTTCCAACCATCGATTACATTTTCATAGAACCAAACTTCTCATTCTTAAATGGTTTTCTAAACTTGTAAGAGTTCTCAAAATAATTACATCCATAAATTTTTACCTTTTAAACCAAGTTACAACAAGTATTGTTCTTTGCCAAGCACTTTCTTCATAAAAATCTGCACTTGACCAAGAGATTTCAATGGCACAGTATGTGCTCTGTTTTTTCAAAAGTGAGAGTCACTTGTATAAAGCATTAGCGCGAATTCAAGCGAGACCTATAGAATTCGCTTTATTTCTTTGCCATTTGATATATCGGACGGTGTTTATTTAACATTTTGTTTTGCTTTTTAATATTTTACACATCTACATTTAATGAATGGTGTAGATGGAAAATGCATAAATCAACGGTCCATTTTGTTGCTGCAGAGACGCTGTAGACAAAGCTGCAGGAGATGATCTGTTTCCATATTTAAATGAGTCTTGTAGAATAAAACATCATTTCTTTTCGTGTGATATAATAATGTGTTATTGGATGGTTAACATGAATCAATTAACAAGTTTTATCATTTGCTCTTTAGTCCCATTATAATATGAACTTGAGAAAAGTAAGTTGGCAACCTTGCTCACCATCAACCTTGCAACTCCACCTGTGACCTTGTGACTCCATTATAGCCATTGCAACTCCTTTAGATTTTACTACCACCAATGGTCACACAACTTTCTCATTCAATTGTCGCGGTTGGACTTAATGGCACCATTCCTCCAAATACTCTTAGCCATATCACGGGATGCAAACATTGATTATCCAACTTTATAAATTATAAGTGGCCACTTTCCTTTTTATTTCTCCAATCTCAAGAACCTTGTGTTACTCTATCTTCAATCCAACAATTTTACAAATCAATCCTTTTCTAGTCTTCTTTGTTTGGAAGAATCTATCTGTTGTCAACATATCATTACATCTAATAATTGTTTCAGTGGTAGCATTCCTTTCTCGCTTCCCAATTTGACTAGGCTTATCGGTTTGAATCTTATAAACAACTTGCTTTTTTTTTGTGGGGGGGAATCCTTGATCTCGAGTTTCCTAACTGTTACAATTGGATTTGACCACTCATTGTGTGAGGTGATGACATCATCATGCTTCATGGGTTTGTGGTACTTGGTGTGGCATTGGTATTTGAGGCTTGGGTTTTATGATGGTGGGTTTCAGGAGATTTGAGATGGTTTGCACTAGAGAGGCGGTGGAGATGTTGAGCCGTTAAAGCTAAGGAGAGAAGTTCCTCCTTCCAAAGAGTGAGGAAGATGGATCTTCCCAAATGTTCATCTTAATGGGTGTCGCTATTAGGGCAATGGTTGACTCGTGGCTCATGAGTTGCAGTACATGGTGGTTGACTTGCACTGGTTTAGTTGTGTATGGCTGATCACAGGGAAGCTGAGCTCACATGCTGACAATGATAGAGTTGTGAACCTAGTTGCTAGTGAATCCATTGAAATTTATTTAATTTTTGGCTAATTTGTAATTATTTTTACAATTGGTGTTTATCGGTTATAATAGGTCATTTATGGTGTTTTACGATGAAAGACCCACTTTGCTAATGCAAGTCATGATAAGATTTTTTAATTATTTATTTTATTTAAATTTATTTCCTTGTAATTGTAAATATTTATCTTAATGATATCCAATAATATAATTATATATTTTAATAATATCTCAGTGTAAATTTAATCTCGTTTTGTAATATTGTTAACTCTTTTCAAATAATAAATAAAATATATTTTATTTTAATTTTTTTTTGCAATGCCAGTAATGTGAATTCAAGCCCAACCTTTAGTGTGTGTTTGGATGGAGAATTTTTTAATTCTTATAATTGTGATAGAAAATTTTGAGTGAATTGTAAGAATTAGAGAAATTGTAAATGATAATTTAAAAAGTTAAACATAAAAAATGTTGAAATTCTTCTTATTTACCATAAAAATCTCTCTTATTTGTTATTTGAAATTATTTCTTTTACTGTTTTAATACATGAAATCTAGTAATTTTAAATTACTCTATCCAAACACTTATTTTTTTTGTTAAATTTGTATCATTCTTTTTTTAATTATTAAATGTTGTTGCATTTTTCATAGGAAAGAATGAAAAGGTTAAAAGTGTTTTAGAAAACTTAAATTAATTTTAAAAGACTTTGAGACGCATCGGATTAGTGAGCCCACATGTCATGGATGATGTGTAACTATGTCAAACACATTATCAATTAACTAAACGGAGTTAACATTAGGGATGAAAATGAGGGACTGAAACCAATGGTTTTAAAATATAGGGACTATAATCAAATTTTTAATATTTTACAGGGACTAAAAATATTTTAACTCTAATTTTAAATTTCACGCAACAATCTTCGATATTGACGTGTCGCTTACAAAGCTTTTACTTGTTGAAAGTATTATAAGCGCAAATGTATTACTTAGTCTGCTTTCTTATACTATATTCGTTATAATTTTATTTTTATAAGAAATAAAATCAATTAAGATTCATTAACCAATCAAATATTTTATAGAAGAACTTCGTGACTTTTAAGTTCGTCATAGCAGTAGGGGATGTGAATAATCTTTTAACCTTTATTTTTGGGGTAAGCAAATATTTAAATCTCATCAGTAATTCATACAATTTAAACTAAGGTAATCGCTTTTCTAAGTAGATGTATAAGGGGTGTTGTGGGGTTCAGTCTCCACCCTCTCTTATGCATAATCGACTCCAACACTTAGCTTGGTCAATGGAGATCATATCTTCTAGGTTTATCTAATTTTCTCTTAATATAATTAGTGGCAACTCCTTGTCTCTAATATGATCTCTTTACTTTATTCATTTTAATATTTTTATTACATGTTGCTACAGTTGGAAGTGGCAAATCGGGCTACCCGGCCTGGTCTGATGTGGGTAGCAAGTCTTTACGGGTCTGCTAAAAAGCCCGAGGGTTATTTGAACTTCTAAAATAAAGGCTCAAACACTACATTTTTGCGTGCTACTGGCCTTCTTGAGGATTTTTCAAGTAGCTGGCTTTATCGGACTAGGCTAAAAAGCCTAGAAGTTATTTGGGCTTTTAAAATAAATGCTCAATGTAACATCCCAAATTTAAACTTCTTTTTCATAAGTGAAATTATAATAAGAAGAGGTTTTCATAAAAGGAATTAGGTTGAGAAGGGTGAAAAACTATTAAAAGGGAGGTAACACTGCCTCAATCTCGCTTAAGTGAAAGATGGCTCGCTTGAGCGAATGGAAATTGAATTCAAGGGAATCAACACTGTCTCATTTTTGCTCAAGCTAAGGATCCCTCTCTTGAGCGAAAATATCAGTTGAAATCTGGTGAAAAACTGTCTCATAGACTCCCTTGAGCGAAGGATTTTCACTCAAGAGAATTTCAGACAACAAACAGGGGTTTGATTCTACCTGGTATTGGCTTGAGCGAAATATGCTCGCTCAAGTGAATCTGGGGAATTCGCTTGGGTGAGAATATTTCGCTGAAGAGAATTTCAAACATCAACCCATTATCTGATTTTTGTTCAAGCAAAAATATTTTTCGTGAACAAAAATGTAACACCGCAAAATTAGGGGCTAGAAGTATCGTGAAAGCCTTGGGCTGTGAATCCGGCCAAGAGAGGAACGTTAGGAGTAGAAGGGATAATTTGGAGGTTAGAATATAAATATAGACCAGAATTAGACGAACATGTTAAGAGTCGTGAGTTTTAGGAGATTTTGGAAAGAGGAACCGAGTATTAAGTCAAACAATTGTAAACCAAATTTAGAGGAAAGCGTAACATCCTAATAATTAAAACCAATTACATATAGAAGGTTAGTAAGATAATAACCATTAATGGAAGGGTTAAGAAAAGAGTAAGAAATGATAAGGGAAAGACTTAAGAGTGAGAAATTAGAACTTTGGATTCTGATGTTCTCGCTCAAGCGAGAAGGGCTTGCTTGAGCGAGCATATCAGTAAAATTAGATAGTTTGAGTTCTGGTTTTCTCGCTTGAGCGAGAAGGCTCTCGCTCAAGTGAGAAACAAGGGAGTTAGCTCTCTAGAAGAATTTCGCTTCAGCGAGAAGGGCCTCGCTCAAGCAAAATTCATTCAGAGGAGGAGTGCTCTCTGGAGGAATTTCGCCTGAGCGAGGAGGGTCTCGCTCAGTCGAAATTCATCCAGAGAGGGGGGATGCTCTCTGGAGCATTCTCGCTCAAGCGAGAGGCTTCTCGCTTGAGCGAGAATACGAATTCAGAATTTTCTCTGCGCTCCCGCTCAAGCAAGAAGGGCTCGCTTGAGCGAGATCACGCACCCCCATCTTTAAAACATAATTAAGGCTCAGTCTTCTCATTTTCTTTCTCCTTCCTTCTTCGTCTAGAGAGAGAGAGGGAGTTCCTAGCGAGAGAAAGTGACCTTGGAGCTAGGAGAAAGAAGGAAGAGCCATGGATATGCACCCCCAACCTTCACTAACTTCATTCCTCTTCTCTTTGAGCTTCCTTTGAGGTGAGTAAAGCTCACACATTTCCACCTCATCATGTGAATGCTTCTCTTATGACCCCTATCCTCCCTTTTCCTCTTCTTTCTAGTATGTGGTTGTTGATTCATTGATGGATTAAATAACATGTATGGTATTAGTTGTTTATGAGTTTGAATGTGAAACCCTAGGTTATAGGATTTTGGGGATTTTGGGGATTATATGGGAATAACTGTTATTAGGTGTTTTTGTTGTTGATTCTTGAAGTTCTATGATGATTTTGTAGGTTATTGAGTGTACATGATGTGTGGTTCTTGAGAATATTTCTTGTGGGTTGTTCCTGACATTTCTCCAATTTCAGTTGAGATTATGAAAAAGTATTTTTCAACTAGAAAATGTATTTGGCCTATGGCCACCAAACACTAATTAATCAAGCTTGACTTCGGTCCAGAATAAGACTAAAATGAGTTTGGCTTCGGCCCAGATTAAGAGTTTTGGCTTCGGCCCAGAATGCATGCATAAAAACTTGACTTCGGTCTAGAATAAGGGTGGGATACGTCCCCTTGGAAAACTTTTCTTGTAGTCTGAGCTCAGGTTTAACCCCAGAATCAGTGAAAAGACCCCGTTCTGCCGGCCAATGCAGGTCATGCATAACATATCATTATTGAGTTGCACCATATGTTATTTCAATCCAGTTATGATATGATTTTATGATGTAGGGTGATTAGAATAGTTTATGTATGATATGCATGATTTATTGAATGGTATGTTGCATTTCATATGTTTGTCTCCCCACACTACCTGTTGCATGCTTTGCTCGCTGAGACCATAGTCTCACCCCACGTTGCGAGGATACATTTCAGTTATGCATGTTGGTTTGGTGATCGTATGAAGGTAGGGATGAAGCTCAGAGTGCGGATCACCTCCCCTCAGATAGTAGCTTGGATTCTTCGACTGATTGACGTGTAATTAAATGTGTTTTTTTTTGTATTATGCTAGGGTTCGTGTATTTAGAAAGAATTATATATGTTAAGCCACTAAGTGGCAAATGGATTATGATATGTATGTAACTATGTATGTATTCGGCTTGGGTAAGTGTTGGAATTACTTAAGCGTTCGATGAGTGTGTCTGTAAAGATATCGGTAATGGCACGAAATAATTTCAGAAATTTGAGAACAGTGTCTCCAACAGACATTATTCTTGAATTAAGAAATTAAGACGTTACAGAAAACCTACGAATCAGTTTCTTAAAAGACTTTAGGGGTTCAAATGACCTAAGTAGAGGAGAAGAAGAGGAGATTACTTGGGAGTGATTCCACAACAGAGAAGGAGGAGAATGAAGCTTTCCACACCCCTCACGATCATTGTTGGTTGACTCTAGAGGTGAGTGTAATTTACTCACTAACTCTCATCTTGCTTGGGAAACCCTAAATGATTCCTCCTCTTGAAATCCCCCTCTTAAATTGATTGTGAATGCTTGGTTGTGGATGAGTATTGTTTGGTCTAGTGTTCATATATATGATTTATATGGTATGGCCTTGAAGTGACTTAATGCCTAGGGTTAGGGTTTGGTTTTTATAACTCTTTGTATGCTTAAATTTGAGAGGTTATCCACATGTATTTCATTGCTCATATTACATTCATGACATCAAGTGTATAAAGAGAAATAAATACATGATGATTTACATGGGTCTATGACCAAAGTGGAAAAAGGGGGAAAAGCAAAGATAAAACCATTCATATTGTTTGCTAATAAACACACATGTGATAAATGGTGAGGTCTACATGACCGCAAGGAAGACGTTCCTTGCTAGGATACTGAGCTCGGGTATGGCTGATGATTGGTGTATTGATTGATTAGATTATGTACATGTTTATATCATGATAGATTATATGTATTTCCTTGATTCATCTACATTTGTATGACTACCGTACATTGTATGCATGTTTACATTTACTGGGACTTTAGTCTCACCACATGTTTTGTGGATTACGTTTAGGTGTGCAGGAGACTCAACCTAAGCCTTGATTGGGAGGACTTGGTATCCAGGGGTGGAAGTCCCCATCTACTTTAATTTTATTTACAACTCTTATGTTTTGATGCACATGCGTATATATGTATAACTGAAACATTTGCTTAGTTGGATTGTAGCCACTTTTTGGATTTGTATTCTTATTAATTGGGAGTTACTACTTAAGTAAATGTTAGTTACTTAAGCTATTCATGATTTGTATGTTTGAATCGATATCGATAATATCGCAAAAAATAATTTCGTAAATTAGGAAATAACGCTTCCAACAGGTATTGTTCTTTAATTTAAAAATTAGGACGTTACACCCGAGCCCTACATTTTTGCAAGCCGACCCGGTCGGGCTAACCCATTTTGTCGACTCCAGCTATAATATTGTTAACTTTAATAAAGTGGGGTAAAATAAATATTTTTTAAGTTATCAAATTTTGTCAATTAATTAGAGGTAACTGATTTAGGATGAATATTGTAGGGTGATAACGCCTTCCCTACATATAATCAACTCTCGAATTTGGATCTCTTATTAAACACCAAGGTTTTCATTAATTTTCCCTAAATAAACAAATTTGGGGGGCTCCAATTTTCCTTTCCTCTTCGTTGTTCCGTCGTGGCTTGGATGCAATATATACAATCTCGTGCAATGCACAAGTTAATTACTCAGTTAAAATATACTATGTAGTTGGTCTTATACTATTTATTAAGGGTAAAATTGTAATTTCAAAAAAAATAAGTATAATTAATCAAAAATTATAAATTATAAAATAATAGTTAGTAAATATTTTTTCCGCTAAATAAATAAAAAAATTGTACCTAATCAATATTTCGGTACAATTTTGGTGGCTTAATATTTTGGTGGCTTGTGATTAATCAAAAATTATTATTAAAAAGTTTATTGTCTTGTGATTAATATTTTGGTGGCTAAATAATTAGTCTTTAATTTGTTCTCTAAGGGAAATTTAGAGACCAATATTTCGGTCACTAAATAATTGGTCTCTAATTTGGTCTTGAAAAGGTGGAGTTTATTTTGGTTGAAGAACCTTTAAATTCTGTTTGTAAATCGGTGTCAACCTAAACTTTGGTGACCGATATTTTGGTCGCTAAATAATCACTCTCTAAATAGGTGGAGTTTATTTTGGTTGAAGAACCTTTAAATTCGGTCTCTATCGCTCTAATTATATCGAATGAAAGTGGAAGGATGGAAGCTCTGAGGTTGGAAAATGGCTGGAAAACATGTTAGTGATGTGTTTGGCATAACAAAGATAATGAGGAAGGAGGGGAAATTGTACAGCTACAGTACGTGATGAAGACATCAATCAAGCAGTCAAAGAGTAGAGGGAATCATGACAGGGGCACAAACAAGGAAGGCAAAGGAGGTTCTACAGCTTGCAATCAATGCTGCACAACTTCAAGTCACCAAGAGCATTAATGGAACTAACCAGTTCATTTATTGCACTCAAGTTGAAGAGGATGAAGCCAATGATGGAGGTACAGTTGCCATTAAGGCAACTGCAAGTTGAGGACCAATTATGTGCCATGGAGGTTGCCATGTGGGCGGCCAACTCATGCAAGTTTTGCTGAGTTATTATGTTTAATTGCTTTCAATAAAGTTAGGGAAGTTACAAAGACAAGGGAATAAATTTCTGGTGGTTACAAAACAAGGTTATAATGTTGTTTAATTGCATTAAAACCTTGTCTACTAGCCGTTGGAAGAAGCTTGCTAGGTACAGTTGAACCTGGACATTTTTTGAAGCTACATGGAGACCCTTAGCTAGCCAAAGGTTGCGGCCAACATGTGATAGAATGGTTGAGTTATATGCCATCAATGTGCGGCTAGCATGTGCTTGAATTGGCTGAATAAAGAGTCATCAAATAGGTGCCAACAAGGAAGTAAATTGGGGAATGAATAGCCATCAAAGTGGCGGCCAACATCATGAAGAGGAAGGTTACAAATTGAATGAAAACTTGATGAATTGGGGTTGTTACATGCGGCCACTTATTGGCTGATTCATTAGCTACTTTAATCCATGTTTGGTGGTTACAAGTCAAGGAATAATGCAGCCACATGTGCCTAAAATGCTGGCTGGAATTTGCGGCCATCTAAGCTAGTTTAGGCCGAGTTTATTAGCTTAATTTATCTCTTAAATTAATTTAATTTGTAGTAGTTTTAATTAAGGTTGCTTGGGATATGTATGAGGGGTATTTTTGGGAGTAATTTGGGCGTGAAGGTGCAGCTGATTGCATGGCCCTATTTCACCTTGTAAACTCTATAAATACATGCTTCATGCATGCAAGAAAAGTAAGATGTTTTATGCCAAGTTTATCAATATAAGTGAAAGTGATTTTCTCTTTAGTGAAAGTGATTTTCTCTAAATTTCTTGCTAGTCAAGAGTTGAAGATTATCAAAGGTTCTTCACCTTTGTGTGTGTATCTTCAAGGACTTATCTTTCATGTCTTGAAAGTGTGACGTCCACCTAACTTTATTTTATGTCTTGTTCTTCTTCTTTCTTAAATAAGAATCATATTCTCTTGCGGAGAAACTTGGTTGTATGAGATTTACAATTCTAAGTTTAAAAAGCTGAGTCAAAGTTCTTGCTTAGAAAAAAGTTGTTATCTTCTTTTTATAGTATCAAATTCAAAAGAAAGAAAATCAAATAAAATAGAAAAAGAAAAGAAAAGAACAATATTGTTCAAGAAAAATATTGGTTTGCAAGAAAAGTGCTTGTCAAGAAAAGTTATATTTTATTCAGTCAGAAAATTTCTAAGGTCCACAAATTCGAACCTTCAAGGTTCATATCATTTGGTCATCAGAGCTCCGGTTATTAGAAATTCTTCTGAAATCATTTCTTCTCATTTCTTCTAACAAATTCTATTTCTTCTTAGCTTTTCTTGTTTTATTATTATTTTTTCTTGACTGCACGCAGGTGGGTGAATTATTTGATTTTTCTCCTCATTGGTGTGGTAAGAAATTCAAGAGAAATAGAGTGGAAAAGGCAAGAGAGTTACGTTATAGAAAAAGCCAAATTTTGTGTGCAAACACGAGTGTGGTGAGGTTTCTAAACAGTTAATCTTTATTTTTTCTGTTACGTTTGTTCTTGTTCTTTACTATGGAGGAAAGACCAGTGGAGAATCGTGATCTTCAGCTACAGATTGCAGCACTTTCTCAACATTTGGAGAAGATGATGAAGGAGCAATATGATAAGTTGCATAACAGGTTGGATGAATTGGAGAAACCAGCCGACGAGGAAGAAAGACCACCAACAGATGAAGGGAAAATACAAGGGGTCAAGCTAACCATACCACCTTTCAAAGGTCGTAGTGATCCAGAAGCCTACTTGGAGTGGGAACTCAAAATTGAGCATGTCTTTGCCATTAACACCTACACAGAGGCGCAAAAGGTAAAACTTGCTACTACTGAGTTTTTCTGACTATGCTCTCATTTGGTGGAACAAATTACAAAGGGAGAAGCGCAGAGATGAGGAGCTAATGGTGGAAACTTGGGCTGAGATGAAGAGGATTATGAGGAAACGGTATGTTCCCTCTAGCTTCCAACGTGACTTGAAGCTGAAATTACAGAAACTGACTCAAGGAAGTAAAGGAGTGGAGGAGTACTATAAGGAGATGGAGATGCTGCAAATTCAAGCCAATATAGAAGAGGACCCTGAAATTACTATGGTACGTTTTCTTAATGGTTTGAGCAGTGACATTAGGGACATTGTTGAGTTACAGAAGTATGTGGAAATGGAGGACTTGTTACATCAACAGTTAAAAAAGAAAAGGAGCTGCCAAGAGGAGTTCTACCAATTTACCCACAAATTGAAGGACAAAGTTAAGAAGGAGGTAGCTGAATCCTCAAGCCAAGCAGCGCCTATTTCACAAGGTAAATCCTCTAAAAAAATGTTTGAACAGGTTGTAAAGAAGGGAAGAGAGGTGACTTGTTTCAGGTGCCAAGGATTGGGGCACTATGCCTATGAATGTCCTACAAAAAAAGACAGTTCTTCTTAAGGACAATGGAGAATATGCTAGTGAGTCAGAAGATGAACAGGAGGCAAGTGATAATGATACCGGTGCAGAAGTTGGAGAAGTCTACATGATTAGAAGACTTCTTGGTAGCCAATCCGTGGACAAAGAGGAAAGCCAAAGGGAGAACATTTTTCACACTAGATGTTCTGTCAATGGTAAGATTTGCTTAGTAATAATTGATGGTGGCAGTTGTGCTAATGTGGTTAGTGCTAGATTGGTGTCAAAGATGAACATGGATACAAATCCACACCCTAAGCCATATAAGCTTCAATGGCTTAATGAAGGAGATGAGGTTCGCGTGGAGAGGCAAGCTGAAATTCCATTTTCCATTGGAAAATATCAAGATAAAGTGCTATGTGACGTAGTACCCATGGAAGCTAGCCATATCCTCTTAGGAATACCGTGGCAATTTGAGACAAAAAACCATCCATGATGGTTTTACTAACAAAATTTCTTTCAATTTTCAGGATAAAAAGGTGGTCCTTAAGTCTCTATCACCAAAGGAAGTGAGAGAAGATCAAAAGAAATTGAGAGAAAAGATAAAAAAAGAGAAAGAGATTGAAAAATTTGAGAGTGAGGAAAATTAAAAAAGGAGAGAAATATTTGATGGCAAACAAATATGTTTAGCAAGAGAGAAGGAAGTGAAGAGGGTGCTTTGCACAAGACAAACTTTCTACCTATTGAATTGCGAAAATAAATTGATTCATGCTAACCATTTTGATTACCAAGAATTACCTTTGTCTATTAATTCTCTTTTGCAGGGTTTTGAAGAGGAGTTTCCAGCTGTTGATCCTAATGGAATACCATTTTTGAAAGGATTAAAGACCTTGTTCCAAGAATCATGGTGGATGAAAGAGATGTGAAATTTCTTGGTCAATTTTTGAAGACTTGTTGAGACAAGTTTGGAACTAAATTGTTGTGTTCTTATCATCCCCAAAAGGAAGTGCAGATTGAAGTGATGGATAGGATTTTGGTAACCTTGTTTAGAATTATTTTGAATAATTTTTGGGAGGAATGTTTTCCTCATGATGAATTTGTTTACAATAAGACAATCCATAGTGCTACAAACTACTTTCCATTTGAGATAGCTTATGGATTTAACCATATAATTCCTCTTGAATTATTATCTTTGCCTAACAATTCTATGTTTGTGCACAATGAACAACAGGCTAAGGTAGAAAGTGTCAAGAAGAAGCAAGGAAGCTATGCCCATCAAGCTAGCAAAGGAAAAGAGATAGTTGTCTTCCATCTTGGTGAATGGATGTGGGTGCATATGCGCAAGAAATGACCCCTTGAACAAAAGAAGTCCAATTTTCTATCTAGGAAAGATGGTCCCTTTCAAGTCCTAGAAAGGAAACAAAGACAATGGCTACAAAATTGAATTTTTTGGTGAGTATCAAATTAGTACCTTTTTCAAAGTTTCTAACTTAATTCTTTTTGGTGTAGGTAAGAACACTTCAGATTTGAGGATAAATCTTTTTCAAGAAGGGGGTATGATGAGGACATCAATCAAGCAGTCAAAAGAGTAGGGGGAATCATGATAGGGGCGCAAACAAGGAAGGCAAAGGAGGTTCTACAGCTTGCAATCAATGCTGCACAATTTCAAGTCACCAAGAGCATTAATGGAACTAACCAGTTTCATTTATTGCACTCAAGTTGAAGAGGATGAAGCCAATGATGGAGGTACAGTTGCCATTAAGGCAACTGCAAGTTGAGGACCAATTATGTGCCATGGAGGTTGCCATGTGGGCGGCCAACTCATGCAAGTTTGCTGAGTTATTATGTTTAATTGCTTTCAATAAGTTAGGGAAGTTACAAAGACAAGGGAATAAATTTCTGGTGGTTACAAAACAAGGTTATAATGTTGTTTAATTGCATTAAAACCTTGTCTACTAGCCGTTGGAAGAAGCTTGCTAGGTACGGCTGAACCTGGACATTTTTTGAAGCTACATGGAGACCCTTTAGTTAGCCAAAGGTTGCGGCCAACATGTGATAGAATGGCTGAGTTATATGCCATCAATGTGCGGCTAGCATGTGCTTGAATTGGCTGAATAAAGAGTCATCAAATAGGTGCCAACAAGGAAGTAAATTGGGGAATGAATAGCCATCAAAGTGGCGGCCAACATCATGAAGAGGAAGGTTACAAATTGAATGAAAACTTGATGAATTGGGGTTGTTACATGAGGCCACTTATTGGCTGATTCATTAGCTACTTTAATCCATGTTTGGTGGTTACAAGTCAAGGAATAATGCAGCCACATGTGCCTAAAATGCTGGCTGGAATTTGCGGCCATCTAAGCTAGTTTAGGCTGAGTTTATTAGCTTAATTTATCTCTTAAATTAATTTAATTTGTAGTAGTTTCAATTAGGGTTGCTTGGGATATGTATGAGGGGTATTTTGGGAGTATTTGGGCGTGAAGGTGCAGCTGATTGCATGGCCCTATTTCACCTTGTAAACTCTATAAATACATGCTTCATGCATGCAAGAAAAGTAAGATGTTTTATGCCAAGTTTATCAATATAAGAGAAAGTGATTTTCTCTTTAGTGAAAGTGATTTTCTCTAAATTTCTTGCTAGTCAAGAGTTGAAGATTATCAAAGGTTCTTCACCTTTGTGTGTGTATCTTCAAGGACTTATCTTTCAAGTCTTGAAAGTGTGATGTCCACCTATCTTTATTTTATGTCTTGTTCTTCTTCTTTCTTAAACAAGAATCATATTCTCTTGCGGAGAAACTTGGTTGTATGAGATTTACAATTCTAAGTTTAAAAGGCTGAGTCAAAGTTCTTGCTTAGAAAAAAGTTGTTATCTTCTTTTTATAGTATCAAATTCAAAAGAAAGAAAATCAAATAAATAGAAAAAGAAAGAAAAGAACAATATTGTTCAAGAAAAATATTGGTTTGCAAGAAAAGTGATTGTCAAGAAAAGTTATATTTTATTCAGTCAGAAAATTTCTAAGGTCCACAAATTCGAACCTTCAAGGTTCATATCAGTACGCTTGTAGTTTTCTGCCCATCAGGGGCGAGAAAACGTGAGAGGGAGAGGTTGAGTTGTACAAAAAGACTCATTTACCCCTCTCTTTTGTTGTGAAAAAAACACCTCCCTTATCAGAAGTCCGCCTCTATTTTCTCCTTCTTGTTGTGCGAAAAATCATCGTTGGGCAATTGTGTGAAGACAATTGTCTTCCACCTCTCTAGTGGTTCTTTTAGCTTCAAATTGGGTAATTTTCCTAATACTCAAGTAGATCTCCATTACTTATGGGTAGATGCTTCTTTTAATTGGTTTGCAATTTTAGTTCAAAAGCTAAATCTTTACTTTGTTACATACCACATAGTGACATTAGGTACAAGAACCATACCATTGTCATTTTGAGAATCATTTATGATACTTACTTAACAATCCAAGAAGTATTCTCATGACAGGTTAGTCCAATACATATTTAAACCCCTTGAATTTACACTCATGTGAACGACTTAATATCACATATCCATGACCAGTGAGACATGACCATCAATAAAATCTGATATTAGTCTTGATGTATTATTGAAATTCTTATTCACAATAATAACACTGGCCAAGGACATTTTTATAACAACATTCTGAAGTAGCCTATGAGATCTCACTATCAAGTCAAACTTGATACTTTGTCATGATGACAAACATGATATATGTTAATTAATTAAATAAATAAATACTTTTTATGAATAACATGATATATGCTGTATGAAGAAGGTTATTTATGTCATTAGCCTTTAGAGCATACACTAATAAGAAGAACGTTCATAATCTAAGGACCGATCAAGTTCTCGAGTTGCCTTTTGGACTCTCCTCAAAGAGTCACTACCTGATTTAAGCTTTGAGCTAAAGAACAAGGTGCACTGAGCAACCTACACCTCGACCTCGATATGCCTTTTTCCTCAACTCATCGAGTTGTGGGGAAACTCTTTCGAGGTGGCCCATTGAGGCACACACCTTACAAACAACCAGAGATAAAGTTATGTGTGGAGAGACCAAGTTAAGTCACATGTGGCCGAGGAGCTCACTCACACAACCAATTGAGGCATGGCTCCCCATGTCCCTCTAGAGAGTTTGAATTTCCCAACTTGGACAAATCAAACCATACATTCTAGGATATAGACATTTTCCCTTGTCTTTCTTATCACATCTCACAAGAGCAATTAAGGGAACATGGTTATGTTTCACTCACAGTCAATGCCTATAAATAACCATGTAGAGAAACTCCTCATATATGCATAACTTAACCCTATTGTTACTTTCTGGTTCACCCATCAACTTAAGCTCCAAAGTGCTATTTGTAGGTACTAATCCTTTCTCCACCTCACTATATAGTACATAGCCAACAAGACAACAAGGTTCAAATTTGAAAATGAATTCCTCTATTTTCTTAGAGCTTTGTCTAAATTATTAATAATTTAATTTCTTATATTCTAAGATATTTAATATCGATTTTTCTAACCTGTGCAACATTATATATGACAGTAAATCAAAAGTGGAAATGATTTATTCAAAAATGTAACATTTAATATTAACAATGCATTGAATGTTGTGATAGTTGTAATTTTCAATAAAGCTTTTCACTTTTGATTTATTATCCTGTGCAATGTTGCACGGGTTAAAAAAAATCGATTTAATATTTCTTCTTTACTTTCACCAGCATAACTTTTCCTTTTTAATTTTTTACTATAAAAGAATATAGATATATAAATTTCTTTGAAACCAACTTGTTTTTAAAGTAAATAAATAAATAATAGAATGGTAATTATTTTTTAATTTTAAATTCATAATATTCTTAACATATCAAAACTAAAGAATAACTAGTGTGACACCCGTGCAACGCACGGGCTCACAGTAAGTATCTAATTCAACTTTGATAAGGAGCATCTTCTAGCCAAATAGTCTCATAAAGAGTTTTTTGCCAAAAAATCTATTGGCCGATTACATTGCTTAGGAACAAAAGAAATAGAACAAAAAAAATGGCGCTTAACAGTAAAACAACAAAAAAAGTTAAAAGCTTTGTTGTACCTTCATAGTGGAAGTACCGAGATATTTGAAGAAGGGAAATTAGAGAAAGAAAGAGATGGTAAAACAAGTGAGGGAGAAAAATAGAGACGATGAGAGAAGAGAGTCGAAGTTATTGCCAAAATGAGAGAGACGAAGGGGTGGAATGGAGTAGGAAGCGGAAATAGAAAGAACAAGGGGAGAAAAAGAGCTGATACAGGGGAGAAAGGAAGAACATGAATAATAAAGAGGAAAAAAATAAGGACAATTTGAATTTTGAATTTCAAATTTGATGGAAGATTAAAGGCATGGGACATGGAAGGATGAGAATAAACTATTTTGATTTCAGCTTTGGTTAAAGCTATAATTTAGATCATTGTTGCAAAGGATTTAAAAAGAAAAACCAATAAACAATTTTACACATCAAGCACTAATACCAACCAAAAAAAGCTGTAACCTAAAGAGGAAAAAAATAAGGACAATTTGAATTTTGAATTTCAAATTTGATGGAAGATTAAAGGCATGGGACATGGAAATGATGAGAATAAACTTAAAAGAGGAAAAAAAAATAAGGACAATTTGAATCTTGAATTTCAAATTTGATGGAAGATTAAAGGCATGGAACATGGAAAGGATGAGAATAAATTGTTTTGATTTTAGCTTTGGTTAAAGCTATAATTTAGATCTATGGTGCAAAGATTTAAAAAAAAACCAATAAACATTTTACACATCAAGCACTAATACCACCGAAAAAAGCTGCAACCTAATTTCAACAATGGATAATGTTTCTTGTACCACAAACAGTGGTACCGCAAAATGTACCACTGTTTTTTTGTTTTTTTATAGTCTTATTTACTTTTTATTTTATTAATATATTCATTTTTATTTATTATCTCATTAAATAAAAATATAGATTAAGAAATATAATAAAGAGTAAACTAGCACATCGGTCCCGACTTTTGGGGGACCGGTAGTTTCGTCCTGACTTTTTCAAAATAGCACTTAGTCCCTGACTTTATTAAAACATGCACTTTAGTCCCTAAAGTGCGTATTTTTTAATAAGTGGAGGACTAAAGTGCATGTTTTTTTAATAAAATAGGACTAAAATACATGTTTTTTTAATAAAGTATGGACTGAAGTGCTATTTTAGAAAAGTCAGGGACGAAACTGCATGGTCCCCCCAAGAGTCGGGACAGATGTGTTGGTTTACTCTATAATAAATGATCACATGGATTTGTGTTAACATTCCTGTTAACACGAGGTAATTATGCGTCCAGAAAACGGTGGACATATTTTTAAATGAGGTTAATGTTGTATCCATTGGCGGTTAACATAATAGGATTATTTGGTTAATTGAATTTGTGAGGTTAATAGCATATCCATTAACGGTTAATGAAAATAGTAAATTTGGTAATTACATCACATAGAGCAATGATCACATGAAATTTATGTCCATTAAGGGTTAATGAAATAATAAATTTGGTTATCTGCATCAAATTTTTTATAGTTTTTATTTATTTTTATTTTATTATTATATTCATTTTATTTATTTATCTCAGTAAATAAAAACATATATTAAGAAATACAATAAATGATCACATGGAATTTATGTTAACTATTCCTGTTAACATGAGGTAAATTATGTGTCCAAAAATGGTGAATGAAATAGTATATTTGGTTATTAGCACCAAGATAGAATAATTATTATAAGAAAATTATGCCAACCCTTCCAAGAATAAACATTTATTATATTTCTTAATTTATATTTTTGTTTAATGAGATAAATAAATAAATAATAACTATTAAAAAATAAAAAAAACAAAATAAAAAACGTAAAAAACCAAAACCGTAAACGGTGGTACATTTGCAGTACCACTAATTGCGATATGAATATCACTACTCTTTGAGAATACTAGCTCATTTCACTACTTTTAATCAATTTAATTAATTAATTAAAAAACTTGTGGACAAAGCAAATAAATAATAAACAATTACAAATATATTCAGATGCAAATATGAATAGTGAAAAAAACAAATAAAAACCTAATCAAATTAAAATTGTTTACATACATAATTATATTTTTTTTAAGCAAAAGAATTAATTAAATAGGAGTAAAAGGGGTACTCCAACCCATAATACAAGAAAAAGTACAACCCAACTAAAAGACAAACACTACACCCAACCAGCCACCCAAAAGGAGTGACAAAAAATTAATAAAAACAACCCCTCCTGTAAACCAAAAAAGCCAAATCCAAATCACATGAATGACAATAATGAAATAGTCAAAGCAGGATCAACAAGTATCCAAAAACTAGGTGGGAACATGAGCACCAAACTTCACACCGAAAGCCAGTTGAAAAAATTGGTCAGCCAAAAGATCTGAATTCCAAGCATAGATAAGGTTGCTCAAACCAACATAGAAAAGGATATGAAAAAGAATGATCTTTAGCTTTGAGCCACTTCCAAGCATACATAATTATATACCGTTGTAGAAAAAAAACTTAATAATTATAATTATCATGTCAGAAGAAATACACAATTCCAAGAACAACTTTTAAAAAGTTACACAATCCCAATACCATTAGTAAATTAGAGTCTGGTTGCTAAAAGATTTTATAATAGTAAAAATGATTAAAAATTACTAAAAATTACTAAAAATTCTAGAAACACTAATCGAGGTTATGAATAATGCTCAAAAATTAATAAAAAACCTATTGAATTGTAAAAAAGAAGATAGATTATATTCTCACTTAATTGCTTTGAAGACAAATTCAATATTTTTAAAACAAGTTATAAAAGGGCTTGTGAAGGATTAAGAGCATCTCTAATGGGGAGTGCTTAACCGGTTCTTAATTTTAAGAACTCTGGGAAGTAACCTTGCAACCATTGAAGCAAAATGATGTGGCGGATGGAGGTGTTTAATTTTAAGGAGGTGCTTGTAGAAGTAACTATGCTTAGAGAGTTCTTAGCAATAAAAAAGAATAAAAGTAACAGATTTTGCTTAGTTGAAATCCAAATCAGTTAGAAAAAAATAAATCTTCAACCATAAATTATAACCAAATTAATAAAAAATCCTCAATTATAAACCAAATTCAGAAAAAAAATTACAACCAGATGAATAAAAAAATTACAGTAGATGGACAAAAAATTACAACCAAATTAATTATTGTATGTATTTCTTGTTTTAAAATTAGAAAATATAATAATATTTTAAGTTGAACTAAAATATTAAATAATAAAGATGAGTTAGTTTGTGGGATATACTTTGGAGTTCTTGTAGAATTATTCTATTGAAGTGTAGAGTTATTTAAATTATAAGAATCGCTTAAAATTAAAAAAAATGATTTGTACTGGTAGGACCATATAAAAATTAATATAAAAAATATAAGCAACTTGTGAAGAATTTTTCATTAAATTAAAAAAAGCCATATTAAATTCCGGACATGTAGTTGTCAGTGTTACTGAGAAGAGAAGCACGTGAACCATATTAACAGAAAAAGGGAAAAGGGGGGGGGGGGGGGGGGGGGGCGATTCCGTACCCATAACTCAGTATCCGAGTCCGACCCGACAAATTGAGGCCTACTCTACACAGAGCTACGATCTTCTTCTTCCATTCCACCTTCGATTCTGCAGCAATTTCAATCCTTGTTTCTCCTTCACCCTTACCTCATTCCAGCTCTTGTTTCAGCTTCTTCCTCATTCGCCTTCAATTTCGGTAGAAAGTGGGTTTTGCTCATTTTTTCCTGGATCTCGGTACTTTCTATTGCCCCCAAACTGGCTATGGACTACGAACCCTTCGATAGTAGCGGTGAGCTTCATTTTAACTTCTTCTTTACTTTTTTTTTTCTCTATCTATAACAATTTTGAAACCTCCTCTCTCTTTCTATTCTAGGGTTAGGGCTTTGTTTGAATTCTTTGCTGCTATTCTCTTACTCGACGGTTTTTTTTTTTTTTATGATTTGAGGAGGGTGATAATTTCAATTGGCATTGAAATTCGCGGGTTTAATGCCATGCTTGGGAATCTGAGTTGTGTTTTCTGTAATCCGTGTAATAGTGAATAACCTAAGAGTGTATTTGATTAGTGGGACTGGTTTAAATACCAATGGTGCATGTTTTTGTGACTTGACCTGTTTTGTTTTGACAGTATCTCAGGGGATTGAAGGATTGGTTCATGTCCTTGACAGTGTTATTCAGTGATGAAAGTAGAAGTGTTCTTGTCAAAGTGTTAATTTACATGTTAGCTTTTCCTTCCTATGGACATTAAGGTAGCCAAGGGGACCAAAGGTGCCCTTGAGGCGCTAGAGGGTTTTAATCTAAAAGCTCATGCCTCAGCTGAAAAATGCATTGGAAAGAGAAAAGGTGTAAATTGTTAGGCTGTTTTGCATTAATTATCTATAATTAACCATTCCAGCATAACATATACAGTAACATGAAATATAAAATGTTCAATTTTAAAATCCAAAGTTGCTTTCTGCATGAGCCTTTGGATTCTTTCTTTAAGTTAGCAATAAGGCACAAAGGCATGCCTCAGCTTTACAAGAAAAGCACACCAAAGGTTCCTGAGGTGTGTGACACACTGCGAGGGCAGCACCTCAACCATCAGTTGGTTGCAAACAGCTTCTGGAGCCTTGGATTATACTGGTTGACAGTTGATTGAGAAGTAGTTTCTTAAAATTTTCAACTCAAAGAAGGAAGAAATTCAATTGTCTACTTTTTCTTTATCCCCCCCTTTTTTGACACAATGTGGTGTAAATGATTCTTTATACCATTCACTGTTAGAATGACGTATGACAGATTGCTTGTATTGTATTGTACCAATGATGAAAATTTGTTGCTTTGAAATATTAATTTTTCCTTACTACAGTATCTCTTATCTAGTTAATTCTTTCGGTGAGTAGATTATGTCCTGATTGTCCTCACTTTGTACAGTTTAATAAATGCTAGTATGCAACTCCTGATGCACTTATTGAAATCTGGTTGATGTATATTGCAAGGATTTATGGTCCAGCCTCACTTGTTATACTTGTATCCATTTACATGATGTAATGATTGCAGGAACTGATGATGATCTTCCACCATCACATCAAAATAGAATCTCCAGAGGGGCACGTCTTGCCGGGAATGGAAGATCTGCAGTAGGTTCAATTTCATACCCAGGATGTATGGTGAAATTGATATGGAAACTCAAATACACCAACTTGAGCAAGAAGCATACAGTTCAGTTCTACGAGCCTTTAAAGCTCAAGCTGATGCCATTACTTGGGTACATTTTGTTATTTTGTTTTTACATATCTAATATTCTTGAATTTGTTTGATCAGGTTTAAATGATTGCTAAATGACATATATTTTCTTTAGGAGAAGGAAAGTTTGATTACAGAACTAAGAAAAGAACTAAGATTATCAAACGAGGAACACAGGGAACTTCTAGGCCGTGTTAATGCAGACGATGTCATCAGAAGGATAAGGTATGAAAAAATTGCAAAACATGGTTTCCTGTTGATCTATGATTTAGAAGAGTGCGATTGTCACTACTTTTCCATATACACATTGCTATCTTGTTAATCAACACTTCATTCGGCATTGATTTTAGGGAGTGGAGACAGACAGGAGGCCATCAAGCTGGACCTGGTGTGCTGAGTACTGGACAAGCTATTCATGATTCAATCCCAAGTCCCACAGTCTCTGCATCTCGTAAAAGCAGAAGATAACACCATCTGTACCATCACAATCTTTTGGCAGGCCTTCTCCTCCATTTCATCCCCAACCGGTGGCTGCACCCCACCAGCCATCTTCTTCTGTTGCAAAACGTGGATCTGTTCCTGGATCTAAAGGCAAGAAGCAGAAACCTGTAAGTAAATGTTAAATTCCATTTACGTTGCTTTTTCTGTTCTTTGTTTATATTCACTGAGCTTGGTTTTATCCCCTTCGCAGCTGTTTGAAAAAAATTATTGCTATTAAGGAAAAATACATCAGCAACATCATTATGTGTTTTTGTTTTTTTTTTTTTTTGGTTCTTTTATTTGCAGGGCCAAGTACTACCTGGTGTAAAGCAATACCCATCATCAGGACCAGGTGGAAGGAATCAAATACCTAATAGAGTTACTTCTGGTACTGTCATGGGTGAGCTTGCTGAGGGAGCACCATTGAATCACTGATTGGTAGGAGAGTCCGAACAAGAATGGCCTGATGACAATAACTTCTATGAAGCTGTTATCACCGACTACAATCCAGCTGATGTACTTGCAGCCCTCCAATCAATTAAAAATTTGTTTGTTAATTAGTTTGTAGCTGACATGTTTACTTTTACCTCTTAACTTTTAGGGTCGGCACAATCTGGTCTATGACATGGGGAGTGCAAATGAAACATGGGAATGGGTTAAGCTGTCAGAGGTATATCTAATACTGATTACTATGGTTAAATTCTTAGGTACTTTGTTATGATTTATCCACTGGCACTAATTTATCATTGTAAAACTATGGTTATAAAATGTTTTGTAAATGGTTTAAGAAACTTGCAATGGCAATGACGTAGTTAGAGAACAAGTAGACATTCATGATTTCTGACTTATTATACCACCCCCACCCTGCCACCCTTTGCAAAAGTAGTAGTAGTAATATAATCAGTGCTGACAATGTTCCATGTCACTTTAAGAAAAGGTTTGTAGTCTTCTCATGAGCCCTAAAGTGATTTACCATGTATGTGGCAATAATAAGTTCATTTTATCAATGTAATAAATTTAGCAATAATCAGGGACGGATCTAGGAATGATTTAAATGGGGGCTGAAATTTTTTGTGGTTTTCAAAATGTCTGTTTGAAAACCACAAAATAAGTATTCAATTGTTAGTTTGAGTTGTAAAAACTTGATTTAAAATTTTTAAAAACCAAAAACTGAAAAACTCGCAACCACCCCCGAACGATAACTTTTTTATAATATATTAGTTATAGATATTTTTTTCATAATATTCTTATAAGAATTTAATAACTATACACCGTCAGTGTAAAATAGTTATCCAATGGTGTATTGACACATTAAATAATGAATTTAAAATGCATGAGGTGTCATATTCATTAATTGACATGACAACACATCATTGGATGTCGGTGTGAAACTTTTTTTACACTGACAGTGCATAGTAATTAAATTCTTCTTATAATCTTGTACTCTAATATCAATAATAAATAAAAATTGATAATTTGCATCACAATACATATAATTTTTTTATATTAACAATACATATTTATTAAAATTAAAATATTTTATATATCTGTATAAAAAATTACACGTGATATTAATAAAAGAGCAGGGGGGGCAACGCCCCTGGCTGCCCCCCTTTGGATTCGTCTCTGACAATAATGAATATTTCATATTTTTAGAAACAAATAATTTAATTTTGCTAAAATAGTCTATAATATTACTTAGGAATATAAATAAATTCATGTTTATGTCAGAGTAGTCAATAGCGTGCTATAGCGGCGTACCTGCCGCTATACAGGGCTTCATAGCGTCGCACTTTACTGTAGCGGCCGTAGCAGCCGCTATAGCGGTGCAAATAGCGGCCTGTAGCAGCGCTATTTGGCCGCTATGCTGAAGGAATGAAAAAAGCCAAAATGCCCTCAAAAAGTGGACCGTTCAAATGCCTTTTATGGGGGTATTTCAGACTTTTTGTGTTGAAAAAACTTCTGCTTTAAGGACTTATTCTATTCTCCCCCCATTTCACGACATTTTCCCTCTATTCTCTCAGCCCTCACTCCCGTGTCCCACCCTCTGTTTCTGACCACCATCTGCGTGATTCTCCGGCAGCTCTCCGGCGACTCATTCCAGCGGCTTCCGGTGACTCCTCTGCTTCTGTTTTGAAGGTTCTGTGTTGCTGTTTGCTGCTGTCCAGCAGCTTACTCAGGTTTTTTTCCCTGTTCTTGCCCCTCCTTTCACATTTCTGTACCCCACCTCCTCTGCCACTTCTTTTTCCTCAAAGGACCCAAACATTCATTCTTATCGGGTTTACATTTTTCCACTGGGCAGTATAAATTCAGTATAAATTACCTAACCTGTAGCATAAAATTACCTAACCTGTAGCATATAAATTCAGTATAAATTACCTAACATGTAGCATAAAATTCAGAATAGCGGTCATCCCGCTATGCGCTATACCGCTATAGCATTTGGGGGTCGGCCGCTACAGCGCCGATATCCGGGATTGATAACTATGGTTTATGTTATGGTTTACTTTTAGATTTTTTATATCTAAAAATATTGGAAACAATTTGTAATTTAATATCTTTGACTAAGGAAAAATGGATTTCTTTTTTCTTATAAAAAGATTATGAGTCTGTTAAGAAATTTATTATTTGGACCTTAATACCATTGTTTAAAACTGAAAATTCTAGTAATTCATTTGCATCTATCAGTGTTGGATGTCATTTAGTTGCCATCTCCAACACAGAATATGCATGATATGCTAATAATATTTTCTCAATATTGGTTCTGGTTTGTGTTTGGCTGTATCGGGTTGGATATTCTGGCTCAACACTTGTAAGAACCTAGTTTTTTGTAAGTGTTAAACAATCACACGAAGATGTGAGATTGAGGTGAATTGAAGAGAAGACAATGGGTATTGAATGTTTTAAGTCAACATGAAGTAAAATAGAATACTTAACGGTGGAGAAAAAGTTCAGACAAGCTAGACCTTCCTTCCCCTGGTCTTCCTTTATTGGCTCTTTATCTCTCTTTTACATTGAGATGGAGAAATTTCCTCCAAAGAGGGAAGATGCAGACAAGCAAGGAGGGAAATGAAAACTGTGGAACTTATAATTTCCCAATACAATTGCATAGTTTTCAAAAGGACGGCTGGTTTTTTTTTTTTTTAAATTTTTTTCAGAACTTCTTTCCAATAACCATCAGTCTTTTCAAATAAATCCAGTCATGAATGATTAGCCTAAAACTTGTTTTAGTTTATAGTTCAGTTACAATAATATCTTCAGGAAAGAAAAATTTCCAATAATATACTATCCAAGATAAATTTAAGAATATGATAAACTGATTTTATAATATGCGCACCAAAAGAAAATAATATGCTCAACCAATAACTCATGCATTTTTTAGCTATCAAATATGCTCGAGAATAACTGATGTTTTTTTTTAATTATCAAATATTTATGTTCCTATGTTAACCTTTTCCAGACTAATTTATACTGATGTATGCTAGCTGTATTTTATCCTAATTTGTGAAAACTTTGTATTGCTGTAGTAAATATGGTGTACTGTGTATCCTATGTTCCCCATATATCCTTCATAGAGTAGTATGTCTGTAGGAATATTTGGTAGCTATTGTTTCCATGTTTAAATTCAGTTAGGAGTCTGATGTGTGGACGTGTTTTGGTTTGATTGGAAGGGGCCCTGTGTTCCATGAGTATATGATCATCATGGAATATGGATGAATGTCGAGATTCATATACAAGGAAAAAATTACCGTTGGGAGGGGTTCCCACCAAACATATCTCGGGAGATTAGTCTCTTACCTACTACTGGTAAGGAGATACTGGGCAAAAAAATTGAGAGCTAGAATGTGTTTGATAAAACTAAACTTTTATCGCTGATTCTGTCCTGATTTTATAGTAGTGACAAATCAGGCACTGAATTTGTAATGTTTAAAATATCCAATTTAAATGCTAAAATTGTTTTAGAAGAAAACTATTAGCAAAAGGGTTGGCAGGTGAATTAAACCATATTTCGCATGACCATAACCTTTTGCAGACCATTTAGCTAAGCATGGAGCAAACCAGAGCATTCCTCTGCAATTGTGGAGCAGGCCTCCTTCAGATGTTATCCCCTGCTTTTACTAGATCATAATATAATTGTTTTAATTCCCTTGTAACAAAAAAAAAGAAACTATTAGGCATTTAATATAATGAAAATTGACTAAACGAATGAAAACAATTTTTACTTGTTAATAAGGAAATGGTTGCTCATAATACAGTTAACGACCACATGCTGAATATTTTCAGGCATTTTTATTTACTTAATTTAATTTTTGGCCTGTACTACAACACTTTTATCTTCAGCACCAAATTGAGATTCAAACGGGCTTACTCTACCTTTTTTTGTTTTTTTAATTATTTTCATTAGGAATGAGTGTATAGTGTGGTATTCTACATCAAAGTTTGATTGACTGCCAGCTACTGATATACCCATATGAAAGAAATTTATACACTCAAATGAAATTTGACTTGCTTAGTTTTAATCTTTCCCTAAACCCTGATTTTGTGGTTATTTGATTTTCATAAGATTAAAGCACTGCTCTTCTCATGTATATTGAGTGTTCAATAATATTTAGAATATTTATTTTCCATCTGCTTGATATGCTTAGCACTTGTTAGTATTATATTATTTTAGCTAATTAGATACAGTATTATAACTGCAGATCTCTCCTGAAGATATTCAGTGGGTAGGTATGAGGATCCTGGAATCAATCATCGTGGTGGTTTTGGTGGATCTGGTCATGGGATGAATAGATCTGTAGGGACGTGATAGTGTTCCAGGAACTGGAAGAGGTAGGGAGCCATGAAGGGGCAATCCAGAAAGATTTCTTGCCATCACAGAATGGAATTGGAAAGAAGGCTCCAGATGATATACATATACTTCACACAGACACGCTAGTCAAGGAGGTAACTGAAAACAAATCAATCAGAATACTCTTTGATTGAGATTGTTTGATCTTTTTATGGCACATATTTAAATTTCTGCTGAACTTGACAGGTGGAAAGGGTGTTCAGTGCAAATCATCCTGATGCACTTGAAATTGAGAAAGCCAAGAAAGTGTTGAAGGTAAGGGACAATTTATGTCAGTTTGCCATTTCTTTTACTTCTAGCTACTGATTTATTTTTTTTCTTGCAATGGTGTTATGTACCAATAACCAATAATGAATTAATGCAGGATCATGAGCAAGCTCTTATTGATGCAATTGCAAGACTTGCAGATCTTTCTGATGGCGAAAGCGGGTACTTATCACCATCTGACATTTGTCCTCTCGCAAATAGTCCTCTAAATTAAAAATTATAAGAGACTTTATTTAGGTGTTGAGTGTGTCTATGTAGTGTCTAATCATAATAAACTATAGTTTGCATTAGATTTCTGTACATGCAATTTGAATTGATTTACAAGTGATAGGGATGTTGGCATACTACAGATTAGTCTGGCCAGTCAGTAACGTTCACTTCTGAAAGCTATCACCAAATACCTGGGACTTTATGCTAACTGAGCGTGTAAATAGGAGAGAAGTACGATGGTTTGGGATGAAAACGATTTGATTTTCACTGACTATTATTTGGTAGAGTGGAAAATATAAACCCTTTCATGCGGTAGAAAGAGTGGCCACTAATTGTTACTCTTATACAAGCAAGTTTGAAGTATTTTGATTTCATATTTTTCATTTCCCATTTGTACGTATTCAAACAACCATAACGGAGTGTGTTTTCATCAAAGCTTGAAATGATAAATTATAGATGATGATGTTTCTGGGTTCGTTATGCTATTCCGGTGTTTGGTTCTAAACTCGATTCTTTGTATAACCTTCCCTGATGTTCTTATTGTTTATACAGATGAGGGTGGCCACATTTCTCACATGCTCAATCAATGGGTTGAGAATGATGGAACACTAACTTTGTACAATGGGCAAAGGAGACATCATGGCAGCAAACTTCTGGAAAAAAACAGTTAACTTCTCGTATTCTGCCATATAAAAGATAATTTCCCTGACAGATGATAGAGGCTCGGGTCTTGTGCATTAGTCATTAAATAGGATGACAATTATGTAGTTTTGTAACAATTATTTATTGAGGTTAAGAGTAGACATAGGATCAGCTGATGCTTGTATATAACGTATGATGGTGTATAAATTCTTGTATTTGTTGTGTCAATGATAGCAATGCACTTTTTTCAACACAGTAAATTTTATATAGGTCCTATTAAAAATTTGGTTTAATTACACTTTTGGTCCTCCAATTTTAGTGTTGGGCGATTTTGGTTCCTCAATTTTAATTGCTTGAATTTAGTTCTACTTTTTACTTGTGACAAATGTGTTCCTACCGTTAAGTGACCATCTAATTATTAACAGAAAATTGATGACGTGGCTAATGTTAATTTGACTAGGGAAATTATTACATGACTTAGATTTTTAAACTATTTAAAAGAAAACTTAAATAAATATTGATATTTTCTTTATCCCTTTTATTTTGAGTATCTTTCTTTTCCTTTTGAAGGTTAGAGTTGTGACCTTAATCGCTCATCAGAAAATGTCTCAAAATGCTCTCATATTTCTAATGAAACAATCTTATCGCACTAAAAATCAATATTAAAAAGAAAAAAAGATATTAAAACAATATCATAATGAAAAAAGGTCTGAAAAGCAACATAATAAAACCAACATAAGATTGACATAATATCTCACTTGAAAATAATATTCATCAGAAACCATCATAATACTGTGTTAAGGAACATAGTCATAATAGGGCATGGAAATATGAACAAGTGTTAAGGAACATAGTCATAATAGGGTATGGAAATATGAACAACGGAGACCACAACCCTAACCTTCAAATGGAGAAAAAGATACCCAAATAAAAGGGGTAAGGGAAAATATCAATATTTGTTTAGGTTTTCTTTTAAATAATTTAAAAACCTAAGTCACATAATAATCCCATTAATCCATGTTAGAAACATTAACTATGTCATCGATTTCCATTAGCAATTGGATGATGACTTAACAGCAGAACCACATTTGTCATAATTAAAAAATAAAAGGAATAAATTTGAGCAATTAAAAATTAGGGGACCGAAATTTCCCGAACACTAACTTGAGGGACAAAAATGTAATTAAGTCTAAAAAATTTTTGTTCACTCTCTTCTATTGAGATAATAGAGATCGTGTACCAACGAGGGTTGGTTCAAGTGGTACATGCTTGATTCCCCTTAAGCAAGGTCCCGAGTTCGAGTCTTGTGGATGGAAAAAATTTCTGCCGGGAGAGAGAGGCCCACCATGATGTGGATGTTCCCGGCATTGCCTCCTGTGGAGGATACCTGTGGTTAAACCAAAAAATAATAGAGATCGTGTTATCAATGTTTTTTAAAAAAAAAAATAAATAAAATAACAATAGTGCCTTGTCCATTTACTGATCATCTGATTTCTTGTTTTTTTAAAGATAATAATTCATTAAGCATTAAGTGTAGTCATACGACATCTACTATTACAAATCAATAGAGTAATATTCAGAATCTCATTTTCTTACCAACTGAGGTTGGTTCAAGTGGTACATGCTTGTTTCCCCTTAAACAAGATCTTGGATTCGAGTTTTGTAGAAAAAAAATTCTCGCTAGGAGAGAATCTCATTAGTCATTTTCTTCTTCTTTCGTCTAATGGGCCATGGATCCTATTATGACAAATAACCTTTCTTTTCAGATGGGGATTACCTTCAAGTCTCTGTGTTCTGACTACTTACTATACAATGTATTCCTTGGTTTTCTTCCCGGCCATTGAGATATGGGTTTAAGAGCAGGTGGCTGCTAACATGAAGCAGCGCAACGGGTAGTTTAGCTGTAACGCAACATATGTGACCCGTTATAATAGGTTTGTTTTTCCGAATAGAGTGGATAAATATTATTTTGTTTGGGTCCCCAAAAATATTATTGAAATTATAAAAGACCCCAATTCATTTAAAAGTTTTTCATGATTTTTTTACAAACATATTTAAATGTGTCTGATTAAAAATAACGTATTAAATGTTCTATATTATATAAGAAAATCTTTCTACTTTACTCGAGGTGTCATCCCCTCCTTTTATTCTCTTTTTCTAATTAAAAAAAGGCTGATTTGTAACATCCCGAAAAAATAGGACCTAAGATCAATTAAAGGTAAGTTAGAAGGGGAATGAGAAGTTGAGCAAAGAGGAAGGATTTTGAGTAAGAGTATGAGGATAATGAGAATTTATGGGCATTAAGAGTGTATTTAAGAGAGTAATCAAGTTAGGAATGTGTTTTGGCAAAGGAAGCTAGGAATGTCGGAATAGGTGAGAGTTAGGAGGAGCACAACCTCATGAACAATTAGGACCCTTAGTCTTAGCCTTATTGAAGTGAATTGAGGAGATACATCATGGTTCTTGTGGAGTGTGCCCAGTTGGGCTTCAACCAAGGTTGTTGCTCACTTTTGAGTTTTAAGGCCTATGACCTTTGCTCACTAATTTGACAATATCTAGAGTTGTAGGTGTCCAATTAATGTGATTCCACTTGGGATAGAAAGATAAGATCCGGGGCTTCAGTTTGATAGGTTATATCATAGGGTTCTGATCTATTTTGCAACTTCAAACAAGCATATTCTCGCTCAAGCGAGAATATCTCGCTTGAGCGAATTATGCAGCAAAAGGGAAGAAATT
Source organism: Sesbania bispinosa (assembly GCA_026901365.1). Classification (NCBI taxonomy): domain Eukaryota; kingdom Viridiplantae; phylum Streptophyta; class Magnoliopsida; order Fabales; family Fabaceae; genus Sesbania; species Sesbania bispinosa. The sequence goes on from QLOH01000033.1 coordinate 2,136,460, forward strand.
GAGTTTCTGCAATTCTCGATTGAGCGAGCCAACTCGCTTGAGCGAGAATTGTCCAGAGAGAGGGCTTATTCTGGATCATTCTCGCTTGAGCGAGACAGTTCGCTTGAGCGAGAATGTGAAGAAAAAGCATGCAACCGACATGCTCGCCCAAGCGAGAATATCTCGCTTGAGCGAGAATCCACTTATAGGCTCAAAACCCTTCATTTAGCTCACGATTTCTTCACTTCTTCTTCTCCTTCTTCTTAGCTTTAGAGAGAGGTCAGAGCTTTTAGAGAGAGGGAGAAGGGTTCTTACTAGATAGAGGTGTTTTGGAGCCTGAAGGCTTGGAAAAGGACCCGGATCTTCACTTCAAGCTTCTCCTCTACTTCAATTTCTCCTCTTTGTGTACCTTTTAGGTAAGTGCAACTCACCCACTTTCACGTTATATGGTTGAATGCCCTAGCATGGTCCTTATTCTTAAATCCCCTTCTTATTTGTAAATTTGAATACTTGGTAGTTACCAAAGGTTCTTGTATGAATTAGGTTAGGGAAACCTCTTAGGATTTAGGGTTTTGTATCCACATTGTTGCAATTGTATGATTTAGGAGCATGAACATAGGAATTTTATTGAAATTATGTTGGTGTATTTGTGTAAATTGGCTATTTGAGTTGTTAAGGAAATGGTATCTCTAAACATAGTTTTATGAGCATGAAGTATAATTATTTGATAATTAAGTTCTCATGGAGCATATTTAGCATTATAACATTTTAAGCCGGTTTCGACCGTGAGATAATCAGCCGGTTTCGACCGTGAGTAATTCAAGCCGACCTTTGCGCTGTGAGTCAAAAAACTAAATAATTAAGTAAAACACGACTTCGGTCCAGTATGGGTGGGATTCGTCCCCGGGAAAGCCGGTTCCCGTAGTCTGAGCTCAGGTCTAACTCTAGAAAGTGATAAGATCATGCCTGTTGGGCACAGCAGTGAGTACATTTGCATCATAATTTGCATCATTCATCAGTTCATATTAATTAAGTTACATATTGCTTTAGTCTACTGTTAACTATTGGTAAATATGTTTTATGTATTTAGTTTGTGAATATATCACATGTGATGTTGATAAATGTTGTTTGTTTTCCCACACTTTATATGTTTAGTTGTACTTTCTGAGACTGTAGTCTCACCCCATGTTTTCGGGGATATTGTTTAGTTGTGTAGGAAACCCTAGGTACTGTTAAAGCAGGAAAGAGGATTTGTGGAGCTGAGTCGTATTTGAGTTGGAAGTTTTAATTATTAGAAGTAGTTCCTGTTGTAATTATTGATAATTGATTAATCATTGATGTATTTTGTATATGTATAATTGTTTCCGGATTGACCACTGAGGCTTAATTCTGATGTTATGGTATTTATGTTATTGAACTGTATTGGTTTTTACTGAGTTTCAGGTTGATCTTGAGAATTGGTGATGTCTAGTTTTTAGGGGAGACTCTGCCGGATTTCCGGTATGAGTTCATTGAATCACACTCCTTCAAGTGTGGATTCTTCCCTAAGTTTAAGTAAGATTTATACTTATTTAAGGATTATGATGTTTGTATTGTAATTGCTTAAGCTAATCGTGTTGAGTCTCAAAAATATCATAAGGGAAATTATGATGTTTTTAGATAGCTCAACTCTCAAGTTTTAATGTTAACAAATTTGGGTTAAAATATTTATCATAGATACATAAATGTGTAATAACTTATCTATGATTTCAGCAAGCCACTCTGAACTTATAAAGAATATCTAAAGTGCTTTCAACCTGTCTAAAGTGGAAAAGCCTTCTGAAGGTTCAACCTGTCTGAAGTGTTGAAGCCGTCTGAAGTGTTCAACCTGTCTGAAGTGTTGAAGCCGTCTGAAGTCTCATTAATGACGTGGCACTCTTTGCTGAAGTATGTGAAGACATCTCTGAAATTCTGCTAAGTCAAGCGTTCTCTGCTGCACGTACCTTTTCAAACATATTTATGGCAAGGAACACAGAGACCTTTCCTGGTATATTTGAATTTCATACACCACTGAGGAAATCCCTGCAACGCAACCTTTGCAGCAACAACAGTGGCAGCTTTACGGCAGCAGCAACCTGGTACTTGTGTCAGAAAAATTCAGAACTCTCAGAAGCATGTCTCACAACGGATTAAATAGCATTTAATGCTATCTCTAAACGGTGGTATTTCAACGGATTGAAGATTGGTTATAAATAGCCCTTCATGAAGACCATCAAGAAAGTAGAAGCATATACAAGAAAGTCTAAGAGATATTACGCTGCAAGTTTTTCTCTGTAAAAACACTCTGATTTCACACTCTTTGTACATCATTTGTATATCCTGAGTATACCTCAGTTTTCATTGTACATTGTCTCTGTTTAAGCTTCAAACTTGTGTAGTTTAAAAGCTTAGACATATCTATTTGTAAAAATTGTCTTTGAGCCTGGAGAGGCTTGTCTGTAAAAGAATACTTGGTTGTAGAGCCTGAAGAGGCTTGACTGTAAAAGAATACTTGTAATCTTGGAGAAGATTAAGAGAAAATCCAAGTGCTAGTTGGCATTGGGACTGGACGTAGCTCACAGTGGTAGTGAGTGAACCAGGATAAATTCCTTGGCTAAGTTTTCTATCCCTTATCTCTTGTCAATTTATTTATACTAACCAAAGGGTGTTGAAAACTGTTCTGATAATTTTAAAAAGCAAGAAACCTTTTTAAAGATCTTTTCAGAAGCCTTCTTAAGAAACTTCAGACAAGCATCTTAAACCTGTCTGAAACTGTTGTAAACTTAACCGTTTGCGAAAAGCTTCCATAAATTGTTAAGAAACACTATTCAACCCCCCTTCTAGTGTTTCCCTGTGTTTCTACAGTTGGTATCAGAGCTCAACTCAGGGTTGAGCACCTTACAAGTGTTTGAGGATTAAAGATCCAGATGGAAGCTGCCAACAACAGACAGTACATCACTGAAGGAGCCTCTATCACAAGACCCCCAACATTCAATGGAGTGGACTACCACTATTGGAGGGATCGTATGAAGTTGTTCATTGAGAGCAACAACATTGATGTCTGGGATGTGGTCACTGATGGAGACTATGTGCCTATACATAACGGAGTGCCAATACCTAAGGCTGAATGGACCTTGGAGCAGAAGGCTAGAGTTCAGTTAAATGCTAAAGCCAAACTCTATTTGATATGTTCTCTGAACAAATCAGAATATGAGAAGGTTCATGGATGTTCATCTGCCAAGGAGATTTGGGATACACTTGCAGCCGCCCATGAAGGGACTGAGACTGTCAAGCAATCCAAAATCAGCATGCTTATACATCAATATGAGATGTTCAAGATGGAAGAATCTGAAACCATAGATCAAATGTTTGGGAGGTTTCAGACTATAACTAATGGACTCAGGTCTTTGGGTAGAACTTTTGAATCTGGAGACAATAATAGAAAGATTCTGAGAAGTTTGCCAAAGTCCTGGAGACCCAAAGTTACTGCCATTCAAGAGGCCAGAGACTTAAACTCTCTTAGAATGGAAGAACTATTGGGATCTCTCAAAGTTCATGAGCTTGAACTTGGGGAAGATGACATCAAGAAGAAATCTCTGGCATTAAACTCCAAAGCCAAACATCCTAGGCATGGCAGCATTAAAGCCATGCAAGCTGAGGAAACTTCAGAAGCAGATGAAGATTCTGGAGATAGCTCAGAAGATGATGATCTTGCTCTTCTCAGCAGGAAAATCAAGAGGATGCTGCAGAACAAAGGAAAGTTTAGAAAGAACCAACCCTCAACCTCTAAATCAGGTAAGTCAGGTAAGGATTCTCAAAATGACAAAATTATATGCTATGAGTGTAAACAGCCAGGTCATATGAAGGCTGAATGTCCAAGACTGAAGAAGAACAACTTCAAAAAGAAGAAATTCTTTAAGAAGAAGAAGAGTCTGATGGCAACATGGGAGGATCTTGATGAGTCTACCTCAGAAGAAGAGGAAGACACTTCAGAAGAGGCCAACCTGTGTCTCATGGCCAGCCTGCCCTCATCAGATAGCTCAGAATCTGAGGTATTTCCCTTAACTCTTCAAGAGATGTATGATGACCTGATGGAAAGTTCCAAGGAACTCTTCCAAGAGTATAAGAATCTGTCCAAGGCCCACACAGAAATGTGCAGTAAATATGAGGCTCTTGAGATAGAAAACATTATGCTCAAGGAGAGAATTCTTGTGACTGAAAGCAGCAGTTCACAAACTGTCTCTGAAGAAAACAAAAAACTTCAGAAACAAGTTGAGGAACTGACAAAAGACTTAGCTAAATTTGTCAAAGGAACAGAAAACCTTAACAGATTGCTTGGCAATCAAAGGGATCCCCTTGACAAAAGTGGATTAGGCTTTTGTGATCATGATACCTCTGAACCTCATATTTTCAAAAATTTTACTAAAGGTAAAGAGAAAGCTATTGGGTGTTCTCACTGTGGCAAGCCTGGACACAATGTGGCTCAGTGTAAGCACAAGGGAAAAGCAAAACCCAAATCTAACAAGAAAGGACCCAAAAGAATATGGGTACCTAAGAACTTGATCATTCCTGTTGCAGATGTGTTTAACAGGACAAAGGAGACCCCACAAATGGTACCTGGACAGTGGGTGCTCGCGACACATGACAGGAGAAAGGTCTTTGTTCCAAAACCTTAGGCCCAGAGCAGGAGGTGTGGTCACCTTTGGTGGAAATCAGCAAGGGAAGATCACAGGAATAGGGACTGTAGGTATCTCCCCTCTATCCCTTATTAAGAATGTTCTTCTAGTAGAGGGACTTCAACACAATTTACTGAGCATAAGTCAATTGTGTGACAGTGGATATGTGGTTTCCTTTACTAAAGAAGGATGTATAGTCAAAGACTCTTGTGATCAAATTCTTTTTACTGCTAAGAGACACAGCAATGTGTATAAAATTGATCTAGAGGATTTGGCAAGTCAAAATGTAAAATGTTTTCTCTCTGTTGAAGATGAAAAACAGATTTGGCACCAAAGACTTGGGCATGCCAGCTTGAGATTGATCTCAAAGTTAGCAAAACACAACCTTGTTAAAGGACTGCCCAAGCTTTCTTACAAATCTGACATTTTATGTGAAAGCTGTCTGAAAGGAAAACAAACAAGACACTCTTTTCAGAGTAAGGATGTTGTTTCCACTAGCAGACCTTTAGAATTGTTACATATTGACTTGTTTGGTCCTATTAGAACAGAAAGCCTTAGTGGTAAGAAATATGGTTTGGTCATTGTTGATGACTATTCTAGATTCACATGGGTGTTATTCCTAAGAAGCAAGGATGAGACTTTCAGGAATTTCACAATATTCTGCAAGAAGGTACAGAATGAAAAAGGATTCTGTATATCTGCTATCAGAAGTGATCATGGTGGAGAGTTTGAGAATGCAAACTTTCAACTGTTCTGTGATGAGAATGGGATCTCACACAATTTCTCTGTGGCAAGAACACCTCAGCAAAATGGGGTTGTTGAGAGAAAGAACAGAAGTTTGCAAGAAATGGGAAGAACCATGCTCAACTCATGCAACCTACCAAGATCTTTCTGGGCAGAAGCTATTAACACAGCTTGCTACCTTCAAAACAGAATATTGGTAAGACCAATTCTGAAAAAGACTCCTTATGAATTGTGGAAGGGAAGAAAACCCAACATATCATATTTCCACACCTTTGGTTGTGAGTGTTTTATACTCAACACCAAGGATGATCTTGGAAAATTTGATGCAAAATCTGACAATGGAATTTTCATAGGATATTCTGAAACATCTAAAGCCTATAGAGTATATAACTCTAGAACTTTAACTGTAGAGGAATCAATCCATGTTAAATTTAATGACAAGAAAGAGACTGATAGGGAACTATCAGATCTAGAAGATGACTTTGCAGGAATGGAGCTGAATAATCATGACAGCATCAAGGATGAACAGGTGTCTGAAGCACCATCTGTCACTGAACCTCTTCAGACCAATGTTGAGTCTCAGACTGATTTGATATCACCTCAGAAACCTGACTGGAGATACAAATCACATCATCCAAAAGAGCAAATCATTGGCAGCACTTCAGAAGGAGTTAAGACAAGATCAAAATTCAAGAATCTGAATTCTCTTGCTCTCCTGTCTGAAATTGAGCCAAAGAACATTGATGAAGCTCTGCATGATGAAGGGTGGATTCTAGCCATGCAAGAGGAGCTAAACCAATTTGCTAGGAGTGATGTCTGGACACTTGTTCCTAAACCCCATGGGAAAACAATTATTGGAACCAAATGGGTGTTCAGAAACAAGCTGTCTGAAGAAGGAAAAGTGGTCAGAAACAAAGCAAGATTGGTGGCTCAAGGGTACAATCAACAAGAAGGTATTGACTTCACTGAAACCTTTGCCCCTGTTGCTAGATTAGAAGCAATTAGGATTCTTCTCTCTTATGCTGTAAATAATGGCATCAAACTATATCAAATGGATGTCAAAAGTGCCTTCCTCAATGGTTTCATTGAAGAAGAAGTTTTTGTTAGACAACCCCCTGGTTTTGAAGACACTGCTTTTCCTGATCATGTTTTCAAATTGAAAAAGGCTCTTTATGGTCTGAAACAAGCTCCAAGAGCATGGTATGACAGACTGAGCAGTTTTCTTATCAAAAATGGTTTTGAAAGAGGAAAAGTAGATACCACCCTTTTCAGAAAACAGTCTAACAAAGATTTTATACTTGTTCAGATATATGTTGATGACATTATATTTGGTTCAACTAATTCTTCTCTGTGCAAGGAGTTCTCTGAGTTGATGCAATCAGAATTTGAAATGAGTTTAATGGGAGAACTAAAATTTTTCTTGGGACTTCAAATTAAGCAAGATTCTGATTGTATATGGATCCATCAAGAAAAATATACAAAAGAAATGCTTAAGAAGTTCAACATGAGTGATTGCAAACCCATGTCAACTCCTATGCATCCCTCTGCATCTTTGAGCAAAGATGACAAAGAAGAACCAGTGAATCAAACTTTGTACAGAGGAATGATTGGCTCTTGTTGTATCTAACAGCAAGCAGACCTGACATAATGTTCAGTGTTTGTCTCTGTGCTAGATTTCAATCAGATCCAAGAATTACTCATTACAAAGCTGTTAAAAGAATCTTTAGATATCTGAAAGATACTACTAATCTTGGTCTATGCTATAAGAGGAGCAAAGATTGCAGGTTAATAGGATACTGTGATGCTGACTTTGCTGGAGATAGAATGGAAAGAAAGAGCACCAGTGGAGGATGTCATTTCTTTGGAAATAACATGATCAGCTGGTCAAGCAAAAGGCAAAGCACCATTGCTTTATCAACAGCAGAAGCAGAGTATATATCAGCAGCCAGTTGTTGTTCACAACTGCTATGGGTTAAGTATCAGCTTGAGGATTTTAATATTCCTATCTCTGCTATACCTGTTCTTTGTGATAATACCAGTGCAATTAATTTATCCAAAAATCCCATTCAACATTCTAGGGCAAAGCATATAGAAATCAAACATCATTTCATTAGAGACTATGTTCAGAAAGGTGTTTTTGATATTCAGTTCATTGACACAGAGCATCAATGGGCAGATATATTCACAAAACCCCTGGCTGAAGATAGATTTAAGTTCATTACGCAACAACTTGAATATACATGCATTCTCTTAAAATAATTGTGTCTGATGTTATTATGTTATCTGAAATTTCAGTGTGTCTGAAACAGTGACTTGTCTGAAACTTTAGGTTATCTGAAATTTTATTTATGTGTCTGAAATTTTCTCCTATCTGAAGTAACTGGCTGACGTGGCTATCTGAGACGGTTGAATTCCTTCTTTTAAAGTTTTGTCTCTTCCACTTCGCACGTTACCCGAAGTCTGCGCAGCCGGTACAGGGCATCATTGCATCATGGGTCTATAAATGCAGGAGTAAGTGTGTCGAGGAAGCCTTACACTCTCTTTCCTCAATACTCAGTTTGATCTTCTTCACTGCTCAAGCAACCTTATTCTCTCAAAGTTTCTCTGCAACTCAACAATGGCACCCAAGAAGACCGCTAGTTCTGGTGGAAATGTGGTTAGATCAAGGGAGTGGATCTTGACGAGCTTCGCAACATTGGCATGGATTTGGTTGAGGAATTTGATGCAGCTGGGTGGACTTCTTTCTTCAACCACATTAACTGTCAATGGCATGAACAAAGCGTGGTGGATTTCTGGTCCTCTGCTCGAGGAATACCTAACTCTAAGGGAGTGTATGAAAGCATCAAAGCCTCTGTTCTAGGGGTTTCAGTTTTTGTTGATCAAGGCATTCTCTCCACCATCACTGATGTTAGGGCTGAAGGTGCAACCTTCATTCCTGGGTGGGAGATGAAGAATGGTGGGCACAAGCTGTTTACGAAGATGCTGTATGGAACTGAAGAACCTGAAAGCCTGGATTCCAAGTTCTTGCTAGAGAAGGTCAGAGTTCTTCATGCTATCTTAGGGTGTGCAATAATCCCTAAGAGTGGAAGCAGAAACCATGTATCAGAATTGGAAAGGTTCTGTCTGATTCACCTGCTGCAGAAGAAGAAAGTCAATCTCCCAAGCATTATCATGTTCCACATGCAGAAGAAGATTCGAGACTCTGCTGGAAATCTTCCCCACAACACTCTCATCATGAAGGTACTTATGCATTTTAAGGTACCTGTTGAAAGATTATGTAACCATAAATCTCCTGTGTTCTTTGGTGAGTCAAACTTGAAGAGCATGGGAATCAAGCTCACTCCACGACCTCCATCTCCTACTCTGAAGGAGAGTGTTCTTTTGGAGAAGGCCTCAAGAAGAGGAACCACTCTTGAGATTCTTGAGAAAGAGCTTCAGGGGGATATCAGAAAAGATGAGTTCAAGCCTTCCAAGCCATCCCCTCATCTGAAAAGGAAGAAGCTCCCTGTCAGGAGTTCAGCAAAGGTGTCTCTAGAAGCTATGGACTTGCACACTCAGACATCTGAACCTGTTCAGAAGGCTTTGCAAAAGCCATCTGAAATTGTGGGTCAGGGTTCTGAAGGTGTAAGAACTCCTACTCCTAAGCCTACTTCTGAAACAGAAGGAAAGGCTCATGAGGAAGAGGTAGCTGAGATTGCTGATCCTGAAGCTTTAGCAGCAGCACCTCTGGCTGCATGTCCTTCTGATCCTGAGCTTATTCAGGTAGCAGCCCTTGCTACAGCATTGGAGAATGAAGAAATGGAGAAGAAGGCTGAGCAAGAAAAGACTGATTATGCTCTTGCAGTAGCCTCTCAGCTAGCTCTTGCTGAAGATGAAAGGCTAGCTTCCATTGCTCAAGAGACCAAGAAAAGAAAAAGATCCAGTGCACAGCAAGAAGGAGAACAAAAACAAAGTTATTTCAGCCAGCTCCTGAACCATCTGTTAGGATCACAAGGAGCATTGCAAGTCAGCTGGAGGAAATGGATGAGGCTGGCAAGTATCAAAATTTTGTCAAAGCAAACTTGTTTTTCAAGAGAAGAAGAGAAGAGAAGCAAGCTGAAAAGAAAAGGAGAGGGAACCTGAGAAAGCCAAACCTCCTCAGAAAAGGCTCAGGGTAAGGTTTGACAATGTGACCCCATCACCACCTTCATCACCTGAGAAGAAAACAGTAGAGGAGAAAGAAGAAGAAGCACTTCCATCACCTCCCTCATCACCACCTTCATCACCTTCATCATCTTCAGAATCCACTCAGTCTGAAGATCCCACAGATACAAATCAGCATGGTGATAGCTCTGCAGTATGGAAAGGAAGCATGCTGCCTGCACATATAAGGCTAGGACCCAAAAGTAGGGACTTCTTCACAGAGCCTACATTTGATCCTTATGCCTTTCCTTTCACTCAGCACCAACTTGATGCAGCTGCTGAAGTACCCCACAAAAAGTATGAGGAACCTTTCAGTGAGAGGGTCAGAGTCCCCAGGTTCCCCAACTTATTTGAAGAGCTGCAGTTTTTCAGAAATACACCCCCCATCTCTCTTCACCATGGCCTTATCAAGCACACTGCTGATGAAGAAAGGGCAAAGTATCAAGGCAGTTCAGATCAGTACTACTCAGGCCAGATAGAAAAGATCAGAAAGGGTGCAGTTCCACCTGCTCATAAGTGGGCTCCACTTAATCCCTTCTCTGGTGACTCTCTCAAGTTGTCTAATGATGAATGGTGTTTTGTTAGGCAACTGTCTACTGAAGCTGAACTCTTTGAGAGGGACTACTTGAAGTCAGTAGGCATGAGAGGCTATAGGCCACCTAGAACAATCTCCATCAGGCCAACCACAGAGATTCTGGTGCAACCTGACAGGATAGTTCCTAGGTACCCCTTGGAAGAAGGCCCTGCTGACAAGTTCAAGGAACCTAAAGCTTATCCAGTTCCTCAGAAACCTTTTACTTCAACAGAATGGAAGGAGCTACCTGCTCGGATCAACAGACAAGGTGGAGGTTTAGATCACTGCTACAGGGATAGGGTATGGTTATCCCACTGGAAGATCAGAGAGGATGTTGGATCCTCTTCTGGATCTGCAGGACCGGATGATGACTCCATCATAGGCTGTGGTGTCTCCACCAATGTGCAGTATCAGTATATCAGAGGCAGATTCCCCATGTCTGAACCTTTTAATGAGGACTGGAAGCTAATCTGTCCTATCAGAACTTTCTTCTTTCCTGTGAGTCATCCAGAAGACTATGGGTTGCATCCAGGATTCAATCAGCTCAGATTCGTTTGCAGGCACATTCAGATTATTTTATATGAAGTAGAACTGAATCTTGAGGAAGAGAACAAGAAGCTGAGGCATCAAGTGAAGAGCTTGGAGAAAAGAAATGCTACTCTTGTTGCTAAGCAAGATCAAATCCTTCAAGAGCAACAACACATCAGAAATGGGCAAGAAGAATTGAAGACTGCTGTCATTTCTCAGATTGACAAGGCCAAGGAAGAATTGCTCTCCCTTCTGAAAGAGGCCTTGCTGAAGAAAGATGGATAGTCTATGATGTTTAGCCATGCTTAGTGTTAACTTCATTTTGAGTATTTAATTTCTGTTATGTGAACTTCCTGTTTGGTGTTTAATTTGAACTCTTTTTGATTGATAATATATTCTGATTGTTCTCATGAATGCTGGTATCTCAATGTTGTGATTATATTACTGTGATTATTGTGATTATATTACTATGATTATTTGTTGTTATGCTCTGAAATTCCCTTTTGATTGATGACAAAAGGGGGAGTATTAAAACTAACAAAATCTGAAGTAATTACAGGTCTCAGGAGGAATATTTGATAAGAGTTTATCCTGAGAGATCTTTATCTGAGGGGGAGTTATTTTTTTAAGTTTACTTTATTTTTAAAAAAACTCCTTTCAGATTTCTTTATTTTAAACAAATTTGTCATCATTAAAAAGGGGGAGAATGTTGAGTCTCAAAAATATCATAAGGGAAATTATGATGTTTTTAGATAGCTCACCTCTCAAGTTTTAATGTTTAACAAATTTGGGTTAAAATATTTATCATAGATACATAAATGTGTAATAACTTATCTATGATTTCAGCAAGCCACTCTGAACTTATAAAGACTATCTAAAGTGCTTTCAACCTGTCTAAAGTGGAAAAGCCTTCTGAAGTGTTCAACCTGTCTGAAGTGTTGAAGCCGTCTGAAGTGCTCAACCCGTCTGAAGTGTTGAAGCCGTCTGAAGTGCGCAACCCGTCTGAAGTGTTGAAGCCGTCTGAAGTCTCATTAATGACGTGGCACTCTTTGCTGAAGTATGTGAAGACATCTCTGAAATTCTGCTGAGTCAAGCGTTCTCTGCTGCACGTACCTTTTCAAACATATTTATGGCAAGGAACACAGAGACCTTTCCTGGTATATTTGAATTTCATACACCACTGAGGAAATCCCTGCAACGCAACCTTTGCAGCAACAACAGTGGCAGCTTTACTGGCAGCAGCAACCTGGTACTTGTGTCAGAAAAATTCAGAACTCTCAGAAGCATGTCTCACAACGGATTAAATAGCATTTAATGCTATCTCTAAACGGTGGTATTTCAACGGATTGAAGATTGGTTATAAATAGCCCTTCATGAAGACCATAAGAAAGTAGAAGCATATACAAGAAAGTCTAAGAGATATTACGCTGCAAGTTTTTCTCTGTAAAAACACTCTGATTTCACACTCTTTGTACATCATTTGTATATCCTGAGTATACCTCAGTTTTCATTGTACATTGTCTCTGTTTAAGCTTCTAAACTTGTGTAGTTTAAAAGCTTAGACATATCTATTTGTAAAAATTGTCTTTGAGCCTGGAGAGGCTTGTCTGTAAAAGAATACTTGGTTGTAGAGCCTGAAGAGGCTTGACTGTAAAAGAATACTTGTAATCTTGGAGAAGATTAAGAGAAAATCCAAGTGCTAGTTGGCATTGGGACTGGACGTAGCTCACAGTGGTAGTGAGTGAACCAGGATAAATTCCTTGGCTAAGTTTTCTATCCCTTATCTCTTGTCAATTTATTTATACTAACCAAAGGGTGTTGAAAACTGTTCTGATAATTTTAAAAAGCAAGAAACCTTTTTAAAGATCTTTTCAGAAGCCTTCTTAAGAAACTTCAGACAACATCTTAAACCTGTCTGAAACTGTTGTAAACTTAACCGTTTGCGAAAAGCTTCCATAAATTGTTAAGAAACACTATTCAACCCCTCTTCTAGTGTTTCCCTGTGTTTCTACAAATCATTGGGGATTTTAAGCGAATGTATGACGATATCTGAAATTGAACGAAATGATTTCAGGAAATTCAGGGATAATGTCTCCAACGGGCATTATTTCTGAGTTTAGAAATTAGGGCGTTACATTTTGGTATCAGAGCAGTTCAATCCAATTGGACTGTGGTTAGGTTAGTTGCCCGTAACTTACTATGATCTTCTAGTACGTGTACTTATTATAGGAACTGATCACTCTTATGATGTGTGATGTATATGGAGATTATGGTCAGTTATGTGAGTAGGATACTTTGGTCCGGAAGTTAGGATACTCCCCTAACAAAGTTAAAGCCACCCATTTTTGTGTTAGAGAGAGAGTAACTTAGGTAATTTCTGAGAACGGAACCCTTACCTTAGGATCCTTATAGAGTGTGACCCTGAAACCCTAATGATTGTAAGACACCCTTGAGGCAGTTAGTTAAGATTGATTCATTATTTTTGGAGGATGGTTGTTGTTGATTTATGATGCAGTCCTGATTGTGTAATTGTCTGATTTGAATGTGTTATGTGATTTGATAACTGTTTCTGACTTTAGTTGCATGAGTAAATTATGGCATATTAGGTTCAAGTGTGTGTGTATTTATTAGGTAGAAATCCGTTTAGTTGAATTTTCCTCTGATGTAGACACCTATGAGGTCACATTAGAGGGAATGTGGGATTGTAGTCCAGATTAAGATAGAAACTCTACTTAGGGTAAACCAGAGGTCACTAAGGCACACAGAAGGATTTCAAACCATTGGAAAAGTGTATAGAGGATTATAATTTAAGTAGGCTTATGACCTTACCTAAAGTCAACAAACTTAGCAGGGACATGTAGAAATTTAGACCTAAACTTAGAAGGGTTAGGAAATTGAGGTTTCTTTAGAACAGGATAAAAAAAGGAGTATTCCCTAGGGCACCTTGAGGGTAGTCAGGAGACTGTCAGGCGAGTGATGATTCTTTCAGCCACCCATCTTTTTGCCTTATCCATGGATTACATGGACAGGATCCTTAGGCCCTACCAGACAGGTAGGTAGTCATGGTGACTACCATCTCCTCACCCTTTCATCTTACGTTTAGAGAACACCTAGTGGCCCTAGAGGCAGTGTCTTGTGACCCTGACATCCTAGAAACCCTTAGGTGAAGACACTATACCTATACCTTAGGACTACACATCAATTGGTAACCCACAAGGAGTTGGGGGCATGTTTACGAGATGAATAAGGTAGAGGTCCCTAGTAAAGGTAGTGAGATTTCAGTTATCTAATATTATCACCCTACCATGAGTTACAATTAGTAACATATTTTCACCCTACCGAGTGAGTAAGTTGTCACGAGAAAACCATACCTTCACTCTTTCTTTTCACCTTTAGAAAATACTTAGTGATGTTAGGAAGTAATGCTTTATAACCCTGAGAATCTAGAAATTTTCCAATGTGAACACTTCATTCATACCTTCAGTCTAATCATACCTGTTTTAACCTCGGGGACTTGGAGAAGTACTTGGGAGAAGAATGAGGTAAAGGCCTTTAGTCAGGAAGGTGAGTATGAACAAAATTTTTCCTCGGAAAGCCAACTTAGTTAAAACATCATCCAAAACATCTTAGTGAACCTATTAATGTTAAGGGAGAGCAACCTTAGCTACATCCCTCTTAAGGGAGAAGAACCTGAGTCAAGGAGTTTGGGAATTGTAGTGTAAATTTTATAAGATGGCGGTGTAATGCCTACAACTTAAGTGAGAATGAGAATTTCCCAATTAAGCCACACTAGAAATGACCTTGTAGAAAGAATAGTGATCGCCAGAAGCGTTCATTAGGGCATATAGTAAGTGAATTAAAATACCTTAGTTAAAAATGATGAAACGTTAGGAGTAATCTAGACACTTTGAACTAATTAGAAAAGGGAATGGAGTAGAATTTGATGTCCTGTTGAGAAATGAATAGAACCAGAAGATTACCCAGGTCACCTTAGAGTTATCCAAGAATTACCAAGTAGCTATATATGTTTTCCCAACCACCCAAATACTTAGTCTCATCTATGAATTCCATTTCCACACATAATAGAAATAACTCGGGAGTTTATGAGAGGAAAAAATTAACAAATTATTTTAGGCACATGAATGTAGGCTTGGTATCTCTAAGAGAGAAATCAAGATTTTGAATACTGAGAAATATTAGGAAGAGCCTGAATCCTTAAGGGGGTAGCCTTATAGGCATGGCATATGAAGCTAGAGAAGGCACTCAATACTCGAGCACAACTAAGTTGTACCCAACCTGAAAGTTAGATTTGACTGTGTATAGTTAAGCCTGGCCAGAGTGTTAGGAAGGATTGAGAGGTTGTTAGGTTCACTCACTAGGTTAGAACTCTAAAGCATTTAGAAATCCTTACTTATAGGAGGACCAGAGTGTGGATGATATTAAGTCACTTTCCATTTTCAGTAAAAACTTAGAACCAAACTAAGTACAAGCCCTGACCGGTAGGGCGGGGTAGAGAAAGATCCCAATACGGGAAGATAGGAGAGTAGGGGAGTTTACCGTGTTCATGTCGTAACCGGTAGGTATTTCACCTACGTTTATGGCATGAGTGTTGTTATAATTTCAATGTTTCCTTAGAAGAATGAGTGACTTTCATCACACTTTGATGTGGTGTTTGCCTGTGTGATTATGTGAACTTAATTCCTCGAGCATGACATGAGTGTTGGATTATTTTGCCAATACAAACTTAGTGATTGAGGGGTTAAGTAATTATGGGTGCTTGATTTATTGTTATGAATATAGTAGAACTTAGAATATAAACCTGTAAATCACTTGGAACTTTCCTAAACCTAGCTAGACCATTAAGGACATAAGATTTAAAACCAACCAGTGGTTGATGAGTTTGGGTATTGAATTAGGATCCTTACTTAGTTGATACGTGAACTCTTTTCCTATCATTAGATTTTATCAAGTGGGTTGTCTAAGCAGACCAGTTGAGTATACTCAAACAGAGTAAGGAGGGTGAGAATCTATTAGAGAAACCACATTATGGACTTGGGGGAGAGGTATAAGTTTTGGAACATGTATTCCGAGGAATAAGGAGATGGAAGGCGAATTGGTGTCGTAATATAGCCGGAGCGAATTTTGGGGACAAAATTCTTTTTAAGGGGGGTAGAAATGTAACATCCCGAAAAAATAGGACCTAAGATCAACTAAAGGTAAGTTAGAAGGGGAATGAGAAGTTGAGGAAAGAGGAAGGATTTTGAGTAAGATTATGAGGATAATGAGAATTTATAGGCATTAAGAGTGTATTTAAGAGAGTAATTAAGTTAGGAATGTGTTTTGGCAAAGGAAACTAGGAATGTCAGAATAGGTGAGAGTTAGGAGGAGCACAACCTCATGAACAATTAGGACCCTTAGTCTTAGCCTTATTGAAGTGAATTGAGGAGATACATCATGGTTCTTGTGGAGTGTGCCCAGTTGGGCTTCAACCAAGGTTGATGCTCACTTTTGAGTTTTAAGGCCTATGACCTTTGCTCACTAATTTGAGAATATCTAGAGTTGATGGTGTCCAATTAAGGTGATTCCACTTGGGATAGAAATATAAGATCCGGGGCTTCAGTTTAATAGGTTATATGATAGGGTTCTGATCTATTTTGCACCTTCAACAAGTGTATTCTCCCTCAAGCGAGAATATCTTGCTTGAGCGAATTATGCAGCAAAAAGGGAAGAAATTGAGTTTCTGCAATTCTCGCTTGAGCGAGCCAGCTCGCTTGAGCGAGAATTGTCCAGAGAGAGGGCTTTTTCTGGATCATTCTCGCTTGAGCGAGACAGTTCGCTTGAGCGAGAATGTAAAGAAAAAGCATGCAACCGACATGCTCGCCCAAGCGAGAATATCTCGCTTGAGCGAGAATCCACTTATAGGCTCGAAACCCTTCATTTAGCTCACGATTTCTTCACTTCTTCTTCTCCTTCTTCTTAGCTTTAGAGATAGGTCAGAGCTTTTTAGAGAGGGGGAGGAGGGTTCTTGCTAGATAGAGGTGTTTTGGAGCCTGAAGGCTTGGAAAAGGACTGGGATCTTCACTTCAAGCTTCTCCTCTACTTCAATTTCTCCTCTTTGTGTACCTTTTAGGTAAGTGCAACTCACCCACTTTGACATTATATGGTTGAATGCCCTAGCATGGTCCTTATTCTTAAATCCCCTTCTTATTTTGTAAATTTGAATACTTGGTAGTTACCAAAGGTTCTTGTATGAATTAGGTTAGGGAAACCTCTTAGGATTAGGGTTTTGTATCCACATTGTTGCAATTGTATGATTTAGGAGCATGAACATAGGAATTCTATTGAAATTATGTTGGTGTATTTGTGTAAATTGGCTATTTGAGTTGTTAAGGAAATGGTATCTCTAAACATAGTTTTATGAGCATGAAGTATAACTATTTGATAATTGAGTTCTCATGGAGAATATTTAGCATTATAACATTTTAAGCCGGTTTCGACCGTGAGATAATCAGCCGGTTTCGACCGTGAGTAATTCAAGCCAACCTTTGCGCTGTGAGTCAAAAACTAAATAATTAAGTAAAACACGACTTCGGTCCAGTATGGGTGGGATTCGTCCCCGGGAAAGCCAGTTCCCGTAGTCTGAGCTCAGGTCTAACTCCAGAAAGTGATAAGATCATGCCTGTTGGGCACAGCAGTGAGTGCATCATGAGCATCATAATTTGCATCATTTATCAGTTCATATTAATTAAGTTACATATTGCTTTTAGTCTACTGTTAACTATTGGTAAATATGTTTTATGTATTTAATTTGTGAATATATCACATGTGATGTTTGATAATGTTGTTTGTTTTCCCACACTTTATATGTTTAGTTGTACTTGCTGAGACTGTAGTCTCACCCCATGTTTCGGGGATATTTTTTAGTTGTGTAGGAAACCCTAGGTACTGTTAAAGCAGGAAAGAGGATTTGTGGAGCTGAGTCGTATTTGAGTTGGAAGTTTTAATTATTAGAAGTAGTTCCTATTGTAATTGATAATTGATTAATCATTAATGTATTTTGTATATGTATAATTGTTTCTGGATTGGCCACTGAGGCTTAATTCTGATGTTATGGTATTTATGTTATTGAACTGTATTGGTTTTTACTGAGTTTCAGGTTGATCTTTAGAATTGGTGATGTCCAGTTTTTAGGGGAGACTCTGCCGAATTTCCGGTATGAGTTCATTGAATCACACTCCTCCAAGTGTGGATTCTTCCCTAAGTTTAAGTAAGATTTATACTTATTTAGGGATTTTGATGTTTGTATTGTAATTGCTTAAGCTAATCGTTGGGGAATTTAAGCGAATGTATGACAATATCTGAAATTTAACGAAATGATTTCAAGAAATTCAGGGATAGTGTCTCCAACGGGCATTATTTCTGAGTTTAGAAATTAGGGCGTTACAGATTTCAAATTTATGATGGCATTGTGTCCCTCTCTTTTACCTTTTCAAAGTTTTTTTTTAATCACACTTTTATTTTTTATCATTATATTAAAATACTTTATTTCATTATCTGTTTTGTTTGTGTTAATTTATTTCATTACATAAAATATAAATTAAAAAATATAATAAATGTGTTTAATTTATATTAAATTTAAAGTGCTTTTTTCTAATATATCATTTTTCATTCTATTATATTCATTAATGTTTTCATTTATTATTTCTCTTATTTATTATATTTATCTATTTATTTTCTATCGTAAAATTGTTTCTCCAGTACACGTGTCACATTTTCTCACTTACTTTTTTTTAGTCTTTTTATTCTCACTTCAATAAAGTGATTGTTTTTTTATGAACCACATGTATCCTCCACAAGAGGCAGTATTGAAACACTTTCTCTTCTTATTTTTTCTTATTTATCTATTTCTTTACATAAGAACACAAATTAATTAATACAACAAATGTGTTGATTTATATTAAATTTAAAGTTTTTTTAATATATCATTTATCTATCTATTTCATTAATTGATGTTTTCACTTATTATCTCTCTTCTCTCTTCTATTTATCTATTTATTCTATATCTTAAAATTGTTCCAGTACATGTATCATGTTTTCTCACTTGTGTTTTTTAGTCCTTTTATTCTCACTTTAGTAGAGTTTTTTTAATCACAGATATCCTCCACGGGAGACATATGTGCTCCCCTGTCATTTTCTTTTTTTTATTGTTATTTTTATTATATTAAAACAATTTTTTTCTTTACATACATACATTAAGAAATACAATAAATGTGTTGATTTACATTAAATTTGAAGTATTTTTTATATATAAATGTTTTCACTTATTATTTGACTTATCTATTCTATTTATCTATTTACTCTCTATCTTAAAATTGTTCCTCAAGTACATGTGTCATGTTTTCTCACTTGTGTTTTTTAGTATTTTTATTTTCACTTCAATAAAGTGATTATTTTTATGAATCATGGATATCCTCCACGGGAGGCAATATTAAAACACTCTCTCTCCTTATTTATTATTATTTATTTGTTTCTTTATATGAAACACAAATTAACAAATACAATAAATGTGTTGATTTACACTAAATTTAAAGTATTTTTTCAATATATCATTTATCTCTCTATTTTATTCAATAAATATTTTCACTTATTATCTTTCTTATCTATTCTATTTACTCTCTATCTTAAATTTGTTTCCCCTAGGGGTGGGAACAGGTCATGCCGCTCGTCAAGGGTTTACTACCTGGCCTACATCAGGCTCAGACCAGGCCAATTTATTAAATAGATCAGACCAAAGCTTTTTCAAAAGCCTATATAGCAAAACAGGTCAGACTTCAGGCCATCGAAAAAGCCTTTTGAACCTATCAGGCCGGTCTATTTAACCAAATATAAATAAAATATTAATATTCTTTTATATTGCTATTATTATTATAAAGATTTTTTTATTATTTTTCCTTATAATTATATACTTATTAACTTGTATAAACATTTAAGTATGTTAAAAACTTGAGCCTATAAGTCTGCTCATGTATATGCTTATGATATATTCAAGTACCTTACTATAAAACGGGCTTTTTAAATAGACTTTCAGGCCATGTCAGGCTTTAAATAGGTCAGACTCAGACCATAAAATAAAGCATATGTCAGGTAAACAGGTCAGGATTAGGCCATGGATTTAAGGTGCAGGCCAGACTCAGACCTTGGAAAGCCTATCTCGGCCCGGCCTATTTCCATCCCTAGTTTCCCCATTACATGTCCCATGTTTTCTCACTAGAGTTTTTTTAGTTTTTTTTTTTAATTTTCATTTCAGTAAAGTGATTACGTTTTATGAACCACAAGTATTCTCCACAAGAGACTCTTCTATTCCTTCCATTTTTTTTTCAATATTTTTAAACTTTTTTTCTTTTATTATTATGAGTTTAAGTATATCTTGACAATGTAAAAGATTGGATGACAATGTAAAGCTTTTTTACACTATCAGTGTATATACATAAAATCTTATTATTATTCTTTTTTTTTTGTCTTTGACCAGGAATCCCCCACAAACACAATTGTGGGATTAACCCTCAGGCCGGGGGTGGTGGCAACTCCAGGATTCGAATCTTGAACCTTGCAGGTAAAGTCCGTCTGGGGTTACAATCCACTTCCACTGTGGCATCCAACCACTGTTTGGTACCCCTATTATTATTCTTCTTATTTCTATTATTATATTAAAACAGTTTCTCATATTATCCATTCCTATTTATCTATTTCAGTACATAAAATTACTCATTAAGAAATATAATAAATACGTTGATTTACATTAAAATTAAAGTATTTTTCTCAATATATACTTTATCTGTATATTTTATTTATTAATGTTTTTCACTCACTATCTCTCGTATCTATTCTATTTATCAATGTTTTAAAAACCGGACCGGTGATTGAACCAGTGAAGCCACTGATTCACGGTTCAATGATTCAATTGTGGATCCTGGTCGAACCGATAAAAATTAAATATATATTTTAAATATTATATAAATTTTAAATAAAAAATAACATAAAACTATAAGAAATTAAGATAATAAAGTAAATTAATATAAATAACTTTATTATAAGTTTTATAGGACAAAAAAAGTTAATAATAATTGGTAAAATAATAGATATCTATGTGTAATTCTTAAACATATGTCTTTATTTATTTTAAAATATTTTAGATTAAATAAAAAAATTTTAAAAAATAAACAAAATAACAAATTTTGAAATGGACTGGTTTTTGACTGGTTTCCACCGGTTCTTGACCAGTTCGACCATTTTTGATCGGTTCTCACCAGTTTTGAAGAGCACCGATTTTTAGAGGTTAATGGACCGATTACCAGGCCGGTTCCGGTCAAACCGGTGGTCCAGTCCAGTTTTCAAAACCATGTTATTTATCTATTTACACTCTATCTTAAAATTGTTCCCCCAATACACGTGTCATGTTTTCTCCTTTGTGCATTTTTAGTCTTTTTATCCTCACATCATTAAAGTGATTATCTTTTATGAAACACGAGCATTCTCCACGATAAGTAGTTCTGCTTCTATCATTTTCTTTTTTTATTTTTTATTTAAACTTTAATTTTCTTTTATTATTATTATTATATCAAAATAATTTCCCTTATTATTCATTCATGTTTATCTGTTTTATTATATAAAAACGCACATTAAAAATATAAAAGATGTGTTGATTTACATTAATTTTAAACTGTTTTTCAATATATAATTAATCTCTTTATTTTATTCATTAATTATAAGGATGTCAACGGGGGCGGACAATAGACAACCCCTATCCATACTCGATAAAACTAATGGGTACCTGGACCCGCGGGTATCAATTAATGTTTAAAAATTTAAATTTTATAAAAAAGAAAGAGAGAAAATATTATATAATATATTGGAATATCATAATATATATTATCATTACGTGTTAATATGTTAAAAATATCATCATAAAATATTATAAAATAATAAAAAAATCCTAATATTCTATTATATTTAATAAAAAATATATTTTAATGAGTATGCGAATACCCTCGGGGCGGGTAACATAATATTCATCCCTTCCCATTTTATAAATATACGGGTACCCATTGCGGCTATATCCACGAGTACGAGGTTTTTTTGACATTCCTAATTAATTATCTATATATTATGTTTATATATTTACTCTCTATCTTGAAATTGTTTTCCTCAATACACGTGTCATTAAATTGATTATTTTTTATAAATCACTGGTATCCCCACTGGAAACATTTATAGTCCTGTCATTTTCTTTTTTTTTTTACTTTTTTTAACAAAATTTTATTTTATTTTCTTATATAATTTCTCTCATTATCTATTCATGTTTATCTGTTTCATTACATAAAAACACACGGAAGTTACCATATTAGTCCATCATTCTGCAATGAAATAGGGCTGTTTTGTAATTCTAAAATTTCAATCTGCCACTTTTCTAAAATTCAACATATTAAGCTCTTCAGGTAACCGGTATGAAATCTCCTCTCCACCATTCAATATTATATCAATAAATCTAGCGGCCAAAACCGTTGCCTTAATTGGTAGACCATCCAGTTGGTGCTTTACGTTGGTCGCCGCCGTAATGTACGTGTACCATAACATACTCCATAGATGCAATGACTATATATCACGACATTATTTAAACAAAGTAAATTCTTAAAGCCTTGGATCTGTAGGTATTCACTGAACTCTAAGGGTATGTTTGGTTGTAGTGTAGAAATAGAGAAGAGAGAAGTAGGAAAGAGAAAAATAGAGAAGAGATAGAGATGATTTATGGGTTGTTTGGTAGGAGAGAAATATGTGAGAAATATCAGAGAAATGTGAATTTGAGTTGTTTGGTTTGATTGAAGAGAGAAGAGAGAAATGATATATTCAATTAATTTCTAATTTTTTCAGTCACCAATTTATTTAAAATCAATTTTTAAATGACAATAATCAATTATCTTGGGTTCTTTTTTAATCACCCGGTCCCTGTTCCTCACTCACCTCCGCCCCACCACCCTTCGCGCGCCTCTTCTGCCATAACTGCACATCCCCAACTACTGTGACATCCACCCACCCATTGTTTTGAAACTTTGAAACCTCCCTTGAAAACCAAAACTACCCACAATCGAATGCTTCTTCACCAATAGGCCAATCAACCATAACTGCAGACCAAAAACAACACCACCAAGTCACCAACCATGGCTGGCTGAAGTGGGACCCATAGCCACAACGCTCCAGAGCAAGTTCTCCACCATCTCTCACCTATGTTGCGAAGAGATGCGCAGAGGTGGGACCCAGACAACTTTTACATCTCTCCTCTATCCCACGTCTGTACCAAACAAGAGAAGTGTGAAGACTTCTCTACCATTTCCCTCCCCTATATCTATTTCTTGGCTATTTCTATGCTAACAAACAGAGCATAAATCTAATTTATGAGTATTCACCATGTGTTGGACACAAACAGAAAATTACAATACATTGCCTTTTTTTTTTTATTCAGTGGAATACAAAGAAAAAAAACAAAGAAACTAAGAAAGCAGAAGGGAGTCTCTAAGTAACAAGACATTGCCTTTGGTGTAAGGGTGTTTTATCATTTTTTTTCTCTCTTTTATGATGTGGAGATGACTCGGCGTATCAGCCACTGTGTTTTGAGACAGTCACTGACTCACTGCTTTGGCCGTTTTCTAATTCTTATCTTTCTATTCCATTAAAGCCAAACACGTGCATGAAAGAATGTGATTAGCATTCCTTTGTTGCTTTTGAGTGCACTTGGGTTGGGTATCGTTATTTTGTGCGGGAGCACAACTAAATTTCTCCCAAGAGAAGAGGAAAATCATATACAGTGAGTTTGTTTAAGGTATCAAAAGATATTTTCAGCAAAGTAACTTTGGGAATGTGATTTTTTTTATTGAAGTTTTTAAAAAATATTTTGAATATTATTGATTCCTAAAAAAATAATTTACTCACGTTTTACCCATTTTTTATTTCTATGGTGAGGGTGTGAGGAAGAGAATCAAGAGGGGATCATAGCTAACGGGCGAAAAAATTGAGTCTAAGTTGATCTACTTATTCAACTTGAAAAAAAATAATACTCAGGGTCTATTAATTAAGTTTTGAGCTTGTTTGTTTAGATCTTTTAGTTTTTTTTTTTATATATTTTAGGGTTTGTTTCTTTATATTTTGGACCATGTTAGCTTTTATTAGTGTAGCGATATTTTGGGCCTTATTGGCTTTTAGTGTTATTTAATTGTCTTAATTATGTATGTATTCAACTAAACTAGCTATGAGCCTATTGGGTCTTTTAGTGAGCTTTTGTATTGTGTGACCTACTCAAAAGTTTTACAGTTTTGATTTTGAATAGATCATTGGAGGATTTTCTTCTTTGAGAGAGCTTGTGTGCCTCTTTAGGGTTCTTGGGTGAACAATTGACTTTGATCTTATCAAGGGCTTCCATACTCTTGTGACAATCTTCATTAGGCTTATCATTCTTTTGGAGATTGTGGCGCCTTTCTTTATCTTCTTTATTTAATCCATCTTCTTATTCTTTTATTTGAGTTTGTTCTTGGTTCCAAATCTAAAATTGTTCATTGTTTTGTTTGTCTCCAACCGTAGAAAAATCTATTTTAGGATTCATGGAAATATGGATCTCATGATGTGGAATCTAGAGCTTAGATCTAGAGTTGAAATTGGTCTTGCAATTGCATTTTGATTAACACATTCTTGATAACATTGAAGTGTTAGTTAGCACCCTTGAAGAAAATTTTCTCTATATTACAAAAGTTTAGGTCTTGAATTTAAAAAGAGGAATAAAAAAAAAAGAAAAAAAGAGAAGAAAAAAGAGAAAAAAAGAGAAGAAAAATATTGGTTTTTGTTATAGCCTGCTAAATTTTGGTGCTATAATTCTCATTTTTAGTTTGATTATTTTCCTACTCTATTATTCTTGTGTCTTGTCTTGTTGAATTCCTATTTTTTTTTGTCGATATTTCCTATTTGAGTGTGTCTTATCTTTCTTGTTAGTTTTTCTTGATTGTCTTATTGATTTTTTTAGTTTGTTTAAAGTACTTAAGTTTAGTGTGGATTGTTGCATGGAGACTTTTGTATGGGTTGGCTTGTGATTCACTTAATAATTTGGTAAGAGGACTAAGTTAAAAAAGGCAAGAGTGAATATTATATAAAAGAATCTTGTTTGCGTGCAAACATAAGTGAATTTTCCATCCAAGAGTGATACATGTGAGTAGAGTGGCGAGGTCTTTATTTTTGCTAACTCTATTAATTTTGTAGTCATGTCAAAAGAACATGAAACTAGTGGAGGGAGCAATCCTCCTTCACCTAGAACTACAACAATCAATCTACAAATGCAAAGTCTCACACAACATTTGGGGAGACTTCTTAGAAGGCAAGGTGATGAAATTCATGAGAGACTTGATAGGCTTGAGTTGGAGACATCTATACATGATTCTAATTCTTTTGGTGACGATGATGAATATTAAATACTAAGAGAAAGAGAGAGGAGAGGAGATAGGAGGAATGGTGATAGGAGGAGACATGAGAAAATGAGGAGGGAAATGAGAGGGGAGCTAGGGAAGAGAAGCTTAGAGGTGTGAAAATCACAGTTCTGTCTTTTCAAGAAAAGAATGACCTGGAGGCTCACTTGGAATGGGAGATGAAAATTAAGCAAATATTCTCATGTCACAACTATAATGAGGCAAAGAAGGTGAAAATGGTTGCACTTAAATTTTTCAGATTATGCTTTGTTATGGTGGGATCAAGTGCAAAAGCATAGAAGATGATATGGTGAGCAACCTATTGATACTTGGGAAGAAATGAAGACATTAATGAGAAGGCGATTTGTGCTGTCATAATACCTTGGCGAATTGCATAATAAGCTACAAAGGCTTACTCAAGGGAGCAATAATGTTGATGACTACTTTAAAGAGATGGAAGTGGCTATGATAAGAGCTAATATTGCGGAAGAAAGGGAAGCTATAATGGCACAATTCCTTCATTGACTAAACTGTGACATAAGTGATATTGTGGAGCTTCATCATTATGTTGAACTTGAAGACTTAGTGCACCAAGCAATAAAGGTGGAGCAACAACTTATGAGGAAGGGTGCAACTTAGTGAATGTGAAGCTTTGGTTGTAGAAGGAGATTTACTTTTTGTGAGAAGATTGTTGGAAAGGCAAGCTAAGGAGAGTGATGAACGTCAAAGAGAAAACATCTTCCATACAAGGTGTCTCATTCAAGGGAAGGTGTGCTCTATAATTATTGATAGCAGGAGTTATACAAATGTGGCTAGCACTAGGTTGGTTTCCAAACTCAACCTAATGACTATTCCCTACCCACAACCTTACAAGCTTCAATGGCATAGTGAAGATGGTGAAATGGTAGTGAACCAACAAGTTGTGATTGAATTTTCTATTGGGAAATATGAGGATAACGTTGTTTGTGATGTAGTACCCATGGAGGCTGATCATATTCGTCTTGGTAGGTGATACTAACCGGAAGTGTAAAGATAGGAACGTCTTGAAGATCAAATAACGGTAAAGAGCTTGACACAATCCAAGACCTGTTGGAAGCACCAAAGCTATCAAAGATAGGAACTTGACACAAACTGTGACCTGCTAGAAGCACCAAAGTTATCAAATATAGTAACTTGACACAACTCGCAACCTACCGAAAGCACCAAAGTTATCAAGATATAGCAACTAGACCCTAACCAAGACCTGTTGGTAGAACCTTAGTTATCAAGTAGTTCTTTAATCCATGAACAAAGGATAAGTTCTCACAATGAGAAAACTCAGAATTTTATTGATAAAAAATGTGTCCATAAACTGATTCTCAATGCCAATATATGGCAAAGGAATTCCCTAAAATAAACTATCTAAAAGATACAGTCCTAAATTAAATAGATTTAGCCCTAGATAAGATAAAGTACAATCCTAAAAGATTTAATCCTAGATAAGATAAAATATAATCCTAAAAGATTTAAATATAATCATAACAAAACTTATCCTAAATAAATTAGTTACGATCTGATTAGAAACACTTTCCCAAAATAGGCTCTCCTAAGATTCGGATAACAGACATAACTGATTGGCAGATCGGATAACACTCTTGTACTTCAATCCGAGTTAAGTTAAACCACTTCTTTTGATCTTCTTTTGCTTGGTGATCTACGTTCCTTTGGACTTCAGTGATCAAGAGTTGCAAAGCTCTCTTCATTCGCTCAGATCTGGCCCCGGTCATTGGACCTTCAATCCCTTGCAATGCATCTGAGGTATCCTGGTTGAGGTCGGATGGGATCGTTTTATTCCCCCTTCTTTGAAAGGATTTGTCCTCGAATTAGATTCATCACCTACATCAATTAAGGATAAGTCAGTTACATTAAATGTTGCACTAACATTACCATATCCACTTGGAAGATTTATCTTGTAGGCATTTTCATTGATCCTCTCTAGAACTTGGAATGGACCATCTCCTCTTGGTTGAAGCTTGTTTTTCCTTTGAGCTGGAAACCTCTCTTTCCTCATGTGAATCCAGACCCAGTCGCCTGGTTCAAATACTACCTTCCTCCGCCCTTTATTTTCTTGTTTTGCACACAACTCATTTTTCCTCTCAATATTAGCTTGGACTTTTGCATGTAGCTCCCTGACATAACCTAGTTTCTTTTTACCATCTAAGCGGCAAAATTCAGAAATAGGTAATGTCAAAATATCCAAAGGAATTAGTGGATTAAAACCATATACAACCTCAAATGGTGAAAAAGTAGTATAGTGTACCGTCCGATTATATGCAAACTCAACATGTGGAAAACATTTTTCCCTTAATACCTTAAAAACAACATGTAAGTGTTCAACATGTGCATTATAAGATTTGTTGTAAACCAAAATGTCATCAAAGTAAACTACCACAAATTTTCCTATGAAAGAGCACAACACATGGTTCATTAACCTCATAAAGGTATTGGGTGCATTGGTTAAGCCGAAGGGCATCACTAACCACTCATACAAACCATACTTTATTTTAAAAGCAGTTTTCCACTCATCACCCTCTTTCATTCTAATTTTATAATAACCACTTTTCAAATGAATTTTAGAGAACAAACATGCCCCATGCAATTCATCAAGTATGTCTTCCAACCTAGGAATTGGATAATGATACTTTACCGTAATCTTGTTAATGGCTCGACAATCAGTGCCAAGAACCATCTTTCTTTGGTACCAATATTACCGGTACAGCACATAGACTAAGGCTCTCCCTTACATACCCTTTTTCCATTAGCTCACTGACTTGTTTTTGGATCTCATTGGTCTCATCTAGGTTGGTTCTGTACGCTGGCCGATTTGGTAGAGCACAACCGGGTACAAAATCAATCTAGTGTTCTATACCTCTTGAAGGTGGTAATCCTTGAGGTAGCTCATCTGTAAAAACTTCTCCAAATTCCTGCAATAATTTTTTAATTTCAGAAGGTAGAGAATTGTTAGAATCATCAGAGAAATATAAGTCTTTAAATACAAGAATGAGTAATTGTTCTTTTTCTAACAATACACTCTCAACTTCCTTTTTTCTTACAAAAGCATTCACTTTGCTTCTGCCCTGGCTCGGATGTAACGTTGGACAGACATTCAGTCTTGAAGTCGGATTCGGTCTTATGCCCACTTTTCTCTTATTCTCCTTTCTTTCTTTTTCTTGAACAGAAAACTGTTCTTCCAACTCCTTGCTCTCCTTAGCAATTCTAATTTGATCTGCATATGCTTTAAAAGGCTGAAGAGGGGTTAGCACATAGGTTTTATTATTTAATTTAAAACTGTACCTGTTGTGATACCCATCATGAGTTACTCGCCTATCAAAGCATAGGTGCAACATCACACAAAACTTTGTCTTTTTTCCAATGGAAAATGAAAGCAAAACTTGTTTTGTTACCCTTATGTCCCCACAATCATTTAGCCACTGCAGTCTATTAGGATTAGGATGTTTTATGGTAGGTAATTTTAATTTCTCAACCATAAAAATACTAGCAACATTGGTACAACTACCACTATCAATTAAAAGACTATAAACCTTATCACTTACGCGACACCTTGTACGGAATATGTGCTCATGTTGCTCCTCAACTCCTCCCATCTTTGGTTGTACATTCAACACCCTCCTAGTGAGTAATGCGTTATCGTGGTCTGGCTCGGTGTATTCCACTTCACTACAATCTTCCAGCTCGGGTATTTCATTATCTTTTTCTTCACTTGCACTTTCCACTTGACCATTGTCACACATGAGTATGACCCTCTTGTTCGGACAATCAGAAGCAATGTGTCCAAGACCTTGACACCTAAAACATTTAATTTCACGTGCTTTAGAAGATGATGAATTCAGACTTACCTTTACTGGATGAGGTCAGCTGTCCTATCTTTGCCTCTTCTTTTGGCTTAGTTACTAGTTTGTTGGTTGGCCAGGATTTCTGGAAATCTTACAACTCTGGATTTGAGTTGTCTCTCCACTTGGATTGCTTTGTGTAATAAATCTTCCATCTCCACATAATATGGAGTTCCACTACATTTGCAATTTCTTTTTTTAACCCTCCAATGAATCTAGCCATTGTTTCTTCTCGGTCTTCTTGCACATTGGCTCTCATCATGGTTATTTCCATCTCCTTGCAGTAATCATTTACACTTATAGAACCTTGACGTAGGTCCTGCAATTTTCTATACAAGACTCGGTGGTAATGACTTGGTACAAATCTCCTTCTCATCACAACCTTCATCTCCTCCTAAGATTGAATCGATCTTTGTCCACACCTTCGCCTGCTCAACACATATTGATCCCACCATATACTTGCATAATCAGTGAATTCTACTACAGCTAATTTTACCTCTTTCTCATCAGAATAATTGTGGCAATAAAAAATGTAACATCCTAAATTTTATTAAATAAAATAAAATTAAATTAAAAATTAATACAAGTAGAGAAATAAATAAATAATAGTATTAGTAGTATTAGTAGTTTTATTAATAATGCTATTTTGAATTAAAAAGAGGATAAGGGGGTTGAGAATTGGCCCAGCCCAATTAGGCATTTAAGTAAGGAGGGGTTACCAATTCACCCTAATCCTTATTTTTCAAATTGTTAGAGAGCGAAACGCTAAGGAGGGGAAAAACAATGTCTCAAGAGGAGGTTGCTGCAGAGTGATCTTCAAGAAAGAGCCAATCTTTGCTGTTCGATCTTCACCTTCAAGGTATGCTTGAGGAAAGGGTGCTACTTGTATGTGCATGTGGGAGTGCTTGGGTAGTGAGGGCAACCATAAGACCCTCTAAGACTCTAAATTCGAAATGGATATATATATTAAGTATTGTATGATGAAAACCTGTTGATTGATGATTAATTTTGTGAATTTTGGTGAATCTTGATTGAATTAGAAAAGGATAGCGAGAATAGCGAAAAAGG
Source organism: Sesbania bispinosa (assembly GCA_026901365.1). Lineage (NCBI taxonomy): Eukaryota > Viridiplantae > Streptophyta > Magnoliopsida > Fabales > Fabaceae > Sesbania > Sesbania bispinosa. Next base: position 2,166,620 of record QLOH01000033.1, read on the forward strand.
GGTAAATAAGGGTTTGATGATTGGGGATTATGATGGAATAACTGTGAAAATCTGCGTAAAGATTGGTGTTTTTGTTGAGTTTGTTTGATATAAAAGCATATGATTGATGCTTAACAATGAGGATTGATTAGAGGTTGAATAAAAGGGTTTAAGAGGGGTAAAAGTCGCGAGAACTGTCATCTGGGTCGCGGGTAATCGATTACAGAAGTCTGTAATCGATTACCAGGGCCTTCTGGGGAGCCTGGAGTGCATTTGGCTTGCTGGTAATTGATTACAGAGGGTTTGTAATCGATTACCAGGGTGTTAGCCTGCAGGTAATCGATTACAGAGGGTGTGTAATCTATTACCAGAGAGTTTGTTTGCTGGTAATTGATTACAGAGGGTGTGTAATCGATTACCAGAGGTTTTGCTTGCAGGTAATCGATTATAGGGGTCCTGTAGTCGATTACCAGAGAGGTGATTGGCTGGTAATCGATTACAGGAGGCTTGTAATCGATTACCAGAGTGGATTTGTGACCCTTGTGTTTGTTGATGATTGTTATACATTGATTGTGATGTGAGTGTGATGATATGAATATCTCCTTTGATAATATATGTTTATACTATTGTGATGTATGATGATAACGATGATGTATTGATGTATTGAGTGTATGATGATGATGTATGAGATGTGTGATGATGACATATTGATGTAATGAGCTTATGAGGTATGAGGTGTATGATGATGATATATTGATGCGTTGAGCATATGAGCTATGTGATAATGATGATATAGATGCATTGAGCACATGAGGTGTGATATGATGATGATTATGCATTGAGCATATGGGATGTGGCACCTGAGATGCACGAACCCAAGAGACGGGTGTTGTGCAACCTACCGGCCTGTGTGGTGATTAACGGTAGGGTTTGTGCAACCTATCGGCCTGTGTGGTGACTAACGGTAGGGTGCAACTCATGAGGTGAACTGCACGGACCCATAGAGGGGGTGTAGAGACCATGATGGGGGACATCCTTGCACGAGCCTAGAGTGGGGTTCATGCAACCTATCGGCCTGTGTGGTGATTAACGGTAGGTCCATCATTGCGGGGCGGATGTCTTCGCACGAGCCTAGAGTGGGGCGTTGTGCAACCTATCGACCTGTGTGGTTATTAACGGTAGGTCCATCATCGGTAACAACTAGGGATATTGATGAGGTGCGCCCATTGTGCGGAGTTCCAAGTCATGAGCCTTGGGATAAGGTTGATGAGGTTTGGTGTGCATGATGATAGATGAACATGCATTGCATTTGATGATGAAATTGAATTATATTATGACGATATGAGTATTATTGATGATATGAGTATTATGTGTTGGGAATAGAGAATGTGTTTTCTTGGTGATTTGCGAGTTTGATTTATAAATTGGTGATGAGATAATATAATTGCTAATAAAGAGTATAAGATGTTATGTGTATGATATTATTTGATGATGATGATGATTACATGTGGTGAGGATAGGGCAGCCTTCTGTGTGCATGTATGAGTTGGTATTCTTTTCCTCATCGTGTTTTTGTGGTTAATTTTACAGGTGATGATGATGGCACGTCAGGTGCCGAGTATTGATTGAAGGGAGTGTCGCTCTGATACTTGTGACATCAGGGCTTAGTATTAGGGATTTTATTATATGATTTTCTTTTAGGAAGAGATTTTGTAAACTGTTTTAAATGTCTTATGTGGCTAAGAGGGATAATTTAATGTTAACTTTTGAGGTATTGATGTTTTATTTATTTTGGAAACCTTTGACTTCCTTTTCTGTTTTAAATAAGTTGACTTTGAGATAAATGATGTTTTAATGAGAGAACGTGAACCTTTTTACCCAATGCGGGCCATTATATTTCCTAAATATTCCCAATTATTGAATGTATAAGAATTTGGGGTAGAAGGGTGTCACATTTAGTGGTATCAGAGCAGGTCGGTTCACTGGCCTTGAGTTTTGAGTTTACTGTGCTTCTGTGGTGCTAATGTGTTAGGTTGATTGAATGAATTGTGTTGTTTTGACCTAATTATTTGTGTGACTTATTTACTTTTCTGTGAATCAGAAGAGTAATGGCTGGAGGTAGGAATGATCGAGTGATGGCTAAATCCTTAATGGCTATGGCGCAGGTTGTTGGCAACCTGAACCAACATCATGAGGTGGATTGGCTTGCTCGGTTCCAGAGGAACCATCCACCTACCTTTCATGGGGGTTATGACCCCGATGGAGTTGCCGATTAGATATTTGAGATTGATAAGATTTTTAGAGCGATGGACTGCCCGATGGTACAAAAGGTGACATTGGCTGCATTCATGCTATCAGGGGATGCCAGATTCTGGTGGCAGAGCACCTATCAGAGGATGATCGATGAGGGCACCGCGTTGAGTTGGGATAACTTCAAGAGGTTGTTCCTTGAGAAGTACTTTCCTCATGATATTCGTAATAAGAAGCAAATAAAGTTTCTGGAGTTGAAGCAAGGGGATGACACCGTGGCAGACTACGTATCCAAGTTTGAAGCGTTAGTTCGATTCTGTCCTACATATGAAGGAGCTGCTATTGAAGAGTCAAAGTGCGTAAAGTTTATCAGCGGTCTTCGTCCATAGATTAAGCAAGTGTTCAACTACCAGGGGATGGCACGCTTTCACGAGATGGTTAACAAATGCAGAATTTATGATGAAGACAGCAGAGCTAGAGCTGCGCATTACAAGAGTAGAGGGCCTTTGAGAAGTCAGAACAAGTCCCAATCATTTAGCAAGGGTAAACCGTATTCTCGTGCAACGGGAGGCTCCAAGTTCGGAGGTGGCAGTGAGGGTTCGGTGCAAAGGAAGAGTTACGCTCCGGCGGCTAGTCAAGCGTCAAGGTTGGAAGTGTGGGTTCTACCGCTTCCAATATTTGTTTCAGATGCGGAAAGGAGGGACATCGAGCAAACCAATGCGAATATAAAGAGGTCACTTGCTACACATGTAGGGAGAAAGGACACTTTTCCCGTGATTGTCCTCAAAATAAGCAAGGAACTGCAGCGGCAAGTGGAGGTTCTAGTGGAAGTGCCAGTAAACCTAAAGCTACTGGGAGGGTCTTTGCCTTGAGTGGTACTGAAGCTGCTCAATCCGAAGATTTGATCCAAGGTACTGGTTTCATTGCGGGTAATCCTTTAGTTGTCTTATTTGATTTTGGTGCAACCCACTCTTTCATATCACATGCTTGCGTGTCTAAGTTCAAATTGCCGGTTTCTTCTTTTCCTTTTGTATTGAGTGTGGAAACGCCAGCTAGTGGGTCAATTTCTACTATGATGTGTGCCTAAATTGTTCTATTCATGTTAATGGTAGAGAATTCCTAGTTGATTTGATTTGTTTGCCTCTAAGTCAACTAGACATTATTCTTGGTATGGACTGGTTATCTTCCAATCATGTCCTATTAAATTGTGCTGATAAAACTATTGTGTTTGGTCACCCTGTTGAAAGTAAGAATAAGGACTTTTTGACTGCCAATCAAGTGAAGGCGTCTCTAAGGGAAGATGCCCAGGTTTACATGTTACTAGCTTCTTTGAAATCTGAGAGTAGTGCTATTGTTAGTGAGATACCTGTAGTGTGTGAATATACTGAGGTGTTTTCTGATAATGTGTTTAGTCTACCACCTGAGAGAGAGATATAATTTTCTATAGATCTAGTACCCGGGGACGGGACCGATTTCAACTGCACCTTATAGGATGTCACCCATAGAATTACCGGAGCTTAAGAAACAATTAGAAGACTTGCTAGAGAAGAAGTTCATGAGGCCTAGTGTATCACCTTGGGGAGCGCCTGTTTTGTTAGAAAAGAAGAAGGATAGTAGTTTGAGGTTGTGTACAGATTACCGTCAATTGAATAAGGTAACCATTAAGAATAGGTATCCTTTGCCTAGGATAGATGATCTAATGGATCAGCTAGTGGGGGCTTGTGTGTTTAGCAAGATCGATCTTAGGTCGGGCTATCATCAGATTAGAGTTTAGGAAAAGGATATACCTAAGACTGCTTTTAGGACTAGGTATGGGCATTTTGAGTATCTGGTAATGCCTTTTGGTGTGACTAATGCTCCTGCAATTTTTATGGATTATATGAACATAATTTTTCATCCTTACTTGGATAAATTTGTAGTTGTCTTTATAGATGACATACTAATTTACTCCAAAACTAAGGAGGAGCATGAGGAACATTTAAAGGTAGTACTTCAGATTCTTAAGGATAGACAGTTGTATGCTAAGATGTCCAAATGCGATTTCTGGTTAGAAGAAGTGAGTTTCTTAGGTCATGTGATTTCTAAAGGGGGTATAGGTGTTGATCATTCTAAGGTAGAGGTCGTGCTTAAGTGGGAGGCTCCTAAGTCAGTGAGTGAGATTAGAAGTTTCCTTGGGTTGGCTGGGTACTATAGGAGATTCATGGAGGGGTTTTCTAAGTTAGCCTTGCCTTTGACTAAGTTGACTAGGAAGGGAGTTGCCTTTGTGTGGAATAGTAAGTGTGAGCTTAGCTTCCAAACCCTTAAGGAAAAGTTGACTAGTGCACCAGTGTTAGTCTTGCCTGATCTTAGTAAATCCTTTGTAGTGTACTGCGATGCCTCTAAGATGGGCTTAGGTGGAGTGTTAATGCAAGAGGGTAAAGTAGTAGCTTATGCTTCGAGGCAATTGAAAATCCATGAGAGAAACTACCCTACCCATGATCTTGAGTTAGCGGCTGTAGTGTTTGTGTTGAAGATGTGGAGGCATTACTTGTATGGTTCCAAATTTGAGGTTTTTAGTGACCATAAGAGCCTTCAGTATTTGTTTGATCAGAAAGATCTGAACATGAGGCAAATGAGGTGGTTAGAATTTCTAAAGGACTATGATTTTGAGTTGAGTTACCACCCTGGTAAGGCTAATGTAGTGGCTGACGCTCTAAGTAGGAAATCTCTTCATGTTAGTTCCCTAATGATTAAGGAAATGGATCTTTTAACTCAGTTTAGGGATTTGAGTTTAGCTTGTGAGGTGACTTCAGATTGTGTGAGGCTAGGGATGATTAGAGTAAGTAATGATTTGTTGAAGGACATTAGCAAAGCTCAATTAGAAGATCCGTTTTTGGTGATTAGGCGAGAGGCTATAGAAGGAGGTAATGGTGGAGAGTTCATTATAGGTACAAATGGGGTATTGAGGTTTGGAGATCGAGTGTGTATGCCTAGTGAACCTACCATTAAGTGCTTAGTACTTGAGGAGGGTCATAGGAGTAAGCTTAGTTTCCATCCGGGTTCAACTAAGATGTATCAAGACTTGAATAAGGTGTTTTGGTGGCCTAGGATGAAGAGGGACATAGAAGATTTTGTGAGTGCTTGTTTAGTTTGCCAAAAGTCTAAGGTAGAACATCAAAAGCCTTCAGGATTGCTTCAACCATTAAGTATATCTGAGTGGAAGTGGGATAGCATTTCCATGGACTTTGTAGTTGCTTTGCCTAAGACTGTAAGGGGCCATGACTCTATTTGGGTCATTGTGGATAGGTTAACTAAGAGTGCTCATTTTCTTCCCATTAATATTAAGTACTCCTTAGAGAAACTAGCTCAGATTTACATCAGTGAGATTGTGAGGTTGGATGGCATACCATCTAGCATAGTTTCAGATAGAGATCCCAGGTTCACATCTAGATTTTGGGAGAGTTTGCAACAGGCCTTGGGTACCCAACTTAGGCTTAGTTCAACTTACCACCCTCAAACCGATGGTCAGACTGAGAGAACCATTCAATCCTTAGAGGATTTGCTTAGGGCTTGTGTGTTAGACCAAGGGGGTAGTTGGGATAGTTTTCTACCTTTGATAGAGTTTACTTACAATAATAGTTTTCACTCTAGCATAGGTATGGCGCCTTATGAGGCATTGTATGGTAGGAGGTGTAGAACACCCTTGTGTTGGTGTTAGCCGGGAGAGAGTCTTGTGTTAGGACCAGAAGTAGTGCAGCAAACCACTGATAAGGTTAGGATAATTCAGAAGAGGATGAGGACAGCTCAGAGTAGGCAGAAGAGCTATGCTGATAAGAGGAGGAAGGATTTGGAATTCAAAGGAGACCATGTATTCCTGAAAGTCACTCCGTGGACCAGGGTTGGTAGGGCATTAAAGTCTAGAAAGCTTACACCTCGATTCATTGGTCCTTACCAAATCCTCAAAAGAGTCGACAATGTTGCCTATCAGATTGCTTTACCTCCACACTTGTCAAACCTTCATAATGTTTTCTATGCTGATAAGAGGAGGAAGGATTTGGAATTCAAAGGAGACCATGTATTCCTGAAAGTCACTCCGTGGACCGGGGTTGGTAGGGCATTAAAGTCTAGAAAGCTTACACCTCGATTCATTGGTCCTTACCAAATCCTCAAAAGAGTCGGCAATGTTGACTATCAGATTGCTTTACCTCCACACTTGTCAAACCTTCATAACATTTTCCATGTTTCTCAACTCCGGAAATACATTTATGATCCTTTACATGTGATTGAGTCGGATCACCTTGAGATTAAGGAAAATCTGACGGTGGAAACCATGCCGGTGAGAGTTGAGGATCGGAGGGTGAAACAACTTCGAGGTAAGGGAATTCCTTTAGTTAAGGTAATCTGGGGAGGAGCTACGCCTGAGAGTGCTACTTGGGAACTTGAAGAGAAGATGAAGGAGTCCTATCCAGAGTTGTTCACTTCAGGTAAAATTTGAGGACGAATTTTCTTTTAGGAGGGGAGATTTGTAACATCCTAAATTTTATTAAATAAAATAAAATTAAATTAAAAATTAATAAAAGTAGAGAAATAAATAAATAATAGTATTAGTAGTATTAGTAGTTTTATTAATAATGCTATTTCGAATTAAAAAGAGGATAAAGGGGGTTGAGAATGGGCCCAACCCAATTAGGCATTTAAGTAAGGAGGAGTTACCAATTCACCCTAATCCTTATTTTTCAAATCGTCAGAGAGCGAAACGCTAAGGAGGGGAAAAACAACGTTTCAAGAGGAGGTTGTTGCAAAGTGATCATCAAGAAAGAGCCAATCTTTGCTGTTCGATCTTCACCTTCAAGGTACGGTGAGGGAAAGGGTGCTGCTTGTATGTGCATGTGGGAGTGCTTGGGTAGTGAGGGCAACCATAAGACCCTCTAAGACTCTAAATTCGAAATGGATATATATATATATATATATTGAGTATTGTATGATGAAAACCTGTTGATTGATGATTAATTTTGTGAATTTTGGTGAATCTTGATTGAATTAGAAGAGGATAGAGAGAATAGCGAAAAATGGATAAATAAGGGTTTGATGATTGGGGATTATGATGGAATAACTGTGAAAATCTGGGTAAAGATCGATGTTTTTGTTGAGTCTGTTTGATATAAAAGCATATGATTGATGTCTTAACAATGAGGATTGATTAGAGGTTGAATAAAGGGGTTTAAAAAGGGGTAAAAGTCGAGAGAATTGTCATCTGCGTCGGGGGTAATCGATTACAGAAGTCTGTAATCGATTACCAGGGCCTTCTAGGGACCCTGGAGTGCATTTGGCTTGCTGGTAATCGATTACAGAGGGTTTGTAATCGATTACCAGGGTGTTAGCTTGCAGGTAATCGATTACAGAGGGTGTGTAATCGATTACCAGAGAGTTTGTTTGCTGGTAATCGATTACAGAGGGCGTGTAATCGATTACCAGAGGTTTTGCTTGCAGGTAATCGATTACAGGGGTCCTGTAATCAAGTACCAGAGAGGTGATTGGCTGATAATCGATTACAGGAGGCTTGTAATCGATTACTAGAATGGATTTGTGACCCTTGTGTTTGTTGATGATTGCTATACATTAATTGTGATGTGAGTGTGATGATATGAATATCTCCTTTGATGATAGATGTTTATACTATTGTGATGTATGATGATAACGATGATGTATTGAGTGTATGATGATGATGTATGAGATGTGTGATGATGACATATTGATGTAATGAGCTTATGAGGTATGAGGTGTATGATGATGATATATTGATGCATTGAGCATATGAGCTATGTGATAATGATGATATTGATGCATTAAGCACATGAGGTGTGATATGATGATGATTATGCATTGAGCATATGAGATGTGGTACCCTAGATGCACGAACCCAAGAGAGGGGTGTTGTGCAACCTATCGGCCTGTGTGGTGACTAACGGTAGGGTGCAACTCAGGAGGTGAACTGCACGGACCCATAGAGGGGGTGTAGAGACCATGATGGGGGACATCCTTGCACGAGCCTAGAGTGGGGTGTCGTGCAACCTATCGGCCTGTGTGGTGATTAACGGCAGGGCCATCATTGCGGGGCGGATGTCTTCGCACGAGCCTGGAGTGGGGCGTTGTGCAACCTATCGGCCTATGTGGTGATTAACGGTAGGGCCATCATCGGTAACAACTAGGGAGATTGATGAGGTGCGCCCATTGTGCGGAGTTCCAAGTCATGATCCTTGGGATGAGGTTGATGAGGTTTGGTGTGCATGATGATAGATGAACATGCATTGCATTTGATGATGAAATTGAATTATATTATGACGATATGAGTATTATGTGTTGGGAATAGAGAATGTGTTTTCTTGGTGATTTGCGAGTGTGATTTATAAATTGGTGATGAGATAATATAATTTCTAATAAAGAGTATAAGATGATATGTATATGATATTATTTGATGATGATGATGATGATTACATGTGGTGAGGATAGGGTAGCCTTTTGTGTGCATGTATGAGTTGGTATTCTTTTCCTCACCGTGTTTCTGTGGCTAATTTTACAGGTGATGATGATGGCACATCAGGTGCCGAGTATTGATTGAAGGGAGTGTCGCTCTAATACTTGTGACATCAGGGCTTAGTATTAGGAATTTTATTATATGATTTTCTTTTAGGAAGAGATTATGTAAACTGTTTTAAATGTCTTATGTGGCTAAGAGGGATAATTTAATGTTAACTTTTGAGGTATTGATTTTTATTTATTTTGGATACCTTTGACTTTCTTTTCTGTTTTAAATAAGTTGACTTTGAGATAAATGATGTTTTAATGATAGAATGTGAACCTTTTTACCCAATGCAGGCCGTTATATTTCCTAAATATTCCCAATTGCTAAATGTATAAGAATTTGGGGTAGAAGGGTGTCACAAAAAACATGCTCCACCTTTCTTTCCCACTCTAAATATAACTCAGGATCATTCTTCCCTTGGAAAGAAGGAATGTTCATCTTGATGCTGCCAAGTTGATTATCCCTGTTGCTTTCTTTTCTAAAACTACTTCCTTTGTCCTCATGTTCAGTTCGGTTAGGAGACGTTCTACTCCTTCTCCTTGGAAACCGATCTTCCATTTCATCCATTCTTGCACTCATTTGCACAATTCATTTTTGTACTGCCTTGAGGAACAATTTGAGGTCTACTTCTCCAGCATCCTCCTCACATTGGTTTACTGCACTCATGATTAATGAAAAGAAATTTGGCTGCAAATCAAACAATGTTAGTGATAAAATAAGAATCCTCACAACACTCCCTTACGTGTTTACACTCAATTTGTTTTTATTCTCTCGTGTATCACTCTAATTTTTTGGCCTTTTCTCACTATATTGTACTCACCACTCTTGCATTTTTCCACTCAACTTATCCTTACAAGCTCTTGAAATAAGGAACTTTTGAGATAGATTCTACTAACAAGTAATAAAGAAGGTGTTGATGATAACTTAACAACTTTTAGTCACAAAACACTAGCCAGGAAAGTAATCAAAATGTGTAGCCGGTTACAACTCTTCACTCCAGATGGATTCGTCACCTCGGATGAAATCTTCCGCTTGGAATAAATATTGTGGACAACAGAACTGGATTTGATGTTCAGAAAATACCGCACCTTTTTTTACTATCTGCACCTTTCTTTTTTTTTTTTTACGACTGCAGATCTCCCTTTTTTTGTATTGTCGGCACCTCCTTTTTTTAACTAATGCAGATTTTTTAATAAGATAAAGATTAAAAGATAAGGATAGATGTTACCAATTGATCTTAAGAGCCGAAGCTCTGATACCAAATGATACGAAACGGAAGCGTAAAGATAAGAACGTCTTGAAGATCAAATAATGGTAAATAACGGTAAGGAGCTTGACACAATCCAAGACCTGCTAGAAGCACCAAAGCTATCAAAGATAGGAACTTGACACAATTCGTGACCTGCTAGAAGCACCAAAGTTATTAAGATATAAGCAACTAGACCCTAACCAAGACCTGCTGGTAGAACCTAAGTTATCAAGTAGTTCTTTAATCCGAGAACAAAGGATAAGCTCTCACAATGAAAAAACTCAGAATTTCATTGATAAAAATTGTATCTACAAACTGATTCTCAATGCCAATATATAGCTAAAGAATTCCCTAAAATAAACTATCTAAAAGATACAGTCCTAAATTAAATAGATTTAGCCCTAGATAAGATAAAATATAATCTTAAAAGATTTAATCCTAGATAAGATAAAATATAATTCTAAAAGATTTAAATATATTCCTAACAGATCTGATCCTAAATAAATCAGTTACGATCTGATTAGATACACTTTCCCGAAATAGGATCTCCTAAGATTTGGATAACAGACATAACTTATTGTCAGATCAGATAGCACTCTTGTACTTCAATCCGAGTTAAGTTAAACACTTCTTTGGATCTTCTTCTGATTGGTGGTATACTTTCCTTTGGACTTCAGTGATCAAGAGTTGCAAAGCTCTCTTCATCCGCTCAGATATTGCCCCGGTCATTGGACCTTCAATCCCCTGCAATGCATCTGAGGCATCCTGGTTGAGGTCGGATGGGATCGTGTCAGTAGGCCTCGACAATTTGATAGGAGAGTCCACCATAATAGTTTTATTAACAAGTTTTCCTTTGTACATGATGATCGCATGGTTACACTTGTACCCTTGTCCCCAAGAGAGGTAAGCGAGGATCAAATTAATTAAGTTGAGAATGACAAGAGAACAAGAGATAAAAAGAATTGAAAGAGAGCAAAAAGGAGCATGAGAGAGAAGACCTAAAAGATAAAAAGAAAAGAGTGAAAAGGTAAAGAGAAAAGTTGAAAGTTACTTTAGAAAAGAGAGTGAGGTAAAAATGGAATTGTTTTCAAAACAACCCATTTATACGCTTTTATGCAAAGAAACTTGCTTAAATTCTAATGCTTCTAATGTTCATTCTTTGCTTAGTGGTGTTGATTCAGTTTTGCAGGATTTTGAGGATGTATTTCCAAAGAAGATACCCCACAGACTGCCACTTTTGAGGGGGATTGAGCATCACATGGACCTCATTCCTAGTGCATCATTACCCAATAAGCCACCATATAGGAGTATTGTTTCAATTCGTAAAACCAAGTTCGTTAGCTACTTTTGGAGGACTTTGTGGAACAAGCTTGGGACAAAACTTATTTTCTCTAGTGCTTGTCATCCACAAATAGATGGAAAATTTGAGGATGGTAAAGCTAAGGCTGATTATGTGGGGAATCTCCATGAACAAGTTAAAGCTCAGATTGAGAAGAAAATGGAGCATTATGCCCAACATGGAAACAAAGGGAGGAAGAGACTGGTGTTTAAACCCGGTGATTGGGTGTGGTTTCACATGAGGAAGGAGAGATTTCCTGCACATAGTGATAAAGATCTCAATCGGAGGACGAATTCACTTAAAGAAGGAGGGAATGATGAGAATCAAGAAGGGACTATAGCCAAGAGGTGGAAGAAATTGAGTCCAAGTTGATCCACTTATTCAACTTGAAAAAAAAATAATGCTTAGGGTCTATTAATTAAGCTTTGAGCTTGTTTGTTTAGATCTTTTAGGTTTTCTTTATATTTAGGGTTTGTTTTCTTTATATTATTGGCCTTGTTGGCTTTTATTAGTTTATGGTTATTTTGGGCCTTATTGGTTTTTAGTGTTATTTAATTGTCTTAATTAGGTATATATTGGGCTAAACTAGTTGTGATCCCATTAGGTCTTTTAGTGAGCTTTTATAATGTGTAACCTATTCAAAAGTTTTTCAGTTTTGATTTTGAATAGAATTGGGGGATTTTCCTCTTTGAGAGAGCTTTTGTGCTTCTTTAGGGTTCTTGGGTGAACCATTGACTTTAATCTTATCAAGGGCTTCCATACTCTTGTGGCGATCTTCATTAGACTTATCATTCTCTTGGAGATTGTGGCGCCTTTCTTCATCTTTTTTCTTTATTCCATCTTTTTATTCTTTTATTTGAGTTTTTCCTTGGTTCCAAATTTAAAGTTGATCATTGTTTTGTTTGTCTCCAACCATAGAAAGATCTATTTTAGGATTCATGGCAATATGGATCTCATCAATTGAGAATCTTATATTCCCATAGAAATGGAAGTTATTTTTAAAATAACTTCCACTTTATTCTATAACATTTTTTCTATTTTTAATTTTTAAAGTAAATCAATTTTAAAAATATTCCTGAAAATATTAAATACATACCAAATATATATATAAATTTTACCTGATATAATAGGATTCCGAGAAAAGGATAACGAGGAAGAAAAGAAGGGGAAGGAGAAAACTAAATAAAATTGTAAAGTGAAACATTCTTTGTTGTGTGTAAAAAATTATTGCTATCTTCCAATACATTACCTTTTATTGATTGTGTAGGTGACAAGGAGAGTATAGGGTCTGAAATTTCAAAGAAAGTCACCAACAACAAGACCTCTCTACACATTCGGCTGCAATTTAACATATTTCACATATGTTTGCTTTGAATTCACTTACTGCACCTACTGTTTTTGAGATTGCTAGCTGCACTTAAAGTCTTACACTTGCTGCACCTACAGCTCTACCATTGGTTGGTGCCCATTCTATACATTAATATTCGTTGGCATCTAATAATGTTTCTAATTTTGTTCATAAACTAAAGTCCGATTGCAATCTGTTTGTGCAGCCATCTATATATTCTTGCTCTTTCACCTTCACTATTGGTGGATAAACAAAATTTACTTGCTGCATCTTTGATGTTGAATTTCTCTATAAAAGACTTATTGAATGCTGTCCACATGCTTCTCGAACAACTGATTATTGACTGTGGAAAGCTTAATATCAAGATTTCCTTGCTGCATTTTCTTCTTCTTGCCCAACTAAGTATTTTCCTTTTGGTTTATGTAGGTACACTTTTGGGGCTGCATGTACTTTTCTCTTTAATCCTACATTCACCTTTGCTCTTTTATTACCCAAGGGAAGTATCCACCATACTTGTTGTATATGTCATCCTTTTTGTTGCTTGTGTGCATGGCCTAACATTCTTGCCTTGTGTCTTTCTTTTATAGGACTTCACTTAGAAAATTTAAGGGCGAAATTGCCCAAAAAAGGAGGGCATGATGACATACAAGAAGGATTTAAAGAAACAAGTAGGATGGAGAATCTTTGTCAAGTCTTAATTGAAGTCAATATTGCACTTTGTTTGAGCCTTAAAGTAGAGGCTTTATTAGTTGTTTAGTTTAATTCATGTGTAATAATTAGAAAGAACAATTCTAGATGTGGATTGGGCTTAGGTCGTGTGTGGCCCATTTCCCTTGCTAATTAGGCGGCCAATTAGGCTTTGTGTTTTGGCTGGTTTTGTAGCTTGGGTATATAAGCTATTAAGCTTGCATGAACACCATTGTACATAGTTTTATGTTGATTGGATTTGAATCGTCTTACGAGAGTTGATTCCTCTAAGGTTCTTATTATCTTGAAGTCAAGCTTTGAGTGATCATCACAAGCTTATCAATCCTTGACTGTGGCGCTATTTTCCACCTCTTGCTCAACCAGATGCATTGTAAGGGATTGAAGGTCCAATGATTGGGATCAGATTTAAGCGGTTGAAGAGAGTTTTACAACTCTTGATCACTGAAATCCAAAGGAAAGTAGACCACCGAGAAAAAGAAAATCCAAAGAAGTGGTTTAACTTAATTCGGATTGAAGTACATGAGTGCTATTTCGGGAAACTGTATCTAATCAGATCGTAACTGATTTATTCAGGATCAGATCTGTTAGGAATCAATATCAGATTTGTTAGGATTATATTTAAATCTTTTAGGATTATATTTTATCTTATCTAGGATTAAATCTTTTAGGATTATATTTTATCTTATCTAGAATTAAATCTATTTAATTTATGATTAAATCTATTTAATTTATGACTGGTTCTTTTAGATAGTTTATTTTAGGGAATTCCTTTGCTATATAATGGCATTGAGAATCAGTTTGTAAGGACCCAATTGAATTCAATAAAATATGAGTTTTATCATTGTGAGAGCTTATCCTTTGTTCTTGGATTAAAGATGATAGTACCCCCTTTCCCGGATCTAGATTTGGGGTGAAAGACTGTAAAATCCAGCAAAATAATCGTGAAAATGGGTATTAAGAGCAGTAAGGCCACGACCTTCAAGGTACCAAAAAGAGATAAATTAAAAGAGAAAATGGAAGAGAAAGAGATGGTGTGAACGCCACTGGTGTAGCCAACCGCCACAATAGATAAGTTCAGGTGCTAGACGCCACTGATTCAGGAGAATCAGATAAGTCTTTGATTGGTTTGAGCAAGAACCACCAAGCCTTCTCTACTCACAAGATGAGGAAGAAATTTGGCATAGTGCCTTTACTATACAAAATTCAAGTTAAAATACAAGGGAGGTGGTCTCCTATTTATAGGAAAAAGGAGATGGCTAGGTGGTGGGAAGGAAAATACAAGATGAGTGAAAAACTATCCTAAATGAGTCTTGAACCCATGACCTCATAATTAAATGGTTAAGCTAACTCTTAACCACTAATCCTCACTAATGTAGCACCCAATACAAGGGAGAAATTAAGAAAATTACAAATATGTCCTAATACAATTAAAATCCTACATAAGCAAATAATAATCCTAATTATTTATGCTAATCAAGATGGAGTCTTCTTGTTGACATGGTCAAGGGTGGTCAAGGTTGACCATGAGGTTGACCAAAGGTAGAGTTGATCATGGCTTGGTTAAGCTCCAAGTGCCCAAAACAGGCCCAAGCTTGCCACTAGCTCACCAACTCCCAGCTACCAACTCAGAAGTCCACTAGCAGTTGCCATCATTCCCTCCCCCTTAGAGAGGATTTGAACTCAGATCTGAAAATTTAGAAAGAAATCACAAGGAAAGAAATGAAGAAGAAAGAGATGGATGGCAAAGGTAGAAAGGTAGGTAGGTACTTCCCTCAGATGATGGGAAGTCCTTAATTGAATCCTCAAGCTATGAACGTCTTCCTTGAACCTAGTCAACAAGGAAACATCCATTATTATTATTCCTAAGCAAGAAAAATGAAGGCTCATAACAAAAAATACTTAGGAATCATAAAGATTAGCAATAGAAAAACATAGGATGTAAACAATAGGTAGTTGAGATAAGGGTTAGAAAACTCCCTAAATGAAGAATGAACCATCTTGTCCATATACTTTGTGGAAATATTAGATCCTGGATCAAAGACTGATCTTTTGAAACCATCCCTTGCAAGTAAGACGAGTAAGTGGTCAAAGAGAAGGCTTAGGAAATAAATTCCACACAAGTACAAAATGTGTTTCAATGTGCGATATTCATGAAAATATTCTACACTATGTTCCCAAATAAATGCACATGTGAAAACTATGTGGCATAAATGTCTTAATATTTCAATAACATCCCAACATGTCCTATAATTTTACTACATTCTTTATGTTTAGGAGCTTATTGCACATGTTCATGCCAAGAATGATTTTTACAATTTATTTCAAAAGGCATATCAATAGGAATGTACTTACCCAAATAGAGAGATGATAACACCTTACGCATATTAACATTATCATATGTGTGAATGTAAGGTGAAACATTTAAAGAGTCATCTTGGGCGAGCATATCATATGAGGCATATCAATAAGTGTTATGGATGTCAAACAAGTTTTCCTACATGTGATAGCTTCATCCAAATTTTTATATCCTTTTCACTAACTAGTTCAAGAGCATAATACACATTTTTATATGAAACAATTATTTTAGGTCCAAAATGTGTATGCACATTATAGATACAAACCAAAGGTACATGCATATTCAATCCAACTTTGTTATCATCATGTACTTCAAGTTGATCAAAAGAATTTACTAAACATGCATCTCTAGTAAGTTTTATGGTACTCTTAAACTTAGTTGGTCTTTCTAAACATGTAATAGGTTTCAAAGCATCATCAACATTGTTTATTTCTTTCAAACAAGTAATGCTTAGAAGGAGGCATTTCATGCATAAAGAAAGTTATTTTAGGAAACTCCCCTTCAACAGCTTGAGTTGTTCTTTTTGCAACACTAAGATTTTTGAAAATTCATCCTTGATTTCATTAAAAACTTTTTCTAACTTTCTTCCAAATCTATCTTCAAAAGAATCTTTTGTACTCTTCTTATTTTCTCTTTTTCTCCTATCATCTTTTTCATAAGTTTCTTCAAAATAATCTTTTCTTCTAATTTCAGTTGCATAATTTCTCCTAAGTTTTCTCTCTTCTTCATACTTTCTCCTTTCATGGTTAGAGTTATCATAACTCCTTTCCTTCTTCTTATTATCTTCAAAATGATAATTATTTATTTCTCTTTCTCTCCTTTCTTTCCTATACCTTTCATCAACTTCATCATGAGAAGAGTATCTTCTCACTTCCTTTTCTTTCTAAGTTCTCTCCTATCTTACCTATACCCTTCATCAATTTTATCATGAGAAGTGTCTTCTCACTTCCTTTTCTTTCCTAAGTTCTTTGCTTTCTTCATCTAGCTCCTTTCTCCACAATCTATATGACATCCTAAATTGATTTTTATTTGAAATCTTTTAAGGACCTTACCACTCAAACTAAGTGTTTACACTCGAAGAATGTATCCACTCGTGTTTGTCACTCTCTTTTGGCTTTTTCTATAATGAAGCACTTTTGCCTCTTCTACTCGGTTAAGGTTGGTTTGATCTTGCAAAGACCAACAGCGAGACTCAAACTTAACTCTACCCAAATCGAAGCGCACGAGCACAAAAATTTATCTACTGGAAAATTAGAAATTTCCTAAGACAAAACTAAGAATTGATGAGACAAGCAAGAAAAGCAGACACTCAACAAAGCTTATACACAAGATTAGAAAGCAAAACAAGACCAAACAGAAAGAAATTGCAAAGAGAATTGTTTTTGGTTTGATTTTTGAAAAAATTGCCAAAAGTTGTTTTAATGAAAACAACAGCTTTACAACTCAAATAAACTGTATACAAAGAAATGAAAAAGAAAATTATAGCAAATGATTACTGTATTGTTGGGCTATCTTTTTACTGTTTTTCTTTTTGTTTTTCTCTTTTTTTTTGAATTTTTGACTTTTTGGGTGTCTTTTGATTTTTTCTCTTTTTGTTGACTTTTGCACATTTTTTGCTTTTTGCACCTCTTTTTGTATTTTTGGCTATGTATTTTTTTTAATTCTTTTTGCTTCTTTTCTTTTTGCCCCAACAGAAAATTACATAAATTTGTAAAAATTAAAAAAAATAGAAATCTACTTAAAATATTTTTTTTCAAGATTTTTGCCTAAAAACTGGTCAAAACAGTACTAAAAAATGAAATGGATAGTCTGTTTTCTAAAAACGGTATTGAAAAACGGTA
This sequence comes from Sesbania bispinosa, assembly GCA_026901365.1. NCBI lineage: Eukaryota > Viridiplantae > Streptophyta > Magnoliopsida > Fabales > Fabaceae > Sesbania > Sesbania bispinosa. The sequence goes on from QLOH01000033.1 coordinate 2,184,252, forward strand.
TGGCAACCTGATTTAAAAATTGACCAAAAAAATTATTTAGCAGTTCCTTATTGACTACACAATCACAAAACGATGTTTCTAATGCATTGGGTTCAATTTTAAGATTGAAATTAATTTTTGAATGAAATTCAATAATTGGAATTTGTTGAACTTCTTCCAACTTTTTGAACCAAAAAACAGTCTATTGGTGAGTGTTTTGTGTAATCAAACAGGGAATTCCCAAGGTAGGAATAGCATTCAATTCAAATTTGCAATCAGAATGTCAAAAAGACAAACAGAACAGGAGTAGAAAATTGAACAAAACAGGGCCAAAAGAAAGTGCATAAAATGGCAAAAATAAAGTAGTAAAATGCGCAAAATTAAATGACAAGAAAGTAAAGGGGGAAATTGAAATTAAAAGAATGAGTAGGACTAAAATTAAATGGCAGAAAGTAGAGGGGATGACAGAAATTAAAAGGATGAGAGAAGCTGAAATTAAATGGCGGAAAATTAAAAGCCAAATAGTAAAGAGATGATTATGATGAACAAGATATGGGGATGAACAATTAGTAGGTGGGTTGGGGGAAAAATGTAGGTGAACGGTCTTTGGAAAATGAAGACAACAATGCCTCCACTTACCACAATCCACCACAAACAGTAGTTATTTCAAGCAAGCAGTTCAAGAACAATTATGAACACTTATGGAAATTTGAGCAAGCATATTATCAAACACCTGGAGGGGTGGGATTAGCGGCCCAAAATAGCCCCTTATACTAGCTCAAATCAGGCACAAACACATGCAAACAAGAGCTGCAATGCAGCAGAAAAGCACCTCAGGCTCAGAACAGTCCACAAATCCAACAGTTACATTGAAATTGAGCTTGAATACATGGAAAAGTAAGGAAAATAATGGAAATTCTGCACCTTTTTGTTGAGTCTCAGAATTAATTTAAGTAATTAAATTAGATTTTAGACTCATTATTCCTGGTTTTAATGATTAACAAATTAGAATAACAAATTAGATTAGGCTGAAAGAAAACAGTTGCTACTGAGAAAGGTATATGTTTTCTATGTGTTTCAGGAATGATGCAGATCAACATAACAAAGAAGAAGAAGATCTAGTAGAGGAAACCTGCTAAAGAAAAATAACATACAAAGACAAAGAGAAAAGCATTGAAGCAACTCTCTGAAGATTGACCAACCTTCCGAATCAAAGAAGAAGACTAGAAGACTAAGAAGATCACAAGGAAGAAGCATTAAGCCAAGAAGAAGCACAACACAACAGAAACTATCTGAAGAAGAAAAAAGAAGAAGAAGAAGAAGAACAAAAGAAGAAGAATGAAGAATTATCTCACTGCACAATCAACCTACTGAAGAGAAAGGAAGATATACATCTGAAAAAAACTGGAGAAAAGTCAAAGAACATCGAAGAAGAAACAATCTGAAGAATAGATGAAGCATTGGATGAAGAAGCAGAAGAAGAAGAAGAAGAAGAAGAAGAAGAAGAAGAAGAAGGACAAGCAAAAGAACAATAAAGCAAACTATCCCAAGACTGACTCAAGTTGCTGATATTGTATTAACTGAAGAAAATGAGCACGACTGCAAAAGTTGAAAGCTTTCATGAAGATCACCAATCAGTCAAGAACGCTGAAATCCAACATGCTGAAAGGATCAACCGTCTGAAGACATACAACATGATGAAGAGTGTTAACTCGCTGAAGTATCACTCAACTGTCTGATGACGTGTCCAAATCATATATTGATGTAAAGCTTCAACAAAGGCAAAGACTCTATGTAAAATAACCGAAGGGTTTAAAATGTCTTCTGCCATCAACAACAAAGGAAATAGTAACAAAAGCTATTTTCCTCATCCTGAGAAGCAAAGTACAACAAAAAGGAAAGCTATTGCAGAAAAACAAAAAGACGTCAGAGATAGGTCAATGCTGCTGTACACCTACTTCTGTATCTCCACTGCAATACGCAATCAGAAGTCTGAATCCTTGCAAGAAGAAAAGTAGAAATTATCAAGGATGAAAGAGAAGCTCAACGGCTAAAATCATCATCATCTTGTAATAACCACAAGAAACACTAGAAGGGGGGTTGAATAGTGTTTCGAAGATTTAAATATATTTTTGAAAACCGTTTGGTTAAACCTTTACAAGTTATTGATGAACACTCATTCAGCAAATATGTAATAATTCCAGAGATGTGCGGAAGCTATAATAATGAGTTTCTCAGAGATGTGCTTATCACAATAAAATGTGTAAGCATCCTGAAATAACTACAGAAGGTTCAACAAGGCATTTTCAGAAACTTTGTTTTAAAACTTATTTTGTTGGTTTGTGTAAAAAAGTTAAAACATTTAATTACACAGTGTTTAGCACCAGTGTCTAATAGATTCAATTGCTTATCTGAAACTGAAGTATTGGAAACACTACTAAATCACTTCAAAAAGTTATTTGAGAATTATTTAAGTTAGACAGAGGTTGTGAAAACACATTTTTCAAAGACTTACTGAATGCGATGAAATAAGGAAGCTTTCTTATATTCAGTTGATTCATTTATTTATTGAAAATCAATTTGTTAGGGAACTTTCTGAACCACTTTAGGAAGTTCAGTAAATTCCTTTTCAAAACCATTTGTTCGATTTATTTGGTTTTCGTGTGTTGAGACTAAATTAACTTTTCAAGCCCTTCCCAAGGTTAGTAATAAATAAATAAACTACTGAAAGTAAGGAGTTAAGGGTAGAGAGAATTTACACAAGAGGTTTATACTGGTTCACCCCCCCATCAGTGAGCTACATCCAGTCCCAGCGAAAACCACCTCTGGATTTCCACCATCTGAACACAGATACAAGTATTCTTTGTTTTCAACGGCCTCTTCAAGAAACTTAATAAGTATTCTTTGCTTATCAATTGTCTCTTCAGGCAACTCAGTGAGTATTCTTTTGCACGCAGCCTCTCCAGGCGCACCGAGTACACAAGGCCTCTCCAGGCACACAAGTATTCTTTGCTTTTCAACTGCCTCTCCAGGCAACTCATGCAGTATTATTCTTCCCAACCTCTCCAAGCTGAATGAGTGTTCTTTTGTAGGCAGCCTCTCCAGGCGCAACAACAAGTATTCTTTTACAGACAAGCCTCTCCAGGCTCAACAAGTATTCTGTTACAGACAAGCCTCTCCAGGCTCAACAAGTATTCTTTTATAGACAAGCCTCTCCAGGCTCTACCCAAGTATTCTTTTACCGTCAAGCCTCTCCAGACTCAAACAAGTATTCTTTTCTATCAAGCCTCTCCCGGCTCTAAGAGTATTCTTTCTTTCACCAAGCCTCTCCAGGCTCTCAGGAGTATTCTTTCTTCCCAAGCCTCTCCAGGCTCTTCATACACTCAGGGAGTTTACATTTAAGCTTATGTTTAAGTTTCCTAGAAATTTAAACTTCCAATATTCTTGTACTATGGGTTTACTGAGTACTACTCAGAATACAAAGGTTAAATGCTAAGTGCAAGGAATGACAGAGATATAGGTTTATATTTCTAAGCTCTAAATCATCTCTGTGTTTTCAGAAGGTTGGCTGTATATTTTTTGTTTTGAGATTTGCCAAATTCTTCTGTGGAGATTGATGACAAACCATGATGAAGGATAGAATTTAGGAATGCATGGCTGTCTCTTTTGTTTTTGGTTGACACTTCAGAGATGCATCTTTGTAAGCTCCGTCAACCACTTCAAAGTCTTGCTTCAGGCTATTTATATGTTTTGATAAAATATATCCGTTGAAGGTTGTTGATAATACCGTTGAGAAGAAATGATTTGGCTCATATAGTCGTTGTGAAATAGCTTCTCATTTGGTTGCTTCTTTTCAAGCAGATTAGGTGTGTAGATGAATTAGTTCTGACACACTGAAGATAAGCTCTTTAATTCTGAGAGTTTTCCATTGTCTTCAGCGAGTTGATTTCTCCCTCTTCTCCGTCTTCTTCTTTCTTCTTTGTCTATCTCTTTCTTCTTTCTTCTTCTTGCAGATGTAAGGGGATAGGATATAGATATCCGTTGGTCTACTCCTTTTTGACCGTTATGGGCTTTGTTTCTCTTTGATTAGCCTTGACCAGTATAGGTGTGTAGATATTTTATCCGTTCTGACACACACACAACAATTTTACTCACATATTTTCTCCGAGAGTGAAATTGCTTCTTCAACAAGTTGGCTTATGAATATTTCCTGAGAGAGTAGTTTAATCTTCAGCAGGTTGGCTTGCTTCTCTCTCTTTCTTTGAAGTAGGAAGCTTTCGGCCGGATGATGATGATAATGATTTTAGCCGTTGAGCTTCTCCTTCATCCTTGATAATTTTTGCTTTTCTTCTTTCAAGGATTCAGACTTCTGATTGCGTGTTGCAGAGTTTGTGCAGTGGTAGGTGTACAGCAGCAGTGACCTATTTCTGACTCTATTTGCTTTTCTGCCTTTTTCTCCCTTTTTTTTTCTTTCTCGAATAGAGCTTCTTGAAATAAGGAAAATAGATTTTGCTACTATTTCCTTTCTGGATGAGGGCATAAGACATTTAGACAACTTTCTAGTTGTTAATCAAATGGTCTTTGCCTTTGCATGTCTTCAGACAGTTGATTCACTTTAGCATGTTGCATGTCTTTAGAAGGTTGATCCTTTCAGCGTTCTTGACTGATTGGTGATCTTCATGAAAGCTTTCAGCTTTTTCAGTCGCGCTCCTTCTCTTCAGTTAATACAATATCAGCAACTTGATTTAGTCTTCGGATAGTTTGTTGTATTGTTCTTCTGCTTGTCCTTTCTTCTTCTTCTTCTTCTTCTTCTTCTTCTTCTTCCTCCTCTTCGTCTTCTTCTTCTTATTCTTCTTCTGCTTCTTCATCCAATGCTTCATCTATTCTTCAGATTATTTCTTCTTTGATCTTCTTTGGATAGTTTCTGCTGTGTTGTGCTTCTTCTTGGCTTAATGCTTTTTCCTTGTGATCTTCTTAGTCTTCATTGATGTCTTCCAAATAGTTTGACCTTTCAGATAGTTGTTGTGATGTTCTTCTTCTTAGTATATTGCTTCTTGTAGCTCGTTGATTCTTTCTTCTTCTTCTCCTGCTTCCAAGTCTTCTAGTTCTCTTCTTCTAGTCTTTCTCTTCTTGTCAGCTGGTTTGTTATCTTAAGAGAGTTCCTCCAATGCTCTTTTTGCTTTGTTCTTCTTTTAACAGATTTCTCCTTTCAGCAAGTTGTTTCATCTTTCTTCGGATTTCCTCTTCCTGTCTTTTTTTTTGCTTCCTTGGCTATCTTCGTCTTCATGTCTTCAGACGGATGCTTCATCCTGTTACCTGAAACATAATGCACAGAACAATACCTTTCTCAGTAGAACCTGTCTTTATATGATCTAATTTGTTAATCATTAAAACCTAAGGATAATGAGTCTTAAATCTAATTTAAATACTTAAATTAATTCTGAGACTCAACATTCTCCCCCTTTTTAGTGATGACAAATTAGATATATATACCTAACAAAATATATGAAGGAAAGTATGAAAGATAATATTCTATTTAGAGAGCTCCCCCTATCTATATTACTCCCCCTGAGAAAAGCATTGATCTTTAGATTCTAAATGTTGTGTTAACTTCCCCTTGAGCAAGAGATATTTTTATCTTCTATTAATACTGCTTGTTAATTTGTATTTATAAGCTTTTATCTTTTTTTTGAATCTCTTAACTTTAGATTATATTCTTTGTTCCTTAGATTCTTTTCTTCTCTTCACTTGTTGTATTTTGTTAGTTATATAATTCTCCCCCTTTTGTCATTATTTAAAAAGGATTGTTGATAAGAATATTTGAAGCAAATATTTTAACAGAATGTTATACTATAGTACGAATAGATTTTAATAAATCTTTTAAATGCACAAGGAAGACATAAACATCAGGTGTATTCAGAAAATCTTAAGAAGGATAGAAAGTTTTTAACAGTTATATAAAAGTTTTAAGACAAATATTATGAAGATGAACAGACTTCAGAGAAATTTTATGAACATAAACACAGGTATGAACAAACAAACAAACACAAGCAAGTATAAAGAGTTTTTATTAGAAAATCTTTTGAAAATATATACAAATATATGTATATCAACGCTAACTCTCTTGATTCCTATGATAGGCTGAGGCATAGCCTTGTCAGCAGCTTCCTCTCCAGCCTCAGCTGCCATTACTTCTTCGGCTGAAAAGCCTCAGAAGTGCCTCTTGAGCCTGTATCCGCTTCCCAACCGTGCGTTCCGCACGCAATCTCCCTTTGAGGACTAGAACGGTGGAGATACATCATTTAACACGGTGTTTCGACCACCAGCAACAACCTTTATCCTCAGGACCACAATCGAAGTGGTTTCCTTCATAAGATTGGTTAGTACGTGATCGACCGGTGGATATTCATTATACTCCTGATGTAATAAGATCTCCATGGTCAAAGCACAAAGAGACAGGTTTTCAGATGAAACCTTTTCCTTACTTATCATTCCACACATCATCCATGATGGATTGATCTTCTCCACATTGTGTTCCAAAACTTCTTCTTCTGTTTTCCTCTGCTTCTCCATCGTCCTTTAGAGAGAACCTTGACCTTATTTCAAAGTTAAAGATGAACTTTGAAGTGATGAGTTTGTGTCGAGAGCTCTTGAGAATTTATAGGACTTTGAGGCAAGAGATAACAGAGAGAGACAAGGATATTGAATCTTTTGGACGATTTTACACGGAACATGAATAGGCTCAGATAGCATTAATGATGACGGTTTCAGACATTGGAAGTAGAGCAGCGTGCATCACTGACTGGACAAGTGAAGAGCCAACATTCATAGGGAGTCGGATCATTAACGTTGATTGTAAAAAAATTAACTTCTTTTGAAAAGAGAAAGAAAAAGAATAAATATCATTTTAAAATAATAAAATATAAATTTTGTTTTTAAGAGAAAAAAAATCTTTAGCAAGTATTCTCAAATTTAAAAGATGCAGTATGCTTACAGACTAATTTACATAGGCACAAATTTTTGAGTTGTAATGTAGAACAATGTTACCAGCGGGAATACTCAGGATTTTGTAGTTGCTGAGACTCAACCTGTCTTCAAGGACAGTCTTGTTGCTTTCATTTTCTGAAATTATTTTGTGGTGCCTCAGTAGCATAATCTTGATCTTCGCGCTCTATAACCTTTCTAACCTCCTCCCTATCAGGAACAACAATCATCATGTCCTGTCCCTCAAGAATTGAGGTAGGCTCAGTGACTTAAGTAGCAACCACCTCAACAATCCTGACCCACAATTTCAGCAGGTTCATTGAGAACCTTCTGAACAGGTTCAGAAACTAGGAATGAAGCCACATCAGCCACCTTTTTGGATGGTGTTGCCTTCTGATGATCATCTTTATAAGTTCCTCTTTAAAATCTGTTTGCTTTTCTCATTCATTTGCTCATATGCTCTCAGAGTTGCTTCAGTCAGGTGAGGTTTCCATCTTCTGGGGATCTGCTCCTTCAGTATTTATTAGATACTCAACCCGAAGGTGAGCTCTGAAACCAACTGTAATAACCACAGGAAACACTAGAAGAGGGGTTGAATAGTGTTTCGAAGATTTAAATATATTTTTGAAAACCTTTTAGAAAACCGTTTGGTTAAACCTTTACAAGTTATTGATGAACAATCATTCAGCAAATATGTAATAATTCTAGAGATGTGCGGAAGCTATAATAATGAGTTTCTCAGAGACGTGCTTATCACAATAAAATGTGTAAGCATCCTGAAATAACTTCAGAAGGTTCAACAAAGCATTTTCAGAAACTTTGTTTTAAAACTTATTTTGTTGGTTTGTGTAAAAAAGTTAAAACAATTAATTACACAGTGTTTAGCACCGTTGTCTAATAGATTCAATTGCTTATCTGAAACTGAAGTATTAGAAACACTAATAAATCACTTCAAAAAGTTATTTGAGAATTATTTAAGTTAGACAGAGGTTGTGAAAACACATTTTTCAAAGACTTACAGAATGCGATGAAATAAGGAAGCTTTCTTATATTCAGTTGATTCATTTATTTATTGAAAATCAATTTGTTAGGGAACTTTCTGAACCACTTCAGGAAGTTCAGTGAATTCCTTTTCAAAACCATTTGTTCGATTTATTTGGTTTTCGTGTGTTGAGACTAAATTAACTTTTCAAGCCCTTCCCCAGGTTAGTAATAAATAAATAAACTACTGAAAGTAAGGAGTTAAGGGTAGAGAGAATTTACACAAGAGGTTTATACTGGTTCACCCACCATCAGTGAGCTAGATCCTGTCCCAGGGCAAACCACCTCTGGATTTCCACTATCTGAACACCGATACAAGTATTCTATGTTTTCAACTGCCTCTTCAGGCAACTTAATAATTATTCTTTGCATATCAACTGCCTCTTCAGGCAACTCAGTGAGTATTCTTTTGCACGTAGCCTCTCCAGGCGCACCGAGTACACAAGGCCTCTCCAGGCACACAAGTATTATTTTCTTTTCAACTGCCTCTCAAGGCAATTCATGCAGTATTATTCTTCCCAACCTCTCCAGGATGAATGAGTATTCTTTTGCAGGCAGCCTCTCCAGGCACAACGACAAGTATTATGTTATAGACAAACCTCTCCAGGCTCAACAAGTATTCTTTTACAGACAAGCCTCTCCAGGCTCAACAAGTATTCTTTTACAGACAAGCGTCTCCAGGCTCAACAAGTATTCTTTTACAGTTAAGCCTCTCTAGGCTCAAACAAGTATTCTTTTCTATCAAGCCTCTCCAGGCTCTAAGAGTATTCTTTCTTTCACCAAGCCTCTCCAGGCTCTCAGGAGTATTCTTTCTTCCCAAGTCTCTCCAAGCTCATCATACACTCAGGGTGTTTACATTTAAGCTTATGTTTAAGTTTCCTAGAAACTTAAACTTACAATATTCCTGTACTATGGGTTTACTGAGTACTACTCAAAATACAAAGGTTAAATGCTAGGTACAAGGAATGACAGAGATATAGGTTTATGTTTCTAAGCTCTAAATCATCTCTGTGTTTTCAGAAGGTTGGCTGTATATTTTCTGTTTTAAGATTTGCCAAATTATTCTGTGGAGATTGATGACAAACCACGATGAAGGATAGAATTTAGGAATGCATGGCTGTCTCTTTTATTTTTGGTTGACACTTCAGAGATGCATCTTTGTAAGCTCCGCCAACCACTTCAAAGTCTTGCTTCAGGCTATTTATATGTTCTGATAAAATATAGCCGTTGAAGGTTATTGATAATATCGTTGAGAAGAAATGATTTGGCTCATATAGTCGTTGTGAAATAGCTTCTCATTCGGTTGCTTCTTTTCAAGCAGATTAGGTGTGTAGATGAATTAGTTCTGACACACTGCAGATAAGCTCTTTAATTCTGAGAGTTTTCCATTGTCTTCAGTGAGTTGATTTCTATCTCTTCTTCATCTTCTTCTTTCTTCTTTGTCTATCTCTTTTTTCTTTCTCTTTCTTCTTTCTTCTTCTTGCAGATGTAAGGGGATAACATATAGATATCAGTTGGTCTACTCCTTTTTTACCATTGTAAGCTCTGCTTCTCTTTGATTGGCCTTGACCAGTATAGGTGTGTAGATATTTTATCCGTTCTAACACACACACAACAATTTTACTCACATATTTTCTCTGAGAGTGAAATTGCTTCTTCAGCAAGTTGGCTTATGAATATTTCCTGAGAGAGTAGTTTAATCTTCAGCAGGTTGGCTTGCTTCTATCTCTTTCTTTGAAGTACGAAGCTTTCGGCTGGATGATGATGATAATGATTTTAGTCATTGAGCTTCTCTTTCATCCTTGATAATTTCTGCTTTTCTTCTTTCAAGGATTCAGACTTCTGATTGCGTGTTGCAGAGTTTGTGCAGTGGTAGGTGTTCAACAACACTAACATATTTTTGACTCTATTTGCTTTTCTTCCTTTTTCTCCTTTTTTTTGTTTCTCGAACAGAGCTTCTTGAAATAAGGAAAATAGCTTTTGCTACTATTTTCTTTCTGGATGAAGGCATAAGACATTTAGACAACTTTCTAGTTGTTAATCAAATGGTCTTTGCCTTTGTTTGAGACTTCTCAACTTTTAAGATTTATCCACGTAGTCAGAGAGTTGAGAGTCTTCATATTGTCAGAACATTATATGATATGTCTGGCTTCTTCTTCTTCAGATAATTTGAAATGCCACGTCATTTCAGAGAGTTGATTCACTTTAGCATGTTGCATGTCTTCAGAAGGTTGATCCTTTCAGCATGTTGGATTTCAGCGTTCTTAACTGATTGGTGATCTTCATGAAAGCTTTCAGCTTTTGCAGTCGTGCTCCTTCTCTTCAGTTAATACAATATCAGCAACTTGATTTAGTCTTCGGATAGTTTGTTGTATTCTACTTGTCCTTTTTTCTTCTTCTTCTTCTTCTTCTTCTTCTTCTTCTTCTTCTTATTCTTTTTCTTCTTCATCCAATGCTTCATCTATTCTTCAGATTATTTCTTCTTTGATCTTTTTTGGATAGTTTATGTTGTGTTGTGCTTCTTCTTGACAGCTAGCCCACTGACTAATTCCTGTCAAACATATCTATAATGTCTTCTTTTTCTAATAAATCTTTCCTTTTGAAATCATTCTCTGAGCACTCTCTCATTCTTCCTAATTTTGTCCTTATCCCGTGAAAGATTATGCTCCGTATGAAAATGCTATCTTGATATTTATATAAATATTTGTCTAAAAATTTGATTCATAAATCTTCACTTAATTCCATCCTTTTTAAATAATGACAAAAGGGTGAGAAATATAACTAACAAAGTTGAATTAAGTAACACAGAAAAGACCTATAAAACAGAAGTAACTCATGAAAGAAACATTCTCAGAGAAATAACTAAAAAGGGTAGAAACTTAACTAAGAAATGGTTATCAACCTTAGGGGGAGTTTTTAACCTTAGGGGAAGTTTTTCAACTCATCTAAAACAAAATTAAAAAAAAAACCTTTCATGATATACATGTTTGGTGTGTTCTGTGTTTGCTTTATTAGTATAATATTTCTCATATCTGAATTCGTGAATAATCATATCTAATTTGTCATCTTAATTTTTGTTAGTCATATCTAATTTGTCATCATTAAAAAGGGGTAGAATGTTGAGTCTCAGAATTAATTTAAGTAATTAAATTAGATTTTAGACTCATTATTCCTGGTTTTAATGATTAACAAATTAGAATAACAAATTAGATTAGGCTGAAAGAAAACAGTTGCTACTAAGAAAGGTATATGTTTTCTATGTGTTTCAGGAATGATGCGGATCAACATAAATAAGAAGAAGAAGATCTAGTAGAAGAAACCTGCTGAAGAAAAACAATATACAAAGACAAAGAGAAAAGCATTGAAGCAACTCTCTGAAGATTGACCAACCTTCCGAATCAAAGAAAAAGACTAGAAGACTAAGAAGATCACAAGGAAGAAGCATTAAGCCAAGAAGAAGCACAACACAGCAGAAACTATCCGAAGAAGAGAAAAGAAGAAGAAGAACAGAAGAAGAAGAAGAAGAATGAAGAATTATCTCACTGCACAATCAATCTACTGAAGAGAAAGAAAGATATACATCTAAATAGAACTGGAGCAAATTCAAAGAACATCAAAGAAGAAACAATCTGAAGAATAGATGAAGCATTGGATGAAGAAGAAGAAGAAGAAGGACAAGCAAAAGAACAATAAAGCAAACTATCCCAAGACTGAATCAAGTTGCTGATATTGTATTAACTGAAGAAAAGGAGCACGACTGCAAAAGCTGAAAGCTTTCATGAAGATCACCAATCAGTCAAGAACGCTGAAATCCAACATGTTGAAAGGATCAACCGTCTGAAGACATACAACATGATGAAGAGTGTTAACTCGCTGAAGTATCACTCAACTGTCTGATGACGTGTCCAAATCATATATTGATGTAAAGCTTCAACAAAGGCAAAGACTCTATGCAAAATAACCGAAGGGTTTAAAATGTCTTCTGCCATCATCAACAAAGGCAATAGTAACTAAAGCTATTTTCCTCATCCTAAGAAGCAAAGTACAACAAAAAGGAAAGCTATTGCAGAAAAGCAAAAAGACGTCAGAGATAGGTCAGCGCTGCTGTACACCTACTTCTGTATCTCCACTGTAATACACAATCAGAAGTCTGAATCCTTGCAAGAAGAAAAGCAGAAATTATCAAGGATGAAAGAGAAGCTCAACGGCTAAAATCATCATCATCTATCGAGCCGAAAGCTTCGTACTTCAAAGACATATTGAGAAGAGCAAGCCAACCTGCTAAAGTATTAACTCACTCTCAAGAAAATATTTAAATGTTAAATTGTTGTGAGTGTCAGAACGGATAATACATCTACACACCTATACTAGTCAAAGCCAAGCGAAGAGAAGCAGAGCTCACAACGGTAAAAAAGGAGTAGACTAACGGATATCTATATCCTATCTCCTTACATCAGCAAGAAGAAGAATGAAGAAAGAAAAAGGGAGAGAAAGACGAAGTCTCTGAAGACGAAGAATAGCTCTCAAGAAAAGGGCTTAACTGCAGTGTGTCAGAACCAAGTCATCTGCACACCTAATCTGCTTAAGAAAGAAGCAACCGGATGAGAAGACATCTCACGGCGGCTCTATGAGCTCACTCATTCCTTCTCAACGGTATTATCAACAATCTTCAATGGCTATATTTCCAGAACATATAAATAGCCTCAACAAAGTCATTGAAGATGTTGGCCATTAGGTTGGCCATAGGGTTGACCAAAGAGCCCAAGAGAGAAAAATGTGAGAAAGACGCTGGCCACAAGGTGGACCAGAGAGCTGACAAAAGAATTGGCTAGGAAGCCAGTCAGCCAAAGAAGAAACAACATAGTCGGTTTGGATCAATAAGCTAAATTGAAGATCAAAGTGATTGGCCGGGTTAGTTGGTCTGTTGATCAAAGTTTCCCATAGTATCATTAACAAGATTCCAACCAATGAAGGGCAGCCATGAATACCCAAATTTCTATCCTTAACCATGGCAATTGTCAAGCCCATAGAAGAGATTGGTTGAGCTCAAACCAGATCATATACAACCAACCTTCTAAGTCAAACAGAGATGAAACAGAGCCTAAATTTATTCATCTATATCTCTGTCATTCCTTGCGCCTAGATTGTAACCTTTGTATCCTGAGTAGTACTCAGTAATCCCTATGTACAAGAAAATTGAAATTTAAGTTTCGCTGAAACTTAAATTTTATTCTTAATTGTAAACACATTAAGTGTATTAGAGCCTGGAGAGGCTTGGTGAAAGAAACAATACTCTGGAGAGCCTGGAGAGGCTTGGTGGAAGAAATAATACTTTGAGAGCCTAGAGAGGCTTGGAGGAAGAAAGAATACTTGGGTAGAGCCTGGAGAGGCTTGATAGAAAAGAATACTTGTTTGAGCCTGGAGAGGCTTGACTGTAAAAGAATGCTTGGGTAGAGCCTAGAGAGGCTTGATAGAAAAGAATATTGCACTGAGTTGCCTGGAGAGGCAGTTGATAATAAAGAATACTTATTAATCCTGGAGAGGCTTGGTGAAAAGAATACTGCACTAAGTTTCCTGGAGAGGCAGTTGATAACAAAGAATACTTGTTAAGCCTGGAGAGGCTTGGAGAAAAGAATACTGCACTGAGTTTCCTGGAGAGACAATTGATAACAAAGAATACTTAGTATGCCTGAAGAGGCTGGGATAAAAGAATACTTGTATCTGTGTTCAGATAGTGGATAAATCCAGGGAGTTTCCCTGGGACTGGATGTAGCTCATGGTGTAGTGGGTGAACCAGGATAAATTCTCTGTGTGAATTTTTCTTTTCCCTTAACTCTTTTACTTTCTGTCAATATCTGATTATTACTAACCAAGGAAGGGTTTGATTAGTAAACTAATTTTTAACAAATCAATATTTCAAGTAGCGAACAAATTGTTTTGAAAAGAGTACTTACTGAACCTACTGAAAGTGGTTCAGCAAGTTCCTCAACAAGACGATTTTCAGCAAGTAACTAGTTTAGTAGGATAATAAAGAAAAACATTTTTAAACTAACAGTTTTTATTTCAAAACAAGTTTAAACAAAGTTTTTAAAGATAGTTTTCCAAACCTTTTGAAGTGTTTGTAGAACACTTAACTGTTTTATCAAACTCAGCAAGTTTCTGAAAAACAAAGGTTCATATATTCCGCACAGCTCAGATAATTTCGATTATCTACCAATGAAGTTTTTCATGATAACTTGCCAAAACGTATTTGTTATCTTTTATGAAAAGGTTTTCATAAATTAACTTAAAATTTTAAAACACTATTCAACCCCCCCTTCTAGTGTTTTCTATGGTTTCTACACTTTTTAGTGCAGCAAAACCGTGAAGATGATGATGAAATTGACTCCAAACAGCTCCAAATTCAAGAAGCTCTGATTACCAATTGTTAGCACCTCCTTTCCCGTATCTAGAATTGGAGCCAAGAACTGTAAAATCAAGCAAAACAATCGGTGAAAATGGGTATTAAGAGTAGCAAGGCCCTGGCCTTCAAGGTACCAAAAAGAGAGAAAATGGAAGAGAAAGAGATGATGTGAACGCCACTGGTGCAGGCAACCCCCACAACAGATAAGTTCAGGTGCTAGACGCCACTAATTCAGTCAGATAAGTCTCTGGTTGGTTTGAGCAAGAACCACCGAGCCTTCTTTACTCACAAGATGAGGAGGAAATTTGGCATAGTGCCTTTACTATTCAAAATTCAAGTTAAAATACAAGGGGGGTGGTCTCCTATTTATAGGAAAGAGGAGGTGGCTAGGTGGTGGGAAGAAAAATACAAGATGAGTGAAAAACTATCCTAAATGAGTCTTGAACCCATGACCTTGTAATTAAATGGTTAAGTTAACTCTTAACCACTAATCCTCACTAATGTAGCGCCCAATACAAGGGAGAAATTAAGAAAATTACAAATATGTCCTAATACAATTAAAATCATACTTAAGCAAATAATAATCCTAATTATTTATTTAATCCTTGCTAATCAAGATGGAGTCTTCTTGTTGACTTAGTCAAGGGTGGTCAAGGTTGACCATGAGGTTGACCAAAGGTAGAGTTGACCATAGCTTGGTTCCGCTCCAAGCGCCCAAAACAGGCCCAAGCTTGCCACTAGCTCACCAACTCCCAGCTACTAACTCAGAAGTTCACTTGCAGTTGCCATCAAAAGAACTACTTGATAACTTAGGTTGTACCACCGGGTCTTGGTTAGGGTCTAGTTGCTTATATATTGATAACTTTGGTGCTTCCGGCAAGTCAAAGATTGTGTCAACTTCCTATATTTGATAATCTTTGATGCTTCCAGCAAGTCTTGAATTGTGTCAAGCTCCTTACCATTAATTGATCTTCAAGACATTTCTATCTTTACGCTTCTGGTTCGTATCATCAGATCTAAACTTATTTGATCTCAACTCCATAGATCCTAAAATTCAAGGCAAATGTAAGATTTGTCATCAGTAAGGCCATAAAAGCACACACTTTAGGCTCCCACTTCTACAAGGTCTCAATTTTTATTTAGATTAAAATATATTTTTTTATCCTTGAAAAATAAACTTGATTTGATTTATGTTTATATAATTTTTTTATCATAAAATAAGAAATTGTTAAGGCTGGTACTCAACGTCCTTAACACACAAAGTCACCAAGATTAACCTATTTTATGAGGACACTAAAACAAAACAAAAATATTTACAAGGACTAAAATCAAAGTGAATGTATTATATTTTACCAAAAATTAATTACAAAGATAAACATGTCACATTTTCTTATTTTGTGAGGATTAAAACAATTTTTTTACAAAGATGAAATTAAAATATTAGATGTATTTTATAGGGACAAAAAAATATTTTATTCTTTTATTTAAATATTAAATATACAAATGTAGTTCAAATGTAAAATTGATAAAATCTATACTCTAAGTATAAAAATGTTGTTAATTCCCAATGTTCTCTCTTTTAAAATTAAAAGTAAGTTATTGATTAATTCATGGATAGTAATTAAGAGTAGATAATTTCCTCTTTAAAATTAGATTCCTCGTATAACTATGACTTTTTATTTTAAAAAGATAGGCCTTCCTCGTATTCTTAAAAAAATATGCCCTGCATTATTATATTCTATTATACATAGATATAGTTTAATTAATAATATTAGTTAAGACATAAATAAAATTAAAGTTTTATATATTCTTTTATAACAAATGGATTTGACTACTGATATTATCTATGTTAAAATTAGGGAAGAGAAATTAATGCATTAAATTATGTGTTCATTATTATATTTTTACATTAAAAAAATATGCCCTGCATTATTATATTCTATTATACATAGATATAGTTTTATTAATAATATTAGTTAAGGCATAAATAAAATTAAAGTTTTATATATTCTTTTATAACAAATGGATTTGACTACTGATATTATCTATGTTAAAATTAGGGAAGAGAAATTAATGCATTAAACTATGTGTTTTATTATTATGCATTAATTCATTATCTATGTTAAAATATCTGCTGGGAGAGCTAGCCCCACCATGATGTGGATGTTCCTGACTTGAACAGGATTGCCTCCCGTGGAGGATACCTATGGTTAAACCAAAAAAAAAATATTTTTACATATTTCCTTAAAAAATATAAAAAAAAACTTAAGACTATAACTAAAAAATCGAGTAAACCCTCAAAATGGTCCCTGAAAAATTGACCATCGGTCAATTTGGTCCTTGAAAGAAGCAAAATTGTAAAAAGGTCCCTGACAGATTGTAACGTCAATCAGTTTGGTCCTTCTGTTAACCTCTCACTGTTAAAGTTAACAAAGTTGATGATGTGGCACTGTTTGTGCATAGTCAGCACCAAAAGACTTAAACTCTTCATTTTGGTCCATGCACAATCAGACTAAAAGATTATAAACCCATCAAAATAGTCCCCTTACCACTGAAACGTCAAAAACGACTTTCCTCCATCTCCTTTCAACTTGCAGACGAAGTAACCCCGTGTGAAATATTTTCCCTTAAAAACCCATCCTCACAGTATGAGGGTACTCTTACAGTGAAATTTATGGTTTAGGGTACTCTTCTTCTTTTAACAGTATGATTTGTTAAGGGAAAATCTTTCATTGTGGGTGTAGTTTAAGGGATTTCTCTAATTGTTTGCTTGATTAGTCAAGTTTTGAGGATGGGTCTTTCAGGGACCAAATTGACCGATGGGTCTTTAAGGGAAAATCTTTCACACAAGGTTACTTCGTCCGCAAGGTGAAAGGAGATGGAGGGAAGTCGTTTATGATGTTTCAGTGGTAGGGGGACTATTTTGATGGGTTTATAATCTCTTAGTTTGACTGTGCAGGGACCAAAATGAAGAGTTTGAGTCTTTTAGTGCTGACTATGCACAAATAGTGTCACATCATCAACTCTGTTAACTTTAACAGAGAGAGATTAACAGAAGGACCAAACTGATTGACGTTACAATCTGTCAGATACCTTTTACAATTTTGCTTCTTTCATTGACCAAATTGACCGATGGCCAATCTTTCAGGGACCATTTTGAGGGTTTACTCTAAAAAATCAATTGAATCCAAGTAACTAAAATTATATTGGATCAGATATATTTAAATTTAAAATCAAATTTATTAGATACTCCAATAAAAAATTAATGGGATTAAATCAAATGGCTTTCTTAACAAAATTATTTAAATCCAATCAGGGTCGGCCCGACATTTCTCTGGATCTAAATCGAATTTTATGATGAGGTTTTTTAAATGAATAAAAATAATTTATTAAAATATTACAACTTCATTTAAAATTTATCTCTTTAGGCCTTATTCTTTACGTTGAAGCAACGATTAAAAGAATTGTTAACATTATTCTATAAACAATATATGCATTTGGAAAAGAATCAAGTCTTTTTACACAATTATGTATATCGATTGATGTGTCGTTTTCTACTTGTATATTTTCTTTAAAAACTTTTAATAAAAATAAATCTAATCCATTAGTACCAGAGTTATTATGTTTTAAAGATTTTTCATTGTTAAGACAAATTTCATTTAATTTTAATGTCTAATGACTTTAATTCATCAACACTAAAAAAACCAAAATGTTTTCATACAATTTAAATTGTTCAAATCTATTTTGAAGTGTAATAATTGCTTGATCTATTATGTGTAAATTGTTGGGTTTTAGAAAGTTAAACGCAGAGGAAGAATTGAACTTTTAAAATTTAAATATATCCAAAACTCTCCAAGGATCCATGCAAAAACCATACATCATGTTATAGAGTATACCTTTTAGTTCTTGATATGACAAGTGATCGTATCCTTTTTGCCAAATCATAGACATGCAAGAGTAGTTATTCTTCCACCGGTATCCACATGAATGCGATATTAGGACTCCCTCTTTCGAAATGCTAGCGACGATGAAGGGATGATTGTCTTTTTTCTTACTATGAGGGGTGGTGATATGATTTAGAGAAAAAAATTTTCTCTTTTAGGTTTTGGAGTATTTTAAGTAATCTAATATTAGCTATCACCCATACATTCTATATATTGTGGTGGCTAACCATCATAGTGAGCAGTAAGCTTTAGTGATACATACACATATGTAGGTCCAAACTAATGGGTTGACCCATTTAGTCTCACTAAACGAGCTTCACATCACATAGACCTTTAATATAATTAAAAACCCAATTAAAACCATCTAATGGCTTCAGTATCCAAGTTAGAATTCGAAGTGTGACCCTGTAGGTCCCCATTATGTTGGCAGTAACATTAAAATCTTATTTTAATATTACAAATAGCGAATGATATCTTGTAAAACACCGCTATTACCCAAACAATGCCAATGTGATTTGACATATAACCATTCTGCGACCAATCTCGGTTTCTTGATTTCCCGAGTAGGCTTATAATAAACACTAGTACAAAAACACTTTTTACATCGGTTAAAACCCTAAACCCTAAACTTTTAACATTGGTTTTTCAAGTGATGTGTATAGAGTCGATGTAGAATGTCAAATATTCTACATCGGTTATTAATAACCGATGTAGAAAGTCTCACCTTTTACATCGGTTATGATAGTAATCGATGTAAAAAGTAACCCTTTTATGTAAGTTATTAGAGATGAAATTTTTCCGTTTCTAAATTCATTCTTTAACCTAGATCTTAGGCTACCCACTTTTCCAAACAAACATTTGTTATTAGACATGATCATGAACTATGGACTCCTCCTAACACTACAAGAATGTGTTGTTTTTGACGCGGGACGTAGCGACGGCCATGAGCTATCGCTAGTAGCGACGACCAAGTCGTCACTACAACATTAAATGCGTAGCTCAGTGCAATTAATACTTAGTGACGGCCTGACCGACGCTACGTGCCGTCGCTACACTTAAAAAATATTTTTTTCTAAAAATATTAAAGATTTAAATTTGGCGTGCGCTGAGCAATTTTTAACATAGCGATGGTCATAGCAACGGCCAGGTCGTCGCTACGTTAAATTCTGAAATGCGCATAACCTTTCCCCCCTCCCCTCCCCTCTTCTTTCTTCTTCCTCCACATTCCTCCTCTCTTTTCCTCCTCTCCGTTCAATCCGTATTTCTATCCCTCTCTGTCTTTCATTTTCAAAATCTCACTGATTAAACACTTCCTCTCCTTCATAGGTTCATTTTGAACCGACCAGAATCTGAAATAGTTACCCATAGGTCCCTTTGCACCTTTTTCCCTCTTCCTTCTTCGACGTCGCAACCAGTAAGTTTTACAGTTTATTAGTTTTATTAGTTTATTAATGTGATATAGGTATTAGTTTATTAGTTTGTTAATAATTAATATTTATTAGTTTTATTAGTTTATTAATAATCAATAGTTTATTAGTTTTACTAGATTAGAAGTAATTAGTAATTATTTAATTTATATAATTAGTAATTAGTATAATTATTTAATTTATATAATGTATATAGTTATTTAATATAATTTATATAATTATTTAATTTATATATAGTTTATATATGTGTTTTTTAATATTTAATTTAAATAATTATATAAATTATATTAAATAACTATATACATTATATGTGTTTTTTAATATTTAATTTAAACTTATTAAAATTAGGAAAAAATTCCTTGTATGTGTGGTAGAAATGGAGAGAAGGTCCCACCTATTAGAGGGAGGTCCATCCCTCCGGGCGAGCTGGTTGCACAGTTAGCTCACTCCCATCGGGAGAGGACCAACCCCTCTAGCCCTGATCAACTGCGGGATCAGCCATCTACTTTAGCGCCTGTAGTGGCCAACCTCCAGTCTTCTTCTTCCTCCCCTGAAGCTACTAGTATACCTGTTGCAACTGACCCACCGCCATTCGACGGAATGAGGTTCATGCCGACACCGGGATATCATGACATCCTACAGTGGTGGAGGAGGAGCTTCCACATATGTCTGTGCCCGTGGTGGACCTTGAGCACGCTCAGGCTGAGATGGATGAGGACGCTGACCCTGAGTCTGATGCGGAGCCAGTTCGGTTCCAAGGTGTCAGCTCCAGCCGTCCTCATGAGGTAGACCCTCATGGTAGGGTTATTATCCGACTATTTGGCAAGGGGTGACTTTGTTTAACAGTTAATATTGAAGTGATAATATTGAATCTTTAATTGTTTTAACAGTTAATATTGAATTTGTTTATTTTGCAGTTGGGTGCCTAAAAACCCACCCATCGCAGCCATTGGTCATGCGATTCATTCGCAATTTCGGGGTCCTCACTACCTGTGGGAGGTCACCCCGCAGGATGTGTGACATAAGTGGTGGGCCAAGTTTACGATAAATAGAAACCATAAACACTTTATAATTTCTTTCCTTAAGTTATGTCATTTTCTAATAACTTACCCTTATTTTTCAGAGCAAAGTTACTTGGGACCCTTCTGATGAGGCCCAAATCAAGGTGTACGAGCAGAGGATTGCTCGTTGCCTTCGAGATATGATGAACAAGGCCCGGAGGGCTGGGAGGAGGCCCACTTGGTGTGGTGGGGAGGCCTGGGAGGGTCTTTTGGCCTACTGGGCCTCTGATGAATTTAGGGGGAAGTTCGCTCGTAACAAGAGCAATCGGGCTTCTCAACGCGGGGGAGCAGTCCATACCACGGGCCACAGGGCCCACCATGAGGTGGTGTTGGATATGGTATGTATAAACAAGCACTTTTCTGTATTATTTTTGTATTTGTTATTAAAATAATTAATTTGTGTAGTTATTCTGTGTAGGCTCGACATCTTGGGCGGGAGGTAGAGCCCGATGAGTTTTTTGTATCCACCCATATAAAAAAGGGTGGTGGCTGGGTAGATGATCGAGCGCAGTCCACCTATGTAAATCCAAGTTTATGCTTATTATTGTTTTTTAATATAATTTCATATATTTGCAATTGAAGTTTACCTGTACTAAACAGACAAAGTACCAGGACCGCCTAAGGGAGGTGGAGTCACAGATGGGGGACAACTCCAGCTTTGATGGCTCCACCAAGCTAAAGATCAGGAAGGATGTTGCGGGTGGCAAGACCCGAGGTCGCTGTTATGGCACCGAAGATTTGTCAACCAACCTTCATCCAGGTGTGACCAGCCTCACTCAGGAGTCTCGGGCTCATACCAGCGGGAGTGACGGGTCTGAGTCATGACATTCGACATAGGAAGCGTTGCGCCAAGAAGTCATTGAAGTAAGGCAGCAGGCTAGCCGGGCTGAAGCGAAGGCTGCTCAGTTGGAGGAGGACTTCGCACGACTCTGACAGAAGATGCATCAGTTGCTGGAGGCTCAGGCTCAGGCTCTTGCCCAGGCTCAGCCTCAGTCGCACCCCCACTACGATGATGCCTTCAATGAGCAGCCATTGGATGAGGATGAGGATCGTCCCCCACCACAACACCAGCGTCGCCGCCGCCACCATTGATTTTTTTATTATGTTTTTTTAATACTTTTATTGTATTATGTTTGAATAATCTCTGTATATACATATATTTTAAATTTATATTTTTTCGTCTATCGGTGTGTTTATATAGTATTTTATATTTTTGTTTATAATTTTATAATTAACAAATATTAAAATAAAATAAATAATAATAAATTTAATTTAAAAAATTTATCATTAGCGACGGCCATGGTCGTCAGTAGATAAGAAATTTAATAAAAATAACAATAATACGTAGCGACAACCATGGCTTTAGCGTGTGCATTAATGACGAGCCTTTTAGCGACGTCCGTTAAGCCATCACTACATAGATTGTAGTGACGATTTTTCACTTTTAGCGACAGCCAATTTCTTGTAGTGTAATACATACACAAGGTTCCACTTAAACCAATGATGAATTTCAAAAGGCCAATTAAATTAAGTATATAAATAATGATGATTTGAATTAAATTTGCTAATGTCAAGAGTAATATCTACACAAAACTAATTTGCTAAATTGTTAGTAGTAGTTGAAGCATATCAAAGAATTCTATTTCCCCCTAATTGTTTGATATCACACTGACAAGAGAGGAAAAACAAATATATGAACAAGTATAATCATTTGTGTTGTTTTACTTGGAAGCATTCATGAGAAAGGGTGATAATTGTCCTATAGTGAAAAACAAAAATAAACATGAGATATATCTTATAACTAATTTGTCAATGAAAGAACATTTAGAGTGATTACTTGGAAAAATATTAAAGAGCATATAAGGTCATAATAATAGCATTTAGGATGATTACTTTGAAAATTATTAAAGAGCATTTAGGGTCATAATAATAGCATTTAGGGTGATTACTTTGAAAAATATTAAAGAGCATTTAGGGTCATAATAATGGTATTTTTTTAAAATTATATAAGCATATATCATGAGCTTGCTTGAAAGTTTAGCAACCATGGAGTGCTTCTCTTAGGAAGTGCTAATGAAGGAATATTAAGAATGTTGATTACGAGCATAATTAGTAAGAGAAGAGGATGGAAAAGATACACCAAAAATAATCTAATAAAACCAATTCTATCTACAACAAATACCAGTTTTGAATCTGAGGACAACCACTGTCACAAGTTTTAATTCTGCCTCTGCACCATCTTTGGGTAGGATGTGGAACGCTCTATGCCTGTGGAAACGATACAGAGTAAAAAAATTGAAGTAAGAGGGAACCACAAGTAGGCTGTGGATCGCCCTATGCCTATGGAAACGCTACAGAAGTGCAATTTTTCCTATTTTTAGTTTATTTTTCGTATCTATTTTTAGGGGTCAATTTTTTGGTGACTTTTTGTTTCCCTAAGTCATGTTTATGGTTGTTTGTAACTCCCTACGGCACTATAATTACTTGTGGGAGCAGTTTCTGAGTTTTAATTGTTTTTATAGGAAATTAGTGTAACGTGCATCACCACTTGGTAATGGCATGATAGTGGAGTCCTTTTGATTTCATAAGAGTTAGTTTTCTTGGAAGTCCTCTTAGCTTATAAATAGGGGCAATTGTAACTCAGATTGGACAAGTTGATTTTGTATCAGAAATTGGGGTTTTCCCTTTTGAGAAAATTATTTCTCTTAGAACTTATCAAGGATTCTTCCTTGTGGCGTTCATCTCTTGGATTATCAACCTCGTTCTAGGTTGTGACTCCTCATCGTTTCTATTTACCATATCTTATCTCCATCCATATTTTCTCCGTTGGTTACTATTCCTACTTCTCTTTATTAACTTTTCCAACCTAGATAGATCCGTAAAACGAATCCACCCCCTGGATTCATATCATTTGGTCATCAGAGCTCCGGTTCTAGGAATTGCAAGACTGCACTTAGTGATAATTTCTTTCCTTGATTCTAACCATACGTTAATATTACCTTATTGTTATTTTCTTTGGCTGAACCATTGCAAAAGTTAGGCCGAAAAATTCTGAAATTCTGAGAAAAAAAAATAGAACAAGAGAGAAGTGAAAGAAAGCATGCAAAATGAGTTAAAATTATAGGCTGAATGGTTCATGTTATTAGTAATTTTTAAGCTCATTATTTAAGGTAATATTGTGGTTGATTGAAGGAAGAATTGTTGCACCTTTGCTGGCTAAATTTTGCGCACAATTCTGAGTTCTTGATGCACCTTTGTTGGTTGAATTTTTCGCGCACAATTCTGAGTTTTGCTGCACCTATGTTGGATAAATTTTGCGCACAATTCTGAGTTCATTACTACACCTATTTGTTTCATTTCAAGTCAAATTCCTTTCCTTTATTTGAGTCCAAAATTTCTGAGTTTGCTGCACCTTTTTTGTCTCTTTGTTTGTTTGATTTCAATTCATAGATTCCTATCTTTCTTTGTGTCCAATTCTGAGTTGATGCCCTAGTATTTGTTCCTTTCTTTTTTATCATCAGTTTAAGTCTTTTTGGTAGATTTTCTTGTGATTCTTGGCTGCACACAGTTATTTTTAGCGTAGCGACAACCTGACCGTTGCTAAAGTGCAAACCGTAATGACGACCAGGTCGTCACAGCGTATTAATTGCACAGCTGCACGTTGAGCTGCACATTTAATGTTGTAGTGACGCCATAGCGACGACCTAGCCATCGCTAGTAGCGACAACCTAGCCATCGCTAGTAGCGACGGTCCATGGCCGTCGCTACGTTTTCGTGTCTAAATTAGCGCATTCCTGTAGTGTAATAACAATTCATTATTAATTATGTTAAAAAAATTACTTTCTATATTTAAAAAACAACTATGTAACTAATGGAAAATAATAATAATAATAATAATAATAATAATAATAATAATAATAATAATAATAATAATAAAAGATGAATTCTGCATGATAGACAAATTAATTCTTTCCTTTCCTAATGGATAAATGATTCTTTTGTATTTAGATTTTAATAAGTTTATTATAAATATTTTTTTATTTTTATATGCGCATTTACAAATTTTTTTTTGTTTACTTGATAGAGATAAAAAAAATAAATATAATTTTTTACATGAAAATATTAAGTGAAATAATATAAAATAATTTATTTCTCATTGTTCTTTTTTTTTTAAAGTAAAGTTTAATTTTGAAACAATTTTCGCATAAATTAAATTTATGCTGTCATTTAGTTTCATATCAACACCTTATTATTCAAAGTTTATAACATTCGACATATTATTAAGTATAAATGTAAAATTTTTCGGTGCTTAATTAAATTAAATTAAATTCATGAAAATATATTAAACTAATTAATTTTACTTTTTCTAAAAGACGCTATCCAACTCTGGATAGAGGATATATATAATAAAAAGTCTTTTAATGGTTTTTTTGAAACATTGTTTCTTTTAATACCAAGCCTGTTTAGATTATTATCTCATCTATTATACTTTTCAATTTTCACGGGCTTTGGCTTAATCTTTTTTCCAGCATGTTTAGTTCTAGACTTCCAGCCCATATGTCCATATGACTTCAAAATAACTCTCTAATTTCCTTTTGTGGGAAATTGCAACTTTGCACTTGATTGAGCAGCATTGGTGTTCGGTGACAGAAACAGTGCTATTAAGTATCATTCATGAGAGAGTAGCCCATCATTATATCAACAAAGAGAGTAGCTCACCATTATTATCATCGATCTGCGATTTTGGTCCCCCTATTTTTTTTTTTCGTGATTTTGGCCCCTCTAACACATAGATTTTGAAAATAAAGGGACGGAAATTTTGAACTAAATCGTGAATTTGGAATAATAGAGGGACCAAAGTCGCGAAAAAAATGTAGGGGGACCAAAATCGCGGATTGATAATAATAGGGGGACCAAAAGTGCAATTAAGCCTTTTATTTTTGGGCAGCTTTAAAATATTTATAACAAAGCCATCAATGAAAAACACTAATGTAAATTTTGTCACATAAAATTAAACCTTTCTAGTATTAGCCTTGGGATTTCAGAAACAAACTTAATTATATCATCAAAAGAGTGACTTCTAGAGTGAAGGCTGGATCTCCCCATCCTATACCAATAAAAGAGAATAAATATACTTAGCTACAACTTATAAAATATCCAACAACACAAAAAAAGAATAATTCTACAAAAGGGAGTTGTTAATAATAAGCGAAAAATTCGTGAATGCTCACATAAGATCATACTAATGGAAAATACATACTAACATTTTATCTTAAATAGCATATCAGTATTTTAATGCATTCTCAAAAGAGAATGATCCAGTTTGGATACACTTCTGCAGAAGATCACTTTTAGAAGATAAAAATAGAATGAATTTAACTTCTCCATAAGTTGAAATTAGTTACTTATGGAAAAATTAAATGGGAGAGCTTTTGGAGGAGTAGGTGGATTATAGAGACTAATTTCAACTTATAGAGAAGTTAAATGCATTTGACCTCTTTATTCATTCTATTTTTTTTTTTCACTTAGAAGTACTTCTACAGAAATTTCATCCAAACTGATTGAATATTAACCATAAATAACATTACTATTACCGGAAAATACTTACATGATTATCTACCAAAACCATCTCTATTGATGCAGTCATAGATTTGTTTCCCTATGCAGTCACTGTCCACACGCACACTTTCAGTCTCCAAGCTCTTGTCTAGGAGGTTTGATAGAGATCAGATTGTCGACTGTAGCGGACTTATCTTTGGTATTCATATCCATATCAATATATAATAGTAATGAAATCAATATGAGTGATGAATGCAATGCAACTTCAGATGGCCATCGTGACTTTTAGTAACATTTAATTACTATTATATATTATTAGCAACTACTACATAAGTGACTTTTATGACTTTTAGTAACATTTAAAAAATATAGTTAAATTATCATAAAATGTTACATTTTCTTTTAATAACATTTTCTCAAATGCAGTATAAAGCCTCCGTCGCTAAATGGTTTTAATAACATTTTTAAGATATTATTAGCAACATTGTAAAAATGTTACTAATTAATTTTAACAACATTTTCAATATTATTAGCAACATTAAAAAAATATTACTAATTTATAACTTTCGTAACATAAAAAAATGTTGTTAATTGACATTTTTCATAACATTTAAAAAATGTTACCAACTTAAATAGTAACATTTTAAAAAATATGAACTTTGATATCCATTTTAAGATATTAATATAAATTTGAGAATAACTCCAATTCTTTTTTCTTATGAATATTGAGATTTTGTAACCTCGTAGCTTATACAAGCTATTTAGTATTAGTTAGTATAATCTCCTATATTAAACAAAGAAAACATAATAAAAATGACATTAAAATATTTTAAATAAATAATTAATCACTTTAATTCATGTACTAATTCAAATGTCATAAAAATTAAATAGAATAGAAAACTGAAAAGTAAAATGGCTTAGATAATCATAAAAAAAAGGCTTAGATAATATTTTAATCTTGCCCAGCTTCTTCAATTTGTTTTAACCCACCAACCTTTTGTTCTATCTCCTCAATCAACTCCTCACGCCACAGAGCTTTTCTCTTGCCTCTGCAGAGTCATTACAATAACACCCAAAATTTAAAATGTTGGGACCCAGCAAGAAGGTGTTGTTTTGCTATTATAACAATATATACATACCGTTTAATGTTGTCAAAAGTAAACATACAATGGTGAACTAATATTCATTTATTTTATGCTTTTTTCTTGTAATTCTGAACACTAATATTCATTTATTTCCTTTCCTCCCTTTAATTTATAGCCATGCAATGATGAACTGAAACCAACAGTATGATAAATCTATATACTAAAAGTAAACACACATAAACATAGTCCATTTCAATCTAACATGGATAGTCAAAATAATTTCTTACTTGAATAGGGTCAGCTGTTATCAATGAGCTCTCAATGCCACCTCCAAAAACCCTCCCATCAGGTTTAGCCAGTGAAACACTCAACATGCCACTTTTACGAAGTGCACCACCAGCACCAGTGTAGGTACATGAGCCAGATAAAGATAAAATCTCGAAGATGCCCTGTATGTGGCAGAATAAAAAATACAAACAAATCAAAGAATGAAAACCAAGGTGAGACAGCTATTGATCTATAGATAACATGTAAAATTTAGGTGCCTTCAAATCTAAACCTTCATTAATGAAATAGCAAAAACTAAAAGGTAATAAATCAGAAGAATAAAGGGATAAGGTGTTGTTTCTCTAACATAAAGTGTTGTTTCTCTAACATTTTGCACAGATTGATAAACACAAAAAAATTAACATGCTGGTTGGAGACATACCAATGAATTGAAAAAATAAAAGGTGACATGACAAAATTACCTGCACAAACGTGTCACTCAGAAATAGACTTCCATTGCTCTTGTGGAACCAGAACCTACAATGTTAATTAGAGAAAGCAACGTACCCAGCATCCTGCAAGCTTTTTCTTTTGCTAAGTCAAAACCACAAAATTCAGCCTTCATCACAGCATCTCCCTGTTGCCCTGAGGCACCAAAAGCAAAGCCAAAGACCAAGAACCCCTCAGCACTTCAAGTAAACGCTCTACAAAAAATTCCAAGAGAAATTGATAGAAGGACCATGTAAAAGAACAACATTCAAATAGTAGATAGTGCATAGGGATGCCCCAACCCTGTGTTACATAGAAATCACAACATTCAAATAATAGTTATTCATATACATAACATGGGATTTGATAGGCAATCCTCGATAGAGAAACCAATTAATTTTGCTCTTAACCATTCCTGTACTCTAAAAAAATGATTCATTAAAAATGATTCATCCTAATTAACCAAACTGACCACGCACAAACAAACCACAAAGCAAACTGTCTAGAATTTTTGTTCTTGAAAAAACTTGCATGTTGTAGATAGTGCATCTTACCATCCTTTGGTAGCACAGTAGTTGAGAAGCCAAACTTGATGTAGCATAACCATTTTTACCCAGAAACTTCTCAAAAAGCTCTGTCCACTTCTGTTTATTTAGCTTAGCTACAAGTGCTAGATATATCCATTTTTATAAAACCAGCAGATTTAACCCAATCACAAAACCAAAGGAACCCATAATCAAGCCTCAAACAAATCAAACAGTAGGTCCCCAACAAATCTATCAAGTCTAATATGTGATTTGCTTTGTAGCATACTGGTGCAAGTATATATGAAACTTAGCAAGAATCATAGATGACAAAGACAAAAAATAATCCTGAAAGATAATAAAATATTTAACTATAAATGGTATAAAAAAACACTGTTAGGGGGAGAGCTCAAAATGAAGACAAGTAGATAGGAACCAATACATTTACCCACTGAAAATGAACAAGTGTTCAAATTCCACATAGAATTTGGCTGTGGAAAAAAAGAACAAAAAATTCAATAAAAACCAAATTCATTCACCAAATGAAATAACTTGCTTGACCTTGTTCCTCCCGCTCTCTCTCTGCATTTACTCTCTATCTCTAAATTTCATTCACAGTATCTTGCTCGCCCTTGCTCTTCTCTCTTTCATGAAGCAAATTGAATCATACAGGGCTATGAAGCACCAACTCCGACACGGATACCGGACACCGGACACGGATACGGGGACACGGTTAATGTCCAAAATATAGAACACCGAGACACCGCTTATATATATGTATATATAATAAACATGACAAAAAATTTAATTCAACTTTTAGAATCAAATGTTACATTTTTTATTTTGAACAAGTTTGAAATTTTTTATTTTCTATTTGGTTGTCTTTTTTAATACTTTTTTAAAAATTATTTTTTTAGCAGTGTCCGAAAGGTGTTAAGCTAGAAATAGGTGTCAACTCATTGACTTAATGTGTGTTTGGATTAGCGTTTGCAAACTTGAGTTTGAATGAACGTGGATTTAGTAAACGTGATTTATGATAAACTTGAGTATAAGTAAACATGATTTCATGTTTGGATATTTTGCTGCAAACGTGAGTATAAGAAAGTAAATATTGAGGAAACTCAAGTTTCACACGCAAAAGCTACAAAAACTTGCGTTTTGCAAACTCAAGTTTCAAAACTCAAACGTGCGTTTTGATCAATGAAGTCAAACAACATAAAAAATATGAAACGTGAGTTTACATATAAGAACGTGAGTTTGGGATTGGCAAACGCCAATCCAAACAAGCTCTTAACCAATGTCCAAGAGGCTGAAGTGTGTCGGACACGTGTCCAAGAAGTGTCGGTGAAGTGTCGTGTCGGTGTCTGACACTGCGACACGCTTACAGACAGAGGTGTTGGTGCTTCATAGATACAGGGTGAATTGAGCATACAAGATGAAAGGAATAGAAAGGAGTCAAGCTAAAAAAAGAAAGGACTATAATAGAGTCAAACTGAAAACCACAACAAACACCTTTAGCAGACTCAGACAGGGATTTCAGCAAACATCTTTAGTACAAGGTCACTTAACACTAGCAATCAACTTCATTTGAATCATACTTCACATCAGAATCACCACCAAACAGCAACGAAACACCAGAATAACCATTGATCAAGTTGAAAATCGATCGAGCTTTATTGCAAACCGTGAAAACCTAATAAAGAAAACAACTTGCACAGGTAAAGAATGCGAAACGAGAAGCAATCAGAAAAGTAGATGAGATACAATGCTTGAGAAAGCTACGGAACACGACACTCACAGGCTCACCTCCATGAACAGAGGCAGAAGTAGTGTCGTCGTGAACAGAATCGAGAGTAGCGCCACCGTCAACGAAGTCGAGAGCAACGTCGTGTGGTGAACGAAGTAGGGCGCAACTTAGGCAATAGTGATAGGAGACAATTTTTACCGAGCGAGAGAATGAGTGAAACCCATTTGATCCTTTTCTAAAACCATTAAAAAATTAAAGGGTCGCAATACCCTCCAGCCAAAAAAAAGGTTTTGGTACCTTCTTGTTATATTTTTTATTGAAATGAGGCATAAAGGTCAAAACTACATAGGAACAAGTTATGTACTCCGTCCTAAATTATTTCGAAAACATAAAGTAGATTTTAAATGAGATATATGTGTATTACAAATGAGAATATTAAAAAATGGGGGAATACAATAAAATACAGGATAATGATTATAGGGGGTCAAAAAGTCTTTCCAAAAATTAAAAATACAAGTTCTAATAGTTAAATATTGTTCCGTAATTGTAAAAATACTAAGACTATTTAAAAAAGTTGAGAGAAATTGATTAAATGATAAAAAAATATACCAAAATCCTCTCTTACTGGAGGGTACCGTAGAATTTCCCAAAATTAAATGTGTAAAATGTTAAATATCAAAGCTAACGTATATTCTAAAAATATGTTGCAATATCACTTTAATTAAATATATTGGTAACACTTTTTACAAGTGTGGATAAAAAATGTTGCTAAAAATCTATAATGTAGTAGTCGGCCACCAAAGTTGAAACACAACATCTTATATAGGAAAGATAGAGTAAACCCTCAATTTGGTCCCTAAAAGATTCGAGGTCGGTCACATTAGTCTCTGAAAGATGGAAATTACATTTACGTCCCTAAAAGATAAAAAAAGTCATTCAATTTAGTCATTTTCAGAGATTAAATTGATATTTTAAAAAATCTTTCAAGGACTAAAGTGAACGACATTTTATCTTTGAGGGACTAAATTGAATAACTTTTCATCTTTTAGGGACGAAAAAGGTAATTCCATTCTTTCAGGACTAGTATGACCGACACGTACCAAATCTTTCAGGGACCAAAATAAGGATTTATTAATTCGAAAAAATATTATTTATTCATACAACAAATTTATACTACAACTCATATACAACACACTTTTTATTAATTTTCATCTTTCTCCATCATATATCACTCGTTACATTACACAATTCTCTCTTTTATCTCTATATCTCTTAGTAAAGCAATGTTGTACACAATTATTGTACTTTAAACATTTGTTTCCATCTTTCTCCATCATAAAATTCTTTCTTATATAGTTCAATTAATATAGATTTTTTTTTCATATAGATCTTTGTCACTTAAACATAGTCTTTACATAATTTTGTTTATTTATTGAATTTTAACATTTGAACATTACATGACTGTGGATATGGAAAATGCTTAAACAATTCTATAAGACATCCAACAACTACTTTGAATTACACTGTTAACACATTTCTTTCTATATATCTTCTTAATTTTTTTTTATGTTCTAAACACACTGTTCAATTTAAAAAACAACTTTTCCATAAAAAAAAAAATTTAAAAACAACTTACAAAGTAATTGACGTACATTAAATTTAAATAATTTATTATAGAAATTTCTTATTAAATTATTCACTATGACTATATAGGAACACATTAATGATTCATTATTTCATCATTAATTATTAATCAATTTCCATGCGTGTAGTTTGTGTAACAACCCGCATATTAGACTTTATAAGTCATAAGATTTTAACTAAGAATACTAGTGAATAATTGAGGAAAGGGAAGTAGAAGAATTAAGGAATTACAATGTAAGTTTTAAAAACTAAGTTAATATTTTCACTTAAGCAAATCTAAGAAATTTTGTTACTGGTAATCGATTACAACCCTGTTGGTAATCGATTACCAGAGAGCTGAATCTGTGGTAATCGATTACGTCATCGATTACCTGAGAGCAGATTTTGTGTAATCGATTACTCACAGGGTAGTCATCGATTACCTGAGAGCAGTTTTTGTGTAATCGATTACTCACAGGATAGTCATCGATTACCTGAGAGCAGCTTTTTGTGTAATCGATTACTTACAGGGTTGTAATCGATTACCTGAGGACTGAGTTTTTGGTAATCGATTACCAAGGGGTGTAATCGATTACCAGTTTCCCAGAAACGCTTTCTAGTGTAAAATTCTACCTTTGGTAATCGATTACAGCATTACCGTAAGCGATTACCAGTTGTTCTATATAAAAGATCGGACATGCAAAATTCAGAACGCATCATTTTTCTTCTTCCCTCTTTCAACCCTAGAGAGAGAAAGTGAGATTTCTAGAGAGAGGAAGTTAATTTTGGAGCCTTGGAAGGAGATTGAAGCTAGAATCGACAATTGGATTACTTCAAGCTCTCAATTCCTCCCTTAATTTCATAGATTGGTGAGTATAACTCACATTTATGGTAGAATCTTTTGGTCTCAATGCATGCTCCCACCCCTTTCTCTTCCCTTTCTTGATGCTGGCTAGTTGATCTATAGATTGATAAATGTTTGTTTGTTTGGAGTGATTATTGATAGATTGAGCATAGGAGTTTAGAATCGAGCGTTGAATTCTTTAGTTACGAAACTATCGAAACCCTTGATTTTAACTCATATGAACATTCTAATCGATTATATCTCTTTATTTAGTACTATTATGGATTGGAAAGGCTAATTCGATGTTTGGACTCAAAAATTGAATGTTGACTTATAAGGGGTCGAAACGTCGAAATAGTCTAAACTAGTTTAATTGTTTGTAATTGCTAGGAATGAGGCATAGTGTAATTATGATATCAAATTATATGATTAAAGTGAATTCAAGGCGGCTTAATGTCGTAAGTAAAAGATTAATGTTATTGAAAACATGGCTTCGGCCCAGTTTGGGTGGGATTTATCCCCGGGAAAGCCGGTTCCCATAGTCTGAGCTCAGGTCTAACTCTAGAAAGTGATAATATCATGCCTGCTGGGCACAGCAGTGAGTGCATCATGTTGCATTATACTCATTTGATAATTGTGTTGAATTTCTATAGCTTCTAAATTGACATAACTATCTTTTCCCTGTATACATGCATATGAGTTATATTCACTGAGATTTTTATCTCACCACGTGTTATGTGGATTTTGTTTAGCTGAACAGGTAACTCCGTCGTCGGATTCCCAATCCGGGAAGTGAAGATCATGGGGGATAGATATTTGTCTTATTCCTTGTTTGTTTTGACTGAATCGACATGCTTAGTTGTATATATGGATTAGTAGAACTTGGTGTCATGTAGTATGTGTACTTTGTATATCTTAGTGGATTTGGAAAAGTGTTCTATATGAAGGTTGTACCTAATACTGGACTATTATGTATTAGTTAGTATGTTCATTAAATCGTTGGATTTCTTACAATTTCATGATACTATTGGATATTCAAAATGTTGCGCTCCAAATTCTAAGTTAAGAATTTAGTTTCCAACGGACTAGGTTCTTACCTTGGAATTTAAGGTGTTACATTTTGGTATCAGAGCAGTTCAATCCATTTGGACTGTGAGATTAAGATATTCTATGGTTTGTTAATGATTCCATGTGTATTATTTTGTGAATTGAGAGAATGATCACCTCGAAATTTGCTTGATGATATGTAGGGAATTATGGCAAGCGGCAGGAGAGGTCGTCCAAGGGTCAATTTTCCTCCTCCATCATCATCATCTTCTTCTCAGGGTCCTACTCAGGATCCTGCAGCAACAGCTCTTCAAGCCCTTACTCAAATGATGGGAGAGCAAATGAATGCGAATCGGGTCCAAGCTGAAGCGACTTGGGAGCAAGCTGCCACTAATGCAGCTATGCTTCAAGAGATGGTTAGGAGATACACAGAACCACCACCACCACCCCCTGTTGTGGATTCTTTTGCTGTGGGGTTATCAGAGTTTAGGAAGCACGCCCCTCCTCAGTTCAACGGAGTCTATGACCCTGACGTAGCGGCGAATTGGCTTCGGGATTTGAATCGGACTTTTGAAGTGATGAAATGCACGGATGAAGCAAAGGTGGGTTTTGCAGTCTATATGTTGAGAGGAGAGGTTGAGGATTGGTGGAAGACTGCAAAGGTTCGGGCTGCAGAGTCAGAGGCACCAATGACTTGGGAGGTGTTTCAAAACTTGTTTTTGGGGAAATATTTTCCGGCTACCATCAAGAGGCAAAAGGAGACCGAATTTCTGCAACTCAGACAAGGAGACATGTCAGTGGGTCAATATGTGGCAAAGTTTGAGGAACTAGCCAAGTATTCTCGTTATCTTCAAGTTGTGACTGATGAGGAGTGGAGGTGTGCTCAATTTGAGGGAGGACTAAGACCTGAACTATTGGACCGGATTGGAACATTAGAGATTAGAGACTTTTCGTTGTTAGTGAGCAAGTGCTACATTGCTGAGAAGAATTTCAAGGGAACTACTTCATTATCTACACCAATGGAGAATAAAGGAAAGAGGAAGTTTGAGGTGCCCCTTCCGGGCAAAGGCTCCAAGCCTAAGTGGCAAGGCAAACCAGTCTTGCCCACTCAGCAAACCCAACGCCAAGGAGGACTCAAGTGCAACAAGTGTGGAAAGGAGCATGCTGGGGAGTGTATGATGGGAAAGAACTTGTGCTATTCTTGTAAGCAGCCGGGGCACATAAAGAGGGACTGTCCAAAACTGAAGAATTCCCAGAAACCTCAATCAACTGGAAGGGTTTTTACCCTCAGTAGGCAAGTGGCAGCTTCTGCAGACAATCTGTTGAGAGGTATATGCACCCTAGGAGAAAAGACCTTAATTGTATTGTTTGATTCTGGGGCAACCCATTCTTTCATTTCTTCTGAATGTGCTGAATAGTTAAAATTGTCTGTTGATTCCTTACCTTATATTCTTAATGTAATTACTCCAGCTAAAGAGGCTATTTCCACTTCCCTTGTGTGTTCTAAATGTTCTATTATTATTCAGGGTAGGGTTTCTGTAATTGATTTGATTTGTCTACCTTTGAGGGGTATGGATATTATTTTGGGAATGAACTGGTTATCTTCCAATCAGGTTACTTTAGACTGTTTCAATAAAAGGTCATATTTCCCCCTTTTCCTCCTCCTTGGGGGAGAGACCCCCTATGCTTTTGTCCAGTGTCACCCAGGTTAACCAATGTCTCAGTGATGGGAGTGAGTGTTTTATTTTGTTACTTTCCTCAACTTTAGAATCTAAGGTGGATTTAAGCAGTGTAGCTACGGTTCGGGAGTTTCAAGATGTTTTTCCTAGTGAAGTTTTAACTTTACCACCTGACCGAGAGTTAGAGTTCACCATAGATTTAGTGCCAGGTGCGGGACCCATCTCTAAAGCTCCATATAGGATGTCCCCACTAGAACTGAATGAACTTAAAAACCAACTAGAGGATCTTATAGCTAAAGGGTTCATTAGGCCTAGTGTGTCACCCTGGGGAGCTCCAGTGTTGTTAGTTAAGAAGAAAAATGGGAGTATGAGATTGTGTGTAGATTATAGACAGTTGAATAAGGTCACCATTAAAAACAAGTACCCACTTCCTAGGATAGATGATCTTTTAGACCAACTTAGGGGTGCCTCAGTGTTTTCTAAGATAGATCTTAGGTCAGGCTACCACCAGATTAAGATTAGGAAGGAATACATCCCTAAGACAGCTTTTAGAACCAGGTATGGGCACTACGAGTATTTAGTGATGCCATTTGGTGTTACTAATGCTCGGTATTCATGGACTACATGAATCGAGTCTTCCGGCCCTTTTTGGATCAGTTTGTAGTGGTGTTCATTGATGACATCTTGATCTATTCTTGTAGTCTAGAAGAACAAGAAAATCACCTTAGGACTGTTTTAAAGATTCTAAAAGAAAAGAAACTGTTTGCTAATCCTGAAAAGTGTGAGTTTTGGATGGACCGGGTCCATTTCCTAGGGCATGTTATCACTAGAGAGGGGGTATCAGTTGATCCTAGTAAGGTAGAAGCCGTTCTTGAGTGGGAAAGACCTAAGACCGTCACGGAAATTAGGAGTTTCCTAGGATTGGCCGGCTACTACCGGAGATTCATTAATGGATTCTCCCGTTTAGATTTGCCTCTCACAAGATTGACTCGAAAGGGTCAAGCTTTTGTGTGGGACAAAAAGTGTAAGCAGAGTTTTCTAGAACTCAAGGATAGATTAACCACCGCTCCGGTACTGGCGTTGCCGGATTTGTCTAAGACCTTTGAAGTGTATAGTGATGCGTCGGGTAAGGGCTTAGGATGTGTTTTGATGCAGGAAAGGAGAGTAGTGGCTTATGCCTCTAGGCAGTTGAGGCCTCATGAGGAAAACTATCCTACCCATGATTTAGAATTAGCAGCTGTGGTTTTTGCCCTTAAAATCTGGAGGCATTACCTGTTTGGTGTAAAGTTTAAGGTCTTTGGTGATCATAAGAGTTTGAAATATCTCTTTGATAAAAAAGAACTCAACATGAGGCAAAGAAGGTGGATGGAATTTCTTAAGGATTATGACTTTGAGTTGAAGTACCACCCGGGCAAGGCCAATGTAGTGGTTGATGCTCTCAGTAGGAAATCCCTTCATGTATCATCCATGATGGTACACGAAATGAATCTTCTGGAGGATTTTAGGAACCTAAGTCTTAGTGTTGATGTTGGTGAAAACAGTATTAGGTTATGCAAGTTACATATTACTAGTGAGCTTCAAGCTCTAATCAAGGAAGCTCAGGGTTCGGACCCAGAACTTCAGGGTAGAATTGGACAAGTAGGATTTTCTAAATCAGATGATGGGACAATTCTTTTCCAAGGAAGAGTTTGTGTCCCTAAGGGGGGTAGTGTGAAGCAAATAGTTTTAGAGGAGGCCCACAGGGGCAAATTTTCTATACATCCTGGCTCTACCAAGATGTATCAGGACTTAAAGAAGATGTTTTGGTGGGGAGGGATGAAGAGGGAGATAGCTGAGTATGTTTCCAAGTGTCTGACCTGTCAACAAGTGAAAATAGAACACCAAAGACCATCAGGAACCCTTATGCCGCTAGAAATCCCTGAGTGGAAGTGGGAGAGTGTAGCTATGGACTTTGTGGTAGGGTTACCACGAGTCCAGGCTGGTTTTGATGCTATTTGGGTCATTGTGGACCGGTTAACTAAATCAGCCCATTTTCTCCCAGTTAAGAATACCTATCCTCTAAAGAAGTTAGCTGATTTGTATGTCAAGGAGATTGTTAAGCTCCATGGCGTTCCCTCTAGCATCATATCTGATAGGGATCCCAGATTCACCTCTAGGTTCTGGAATGCACTTCATCAGTCATTCGGGACTAAGCTTAGATTTGGCACACTACTCACCATCCTCAGACTGATGGTCAGTCTGAGAGAACCATCCAAACCTTAGAGGATATGCTGAGAACTTGTGTGTTAGAGGAGTCAGGCAGTTGGGACAGATACCTACCTCTCATAGAGTTTGCCTATAACAACAGTTTCCATAGCAGTATAGGTATGGCGCCTTATGAGGCTCTATATGGTAGGAGGTGCAGATCTCCTGTTTGTTGGCATGAGGTTGGTGAGAAAGCCCTGTTAGGTCCTGAGTTGGTGCAAGAAACCACTGAAAATATTAGAATCATTAGGAAAAATCTTGCAACTGCCCAAAGCCGGCAGAAAACTATGCTGATAACCGAAGAAAGGATTTAGAGTTTGAGGAGGGAAATCATGTTTTTCTAAAAGTAACTCCTGTCACTGGTCTTGGAAAATCTGTGAAAATCAGAAAGTTAAGTCCCCGGTATATTGGTCCATTTCAGATCCTGGAGAGGGTTGGCCCTCTTGCTTATAGGATTGCTCTTCCACCTCATATGTCCAGAATCCATAATGTCTTCCATGTGTCTAAGCTAAGAAAGTACATTCCTGATCCTTCTCATGTTCTAAACTCTGAATAAATACAATTGAGGGAAAATCTCACAATTACTTCCAAGCCTGCACAGATTGTAAGTAGAAGTACCAAAGCCCTGAGGAATAAGACTATTCCGTTGGTTAAGGTTGTATGGGAAGGTCTGTCACCAGATGAAGCAACCTGGGAGAAAGAAGAAGATATTAAGAGTTAATATCTTGATTTTCTCATTTGAGGTATTATGCTCTACATTTCTAGTCTTAAGTCAATTTTGGGGACAAAATTGAACCAAGGGGGTAGAATGTAACAGCCCGCATATTAGACTTTATAAGTCATAAGATTTTAACTAAGAATACTAGTGAATAATTGAGGAAAGGGAAGTAGAAGAATTAAGGAATTACAATGTAAGTTTTAAAAACTAAGTTAATATTTTCACTTAAGCAAATCTAAGAAATTTTGTTACTGGTAATCGATTACAACCCTGTTGGTAATCGATTACCAGAGAGTTGAACCTGTGGTAATCGATTACGTCATCGATTACCTGAGAGCAGATTTTGTGTAATCGATTACTCACAGGGTAGTCATCGATTACCTGAGAGCAGTTTTTGTGTTATCGATTACTCACAGGGTAGTCATCGATTACCTGAGAGCAGTTTTTTGTGTAATCGATTACTTACAGGGTTGTAATCCATTGCCTGAGGACTAAGTTTTTGGTAATCGATTACCAAGGGGTGTAATCGATTACCAGTTTCCCAGAAACGCTTTCTAGTGTAAAATTCTACCTCTGGTAATCGATTACAGCATTACCGTAATCGATTACCAGTTGTTCTATATAAAAGATCGGACATGCAAAATTCAGAACGCATCATTTTTCTTCTTCCCTCTTTCAACCCTAGAGAGAGAAAGTGAGAGTTCTAGAGAGAGGAAGTTAATTTTGGAGCCTTGGAAGGAGATTGAAGCTAGAATCGACAATTGGATTACTTCAAGCTCTCAATTCCTCCCTTAATTTCATAGATTGGTGAGTATAACTCACATTTATGGTAGAATCTTTTGGTCTCAATGCATGCTCCCACCCCTTTCTCTTCCCTTTCTTGATGCTGGCTAGTTGATCTATAGATTGATAAATGTTTGTTTGTTTGGAGTGATTATTGATAGATTGAGCATAGGAGTTTAGAATCGAGCGTTGAATTCTTTAGTTACGAAACTATCGAAACCCTTGATTTTAACTCATATGAACATTCTAATCGATTATATCCCTTTATTTAGTACTATTATGGATTGGAAAGGCTAATTCGATGTTTGGACTCAAAAATTGAATGTTGACTTATAAGGGGTCGAAACGTCGAAATAGTCTAAACTAGTTTAATTGTTTGTAATTGCTAGGAATGAGGCATAGTGTAATTGTGATATCAAATTATATGATTAAAGTGAATTCAAGGCGGCTTAATGTCGTAAGTAAAAGATTAATGTTATTGAAAACATGGCTTCGACCCAGTTTGGGTGGGATTTATCCCCGGGAAAGCCGGTTCCCGTAGTCTGAGCTCAGGTCTAACTCTAGAAAGTGATAATATCATGCCTGCTGGGCACAACAGTGAGTGCATCATGTTGCATTATACTCATTTGATAATTGTGTTGAATTTCTATAGCTTCTAAATTGACATAACAGCACAGCAGTGAGTTATATTCACTGAGATTTTTATCTCACCACGTGTTATGCGGATTTTGTTTAGCTGAACAGGTACCTCCGTCGTCGGATTCCCAATCCAGGATGTGAAGATCATAGGGGATAGATATTTGTCTTATTCCTTGTTTGTTTTGACTGAATCGACATGCTTAGTTGTATATATGGATTAGTTGAACTTGGTGTCATTTAGTATGTGTACTTTGTATATCTTAGTGGATTTGGAAAAGTGTTCTATATGAAGGTTGTACCTAATACTGGACTATTATGTATTAGTTAGTATTCATTGAATCATTGGATTTTCTTACAATTTCATGATACTATTGGATATTCAAAACGTTGCGCTCCAAATTCTAAGTTAAGAATTTAGTTTCCAACGGACTATGTTCTTAGCTTGGAATTTAAGGTGTTACAATTTGGATTTTTAATTTCTTTTTTTTTTTCATTTCAGAATGTCAATGAAGTTCTAAACATACATGATTGTTCCTTGGTTAGTAAAGATATCTACTCCTTTTAATAAAATCATGTACATTGCTTTAAATCACTTTTCCAATCTCTTCACTCACTAAATGTAATTATTTTTTTCATATCAATTGATTTTCATTTACCACTGTGCTTACATATACTTACAAACACTCTTCAAACTTCCCACAAACATTACCTTTGTCTTTAAATTCCCCACAACCCAATGTATTTTGAATATGAAAAATAAATAAATAAGAATAATCCTAATTTATCCAACTATCCATTTGGAGTAGTTAAATTGAGTTTAATTAGTTATGGAAATAATTGAACCTTTGTTTTCAACCCTACGTGCTTTATCATATTTTAGTTTGATAATGTCCTCAAATTCTCAATTTAATTACTTATTTTACAATTGTGATAAAAATATACATAATTTGAATCAAATTAAGTAAAAATAACAACTCTAAAATTTGCTATTACTTGTTACACAAAGTGTTGTTGACAATGGAAATTTCCACAAAAGTAATCAAATATTAGTAACTCATCAACTATAAAAGTTTAGTCCTCACTTCCACTACTATATAATTGACTTTTATTTAGCAACATTTAAAAAATATTGTTAAATTATGATAAAATGTTACATTTTTCTTTAATAACATTTTGAAAAATGCAGTATAAAGCCCATGTCATTAAATGGTTTTTACAACATTTTTTCATATTATTAACAATATTAAAAAAATGTTACTAATTGATTTTAACAACATTTTTAATATTATTAGAAACATTGAAAAAATATTATTAATTTATTTCTTTTGTATCATTAAAAAATATTGTTAATTGACATTTTTCATAACATTTAAAAAATGTTACTAACTTACAATTGTAACATTTTAAAAAATATGAACTTTGATAGGACATATTAATATAATTTGAGGACAACTTCAATTCTTTTTTTTTTATTAATGGATTTCAAGATTTTTGTAGCCTATTGTTTGTTGTGAAAACTTTCAATTAAGTTCGAAAACTTTCTTGATTCTGAAAGTACAATTTGGGACTAGAATCTGAATCCTCTAAAGGTTCTTTTTAGAACTAGGTTTACTCAGAAATTGTATTCAAAGAGTGACAGAATTTTGAATAACTGATTTCTTCCAAAAGAATGAATTTAAAAAAAAATCAATTTACAAAATGAAACAGAATTTCAAAGGGAAAAGAAGAATAAAAACAAATATTTGAAAATGAAAAAGAAATGAAAGTAAGAACAACAAAGAACTGAAGATAAAGTGCAAGAATTTAAATGCAGAATTTAAACAAAAGAAAAGAAAAAGTTACAGAAAATTAAATGCGGAAAGTAATCAAAGAGAAGAAAATTGTAGAATTGTAAATTGCATTAATGAAAAGTTGGTATGGATACACATATTGGACAATCTCCTTTGTAACCTCTTAGTCGTTTATGATGTTAGACGTTGTGTGTTTTCAGAGAGTTTCAGTAAAATGAAATCAAACCCTTATTACATCAGAATTCTGCCTATTTATAGTTTCCTATTTTAACGGACACTTAATAGGATTTTGACACGTTTAAAAGCCTAATTGAGGTGTCAAATTTCTAAGTGTGACACGTATTAAAAGCAGCAACGGTCTTTTACTTGCCAAATAACTGATATCCTGGAATCTTGACACTTGTCTCTGAGTGATAACTTCCAATAACTGCTCCATTTGAAATCTGATGGTTCTTCGAATGGCTTTTCAGACTTCAGACTTCATGAATTCTTCTAAGTTATTGGTCTTCTTTCAACTTCGAACAAGTCTTCGATTTCATCTGAATCTTTGAACTACCTTAGGAAACTTAACCAAATTTTGACTGATTAATTCCATGTAGTTTCACGTGCTGTATTTCTGATTGGGCAATATATTTGTGGACTTGACCACCGACCACACGTGGGTTTGACCTTCAAGCTGATTGGACAATTCTGCATGCACATTAATGGAACCGTCCAATTCTATTGGTATAAATACCTTTGGCTTTTACGTTCTTCTTCATTCCCTTCTTTGTTCAAAATGAAGAAGTTTCTTCCTTTGGCTATTGCGTTCAACCTGATCTTTCATGATTTCATTTTTGATGAGGTTGACAAAATAGCCAAAGCTATAAGCTTCTTCAATCCTTTATAAGGATTTTCTTAGGTTGAACGTACTAGCCAAATTTTATTTCTTTTAGTCTTCACTCC
The DNA here is from genome assembly GCA_026901365.1 of Sesbania bispinosa. Taxonomy (NCBI): domain Eukaryota; kingdom Viridiplantae; phylum Streptophyta; class Magnoliopsida; order Fabales; family Fabaceae; genus Sesbania; species Sesbania bispinosa. Next base: position 2,227,074 of record QLOH01000033.1, read on the forward strand.
ATCTTTCTCACTTCTAAATTGAATCGCAGGGCCATTCTATCATGTCTGTAAGATGCCCTTGCCCTGGTGGATCAATCAAAGCTTGTGGGAGAGGAGGATGAAGAAGAGGGTCAAATGAAGAACAGGGAGGCAGAATCAAGTTCCCTGAAGACCTAGGAAGACATGAATCAAGTTCTCTGAAGATTTAGAATAGTCTTTATTTTCATTTACCTTTATGTTTTCTTTATATATTTTCATTCGAACTCTGTTATGCAATTCGAATTCTATTTGTACATGAATAAAAGACTTATATTTTCTTTATCTTTCTATTCTTCAGATTCTATAAAGACTATAGAACTCCTTTTTCCTTTCCTTCATATTCAAAAGACATTTCGAATTCGAATAGCCATTTAATCAAATGTCTGCATTCTTTTTGAATATGTATAACATAATGCCTTAAATTTCGAATTCAGAAGACAGACACTTCAAACTTCAGTAAAGCTATATTGTATTTCGATTCATAATATGTTTTTCGAATCTTTTATTGTACACTTCGAACTCGAAGATACTAACCTATAATAACTTAGTAAAATTTGTAAATTTCATCCCAACACCTATTAACTTATACAAGCTATTTAGTATTGGTTGATATGATCTCCAATATTAAAAAAGAAAAGATAAAAAAAATGACATCAAAATATTTTACATAAGCAATTCATCACTTTAATTCATATACCAATTCAAATGTCATAAAAAGTAAGTAGAATAGACAATTGACAAGTAAAATGGGGCCTAGAGAATGTATTTTGATGAATATACTTCCACTATAAAAATCCAATAAAAAAGGAAATATAACAAGTGTTCAATACACAAATTTTAATATTTGATGAATGATCCGCTCGAAATGATGTGGTGCCACTCTCTGGAAACACACTTCAATCCAAGCAAGAGCCTCATAGGGATAGGAATCTAGAACAAAACATAAAAGATGATGTGACTATTTAGAAAACTATTGACCTTCTAATTTTTTGAAAATTTGGTACAAGAAATAATCTAGCAGCATGATAAATACATACAAATGTGCAAATGAATACACCAGGTAGAAGGGTAAGAAAGGTCATGAAGATTACAGAAAAGCAAGTTGTGACATGTTAGCCAGTGACTCAGGACATTCCCCAGAAAAACTGTTATTGTTGAACCACCTGAAACCATTTTAATAACTTTTTAGCTCTAGAAACCAGGTTAGTGGTAATGTGACTTCTTCTAAGCTTCAATAACTCATAGTCATATATGCTTGCAAGTACTGGAGGCTTCTTAGATGACCCAGAGAGGGAGGAATTTCCCCATTGAAGAAGTTATCAGAGAGATCAAGAGTTTGAAGCTTGGAAAGTTTTCCCAGCTTTGAAGGGATTGGTCCAGTTATGTTTTTGTTCTGTACTGAAAAATAGTCCACAACATCACACCATTGTGTCAATGAAAGCTATAAATATAAAAAGCATACATCTTGAGAGCTCCAAATTGCATATAGTGATTTTTGATTACTTACACAGTTCAAAGATTTGTTAGGTTTCTTATGCTTGGAGATAAAATACCAGATAAATTTTGACTGGGAATGCCCCTACACCAAGCAGGACTAGATTCATCAAAGTGTTTAACTTGAAACATTTTGTAGTACAAGCTTGGGACTGCTTTGGAGTGTTGAACATTTTAAGCTTTGTTTTGCAACTGTTTCAGCTTCAAATGTAGAAGATTGAGGAAAGAAAGACTCACAGGCTAATGACAAGGTTGTCAAGGGAACATGTGACCATATTCCAGCTACATGGATCAACTGCATCCCCCTCCCAATTATCTAGAATTCCATGAGGATCCAGAGAAGCTTTAATGCCCATTAAATCTTGCACTACATTAAGAGAGAAATAGAGACCCAGTTCAAGATTCTCCTTATTGAACTAATTTGAGAATATACATGTTAACACTTTTGTCCAAATAAGTGGAAAATACAAAATTTCTAGTTTACCTTCAAAGTTTATTCCCTTAGGAGAAAGCAGGAATTATCAAAGAGATATACTTAAACGTTGGATCTATAATGTGTGGGAAAGGAACCAAAATATGAAAGAGTTAAAATCAGTCAAAACCAATTCACAACAGGGAGCTATCTTCATAAGGCTAAGCATTAACTTGACCTCCCAATAAAAATTTAAAAACATGGACATACAAGATAAAACAAATATGTGTAACTAACATTACACTTCTATTCAACTTCTGATAGAATTGATAAACACAATGAAGGCCAAATAAGGGAAAGTCAAAGCACAGTATGCTGGAATTTGGGATGTATCTTTGGATCCAAGGTGTCCAAAGATGAAATTGCATTAAAACCAAATTATAAAACCAGAAATGAAAGATAGGCCATAAATGATAAATGTCAACTACTCCCGCTCATAATAGAGCAGAGACTGCAGATCAAAGAGAAAGACATGTGAAATTGGAATAATTTCATTAAGTTATTGATCATTACTGACAATCACAAATAATTTCATTAAGTTATTCCTATGAGGTTCTCTATTCTCGGATCATATATGCTCTGTTCTATACATAAAGCCACAAATGCTAAGATGAAAACTAATTTCAAGCATCGGATCAAATAAACTATTAGCCTCTTCAAAAAATGTCTGTTAAGCTAATATTGAATCACATATTCTATCTCATTGAGTTTGTTAAGCTTGACTAACACAATTACAAGTAACCAGAAAAATAACAAAATTCTAACAGAATTATATATTGCTATAGCGGTATGCTAGCAACATTATATTGAAGTAAAACACTTTTCTGATATGTTCAGTAGCATGTTTGCTACTCCAAAGGCACTTCTACTCAGAAAAACAAAAAAGATAGGTGGCAAAAATGGTTTAATAGAATATAGAGAGAATGTGCTAAATCAACTCAAACTGAGGGTGAAGAAAGTTGTGCGCTACAAAGTCACCATTTGAAGTGGTGACATCATATTTTTTTCTTCTTATTGATTTTTCAAGAGAAAAATCACACGATTCTCAATTACAAGAAACGTGACTTTTTTTCCCTGAGATCTTATTGATTTTCTCCTTAAGAAGTTTCACTTCTTTTGATTTTTATTACAAGGTACTTAGATAAGCAAGCAGTTGAATTAAAACAAAAGAGAAAAAGAAACAAAATGGCAGCTCAACGATACGTTAAATTTAGTTCCTTTATCTTTGGGTATATAATCTGTTTATAGATTAATAAATCTAACAAATTGTGTAAAATTCTAGTAATATATGATTTTTTTCAAAACATGAAAAGAGAAAACAAAGAAACCTTGGGAAGAGTAAGGCTTGAACTTACGTTTATGCTACTAACTAAGGTCAATAACATTTTTCAACATCATCTTTGCTAAACTCATCACATAATACTTTCCCACACTCCGATCCTTGATCATGAAATTGAAATGCAATCATCAAAATGAGTTTTGTTTCTGAAAATTAAACAGTGACAAGGTCAGGGGAGGAGGTGCATAAAAATGGAAGTAATGATGGGACTACAATAGCCTAGTTTGAAGTTATCCTATAAAAAATAATGCTTAGGCACTACAAGATATATAATACATTTTACCGTAGTTTTCAAGATGTCTTTAATGTTTTGATGATGCATCACTTAAAATTTGACCATAATTGGAAACAAAATGCTAGAACACTATATAAGATTATATCATGTTAAGTGAAACTCTCCCTAGTTTTGTTTCTATAAAAAAATTTAACACCGAGTCACTACAAGATCAACAACAAACATCAAGTAGAAGATTAGAAACAAGAAAAAGAGTGCAATCAAATTAAATAGTAAATAAAAAATGACTAACCAAAAAGAGCTAGAATGGAAGCAATAGTGAAAAGATGGTTGAGTCTTATTTCGATCTTGTTGAGGAAGGCGGAAACTTCGTCAAAAGGCCACGTTAGATCAAATTTATATTTCATAGGTCACTAATCCGAAATGAGAAACAAATTAGAAAAAAAAAGAAGAAATCAAATACACTAATTTGCTTCAAAACTGAGATTTCTAAATCGAAGAATAAATCATTGAAAATGTGTTCACCGAAAAGCTATTTCTACCTTCAAATTGAAGAGAAATGGTTGTAAATTTGTAAAGAGGATATTAATAAGCAAAAGAAAATCAAAGAGAAAATCAAAGAAAAAGAAGCTAATGGATCAATCTTGAGCACAATGTTGAGAAGATATGCGCATGGCGTGGGAATTAGGAATGGAGAGGTAAAGGTGAGCATTTGAAATTGACGAAGAGAACGAGCTGAGTGAAACCTGTCTCATCATTTTTTTTTAAAACATAAAGAAATTATAAAAATTAAATGTGTAAAAGTTAATGATAAGCGGCCAGCGCTAACGTTTAGTTAAAAACTATTGCAATATCACTTTAATTAAATATATTAGTAACATTTTTAATAGGTGTTGATAAAAAATTGTCGATAAAAACCTATAGTGTAGTAGTGTTCCTTTGACACATACATTCTGTTTTATTATCTCTATTATCCACCTAATGACTATAATATTGAAATCATATTGTTATAAACTAGGTAACGAATGAGGTTTTAAAAATAAGTTCCCATCTCATGTTGTTAAAACCTTCCAAAATATTGACTCTATGGATGGTTAGCATTTATTTCAAACGTTCTTCAATCTATGTATCTCAAAATTAAAAAGGTTGTCTGTACAAACTAAAATTATTACAAAAATGCTTACCTTGCACTTTTTAAATCATTCAAAATGGACTGAACTTTTCTCATGGGAATTGAAGATTTTTACTGTGTTATATATTAGCATTCATATTTTAAAGTAAATAGGTGTGGTATGGATTACTTATTGGTGTGATTTAAGTCACAACTATAGGTTATTGATTTTGGTTCAATATCATTTTGACATTCGTTAAAAATCATTTTGGTTCTATAATTTTTCCATTAAACTCAGATACATATACAAAAATATAAGCTTAATGACATTAATTGGTTGTAATTATACATATTTAATTCAAAAGTTTTAAAAAAATAAAATCATATATACTTTAAGGAGGTTAACAACTGAATTGTGAAATTCTTCTTTTTTCAAGAGTATCAAGAACATGAAAAAAGTTGGTCCTATCTTATGCTCTAAACATACAATTGAAAAATAATCCTTTGTTAGGACAAAATGTAATGACCTAATTCCCGAATTGTAGAATAATGTCCGTTAGAGGCAAAATTCTCGAATTACTGAAATTATTTCGCGTCAGTATCGATATCGTCTCATACATAATTCAAACAACGCTTAGTAAATCCAACGTTACTTAAGTTGTACACATATAATGAACTGAGTATATATGTATATGTATATATATATATATCATGTCGTCAGTGGCTCAAAATGTCAATGTCAAATCTACATAAACATAACTGGGATACCACCATACATGTGCTCTCAACAAAAAAAAAGAAGAGGTCGAAGGCAACAATGTACAACTATATCCCACCAAAGAATAACATGCCCAAGTACTAATTATGATAATGAAGTGAATATTGTAATCACAAGAAGGGGGGTTGAATTGTGATCTCTTAAAGATTCTGCACTTCCTTCTAATATTCATTTCTGTTCAAGTTGAGTACTTGGCTAATATTAGAAGATCAAAGGTTAATTTATATGATCTGAATTATATTTATAGTATACAGTAAATATGGTTCCTTTTGATTGGAACCTTCTTGATGTAACACTTACTTAGGTATTAAATAGATTTAAAACCTTTTTATGCAAATGATATGACAATTAAGATATGAATATAAACAACAGTAGTAAAAGAGTAAGGTAAGAAGAAGAATGCACATAGTGTTTATACTAGTTCACCTCTCAACCTTGAGGCTACGTCTAGTCCCTACTCCCAGTAGGATTTTTCACTATATCAACATTGATACAATGACTTCTTGGGTGCTCCTCACCACTAGTATTCTTCTGCAGGCTCTACAGGCTCAACCCAGTATTCTACTACAGCCTCTGCAGGCTCACCCCAAGTATTCTTCTGCAGGCTCTTACAACATTTTTCTGCAAACAACAGGGCACACCTCACTCTTGTAGACTAAATCTAACTATCTCTCAAAAGAATCTAACTCTTTTCAAATTCTTGAGAGTTACAGAAGGATGTTTGATGAAAATACAAACGAAGTTTACCCCAAATTAAGCACAGCTAAGAGACTTGAGCCAACACACACTATTTCTCACTTTCTTAACTATTTTATCTCAAACAGAAGGATATACAGAAAATGAAAATTCTGCAGAAGGTATAATTGTAATTTCAGAGACTTTTGGTTCTTCTTCTGCTTGTTCTGTTGTGTGTTTTATTTTGGAGGAGAAGGCTTCTTTTTATAGCCAAGGGGATGGAATATAGTCATTGGAAATGCCTTGGAGAGGAAGACAAGTTACCAGCTGGAGGTGCAGCAACTGTCATTGTCATGTGCAACTTTTCTCTTTCCTTGGTTTGACTAGTCCTACCTTCTGATAAGCATTTCTCCTGAAGCTTGTATCTTCTCCAGTAAGAAACTCATTCTGCAACTGGTTTCCTTATTGATTTGAATTTTGAATTTGTGTAATAATTACTGGTTCTTTATGTAATTATATATATTTAAATGAGGAGCATAACCAGTAAATACTTAAATAATTTTCTTAAGTTGGCTTTTGCTTCTTCTGATGTAGTTGTTGTTGAAAGCTTTTCTTCTTGGAGCTTTAAATATAATGACATCAACATTTTCTTCTTTCTCTCAGAGAATTTTCCTTTTTACCTTTCATGATGAAGGAGGAAATATCTTCAGAGGTCAGAAGATGTTCTTTCTGAAAGCTTTGAGCTTTGTTGACTTGAATGTATCTTCGGAGGATTTCCTGACAAATTGTTTCTTCTGGAGTTATTCAGAGATATCTTCTCATGATTCTTCTCAACATCTTTCTTGCTTTCACCTTACTGGATTCTTTCTTTTCTTTAATGTAAGGTGATACTCATTGAATGGTTTTTTTTCTTGATTGGTTTACTTAAATTTCATTTGAACAGAATTTGTACCATGCTTTGTTTCTTCTGATATATATGTTTCTGCAGTGGATCTTCTTATCCTTTTACATGTTTCTACTTGAACCAACTCAATTTGGAACATTAGTCCAAATATTCAGAATTATAGTAAGTATATTATGATAGTTTGTCATTATGAAAACATCTCAACAGATTCTTGGACCTTACAAATAAGTCATGAGGTACGATGTACAAAAAAATAGAATATAACCTCCCAAGCATCGGCATCCTCACTGTCCAACTTGAGGGGTACCCTGTGCATCTATATAAGAACCACAAAACATGTTGTGAGACTAGTATCTTAGTGAGCATAACTATAAAACAAGCAGTGTAGGAAAGCCAAGCATATGTAATGCAACAAACACAATACAATCTCACCAAACAAAACTGCACATGACCTGCTTTTAACCTGGCAGAAGGGGTCTTTTCACTGTTTCTAAGGCTAGACTTGAGCTTAGACTACAAGGAACGTCTTCCTTGGGTAATAAAAACCGCCATTATTCTGGACCAAAGTCAAGTGTCAATACAAGATTAACTGGGCCGAAGCCATTACTCACTATCTGGTCCGAAGCCAAACACATTTTCATTTTATTCTGGACCAAAGTCAAGCTTGATTATCTTAGGGTTTGTTGGGTGAGGCAAAATTCATTTTTCAAGATAACTAAGGTTGAACCAAAAAGCGTTTAACACCAATGAAGTCATTTGAATTGAAATCTTAAGCAATCAATGCATAAACAAGGTTTTGGGTAAAAACCCTAAGTTCACATTAACCCTAACTCATCTCACTAATCAATCACCACCATACAAATGATAATAATAGAGGACAACAACCAAAAAACCACATACACCATAAAAGAAGAGGGAATAAAAGGATAGGGTTCATTTGGAAGACTCAAGCAAGAATTATAACGTCCTAATTTAATTCTAAATTCAAGAATAATGCCCATTTGAGACACTATTCTCAAATTCCTAAAATTATTTCACGCAATTACCTATATCCTTGCATATACAATCATAAATTGCTTAAGTAATTCCAACGATTACGTAAGCCCATACATAGTCGGTCCATACATCACCAATCTCCTAATTAGATGTCACTCAGTGGCTCAAAATAACATCATCCAGAAATATATGATTTCTAACCTAATACAGCATAATATAATTCAAATACATCTATATCACTCAAAATAGTACAAGTGTATTTTTGATCATCAACATAAACATCTAAGTACACAAAAGGTCTAAAGTTATCAAAATACTAAAAATCTTGAGCATCTCCACGCTTACTGCCCTGGCTGGGGATGAACCTGTGCATCTAAAAGATAGCCACAAAACGTGTGGTGAGAATAGAGTCTCAGTGAGTAAAGCATGTAGCAGGCAGTGTAGGTAAGCAAGCAAATGCAATACAACATACACAAGTTAATATATATAAACATAAGCTCTACCATATTGTATCTCCAAAAACACTCTAATTATATGCATTATCTACATTTCCTGGCAGGACGGGGTCTTATCTCTATCTCTGGGGCTAGTCCTGAGCTCAAACTACAAGGAACGTCTCCCTTGGGGTTGCTACCCGCCAATTACTTTGGGGACCGAAGTCTAAGTTTTACTCTTGGGACCTAAGTTCATTAACTCTGGGGACCGGAGTCCATTATCTCTTTCTTAAACTCTCGGGGCTAAAAGCCCAAGTGTCTTATTCATTCTCGATATGTGCATCATATAGACAATAATAATCATAAGCATTACAATTAAGACCATGATAAAGTACAATCTCTAACTCAAAGCCCTAATCAAGGTTTCTAGGCACATATAAACAAACATATAAACAACCACATACAAGCTTTAGAAGAGGAGAGGAAAGAGTAGGGTTCAGGGAGGAGTAATCACACAAGATTGGGTGAGAGTGTATGAGCTTTACTCACCTCAAGGAAGCTCAAATAGAAGGGAAAAGAGGTTGGGGAAGGTTGGGGTTGGAGATCCTTGGCTTCTCCTCCTTCTTCTTGGCTCCAAGAGCTCATTCTCTCTCTAGAAGTCCATCTTTCTCTCTCTAGAGCCCTTCTCGCTTGAGCGAGAATGCTGAGAAAATTCTGGATTCGCATTCTCGCTTGAGAGAGAATACTCCAGAGAGTATTCCCCCTCTCTGGAGGAATTTCGCTTGAGCGAGACCCTTCTCGTTTAAGCGAAATTCTTCCAGAGATCACCCACTCTCTGGATGTTTCTCGCTTGAGCGAGGCCCTTTTCGCTCAAGCGAAAATCTTCCAGAGAGTACTCCTATCTCTCCCTTGTTTCTCGCTTGAGCAAGAGCTTTCTCGCTTAAGCGAGAAAACCATATTACAAATTCCTCAATTTTTCTGATATGCTCACTCAAGCGAGCCCTTTTCGCTTGAGTGAGAACATCAGGACCTACAATCTTGATTTCTCACTTCAAACCATTTCTAACTTAGTTCCACCTACTTTTTCCTAATTCTTTCTGACAACATACCTTTCCGACTTAGTTCCTCTTCATCTAAACCCTTTCTCTTCATCTTTATACCTTATAATTCTCTCCGTCTCATGGTGTGCTTTCTTTTAAGTTTTGTTTGACTTAACACTCGGTTCCTCTTCCAAAATCTCTTAAAACTCGTGGCTCTTAATATACTCCCTAATCCTTGTCTTAATTCACACTCAAACCCCAAAATTCTCATCCTACTTCTAATCTTCCTCTCTTGGACGGATTCGCAGCCTAAAGCTTCCACTATATTTTCTAGACCTCAGTTTTTGGGATGTTACAAGAATGGGTGAGAGTATGTGAGTTATACTCACCTAAAGGTAGCTTAAAGTGGAAGGTTGAATAAGGTGATGAGGTGTGGATGAGCAAGCTCCCTTCTTCTCCTTCTTCTTTTTCTTCAAGCTTTACGTCTCTCTCTCTCTCTCTAACTTCTCTCTAAGAGGAGTAAATGAATTATTAATGAGGGCAAACCCTAAACACTCTGTTTTTAAAAAAAACTGAGTTCGAGTATGCTCTCTCAATCGAGCCATGGTCTTCTTCCTCCTTCCTCATCTTCGTCTCCTTTTTAGCTTGGATACTAAACTAGGATACGGAGAATGTTATAAGTGCCACAAAAGACATAGGCACTCCTAACTGAAGGAGAAATCAAGAGCATTATTAGGTAAGAATAGCTAATAAATGCCCTATTTTGGCTATAACATTCGACCCAAAGGATCATCGAAAAAGCTTCCAACACTGGTCATTACGTTGACCTAATCAAGACACCAAAGCCAGTAGAGGCTAGGTTGAACGTAGTAGCCAATATCAGAAACCTTTCTATAGTCGAAATAGAGAGATAAGAAGAAAAAGAGGAGAAGTTTGGTCGAGAGAAGTTTATTTGAAAATGAGAAGAAAGAAAGGATGAATATTAACTTCTTCAAAATAAAAAGAGAATGCAGTGAAAGCTCTATTATTAGAAGGGATGAAGAAAGAAAGAGGAAGGTAATTCCATTTATAGTGAATGATAAAGGATGGTGAAATAAATGCACCAATAATGGAATAAAAATGTGAGGGAAAAAAAAATTGATAATCTGCCACGTGGGATGTATTGAAATGGAGGCATGAATTGGAGATAAAGAAGAATATGATTGTAAAAATATGAAGATGAGTATATCAGAGATGATTTTCGAATTCGAAGGAAAGGTAATTCGAAATGGGACTTCATGGATTTTGAAGATGTGAGGGCATGGAAAGAACTCTCTGCTTTCGAATAAAATTAGTTCCAAGCAAATAATGGGACTAGATTTTGAGTAAAGAACAAGAGAATATTTCGAGTGGAAGACTTCATACTGGGTTTTTCATGAAGAAGATTTTGAGGGAAGTACGAAGGCTCAATGAAGAGAAGCAGGCACTTGGAAGACATCTGATGGAGTGAAGACACTTGTTCGAACAAAGATTAGGCAGTTAGAAAATTTTTATACATGTTTGTTGTAAGTTAGTTTATCGTTATAGGTAAAAGTCTATAAATAGGATAAATTAGAAAGTCAAAAGGACAATTTTCACTCGGCATACTAAGATTGTACTCGAAAAAGCATACTGTCTACATACATTCACAGACTACTTGTTATCCCGAGAAGATTCTATAAGTATGTAAGTCTGAGATTCGTCATTTAATATACTACTCATTGTTAATTTTCCAATTTCTTATTTACTTTACTGTTAAACCATTTTTCTTTTCCTACTTCTACTTCTTAGTGCATTCAATTTTTATAGAACCTACCAAGAGGACTTGATTTCAGTCACAAATTGATTCATAGGAATCTTTTACCACAACAAGAAATTTTGTTTTTAGCGACGGCCAAAAGCCGTCGCTACAAGTGAAATTTCGTCGCTACAATGTATTTAGTGACGGCTTAGCGACGACCTTAAGGACGTCGCTAAATAGCTCATCGTAAATGCAGTAGCGATGAGCAAAATATGTCGTCTCTAGGTAGCGACGGCCTGATCGTCGCTACAACTGTCTCTAAAGCCATGTTCGTCGCTACGTATTATTGTTATTTTTTTTAAATTTTTTTATCTAGTGACGGCTATGACCGTCGCTAATGATATATATATATATTTTTTAAAACTAAATTTATTATTATTTATTTTATTTTAATATTTAGGGTTTAGGCTTTAATATTTTTTAATTTTAAAATTATAAATAAAAATACTAAATAATATATAAACACACCAATAGAGGAAAAATATATATAAAAGATATATATACAAAGATTGTTCAAACATAATACAATAAAAGAAAAAAAAATAATAAAAAAAAATCAATGGTGGCGGTAACGACGCTGGGGTTATGCCGGGGGACGATCCTCATCCTCATCCAACGGCTAGTCATCCAGGGCGTCATCGTATTAGGGGTGAGCCTGAGCCTGCGCCTGAGCCTGAGCCTGAGAAGCCTTGTGTCCAGCAACTCCTGCATCTGTTGTCGGTGTCGTGCAAAGTTCTCCTCCAATCGTGCAGCCTTCGCTTTAGCTCGGCTAGCCTGCTCCCAAGCTTCATGACTTCCTGACGCAGAGTTTCCTCCGCCGAATATCGTGAGCCGGACCCGTCACTCCCGCTGGTATGAGCCCGAGACTCCTGAGTGAGGCTGGTCACACCTGGACGAAGGTTGGTTGACAAGTCCCCGGTGCCATAACAGCGGCCTCGGGTCTTGCCACCCGCAACATCCTTCCAGATTTGTAGCTTGGTGGAGCCATCAAAGCTGGAGTTGTCCCCCATCTGTGACTCCACCTCCCTCAGGCGCTCCAGGTAATTTGTCTGTTGAATACAGGTAAACGTATAATTAGTTAGTTATATATTCAATTGCAAATATTTGAAATTATATAAAAAAATATTGATAAGCACAAACTTAACTTACAAAGGTGAACTTTGCTCTGTCATCTATCCAGCCACCACCCCTTTTTATGTGGGTGGCCACAAAGAACTCATCGGGCTCTACCTCTCGCCCCATCTGTCGAGACTACACAGAATAATTACACAAATTAATTATTTTAATAAAAAATACAAAATTAATGTAAAAGGGTGCTTATTTATACATATCATATCCAATGCCACCTCATGGTGGACCCTGCGGCCCGTGGTGTGGACTGCTCCCCCGTGTTGAGAAGCCCGGTTGCTCTTGTTACGAGCGAACTTCCCCTTGAATTCATTAGAGGCCCAGTAGGCCATAAGACCCTCCCAGGCCTCCTCACCACACAAAGTGGGCCTCCTCCCATCCGCCTGTGCCTTGTTCATCATATCTTGAAGGCGACGAGCAATCCTTTGCTCGTACACCTTCTTAATCTGGGCCTCATCAGAAAGGTCCCAAGTAACTTTGCTCTTAAAAAAATGTAAGTTATTAGAAAATGACATAACTTAAACAAAGAAAATATAAAGTGTTTAGGGTTTTTATTTACCGTAAACTCGGCCCACCACTTGTCTCGTACATCCTGCGGGGTGACCTCCCACAGGTAGTAAGGACCCCAGAATTGCGAACAAATCGCAAGACCAATGGTTGCGATGGGTGGGTTGTTAGGCACCCAACTGCAAAATAAACAAATTCAATATTAACTGTAAAAACAATTAAAGATTCAATATTATCAATTCAAAAGAAGTAAAAAATAATAAACAAACTCACCCCTTGAGAAATGGTCAATAATAACCCTACCATCAGGGTCTACCTCATGAGGTTGGCTGGAGCTGGCACCCTGGAACCAAACTGGCTCCGCATCAAACTCAGGGTCAACGTCCTCACTCATCCATCTCAACCTGAGCGTGCTCAAGGTCCACCTCATGCTCAGGCATATGTGGAAGCTCCTCACGAGGTCGGTTGGAGTTGGCACCTTGATATCCCTGTATCGGGAATAACCTCATTCCGTCGAATGGCGGCATGTCAGTTGCAGCAGGTATAGCAGTAGCTTCAGGGGAGGAAGAAGAAGACTGGAGGTGGGCCGCCGCAGGCGCTGAAGTACCTGGTAGATCCCGCAGCTGAGTGTGCTAAGAAGAGATGGTTCTCTCCCGACGGGCGCGACCCACCTGTGCAGCCAGCTCATCCGGAGGGATGGACCTCCCTCTACTAGGTGGGACCTTCTCTCCACCTCTACCACACATATGAGGCATTTTTTCCTAAATTTAATATTTTTAAATTAAGTATTAAAATACACACCTATAAACTATATATAAATTATATTAAATAACTATATACAATATATAAATTAAATAATTATATAAATTATAATTACTAATTACTATTTATATAAATTAAATAATAAAACAATATACCTATAAATATATCACATTAAATAAATTAAACAACATACGTATATCATATTAACAAATTAATAAAACTAATAATTCTATTGATTATTAATAAAATAATAAACTAATAAAACTTATAAACTAATAAAACTAAAAAATAACATACCTACTAAAGCAATGTTTAAAACTAATAAACTAATATACCTATATCACATTAATAAACTAATAAAACTAATAAACTATTGATTACTAGTAAACTAATTAAAACTGTAAAACTTACTTGTTGCAACGCCGGAGAAGGAAAAGTGAAGGAGATGCAAATGGAGCTACAGGCAACCGATTCAAATTCTGATCGGTTCAAAACGAACCTATCAAGGAGGGGGAGTGTTTAATCGGAGAGATTTTGAAAATGAAATAGAGAGGGAGAGAAACATGGCTTGAACGGAGAAGAGGAAAGGGGAGGAAGGAGGAGGAGGAGGAGGAAGGAGGAATGTGGAGGAAGAGGGGAGGGGGAAAGATTTTACGCGTTACAGCCTGGTCGTCTCTACGTTGAACGCGCCAAAATTTAAATTGTCGTCGCTACGCTTAATTTTAATATTTTCAGAAAAAAAAATTTAAGTGTAGCGACGGCCGAGCCGTTGCTACATAGTGACGACCATGTCATCACTATGTATTAAATGGACTGGGCTGGGCATTTAATGTTGTAGTGACGGCGTAGCCATGGCTAGGCCGTTGCTACGTTCCCGTGTCTAAATCAGCATATTCTTGTAGTGTACTAAAAATCACCACAAACAAATAGAGAGATAGAAAAAATTGTGTTACATGAAATATTGTATAAATATATAATATGAATGATAGATCTCCTGTTACTCATTTGCTCTAGCCCTTAAATCGCATTCATAATCAAAACCTTGAAACTATTTAAACAAAAAAAGAAAAGACATAAGAAAAATTTATTTTATTGCTTTTTTCGGCAAACATGTTTTTGTACTATTAAATTATGCTTTGTTTATATGCACACTAGGCCACTTGCATTTGTGGTCATCACGATTAAAGTAAATGCATATTCAAAAGAATATATAGATTGTTATCTAAGAATGATTTTTTCTTTTCCTGAAATTCCGTACCAAAATGGTAGCCTTTAGCTAAAGAGGCCAAGAAAAAGCCGGGAAGATGACAAAACTCCCAAATACCAATTCAAAGAGAGGTTCCATATCCATTGGAGAGAGAACGTCTAAATATGCGATTCTCCGTCCACAGAAATCATGAGACCAAACATCTCTCGGTCACCGAAATTACTCAATAGACCTTATATATGTTTTTTTGGTTTTTTCCACCATATATATAAGAATTTGGGTTTGTGTGGAGTGTCCTGACTCCTGAGACACTAATTAAGAAATCTATATATAATAATTCTAAATAAAAATCATCACATTGATTGTATCTGTAATAAGTACTATAAATCTAATAAAAACTTTCTGCTTTTAGTTTGAATCAATGTTGTTATAACACTAGTTACCATTTCCTCAGAATTGCATGAATCTCACTTTTTCCTTTATCCAATAATATTCTATTCTAAACTTTTAACACGTTTGTTTACTTATTATTGTTATTATATAGGTGTTAGTCGAAACTAACTTGAGTGTAATTCCACTAATCTATTTTTCTAGTGTACTCAAAGGGAAGTTATCAATACGAGGATTAACAATTCACATGAATATTTTTATAATAAAGTTTTTTCCACACCTCTCCCCCACACATTCCGTACACCTCCTTTTTTTTTTCTTTTTTACTTTTTGTGAACAGTAGCACTTTTTTTTATTTTTTTCATGAACAGTAGATTTTTTTTAACGAAAACTTTGACCTTTTCTTTTATTATTTTTTTAAAAAAATTTACTTGTAATTAACCAGATTGATATCATACATAACCATCAACTTATATAATATTAACCATAAATTCATACTCCCTCACTTGTGTAATAATTCTTGTGATCAATTGAAATAAATGTTAAATATTTGTATCTTTGAACAAATATTTAAGGTACGTTAACAAATATTTTACTTTTATTTCAATTGATCGTAAGGATCATTATATAAGTGAGAGAGTATAAATTTATGGTTAATTTTGTGTACTTTGATGGTTATTTATGCCATTAATTAAAGTGGTTAATTACAAGTGAGACAAAAAGTGGTTAAGTGTGAATTAGTATGTGGTTAAATGAGTTGCTCAAATGGTTAATATCGAAATTATTTCAGATAAATGTTCATTTTGGCAAACCTTTAACTTTGATTCAAATGTACATAAGGATTGTTAAATAATGAGGGCAATAATTTGTGGTTAATTATGTATACATTGATGGTTATTTATTCTATCTACCTGGGTAATTGTAAGTATCACAATAGGTGGTTAAGTGTGAGTTAGCATGTGGTTACATGAGGTACTCAATTGGTTAATATATATCAAAGTCCCTTTAAATAATTGTTCAAAATGAAAAATAATTAACGTTTATTTCAATTGATCATAAGCAATATTACATACGCGAGGGGCATGAACTTATGGTTAATTATGTGTACGTTGGTGGTTTATGTATGCTATCAATCTGGTTAATTACAAGTAACACCAAATGTGGTTAACTGTGAGTTAGTGTGTGGTTAAGTGAGTTACTCAATTGGTTAATATTAAAGTTACTTTAAATAATTGTTCAAAATGACAAACATTAACTTTTATTTCAATTGATCACAGGGATTATTATACAAATGAGGGAGTATGAATTTATGATTAATACTATATCAGTTGGTGGTTATGTATGTTATCAATCTGGTTAATTACAAGTAAATTTAAAAAAAAAACATTTGAGTTTTATAAAAAAAAAAAAAAACTGCTACTGTTCATGAAAAAATTTATAAAAAAAGAAAAAAGGATGTATGTGGGAGGTGTGGAGAGAGATGTGATAATATCATTATTGATATTTTTAAGGCTTCGTATGGAGTGAAGCACCTGGTGACACAACTCCTTACTATCCTATATATGATATATTTGTTTAATAATCAACGATGGAGATTGGTTACCTATAACTGGATGAGCATAGTTTTCTAGAATTTGAGAGATGCCCCTCCGTGTTTTATTAGTTGTTGCCATTAAGAGTCAATGAATTGCATGTTGGTCCTTCTCCACTCCATTCATAGAAGGAAGTAGTTCTGTAGTTCCCTTTGTCGTGTGAGAGAGAGAGAGAGCAGTCATCCACCGGGTTTGGTTGCTCTGGAAAGAAAGAGAAGATTGACCTTTTATTGTGTGACCCACTAATTTTGCAATCCACTAAATGAAGGGGAGAAGGTGGTGTGAGATGAGGGTGGAAGTGTGAAAAGTCATTTCTACCCTCAAAAATTTTAAATGAGACAAAATAGCTTTCACACAATTTATTTATTTTTGTCCTTTCACTTATTTGTAACTTTCTCTCTCTTTTATTTCTCTACAACCAAACAACTATTAAAATTAATTTCTCTCCTATCTCTTTCATATTTCTTTAATACCAAACAAACTCTAATTCTATTTAATTTCTCTACTATTTCTCTCTTCTCTGTTTATCTATTTAAACCAAACACAGCGTTAGTAAAAAAAAACTCTTGAAAACTCGTAGTAAAATTATTTCGCTTATAACTTTTTGTAAAATGTAAATTTTAGAATAAGTTAATCCCACCATACATACATATGTGGAAATTAACTTATTATAATAGTAACTCTTAGTAAAAAAAACTCATGAAAATTCTTAATAAAGTTACTTTGCTTATAATTTTTTGTAAAATGTAAACTTAATCAAATAACTTGACCTCAATTCATGGTTTCGCCTCTGTCCCACCACCTCCCATGCTAAATTCACTAACGAAGGAAACACCAATTACCACAAGGACATGCCTTTCTAACCAATCCCAAACGTGCTACGACATGGAGAAATATTGTATTACACTTTTTTTAATTCTAATAAGGTTGATCATATCCAATCTTATGCAA
The DNA here is from genome assembly GCA_026901365.1 of Sesbania bispinosa. NCBI lineage: Eukaryota > Viridiplantae > Streptophyta > Magnoliopsida > Fabales > Fabaceae > Sesbania > Sesbania bispinosa. The sequence goes on from QLOH01000033.1 coordinate 2,244,926, forward strand.
TACAAACTGTGTAAATCGGACTAAAAAATAACAAATGAAAAAAAAAATCTAAAACTATAAAAGTCAAAATTTTTTATTAGATTTGATTGATTTTTGGATCTATATTATTAGAAATAAATAAAATCCAATTCAAACCGAACTAATATATACATATATTATTTAAAAATAATCATATATTTATAATTATATAAGTATATATTTATGAAATTACGCATATTAATATGACTTTTTATAGTTTCATTATCTAATATCATTTTAATATATATTTTTATAAATATATCAATTTTAACTAGTTTAAATTGATTTTTCATTTCTCATGTTCTCATTATTAATTATTTTATATATTATTTCATAATTTATCATATATTCATATATTATTTAAATTGTTTATAAATATAATCATATATTTAACTAATACTTAACCATTACGTTTTTATTATTATTTCATAATTATATATTTTTTATCTAATATTTATTGTCTCTTAAAAAATTGAAAATTGATATGATCTAATCCAATTTAAATTGGATCATATTTGAAAAAAATAAAAATCAATTGGATGATAAAATGATAAAACCACAATCATTGGATCATATGATTTTTTACCTTAAAATCGATTCAAATTAGACCGTGAAGACCCCTACCTCACAGGTCCTTCTTGTAACGTCCTAATTCCTTAATTCGAGAATAATGCATGTTGGGAGCACTATTACTGAATTCGTGAAATTATTTTGCGCATTATAAGTATCGGCATACAACACATAATAATAGCTCAGGTAATCCAACCGTTACTCAAACTCAATATAAACACAATCATTCAATATTTTAAGTCAATTGCCAACATAGGTTCAAATCAAAATACAACATAAATATGTAGGCTTAATGGGATACAATCTTACATGTGTCCTGACATAATTGAATAAGTCTTTATGGCTCCACATGTACCAAAATATCTCATCCAAAAGAATATAATCACGCCTATACAAAATAAGGCCTACAACAGTAGAATGGGCACACTAGGCCCCAAAATGACTCCTTTGTTCCAATTAGGAATCTGGTCTGGAACCCTGGATATCTAAACATGAACCACAATGCGTAATGAGACTAGAGTCCCAGTGAGTGTGATAAAAGCATGCAGTGTGGGAGAAATAACAGGCAAATGAGATGAAACAATCAATTTATAAGAAGTTCAACATGAGTAATTTAAATATATAAATACATGACAACTGTGAAGTGTTTAACCCAACATCCTAGGGGTCTTTCCTCTTATCTGTGAAGGCTAGACTGAGCTCAGACTAACAAGAACCGTCATTCTTGAAGACCACTAGGACATTACCCCTTAACTGTGATAGATTTTAACATATAACATGAATATCTTCTTTAAGCATGAGGTCCGAAGACCCAAGTCTCTTTGATTTAACATGAGGTCTAAAGACCCAATCTTCTCTTTTGAACATGAGGTCCAAGGACCAAAATCTTTTCTCGTAAAACATTAGTGTGTTTATAACATGAGAGTTGAAAATATGTGCATGAGTATGAGTATTCACATGAATGCATAATCCCTCCAAGGTATCACCATCAAAATACAACCATCAAGCAAAAATTCCTATTCTTCTATCCTAGGGTTAGAGCCACATGAACATACAAAGCAATAATCCAACAACCAACCCTAGACTTATCTTTAATCAACCACAATCAAGCAATATAAGAAAAGTGGAGTAAGAATAGAGGGCATACATGGGTTCCCATTCAAGAATGAAAGTGATTGGGTGGACCACACTCACCTTAAAGAAAGGAAATAGGGAAGATGGAGGGGTGGGAATGGTGATTCCAAGCTCCTTGAGGATGATCTCCAATGAAGGGTGGTAGCTCCTCTTCTCCTTCTCTCTTTCTCTTTCTATGTTTTTCTCTCTCTAAGAAGTGAAAGGAAAGGAGAAAAATGTGAGAAAACCCTAAAAGGGGTTTTTAAAACTTTCTGTCCGCGCTCTCGCTGAGGCGCGCTTGAGCGAGGCTGAGCGAGGACGCTTTTCTCGCTAGAGCGTGCACTGAGCGAGAATCGCTTAGGCTTGCTCGAGCGAGCAAACCAGAACAAAATTCCCCCATTTCTGCTGATACCCTCGCTCAGGCTGCGCTCGAGCGAGAGTATCAACACCCAAAATATTGATGTTTGCTCTTCTTTGCTTCTAACTTAGGTTTGTCTTCCCCTTTCCTAATTGTTTTTATAATTAAAACATCTTTCCAACCCTATTTAGCTTATGAAATTTGGGATGTTACACTTCTTTACACTGATATATCATCCATGGTTACTTCACCCTAGCAAGACCCATTTTTTAAAGCTTAATCTCAAATTAAATAATATATGTAATTAATATTTAAATTTATGTGTTTACATACGTATGTATTACGTGTTTTTATATTGTTAGATTAGCCTGTTGGGGTTTAATTTTAAAATAATGTGATAAAATATTGCTGAATTTAATTATATTTTATTACATAAAATATTTATATATATATATATATTTTTTATAAGCGATATTTTTTTTATATAGTTATCTTTTTTATAACAATTTTAATATCATTAGCATGAAAATAAGAAGGATAAAAAATAAAAATTTTATAAAAACATATTTATTAAATTTAAATCATAAAAATACAATAAATACTTTTTTAATATTTTTTTAATTTTCATTTCTCTTATTTATCAAAACCGTTTAATAATATGTTAAAGAAATAGTATAACTATGAGAAAACTAAAATTTAATTTGTTTCCATGGTAAGTGAACAAGGATTTTTTCTAATCATGTATTCTTATATTATTTAATAAACATAAAATTTCATATTTTATTAAAATTAATTATAAGAGTTTAATAAGTACATATTTTTTTGTGTAAAAAATATTACACTGTCACATATTAATGTGTTTTCACATTATTTAATGAATTAATATTACACTTTATGTGTTATTAATCTCACTAAATAATATAGTAATTAACACATGCATTATTTTTTTTATACATGGGAGGTAAAGGCCCAAAGGGAAGAAAAATAAACTAACTACCAGGGACTAATCGAGGAAAGCTAACTCCTCTACAGTCTTCAATCAGAAAATTATACAAGGAATTAGGAGCTTCCTGAAGAATAGAAATCCCCAAATGCTGCTGCTGACCCAAATCTTCCAGGTGGTCAGCATACCTGTTAGATTCCCTGAAAGCATGGCTCAAAACAAAGGAAGGATTACTAGAAAATATGTTACGAATTAATGCTCCTTACAAGCCCAACACAATGATGGGAGACCTTGGATGAACCTTTCGCAAGATGAACTGCAAGCTCTGAATCCATATATATTGATAATAAGATTTTTAATATTAAGGGAGCAAGCTAAATTTAAACCATGGAGGAGACCCCATAATTCAAATTTGATGGTAGAACATGTACCAATTTTGCAGGTAAAACCTTTAATAAAATGCCCATCATGATCTCTAGTAAGACCCCCACAACTGGCCTGAAAGTTAGAGCCCATCATCGATCCATCAACATTGAGCTTAAAGAAATGAAGAGGAGGACGCTCCCAGCCAACTAATTCCTCTCTTTTAAAAATTATGTGGGCAATAGGAAGGGGGATGCCGCTGATTCTATAATTCTTCTAGCATAGCTAGAAATGTGGAAGAAAAGGTTGCCAGGAAGATCAGATTTATGCTGAAAGACAAGGGAATTTTTGTCTTTCCAAATCATCCACAACCCAACCGGAAAAACAAAATTCCAATCAGCTATAGCAGATGTTTTCATTGAAAAGTCAAGATATTTTCTAAGCCATTAATCCAAACCCAAGTTGAAGAAGGAAGCCCACTCCTTATGATCAATTAAGGATTCCCAGAGTTCAGCCACTGATTCACAATCTCTGATTGTATGCATGATAGATTCAGGAAATTGCTGACAACGAGGACATAAACTGCTAGCGACCATTCCTCTGTCTTTCTTGATTTGTTAGTAACCTACCATGAATCAGTTTCCAAATGAAAGAGGAGATTCTAGGAGGTCCTTGCTAGGATCATATAATTTTATAAATGTTGTCAGAAACACCCTTGGGAAGACTGGAGTCAGAGAGGTATTCATAAGTTGTTTTAATTGAAATTTCTCCATCGAGGAAGAAACGCCAAGCTGGGTAATCTTTGCCAGCAGAGGGATCAGGAGGCTGGATGCTAGCTATAGTTGATACACAATTAGGGGGGAGAATAGAATTAATCATATCCCAATTCCAAGAGTTCTGATTGGAAAACGAGGCCACAGGTAGGTGCTTCTGCCAATCTGGAATATCATCAATGGCTCTGGAATGAAGGGAGCCACAAGATAGAATAAATATATCCTGCCAAAATTGGATATCCGTCCCATCTCCCAGAATCCAACATCTACACTTCTCCAAGTGATGCCACACCCTTGAGATCCCTTTCCATAAAATGGAGTCATGGTCATTAGATGAAATATTAGGCATGGATAAGGCAGCCACCTTATATTTGGATTTAAGGATTTGCACCAGAAGGAATCAGGATTAGCAATGATATTCCAAGCCAACTTTAAAAGGTAAGCTTCATTTAGAACACAGAGAGAGCGAAAACCCAATCCACCAAATTGCTTAGGACGACAAATTTTATCCCAAGAAACAAGGTGACATTTCCTTTGAATTTGAGTGGATCCCCATATGAAATCCCTACACAGCTTCTCAATTTCATCACAAATTGTTGAAGGGATCACTGTTGTTTGCATGATATAGTTTAGAATACTATATAAACAAGTTTGAGCTAAGGTGACCCTACCTGCAAAAGAGAGAGTTAGCTTTCCAAGAATTTAATTTTTTTCCTAATCTTATCTACCATGAAGGCATAAGTATTATGAGAAGGCCTGCTATGGAGGGAAGGCATTCCCAAATAAAAGCCCAGATCCATAGTTTGAGCTACGCCTAATAAGTTAGACAGATTCTGAGCAACATCATATTTAATATTGCTAGAAAAGAAAACTTGGGATTTAGCCAGGTTTATTTTCTAACCTGAGGCAAGACAGAAGTTATCAAGGACAGATTTAGTTACTTTAACTTGATCAGTGGAAGCTTTGCCAAAAAGGATGATATTATCCGCAAAAAATATATGGGAGAGGCCAGGGCCTTGTCTGCTAAATTTGAGGGGAGTCCAATTAGATATCTCAACTTCATGAGAGATAAGATGACTAAGTCTCTCAATGCAAAGGACAAAAAGGTTGGGAGAGAGGGGGTCTCCCTGCCTAATGCCTCTAGAAGGTTGGAAAAAATTAGTTAATTCACCATTCCAATTTAAACACAGTTTAGATAAGGAGATACAGTTAGAAATAATATTAACCAGAAGGGGATCAAGACCAGATAGGGAATCAAACTTAGAAATAAAGGACCAATTAATTTTGTCATAAGCCTTAGAGAGGTCAAGTTTTATGGCCATAAAGCCTTGTTGACCCTTTAAAGATCTCATTGTGTGAATTGATTCTTGGAAAATAATTATGTTATCTATTGAATGACAGTCAGGGACAAAACTACTCTGGAAGGGAGAGATAAGCTTAGGGAGGGAGGGCCTAATCCTATTAGCAATAATTTTAGTAACTACTTTATATATGACATTACATAAGGAAATAGGGCGAAAATGATCAGGAGCTTTAGGAGCATCACACTTAGGAATGAGGGATATGATAGTTTCATTTACCTTTGCAATATTTTCTGGAAAAAGAAATACCTTTTGGATGAAAGGCACAGTAGAAGAGTGAAGGATATCCCACTAACTTTTAAAGAACAGAGCGTGGAAGCCATCAGGCCCAAGGGCCTTCAAATTTCCAATGCTAAAGAGGGCCTTTTTGATCTCATTAATATCAGGAATGCTGCTTGATGGGAGGTCCTCAGGGGCCAGAGCTGGGAAGCCATTCATATCCTGAGGAAGTTGAAAACTAGGTTAGTAAAAAAGGAGATGAACATACCTTTATTCGTTGCATCATCATAAGACCAGTCCCTGTTAGCATTTCTGAGGGCAACAATTCTATTTTTCCTCTTCCTTGATAAGGCAGATTGATGAAAGAATTTGGTATTACGATCCCCCAACACAAGCCATTTACTTCTTGAAATATGATACCGGTAAGCTTCTTCATGGTCAAGAATCTGAGAGTACTCTGCCTACAACTTATTTCTTAAATTAGATAGAAATGGATTAGGACCTTGAAGCAGCTTAGTCTGGATGCCTTGAAGTCTGTTCATAATTCTCTTCTTCTTTAGAAAAATGTTACCGAAGACAAAGAAGTACCAATCCATGATATTAAATGTAAAATGATTTATATTGTCCTCCCAGGAATCATTAGTTACCCAAGCATTTTTTACTTGATTCGAAAAATCAGGGTGCTCAATCCATGGAGCAAGAAATTTGAATGAGCCTTTAGAATTTCTATTTGAATTCTGATGAGAGAGCTTGAGCCACAGACCCGCATGATTAGAAGAAGGGAGAGGGAGGTTGATCATTGAAGATTGATGAAAAGTTGATCTCCAACTGTCATTAGCCAACATTCTATCTAACCTCTCCTTAAAGGAACCTTTACTCCAAGTGAGTTTAGGCCCTTTGAAACCAATATCGGCCAATAAGCAGTCTTCAAGGCACATATTGAAACTTGTAATGGAAGATCTTCTAGCAGGGCCACCACCCACTTTTTTCATTCTCATACAGAATAGTGTTAAAATCACCAGCAGAATACCAGGGTAAATTACCATAATTTGAATAAAAATTCCTAAGATTTTCCCAAAGGATATGTCTTTGGTTTTCAGAGGTACTAGCATATATGATGGTGAAAATCCAGGGAGATTGAGAGCCATTATTAGTTCATAAATGGATACATTGTTGGGAAGACTCTATGACATCCACAGTGAGTAAACTAAGGTTCCAAAGACACCAAATCCCCCCAGAAAAGCCCCTAGCTTCCACCCTAGCACAACCACCAAGACCAATTTTTCTAATCACAGAATCAGCCCTATTACCACTAATCCTAGGCTCCACTAATGCTACAAAAGCCAAGTGATGAATTCTAATGATATCCTTAATAAGACCAGGAAAATGCCTAGACCCAGCACGCCTACAATTCCAAACTAAAAAATTAATAAAAAACACAAAGATAAAGGAAGGGAAAGGGATTAAACCTAATTGGGGGAGTCAGAAGATGCGGGGGGATCTTCATCCATCTGAGAAGACTTAGGCTGCATAGAATTATGTTAAACTATTGGTCCAAGGAGCTCCTGGGAAGGTGGATTACCATCAGGGGCCAGGGGATGAACAGGAATGGATGAAGTCGGAGGGTCATATCCCAGAAGGAAGAACATGTTATCCCTCCCAGAAGATCCAGAATACTACCCTCCACCATCCAAATACTGCTTGTGCATTTTTTCCTGATGTTTACGCATCAAATTCAACATCTCATGCTCTTTCTGAACACGAAGGTTCTTCTCCTCCTCATTCGTTGAGAGGGGTTCAGTGGGAGCCTTGACTTGTATCTCCTGATTCTTTGGCTGACTAACTTTCTTCTGGGTAATGCTACTTTTTTGTTGGGGAAGTGGATGCTGGCTCTTGGGAGCTTCCTTTTTTGAAGCACGGGATTTCCCAGACCCACCAGATATTGAGTCTCAAAATCAATTCAAGTATTCAAATCGGATACAAGACTCTCATATCCTAAGTTTTAATGGACAACAAAATTGATTTAAAAAGAGATGATTTATTATGCGAACAGTATCACTTGAAGGTATTTTGCCTTATTGTTTCAGTAAGCACTTTATAGAAGAAGCCTCAAGTTGAACCTACTTATGTAAGGAAACCTTCTAACGTGTCAAGACCTGCTGAATCCATTTTCACCTTCTGAAATGTTACGGAATCTTAAAAGAACTGTTGAACACCTCGGTTTAACTATTGATTAAAGCCTGAATCTGCCTGCTAAAGTCATAACACATCCTTAACGTCTGAAGCAAGTTTGATCCATTTAAGGAATGTCTTCAAAGTTCGTATGTGTTGTCAAAGTCTCATTACCTTAAACGGAACCTGTTGTTCGTGTCAGAGCAGTGTTGCAGACTGCAACACCTGCATATCTCAAAAGTAAGAAGTTATCAGAAGAGTGTTTCACAATGTATCAAAAATCATTTAATGCTATCTCACAACGGTGAATGAAGCTTTCTTCAACGGATTCATTTCAAGCCTCTCTATATATAGCTTCCTGCAAGATTTTGAAGGTGACGACCCTTGGTGAACCCCTCACAAAGTCCAAAAAGAGAATGGCCATGTTCCAAACAAAATATCTATCAAGCCAATCCTCTGAAGAAACAATTCCCGCTGACCAAAAGAAAGAGAAGAATTTCATTAAAATATCTATACTCCTGTATCTTTGTTTTTCTTTGTACTTAGAACTTATCTTCTATATCCTGAGTTATTCTTAGTAACCATTTTGTACAAGAGAACCTGTGTTTAAGTTTCTCATAAACTTAAACTTATCTTTCATTGTAAACACTGTAAAGTGTCACGGAGCCTGGAGAGGCTTGGAGGAACAAAGAATACTCGTTGAGCCTAGAGAGGCTTGTCTGTAAAAGAATACTTGGTTACACTTGTTTAAGTGTCTGAGAGCCTGGAGAGGCTTGGTGGAAGAAAGAATACTCGTTAGGCTTGGAGAGGCCAGGTGTGCAAAGAATACTGGTTGGGCCTGGAGAGGCCAGGTGTGCAAAGAATACTCGTTGAGCCTGAAGAGGCTTGTCTATAAAAGAATACTTGTAATCTTGCGAGATTAGTGGAAAATCCAGTGGTGTATTTGCCCTGAGACTGGATGTAGCTCACTGGGTTAGTGGGTGAACCAGGATAAATTCTCTGCCTAAGTTCTCTCTACCCTTAACTCTTTACTTTCCGCTGTTATCTGTTTATTTCTATCCAAGGAGGGTTAAGAAAAGTGAATTTATAATTTGCGCAGCTTAAACAACTTTATTTCATACGCAATTCACTTTGAAAAATCGATTTCATTGGACCAGATGAAGTGCTTCAGCAAGTCTCTGAAAACTCACTTTTTCAGTAAGTTGCTTAAACATTGTTAAACTCATTGCTTGTTTCGAAAGGTTTTCCAAAATCTGTAAATATTATAAAAATACTATTCAACCCCCCTTCTAGTGTTTCATGTGGTCCTAACAGTTAGTATCAGAGCTCGACCTCAGGTTGAGCATCTAACAAATGCTGTGGGAAGAAGATCCAGATGGAAACCTCAGCAAGCTATGAAGAAATTTTTGAAGCTGATCTTCAGATGCAACAAAGGCAAATCCTCAACATTGGAAACAATGTTGAGTCTCAACAAATGCAAATCCGAAAGTATCTCTACTGGTAACATCGTTTAATATTATAGCACAAATATCCACGACTATTTGAAAATGTATGAAAATTTGTATGCATATATATTCATTCTGAGATGCATGAACTTTCTGATGTGTGCGTGTCTGTTGAAATCTATGTATCTGCTGAAAACACATACTTTCTGAAATTGGCACTTTATGACATGGCACTTCAAGACAGTTGGCTTTTCACCTACTCTCTGAATCTGCACGATTGCACGTCTCCCCAAGTCTGCGCAGCCAGTCTCTATCATCATTCGTGCTACCTGAGTCTATATTTATCTCAGCAGAAACTAGTCTCAAGTTACTCTCTCTTTGCTCTCTCTTGTTGTGAAATCTCTCTGCATCCTTTGAACTTTCAAGAAAACCTAATTTCTCTCTGTAACTCAAATGGCCTCCAAGAAGAATGTGGGTGTTGCTTCTAAAGCTGGTGGAAAGATTATTCCATCCAGAAGTGTTGATTTTAAAAACTTGCCGAGGTTAGGTTAGACCTTGAAGATTATTTCAAATGTTTTGGATGGTTACCCTTCTTTGAAGTAATCAACAGTGGCTGGCACGAGGCCAGTGTTTATGAGTTCTGGAGGACTACCAGGGAAGTGGAAGGTAACAAGAAGATGTTTCTGAAAGCATCTATGTTGGGCCATGATATCATCATTAACAACAGGGAACTGGAAGAAGTCACTGATGTTAAAAGTGAAGGGGCTATTTACATGGCTAACTGGGAAGCAAGAAATGGAGGTGCTGGAAAATCAAACAAGATGTTGTTTGGCGAGGTAGACCCTTTAAACCCTAAGGGAACTGGTATGAATACTATCCCTAGGTTACTCCTTGCTATTTTGGGATATTGTATCATTCCCAAAGGAGGGGGCAAGGATCATATATCCGATTTGGCAAAGTTCTGTGTCATTCACTTGATGGAGAAGAAGAAGATAAACCTACCCTAGGTTATTCTTTATGGAATGCTAAGGAGAACTCGAGACTCCGCAGCAAATCTACCTCATAATACCCTAATAATCAGGATTTTGATGCACTATGAGGTACAAGTGGAATCTCTTTTTTATCATAAGTGCCCAAGCTTCTTCAATGCCACAATGGTGAAGCAGATGGGACTTCTAAAGAAAACTGCCTCTGAGGCAAGTCAGAAGGCTCAAGCTGCTCGCTCTTAGAAGGGGATGTTGGAAATCCTTGAAAAAGAGCTACAAGGTGACGTCCACAAAGATGAGTTCAAATTTGCTGAAGTCACTTCTAAGAAGAAGGAAAAGGTGAAGAGGCAAAGAATAAAGGTATCTCAGAAAATTCTTCCTCCTACTGATCTGGAACGGGTAAGGGAAGGAGAGGCTTCATATCAAAGGGATACTTCATCTAAGAAGGTAGCTGAAGCAATCACTCAACAGGAACTTGAACCTGTTCAAAAAGTTCAAAATGAGCCTTCTGAAATTGTGGGTCAGGCTTCTGGAGAGTCTGCTAAAGCTGTTAGGCCTACCTTTTCTTCAAAGGGACATGCTCAGATTGATAGGTCTGAGAGTGGAAGTTCATCTGAACCACTCACAATAAAACCACTTGCTGCTCTACATCCAGACCCTGAGATCCAGAAGGTAGTAAAAACTGTTGCTGCCATTAAGGAAAAGGAAGAAAGGAGCAAAAAGAGAATGATAGGGCCTTAGTTGAAGCTGCTCAGAAGGCCATGATAGAAAATGAGGAGTTTGAAAGAAGAACTGAAAGCAAAAGGAAGAGACCTTCCAAGGCAACCAGATCTAAGAAGAAGAGGTTGCTCTTCCTAGCTCAAGAACCTGCTCCTGCTCCTGTACCAATGATCACTAGGAGCAAAACTATCCCAAAGAATGATGAAGGGATTGCTCATGAAGCTCTCAAACAGGATAAACCAAAATCTGTGTTGGACTTGAAGAGAGAAAGAATCGTGAAAAGAAAGGTAAAGGAACTCTTGCCTTTTGTTCTACCTGATTGGACCAAGTTGTATCAAAGGAAGATGAAAGAAGCTGCCATGAAGTCTTTATCTGTTAAAGAGCCTTATAAGAATATCAAGGTTCGTTTTGATAACCTTGGTAAGGAAGACTTGGAGGATATGGAGGAGCCAATCATTGTTTCTCTCAATATAGTAGAGCCCTCTACCACCTCAACTGAAATAATCCAACCTACTGCTGGTAAAAAGGTTGAAGAGGTTACACCATCTGGTGAACCTACTGAGAAAAATAAAGCTGATAAGGTTGCACCTACTGACAACACCAAAGGTGAACCTATTGAGACTGTTGCTGTTTCTTGTGCTAAGAATAAATATACCCCTACTGTCATCAACCCGGAAGAACCTGCAGAGGTTATTGCTGATGAAGAATCAAATGTTGATAATGTTGTTGCAGTTGCTAAAAGGGAAGAGGTTGTGGAACCTACTGGTGACCTTATTGAGACTGAATCACCTGTTGATGTGATAAATCCCATACTTGTTTACGTCACAAAGGTTCTCTTCGAAGAAAGTGATGAGGAATCAGAAAATCCCCTTGCCATAGTTGTATATGAAGGGCCTATTCTCTCTGTAGCCATTGACTGGCATTCTAAAGGTAGTTATGTGCTGAAGGAGAAAGGTGTCTTTACTTTTGAAGGCAACTTGTCTTTAAGGGAAAGGATGTGGAAGCCAAAGACAAGGGATATCTCCAGGAAACCCACTTTTGATAAGGCTGCTCCTATTCTCAGGTTTGAAGATATTTTGAGGCCTGTTGAATTCCCTCATAATTATTATCTGAATGGCCGAGATCAAAGTAGGAGGTTACCCAGGTTTCCTAATATATATGAAGAGCTCCTAAACTTCAAGAATCATTTGCCACTCAAACCTCCCATGCAAGCAAGCCGACATGTAGATTCTATTGAAGATGCAATATTAAGGAAGATGGTCAATAGCTCAGGGGGATGGTCTGATCAGATTGAAAAAATCAGACAAGGTGTACAACCTCCCAGGCATTACTGGAAGAAGATGAATGTTAACTCAGCTGATGCAGTAGTGATACCTGTTGAAGACTGGATCCTTATAAGGAGACTGAACATGGAAGCTGAGGTTTATGCCAAGTATGTTGCTGAAAAGGCAGGTTACATGGGATTCAAGCCTCCCACTCCTATCACCATGAAACCAACCACAAAGATCTACTGGCAACCAGACAGAATTGTGCCTAGACTACCCTTTGCAGAAGGATCTAATGATAAAGGGAAGGAACCAAAGTTTTACACTGTTTATCTGGATCAGCCAGTACCTCTCAACAGAGAAGAATGGGAAAGACTCCCTGAAGTCCTTGAAGCCTATGGGGGTTTTGACCACACATGTAGAGACAGGATCTGGGAATCCTATTGGGCTGAGAGAGAAAAGGCACGGTCTTGCTTTGGCACAAGATTTGATTTCGTTGACTATTTGACCAAGAGCTCCCTTTCTGTACAAGAGTTCAAGACTTGGCTCCTTGGGAATTTTCCCAGCAATAATCATCTGCTAAAAGAGTATATTGAACAAGATTGGGCCATTGTGCCATATTCTAGAACTGTCTACATCTGCTTGGTGGCCAATCCTGCTGAATATGGTTTTCCTATTGGTTTTGTGGAGATCATATTTCATTGGAAGCATGTTTACATAATTTTCAAGGAAGCTGATGTTGCAGATGTGCTTGCAATGAAGGAGGAGGATATCAGAAGGCTAAGAAGAAGGAATGATAGACTACAGGCTATGATGAGGAAATTGAATGCTGTTTCTCTTTGCACTCAGAGTGTAGAACAAAAGCCAAAGCTCAAGAGGACCATCAGCTTTTAATTTGTCAAGTTCAGAAAGTCTATGAAGGGAATCAAGCATGTGGTCAGGGTGCAGCGGAATAAATGGATTCCCTCCCTTGTTATGATCGTTAATACGAAAACACAAATTAAGGCATAAAAGGCATGAAACATAATGACATGCCTTATGAGGATTATAAACGAGGCAATAGCAGCCACGTCTCTAGTGGTGTCCACACCAACAGCCGAACTAGGAAACCCTCCTCAACTCTGCTAGTAGCCTTAGAGAGTAAGAGCGATTGCTCATCTGTACAGGGTAATGCATCTTATGCTATATTTATAGAGTGGTGGCTAGGGTTTTACCCCCTCACTCTATTAACCCTAACATATATGGGCATGGCCCATTATGTTATAATTCTAATCAAATTAGAATTATTATCTTTCTTAGCGGCTTGTTGTATGCCTGTGATCCAATAGGATTTTAATATTTGGTTATGATATTAAAATAAACCCTTTTATATTTAATATCATAAATAGTGAGCGATATCTAGCAATACATCACTACCCAAATATTGAGATTATCAACAACTTTGACGAATCCTATTTTATGATAATTTATATGATATGTCCCTTTGTCCAAATATCAAATTGAACACAAGGGCATAGAATGTGTCAACCTTGTATAGTTCAATTTATGTTTTCATGATCCCCAAGTAGACTGTACAGAAAATAAACATCTCATGTTTATCCTCCTGAGCATGGCCATGCATTTTGCAGTCTCACTTTATCAATAGGCCTATAGATATAACTCCTGTTACATAGGAGGGACAAATTCCATCTAGGTCACTCACATCCCACCACATAATTTATTATATGTCCAAATACCAACTTTATGATCACCTTGTAACAGGAAATGTTTGATGATATTCAAAACACATAATTCCTTATGTAGGAATCGTAGTGATTTCATGTCAAAGGACTTCATATAACATTTATCAATTTAAGAAACGTTCGTGACACTTATGTAACAATCCATGCAACGCTCTTAAGGTGGGTTTGTCCAGTACACTATTACTCTTAATATGTACTTATGTGAGCACATGATATCTCATATCCATGATCCGTGAGATGTGATCATCAATGAACTCACATACTAGTCTAAATGCATCTTTGTCCTAAGATGATACTTGACCAAGGACTATTTTAAGAATAGTTCTTCATAAGATCTCACGATCAAGTCATCCACTTGATTTCTTATGAAGTTTGAGCTTACTATTCTAAGGACATTAATTGTATTTTTAAAAGAATGAATCGCCTTTATAAAATAATATGATACATGTGATGGATGTTTCAAAAAAAACATATAAGTCTCTAGTGCATATACTAACAGTCTATGTGTTCATAAGCATATTTCGTGTTATCTTAAACCTTTTGATTGCTTGATATGACAATATTCTTACCCTTATATGCAATATGACTTGACTACGTGCATTAATTATCTTTGAGAAGCACTTACTCTGTTCTGTGCCGAGTTAATTCTATTCTCTTGCATAAACATTGATTATGCTTACCTACCTTGAGATCATTGAATATCATTTACTGCGCCTACTTGCCCTTTTGAATAATGACAAAAGGGGGAGTATTAAAAAGGAGAAGGAAATTAAAAAGGAAATATCTAAAAGAAACCTTCTGATATTAAAAGATATTAAAAGCAAATGTGCAAATGTTTCTGGATGAAATATTTATTTTAGGGGGAGTGAAAATTCAGAACAAGTATCTGAAACAAGGGGAGTATTTTTTCTAAGTTCTTACTATTTATTTTCCCTTAAGATATTTACTAAATTCCTTTTTAAACAAATTTGCCATCACTAAGTTTTAATGGACAACAAAAGGGGGAGAATGTTGAGTCTCAAAATCAATTCAAGTATTCAAATCGGATTCATGACTCTCATATCCTAAGTTTTAATGGACAACAAAATTGATTTAAAAAGAGATTATTTATTATGAGAACAATATCACTTGAAGGTATTTTGCCTTATTGTTTCAGCAAGCACTTTATAGAAGAAGCCTCAAGTTGAACCTACTGAAGTAAGGAAACCTTCTGAAGTGTCAAGACCTGCTGAATCCATTTCTATCTTTGAAATGTTACGGAATCTTAAAAGAACTGCTGAAGACCTCGGTTTAACTGTTGACTAAAGCCTGGAAGCTGCCTGCTAAAGTCATAACACATCCTTAACATCTGAAGCAAGTTTGATCCATTTAAGGAATGTCTTCAGAGTTCGTATGTGCTGTCAAAGTCTCATTACCTTAAACAGAACCTGTTGTTCGTGTCAGAGCAGTGTTGCAGACTGCAACACCTGCATATCTCAAAAGTAAGAAGCTATCAGAAGAGTGTTTCACAACGTCTCAAAAAGTATTTAATGCTATCTCACAACGGTGAATGAAGCTCTCTACAACGGATTCATTTCAAGACTCTCTCTATATAGCTTCCTGCAAGATTTTGAAGGTGACGACCCTTGGTGAACCCCTGGCAAAGTCCAAAAAGAGAATGGCCATGTTCCAAACAGAATATCTATCAAGCCAATCCTCTGAAGAAACAATTCCTGCTGACCAAAAGACAGAGAAGAACTTCATTAAAATATCTATACTCTTGTATCTCTGTTTTTCTTTGTACTTAGAACTTATCTTCTGTATCCTGAGTTATTCTCAGTAACCCCTTTGTACAAGAGAACATGTGTTTAAGTTTCTCAGAAACTTAAACTTATCTTTCATTGTAAACACTGTTAAGTGTCAGAGAGCCTGTAGAGGCTTGGAGGAACAAAGAGTACTCGTTGAGCCTGGAGAGGCTTGTCTGTAAAAGAATACTTGGTTACACTTGTTTAAGTGTCTGAGAGCCTGGAGAGGCTTGGTGGAAGAAAGAATACACGTTGGGCCTGGAAAGGCCAGGTGTGCAAAGAATACTCGTTGGTCCTGGAGAGGCCATGTGTGCAAAGAATACTTGTCGAGCTTGGAGAGGCTTGTCTGTAAAAGAATACTAGTAATCTTGCGGGATTAGTGGAAAATCCAGTGGTGTATTTGCCCTGGGACTGGATGTAGCTCACTGGGTTAGTGGGTGAACCAGGATAAATTCTCTGCCTAAGTTCTCTCTACCCTTGACTCTTTACTTTCCGTTCTTATCTATTTATTTCTAACCTTGGAGGGTTAAGAAAAGTGAATTTATAATTTGCGCAGCTTAAACAACTTTATTTCATTCGCAATTCACTTTGAAAAATCTATTTCATTGGACCTGCTGAAGTGCTTCAGCAAGTCTCCGAAAACTCACTTTTTAGTAAGTTTCTTGAACATTGTTAAACTCATTGCTTGTTTCGAAAGGTTTTCCAAAATCTATAAAGATTATAAAAATATTATTCAACCCCCCCTTCTAGTGTTTCCTGTGGTCCTAACACCAGATTGGCTTTGTGTATCCTTAGGAATGGAAGTCTGATTAGGAGCTTGTTGGGGACTTTTATCATCAACCTCATCAGCTTGATGGTCGTCAGCTAAGAGATCAAAATGAGACCCATTTGAAGGCCCTTTCAGGGGATCTTTTTCTTTGCTGAGATCAGGTTTCCTCATCGGGGGCCTTTTCCTTTGGGGTTTCTTTGCTATCATCCAGGGACCAAACATGTTACTGGTTTGATCCTCAGAGATTAAATTAGCTTGATCTTCAGAATCTTTAGATTCTGGATTATGATCATCCGGGATCTTTACTTCTTCTTCTTGAGATTTTGGCGCGAAAGGTTTAGGCATCGGGATATCACAAACCTGAGGAATTTCTCTACAACTGTCTATCTTATGGTCGTATTTGCCACATTGGAAGCAGATAAGATGAAGGCCCTCGTATTCAACTTTGAAAGTAGTTCCCATGGAGTTGACATAAGGAACCAATTGGCGCCTAAGATCCAGCTCAACACAAATTCGCGTGAATCTCCTCGAGAATGGATGAAGGTTAATTTATCAACCCTCAACATAGTTCCCAGTTGCTTACCTACTCTCCACAGGAAATGAGAATTGTAAAGCTCCATTGGCAAATTTGGGATTCTGACCTAGACTGCTATTTTCTTGATTAAGTCTTTGTGGGGCTTAAACATTGGTCTCCAACGTTGGACTAGGAGATAATGGTCGGTGATTAGCCATGGCCCTTCGAATAGAGCATGCTTGTAATCCCCTTGATTCGAGAATCTGACTATAAAGAAATCATCATCTAAATCGATGATTTTAATATGACCATGCTTCGCCCAAAGGAATTGAAGTCTGGAGGTCATGAATTTTAAACCCAGTCTTTTCCCAAGAAGTCTCACAATAAGGGTGTTTCTCCATGGTTTGCAACCAATCTTCAAATTCTTCCAGAGAAACTTTAATCTCAGGATTGAGGTTGAGTTCCCTTTGGTTCGGCATTTCATCATCAAATTACTCTGCATCAGAATAAAGACATTCATTGACAGCTTTGAGAATTTCCTCTGGGTCTTCTTCCATTACCTCCTCTGATGATATAACCATGTCCTTATAGGATGGTTTTTCTTTAAAAGGGATGATGGGCTGTTGGGAAGGAGCTTGAGTACCGGGATCACCAGACTCCAACGAAACCTTGTTGTATTCAAATCCAGTAATAAGTTTAACTTTCTTAGTGCTTCGATCAAGGAGATCTTCTTCTTCTCTGGAGGGTTTCTTGATGTTTTCCATCCCTGGCTTGAAAGAGAGTCTTGAAAATCTTGGAGGAAAATATGATTTAACACATGCATTATTGGATGATAGAATAAAACTATTTTACATTCACAATATATATTTATTAAATCTAATTAATAAATATCGTAAAAACATTATCGTAAAAAAAGCATCATAATAACAAATTATTAAATAATATTGTAAAATTTACACGAACTGTGAATATAAATTAAAGGGATAAATATGTTTTTAATCCCTAAAATATAGTCGAGATTTGGTTTTAGTCCCTGTGATTTTAAAATGGGTTGTTTTGATTCTTCAAAAATTGAAAATATATCAATTTACTCATTATCGATAAAAATTCATAGCTAATTGGTAGCAAAATTTGTAACAAAACTATACAATAAGGATTAAAATGGTGTAATTTTACTGATTTTAAATTGTAGGAACTAAACCAAATCTCGACTATATTTCTGGGATTAAAAACATATTTAACCCTAAATTAAATTCAATACGGGATAAAACTTGTACATATCATAAATTCAAAACGGATTAAAACTTATTCATATGAGGCAGGAATTTTCCTTCATGGTAATTTTCGTTAGCCTCTCTCCCCATTATTTTGTGCCCGGTCGTGATTTCTGAAATGTTGTCTACGGCTTTTGACCCCATGACATCTTTGCAATTTTAAACCAGCTTAACAGCTTCAGTTGTGTGATGCTTTTTTAAACAACATAATCAAATTTAATAAAATTCCAGTGTAATCTCACCCAAATGAATATATATATATATATATATATATATCAAATTACATCAATGTAAGTTACACCAAATATTACACCGTTGAATAATTTTTTAATAGATCATTATATTAATTAATCCACCATTGGATTGAAAGTCATATAAATTATACATATAAAATTTTACATTAATCTAAAATTATTTAATATGTTATTGAGGTGTCTCAAGATTAACTTCATATATACACTTGAAATATATGAAAAAATCAACCATTTGATTATAAGTTATTAGTGTCAAAATTTTACGAAATTTGACACAAAATCTTGATGATGAATAAACGGTGTAATACTTAGTGTAACTTACACCGGTGTAAAAGGAAGGTTCAACACTAAGTAAATTCCAGTGTTGAATAAAATTTTACAAACACATTCAATTTGTAGTTATCAACGGTGTAATACTTAGTATGTGTAAAAGGAAGATTCAACACTTCAATTTACACCACTCTGAGTTACACCTAGTGTTAGTTACAACATTTAATATTTTTTTTTTGTAAAATGTGAATTTAATCAATTCAAAACGTTAAAATAAAAGTTATTGTAGAGTAGGTATAGTCTACAAAATTTCATGCAAATAAAAAACTAGTACTTCAACACATTACTTCATTTTAACGTATAATATGATTTTTAAAATATAAGTAAAAGTCCGCTATAAGATAACATATTTTATGAATGTTCAAATTATCTTAAATTTAATATTCATGATCATGAAGTTAATATAATATGATTCAATGGTTGCATTAGTTAAATTCATATTTTATGAAAAGTTATTAAATGATGTAACGCTAAAAGTTTGTCACTTAGTGTCAACTGATCGTGACACACACACACATATAAGTCTTGATCTTCTAATTGTTTGGTTGTGTGAGGAGTTTCAATTTCGTCCTTCGACTTCTTTCAATTATTTTCTTAAAATAAATTACTATTTATTAATAGATCTTATCACAATTTAATATTAAAGTTGTCACAAATGTAATTCAATTCTCACTAAACACATACTTAGAGAGTGGTAAGGAGTCTTATGTAATTGTGATGAAGTCCAGAGCAATATTGTCCCAATTGCACGTTGATACTTATTATTAACAAAAAAGAAAAATCTCATAAATGAAACATTACCAACAGAAACACAGAGTCTAAGGTAGTGTTTGGTAGAAGAGAACAAAACAAAACACAATAAAGTGTAAGATGTGTATTCTAGTTGGTAACACTATAGAATAGAATAAAACTAAATGTGTTAAATTGCATATATATGTTCATCCCATTAAGTATTTGATTGTGTATTGAAAAATTGAACGAGGGTGTTAGGCGATGGAGGATGTTTGATGGCGATGATTGAGGGTGTTGGGCAACAATGTTAGTGGTGGAGGATGGTGGAGGAGGGTGTCTGACGACGGTTTCTGACAGAAATGACAGCGATTGAGGGTGTCGGGCAGCAATGCTAGTGGTGGAGGAGGGTGTTTGCCGACGATTCCGATGATGAAGAGTGTCAAGCAACGATAGTGATCATGGACTACATGAATCGGATATTCAGGCCCTACCTGGATAAGTTTGTTGTCGTGTTCATCGATGATATTCTTATCTATTCCTAGACCTTAGAGGAGCATGAGCAACATTTGAGGATAGTTTTGGGTGTGTTGAGAGAAAAACAACTTTTTTCCAACTCCAAGAAGTGCGAATTTTGGACGGATAGAGTACACTTCTTAGGTCATGTGATTTCCGAGATGGTGAGTCGGTAGATCCCAATAAGATTGAAGTTGTTCTTGAGTGGGAGAGGCCTAAAACCATAATAGAGATTAGGAGCTTCCTAAGACTTGCAGGTTACTATAGGAGGTTCATCAAAGGATTCTACCAGTTAGTCTTACCTCTCACACGACTAAACTGTAAAGGGCAAGCTTTTGTGTGGGATGAGAAGTGCGAGAGGAGCTTCATCGAGCTCAATGATAGGTTGACCACCACTCCGGTACTGGTGTTACCAGATCCATCTAAGACCTTTGAGGTGTATAGTGATGCTTCGCATAAGGGATTGGGGGTGTGTGTTGATGTAAGAAAGGCGAGCAGTAGCTTATGCCTCTCGACAGCTTAGACCTCATGAGGAGAACTACACAACCCATGACCTAGAGTTAGCGGTCGTGGTATTTGCCCTCAAGATTTGGTGGCATTATCTTTACGGGGTGATGTTTAAGGTATTTAGTGACCACAAAAGTCTCAAATACCTTTTTGATCAGGAGGAGTTGAACATGAGGCAGCGGAGGTGGATGGAGTTTCTTAAGGACTATAATTTTGGGCTTAGGTACCACCCAGGCAAGGCCAATGTGGTCGCTGACGCCTTGAGCAGGAAATCCCAGCATGCATCATTGATGATGGTGCATGAGTTAGAATTGGTGAAGGAGTTTAGAGACTTAAGCTTAGATGTGAGTTTTGGGACCAATAGTCTGAGGTTGCATAGGATAGAGATTACCAGTGAGTTGAGGACCCGGATTAGAGAATACTAGAACTTAGATTTCGACCTCCAGGATAGAAAGGGGCAACCAGAGTTTTCTGAGTCAGAGGATGGAATGATTCTCTTCCAAGGGAGAGTTTGTGTCCCTAAGGCGGGTAGTCTGCGTCAACATACTCTAGAGGAAACCGATAGGAGCAAGTTCACAGTACATCCTGGCACCACCAAGATGTATCAAGACTTGAAGATGATGTTTTGGTGGGCAGGCATGAAGAGAGAAATAATTGAGTTTGTCTCTAAGTGTCTGACTTGCCAACAAGTTAAAATTGAACACTAGAAGCCCTCAGGTACCCTTAAGCCTCTAGTTATCCTCGAGTGGAAATGGGAGAGGATAACCATGGAACTTTTTCATGGGACGACCTCGAACCCAGCACGATTTGATGCCATTTGGGTCATTGTGGATCGGATTACTAAGTCAACCCATTTCCTGCCAATCAGGGCCGCCTACCCTTTGATTAAGCTATCAGACCTGTACATCAAGTAAATCGTCAGACTCCACAGTGTACCCTCAAGTATTGTATCAGATAGAGACCCTAGGTTTACCTCTAGATTCTGGAATGCGTTGCACCTAGCCTTGGTACTAAACTGAAATTTAGCACTGCTTACCATCCTCAGACTGATGGACAGTCTGAGTGGACTATCCAACCCTAGAAGATATGCTTAGGGCATGTGTTTTGGAGAAGAAGGGTAGTTGGGATAGGTACCTACCCCTTATAGAGTTTGCCTACAACAATAATTTTCATATCAGTATGGGATTGGCACCCTATGAGGCCTTGTATGGTAGGAAGTGCAGGTCCCCCACTTTGTTGGTGTGAGGTGGGGGAAAGTACCCTGTTAGGTTCGGAGTTGGTCCAAGAGACCACAGAGAAAATTAGAATGATTAGGGAAAAACTCGGGACACACCCAAAGCCGGCAAAAGAGTTATGCCAATAGGAGGAGAAAGGACCTAGAGCTTGAGGAAGGTGAACATGTTTTCTTAAAGGTCACTCCCGTCACAAGTATCGAAAGGGTGATTAAAGTCAAAAAGCTCAATATTAGATTTGTTGGCCCTTTCCAAATCATGTAGAGAGTTGGTTCCCTAACCTAGATGATAGCCTTACCTCCACTTTTGTCCAATATCCATGATGTATTCCATGTTTCCCAACTCAGAAAATAAGTTCACGACCCTTCACACTCATAAGTTCTGAGTCGGTACAGTTAGAGGATGATCTGACCATTCCTACTCGACCTGCACGGATCATTGACCGGATTGTCAAAACCCCAAGGAACAAGACCATCCTATTGGTGAAGGTGTGTTGGGGGGGCAAACTTTTGAGGAGGCTACTTGGGAGAAAGAAGAAGACGTCCGCACTCAACATCCTGAGTTATTCCATTCAGGTAACTAATCTTTAGTAAGTAATTTTGAGGACAAAATTAATTTAAAGGGTAGAATTGTAACATCCCAAATTCTAATTATTTTCATATATCAAATTAATAAGGGGAAAGGCTTTTATAAAAGAAATTTGGGGAAAAGGTAACTAAGAGTGAAAATTAGGAGTTCAAGGTTCTGAACTCTCGCTCAAGCGAGGAAGTCTCGCTTGAGCGAGCATATCAGTAAAAGAGGGAAATTTTTGTTCAGTCATCCTCACTCAAGTGAGAAGGTCTCGCTTGAGTGAGCACATCGGTAAAAATGGGGTAGTTTATGTTATGTCATCCTCGCTTGAGCGATGGACAAGGCTGTTTTGGGGGGTCTGTGATGGAATTGCGCTCAAGCCCAATTAGGCACGCTCAAGCGCAATTCCATCCAGAAGTAGGGGTTACTCTCTGACTTGCTCTCGCTCAAGCGAGAATAAGCATCTGGGAAAATATTCCTCCTCGCTCAAGCGAGAAAATTCTCGCTTGAGCGAGAGTGCGCGAACAACTTTAAATGTTGTTTCTGCTAGGGCATTAATAACTTAGTGATTTTTGTCCTTTAGAGAGAATGAGTAACATAGAGAGAGAAGAGAGAGGAGAGAGAAACAGAGCTTGGTTGGAGGTCCCCCACACCATTCAAGGAGCTTGGTTTAGGTCACTTCATTCTTCCTATTTCCCTGCTTGAGGTGAGTGTGGTTCACCCACTCACTCCATTCTTGTGTGTATTCTCTTTAAATTCTCCCTCCTCTATCTTCCTCTTCTTTATTGCTTGTATTTTGCATTGAATTTAAGGTGCATTGATTAAATGGTTGAATAGATTTGACATTTAGGATTTTAAGGTAGCTAGGGTTTGAGGAAGAGAAAAGAAATTTGTAAGCCCTTGCTTATTTCCCTTCCCTATATGTTAGAGCCTTGAGGAATGTATTTGTCTGTGATTATCCTTACCTTACGAACTGAATATGTATAACTTTATAACTGTATAAGAGGAAAGCTTATGGGTCTCTGGACCAAGAGGAAAACAAAAATGGGGCTTCGGTCCAAAGAGGAAAATGGGTCTCCGACCTAAGAGGATTATGAAGGTTTAAGTGCAAATGTGAATGTTAAATTAAAACAGAAGGTTAAAAGGCCACAAGGAAGACGTTCCTTGTATGAATACTGAGCTCGGTCCAGGTCAGAGGATTAAGTGCTAAGACCCCACTAGTGTTATGCAGGATTGTAGTCTCATCACACGTTTTGTGGATTATTTAGATGTGCAGGGTTCTCAGCCCGAATCTTGACTAGATTATGCAGGACTTTTGTTGGGTCATGTTGACCCCTTTTGTTTAGGTATTTAGATTTCTTTTGTACAGGCATTACCTTTGTATTCTTTTGACGGGATATGCTAGTACATGTGATGCTCAGGGGTATGTTTCTAGCTATTCCAGGACACATGTATATAAGAGTATCACATCATTCCTATAGAAACTGATTTTCTTGTCATGAGCCAATATTGGCATACTTATTGTCTGGATGTATGTACGTATACTGGACTTAAGAAATTGTTGGACTACCTAAGCTATTATGTTGTTGTTGCCGATATTCATAATGTGCGAAATAATTTCAGAAATTCAAGAATATGCTTCCAGCAGACATTATTCTTGGATTTAGGAATTATAACGTTACATATGGGTGTGTGTGTGTGTGTCTCTATATATATATGTGTGTGTGTGTGTGCGAACAATCACATGCTTGGCCCATAGCACTTAGATGGGCCATGGGTGAGATATAGAAACTATTTTGATTTAGATAAAAACGATTATTAGTTATATACGTTGGAATTAAATGTTGATGCTTAAAAGTCTTTCAATTAAGGTTATTTACTTTATTTTATAAATTTTTTTTAATTTAAATAAGCTAAAATATTTTCAACCATCGTTTGCCCCTTTTAATTTTCTAACTATATTTCTAGAGTCTTAAAGTAAGAATTTTCACAAAGCTTAGTAGCCTTTTAATTTATTATCTTAAGTTCTTTTTCAACCATGGTTGTACTTCCTTTTCCTGTAATAAATTGTTTTCTTTAAAAGAAAATGTATTCTAAGCGTTGTAAAAAAAAAATGAGTTTCATAAAAAGAGTATTTGATTTTAACATTAAACAGAGGTACTTAAACTATAAAACAAAATGTTATTTTTGAGAGATGAGTTGTGAGGTACTATAGGTTTATAGTCATTCTTATTGGGTGACATGCATGTTTCTTGAGCTCATTGTGTATATTGGGTGTAGATTCAACCCTCGATTGTTTCCTTAGTTGATATTTTGCAGTTGCGGTTTGATAACTGGATCCAACATGCAGATTCATTTTAATACAATTAATCAATTAGACTTGCCTCCATCATTTGCATAATTAAATCACTAAGACTATGTGTTGTGTGCATTAATTAAATCACTAAGATTATGTCTCACTCCCATTTCCTTTTCTAATCGATTTTGGATTTGTATGAATGTTGAATATGTAGATGTCTCATCCAAGACCAAGGCAGAAGTAGATCTTGATGTCGAACATTGGACCCATCGCCCTTTATCACAAGCAGGGAATTATTTGAGCACGTACGTTTAGGGCTAGATTCATTGTAGGGCTTTCGGATGTTTCACTTCTAGGGTTGCAACTTCCTTTCCATACAGAGGCAGATTGTGGTCCCTATCCCTAGAAGGTAGAGGGTCAAGGGTCTGATCCTTTCTCCTTCTTTTTCTTTTCTTCTTCAACCTCTATCAGAGGTCGACGATCTAATCCTCTTTTCAATCTCCCAAGTGTACCACCTCCACTACCTGCTCCACTTCTTTTTGATCCTCCTGCTAACCTTCCTAATAGACCAGGTCCTGTTCCCCTGTGGTGACCTCATTTATTTAGACTCCTAGGAAGTTTGTTATTCCACCTCTCTAATTCTCATTTACTAGTCTCGGCCCTGTGGGGATCTATTATGGTTTTTTTATGTATTTGATGTGGCGTTGGTCTAGCCAGTATCGACTTATGGATGGTGACCCTAATTAGATATTGGTATTTATGTGTATATATATATATTTGACCTCTTTTGGAGAATAATTCAACTTACTTTGTTTTACTTTAAAACTTCCACTTGTATGTATATCATACTCAAGTAGAACTTTAGTCTTATTGATGTGAATCCAACCAGGCATAAGAAGGCTATACAAGAAGCTACATGTGGGCGGCCAACTTGGAGTTATTTGGATAACTTATTTTGTCAGGACAGTTACAAAAAAATTGTTACGTCTGAATCAATGCAAGGGGACAAAGAAATTACAACCATCAAGAAGAGAGTTGTTACAAATTTAAGGGGGGAGACAAGCATTGCAATGCAGCAGCGGTTATACATTGAATGAAGAAACCACAATTCAATATTGGAGCCGTTATGTTTCTCCTAAGGGGCGGCCAATTGATGGCTGAATTATGTAACTCTAATCCTTGTTGGTTGTTACAAATTTACTTGTAATTGTGTGGTTACATGTGGAGATTGTGGGCTGAATATTACTGGTAGTTTTATTATCTAAGTTTATTTTTCTATTAGTAGGAATAAATGGGGCTACATGGGTAGTTATAGGCTGATTAGTTTAATTTCTTGGTGGTAATTATGTTTCTAAATTTTAATAGAATTATTAGGAGAATTGAGTGGCTGAATGTGAAAAGCCATGCAAGGATTGTAGGCACCTTTAAAAGGGCGCATCATGCATGCAGAATTTACAAGAAAAGTTTAATTCAAATTTTAAGAAATTGGAGAGTGTTTCTCTTATTCTCTTGTTTATCAAGAATTGAGTTTTATCAAAGGTCCTTCATCCCTTTGTGGTATAACTCTTAGGCTTATCTTTCATCCTTGAAAGTGTGACGTCTATCAAATTCCATTCCATCTTCTTACCTTTTTCCCATGTTTTCGTTTAAACCATTTCCCAAATTTCTTAGTTATGAGCATTCCAACCTAGATAGATCCGTAAAATGAATCCACCCCCCATTGGATTCTCGTCATTTGGTATCAAAGCTTCGGCTCTGGGTTTGGAATGGCGATGGAAATTTACTATAAGATGTTTAATCGAAGGTCACCCATGTATAGTTGCATACGATTATGGAAGCGTCAACAATGTCGTGAGTCAAAGATTGGTGGAGAAACTGCACCTACCAACGAGCTTTCATCCGAATCAAGCGTGGATCACATTCAATGTGGGGCAGTGTGAGAAAGAAGTATTATGTGATATCGCTCCCATGGACTCTTGTCATCTTCTTTTAGGATGGTCATGGCTTCGTTATAAAACACTCAATCTTGATGAATGCTCGCTTTCTTTGAGGCATGAGGGACGTAAGATTAAGTTCAAATTTCTGATACCGAGTCGAGCCGTGAGTATCAATGTAAGTTGAAGGAGAAAATAGAAAAAGAAAGGAGAGAAAAAGAAGAGAGATAGTGAAGAAAAAAGAGAGAAAAAGAGAAAAAAAGAAAAGAAAGAAAAACAGAGAGAAGAAATAGAAAATGAACTAGAGAAAAAGAGCGAGGAAATTTTATTTGTTAACGATTGTTCTTCTACTGTTTGTAATGTTAAATTACAGGAACAAGAGGATGGGCATGCGAATGCAATACACCAGCCCCTATGTTTGAAGAGGAAGCTTGTTGATATTGTTCCAAGTGCTCCATTGTACATCCAGCCCGATGAAACACAACCTCTTGAGGATGATGAAAACCAACACATGGAGTTATTGTTTTTACGAATAGTATCCAAGCTGCACATTTTCATAAATATTTTGGGGCTGAATCATATGTGCTTGACAAAGAAATTTTGCATACTTTGTGATGGCACACTGCTAGAAGCTTGGACCTGCAAGACCTACATTGGAGGATATGCACCGACTTCAAGCCTGAGCTTCAAGCAAGAAGAGTTGGAGAAATTAGTGTCCTACAAATAAAGGGTCACTACCCTACAAAATAAAGGTCACTACCCTACAGAAGGACACCTTGACCCTGGATAGGACCCTTGTCCTATGGACCACCCTTAATTAGGACTCTCTTATATTTTCTTTTTATTAATTGTAATTTTCTTTTAATTCCTCCTACTTGGGCACTATTTTTTAGTGGGTTTATTGGTTAGTAGGTTGCCTTGCTATAAGGCTTAGGAGGTCATGGGTTCTATTCCCACATAGGATAGAAATTTGACTCATCTTGTATTTTCCTACATGAGTGGGCGCCATTTTGAGAGGTTTATTGGCTTAAGACTTAGCTTAGCCATAAACCTTGGGGGTCATGGGTTCAAAACCCACTTAGGAGTGTTTTCACTCACCTTTTATTTTTTCTTTTTGATGCCCCTAAAAATCCCCCCTCTCCCCCTCTTTTCCTATAAATAAGTCCTCTCCTCTTGTAACACACATTGAATTTGAAGTAAAGGCATTATGCCAAATTTTCTCCTCCCTTTGTGAGTTGAGTGAGGCTTGGTGGTTGTTGCTCAAACCATACTGAGACTTATCTAATTCTCCTGAATTAGTGGCGTCTGGCATTGGACTTATCTGCTGCAGAGGATTCTTGCTTCAGTGGCGTCCTTCCCATTTCTTCCTCTCCACTTTTTCTTTCATTTTCTCTTATTTTCTTGCATTTTCTTGCGCAATTATAGCTGCTCCCTGCACCTATAATTCGCAATTTTAGTGCTTTAATTGATTCTAATCGGTTGGTTTTGCTCAATTCTAGATCCTACACCTATCCAGCTATCAATTGGTCATCAGAGCTTGTTGAATTTGAGCAATTTGGAGCTGAATTGGGGCTGTTTGGGCGTGCAAAACTGCACCTATTTTGTGCAAATTTTCATCATTTTAGTGTAATTCATCCCTCTTTTCAATTGTAATTTGGACTTGACTGTTTCCCGGGCCCGAGGTGCCTTTCTGCCTATCAGCACTTGTCTGTCTTGATTGAATTGCTTGATTTCTTGCTAGTTTGGGGCTGTTTTGGGCCGCTAATTCCCACCCCTAGGTGTTTGTTTAAATGCCTTTAATTGCTCATACTTGTTCTTGAGTGATTTCTACAATTAATTGCTATAAACTGCTTGTTTGTTGGTGAAGTGTGGTAAGAGGAGGCATTGTTGTCTTCATTTTTCCAAAGATCGTTCACCTACATTTCTCCCCTTCACCATTAATTGTTCATCCCCATATTCATCTCTTTACTTTCCGCCTTTATTTTCCGCCATTTAATTTCCGCTTCCCCCATCCTTTTAATTTCTGCTCTCCCCTTTACATTCTGCCATTTACATTTCTGCTCTCCCCATCCTTTTAATTTCTGCTTACCATTTACTTTCAGTCCTCCCCATCCTTTTAATTTCGCTTCCCCCTTTACATTTCTGCTCTCCCCATCCTTTTACTTTCTACCATCCCCTTCTACTTTCTGCCATTTACATTTCTGTCCTCCCCATCCTTTTAATTTCATTTCCCCCTTTAATTTCTTGCCATTTATTTTGCGCAATTTTTCCTTCTTATTTTTGCCATTTTATGCGCATTTTTGGGCTTGTGTTGTTCAATTTCCTACTCTTGTTATGTCTGTTTGATTGGCATTCTGATTGCAAATTTGGATTGACTGCTATCTCTACCTTGGACTTTCCCTGTTTGATTGTGCAAAACGCTCACCTATAGGATCTTTTTTGGTTCATAGTATTGGAAGAAGATCAACAAATTCTAATTGTTGATTTTCCTTCAAATTTTAATTCCAATCTTAAAATTGAACCAACGCGTTTCTGTGACCATACCGGTTTTGTATAATCAACAAGGAAGTGCTAAGCAATTTTTTTGGCCATTTTTGAAATCAAGTTCATCACATTTTTACAGTTTTTAGAAATCAGTTTATTCATTATTTTTGCTTTTCTGGGCCACTTGGACCAGTTTACTGTCAGAAAATTCCAAAAATATTACAGTAGGTACAGTTAATTTTCTTTTCATTGTGTACAAATTTCTGTAATTTTCTGTTGGGGAAAAAGACAAAAAAAGAAAGAAAAGCAAGAAAAATACAAAAGTACGTACGTGCCAAAAATAGAAAAAGATGTGTAAAAAGCAAAAAAGGGTGCAAAAGTCAACAACAAGGAAGAAAAAGTCAAAAGACACCCAAAAAGAGTCAAAAATTCAAAAAAAATCAAAAAAATAGAAAAACAAAAACAAAGAAGTATCCCAACAATACAGTGACAGTTTTACTGTAATTTTCTGTTTCATTTCCCTGTATACCGTAATTGAGTTGTATGTTGTTTTTCTTAAAAACGACAATTTTGGCAACTCTTTTTCAAAAATCACCAAAAACAATTCTCTTTGCAATTTCTTCCGTCTTGTCTTGTTTGTTGTCTGCTCTTGTGTATAAGCTTGTTTGAGTGCCACTTTCTTGTTTGTCATATCAATTCCTTGTTTTGTCTTAGGTTTTTCCAATCTTTTCCAGTAGGTATTTTTCTTGTTAGTGCGTCTATTTTGGGTAAGGGTTAAGACTTAGACTCGTTGGTCTTTGCAACTTCTAATCAACCTCCAACCGAGTATAAGAGGCAAGAGAGTATCATTATAGAAAAAGCCTAAAAAGAGTGACATACACGAGTGATTACATTCCATTGAGTGTAAACACTTAGTGAGTGGTGAGGTCCTTTAAAAGCTTTCAAATAAAATCAATTTAAGATGTGCTATAGAATATGGAGAAAGGAGCTAGATGACGATAAGAGAGAATTTAGAAGAGAAAAAGAAGTGAGAAGACACTCTTCTCATGATAAAGTTGAAGAAAGGTATAGGTAGAAAGGAGAGAAATAAGTAGATATCATTTTGAAGATAGTAGAAGAAAGAAAGGAGTTATGATAACTCTAACCATGAAAGGAGAAGGTATGAGGAAGACAAGAAATTTAGAAGGTACTGGAGAAGAAAGACCAAGGTATATATGAAGAGAGATAGGAAAAGTACAAAAGATCTTTTGAAGATAGAATTGGAAGAAAGTTAGAAAACTTTTCTAATGAAATCGAAGATAAATTTTCAAAATGCTTTTCAAAGTCCTTAATTGAGATAGAAGGAGAAAAGAAATTAGAAAAGAAGAACATTAGAAAGGGAAGAAGAAGAATGGCTTAAGAGAGAAAAAAAACGGAGGTAGAAGGAGTTGCAAATAGAAGAAAGAAAAAGCAAAGATTTAGGAAAGCAACTAATTTTATCATGTGATCATTTGATAGCTAACCCTTTGTGTGAAGACATGAATAAAGTTATGGCAAGTATTCTAGTGTTGCAAAGAGGACAACTCAAGCTAATGAGAAGGAGTTCCCTAAACCTAACTTTCTTTATGCATGGAATGTCTCTCTCTATGCACAATTATATGCCTCAAAGCATTGCATGTGTGAAAGAAGTAAACAATATTGATAATGCTTTGAAACATATTGCATGTCTAGAAAAACCAACTAAGTTTAAGAGTACCATGAAACTTACTAAAGATGCATGTTTAATCAATTTCCTTTGATCAATTTAGATTGCAATGATAGGAATGATAAAAAAGTTGGATTGAATATGCATGTGCCTTTAGTTTGTATCTATAATGTGCATACACATTTTGATCCTAAAATAATTGTGTCATATAAAGATGTGTATTATGCTCTTGAACTAGTTAGTGAAAAGAATAAAAATTCTGATAAAGCTATCACATATGGAAAAACTTGTTTGACATCTAATTCAAATGACGATGTGCTTCTTGATATGCATACTCAATGTGATTCTTTTGGTATTTCACCTTTCATGAACGCATATGATAATATGAAAAAGGTGTCATCTTACTTGAGAGAGTGCTTTTAGCATGGATATGGCCACTTGAACAAACTTGCATGAATACTTCATGGCATGAACATATGCACTATGATTTTTACAATAATACTCAAGATGTGTGTCTTATGTTCAATGAGCATGATGTGACCTCACTTCCAAGAAATAGGACATTCATACCACATAGTTTTAATTGTGCTTTCATTTGGCAATATATTGTGGATTATTTTGTTGGTTTGAAACATGCATATCACTTGTTTAAATCTTGTTTTAACCAACTAACCCCTTTTCTTGAAAAGAAGGACTTCAAGAGAATGGTCTTTGATCCAGGATCTCCTTCTACAGCGTACATGGACAAGATGGATTCTTCATTTAGGGAGTTTTTTAACCCTTATCTCAAACACCTCTTGTTCATCTCCTATGATTTTCTTTTGCTAATCTTTATGATTCCCAAGTATTTCTGTTATGAGCCTTCACTTTGCTTGCTTGGGAATAATACTTATGGGTCTTCTTCGTGTTGTCTAGGCTCAAGGAAGATGTTCAACTTGTGGATCTCTGACTCTTACTCTCCAAAAGACTAAGGGAAGTACCTTTTTACTTCCTGAATTTTTGTCATCCATCTCCTTCTTCTGTCCAGTTCATTATTCTTATGCCTTCTTTTTGAATTTTCAGATTTGAGGTCAAAGTCCTTTTCAAGGGGGAGGGCAATGATGGCACACTGCTAGAAGCTTGGACCTGCAAGACCTACATTGAGAGGATATGCACCAAACTTCAAGCCTTGAGCTTCAAGAAAGGAAAGAGTTGGAGAAATTAGTGTCCTAGCAAATAAAGGGTCACTACCCTACAAAATAAAGGTCACTACCCTACAGAAGGACAACCTTGACCCTAGATAGGACCCTTGTCCTATGGACACCCTTAATTAGGACTCTCTATATTTTCTTTTTATTAATTGAAATTTTCTTTTAATTCCCTCCTCTTGGGCGCTATTTTTAGTGGGTTTATTGGTTAGTAGGTTGCCTTGCTATAAGGCTTAGGAGGTCATGGGTTCTATTCCCCAATAGGATAGAAATTAGACTCATCTTGTATTTTCCTACATGAGTGGGCGCCATTTTGAGAGGTTTATTGGCTAAGACTTAGCTTAGCCATAAACCTTGGGGGTGATGGGTTCAAAACCCACTTAGGAGTGTTTTCACTCACCTTTTATGTTCTTTCTTTTTTATGCCCCTAAAAATCCGCCCCTCTCCCCCCTCTTTTCATATAAATAGGGAGTCCTCTCCTCTTGTAACACACATTGAATTTTGAAGTAAAGGCATTATGCCAAATTTTCTCCTCCCTTTGTGAGTTGAGTGAGGCTTGGTGGTTGTTGCTCAAACCATACTAAGACTTATCTAATTCTCCTGAATTAGTGGCGTCTGGCATTGGACTTATCTGCTTGCAGGAGGATTCTTGCTTCAGTGGCATCCCTTCCCATTTCTTCCTCTCCACTTTTTCTTTCATTTTCTCTTATTTTCTTGCATTTTTCTTGCGCAATTATAGCTGCTGCCCTGCACCTATAATTCGCAACTTTAGTGCCTTTAATTGATTCTAATCGGTTGGTTTTGCTCAATTCTAGATCCTACACCTATCCAGCTATCACTTTGTGTATTGGTAATCATTATTGCTTGCAGGAAGGTGAGGGAATGTTGACAGGAGAGGTGCTCCACGGATTGCAACCATGGAAAGGAACAAATCTGAATTTATTCAAGTTGTATTTGATCCAGGAGGAGCTTTTAAGTTTCTGCAGTAGTTTAGTGAATTAAATTAAGCAAATAAATAAGCTTTTAAGATTCGGGACGAATCTTCTCGAAGAAGGAGGGTATGATGTGAATCCAACCGGGCATAAGAAGGCTTATACAAGAAGCTACATGTGGGCGGCCAACTTGGAGTTATTTGGATGACTTTATTTTGTCAGGACAGTTACAAAAAATGTTGCGGCTGAATCAATGCAAGGGGACAAAGAAATTACAACCATCAAGAGAGAGTTTGTTACAAATTTATGGGGGGAGACAAGCATTGCAATGCAAGCGGTTATACATTGAATGAAGAAACCACAATTCAATATTGGAGCCGTTATGTTTCTCCTAAGGGGCGACCAATTGATGGCTGAATTATGTAACTCTAATCCTTATTGGTTGTTACAAATTTACTTGTAATTGTGCGGTTACATGTGGGAGATTGTGGGCTGAATATTACTGGTAATTTTATTATCTAAGTTTATTTCTATTAGTAGATAAATGGGGGGCTACATGGGTAGTTATAGGCTAATTAGTTTTAATTCTTGGTGGTTAGTTATGTTTCTAATTTTAATAGAATTATTAGGAGAATTGAGTGGCTGAATGTGAAAAGCCATGCAAGGATTGTAGGCACCTTTAAAGGGGCGCATCATGCATTGCAGAATTTACAAGACAAGTTTAATTCAGAAATTTTAAGAAATTGGAAGAGTGTTTCTCTTATTTTCTTGTTTATCAAGAATTGAGTTTTATCAAAGGTCCTTCATCCCTTTGTGTGTATAACTCTTAGGCTTATCTTTCATCCTTGAAAGTGTGACGTCTATCAAATTCCATTCCATCTTCTTACCTTTTTCCCATTTTTTCGTTTAAAACCATTTCCCAAATTTCTTATGTATGAGCATTCCAACCTAGATAGATCCGTAAAATGAATCCACCCCCCATTGGATTCTTGTCCCTTATGTTCGAAAAGTTTCTGTATTGTATGGTTAAATTTTCCATATAGCTAAATAAGCATATATGTTCTATAACATTGTTGTCTATCAGGTACCAGGGAACTTTGGGCTTGAAACAGAGTCTCAGCTTATATTTATGTTTTCATGTTGTTAATGTATTTTGTATATTAATGTTTTAGTTAAGCCATGAAGACCTTGTTGCGTGTGAAAATTGTTTGCACCAATGTACACAATAGTATTGAGTAACTCCACTTTTCATAACCTGCATTGCTACATCAAAGTGTGTACACCTGAAGTTCAGTTTCAGAGATTCCTTTCATATCAGTTATACTTATTGATATTATTATTGTATTAGATTTTTATTACAATATCTTAAAATTAAATACTTCTTTGACTTATTTGAATATTTAAGCATATTATATTACATAAAGATTGGGCCCTATAAGTCTATTTAAAGATAGATTTACAACCCTATTTAAAGTCCTTAATACAAAATACTTTTCTAAAATAAACTTTCAAGCCAGACATTTAAAAGTGTCAGGCCAAACCAGAAAAAACAAAGGCTTATATCCAATAAACCAGTCATATCAAGCTTTGAATTGAAATATAGGTTAGACTCAAGCCCTAGAAAATCTCACCCTAACCTTAAATCCCATTAATTTTTCAAAATAATCAATCTACAAAACCAGCCTATTTAAATAACGTAACTAGTATATTAGTATTTAATTATTATTTATTATTATATTATTATTATTCAACTTTTATTATAATATCTTAAAATTCATATACTTATGACTTATTTGAATATTTAAGCATATTATCTTCAGGGACGAATCTACTTAGTAAATTATGGGGGCAGTTGCCCCTACAAGAATTTTGTACACAGACACATATATATAGTCCCAATTTTTCATAGTAATATTTTGTTATCACATAATTTTTATCCAATAAAAAATTAGAAGAATTATTACTTAATCTTAGTTTTTTTCGTCTCAATTCATGAAACTAAATGTGAAAGTTGTCAAATATTAAACATGAATTAGAGAAACAATTAAAGATATAATCTGAAGCCAATGAGTATTGTTAATAATAAAGATTATGATATATATATTCATACTTTTACGCTTGGATTGGTCAAGATCCTTACCGTTATTTACCGTTATTTGATCTTCAAGACGTTCCTATCTTACGCTTTTGGTTCGTATCATTTGGTACCACAGCTTCGGATCTTAAGATCAATTGGTAACATCTATCCTTATCTTTTAGTCTTTATCTTATTAAAAAAATCTGCATTAGTAAAAAAAGCTGCAGACAATACAAAAGAAGGAGATCTGAAGTAGTTAAAAAAAAGAGAAAGTGCAGATAGTAAAAAAAATGCAGTATTAAATTTTCTGAACAACAATCCAGTTCTGTTGTCCACAATATTATTCCAAGCGGAAGATTTCATCCGAGGTGAAAATTTCATCCGAGGTGACGAATCCATCTGAAGTGGAGAGTTATAACCGGCTACACATTTTGATTACTTTTCGGGCTAGTGTTTTGCCACTAAAAGTTGTCAAGTTATCATCAACACCTTCTCTATTACTTGTTAGTAGAATCAATCCCAAAAGTTCCTTATTTCAAGAGCTTGTAAGGATAAGTTGAATGGAAAAAGGCCAAGATGGTGAGTATAATATAGTGAGAAAAAGCCAAGAATTAGAGTGAATACACGAGAGAATAAAAAAATGAGTGTAAAACACGTAAGGGAGTGTTGTGAGGATTTCTTATTTTTTTTATCACTAACATCATTTGATTTGTAGCCAAATTTCTTTTCATTAATCATGAGTACAGTAAACCAACGTGAGGAGGATACTAGAGAAATAGACCTCAAATTGTTCCTCAAGACACTACAAAATGAATTCATTATAATGAGTGCAAGAATGGATGAGATAGAAGATTGATTTCCAAGGAGAAGGAGTAGAACGTCTCTCTAACCGAACTAAAGAAGAGGAAAAGGAAGAGGAAGAAGAGGACAAGGAAGTAGTTCTAGAAGAGAAAGCAACAGGGATAATCATCTTGGAAACATCAAGATGAACATTCCTTCTTTCCAAGGGAAGAATCATCTTGAGTTTTATTTGGAGTGGGAAAGAAAGGTGGAGCATATTTTGATTGCCACAATTATTCCGAGGAGAAAAAGGTAAAATTAGATGTGGTAGAATTCATTGATTATGCAAGTATATGGTGGGATCAATATGTGGTGAGCAAGCGAAGGTGTGGAGAAAGACCGATTCAATCTTGGGAGGAGATGAAGGTCGTGATGAGAAGGAGATTTGTACCAAGTTATTACCATAGAGACTGTACAGAAAATTACAGGACCTACATCAAGGTTCTATGAGTTGTAGATGATTACTACAAGGAGATGGAAATAGCCATGATGAGAGCCAATGTGCAAGAAGACCGAGAAGCAACAATGGCTAGATTCATTGGAGGGTTAAAAAAGAAATTTGCAAATGTAGTGTAACTCCATCATTATGTGGGGATGGAGGATTTATTACACAAAGCGATCTAAGTGGAGAGACAACTCAAATCTAGAGTTGTAAGATTTCCAGAAAACTCTAGTACCTCTTGGAAATCCTGGCCAACCAGCAAACCAGCAACTTGGCCAAAAGAAGAGGCAAAGATCGAACACCCGACCTCAGCCAGTAAAGGTAGTCTGAATTAAGTTCATCTTCTAAAGCAAGTAAAAATAAATGTTTCAGGTGTCAAGGTCTTGGACATATTGCTTCTGATTGTCCGAACAAAAGGGTCATACTCATGCGTAACAATGGTGAAGTAGAAAGTGCAAGTGAAGAAGAAGATGATGAAATACCCGAGCTAGAGGATTGCAATGAAGTGGAATACATCGAGCCAGACCAGGGTAATGCATTAGTCACTAGGAGGGTGTTGCATGCACAACCAAAGATAGGGGAATTGAGGAGCAACGTGAGCACATATTCCATACAAGGTGTCGTGTAAGTGATAAGGTTTGCAGTCTTTTTAATTCATAGTGGTAGTTGTACCAATGTTGCTAGTATTTTGATGGTTGAGAAATTAAAATTACCTACCATAAAACATCCTAATCCCTTATAAACTACAGTGGCTAAATGATTGTGGGGACATAAGGGTAACAAAACAAGTTTTGCTTTCATTTTTCATTGGAAAATATGAAGACAAAGTCTTGTATGATGTGGCACGTATGCATGTTAGACACATTCTACTTGGCCGACCCTGGCAATTTGATAAGCGAGTAACTCATGATGGGTATCATAACAGGTATAGTTTTAAATTAAATAATAAAACCTTTGTGCTAACCCCTCTTCAGCCTTCTGAAGCATATGCAAATCAATAAGAATTGCTAGGGAGAGCAAGGAGTTTGAAGAACAGTTTCTGTTCAAGAAAAAGAAAGAAAAGAGAAGAAGAGAGAAGTGGGCATGAGATCAATCCGACTTCAAAATTGGATGTTTGTTCAACGTTACAACTGAGCTAGGGCAAAGCAAAGTGAACGCTTTTGCAAGAAAAAGGGAAGTAGAAAGTGTATTGTTAGATAAAAGGCAATTATTGATTCTTGTTTTTAAAGACATTACTTCTCTGATGATTATAAACAATTCTTTACCTTCTTAATTCAAAATTTATTGCAGGAGTTTGGAGAAGTCTTTCCGGATGAGCTACCTCAAGGATTACCGCCTTCAAGAGGTATAGAACACCATATTGACTTTGTACCCGGTTGTGCTCTACCAAATCGGCTAGCATACAGAACCAACCTGGATGAGACAAAGGAGATCCAAAAACAAGTCAGTGAGCTAATGGAAAAAAGGGTATGTAAGGGAGAGTCTTATTCCATGTGTTGTATCGGTAATATTGGTACCAAAGAAATATGGTTCTTGGCGTATGTGCACTGATTGTCGAGCCATTACCAAGATTACGGTTAAAGTATTCATTATCCAATTCCTAGGTTGGACGACATGCTTGATGAGTTTGCATGGTGCTTGTTTGTTCTCTAAAATTGATTTGAAAAGTGGTACTATCAAATTCCAAATGAAAGAGGGTGATAGTGGAAAACTATTTTAAAACAAAGTTATGGTTTGTATGAGTTGGTTAGTGATGACCTTCGGCTTAACTAATGCACTCAATACCTTTATGAGGTTAATGAACCATGTGTTGCGCTCTTTCATAGGAAAATTTGTGGTAGTTTACTTTGATGAAGTTTGGTTTACAACAAATTCTTATAATGCACCTGTTGAAAACTGACATGTTGTTTTTTAAGGTAATTAAGGGAAAAATATTTTCCATATGTTGAGTTTGCATATAATCGATCGGTACCTATACTACTTCTTTTTCACCATTTGAGGTTGTATATGGTTTTAATCCACTAACTCCTTTGGATATTTTGCCATTACCTATTTCTAATTTTCCAACTTAGATGGTAAAAGGAAAGTAGGTTATGTCAATGAGTTACATGCAAAGGTCTGAGCTAATATTGAAAGGAAAAATGAGCAGTATGCAAAACAAGCCAATAAAGGGCGGAGGAAGGTAATATTTGAACCAGGCGACTGGGTTTGGATTCACATGAGAAAGAGAGGTTTCCAGCTCAAAGGAAGAACAAGCTTCAACCAAGAGGAGATGGTCCATTCCAAATTCTAGAGAGGATCAATGACAATGCCTACAAGATAGATCTTCCAAGTGAATATGGTAATGTTAGTGCAACATGCAATGTAACTGACTTATCTTTATTTAATGTAGGTGATGAATCAGATTCGAGGATGAATCCTTTCAAAGAAGGGGGGATGACACAATCCCGTACGACCTCAACCAGGATGCCTCGGATGTATTGCAAGGTATTGAAGATCCAATAACCGGGGCCAGATCTGAGTGGTTAAAGAGAGCTTTGCAACTCTTGATCACTGAAGTCCAATGGAAAGTAGACCACCAAGTAGAAGAACCAAAGAAGTGGTTTAACTTAACCTCGGATTGAAGTACAAGAGTGTTATCCGATCTGACAATCGGTTATGTCTGTTATCCGAATCTTAGGAGAGCCTATTTCGGGAAAGTGTATCTAATCAGATCGTAACTGATTATTTAGGATCAGATATGTTAGGAATCAATATCAGATCTCTTATAATTATATTATATCTTTTAGGATTATATTTTATCTTATTTAGGATTAAATCTTTTAGGATTATATTTTATCTTATCTAGAATTAAATCTATTTAATTTAGGACTGTATCTTTTAGATAGTTTATTTTAGGAAATTACTTTGCTATATATTAGCATTGAGAATTAGTTTGTAGACAGTTTTTTTATCAATAAATTTCTGAGTTTTCACATTGTGAGAGCTTATCCTTTGTTCTTAAATTAAAGAACTACTTGATAACTTAGGTTCTACCAACAGGACTTGGTTAGGGTCTAGTTGCTTTATATCTTGATAACTTTGGTGCTTCCCGCAGGTCACGGATTGTGTCAAGTTCCTATCGTTTGATAGCTTTGGTCTTGGATTGTGTCAAGCTCGTTACTGTTATTTACTGTTATTGATCTTCAAGACGTTCCTATCTTTACACTTCCGGTTCGTATCACTTGCTCAACCTTAAATCCCATAATTTTTTAAGATAATCAATCATGGTAATAATTAAGAAATCCCCTCTAAGGTAATATATCACTACCTTTTTATGGTCCTTTAACACTTATTACACATTCCTGCCCATATTTTCCCTACCAAAGAGTCTTTATGACCCGTGAGCACCTTTCCATAGTTGTAACAAACAATGTATAGAGATTTTTTTAGCACTTCCAAACGAGAGTTTTAGTCCCTTTTCCCGAGTTCTAATATTGTTCTTGCTAAAAAAGAGGTTCCTTGATATATTTCCCATTAGTCTTAAGATTATGATTTTAGTTTTTTTATTATGTGCAACTGAATCCTTAATTAGGGCTATTGTGACCCTATGCTGGGACCTTTCATATTTTCCTTATATTAATATAACTATTAGTTTCTTTATTTAATTAGGTTTGTCTTATCACTTCGATTGATGTTTATATTAAGATTTAATCACCCTTAATGTAATATTGGTTGAATTGTTTAACTGATGACCTTACCATACTCAATTAATGAACTTATAAGATAAGCTGAATTTGGTTAAGAAGGATAAAACTTAATACCCTTTATTTTCAATCAATTATTAAAGTAGTAAGCTTATTAGTTCTTTATGTTTTGTGTAATTATTTATCTTCATAACCATTGTGGTTTTAGATTGAGAATACGGATATTAATATTGCATTGATTATCGAATATTAATGCATTAGAGAAGTGATTAAGAATTAATAAAGAACACATGTTATAGAGAAATTGAAGTGAATATTGCAATCACAAGAAGGGGGGTTGAATTGGGATTTCTTACAAAATTCTGCAACTTCTTCTAATATATACTTCTGCTGAAGTAAGATACTTGGCTAATATTAGAAGATTTGAAACATAGGATTAGTAAATAACAATTTTAAGTTATATGGAATGCAGAAAATATGGTTCTTTGGAACCTTCTTCAAATATCACTTACTTAGGTATTAAGTAGATTCAAAAGTTTTGTGCAAATGGTATGACAGTTAAAATAGAAATATGAATGTAGCAGTAATGAGAGTATGGCAAGAAGAAAATATGCATACAGTTTTTATACCAGATCACCTCTTAACCTTGAGGCTACGTCCAGTCCCTACTTCCAGTAGGATTTTCACTATATCAACCTTTGATATAATAGCTTCTTGGGTGCTCCTCACCACTAGTATTCTTCTGCGGCCTCTTCAGGCTCAAACCGGTATTTTTCTGCAGCCTCTGCAAGCTCTTACAACAGGTTTCTTCTGCAGCTCCTACAGAATTTCTACTACAGCAGGCCACACCTCACTCTTGGAAACAAGACTTAATTTGTTCTCAAAAGAACTAACCCTTTTGTTGTTCTTGAAGAATTACATAAGATGGTAAAATGAAATGTAGTGAATCAAGGACTCTGGGTTTACAATAGATGAGCACAACTAAAATATTGGTCCTACACACAATCTTTTCTCACTTTCCTAACTATTTAAAAACTCGAAACTAAAGGATATATAGAAAGTGGAAATTCTACAGAAGGTATAAATGGTAAATTCTGAGCTATTGATTGCTTCTTCTATTGTTTCAGTTGTGCGTCTGAAGTGAAGACAAGACTTCTTTTTATAGGCAAGGATGAAGAATATGGCCATTGGAGATGCCTTGAAGAGGAAGACAAGTCTCCAGTTGGAAGTGCAGTAGCTGTCACTGTCATGTGCAGCTTTTCTCTTTCCTTGGTTTGACTGTCTTATCTTCTGAAGAACATATCTTTTGATGCCCACATCTTCTTAAGGCGGAAACTTAATCATTAATTTGTTTCCCTTTGATTACAGTTTGACTTTGTGTAAGAATATGTTGAATCGAGTCAGTTTCAGTTTCTTAAATGAAGAGCAAATCCAGTAAATTTCAAGCATGTTGAATCAAGTCAGTTTCTGTTTCTTCTTAAGAGGTTGCTGTCAGAAATCTTTCTTCTGAAGCTTTGAATATTTTTTACAATTGCTTCATATCTTTCTTCTCAATGGTTTTCTTTGCTTAATACTTTGAGAGAAGAAGAGATATCTTCTGAACAGAGGTCAAAAGATATCATTTGAAGTTAAAGCATTGTTGACCTTGGATACATCTTCTGAAGACTTCTTGACAGATTGTTTCATATTGAAGTTCTTCAGTTATATCTTCTCATGAATCTTCTCAACAGCTTTCTTGCTTTCAACTTTTTTATTTCTTCCTTAATTTCTTTAATATAAGGTAAGATTAATTAAAGGTTGTTTCTTCTGGATAGGCTCAATTAGCTTCTTCTGAAACAAATTTGTATATTCTGAACTTAATTTCTTTCTTATGAGCCTTGTGTTGTTTCCTTCTGAGATTGATCCTTTACCTGTTCTTTCTTAAATAGACTTACATTGAAGAACCTAGTGCAGATGTTCAAAATTTATACCAAGTGTATTTTGAAGTTTATCATTATGAAAACATCTTAAGAGGATTCTTGGACCTTACAAAAATTAGGTACTATTTTAGTAATAGATGGAATAAGAACGTCTTTGGGTTTATTGATAATTGAATTCTCATTGTGTTTGGATAGAGTAATTTGGAAATTACTAGATTTCAGTGTTAGAAATAGTAACAGAAATAATTTCAAATGACAATAGGAGGGATCTTTATAACAAATAGAGAGGAATTTCAAATGACATATATAGAGAGAGAATTTGTAAACATTTCTCTATTATGTTCAACTTTTTAGATTTATCGTTTACAATTCCCCTTATACTTACAATTACCTCAACATTTCCTAGCACACTGTTAGAATTCTAAATTTCTGTTATCCAAACACACACTTATAGTTTCTTGACTCCTTGAGATTCAAAATTATTAAAAAAAATAAAATCTAAACCAACTCACAATTATTTTTTAGAAAAACATATCAATTTGAATTACCAATTGCACCAAGAGATATGTAAGAGTGGATCTTACCCATCAAGTCAAATTAAAATTTTCTTAAAGTTTTTATTTTTGAATTTTTTATTTTATTCATTCATTTGTAAAAGGTAAGGTAAATGACTTTTGACTATTTAAATTTACACAGTTGAACTTAAGGATGGATCAATCTTAAAGCAAATGTTAATGAGTGTAGTAGCATTAAGTTTCTACTTTTCCTTACGAAGTGGTTCAAAAGATTCACAATAATGGGGGTTTAATTATGATCCCTAAAAAACTTTTGGCCAACCTAAACAAACTATATTCCATATTAATTTTCTACTCAAGTAGGTTCTTGGTTATCAAAAGATGTCTTTAGAAGATAGTGTAAGCTAAAAATCTGTTGTAAACTATCACAAGTTTATCTTCTAAAAAAAACTTATGCTCACACAAATTTATATTATCAATATTATAAATTTAATTAAGTTCAAAAAATGCACACACGGAGATTATAATAGAGAGTATGTGTTGTTATGTTCACAAACAAGAATAGTGAAAACAAGATATTAGTAACTTGCTTTTGAAGGGTTGAAATCAAATTAGAAATCTGTGAAACTTTCTAGAACCCCTTATTTAGCTAATAATAAATCACTATATAAAGCGTAAATCTCTTTAGAATCACTTCATGCATATATGGTATGATTTTCTCAAAGTGTGAAGTGATCGTATGTGTAGAAATAGTAAATTGCTACTTAAAACAAGTTCATAAATTGATAACACTTTCCAGATTGTTTGTTTTAGAGATTGGAAATCTATTTATCAAGGTATTTTTCATAAGATACCATTTAAACACAAAATTATGCATAAACTAGTTTTTATTAGAAGAAAGTTATGGAATATCTAGGTATGAGTAAGTGAGTCAAGTATTATGTAGAAAATTAAAGAGAATAACAGTTAGAGATATTGCACAATGATTTTTATATTGGTTCACCCATTAATTCCTTTGGCTACATCCAAACCCTATCTCAACAACATTTTCCATTACCAAACAACTTGTTTACACCATGTATTCTTTCACAAAAGACTCCTCAATCTTACACCACTAAGTATTCTTTCATGCAAGCCTCTCCAAACTTCACATCAACTCTACTTAACCAATACTAATCCTTACAGATTATCTTGGGAGCTTCTCAACCAACACCAATTGTCACTAGTTAGCTTGGGAGATACATAACCTCTTTTCAAATGGTATGGTTTTTTTCTTGAAAAAAAGCTAACAAATCACTCAGAGAGTGAATTTTCCTTATAGTACAGAGCTAATGCACTCCTATGGATTTATAAACAAAAACAGAAATTTTTGGAGTGGTCTTTTAAAAGAGATTGACTTTAGAAGGTAGATAAGGTAAATTTTCAGTAAGTGGAAACTTGGTATCCTTTGTCTTTCTCTCTTCTT
Source organism: Sesbania bispinosa (assembly GCA_026901365.1). Lineage (NCBI taxonomy): Eukaryota > Viridiplantae > Streptophyta > Magnoliopsida > Fabales > Fabaceae > Sesbania > Sesbania bispinosa. Next base: position 2,288,917 of record QLOH01000033.1, read on the forward strand.
CATCTTTTACATCCATACACGAGTATTTGAAAAGCTACAATTAAAACTATTTTTTTATTTTTCGTTGGAAGATGATCAAACATTATCCTTACTTTTTTTTATTTATCACTTTCATTGCAACGTGATTTTTTTATTCATTAAATGAACTTGGACCACCTTGACTTTTGTGCAAATTAAGCTTTTGAAATCTTGGTCAGATTCACCTCATAAATACCTTTCATGAATGTTCTTTGACTTGAAAATATTCAAGGATATTAAATATAAAAAAACAAATATTCAAGGATTATAGCTTGAAGAGTTTGTGCGCTTATGTTATCTTTCTAATAAAATGTGTACAACTTCTATTGCTTCTAGAAAAGGGAAATGAGTGCAAGTTCTGACATTTTTATTTTTGAAGTATTAAACATGCTTCTAATCACTTGGTCAATCTTTCTTTACTTTGTTTTCATAACGAGTAACTTGAGAATATGCTTCGTGAATGATTGCAACATATCTCCGCGTTCGATTGCTCAAATTCTTCCTTTTAGACATCAATTCTTGCTTCTAATGGCTCATAATGATCCTATAAAGTGTCCAATACATTCTAAAGCTTTTGTTAGATTGTTATTGTTAGTGTATCATATGGTAGATATGGGCTTGGGCCTATTACTATGTATATTTGTAAATACACTTGTGTGTATATATATTATTTTCCGCTGTGTATTCTAACACACGGATTCTATCATATGTCTCTCGTTTTCTCTTCATCTCAACATGGTATCTAGAGCCTAGCGAGAGATAACCCTAGTCCGTGCCTTCCCAGTGGACCCACTGTCCATTGGTGTCAAATTTTTTCCGGAAACCCTGTTTCATTCCGGTTTCCGGTCTGCCCGTGTTGCCGTGCTATTTTTCCGGCACTTTTTCTCTCTTTTCCGCCGCTGCCGCCGCCTGCCGCGCCGCCTTCCCCGTGAATCCAACCGGAGCCACCATCGTCGAACTCGCGCCGTCAATCCGAGTCCAACGCCGCCGGAATCGTGTCCATCGGAGCAGCGACGCGCGCTCTCACGCGCCGTTTCTTCACCGGCGCGTTTCTCCACCGTCAGCCGCGCGTGGAGGCGCGTCCGGCCGCCGTTCCGGCCGCCCTCGCCGCCGCCAGACTCGCCTCGGTGTCCTCTACCCCGATCTGGTCTTTGTTTGTGAGTTTCAGGTCTGGTCCTCACGGGTCCTTCCTCTTTTGGACGATTTTCTCTCTCCTGTGGCTGTTTCTCTCTCCTACAGTTGACCCATGGGTACTCCACTGCTACTAAGGCTGATCCTCCTATCTTTACTAACTATGTCAATGTCCCACTCTCTATTGACAAGTTAGATGGCAGTAACTATGATACCTGGGCCTCTGATATCAGGCTCTGGCTAAAGGGACAGGATTATCTTGATCATCTTACTCAGAAGGTTGATTCCATCGACGAAAAAGATCGCCCCCGCTGGTCCAAGGTTGATGCTCAGATTTGCAGCGTATTAAGTCGACTATTCAACCTACCCTGAATCAGATATTCGAGCCCATGAGACATGTGCTGGGTTTGGGAGCAGGCAAGGGTGCTTTACACCAATTGATACTCAACGCCTCTATGGTGTTTGCCACAATCTCTTGAGTACCATTGTCCCTAGACGTCTTGATGGATCCATGGCTGAGTACTTGGGCAAAGTTCATGGTCTTTTACATGACTTCAATGACTCTTGCCCCCCTCTTCCACTCCTGCCCAAGAACTGGAGCAACGCCAAACTTTCCTTTATATTGATGGCATTGTATGGGCTCCCTGACGAGTATTCTTTGGTCCGTGGATCAGATTTTGGGCTCTCCGACTGTGCCCACTTTGACCTCTACTTGGTCAACGTTGTTGCGTGTGCCGCCCAAGTCATCTCTTGACATACCTTCTACTGTCACCCGGTTGACTCTTCTGCCTTAGTATCCCAGCGTGATGATCGCAGCGCTCTCGCAAACCAGGCAAGGGTCGTCCAAGTGTGATCATTGCCACAAATTGGGCCACACTATTGATAGGTGCTTTGCATTGCATGGTCGCCCTCCTCGGTCTGCTAATGTTGCACAGGTTGCCTCCCTCAGTGCCTTCTGATGTTGATGCCACTTCCTCCTGATCATTCAGTATCGTCGGCTATCTTCAACGACTTCCTTAAATGGTATGAGGATCGTCAGGCCTCCGGTTCCACTGCTTCTGTTGCGCACACGGGTAATTCCTTTGCTGGTCTCACTCCACCTCCCTTGGCCCTTGGGTTCTTGATTCTGGTGCCACCGATCATATTACTGGTAATAAATCCCTTTTCACTACCCTTTCCACTTCTGGTTACTTACCGTCTGTGACTTTGGCTAATGGCTCCCAGGCCCCATCCCATGGTGTTGGTAGTGTCCGCCCTCTTCCTTCTCTCTCCATTGATAATGTCCTTTATGTCCCTGGGTCTCCATTTAACTTATTATCCATTAGCCGTCTCACTCGTTCTCTTGATTGTGTCATTTTTTTACTAAAGACTCTGTTTTCTTACAGGACCGGAGTTCGAGACAGATGATTGGCACCGGATGTGAGTCTCATGGCCTTTATCAGCTTCGTACTTCTGCTCATGCTGGCTCGGTGGTGGATTCTCTCCCCTTCTCATCCATGCTCAGTTGGGTCACCCTAGCCTTGCCAAGCTTCAACAACTAGTACCGAGTCTGTCTAAGTTGTCAACTTTGTCGTGTGAGTCATGTCAATTAGGAAAACATAGTCGTAGTCCATTTCCTAGGAGTGTCAATAATAGAGCTTCGTCTCCCTTTGCTTTAATTCACTCTGATATTTGGGGTCCGAGTCGTATTAGGTCTACTTTAGGGTTTCAGTATTTTGTTATTTTCATTGATGATTATTCTCGATGTACCTGGTTGTTTTTAATGAAAAATCGTTCTGAGTTGTTTTCTATATTTCAATCATTTATAATGAAGTCAAAAATCAATTTGGTGTTTCTATCCGTGCTCTCCGCAGTGATAATGCTCGTGAGTATCTCTCCCATTCTTTTCAAACATTCATGGCTTCCCATGGTATTCTTCATCAGACCTCTTGTGCATATACCCCACAACAAAATGGGGTTGCGGAGCGCAAGAATAGACATCTCATTGAAACAACTAGAACCCTTTTAACTTCATGGTCATGTCCCTCAACAATTTTGGGGTGATGCTGTTCTCACTGCGTGCTATCTCATCAATCGCATGCCCTCTTCTGTCCTAAACAACCAGGTCCCTAACTCTATATTGTTCCCTCATCAGCCTCTCCACCCCTTACCTCCTAGAGTCTTTGGGTCTACATGCTTTGTTCATAACTTTAGTCCTGGTCTTGATAAATTGTCCGCTAAGTCTCATAAGTGTGTCTTTTTAGGCTTCCCTCGGTCTCAGAGGGGTATAAGTGTTTCTCACCCTCTCTTCGTAGATATCTCATTTCAGCTGATGTCACGTTCTTTGAGTCTTCTCTCTACTTTGAGTCTAATTCCTTAACCTCTGGGTCCGACTTAGTATCCACCACCACCCCTTTTTGTCTTTGATCCCTCAGACATGCCTATTGTGCAGGGAGATCTACCACCTCAGCCACCTTTACGGGTTTATCATCGTCGGCAAATCCTCGCCTTCCAGACGAGCAGCCTATTGACTCTCATCCGGAGCCAACTCCTCCGTCTCCTCCGGTCCCACCTCCTCCGGCCCCTTCGGCCCCACCTCCTGAGTCTGATCTCCCTATTGCACTTCGTAAAGGTATAAGCTCCACTCGTAATCCTTCACCTCATTATGTCACTCTGAGTTATCACCGGTTATCCCCATCCCATTATGCTTGTCTCTCTTCTATTTCCTCTGTGTCTATTCCTAAAACTGCAGGTGATGCCTTAGCCCACCCTGGTTGGAGACAAGCTATGCTTGATGAGATGTGTACTCTTCAGAACAGTGGTACTTGGGATCTCGTTCCTTTGCCTCCTGGGAAATCTGTTGTTGGTTGTTGGTGGATCTTCACAGTGAAAGTTGGCCCTGATGGCACACTTGATCGGCTCAAAGCTCGATTAGTAGCCAAAGGTTATACCCAGATATTCGGGTTAGACTACGGTGACACTTTTTCTCCCGTCGCCAAGATGGCTTCTGTCAGATTATTTTTAGCCATGGCTGCTATTCGTCATTGGCCCCTCTATCAGTTAGATGTCAAAAATGCCTTCCTTCATAGTGACCTGTTGGAGGAAGTTTATATGGAGCAACCTCCTGGTTTTGTTGCTCAGGGGGAGTCTTCAGGCTTAGTGTGTCGTCTCCGCAAGTCTTTATATGGTCTTAAGCAGTCTCCCAGGGCTTGGTTTGGTAGATTCAGTGCAGTAGTCCAGCAGTTTGGTATGACTCGGAGTGAGGCTGACCATTCTGTGTTTTATCGCCATTCAGCTGTTGGGTGTATCTACTTGGTAGTGTATGTTGACGACATTGTCATTACAGGTAGTGATCACCATGGCATTTCACATATAAAACAACACCTTTGTCATCATTTTCAGACTAAAGACCTTGGCAGACTGAGATACTTCTTGGGGGATTGAGGTAGCACAATCCAAGAATGGAATTGTAATTTCTCAGAGAAAGTATGCATTGGATATTTTAGAGGAGACTGGGCTAATGAATTCCAAGTCCGTTGACACACCTATGGATCCAAATGCTAAACTTCTACCAGGTCAGGGGGAGCCACTTTTAGATCCTGAGAGATACAAGAGACTGGTTGGAAAACTGAACTACCTCACAGTTACTCGTCCAGACATCTCTTTTGCAGTTAGTGTGGTAAGTCAGTTTCTTAATTCTCCTTGTACAGGTCATTGGGATGCAGTCATTCGCATTCTAAAATATATTAAAGGAGCCCCAGGAAAAGGTTTGTTATATGAAGACAATAAACATACTCGAGTTGTGGAATACTCAGATGCAGATTGGGCAGGTTCTCCTACTGATAGGAGATCCACTTCTGGATATTGTGTCTTTATTGGTGACAACTTGATTTCCTGGAAAAGCAAGAAGCAAAATGTTGTGGCGAGATCCAGTGCAGAAGCAGAGTATAGAGCTATGGCTTCAGCTACTTGTGAGCTTATTTGGCTTAAACAGTTACTTGAAGAACTGAGATTTGGGGAGGTTACACAAATGTCTCTCATTTGTGATAACCAAGCTACCCTTCACATTGCCTCTAATCCAGTATTCCATGAGAGGACCAAACATATTGAGATATATTGTCATTTCATCAGGGAAAAGATTTTATCTGGAGACATTACTACTCAGTTTGTTAAGTCCAATGATCAGTTGGCAGATGTCTTCACCAAATCATTGAGGGGTCCTAGGATTGATTATATATGTAACAAGCTTGGTGCATATGATTTATATGCTCCAGCTTGAGGGGGAGTGTTAGATTGTTATTGTTAGTGTATCATATGGTAGATATGGGCTTGGGCCTATTACTATGTATATTTGTAAATACACTTGTGTGTATATATATTATTTTCCGCTGTGTATTCTAAACACACGGATTCTATCATATGTCTCTCGTTTTCTCTTCATCTCAACAGCTTTAATTAAATCATTTTAATGTGCATTGGATCCTTGATGATTGATTCTGGCCATTTTGAAGCTTGGAAATTCCTTCTTGTACTAGTTTCAGTATTATTGAAGAGTTTGCTCATGCAAAGCATGCTTTGGAACTTGTAGCTTAATTAAAGGATGTTTTCAATATACTTCTTTGTATGTTAAGAATGTCCTTGTAGTAATTTCTTAAGTATTCTCAAGGTAGACATTAGTAACTTTCATTTAGAATGCTCATAATTTGAATATTAAAGCTTGTTGCCATTAAAACCTCATATAGGAGGAGGGACTTGGACTTAATACCCTTTAAATTATAATTAGACCCCTACATCTGGTTCTTCTACCTTTGAAAATCATTCTTTTGAGAATTTTCCATTATTTCCAAAAGAATTTTGGTGGAAACTCCCATCAATTTATAACTTTTCAATTCCCAACCTATCGTGATTTCGAACTTGAAACCAATAATACTCTCTTTTGTTTATCTAATATACCAAGGATATGATTAAACTAATACTTATTAACAATCATTTCAGATAATATTTTGGGGTATTTTATACCCCCTATAATACTTGTCAGCAGTTGGATCTTCCCATATCACGCTTGTTGTAACGTCCTAATTCCGCAAACCTAGAAATAATGCATGTTGGAAGCATATTCCTAAATTTATAGAATTATTTTTTGTGACATTACCGATATCGAACATACAACACATAAAGCTTAGGTAATCCAACGTTTACATAAGCATTGAATATAAAATTATAATATAATTTCATATTCATGCCAACTAATGGCTCAAAATACATAACCAGTTAATTCAGTCAATTGTACACAATTTCAGTGAAACTACTAGGTCTCCTCTATAATAAAATTAAGTGAGGGAAGTGGTCCTCTCTCGGATGTCTGATTCTCCCCTAAATGCCTCCACAGAAATTCTTGCACATCTAAATCATTCCACAAAACATGTGGTGAGACTTACGTCCCAGTGAATGTTGTCATGCATACAGTGTAGGGTAACAAGTAAATGAAAATGCAACATTTGGCATATACATACATACATATATACATACATACATACATAAATACATACATACATACATACATACATACATATTCAGGCATGTCATAATTATACCACACAATCATGCAAGTGCATAGCAACCTCTGGTGGGAACCCCACCCATGCAATCATACAAGCACACAATAACCTCTGGTGTTAAACCCACATCCAGGGTGATGAGGACATAAATCAAGGGCTTGAAGTATTCAAAAGGCTTGGTGGACCTATGGCAAAGGCGCAGGCTAAAAAGGCAAGAGAAGCTCTACAGGTTGCAATAAATGCTTTTCAGCTTCAAGCCACCAGTAACATTAATGGAGCTGACCAGTTCATTTATTTAACTCAAGTTGAAGAGGATGATGGAAACAAATCCATTGATGAAGTATCAGTTGCCATTAAAGCAACTACAAGTTGAAGACCAAGCATGCTCAATGAGGGTGGCCAAGTGGGCGGCCAACTCATGTTTATTTTGCTAAATTTTTATGTTTATTTGCTATCAATAAAGTTAGGGCAGTTACAAAAACATTTGAGTTAATGGTTTTGGATGGTTACAAGACAAGGTTGTAATGTGATTAAAATGCATTGATTGCCTTGTCAACTAGCCGTTGAAGAAGGCTTGCTAGATGCGGCTGAACCTAGTCATCTTTTGAGCTACATGGAGACCTTTTACCTAGTCCAAGGTTACGGCTAACATGTGCTTAAAATTGACTGAGTAATATGTCATCAAAGATGGACCAACAAGGATGTAAATGGCTGAGTAAATTGCCATCAAAGTTGCGGCCAACATTCATGAGATGGGGGTTACAAATTGAAGGCAAACTTAACTCAATGGGGCTGTTATGGGCGGCCACTTCATGGCTGATTCAATAGCCATTTTATTCCATGTTTGGTGGTTACAACTCAAGGTTTATTGCAGCCACATGTGCCAAAGAAGCTGGCTGGATTTTGCGGCCAAATAAGTAGGGTTAGGCCTAGTTTTAATTAGTAATTTTGCTACTTAAAAATATTTTAATTTAATGATGTAATGAGGGTTGCATGGGAAATGCATGAGGGACATTTTGGGGATGATTTGAGCGTGTAAACCCTAGCTGGTTGCATGACCATTGAAGTGCCTTGTAAACCTTATAAGTACCATGCTTCATGCATGCATTTTGGGGTTAGAACTTTTGTTAAGAAAAATTATCAATTTAGAGAGTGTTTCTCTATTTTCTTGTTAATTCAAGAGTTGAGGTTTATCAAAGATTTCATCATCTTTGTGTGTTTAATCTCAAGGACTTATCTTTCATCCTTGAAAGTGTGACGTCCAAATTATCTTATTCTTCTTCTTCCAATTAATCTCTTGATTATCTTTGAGTTTTGCGCAAGAAAAGACTTCAAGTTACAAGGCTGAATTTTGTTCAAAAGAAAGTTTTCTTTCAATATTCAAAGTCGAAATTCCAAAAGAAAGTTTCAATTCAAGAAAAGAAAAGTAAATGAAAAATAAAGTGTTAATAGAAAGTACATGTTTTCAGCCTAGAATTTCTAAAAGATCCCTAATTCGAACCCAATCATTATAAGGGTTCATATCATTTGGTCATCAGAGCTCCGATTATTAGAAAATTTCTAGGCTTTTCTGCTTTCTTTCTATTATTTTCTAACTGTTTCCTATTCTTCTTAGCTTTTCTTGTTTTTATTTTCTTGACTGCACACATGTTGGTGAATTTTTCGATTTTCCTCATTTTGATTTGATAAGAATTCAAGAGGAATAGAGTGGAAAAAGGCAAGAGAGTTACATCATAGAAAAAGCCAAGTGTTGAGTGCAAACACTAGAGTGTGGTGAGGATTCTAAACAGTTAACATTTTTCATTAACTTGTTACGTTGTTTTTCTTTCTTCTTATCATGGCAGAAAGGGTTGTGGAGAATCGTGACCTTCAAACGCAAATTGTTGCTCTCTATACACAATTGGAGAGAATGATGAAGCAACAATATGATGAGTTGCATGCTAGGTTGGATGAATTGGAGACCAAACCGTCACCTGAAGGAGAACGAGAAAGGCCAAATAGAAATGAAGGTAGAATAGAAGGTGTCAAGCTGACTATACCATCTTTCAAAGGTCGAAATGAACTAGAAGCTTACTTGGAGTGGGAACTCAAAATTGAGCACATCTTTACTTGTAATAACTATACAGAGGCGCAAAAGGTAAAACTTGTTGCTGCTGAATTTTCTGATTATGCTCTTATTTGGTGGAACAAGTTTCCGAAGGAGAGGCTTAGAAATGAAGAACCATTGGTGGAGACATGGACCGAAATGAAAAGAATTATGAGGAAACGCTAAGTTCCATCTAGTTTCCAAAGAGACTTGAAGCTGAAGTTACGAAAGTTGACCCAAGGAAGTAAAGGAGTTGAAGAATTCTATAAAGAAATGGAGGTGCTTCTAATTCAAGCCAACATAGAAGAAGACCCTGAGGTAACTATGGCACGTTTCCTTAATGGCTTGAGTAGTGACATTAGAGACATTGTAGAATTGCAGGAGTATGTGGAAATGGATGATTTGTTACACAAAGCTCTTCAAGTAGAGTAACAGTTAAAAAGAAAAGGAGCAGCCAGACGGAGTTCAACCAATTTTCCTACAAATTGGAAGGACAAAGTTAAGAAGGAGGTGGCTGAATCTTCAAGCCATGCAGCGCCCAATCTCCAAGGTAAAACACCTAACAAAAATGTTGAACAAGTTCCTAAGAAGGGAAGAGAGGTGAAATGCTTCAGGTGCCAAGGCTTGGGACATTATGCCTTTGAGTGTTCTACTAAGAAGACCATTCTTCTTAAGGACAATGGAGAGTATACAAGTGAATCAGAAGATGAAAGGGAGCCTAGTGATGATGATACAGGTGCTGATGTTGGAGAAGTCTACATGATTAGAAGACTTCTTGGAAGCCAATCCATGGCCAAGGAAGAAAACCAAAGAGAGAACATTTTTCACACTAGATGTTCTATCAATGGTAAGATTTGTTTGGTAATAATTGATGGTGGTAGCTGTACTAACGTGGTTAGTTCCAGATTGGTGAACAAGATGAATTTGGACATAAAGCGACATTCTAGGCCATACAAGCTTCAATGGCTTGGTGAAAGTGATGAAGTGCACGTGAAAAGGCAAGTTGAAATTCCATTTTCTATTGGAAAATATCAAGACAAGGTGACTTGTGATGTGGTACCTATGGAGGCAAGCCATATTCTCCTTGGGAGGCCGTGGCAGTTTGACACTAAAGCTATCCATGATGGCTTTACAAATAAAATTTCTTTCATGTACCATGATAAAAAAATTATTTTGAAACCTTTGAGTCCAAAAGAGGTCAGTGAGGACCAAAATAAATTGAGAGAAAAGATTGCTCAAGAGAGAAAGAGTGAAACACTGGAGAGGGAAGAGAGTCAAAAGAAAAGGAGTGAAGCACTTGAGGGCAAACAGTTGTGTTTAGCAAAAGAAAGAGAAGTGAGGAGAGTGTTATGCACAAGACAACCTCTTTACTTATTGCTTGATCAAAGTTATCTTTTAACTGCTAACCAATTTGGTAAATTTGAGCTGCCTTCTGTTGTTAAAACTCTTTTGCAGGAATATGAGGACGTGTTTCCAGAAAGTGTTCCTGATGGCTTACCACCCTTGAGAGGAATTGAGCATCACATAGACCTCATTCCTGGAGCTTCTTTGCCAAATCGGCCAGCATATAGAAGTAACCCTCAAGAGACCAAAGAAATTGAGAGGCAAGTGAATGAGCTCATAAGCAAAGGATGGGTGAGAAACAGCATGAGCCCATGTGTTGTTCCTGTTATCTTGGTACCCAAAAAGGATGGGACATGGAGAATGTGTTCTGACTGTAGAGCAATCAACAACATCACCATTAAGTATCGTCATCCTATTCCCAGGTTAGATGACTTACTTGATGAACTTCATAGTGTATGCATATTTTCTAAAATTGATCTTAAAAGTGGTTATAATCAAATTCGTATAAGGGAGGGAGATGAATGGAAAACAACCTTTAAAACTAAATATGGGTTGTATGAATGGATGGTTATGCCATTTGGGTTGACTAATGCTCCTAGTACCTTCATGAGATTAATGAACCATGTTTTAAGGGATTTTATTGGGAAATTTGTGGTGGTATATTTTGATGACATTCATATCTATGGCTCTTGTTTGGACATGCATGTTGAACACTTAAAATATGTTGTGGATGTGCTTAGAAAAGAACGTTTGTATGCCAACCTTGATAAATGCATTTTTTGTACCAATCATGTTGTGTTCTTGGGATTTGTTGTGAGTTCTAAAGGGGTTCAAGTGGATGAAGAAAAGGTTAAGGTTATTCAAGAATGGCCAACACCTAAAAATGTGAGTGAAGTAAGAAGTTTTCATGGTTTAGCAAGTTTCTATAGGAGATTTGTTAAGGATTTTAGTACTTTGGTTGCACCCCTAAATGACATTGTTAAAAAGAATGTGGGATTTAAGTGGGGGGAGAAGCAAGAGGCGGTCTTTGTTGCCCTAAAAAATAGGCTCACTCATGCACCTATATTAGCCTTGCCTAACTTTGCAAAATCTTTTGAATTGGAATGTGATGCTTCTAATGTAGGCATAAGCGCTGTTTTGTTACAAGATGGGCATCCAATTGCTTATTTTAGTGAAAAATTAAGTGGACCTGCACGTAATTATTCCACTTATGATAAGGAATTATATGCTTTGGTAAGAGCTCTTAAAACTTGGCAACACTATTTGCTTCCCAAAGAATTTGTAATTCATAGTGATCATGAATCTTTGAAGTATTTGAAAGGCCAAGGTAAACTTAATAAAAGACATGCTAAATGGGTGGAATTTTTTGAGCAATTTCCATACATCATAAAACATAAAAGAGGAAAAGGAAATGTTGTTGCTGATGCTCTTTCTAGGAGACATGTTCTACTTTCTTTGCTTGAAACTAAGTTGTATCGACTTGAATCTTTGAAAGCTATGTATCAGGATGATTTGGATTTTGCTGCATTGTATGCTGCATGTGAGAGAAAATCTGAAAATGGATATTTTAGGCATAATGAATTTTTGTTTAAAGGAAATAAATTGTGTGTGCCTAAGAGTTCTATTAGGGAATTGCTTGTGAGGGAGTCACATGAAGGGGGATTAATGGGACACTTCGGGGTTCAAAAGACTTTAGAAATTTTGCAAGATAATTTCTATTGGCCTAATATGAAACGTGGTGTTCATAAATTTTGTGATCATTGCATTGTTTGCAAAAGGGCTAAGTCTAAAGTTAAACCTCACAATTTATATACTCCTTTACCTGTTCCTTAATATCCTTGGACTGATATTTCCATGGACTTTGTTTTGGGGCTTCCAAAAACAAAGAATGGAAAAGATTCTGTTTTGTTGTGGTTGATAGGTTCTCAAAGATGGCACATTTTATACCTTGCAAAAAGGTGGATGATGCCTGTCATGTAGCTGATTTATTTTTCAAGGAAATAGTAAGGCTGCATGGATTACCAAGAAGCATTGTGAGTGACAGAGATTCAAAATTTCTTGGTCATTTTTGGAGAACTTCGTGGGGAAAGCTTGGAACCAAACTGTTGTTTTCTACTACTTGTCATCCTCAAACTGATGGTCAAACAAAAGTAGTAAATAGGACATTAGGTACCTTACTTAGGACAATTTTAAATAAGAATATTAAGTCTTGGGAGGAATGTTTGCCTTATGTTGAGTTTGCTTACAATAAGGTTGTCCATAGTACTACAAACGGTTCACCTTTTGAAGTAGTTTATGGATTTAACCCTTTAACTCCTCTTGATATATTACCTTTGCCTAACATTTCTACATTTAAGCATAAAGATGCGCAGGCTAAGGCTGATTTTGTCAAGAAGATGCATGAGAAAGTAAAGGCTCAAATAGAAAAGAAGAATGAGAGCTATGCAAGGCAAGCCAACAAGGGAAGAAAGAAGGTGGTGTTCCAACCTGGTGATTGGGTTTGGGTGCATATGAGGAAAGAAAGGTTCCCTGAACAAAGGAAGTCAAAACTCTTACCTAGAGGAGATGGACCTTTCCAAGTGCTTGAGAAGATAAATGACAATGCCTATAAGATTGACTTACCATGTGAGTATAATGTCAGTGCTACCTTTAATGTTTCTGACTTAACCCTTTTTGATGCAGGTGAGGAACTTTCAGATTTGAGGACAAATCCTTTTCAAGAGGGGGGGGCGTGATGAGGACATAAATCAAGGGCTTGAAGTACCCAAAAGGCTTGCTGGACCTATGACAAGGGCGCGGGCTAAAAAGGCAAGAGAAGCTTTACAGCTTGCAATAAATGCTTTTCAGCTTCAAGCCACCAGAAACATTAATGGAGCTGACCAATTCATTTATTTAACTCAAGTTGAAGAGGATGATGGAAACAAATCCATTGATGAAGGATCAGTTGCCATTAAAGCAACTACAAGTTGAAGACCAAGCATGCTCAATGAGGGTGGCCAAGTGGGCGGCCAACTCATGTTTATTTTGCTGAATTTTATGTTTATTTGCTTTCAATAAAGTTAGGGCAGTTACAAAAACATTTGAGTTAATGGTTTTGGATGGTTACAAGACAAGGTTGTAATGTGATTAAAATGCATTGATTGCCTTGTCAACTAGCCGTTGGAGAAGGCTTGCTAGGTGCGGCTGAACCTAGTCATCTTTGGAGCTACATGGAGACCTTTTACCTAGTCCAAGGTTGCGGCCAACATGTGCTTAATTGGCTGAGTAATATGTCATCAAAGATGGACCAACAAGGATGTAAATGGCTGAGTAAATTGCCATCAAAGTTGCGGCCAACATTCATGAGATGGGGGTTACAAATTGAAGGCAAACTTAACTCAATGGGGCTGTTATGGGCGGACACTTCATGGCTGATTCAATAGTCATTTTATTTCATGTTTGGTGGTTACAACTCAAGGTTTATTGCAGCCACATATGCCAAAGAAGCTAGCTGGATTTTATGGCCAAATAAGTAGGGTTAGGCCTAGTTTTAATTAGTAATTTTGCTACTTAAAAATATTTTAATTTAATGATGTAATGAGGGTTGCATGGAAAATGCATGAGGGACATTTTGGGGATGATTTGGGCGTGTAAACCCTAGCTGGTTGCATGACCATTGAAGTGCCTTGTAAACCTTATAAGTACCATGCTTCATGCATGCATTTTGGGGTTAGAAATTTTGTTAAGAAAAATTATCAATTTAGAGAGTGTTTCTCTATTTTCTTGTTAATTCAAGAGTTGAGGTTTATCAAAGATTTCATCATCTTTGTGTGTTTAATATCAAGGACTTATCTTTCATCCTTGAAAGTGTGACGTCCAAATTATCTTATTCCTCTTCTTCTTCTTCCAATTAATCTCTTGATTATCTTTGAGTTTTGCGCAAGAAAAGACTTCAAGTTACAAGGCTGAATTTTGTTCAAAAGAAAGTTTTCTTTCAATATTCAAAGTCGAAATTCCAAAAGAAAGTTTCAATTCAAGAAAAGAAAAGTAAAAGAAAAATAAAGTGTTAATAGAAAGTTCACGTTTTCAGCCTAGAATTTCTAAAAGATCCCTAATACGAACCCAATCATTATAAGGGTTCATATCACAGGGGGTCTTTTGACAATACTCTTATGAACTTAGCACTTAGAACCTGAAACCAAGGATCATCGTCCTTGAGGCCATAAAGACCTGAAAGTTGTTTTATTAGAACTCAAGAATGCAATGCATTACATTTTTCTTTAAGAACCTCATTTTCCTCTTCGCCAAAGGCCCGTGAAATTCCTCTTTATTCTTTGGTCCCAAGACCCATGAAAATTATCTTTTTCCTCTTTTATATGATAGAGTTTGCAAAACATGATAATAGGCATGAAGCATGTGGAAGAGTATCAATGGTGCAACTAAGCATGATCATGAAATTTAGAGTCTAAACATATGAAATGAAACCCTAACTTCAAAACCCTAGAGCTAGATCAATTTCAAGGCAATACAAGGCACAACCAATACATCATCACTAGGGCAAGCCTTAAACATCATCAATCAAGTAAATAGGAAAGGGAAAGAGAAAGTATAGATCATTTAGAGCTCCATACAAAAATGAAAGTGAGTGGGTGAACCACACTCACCTCTAGAGTAGGAAATGGAGATCTCGAGGGGTGAGATAAGCCTCATTTGTCTCCTTCTTCCTTGATTTCTTACTCCCAAGCTTTCCCTTCTTCTCCCTTTCATGTTTCTCTTCTAGGGAAACAAAGGGGTTTGAGGGAAATATTTTTGAATTAGGGTCAAATGACCCTGAATCTGTTTTAAAAACTGAATCTACGCATTCTCGCTCAAGCAAGACTTTTCTTGCTTGAGTTAGAATTGGACAGTAGCTCTCTATCATGTTCTCGCTCAATCGAGAATCCTCTCGCTTGAGCTAGGAGTTGATTTTCGATTAAGCAAGCCTCTCCTCGCTTGAGCGAAAATCAGGCAAAGAGCACTCCCTTCTCTAGAAGCGAAAATATCAGTAACGAAAATTCTCATTTTTTCTAATATATTCACTCAAGCGAGATCCTTCTTGCTTGAGCAAAAATGCTCCAGAGTTGCCCCCCTAAAATTCAGTTTTTAACGCCCTTTAACCTAATTCCCTTTACAAAACTTCTTCTCATTGACATGACACTCATGAGGAAGGTATTTAAATTTCCCCCTTTATTTCCTCACTCCTTTAAACTTAAATTCTCGAATACTATCTTAATTTCTCCTAAGTTCCATAAAAATTTATCTTTGGGGCTTAACACTTGATCTTTCCCTTACATTCCCTCTAAAACCCTGCACTCTCATTAAATTCTCAATCTTCTCTCTTAACAGGATCCTTAACTTGTGATTTCTTCTACACTTCCTAAAGTTCTAATATTCACAAAGAGAAAACTATTCCTCACTTTGCTAATATTGTGTCTTGTTCTAACACCTTCAATTAACAAGACAAATGACATATAGTGGCAATAACTAATGAAGAGTTTGTCGAGTTCACTTAACTTCAAGTTTCTCAACAATCAAAGTCATCCTTTTCCACAGTCATCTTTGTCTAAATACGTACTCTTCTTTCAATTATTGTTAGTTTACTAAGCATCATCACAATGTGTATTTCTGTTGGGTAAGAGGATAAAATTTTCTCTTAAGTATTGGAAGAGAAATGACATTCGATTATTATTTGGAGTCATGTAATAAGAATTGAATTGTTGAGAAGGTCTTCATGTTATGTGTTTTCGATTAATTCGCTTCATAAGGTCGGAAAAACTTCTAAGTTATAAAGAATGGAGGACTTTTCGATTCTTTCAAGTTTGTATCTTGAGAGATCTTTTTTATTGGTCTTATAGAGGTTGAGATTATGTAGAGTATGTTCGACTGAGAGATTCAAAAAGATATGTTGCTAGTCTTTTCGATTTAAGCTATGAATACAGTAAGACCTTTTTTATCAAAGGTTAGAAGAAGCCTTTTACACATATGATTTCCGAAAGGAAAAATCAAAGAAGGAGAGGATAGAGGAAAGTTGAAGAATACTTAGAGTTCCGAAAAAGTTTAAGAATTTTATTCGAAAGCTTGATCTCATGAGGCAGATGTGGACAATTTTTAGGAAGTTGAAGTAACTTTTGCCAGCAAGGATACATGACATCTTCTTATTGTACCTGAATAGCCAAGATACCTGACATGTCATTTTATGTATTAACTAGTCATTAGGGTGAAAAACCTATAAGTAGGGTTTTCTGATGTAATGAATGTTGGATTTTCATTTATTAAAAATCTCTTAAAACCAAAACATTCATCCGGTAGTTGACTCATTGGTGAATATATAAGACAAATTTGTAATTCCACCATTTTATTAATGCAATTTATATTCTTCACTTTGATTTATTTACTTGATTTAATTTGTTCTTGTCCATGTTCTTTTTTCTATATTTATTTCCTCCTTTCTTTGTTTCTTCGATTATTTTTTCTTCTTTTCCGTTCCATCCTTACAATTGCAAAGTTAAATCTTCTTCTAAAAACAACTAATCACTTAAACCAAATTAATTAAGACACTGTAAACCTATTTTTTAAAGGTTCTTTTGAGGACTCAAGTCTAAGTCTCAAATTGTTCTTAAAATTTAAAAATGAAATTTCTCTTGAGGAAATTTACACCACAAACAATTTTCCTCTTTGAATAAAAGGGTTGTGTCCCTATTTAACATTGTTCACTCTCAATGTTTGGGGTCTACGTTTTGCGACTTTTAAATAAGGTTATAAGTAATTAATTACATTTTGTGATGCTTATTCATATGTTTATTGTTATTCTTATTACATTTCCGGATTACTACTTTACCCGAGTCTTTTTATCTTTGTTTATATATGAGCTAAACGATCAATTTCTTACTTATACGGTTAAAAATACTACTTTATAGACCATTCTTCATACTAGTTTCGTGTTCTTTAAAAAGATATAATCACCATTCATAGACTGATGCTCTCATATGTTTGTGCATACCCTTTTGTAGCTAATCTAGTTTTTAATTAAGTTAACGAACATTTGAGATTTTCTTTGATACTGTAAAACCACTTACATCAAATAGCTTGCTTCCCCATGGGTAGAAATATCAAATCCCAAGCTTTATTTTACTCATGAGCTAATAGTTTACTCATGATGTTAAATTACTTTCACCCAATATGTTTCGTAAAATATGTATTACTCTTTTTAATCATTAATTCTAGAATCAATCCTATTCAACTATAGGTCAAAAACACTAAATTAAATAAAAGAAAATTAGGGATGTGAATAACAATAAAAGGGGTAAAAAACAACTCCAGAAAAGTTCATTTAAAACAAGTTGGGCATGATTACTACTTATGCTCGATCTTAAGAGGGTGTTAAAAGCTATTTAAATTATTCTTATTGATTATTTTTTTATCTAAAAGTTATCTGAAATTTTAAGAGCTAGTAGACTTTGACCAAATGTAGAGATTCTACGCTGTTAACCTAGTGATATGCACACAGGGAGAGTGGGAGACTATTATACACTGTTTCTATTACAACGCACTTGCCTCCTACTCTCAAGTCTCACCTATCTATTCACTATCTTTACAAAAAACAATCTTAAAGACTTTTGCTAAGCCTATATTTGGTGGGAGGAATTTGGAGGGAAGGGGAGGAATTTTAAATAAGTTTTTATGTTTGTTTTAATTTTTAGGAGGGAAGGGGAGAGGATCAAAATCCCTCGAAAGACTATTTTTGCTCCCCTCCAATAATGGGGGAATTTGGAGGGGAGGGAGAGCTTAAATTAAATAATTAAAATGACTTAAATACCCCTACACTCATTAATACAAATGTGTTATAAAAATAAAAACGTATATAAGTAAATTAATTTTATTTTCCCTCCTCTACCCTTGTGAACCAAACATGTAAGGGGTTAATTTTTTCCTTCCCTCCCCTCCTTGAACCAAACATATAAAATGTCACTCCCTCTCTCCCCTCCTTTGAACCAAACAATACATAAGAGTGAGCAATATGTTATCTCTTTTGTTATTTCGTGTAAAATTTAGAGAAAGACGTATTTTAAGAAACGAAGCTCCCTGCTGAGAATTTATTGATATCAACACCTTAAAAGTAAAAAAAAAAAATGAAAGTCAGAAAAAATAACACAGCAGATGATCAACGAGCAAGAGCACTGGCTATGCTTTTCTATTAAAACAAAATCAAGAAAAGCAGTCCGCAAAAGGTCAATGTTGTTACAAGGTTTAGCCCAAATAAAAAACACTGTTACATTTACCTGAGACCTGATTACAGCTACAGCTGATCAATATATTAGAAGTATAAAATAAAGAAAGAAACATGTTTTGACAATAATAATATACAGGGGGAAAAAAGACTAACTATGAAATTTAAAATCATTTCTTAGATCGCTTCTTAGGTCGTTTATCCTTGCCAGCGCTTGCACTACTTTCCCTACCACGCTTTGCACTAACTGTATTGGTCTCTGCTGCCTTCTTTGGAGGTCTCCCAACACTCCTCTTGGACTGAGAGTTGTTCTCAATATTCTTGTTTCTTTTATCCCCTGACCCTCCTCCACCGTTGTGCCTTGAAGGCCTCTCTTTCCCTTTGTCCCCCTTTCCACTACTCACCATTTTCTTCTGCTCTTTCACACTAACAGTAACACCACCTCCACCACCCCTGCTGCTGCTGCTACTTCCTCCTCCTCCTCCACCACTACCACCACCACCACTCCTCAGCGCCTCTCCTGAAGTGTTTCGCTTTATCCGTTTCAAGAAATCAGCAGCGGCATTCCTCTTCTTGTCCGGCACCACCTCTGCTTTGCTCTTGTCCAGTTTCACGGTTTCACTAGGCTTGTTCACCGAGGACCCTGCTTTAGGAGTAGAGTTAGAATTAGAAGGTAGTTTCTTACTGCCAGGGTTGCTGTTGAGATTCTTATTGCTTCTCCTCAAGCTTCTCGCTCCAGTGACAGGCTTTTCCTTGGCCTTGGGAGGTTCATCTTCGTCTGTCTCAGAAGAAGAAGGTTTCAAGGGTGGTTTTGCATCAGAAGGTAGCCTTTCCTTCTTGTCATTGATAACGGGTTGTTGGTCACCCTTTTGGCCAAAGGTGGCTGAGGAAGGTTTGGCTGAGATTGAACTGCGTTTGCGGCAAACTAGTATAGGAGCAGAGGCTTTGTGCTTGGAGAGGAGAGAAGAATCTGGATTGGCCAGTGGTGCGTTTGGAGGGAGTGAATCGTTCTTTTGGGGATAGGATCGGATTGTGTTTGGCCATGGCTTTTCATCTCAGTGACAATGATGCGGTGCAGGTGCCGCGCCGCCCTTGATTCCGCCGAGTCTAGGGGAAGAACACGGTGGCGTTGGTGAAGAGGAGGAGGAGGTCGCGGAAGAAAGAGCTCGTGCATGAGGAATAGTAACCCTTTTGGAGTCTCAATTGTATGGTTTCCAAGTCCACATGCTGTCTCACCACGTCTTTGTATCTATCCGAGTACTGCTGCCACAAGAGAACAAGCAGAAACTATTTACTCAATGTCATCATTCCATGAACTTACTTAACGTGTTACATGTACATAAACGGACAAGACATTAATTTTGTGCTCTCTTAATGAATATTATTTGATTTAATTTAATATAAATAATAATATTATTCGACCCATTGAATTTGAGCATGTAACATATTCTCCGAATAAATTGAATAAACTACAGCATACATAAAACATATTTTTTCCTTTTCGAAATCAATTTCTGGATGAATTATATATATTCTTTGGACATAACCATGTCAAAAGGTGCATATCTAAGACCACGCTTTATGTTGTTTTAAGGAGAAAGGACAAGCAAAGGAACAAAGAAGGAAAGAGCACAAAAAAGACAGGGCCCATTCGTAATTCCACTACCGTTCAGATATTCTTTATCCTATTATTATTAAATTGAGCATTAACAGCTTCCAGCCCACAACACCATAACGTTCCCGTCTAATTCACACATTCTATTAGACTATGAACATTGACAACCCGTTCAAGAAATATTAAATATTTATTTTTATACATATATGGTAAATGTATAAATACTTAAAATTGAATTATTTCTTTATCTGTTTTAATCAAAATAATTTATCATGAATATAGTTCATATTAAAAGAAATACAAAATTTAAAAATAAAATCAAAAGATGAATAAAAAGAAAAGGCATTATTTAAAAAAAGGTACTAGAGACTAATGTAACAAATAAATCTACATTCAAAAATAATGAATATTTAAATTTAATATTCAGAGGAGACACGGTTGGATGACTACGACTTATGACCAAACATGTCACCGCCGCGGAGCATGGGCGCAAGAAAAGGGACTAAAAAAAAATAAGTGTATAATAATAATTTCTTTTCCCTCTCAATAAGTGTTTACTGATAATAATCAAATATAAGCTAAGCCATGTCTTTGTTTTTTGGTCGAGGCTAGGTCATGTCTATCCTTTTGGGTCGTGACAAATTTGGACGTAGCCCAAAACTAAACCAACTCATGGGCTTAAGAATGATTTGGCCTGAAATCAGCTGCAAGCACGTTGCATGGAGATGCACCCAATCCAGGGCTCTGCACGTGCTCAGCTAAACCATAACTTTTTCTGTTTGTTTCCAAAAATTAAGGAAAAATAAAGTATAAAGTATTTTTTTTTTTACAAAAGGGAAAATCGTTTTGCATTCATCCTTCTAATGACATAGGATAATAAATAAGCACCGTAAAATATTTGACTCTGCTATCAAATAATATACTATATCATCATCATTTAATAAAAATAAATATGATATCTTGGACAATAAATATGATATCTTGGACATTATTAAAATATATAAATAATGTGATATTCAATTATTAGATGATATGTAAAACTTTTTATATTTACAATTTATATCTTTTAAATTTTAATAATAATAAATTAAAAAGAATTTAATTAATATATAACATTGGTGTAAAAAAATTTTACAAAAACACATAATGGTATGTCACCACATCATTTAATAAATGTGACACCTAAATGATATAACAGCACATCATTATCATTAGATGTCTTTATAAAATTTCTTTACATAGATAGTGTATATATATTAAACTCAATTAAAAATTCATATATTTTAAAGAAATAATTTTGCATGTTTTACGTCGAGCAGATATATCTGCAAAATTCAATAGATTGAATGTTTATTTATACTTACTACATGGGTAATATAATGGTGTAGGAAAGAGATTTATGAAATTATTTATTTATATATAAATATAATTATTTTCCCCCTTTGAGAAAGTTAATGATATCTACCTTGAATGTGAAGGGCCAAGTAACTTATGTGTCACTAAAGCTGTAGGATACAATCAAATCTACATACTAAACTCTCAGTCTTAGACAAGGATGTTGAAACGGATACCGTATATTGTTTTTTAAACAAAATGGATTATTTCAGCAAATTCTTACTTTTTTTTTTCATCTTGGCCGGTATTCACAAACTTGGTACCGTAAAATATCAATCTACTTCAAAAGTGGTCCCTTTTGTTAGACAATCATGATTTAAAACCGTATCCAGTTCTTCCTCCTAATTATATTTTGTTGTTTTATTTTTAAATTTTTATTAGTTTTTATTATTATTAATAATAATAATAATAATGTTAAACGTGCATGCATCTAAATTTTTTAGTTCAAATATATTAAAACAAGTAAAAAATAAATGAAAAGTAAAAGATTATTATTTTTCAAAATTTAAAAAAAAAACATGAAATACCGGTTTTGTCCACGCAAAAAAGGAGTTGGATAGAATACCTGGATTTCGAGATGGCGCAACAAGGAGATGTTTTCATGTCCTTTGATCATATCTAATATGCCAGCCAACGGTTCTGATTTCATAACGTCGTCGTTCTCCGGCGCCAACTCACCACCACCGTCGGCGCTGGAAACCTCCTTTCTTCGCCGCGTCTGCCTCTTCCTCGTCAAGCTCGCAGAGCTTTGCACCTCGCTGCTCTCTCTCGTCCCTCCCTCCCCCGAGTGAGCCACTGAGTCGTGCAACTCGGAGGAGTCCTCGTCCACCTTTCTCTCCTCACTCGGAGGCACCGACTCGCACGTTGGGACTTTAGCCTCGGTATCGTAACTTCCGTTATTCGATTCTTCTCCAACCGATTTTTTCTTCCTTCCGACCGAATCCGGTTCTTTTGGACCGGCTTGAACCGGGGGCGGTCCAAGCCCCAACTTAGCGTTACCCTCCCCGGTTTTCGCTACCTCGAACCTCGAACCGGTCGAGTTAGACTCATTTACTGACTGATTCTCCCGGTCCGATTCGTCACCCGTTGTTGGTGGAAGCTTATCAGTGTTAGTGGTGCTCTCATCGAGCCGGCGAATCTCCTGTTCAGAATTGGCCGGTCCAGCCTCTTCTAGTTCTCCGCCGGTTTTGTCATTTTCCGGCCGCTGCTCGCAGCGAACCCCCAGATCTGGGGGTTCGTCATCTTTTCCGTCATTCTCTTTCGCTTTTTCCTCTTCCAACCTCTTAACCTGCAGCTGCAAGGACCTTAAAATAAAAAAAGCAGAAAAAAAAAAAAGAAAATTAGATCTAAAACCTAAAAAGAATTAAACTTAACATACAATAAATATTCGAAATTTCGAAGAGAGAGAAAGGGATAGTAGAGAGATTTACAGAATGGAGACGTCATGGCGTTGGACCTCTCGCCGGAGTTCGGCGACGCGGAGTTTACGCAATTCTTCGAGCCAAGGGACGTGATCGGAGTTAACGCCCACGGAGGCACCGTTTTGGCGGGGCGGCGAAACGACGTCGTTGCATTGGTCGGTGAATCGGCGGTTAAGATCGTGAAATTTTTGCTCGCAGTTGTGTGCGGTGGCGAGGAGGTTGGGGCGGTTGGTGCGGGACTGGACTTCCATAGCGACGGTGTCCCAGTCTTTGAAGCCATGGCGGTTGACGGCGCACGCTAGCAAGAGCTCTTCCCATGTGCCCCAGGCCTGGTGTTGCTTCTCTAGGTCTGGGTCTAGACTATGGTTCTTGTTTTCCATATGATATGAGGGAAAAAAAAAATAAAAAAAGAAGGTGGTTTAAGCTTATAAATTGCTCTATACTCCTGTTGCCTCCTCTTCTCCCATCTCTTCAAATACAATCCCTTTAATTATTTTTAAAAAAATATATATATCAGAAACTTTCAGGAAAAAAAAAAGAAACGGACCATTAGGGTTTTTTATTGGTGGTTACTTCTAAGATATTCTGCCTATTTGGTCATGTTTGTTCTCGTGTTCGCTGATTGATGCAAGTTTGTGGATTTTGGTGAGGAAAAAATTTCAAAATTCATAACTTGGGATTTTGCAAGTTCCATCCATGGGTTGGGTGGGAAGAAGAATTAGAGGTGCAGTATGAATTATGAGTATTGTTGTAATGTACCAACACTGTGCAGTAACGTTTTTGCTACACGGGCCTGACCTACTTGAATTAGGCACGCAACAACTGAGCTGGAGAGTTTTGCTTTTCTTGTGTGAGACACTGACCTCAAATTTCACCAGTTGTTTCCCCAACTTATCCCCTTCGGGTTCATGTGGATATTGGACTCGTTAGCCAAAATTAGGCTTTTACTTCACAATGGCCCAATAAGACATACGTAGAAATCACGAAATCCCAATTGTATCTGTCTTGATGCGATTTGTAAATCGGATTAGATTAATTTTAGATTTAATTACATTTTTAGTTCATCCACTCTAATTGATGTATGATTTTGTTCACTTAATAGTCAAGATTTATAGTTCAACCCAAACCTATAATGAGGTTGGTTCAAGTGGTACATATTTGATTTCCCTTAAGCAAGATCTCGAGTTTGAGTCTTGTAAATAGAAAAAATTTATGCAGGGAGAGCTAGCCCCACCATGATATGGATGTTCTCGACTCAAGCAAGATTATCTTTTCTGGAGGATACAAAAAAAATAGTTCATCCCAAACGAATATTATTGATGTTTGGCTTAATCTAATTAAGTTTTTTTTGTACAATGAAGGCAATGAGGTTTAAACTTCTTGTCAAACTACCCAAACTTCCACCACTAGGCCAACCATAGTGAGTTTAACCTAATTAAGTTTGAGACTTGCATGTAAAATATTATAAAGGAAAATTAAATTAAAAATGAATCAAAATATAAATATTTGACATTTTTAACTTTGAAAAAAATAATTAATAAATATTTCATTATGAGAAGGGATCAACTTACATCGGTGTCAATTATATTAGTTCTCACACATTGATAACTTCATTTAGAATGTGAATTTTATCAATCAAACCGTTGAATTATAACTACTCATGATGATGATTATTTATGTTAAATTTTGTAAACTTTTGGCAATAAACTCATGATCAAATTGTTCTTATTTTCATATATTTCATAAAGTATATATGACATAACAATGACATAACAAAGAATTTTGGAATAATGCAAAAATTTGTAAATATGATCAACATGGTAGTAATTTGCAATCCAATAGTAGATTTCAAAATTCATTTATCAAGTAAAAAGATATTTAATGGTGTAAGTGTTGGTGTAATTTACATCAGTGTAAGTTAAACCCTCTCCTTTAATTATATTTTAAGATTAGTCAACTCTATATATTATAATTTTTAGACCTCACTTTGAAAAATGAGACACTCACTTTCCCTACGCTCCCTCTCAATGAATTTTAATCTTCTCTCTCTTCTCTCGTTCGATGGTGAACCTTTAAAATTATTCCATATCTTAAATTTTTGGATTAAACAGTGACACGCTATAACCATTTATTTAAAAATAATTGACATTAGCAACCATATTGTATGCCGCATATAAATAAAGAGAAATGGGAGAGAATTTTGAGAGCCATTTTGGAGCACCACCACCACCTAAGCCTCCTGACGAGGGTGGTGGTCTAGATCGGCATAAAGTTTCTTTTTTAGATACACTGATGGGCAACCAAGTTTTTGTTCCAAGAAGGAAGAAGGTGACTTGATTGGCCAGAAATGATTTCGTATCAAATATGAGGAAGGTGACCGATTGTTATCATGATGTTTCATAAATGTAAATATATGTATTTTGCATGGTGGCAAGATGCTATTTTTTGTGAAGCTTCCAAGAAAAATTCTTGGTTTTGTCACCATAAAGGAGAAGCTAAAAACTACACGAAAGTTGGGGTGAATTTGATATTATGGACGATGACAATGGTGTTTTTGTTATCAAGTTTGATCGTGATGAAGATAAAGGTAAGGTCATAGAGAATGGGCCATGGTTTATCTTTCATCATTATTTATCAATTCGTCAATGGGTTCCTAATTTAGTTTCCTCGGAAGCAAAGATTAAGAAGACACTTGTCATTGGCACTTTGTTCAGCTGTAGGTAAGCCTTCGAAAGTGGATACCATGACTCTATATGCCTCACGAGGAAGGTTTGAAATTGAGATGGATCACCTGGTGGTGGGGAAAGTATGGTTTCAAGGTCATCGATATCACGTGGAGTATGATGGGGTTCATATGCTTTGATCAAAATGTGGATGTTATGGGCATTTGCCTCGTGCTTGTCCTATTGTTGCTCATATTCCTCAGCACGTGATGGATGGAGACAAGTCAGGGACGACGCTTGAACATTCAGGAGAGGCTATTGTTCCTCATGTAAACCCTAGCATGAGTAATGACACAAAATCTATTAATGATGATCTTCACGGTGATTGGCCTATGGTTTCCCAATATAAAAGACCAAATAAAAGTGCGACAAAAAAATAAGGCAATCAACAATGATTTAAAACCAGACAAAATGTGAGACAATCACGAAAAGGACACGAAGTATAAATTTAGTGCATTAAATGGGGAAGAATCCATTAATGAGAGAAATAATGGGTGTTATAATAGAGAGATCCAAAAAGATTTTCAATTCACCAGTGAGTCAGTGAAAGTTTAGAGACAAAAAGATGAGAGAGGCAAGAACCAAGCATGATCAAGTTAAAAGTGATAACGAGGGATGCTTCATATACAAACCTATTATGGAGAAACTAAAGCCTAGCCAACCAACACAAGCTACACACGCCAAGACTAATGCATAGGCTCCCTTCTTGACTCACTTATTGTTAATTTCCAGTTCATTTAAATCTTCTCTTCATGGTATCGTTTCTTTTATGAATGTTGAGGTTATATATGCAAATCATTTGCGAACTATTGATGATCCAGAACTTCCTAATCGTCGCAGCCAACTTATTGAAAGTAGCATGGGTGCTATAGATAAGGAGATGGAAGAGCTTCATGTAGCTGAATCTAGCCTGGATGGCAATAGTAAATCGGGGGGATGAAGAGGACAGAGTTGTTGAGACTTTGTCCAACTAGTCTAAACTAGAGGGACCAAATTTACTTAATTTTAAAATTAGAGGGGATTTATTTTCTAGAAAAAAAGTATAAAAAATGCATATAGTCTAAATTAGAGGGATAAAAAATGTAACCATGTCTTTAATTTAATATATAAACTCAAATTATCTTTTACCACATGAAAACATCATGTATTACAATATAAAGAATACATGATCCTACATTTAAAAATGATGATTGGAATTTTATTATATAAAAATAAATATCATCAATAATCTTAATAAATGATCTTTCATGAAAAAATGTGCTTATAAGTATGTCATTTACTATACATAAAAATACTAATTTAATACATCACAAGTATTTTTCACATGAGACAACAATACTTGAGTCGAGAATAATTTTTACTCCCTCCATCCCACTTTACTTATCTTTTTAAAGAAAAAAAATATGTACCATTTTACTTGTCATTCTACGATTTCAAGGAATATTTAATTTTTCTTTACCAAATATATCCTCTACAATTATTATTTGAGTGGCTTGAAATAAGGTGCCAATAATTTAATGTAGTGTTGTGGAATGACTTAATCAATGAGTGATAAGGGATATAATAGGAAATTAATTAAAAAAAATTATGAAAATAAGATAATTAATTACATTTCTTAATTCTTATGAAAAACCTTAAAATACAAATAAAATGAGACGGGGGGAGTATACACTAGTCTCGAATTCAATAACTTACTTTAAGGGAATCATGTATGTAAATCAACCATTAATTGATCAAATCAAGTGTTATTAAATGAACGAAAGCTAATCCCAATAAATAATTCAAGATACTATAAATTATTTTAAATATTAAAAATATTTGAATTTCATGGATTATACACCGTCACTTTAAACAAATATCCATTAATGTGTTATACATCATTTCCATTAATGTGTTATACATCATTTAATGAACATAACACTCCATATGTCATTAATAGATAGGAAATTATTTTGATGATTAATTAAAAACTAGTATCACAATGTATGCATATGTCAAATTTTATGTGATTAATATCTTTAAATATTTATATATTTATAATCCTAAATAAATATATTAAAAAATGAAGTATTTGTTAGATTTAAAATAAACAATTTAAATTTGATATGTAAATATTATAGTGTAATTAGTTTGATTTATGGATTTAGTTTTAAGTTATATATTAAAAGATAATTGTTTTAAATTTGAATTATTAATTCATAAAAAATAATTATTTTACACACATCATTCAACAAGTAATATTTCATATAATCAACTCCCTAAATAATAATTTTAAGACCTTCTTCCAGTGATTGCGATACTCACTCTATTTACTCTCTCAATTAGAAAGCCATATGTCTCATTTTGTTTTTTCTCACTATTTTCATGTGATTCATATATCTCCCTTCCAAAGATTTTTTAATCCATAAAATCTTTTTCAATTACTTAAATCCTGATATTATGAAATCTAAACATTTATGATTCTAATCTTTAACCCTTTTTATATCAAATAATTTTTTAATATAAATTTATATTATTATCATTATCATTTAATAATATATTCCTCGATTAATATTTATAAAAAAAATGATGAAATTATTTGAATCATATATAATTGATTGATTAGTATCTCAAATTGAAGTTATATATAAGGATATGATAATTTAAAATATATAAAATATTACTGATTAAATAATATGGTTTAAAATTTTAAATAATTGATATTTATTAATTAATCATTTAAATTCAAAATAATTGTCTCTTAATTTTTTTTTGTGAACCACATGTATCTTTTATTGGAGGCAGTCCTACTATCTCTCCCAGAGAGGATTTTTTCACATCCACATCCTGGTAGGGCTACCTCTCCTAGAGAGGATTTTTTCCATCCATAATGCTCGAACCTGAGACTTTGTTTAAGGGGAATCAAGCATGTACCAGTTGAACCAACCCCCATTGGTAATTGTTTCTTAATATAAACTATTATTTAAAATCTCTAATGTAAATTAATTATACTATAATATTTACATATAAAATTTAAATTGTTCATTTTAAGTCTAATGTATACTTCACATTTTAATGCATTTATTTATTTTTAAATATATATAATTTAAAATATATATTTAAATATATTAGTTATATAATAATAGATATATTTTTCGTCCATTGAACGGGATAAAATACTAGTTTTAAAAATTATCATATCCTTTTATATAATCTAAAATTTTAGATATTAATCAATGATCATATTATTTAGATTTTTAATTATAATCATTTATTAGTATATTAACCCGCGTAATACACGGATAAATGTATATTTTTATTTAATTAAGATTAAAACTATAATAAATCAATATTTTTAAAATTAAAAAACAAAAACAAAATAATTTTAGATAATGTTTCAGTTTTAAATTCTAATAATATATTATATTTTACTATTAAGATTTAATTTACATTATCATTTGATAATAAGATATAATAAAAAAATTAAAATCATAAAGATAAGAATAAATATTTATATATTGAAAAAAGATTTAAATAGAAAATAATAGGATAAGATTTTGAATATTACTAAATTTCAAAATTTAATATGATCATTTATTAACATTATTTAAATATTTAAAAAGAATGACAGAGAAAATTAGTATTATTGATTGAGAGGAAGAATCTCACTCTCACAAGTGTAAGTGGAATTCACCATCTAATGAGAGAAAGTGGGAGCATATCAAAAATCATTGAGAAGGAGAGTAGGGAGAGTGAGGCACTCTTTTTCCAAGTTTAGGTCTCAAAATTATAATATAGAGAGTTGATTATTATAATTATTAATTGAGGATTATATATTATTAAATGATAATTGTAACATCCCAAAAATTAAGACTAAGATTATAAAGAACATTAGTAGGGTGCTAGGCTCTAAGAAAAGTATTAGGAAAGGAGTGAGAAAATTATGAGAGAAAAGCCTAACAGTGAGAAATCGGGACTCCAAGTCCTAAGATTCTCGCTCAAGCGAGAAGGATTCGCTTGAGCGAGATTATTAATAAAAATGGGAAATTTTGGTTTTGATATTCTCGCTTGAGCAAGAAGGTTCTCGCTCAAGCGAGAAACAAGGGAGGAATAAGGGTGCTCTCTGGAAGATTTTCGCTTAAGCGAGAAGTGCCTCGCTTAAGCGAGAATCATCCAGAGAAGGATGGCTCTCTGGAAGATTTTCGCTTGAGCGAGAAGGGCCTTGCTCAAGAGAGATCATCCAGAGATGGGGATGCTCTCTGGAGTATTCTCGCTCATGCAAGGAGCTTCTCGCTTAAGCGAGAACGCGAATCCTAAACACTTTTAGTGTTCTCGCTAAAGCGAGAAAGGCTCGCTTGAGCGAGAACGCGTGAGCCAGATTTTAAAACAACATTTTTAGGGTTTGTAACATCCCAAAAATTAGGGCAAGAAAGTATAGTGGAAACCTTGGGCTGTGAACCCGGCCAAGAGAGGATGGTGAGTAATAGAAGGGATAATTTGGGGGTTAGAATGCGAATATAGATAAGAATTAGGTAAATACACTAAGAGCCATAAGTTTCAAGAGAGTTTGGAAGAAGAACCAAATGTTTAGTCAACCACAACTATAGAACAAACATAAAGAAATCACACCCTAAGACAGAGGGAATCATAAGGTATAGAGATGAGGGGAAGAGGTTTAGATGACAAGGAACTAAGTCGGAACGGTATGTTGTCAAAGGAATTCGGAAAAAGAAGGTGGAGCTAAGTTAGAAATGGTTAGAAGTGAGGAATCAGGATTTGAGGTCCTGATGTTCTCGCTCAAGCGAGAAGGGATAATTTGGGGAATTTATAATCTAGTTTTCTTGCTTGAGCGTTAAGGCTCTCGCTCAAGCAAGAAACATGGGAGCTAGGGAGTGCTCTCTAGAAGAATTTCGCTTGAGCGAGAAGGGTCTCGCTCAAGCGAAATTCATTCAGAGGAGGAGTGCTCTCTGGAAGAATTTCACTTGAGCGAGAAGGCTCTCGCTCGAGCGAAATTCATCCAGAGAGGGGGGATGCTCTCTGGAGCATTCTCGCTCAAGAGAGAATGCGAATTCAGAATTTTCTCTGTGCACTCGCTCAAGCGAGAACGACTCGCTTGAGCGAGACCACGCGTCACAGTCTTAAAAACATAAAATTAGGGTTACTTTCCTCATTCTTCCTCCGTTCCTTTTATTTTTAGAGAGAGAGATAAAGAGATTTCTAGAGAGAGGAACTCCTTGGGAGCTTGGAGAAAGAGGATCAAGGCCAAGGATCTCCAACCCTTACCTTCCCCAACCTTCTTCCCTTCTCTTTGAGCTTCCATAAAGGTGAGTATAGCTCACACACTGTCAACCATGGTTATATGAGTTCTCCTCAATTAACCCTAACTCTTCATCCCTCTTCTTTGAGCTTGTATGGATGTTATGGGCATTTGCCTCATGCTTGTCCTATTGTTGCTCATATTCCTCAGCACGTGATGGATGGAGACAAGTCAGGGACGACGGTTGAACATTCAGGAGAGGCTATTGTTCCTCATGTAAATCCTAGCATGAGTAATGACACAAAATCTATTAATGAT
Source organism: Sesbania bispinosa (assembly GCA_026901365.1). Lineage (NCBI taxonomy): Eukaryota > Viridiplantae > Streptophyta > Magnoliopsida > Fabales > Fabaceae > Sesbania > Sesbania bispinosa. Next base: position 2,319,986 of record QLOH01000033.1, read on the forward strand.
GATCTTCACGGTGATTGGCCTACGGTTTCCCAATATAAAAGACAAAATAAAAGTGCGACAAAAAAATAAGGCAATCAACAATTATTTAAAACCAGACAAAGGTGAGACAATCACAAAAAGGACACGAAGCATAAATTTAGTGCATTAAATGAGGAAGAATCCATTAATGAGAGAAATAATGAGTGTAATAATAGAGAGATCCAAAAAGATTTTCAATTCACTAGTGAGTCGGTGAAAGTTTAGAGACAAAAAGATGAGAGAGGCAAGAACCAAGCATGATCAAGCTAAAAGTGATAACGAGGGATGCTTCATATACAAACCTATTATGGAGAAACTAAAGCCTAGCCAACCAACACAAGCTACACAAGCCAAGACTAATGCATAGGCTCCCTTCTTGACTCACTTATTGTTAATTTCTAGTTCATTTAAATCTTCTCTTCATGGTATCGTTACTTTTATGAATGTTGAGGTTATATCTACAAATCATTTGTGAACTATTGATGATCCAGAACTTCCTAATCGTCGCAGCCAACTTATTGAAAGTAGCATGGGTGCTATAGATAAAGAGATGGAAGAGCTTCATGTAGCTGAATCTAGCCTGGATGGCAATAGTAAATCGGGGGGATGAAGAGGACATAGTTGTTGAGACTTTGTCCAACTAGTCTAAACTAGAGGGACCAAATTTACTTAATTTTAAAATTAGAGGGGCTTTATTTGCTAGAAAAAAAAGTATAAAAATGCATATAGTCTAAATTAGAGGGATAAAAAATGTAACTATGTCTTTAATTTAATATATAAACTCAAATTATCTTTTACCACATGAAAACATCACGTATTACAATATAAATAATACGTGATCCTACATTTAAAAATGATGATTGGAATTTTATTATATAAAAATAAATATCATCAATAATCTTAATAAACGATCTTTCATGAAAAAATGTACTTATAAGTATGTCATTTAATATACATAAAAAGACTAATTTAATACATCACAAGTATTTTTCACATGAGACAACAATACTTGAGTCGAGAATAATTTTTACTCCCTCCGTCCCACTTTACTTATCTTTTTAAAGAAAAAAAAATATGTACCATTTTACTTGTCATTCTACGATTTCAAGGATTATTTAATTTTTCTTTACCAAATATATCCTCTACAATTATTATTTGAGTGGCTTGGAATAAGGTGCCAATAGTTTAATGTAGTGTAGTGGAATGACTTAATCAATGAGTGATAAGGGATATAATAGGAAATTAATTAAAAAAATTATGAAAATAAGAGAATTAATTGCATTTCTTAATTCTTGTGAAAAACCTTAAAATACAAATAAAATGAGACGGAGGGAGTATACACTAGTCTCGAATTCAATAACTTACTTTAAGGGAATCATGCATGTAAATCAATCATTAATTGATCAAATCAAATGTTATTAAATGAACGAAAGCTAATCGCAATAAATAATTCAAGATACTATAAATTATTTTAAATATTAAAAATATTTCAAATCAAGTGTTATCACATGGAGTATGTCGGGAAGAGTGTGTTAGTAGCACTCCTCTTAAACAAATATCCATTAATGTGTTATACATCATTTCCATTAATGTGTTATACATCATTTAATGAACATAACAATCCATATTTTTTTTCCCAGAGTATCCTCCCACCCGGTAGGTAAGAGACGAATCTCTCGGGGTACTGTCAGGCGCAAAGCGGGGACCCCTCCCAACAACATTTTTTCCGTTCACATGGATCTAAGGATCGATCTATTCACATAACACTCCATATGTCATTAATAGATAGGAAATTATTTTGATGATTAATTAAAAACTAGTATCACATCGTATGCATATGTCAAGGCATAACAATTTCTAATTTGGTCCCTCAACTATGGGACCTTCCAATAAGTGACGTCGCAATCATGCACTATATAGCTAGGTATTTAACATGCGTCCAACAGGGTCGAGGTTACCTCTAATAGCCAATTAGGGGTTCTAGGAGCATTAACCTAGTAATTTAGGGGACAAGGTATTGAGTTTACCACTTACATACAAAAAAAAAGATCATACGACTTAAGGGCATTAAACAATCTCTCCACTATCATAATCAAACCCAAAAATGTCTAGTGAGAAATCCAACCGGGTTACATAATGATTCAGGCCAGCTAACAAGGAGGTTAGGATTGAGATAACATCACTCATCAACATCAGGACATACTAACAGGGAATTGAAGAAAGAAGGCAAGAGTATGAAACTAAGGGCCCTAATCTAATTCCTCGAACTACTCTTAAATTTCACACCTAACCCATGGTAAACAACTTAACCAAAGGTTAGGGCTATTCCCCCCTCTAATCAAGACATTAGGTTTCTCTCACCTCCCTTAAGTAACACACTCCCCTTCTAACCTCTACCTGACGTAAAATCATTTATCTTAAAAAGTTTACCGTCAATCAGTGCATACAAGACACTCAAGCAGCATAGGTAAACAAAAATGTCATGCAATCATTCAAACAGAATAAACGTTATTATTATTCAAGCACATTAGATCGCCAGAGTTTACTTACAGATGGTCGACCCTCTCCTAGCCTACTAAGGAACCTACTCGTTATTCCCTCTAAACCTTTCCTCTTACTTCTACCTTCCAAAACAACAACATTCTTCCTCAAAACCTCTTCCCTACCTTCCTTTCTAAAGGTACCTTAATTTCTCTAGGAACCGAAATGGCATCTCAAAAGGTTTCTAAGGTGAGGATTCTACTCTTGGGAATAGACCTATGTCACTCTCCCTCTAACTATCATGTAGGTGGCTCTAACCTTGTTAGAGAAGTGTCCCAATTCCCTCAACAAGGTACCCTATTTACGTTACTAACCATAATTCCGTGTACAACATACCCAATAGGGGGTGATCAGTCCCTAAACTGAGCATGAGGCACAGTGGAATTGTAGTAAGTTACGGGCAACTAACCTAACCACAGTCCAATTGGATTGAACTGCTCTGATACCAAAATGTAACGTCCTAATTTCTTAATTCAAGAATAATGTTCGTTGGAAAACACTATTCCAAAATTTTGAAATTATTTCCCGCCATTTTCGATATCATCACACCATTCAAATAATTGCTTAGGCAATCCAACGTTTGCTTAAGCCTTCACACAGTTCATACGTCATTATCCTCATTACAAAACTTTAACCAAAACTTAGGGAATGAACCTACACTTGGAGTGTCATGGTCCACAAAACCCATACCGGAAATCCGGCAGAGTTTCCCCTGTAAACTGGACATTTCCCAATTTTCAGTTTCACCTGAAAACCAGCGAAACCACCAGTACAGTTCATAATAACATAATTACTAATCCATTTCCATAACAAATAGGCCTCCATGGCCAATCTAAGGATTTCTACGTTGATTACCAATTAACTTGTAACTACAATTAAATCTCCAATAAAATCTCTATGTAATTACATCATTAAACTATCAAAACATCTAGTGAAAACTAAAACTCCTCTTGACCGCTAAGAGTGGGTGATTCCACTCCAAGAGCTCCATCCGTCCCTGAACATTAGCTGGGAGTTCCCTGCACACACTAAAATATATCCCCGAAACGTGGGGTGAGACTACGGTCTCAATGAGCAAAGCATGCAACAAGCAGTGTAGGGAATACAATCAAATGCAATGCACAAACATAGCACATCAATCATTAATCCTGAATTCAGACAGACATATTAGTTCTGAAATACATGGTTATTCTGAAATACATACTAATTCTGAAATACATAGTACTCTGAAATACATACTAACTATGATAATATGCATGAAATGCAATTCCCGGCAGTACGGGGTCTTAGCACTGATTCTGGGCTAGACCTGAGCTCAAACTACAAGGAACGTCTTCCTTGGGGACGTATCCCGCCATTATTCTGGACTGAAGTCAAGTTTTAATGCATGAATATCTGGGCCGAAGCCAAATCTCTGGGCTCTAGAGGGCCTCAATGCGGTTAATACTCAAATCCCGACTACGACCATTCATTCTAGGCCCATGCCTGAATTGGAGTATTAACTAGGGGTGTTCAAGACCCGGTTCGTCCCTTTGACCCGTCCCAACCCGTCTTACTTGGCCCGGGTCTGTTCATGTCCTACAAGAAAGAATAGAACCAAATCGGGTCTCATCGGGTCTCATTTTTTGACCCGACATCGGGTTAAGGACGGGTTCGGGTTCACCTTCGGTTACCCGGCCCGTCCTTCATATTCTAATATGATATTTATTACTTATGATTTTCTATTATGTAAAGTCCTAACCTTATTTTTTTCATTTTAGATAGGGTTTTTGAGTCTAAGTTTCCTTTATTTACCTTTAAAAATACATTATATACATAAAATTATATAGTGATATAATGTTATTTTTAGTTTAATAATGTACCAAACTTTAAAAAAGTAAAAATATTGCATACAGTAAGAGATATTCTATTGTATGCAATATATTTATTAATTGTATGAACTATTTTCTTTGAACATTATTATATGATCATTTCATGATTATATTTAGCTTATATATCGGGCCAACCCGGTCCTGTCCTACTCAGACCCGGTCTTACTTAGACTCGCACATCACCGGGTCTCTTCGGGTCTATGGACGGGTTCGGGTCCATAAAATTGGCCCGGTAAAAAATTAGGGCCGGGTTAGGGATAGGTAAAACTCATCCCAACCCATCCCATGAACACCCCTAGTATTAACAACTTGAGTTTTTCCACCCCCTAAGGTGAATTATTCCCCAAAGAGAACCCTCCGTGCCTGACCCAAAGGCCTAGGGAGTCAGCCCTTGGATCCTCTGATAATCTGTATAATTGTTGGTCTTAAGAGGCGTCAGCGGAGTCAATACTCAAATCCTGACTATGACCACTACTTCTTGGCCCATGTCTGGGTAGGAGTATTAACAACCTGAACTTCTCCACCCCCCTAAGGTGAATTATTCTCCAAGGAGAACCTCCCTTAACCGAATCCAAGACCTGGGACTCGGCCCTGGACCCACGTGGAATTAACTGTGTCTTTTAGATAGTGCAAATGCATGGAAAAATACTTCTAACAACACATAATCATATAATCCTCAAAGCATAACATTATAAGAGTTCCCTAATTAAAAGCCCTAAATCAATTTCTCCACGGAAACCCTAGCACCATGTTCCTACACATATCCATGCCAAAATCAACCATATGAACATTCACATAAAAGCTCAAGAATGGGAAGATAAGGAGTTGGGATCATGTGGAAGAACATACATGGATGAAGTGCAAGTGGGTGAGCTCTACTCACCTCAATGGAGATCAAAGGGAAGAGAAGAGAAGTTGGAGAAGGTTGAAGGTGAAGATCCATTGTTCCCTTTTCTTCCTCCAAGCTCCACATCCACTCATCCTAACAAGAATCCTCTTCCTCTCTCTAAAATCTCTCGGCCTCTCTCTCTAAAAAGCAAAGAGGAGGAAAAAAATGAAGGAAAACCGAGCCCTAATCACGTTTTATGATCCTGAAAGTGACTTCGCACTTAAGCGAGATATTCTCGCTTAAGCGAGCCTGTCGTGCCCTGAAAATGCATGTTCTCTGGACAAATCTCGCTTAAGCGAGCCCTGCTCACTTAAGCGACTATGACAACAAAAACTTATACAAGATTTTCTGCATAACTCGCTCAAGCGAGCTCATTCTCGCTCAAGCGATAATGAGTCTGTTTGAAGGTGCAATTTGATCGGAATACCATCATATAGCATATCAAACTGAAGCCCCAGAAGTTAGCTTTCTAATGAAAGGTGAATCACCTTAATTGGATACCCAAGGCTCTAGATATTTGCGAATTAGTGCACCAAGGTCACTAGGTCTAACTCCCAAAATTAAGCAATAACCTCAGTTTGTGCCCCTCTTGGTTCCAATTCAATTCTCTCCTACTCAAACCTACTTCCTATCCTCCAAAACTTTCTTCTAACTTAGTTCTTCTCATCCAACCCTTCCCCACTCTAATTCTTGATAAATCCATTCCCTTGACTACGAAGCTTATTCTTCCACGCTTAAAGGCTAAGATCTAGGGTGTTGCTCTTCTCCTTAACTCTTAGTCCCTCCTCTAAACTCTTTTAAAACACATGGTTCCAAATGGATTTTCCCTAATTCCTTGTCTGAAGTCACACTTAACCTCCGGATTCTCATCCTACTTCTAACTTCCTCTCTTAGCTAGGTTCACCGCCTAAGGTTTCTCTTATGTTTCCTAGGTTTCAGTTTCTGGGATGTTACATGAAATGTATAGTGTGTGGATTGAGATAAATGATGTTGTGTATGGTGAAGGGTGGGAACAAGGGTAGCCTTCTTTATTGCATGTATATGTCCGTATTCCATTCCTCACCGTACACTCTTTGTGGTTTTCTTAGGTGATGAAGAGGGCACTCATAGTGCTGAATTTTGAAGGGACAGGGTCTCGCTTTGATATGTGAGACATCGGGGTTTAGTAATTAGGAACTTAAATTTCTTTTACTTTGTTATTTAAATATTTAGAAAAATTATTCTAAGGGTCTTACATGGACAAGTTATGTTTTTTTATTATGTTGGTAATTTAGTTCCTTGAAAACCTTGATTTATTCTTTTATGGAGACAACTTTAGACTTGGAAAGAGTATTTATTTAAAAGAGGATTTGTGAACATTTTTACCTCGATGTTAACTGTAGTTTTCCATATAATTCAATTTGATGATTGTATTATTATTTGGGGGTAGAAGGGTGTCACATTAGATGACAATGAACTAAGTCGGAACGGTATGTTGTCAAAGGAATTCGGAAAAAGTAGGTGGAGCTAAGTTAGAAATAGTTAGAAGTGAGGAATCAGGATTTGAGGTCCTGATGTTCTTGCACAAGCGAGAAGGGATAATTTAGGGAATTTGTAATCTGGTTTCGTGCTTCAGCGTTAAGGTTCTCGCTCAAGCGAAATTCATTCAGAGGAGGAGTGCTCTCTGGAAGAATTTCACTTGAGCGAGAAGGCTCTCGCTCGAGCGAAATTCATCCAGAGAGGGGGATGCTCTCTGGAGCATTCTCGCTCAAGCGAAAGGCTTCTCGCTTGAGCGAGAATGCGAATTCAGAATTTTCTCCGTGCTCTCGCTCAAGCGAGAAGGGCTCGCAGGGCTTGCTTGAGCAAGACCACGCGTCCCAGTCTTTAAAACATAAAATTAGGGTTACTTTCCTCATTCTTCCTCCGTTCCTTTTATTTTTAGAGAGAGGGAAAGAGATTTCTAGAGAGAGGAACTCCTTGGGAGCTTGGAGAAAGAGGATCAAGGTCAAGGATCTCCAACCCTAACCTTCCCCAACCTCCTTCCCTTATGTATGAGTTCTCCTCAATGAACCCTAACTCTTCTTCCCTCTTCTTTGAGCTTGTATGGATGTCATGGGCATTTGCCTCGTGCTTGTCCTATTGTTGCTCATATTCCTCAGCACGTGATGGATGGAGACAAGTCAGGGACGACGCTTGAACATTCAGGAGAGGCTATTGTTCCTCATGTAAAGCCTAGCATGAGTAATGACACAAAATCTGTTAATGATGATCTTCACGGTGATTGGCCTACGGTTTCCCAATATAAAAGACCAAATAAAAGTGCGACAAAAAAATAAGGCAATCAACAATGATTTAAAACAAGACAAAAGGTGAGACAATCACGAAAAGGACACGAAGCATAAATTTAGTGCATTAAATGGGGAAGAATCCATTAATGAGAGAAATAATGAGTGTAATAATAGAGAGATCCAAAAATATTTTCAATTCACTAGTGAGTCGGTGAAAGTTTGGAGACAAAAGATGAGAGAGGCAAGAACCAAGCATGATCAAGCTAAAAGTGATAACGAGGGATTCTTCATATACAAACCTATTATGGAGAAACTAAAGCCTAGCCAACCAACAGAAGCTACACAAACCAAGACTAATGCATAGGCTCCCTTCTTGACTCACTTATTGTTAATTTCCAGTTCATTTAAATCTTCTCTTCATGGTATTGTTACTTTTATGAATGTTGAGGTTATATTTGCAAATCATTTGCGAACTATTGATGATCCAAAACTTCCTAATCGTCGCAACCAACTTATTGAAAGTAGCATGGGGGCTATAAGAGATGGAAGAGCTTCATGTAGTTGAATCTAGCCTAGATGGCAATAGTAAATCGGGGGGATGAAGAGGACATAGTTGTTGAGACTTTGTCCATCTAGTCTAAACTAGAGGGACCAAATTTACTTAATTTTAAAAATAGAGGGGCTTTATTTGCTAGAAAAAAAGTATAAAAAATGCATATAGTCTAAATTAGAGGGATGGAAAATGTAACTATGTCTTTAATTTAATATATAAACTCAAATTATCTTTTACCACATGAAAACATCTTGTATTACAATATAAAGAATACATGATCCTACATTTAAAAATGATGATTGAAATTTTATTATATAAAAATAAATATCATCAATAATCTTAATAAATGACATTTCATGAAAAAATGTGCTTATAAGTATGTAATTTAATATACATAAAAAGACTAATTTAATACATCACAAGTATTTTTCACATGAGACAACAATACTTGAGTCGAGAATAATTTTTACTCCCTCCGTCCCACTTTACTTATCTTTTTAAAGAAAAAAAATATGTACCATTTTACTTGTCATTCTACAATTTCAAGGGATATTTAATTTTTCTTTACCAAATATATCGTCTACAATTATTATTTGAGTGGCTTGGAATAAGGTGCCAATAATTTAATTTAGTGCAGTGGAATGACTTAATTAATGAGTGATAAGAGATATAATAGGAAATTAATTAAAAAAATTGTGAAAATAAGAGAATTAATTGCATTTCTTAATTCTTGTGAAAAACCTTAAAATACAAATAAAATGAGACGGAGGGAGTATACACTAGTCTTGAATTTAATAACTTACTTTAAGGGAATCATGTATGTAAATCAACCATTAATTGATCAAATCAAGTGTTATTAAATGAACGAAAGCTAATCCCAATAAATAATTCAAGATACTATAAATTATTTTAAATATTAAAAATATTTGAATTTCATGGATTATACACCGTAATTTTAAACAAATATCCATTAATGTGTTATACATCATTTCCATTAATGTTTTATACACCATTTAATGAACATAACACTCCATATGTCATTAATAGATAGGAAATTATTTTGATGATTAATTAAAAACTAGTATCACATCGTATGCATATGTCAAATTTTATGTGATTAATATCTTTAAATATTTATATATTTATAATCCTAAATAAATATATTAAAAAATGAAGTATTTGTTAGATTTAAAATAAACAATTGAAATTTCATATGTAAATATTATAGTGTAATTAGTTTGATTTATGGATTTAGTTTTAAGTTATATATTAAAAGATAATTGTTTCAAATTTGAATTATTAATTCATAAAAAATAATTACTTTACACATATCATTCAACTAGTAATATTTCATATAATTAACTCTCTAAATAATAATTTTGAGACCTAATTCCGGTGATTGCGATACTCATTCTATTTACTCTCTCAATTAGAAAGTCATATGTCTCATTTCATTTTTTCTCAATATTTTCATGTGATTCATATATCTCCCTTCCAAAGATTTTTTAATCCATAAAATCTTTTTCAATTACTTAAAACCTTGATATTATGAAATCTAAACATTTATGATTCTAATCTTTAACCCCTTTTATATCAAATAATTTTTTAATATCAATTTGTATTATTATCATTATCATTTAATAATATATTCCTCAATTAATATTTATAGCAAAAAATGATGAAATTATTTGAATCATATATAATTGATTGATTAGTATCTTAAATTGAAGTTATATATAAGGATATGATAATTTAAAATATATAAAATATTACTGATTAAATAATGTGGTTTGAAATTTTAAATAATTGATATTTATGAATTAATCATTTAAATTCAAAATAATTGTCTCTTAATTTTTTTGTGTGAACCACATGTATCCTTCATTGGAGGCTATCCTATTCGACTAACTCTCCCAGCGAGGATTTTTTGACATCCATATCCTGGTGGGGCTAACTCTCCTAGAGAGGATTTTTTCCATCTATAACGCTCAAACCTGAGACTTTGTTTAAGGGGAATCAAGCATGTACCAGTTGAACCAACCCCCATTGATAATTATTTCTTAATATAAACTATTATGCAAAATCTCTAATGAAAATTAATTATACTATTATATTTACATATAAAATTTAAATTATTCATTTTCAGTCTAATGTATACTTCACATTTTAATGCATTTATTTATTTTTAAATATATATAATTTAAAATATATATTTAAATATATTAGTTATATAATAATAGATATATTTTTCGTCCATTGAACGAGATAAAATACTAGTTTTAAAAATTATCATATCCTTTATATAATTTAAATTTTTAGATATTAATCAATGATCATGTTATTTAGATTTTTAATTATAATCATTTACTAGTATATTAACCCGCGTAATACGCGGATAAATGTATATTTTTATTTAATTAAGATTAAAATTATAATAAATCATTATTTTTAAAATTGAAAAACAAAAATAAAATAATTTTATATAATTTTTCAGTTTTAAATTCTAATAATATATTATATTTTACTATTAAGATTTAATTTACATTATCATTTGATAATAAGATATAATAAAAAAATTAAAATCATAAAGATAAGAATAAATATTTATATATTAAAAAAAGATTAAAATAGAAAATAATAGGATAAGATTTTGAAATTACTAAATTTCAAAATTTAAGATTATCATTTATTAACATTATTTAAAGATTTAAAAAGAATGACAGAGAAAATTAGTATTATTGATTGAGAGGAAGAATCTCACCGTCACAAGTGTAAGTGGAAATCACCATCGAATGAGAGAAAGTGGGAGCATATCAAAAATCATTGAGAAGGAGAGTAGGGAGAGTGAGGCACTCACTTTCCAAGTTTAGGTCTCAAAATTATAATATAGAGAGTTGATTATTATAATTATTATTTGAAGATTATATATTATTAAATGATAACTGTAACATCCCACGAATTAAGACTAAGATTATAAAGAACATTAGTAGGGTGCTAGGCTCTAAGAAAAGTATTAAGAAAGGAGGGAGAAAATTATGAGAGAAAAGCCTAACAGTCAGAAATCGGGACTCCAAGTCCTAAGATTCTCGCTCAAGCGAGAAGGATTCGCTTGAGCGAGATTATTAATAAAAATGGGAAATTTTGGTTTTGATATTCTCGCTTGAGCGAGAAGGTTCTCGCTCAAGCGAGAAACAAGGGAGGAATAAGGGTGCTCTCTGGAAGATTTTCGCTTAAGCGAGAAGGGCCTCGCTCAAGCGAGAATCATCCAGAGAAGGAGGACTCTCTGGAAGATTTTCGCTTGAGCGAGAAGGGCCTTGCTCAAGAGAGAATCATCCAGTGATGGGGATGCTCTCTGGAGTATTGTCGCTCATGCAAGGAGCTTGTCGCTTGAGCGAGAATGCGAATCCTGAACACTTTTAGTGTTCTCGCTCAAGCGAGAAAGGCTCGCTTGAGCGAGAACGCGTGAGCCAGATTTTAAAACAGCATTTTTAGGGTTTGTAACATCCCAAAAATTAGGGGCTAGAAAGTATAGTGGAAGCCTTGGGCTGTAAACCCGACCAAGAGAGGAATGGTGAGTAGTAGAAGGGATAATATGGGGGTTAGAATGCGAATATAGACAAGAATTAGGTAAATACACTAAGAGCCATGAGTTTCAAGAGAGTTTGGAAGAAGAATCAAATATTTAGTCAACCACAACTATAGACCAAACATGGAGAAATCACACCCTGAGACGGAGGGAATCATAAGGTATAAAGATGAGGGGAAGAGGTTTAGATGACAAGGAACTAAGTCGGAACGGTATGTTGTCAAAGGAATTCGGAAAAAGTATGTGGAGCTAAATTAGAAATGGTTAGAAGTGAGGAATCAGGATTTGAGGTCCTGATGTTCTCGCTCAAGCGAGAAGGGATAATTTGGGGAATTTGTAATCTGGTTTTCTTGCTTGAGCGTTAAGGCTCTCGCTCAAGCAAGAAACATGGGAGCTAGGGAGTGCTCTCTAGAGGAATTTCGCTTGAGCGAGAAGGGTCTCGCTCAAGCGAAATTCATTCAGAGGAGGAGTGCTCTCTGGAAGAATTTCACTTGAGCGAGAAGGCTCTCGCTCGAGCGAAATTCATCCAGAGAGGGGGGATGCTCTCTGGAGCATTCTCGCTCAAGCGAGTGGCTTCTCGCTGGAGCGAGAATGAGAATTCAGAATTTTCTCTGTGCTCTCGCTCAAGCGAGAACGGCTCACTTGAGCGAGACCACGCGTCCCAGTCTTAAAAACATAAAATTAGGGTTACTTTCCTCATTCTTCCTCCGTTCCTTTTATTTTTAGAGAGAGAGAGAAAAAGATTTCTAGAGAGAGGAACTCCTTGGGAGCTTGGAGAAAGAGGATTAAGGCCAAGGATCTCCAACCCTAACATTCCCCAACCTCCTTCCCTTCTTTTTGAGCTTCCATAGAGGTGAGTATAGCTCACACACTGTCAACCATGGTTGTATGAGTTCTCCTCAATGAACCCTAACTCTTCTTCCCTCTTCTTTGAGCTTGTTTGAGGTTGGTTATTAGTTTGATTTCGTTTAGTTTCAGAGTATGAATGACATTGAGATTGTATGCCTAGAACTTCAAGTTAAGGTTTGATATGGGGGTTGTTTTTTGCGGTTCACATGCTTTGGGTGATGTTGTTACTATGAAAATGTATAGATCCACTATGTATTATATGCTATTTATTATATGTGTATCTTGCATCAAAGCCTTTTGGCCCCAGTAAATTGAAAAATGTATTTGAGCCTCGGCTCCCAGATAAAATGAGTTTGGCTTCGACCCTAGATCTTGGCTACGACCCCAGTTACGACTTCGGCCCTAGATTTTGGCTTCGGCCCCAGTCTTGGCTTCGACCCCAGTTCACCATTAATTAAACAAGATAGGACTTCAGTCCCTAGAATAATTGGACTTCGGTCCCCAGAATAAAACTTCGATTTAGGCCCCTAGAATAATGGTGCGATACGTCCCCAAGAAAGATGTTTCTTGTAGTCTGAGCTCAGGTCTAGCCCTAGAATCAGTGAAAAGACCTCGTCTGCCGGGTAATGCAGGTCATGCATATCATATTTAATTTGAGTTGCATTTATATGTTTAAATTATAATGATATGTGATTAGTATAGTTTATGAGTGATTAGCTGAATTATATGTTGCATCTCAAATGCTTGCCTCCTCACACTGCGTGCATGCATGGTTATGCTCACTGAGACACCAGTCTCACCCCACGTTGTGGGATACATTTCAGTTATGCAGGGTTGTCCGACAGGACTTTTCGATGGAGAGATTGAAGTCCCTTGAGGGTTTTTTCCCGCTCCTGGCTTTTAGTTTATTTCCATTAGGGATATCTATGTATTTAACCTATATGATGTATTATTAGGTTAGAGATTATGTATTTCTTGTAGTTTGTTATTTTGGGCCATTGAGTGGCATCTAGATTAGAGGACTTGTCATTGATAAGTGTTAGAAAGTAGTAAAATGATCACATAAAAACAACACTAATTGAGCTTGAATTGTTAAATTTACAGTCCAAATCCACCCCTTTTAGCTTAATTTGCAGCGATAGTAATTATTTTAATTGGTTATGAACTTGATGCTATTTTGATAGAAAATTTGTTGATTTATGCAGGAAAAAACAACAAGGAAAATAAAGCATCAAGAAGGAAGTGAGCAAGGACAGAAGCAGCAAGGAACAAGCATCAGGAGCTGAAAAATTTAAAGAGAAGCTTGTTGTTTTCTGCGCTCCACCTGCGCTGAGCGCAGGTGGAACGCAAAACCCCTGTTGCTCACTGTTTCCTGTGCTTCACTCAAGGTGAGCGCAGGTGAAGCGCAGAACGCGTAACCTAACGTTATTGGGCTGCAATTAGGGTTTCTACGGGCCTTCAAATGGTTATAAAAGGATGTCAAGAGCCACAATTCAAGATATCCTGGAGTCGACAGAGAAATCCTAGAGACCATACCAGTGATCACACTCAGAATACAATAAAGAGTCGCAAAGGGATAGTCTTGATAGAGAATTCTTGAGAGCCAAGAGAGTGACAGTCTCAAGGAAACTAAAGTGGAGCAAGAGGGAGATTACAAAGAGAGTGACAGTCTCGTTGTTTATTCAACCTCTCATCTATTTGGGTTTGTAATGGCTACTATGTGTAGCTAAACCTCTCTTTAGGATTGAATGTAGTCGATTCAATCCCCAATTGTGTTTTGGAATTATGTTATTTAGGAATCCCTATTTTTATAATATTGGTGTTTTTATTCTACTCTTAATGCTTAACTTCCATCTTTGTACCAGAGTTATGATGCGATTTCTTAAATACACTAGGAATAGGGTTTATGAAATCTGATTGGTGAAAACACTCAATTTGTCACTGTGGGAACCAAGATGAATTTATAGCTTTAACAACTGATCTTCAAGCGGGGCAATTTGTGACAGTGGGAACCTGCATGAATTGTTTCTGAGTATTTCATATTTGTGGGAACCTTTTATGAAATAATATTTATTTGTGCTTCAATATTTATAATTATAAATTCCCAGATTTCAATGATTTTAAAATACAAGAGGGGTGCGATAGACGAAGTTCAATCCTAGTTTTCTCATTCATCCTTATCCTTTCGAAATTTATTTTGGATTCAATCTATCTTTATTTTATGTATTTTAAATTCAGTATTTTAAAATTCAAAAATCCAAAACAAATCTTATCCTACTCAATTAGATTAGATCGATCGCTAAGAATTTGAAATTGTACCGTTCCTTGTGGATACGACAACCCTTTCTCTTACTATTATACTACTGTGATATTGGTACGCTTGCTAAGATCTCAACAAGTATTTTTGGCGCCGTTGCCGGGGAACGATGTTTCAAATTTAAATTCTTAGTTCTATCTTTTTGAGCTGTTCATATTTGTATATTTTTATTTTCTGTAATTTTATTTATTTATTTTATTTTTCTGTTTTCTTTTATTGTCTTTATTTATCATTTAACTCTTGTTCAAGTTTCTTGATTTATGCTATTAAGAGGTCAGGTACCAAGAGCGCTATTGGAATTTGACCCCGAAATAGAGAAGACATCAAGAAGAAACAGGAGCAAAAATATATATAAAAAAAGAAGAGTCAACCAAAGGAGAAAATTTTAACACTCTCTCATCACCCATCCAAAGGAAGAAGAAGAAGCAGGGACAAGCTCAAGGAGACAATCTCAACACTCTCTGTTTAACCACCTTAAATGAAGAAAAAGCTGAAGATATGGCTGAGGAGAGACAAGATCCCCCTGCACTAAGAAGAACACTTGGAGACTATGCTATGCATCAAAATCCACCAAGAAGAACACTTGGAGATTATCAGAATCCACCAAGGAGAACACTTGGAGATTATGTTCCACAGCAAGAACCAAAATATTTCTCCAGCATACCGATTCATGGTAACTTCTCTACCTACAATAATTATTCTGACACATTTTCGCAAGATTGGGGAAGTTACTAGAATTAGAACTTTGGGTGGCAACAAGATGCTGTTTAGTCCCACATGCAAACTTTCGAAGATGCGATCTTGGCTCAGAACAAGATTATCACCCAGTAAATAGGAGCAATCACCGGGCAGATTTCCAACTTTCTTCAGCAGTTGCTTGCAGTGCATTCCTATCCTGGCCAGTCACCACAATTAACTTGTAACTTTTGTGGAGGTGACCATCCCAATGGTTACTGCTCTTATCCATGCACTCAAGAAGAGCAAGTTAATTACTTGGGCAATCAAGGATGATCAGGCAACTTCTCCAACAACAACAACTTTGCAAACAATTATTCACAAGTTTGGAGAAATAACCAGAACGATAATTTTGGTTTGAGCCAAGATGCATGGTCTTCTAACATGCAACCTTCTTTCAAACAACAAGAAAGTTACTTTTCAGTTCAACAAGGAGGATCAAGATTGGATGCTCTTCTTGAAGAATACTTGCAATCTTTTGTGACATTGCAGAAAGATAGCGAAGAAGCAGGAATGATTATTGACCCCCTGATAGCTCAGATAGTAGAAAATTTAGCTAAATATCAGTCAGAACGGATCTCAGCAAATGCTCAACCTAACCTCGAAGAGCAGTGTGACGAAATTGTTCAATAGACGGGGGAGGGAACCAATGACAATCTGGCTGGTGAAGAAGAGGAAGCTGAAGAGGAGGACACTGAAAAGCAAAAGAAACTGAAGAAGAAAAAGAAGAGGATGAAACAGAAAAGACTGTACTTAAAGAAGAGAATGACTGTGAAGGGGAGGAAGAAAACAAAACATGTGAGAGTGTACATAATGTAATTGTAGAAAAAGAACAAGAAAAAGAGAAAAAGAGTGAGAACAAAACTGAGAGAGGAAGGGAAGTAGTGCAGAAATTGCCACATCCAAAAAGCCCTCCGAAAGAAGGCAAAGATGGGCAACATACAAATGTTCAATCTTCCAAGAATCACAAAAGAAAGGTCTGCGAACACATTGACCTGATCACAACAAAGAGAAGAAAAAATCAGGCCAAGAAAATCAAATTCAAGGCCTAAAGTCAGATTGAGGACAAAGTGGTCAGGCATATTCCATAACAAGGACCCTTGTGAAACAAAAAGAGTAAGATCTGACAACTGCTGTGAATTTTACAAGCTTCAGGAGGAGAAGACTCATGCAACTCAATACATGACTCCGAAGAAAAGAAAAGTCAGGCCAAAGGAGTCAGCAACATGGTCTAACTCCAGACACAAGCCCAAATGGTTAGACGCAAGTTACATTCACAACTGGTACGAGGCAAGAGTATGGGGAGGTTCACTGCCCAAAGGAATCAAGGGTGTAGCACATAAGTTCACCAAGAGATTCCAGTATCAGCCACCTTGAAAGAACAGACGTCAAGCTATATGACGTAAAACGAGCGCTTCCTGGAGGCAACCCAGTGTTTTTAATTTTTCATTTTGAGTTGTTTTTATTTTTGTATTTAAAACTTTGTGTGATTTTTTTAGGATTTAGGAAATTTTCAAAATTGTTGGAATAAGTTTGTGGAAAAACAAAATAAAATTTTTATCAGAGGAAGTAGCAGAAAACTTGACTGAAAAAATTGCAAAATTTCATTCTGTTTTCTGCGCTTTACCTGCGCAGTGCAGGTAAAGCGCAGGTACGCGCTTTTGCTTAAATTAAACGTAAAACAGGGGGAAGTCATTCATTTCTTCCTCCCCTGTTTTCTTCGTGTCGTTGCTCTGCTTCCCAAGTACTTCCTTTCACCTTTTCCACCTACAAACCTCCATCAATCTTGAATCTTTAGAGTTCAAAGGTATGTTTTCTTGTTTTTAAGTCGTTTTAACCGATTGAAATCTTTATTCGCTCTGTTTTTATGGATTGAACCTTAGGATAGCAACTTTAGGCTTGTAATGGTATGTTTTGATTGATGCTATCTTAGGATGAACTATTGGCTGTGTTTAAATGTGAAGA
This sequence comes from Sesbania bispinosa, assembly GCA_026901365.1. NCBI lineage: Eukaryota > Viridiplantae > Streptophyta > Magnoliopsida > Fabales > Fabaceae > Sesbania > Sesbania bispinosa. The sequence continues at coordinate 2,337,577 of QLOH01000033.1, forward strand.
ACTAAATGTCTGTTGGAATGCTCATTGTTCTGCAAGTTATCTTGGTTAAGAGTGTCATGCTTTGTTTTTGCTAAAATTTTTACACTTTCATTTTCTGAAAAGTTTGAATGCATGCTTGCTGAATAATTGAGTGAATTTTATTTATCGAAGCTGTTACCAATTGCAAACTGAATTTTCTGCTTTGAATCTTATTGATTCCATTAAGGAACATGTTCTGATTAATGGTCCATGCATTGGAATTTGGTTGCTGAAATAATTTGATGCTTCAATGTTCTTCATGAATCTACTGGTTATAATAAGGCATTACTGGATTGAATATGATTTCATAAAATGACTAATTGTTGTTGATTTTTCAGATGTCTCGAATTAAATATATTGCTGGACTTAACCGTGGCTCTAGCTCACAGGGAGGTGAAAACAGGGGTAAGAGGGTGCAAGAAGAACCCCATTATGACCCTAGGAGGTTCAAGAGTGCACAGGCTGCGGTAAAATATGAGGCCCTCAAGAACTGCAACTTTGTTTTAGAGAGACCAATTGAGCTCCGACCTGGAGAATATGATGAGTTCAACTTCGAGATTACTAGGCGTCGATGGCGGAGGATGGCAAAGCCAGACAGACTATTTGACCCGGAGCTGGTCCGGGAATTCTACTCCAATGCCATTAGGGAGCCACGTGGCAGAGTCGAGAGGAGATCTTATGTATGCGATGCGATCAATGACTTTCTTGGTCACCCAGCTCTAGAGAATGAGGAGTACTTCCCATGCCAATACCATGAGCTGATGAGGAGTATTGGTGTTTATGGGAACGGGGAGCTTGACACCAGGACGACCCAGTTGCTATGTTTGCTTGGTCGTACCTTTGACGTCAACCACTCAGGCAGATCAGCCACAGCAGCCTTAGCCGCCACCACAGCAGCCACACCCACCACCACCAACTGACATTCCATTATCCTTTCACATGGAACAACTGTATCGACAAAACTCCATCCGTTACAGAGGGATGGTCTACCTCCAGGATTATCTGTATCAGATCAGGCAAGATCCCTACCGAGGCATGACACCGGATCATTTTCAGACATATTTGCAGTGGCCTGGGGACTGGCCTATTTACCCAGGAGGAGGTGGACCACCAACATCTGGTGAAGGAGATGAACAGGATGAGGATTTCCATGATGCAGAAGAGGACGAGGATTGATATCATTTTTCGGTTTTTTCTTTTCTTTTTTTTCCTTTTTCCTTTTATTTTCTCAATTTGATTTTGTTTTATGTTTTATTTTTGTTAAATAAAAAAAAATTCAAAGGAGGACGAGGATTGATATCATTTTTCAGTTTTTTCTTTTCTTTTTTTTTTTCCGTTTTCCTTTTATTTTCTCAATTTGATTTTGTTTTATGTTTTAATTTTATTAAATAAAAAAATTCAAAATGGATTCCCTTAGGTTAGGATTAGTTAATTTAGGATTAGGATAAGGGAATAAAGATTGATCTGAAGTCAGTTTAATTTTTCAATGCTAATACAACCAAACTGACTGAATTAGGAAAGAAAAAGGAATTAAGTTTTGAATTCATAATCAATTAGATTTAGATTCTTGTACAGGAAAGATTAATTGAGTCAATAGATTCTTGTCAACTGTTATTGCTTGAGTTTCCTAATTCTATTCTGCATATAAAAAGCATGGAAATGATCAAGGCAACTTGTATATATAATAATTGCTCAGTGCCAAAAAGCCAACCCATGAAAATTTTTCCAATTTTTTGTAATCCATTTGAGCTTTAATGTTTGTTTTCTTATGCACCCCAGCTAGATTTATGTCAATATTCTGTCCCTAACACATTTGGGATAGAGAGCATATGTGCAAGTTATTTTAATGGGTGATTGGTTGGTTATCTGAAGAATACAAAAAGCAGGCACAAGCAAGCAAGGAATTCACTCCCTCATGTATAAAAAAAGTGTATATACAAAGTTGAATAAAGAAGGGAGTGAATTACCAAACAAAAAGAGGCCAATTGAATGATACAAGTCAAGAATGCAATGGAGAATTGAGAGAAAAGTTTGAGAAATGGTGAAATTGCAAATATGCTCTCTATTCTAGTATTTCTTTGAATATCCAGAAAAACCATGAGTTCTTGATAGCCCAGCCTCGTTACAACCTAAGAAAAGACCTTTTGATCTATGCTAATTGTGTGTTTGAATAGTAACAGGAAATGACTGGCAATTCTAGTTGTTCAATTTCAGTGAAATTTTTGAGGGAAAACACTCACCCGTGAGAATGAGAGTAATTCCTTGATTGATCACAAAATTGTTTCAGCTATTGTTCTTGAAAGATCTGAATGTGCCTTTATCTCTTCCTTTTTAATGATTGAAAACATTACTTGGTTCTGATTTTGATCTAACTTTTGGAAAGAGGAAACTTTTGAAACAAAGAAATTTTAACTTGTTTTCTCTTCAATCATAGGAATTTTTGGGGATTGTCAATGTAACCATCTGTATATTCTTTCTCTTCAATCATACAACACTAATTGAGCTTGAATTGTTAAATTTATAGTCCAAATCCACCCCTTTTAGCTAAATTTGCAGCAAGAGTAATTATTTTAATTGGTTATGAACTTGATGCTATTTTGATAGAAAATTTGTTGATTTATGCAGGAAAAAAAGAACAAGGAAAATAAAGCATCAAGAAGGAAGTGAGCATGGACAGAAGCAGCAAGGAACAAGCATCAGGAGCTGAAAAATTTAAAGAGAAGCTTGTTGTTTTCTGCGCTTCACTCAAGCTGAGCGCAGATGAAGCGCAGAACGCGTAACCTAACGTTATTGGGCTGCAATTAGGGTTTCTACGGGCCTTCAAATGGTTATAAAAGGACGTCAAGAGCCACAATTCAAGATATCCTGGAGTCGACAGAGAAATCCTAGAGACCATACCAGTGATCACACTTAGAATACAATAAAGAGCCGTAAAGGGAGAGTCTTGATAGAGAATTCTTGAGAGCCAAGAAAGTGACAGTCTCAAGGAAACTAAAGTGGAGCAAGAGGGAGATTACAAAGAGAGTGACAGTCTCACTGTTTATTCAACCTCTCATCTATTTGGGTTTGTAATGGCTACCATGTGTTGCTAAACCTCTCTTTAGGATTGAATGTAGTCGATTCAATCCCCAATTGTGTTTTGGAATTTATGTTATTTGGGAATCCCTATTTTTTATAATATTGGTGTTTTTATTCTACTCTTACTGCTTAATTTCCGTCTTTGTACCAGAGTTATGATGCGATTTCTTAAATACACTAGGAATAGGGTTTATGAAATCTGATTGGTGAAAATACTCGATTTGTCATTGTGGGAACCAAGATGAATTTATAGCTTTAACAACTGATCTTCAAGCGGGGCAATTTGTGACAGTGGGAACCTGCATTTATTATTTCTGAGTATTTCATATTTGTGGGAACCTTTATGAAATAATATTTATTTGTTCTTCAATATTTATAATTATAAATTCCCATATTTCAATGATTTCAAAATACAAGAGGGGTGCGATAGACGAAGTTCAATCCTAGTTTTCTCATTCATCCTTATCCTTTTGAAATTTTTTTTGGATTCAATCTATCTTTATTTTATGTAATTTAAATTCAGTATTTTAAAATTCAAAAATCCAAAACAAATCTTATCCTACTCAATTAGATTAGATCGATCGCTAAGAATTTGAAATTGTACCGTTCCCTGTGGATACTGAAGTTGAAGTTCCAATCACAAGAAGGGGGGTAGAATTATGATTGATTAAAATTTTTTGCAATTTCCTTTTAATACTTTATCTTCTCAAGATATACTTGGCTTAGTATTAAAAGATTAACCACCAGAAGATTGAAGTTAAGTATAATGTAATATGCAGAAGATAGAATTTCTTCGTGGGAATTTTGGTGAGTAACACTTACTTAGGTATTAAATAGTTTTCAAAATAGTTTCATGCACATGCAATAATAAAGGAGATTAGGGAAGAGAAGATTGCACACAGAGATTTTATACTAGTTCACCTCTTCCAACCCGAGGCTACGTCCAGTCCCTACTCCGAGTAGGATTTTCTCACACAATAACCAAATTACAACTTTCTTGGGTACACTTTACCACTAGTATTCTTTCTCTAGCCTCTTCAGGCTTATCACAACTTTACTCACACAATTTTCAGGCTTTACTCTCACTACAGAACCTTCTGCAGAAGATCCAGCCAAAACAGATTTCTGCAGAGCTCCTTCTGCAGAAACTGAATCTTCTCAGATCAACCTAACTTGAAAAATCTCTCTGTAATTCTCACACCTCACTGTCACAAGAGGCACAATCAATTCCAAGCCTCTTTGTAACCTTACAAGATAGAATTTGAAGAGTAATGTAAGTACACGGCTCAAAATTAATACATGTAAAGCACAACAATAGATGAATAATGAGGCAGCTCCCCCTCAATAACTTGCAGAAGCAGAAAATGATGAATCATAGGAGAGAGAAAATGTTCCAGAAGATTTAGATAGTGATCTGAGTCTTTTTATATCTTCTGGAGAGAGGTGTGTGTCAAAATTTGAAGGGAACACCTCCTTTTATAGGAATGATGAGCAACTAGCCGTTGGGGAGACTGCTTGCATCTCTAGCTATCATTCCATGAGCTGTCTCTATCACACAGTTTCTGCCACATGCAGGTACAACTGTCCCTTTGACTGGTTTCATCTTCTGGAGACCTATCTTCTACAGAATGCAATTCTAGTACTTTTTGTGGCTCTTTCTTCTGTAAGCACACTGAGAGTATTCAATGGATGATCATAGATTATTTCAAGTGTATTTAACTTAGTTGCAGCCTTAGAAAAGAATTTAGCAAGTTATGATGGATTCTGTATCTTCTGCAGAAAGTCTGTCATCAGGTTCCTTCTGCAAAATTGTCTTCTTCCTTCTGCAGATGATTTTCAAGACTCGTGAAAGTCTCCTATTCTTTATTTTATTTATTTTAATCCTTGGAAACCTCAGGAAGTCATGATCCTTAATGAATATTCCTTCTAAAGCAATCTTGTTCTCCTCCAAGCTTAGGAGTTTGGTTTCTTCTGTTTAAGTGCAGATTTTATCTTCTGGAAAACATGTTATCCTCTGAATTTAAGTTACAGATGATTTCCTTTGATTGTATCAACAGCTTTCTTGCTTTCATCCACTAAGTTAACATTCTTAAATAGTTTGAAGCATCTTTCCAAGGTTGATATGGCAATTAAAGCAAGTTTCTTCCTTCTGCACCTGTCTTATTTCTTCTGCAGAATGTTACCTGTATCTTCTTGAAACAATCTCAAGTGAAATGATTAGTTCTTTACAAATCAGAATTATGGCAAGTGAATTTTGATAGTTTGTCATTATTAAAACCATTTTGGGAGGATTCTTGGACCTTACAGATACGATAACCCTTTCTCTTACTATTATACTGTTGTGATATTGGTACGCTTGCCAAGATCTCAACAGTCATGTATGAATAGTTGATGCCATACTTATGTAATCATTGGAATTACTTAGGCACTTCATGATTATGGTTGTAATGATATAAATAATTGCGCGAAGTAATTTTAGGAATTTGGGAATAGTGTCTCCAATGGATATTATTCTCGAATTTAGAAATTAGGACGTTACAGGGTCATTCCTCATTTTTCTCACTTATTCTTTCATTCCTAGAGAGGGAAACTTAGAGAGAGAAAGAGAGAAGAAGAAGAGGAGCTGCTACCCTTCCCTCAAGGTCACCAACAAGCTTGGATTAGCCCTTCCACTACTCCTTTCCTTCTATTTCCTCCTATTTTCAAGGTGAGTGTGGTCACCCACTCACTTCCATCTTAGTTGCTCTACTATATGCCCCCTATTCTTCTCTTCCCTTGCTTATTTACTTGTTTGTGAGTGATATGGGTTCGTTCTTTGGATTTGTCTTGGTTGCTTGGATGGTATATGTAAATGCCCAAAAACCCTAGGTCATACTTAGTATTTTAGATAGTGAATCTCTATGATCTAGCTATTGATGCATCCTATGTCATTCATATTCATTGTGAACTAGGGTTATAATACTTTCAAACATTCATTGGGCCAATGGCCATCACAGAATATGTCACAGAGTCTTCGGGCTATCACAGGGTCTCCAGACTATCACAGGCCTTCCGGAAAGCATGTAAAAAAAAAGGAATGGGAGTATGAGGTTGTGTGTAGACTTTAGGCAGTTAAATAAGGTAACCATTAAAAACAAGTATCCTTTACCTATGATAGATGACTTACTATATACCAACTTAGGGGAGCGTCAGTTTTCTCTAAGATAGACTTGAGGTCAGGCTATCATCAAATACAAATAAAGAGGGAGGATATTCCTAAACTGCCTTTAGAACAAGATAAGGGCACTATGAGTACTTGATGATGCCATTTGGCTTAACCAATGCTCCTGTCGTGTTCATGGATTGCATGAACCGAATTTTCTGACCCTATCTGATAAGTTTGTTGTCGTGTTCATCAATGACATCCTTATCTACTCCCAAACCTTAGAAGAGCATGAGCAACATCTTAGGATTGTACTAGGGGTTTTGAGGGAAAAGAAGCTTTTTGCCAATATTGAGAAATGTGAGTTTTGGATGGATAGAGTTCATTTTATAGGCCATGTCATCTCCAAGGAGGGGGTGTCTGTAGACCCCAGTAAGATAGAGGTTGTGGTTGAGTGGGAGAGACCTAAGTTCATCATTGAGGTCAGGAGCTTTCTAGACCTAGCCGGTTACTACCAGAGATTTATTAAGGGATTCTCCCAATTAGCCTTGCCCCTCACTTGGTTGACCCGAAAGGGTCATGCTTTTGTGTGGGACGAGAAGTGTGAGAATAGTTTCTTAGAACTCAAGGAGAGATTAATTGCTACCCCTAGTTTTAGTGTTACCAGACATGTCTAAACCCTTTGAGGTTTATAGTGATGCATCAGGGAAGGGTTTAGGTTGTATGTTGATGTAGGAGAGGAGAGTGGTGGCCTATGCCTCCAGGAAACTTAGGCCCCATGAAGAGAACTATCCCATTTATGACCTAGAATTAGCAGCGATGGTTTTGCCCTTAAAATTTGGAGACATTACCTCTATGGAGTGAAGTTTGAGGTCTTTAGTGATCACAAGAGTCTTAAGTATCTCTTTGATAAAAAGAACTCAATATGAGGCAGAGAAGGTGGATGGAATTTTTGAAGGATTATGATTTTGAGTTGAGGTATCACCCGGGAAAGGCCAATGTAGTGGCCGACTGCCGGAGTAGGAAATTTTTTGCATCTATCATCTATTATGGTGCATGAGTTGGAGCTTTTGGAGGAGTTTAGGAACCTTAGGCTCGATGTGAGTATTGAGGGGGACATTGTTAAACTTTTCAAGCTAGAAGTCACCAATGAGCTAAGAGATCGAATTAAGGAAGCCTAGGTATTAGATTTAGATCTCCAGGCCCTGAAGGGACAACCGGGTTTCACCGAATCTAAAGATGGGATGATTCTCTTCCAAGGAAGAGTTTATGTCTCTAAGGGGGGTAGTCTTAGACAGGACATTTTAGAGGAGGCTCATAGGAGCAAGTTCACGGTACATCCTGGAATTACAAAGATGTACCGGGACATGAAAAGTATGTTTTGGTGGGATGGAATGAAAAAGGAGGTAGAAAAGTATGTTTCTAGGTGTTTAGTGTGTCAACATGTTAAGATAGAACATAAAAAACCCTTAGGAACACTCTTACCCCTAGAGATACCTGAGTGGAAGTGGGAGGCCATAGCTATGGATTTTGTGATGGGGCTACCTATAGTCCTTGCAGGCTTTGATGCCATTTGGATCATAGTGGACCGGATGACCATGTCGGCCCACTTTCTACCTATTAGGGCTACCTACCCTCTGAGCATATTAGCAGAACTGTACATCAAGGAGATTGTGAAACTCCATGTTGTACCCTCTAGCATTGTGATAGATAGGGATCCTGGGTTCACCTCCAGGTTCTGGAATGCTCTACACCAGGCTTTTGGTACTAAACTAAGGTTTAGTACTGCTTACCGCCCTTAGACCGACGGTCAATTTGAAAGGACCATCCAAACCTTAGAGGATATGCTTAGGGCTTGGGTGTTAAAGGAAAAGGGAAGTTGGGATAGTTACCTGCCACCCCATAGAGTTTGACTACAATAACAGTTTTCATAGCAGTATAGGTATGGCACCCTATGAGGCTTTGTATGGCAGGAGATGCAGGTCCCCCCTTTGTTGGTGTGAGGTGGGGGAGAAAAACTTGTTGGGGTCCGGAGTTGGTTCAGGAAACCACTGGGAAAATCAAGAGGATTAGGGAAAAAACTGGTAACTACCCAAAGCCGGCAGAAAATTATGTGGATAGGAGTAGGAAAGACCCAGAGTTTGAGGAAGGTGTACATGTGTTTTTGAAGTCACTACCGTCATAGGCAGAGCAATCAAGGCTAAGAAGCTAAATCCTCGGTTCATAGGTCCTTTCCAAATCCTGCAGAGGATTGGTCCTCTTGCATACCAGATAGCCCTGCCACCCCCACTTGTCCAATATTCATGATGTCTTCTACGTGTCCCAACTCAGAAAATATGTCCATGATCCTTCCCACATCATAAGCACAGAATCAATTCAGCTAAGGGAAGATCTAACAGTTTCGACTAGGCCTACACAAGTTATTGACCGAAGTATCAAGGCTTTGAGGAATAAGACCATTCCGTTAGTGAAGGTGATTTGGGCAGGTCATTCGCTTGAGGAGGCCACCTGGGAGAAGAAGGATGATATCCATTCTCAATTCCCGGAGCTATTCGTTTGAGGTAATCTTTAGTTTTGTATTCCTAGTCAATTTTGAGGACAAAATTATTTTAAGGGGGTGGAATTGTAACATCCCAAGAATTAAGACCAAGATTATAAAGAACATTAGTATGGTGCTAGGCTCTAAGAAAAGGATTAAGAAAAGAGTGACAAAATTATGAGAGAAAAGCCTAATAGTGAGAAATCAGGACTCCAAGTCCTAAGACTCTCGCTTAAGCGAGAAGGACTCGCTTAAGCGAGATTATCAGTATAAATGGGAAATTTAGGTTTTAATATTCTCGCTTGAGCGAGAAGGTTCTCGCTCAAGCGAGAAACAAGGGAGGAATAAGGGTGGACTCAGGAAGATTTTCGCTTGAGCGAGAAGGGCCTCACTCAACAGAGAATAATCCAAAGAGGGGGATGCTCTCTAGAGTATTCTCGCTCAAGCGAGGAGCTTCTCGCTTGAGCGAGAATGCGAATCCTGAACACCTTTAGTGTTATCGCTCAAGCGAGAAAGGTTCGCTTGAGCGAGAACGCATGAGCCAGATTTTAAAACAATATTTATTAGGATTCATTCCTCATTTTTCGCACTTCTTCTTTCATTCCTAGAGAGGGAAACTTAGAGAGAGAAAGAGAGAAGAAGAAGAGGAGTTGCTACCCTTCCCTCAAGGTCACCAACAAGCTTGGATTTGCCCTTCCACTACTCCTTTCCTTCTATTTCCTCCTATTTTCAAGGTGAGTGTGGTCACCCACTCACTTCCATCTTAGTTGCTCTACTATATGCCCCCTATTCTTCTCTTCCCTTGCTTATTTACTTGCTTGTGAGTGATATGGGTTTGTTCTTTGGATTTGTCTTTGTTTCTTGGATGGTATATGTAAATGCCCAAAAACCCTAGGTCATACTTAGTATTTTGGATTGTGAATGTCATAACTATTGATGCATCTTATGTCATTCATATTCATTGTGAACTAGGGTTATAATACCTCTAAGCATTCATTGGGCCAATGGCCATCACAGAATATGTCACAGAGTCTTCGGGCTATCACAGGATCTCCGGACTATCACAGGCTTTTCGGGAAAGCATGTATGAAAAGAACAAGGTAACCACAATGACCTCTCAACCAAGAGGAAGATGGGGGTCCTCAAGCTAAAATGAAAACCAAGCATTATTCATTGATTGATAATAAAAGTTAATCATAGGTGGCCCTGGACGACGGTCCTTGGTCACATGGTCGAGTGCTCAATCACAGTCACAGCTAGAGAAAAGACCCCGGGTGTCGGGTAAAAACATATCACAGTCATGTTTTACTTGCTTTCATGTATTTATACTCTTGGTGGAATTAAGTATGATGTATGTGTGTCCATTTCATTTGCCTGACTACCTACATTGTATGCTTTTATCAGACTCACTGGGATGTTAGTCTCACCCCACGATGTGGGAATTATATTAAGATGTGTTGGGTCCTCGTTCGGATGCTTGATTAGTGGATTGGAGCTTTTGGTTGGGTCTCATGGTGGACCGACCCCTTTTTGGTGGATACTCTTTTGTATAGGCATATAGCATTATTTTGATGGGATAGAACGGTACATATGAGGTCTTAGAGTTATTATTTATATTTAGGACATATGTATAGTTATATCCCATTATGCATATTTACTTAACCTTGTATTATGAGCCCTTGTTGGCAACAACATATGTATATTTTTTTATATTGACTTATTTGAGTTTTTTGCTTAAGTAACTGTTGGATTGTCTAAGCCTTTTATTGTGTTGTATGTGGATATCATTAATGTGCGAAATAATTTCATGCATTTGGAAATGGTGCTTCCAATAGGCATTATTTTCGAATTAAGAAATTAGGACGTTATATAACAAGAATTTAATTTGAATGAAAAAAGGAGTTGGAATAGAAAAAAACATGTGAAAGATTATAATAATAAATATTTAGATTTTAAAATATCAAATTTTTTAAGAGGCTAAGAAAGATTTAAGATAGTGATCAAGAATCTTTGCATAAGAGACGTGTGAATAACACTTTTAAAAGGAAGTAGTGAAAAAATATCAAAAGTGACACATGACTTTATAGTTCAGAGAATAGAAAAAGTGAGTGTTACTCTTGAGAAGTGGGTTTCAAATTTAATATATAGAGGGTTGTTTGATATCTTACTATATCTAATATTGATTAAAGAATTTAGACTATTCATTTAATAAATTAAGGATAGTAAAAAATTTATTTAATAATTTATTATTTTAAAGAAAAAATATTAATATGATTTAATATAAAAATTTAAAAGTCATGTGGCATAATGTGAAAACATAAGTTATAACATCCCAAAAATTAGAGCTTAAAGAATTAGTGCAAGAACATAAGTTAGGAATTCTATTAAGATAGGAAGCAAGAATTTAATTAGGGATTCAAAGGTTAGATGGAGTTCGAGGGTAAGACTACGTATAACATTTCAAGGTTTAAGTTCTATTCTCGCTAGTGAAAATTGATGAGGTGAGGTTTCATAAAAAGGAATAAGGTTGGGAATGGTTTAAAACTGTTATAAAGGAAATAACACTGTCCCTTTTTGACTCAAGTGAGCCATTTCTCGCTTGAGCGAGTGGAAATTGAATTTTGGGAATTCAGTTCTGTGAAATTTTCGCTCAAGAGAGAATACCCTCGCTTGAGCGAAAATATCATAAAAAAACTAGATAGAATCCTTTCTGATATTTTCGCTTGAGTGAGGGATTTTTTCACTTGACTAGGGATTTTCGCTCAAGCGAAAACAGGGTTCTCGCTCAAGCGAGAGATTCTCAATCAAGTGAGAATCAGGCAACGAGAATCAAGAAAAAGCTCACTGTCTGATTTTTGCTCAAGTTAAAATGGTTCACTTGTGAGAAGATTCGCGAGTTCAATTTTTAAAATAGATTTTAGAGTCATTTAGGCTCGTTTTCTAATTCTCTCCTCCAACCCCTTTGTGCCCTAGAGAGAGAAAGAGGTGGAGAGGACCCAAGAGGTTGATCTTGAAGGAGAAGGAGGAGAAGAAGGAAGCTCTCACACCCCTTCTAGTGTCCCTTTGCCTTTGTTGGGACGATTTTCTTGATTGGAGGTGAGTGTAATCCACTCACTCACTCTCATACTCTGTGTAGAACTCTAAATGATCCCCCTTTTCTAATCCCCTTCTTATTTTGCATGTGTTTGCTTGATTGTTAATGTTTGAAGCTTGCCCTAGGTTATGTGGTAGTTATGCTTTTGGATGGTCTTGAAAATTCTTAGACACTAGGGTTTTGGTAATTAGGGGTTTTAATGAGCATATGATCATGTTTTTAACTCTCATGAACAAATTGAGCATGTTTACTAAGTCTCTCACATGCATTACGATTTCACTCACGTTACGGAATTCATTTTCATATGAATAAGGAATTTTATGGGTCTTCGGACCAAAAGAAAAAAGGAAAGGAAAAGGAAAGATAAAACCAATGAATTCTTGATTTCTAATAAGACAGAGGAAGGTCTATATGGCCGCAAGGAAGACGTTCCTTGTTTCAGGTTATGAGCTCATATCTTACGAGGATAAGTGGAAGACTTAAACCCTAAACCCTAAATGGTTTAGGGTTTAGGGTTTAAACACCAGGGGTTCTCGTGTGCTTGATTGATTAGTTATTAATTGATTATGTTGTTAATGAAAAGGTACTTGTTTAGTGATGCATTCCATCTGTATGATATCCTATATTTACTTGCATGATTGCACTCATTGGGGCTTTAGTCTCATCACACGATTGTGGCTTTAGATGTGCAGGGTATTGTATGTTGTTGTATGACGATATCGGTAATGTATATTGGAATACACGCTGGAATACTTAAGCTCATTGTATGTTGTTGTATGACAATATCGGTAATGTCACGAAAAATAATTCTATAAATTTGGAAATATGCTACCAACGGACATTATTTCTTGATTTGCGGAATTAGGACGTTACATTATGGTATCAGAGCAGTTCAATCAATTGGACCATGGTTAAGATAGATTGTCTATGACTTCCTATAATCCTATAGTAACTCATATACCATATAGGGATTGATCACCTACATATTGTGTGTGTTGTACATATGATTATGGCTAATGACGTGAATAGCAATAACTTCTAAATTATAACAACAAACTAATTATGGTAACGTAACATTATAATAATAATTATAAATATAAATTTAAAATAAATGAAAAGTAAACAAATTAAGTTATTAAAATCCTATAACTTAATTTAAATATTCCAATTTAGAATTTAAAAGTTTCAAATTAAATAAAATAACTTTATAACCTTAAAATATCTATTAAACTATATAACAACTTCCTAATTGGAGTTTCAATAATGTTAGATACTAATAAATTTTGTATTAGTAATTTCACATCAAATATTTAAACAAAATAATTTTTATAACCGCTATTGAAAATTAACCATTATTGATTAAAAACAAAAAAACAAAAAATGAAGTTATCAATACCCAATTTTGACTAGGTTATTTTTTTTATTTATAGAAAATAACTTTAGGAAAATTAAAAAATAGTAAATTATAAATATGTAATATAAAAAATAATAAATACAAAAAATAACAAATATAGTTTAAATAAAAGGAAAGTGAAAGGAAGATATTGCGGTTAAAGAAACATTAATGTCAGTATCCTTTATTTCTTACCAATTAATAAAGTAGACTTTTATTTATCAAGAATATCAAAAGGATCAATTCTTGATTAATAATTTTTTCTCATCAATGTGACGGATTCTTTTTAATAATTTCCCTCTCAATTAGATAGTGAGATTTGATTTTATGAGGTTTATTCTATTCATGAATGTAACTCTTTAAGTCAAAAAAATTAAAGTTATTAAATCCAGTAACTAAATTTATATATTTCAATTCATAATTTAAAGGTTTCAAATGAAATATAATAATTTTATAACTTTTAAAATATACACAACTTCCTCATTGCAGTTTTAATAATTTTAGATAGTAATAAATTTTGAATTCATAATTTCAAATTAAATATTTAAACAAAATAATTTTTATAACCGCTATTGAAAATGAACCATTATTTGTAACATCCCAAAAATGAGGATAGAGAGAATACCGTGAAAGCCTTAGATGTGATTCCTGCCAAGAGAAGGAAATCAGAAGTATAATGAGAATTTTGGGGTTTGAGGGTCGATTAAGAGAAGAGGTAGGGAATCTATTGAGAGCTATGAGTGTCAAGGGGAATCGAGAAGGGAAACCAGGTAATAAGCCCAACATAGTGGTAGATTAAACTTAGTAGGTATCACACCCTAAAGGTGAGAGGTTAACAAGACAACGAGGTGAGAAAGGAGGTTGAGGTGTTGAATAGGGGAACTAGACCTGGATGGAAAGAATTATGCTTAAAGAGTTGGTGAATGAGCAGGGAAAGGGTTAGACAAAAGGAATAAGGTTAAGAAAGTATCCCCGTAAGAAGGAACTAGGAAAATAGACTGTATAAGAGAAAATGGGAAATTTAGGATTATGATATTCTCGCTTAAGCGAGAAGGTCTCGCTTGAGCGAGCATATCAGTAAAAAGGGGAGAATCGTATTCTGTCATCCTCGCTCAAGCGAGGGAGAGGGCCATTTTGGGAGGCTCTCTGTGATGGAATTGTGCTCAAGCATAATTAGACTCGCTCAAGCGCAATTCCATCCAGAATCAGGGGTTGCTCTCTGACTTGCTCTTGCTTGAGCGAGACAAAGTCAGAGAGGATGGTTTTATTTCTGCGCAATTTTGCTCAAGCGAGAAGGCTCTCACTTGAGCGAGAAGAAGGTCATTTCTGCGGTGCGTTATTTCTCTCGCTCAAGCGAGGATTCCTCGCTTGAGCGAGAACGCGCAGATTCAGTTTTTAAAAATAGAGCGTTAGGGCTTTTGGCCCTCATTCCTTTCACTTTCTCCATTTTTAGAGAGAGGAACTAGAGAGAGAAGGGGGAGATTGAAGGAGAGAAGCTTGGATTGATGCCACACACACCATTCAAGGAGCTTGGGTTATCACCTCCAACTCACCACTTCCTCATTCATTGCTTTGAGGTGAGTGTGGTCACCCACTCACTATCATCTGCTTGCCCATCGTATGCTCCCTATTCTTTATCCCCTTTGCTTATTTGCTTTGTTTGTGAGTGGTATTTGATTGTTTCTAAGGCTATTAAATATCTTCTTAAGTTGTATGTATTACTGCTTGTAAACCCTAGAGTAAGTGTAAGTTGATTGCAAATCTCCATGAAAAAATTGTCTATACATACCATTCCATTCACATTCATTGATGTGTGTGGTGTGTATATATATATATATATGAGCATTGAGAATATCCCTAAGTATTCATGGGCCATTGGCCAAGAAAGTATATGTCATAGAGTCTTCGGACTATCACAGGGTCTTCGGACAATCTTCTTCAGACCATCACAGGCCTTTGGGCAACCAGTTTTAAGAAGAACGAGGTAACCTCATCGAACTCTCAGCCAACAGGGAGATGAGGTTCCTAAAGCTAAAAATGACAACATGCATTGATAAACATCTCAATCACAGTCCTTGGTCACAAGGTCGAGCACTCAATCACAGTCACAACTAGAGAAAAGACCCTGGGTGTCGGGTAAAAACACGTCACAGTCATGTTTGCATAATTTCATGGTCATTGTTTATGTCTTGGAATTGCTTAGTATGTTGCCTGTTGCATCTCATATGTATGTTACCCTACACTGCATGCTTTATCACACTCACTGGGACATGAGTCTCACCACACGTTTGGTGTAACATTTTAGATATGCAGGCTATCTAGCTGGAGCATGGAAAGGAAGACTTGATGTATAGGGATGGGTGATTTCCCTTAGAGTTTTTGGGACTACAATAACTAGGTTCATTTGTATAGGAATAATGATATCAATGGAATTAGCTACTTTAGTTGAATTGTAGCCATTTAATGACAATATTGTATAGTTGTGTATTTGGAAAGTTCTGCTTAAGTAAACGTTGGTTACCTAATCTTTATATATGTTGTATGTTACGATATTGGTAATGTCGCGAAATAATTTCATAAATTATGAAGGTGCTTCCAACGGGCACTATTCCTACGTTTTCGGAATTAGGACATTACATTATTGACAAGAGTTAATATATATACATTGTCAGTGTAAAGAGTTTTACACAGACATCCAATGATGTGCTGCCACATCATTTATTGAATGTAATAACCGCAATGAGTTGTCATATTCATTAAAAGATGTGGCGGCACACCATTGGATGTTTGTGTTAAAACTTTTGTATACTGACAGTGTATATCAATTAATCCTATTGACAAAAACAAAAACAAAAAATGAACCTGTCAATACCCAATTTTTATCGGGTAATTTTATTTATTTGTAGAAAAACAACTTTAAGAAATTAAGAAAATTAAAAATTTTAAATAGTACAAAATAAATATAATAAAAATATAAAATAATAAAATAATAAGTACAAAAAGATAACAAATATAGTTTAAATAAAGGAAAAGGGAAAGAAAGATATTGCATTAAAAAAGCATTAATGTGAGGAACCTTTATTTTTACCAATGAAGAAAGCAGATTTTTATCAAGAATACCTTAAAGGATCAAATCTTAATACTTTTTCTCATCAATGTGATAGATTCTTTTTTAATAATTTCCCTCTCAATTAAAATGGACTGTGGGATTTAATTTTATGAGTATTATTCTATTCATGAATGTGATTCTTAGAGATTCTGATCAAGTAATTAAAATGCAATAAATGATTAATTTTGAGAAAATTGGAAGGAATTAGGAATTTAATTAAAAGAGATTAAGTGTAAAAATAAAACACCCAGCCTTTCAAGTCCCATATCGGGTAGGTGCAACCCTCTTTTCTAACCTTTCATATTCCTATAAAAGGAGTGAACTACCAAGTGTTTGAGACATCCAAGAAAGAAGGGGAGCATTTGGACCAGTATAAGGCATTAGGCATATAAATTGCTCTATAGTTATTCTTTTAAGGGAATCAAGCACGGATAGGGTGCACGAAACAATTGGATTCCCCCTTTATATCTTAATATGAAAAAATGAATTAAGGCGTTATAGAAATAAAATGATTAATAATACCTTTCAATTCGCAAACAAGACAGTTATAGCCGCGTCTCTAGAGGTATCACGCCAACGAGTGAACTAGGGAAACCCTCTTCATTTATGCTAGTAGTGTTTGGAGAGTAAGGACGACTACTCATGTGTCCGGGGGTTATGAATCTTATGTGATATATATATATATATATAGAGAGAGAGAGAGAGAGGTTTACAGAGTTAACCATCACTCATTAACCCTATCACTTATTAGCCTGACCCATTATATTGTTATTCTAATCCGATTAGAATTTCTAACATTCCTAGTTGGTTTGTTATAGGCGTGTGACCCAATAGGTTCTCTTAATACCTAGTTATGATATTAAAATAAAATATTTTTATATTTAATATCATAAATAGTGAATGGTATCTAACAATACCTCACTAATGCCTAAATATTGAGAATGACAATGATTTGACACAACCTATTTGTGATAATATTCTATATGAATTGTTCCTTGTCCAAATATCTAATTGAACACAAGGGCATGGAATATGTCATCCTTGTATAGTGCAATTTATGTTTTCTTAATGCCCAAACAGACTATACAGAAAAATAAACATCTCACATTTACCCTTCTT
The DNA here is from genome assembly GCA_026901365.1 of Sesbania bispinosa. Classification (NCBI taxonomy): domain Eukaryota; kingdom Viridiplantae; phylum Streptophyta; class Magnoliopsida; order Fabales; family Fabaceae; genus Sesbania; species Sesbania bispinosa. Next base: position 2,355,069 of record QLOH01000033.1, read on the forward strand.
GAGCATGGCCATGCTCTAACTTTATCAAGAGGCCCTCAAATATCACTTATAACTGCATAGGAGGGACAAATCCCATCTAGGTCACTAACATTCCACCACACAATTTATTATATGTCAAAAAAATCAACTTTATAATCACCCTGTTATAAGTGATGTTTGATGATATTAAAACATTATAATTCTTCATGTAGGAATCATATTGATTTCAGGTCAAAGGACTTCATATAACTTCATCGATTTAAGAATCGTTCATGACACTTATGTAACAAACCATGCAATGTGAACATCCCAAAAATTGAAATCATTTTAATAAGTGAAATTAGGAGCATAAAAGATTTTCATAAAAGAAAGTAGGTAAAAAAGGGGTTTAAAACTGAATTTTAAGGGGTAACTCTTGAGCATTTTTGCTCAAGCAAGAAGGTCCTCGTTTTTGAGCGGAAATATTAGTAAAAAGGTAATTTCGGTTATTGATGTTTTTGCTTGAGCGAGAGAAACTTCTTGATCAAGCTTTCTCGCTCAAGCAAAAACGTTTCCAGAGGGGGGGGTGCTCTTTGGATGATTTTCGCTTGAGCGAGGAGAGTCTCGCTCAAGCAAAAATAGTCCAGAGGAGGGATTCTCTCTTCAAGGTTTTCGCTCATGTGAGAATGTGACAACATAGGCATGTTACAATTTTCGCTCAAGCGAGAAAAGTCTCTCTTGAGCAAGAAAGTGCAGAGTCCTTTTTCAAACACATTTAAAGGGTCATTAGATCCATAAGCTAAAAACATTCCTTTCCCATTCCTTTGCTCTAGCATACCAGAGGAGAGGAGGAGAAGAGAAGGAGGCTTGCTTGTGAATCCCCAAGGAGAAAGGAGCTTAGGAGATTCATCCCCCACCCTTTAACACCTTTGTTCTACTCTTGAAATGAGTGTGATTCACCCACTCACTTTCATTTGTGTGCTAACCTTGAATGATCCCTCTCCTATACTCATATTCCCTTATGCTTGTATTTTCCTACTTATGATTGTGAGTGGTTGATGAGTATTGTTTGGATTGATTGTATTCTAGGGTTTTGGGATTGTTGGGTTTGAAAAAACACTATATCATGCTATAATCTATGCTCAAGTTCATGAATCATGTTGGTTTAATTATTGAGGAATTCGTGTATGAATTTTAAGTTACTCTTACATCATGAATTCATTACATACGATTGTATGAGAGGAAAATTATGGGTCTTTGACCTAGAGGAAATTATGTAAGAGTAAAATGAATGTTGATTGATAATTAAGACACGAGGAAATAGTTGGTCTAGATGGACCGCAAGGAAGACATTCCTTGTACGAATACTGAGCTCAGGTATGGCCAGAGGTTAAGTGATAAGACCCAAGAGGTGTTGGGTTAAAACACCAGAGGTTGATTGCTATATAGTTTGCATTAAGGAATTGTTAAATGATATCTCTCTATTCTGCTATGCATTTTCATTTGTATGAACACCTACACTGCTTGAATAATCACATTCACTGAGACTTTAGTCTCACCACACGTTGTGGTTTATTTTAGACATACAGGGCTCCAACCGGGTGCTTGACCGGAGATTTGGGAGTTGATTGGTGGACTTCCACTAATCCTTCTTGTCTTAATTTCACTTTTACAAGCTCTATATCTCGGCATCCTAGCTTGATTCTTCTAAGTTCATCTATGGCTAGAGGTTGAACAACCACTACTTGATTCCTATATGTAAAACTCACTCTAAACTTTTAAACTTTTATTAAATTTCCCAAGTCTGACCTTAATCTACTCCTTAAGCTATAATTACATTAAAATTCCTAAAGTCCTAATTTTCAAGATGTTACACAATGTAGTAAATATGAAAAGTTAAACAACAACTTAGAAAGAGAATGAGTGGTGAATAAATGAATAATATCAATCTGAATTCTAATTGGATGGAAATATAGTAAATAAGAAAGAGAATTAGTGGACCACATAAATAGATACCATAATTTCGAATTATAGTTGGCACACACTCTCTCCATTAAAGACATAATATTAATTAGCAGGTTAAATTACATTACTAACCCCATTTAGGCCGGAAAAATACCTCTCAATGTGCATTTGAATGAATATTTAAACTCAAATTTGAAAATCATGGATTAAAAAAAGAGAAAATGTTAGTAAATAAGAAAAAGATAAACAATAGGAAAGAGAATGAGTGGTGAATAAATGAATGTCATCAATCTGCATTCTAATTGGGTGAAAATGTAGTGAATAGGAAAGAGAATTAGTGGAATGCATAAATAGATACCATAAATCCTCAATTCTAGTTGGGACTCTCTCTCCACTAAAGGCATTACATCAATTAATACATTAAATTACATTACTAACCTCGGAAAAAATACCCCTTACCCTTTGTTTGTTTAAGTAGAGTTAGGGAGGAGAGAGTTGGGAGAGAGTGATTTAGAGGTGATATTCTCCAACCACCGTGTTTGTTAATTGACTAGGGAGAGAGATGGAGGTAGATTTATTGTGGGACCCATGTTGATTTATTTCTCTGGAGATGAGAATAGAAATAGGGGAGAGTTTGTGTTTTATTTACTAAATGACTCTATTGCCCTTAGTTATATGTGAAATCTACTTTGAAGGATAAAGACTAGCCTGGACATTCTCATTGCTTTTTGACTGTATTATGATCGTATGACAATCGATTTTGCATACAATAGGAAATCGATTACATGCTTTGAAAATCGATTAATACCGTCCTCTCTTCAATTTAACCGATTTACTTATAGTAAATTCGATGTGTTCATGAAAATTACTTGTTAATTATAAATGTATTCATAAGGGTAGTTTAGTCTTTTTATTTTTTTTTTACAAATCTCTCTCTCATTTCTCCACTACAAACAACTATACAAAATAATTTCTCTTCTATCTCTCTCCTATTTCTCTAATACCAAACAACCTCTAGTTCTACTTAATTTCTCCCCTTATCTCTCTCTCCCCTATCTCTCTCTTCCCTATTTCTCTCTTCACTATTTCTCCAAATAAACCAAACCACAAGGTTAGTGTGCATTGCTTTATATATGATATATTTCTATATACATTTAAATTCAAATTTTGAAAATCATGGATTAAAAAAAAAGGAGACAATGTAGTAAATAAGAAAGAGATAAACAACATGAAGAGAATGAGTGGTGGATAAATGAATGACATCAATCTCAATTCTAATTGAGTGGAAATGTAGTAAATAAGAAAGAGAATTAGTGGAATGCATAAATAAATACCATAAATTTGAATTCTAGTTGGGACTCTCTTTCCACTAAAGGCATCACATTAATTAGCACGTGAAATTACATTACTAACCCCATTTAGGCGGGAAAAAATACCCCTCATTGTGCATTCATTTATATATATATATATATATATATATATATATATATATTGCTATGAACATTTAAATTCAAATTTTGAAAATCATGGATTTAAAAAAAGGAGACAATGTAGTAAATAAAAAAGAGGCAAAACAACATGAAAGAGAATGAGAGGTGAATAAATGAATGACATCAATCTGAATTCAAATTGGATGGAAATGTAATATATAAGAAAGAGAATTTGTGTACAGCATAAATAGATACCATAAATCTGATTTCTAGTTGGCGTACTCACTCTCTCTCTCCATTAAAGGAAATAACATTAATTATCAGGTTAAATGACATGACTAACCCATTTAGATTGAAAAAAATACTTCTCAGGTTGCATTCATTTATATATATAAATAAATATATATTTCTATGAACATTTAAATTCAAAATTTGAAAATCAGGGATAAAAAAAGGAAAACAATGTAGTAAATAAGAAAGAGATAAACAATAGGAAGAGAATGAGTGTGTGAATAAATGAATGTCATCAATCTGAATTCTAATTTTGTAGAAATGTAGTAAATAGGAAAGAGAATTAGTGGAATGCATAAATAGATACCATATATCTGAATTCTAGTTGAGACTCTCTATCCTCTAAAGGCATCACATCAATTAATACATTAAATTACATTACTAACCCCATTTAGGCGAGAAAAATACCCCTTAGTGTGCATTCCTTTATATATATGATATATTTCTATAAACATTTAAATTCAAATTTGAAAATCATGGATTAAAAAAAGAGACAATGTAGTAAATAAGAAAGAGGTAAACAACAAAAAAGACAAATGGGTGGTGGATAAATGAATGACATCAATCTGATTTCTAATTGGGTGGAAATGTAGAAATAAGAAAGAGAATTAGTGGGTTGCATAAATAGATACTATAATTCTGAATTATGGCTGGGACTCTCTCTACTAAAGGCATCATATTAATTAGTAGATTAAATAGATTACTAACCCCATTTATGCGAGAAAAATACCCCTTAGTATGCATTCATTCATTCATTCATTTATATATATATATATATTGCTTTTGAACATTTAAATTCAAATTTTGAAATATCATGGATTAAAAAAGGAGACAGTGTAGTAAATAAGAAAGAGATAAATAATAGGAAAGAGAATGTGTGGTGAATAAGTGAATGACATCAATCTGAATACTAATTGAGTGGAAATATAGTAAATAAGGAAGATAATTAGTGGACTCCATAAATAGATACCATAAATCTAAATTCTAGTTGGAACACTCTCCACTAAAGGCACCACATTAATAAGTAGGTTAAATTACATTACTAACCCATTTAGGCGGGAAAAATACCCCTCGGTGTGCATTCCTTTATATATATTATTGCTATTAACGTTTAAATTCAAATTTTGAAATCATGGATTAAAAAAAGAAGGACAATATAGTAAATAAGAAAGAGGTAAACAACAGGAAGAGAATGAGTGGTGAATAAAATGAATGTCATAAATCTGAATTCTAATTGGGTGGAAATATAGTAAATAAGAAAGAGAATTAGTGGACTGCATAAATAGATACCATGAATTCGAATTTTAGTTTGCACTCTCTCTCTCTACTATGGGCATCACATTAATTAATAGGTTAAATTAGCTTACTAATCCTTTTTAGGCGGGAAAAAATACCCTTCAAAGCGAAACCTGGAGAGGTATGATGCCTCGGAGTCAGGAGGCTCCAAAAGGAAGAGAGGAGGATAATTATCATTCGAGGGATACTCAGGGGGAAGTGTGAAAGGTGTAACGTCCTAATTCCCGGAACCTAAATATTATGCCCGTTGGAAGCAAAAGTCCTGAATTTAGGGGAATTATTTTTCGCGACATTAACGATATCTATAACAAAATACAGACTTGCTTAACTAAATCCAATGTTTTAATTAAACATGATCAGTGAATTAATACATACAATCATAACATGGATATTAATACAGGTGTCCTATCAGAGCGGAAGCATAAAGAGACACAGATGTACTAAATATCCATCCAAAACATTAGTGAAATACAATCAAAAGGGGTGGCTCCATAGCCAGATGAACTCTATGCTCATTTTGCAACAAGGCCCTCAACGACCTGCCTGGGAATCTAAAATATAAACCCACAACGATGTGAGACTAATGCCTCAGTGAGCAAAGCTTAAGCATGCATGTGTAAGGTCCAAGGCAAATGAGATGCAACAATTTAACCATGCTCTGAACTATAAACATGTACATATAAACATAAAACAATGATATTTAAAACATGACTTAACATGAACTGCTAACCCAACAACATGGGTCTTATCACTTTCTTGAAGCTAGACCTAAGCTCAGACTACAAGGGATATCTCCCTTGGGGACATATAGTCGCCGCCATTACCTGAAGGCCAAAGCCACGTTTTAAAACATTTAACATGATGGTCCCAGAACCGTGATGGTCGAAGCCTAACATGATTTTCTTTTCACTGGAGTTACTTAATAACATGAATACATGAGTAGTTTTCACTTGATTTAAACATGATTCATGAGAATATTTTTACTTAACAATGAACATGAACATGAACATGAGCTATTTGAACAATAAGCCATAACCAAAGTTTCCAATCTCACAATGAAACATAAACAAAAGGAAAATCTCACTTGAACCACACATAGATCATATAAATATAATCTCTTAACAATAACATGAGCATGAGCCATTATAGTATATCCCCTAACCTAGGGTTCCTTCCCGAAATGGGGCCTAATCAAGAACAATCCCTAAGAATACATCCATCCACAAGTAACATTCCTACAACCAACACAAACACAAGCAAATAGAAAGGGGTATACAAATTAGGGCACATAAGAGGATTTCACACAAGGGGGATGTGAAGTGCGTGAGCTATACTCACCTCTATGGAACTCAAAAGTGAAGGGGGAAGAAATGGAGGAGGTTGGGTGAGCGATCCATGGCTTCTTCTTCCTTCTCTAAGCTCCCAAGGACTCATTTCTCTCTCTAGGGTTCTCTCTCTAGAAGTATAAGGATGGAAGAAAGTAAGAAAAATGAGCCATAACGTTGTTTTTATAAAGTTGGATTCGTGCTCTCTCACTCAAGCGAGAATTTCTTGCTTGATCAAGCCTTTGCAATGCTTTCTGGTCGCACATTCTCGCACAAGCGAGAAAACCAAAACAAATTCCCCTGATTCTGCTGATATCCTCACTCACGCGAGATCTTTTTCGCTTGAGCGGGAATAAGCCTGTTTGGAGGTGCAAACGAGATCGGAATACTATTGTATTGCATATCAAACTGAAGTCCTGGATCTTAGCTTTCTAATGCAAGCGGAATCACCTGAATTGGGGGTGGTGTAGTTCCCTTCAAGTATGTCGCGTAACCCACCTTGGAGTCATCGGTGCACATCATTACCTCGAAGATCCGGTTGAGGTCGCAAAGCCAATTTGCTACCACATCCGGATCATAAACCCCATTGAACTGAGGAGGGTTATGTTTTCGGAACTCCGCTAGTCCTTGGACAAACGGGTCCACCACAGGAAGGGGTGGTGTTCTCGCTGGCCTTCGAACCAACTCCTGTAAGACGACAACGTTAGTAGCTTCCTGCTCCTGTGTCGCCTCAGCTTGTTGGCGGTTGGTTTCCACTTGCGCCCGGTTAGACGCCACCTGCTCTCCCATCATTTGAGTGAGCATCTGAAGAGCTGTTGCCATAGGATCATGAGGTGGAATCCCGTGGTGGATAAGGTGGGTTGGTCCGGGGACGACCACTCCTGCCGCCAGCCATAATCCTCAATTTCATAACAATGCATAAAAGGATAACAACTAACTTTAGGAACTAACTAGTCCACAGTCCAATTGGATTGAACTGCTCTGATACCAAAATGTAACATCTTAATTTCTAAATTCAAAAATTAAGCTTGTTAAACGCAAAATTCTTGAATTTCTGAAATTATTTCGCTCTATTTTAAATATCGCTTTACAACAACCATATAATGTTTAAGCATCCAACGAAAACTCAAACAATACTATTAAGAGATTAATAATGTTTTAGTCTCACAAATCCTAAGTTTTAATGAGTAACAAATTTGGTTAAAGTATGTTGATAAAAGTACAAATTCTCTTAAGGGTATTCCATGTGTTTCAGCAACTCTCTGAAGGAACAACCCTCTGATATGGTACAATCTTTTGAAGGATGAGAACCTTCTGAAAGTATTCAATCCTCTGAAAGAGATGTATCATCTGAATCAAGAAGATCTGCTGAAGACTTTCCACGTGGCATTTGACCAAAGTCAGAAGGCTTTCTACTCAAGACTTCATTACATCCTATACGTCTTCTGCAAGTTTGATTTATTTAAGGAAGGTTACAGAGACCCCTTTTTGAGCTTTTCAAATCATCTTACTAGAAAGGGAAACTGCTGTAACATAGTACCTGCAACGTGTCAGAACTGTGTCAAAGTCTGCAAACCTGCATCATTCAAAGTCAGAAGCTTTCAGAAGATTGTCTCACAATGGTCTTAACAGCATTTAATGCTATTTCACAACGGTGGTTTTAACCATCTTCAACGAACTTAAGCTGAATTCCTATATAAAGCTTCATGAAGAACTACAAAACGAAGAGAGAAGAACTTTTGTCAACCCAAAAAACGCTGCCAAACTTCGTGTTGCTTACTCTCTGTTTATTGTACTCAAAATTCATATATCCTGAGTCCTACTCAATTGCTTTGTAAAATCTTGTATCTGTTTAAGTCTGAAACTTGTCTAAGTTCAGCAACTTAAACAAAATTCAATTGTAAACACTTTCGAGTGTCTGAGAGCCTGGAGAGGCTTGGTGGAAGAAAGAATACTTGTCTTTGAGCCTGGAGAGGCTTTCCTGTAAAACAATACTTGTGTTTGAGCCTGGAGAGGCTTGTCAGAAAAGAATACTTGTTGTAAAGAGCCTAAAGAGGCTTGACTGAAAAAGAATACTTGTAACTGTGATCAGTTAGTGGAAAATCTTTTGTTGGTTTGGCATTGGGACTGGACGTAGCTCACGATGGATGTGAGTGAACCAGGATAAATTTCTTGGCTAAGTCTTCTCTACCCTTATCTCTCAATATCTGTTATTTATCTAACAAGAAGGGTTCAGAATATAGTGATTTAAACTATTGAAACATCTTTATAACTAAATACACTTTTAATAAGAAAACAGTTTTACTCAACTTTGTTGAACCTGCTGAAATAATTTCAGCAAGTACCATAACTCCAGTTTCAACAAGTTTACAAAATTATTGTGAACTACTTTGCTTGTGAAAAAGGTTTTTGAAAAATCTGTTTGAACTTTTTAAAACACTATTCAACCCCCTTCTAGTGTTTCCTGTGGTTTCTACATAGTCCTTATAACGAGTACGAGATACTGTGGGATAGTGGTAAGTCACGGGCAACTAACCTAACCACAGTCCAATTGGATTGAACTACTCTGATACCATAATGTAACGTCCTAATTCCGTGAACCTAGAAATAGTGCCCGTTGGAGACACGTTTCCAAGTTTGAGAAATTATTTCATGCCATTATTGATATCGACATACAAACAATCACATAAACATGCTTAAGTAATCCAATGTTTACATAAGCGAAAGACAATTATACAAACTCAAGTGCATAAATAAAATGCCACTCAATGGCTATAGTCCAACGTACATCAGTCCTAATACCAAACAATTATAATAGACCTAACTAATATGGATTGAGAAACTACTAGGGAAACATCTCTCCTCTTAGACCTCAAGTCTCCTTCTTCGTGACCCAGCTAGGAATATTCCTACAAAATCTAGATTGTTTCCACGAAACGTGTGATGAGACTTATGTCCTAGTGAATGTGATCATGCATGCAATGTGGGGAAACAGGAAAATGTGAATTCAACATAAATATACATGGATACATATTGGACTATACCTCCCAATCTACCAGGCGGTCAGGAAATGCACATTATAGTGAAAGCTGTTAGGAATATGCACTAGAGACTTATATATTTATAAACATCCATCACTTGTATCATGTTATTTTATAAAGGCAAACTTATTCTTTTAGAATATAATTATTGTCCTTAGAATAGTAAGCTTAAACTTCATAAGAAATCAAGTAGATGACTTGATCGTAAGATCTTATGAAGAACTATTCTTAAATAGACCCTAGTCAAGTATCATCTTAGGACAAAGATGCATTTAGACTAGTATGTGAGTTCATTGATGATCACATCTCACAGATCATGGATATGAGATATCATGTGCTCACATAGGTACACATTAAGAGTAATGGTGTACTGGTCAGACCCACCTTAAGAACGTTGCATGGATTGTTACATAAGTGTCATGAATGTTTCTTAAATTGATAAATGTTATATATAAAGTCCTCTGACCTGAAATCACTACGATTCCTACATAAGGAATTATGTGTTTTGAATATCATCAAATGTTACCTGTAACAGGGTGATCATAAAGTTGGTATTTGGACATATAATAAATTATGTGGAGGAATGTGAGTGCCCCTAGATGGGATTTGTCCCTCCTATGTAACAGGAGTTATATCTGTAGGCCTCTTGATAAAGTGAGACTGCAAAATGCATGGCCATGCTCAGGAGGATAAATATGAGATATTTATTTTCTATACAGTCTACTTGGGGATCAAGAAAATATAAATTGAACTATATAAGGTTGACACAATCCATGCCCTTGTGTTCAATTAGATATTTGGACAAAGGGACAGATCATATAAATTATTATCATAAAATAGGATTTATCAAAGTTATTGATAATCTCAATATTTGGATAGTGATGTGTTGCTAGATAGCGCTCACTGTTTATGATATTAAATATAAAAGGGTTTTATTTTAATATTATAACCAAATATTAAAAGCCTATTGGGTCACACGCATACAACAAGCCACTAGGAAAGGATAATAATTCTAATTTAATTTAATTAGAATTATAATATAATGGGTCAGGCCCAGAGTGTGAGGGTTAAGTGAGTGAGGGGGTAAAACCCTAGCCACCACTCTATAAATAGAGCATAAGATGCACTACCCCAGACACACATGAGCAATCGCTTCTTACTTTCTAAGACTACTAGCAGAGCTGAGGAGGGTTTACTAGTCCGGCTGTTGGCGTGGATACCAATAGAGACGTGGCTACTCTTACCTCTTTTGCAATCCTAATAAGGTACGACCTTTCATTTTTATACCTTTTATGCCTTGATTCGTGTTTTCGCAAAACGATTATAACAAGGGAGGGAATCTATTTATTTCCGCTGCACCCTGACCACATGCTTGATTCCCTTCAAAAGCAATAATCATAAAAACATATATAAAAGCAATCAATGCAGGGTTAGTCTGAAGTGATAGTCTCAAGTGTTTTACCCAACACCCAAGGGTTCTTTTCACTGTCATCTGATTGAGCGCTCGGTCATGTGACCAAGGACCGTCGTCCAAGCCCACCCTGATTAAGTTTTATTAACAATCATGCATGTAGTTCATTTTTAGTTGAGGAACCCCATCTACTCCTTGGCCGTGGAGCAAATGAGATTACCTCTCTTGTACCTGATTTGTCCGAAGACCCCTGATTGCTCTCTTGGCCCCAAGCCCATGAAAACATGATACTTGATTAGGGTTTCAAAACATGAAAGCATGATTCATGACATGTAAACATGTTATATGTACACTAAATGAGAGCTCCATGACATTCAAATCTCATAATCAACTTTTATCATGAAAACCCTAACTTCTACAACCTAGGGTTAAATCACATTTCAAGCAATCAAGCCAATAAACATATAAACCCTAGGTTAATCCTCAAACAAGCACAAGCAAGTAAAATAGGAAGGGGAAATCGAGAAGATGGATCATTAAAGGACTTCACACATGATGGAAAGTGAGTGGGTGGACCACACTCACCTCAAGGAAGCTAAAAGAGAAGGGCAAGAAGCTTGGGGAGCGTTAGGCTTGTAGATCCTTGGCCTTGATCCTCTTTCTCCAAGCTCCAACGGAGTTCCTCTCTCTAGAAATCTATATATCTCTCTCTCTCTCTCTAAAATGAGGGGGGAATGGAAGGAAATGCGAGAAAAGCCCTAAAAACGTGTTTTAAAAGAGCCGACAACGTTCCTGCGCTCAGAGCTCGCTCGAGCGCAGCTCGAGCGTGAGGGAATAAGATAATGGGCGCGAACTTGCGCTCAGGCTGCACTCGAGCTCAGCTGAGCTGAATTTCCCAAATTCCTCTCTGTTTTCTGCGCTCAAGCTGCACTCGGGCTGCGCTTGAGCTCAGCCTGAGCTAGAAAACCAAATTGGAGTTTTCCCCTGATTTCTGATATCCTCGCTCAGGCTACGCTTGAGCGCAGGTTTGAGAGAGCATATTAGCCCCCCAAAACTTGATTTTTACCCCTCTTTGATTCTAATTCAATTCTCTTCCATTCAAACCTAATCCCTCTCCCTAGAACCTCCTTCTAACTTAGCTTTTCCTCATCCAAATCTCTCCCCACTCGAGACTTTGCCAAAATGACTGCCTCTATTCCTAAAGCCTATTCCATTGCTATTTTAACACACCTAATGACCAGAAGGGTTCGGAATATAGTGATTTAAACTGTTGAAACACCTAATAACCTCCTTCTAGTGTTTCTTGTGGTTTCTACAGTTGGTATCAGAGCTCAACCTCGAGTTGAGCATCTAACAAGTGCTGAGGAAAGAAGATCCAAGATGGAAACCTCAACAAGCTTTGGTCTCTACATCTCTGAAGGAGCATTGTGACCAGGCCTCCAGTTTTCAACAGAAAAGATTATCTTTTCTGGAGAGAACACATGAAGTTGTTCATGGAAAGCCACAATCTTGATCTCTGGGATATAATTGCTGATAGTGATTATGTTCCCATAAGAAATGGAGTACCTATTTCTAAAGCTGAGTGGTCCTATGAGCAAAAGATTAAGGTTCAACTAATGCTCAAGCCAAACTCTACTTGATTTGTTCTCTGAACAAAACTGAGTATGAGAAGGTTCAAGGGTGCAACTCTTCTAAGGAAATATGGGACTGGCTAGCTTCTTCTGCTCATGAAGATGATGAAGATAACAAGTCTGTAGAAGATTTCACTTCAGAAGATGAAGATGACTCATCTGAAGAGACAAATTTGTGCTTAATGGCAAATCAACTCATCTCTAAAGGTACAGATTCTAAGGTAACATCTTTAACTCTTCAAGATGAATATGATGGTTTGGTTGATAGTTCCAAGGAACTTTTCAGAAAGTATAAGAAACTTTCTAATGCATATACTGCTATATGCAATAAAAACAAGGATCTTGAAAAATAAAATCTTATACTTAAAGAAGAGTTTTTGTAGAAAGAGAATAGTAATTCCAAAAATCTACTTGAAGAAAAATAAAAACTTCAAGGACAGATTAAGGAACTTACTAAAGACCTAGCCAACTTTGCTTAAGGAACTAATAATCTTAACAGATTATTGGAAACTCAGAAAAGATTAAAAGATAAAAGAGGCTTAGGTTTCTATGAAAAACCATCTTCCAAATCATCAAATTCTAAGTTTCCTAAAAAGGCTAAGGAAAAGGTTGATGAGTCTCCTCACTGTGATAAACATAGACTCTTTAAGTCTGAGTGTAAACAGAAATAGAAACCCTTATCAGAAACTGACTCAGGTGGACCCAAGAAAATATGGGTACCAACTCAAATTTTTCTCTTACAGATGTTCTGGACAAATCAAAGAAAACTCCCAGAATTACTACTAAAGAATGGATGAAAGAAACTCTTGATGAAAAGAAGGTTTATATTCCAAGAGCCTTCAACATAAGCTGCTGAAAAACATTCATTTCATCTCAGAAAGCAATGTTGAGTCTCAGCAAATACAGTTCATCTCTCAAACTCTTAAGTATTAAAGTTGATAACACTGTTTATTACTGCAAATAAAATATCTGAAACTGTATGATTTATTTAATTTGTTTTTGAAAAAAAAATGTTGTGTGTATGACCTCTTGAAATGCGTGAACTTTCTGAAATATCTTTAACATGTCATTACTGAGTTACTTGTTTCTGGCAAACTATTCCCTCTCAGGATTTCTACCATCACATATTAGCCTAAAAAACTTGGAAGAACTATACTTGTATGGCAACCAACTTCATGGAAACATTCCAAGTAGCATATCCAATGCTTCTAAGCTTATACTATCTGGATTTGAGTCACAATAAGTTCAATGGAATTATACCAAATGCTCTTGGGAATTTGAGAAATCTTCAGTGACTTGATGTAGGATACAATAATTTAACTACTGGTGCTTCCACTATTGAATCAAGCTTTCCGAGTTCTTTGAATTTTCTTCAAATATCAGGAAATCCAATACATGCACATATTTCTAAATCAATTGGAAATATGTCCAATTTGGAACAGTTTCATTGCTGATTCTTGCAATATTGTTGGTAAAATTCCATTGGAGATTGGAAATTTAAACAACCTGTTTATACTGAGCTTGTTTAATAATGATTTAAGTGGATCAATTCCAACAACAGTTGATGGTTTTTTGCAGTCTCTTCAATATTTGAATCTTGGAAACAACCAACTTCAGGGTACCATCATTGATGAACTTTGTGTATTCAATCGACTTGAGTGAGTTGTATATAAATGAAAATATGTTGATTTCTGGAGTGATCCCTGCATGCTTTGATAATCTCACTTCTCTAAGAAAGCTTTACTTTAACTCTAATAAACTAAATCAAGTGCCTTCTTCTCTTTGGAGTCTCAAAGACATTCTATAGGTAAGCATATTCGACAATGCTTTAACTGGATTTCTTCCACTTGATATTGGAAATTTAAATGCAGTTATATTGTTGGATCTATCAAGGAATCAGATTTCAGGAAGCATTCCTAGTGACTTTGCTAGATTGCAAAATTTGCAAATTCTCAACTTAGCACATAATAAATTGCTAGGGAACATTCCTGATTCATTTGGCAGGTTGATAAGTTTGACATCCTTGGACTTATCCCAAAACAATTTGTTTGGCATGATTCCAAAATTCTTGGAGTCACTTCTTTATCTCAAATTTATCAATTTTTCTTATAATATGTTAGAAGGTGAAATTCCTAATGGTGGACCTTTCAAAATTTCACAGCACATTCTTTCATATTTAGTAAAGCACTTTGTGGAAATGCTCAACTACTAGTCCCACCATGCAGTAAAATGAAGAGGAAAAGCTCAAACATAAATATGTTTTCATCAAATACATATTGCCTGTGATATTGTCAACAATTTTGGTTGTTATATGTGTACTTCTAATAAGGCATCAAAGAAAGAAATATGGTGATCCTGTTGAAGTAATCTTACCAACAACAAGAATGATTTCCTACTATGAACTTTCACTGGCAACCAATGGGTTTGATGAGAGTAATCTACTTGGTAAGGGTGATTTTGGCTCGGTGTTCAAATGTATACTTCCAAATGGGATGGTTGTTGCAGTTAAATTATTTAATTTGGACATAGAATTGGGATCAAAGAGCTTTAATGTAGAATGTGAAGCAATGCGTAATTTGCGTTATCGAAATCTCATCAAGATCATCAGTAGTTGTTCAAATTTTTATTACAAGCTTTTAGCAATAGAATTCATGCCCAATGAGAGCCTTGAAAGGTGGTTGTATTCTCATAACTATTATTTGGACTTCTTGCAAAGGCTAAATATAATGATAGATGTAGCTTCTGCATTGGATTATATGCATCATGGTTCTTCACCAATTGTGGTTCACTGTGATGTAAAGCCTAGTAATGTCTTATTGGATGAAAACATGGTTGCTCATTTAAGTGACTTTGGCATTGCCAAACTTCTAAATGATGGACAATCCAAAGAATATACCAAAACCATGGCTACACTTGGCTACACTGCACCAAGTAATTATCCTTATCAATATATAATTTTCTGTTAGCTTTTTATATTTTGATTATAAACACATCTTTGCATAGGAGGATGCACGTAAAATTGAAGGTCCCCAAATTAAGGTTGGAAAAATAAAATGTTTCACATCACTTAAAGAGCACTATAAGAAAAACTAATCAATTTTGCATTAATTGGCATGCAGAGTATGGATCCAAGGGTTGTTTACAGTTTTCGAATTATGTTAATGGAAACATTCACAAGAAAGAAGCCAACAGATGAGTTGTTTGTTGATGGATTGAACATGAAAGGTTGGATTAGTGAGTCATTACCCCATGCAATCACTCAAATTGTGGATTCGAATTTGTTACAAGATGAAGGTCGCAGTATTGATGATATAACATCTATATTATCTATTTTCAGATTGGCCTTGAATTGTTGTGCAGATTTACTTGAAAAACGAAGGAATATGACAATGGTTGCTCCATCATTAAACAAAATCAAGGTCATGTATGTGTCCAAAAATTAACCTCAGTTCATAGACATCAAGTCAGTTATTTATTTTTCTTTGTACATTTGTTAACAAACCCCCATCATATACTTTCTTAATTGCTAAGATAACTCGGCTCACGACTCTTTATGAAGGTGTAGATTTGGGTAATGACATGTTCTTTATAATCATGACTGCCTCATTGAGTGAGCCATTAAATTCTAATTACATTGTAAAACTAAAAACCTTGTTAGCACATCTCGAGTTGTTTCAGGCTCCTACCTATGTTGGAGTTCTCTAAGATTAAGATTTGTTATGGTTTTTATTATTATTTTTCTAGATTGCAAACCTTGCCTATTATCTTTAGACAAAAATATAAATTTACCAATTCAGATTTGTAAAAAAATAAATTGTCAATGTAAACAGACTCAACTAGTAAAATCAAACATGTTGACAAAAAATAAACCTCCTCCACAAAATTCAGTACAAATAAACTTAGGAAATTAGGAAATTAGGGGGAAAACAATTTTTATTTACACTTAGTCTTGTCCAGATAAACCTTGTTATTATACCCAAGTTGAAATTATGTATTTTACTACTTTTATATTATAAAAACATGCATTTTATTTCATTTAAGAATGTAAAAATTGTCACTAAATATATATAAATTGAAAGATGTGAATTAACTGAACTTTAAATAAAAAGAATGGAGCTATGGCTAGGCATCCCTAACACATTTGTTTGCAATTTAGATTAGTTTGGCTTTTAAAAGAAAGTCATCCAAATTAAATTACACCGGAAGTAAAGAACAGTTATTCTATACTTTACCAATACAAAGAATTGTAAACTAATCAAAATCTGACAAACTTAAAGCACTGTTAATGAACATATGCATCTAGGATAATTTGAAGGCAATTAGCAATTTAGCAGTGCTTTGTTTAATCAAGTCAAGAGGAAGTATAATGCTGCTTGAACCACAGTTCCATGTAGTGAATGAATAGCTTGAACCAAGAGAAAAGTTTGATGTACAGTCACATAGATGCCAAACAGGATAGCAACGAATGAAAGTTGATCTTACAAGCAACACAACTTCTTCAGCATTGTGACTTCACTTGATCTTTCTAAGAGTGTTCATATAAGTATAACTGGACAAGGTTACAAAAAGCTTGCGAAAACCTGCAGGAATGAAATTAATTCTTAGATGGAGAAAAAGATGTACTATTGTGCCGTGCCTCTTGAAATGACTACAACAGAAAGTGTCTAAATATCTATCACATAGATGTCATGTGTAATGGATAGCAAGATTAACAAGAGGAAGGATAAAAATTAAAGGAAGAAAACATCAAAATAAAGAAAATACAATTGCATAACTTTGCAAATTTCAAGGAAAAGATATTTAGGGTATTTTTGGTTACCCATTTGATCAACTATACACACATTCCAAAGTGACGTTCTGTGAGAAGCAAAAATTTTGCCTCCAACAGACCCTACTTTTATCCCCTCTTTAATGTGAAAACAAATAGGCACTTAATCTACAGCTTTACAATAAAAATAAGGTAGAGCATGCATACCACACCCACTGGCTTGAGTGTTGAGCCATAGCGACAAAGCTCCTCCGTGAATGTTCATTTACCAAGCATTGAATTGTTCCATTTGAGTGCAGCATGGCCCAAAACATGGACAACCAGAGATCGACAGGACCACTATATTTGCGCAATATGTTGGTGCTAACCTAAGAATAATGAAGACACCCCAACAAGATAAGTAAATTCCAACAAGTTTTAATAAAGTAATTGGCCAAGTAAGATAAGAAAATAAATTTAAGATAGTAAAAACATACAAGTTCCCAAACTTCAATGTCTCTTCGTAAACTACTATATAGCTGGCTGCTTACAACGTGGAAAGAATTTCGTTGTCAGAGATGGCAGCATAAAAAGCATGCATGGTCAAATATCAATATCATATTATAAAAAGGCGGTAATAATCTGAAACACTGTGCAGCACCTTGCAGGAGCTTTTAAAATGAAACTCCAGTATGTTTAAAAAAGAAATTGACAGGAATTAGAGAGGCTGTTCAAGGTTATTATTTGAGTATTCATGTGTTTTAAATAAACAAACTAAGCCACGCCTCCTAATGAGCACAAAATAACACCACACAGCTGAAAATAGGAATTGTTAATTGTTATAGCATGGAAACGGTGTGGGCAATGGGCTTAGAGTACTGTGTGCCTTGTTATTTTAATTTTGAAATTATATCATGGAAAATAAATTTGAAACTGTACAAGTGTTATATCTCTAGATTTTTCCAGTTACAGTTCTTAAATATTGATCAATGGTAGCCTATACTAATAATTCAAACTTACCATACTCCATAATGTACATCACGATGGTTACAATGACCTGATACACCATAGTTGTCAAAAGTAATAATCTGGGAAAAAAAGAATATGTGAGAAAAGGCCTTAAGAGCAATAATTTGAACTGACGGTACTAGTAGGGCAAAACATGAGTATGGCAGCACACAAGGAATCTTCTTGACTCAAACTATGATCACAAGCCCAAAAAATGACAACAGTAGTAAAGACGATGATCTTACCACATCAATGCAGTGACTAGTTATTTCTTCCTTAATAATCTTTGCCAATAATCTATGGTTCCAAACTTTACCAAAACCATCCTAGGTATGACAACAGGTTAAACGATAGCATATAAGGAACTAACAATAAGATTTGAAGTAATACTGAATTTTATAACTTCCAGAGATCTAATGGATGAAAACCTGCAGATCTGGATGGTTGACGATCTTCACTCGTTGCATCGGAACCTGTGTACACAATTACCAATGTCAGACAAACAACCCTTATTATATTCTTAGACAGAGACTACCATCTTTAAATTATGTAAAGAACATAATCAAGGAAAGGCTCCCTATGTTTCCAAAGAAATTTTTGTCCTAGGATTGGATAGCTGCCTATTACCACAAAATCTACCAAGGAAAGAAAGGATTGTTTCACCATAAAATCTTCTATGGAAAGAAAAGATTGTTTCACAACAGATGCAGTGTTTAATGCGTAAAGAGAAGCTCTGATATTATGTTTGCAACCACATCTATATAAGCCGTTTTGTAAATCACCTTGAGGGCTGCACAAGCTTTAAAAAGCTCTTGTTTTCTGATATTTCCTTTGCCATCAGCATCACCTAAAGAAAATAATAACAATGAAAATCTCTGTAATGGATTGAAACATAAATATCAAAATCTTTCTTAGAGCCTAAGCTGGAAGCTTTGATTTTGTGACATCCAGAACCTCATATTAACATTTTAAAATAGATTTCTATCCATAGATCTTTCACATGCAAAATTAAATCTTCCATTAATTAAAGGCCTTTGAATAAAATTATAGAAAAAGCAAAGAAAAATAAAATCTTATTACATGGAAAAAGTGAAAATATACAAGAATTAACCTCAGTTGTGTACTCAGGATAAAATTAGATTAATAATGCTACAATAGTTTATTAGTTTGATTATAACATATATGTCTATTATCATCCGATCAATAATATTGGACTTCTTTTTGTATATTATCTATTTTAACTAAATACCATTGCCAAGGTGTGGATGTATATGAAGTGCCATATGATTCATTAATAATATAGAACTCTATATCCTGAAACAGCTCAAAATTAAATTCTTTTTCAAAACTGAACTTAATTTAGAAAGATGCTACTTAAAGAAAATTCAACTACAAAATGGGGAGAAAGAAAAACACAATTATTTAAAATTCATTATAAATGAATATAAACAGCCATATGCAAGAAAGCACACAAGAATCAACATAAACACACTTATAGCATAAGTACTATAAATTACAAGACAAACATTTTGTCCAAAGCTAATCACCAATAGATAAGCAAAGTATTTGAACATTATGCCCTCTTGATGTCAGAAAATTAATTGTTGGAGTGAAGAACCTGCATAAATGGAACAAAATTTCAAGACAATGTGAAATCATAATGCAGAAATTTAAAAATATAAATTTCAAACATCAAAGGGCTTCATTACACTGCAACTCTAATACAAAAAAAAAAAAAAAAAAAGAGATGTGAGTTCCCAAAGTTAACAAAGTCATATTGACACCATTTTAGATTCATATACATAAAATGCAATTATGTACTATTTACATTGGGACTTAATCTTCAAGATTTTTTTTTTTTAATTTAGTCTTCAGGACTTTCCTCAGTACAATAATGGATAAATTTTTGTAGATATTCCTTGTATCCCAGATTCTAGCAAATAATATATAGGATTTTGTATCAGAACACCGGTCTAATTTTACGAAAGGAATGAAGTTCTAAAATAAGTTATTGATAAGCCTCATCCAGCAAGAGGTGTAGAAGGTGAAGACAATTGCTAGAGAAGTTGAAGCCTGGAAAGACAGGTCTAGCTCAAGCCCGAGGCCCAGGCTAACTGTTAAGAGACCAATAGGATGGGGCAAATATATTCATGTCTGCATAAGAATGATAGGATGATATTATTTTCAATAACAGTATAAATTTCCTCTCAATGAAATGAAAAGGTACACACAAGTTATTTCCCAATTTTCTCACTGATTACTGGAGATTAATTTTGTCTCAAACCAAGTTGCTAGCCTCCCCCTATCAGTCATACAGAGGAATCTATTGTGCAATGTTCATTGAACTTCATATAACTTGATTCACTCATTTCCTATTAGCTTTAATTTTTCAGATAACTAATAGGAAAACAGCATTTGATCCTAGTCCTATGAGAAATTGATCAAGATATAATAATGCATGACTAGATGAAACACACCTAGGTTTATATGCCATTTCTCTTCAAATGTGCCAATGATATCAAGGAGAATGAATACATGATCAAAGTCGAAATGTTAATACAAAAATCTGAGGTAAAGGAACAATAAATAGAACTAATTTGACCAAATGCCTCTAAAACTGAACCGAACTAAAGTAGGCTTTTGTGACAAATAAGGTAGCACAAATGCATCAGAAATCTCAAATTAGAGTGCGTCTCTCTAAGGCTATTAACTGATTAACTTGTCAATATCATGAAAAAAAAATTAACATTACAAATAATTAAATTGCGGTTTCAAACTTACATGGACTCATCATCCGGGTGAGCAATAACTAACAAGAAATTTCTCTTCGGAAGTGCTCTACCTGAAAATAAGCGAGGAAAACAAAAGTTGAGAAAAAGAAGAAAATTTTAGACTAAAATCAAATAAGATACACAGAATAGAATCCAATTCCTGGTGGGGAGAAAAGGGAAATGAAACCCTACCATTTTGCGGAAAATGTTGGGTAAAAGGGATGAGCGAGAGAAGGAGAATTTTGCAAAGAGAAATGATCCACAGAAAAACAAGGGAAGCAATGATCAGAATCCAGGCCATGGAGGTTGAATTTGCACATGAACAATGCACCAATCAACGATGATTGTTCAAATTAGATACTAGCAATTTTCCTCAGGGAGGTGCTCCGATGGACCTCTTCCCATGTCAGGTGATATCGGGGAGTAGAAAGCATCCCGATCTACAAATCTACAGTGTTGACCAAGATCTCCTGTGTTGTGCCGTCTGCCGTGTGTTGTGCCACTACTCCTCATAGAACCTCTCACTGCACTGAACACACACCGCCGTTGGACGAACACACACCGAGCCACTACTCAACGTTCAACATGGGGTCTCAACACTGGATCTGTAGTTTTTTCAGACCCAACCAAATCATGAAAGCTATATGTTGGGTTTGGGTTTTTTTCTTCAACCTGATCCAGCCCAACCCACTGATGTGTGGTGTGGAATGGTTCGTTAACACATGTTTACCTTGCTAAAATATAACACAAAAATACATAACATGAATTCCAAACACATGCATCAGACAATAAGTCAATAACCATATAAAGTATTCAAGATACAAATCAAAGCCTCTCTATTAATGTTTTCAGTCAATTTATGATCCATAGTGTTTTCAGTCAATTGTCCCTTTTATAGATTAAATATGATCATTTTTCATGTAAAAGATGGATGATAAAAATCTTATTTCATTAATGACAAGAATTTTAATAAATATATATGTGGGTACACAGGTTGTGATGTTATGTTATGTTGTGACAACAGCATATTCTCCGTTCACTTGATTTTTTCTTCTGCCTCTCTCTGAAGTCCGAACCCTATCTTTCCCCTAATTCAAACCATGCCTCGTCGTAACTCTGGTGGTAAGATTCCAATCTCAGATCTGTTTTTAATATTTACATGCTTAAATCCCATTATGTACAATAAAAAAACCCTAACAATTTTCTGCTGTAGTTTCTGCTTTTGATGATTTCTAGGGTTTTCCCCCAGTTCCTGTTACCTCCCCATGTTTTATTACTTAGGAAAGTTTGAAACTTTGTGCCGCTACGTTGTAGTTTGATCCAAAGAATCGTGTTACAACCCCCCCCCCCCTTTTTTTGGTTATTTTAGTGTTTCTCTCCGAGATGATGGGAACTTGTTCATGGTCTATCTGAGCGCTTCTTTCACCTAACGAATCATTTCATTTGTAAAGATATATGGTTTCCCATATCTGTTGATGGTTTATTTCGTCTTTTGATGTATGCTGATGCTTATGCTATTGTAATCGATATTGTTTGGGGGTTTTCCATGGTTTAGGACTTTAGGTCGATCCATAAGCCAACCCTACCCAACCAACAACTGGTTGCAGTAGGTTTATTTAGGGCTATGGGTTGGGTTGGGTTGGATTGGATTGGGTCTGAAGTTATCAGACTTCTGAAGCTTGGGTGACACTCAACATAACATCACAACCTGTGTACCCACATATATATTTTTTAAAATTCTTGTCATCGCAACCATTCATCCGTTGCTAGTACATGCATATTAGCCTGCACATAGAGCAATCCCAGCTTAAACAGATATGATTACCCATATAGTAGTTTATTGTGACTTTAAGCAAGAAAAAATCATTAAATACATACTGGATCTGACATAATATAAAATGTATAGGAGCTTCCATATCCAGCTGTAAAATGTATATATCATAATAAGTGAAGAGTGAAGAGTTGATATAAGAAGAGGAAGGAGGATCTCAAAGGGTATTTGATAGAGAGTGGGATACAGGCAAGAAGTAGAAAGCGGAAGAGGACTCTATGTGCTTCGAGTAGGTAATTTATAGAACAAAACAAAAGGCAACAAGTTAGTCGAAAAAATTAATATGAAATCCAATTAAAGAAACAAAGAAGCAAAGTAGGCTTTTATTTGACTTTGGAATCACTTTAGAGGGAAATAAATATTGAAAAACAAAGCAAGAGAGAGATGAAGGTTGAAATAGAATTGCAATTAAAAATTCAAACAGTAGAAATAGAATTGCAATTAAAACATACCTGGCCCCAATTGCAAAATGAGGTTACAACCTTGGAAGTAGCATTATAAGAAGAAGAAAAAGGCACCAAAGCTGAACTATAATAAATAAGATTCTATGAAGGTAGAAACCTGGTTGGGGAATGCTGATACACACCTGATCAAATCTTTCTCTTCTTCTTTTGAATGACCGGTAAAATTGTGACTCCTCTTCCCGACGGTATGCCTGTACAGCAGCTCAAAGTGCGGATCAAGGCATCCAGCACCACAAAAAAAAAAATGCCAGAATGAAAATCTTTCAGCAAAGTACTACTAACTAATTTTTACTTAATCAGAAAATCAGCATTTGTGCAGCAACTGGTCACATAATTTTTACTTAATTTGTTAAGTGACCCAAAAACCCAGCAATATGCATGCATGTTGATCATTATTGTCATTGTCTTATATTACAAAGTGGGCAGAAAAACAAAACTGTTTTTTGATTCCATTGATTATAATTACATGATATATAGTAGTTATATATGTTCTTTCTTTCTGCAATGTTATGTTATTTTTGTGCAGCAGGGAATGAGGTTGCGTAAGAAATTAAAGAGTACAACATAATAATGGGGTCCCACAATTAAAATTTTTTAACTTGGAGTCTCACAAAGCTTCCCTCCTTCCACATCATCCTTTGAATAGGCAGACAACCCCAGCAGAAATTCAAAAAAAAGGTACTAAAGGAGAAAGGAGTGATGAAAGATGAAAAAAATGAAAAAAAAATGAGATGTGTTTAGGCATTAGGTTACTCACTATTGGATCTGATTGTCTTAGGGTTTAGAATTTTTTTATCCATTTAAACACTAGCATTAGGCTTCAAAGATCTATGACAAAGAAAATGAGATGCTCACCGACGAGGACCAACAGCTGTGGAACCAGTAGTGACCAACAGAGGCGCTGGCCAACTCCGGTGACGGCCAACAAAGGAACGGCAACAGCAACAACAACGCCGATCAACACCAGCCACGACCAAGAACGGCAACCGGCGCAATCGTTTACGCACCTGCGAGGTTGCGACGCCAACAGCAGCCGCGACCAACAACGTTTATGCACCTTCAGGCTTCAGTCAACAGTAGCGTCGCAGTTGGAAGGGGATGAGATGAGAGTGATGCCTGACGGGGGTTTCAAGCTCAGCGGCTCACAAGCTCAGAACTCAGTTAATCATTTTGGTCTTTGGTGGTGCGTGTGTGCTAGCGTTTCAAATGTTGGAGAGAGTGATGGAAAAAATCTGATGCGCTCGCTGCTCCAAAGGTAAGGATGGGCCTGGCCCAACTTCTAAATGATGAGTTTAGTCCGGTTGTCGGGTTGGGTCGGTTATCAATAATAGGGTCCGTTTGGTTTACAGTTGAGTAGAATTGATTCTATAAATGAATGGTTGAGATAAACCATGCACGCTTTACGAAGTACGTTGGACGGAAGTGATTTAAAATCAATTCTGCAAAACCATGGTTTTGTTGTGGCAGAATTTAAAACAAACGGGCTATTAGAAGTACAACTTATTTAATTGTTTATAACATAAGCTCTTATTAATAGCACTTAATAAGGCTTCGTTTGGCCTAGCTTATTTTTTACTAATAAGTTGCTTTAAAGCTAAAGTGAAAAATAAGAGCTTTCAAATACTTTTCTCGGATTATATGAACCAATTTCTTCATCAATATTATTTTTTTCTTCGCACTCATCCATATATCCAGGAACGTGGTCACATTTGTCAAATTCTTCATCTTGAACACCACAAATTCGAATAAAGTTATGGAGTGTTGTTGTTGCAACTATGATCTTTTGTTGTCTAACCAATGGATATGACCTCATATCACATAAGGTATGTCATCTTTTCTTCCAAACACCAATTGTTCTTTCAATGACATTTCTTAGAGAAGAATGTGCATGATTAAATATTTCTTGTAAACCTTCTGCTTGACTACCATCTCTAAAATCAGGAATATGATATCTTTCACCCTTTTATGGTGTTAGATACCCTTTCATATTTAGATATCCAGCATCCGCTAGATAGTATTTTCCTAAAAATTTAAAAATGAATAATATAAATATATTATATATAAATCAAATTATTCGTACCTTCAGGAGGCTGAGGAAAAACATCTTTCATTTCTTCAAGCTCTGATGAAAGAATATGTGCATCATATGTGCAGTACCAGGTCAACCAACAACAACAACAAAAGTGAATAACATGTCAAAATTGCACACTAACATGACATTTTTTGTTGGATATCCTTTCTATCAATATAACGAATTTGATCTTTAGTAGGAACAATTGTAAAAATATGTGTTCCATCTATAGCACCAATGAAACCTTGAAAAAATGGCCAATATCTACGATCATATCTAATTTTGGATGGGACTTCCTCAAAGTTAAAATCTGGAGGCCTGACAATTTCCCTAGCAAATAAACTTAAACTCTCTAAAACTTCACCAAACTTCCTACTTACCGTCTCTCCTGATTTTCCAAATCTATTCTGGACATTTCGATTTGTCTCATTATGTGCACAACTCCAAAGAAACATAGCAAGTGCCTCCAACGATGTCATTTCATTAGATGGATGTAGACATCCCTTACTCATCAATAACCTCTCAAGTTTCAGTACAACATAAGATTCCATCCTAAACATATTATAACTTTCACCCGGAGTGTTAAGGGTTTCTCAAACCCAACTCCAACCTTGAGAATAAAGAAATATATTACTTTGCTTCACCAAATACTTCATTTGATATACACAAGCAATTGTTGTTGCACTATATATCATTTTAAAGAACCGTGCAGATTTCCTTTTCTTAGGGGCTATTCGGGGTGGTTGCCAGTTTTTGGTTTTCAAATGCAAATTTGAAAACGCAACGTGTTCGCCTAATAAGGAGCTGAGTTAGTTTTTTACTCAATTTCAAAACGGTTTTCACCCAATTTCAAAAACAATAAAAATAGGTTTTATTATTATCGTTTCCGTTTTCTCTGAAGACGTAACCTCTTCCTCCCTTCTCCATGAAGCTTCTCTACCGTGTCTCGTTCATGAAGAATCTTGTCTCTGTCGCCATCGAAGAACCCTAACTGCAAGGACGTAACCCCTTCCTCCCTTCTCCACGAAGCTTCTCGACCTCGACCTCGACCGTATCGTTCACGAAGAACCTTGTCTCTGTCGCCACCGAAGAACCCTAACTGCAAGGTGAGTCTCTTTCCTTCCACTCACAGTTCATGCTTTCTCTTCTTCTCCCTCTCTGACTCATCGTGTTCGCAAAAACCCTTTGGCACAGTTCGCAAATCGTTCGTCCTTTGGCACAATGCTTTCTCTTCTTCTCCCTCTCTGACTCATCGTGTTCGCAAATCATTGGGTCTCAGCTGTTGTGAGGTTAGTTTATTCCACTGGTATTTGCTCTAGCTGTTCCTATTTGCTGGTCTGATGCCTCGTGATTCATTGTCTTTTTTTTCTGTGGATTTGTTCATACATTCTGCTGATTTGGAATTTGTTTCTAAATTCTTTGACATATTAGAAGAATGGCCTTACAAAGGCCATTAGACAATTTCACAAGAATGACCTTATTTAATTGTGATTTTGATAAGCTTCCTAAAGCACTGTGTTGTCTTATGAGGGTATAAAACCCCCGATCATCGAGTATCGTTTTATCTGTTCAAGAATTATTCTTTGCAAAGGGGTCGAATTTTTAATTGTCTTTCTCTATAATTTTCAAATCAAGTTCCATTTATTTTGCTGATCTTACGAGTGATGAAAGTTGGCACTGGAATTATCATTTGTTTCATTGTGGTTATGCTTCTAAGACATAGAATATCCAAATTACAATTATAAGGGACAAACTTTTCCATTATCTATAATGTGTTACATAACCATAATGATTTCTGCATTAACTCCAATTGTCCCTAATCTCATTTTGTCTTCACATTTTCACAGCTTGCTCTGTTCTTTATTGTTCCTGCATCACAAACTTGTTTCCATTAATTCCTTTCTTACAACAAGCACTTAAACTAATAAATATGTGATCTTTTTGTTAACCCCACATACCTCCTCAACTTTCAAACCCTTTTCTTCACCTTCTGAGGTTGAAACATTTGCATCTTTAGTTATGCCTTCTTCTTCCTTGGCCAAAGTCTCTTCCATGAATTTTTCTTACTTAAAACTGGCTCGATAGCAAGTAGCAACAATTTACGGAAAGATTGGTGGATATAATCTGATCATTTATGCACACATTGAACATATTAGTATTATGAGGGAAACATAGATTGTCTTGTTTAGTAGACATTAAAAAAAGAATAGGTCCTAGTGGGATGTAGCTTAATAGGGAAACGTAGATTGTCTTGTTTAGTAGACAATAAATAATTGTAATAAATAATCTTAGCTCTTTCACATGGTATCTCTATTTTTTATTGATTTATTGATTTTATTGATTTATGCATGTGTGTGTCCACTTCTTGGTGTTTAATTTATGAAAATTATACATGTTTGGATAAATAGATGGAAAATGAGAATGAAGTTGTTGGTGAAGACGTGGTTGAAATTGTAGCTTCTAAGAAAGATATATGGCCTGCACATATTGAATCACATTTCATATGTTTAATGGAAGAGGAAGTTAAGAAAGGTAATAGACAAACTACTACCCTTACAAAGGCTTCATGGAGGCATATTAAGGAACAATTGAAAAGTAATTATGGCAAGGAATACACATCTGACCAATTTAAGAACAAATTCAATCAACTGAGAGGAAGATGGAAGGATTTTTCTAATTTGCTGAAAATGGAGACTGGGCTAGGGTACACTTCCTCAACTGGACAACTTAATGCCACTAATGATCAATGGAAGACACTATGTGAGGTATGTTTCTATTTGATATTGCACAACTGTGGTATGTTATTAGCATATTATTTATCAATATAATATTTAGTATTGACAAAAATTGTTGTTTTGTTTTTTTGCAGAAGTACAAGTTTGCAAGGCAATTTAGGAAGAAAGGTTGTCCCCATTATGATAAATTATGTGTCATTTTTGGGGACACAACCGCCTCTGGTGCAAATCAACATGCTTCTACCAAAAGCTCTTCAATCAGTGATGAGGATGATAGTGAAGGGGATGATTTTGATCAAGAGGAAAATGGAACTCAAGCAAAAAAGAAAGCAAATGTTGGTACCAACAACAAGAAAAGGAAAGTAAGAGAGAGTGCTCAAATTGTATTTGCCAATGCCTTGGCGATGATGGGAGAAAGTTCTAAGAGGAAGGCTGATATTTTAGAGAAGATGAGCACAAGCCATGTTGTAGGGTCATCCACTACTGCTACAGGGGAAGTTAATGGGCAAAGTAATAGTGGGCAAGATAAAGAATCAATTATGGCTTGTTTAAAGGTTCTTGAAGAACTTGAAGGAATTGATGGTGCTTCTTTTGCAAAGGCATTACGGATGTTCAAGGAAGATCCTATGTGGAGAGATTTGTTTATGGCATTATCAGTTGAACGGAAGAAAGATTTTATTCTTAATCTTCCTTAATTTATCTTGTGTTTAATGCCATGTATCTTCTTTGTCTATGTTTAAGTTTGGATTAATACATTTATGTGGTGGATATTTGAATGTTTATGTTTATGTTTGGATTAAGACTTATTTTTCTATTTCTATTTTGTTATTGTATGGTATGGATTATTGGAACTATGATTCCTATTTGTATGGTTTAAGACATATTTTTCTATTTCTTTGTCTATTTCTATTTTGTCTATTTTTATCTATTTTTCTATTTCAAATTGCAGGATAGTTGTGATGGATGCCATTATTAGGAGTTTGGCAGATGATTCAGATGATGAGCTTGAAAATATTTTGTGTCTTTATATTAACCTTGAATATAATAGTTTGTTGAAGCCAAAACCTCAACCACAACGGACCTCAAATTTGTCTGGACATGAATGAGTGGTTGAAGTATTAAACAATCATCCAAGGAACTGTTATGATACATTCAGAATGACATCGTCCCAGTTTATAAAATTATGTGAGTTATTAAAAGAAAGGAAGAACTTGAAAGAGACTCGATTCTTGACTGTTCAAGAGCAGGTTGCTATTTTCTCACTCATTGTTTGCCAAACAGTGCGAACAAGATTTGCAGGTGACCGTTTTCAACACTCTGTGGATACTATTCATAGGCATTTCAAACGTGTCTTAAAACTCATATGCTCGCTTTCCAAGGAATTTATTGTTCCTCCTCGCTTTGATGAAGTTGCTCCGGAGATACGATTCAATCAAGATATTATCCCATTTTCAAGGTAATTATGATAAATTTTGTTTCAATATACCTATCAAAATTATTTTTTACATGTCATTAATTATTTTAAATTTTATTATAGAATTGTGTAGGAGCAATTGATGGTACCCATATTTCAGCATGTATTCCTAAAGATGACCAAATTCCATATCGTGGAAGGAAACTTGAGCCAACTATCAACATCATGTGTTGTTGCTCTTTTGATATGAAGTTCACATTTGTAATAGGTGGTTGGGAGGGTACAGCAAATGACTCAAGAATATTTTTAGAAACCATTCATAACCTAGACAATCATTTTCCTATTCCTCCTGAAGGTAAATATTATGTTGTGGACTCTGGGTATAGCAATATGCCCGGCTTTCTCTCACCATATCGTGGAGAACGATATCACTTGCGTGATTATAGAGGCCAACGAGCACCCCAAGGTCCAAAGGAGTTATTCAACTACATACATTCTTCACTACGAAACGTGATTGAAAGATGTTTTGGGGTTTTAAAAGCTCGTTTTCCAATTCTCAAATGAATGTTGCCATATGCATTGAAAAGGCAGAAATACATTCCTATTGCATGTTGTGTTATTCATAATTTTATTAAAATGGAGATGCAGGATGATCCTTTGTTTACACAATATGCTGATGAAAATGTTGAGCTAGAAGTTGAAGAATCAGATAGGAGCAATTTAGGAGAGCAATATGTGCCACCACAAGTCACTGCAGCAGATACTCATAGAATGGCTGATTTTCGAGATCGATTGGCTCAACGATTATGGAATGCAACTAATGTAGCACCATAGTTTTATTCTAGTGCACCAAACTATTATGGCATTTTAGAATTTCTAAACCCCATGTCCTTTTGTCATTTGTTGGAATATTCAGTAGACATGATATTATATTTTTATCATTGTTGGTGTGGTTGAGAACAATATTTATTAATGCCACTTTCATTTTTCTTATGAAATATTTCTGGTTGAGGACAATATTTTTTATCACAATACTTGGGTTGAATAATTTTTAAAATTTTTTTATTGAAAACTGAAAACTGAAACTGGTTTTGGTTTTTAAAAATTTCAAAACTGAAAACTGAAAACTGAAAATTAAAGAGGGTGAAGTGTACTTAAATTCTCCATAAGCTATTCTATAAGTTACTTTCAGGAGCTTATTGAAATAAGCTAGAAATAACTTATGATCATGTCATAAGCTCTTTTCATAAGTTTACCCAAACAGCTACAAAAGTGCTTATGTAATAAGATAAACTCAAATAAACTTTTCCAAACAACACCTGTACCTAACCGTGTGAAACTTGGTTAGACCCATCCAGATCACCCACCTAACCCGTCCAACCGCCCGTACCCGCCCACACACTCATTTCACTCATTGGATCGCGTGGGCCGGGTCGGGTCTCCGGTCCTACTCAGGCCTGTGTGAGTAGGTACACTAGAAAATCTCTAGAAAAAAGGGAGTTGCTTTTGGAACCCCCTTTTTTGCTATTCACACCCCCTAATAATACCCCATTCCCAAACTACCCCTACCCCCACCCACCCCCGCCAGCCACCCCCAACCCACTCCCCCTCCCCCGTTCCGGTCCCTTCCCCCCTCCCCTTTATTCTTTTTTCAATTTTTGGTGTTTAGAGACGAAAAATTTCCGTCTCTAAACTCCCCAGCCACCCCACCTTCACCTTTATTTTTCTTTTTGAAGCTTTTGGTTTAGAGACGGAATTTCCGTCTCTAAACTCGTGCCCCCAATGCACACCCCCTTTCCGGATTTTAAAATTTTCCGGAACCTTCTGGAAATTAATTTCCGGAAATTTCCAGACCTTTCCGGAAGTTAATTTCCGGAAGATTCCGGAAAATTTTTAAATCCGGAAAGGAGGTGTGCATTGTGGAGACGAGTTTAGAGACGGAAAAATTCCGTCTCTAAACCAAAAGCATAAAAAAAAAATAAGGGTGAGTTTAGAGACGGAATAATTGCGTCTCTAAACTCGAAGCTTCAAAAAAAAATTAAAGGGGGGAGTTGCGGAACAGGAATGGGGAGTTGGGAGGGGGAGGGTGGGTGGGGGTAGGGGGAGCCGGGGAAGGGGTATATTAGGGGGTGTGAATAGTAAAAAGGGGTTCCAAAAGCAACTCCCTAAAAAAAAATAACCACCCCAAAACCCGTAGTAAAAATTTCCGTTATGTAGCCTGCGGTGGTCCTTTCCATACGAGACCATCACCACCTCACTTCAGTCAGTCAGAGTAACCAGCTGCAACTATTTTCAACGGCAACTAATCTTCCTTCATTCTGTTCTCTCAATACCTAAAGATCATGATTTTCGTTGATGGGGCTCCATTCTCTACGCATTCATCCTCAACATCTCAGGTATCCCCTTTCTTCCTTTCTCTCTTTTCTGAAATGAAGTTTAGTTTTAGTGTTTTTTTTTAAGCACTATAGGAGTGAAGGGTTCATTGGTAGAGAGTTAACTGTTTCAAATTTAAACTTCTTACTTGACTGAGAAGAAGCATAAGCATAGAAGAAAAAGTGAAACCGAGACCCATTTCGTTTTAAGGTGTGGGGATCGGGACCCAAAAGAGAATTGAAAAAAGGAACATCAATATTCTTTATTGATTATCTGTATTGTTTATTGGACGATTGGGGCAAGTTTGTAGCTGTTTTTGTTGTTTTATTATTTTTGGAGTTTGGATTGGACCACTGTTTTTTTTTTATTATTTATTTAAGGATATGGCTGATTCAATTAGTTTTTCTGAGAATGAAATCCAAGGTGGAATAAAAATGAAGGCATGGACTTATCAACTTCATGTGCATACACTTATTCATGTAAAAAGCATGCCATTCTGTGCTTATGAACAGGGAATGGATATTCTACTTGCTTTGTTGGAAAATCCCAGTCTAGTATCTGCCTCAAGCTCTTTGAAGGCTAACCCAGAGAGGAAGTTCTCAGTGTCTGAAGAGTCTAGTCCAGAGAGATCAAAATGGGTTTATATATTCCAAAGAGAATATGCTACCGTTGACCCTGCATTTGTTGATGTATGTAACTTTTTAACCACTTGTAATGTCATTAAGATTATTTCTAATGCTTCAAAATTAAAAGTTTCCCTTTTTCTTTAGTGACATGTAAGAGACATGTTAAATTGTAAATTTAGTTTCAAATTTGTTCATACCAACTAATAATCTTTTGCATGCAGGCACTTCATACTTAATTGGACTGTAAGAGACATCACTGTCTTCTGGAATTTAGGTTTAAATTTCTTTTGCATGCATGGGTTCCTACTTGCATCCTACCCTGTCCATTTTTTGCCTTATGTATTTCTTTGATCTTTTAATTTTAGTTGGGCTCCTATTGGCCTTTCCTTTTGTTAGAGAAACTGATACAAAAAATATGAGCAAAAACTGAGGAGACTCTCTTTAAAATATGGTAATTTGATTCATGTTTCTAACCTCCTAATTAACTCAATAATTCCATGCCATTACTGCTTTAGTAATCTGAGGAAGCTAGCATATCTACCAGAATGATTTCCATTTTACATTTCAATTGATTGTGCTGCTGAGTTTTACAGTTCTTTTTTTAACACAGTATTTATGTGCTTTTTCATCCTCTCCCCACATCACTAGTTTGCTGGCACTGACGAAGCAACAACATGTGTTGGCGTTGTTATTCGGAACCAAAAGACTGGAATGTAAGGATCAAGGATTAGTTACTATATAAGATTAAAAATCAACTGTATATTTTACAGATCCTTCCACCAAGTGTTCAATGTCTGATTTTATTATTTTTAATTTGACACTACAGGACGTCGGTTGCCCATATGGATTCCCCCAGAATAGTAGAAATGGGCCTCTCTCAAATGTTATCACTACTTGTTGACAACGGTTTGGAGACTGAGTTGGATGTACTTTTCCTTTACTTTGTTTCTACTTTCTATAGAGATTTCATTTTAATCACCAGTTTGTTTGATGACTCCATTTTGGCAATAAAGTGAAAAGTTTGCTTTATTGAAATTTTGTAGGTGCATCTAATTGGGGGTTTTGAAGATGTTTCACTGCAAGTCTGGCCAGGATCTTCTGCTTTGTTAGTGAATTTTCAATTTGCAGTGAGAGACTGAATAATTGAAGTTGAATCTGTTGAACTTTTGTGCAGCATGCTAACAATGGTACTGTATCAGAAAGTCACGCAAAGTTGGATGGTTATTCCTTTCCTTTGTGTTCAAAGATTGTTCACACTTTGTGGTCAAGAGAGGAGAAGTTTCACATTCGAACTATCTGTGTTCTTGGACATAATACCAGAAGGGATTCTGATGGAAACACTTACCCCTTTTTTAATGGATTTGTGGTTAGCTCTTCCTTTTAAATCTTGTCATTACAGCTTGTTGTTTTACAATATGTGATACCTTGTTAAAGAATTATAGGTTCACAGTTAGAGAAGAAGGAAAGAGAGAGAAAGAAGGCTCCTAGCAAGAAACTGAAAATATAATTGATAGCTTTTTTACAATACTTTATCCTAATATTCTTATTAATGCTAAGAATTAGGCACAAGCCTAAGCCCATTTAACAATAACGCTAATAACCTAATAATCGTAATTAAATTAGGAGGAAATTCTTAAATTGCTCCCACAATGAGACAAACTGATTCCACAATATATTCTAAGATATTGTAAGGATGTTCTAAATATTCTTTAATGCATAAAGCATACGGAGCTGGTTAGTCTCTGCTAGCTTTACCTACATATTAATATTGTGTATGAATTTAGTGGTACAACTACGGGAAACCAAGAATTCATGAGCAAGCTACTGAGGATCATTATAAATCATAGTATCCACAGAAACCTCTTGTTAGAACAAACAACATTACCTGTATTTTAAAATTGTATACACATAGCTTGGTGAAAATACTTATTGTAACATGATACATTTTTTGGTTTCAACTGTTTGGTAAAAACGGTTGTAGTCTTTTTTGGTGTAATAGTTACATGCATTTTCAAACTGTTAATTGGGATTCTGATTTCTTACCATGCACCATTCCAGGTGGAGACTGCAACAGGAATTGTAATCCCAGCAAGTTTTGATAGTAGCTCTAGATGTCCAGATGAAATTGTCAGAAGAATACGAGTATCTTCTTCTTATGAAGATACCAGTTGGACTGGGAAGTTACTAGAGACATATGATTCTGGCACTGACTGTTTCAAAATTGCTCCTTGTCACTGGTAACATGTTTCATGAATTCATCCTCAAACACCACAAGTAAAAATATGCTTATGAACCCACTGCAGAAATAGAATAAGAATAAAGGAAAAAGCTTCTCTCGTGTAATGTAAGATTTCTCTAAAGTGGCCATGTAAGGGTGTATCTACCATTGGATTTCAGTGGGTTAAGATTGGTAGATTATGATGTACTTTCAATTAAATAAAAGGTGGATACACCTTTACTGGGTCACTTAGGGTATATTTGTATGGAGGGTCTTGGAGAGGAAAAAGAGAGGGTAAATTTGTGTCTAATTAATATTTTCTATTTTGATAATTTTTTAAAGTTATAAAATAGAATGATAAATTAGCATAAACTTAATGTTCTAATCTTTTGTTTATTTTAATAAACATTATATAACCTCATTAATTTAAA
This sequence comes from Sesbania bispinosa, assembly GCA_026901365.1. Taxonomy (NCBI): domain Eukaryota; kingdom Viridiplantae; phylum Streptophyta; class Magnoliopsida; order Fabales; family Fabaceae; genus Sesbania; species Sesbania bispinosa. The sequence continues at coordinate 2,390,106 of QLOH01000033.1, forward strand.
ATAAAAAGTTTGCCTTCTCCCCTCTTTCCCTTAGAGACAGACTCACTTTAAAGGAGCCTTGTCCAAGAGTAAATTGTGCTGCTAGGCCATGCTATTGGTAAAAAATCGTTTTCATATTGGGAAGTAAAGTATATCTTTTTTTTCTTGGTTGATGGTCTTTATATATTGATGCACAAAACCCTTTTTCTTCTGTTCTGGTTTACTGATGCTTCTTGGCCCCATCTTATTTAGGACTCTTCGTCAATATCATATTGCTTTGTCACTTCAACATTATTCTGATTCAGAAATTCTTTCGATCTGTTCTACTTCACCTACTGCTGAGGGCCCAGATTTCGTGGATAATTTAAGAAGGTAAAAAGATATGGTTGATTGTGATTTATGTTTCAAGCTATTTTCTTATTTTAAAATTTATCAATCTTAAAATGATGGATAACTCAGATTTTCTTTAATTATTATTTTATATTTTGTAAATAATCCTTTGTATATAACTAAAAATGTAAATATTCTAAAGGTAAAATGCTACGTAGACCACCAGCTTGCGGTAATTGAGCAGTCAAATTTTATACTTGTAAGCTTGTAGCTCCTATAAAAAAAATGCTTGTAGCTGCCACTGGTTTACCTTCAATACTCTAATTTCAACTGTAAAACATCAAACCCTTCCATTTATTTGTCTTAGTTATTCCCAATTTCTCTTTGATGTTAAAGTGTGAACTTTTGAGTAGCCAGTCTCACATTTCATATATCTGGATCTGATTTTCTTTTCTGATATATTATGTGGCAGAAGCCGAGTAGTTTTTGGGATATTAGAATCATTTGCTTTTCTCTATGCATATATGAGTATACTGCTAAACTGATATATAAAATCAATGTAAACCACATTGTTTTCTAGAACTTCATATTTGTATGAATATGACATGAAATAATGATCACATTTTCCATCTTCAGGCAGTGGAATTATTTGATTGAGCATCCTCACTGGACAGAAACCTTTCCCAAGAAGCAGCCTCGCACTTTTGCAAGGAGCACGGATGGAGGGTGGAGAAGGTGTTGATAACATTCTATGGTTGCCTGGGCAAACCCTTTTCAATGATTAGATTGCCTAATTGTATTGTTCATCTCTCATTACATTAGGCATTTCATTTGTTATTTCAGCTGTAAGTTATCCAATTGCTTATAATTTCAACTGGTTTAGATTGTAGTTTTCAACTAATGGCATGTGATTAGCATTGTCCTGGGGAAACTACCTGTCTGCTTGGAAGGGAGAAAAATTGGAATATACTCAAGACAGAAGAAACAGCAACTAATAAGGGCAAGACAAGAGAAATGCAGTTAAGATTAGTCCTTATTAAATGCCACTTGTTAAAATTGTGAAGCTATATCATAGGCTTGGGTTATGACTTTCTAATAATATCCTGCCACCGAACCCGTGGTTATTACCTAAGGTTATAACCGATGAATCACATGAAAGTTCCTTCTAATAATTACCATGTATGAGCGAATATATGTTTTCTTACAAAGCTAACATTGGTTGGCCTAGTTGAGAGACACTCAGTCCACACATAGTAGCCCTTAATAGTAAGAGTGTGATGATCTTGCTTTAGACCCTTGGACCTCTATTTATAGTGTTTCGGAAGCTCATACCATTCCCTTGATTGAAGCTTGATAGTGCAAGTCTTGCCATATGATTGATGTGTTGTTGTCTTTGCTCATTATTGTCATTGTTGGAGCGAGTTTCCTTGTCATAGCTGTGATTCTCACCTTTTAGCATTCTTCAACTGAGATGTGAGGTAGGTCGATTGATGATTCATTACTTGTTTAAGGTTGGTAAACCGAGTCGTAGCTCGGTCTAGGATGTACAATATGAAACTCCTATTGGCTTCACTTTACAAGTATGCCTGCGTGGTTTTATCTTTGGACAAAATTTGGTATTTAATATATAGGGAGTATATAAAGTGAGATAAGTGTGTTATTATAAGAGGTGAGAGTATTAACTATTCATAAGATCAAAATAAATGGTTGAGATGCTATCTATCTATCTCTTATAATATATTAAAACTGAGTCCAGAGATGATGCAATGTCATCTCATCCATCTTTTTGCCATGTAATTCTATTTTGCCACATCATTTATAGTATGATGTTTCACCTCCCACTAAGACTTACCCTTGTATCCCATATCCAATTGCTAGATTATTTGGCCTCCTTCCTACCTAGCTAACTTTTGCGCATAACCCATGTCCATTAGCTTTTTCAACTTCTCACCTCCATGTTATAATCAAATGCAACAACCCCTCCCTTCCAAAATAGCAAAATGTATGTCATCATTACATAAATACCCTTTTTCAATTAGATCCTTGAAACCTTCCCTTACAAACGTATGACATCATTACATCATAATGCTCATTTATACAACATCACTTCTCACCTTCTCCATGTTATAATCAAATGCAACAACCCCTCCCTTTCCAAAATAGCAAAACGTATGTCACCATTACATAAATACCCTTTTTCAATTAGATCCTTGAAACCTCCCCTTACAAAACGTATGACATCATTACATCATAATGCTCATTTATACCACATCACAATATTACTACGGTAAGGGTCCTATTTCTTCCCCTTACTCCATCGGTTCTTTAATAACCCAAATCTATAACTCTTCCAATACAAACAAGTTCCTTTTTTAAAGCAATTGGAGAAGACATGATGTTTTACTATTTTCTTCCCTCTCACCGTGGCTCCAAGAATCTACTAATGGTGGATTTGAGGAATTAAGTAGGCTGCAGAACTTGGATAGAGGTGAAAGAGTGGTGTGGTGCTATGGAATTGCGTGAGGAGGATTGATTCCTCCTCTAATGGCAATCACAACGGTGACTTCAACTGCTCCCTGGTGCCATTCTGATCTACTACACCAATTGACCATGGCATTTTTTTGCCCTAAAAACTGCTCTAACATATAGCCACTCTCTTAACCTTCCATTTCCTTGGATCACCACTCTAATGCCAAAGGTGATCCTCAATTCCAACACTGGTATGTCTGTTAAGAAAAATCCTCAAAAGATGATAAATTGTATTCATCCTAACATTATAAGTACAAATATAAACTGGTACATAGGCACAATGATGATAGAAAAGGGTGTTGCAGGCCTCGTCATGCTTGGCTTTCCACCAGATAAAGGTCCTACCACTTGCTATTTTGATTGCATTGAATTAGTAGAATTTTAAAGTGTATATTAGCATGGAATTAGATTGTGTGTAGTCTAAGAAAGATTTGCATGACATGCGATTCCCAACCCAGTAGCTGATAGATGAATTTATGTTTACAATTTTCTTAATTAAAGACCTTTTATCGAGATTGTGTACAGTTTTAGAAAATGCATTTATCAACCTCTTTGACCACTTGATTATAAGATTTTCTTATACATTCTTATTATCTTTCATATGAATATGAATTATTATATTGATTTGAGTAATTTGTTGTTGCATTGAAGGTGAGGGCTATAGTGCCGATAACCAATTTAAAATCCTATATAGCCAAGGTGATATAATTAAGAATATATTGCAGAGAAAATTAAAGGCAAACAAACATTCACCAACACAAAAAAAGTACTTCTTGGTTATATTTTTCAATTTAGTTTTGCTACATCTTAGTTATATATTTCCAATTGTCTTCTTGATGGGTTACATATTATAATTAATAAACATGATAATATACTCAATTTAGTATATTAATAAGGTTGTCATATGTAACATTTTTTCATCTAAATTCTTCTCTCTTGCTACTTTAGCAATTATTAATTGGTTTTTTTCTTCCTATTTAGTTTTTCATGTTCTAATGTCATGCTCAAATGTGTATAATTAATAAAATTTGTGAATCAAATTTTCTTTTTTTTAGATTAGTTATGGACTCCATAACAACTAACCTCAATGTAATAACTATTTTTTTACAATTTAAATGCTTTAGATTAGTCATGGGATGCATAAGAAACTTGGGGAAAGGTGGAGTGACCGAGAGGAGTGTAAGCTATTGAAGGGGGGTCTTCATGGATCCCGATGTTAGGATCTAGCATAGTATCTTACCGTTTGTCGTTCCATTTCTCACTGGAGACGAGTGATCACTTTGTTTCTTCCACCTCAGCCATGCATACAGTTTCGTATCGCGAGTACCGCACACATCATTTCAGCCCGCACCAGTACGGTGCAAAGAGCACGTAAACTGATTCTGTCTGCTACTAGCCTTACTCCTGGTGGTGGTTTTCCAACCCGCCGGCACTCTTTGCAGCGCACAGATTCAACATCAGGCAGCGTGTTGAAGATTAGAAGTTAGAGCCAGTCCCCGAGTGGTTTGGCAAGGACAGTCACCCTTCCGAAGGACCGTTGTAGATAGCAATCAGATAGAAACCTTGAATGTTGCCGTTAGGGGTATCGTTTTGGGTGTCGGAGCTACTCTGACAACCTTGGTAGAGGTTGATGTTTATTTAAAAGGGTAAAAGTTGGGGATGTGATATGAACCTTAAGGTTCTAATTTTGAATGGACCTTAGAAATTTCTAAGTAAAGTATCACTTTTCTTGATAGACAACTTTCTATTCTTTTCAATTCTTTTCTTTTCTTTTCTTTTCGCTATTTTCTTATCTTTTTCTATTTTTCTTTGGCATTCGATTACTGAGTAAAATAAGATAGAAAGATAACAAATTCTATTCTTGACAAAAACGATATTCAACCTTGGAATACTTGAAAATAAGTCACATATATTTCAAGTAGTACGTAGAGAAAAATAGGTTTTTGAACTAAATAGAAGAAGTAGGAAAATTAGAAGAGATAGAAGGTAGGCGTCACAATTTCAAGACTTGAAAGATAAGCCCTTGAAGATACACACACAAAGGTAAAGAACCTTTGATAATCTTCACTCTTGACTAGCAAGAAACTTAGAGAAAATCACTCTCAAGTATAAGCAAAAACTTGGTATATTTCATCTAACCTTTCTTGCATGCATGAAGCATGTATTTATAGAGTTTACAAAGTGAATTTAGGGCCATGCAATCAGCTGCATATTTGTAAGGTCCAAGACCCTTTGAGCAAAGGTTTTAATGACAACAAACTTTCACAACAATATTCTAAGTGTTCTGAATACTTTGGTACTAACGTTTGCACTTGAGAATGCTTGAAAGAATACAAGAAAAGTTTCAGAAGGAAGGTGCAAAGATCATAAACATCATAATATGTGTCCAGAAGCATGTTACAAAGAGCTTTCATGTCAAAAGTGATGAAACAAGTTCAAGAAGGTGAAGACAGTTCATCTAAGATCCCATGAATATTAAACTGAGTTGTATCAAGCTTCAGAAGCAAAGTTGAAGCTTTAGAAGGATCATTCAAGACCACTAGAAGCGTGAGAAGGAGCATTTCATGAAACATGGCACCTTCTGAATATGAAAGAACACTTAATCAATTCAAGCATATTCATTCCAAGTGTTACTAATGCAAACAAAGTAATTGGAGAAGAAGCATTGAACAAGTTCCCACACTTCCAGAAGAAGCAGAATACAGTAAATGCTATTTTTGTCATTTCTGGGGTTACAGCTGAGGCAAATATAGCTGAAACAATTCATATCAATCAACTCAAAGATCCCAGAATGTTTACAAAAGAAATGGCCATAGAATCCACAAGTTTTTTAGTCTGCAGAAGAAATAAAGCTGTAATGAATGCTCCAGAAGAAGCAGAATGCAGTAAACTCAATTTTTCTCATTTCTGAGGATGCAACTGAATCAAATATATTTGAAATAATTTATATCAATCATTCTAAGGTTCCCAACAAGCTTACAAAAGAAACAGTTGCATAATTTACAAGTTTCTCACTCTGCAGAAGATATAAGTTGTCAGGATTGCTCCAGAAGAAGCAGAATGCAGTAAACTCAATTTTTCTCATTTCCGAGGATGCAGCTGAATCAAATACACTTGAAATACATTATCTCAATCCATTTAATGCCCTCAGTATGCATACAGAAGGAACTGCTGCAAAATCCACAAACTTCACATTCTGCAGAAGATAGGCTCCAGAAGATGCGACCAGTCAAAGGAGACAGCTGTAAACAGCAAGGGACAACTGCTACATGAGAGGGACAGGTCAAGGAACACAGCTTGAGGTCCAAGCAACTTTCCAACGGCTAGTTGCTCTCCAATCTCCTATAAAAAGAGGATTTCCCTTCATGTTTACACACACTTCTCTCCAGAAGAAGCATCCGGGCTTAGATTTACAAATCCATCTTCTGGAGACTTTCTCTCTCTTCACATTTTCTCAGATTCTTCACTAAAAAGATTAGTAAGAGAGAGATGGCTCAACCTTTTGCTGATGTGCTTAATTTGTAGTAGTTTTGAGCCTATTTTCTATATTCTCAGCAAATACATCTTCTGTAAACTCAAGAGTGCTTTGAGAGTGTTAGTGTTTCTTGAGAGAGTGTATAAGTGTTGCTGTGAGCTGCTGCACTGGTGCAGTGAGCTAAAAAGAGGTGTGACTCATGCAGAAGGAAATCTGCAAGGTATTTTGAGTCTGTACTTTCTGCAGAAGATGCTGCAGTAGGTGTGAAGTCTTGAGAGATAGTTAGTTTGGGTCTGCAATGGTGAGGTGTGCCCTGCTATTTGCAGAAATCAGTTGTTTGAGCCTGAAGAGGCTGCAGAATAATACTAGTGGTGAGGTGCACCCAAGAAGTCATTGTATCAAGGTTGATATAGTGGAAAATCCTACAGGTGTAGCTACTGGACGTAGCCCAAGGATTATGAGGGTGAACCAGTATAAAAATCATGTGTGCAATATCTCTTACCCTTACTCTCTTTAATTTTCTGCACATACATCTATTGCTTTGCTAGTTATTGTTCATATTTTGAATATTTAGCAAGCTGTAAACCATATTTTGATAAAACTATTTTTGAACTGATATTTTCACACAAATCACATCCATATCAGTTAAAATATTGATCTGGCAAGTTTCATCACATTATGAAACTGTTTGGTGCTCCAAAAGAACATTTCTTGAAAGATGTTCATTGTTCAACATTGGAACTTGGGGTTCAAACTACTAGATTTTGATAAACTTATTTTTGAACTAATATTTTCACATAAATCACATCCATATCAGTTCAAATACTGATCTGGAAAGTTTCATTAAGTTATGAAACTGTTTAGTGCTTCAGAAGCACATTTCTTGAAATCTGTCCATTGTTCAACATTGAACTTGGGGTTCAAACTACCAGATCTTTATAAACTTGATTTTAACAAGATTTAACTTTATATTCTGGTTGTTTACTATTCAAATATCTGATCTGAAAAGTTTCATCAAGTTTCAAGTTCATTTGACCCTTCAGAAGATTGGTTTAAAGTGACAGATTCAATGTATTGCTTCTGCACAACTGCAGAAACTTTATACTATTCTTCTGAACAGTTTTTCTCACATAATCTTATTAGTTATTGGTTAAATAACTATTCTGGAAAGTTTTGTTAAAATACAAAATCATTTGACCCTTCAGAAGATTGGTTTAAAGTGACAGATTCATTGTTTTGCTTCTACATAACTGCATAAACATTATATTATTCTTCTGAACCTTATTCTGAGTTGTAACTACATTAAACACATTATATGGAAGAATAATTTTGATGGTATCAGTTCCTATTATTTTGCTTGCCTTTAAGAAGATAGTTTTAATCTACTTAGTTGGCATTATACACTAACCACTATCTTCTAGAAGGAACTTCTGATAGCCAAGGCAATCCTTGAGCAGAGATCAATAAGTTGTTCAAAGTACTTGCAGGTTGGACCAAAAGTTTTCAAGGGTCACAATTCAACTCCCCTTCTTATGACTCTATGATTTACTTCAATATTCACGCCCAAAAACTCCCAAAAATTACCCCTTACACACTTCCCATGCAACCCTAATTTAACTACTAGGAATTAAATAAATTAAGCTAATAAAACTCAACCCTAACTAGCTTATTTGTCCGCAATTCCCATGCAGATTCCTTGGCACATGTGGCTGCATTACTACATGAAATGTAACTACAAAACATGGATTAAAATGGCTCTTGATTCAGCCAATAAGCGGCCGCACAAAACAGCCCACAATTCTTCAAGAATCCATCAATTTTGTAACTCCCTCTTCATTGTTGGCCACCCACTTGATTGCCCATTCATTCAGCCATTTACAACCACCATAAACCCTATTTGATGACACATAAATCAGCCTTGAATCGCACATGTTGGCCGCACAATATAAAGGCATATAACTCAGCCATTTACTCAATTGTTGGCCGCAACATTGAAGGAATATAACTCACCCTTCCATGCACATGTAGCCGCCCACCTTTTGCTTGTTGGAAGGCCTTCATATGGCTTCTAATTGGACCAGGTTCATGCACCATAAACAAGCCTTCCTAACGACTAGTAGACAAGGTTTTAATGCAATTATAACCTTGTTTTGTAACCACCAGAATAGGAAACATAACCACCATAAATTAAACCCTTGTGTCTTGTAACTGCCACAAGTTTATTGAATCAACATAAATCAAAATAAATCAGCAATTTAGGGACTATGTTGGCTGCCCCACATGGCCCCCCTCCATGATAGATGATGGCTCTTCAACTGGTAGTTGCATTAAAGGCAACTGACACTTCATCAATGGTTCCTCCTTCTTCAACTTGAATGCAATTAATGAACTTGTCACTTTCATTAATGCTCTTAATGTTTTGAACTTGGACTTCTTTGATGACAAGTTGTAGTGCCTCCTTAGCTTTCCTAGATTGCGCCCTTGTCATGGGTCCACCTAGCCTTTTGATTGCTTGACTGATATCCACATCACGCCCCCCTTCTTGAAAAGGATTTGTCCTCAAATTTGAAGGGTCCTCCCTGCATCAAAAAGAGTTAAGTCAGAAACATTAAAGGTTGCATTGACATTATACTCACCAGGCAAGTCTATCTTGTAGGCGTTATCATTGATCCTTTCAAGCACTTGGAAAGGTCCATTTCCCCTCAGTTGAAGCTTTGACTTTCTTTGTTCTGGGAACCTTTCTTTTCTCATGTGTATCCATACCCAATCTCCTGGTTGGAACACTACTTTGTTCCTCCCCTTGTTTGCTTGCTTAGCATAACTCTCATTTTTCTTTTCAATTTGAGCCTTGACTTTCTCATGCATCTTCTTGACAAAATCAGCCTTAGCCTGCGCTTCCTTATGCTTAAACATAGAAATGTTAGGCAAAGGTAATATATCAAGAGGGGTTAAATGGTTAAATCCATAAACTACCTCAAAAGGCGAAGAATTGGTAGTACTATGAACAACCCTATTATAAGCAAATTCAACATGAGGCAAACAATCCTCCCTAGAATTAATGTTTTTGTTCAAAATTGTCCTAAGCAAAGTACCTAGTGTCCTATTAACTACTTTTGTTTGTCCATCAGTTTGAGGATGGAAAGTAGTAGAAAATAATAACTTGGTTCCAAGCTTTCCCCACAAAGTCCTCCAAAAATGACCCAAAAATTTCGAGTCTCTATCCCTCACTATGCTCCTTGCATTCCATGCAACCTGACTATTTCTTTGAAAAATAAATCTGCTACATGGCAAGCATCATCCACTTTCTTGCAAGGTATGAAGTGAGCCATTTTTTAAAACCTATCAACCACAACAAAAACAGAGTCTTTTCCATTCTTTTTTCTTGGAAGTCCCAAGACAAAGTCCATGGAAATATCAGTCCAAGGAAATTCAGAAACAGGTAAAGGAGTATATAAACCATGAGGTTTAACCTTAGACTTAGCCTTTTTGCAAACAATACATTGGTCACACATTTTATGAACATCACGTTTCATATTAGGCCAATAAAAATTATCTTGCAAAATTTCTAAAGTCTTTTGTACTCCAAAATGTCCCATTATTCCCCTTCATGTGACTCCCTCACAAGCATTTCCCTTATTGAACTTTTAGGCACACATAATTTATTTCCTTTAAACAAAAATTCACTATGCCTTAAAAATCGATTTTCTGATTTTTTTTCACATGCTACATACAATTCAGCAAAATCCACATCATTATAATACATGCTTTTCAAAGATTCAAGTCCATACAATTTAGTTTCAAGCATAGCAAGTAAGACATGTCTCCTAGAAAGAGCATCAGCAACAATATTTCCTTTTCCTTTTTTATGCTTTATGACGTATGAAAATTGTTCTAAAAATTCAACCCATTTAGCATGCCTCTTATTTAATTTTCCTTGGCTTTTTAAATACTTCAAAGATTCATGATCACTATGAATTACAAATTCTTTGGGAAGTAAATAATGTTGCCAAGTCTTAAAAGCCCTTACCAAAACATATAATTCCTTATCATAAGTAGAATAATTAAGTGATGGTCCACTTAATTTTTCACTAAAATAAGCAATTGGATGCCCCTCTTGCAACAAAACAACACCAATACCAACATTAGAAGCATCACATTCCAATTCAAAAGATTTTGCAAAATTTGGTAAGGCTAAAATAGGCGCATGAGTGAGCCTATCTTTGAGGGCAGCAAAGGCCGCCTCTTGTTTTTCCCCCCACTTATATCCCACATTCTTTTTAACAATATCATTTAGGGGTGCAGCCAAGGTGCTAAAATCCTTAACAAATCTTCTATAAAAACTTTCTAAGCCATGAAAACTTCTCACCTCACTCACATTTTTAGGCGTTGGCCATTCTTGAATAGCCTTCACCTTTTCCTCATCCACTTGAACTCCTTTTGAGCTCACAACAAATCCCAAGAAAACAACATGGTTGGTACAAAATATGCATTTTTCAAGATTGGCATACAGATTTTCTTTTCTAAGCACATCCAAAATAGATTTTAAATGTTCAACATGCATGTCCAAAGAAGTGCTATAGATAAGAATGTCATCAAAATACACAACCACAAATTTTCCAATAAATTCTCTTAAGACATGGTTCATCAATCTCATAAAGGTACTAGGAGCATTAGTTAACTCAAATGGCATAACCATCCATTCATACAACCCATATTTAGTTTTAAAGGCCGTTTTCCACTCATCTCCCTCCCTTATACGTATTTGATTATAACCACGTTTAAGATCAATTTTAGAAAAAATGCTTGCACCATGAAGTTCATCAAGTAAATCATCTAAACTGGGAATAGGATGACGATACTTGATAGTGATGTTGTTGATTGTCCTATAATCTGAGCACATTCTCCAAGTCCCATCTTTTTTTGGTACCAAGATGACTGGTACTGCGCATGGACTCATGCTATCCCTCACCTATCCTTTGCTAATGAGCTCATTCACTTGCCTTTCGATCTCTTTGGTCTCTTGAGGATTACTCCTATAAGCTGGTCGATTTGGCAATGAAGCTCCAGGAATGAGGTCTATGTGGTGCTCAATTCCTCTCAAGGGTGGTAAACCATCATGAACATTTTCTGGAAAGACATCCTTATATTCCTGCAAAAGAGATTTAACTACAGAAGGCAACTCAAATTTGTCAAATTGGTTAGCAATTAAAAGAAAGTTTGTATCAAACAATAAGTAAAGAGGTTGTCTTGTACATAACACTCTCCTCACTTCTCTTTCCTTTGCTAAACAAAGTTGTTTACCCTCTTGTATTTCACTCTTTTTCTTTTGGCTCTCTTCTTTTTCAAGTGTTTCACTCAACCTCTCTTGAGTAATCTTTTCTCTCAACTTATTTTGATCCTCACTAACCTCTCTAGGTGTCAATGGTCTCAAAACAATTTTTTTATCTTGGTACATGAAAGAGATTTTATTGGTAAATCCATTATGAATAGCTTTAGTTTCAAACTGCCACGGCCTCCCAAGAAGAATGTGGCTGGCCTCCATAGGTACCACATCACAAAGCACCTTGTCTTGATATTTTCCTATGGAAAAAGGAATTTTTGCTTGTCTTTTTACGTGAACTTCATCTCCCTCACTAAGCCATTGAAGCTTGTATGGCTTAGGGTGTGGCTGTGTATCCAAGTTCATCTTGTTCACCAATCTGGAACTAACCACATTAGTGCAACTACCACCATCAATAATCACCAAGCAAATCTTACCATTGATTGAACATCGAGTGTGAAAGATGTTCTCCCTCTGGCTCTCCTCCTTGCCCACGGTTTGACTTCCCAAAAGTCTTCTAATCATGTAGACTTCTCCCACATCAGCACCTGTGTCATCATCACTGGGCTCCCTCTCATCTTCTGATTCACTTGTGTATTCACCATTGTCCTTAAGAAGAATGGTCTTTTTGGTAGGACACTCATAGGCGTAATGTCCCATGCCTTGGCACCTGAAACACTTCACATCCCTTCCTTTCTTTTCAACCTGTTCAACATTTTTGTTAGTGGTTTTACCTTGAGGACTAGGCGCTGCATGGCTTGAGGATTCAGCCACCTCCTTCTTAATTTTGTCCTTCCAATTTGCAGGCAAATTAGTAGAACTCCTCCTGGCAGCTCCTTTTCTTTTTAATTGCTGCTCCACTTGAAGAGCCTTATGCAATAGGTCCTCCATTTCCACATACTTGAGTTCAAATACCATCCGCTATCGACTCTTGCTTGAGAGGCCAATCTACGCTCAACATTGGCTTTTACTTGAGCAAGGAGTTTCTTAATAAACTCGACCTTATAGCTTTGCCATCTTTATGTTCCACAAAAGAAGGGTTAGGAATAGGCAAAATATCAAGAGGAGAAAGTGGATTAAAACCATAAACAATCACAAATGGAGTATGCAAAGTAGTAGAATGTTTAGTCCTATTATATGCAAACTCTATTTGAGGCATATATAAATCCCATGATTTAAGACTCTTTTGAACCATTGCCTTCAACAAATTGCCTATTGTTCTATTAACAACTTCAGTTTGCCCATCAGTTTGTGGATGACATGTAGTAGAAAAAAGTAGTTTGGTGCCTTACTTGTGTCATAGTGTGCGCCAGAAATGACTAAGGAACTTAGTATCTCTATCAGACACTATGCTTCTAGGTATGTCATGCAAACGAACTACTTCTCTAAAGAAAAGATCAGCAATTTCTTGAGCATCATTCACCTTTTAGTAGGGTATAAAATGTGACATTTTTTTAAAAGCAATCCACTACAACAAAGATTGAATCCTTCCCTCGTTGGGTCCTAGGTAATCCTACAATAAAATCCATGGTTAGATCTAACCAAGGTCCCTCAGGAATAGGGAAAGGAGTGTAAAGGCCAAAGGGATTTACCTTTGATTTTGCACTTTTACATTTTAAGCATCTATCACAATGTGCTTTAACTTGCATGCCCATGTGTGGCCAATAAAAATGTTTTTGTAATATCCCTAAGGTCTTGGGTACACCAAAGTGTCCCATAAACTGACAAGAATCCGGAGTGGTGGATTCGTTTTACGGATCTATCTAGGTAGGAATGTTCATAGGTAAAAAATTTGGGAAATTGTTTAAACGAAGAAAATGGAAAAAAGGTAAGAAGATGGAATGGAATTTGATAGACGTCACACTTCCAAGGATGGAAGATAAGCCTAAGAATTATACACACAAAGGGATGAAGGACCTTTGATAAAACTTAATTCTTGAATTAACAAGTAAATTAGAGAAACACTCTCCAATTGAATAAAAATTCTGAATTAAACTTGTCTTGTCCCTTTTTGCATGCATGATGCGCCCCTTTTAAAGGTGCCTACAATCCTTGCATGGCTTTTCACATTCAACCACTTAATTCTCCTAATAATTCTATTAAAATTTAGAAACATAACTACCAACAAGAAATTAAACTAATCAGCCTATAACTACCCATGTAGCCCCATTTAATCCTACTAATAGAAAATAAACTTAGATAATAAAACTACCAGCAATACTCAGCCCACAATCCCCACATGTAGCCGCACAATTACAAGCAAATTTGTAACAACCAACAAGGAATAAAAGGCTTATAATTCAGCCATGAATTGGCCGCCTCTAAGAAACATAACAGCTCCAAAATTGATTGCTAGTGGCTCCATCAATTTGTAACCTCCAATGTGTTGAGTGTTGGCCGCCCATTTTATTGTTGTAACAACTCTCTTCTTAATTGCCAAATTATTTTGTAACTCCTTTTGTCCCTTGAATTGATTTAGTCGCAACTTGCCTCTATAACTGTCCAAATATCATAATTCTACTTTCAAGACTCCAAGCTAGCCGCCCCATGTGATGAATTTTTCAGCCAATTATTTAATTAATTGAAACAAGAAAATTAACTCAACCAACTTATTAGAAAATGCTTGTTGGCCACTCATCATGTCTTTTTCTCCTTTCTTGAGTTGAAATTATGACAACTAGGCTTCATTAAAAGCCATGTCACCATCTTCTTTAATCTTACCCGGATGGGTTCACATCATACCCTCCTTCTTCGAGAAGATTCGTCTTGAATCTTAAGGCTTTACTCACTTGAAATTGGAACGAACAAACCCAACCTGTAAAAATTCAGATTTGGTTGTTCTTTCTTTATGCATAAGGGAAGTCTTCATTATTAATTTCCAAACCAAACACCACGATCAAGGGCAATTCTTCTTGTCAAACAAACCTGCAAAGTTTCTTTGTTAAACAAATGTAATTCAGCTTCAAAATCAAAAGACTCCATGTGTTTGTCTTCAATATCCTCATGAGTTTTGCTTTCAATAGTGGGCTGGATGTATAATGAAGCACTAGGAACAATATCAACAAGCTTCCTCTTCAAACATGAGAGTTGGTGTATTTCATTCACATGCCCATCCTCTTGTTCCTGTAAATTAACAACACAAACAGTAGAAGAAAAATCATTAACAAATAAAATTTCTTTGCTCTTTTTCTCCTTTTCTTCTCTCTCTCTCTTTTCTTCTTTTTCTTTCTCTTCTCTCATCTGCTCTTCTCTTTCTTTTTCTATTTTTATTTTCAATGTCAGCTGATCAGCACGTACAGCGTTGGATGATAGACATATCAACTTAATCCTTCGTCCGCCATGCATAAAAGAAATAAAAGGCCTCCTAGGATTTATACTATACAACCATGGCCTCCTTAATAGCATATGGCATGTCTCCATGGGTGCAATATCACAAAGAACTGTTGAGTCTCAAAAATATCATAAGGTTGTTTATGATGTTTTAAGACAACTAGATTCCCAAGTTTTAATAGTTGACAAATTTGACTTAAAGTATTTATCATAGATGCACATATGCTTTAATGTTTTATGTATGATTTCAGCAAGAGTCACTATGAGCCTATATAAAAAGACTAAGTGTTGAAGCTGTCTGAAGAAGCAAAACTCGTCTGAAGAGTTGAAACTGTCTGAAGTAGTTCAACCCGTCTGAAGTATTGGAGTCGTCTGAAGTCTCATTTGTGACGTGGCACCCTCTGCTGAAGTTTGTGAAGACTTTTCTGAACCTCTGCTGCACGTACCTTTTCAAACACGTTTATAGCAAGGAACACAGAGACCTTTCCTGGTATTTTTGAATTTCATACACCACTAAGGAAATCTCTGCAACGGAGCCTCTGCAGCAACATTTGTAGCAGCTTTATTGCAGGAGCAACCTTGTACCGTGTCAGAAATATCAGAGCTCTCAGAAGCATGTCTCACAACGGATTAAATAGCATTTAATGCTATCTCTTAACGGTGGTATTTCAACGAATTAAAGATTGAGTATAAATACCCCTCCTTTGAAGACCATCAGATATGGAGAGAAGAATTTTTTGAACAAGAACAAAAAAGCTTGAAAAGTTTTCGCTGCAACAACTCTGATAATCTTTATCTTTGTACACATATTGTATTATCCTGAGCATACCTCAGTTTTTCTGTACATTTGTATTTGTTTAAGCTTCAAGACTGATATAGTTTGTAAGCTTAAGCATTTTACCTTCTTTGTATTTATTTGTTGAGCCTGGAGAGGCTTGTCTGAAAAAGAATACTTGTTGGTTTGAGCCTGGAGAGGCTTGACTGTAAAAGAGTACTTGGTTGTAGAGCCTGGAGAGGCTTGACTGTAAAAGAATACTTGGTTGTAGAGCCTGAAGAGGCTTAACTGTAAAAGAATACTTGTAATCTTGAAAGATTAAGAGAAAATCCAATTGCTAGTTGGCATTGGGACTGGACGTAGCTCACAGTGGTAGTGAGTGAACCAGGATAAATTCCTTGGCTAAGTTTTCTTACCCTTATCTCTTATCAATTCTTTTTATACTAATCAAGGGGTCAGAATAATTAATCTGATATTTTATAAAGGCACAAAACATCTTTTAAAATTAGTTTTTACAAGCCGTCTGAAAACTTCAGATAGCCCCTTAAAAGCCTGTCTAAAATCGTGTTTTTAGTACCTGTTTACGAAAAGCTTTCTAAAGTATTTAGAAACACTATTCAACCCCCTTCTAGTGTTTCCCTGTGTTCCTACAGTTGGTATCAGAGCTCTACTTAGGGTTGAAGCACCTAACAAGTGTTTGAGGACTGAAAGATCCAAATGGAAGCTTCTAACAGCAACAGGCAATACATCACAGAAGGAGCCTCTATCACAAGACCCCCAGCATTCAATGGAGTGGATTACCACTACTGGAGAGATCGTATGAATTTGTTCATTGAGAGCAACAACATTGATGTTTGGGATGTGGTCACTGATGGAGACTATGTGCCTATGCAAAAAGGTGTGCCTATACCTAAGACTGAATGGACCTTGGAGCAGAAGACTAGAGTCCAGATGAACGCTAAAGCCAAACTCTATCTGATATGTTCCTTGAATAAATTAGAATATGAGAAGGTCCATGGATGCACTTCTGCCAAGGAGATTTGGGATACTCTTGCAGCAGCCCATGAAGGGACTGAAACTGTCAAGCAATCCAAAATTAGCATGCTTATACATCAGTATGAGATGTTTAAGATGGAAGAAACTGAAACCATTGACCAAATGTTTGGGAGGTTTCAGACCATAACCAATGGACTCAGGTCCTTAGGAAGAACCTATGAATCTGGAGACAACAACAAAAAGATTCTAAGAAGTTTACCTAAGTCCTAGAGACCCAAAGTCACTGCTATTCAAGAGGCAAGAGATTTGAACTCTCTGAGAATGGAAGAATTGTAGGGATCTCTCAAAGTCCATGAGCTTGAGCTTGGAGAAGATGACAATAAGAAGAAGTCTCTAGCTCTAAACTCCAAGGCCAAATAGTCTAGGCATGGCAGCATGAAGGCTATGCAAGCTGAGGAAACTTCAGAAGCAGATGAAGATTCTGAAGATAACTCAGAAGATGACAATGATCTTTCTCTTTTAAGCAGAAAGATCAAGAGAATGTTGCAGAACAGAGAAAAGTTCATAAAGAACCAACCTTCATCATCCAAATCTGGTAAGACAGGTAAAGAGTCTAACACTGATAAAATTATTTGCTTTGAATGTAAGCAACCAGGGCATATGAAAGCTGATTGCCTAAGACTGAAGAAAAACAACTTCAAGAAGAAGAAGTTTTTCAAAAAGAAGAAAGGTCTTATGGCAACATGGGAAGACCTTGATGAATCAACCTCAGAAGAAGAAGAAGACACTTCAGAAGAGGCAAATCTGTGTCTAATGGCTAGTCTACCATCTTCAGACAGCTCTAAAGCTGAGGTATTTCCTCTTACTCTACAAGAAATGTATGATGATCTGGTGGAAAGTTCCCAGGAACTTTTCCAAGAATATAAGAATCTATCCAAAGCCCACACAGAAATGTGTAACAAATATGAGGCACTTGAGATAGAGCATATTATGCTCAAAGAAAAAATTCTTGAGACTAAAAACTGCAGTTCAAAAGCTGTGTCTGAAGAGAATGAGAAACTTCAGAAGCAGGTTGTGGATCTGACAAAAGATCTGGCCAAATTTGTCAAAGGAACTAAAAATCTGAATATAATGATTGGAAATCAAAGGCATTCCCGTTACAAAAGTGGACTAGGCTTTTGTGATCATAACATGTCTGAACCTCCTACTGTCTTAAATTTTTCTAAAGGAAAAAAGAAGGTTACTGGGTGTTCTCACTGTGGTAAGCCTGAACACAATATGGCTCAGTGCAAACACAAGAGAAAAACAAGGCCCAAAGCTAACAAGAAAGGACTCAAAAGAATATGGGTACCTAAAAACTTAATTATTCCTGTTGCAGATGTGTTTAACAGGACAAAGGAGACCCCACAGATGGTACCTGGACAGTGGGTGCTCGCGACACATGACAGGAGAAAGGTCTTTGTTCCAAAACCTTAGAGCTAGAGCTGGTGGAGTGGTCACCTTTGGTGGAAATCAGCAAGGGAAGATCATTGGAATAGGGACTGTAGGTATATCTCCTTCATCCCTGATTAAAAATGTACTCCCAGTGGAGGGACTACAACATAATTTACTAAGCATAAGTCAATTATGTGACAGTGGTTATGTGGTATCCTTTACTAAGGAAGGATGCGTAGTCAAAGACTCCTCTGAGCAAACCCTCTTTACTGTAAGAGACACAACAATGTGTACAAAATTGATCTAGAGGATGTAGCAAGTCAAAATGTAAAATGTTTCATTTCTGTTGAAGATGAAAAACATATTTGGCATCAAAGACTTGGGCATGCCAGTTGAGATTAATCTCAAGATTAGCAAAACACAATCTTGTTAAAGGATTGCCCAAGCTTTCATACAAATATGACATTTTATGTGAAATCTGTCTGAAAGGGAAACAAACAAGACACTCTTTTAAGAGTAAGGATGTTGATTCAACTAGCAGACCACTAGAACTTTTACACATTGACTTGTTTGGTCCTATTAGAACAGAAAGTCTTAGTGGTAAGAAATATGGTTTGGTCATTGTTGATGACTATTCTAGATTTACATGGGTGTTATTCCTAAGAAGCAAGGATGAGACTTTTAGGAATTTCACAATATTCTGCAAGAAGGTACAGAATGAGAAAGGATTCTGTATTTCTGTTATCGGAAGTGATCATGGTGGAGAGTTTGAGAATGCAAACTTTCAAATGTTCTGTGATGAGAATGGGATCTCACACAATTTCTCTGTGGCTAGAACACCTCAACAGAATGGGGTTGTTGAGAGAAAGAACAGAAGTTTGTAAGAGATGGCAAGGACCATGCTCAACTCATGCAGCTTACCAAGATCCTTCTGGGCAGAAGTTGTTAGCACAACATGTTACCTTCAAAATAGAATATTGGTAAGACCAATTCTGAAAAAGACTCCCTATGAACTGTGGAAAGGAAGAAAACCCAACATATCATATTTCCACACCTTTGGCTGTGAATGTTTTATACTCAACACCAAGGATGATCTTGGAAAAATTATTGCAAAGTCTGATAAAGGATTTTTCATTGGATATTCTGAAATATCTAAAGCCTATAGAGTGTATAACTCTAGAACTTTAACTGTTGAAGAAACTATTCATGTTAAATTCAATGATAACAAAGAGACTGATAGGGAACTATCAGATCTAGAGGATGATTTTGCAGGAATGGAGCTGAATGACCACAACAGCTTGAAGGATGAGCAGCTGTCTGAAGTACCTACTGTTACTAAACCTCTTCAGATAAATGTTGAGTCTCAGACAGAACAAACAGATTTGATACCTCCTCAGAAACCTGATTGGAAATACAAATCACATCATCCTAAAGAGCAAATCATTGGCAGCACTTCAGAAGGAGTTAAGACAAGATCAAAATTCAAGAATCTGAATTCTCTTTCTCTCTTGTTTGAAATAGAGCCAAAGAACATTGATGAAGCTCTGCATGATGAAGGGTGGATCCTAGCCATGCAAGAAGAGCTGAATCAGTTTGCTAGGAGTAATGTCTGGACCCTTGTTCCTAAACCCCATGGAAAAACTATTATTGGAACCAAATGGGTGTTCAGAAGCAAGCTGTCTGAAGAAGGCAAGGTAGCCAGAAACTAGGCAAGATTAGTTGCTCAAGGATACAACCAGCAAGAAGGTATTGATTTCACTGAAACCTTTGCCCCAGTGGCCAGGTTAGAAGCAATTAGAATTCTTTTATCTTATGCTGTAAATAATGGCATCAAGTTATATCAAATGGATGTTAAAAGTGCCTTCCTCAATGGTCTCATTGAAGAAGAAGTCTTTGTTAGACAACGCCCTGGTTTTGAAGATATTGCTTTTCCTGAACATGTTTTCAAACTCAAAAAGGCTCTCTATGGTCTGAAACAAGCCCCAAGAGCTTGGTATGACAGATTGAGCAGTTTTCTAATCTCAAATGGTTTTGAAAGAGGAAAAGTGGAGACAACTCTTTTTAGAAAATAGTCTAACAAAGATCTTATACTTGTTCAGATATATGTTGATGACATTATCTTTGGTTCAACTGACTCTTCATTATGCAAGGAGTTTTCAGGTTAATGCAATCAGAGTTTGAAATGAGTTTAATGGGTGAACTAAAATTTTTCTTAGGACTTCAGATTAAGCAAGATTCTGACTGTATATGGATCCATCAAGAAAAATATACAAAGGAATTGCTTAAGAAGTTTAACTTGAATGATTGCAAACCCATGTCAACTCCAATGCATCCCTCTGCATCTTTAAATAAAGATGAGAAGGAAGAACCAGTGAATCAAACTTTGTATAGAGGAATGATTGAATAATTATTATATCTAACAGAAAGCAGACCTGACATAATGTTCAATGTATGTCTGTGTGCTAGATTTCAATCTGATCCAAGGAGTACTCACTACAAAGCTGTAAAAAGAATTTTCAGATATCTTAAAGGTACTACTAATCTTGGTCTGTGCTATAAGAAAAGTAAGGATTGCAGGTTAATAGGTTACTGTGATGCTGATTTTGCTGGAGACAGAATTGAAAGAAAAAGCACCAGTGGTGGATGTCATTTCTTTGGAGAAAATATGATCAGCTGGTCAAGCAAAAGGCAAAGCACAATTGCCTTATCAACAGCTGAAGCAGAATACATCTCAGCAGCCAGTTGTTGCTCACAACTGTTATGGGTGAAGTATCAGTTAGAAGATTTTAATATTACTATATCTGCTATACCTGTTTTGTGTGATAATACAAGTGCTATTAATTTGTCTAAAATTCCCATTCAACATTCTAGGGCTTAACATATAGAAATAAAACATCATTTCATTAGAGACTATGTTCAGAAAAGTGTTTTTGATATTCAGTTTATTGATACAGAGCATCAATGGGCTGATATATTCACAAAACCTCTGACTGAAGATAGATTTAAGTTCATTAGAAATAATCTGAACATACATGCATTTTGATTGTGTGTAATTTGATCTGTTGAAAATGATGTGTCTGAAATTTCAGCTTGTCTGAAACAAGTGACTTGTTTGAAATTTTGGGTTGTCTGAAATCTATATGGGTGTCTGAAATCTGTCACTTGTCTGAAGTAAACAAATGACGTGGCTTTCTGAGACGGTTTAATTCCATTTATTTTGTCTCTTCCACTTCTCACGTTTTCCTATGCTCGCGCAGCCAGTACATGCCATCATTACTTCATGGGTCTATAAATACAGAAGCTAGCGAGTCAGAGAACTTCACCGTTCACTATTATGTATTCACCTCTTGAGATCCTTCTTCTACAAGCAATTTTTTTCTCTCTCTCAAAGTTCCTGAGAAAACTCTTCAATGGCTCCTAAGAAATCTGCTGGAAGCAACATCGTGAAGACTAAGGGTGTAGTCCTGGAGGATCTTCAATCTCTGGGAATGAACTTATTTGCTGAGTTCGATGCAGCTGGGTGGACTCCGTACTTCAATCACAACTTGACACAATGTCATGAGCAGAGTGTGTTGGATTTCTGGGCTACTGCCAGTGGAATACCCAATCCTCAGGGTATCTACATTAGCATCAAGGCCACAGTACGAGGTGTCCCTGTCTTTGTTGATAAAGATATACTTGCTCACATCTGTGAGGTCAGGACTGAAGGAGCTGTATTCACTCCTGGCTGGGAAGCAAGAAATGGTGGACAGAAGCAGTTCACAGAGTTTCTGTATGGCACCTCTGAACCAGTAAGTTTGGATGCAAAGCATATGTCAGACAAGGCTAGGGTTTTGCATGCCATCTTAGGGTGCTCTGTAATCCCTAAGAGTGGAAGCAGAAACCATGTTTCTGAGTTGGAGAGATTTTGTCTGATTCACCTACTGCAGAAGAAGAAGGTGAACCTCCCCAACATCATAATGTACCACATGCAGAAGCGTCTCAGAGACTCTGCTGGGAGCTTCCCTCACAATACCATCATCACCAAGATCTTGCTGCATTTCAAAGTCCCCATTGAGAGGCTTTTTGATCGCCTTTCACAACCTGTGTTTGGTGAATCAAACCTCAAGAGCATGGGAGTGAAGCTGACTCCAAGACCTCCCTCTCCGTCCATGAAGGGGAGCCTTCTTCTTGAGAAAGCTGCAAGAAGGAAGACAACAATGAAGGTTCTTGAGAATGAACTCAGAGGAGACATAAGGAGGCATGAGTTCAAGCCATCAAAACCCTCTCCTCAAGCAAAATTGAAGAAGCTACCTGTAAGGAGTGCTGCTAAGGTAGCATCTGCATCTGTGCAGAGTCAGGTGTCTGAACCTGTTCAGAAGGCATCACAAAGGCCATCTGAAATTGTGGGTCAGTTGTCTGAACCTATACAAACTCCACAGCCTACTTCTGAAATAGAAGGACAGGCTCAAGAGGCAGATGAATCTGATGCAGTTGTAGCTGAGCCATTGGCTGCTTGCCCATCTGATCCTGAACTCATTCAGATGGCAGCATTGGCTACTGCCTTGGAGCAGGAGGAGCTGGAGAAGAAAGCAGAGCAAGAAAAGATTGATAGAGCTCTTGCTATTGCTTCACAATTGGCCTATGCTGAAGATGATAGGCAAGCAACCATAGCTGAGGGTGCAAAGAAAAGGAAGAGGTCAAGTGCACCTCAGAGAAGGAGGACCAAAAGCAAGCTACTTCAGACTGCACCTGAATCTAGGGTGACTAGAAGCATTGCCTCTCAGCTGGAAGCATAGGATATGGCTGGGAAATACCAAAATTATGTCAAGGCACATGAGTATTTTAAAAGAAAAAGGGAAGAAAAACAAGCACAAAGGGAGAAGGAAGAGAAGGAAGCAAAGGCAAAAGAATCTGAGGTAACCAAGCCTCCCTACAAGAGAATTAAGGTGAGATTTGATAATGTAACTCCTTCACCACCCTCCTCACCAGAAAAACAAACATCTCAGCAACCCTCTCAACCATCCCCTCAACCAACATCTCAACCTTTACCACAACCTTCACCAAAACCCCTATCACCTGTAAAACAACCATCTTCACCTCTATCACAACCATCACCACCTCCACAAACAGAAAGTCAACCTTTTGAACCCTCTGAACCTACCTCACCACAACCCTCAGAAAATCAACCATCTGATCCCCTATCACCTCAAATAATCCAATCTTCTGAACCTTCACCTCCTCAATCTCAACTACCATCACCATCTTCACCACCACCACCTATACCCTCACCACATTTATCTCCTCCACCTTCACAACAAGAAGAGATCCTTGCTGAAGAAGAGCAAGTGCTTGTTGATGCTCTACAGTTATCTCTCCTTCTTTCTGATCCCTGCTCATTGCCTAAGTTTGGCAACCTGTCTGAAGAGCTACAATATTTCAGACCAGCACCTGTTGTATCCTTGCATCCTGGCTTAATCAGAAAAACTGTTGCTGAAGTCAGAAACCAATACAGTGCTCTTTCAGGAGGATTAGAAAAGATCAGGAAGGGTGTTGTCCCTCCTGCACATACTTGGGCTCCCATCAATCCATTCTCAGATGATTCCCTCAGGCTGAATAATGATGAATAGAGTTTCATGAGGCAGCTGAACACTGAGTCTGAGCTGTTTCAGAGGGATCTGCACAAGGGAGTTGGGATGAGAGGCTACAGGCCTCCTAGAACTTGTTCAATCAGGCCAACCACTAAAATCTTGGTGAAACCTGATAGAATAGTTCCTAGGTATCCCTTAAAGGAAGGTCAGGGTGAGAAATTCAAAGAAGCTAAAGTTTATTCTGCATCTGCACCTCTGTCTGAAATGATGAGTCCATCAGAGTGGGAATCTTTACATGAGTTCATCAGTAACCAAGGAGGAGGCATGGATCAACTACTTCTAGATTGGATGTGGTCCTCTTACTGGAAGATCAGAGAAGATGCTGGATCTTCTTCGGGAACAACTGGTCCTGATGCTGATTGTGAAGTTGGACTTGGAAAGACAACAAATGTCACCTATCACTATCTGAGAGATCACTTTCCCCCACCTGTTGACTCTTTTAATAAAGACTGGGTAGTACTGAACCCCATTGGCACCTTCTTTTTCCCTGTGTTCAAACCTTCTGAATACAGTTTGGAGCCAGGCTTTGGAGTGCTTAGATTTGTTTGCCCCTACATTCAATTGATTTTGTATGAATCTGAGCAAGACTTGTCTGAGGAAAATCTGAAGCTGAAGACCAAAGTTAAGAAACTTGAAAAGAAGTATGCTGATCAAGAGAAGAAGACTAAGCATCTTATTTCTAAGCAAGAGCAGATTCTTCAAGAACAGCAGCTTATCAGATCTGGTCAGCAGGATTTGAAAACCTCAGTGGAAGCAGCAATAGACAAGGCCAAGGAAGACTTGATTTCCTTTCTGACTGAGGCCTTGCTGAAGAAGAAGGACTAAACTGTTAATTTAGCCATTGTCTTTGCTTATTTTCATGTTTATAACAAGTGTTTGATTGTCTATTTCTTTATCTGAACATTCATTAAATACAATCAGTGGCTTATCTCATATTTTGAGTTGATTATTTGTGCTCTGATATATATGTTTTATCTGAATATATTGCTCTGTTACTATTTTGCTCTGATATTCCCTTTTGTATGATGACAAAAGGGGGAGTATTAAACTAACCAAATCTGAAGTGGTTTACAGGACTCAGGGGGAGTACATATGTTTTTCTGAGAAATTTGAGCAAATGAGTAAAATATACCTTAAACAGAACCTGTTAAGGGATATTTCTATCTCAGGGGGAGCTTTCTTATTCTCAAAAACTGATTACAGATTTGTATATTTTAACCAAATTTGTCATCATTAAAAAGGGGGAGAATGTTGAGTCTCAAAAATATCATAAGGTTGTTTATGATGTTTTAAGACAACTAGATTCCCAAGTTTTAATAGTTGACAAATTTGACTTAAAGTATTTATCATAGATGCACATATGCTTTAATGTTTTATCTATGATTTCAGCAAGAGTCACTATGAGCCTACATAAAAAGACTAAGTGTTGAAGCTGTCTGAAGAAGCAAAACTCGTCTGAAGAGTTGAAGCTGTCTGAAGTAGTTCAACCCGTCTGAAGTATTGAAGTCGTCTGAAGTCTCATTTATGACGTGGCACCCTCTGCTGAAGTTTGTGAAGACTTTTCTGAACCTCTGCTGCACGTACCTTTTCAAACACGTTTATAGCAAGGAACACAGAGACCTTTCCTGGTGTTTTTGAATTTCATACACCACTAAGGAAATCTCTGCAACGGAGCCTCTGCAACAACATTTGTAGCAACGTTATGGCAGGAGCAACCTTGTACTGTGTCAGAAATATCAGAGCTCTCAGAAGCATGTCTAACAACGGATTAAATAGCATTTAATGCTATCTCTTAACGGTGGTATTTCAACGGATTAAAGATTGGGTATAAATACCCCTCCTTTGAAGACCATCAGATATGGAGAGAAGAATTTTTTGAACAAGAACAAAAAATCTTGAAAAGTTTTCGCTGCAACAACTCTGATAATCTTTATCTTTGTAAGCTTAAGCATTTCACCTTCTCTGTATTTATTTGTTGAGCCTGGAGAGGCTTGTCTGAAAAAGAATACTTGTTGGTTTGAGCCTTGTATGAAAAAGAATACTTGTTGGTTTGAGCCTGGAGAGGCTTGACTGTAAAAGAGTACTTGGTTGTAGAGCCTGGAGAGGCTTGACTGTAAAAGAATACTTGGTTGTAGAGCCTGAAGAGGCTTAACTGTAAAAGAATACTTGTAATCTTGAAAGATTAAGAGAAAATCCAATTGCTTGTTGGCATTGGGAATGGACGTAGCTCACAGTGGTAGTGAGTGAAACAGGATAAATTCCTTGGCTAAGTTTTCTTACCCTTATCTCTTATCAATTCTTTTTATACTAATCAAGGGGTCAGAATAATTAATCTGATATTTTATAAAGGCACAAAACATCTTTTAAAATTAGTTTTTACAAGCCGTCTGAAAACTTCAGACAGCCCCTTAAAAGCCTGTCTGAAATCGTGTTTTTAGTACCTGTTTACGAAAAGCTTTCTAAAGTATTTAGAAACACTATTCAACCCCCCTTCTAGTGTTTCCCTGTGTTCCTACAAGAACTTCATCTTCATATTTCCCAATTGAGAATTTAATCGTTGCTTGTCCATTTGCAGTAGGCAGGTGTAACTTGTGACACCCTTCTACCCCATACTCTTATATATTAAAGAAATTGCAGTTTAGAAAAGGTAAAGTCCCACGTTAGGTAAAAAGGTTCACAGTCACTCTTATAATAAATCTCATAGTTTGAAAACGACTTTATTAAATGAACTCAAACTCCAAATATAAATCAATTATAAACAGCGGAAATCTCCATAGGAATAAAAACAATTAATAATCTCCTGCCATACAAGGCATCCAGAAGTTCATAAAAATACTCCTAATCTAGGAACATGGTAAAACCCCCAAGCACACCTTGATGTCACATCTATCAGAGCATACCCTTTTATTCATAATCGACACCAGTTGTGTCTTCATCAACACCTGTAAAATATATCCACAGAATACGGTGAGGAAAAGGAATACTATCCATACATACACATAGAGAATACCCATCCTCACCCACAACATCATTACATCATGCCATCAACACATTAAATCACCAATGAATAACATTCATCTAAAACTCAACATATAATCAATCATCTATATTAACATATACATGCCATGCCATCATTCTTATTCACAACACATATACATATCCTTTATACATTCATCAAGCTCATCATCATCATAATCTCATTCATATATCATCATATATCCTTTCCTAGTCAACTCGGTCAAAGGCAAAGCTAACTTAGAGAACCCTTCTTTGAACCTCCTATAGTACCCAGCTAACCCAAGGAAACTTCTAATCTCACTCACTGACTTAGGAGACTCCCACTTAAGCACGACTTCTACCTTAGAGGGATCTACACCTATGCCTCCCTTAGAAATTACATGACCCAAGAAACTCACTTGCTCTAACCAGAACTCACACTTGGACATCTTAACATACAACTGATTATCCTTAAGAACCTGAAGCACTACCTTTAGATGTTCCTCATGCTCTTCCTTTGTTTTGGAATAAATTAGTATATCATCTATAAAGACAACTACGAATTTATCCAAATAAGGGTGAAAAATCCTGTTCATATAATCCATAAAAATGGCAGGAGCATTTGTCACACCGAAAGGCATTACCAGATACTCATAATGTCCATACCTAGTCCTAAAAGCGGTCTTAGGTATATCCTCCTCCTTAACTCTAATCTGATGATAGCCTGATCTAAGATCTATCTTACTAAACACACATGCCCCCACTAACTGATCCATCAAGTCATCTATCCTAGGCAAAGGATACCTATTCTTAATGGTTACCTTATTTAACTGGCGGTAATCAATACACAACCTCATGCTACCATCCTTCTTCTTAACAAACAATACAGGCGCTCCCCAGGGTGACACACTAGGCCTAATGAACTTCTTCTCTAACAGGTCTTCTAGTTGCTTCTTAAGTTCCGCTAGCTCTATAGGTGACATCCTATAAGGTGTAGCTGAAATCGGTCCTGTACCTGGCACTAAGTCTATGGCAAACTCTATCTCTCTCTCAGGTGGTAAACTGGACACATTATCAGCAAATACTTCAGGGGTACTTACACACTACAGGTATCTCACTCACCACAACGCTACTATCAGATTTCAAAGAAGCTAAAAGCATGTAAACCTGGGCATCTTCCCTTAGAGACGCCTTTACCTGATTGGCAGTCATAAAATCCTTACTCTTACACTCGACAGGGTGACCACAAACAACAGACTTGTCAGCACAATTTAGAAGGACATGGTTGGACGATAACCAGTCCATACCAAGGAGGACATCTAGTTGGCTTAGAGGCAAACAAATAAAATCAACTAGGAAGTTTCTATCATTAACAGATATAGAACAGTTTAAGCAAACATCAGAAGTAGAAACTGACCCACTAGCTGGCGTTTCCACACTCAATACAAAAGGCAAGGAAGAAACAAGCAATTTAAGTTTAGACACGCAAGCATGTGATATGAAAGAATGAGTCGCACCAGTGTCAAATAAAATCACTGAAGGATTACCAGCAATGAAACCCATACCTTGGATCAAGTCCTCGGATTGAGCAGCTTCAGTACCACTCAAGGCAAAGACCCTTCCCGTAGCCTTAGGTTTACTGGCCCTCCCATTGGCATTCCCGCTTGCCGCTACCGTTCCCTGCGTCTTTTGAGGACAATCACGAGCGATGTGTCCCTTCTCCTGACAGGTATAGCAAGTGATCTCTCTGTCTCCGCATTGGTTTGCTCGGTGACCCTCCTTTCCACACTTGAAGCATGTAATAGGAGTGGTAGAACCAACACTCCCACCCTTTGACGCTTGACCAGCTGCTGTAACATAACTCTTCTTTTGCACTATGCCTTCAATGCCACCTCCAATCTTGGGGTTTCCGGTTGCTCGAGAGTATGGCTTGCCCTTACTAGTTGCTTGGAACTTGTTCTGACTCCTCATAGGCCCTCCACTCTTATAATGTGCTGTCCTTGCCCGGTTGTCTTCATCATAGATCCTGCACTTGTTCACCAACTCGTGAAAGCGCGTGATCCCTTGGTAGTTGAACACTTGTTTAATCTCGGGACGAAGACCGTTGAGAAACTTGACGCACTTGGCTTCTTCATTGGCTGCTCCCTCATATGTCGGGCAGAATCGTGATAGAGCTTCGAACCTTGATGCGTGGTCTGCCACGGTGTCGTCCCCTTGCTTTAGATCCAGAAACTCTATCTGTTTCTTGTTGCGCACGTCATGTGGAAAGTACTTCTCCAGAAATAACCTTTTGAAGTTGTCCCAGCTCAAAGCGCTGCCCTCATCAATCATCCTTTGGCAGGTGCTCTGCCACCAGAAACCAGTATCTCCAGATAACATGAAGGCCGCTAAGGTCACCTTCTGAAGCATAGGGCATTCCATTGTTCTAAAGATCTTCTCAATCTCGTAAATCCAGTCAGCCGCTCCATCCAGGTCATAACCTCCTCGGAACGTAGGTGGATGGTTCCTCTGGAACCGTGCAAGCCAGTCAGTCTCGTTGTGTTGGTTAAGGTTGCCAACAGCCTCTACCATGGCCATCAAGGCATCGACCATTGCTCGATCGTTTCTACCCCCGACCATTACTCTTTCTGTATTTAAGAAAGGGTAAGCACACATACCAAGTAAAGCAGGAAAGCAAGGAAATCAAACATACAACAATCAACCAAGCAGACAATTCACTCAAGCAACCAACCAATTACTCAACCAATCAATCAGATTAGCACACCAAAAGCATAGTAAACTCATAACTCAAGGCCGGTGAACCGACCTGATCTGATACCAACTAATATGACACCCTTCTACCCCATACTCTTATATATTAAAGAAATTGCAGTTTAGAAAAGGGAAAGTCCCACGTTAGGTAAAAAGGTTCACAGTCACTCTTATAATAAATCTCATAGTTTGAAAACGACTTTATTAAATGAACTCAAACTCCAAATATTAATCAATTATAAACAGCGGAAATCTCCATAGGAATAAAAACAATTAATAATCTCCTGCCATACAAGGCATCCAGAAGTTCATAAAAATACTCCTAATCTAGGAACATGGTAAAACCCCCAAGCACACCCTGATGTCACATCTATCAGAGCATACCCTTTTATTCATAATCGACACCAGTTGTGTCCTCATCAACACCTGTAAAATATATCCACAGAATACGGTGAGGAAAAGGAATACTACCCATACATACACATAGAGAATACCCATCCTCACCCACAACATCATTACATCATGCCATCAACACATTAAATCACCAATGAATAACATTCATCTAAAACTCAACATATAATCAATCATCTATATTAACATATACATGCCATGCCATCATTCTTATTCACAACACATATACATATCCTTTATACATTCATCAAGCTCATCATCATCATAATCTCATTCATATATCATCATATAGCTCTCATACCATCATTCACCCAAATAATCATATATTCTATTCTCACACATAATACTCATCATCATCAATATTCATAACATCATTTAATAACACCATTTCATCATGAAATATCACACATCAATACTCCTCTCATCGTCTACCCAAAGATCATGACTTGGAACTCCACACAATGGGCGCACCTCGTCAATCACTCTAGTTAGTACCAAGGTGGTCTACCGGTGTTACCACACACTATCCGATAGGTTGTACCCCCTCTATGGGCCCGCACAATGACATTCGACCCTAGGTTGTACCCCCTCTATGGGCCCGTACAATCACTCCTAGGTTGCACCCCCTCTATGGGCCCGTGCATCGAACGCCCCATCTTGATCCCCTGAGTTGTACCCCCTCTATGGGCCTGCACAATTCAGGTCTCATCACATATGCTCAAGGCATCTCTCCTAAGTTGTACCCCCTCTATGGGCCGCACAACTTAGATAACATAATCAAAAGGTGATATACACCATCATCATAAATCATCATTATCATGCATTAACATGCTCATCATCAAACATCATCATTATAAAGTGATATACACTTATCATCATCATCATACATCAATATGCTCATCATTAAACATCATCATAATAAAGGTGATATACACCGAAATCATTATCATCATCACACTCATCATCAATTATCATCATAATACATCATCACACTCATCATCAAATATCATCATAATACATCATCACACTCATCATCAACCATCATCATTAATAAAGTGATATACACTTATCATCATTCACATCATCATCATAAGTGACATGCACTATCATCAATAACATCATCATCATAAGTGACATGCACTTTCATCATTTACATCATCATCATAAGTGATACACACTATCATCATTTACATCATCATCATAATCATCATAAACAACATCAAACATCGTCAATCATCATCATTATTCATCATCATAAGCATCGCAATCCTCATCAAACATCATTAATCATCAACACAATACTCATTATAAAGTACTCTCAAGCAACATCAATCATCATCAAACAGTTAGGATCTCAAAATCCACTCTGGTAATCGATTACCAACCTCTAGTAATCGATTACCCGCAAACAAGGTCTCTGGTAATCGATTACAATCCCCTTGTAATCGATTACCCGCAAGCAAACTCTCTGGTAATCGATTATAACACCCCTGTAATCGATTACCAGCAAGCAAACAGTGCTTCTGGGTTGCCCAAAACACTCTGGTAATCGATTACCACATTAGGTAATCGATTACCCGCGATGCAGATCGCAGATTTCACGATTTCTCACCTCTCTAAACCCATCCAATCAATCCCTAATCAGTCTTTTTCGTCTAAACATCATTCATACTCATTATTAACATCAAATACTCAATAAATCATCAATCTATTATAGATTACACCATCAATTCATCAAAACCCCAATTTCTCAATCCCTAATCACCCATTTTTCAATTATCTTCAATATCATCTTTACTCTCATTTAATAATTCGTCAATACACATACAACAAATCATCAATCATCAGATTATATCATCATTCTCAGTTATTCATTCATAAATTCAAATTATACAACTTAGATTACTACCCAAGTACCCCCTACATGCATATACAGGCAATACCCTCTCCCCCACCGTACCTTAAGCGAAGTTTGATCACAGCAAGGAAGTCCTTTCTTGAATTCTTGGCGTTCACTCCACAGCAGCTCTCTCTTGAGACTCCGTTTCTCCCCTCCTTAGCGTTTCGTTTACTGATGAATGATACGAATAAAGATTAGGGTGCTCTGTTACCCCCTCCTTACAGAAATACTAATTGGGCTTGGGCCCACTCTCACCTCCTTATTCTATTTTCGATTAAAATTACCTTTACGAAAGAAAACTAATAATAATGACACTCCTATTATTTATTTCCCATTAAATTAATTATTTTCTTAACTAATCTCTTTAATTTAATTAATATTTATCCTAATAAAATTTAATATGTTACATAACTTCTCAACCACCCTGCTGCTCACAACATTTCTAAAGTTGAATTGATCTACTGCAACCAAGAACAAATGACCTTCGAAGGAAGACCTGGTATAGTAGATTTCCATCGCCATTCCAAACCCAGAGCCGAAGCTCTGATACCAAATGACGAGAATCTGAGGGGGTGGATTCATTTTTACGGATCTATCTAGGTTGGAATGTTCATAGGTAAGAAATTTGGGAAATTGTTTAAACGAGAAAAATGGAAAAAGGTAAGAAGATGGAATGGAATTTGATAGACGTCACACTTCCAAGGATGGAAGATAAGCCTAAGAGTTATACACACAAAGGGATGAAGGACCTTTGATAAAACTCAATTTTTGAATTAACAAGAAAATTAGAGAAACACTCTCCAATTGAATAAAAATTATGAATTAAACTTGTCTTGTCTCCCTTTTTGCATGCATGATGCGCCCCTTTTAAAGGTGCCTACAATCCTTGCATGGCTTTTCACATTCAGCCACTTAATTCTCCTAATAATTCTATTAAAATTTAGAAACATAACTACCAACAAGAAATTAAAATAATCAGCCTATAACTACCCATGTAGCCCCATTTAATCCTACTAATAGAAAATAAACTTAGATAATAAAACTACCAGCAATACTCAGCCCACAATCCCCACATGTAGTCGCACAATTACAAGCAAATTTGTAACAACCAACAAGGAATAAAAGGCTTATAATTTAGCCATGAATTGGCCGCCTCTAAGAAACATAACAGCTCCAAAATTGATTTCTAGTGGCTCCATCAATTTGTAACCTCCAATATGTTGAGTGCTGGCCGCCCATTTTATTGTTGTAACAACTCTCTTCTTAATTGCCAAATTATTTTGTAACTCCTTTTGTCCCTTGAATTGATTCAGCCGCACCTTGCCTCTATAACTGTCCAAATATCATAATTCTACTTTCAAGACTCCAAGCTAGCCGCCCCATGTGATGAATTTTTCAGCCAATTATTTAATTAATTGAAACAAGAAAATTAACTCATCCAACTTATTAGAAAATGCTTGTTGGCCGCTCATCATGTCTTTTTCTCCTTTCTTGAGTTGAAATTATGACAACTAGGCTTCATTAAAAGCCATGTCACCATCTTCTTTAATCTTACCCGGTTGGGTTCACATCATAAACCCTCCCTCATGGGCTTCTTTGACCAACAACTTCTTAATGGAGCAGTGAGGGATGCATAACTTATCTCCCTTGAAGAGAAATCCCTCGTGCCTATAGAATCCATCCTTTGCTATTGTTTCACAAGGCTTATATTTTTCAGCAAAGAAGGAGTCATGCACATATAAGCCTTTTAGACTTTCAAACCCAAGTAGCTTTGTATCTAAAGTAGATAGTAAGCTATACCTCCTTGAAAGCCCATCAGCCACTATGTTGGCCTTGTCTTTCTTATATTTAATGACATAGGTAAATTGTTCAAGAAATTCAACCCATTTTGCATGTCGTTTGTTAAGTTTTCCTTGCCCTTTAATATACCTTAAGGATTCATGATCACTATGTATCATAAATTCTTTAGGTAGGAGGTAGTGTTGCCATGTTTGAAGTGCTCTCACCAAAGCATAAATTTCTCTGTCATAGGTGGGGTAGTTCAACATTGAACCCTTGAGCTTCTCACTAAAGTAGGCTATAGGATGTCCATTTTGCATTAAAACAGCCCCTATACCCACATTAGATGCATCGCACTCAATCTCAAAGGATTGGGAAAAATTTGGAAGTCCTAAGATGGGAGCTTGCATAAGTTTTTCTTTAAGTTTTTAGAAAGCTTCTTCTTGTGCCTTCTCCCATTTAAAACCCATATTTTTCTTAACCACTTCGTTAAGAGGAGCAGAAATTGTGCTAAAGTCTTTGACAAACCTCCTATAGAAGCTTTCCAAACTGTGGAAGCTCCTCACATCCCCCACGGATTTAGGGGTAGGCCATTCCTTAATGGCTTTGATTTTATCTTCATCCACATGTACCCAGTTTGAACTAATGACATAGCCTAAGAAAGTAACAGTTTCTTTATAGAAAACACATTTTCCATGATTGACAAATAAGGGTTCCTTTCTTAGAGCCTCAAGTACATGACTAAGATGATTGAAATATTCTTCACAACTTTTACTATAGACAAGTATATCATCAAAATAAACCACTACAAACTTGCCTAAGTAAGCTCGAAGTACACGATTCATTAGTCTCATAAATGTACTTGGTGCATTAGTCAAACCAAAAGGCATGACTAGCCATTCATATAGTCCATACTTTGTTTTGAATGTCGTTTTCCATTCATCCCCTTCCTTGACTCGAATTTGATGGTAGCCACTTTTTAAATCAATTTTCGAAAATATGCAGGCTCCATGTAATTCTCATCAAGCAAATCATCCAAACGAGGAATGAGATGACAATATTTAACTGTTATGTTGTTAACAGCACGACAATCAGTACACATTCTCCAAGTACCATCGTTTTTTAGTAAAATGAGAATTGGGACAACACAAGGACTAAGAGATTCTTTAACCCAACCCTTATTAATTAACTATCCTACTTGTCTTTGTATTTTTTGGGTTTCAGTTGGATTAGTCCTATAAGCTCGCCTATTGGGTAAGATAGCACCAGGTACCAAGTCTATTTGATGTTCAATTCCTCTAAGAGGTGGTAACCCACTTGGAATTTCTTTTGAGAAGATGTCCCCAAATTCTTCTAACAATTACTTTATGTTTTGAGGAAGGTCTAGATCACCCAAAGGATCTTTCTCTTCCTCATTGGTTTCCTTACTAAGGAGTAGGAACCAAGGTTCTTTATTGGACAAGTCTTTTTTTTATCTTGTTTTCTTTTACTATTAGAATCTTTCTTACCTCCTTTTCTAGTTGCTTTTTTATTTGTTTAGAGTTTTCTTCTTTCTCTTTTTCTATTAACCCCCTAAGTTTGGTTTGATCTTCCCTAACTTCACTACATGGAAATTGAGCTTGAATACATATAAATATTAAGAGAAAAATTGAAATTTCTGAACCTAATTAGTGTAGTAGGTCGAGGCAAAAATGGTGGAAATGACCCCCAAACAGCTCCAAATTCAAGTAGCTCTGATAACCAATTGATAGCACCTCCTTTCCCGAATCTAGAATTGGAGCCAAGGAACCAAAAATACAAGTTAGAACCGATCAAAGAGACCTAAAGGCTGCAGCAAGCCCACAGCATAAATGACCCAAAAAGAAGGAAATTAAAAGAGAAAATGGGTAAGGAAGAGATGGTGTGAACGCCACTAGTGTAGGCAACCCCCACAACAGATAAGTTCAAGTGCTAGATGCCACTAATTCAGGAGAATCAGATAAGTCTCTGGTTGGTTTGAGCAAGAACCACCAAGCCTTCTCTACTCCCAAGTTAAGGAGGAATTTTGGCATAATGCCTTTACTATAAAATCAAGCTTACAAATGAAGAGGTGACCACTCCTATTTATAGGAGAGAGGGGTGGCCAAGAAAAGGAAAATAAAAGGAAGAAGACTTAAAAACTACACCTAATGGGTTTTGAACCCATGACCTCCTACTCATTTAGCTAAACTATCTCCTAACCAATAAACCCACTTAATTAGCGCCCTTATGTAGGTAGGATAAAGGAAAAATTCAAAATAAAAGAAAATTACAAGAAAGTCCTACTCTAGGGTGGTGCATAGGACCATGTGTCCTATTCTAGGGTCAAGGGTGTCCTTCTGTAGGGTAGTGTCCCTAAAAATGTAGGTCACCAACTTCCCCATGTCCTCCTTGAGCTTCTTAGCCCTACCTTGAGTCATAGGGCCACTGATGTCTCTAATAGTTGTATCAACACGTGACTCTTGTGCCATGCTATTAGAAGATGAAGTAGAGAGATTGAGGATAAATGAAGCAATTTTGAGGATAAAATTTATTTAAGGGGGATAGAATTGTAACATCCCAAAATTAGTACCTAGAAAAGATAGTGCGAGCCTTAGGTGGTGAATCCCACCAAGAAATGGAAGTTAGCCATAAAAGGAGGATCTAGAAGTCTAAGGGTAGATTGAGAGAAGAGATAGGGAATTCATGGAGAGTTTATGAGTTTTAAGGGGAATTTAAAAGTGAAACCAGGTATTAAACCCAACACAACTGTAGGAGGAACTTAGGAGGGATCACACCCTGAGATGAAGAAACTAGCAAGGTGTAGGGATGAGGAGGGAAGTAGAGGTTTTAAGGAGGGATCACCTCCCTTGTTATGATCGTTAATGCGAAAACACGAATTAAGGCATAAAAGGCATGAAACATAATGACATACCTTTTGAGGATTGTAAACGAGGCAATAGCAGCCACGTCTCTAAAGGTATCCACTCCAACAGCCAAATTAGGAAACCCTCCTCAACTCTGCTAGTAGCCTTAGAGAGTAAGGGCGATTGCTCATGTGTTTTGGGTAATGCATCTTATGCTATATTTATAAAGTGGTGGCTAGGGTTTTACCCCCACTCTATTAACCCTAACATATATGGGCCTGGCCCATTATGTTATAATTCTAATCAAATTAGAATTATTATCTTTTCCTAGCGGCGTGTTGTATGCCTGTGACCCAATAGGCTTTTAATATTTGGTTATGATATTAAAATAAAACCCTTTTATATTTAATATCATAAATAGTGAGCGGCATCTAGCAATGCATCACTACTACCCAAATATTGAGATTGTCAACAACTTTGACGAATCCTATTTTATGATAATAATTTATATGATCTGTCCCTTTGTCCAAATATCAAATTAAACACAAGGGCATGGAATGTGTCAACCTTGTATAGTTCAATTTACGTTTTCTTGATCCCCAAGTAGACTATACAGAAAATAAACATCTTATGTTTATTCTCCTGAGCATGGCCATGCATTTTGTAGTCTAACTCTATCAAGAGGCCTACAAATATAACTCTTGTTACATAGGAGGGACAAATCCCATCTAGGTCACTCACATTCCACCACATAATTTATTATATATCCAAATACCAACTTTATGATCACCTTGTTACAAGCAACGTTTGATGATATTTAAAATATATAATTCCTTAGGTAGGAATCATAGTGATTTCAGGTCAAAGGACTTCATACAATATTTATCAATTTAAGAAACGTTCATGACACTTATGTAACAACCATGCAACGTTCTTAAGGTGGGTCAGTCCAGTACATCATTACTCTTAATATGTACCTATGTGAGCACATGGTATCTCATATCCACGATCCGTGAGATGTGATCATCAATGAACTCACATACTAGTCTAAATGCATCTTTTGTCTTAAAGATGATACTTAATCACGGACTATTTTAAGAATAGTTCTTCATAAAATCTCACGATCAAGTCATCTACTTGATTTCTTATGAAGTTTAAGCTTACTATTCTAAGGACATTTATTACATTCTAAAGAAATGAATTGCTTTTATAAAATAACATGATACAAGTGATGGATGTTCAAAACATATATGTCTCTAGTGCATATATTAACAAGAAGGTCTCTTTTGAGCGAGCATGCGAGTAAAAATGGGGAAGTTGTGTTCTGTCATCCTCGCTCAAGCAAGCGAGATGGGCTCGCTTGAGCGAGGGACATGGCCATTTTGGGAGGCTCTATGATGGAATTTCGCTGAAGCGCAATTAGGCTCGCTCATGCGCAATTCCATCCAGAATCAGGGGTGGCTCTCTGACTTGCTCTCGCTCAAGCGAGAAAGCTCTCGCTTGAGCGAGATAAAGTCAGAAAGATTGGATCTTATTTCCTGCGCAATTTCGCTCAAGCGAGAAGGCTCTCGTTTGAGAGAGGATGCCATTTCTGCGGCATGTTATTTCACTCGCTTAAGCGAGGACTTCTCGCTTGAGCGAGAACACGCAGATCCAGTTTTTAAAATCAGATCTGTGAGGGTTTTACCTTCATTCTTCTCCTTCTTCTTCACTTGTTAGAGAGAGAAACTAGAGAGAGGATGGGAGATCGAAGGGAGAAGCTTGGAATGAAGCCTCAAATCTCTAGAGGAGCCTTGGATGATCATCCCCCACCTCTCAATCATCCTATTTATCCTACTCTTGAGGTGAGTGTGGTCACCCACTCACTTTAATCTTGATTGCCCTATTGTATGTCCCCCATTCTTCCCTCCCCTTGTTTATTTACCTTTATTGTGAATGTAATTGGTTGATTCTTGGACTGGTGTTAGTTGTTTGAATGGTATGTGTGGATATGCTCAAACCCTAGAATATATCTAGGTCTATATGTTACCATTCCCTTGGATTAGTTATTGAACACACCATGCCATTCATACTCATGGATGTAATTGTAATACCTCCAAGCATACATGGGCCGAGGGCCATCAAAGGATATGTCATATAGAGTCTTCGGACTATCACAGGGTCTCTGAACCATCACAGGGTCTTCGGACCATCACAGGCCTACGAGCAATCAGTTAAAAAAGACTAGGTAATCACATCGAACTCTCGACCAAGAGGGAAATGGGGGGTCCTCAAGCTAAAATGACGACATGCATTGTTCATTAATTATCAATAAAACTTAATCATAGGTGGCCCTGGATGACGGTCCTTGGTCATATGGCCGAGCGCTCAATCACAATCACAGCTAGAGAAAAGACCCCAGGTGTCGGGTAAAAACACATCACAGTTATGTTTGCATAATTTCATAGTCATTGTTTATGTCTTGGGATTGTTGAGTATGTTGACCGTTGCATTTGATTTGTATGCTACCCTACACTGCATGCTTTATCACACTCATTGGGACGTAAATCTCACCACACGTTTTGTGGAACATTTTAGTTATGCAGGATGTCTAGTTGGAGCATGGAAAGGTGGACTTGAGCCTAGGGATGAATGATTTTCCCCTAGAAGTTACATGAGCTAGAGTAGCTAGACTTTTGTATAGGAAGGAGGATAGTAATTGAGTTAGCTATTCCTATTGCATTGTAGCCAATTAATGGCCATTATTTGTATAATTGTATGTTTGGAAAGTTCCGCTTTAGTAAACATTGGTTACCTAAGCTTTGCATGTGTTATATGTTACGATATCGGTAATGTCGCGAAAATAATTTCAAGAATTTAGGAAGGTGCTTCCAACGGGCATTATTCCTAGGTTTATGGAATTATGACGTTACAAAGAAGCTCTGATACCACTTGATAGCACCTCCTTTCTCGGATCTAGAATTGAAGCCAAGGAGCACAAAACAAGTGTTAAAAATCGATTCAAATGGTGAAAATAAGTACAGTAGGCCGCGACCTTAAAGGTACCATAAGGAAGAAATTAAAGAGAAAAATGGAGAAGAAAGGAATGGTGATGAACGTCACTGGTGCAGGCAACCCCCACAGCAGATAAGTTCTGTGCTAGACGTCAGTGATTCAGGAGAATCAGCTAAGTCTCTGGTTGGTTTGAGCAAGAACCACCAAGCCTTCTCTATTCACAAGATTAAGGAGGAATTTTGGCATAGTGTCTTTACTTAAAAATCAAAGTTAAATTACAAGAGGAGAGGCCTCCTATTTATAGGAAAATTAGGTGGCTAGGTGGTGGGAAGGAAAAATAGAAAAGACTAAATTCTACTCTACATGGGTGTTGTACCCATGGTACATAAGCCTAAGTACCTTAGAAAGCTACTAACCACTAAAACTCATTAAATTAGCGCCCTACTTAAGCTAATCCTAATCAGGAAAATTACAATTAAGCAAATTACAAGGAAATCCTAATTACAGTGAAAATTAACTAAAATTAATTCTAATTATGATGATGGGCTTCATGTTGACTTGACTAAGGTTGACCATGAGGAGAGTTGACCAAGGCTTGGTCCAGTTCCATGTGCCCAAGTCAGTCCCAGGCTCCCCCTCAGCTCAGAATCTCTGTTGCCAGCTCAGAGTTCCACAGGCAATTGCCATCACATGACCTCTTAGGCTTTTAGCTAAGTTAAATCTTAACCAATAAAGCCCTCAAAATTAGCTCCCCATCTTAGGAAAATAAATGGAAAAATTACAAAATAAAAAGAAAATACAAGAGAGTCCTAATTAAGGGTGGTACATAGGACTAGGGTCATATCTAAGGTCATGGGTGTCCTTTTGTAGGGTAGTACCCTCCCGTAGGGTAATGTCCCTAAAAATGTAGGACACTAATCTGCCCATTCCTTCCTTAATTTCCTTAGCTTGCACCCATGATCTTCGCAGCATGTCTTATCTAGGATTGCCTAAAAATGAAAATTCTAAAGAGAAGACTTGAATGGAATTTGACAAGCAAGAAAAACTAGTTAGAAGAAAGCTTACACACAAGAGTAGAATTTTCAAAAAAGACAAACAAACACATAACAAAAATTTCAAAGAGAATTATTTTTGGTTTAGTTTTTTATTCGAAGATTTAAATTGCCAAATTTTTGGAAAACAACAGTTACAACTCAGAAAATGAACTGATACGAGCAAATTGAAAAATTACAATAGAAAGGAAAAACTGAATTGTTGGACTTTTTCTTAATTCTCTTATTTTTTAAATTGCAGGATTCATCTTTTCCTATAATATTTTTCTTTTGACTTTTTTATTTCATTTTCTTTTCTTTTTGCACCTTTTTTTGGTATTTTTGGCTAATATATTTTTTTGATTGCTTTTCTTTTGTAAATTTTCTTTTGTCTTTTGCCCCAACAGAAAGATTATAGAAATTTTAAAAATTATAAAAAATTAATCCCTATTCTAAAAGAAAATTTTCATGTATCTGGCCTAAAAATAGGACTAAAAATGGTACCATAAATTGGTAAGAATTATTTGATTTCTAAAAAAAATATTTTGAAAAACAGAATGGAAACTTGAATAAAAAATTGCACAAAAAATTGCTTAGCATTTTCCTTAGATTACACAAAATTTTCAAACATTAATTCAAACATGTTGGATTGATTTTATGGATCAAACAGAGAAAAATTGTCAAAAATTCAACAAAAAAATTGGTGAATATTTGCCATTTTTCTGAGCTAGAACCCAACTTATAGTTATGCGTTTTGCATAATCCAACATGCGTTTCCCAAGGTTGTGCTAGCGAGAATTCAATTTTGCAATCCAATTACAAGAATAACAGACAGAACAGGAGCAAAAAATTGAACTAGACAACACAAAAAAAATGCGCATAAAATGGTGAGAAAATGAGAAAGAAATTGCGCGAAAATTAAATGGGGAAGAACTGAAATTAAAAGGATGGGGATGACTGATATTAAATGACTGAAAATAAAGGGGAATAGCAAAAATTAAATGGATGGGGAATTGAGGAATTTAAACAGCAAAATTTAAAGGGGAAGCTGAAATTAAAACGACGGGAGTGACTGAAATTAAAAGCGGAAAGTAAAGAGATGAATTAGTGGATGAACAATTAATATGGCGGATGAACAAGAATTAAAAGGATTTGAGAGGAAATGTAGGTGAAGGATCTTTGGAAAATGTAAGCAACAGTGCTCCCACTTACCACAATCCACCCCAAACAACCAGTTAAATTGCAAGAATCACTCAAGAAAAAATAATGAGCAATTAGAATAGGCAATTTATCAAACACCTAGTTGGGTAAATTTAGCGCACCAACACCCCCTCTAAATCAAGCAATTGCAAGCAAACAAACAATGCTGACAGCAGCGGAAAGGCACCTCGGGCCCGGGAAACAGTCCAAGACTGAATTACAACCAAAAGAGATGATGAATTACACTATTGAAACCGAATTTACTGCAGCGGTTCCAGCCCCAAAATAGTGCCAATAATTCAGAAAAAAATAGCCCCAAAGTTGCTCAAATCAACAAAGCTCTGATGACCAATTGATAGCTGACTGGATGCAGAACTAGAATTGATCAAATAAAGTTGTTAGAGACCAAATAAGAACCGAGAATGCAGCTAGAAAATCAGAGAAAATATGCAGAAAAATAAGAGAATTAAAGTGAAAAATGGAAGGGAAAAAAAGTGGAATAGGTGCGACTGTGAAGGCAACCCCTTCGGCAGATAAGCTAAGAGTGAAGATTCGCCACCGACTCGTGGAGTAGGATAAGAATCACAATGGTTTGAGCAAGAACCATCAAGCATCTCAGCCTCAAAAGGGAGAAAACAAAGCAATGCTTTTGTATTAGAAATGAAGATTAGCTTACAAGAGAGGAGGAGACCTCCTTATATAGCCATATGGTGCGGTTAGCTAAGCTAAGTCTTTCATCCTACTCCTAATGGGATTTGATCCCATGACCTCCTAGGCTTTTAGCTAAGTTAAGTCTTAGCCAATAAAGACCTCAAAATTAGCACCCCATCTTAGGAAAATAAAAGAAAAAATTACAAAATAAAAAGAAAATACAAGAGAGTCCTAATTAAGAGTGATACATCGGACTTGGGTCCTATCCAAGGTCTTAGGTGTCCTTCTATAGGATAGTGCCCTCCCGTAGGGTAGTGTCCCTAAAAATGTAGGACACTAATCTGCCCATTCCTTCCTTAATTTCCTTAGCTTGCACCCATGATCTCCGCAGCTTGTCCATGCCTTCTAGGCAGACGCCACCACATTCTCCAAGTACCATTTCTTTTTTGCATAATGAGAACAGGAAAACCACAAGGACTAAGAGATTCCTTAACCCAACCCTTATTAATTAATTCTCCTACTTGCTTTTGTATTTCTTAGGTTTCAGTGGGATTAGTCCTATACGCTGATCTATTAGGTAAGACAGCCTCGGGTACCAAATCTATTTGATGTTCAATTCCTCTTAAAGGTGGTAACCTGCTTGGAATTTCCTTTGGGAAGATGTCCCAAAATTTTTCCAAGAAGTCTTGTATATCTTAAGGTAGGTTAAGATCACCCAAAGGATATTTTCCTTCCTCTCTATTGGCTTCCTTACTTAGGAGTAGGAACCAAGGTCTCCCACTAGACAAATCTTTTTTTATCTTATTTTACTTTACTATTAAAATTTTCTTAACCTCTTTTTCTAATTCTTTTTCTACCTTCTTAGAATTTTCTTCTTTCTCTTGTTCTATTAACCTCCTAAGTTTGGTATGATCTTCTCTAACTTCACTAGAGGTCATAGGCATGAGTACATATTTCCTATCTAGGTCGTGGAATTTATAAGTATTGGAAAACCCATCATACTGAAGTTGGCTGAGCGTCTCTAGAAGGGGGGGGGGTTGAATAGAGACTTTCCGAATCTGTTCCTGCAATTCCATACTAAAATGATAGTTGAGATGTGCTCGCAAGTTTGTTAACTTGGAGTCTCTGTTAAGACAAGATGGAGTTTATCAATTTTGGTAAAGATCTTTTTCCAGACTTTAGCTTAAAGTCTTATCTTGATTATCAATTCAATAGTATCTTTAGTTATCAAGCTGTTTTAATTGATTCAAGATAAGCAGATATAAGAATAAGGTAAGAGACAAGAGACAGAGATCTTATCCTGGTTCACCCACTCCTTGGGCTACGTCCAGTCCCCACAACCTGTGAGATTTTCCACTATTGACAAACCAGTCAATACAAGTATTCTTACAGCCTCTTCAGGACGTCTCACTCACACTAAGCCTAGGCACACTCCTATCTTAGCTGAGTCACAAGTATTCTTACAGCCTCTTCAGGACGTACACACCTCACTCTAAGACTAGGCACACTCCTATCTTAGATGAGACAGGTTACAGATAGATGTTTGTGATAAGTCTAGCCTAAGCTCATACAAAGTATGGAGACAAGAGTAATTGAGCTAGACTAGATCTCAACTCTGGTTACAGTATTGGAATGATATTCACAGAGAGGAGATGAAAAAGACAGATGTATATTCTCAAGATGAGATGAGTCTGTGCTCAGACAGCT
Source organism: Sesbania bispinosa (assembly GCA_026901365.1). Classification (NCBI taxonomy): domain Eukaryota; kingdom Viridiplantae; phylum Streptophyta; class Magnoliopsida; order Fabales; family Fabaceae; genus Sesbania; species Sesbania bispinosa. The sequence continues at coordinate 2,434,189 of QLOH01000033.1, forward strand.
GCTAGATACACTTGAGATGTCTGTTGAGATGTGATAAGATGCTTAATGATTTCACGGAAGTGTAGGCAGTCTCTCTCACTTCTCAGCTCTTGATAATGTCTCTTTTATATCAAGACTTGAGAAACTAGCCGTTATATGACCGTTACAGTCCGTTGGAGGGTACAACAGTAGGCACAGTCTTTTCAGTCTTTAAGGTACCGTGTCAGTGTCCTTGTGTCCTTGTTTGTCTTCATGCTGACTCTTCTTGCTGTCTTCTCAGCTAAGCTTGAATTCTTGCCTCTGTTCAGAGTCTGACTTACTTTTCTTGCATCTGTGCTAAGATCTCATTCTTCTACGTCTGACCTTGAGACGACGTCTCAAGCTGTTCTTGCATCTCAAGTTGAACTTGCATCTGTTCATAGCTTGAGTCTCTTTTTAGTTCTAAGACTTTTTGCATTTTAGCTGGGTCCTCATCTAATCATGAGATGACATCTGAACATACAAATCTTGTATCTCATGCTGTGTTGATTTTTGAAGTGTTTCTCATAGTCTTAGCCATAAGCTTTGGTTGCACCACATCTGTTCTGATTCAATCACACATGTTGTATGTGTAAATTGACTTGCTCGAGTTCTAGTCTGATCTTTGAAGCACACAACTGTTGTAGAGCTCTTTATAGCTTCTGTTCTTGTGCCACTGTTACTTATGTTATAACTGATCTTAGTGGTCCAAAGATCCTTTCTGCCTTCATGTATTCCTGCAGTAACTTAAATATAGAAAGTCTCTGCCACACTTGAACACACAGTTAGTGACACAAGATGCATCTCATCTGGATATTTAAACTTACTCAGTTTGTCATATTAAAAACTTCTTTAGGGTGAGCTTGTCTCAACAATCTCCCCTTTTTTTGATAATGGCAAACTGTAAGTTATATATCTGATGAGATCAGTGAAAGAGAGATGCATGTATGATTTCACTTTTCTTAAAATATGCAAACTCTTGTTAAACAGAAGTAATGTAAGGAGAAAAACTCCCCCTGAGTCATAGACTATTTTTCTGTTATGTTTTGTCTTAAGACTTAGTGTTTGAAATTTTGATTAAGATATTTAAGTGAACTGAACAAGGATATACTGCAATCATAGAGAGTCACTTCCATTAATCAAAAGATAATTAGAGGATTACATTCACAAAAGATGCCACTGCATCTCATCAAAGTTCTGTGAAGAGATGCAAACTACATCTCTAGCTAAGCATAATTAGATATCTAACCAACTCTCCCCCTTTTGACATTATCAAAACAAGAAAACTAGCTAAGCTAGGATGAGTGGGAAGAGGATGAGTCTGAGTCAGGTCTTGATGGGCGCAGCACAGTCTGAGGAAACTCAGGCAGAGGAGGCAAATTGGAAAGATGAAGGTTCATCTTCTTGTGAAATTCATTCAATGCATGCATTGCTTGCAGGACAGTGTCAAATCCTGAAAGAATGGCCTCTTGCCTTTTCTTGTGGTGCTTCAGCTTCTTGAGAATCTTCTTCTGATTCTGCTCAATTCTTGCTTGGAGATTCTGGTGGTGTTGTTGTTGTTCCTCTTGTAATTGATTCAGAAAAGTTTTAATTGAATTGGACAGATTAGTAGGAATAGATGGTTCAGATGAGGGTGCCTTAGTTGGCTCAGGTCTGTCAGTGGGAGGTGCAGACTGGTCATATTTTGGTTGTGGTGAGTTGAGCAGGATGGTCTCAACAAAGAATTTTCCAGGAGTGGGAAATGAAGTAGGAATGGAGTAAGTTGGCTGTGGACTTACTGGAATAGCTTGTTGAGTGGTGGTGACTTCCACTGTCTCATGCTCAAGTTGCTGCTGCTCTGGAGTGTCTCATGGCTTGAGGCAGTGGTATCCTTCTCCAAGCTGACCAATGTCTCAGCAACTATTTTGCTCACAGGAGAGACTTCTTCTGTTATCATTTCTGGTGGAGGGGGAAATTGAAGGTGACAGATGCTGGGGTGAGTGGACCAAGGTCTCTTCTGCATTCAGAAGCTCTTCTTCTTCAGTAACAGGTGCTTCTTTTTCTGTCATGGCCATATCTCCTTCAATCTGTGCTTCTTCTTCTTCATTTCTTATTGCTTCTTCTTCTGCCACTTTTTTAGGCTGTGGCTCATCTTCAGCAGGAGTCTGTCCAGCTTGAGTAGACGACTCAGACTTGGACTTCTTTTTCTTCTTTTTCTTCTTCTCAGTCTCTGTAGAGATGGATGGTTGAACTTTTCTTTTCTTTTCTTTGACAGGAATCTCAGATCCTTCTTGAGATCCTTCAATAGCTTCCTTTTAGGCCTTCTTCTTTTTTTTTCTTTTTGGCTTCAGACATCTTGGAAGAAGGAGAAGCCTGTGTTGTGGTAGGTACAGCAGGAGTGGAGTCAGTTAAGGGAAAAGTGGGGGAAGGAATAGACTTACCATCTAGACCAAGAGACTTGAGATTCTTGTTGCCAATATATCCAGGTCTCTCTTCAGACTTCTCACAGCTGCTGAAGTCAACTTTGAAATGCTTCATGATGATGGTGGTGAGCATCCCAAATGGAAGAGAGGCATTGATCTTGGAGTTGTGGAAGGCATGCTCCATATGCCTTAGGATGAGAAATGGAAGGTTGAGAGGAATCCCATGCTTGAGATGGTACATCACCATCAGGTCTTGGTGATAAACTTTGTTGAAGGTGCCAGCTCTTGGCATGATGCACTTGGCCACCAAGTGAAACAGAAATTTTCCAAATGGGTTAAGAGATGAGGCAGCATCTGTGATAAGTCCACCTTTGAAGAGGGAGGTACCAACATTGGCTGAAGGAATTCCAATGCTATTCCACCAATGCTCCTCATGGTACAACCTGTTTCCAGTCACAGGTGCTTGAATGATGGCTCCTAGGGTCTCTTCAGTCAGCTCAATGTGGATTCCCTTGATGTCAGAGATGATGTGGGGCTGTTCTTCTGACGATCCTTTAGCTTTGTAACAAGAAGCATAGAAGGCTCTGGTCATCTTGGGGAAGACATAATCTGTCATGGTCAGATAGTCTTGCCATCCCTGTTTCTTCAGATAAGGACTCAGGTCCCACCTTCATCTTTCAACTCTTGGGTAGAGATGACTCTTCCCACTATAATCTTCTTCTCAGAGAATCTCTTGGTATATTTTTCTTCAACCTCACTATTGGAGAAGAGGTCAGATTGAAATGAAATTTTCTTACCCTCTGGAACCTTCTTTTTCCTTTCTTTGAAGATTCGGCTTGAGTTAGGTTAATGTGGACAGGGGATCTCGGTGCTGAAGTCTGGGCTATTTGGCAAGCAATTCTTTGGGATTTCATGCGAGGAGGTAAGGGGGTGCTTCTCTTGGAGGATGTGGATTTTGAGGATGGTGAAGGCTGTGTAGATTGAGTGGTTTGAGACGACTCTGTTTCAGTGTTGGGTTGTGGAGATGGAGAATGAGACAGGGTCTCTTGGATGGAGTGAATGCTCAAGGATTTTGATTGCTCAGAGGAAGACATTTTGTCTGGAGAAGAGGAGGATGATGATTTATCAGAATAAGGAAGTTTCAAGGCTGTGAACTTGATTCGCATTTGAGAGAAAAGGAGAGAGCAGGAAGCGAGTTTGGAGTGAGAGATGAGACTTAAATAGTCTTCAGATAAGAGAGGAAAGAGAGAGAGAGAGAGACGTAATAACTTCTCGTTAGTGGGGAGTTATTATGGCAGTTGTGGGAGGTTGTCTCTTCTTTTTATAGGCTAACGGCTAGTTTGCCAGGTAGTGGGCAGTTACTAACCGTTGAGCAACGGCTCAATCCTTCAGTTTTGGTAAATGAAAACGTCTCAATAATTTCATGAGACGTTGGTTGAGATGAATCATGAGACACGTCTGGTGACAGATTCGTCTGAACCCACGTCTCTTTACATATGACACTTGAGTCTCATCTCTGGTGAGACTTTAATCATATAGCCCATAGTAGAGCTGGTCTCAACTAACTATTTTTATTCAAGAGAACACATATTTAGCAATTTTAGATTCTCATTGAATCTTTCTTCAACTAAAGGCTTTGTAAAGATGTCAGCTAGCTGATTTTTAGTATCTACAAAGATTAGTTCAATGTTTCCTTTTTGCACATGATCTCTTATAAAATGATGTTTGATATCAATGTGTTTGGACCTAGAATGATGTACAAGGTTCTTAGCAAGATTTATGGCACTAGTATTGTCACAATAAATAAGAATTTTAGAGTACCTGACTGCATAATCTTGCAATTGATATTTGATCCACAGAACTTGAGTGCAGCATGCAGCTGCTGAGACATACTCAGCCTCTGTTGTAGATAAGGCAATAGTGTTTTGCTTTTACATGACCAGGAGATAAGGCACTTTCCTAGGAATTGACAAGATCCACTGGTGCTCTTTCTGTCTATCTTATCTCCAGCAAAGTCAGCATCACTATAACCTATAAGATCAAAACTCTTTCCCTTCTCATACCATAGGCCAAGATTAGTGGTTCCAATCAAGTATCTAAATATTCTTTTTACAGCAGTGAGATGAGATTCTTTAGGATGAGATTGGTATCTTGCACATATTCCTACAACAAACTGAATATCTGGTCTGCTGGCAGTTAAATACATAAGGGAACCAATCATACCTCTATACAGTTTGTCTGATACTGCTTTTCCATCTTCATCTTGATCAATCTGAGTTGAGGGGTGCATAGGAGTTTTCATTGGTCTTGCCTCACTTGTTTTGAACTTGCAAAGAAGATCTCTTGTGTATTTTTCTTGACTAATGAATATCCCATCAGTTAATTGTTTGATTTGGAGCCCCAAGAAAAATCTCAGCTCACCCATCATACTCATCTCAAACTCTCCCTGCATGAGACTTGAGAACTCTTGACATAAAGATTCATTAGTTGATCCAAAGATGATGTCATCAACATAAATTTGAACAATTAATAAATCTTTGCTAATTTCTTTCTTAAATAAAGTAGTATCAATCTTACCCCTTATAAAATTATTTTTAATTAAAAATGAGCTTAACCTGTCATACCAAGCTCTTGGAGCTTGCTTGAGACCTATAGAGCTTTGGATAGCTTAAGCACATGTTCTGGATGGTCAAGGTCTTCAAACCCAGGGGGCTGCCTTACATAGACTTCTTCCTCTATGACCCCATTTAGGAATGAACTTTTTAAATCCATTTGATATAATTTGAAGTTTTTGAAGGCTGCAAAGGCTAGTAGGATCCTGATAGCTTCAAGTCTTTCCATTGGTGCAAAGGTCTCATCATAATCTATTCCTTCTTGTTGATTAAACCCTTGAGCCACCAATCTGGCTTTGTTTCTCATTACTTGACCTTTCTCATTTAGCTTATTTCTGAAGACCCATCTGGTTCCAATTATGGTTTGATGAGATGGAGGAGGAACCAGATTCCAGACCTTGCTTTTCTCAAACTGATTTAATTCATCTTCCATGGCCCTTAATCCATGATTCATCATTTAAGGCTTCATGTATGTCTTTTGGCTCTATGTCAGATAAAAGAGCCATTAGATTCTCTGTGTCTCTGAAGGAAGATCTGGTTCTGACTCTGTCTGAAGTTTCTCCAAGTATCTGATCTCTTGGATGAGATCTTACTAGTCTCTAGCTTCTGGGTAGTTGAGACGCATGTTCATTTTGTATCTCAACATTCTCTTGTCTTGTTTCTTGAGATCTGGTTTGATTATCTGATTTATCTTCTTCTTGAGGATTATGAGAGGGTTCAGATTGGCTACTTCTGAGAGGTACTCCTTCAGACTGAGCTTCTCTCCTGTGTTCAGACAGAGGTGACCTCATCATCTTTTGTTCAGGTGAGAGTCTCTCTTCAGCTTCCTGAGTTGAGATCTTTAGATCTTTTATCAGTTCTTCTATCTCCTCATCAACTTCTTTCTGAGTATTTCCCTGAACTTCATTGAATACTATATGCATAGATTCTTCAGTAGTTTTGGTTCTTAGATTGTATACTCTGTAAGCTTCGGAGGTTAGTGAATATCCTAGGAAAATTCCTTTATCTGATTTGGTTTCAAATTTTCCTAGTTGATCTTTTGTATTTAAAATATAGCAATCACATCCAAATACATGAAAATATGAAACTGAAGGCTTCCTACCTTTCCATAGCTCATATAGAGTTTTATTTAAGATCTTTCTTATAGTGACTCTGTTTAAAATATAGCAAGAAGTATTGACAGCTTCTGCCCAGAAGTACATTTCAATTCCAGAGTCACATAACAAAGTTCTAGCCATTTCTTGAAGACTTCTATTTTCCTCTCAACTACACCATTCTGTTGAGGAGTCCTTGGGCAAGAGAAGTTATGAGTTATGCCATTTTTATCAAAGAATTTTCTAAAACTTAACATTCTCAAATTCTCCTCCATGGTCACTCCTAACAGATCCAATTCTGTATCCTTTCTCAGATTGAATCTTTTTACAAAAGGTTTTGAAGGAATCATATGATTCGTCTTTCTGAGATAGGAACAGCACCAGGTGAATCGTGAGAAATCATCCACAATGACAAAACCATATTTTTTACCACTGAGACTCACTGTCTTAGTTGGTCCAAATAGGTCAATGTGGAGGATCTCAAGTGGCCTAGTAGTTGAGATATAGTTCTTGGGTTTGAAGCTTGATTTGCTGTGCTTGCTTTTGATACAGGATCACACTTCAAGTCTTTGTCAAATTTTACCTTAGGTAATCCTTTGACAAGAGACTGACTAGCAAGCTGACTCATAATTCTCATGTTAATATGTCCAACCCTTTTGTGCCAAAGCCATCTCTCATGATCATGAGACATGAGACAGGTGAGATCTGACAAACCCTCTAGTGAGACTGAGTAAAGATTTTTCTTTCTTGTTCCAGAGAAAATGATTTTTTCCAATTTTGGAGTCTATGATCTCACTAAAGGTAGGCTGGAAATTAACATGATAACCATTGTCACATAACTGACTGATACTCAGCAAATTATGTTTCAAACCTTCAACAAAATATACATTTTCAATCTGAGCTGAATTTGCTTTACCAATTTTACCTATGCCCTTGATCTGGGCTTTGCTGTTGTCCCCAAAAGAGACAACTCCAGCAGTCTTTTCCTCAAGTGACAGGAACTTGCTTTTGTCTCCTGTCATGTGCCTTGAACATCCACTGTCCAGCACCCATTCTTTCTTGGTCTTTGCTGCTGTCAGGCACATCTGTTACAACAAGAGATTTAGCTTTAGGTACCCACTTGTATTTGGGTCCTGCATGGTTAGTTACCTTTCTCTCAGATGCTACTCATCTCATGTAACAATCTGTGGCTTTATGACCATATTTACTACAACAAGAACATCTTTCTTTTTTCTTTTTTCTTGCAGGAATGAAGAAATCTTTATACCAGACTTCATTTGATGATCTCTCATAACCAAGCCCAGCTTTATCAAAAATGCCCTTTTGAGATCCAATGAGTCTCTCAAGATTTTTTGTTCCATTTACAAATTTTCCTAGGTCATTTATGAGAGTTCTGTTATGCAGTTTAAGCTGCTGATTTTCTTCTTGTAGCCTTTTTTGATCTTGCCCATTGAGAGCTTGAGTCTTAGCTTTTACTTGTTCAGACAGTTTCATGTGAGACAACATGAGACTACTGTTTTTATGATTTAAATCTTCATTTTCTTTTTCAAGAAATTTGATTTTCTCAAGAGCTGTATTCAAATCTGATTTAAGTAATGATCTCTTAGAGGCAAGAAGATTTGAATCATACAGAAGATTCTCAAAAGCAGACTTAAGTCATCAACAGAATATTCAGAGTCAGATTCATTTACCTCTTCATCTGATGAGTCTCCTTTTGCCATGAGACATAGGTTAGCTGACTGTCCATCTTGACTTTCCTCTTCATCTGTGTCATCCCAGGTGACCATCATTGCCTTCTTCCTAGGACTTTTCTTCATTTCTTTTCTGAGTTGAGGACATTCAGACCTGATATGCCCAGGCTTCTTGCATTCAAAGCAGATAAATTGTCCTTTCTTGTCAGATTTTATTTCTCCTCTCCTTGAGGGAAAATTCTTTCTTCCAGTCCCTCTGGCTCTCCACATGCGTCTGATCTTCCTTGAGATGTAGGCTAGCTCATCATCCATTTCATTATCATCTTCCTCTTCCTCATCTTCTTTTGTTTCAGAATCTTGAGATGAGTTGAGTGAGGTTTGTTGAGAAGAGCTTATCTTTTTGCCTTTTGAGTTACTGGAAGCTGCTTTCAGTGCTATAGACTTGGTTCGTCTGATGAGGTCTTCTTTCCATCAACTCTTGCTCATGTACCTTCAGAGATCCAAGAAGTTCATCTAGTCTGAGAGTACTCAAATCTTTAGCTTCCTGGATGGCTGTTACCTTTGGTCTCCAAGGTTTGGGCAGACTTCTCAGGATTTTTCTTACCATATCCTGATTTGAGTATGTTCTTCCTAGTGATTTTAGGTCATTTGTTATGACAGTGAATCTCCTCACCATGTCTTCAATGCCTTCATCTTCATTCATCTTGAAGAGCTCATATTGTTTGACCAGTATGTTGATCTTGGCTTCTTTAACTTGATTTGTCCCTTCATGTTCAACTTCAAGAGCATCCCATATTTCTTTAGCTGAGACAACACCCAGCTACCCTTGTCATATTCACTTCTGCTTAAGGCACAAGTGAGAAGGTATTTAGCTCTTGAGTTGAGTACATATCTTGCCTTCTCAGCATCTGTCCATTGTTCTCTGGGTTTAGTTGCCCTAAGTCCAAGCTCATCTGTGATGTATGGAACATAAGGGCCTATTTCAATGATCTCCCAAAGATCAGCATGCTGAGATTCAATGAACAGTCTCATCCTATCTTTCCAGTAATAATAATCAGTTCCATCAAATGCAGGAGGTCTGTTTGTTGAAGCTCCTTCAGGAATGAACAGACTTGTACTCGGACCAGCCATGGATCTTTTTCCTCTTCACACAGAGGTGTGCTCAAACCCTAGAGGCCGAGCTCTGATACCAACTTAAGTTGGCTGAGCGTCTCTAGAAGGGGGGGTTGAATAGAGACTTTCCAAATCTGTTCCTGTAATTCCACACTAAAATGATAGTTGAGATGTGCTCTCAAGTTGTTAACTTGGAGTCTCTGTAAAGACAAGATGGAGTTTATCAATTTTGGTAAAGATTTTTTTCCAGACTTTAGCTTAAAGTCTTATCTTGATTATCAATTCAATAGTATCTTTAGTTATCAAGCTGTTTTAATTGATTCAAGATAAGCAGATATAAGAATAAGGTAAGAGACAAGAGACAGAGATCTTATCCTGGTTCACCCACTCCTTGGGCTACGTCCAGTCCCCACAACCTGTGAGATTTCCACTATTGACAAACCAGTCAATACAAGTATTCTTACAGCCTCTTCAGGACGTCTCACTCACACTAAGCCTAGGCACACTCCTACCTTAGCTGAGTCACAAGTATTCTTACAGCCTCTTCAGGACGTACACACCTCACTCTAAGACCAGGCACACTCATATCTTAGATGAGACAGGTTACAGATAGATGTTTGTGATAAGTCTAGCCTAAGCTCATACAAAGTATGGATACAAGAGTAATTGAGCTAGACTAGGTCTCAACTCTGGTTACAGTATTGGAATGATATTCACAGAGAGGAGATGAAAGAGACAGATGTATATTCTCAAGATGAGATGAGTCTGTGCTCAGACAGCTGCTAGATACACTTGAGATGTGTGTTGAGATGTGATAAGATGCTTAATGATTTCACGGAAGTGTAGGCAGTCTCTCTCACTTCTCAGCTCTTGATAATGTCTCTTTTATATCAAGACTTGAGAAACTAGCCGTTATATGGCCGTTACAGTCCGTTGGAGGGTACAACAGTAGGCACAATCTTTTCAGTAGGCAGACAGCAGCTTTTCAGTCTTTAAGGTACTGTGTCAGTGTGCTTGTGTCCTTGTTTGTCTTCATGCTGACTCTACTTGTTGTCTTCTCAGCTAAGCTTGAATTCTTGCCTCTGTTCAGAGTCTGACTTACTTTTCTTGCATCTGTGTTAAGATCTCATTCTTCTACGTCTGACCTTCCGACGACGTCTCAAGCTGTTCTTGCATCTCAAGCTGAACTTGCATCTGTTCATAGCTTGAGCCTCTTTTTAGTTCTAAGACTTTTTGCATTTTAGCTGGGGTCCTCATCTAATCATGAGATGACATCTGAACATACAAATCTTGTATCTCATGCTGTGTTGATTTTTGAAGTGTTTCTCATAGTCTTAGCCATAAGCTTTGGTTGCACCACATCTGTTCTGATTCAATCACACATGTTGTATGTGTAAATTGACTTGCTCGAGTTCTAGTCTGATCTTTGAAGCACACAACTGTTGTAGAGCTCTTTATAGCTTCTGTTCTTGCGCCACTGTTACTTATGTTATAACTAATCTTAGTGGTCCAAAGATCCTTTCAGTCTTTATGTATTCCTGCAGTAACTTAAATACAGAAAGTCTCTGCCACACTTGAACACACAGTTAGTGACACAAGATGCATCTCATCTGGATATTTAAACTTACTCAGTTTGTCATATTAAAAACATCTTTAGGGTGAGCTTGTCTCAACACATACTTTACCCTTCTCTCAAATTTTCAAGGCCTTCCTAAAGGATATGTGAGGCTTTTAAGGGTATAACATCAATGGTCATCTCATCTTCATACTTCCCAATCTTAAACCTTAAGCTCACTTGCCTATCCACCTTAAATTCTTCCTCTTCACTCACCCATTGAAGTGTATAAGGTTTTGTGTGCGGGGGGTAGTGGGTAGGTTTAGTTTTTGTAATGTCCTAATTTCTTAATTCAAGAATAATGTTTGTTGGAAACACTATTCCTGAATTTCTGAAATTATTTCACGCCATTTTAATATTTTCATACAAATCTCATATTGCTTAGGCAATCCAACGTTTGTTTAAGCTTCCATAAAATTCATACATCATTGTTTTTCCATACAAAACCTCATTCAAAGCTTATGGGACTAACCTACACCTTGGGGAGTTATGGTTCATAAAATTCCTACCGGAAATCTGGCAGAGTTTCCCTAAAAATTGGACATTTCCCAATTTTCCATCTTATCCTAAATCCAGAAACATTCACCAATACAATTTATAATAACACAATACCGTCTTAACTACAACTAAGCCTCCATGGCCAATCTAAAGTTCTACTATAATACACCATTCATCTTTCAATTTACATCTAATTATATCCAAAGAATCTCTCTCTGACCACTGGGAGTGGATGGATCCACTCCAAGAGCTCCTCTTCCATCTGAACATATAGTTGGAACGTCCTGCGTAACTGAAATATTTCCCCACATGGGGTGAGACTACGGTCTCAGTGAGCATAACTATGCATGCAGGCAGTGTGGGGATAGTAAGCATATGAGATGCAACACATAATTCAACATATACTACATAAACTATTTCAATCACCACATTTTAACTTCACTCAACTATACATGATGTCTAATTCAAATCTAAAAATGGATATGCTATGCATGACCTGCATTACCCGGTAGACAGGGTCTTTTCACTAGACTGGGGCTAGACCTGAGCTCAGACTACAAGGAACGTCTTCCTTAGGCATAATACCGCCAATTAACTAGGGGTCGAAACCCGTGTTTTAACTGGGGATCGAAGTCCAATTAACTGGGGACCGAAGTCCAATCTTGATTAATTAAGGTGAACTAGGGTCGAAGCCAAAATTGGGGCCGAAACCGTAACTGGGGCCGAAGCTCAAATTCATTTTCCAATTAACTGGGGCCAAAGGCCTTTATGAAAATGCTCAAACATCACAAATGGCACATGTCTCTTGATAGATCTAAACATTCTCATAGCCATAATGAAACCCCATCATGTGAATCTCACAACCCAACCCCCACAATCAACATTAGCATGTTCCTCAAGCATAAATCATAGACTATAAAACAATAATAAAAGGGGATGGGTGAAACCCTAACATACAAGCCCTAACTCATGCCTCTAATCATAACATTCATACAAAAACCAAGCATAGAACACCAACAATTATTCATGGACATACATCACTAGAGGAAGCAGAAAAGAGGGATTAGGGTTCATTCAAGAGATTCAAGCAAGAATGAGAGTGGGTGTGTGAGTTATACTCACCTTAAATAGATGAATAATGAAGGAGAAGGAAGGAGATGTTGGAGACCCAAGCTCCAAGAGGTGGTGGAGAAGCCTCCCAATCAAGCTCTCCTTCTTCTCCCAGCTCCCTCTCTCTCTAGAATCGTCTCTCTCTCTAAAACGCTAGAAGGGAAGAGAAATGAAGAAGAAGAAGAAGCTGAAACGTGTTTAAAATGAACCTGGATGCGTTTGCGCGCTTGAGCACCCAAATTCTCTGCCTGGGAGACGTGCGCATCAGGCTTGGGCGCTTGAGCGCGCACCGGGGCGCTTGAGTGCCCAAAGTTTCTGTCAGAACTCCAAATTTTGCTCCTCTACGGGCTTGAGTGCGCATCTGCGCATTTGAGCACGTAAACTTGCTGTTTGGAGGTGCAAATGATCTCGAAATATTATCGTATATCATATCAAACTGAAGACCCGGATCTTAGCTTTCTAATGCAAGTGGAATCACCTTAATTGGACACCTAAAACTCTAGATATTTGCGAATAAGTGCACCAAGGTCCTTAGGCTTAAAACTCTAAATTAAGCAATAACCTTGGTTGAAGCCTGGAAGGGAAAACTTTACATGAGTCATGTTATAACTCATCAATTGACTCCAAGAAGGCTAACGTTAAGGGGTCTAAGTGTCCATGAGACTGTGCTCCTCCATTCCCTTGTCCCTTCCCATAAAAACATCTTCTACCCCCGGTTCCTTTAAAGCTCATAACTCTTAATTGATTCCCTGACTCTCATCTAATAACATACCTTCCCAACTTAGTTCTTCTTCCTCTAATATCCTTTACTTATTCTTAAATCATTATAATCCTCTTTGTCTTATGGTGTGATTCCTTCTAAGCTCTACCCACAATGGTTTGGCGTAACACTTGGCCCATCTTCCCAAAATATCTCAAACTCGTACCTCCTAGTTCATTTACCTAATTTCTTATCTAAATTCACATTTAAAACTCCAACATCTCATACCCCATAGCTTGTTGAGGTTTCCATCAAGGATCTTCTTCCTCAACACTTGTTAGATGCTCAACCCAAGGTTGAGCTCTGATACCAACTGTAGAAACCACAGAAAACACTAGAAGGGGAGTTGAATAGTGTTTTAAATGTTCAAACAGATTTTCAGAAACCTTTTAACAAGCAAAGTATTTCACAGTAATTTTATAAATTTGCTGAAACTGGAGTTTATGGTACTTGATGAAATTATTTCAGCAGGTTCAACAAAGTTGAGTAAAACTGTTTTCGTAACAATATATTTAGTTATAAAGATGTTTCAATAGTTTAAATCACTAATTTTGAACCCTTCTTGTTAGATAAATAACATATATTGAGAGATAAGGGTAGAGAAGACTTAGCCAAGAGATTTATCCTGGTTCACTCACATCCACTATGAGCTACGTCCAGTCTCAATGCCAACTAGCAATGGATTTTCAACTAACTGATCACAGTTACAAGTATTCTTTCAACACACGGCCTCTCCAGGCTAAAACCCAAGTATTCTTTGAACACACGGCCTCTCCAGGCTAAAACCCAAGTATTCTTTGAACACATAGCCTCTCCAGGCTGAAACCAAGTATTCTTTAAACACACAGCCTCTCCATGCTAAAACCAAGTATTCTTTGAACACGCAGCCTCTCCAGGCTAAAACCAAGTATTATATCTTCCACCAAGCCTCTCCAGGCTCTCAGACACTTAAAGGTGCTTACTAATGAGTTTTGCTTAAGTTGCTGAACATAGATAAGTTCCAGACTTAAACAGATACAAGATTGTACAAATTAACTGAGTAAGACTCAGGATATATGAAATTTGACTACAATAAACAGAGAGTAAGCAGGACGAAGTTTGGCAGCGTTTTGGCTTCATAAAAGTTCTTCTCACTACTCTCCCACAGTTGTTGAAGTCTTTCACGAAGCTTTATATAGGATTTAACTTAAGTCCGTTGAAGATTGTTAAAACCACCATTGTGAAATAGCATTAAATGCTGTTAAGACCGTTGTGAGAAAATCTTATGAAAGCTTCTGACTTGAGCAGAGTAGGTGTGCAAATATGTTTCGGTTCTGAAACACAACAGGTACATCAATTTCCTTTTCTGGTACGAGGATTCAAAATATACGCAGAAAGGACTCTGTAATTCTTTCCTTAATGAGATGTTGTAGAAGACGTTTAGAGTGCTTTATTATTCTGAACAGCTATCCAGAGAGGGCTTCACTCTGTTCGAGCTAATTGACTTACAAAAACAGTCTTCAGCAAATCTTCATGTTTCAGATAGTACTTTTCTTCAGAGGGTTAGTAGACTTTAGCAGGTCCTAACTCTTCAGAGGGTTCTCCTTTCAGCAGGTAGTACTACATCAGAGAGTTGTTTTGCTTCGGAGGATTGCTCTTCAGAGAGTTGCTGAAACATAGAAAATACCCTTGAGAGAATATGTACTATTTAATAAACTTCTTTAATCAAATTTGTTACTCATTAAAACTCAGGATATAGAGACTTAAAACATTATTAATCACTTAATAATATTTTGAGACTTAACATTCTCCCCCTTTTTAATGATTACAAATTTGCTCAAATTATTCAAATATCTTAAGGGAAATAAAGAGTATTGAGTTAAGAAATTTCTCCCCCTTTTTCAGATACTTAGACAGAATGCCTTGCTCCCCCTGAATCAGTGAATTCTTCTCTAAAACCATTTAAACTTCAGATATTTTGTTAGTTTATATCTCCCCCTTTTGTCATCAATCAAAAGGGTTGATAATGAATACAAAAGTATTAAATACATAGCAGAGGAATAAATACAGGGTAGGCAAACAATAATTAATTCAGTGACTTAGTTGTGTTAGACAAATCAATTAACTCCAATCATTTAAAGTACGTAGCATAGTAAATGCGAGGATAAGTAAGCACACTATGTAGTCAAATCAGAGAGAATAATCATTCAAATCATATTGAGATATCAGAGAGTTTAACATATAAACAGAAAAACTTTTGTGAACACATAGACTTTCTGATATAGTGGCAAACTAAAAACTGTTATTCCTCTTGAGCTTGGGCTTGGATTCTTGAGAATTAAGACGAGCAAGAGCAGCATTGAATTGCCTCATTAAGTTCTGAAGTCTAAGGTTCTTGTTTTTCAACCATCTAATTTCCCTCTCTCGAATCTCAAGTGCTTCTGAAAGATCAGCTTCTCTGAAAATAACTGATACATGTCTCTTGGTGAATATAATCTCCCCAAAGCCATTGGGTAAGCCATAGTCAGCAGGCTTAACCACAAGGCAAGTGTAGATTGTAGGAGTCCACTTTTGCACAGTCCAATCTTCATGCAGCTCATGCTTAGATCCAGGAAAAGTTCCAGGAAACCAAGTACGAAATTCTTGGACAGAGAGGGTGCTCTTGGTCATTGAATCAGCAAAACCATACTTCGTTCCAGAGCAGGATCCTTCCTTTTCTCTCTCATGCCAATAGGAATCCCATAACATGTCTCTGTAGGTGTGGTCAAAACCCCCATAGGCCTCCAAGTCTTCAGGGAGTCTTTCCCATTCATCTTTGGTCATAGGCACAGGTTCAATCATGTAGGCAAAGTATAACTTAGGTTATTTCTTCTTATCTTTAGGACCTTCAGCAAATGGTAATCTTGGCACTATCTTGTTAGGTTGCCAGTAGATAGTGGTGGAAGGCTTCAAAGTAAGTGGCTTCGGAGGCTTAAAGCTTCTACGCCCAGCATATGCAGCTATGTACCTTTCATATAGCTCAGTTTCCAGGTTCAGATGCCTGATGAAAATCCAGTCTTCAGCAGGTATCCTCACATGGTCTAAGGAGGCTTTGTTGATCTTCTTCCAAAAATGCTTATGTGGTAGCACTCCTTGTGTGATCATCTCCAGCTGATTAGATCCAGACACTCCCCCTGAAGCGTTGGCCAATCTTTTCTGTCTACCAGCTTCCAGAGAGTCCAAGTGAAGACCAATGTGCTTGTGTAAAGGCAAGTGGTCTCTGAAGTACAACAGTTCTTCATAGAGATTGGGAAACTTGGGCACTCTGACCCTTTGATTGTAGGGGTTGGTGTATGACTTGTGTGGAAATTCTGCAGATTTCAGCAAGTCCTTAAAAGTTATTATTCTAGCCATATTTTCAATGGATGGCTTTCTTGAAATAATTCTTGTCTTTGGCTTCAATAGCTCATCCCTTGTAGTATGGCTTCCTTCCCAAACAAATACACCTTCACCCTTGTGGACATATCTTCCAGTGTCCTTCCAATTAAAGATTCTTGCATCAGTACCAGTAGAGGAAGATGGAGTAGGGTGAGAAATAACTTCAGATATCTCAGAGGTCCCAGTCTCAGTAACAAGAACTGGTTCAACAACCTCTTCAACAGGTAGCACTTTAGATGATTGGACTTCAGTATGTGGAATTTCAGCAAGTTCACCCCTAGTAGGTTCAACTTCAACAACATTTTCATCAGCAGCAGGTTGTATAACTTCTTCAAAAGTGTGTTGTTCTGTGGACTTATCAGCAAGTGCAGTTGCCTCAAGAACTTTAGCTGGAACCTTGGAAGGACTAACTTCATCCTCCAGATCAATTGGATCAAGATAACCAAAATTTACCTTGATCCTTTTGTTTGGTTCCTCTTCAGGGATAGGCATCAAAGCAGCTTCCTACAGCTTCCTCTTATACTTCTTGGTTTCTGTCAGAGGGTTGACTAATGGATTGTATGGAACATATGTTGTTGTAGGCTTTGCAAAAGTTTTCTTGAGCTTCATCTTTTTCAGCTCTTCCAGCTTCTTTGACCTTTCCTGTAGGGCTGCCTCCCTATATGGAATAGGTTCCTCTATTGGTTCAAACTTGCTCCTAGTAACCATTTGAGCAGCTGGAACTTCTACTAATGGAGACAGTAGATTTCTCCTCTTCATCCTACTTGCTTTTCAAGCTCTCTTCCTCTTAGGCACAACATCTCTTTCAAGTTTCTCATCTTCAATCATGGCCTTATGAGCAGCTTCAGCCAGAGCCCTATCATTTTCTTCTTGTTCCTTTACTTTTCTCAACTCCTCCTCTTCAAGAGCATTTGCCAAAGCAGCAATTTCTCTCAGCTCTGGGTCAGGATGGCTTATGGCAAGAGGCATCACCAGCAATGGCTTTTCAGAAGAGATTGGGGCATCAACCTGTTAGGAATATGCACTAGAGACTTATATGTTTATGAACATCCATCACTTTTATCATGTTATTTTATAAAGGCAACTTATTCTTTTAGAATATAATTAATGTTCTTAGAATAGTAAGCTCAAATTTCATAAGAAATCAAGTAGATGACTTGATCGTGAGATCTTATGAACAACTAGTCTTAAATAGTCCCCAGTCAAGTATCATCTTAGGACAAAGATGCATTTAGACTAGTATGTGAGTTCATTGATGATCACATCTCACAGATCATGGATATGAGATATCATGTGCTCACATAGGTACACATTAAGAGTAATGGTGTACTGGACAGACCCACCTTAAGAACGTTGCATGGATTGTTACATAAGTGTCATGAACGTTTCTTAAATTGATAAGTGTTATATGAAGTCCTTCGACCTGAAATCACTACGATTCTTACATAAGGAATTATATGTTTTAATTATCATCAAACGTTACCTGTAACAGGGTAATCATAAAGTTGGTTTTTGGACATATAATAAATTATGTAGTGGAATGAGAGTGCCCTAGATGGGATTTGTCCCTCCTATGTAACAGGAGTTATATATGTAGGCCTCTTGATAAAGTGAGACTGCAAAATGCATGGCCATGCTCAGGAGGATAAACATGAGATGTTTATTTTCTGAACAGTCTACTTGGGGATCAAGAAAAACATAAATTGAACTATACAAGGTTGACACAATCCATGCCCTCGTGTTCAATTTGATATTTTGACAAAGGGACAGATCATATAAATTATTATCATAAAATAGGATTTGTCAAAGTTATTGATAATCTCAATATTTGGATAGTGATGTATTGCTAGATACCGCTTACTATTTATGATATTAAATATAAAAGGATTTTTATTTAATATCATAACCAAATATTAAAAGCCTATTGGGTCACACGCATACAACATGCCACTAGGAAAGGATAATAATTCTAATTTAATTTAATTAGAATTATAACATAATAGGCCAGACCCATAAGTGTGAGGGTTAAGTGAGTGAGGGGGTAAAACCCTAGCCACCACTTTATAAATAAAGCATGAGATGCACTACCCTATGGACATAAGCAATCACCTTTTACTCTCTAAGGCTACTAGCAGAGTTGAAGAGGGTTTCCTAGTTCGACTGTTGGCGTGGACACCACTAGAGACGTGGCTGCTATTGCCTCGTTCATAATCCTAATAAGGTACGACCTTTCGTTTTAATACCTTTTATGCCTTGATTCGTGTTTTCGCAAAACGATTATAACAAGGGAGGGAATCCATTTATTTCCGCTGCACTCTGACCACATGCTTGATTCCCTTTCAAATCATGGCCTTTCCCAGTGTGGTAGGCTCAGTGACTTTAGTCTAAGCCACTTTAGGGTTCTGACCCACAATTTCAGTAGGTTCTTTTAGAAATTTTTGAACAGGTTCAGAGACTCTTAGTGGTTCAACCTCAGTCACCTTTTCAGATGATGTTGCTTTTTGGAATGATGCTTCCACCTCCCTTACTATTTCCAAATCAGCAGGATTAAGAGTTATTTGAGCAGACTTGGTCCTTTTCTTCTTCAAAATCTTCTTTTCTGGGGTCTCAGCAGTAGGTTGGAATTCATCCTTCCTTGCATCCCCTTGAAGCTCTTCCTCCAAAATCTCCAGCATAGATTTTTGGAATTCTTCAACAATCTTCTTCTTCTTGGAATCAACTTTCTTAATTTCAATACCCATCTGCTTGATGGTGGTTGCTGTGAAATAGGTTGGAGGCCTCTGGTCGTACAACTTCTCTACTACAAGCTTGAAGTGCAGCATGATCTTCATGATGAGTGTGTTGTGAGGGAGGTTTGCAGCAGAATCCCTTGACCTCCTTATCATGTGATATAAAATCACCCATGAAAGGTTAATTTTCTTCTTCAACATCAAATGAATTAAGCAGAACCGCTCCAGTTCTGAAATATGATCTTTATCACCTCCTTTGGGAAGAATGCAACATCCCAAAATAACAAAGAGGATCCTGGGTGTAGGCAGCAACCCAGTTCCCTTGAGGTTTGCTGGAGCTTCTAAACCAAACAATAATTTGTTGTACATTCTGGTACCACCATTTCTTGCTTCCCACTCAGGGATGAACAGAGCTCCTTCAGCTTTGACATTTGTAACTATCTCCAACACTGAAGTATCAACAAATATTTCTGTTCCCGGTACAGTAGCCTTCAGTGAGATCTTTCTGTTACCTTCTACTTCCTTGGCCGTCTTCCAGAACTCATAGACACTAGCTTTGTGCTATGAGCAGAAGATGTTGTCGAAAAATGGAGTCCACCCAGTAGCATTGAAGTGATCTCTTAGATCATGACCACTTTCAGCAAGGTCATCAAGCTTTACGCATCTGGTTGGGACAATCTTCCCACTAGCCTTAGCAGCAACAACGCTTCTCTTGGGAGCCATTGAAGTTACAGAGAAAACTTCGAAGAAAGTGGGGTTTGAAAGAAGTTGAGGAGCTTGAGTGCACAGAGGGTTTCTAATCAAAGAGAGAAGGAATGCAACGAAAGTGTAACCTGAGAAGCTTCTCACGCGCTCTATAAATAGACTTCAGACATAGCATTGATGATGGCAGTTACAGGCTACGTAGACATAGGGAGTCGTGCGACGTGCAGACTTCAGAGGATAGGTGAAAAGCCAACCGTCTCAGGGAGCCATGTCATCAAGTGACATTTCAGAAAGTATATGTGTTCAGCAGGTTCAATAATTTCAGCAAGTATGAATTTCAGCAGACATATATTTCAGAAAGTTCATGCATTTCAGAAAGTCATGCACACAATATTTTTCACATAATTTTCAAGCAAATCATACAATCTCAGAAATTATGATTGTAGTAATAAATAATGTTACCAGCATGAATACTTAGGGATTTGAAAGGATGATCTGTATTTGCTAAGACTCAACATTGTTTTATGAGATGTATTGAAGATGGATGCTTCTAGCAGCTTATGTTGAAGGCTCTTGGTACATAAACCTTTTTTTCATCAAGAGTTCCTTTCATCCATTCTTCAGCAGTGATTTTGGGAGTTTTCTTTGATTTGTTCAGAACGTCTCCAAGAGAAACAATTAAGGCTTTTGATACCCATATTTTCTTGGGTCCACCTGGGTCAGTTTCTGGTAAGGGTTTCTCTTTCTGTTTACACTCACACTTAAAGAGTCTATGTTTATCACAGTGAGGACACCCATCAACCTTTTTCTTAGCCTATTTAGGTAACTTGGAATCTGATGATTTTGATGATGGTTTTCCTGAGAAGCCTAAGCCTCTTTTATCTTTTAACTTTTTCTAAGTTTCCAATAATTTGTTAAGATTATTAGTTCCTTCAGTAAAGTTGGCTAGGTCTTTAGTAAGTTCCTTAATCTGTCCTTGAAGTTTCTGTTTTTCTTCAAGTAGATTTTTGGAATTACTATTCTCTTGTTCCTGAAACTCTTCGTTAAGTATAAGATTCCCCTTTTTCAGATTCTTGTTTTTATTGCATATAATAGTATATTCATTTGAGAGTTTCTTATACTTTCTGAAAAGTTCTTTGGAACTATCTACCAGATCATCATATTCATCTAGAAGAGTTAAGGATGTTACCTTAGATTCAAGAACTTCTGAAGATGTTTGATTTGCCATTAAGCATAGATTCTCTTCATCAGATGAATCTTCTTCCGTTTCTGAAGTAGAATCTTCTGAGATAGATTCATCATCCTCAGTTTCTTCAGGGATTGATGACGCAAGCATGTCCCATATTTCCTTTGTAGAGATGCATCCTTGAACTTTTTCATATTCAGCTTTGTTCAGAGACCATACCAGATAGAGTTTGGCTTGAGTATTTAGTTGAACTTTTAATTTCTGATCACTTGACCATTTAGCTCTTGGGATGGACTCTCCATCTCTCATGGGAATATAGTCTCCATTAACAATAATGTCTTAGAGATCCAGATTGTTGCTTTCTATAAACAACTTCATGTGCTCTCTCCAGTAGAAATATTCATTCCTGTTGAATGCAGGAGGTCTAGTGACAGATGCTCCTTCAGAGATATAGAGACCATAGCTTGTTGAGGTTTCCATCAAGGATCTTCTTCCTCAACACTTGTTAGATGCTCAACCCAAGGTTGAGCTCTGATACCAACTGTAGAAACCACAGAAAACACTAGAAGGGGAGTTGAATAGTGTTTTAAATGTTCAAACAGATTTTTAGAAACCTTTTAACAAGCAAAGTATTTCACAGTAATTTTATAAATTTTCTGAAACTGGAGTTTATGATACTTGCCGAAATTATTTCAGCAGGTTCAACAAAGTTGAGTAAAACTGTTTTCTTAACAGTGTATTTAGTTATAAAGATGTTTCAATAGTTTAAATCACTATATTATGAACCCTTCTTGTTAGATAAATAACAAATATTGAGAGATAAGGGTAGAGAAGACTTAGCCAAGAGATTTATCCTGGTTCACTCACATCCACTATGAGCTACGTCCACCTCCATTCTTTGAACACCCAGCCTCTTCAGGCTAAAACCCAAGTATTCTTTGAACACACAGCCTCTCCAGGCTAAAACCAAGTATTCTTTGAACACACAACCTCTCCAGTCTAAAACCAAGTATTCTTTGAACACACAACCTCTCCAAGCTAAAACCAAGTATTATTTCTTCAACCAAGCCTCTCCAGGCTCTCAGACACTTAAAAGTGTTTACAAATGAGTGTTGCTTTAGTTGATGAACTTAGGAGTCCTTCAGCTTTATATAGGATTCAACATAAGTCCGTTGAAGATTGTTAAAACCACAGTTGTGAAATAGCATTAAATGCTGTTAAGACCGTTGTGAGACAATCTTCTGAAAGCTTCTGACTTGACAGTGTAGGTATGGAGATATGTTTCAGTTCTGACACACAGCAGGTACAACAATTTCCTTTTCTGGTACGAGGATTCAAAATATGCGCAGAAAAGGACTCTGTAATTCTTTCCTTAATGAGATGTTGCAGAAGACGTTTAGAGTGCTTTATTATTCTAAACAGTTATCCAGAGAGGGCTTCATTCTGTTCGAGCTCATTGACTTACAAAAGCAGTCTTCAGCAAATCTTCATGTTTCAGATAGTACTTTTCTTCATAGGGTTAGTAGACTTCAGCAGGTCCTAACTCTTCAGAGGGTTCTCCTTTCAGTAAGTAGTACTACATCAGAGAGTTGTTTTGCTTTGGAGGGTTGCTCTTCAGAGAGTTGCTGAAACATAGAAAATACCCTTGAGAGAATATGTATTATTTAACAAACTTCTTTAATCAAATTTGTTACTCATTAAAACTCAGGATAAAGAGACTTAAAACATTATTAATCACTTAATAATATTTTGAGACTCAACAGGAACCACAGCCTAAAGCTCCCACTATAGTTTCTAGGCCCTAATTTTGGGATGTTACAATCCTACCCCTCTTAAATAAATTTTGTCCTCAAAATTTGCTCCGATTATCCTAACGCAGTGTCACACTCCTATTCTTAACTAGGTTGTGTACTCAGAATCCTCCTGAATTGCCTTACGATCACTAATACCTCTATTCCTCAAGGTGGCTAAAAGGGAACTGAGAGTGCGTTGTACTTCCTAACCTGTCTCCTTGGTTCTGTCATCATGGGCTACGTCTTGAATGTCACTACTCCCTAAGTTGTTCTATGCCTAACTTACGCTAAAATGAATCAATCCTATCATTCTTCCTTTTGGTATATACCCTGACACCTACCTTCCCTCTACCATAATCCTAACCTAGATTCCTAAGGGACATCACATTGGTCTCTTCACTCTGGAATGACTTAACTACTTTAGTTAATCAACTACCTAACCGGGTTGAAACATAAAAAGGGCTTCACAAAACTCCTGATTATGGTTTTTAACTCAATACTTAATCCGCGCACCATATCTTGGGGAGTACCTAAAAGTTGTCTAAGTTGTTGGGGGATCCTAGTTTTTAATAGCTACAAATTGATTTAGACTTTGGGTTGCTACAACCTAGCTGTGCTCCAAGTACTTTTTTTTATTATTAGTCTTCTATACTATGGGTTCATATCTCTTCTTCTTCAAGGCTACCCCCCTTAAGGGCTCGGCCCTCCCTAACAGCCCTCAAGGTCTCAAGTCTACTACGTAAAACTACACCGTGTTCCCAAAAAGCTAGCTAGTTTGAAACATAGTCTTATAAACAACACTATTTCATCCTTAGTTCCTAAAATAGTAACACACGGGTCTTGGCAAAAGAATATAGAATTGCAGCCAGGTGTGCACCGCCTATCGGAGCAACAACAAAAATGGCAGTGGGCTTCTCTGATACACATATGATAGAGAGTGGACAAACTCCTATAGTTCATATGGAGAAAACCAATCTCATCTAACAGGACATGATAGTGTGTAGGCTTGATTGTAGCTATCCTTCCAGCACATGCACATAAGTGGAAATCAAGACTATCTATCATTTCAACCTAGGAGACTGAGTACGAACATATTCCCAGTACTAAGACATCAGAGGCTATCGCCTAGTATGGACAACCGCAACAATTAAAGGAATATCCAATTTCCCTAGTGAGCCATGAGGCATACCATGCCGAGAATGATGGGGGAAAAACTTTAGAGGCAAGGGGAGAGAAAGGAGAATGTTCAGCACCTAACAATGAATTCAGCACACCAAGCTTAGCACTAATTTTTAACAAAACATTAATTAGATACTGGTCATTGATCCTCATAGGAGATATGCATTGAGTAACAATTCCATATCCCGCAAGATTTTTTTTTCTTCCATGGACTATAAAGATCAGGGTTCTTCCACTCAGGAAGCAGACAAAGAAGAAACTGAGGGCCCAACCTATAGACTTAGCTAAGTCCCCAAATTTTTCCAAGAAGTCTTGTATATCTTAAGGTAGGTTAAGATCACCCTAAGGATCTTTTCCTTCCTCTCTATTGGCTTCCTTACTTAGGAGTAGGAACCAAGGTCTCCCACTAGACAAATCTTTTTTTTATCTTATTTTCCTTTACTATTAAAATTTTCTTAACCTCTTTTTCTAATTCTTTTTCTACCTTTTTAGAATTTTCTTTTTTCTCTTGTTCTATTAACCTCCTAAGTTTGGTGTGATCTTCTCTAACTTCACTAGAGGTCATAGGCATGAGTACATATTTCCTATCTAGGTGGTGGAACTTATAGGTATTGGAAAATCCATCATACTTTACCCTTCTCTCAAATTTCCAAGGCCTTCCTAAAAGGATATGTGAGGCTTCTAAGGGTATAACATCAATGATCATCTCATCTTCATACTTCCCAATCTTAAACCTTAAGCTCACTTGCCTATCCACCTTAAATTCTTCCTCTTCACTCACCCATTGAAGTGTATAAGGTTTTGTGTGTGGGGTAGTGGGTAGGTTTAGTTTTACAACTAACCTAAGGCTAGCTAGGTTTCTACTACTACCTCAATCTATGATTACTAAGCATACCTTATTTTCTCTCTTCTTCCCCCAACGGTGTTTCTATGGTTTTCCTAAGCATCATTGCTACCCTTTCCTCTTGCCTCCTCCCTTCCATTTCTCCTAATTGATTTTAGTTTTAAGCTTTTAAGGTCCTTTCCACTCAACTAAGTGTTTACACTCAAAGGATGTATTCACTCGTGTATGTGACTCTTTTTGGGCTTTTTCTATAATGAAGCGCTCTTGCCTCTTCTACTCGGGTATGGTTTGGTTAGGCATGCTTAAACCAAAGCTAGTCTTAACAACTATACCCAAACTAGAAAACGCATGAGCAAAGAAGTTATCTACAAAGAAGCTAGAAGTTGCCTAGCTAGACAAAACTAAGAGTTAAGATAACAAACAAGAAAAGCTAGCTATAAAAAAACACTTATACACAAGAATAGAATGTTAACAAGACAAAACACAAAGAAATTGCAAATATTATTGTTTTTGGTTTTGGTTTTTGATTCAAAGAGGTAAGGTGCCAAAATTTTAGAAAAAACAACTATTACAACTCAAATTGAAACGGATACAAGCAAATGAACAACTACAGTAGAAAAAGGGAACTAAATTATTGGACACTTTCTTAATTCTTTTTTTTTAACTTGGAGGATTCATCTTTTCCTCAACAAATATTTTTTGACTTTTGAATTTCCTTTTCTTTTATTTTTTCGCCTTTTTTTATATTTTTGGCTAAATATATTTTTTTACTGTTTTCTCTTTTTTTCTTTCTTTTTGAACATTTTTTATTGTCTTTGGACCCAACAGAATGATTACAGATATTTGCACAAAATTACAAAAAATAATCCCTATTCTAAAATAAAAAAATTGCTTGTATCTTGCCTAAAAATAGGACAAAAATAATGTACCAAAATTGGTAAAAATTGACTGTTTTCTAAACTGATTTTAAAAAATGGAATGGCAACTTGAATAAAAAATTAGTCCAAAAATTGCTTAGCATTTCCCTTGATTACACAAAATTTTGAAACATCAAACAATCGTGCTGGATTAATTTTTATGAATGAAACTAAGAAAATTGATAAAAATTCAACAAGGAAATTGGTGAATTTTGACCACTTTTCTAAGCTAAAACCTAGCCTAGAATTATGTGTTTTGCGAAATCAAACAGGCATTTCCTAAGGTTGTGCTTGCAAGCAATTCAAATTTGCAATTAGAATAGAAGAAAAACAGACAGAACAGAAGCAGAATATGGATAAAACATAGCAGAAAAATAACACATAATTGCTAAAAATAATAGGAAAATTGTGCAAAATAAATTGTTGAAATGTAAAGGGGATGAACTGAAATTAAAAGAATGGGGAGGACAGAAAGTAAATGGCAGAAATGTAGAAGGGGATGAATAGAAATTAAAAGGATGGGGAAGAGCAGAAATTAAAATTGCAGAAAGTAAAGGGGATGAGCAGAAAATAAAAGACAATTGAATATGGGAATGGGTATAAAATGTGGATTGAATCAATATAGGTGAACGATCTTTGGAAAATGAAGACAACAATGCCTACACTTACCACAATCCACCGGAATCAAACAAGCAGTTATAGTAAGAACAGCTCCAGAATAAGCAAGAACAATTATGAGCAATTGAATAGGCACTTATCAAACACCTAGAGGGTTGGGATTAACGGCCCAAAACAACTCCCAAACTACTCAGAATCAAGCAAACAGGCAGGCAAACAAGAGTTAAACAACAATAGAAGAGCACCTCGGGCTTAGAACAGTCCAACAGTCTAAGAATTACACAGAAATTGAGCTTGAATATAGAGAAAAGGCAATAAAAATGTAGAAAATTCTGCACCTCAAACAGCCCAAAAACCGCACCCAAAGTGATGGAAAATGGCTCCAAACAGCTCCAAATTCGCAAAGCTCTAATTACCAATTGATACCAATTGTTTTATCGAATCTAGAAATTGAAGCAGAGAGCCATGGGTGCAGTTAGAATTCAAAATAAATGATGAAAATGGTGTAGAAATCAGTGCAAAAAAATGAAGGAAAAGTGAAGAAGAAACTCAAAAATGGATGGAGACTGAGAAGTGGTAGATCGCCACTACAGCAGGTAACCCCTTCTGCAAATAAGATTAGTGTAGGATGTAACATCCTGGAAATCTGAATCTAGAAATACCGTGGAAGCCTTAGGCTGTGAATCCCACCGCAAGAAAAGAAGTTAGAAGTAAAAGGAGGACTTAGGGGTTTGAAGGGAAAATAAGACAAGAGTTAGGGAATCGGTTAAGAGCTGTGAGTTTTAAGGGAATCGAGAAGGGAAAAAACCAAGTATTTAAGCCAAACATGACTGTAGAGTTAACTTAGGAGGAGCCATGCCCGGTGGTGGAAAGGCTAGCATAGTGAAAAGGTGAGGAAGGAAGTAGAGACATTAGAACTAGGGAATTAGATTGAGACAGGAGGAACTAAGCTTAAACGAATTGGCGGGAAGGAAGAGGAGAGGCGTAAACTCAAGGAACCAAGGTAGAAAGGTGATTTTATGGAAAAGAACAAGGGAATAGAGGAGCATAGTCTCATGGACACTTAGAACCTTTAACCTTAACCTTATTGAAGTGAATGGATGATTTACATCATGGTTCATATGAAGTGTGCCCCGTTGGGCTTGAACCAAGGTTGTTGCTTAATTTTGGGTTTTAAGCCTAATGACCTTGGTGCATTAATTCGATAATATCTAGAGTTGTATGTGTTCAATTGAGGTGATTCCAATTTCATTAGAAAGCTAAGATTTAGGGCTTCCATTTGATATATAATACAATAGTATTCCGATCTCTTTTGCAGCTCCAAACAAGATTATTCTCGCTCAAGCGAGAAAACTCTCGCTTGAGAAAGGAATTAAATCAACAAAAATCAGGGAATTTTTCTGATTTTCTAGCTCAGAGCTCACCCAAGCGAGGCCTGAGTGAGAAAAAGAAAGAGGAAAGATGGAAATTCCACTCAGGGCTCGCTCGAGCGAGCCTGAGCAAGGGTACTCGAGCAGAACTCCATAAAAACAATGTTAGGGCTCATTTCTCTCACTTTCTTCCATCCCTTCACTTATAGAGAGAGAGCCCTAGAGAGAGAGGAGAGCTTTTGGAGCCGAGAGGAAGAAGGAAGAGCCACTCCACCAACTCAAGGTCATCAAGGAAACTTGGATCCACCCCTCCATCACCCCCATTTCTCCTACTCTTGAGGTGAGTGTGGTCACCCACTCACTTCCATTTTTATTGCCCCATTGTATGCTCCTTATTCTTCTCTTCCCTTGTTTATTTACTTGATTGTGAGTGTTATTGGTTGATTCTTTGGATTTGTCTACATCACATGTGTATACTTTCCCCCACACTACATGTTTTACCATGCACAATGGGACGTTAGTCTCACCCCATGCTGTGGGATATATTTTCAGTTGTGCAGGGTTCCCGTCCAGATGTTTGATCGGGAGTTTAGAGCTAATGATTGGGTCCTCTGGAGGCCCAACCGTTGTGATGGATTTTTTTTGTGTAGGCATAATATTATTGGTCAGATGGGATATGATAGTGCATATAGGGCCCTCGAGGATTTCTTTCTGGGTTCCAGGACACATGTACCATTATATCCCACTATGCCCTTTATTGAATATGTGAAATTGGGCCTTTGTTGGTAACAGAGGTATATGTGTATATTGTGTATATTTATATATGTTTAAATGTGTTGAATTTATGCTTAAGTAACAATTGGATTACCTAATCATTTTTAGGAGTTGTATGACGATATCAATAATGCGCGAAATAATTTCATGAATTTGAAAATAGTGCTCCCAACATGCATTATTTTTTTGTTAAGAAATTAAGACGTTACACAGGATGCCACCAATTCAGGAGAATTTGATAAGTCTTATATGGTTTAGGCAAGCACCAATAACCCTTCTCTACTCACACAGACACAGTTGAGGAGGAATTTTAACAGAATGTCTTTACTTAAAATTGAAGGTGCAAATACAAGAGGAGTTCCTCCCTATTTATAGGAGAAGGGGGCGACCAAATAAAGCTAGGAAAAAGGAAGATGAGTGGAAAACTAAGCCTAATGGGTGTTAAACCCAAGTCCCAAAGGTTAAGTAGCTAAATAAGCTACTAACCACTAATTCCCTAAAAGTAGTGCCTACTCTACTAAGCTAGATTAGGAAAATAAAATTAAAACTAAAATACAATCAAATCCTAATTAAGCTAAAATATAATAAAAATCCTATACTAAGAAGGTGTAGAGGGTTATGTGCCCTTGGGTAGGACAACTAGTATCCTTCTGGAGGTCAATGTCCTTAAAGGCTAAGGACACTAGCTTGGACATCTCCTCTTTGATTTTCTTGACCATTCCTCTAGTCATGGGCTCACTTAGCTCCTCCAATGCTATTTAAGTAGGTGAACCCTTAGCCTTTGTCATCACGGAGGCAATCTTCAAACTTGCTCCCCATCCTCCAACAATAACAATATTGGATTCCACCACTGCTTCTGAATCAAAGAGCTCCTCATCGTGTGGAATAGCAGAAGGTTTCTCAACCGGTTGAAGATCATATAATCCAATAGCTGGTTGGGGTTCAGATTCAGCTGCTACATCAAATACCTTTGTTTTCTAAGTGATTGGAAAATCATCTTCAGAAGAACTTACATTCCCTAGAATAAGTTTAGGTCTATTTTGTTGCCGCTTCTTGTGTTCCTCTAAGACCTTCAGCTCCTAGTTTCTTCTTCTTTCCTCTTTGTTCTTCTTCTTGATCTCTATGTTTGCAACTTCTTGGACCTTTGCTGCTTTAGAACTTGCCCTTCTAGTAATCATTTGAGTTGGGGCAACATCCTCAGTATGGTGCAAGAGTATGACTCTCTTATACTTTGGTGCATACCTCCTCACCTTCAACTTTATCTTCCCCTTCCTACTTGCTTCTTCTTCTTCTTTCTCAACCTCAGTATCAGCAATGCAGGCTTGTTGCTGAGCTACAGCAAGAAGATGACCATGTTCTTTGTGCTCCTTTTGCTTCTCCACCTCTTCTTGTTCTAGAGCAGTTACAATGGCATCAACCTCTTTTAAAAATTAATCAGGATGAACTACAGTATGTGGAACTTCAGCAGGTTGATCTTGTGGAACAACTACTTTCTCCTGAACTTCCTCCACTAGTCTCGGTGCTTGTCCCTTTGGATTTGAGGTAGGCACTTTTACCTTATAAGGTTGTTCTTGAGCAGTCTTTTGAGGTCTTTAGATTGCTCAAAGGCACCTGTCTAAACCTCTTCAGACATCCGGATATGAGTAGCACTTGAACCTTCAAACATCCTCAAATGATGAGACAAATTTTTTACAACATTTAACTTCACCACTTTGGACTTGACTTTAGGTTTAGCAACCGAAACTGTTACAGGTGAAGGTACTTCAATTGCAGTCTTATTCTTCTCAAAATCTTCTCTCATTGGGTTACCTCTTAGCTCATTCTCCTGAATATATATAGCTGATCTTGCAATGTTTTGGGATTTCTGATTAGCTAATCCCACTAGAACTGTTGGTTCTGGTTCTAGGGTTTTCACAGTAATATTCATGGATATCACATTCTCCACAGAAAAGTAACATGGTTCCTTATGCAGTGGAGTCTTGTGAATTGGAACTTTGAAATGATAAAGAATATGTTGAATCAAGGGAGTGTGAGGGAGACTGGAGGTCGAGTCATTTATCCTCTTGATCATGTGAGACAAAATCAGCTTTGAGAGATCACACTTTTGCAACTTCATCAGATTGATTATGGAGAAATGCTCCATTTCAGTTACGTGGTCTATGCTTCCCATTTTAGGTATAATAATGAAACATAGAATTGCATGAAGTATCCTGGGCTTATCCAGCATAACCTGAGACTTCATGCTTTTGGATTATTTTGTACCATAAAGCAAGGAAATGAACTTTTTCTGCCCACCATTGCTATTTTCCCAGTCACTGTAGAATGCAACACCTTCAGAAGACACTCTAGTGACTTTGGAAATAATCCCATTGTCTACAAAAACATCAATGCCATTACTTTGTTTCTCACTGACCTGTAAGAACTTCTAGAGCTTATTACTACCTTTGCATTCTTCCAAAACTCTAGCACCCCGAACTCAGACCATTCACCATCAACCTTTTCAAAGAAAAATGGCCACTCAGCAACTTCAAACTCTAGTATTAGGTCAACACTACCATCCCTGAGAATCTCAAGGTTCACAACCTTGCTCTTGAGAGTGTTTCCTCTAACTGTTTTCTTGGACGCCATTGCAACAAGTTGAAGTTGCAGAGAAAAAAATGTGTACACAAGAAGTTTAGAAATAATTAGTTGTAGAAATGAGGGAGGTAGCCCTAGAAGTTTTCTCTTTCCAAATATATAGGTTCTTCAGTAATGATGGCAATTATAAATGATTGCATAGACCTCGGGTAAAGTGTGAAGTGCAAGAGGACAATTTTTGAAAAAAAAATGAACGCTAACCGTCTCAGATAGCCATGTCATTCAGATAAGTGAACACTTTAGACATGCAAAACTTTTTCAGACAGCAGGCATTTCAGACAGGTTCATTTTTCAGACAATGCATGTATATTCAGATGTCTTCTTATGAATTTAAATTTATCTCCAACCAGGGTTTTTTGAATATACCAGCCCATTGATACTCCGTGTCAATGAACTTAATATCAAAATCACCTTTCTGAACATAGTCTTTAATGAAATGATGTTTGATTTCTATAAGTTTAGCCCTAGAATGCTGTATAGGATTCTTAGACAAATTTATTGAACTAGTATTTTCACATATAACAGGTATGAAATGCTCAGAAATATTAAAATCTTCTAGTTGATACTTTACCCATAAAAGCCGTGAGTAACAACTTGTTGCCGTAATATATTCTGCTTCTGCTGTTGAAAGAGCAATTGTGCTTTGTCTCTTGCTTGACCAACTAATCATGTTACTTCCTATGAAGTGACATCCACCATTGGTACTCTTTCTTTTCGTCCTATCTCCAGAAAAGTCAGCATCACAGTAGCCAATTAACCTACAATCCTTACTCTTCTTATAGAAAAGACCAAGATTAGTAGTACCATTCAGATATCTAAAAATTCTCTTTAAAACTTTGTAATGAGTTATTCTTGGGTTTGACTAAAGTCTTGCACACAAACAAACACTGAACATAATGTCAGGTCTACTTGGAGTAAGATACAGTACTAAACTAATCATTCCTCTATACAAAGTTTGGTCAACAGGTTCTTCTCCTTCATCTTTACTTAAGATTGTTGAAGGGTGCATTGGAGTTGACATAGGATTACAGTCATTCATGTTGAACTTCTTAAGCATTTCTTTTTTATATTTCTTTTGATGGATCCATATACAATCAGATTCTTGCTTAATCTAAAGTCTAAGGAAAATTTTTAATTCTCCCATCATGCTCATTTCAAATTCAGACTGCATAAGCTTAGATAACTCTTTACACGAAGAAGAATTTGTTGATCCAAAACTAATGTCATCAACATATATCTGAACAAGGATGAAGTCTTTGTTAAAGGTTTTTCTAAAGAAAGTTGTATCTACTTTTCCTCTTTCAAAACAATTTTTAATCAAAAAGTTGCTCAATCTGACATACCACCAAGCCCTTGGAGATTGTTTCAGACCATAAAGAGCCTTTTTGTATTTGATAGGATTTCATATTGTATTTGATTTTCATGTAATTTCTCCCACTACTCTCTAGCTTAGGGGCGCTAATTCCTTGTCTTTATTGGCTAAGATGGTACTAATCTAAATAGGCTAGGAGTCATGGGTTCAAGTCCCCACTAGGATAGGAATTATTTTTCCTTTCTTTTCCTTTCCCATTTGGTCGGCCACTTGGGCTATAAAAAGGAGGCTTCTCCTTCATGTAACTCTTAATCATCATTTTTAGTATAGAAGCTTTGCTTTGTTTTCTCCTTTTGTGAGGTTGAGAGGCTTGATGATTCTTTCACAAACCATAGTGATTCTTATCCTGCTCCATGGGCTGGTGGCGAATCTGCACTCTAGGCTTATCTGCTGAAGGGGTTGCCTTCACAATGGCACCTATTCCACTTCTCTTTTCCCTTCCATTTTTTACTTTAATTCTCTGATTTTTTTTGCATTTTATTACTGATTTTCCAGTTTCATTTCAAGGTTCTATTTGATCTTTAACAACTCTTTTTGCTCAATTCTAGATCCATACCTTGTTTGCTATCATTCAGTCAGGTTCAGATAGTACCTCAGGTTCAGAACTATCTATGGAAGGTAGACTGGCCATCAAACATAGGTTGGCCTCTCCAACAAACTTTCCTTTCTCTTATGAAGTTGATTCATCTAGATCCTCCCATATGGCAATCAAACCATTCTTCTTCTTGAAGGCTGGTTTCTTCAGCTTGGCGCATTCAACCTTGATATGGCCTGGCTGTTTGCATTAATAGCAAACTATCTAACCCTTTTTCTGAAGTAGACGCTTCTTTTCTTGGCTTCTCCTTCTTGGTTATAAATTGATGATCCCTTCTGAAACTTCTTTCTTTTGCAGCATTCTCTTGATGTTTCTTCTCAATAGATCAAGATCATCATCTTCAGAACACTCTTCAGATGCTTCTAAGCCATCTGAAGTCTCCTCGGCTTGCATGGATTTCATTGCGCCATGTCTGAACTGCTTCGTCTTGTTTGTAAGAGTCAAAACCCTTTGTGAACTAGTTTTAATGATAACAAACCTTTTGATCAAACTTAAGACATTCTTTTCTTAAGTTACTAATGTGTTTCATGAGATTTGATATGTTTAAGTGTGTAGGAATACGCTAAGATGGGTAACAAGATCAAATTAAAAAGTTTGATCAACCATGCACCAAGATTCATCATCTCTTGATTGTTCCATGCAAAAGAGTCATTAATGTCAAGCTCTCAATATCTCCACCCCTCAGTACACTTAAACTTAATTTATCCTAGCAATTTGGGGCTTAAACTTAGAAAGTCTTATGTTGTCATAAGCTAGACTTAGTGATGTTGGTCATGAAATCTATCTCTAAGCACAACACTCATTATTAAATGAGTATGAACTTTAATTTCTCCATGCTAAAGAGAGGAATTCCTACCCAAATAAGACCAATGAATAACAGAACACCCATAGATCCAATAAAATCAATCCACACCAAAAGAGAGGTTTTCAAGTTAAAGGGTAGCTATTATCACCTTAGGCCTCTTGAGGAAGAGGAAAGATTATTCCTAACCTCATGCTCTCCTAATCCGATCCTTAAGCTTATCCTATCCCCAAGCATCTCCTTCTCTCCATTAGTTCTTCAAGGCTGCTCTTCCCCTGACTCTGTTAAGCTTTCATTAAGTCTCTAAATGTAACATCCCGGAAAATTGAGACCTATGAAATATAAAAGAAAACCTTAGGTGGTGAGCCAATCGGTGAGGGAAGTTAAAGGTAGGTTAAGAAACCGAAGGTTAAGAGTGTAAAAGAAGGACCAAGAGTTAAGCCAATCAACTGTAGGTCGAACCTAGAAGGAATCACACTCATAGTCAGAGGGAATATAATGGTTAAGGGTAAAGAAATGAGGTTGGGTATAGAAGAATTAAGTTGAAAGGAAGGGTTAAGGAGAAGAGCTACACCGAGATCTTAGCCATTAAGTGTGGTAGAATAAGCTTTATGGTCAAGGGAAATGATTTATCAAGAATTAGAGTGGGGAAGGGTTTTGGATGAGAAGAACTAAGTTAGAAGAAGGTTATAGTGGAGAGGAACTAGGTTTGAGAAGGAGATTTTTGTGTTGGAATCAAAGAAGGGCAAAAACCTAGGTTGTTGCTTAATTTCAGGTTTTAAGCCTATGACCTTGGTGCACTAATTTGCAAATATCTAGAGTTGAAGGTGTCCAATTGAGGTGATTCCACTTGGGTTAGAAATTTAAGATTCAAGGCTTCAGTTTGATATTCTATATGATAGTATTCCGAGCTCGTTTACACCCTAAACAGACGCATTCTTGCTCAGGCAAGAAAGCTGTCGAGAAACAGCGGAATTTCCTATATTCCTCTTTGTTTTCTGGGCTCCAAGCTGCGCTGAGCGCAACTGAAGCGCAGAAATCAGAGAGTTTTGGGGACAGCGGCCCGTCTGTTACTCTAAAACATCAAAAAACTGAGTTCTTTTTTCATTTTTCATTTTCCATTTCCCCTAGAGTGAGACAGAGCGAGTTTCTAGAGAGAGAGGGAGCTAGGGCTTGCATTTAGTGAAGAAGAAGAAGATTTTCCTCTACCCCAAGGTCTTTCACCTCCATCTCTTCCCTTCAACCTCTCCTTGGGTACTTCTAGAGGTGAGTTTGGTTCCCAACTCACTACCCCTTGATGTATGAAATTCATTGCATGTCCCCTCCTCCATTCTTCCTCTTCTTTGTGCATGTCTATAGTTGAATTGATAAAGAGTTCTGTTGATTGTGGGTTAATCCCTCTCTTATGCTCAAACCCTAGGAGTAGAAGACTTGGGGTTAGGGAAAATTGTCTCTGTGTGTGGTTTTGTGAATCTGTATTGATATATGTTGAATTATTATGATGAATTGCTGAATTGTGCATGGATTAATGAAATATGTTTTGAGGAAAAATGGAATTTTATAGTAATTCATATCTCAATTTTCATATGAATGGATATACTGAATTGTCAATTGTGCAAAAGAGGGGACTCCGGTCCAAAGAGGGGACTTCGGTCCAAAGAGGGGGCTTAATGCCCAAAAATACCTAAGAATATGAAATTATGAACATGTACGTGTGCTTAATTAAAACGGGAGGTTAAGTGGCCACAAGGGAGACGTCCTTTGTATGGTTTTGATCTCAATTCCAGGAGGTATAAGTGAAAAGACCCCACCGGTGTTGGGTAATACAATACACAAAAGGTTATTTGTGAATGTTAATATTAATCTTAATCATGCTTGAAAGTTGTAATTGTTATATGAACTTATGAATGTTATAATGCTTACTTTATTGCTTGTACACTCACACCCGTGCACAGCCTTACTCACTGAGATTTATTCTCACCACACGATATGTGGACTTATTTAGTTGTGAGGGGCACCCAGCATGGCAATTGAAGGACTTATAGTTGAAGATCTTTGTAGAATCCTGTTACTTTTGTTTTGTAATTAGAATTGACTTGAGTATTACATTTTGGTTGTATGTGTATATGAACATGTTGAGTAGGATACCTTCTGGTTGTATATAACTTTAGCTGGAAATGTATTTAGCCTTTGTTGGCATACTTTTGGTTTTGTAGTTAGTGTCTTCTTGCGAGTAGTGCTTTTGGTTGTAAATATAATCATATTGGAGTGCTAAGGATTAAAATTATAATTCAAATGCTTATTCATGTAATAGAGTTAGGATTGTAGTTTGGCCATGGAGGCTTAGATAGGGATTTCCATTGTATTGTACATTTATCAACTGTATTGGTAAATTTTCTGGTTTTCAGGTTAAGTTAGAATTTTGTAAAAACCCCATTTACAGGGTAGACTCTGTCGTATTTTCGGTGGGAGGTGTAAGTTATTCCTTAAATTGATTTATGTATGACCATGTGTAAACTTAAGCAAACGTTGGAATTGCGTAAGTAATTGTTTTGTAATGGTTTGATGATATCGATAAAGTAGCGAATAATTTTGAAAATTCGGAATAGTGCCTCCAACGGGCATTATTCTTGGATTTGGAAATTAGGATGTTACACTGAATCTCTTCCCGCTAATCGTGCCTCTAGGCTTTTAGATCCTCTGCTCTTTTTTTCTCATTTCATATAATTGTTTTCCCTTCTATATTACGTACGCACGATGCTCCTTGCCATTCCCATTTGCCTCGTTAAGATCTTTTTCTGCTATTGTTTCAATATTCGAACGGAACAAAGCCACTAACGTTGCAATGCGCTGATCAAGCAAGTATGTGGGATTCTCCCTCTATTTCGGTGTTCACTATTATACATCCTTTATTAAGGGAGGTAAGTTACAACCTCAACTATGCAACCCCTTGTGAGTAATTTAAAAAAAAATGAATTTTATTGTTTTTGCTATTTGGTCTCTTGCTTTCATAAAATGAAGGTGAAGACTTAGTAATATATATAGGTGATCCAAGCTCCAAGCCAAAGTTGAACCAGACCCAGAACCGCTACAACATTATTCATCATCCCTTCTAGAACCTCTCGTGTCTCATTGGCCAGCAGTGAAAGGTCTCCATTCACAGTGGGCCTTTCAATCTCCAGGTGCTTGAAATCTGAGTTTTGCACGTCTGGGCTTGCATGTCGTCTGGACTTGTAACTAGTTAATGTCTTCTTCATGGAAGTGATTCAGACGACGGGCAAGTGCAAGTATTATTTGCAAGGTCTTTTTTTTCTTGGATGAACATCAACCGGTCATAGGAAATCGGAGAAACAAAAGCAAGTTGAAAAAAAAATCCAAAACCAAAGCTGAAAAAAAAAATCCATGGAAATTCATGCGGATAGAAGATAAATGACATGCATTAATGATATCACATGTCAGCACTAAAAAGTAACGTTTTTGAAGAATTAATCAGTTAAAAAATTTTTGATACTAACTTAAATGTATATAAATAAATTAACAAAATTTTGACTTTCAAGGGCCTCCATCTTCTCCATCCAACTTCTGCCTCTTCCCTCTCTCTCTCAGTCTTATAGACTCTTCTCGAATTCCCTTGAGGCTGTGTAAGAATTAAGGAACATGAGAGATAGAGAAAATGTGATATCCACAATCACAAGCAAAAAGAAAGCAAACGGGCAAGGCTGCTCAGATTGCAGCTTTGGGATTCCCTGCAGTTTCAAAAATGAGTTGTAGCGCGTTAAAATTTATAAAATTTTATTTTAAAATGTAAATAAATCAATTTAGAAAACACAAATGAAGTGTATTTTCTGCAAAAAATTATGAAGAATTGAAAAGATTCTCATGCCATTGTTTGATATGATCAATCGATCTTATTTTTTTTTAGCTAATTCAATGTTGTTTCATTTGATAGCATTTCAGTTAATATAATTTAAAATACATTTTTGGTTTGGGTATGGAATTGGCTTTGACTTATATGGGATTTCTCAAATTTTGAAGATGGGTCTGATAACGAAGATGTAGTTGAGAAAAGCCTGGGTCTTGCCAGTGGAACAAAAGGGATCATGAAATTAACGTGATAAAAATTATGAATGGTTGAACTTTTGTGTGATGGAAAGTGCCCAGATTGAAATTGGAGGGTTTACCATTTGGGTTGTCGATTATGAGAAAAAGAGTGGAAAAGAGAAAGTGGAATAAAAAGAATAGTTGGAGAAGGGTTCAATTATTGATACTTGGGGTTATTGTACAACGTGACTTGAGAAAAAATTATAGTGAATGGAAGTGGAAAGAAAAAACAGAAAAATGTTTATGGTTTGAGCAGTGTTCTGGACCAAACAGCAAATAATATAAAGTTCATTTTTTAAAAACTTACACATAAGGAGCCGCATGTATGAGGTTGTAACTTACATCCTTTGTTAAAGGATGTATAATAGTGGCCACCCTCTATTTCATTTTTCCACAGCGCTACCCTTCCAACTCCTAACTCACATGATCTAATAACACCTATCTTTTTGCCTTCGCTTTTTTGTTTCTAATAATTGTGTGATAATTATTAGAACTTTAATTACGGTCTTAATTATTATTTTTATTTTTTTTCTTCTATTTTTTTAAATATTTTATTATTATTTTAATTAATAAAGATAGCTACAGAATACTTATATATCATTATAACACTATTAGAATAATAATTTGAGTAACTTAAATTACATTTGATTTTCCTAAAACTTATGGTGTAGGAGTTTTTTATATGTAAATAATTAAATAAAAATTAGATAATTATTAAATTAGTGAATTAATATACTTAAATCCAAAATTAAATATATTAAAGAAATTAAAGGATATTACAAACATCAATAGAAAATGAGTAACCAAAACAATCTAATCATATATAAGAGTAACAAGAACAATAAATATTCTGACAACTCAAATCTAAAACAATATATTATGCCTCACATGAGCATCATAGAGAAACTATAATTATTTACCATCTTAACAATCAGGTTTAATGTTCCGCAAAATGTCCATTGAAAAAGTACGTCAAATTAATGGAGAGATCAACAGAAGCTCTTGGTAGTGACAACAAATTTTTAGCCACTCCCATTGAGTAATCATTACATGCTATAGTAATTTTTTTCATCATTGTGGCTCTTGTTATGAGGTACTTTGCCAATTCCACTTCTTGTACTTCGCCGTTGAACCCCCACATGTACACAAACTTCAACTTTTGGTTAATACAGTTGCATAATTCTAGCCTCTCCCAAAACATTGACATGGGATATGAAAGAGGATGATCACCACTAGAGCTACTATCACCAGAGTTTTTATGCCTGCAAAACTATAAAGCAGAACTATATATATTACACTTGAGTCCGAAAGGAA
The DNA here is from genome assembly GCA_026901365.1 of Sesbania bispinosa. Taxonomy (NCBI): domain Eukaryota; kingdom Viridiplantae; phylum Streptophyta; class Magnoliopsida; order Fabales; family Fabaceae; genus Sesbania; species Sesbania bispinosa. Next base: position 2,473,413 of record QLOH01000033.1, read on the forward strand.
ACACCTAGATAAAGAAATTCAATAAAGGAAAACATTACGTACTGGTAAAGAAATTTTGAGAACTTACAAACTGATACATAATGTTAAGACAAAAGGAAGTTCCATGGCTTCTTGTATGCAGTTCAAATCCAAATCCATCTCCAGGGTTGATAACTTCTGAAAAATATTGTAACTTGGATTTTGCTGGGAAATAAAGAAGAGATTATTAGGATCACAATACATATATATACTATATAAAGAGAAAACCTAACGCGTCCATAAAAATTGCAGCAATAGTATAAAAAATAATTAAACTAGAGATGCAAAGAAGACTCATGGTTCCATAGGAAGTCAAACTGAATGATAGGGGTAGAAGATGTCTCCATGTTTTAAAGTAGGCGCATATTGCAAAAGAAAAATTATATATCCACACTAAAAAATTAAGTGTAGGAAGTGTATAGAAGAGAGAGATAGAAATAAAAATGAAATTAAGAGAGAGAAAATGAGAGATTTGATGGTTAATGTCATGGGAAAGGAAGAGAGATAGAAAGAAAAGGGGAGTGTATAAGAATGAGTGTGGAAAAATCAAAGTTGATTGGAGATATCTCAACAAAGACTAACATATGACTTATATATCAATGAAAGATTAACATACTTGTAGTCAATGCAGTACAATCCTACTAGCAGACTCAAACCCACCATCTTACTCTTAAGCAACTCAAAATTCAATTTTTTTGGTCTCAAATATAAGCAAAATCTAACTACCTTCACCATATTAAATGCTAATATCCCCACAATACCCTTATTTAATTTGCATTTCCTTTCTAATGGTACACTTTGCAATAAATATTAGAAAGGATAATTTATTAAATGTAGTTCATTTTTTTATGTGAATTTGGAAAAGTTTAATGATTTCAACTAATATTCTGAATTAGTGTGAATTAATTAATTTTTGCTTATGTTCAAGATTTGAGTAGTATGCAATATTTAGTAGTCATGCAAAGATCAATGTAGTGAAAGCATTAAAAATACTTACTATTGAAATATTATCACCCCAGTGTGAGAGAACCTCATGGGTTCGCAAAATAGATCTCTCTTCTTCAAACAAAGACATTCTTTCAAAGAGAATGTAGTAGTTGTAAGAACGAAAAGTCTTGAGGCATGGGGCATAAATTCTTGCATTTTGCATTGGGCAATGTGTAGAATCAAGAGACAAAACATCAAGGTTCTGAGTAGAAATTTCTATCTCATCCACCCACAGAGAATGGAGTTGCAAAACTTTAAGTTTTGATGTCCTAATGATGAGTCTCCTAAACCCAGTACACTCAATTAGACTGAAACTTTCCAAGGCCCCACAATTTGTCAAAATCCCACTTAGGGTTTCATCATCCAAGTGTATCCTCATTAGTTTGAGTGTTTTGAGCTTTTTACATTTCTCAAATGCATACCCACAATCAATTGTGTAGTTGATCAACTCAAGTGAACCCAGACAATCAAAAACCTCACATCGGAAATGGAGTTTAAAAATTTCTAATTCCAATGTGTCTCCAAAATCTGGTAAACACTCAAGGCTCAGATCTTTCAGTCCTTTCTTTCTTTTAACTAACAAATCAACCCAAGGACCAACTTCACCAATCGAAAGACTCTTTTTAAAATGCACGAACCGACAGCTAGATATGTCACCAGAGTGTTGACAGATTAATTTTAAGATAAAAAATCCATACCTATTAATTCCATTGAGAATAGATGGACTGAGAACAGAACCTGGGGGTGGGAGACGTGCTCGAGAATGCAAAAGTTGGGCCATAGGCATTATCATGTGTTTCGCATCAAATTCGATGTGTGAGGTTTGTTTCCAAAGACCTTCCCACCTCTTTGAGAGGACATTGCATCTCACAGCTTCATCAATGTGAAGCTTAGAGAGGATCATGGTTAAGATTTCATCTGGAAGCTTGCTGATCAAATCTCCACTCTCATCATTTCGGAGTCTACTTCTGGTGTTTAGAATTGGAGAAGATCTATTACTGTGAGACATTTAGCTCTTGAAAGTTGACAGTAACACTGAGTGAGAGAGAGAGAGAGAGAGAGAGAGAGAGAGAGGAAAATGGGTGAGGTGTTTGCTTTTATAAGTGACTTTGAATCCTATGTAAGACAAGTCATTTACGTAACCTTAGAAGTCATGAACGATCCGAACATGAGTTGTCACGTAAGCAAAATTGCAAATAATATCTTTCGTATTTATAATTTATTATTGTATTTATTTTATAAACTAATAAAATTAAGACAATTATCAATTTCCATGTATGTTTGCGGCAATATAGTGAATTTTAATATTACTTTTAATAAAAAAAACAATTATTTTCATTTATCATTAATAGTTGTATTAGTAAGAATCGTTCTAAAGATATAAAATTTATTAAATTTCTTTTTCTCACTAAAGTAATTAATGATGTTCTATTATCTAAAAAATTTATGAGAGTTTATTAAATTTAAAAAAATAAGTTTGAAAATTTTCATTGTTGTTTAATATATTTATGTTTTCAGCTATACAAGTAAAAAAAAAAAAGTTAAATCTAATAAAATTAGTAAACTATTAATTTCTTTTCTATAAATCAAATTTGCTACATTTATATATTATTACATTGAAAAGTTATGTGCATTAAACATATAATTTAAATTTGGGAATCAATATATTGTTAAATTTTATAATTTAAAAAGTTATTGATTAATAATACCTTAACTCTTGAGACTTTTTAATACGGTATATTTCAAAGTTAAATGTTAATTAAGGTCCAAGTTGTATATATAATTTAAAACACACACACACATATATATATCATACTTTCAAAATATATATTCTCATGTATTTTTTTAGTTTTTTTAATTTCTAAATAAAAATCACCATTTGATTTCAATTTCTCATTTTTTATTGGGTTCACTCTTCCAATATTGGGGATTTGGATGATAAGGGAAATGATTTAATATTGGTGAATTGTGTTAAATAAAATATCCTTCATTTTATTAAAATAAAATTAAAAATCATCTTTACAAATCCTGACAATCCTTTGTTTTATCAATGTTGCTCTAATTTTCTTCACTTTTATGATGTCTATAAATGTCATATATAATGTTTCTTCACATTAGTCTAAGTAATAATTAACCGGGGTTGGTTCAAGTGAAAGTGATACATGCTTGATTTTTAGTGAGCAAGGTCTCGGGTTTCAAGTTTTGTGGATGAAAAAAATCTCCAATGTGAGAGTTAGCCCATCTGTGATGTGCTATATGATAGTATTCCGAGCTCGTTTGCACCCCAAACAGATGCATTCTTGCTCAGACAAGAAAGTTGTCGAGAAACAGCGGAATTTCCTCTATTCCTCTTTATTTTCTGCGCTCCAAGTTGCGCCGAGCGCAACTGAAGCGCAGAAAACAGAGAGTTTTGGGGGGGAGCGCAGTGGCCCGTCTGTTACTCTAAAACATCAAAAAACTGAGTTCTTCTTTCATTTTTCATTTTCCTTTTCCCCTAGAGTGAGACAGAGCGAGTTTCTAGAGAGAGAGAGGGAGCTAGGGCTTGCATTTAGTGAAGAAGAAGAAGATTTTCCTCTACCCCAAGGTCTTTCACCTCCATCTCTTCCCTTCAACCTCTCCTTGGGTACTTCTAGAGGTGAGGTTGGTTCCCAACTCACGACCCTTGATGTATGAAATTCATTGCATGTCCCCTCCTCCATTCTTCCTCTTCTTTGTGCATGTCTATGGTTGAATTGATAAAGAGTTTTGTTGATTGTGGGCTAATCCCTCTCTTATGCTCAAACCCTAGGAGTAGAAGACTTGGGGTTAGGGAAAATTGTCTATGTGTATGTTTTTGTGAATCTGTATTGATATATGTTGAATTATTATGATGAATTGCTGAATTGTGCATGGATTATTGAAATATGTTTTGAGGAAAAATGGAATTTTATAGTAATTCATATCTCAATTTTCATATGAATGGATATACTGAATTGTCAATTGTGCAAAAGAGGGGACTCCGGTCCAAAGAGGGGACTCCGGTCCAAAGAGGGGGCTTAATGCCCAAAAATACCTAAGAATATGAAATTATGAACATGTATGTGTGCTTAATTAAAACAGGAGGTTAAGTGGCCACAAGGGAGACGCCCTTTGTATGGTTTTAAGCTCAATTTCAGGCAGGAGGTATAAGTGAAAAGACCCCACCGGTGTTGGGTAATACAATACACCAAAGGTGATTTGTGAATGTTAATATTAATCTTAATCATGCTTGAAAGTTGTAATTGTTATATGAACTTATGAATGTTATAATGCTTACTTTGTTGCTTGTACACTCACACCCGTGCACAGCCTTACTCACTGAGATTTATTCTCACCACATGATGTGGACATCAGTCAAACAGTCAGCAGGTTAGGTGGGCCCATGACAAGGGCGCGGGCTAGGAAAGCTAAAGAGGCACTACAACTTGTCATCAAGGAAGTCCAGTCTCAAAGCATGCAAAACATTAATGGAAGTCCTCAGTTCATTAATTGCACTCAAGTTGAAGAGGATGGACCAATTGATGGAGAGACAGTTGCATTTAATGCAACTACCAGTTGAAGCACTTTCAAGCAAGAGAAGTGGCATTGTGGGCGGCCACATATGACAAATTGTGGGCGGCCACTTCATGTTTTATTTGCTGAATTTTAGTTTTTTATTTGCTTTCAATAAGCTTGTAGGAGTTACAAGACACAAGGTTTTAATTTTTTGTGGTTATGTTTCCTATTCTAGTGGTTACAAAACATGATGATAATTGCATTAAAATCATGTCTGCTAGCCGTTGGAAGGAAGCTTGCAAGGTGTGCATGAACCTAGCCATATTTTGAGCTACATGGAAGCCTAAAGTCTCATCAAAATATGCGGCCACATGTGTGTAATTTTGTCTGAATAAAGAGTCATCAAGAAGGGCCAACAAGGTTGTAAATGGCTGCATGAATGATCATCAAAGTGGCGGCCAACATTCATGAGTTGGGAGTTACAAATTGAAGCCACACTTAATCACAATGGGCTGTTTTGGGCGGCTACATCATGGCTGAATCAAATGGCCAATTATTTCATGTTTTGGTGGTTACAAATCAAAGAATAATTCAGCCACATGTGCAAGAAAAGCTGACTGGTTTTTGCGGCTACACAAGCTAGGAAAAGACCTAGTTTCTAGTTAATTAGTTTACCACTTTCCTTATTTATTTTTGTAATAAAATTATGTATGCATGGGAATTATTTGAGGGCCATTTTTGGGAAGTTTGAGGCGTGTAACCCTAGCTGGTTGCATGACTAATGAACCACTTGTAACTCTTATAAATTCATGCTTCATGCATGCAAGAAAGGTTAGAAAATTGATGTAGAAAATTACATATACTTTGAGAGTGTTTCTCTAAGTTTCTTGCTAGTCAAGAGTGAAGATTATCAATGGTTTTTCACCTTTGTGTGTGTATCTTCAAGGACTTATCTTTCAAGCCTTGAAAGTGTGACGTCCATCCCTATCTCTTCTTCTTCTTCTACGAATTATTTTTTGAGTTCAAAACCTATATTTTTCCTATACGTCTTACTTGGTTCATAAGTGATTTATTTATCAAGTTTTTCTTAGGTTGAATATTGTTTTGGCAAGGTTACTACTTGGTTATCATCTTTCTTATTTCATCTATTTTATTTTATTTGAGTACTCGCAGAAAAGAAAAGAAAAGAAAAAGAAAGAAAATAGCAAAAGAAAAGAAAAAAAGAAAATATTGTGAAAAACAGAAAAAGTACTTGTCAAGAAAAGTGTAGTTTTATTCAGAAATTTTTAAGGTCCATGAAAAATAGAACCTCAAGGTTCATATCACCACACGATATGTGGACTTATTTAGTTGTGCAGGGGAACCCAGCAAGGCAATTGAAGGACTTATAGTTGAAGATCTTTGTAGAATCCTGTTACTTTTGTTTTGTAATTAGAATTGACTTGAGTATTACATTTTGGCTGTATGTGTATATGAACATGTTGAGTAGGATACCTTCTGATTGTATATAACTTTAGCTGGAAATGTGTTTAGCCTTTGCTGGCATACTTTTGGTTTTGTAGTTAGTGTCTTCTTGCGAGTAGTGCTTTTGGTTGTAAATATAATCATATTTGAGTGCTAAGGATTAAAATTATAATTCAAATGCTTATTCATGTAATAGAGTTAGGATTGTAGTTTGGCCATGGAGGCTTAGATAGGGATTTCCATTGTATTGTACATTTATCAAATGTATTGGTAAATTTTCTGGTTTTCAGGTTAAGTTAGAATTTGGTAAAAACCCCATTTATAGGGGAGACTCTGTCGTATTTTCGGTGGGAGGTGTAAGTTATTCCTTAAATTGATTTATGTATGACCATGTGTAAACTTAAGCAAACATTGGAATTGCGTAAGTAATTGTTTTGTAATGGTTTGATGATATCGATAAAGTAGCGAATAATTTTGAAAATTCGGAATAGTGCCTCCAACGGGCATTATTCTTGGATTTGGAAATTAGGATGTTACACTGAACCTCTTCCCGCTAATCATGGCTCTAGGCTTTTAGATCCTCTGCTCTTTTTTTCTCATTTCATATAATTGTTTTCCCTTCTATATTACGTACGCACGATGCTCCTTGCCATTCCCATTTGCCTCGCTAAGATCTTTTTCTGCTATTGTTTCAATATTCGAACGGAACAAAGCCACTAACGTTGCAATGCGCTGATCAAGCAAGTATGTGGGCTTCTCCCTCTATTTCGGTGTTCACTATTATACATCCTTTATTAAGGGAGGTAAGTTACAACCTCAACTATGCAACCCCTTGTGAGTAATTTAAAAAAAAATGAGTTTTATTGTTTTTGCTATTTGGTCTCTTGCTTTCATAAAATGAAGGTGAAGACTTAGTAATATATATAGGTGATCCAAGCTCCAAGCCAAAGTTGAACCAGACCCAGAACCGCTACAACATTATTCATCATCCCTTCTAGAACCTCTCGTGTCTCATTGGCCAGCAGTGAAAGGTCTCCATTCACAGTGGGCCTTTCAATCTCCAGGTGCTTGAAATCTGAGTTTTGCCCGTCTGGGCTTGCATGTCGTCTGGACTTGTTACTAGTTAATGTCTTCTTCATGGAAGTGATTCAGACCATGGGCAAGTGCAAGTATTATTGGCAAGGTCTTTTTTTTCTTGGATGAACATGAACCGGTCATAGGAAAGCGGAGAAACAAAAGCAAGTTGAAAAAAAAATCCAAAACCAAAGTTGAAACAAAAAAATCCATGGAAATTCATGCGGATAGAAGTCAAATGACATGCATTAATGATATCACATGTCAGCACTAAAAAGTAACGTTTTTGAAGAATTAATCAGTTAAAAAATTTTTGATACTAACTTAAATGTATAAATAAATTAACAAAATTTTGACTTTCAAGGGCCTCCATCTTCTCCATCCAACTTCTGCCTCTTCCCTCTCTCTCTCAGTCTTATAGACTCTTCTCGAATTCCCTTGAGGCTGTGTAAGAATTAAGGAACATGAGAGATAGAGAAAATGTGATATCCACAATCACAAGCAAAAAGAAAGCAAACGGGCAAGGCTGCTCAGATTGCAGCTTTGGGATTCCCTGCAGTTTCAAAAATGAGCTGTAGCGCGTTAAAATTTATAAAATTTTATTTTAAAATGTAAATAAATCAATTTAGAAAACACAAATGAAGTGTATTTTCTGCAAAAAATTATGAAGAATTGAAAAGATTCTCATGCCATTGTTTGATATGATCAATCGATCTTATTTTTTTTTAGCTAATTCAACGTTGTTTCATTTGATAGCATTTCAGTTAATATAATTTAAAATACATTTTTGGCTTGGGTATGAAATTGACTTTGACTTATATGGGATTTCTCAAATTTTGAAGATGGGTCTAATAACGAAGACATGGTTGAGAAAAGCCTGGGTCTTGCCAGTGGAACAAAAGGGATCATGAAATTAACGTGATAAAAATTGTGAATGGTTGAACTTTTGTATGATGGAAAGTGCCCAGATTGAAATTGGAGGGTTTACCATTTGGGTTGTGGATTATGAGAAAAAGAGTGGAAAAGAGAAAGTGGAATAAAAAGAACAGTTGGAGAAGGGTTCAATTATTGAGACTTGGGGTTATTGTACAACGTGACTTGAGAAAAAATTATAGTGAATGGAAGTGGAAAGAAAAAACAGAAAAATGTTTATGGTTTGAGCAGTGTTCTGGACCAAACAACAAATAATATAAAGTTCATTTTTTAAAAATTTACACATAAGGAGCCGCATGTATGTGGTTGTAACTTACATCCTTTGTTAAAGGATGTATAATAGTGGCCACCCTCTATTTCATTTTTCCACAGCACAACCCTTCGAACTCCTAACTCACATGATCTAATAACACCTATCTTTTTGCCTTCGCTTTTTTGTTTCTAATAATTGTGTGATAATTATTAGAACTTTAATTACGGTCTTAATTATTATTTTTTTTCTTCTATTTTTTTAAATATTTTATCATTATTTTAATTAATAAAGATAGCTACAGAATACTTATATATCGTTATAACACTATTAGAATAATAATTTGAGTAACTTAAATTACATTTGATTTTCCTAAAACTTATGGTGTAGGAGTTTTTTATATGTAAATAATTAAATAAAAATTAGATAATTATTAAATTAGTGAATTAATATACTTAAATTCAAAATTAAATATATTGAAGAAATTAAAGGATATTACAAACACGAATAGAAAATGAGTAACCAAAACAATCTAATCATATAAAAGAGTAACAAGAACAAAAAATATTCTGACAACTCAAATCTAAAACAATATATTATGCCTCACATGAGCATCATAGAGAAACTATAATTATTTATCATTTTAACAATCAGGTTTAATGTTCCACAAAATGTCCATTGAAAAAGTAAGTCAAATTAATGGAGAGATCAGCAGAAGCTCTTGGTAGTGACAACAAATTTTTAGCCACTCCCATTGAGTAATCATTACATGCTATGGTAATTTTTTTCATCATTGTGGCTCTTGTTATGAGGTACTTTGCCAATTCCACTTCTTGTACTTCGCCGTTGAACCCCCACATGTACACGAACTTCAACTTTTGGTTAATACAGTTGCATAATTCTAGCCTCTACCAAAACATTGACATGGGATATGACAGAGGATGATCACCACTAGAGCTACTATCACCAGAGTTTTCATGCCTTGAAAACTATAAAGCAGAACTATATATATTACACTTGAGTCCGAAAGGAAACACCTAGATAAAGAAATTCAGTGAAGGATAACATTACGTACTGGTAAAGAAATTTCGAGAACTTGCAAACTGATACATAATCTTAAGACAAAAGGAAGTTCCACAGCTTCTTGTATGCAGTTCAAATCCAAATCCATCTCCAGGGTTGATAACTTCTGAAAAATATTGTAACTTGGATTTTGCTGGGAAATAAAGAAGAGATTATTAGGATCACAATACATATATATACTATATAAAGAGAAAACCTAACGCGTCCATAAAAATTGCAACAATAGTTTAAAAAATAATTAAACTAGAGAAGCAAAGAAGACTCATGGTTCCATAGGAAGTCAAACTGAATGACAGGGGTAGAGGATGTCGCCATGTTTTAAAGTAGGCGCATATTGCAAAAGAAAAATTATATATCCACACTAAAAAATGAAGTGTAGGAAGTGTATAGAAGAGAGAGATAGAAATAAAAATGAAATTAAGAGAGAGAAAATGAGACATTTGATGGTTAATGTGATGGGAAAGGAAGAGAGATAGAAAGAAAAAGTGAGTGTATAGGAATGAGTGTGGAAAAATCAAAGTTGATTGCGGATATCTCAACAAAGACTAACATATGACTTATATATCAATGAAAGATTAGCATACTTGTAGTCAATGCAGTACAATCCTACTAGCAGACTCAAACCCACCATCTTACTCTTAAGCAACTCAAAATTCAATTTTTTTGGTCTCAAATATAAGCAAAATCTAACTACCTTCACCATATTAAATGCTAATATCCCCACAATACCCTTATTTAATTTGCATTTCCTTTCTAATGGTACACTTTGCAATAAATATTAGAAAGGATAATTTATTAAATGTAGTTCATTTTTTTATGTGAATTTGGAAAAGTTTAATGATTTCAACTAATATTCTGAATTAGTGTGAATTAATTAATTTTTGCTTATGTTCAAGATTTGAGTAGTATGCAATATTTAGTAGTCATGCAAAGATCAATGTAGTGAAAGCATTAAAAATACTTACTATTGAAATATTATCACCCCAGTGTGAGAGAACCTCATGGGTTCGCAAAATAGATCTCTCTTCTTCAAACAAAGACATTCTTGCAAATAGAATGTAGTAGTTGTAAGAACGAAAAGTCTTGAGGCATGGAGCATAAATTCTTACATTTTGCATTGGGCAATGTGTAGAATCAAGAGACAAAACATCAAGGTTCTGAGTAGAAATTTCTATCTCATCCACCCACAGAGAATGGAGTTGCAAAACTTTAAGTTTTGATGTCCTAATGATGAGTCTCCTAAACCCAGTACACTCAATTAGACTGAAACTTTCCAAGGCCCCACAATTTGTCAAAATCCCACTTAGGGTTTCATCATCCAAGTGTATCCTCTTTAGTTTGAGTGTTTTGAGCTTTTTACAATTCTCAAATGCATACCCACAATCAATTGTATAGTTGATCAACTCAAGTGAACCCAGACAATCAAAAACCCCACATCGGAAACGGAGTTTACAAATTTCTAATTCCGATGTGTCTCCAAAATCTGGTAAACACTCAAGGCTCAGATCTTTCAGTCCTTTCTTTCTTTTTACTAACAAATCAACCCAAGGACCAACTTCACCAATCGAAAGACTCTTTTTAAAATGCACGAAGCGACAGCTAGATATGTCACCAGAGTGTTGACAGATTAATTTTAAGATAAAAAATCCATACCTATTAATTCCTTTGAGAATAGATGGATTGAGAACAGAACCTGAGGGTGGGAGAAGTGCTCGAGAATGCAGAAGTTGGGCCATAGGCATTATCATGTGTTTCGCATCAAATTCGATGTGTGAGGTTTGTTTCCAAAGACCTTCCCACCTCTTTGAGAGGACATTGCATCTCACTGCTTCATCAATGTGAAGCTTAGAGAGGATCATGGTTAAGATTTCATCTGGAAGCTTGCTGATCAAATCTCCACTCTCATCATTTCAGAGTCTACTTCCGGTGTTTAGAATTGGAGAAGATCTATTGCTGTGAGACATTTAGCTCTTGAAAGTTGAGAGTAACACTGAGTGAGAGAGAGAGAGAGAGAGAGAGAGGAAAATGGGTGAGGTGTTTGCTTTTATAAGTGACTTTGAATCCTATGTAAGACAAGTCATTTACGTAACCTTAGAAGTCATGAACGATCCGAACATGAGTTGTCATGTAAGCAAAATTGCAAATAATATCTTTCGTATTTATAATTTATTATTGTATTTATTTTATAAACTAATAAAATTAAGACAATTATCAATTTCCATGTATGTTTGCGGCAATATAGTGAAATTTAATATTACTTTTAATAAAAAACAATTGTTTTCATTTATCATTAATAGTTGTATTTTTAAGAATCGTTCTAAAGATATAAAATTTATTAAATTTCTTTTTCTCACTAAAGTAATTAATGATGTTCTATTATCTAAAATAATTTATGAGAGTTTATTTAAATTTGAAAATTTTCATTGTTTTTTAATATATTTATGTTTACAGCTATACAAGGAAAAAAAAGTTAAATTTAATAAAATTAGTAAACTATTAATTTCTTTTCTATAAATCAAATTTGCTACGTTTATATGTTATTACATTGAAAAGTTACATGCATTAAACATATAATTTAAATTTGGGAATCAATATATTGTTAAATTTTATAATTTAAAAAGTTATTGATTAATAATACCTTAACTCTTGAGACTTTTTAATACGGTATATTTCAAAGTTAAATGTTAATTAAGGTCCAAGTTGTATATATAATTTAAAACACACACATATATATATATATATATCATACTTTTAAAATATATATTCTCATGTATTTTTTTAGTTTTTTTAATTTCTAAATAAAAATCACCATTTGATTTCAATTTCTCATTTTTTATTGGGTTCACTCTTCCAATATTGGGGATTTGGATGATAAGGGAAATGATTTAATATTGGTGAATTGTGTTAAATAAAATATCCTTCATTTTATTAAAATAAAATTAAAAATCATCTTTACAAATCCTGACAATCCTTTGTTTTATCAATGTTGCTCTAATTTTCTTCACTTTTATGATGTGTATAAATTTCATATATAATGTTTCTTCACGTTAGTCTAAGTAATAATTAACCGGGGTTATTTCAAGTGATACATGCTTGATTTTTAGTGAACAAGGTCTCGGGGTTCAAATTTTGTGGATGAAAAAAATCTCCAATGTGAGAGTTTGCCTATCCGTGATGTGCTATATGATAGTATTCCGAGCTCGTTTGCACCCCAAACAGACGCATTCTTGCTCAGGCAAGAAAGCTGTCGAGAAACAGCGGAATTTCCTCAATTCCTCTTTGTTTTATGCGCTCCCAGTTGCGTTGAGCGCAACTGAAGCGCATAAAACAGAGAGTTTGGGGGGGGGGGGGGGAGCTGCGCTGAGCACAGTCGCCCGTCTGTTACTCTAAAACATCAAAAAACTAAGTTCTTCTTTCATTTTTCATTTTCCCTTTCCCCTAGAGTGAGACAGAGCGAGTTTCTAGAGAGAGGGGGAGCTAGGGCTTGCATTTAGTGAAGAAGAAGAAGATTTTCCTCTACCCCAAGGTCTTTCACCTCCGTCTCTTCCCTTCAACCTCTCCTTGGGTACTTCTAGAGGTGAGTTTTGTTCCCAACTCACTACCCCTTGATGTATGAAATTCATTGCATGTCCCCTCCTCCATTCTTCCTCTTCTTTGTGCATGTCTATGGTTGAATTGATAAAGAGTTCTGTTGACTGTGGGTTAATCCCTCTCTTATGCTCAAACCCTAGGAGTAGAAGACTTGGGGTTAGGGAAAATTGTCTATGTGTGTGGTTTTGTGAATCTGTATTGATATATGTTGAATTATTATGATGAATTGTTGAATTGTGCATGGATTATTGAAATATGTTTTGAGGAAAAATGGAATTTTATAGTAATTCATATCTCAATTTTCATATGAATGGAAATACTGAATTGTCAATTGTGCAAAAGAGGGGACTCCGGTCTAAAGAGGGGACTCCAGTCCAAAGATGGGGCTTAATGCCCAAAAATACCTAAGAATATGAAATTATGAACATGTATGTGTGCTTAATTAAAACAGGAGGTTAAGTGGCCACAAGGGAGACGTCCTTTGTATGGTTTTGAGCTCAATTCCAGGCAGGAGGTATAAGTGAAAAGACCCCACCGGTGTTGGGTAATACACCAAAGGTTATTTGTGAATGTTAATATTAATCTTAATCATGCTTGAAAGTTGTAATTGTTATATGAACTGATGAATGTTATAATGCTTACTTTGTTGCTTGTACACTCACACCCATGCACAGCCTTACTCACTGAGATTTATTCTCACCACACGATATGTGGACTTATTTAGTTGTGCAGGGGCACCCAACAAGGCAATTGAAGGACTTATAGTTGAAGATCTTTGTAGAATCCTGTTACTTTTGTTTTGTAATTAGAATTGACTTGAGTATTACATTTTGGTTGTATGTGTATATGAACATGGTTAGTAGGATACCTTCTGGTTGTATATAACTTTAGCTGGAAATGTATTTAGCCTATGTTGGCATACTTTTGGTTTTGTAGTTAGTGTCTTCTTGCGAGTAGTGCTTTTGGTTGTAAATATAATCATATTGGAGTGCTAAGGATTAAAATTATAATTCAAATGCTTATTCATGTAATAGAGTTAGGATTGTAGTTTTGCCATGGAGGCTTAGATAGGGATTTCCATTGTATTGTACATTTATCAACTGTATTGGTAAATTTTCTGGTTTTCAGGTTAAGTTAGAATTTGGTAAAAACCCCATTTACAAGGGAGTTGGAATCTTACGACGTTCATCTTGAGGTTCAGCTCCACCAGTCTCACCCCAACCTTGTCCTCCTCCATCACCTTCTCCAATCACTAAAATTGTTGTCGAGACTCTTGCAGGCCTTGACAAAGAAGGAGACCTTCAGCCTAAACAATCTGAACAGCAAGAGAGAGTCTCACCTCCACCAGCTGACACTATTCCAACTACTCAGGAACCAAGTAAGACATCAGCCCCATCTCCACCTCCTTTCACTCCAATTCATCCCTCAACTCTACCTACACTTGGACAATCTTTTGTTGAGACACTCTTCAGTTATCTCATTCTATCACCACCACCAGTCTATGATCAATCAGCTTCATCACCTGCTACCCCTACCTCAACTCCTGCACAATCCATTCCTACTCATCTCTCAGGCTCCATCAATACCTTCCTCAATCAGCTACAAAAGGAACAGCAGGAACAACAACAAGAACATGGCACCAGTCAACGTAAGGAACAAAAGAAGATTTTGAAAGAGCTTAAGAGGAACAAGAAAAGGCAGGAAGCAATACTTAATGGCATGGACATGGTCCTTCAAGCCATCAACACCTCCAACGATTATAACCACAAGCTGCACCTGCATCTGTCAAATTTGCCTCCTCTGTCTGTTATTCCTCAATCTGTGCCAAGGCCTCCTGGATCTCCTTTAGACTCGTCCTCTTCCCCATCTAGTTGAACTAGTTAATCTTAATATTTTGATAATGTTAAAAGGGGGAGTAGCTTAGAGTAGTTTAGAAGTTGTGATGTTGAGATCTTCAGTTGATGGCAATCTTGTTTGCTTTTTGTTGTTTCTGATTATAAAAATTTTATTTTGACTATGTATCTCAGCTTCATTCTCATCGATGAAAAATATTCAGTGTTTTGCATCCATAAATAGCTATGTCCTATTTCTGAACATTAAACTTGAACATCTCAAGTATGGAACTTTAATGCAAATCATTGAACCTAATGTAAAAAATTTTAAGTCAGAAAGAGCTTAGACTCAAGGGGAGCTGAGACTCAAAATTTTAGTTTTCAACTCAAGATATTCTCTAACAACATTCATAAAACTTTTATGGTTTGTTATCATCAAAAAGGGGGAGATTGTTAAGAAAAACTCACTCTTAAGAGATTTAATGAAACCAAACCATCAAAAGTAAATTGTGTAAAAAAATGAATATAAGGTATCTTGTTATTACTAACAGTATGCTCAAGTGGTTGCAGAATTTAGCCCTTTATGTTACAGGATAACTTATTTCTTGATAAAGGCAAGCTAAAGAGAACGTCAATCAAAAGAAATCAACCCTTTGGGAGTGCAAAGCTGAAGTGCCAAAGCAAGCCAAAAATTATAAAATTTTATCAAGTTCAGAAACAAGACCGAGAGTTGCAAAGAGCTAAAAAGATAAGACTCAGACAGAGACTAAGACTCCGACTAAGATTCAGACAAAGACTAAGACTCAGCCTAAGACATAGACAGAGACTCAGATGCAAGATCAGCCTAAGATAAAGCCTAAGACTCAGACTCAGCATGAGACACATGGTTCACAAAGTTAACAAAAGTCAAGGCAAGTACACTATGCACACTGCAGCAAACAGAACAGGCCTGAACACAACAGAGTAGTGTCAGCAAAAGGCAATCTCTCCCCTCTGTAACGACTATTAACGGGCAGAAAACAACTAGTTTGTGTTTGAAATAAAAGAGCAAGTCCAAGATAAGACTAAGTAAGAGACTACACTGAATACTTCCAGATCTTTGCGTCTCAACTACATCTTAACTTAGTCTCAAGTCTATCTCAACTCAGATTCAGTTACACATGAGTGTATCTCTAGTAGTCTTACATATTCTCTTTCACTCTATTTCTATCTTTTACTTGTAACTCTTAGGGAGAGAATACCTCTAGCCAATATCACTGTATATTCGTACATTGTATGTTGTAAGCTAGATCAATATCATCTTTCTACTCCTATAAAGATTCTCAACTAGGATAGGAGGAAGCCTAGTCTCAGTGTGATTTGTAAGAGCCTGAAGGGGCTAAGTGAAGAATACTTGAATCTCAGTCAAGTTAGGAGAGCCTAAGCTTGGTGAGAGGGTGAGCCTGAAGAGGCAGTAAGAATACTTGTATTTGACAAAGTTGTCATAGTGAAAATCTCACACGTTGTGAGGGCTGGACGTAGCCCAAGGAGTGGGTGAACCAGGATAAATTAGTGTGCATCTCTTCTCCCTATCTCTTTTATTTATTTGCACTTCAAAGTACGTAAAATTCAACTAAAAATTGAATTTTATTTGTTAAGACTCTCACTCACGTATTGGTAATTATTCTGAGTTACACTAACCTTTTGACTCACTACATTGAGCTTCCATGTTACTAAACTTGAGTACAAGTCTCAGCTTGATCTTAAGAATTTTCAGGGCTAAAATTTAAAAGTCTCTATTCAACCTCCCCTCTAGAGACATCCAGCCAACTTCACGACTATTACGTTCACAACATAAAAGATGTTAAGAAGTGATGTTAAATGAGTTGAAACAACATGTATAAAAAGTTATCAGTTAGAGATAATAAATTCCTAAAAATTTACTCCCTCCAATCCTTTTTATAAAGCACTATTTAGAAGATATTGATGGTCCTTTTCATAAGACACTTGATAATTTCTATGAAGCATTTAATTTTTTTTCCCGATTTACCCGTGTTAAATTCTTCTATAATGTATTTTGCTAATTGTTCATTAACGAGGTATTATAAATATTGTTACATAGGTGACCAAGATAGAGAGTTAAACCCTTGCACTTTTCCATATATATTTGTGTGTTCCAATATAATTGATAGTGGGAATTAGTACTATATTTAGTGCAGAGTTTAATCTCAATTATTTAGTGAGATAATATACTAATAATTAAATATGGGTAAAAATGGAATGTTGTATTATTTTTTATAAAACCAATAAAATTAACCACTTAAACTATTTTTCTTGGTCTGTGTAATTCGGCTAGAGGTGCCTTATAAAAAGGACCAGAGGGAGTATATCACAACTACACATATTTACATGCTAATCTATCTATAATTATACAATCCTCTTAGTATTTTTTTTAATATTTTCACTATTCACTTAATTTATTATAATATTTTATTATTTATTTTATTATTATTATTATTATTACTTTTTGTTATCAAAAGTCGTGTCATCTCTTTTACTCATGTAAAATTGTTTAATTTGTAGATATTGATACATATGAGTACAAATATATTTGTTCAGAATGATACTAAAGTTTGGATATGGTAATTTAATAAAATGTGTTGATTTACATCAAATTGATTGTGTATTTTTCTAATATATTATTTACATTAAAATTGTTTAATTTGTAGATATTGATACACATGAGTACAAATATATTTGTTGAGATTGATACTGAACTTTGGATGTGGTAATATAATAAAATGTGTTGATTTACATCAAATTTATTGTGTATTTTCCTAATGGATTATTTACATTAAAATTGTTTAATTTTTAGATATTGATACACATGAATACAAATATATTTGTTGAGATTGATAGTAAAGGGTTTGGTTTATTATTCTTTTTTTTATGTGTTATCTATTTTTTTGAGTTTTGACTGTTATCTGAATTGTTATGTTAGGATAAACATATTTTTTTGGGGGAAATAGTTAAACTATCAATTGTTATGTTAGGATAAACATATTTTTTAGGGGAAATAGTTCAACTATCAATATCAATGTTGTTTTCTTGAGGTTATTATGAATGGTATTACATTATTATTATTCACTTCCTATATATTATGAATGATATTTGCCTCTTAGTATTTTATTAATTTTTTCACTATTCACTTAATTTATTACAACATTTTATTAGTTATTTTATTATTATTATTATTTATTTTTGTTATCAAAAGTCGTGACATCTCTTTTACTCAAAGTAAAATTGTTTAATTTGTAGATATTGATACACATGAGTACAAATATATTTGTTCAGAATGATACTAAAGTTTGGATTTTGGTAATTTAATAAAATGTGTTGATTTACATCCAATTGATTGTGTATTTTTCTAATATATTATTTACATTAAAATTGTTTAATTGTAGATATTGATACACATGAGTACAAATATATTTGTTGAGATTGATACTAAACTTTGGATGTGGTAATATAATAAAATGTGTTGATTTACATCAAATTTATTATGTATTTTCTTAATGTATTATTTACATTAAAATTGTTTAATTTGTAGATATTGATACACATGAATACAGATATATTTGTTGAGATTGATACTAAAGGGTTTGACACCACTAAAATTTTGCTCATTTCCTACGGATTTTCCTACAAATTTTCGTCAAAAATTTGTAGGAAACACATTTCATACGAATTTTCTTATAAATTTTCCTCCATAGGAAATATGCTCGTGGGTAATTCATTTTATATGTAAATCCGCAGGAAATATCCATAAGTAAATTCGTAGGAAATTTTTCATAGGTAAATCCATAGAAAACATTCGAAGGTAAATTTATAGGAAATTTTTGTAGATAAATTCGCAAGAAATTTTTCGTAGGTAAATCCATAGGAAAAATCAAAGGAAAATTTGTAGGGAAATTTTTGTAGGTAAATTCGTGGGAAATTTTCGTAGGTAAATCCATAGAAAAATTTTTATAGGTAAATTCATGGGAAATTTTCGTAGGTAAATCCATAGGAAAATTCAAAGGTAAATTTGTAGGAAAGTTTTTGTAGGTAAATTTGTATAAAAAGACAAATAATGAAATAACATAAAATTTCTTATAACTAAAATTTCCAAAAAGGCTTTACATATTAATGGAAGAAAGCAAGAGGGGCCTGTATTCCCAACTAATACATTTTGCTTCAGAAACAACCTAAAATCTTACTTGATAAACAAAAATGAAAAGGCATATTTACTGACAAAGGATATAGACAATCTTTCCTTTGAATTTTTACCTTCAAATCTTATTATTGACAAAGCAAACTCATTATTCCTATCATAATTATTGACAAAAGGATTGACAGTTGCAGGAGATCCTTACCACCATTGACACTATAGAAATCATCTTCACAATCTGAGTCTAACCAGGCTTTGAATCAAAAAATGCTTCTTCTTTGCTACCTATACAGGAAAAGAATTACATATGAATAGCAAATTTGGATATAAACCTATGAGAAAGTAATTCAACAAAAGAAAGAATAACAAGAAACAGTTAATCTAGCCAATTGAACTGATGAGATTGATTCTTGAGTTTGGAATGTTTCAAGTAGGAAGAGTTAAAGGCACAAACTCTTATTCCTATGCACTTCCTCCATTGATCATTAATCATAAGGAACAATTCTGAATAGTTTTTAGAATTGGATTTAGAAAAATGTCATATGGAATGCTATTTGGCCAAATTGACATGTGAATAGTTTCATATAGAAGTATAGTACAGAGAACTAAGAGAAGTAATTCTGAATGAGCGGTTATTAAAAATACTCAAATTAATAATAGATATATATGTTTTTAGAGATGGATAAATGCAATTTTAATATAAGAATTATGATAACAGGCTGTCCCTATTTAAGAATTCTTCTAGAAAACAAGAAAAGTTTATTCTCTAAAGATAGAGCATATATGGGAGTTGTGTTCTGTACTATATGAATAAATTGGTTGTGGGGTTCATATATATAGATCTAAATGACTAAGCAATCGTTGTTATGCAGGTATGGCAAAGGAATTAAATTGTTTTGTACTTTTAAACTTGATATTCCCCTTTCTTTTTGGCTGTCCCTACTTAAGAATTCTACTTTTATACCAGCAAATGAATTCCATAAACTCTTCAAATAAGCAGGAACCATTACATCTTCCCTTTATTTTCTTTTTCATAAGCGAAAGAGAATTTTACTAATAAAGAGTACAGGGGTATTACAACCCATACAAATACAACCCATACAAATAAAAACAGACCAAAATGCATGACTAGACGCTAAACCCAACCTAAAAGACAATCCAAGACCAACAGAAGGCAAGTACACCAATGCTAGTGAGAAGCAATTACCTAAATGACTAACCAAGACAACAGAACATAAATACAACAATGGTAATTAAAAGCAATTATAAACTCAAATGAAAGAAAAAGAGTAACCCAGCCTTGGAATTAGTGCTAGCAATTCCAATGAAACAACAAATTAAGTACAACAACCACAATGGAAGACTTAAACCCAATAATCATAATTATCTAATTTGAGTCAAACCCAACAATAACATGCATCCAATTACAAGTCTATGCAAAAATAGGAACACATATTACCCAGGCAAAATTCATCCCAATTAAATATTTTTTATTGTCTTATATGGCAAATTGCAAAAGCTTTGGTTAAAATACCTTTTAACAGGACTTGCTACTTATGAAAACCGGAGTGAAATTCACTTTCCTTCCGGTCCAAGACCTGCTTGAAGAATGAAGAACGTTTTAAAATTGTTTCTCTCAATTTTTGTTACAATTTTCATAGTGATAGGAAAAGTTTTAAAATTGTAGAAAATTTTGTAAGAAATTCCTACAAAAAAAATTTGTAGGAAAAGTCTGTAGGTAATAAGCAAATTTCTAGTAGTATGGTTTATTATTCTTTTTTTACATGTTATCTATTTTTTTGAATTTTGACTCTTATTTAAATTGTTACGTTAGGAGCAACATATTTTTTAAGGGATATAGTTCAACTATCAATATCGATGTTGTTTTCTTGAGATTATTCTTTGTAAAAACTTCCCAATTTTGAAATGGTTTTTTTTTTCTCTTACTAATTTTTATAAAACTTCGGTATAATTCACTTCTTTTTCATCATTGTTTTAAAAAAAATTATATTCTATATATTATGAATGATATCTCCTCCTCCTCCTCCTCCTCCTCCTCCTCCTCCTCCTCCTCCTCCTCCTCCTCCTCCTCCTCCTCATTATTATTATTATTATTATTATTATTATTATTATTTACTTCCTATATATATGTTTTTTTTTTGGATTAATGTCACAATCACATGTTATCATTTTGTTCATTTGTTTGCTTTAAAAAAATGAGTTTCTATTTTAACCTCTTTTTATAATTAATAAAATGATATTTTTAATAAATTTTTTTGTTTAACCACATGTATCCTCCACTAGAGGCAATCCTGTTCGAGCCGGGAACATCCACATCATGGTGGGGCTAGCTCTCCCAGCCGCGATTTTTTCCATCCACAAAACTCGAACTCGAGACCTTGCTTAAGGGGAATCAAATATGTACCACTCGAACCAATCCTCGTTGGTTGATTTAACACATAATTTAGCCACCAATTCAGGTAAATAGAATTTAATGAATATACATTTGGAGTGTGAAAATATTTTACACTATTATTTAATAATGTGTTGTGACATCATTTATTAAATTTAATTACAAATAAGATGTTATATTTATTAAATAATGTGACATTACACTAACAATGTAAAACTTTATTTTCTTCTATAAGATATTTTTTTTACTTTTAATATAAATACAGTCATAAGTAAACATCATTATGTTAAATTAATATATCATATTCTTAATAAATATTTTAAAAAAATTAAACTAATTAATAGTAATAACATATCAAATTTTGTATATAATTTAATATAATCTTTATTAAAAATTAATAAAAAAATAAACTAAGCCCGTGCATAGCACGAGTGTAAATACTAGTTAATTATACTTTAAATAATGCACTACAATGTGACTTTATTTTTTTTATTTTTTACTAAAAAGGTAAAAAATTTACCATTCTCAACATTTACTAAGTTAATTTTTCTAAAGACTTGTACATTATAATTGTGTCTAAATAATTTACCATTTTTTAATTTCTTTGTCAGAATGCTTAATAATCACTATCATACTCTAATAATGTTATAACATTTTTTCACATACATAATATACAATTCTTTGTTTGAGTTTATTTATATAAACTATTGAAATTGGGTTATTTGACTTCTTTTTTATTTGAAATATTTGATTAGGATGATGAATATATATAATCATAATTTACAAATAAAAATAAGGAAATAATATGGTGTACCATCAAATAAAATTTTTATTATAATTTTTTAATTTTTTATCTTAAATCTTAGGTGATATATAATATTAACTAAAAATAAAAAAAATTATAAAAAATAAAAAAAAATATTTTTAAATATTTCTTTATTGATACACAGGAATAATGAGAATATTATATAAAATTTTGATGTATATAAGATAAAAAAATATATATTTCAATAATTTTTTAATTGTAGTTTATGAAAAAAATTCGTATTTTTGATATATATATATATATATATATTGTCAGTGTATGCACCAGAGACATATATATTTTATTTTGAACATCCATCACTTGTATCATATTATTTTATAAAGGAAATTCATTTCATTAATTCTTTTTAGAATATAATTTTTGTCCTTAGAATAGTGAGCTCAAACTTCATAAGAAATCAAGTAGATAACTTGATCGTGAGATCTTATGAAGAACTATTTTTAAAATAGTCCCTGGTCAAGTATCATCTTAGGACAAAAGATGCATTTAGACTAGTATGTGAGTTCGTTGATGATTACATCTCACGGATCATGGATATAAGATATCATGTACACACATAAGTACATATTAAGAGTAATGGTGTACTGGACTGACCCACCTTAAGAAGTTGCATGAATTGTTACACAAGTGTCATTAACGTTTCTTATATTGATAAATATTATATGAAGTCCTTTGACCTGAAATCACTAGGATTCCTACATAAGGAGTTATATGATTTAAATATCATCAAACGTTGCATGTAACAAAGGTAATCATAAAGTTGGTTTTTGGACATATAATAAATTATGTGGTGGAATGTGAGTGACCTAGATGGGATTTGTCCCTCTTATGTAACAAGAGTTATATCTGTAGGCCTCTTGATAAAGTTAGACTACAAAATGCATGACCATGCTTAGGAGGATAAACATGAGATGTTTATTTTCTGTATAGTCTACTTGGGCATTAAGAAAACATAAATTGAACTATACAAGGATGACACATGTCATGCCCTTGTGTTCAATTAGATATTTGGACAAAGGGACAAATCATATAAACTAGTATCATAAAATAGGATTCGTCAAAGCTGTTGATAATCTCAATATTTGGGTAGTAGTGATGTATTGCTAGATGTCGCTCACTATTTATGATATTAAATATAAAAAGGGTTTTATTTTAATATCATAACCAAATATTAAAATCCTATTGGGTCACACGCATACAACAAGCCGCTAGGAAAGATAATAATTCTAATTTGATTAGAATTATAACATAATGGGTCAGGCCCATATATGTTAGGGTTAATAGAGTGAGGGGTAAAACCCTAGCCACCACTCTATAAATATAGCATAAGATGCATTACCCTATACACACACGAGCAATCGCTCTTACTCTCTAAACACTACTAGCAGAGTTGACGAGGGTTTCCTAGTTCGGCTGTTGGCATAGACACCTCTAGAGACGTGGCTGCTATTGCCTCGTTCACAATCCGTAGAAGGTATGTCATTATGTTTCATGCCTTTTATGCCTTAATTCGTGTATTCACATTAACGATCATAACAAGAGAGGTAATCCATTTATTCCGCTGCACCCTGACCACATCCTTGATTCCTTCATATATATATATATATATATGAGAAAAAAAATGATATATTTAAAATATGCTTTGTATCTTTTATTTTATTTTAAATTTTTTATGTATATCTTACCGTTATAATTTATTATATTTTATTATTTTAATTTATTTATATTATAAGTCAATTGATATGTATGTTCTATTTTTTATCGAAATAAGGGATTAATATGTGTATGTTTTTTACAACTTTCTTATGCAAATTTGATCTATCAATTCGATGAAGGTATACCTCTATATTACATTTTTTAAAATAGAATTCTTTTTTTAAAATATAATAATATTATTTAAAAATTCATCGGTTGAATTCAATTCTTTTGCATTTTACTATTCATTTTAAGCAGAGAGTACTTTTGATATTTTTGTGTGTTCAAATAACAATGTGACTTTAACAAATATGCCTTTTCATTTATAGAATTGGGAAGTAAATGAATTGTAGATGAAAAAATAGTTACTTTTATTAATTTTCTATGAAAAAATACTGATAATTATATAAAATATTCTACACATGTATTTGTCTAATATAATCGTTTCTTTTATATAAATCTTAATCAATAAAAGTTTTATTTATTAAGGAAAAGGTATAATAAAAAAATATCTTTAATTAAAGCATATGGATCAAAATAAATTAAATAAATTTTTCAAAAGAAATCAACTATATATATATACATATATATATATATAAAATAGAATTACTTCTAATATATATAAATTTTTGTAACATTATTTTATGTAAATAAGTTATATAGTATTACATTTTTTCTTGAAAACTTAATAAAATAGTTAATGAAACTAATTTTATTATTAATGAAATAAGTTTTTCATTAATTTATTTTATTATATTTAATTTGTATTTTTATTCCAACAATATATATATAAATAAATTTTTATCTAAATGTCTTAATTGTATTAAAGTAAATATATTAATATATTTAAATATTTTAAATAACAAATATTTTGTCTTTCTAAATTTTAAAAAAATATTAATTCATTAATATTTTAATTTATTAATTACATAAAAGAAGAAGTTCAAAAGAAGAATCAATAATGTGAAGGCATAAATTGTTAACAAATGAAAAAAATGTGTAAAAACACTCAAAGGAATAATAAAAGATGAAATCTCACTCAAATTGGAATAGTTACTATAATGATGAATATGAAAAGTCCCAACATTAAGGGATGCAAAATTCTATGGAAGTGATATAATCATCTCAACAAAGGAAGTCGAAAAGGTGTCTTTGAAAAAATTAAATGCTTAATTACACTTTTGGCCCCCAAGTTTAGTGTTGGGACGATTTTGGTCCCTCAAATTTTAATTGCTCGAATTTAGTTCTTCTATTTTTTAATTGTGACAAATGTAGTCCAATCGTTAAGTGATCATCCAATTGCTAACAAAAACTGATGACGTGGCTAATGTGTCTGACCTGAATTAATGGAATTATTATGTGGCTTAGATTTTAAAATTATTTAAAAGAGAACTTGAACAAATATTCATATTTTCCCTTACCCCTTTTATTTCGGGTGTCCCTCTTTCCCTTTTGAAGGTTAGGGTTGTGGTCTCAATTTCTCATCAGAAAATCTCTCAAAATACTCACATTTTCTGATTAAATATTAAAATCGCACTGAAAATCAATATTCATAAAAAAAAGATATAAAAATGCCAGCAGCATAATGAAAAAAATGATTTCCAAGGAAGCCAAATCATCAAGCTTGTTCTCCTACTTCCTATGATCAACAACATAAGTAGTCTCCATCTCATGAACTCCTCAAGTCAAGGGCACTGAATTGCTTCTGGTACTGAATTGCTGGTTATTAGAAGCCATATTTTCAATCAACTGCCTTACTGCAACTGGAGTTTTATCCACAAGAGCTCCTCCACTAGCTGCATCTATCATCTGCCTATCCATGGATATAAGGCCCTCATTGAAATACTGGATGAGTAGCTGCTCATGAATCTGATGATGTGGACAACTTGCACAAAGTCTCTTGAACCTCTCCCAGTACTCATACAGACTCTCTCTGTCCATCTGCCTTATACCATAAATCGCTCCTTCCTAATTGAAGTCACTCTGAATGCAGGGAATTTTTTTCCAGAAACAGCCTCTTCAAATTATCCTAGGTAGTAATTGATCCAGGTGGAATGTAGTACAGCCAGTCCTTTATTGTATCTTGTAGGGAGAATGGAAATGCCTTAAGCTTAATGTGATCCTCAGGAACTCCAAGTGGTCTCATAGTGGTGCAAACATTATGAAATTCCTTGATGTGTTTATGTGGATCCTCACCTACAAGACCATGAAACTTGGGCAACAAATGAATCAATCCAGACTTTAACTCACAAGGCACATTTATACCAGGATATTGTATGCATAAAGTCTGAATAGAAACATCAGGTGAAGCAAGCTCTCTCAAGGTTCTCTATGCCATGATATCACAATTAATATCAGACTCAAGGAAAGAAGAAGAAGAAGAAAACACAGAAACAGACTCACTATCACTTATACTAACAACAGAATACACACTATCAGACAATGGCTCACTATCACTAACAGAATTATGCACAAATGAAATCCTAGATTGTCTAACCAACCTATGATATGTATGATTAATTTTTGGATCAAATGGATATAAGAAACCTGGGTTTGCTTTAGTCATACACCAAATGTACAAAATAATGCACAAAATAAGGCATACAACAGCATGTTAGCATATAAAGGCAACATATATCAAATGAGCAGAAACCAATAAAATGGATACATGGAAGACACTATATTATCATAGGAATAAACCACAAAAAAATTCAAAACAAAATTCAAAGCCTAACTACACAAACTGCCTAAGGTAAGAAAGCTAAAATACACAAAAAAAAACTTAAAAATTCCATAAAAAATAGAAAGCGAATTGTTTTTTAGATTTTAAGGGTCCATAGGCGTCCTAACTAGCTTCTTATACCTAAAAATCATATAAAATATGTCAAATTCTGACTTTCCTAGCTCAAGCCATGACCAATTGAAGTCAACAGGTCAAAATAAGCCAGTACAAAGTGTCATTTCACAATATGGACCTATCTAAGTGCAGTTGGGGTATCCAATTATCATTATTAACCTAAAGAAGTGTAAACACAAAAATTGGCATAAAAATTTGACCCACAACTATGCTAAACAAAAAGTCAGATTCAATTGCAAAAGTCAACAACAGAAAAAGTCAACAGCAAATTGATCAACTTATGCAATTCAATCCAATTCACACCAAATCTGTTCTAACTCTATCTAAACAATTTCTAAACATCATAATATGACTCAACACTTCACACAACACAAAACACAAATTAAATTCCATAAAAAGCAATGGAACATTAACTATGCAAGTGACAGATTAGGCTACTTACCTCAACTGTGAACATAATTTGATCAAGCTAAATCTGCACAAACCAAGGTTAGCTATACCAAAACACAATATTGAAATTGACTCTACCTCCTAAACACAGAACAACATACGAATTAAACAAAATAGAATTGAAAACAAAACTAGACTCAATGATAGAAAATTCATACAGACAGGATTGAAATTGAAAACTGAATTTGAATTGAATTCCCCGGTAACGGCGCCAAATTTGATCGAGGCCGTACTCAATCAAATAAAAGGAATTAAAGTGCAGTTAACATTGGTTAACCCATAGTCGTCTCTCTCAAGGAATCCAATTACAAAATCAATGTTTCAATCTCACAATAACTCACACACACACTTAGGGGGTTTTGTTTGTTCATGACAATTTCCAATCACTAAACATAATTCGAATACCTAATTCAATTCAAGAAAAACAGATTGATTCACAAGTTCATTCACATTAGGATCTCTCACAGGTTCAAGGATCTATTTCAATTCCCTAACAAATCCGAATTAATCAATGAAGCATCAATCAATTCTTAAGAGTCTCATACAAAGATTAAGCAAATTTGTATCAACAACCTAATCCCTAACCTATTAAATTAAGCAAACAGTAGATACATTTTAGGATTAAGCAAACTAAAATGTGAATTTCAGATTAAGAATCAAAAACTGAATTCAATAAGCATTCATTCAATTCAAGATTCAATAACCTAGAATTCTAGATATTAGGAGAAATAGGAATCACGGAAAATTGAAATTCGGAATTCAATTAAAGAACCTCAACGTCCAATGCTCATGACACTTGAGAATCAATCCTCAATGCTCAGCCTTCCATGGAGGAAGTGAAGAATCCGAAAATACAAGAAGAGGAAGAAAAATGAGCAAAAACGTGTGAACCAAGGAAGAGAGAAAAAGAGAGGGAAAATGAAGAGTCAAAATCTAAAATATGAAAAATGAGGGAAAAGTTCTAAACTATTCAACAATACACCTATTTATACTTCCTAAATAACTAACAATCTGATTAGGCCTTAATTGGGCCAAAATCAATTAATACATGCCCAGAAACTAATTACGAAACTAAGTAACTCGGATTTGCAACAGACAACATCAGTAGGCGATTTTCAAACTGCAACTGCTCCTAATTCCTTCATGGGAATACCATCTTATAGTATATCAAATTAAAGCCCCAGATCTTAACTTTCCAATGCCACTGGACTCACCCAAAAATTCCACCTATAACTCCATATATGATCAAAACAAGATAGGTAGGTCAGTAGGCTTAAAAATCTGAATTTAAACAACATTTACAGTTAAAGCCCAAATAATAAGCCCAATTAGCTAATTTTCAATTAAATCAGTGGATTTAATCACAATTATAGTCCAAGAAAGGTAAGATTAATTATGCAAAGTGTGAATAAAAATGTACTCATCACCTTTCACCAAGTTGCGATAATGATAGGAGTTGTTCAGGGTGGGGCTTCTTTTATTTTTCTCTCTTGGCAAGAGGTGTGATGGTTGAGAGTATGAATGGAAATTAATGGATAACTTTAATTTTTTTTCCTTTCTTCTTGATAGGGTTTGTGATTTTTCTTTTGTCTTTCACCCTGACCTGAAATCTGACCCGACCCGACCCATACTCATTCGATTCGAGTCAGGTCGGGTTAGAACCAAAAAAAAACCTCATCTGAACCAACCCAACCCGGTGTACTTATTCAGTTCGGGTTCAAAAAATGACCCGACCCAACCCGTGATCACCTCTAAATGAAAGTGAGAGATCTAATCAACTGATGTCGATGAGCATAGACTTGGCATTCGATACCTTGGATGATCACGCTTAAAATAAACCATTCACAATCAATGTCCCGAATTTTAATCATAATGGAGCCTTAATTGTTAGAATAAACTACCTCCTTAGAGTTGATACATCATCCCTTGATCATGATGGTCCTTATCAATGTGCCTTCAATTAGAGCTTAATGAACATACAACATATTGAAGGGAATCAAGCATGTGGTCAGGGTGAAGCGGAATAAATGGATTCCCTCCCTTGTTATGATCGTTAATTCAAAAACACGAATTAAGGCATAAAAGGCATAAAACAAAAGGTCGTACCTTTTAAGGATTGCGAACGAGGCAATAACACCCACGTCTCTAGTGGTGTCCACGCCAACAGCCGGACTAGGAAACCCTCCTTAACTCTGCTAGTAGTGTTTAGAGAGTAAGAGCGACTACTCATATGTATGGGGTAATGCATCTTATGCTATATTTATAGAGTGGTGGCTAGGGTTTTACCCTTCACTCACTTATCCCTAATCACATATGGGCCTGGCCCATTAGGTTATAATTCTAATCAAATTAGAAATATTATCCTTTCTTAGCGGCTTGTTGTATGCGTGTGACCCAATAGGCTTTTAATATTTGGTTATGATATTAAAATAAAACCCTTTTATATTTAATATGATAAATAGTGAGCAGTATCTAGCAATACATCACTATCCAAATATTGAGATTATCAACGACTTTGACGAATCCTATTTTATGATAATTTATATGATCTGTCCCTTTGTCCAAATATCTAATTGAGCACAAGGGCATGGAAAGTGTCAACCTTGTATAGTTCAATTTATGTTTTCTTGATCCCCAAGTAGACTGTACAGAAAATAAACACCTCATGTTTATCCTCCTGAGCATGGCCATGCATTTTGTAGTCTCACTTTATCAAGAGCCCTACAGATATAACTCTTGTTACATAGGAGGGACAAATCCCATCTAGGTCACTCACATTCCTCCACATAATTTATTATATGTCCAAATACCAACTTTATGATTACCTTGTTACAGGCAACGTTTGATGATAATTAAAACATATAATTCCTTATGTAGGAATCGTAGTGATTTTAGGTCGAAGGACTTCATATAATATTTATCAATTTAAGAAACGTTCATGACATTTATGTAACAATCCATGCAACGTTCTTAAGGTGGGTTTGTCCAGTACACCATTACTCTTAATGTGTACCTATATGAGCACATGATATCTCATATCCATGATTAGTGAGATGTGATCATCAATGAACTCACATACTAGTCTAAATGCATCTTTGTCCTAAGATGATACTTGACTAGGGACTATTTTAAGAATAGTTCTACATAAGATCTCATGATCAAGTCATCTACTTGATTTCTTATGAAGTTTGAGCTTACTATTCTAAGGACATTAATTGTATTCTTAAAAGAATGAATTACCTTTATAAAATAATATGATACATGTGATGGATGTTTCAAAAACATATAAGTCTCTAGTGCATATACCTAACACATATTCCATATGTGGAGCATCTAATTAGCAAAGGAAAATGACTAAAAGATCTTAACCATTAATACTAGAGTTGTCCTAAGGTTATATTGTACTCGATCAATTTTAAGAAACATTGCATGGACATTTGTCACCAATTATGGGGCTCTAGAACTTCAAATGATGTAGGAGATGGTGGAGATAGGACGAATGATAAGGCTCACACTCTCTAAGACCTTATCCAAAAAATGGAATAGTTGCAACAAGAAAATCAATAGATTCAAGATTAGAATAGAAGGATGAAGGAGGAACCTAATAGTTTGAACTTGAAAAAGAAAACAAAAAGATAAAGAATAGGAACAAGCATCTTATAGTATCAATCAAAGTCATAGAGAAATAGAGAATCACTTTGAAGGAAGGCCTGAACAAACTGACAACTAAGCCCAATATCTCAGTAACCCTATACATCCTTTCTTGAATTTCATCATAAAGGTCCCCTTTTCAAGAGGGTTTCTTGTAAATATATTGCTTTATCACATAACTTTCAATCTAGCACCTTAACAAGACTAACTTAATAGTGTTTTGTCAATCTACCTTAGAAATCTACCAATGAATTTACGTACCCTACCGATCAAGCATATACTCAACACTATTCCTAGACGAGCATCAACTCAACATCTTTAACCAAGCACATTTCTTAGCAAGCTTCTTTTCCATTTACGCTTGAAACTTAGAAGGTTGTGTACTCTATTAACCTATAACTATTCCTCCACTTGAGTGATCTACCCAATTGATCTCAATGAGCATAGGTTGGATATTTCATAATCAGGAGATTCGATCTTGTCTAAAATGAAACAATCACAATTAATATGCTCTTTTTAGCCCACTAGGGTAATTTGAACTCAAAATTACCAAATTGGTGCAACATGAAAAATATTACCCATATTAGGGTAAATCTTTTTCTTTCTTTTGACTCTTTCTCTTACGCCTAACCTTCTTCTCACCAAACCCTAAACCTTTATCTTCACTCTTTTCAACCTCCTCGTCTTCTATTTCTTTCTTTGGTGTTATCCTAGTCCTTCTATGATTGTTTTTCCTTTCTCTTCTTTGACTCCCCTTACTCTCTTATTCTCTCTCTTTCCTTCTCTTCTATTATTGATTCTCCTATGACTTCTTCTAATTTCTTCACTTCTCTCATCACTCCCTTCATTTTTACTGTGATGCATTGTTCGACTTTCCCTCCTTCTTAGCGATCCTTTTGCATCTGATGATAACTCGGGAAGGTTTAAAACCTGTGAACCCACAACCTTCAAATTATACTCACCCCAAGAACTCTAAAAGTAAAATTTGGTGATCCACTTGAACCCTTCAATTATAAGAAGTCAAAGACCCAAAGTGTTTGGGAAGTCATAAGGATGATCAAGCCTTTATAAGTGAGAAAAAGTTCAATGATGAACCAAAGAGAGAACTCCTCTCAATTTTGAAAATTCAGAAATTACCATTCAACAACTTATATTTTATTACAAAGGGTTTGGATATTTATAGAGACTAACTCAACATTGTAATTGCTGATCTGGGAACTTAAAATAAACTTTAATGCACTTAATTGACTACATGAAACAACATTACTCTTGGAAAACTAAAATACTCTTAATGAACCCACTCAAAATTAAAACACATGACTAATAGTATGTATGGTTTAGCCTAAAATCACGTATGAAACGTGGATCCGGGCCAATGCTAGGGTTGGCCCAAATCCACATTTCAAATGTGGTTTTGGGGTAAACCAAACACACTATAAAACTTTCTACATTTGACCAAATACATCACCTGATTGTTAAAGATTATTTTTAGCCACAACAACATTATTAAGGCTAAATTAAGTAGGCCAATGCGTGGTCCATGGTCGAAGCCTTTTAATCTTATCTGCGCTGGCACAAAACTCCTTCAACAACCCCTTCTTTAGCCAAAATAAAACTTAGGATGTGATTAAACTTAGATTTTGTTTGGAAACAATTTTGCTTTGCCTAACTGTCTTGAACTAGCCCATTCAATGCTTCCTTTAACTTCTTAGCCCGTGCTCTTGTCATTGGTCCAGTTGGAATTTGCAAAAGATCCATTGTTGAGTTGGAATTATCTTGTTGTAGCCTTTGATCCACATCATTCCCTCTCCCCAAAAGGATTCAACCTTGAATCTTCACCTACATCATAAGGAGATAAGTCAGCAAAATTGAATGTAGCACTAATATTATACTCACATGGAAGATCTATCTTGTAGGCATTATCATTTATCCTTTCAAGAACTTGAAGTGGTCCTTCTCCTTTTGGAGCAAGTTTGGATTTCCTTTGAGCTGGAAACCTATCTTTCCTCAAATTCACCCACACCCAATCACCTCATTAAAAAATTACATATTTTTCCCTTGTTGGCTTTGGATGTATACTGCACATTTTTCTTTTCAATTTGTCGGTTAACACGTTCATGAAGTTCCTTCACCATTAATTCAGCTTTCTTTTTCCCATCAAGAATAACTCTCTCATCTATGAGGAATGTAATAAATCCATTGGAGTTAGTGGATTAAAACCATAAACTATTTCAAAAGGAGAATAGTCAGTAGAAGAATGAACATTTCTATTATATGCAAACTCAATGAAATGAAAGCAATCCTCCGAATTCTTCAAATTCTTTTGAACAACAATTCTAAGCAATTGGATTAGAGTTCTATTTACAACTTCAATTTGGCCATCAGATTTTGGATGACAAGTTGTAGAGAACAACAATTTAGTACCAAGCTTTCCCCACAATAATTTCCAAAAATGACTAAGAAATTTTGTATCCCTATCAAACACAATACTTCTTGGCACTCCATGAAGGCTCAACATTTCTTTAAAGAACAATTCTGCAATAAAAATAGAATAATCAATTTTATAGCATGGTAATCCACTCGAACCCTTGAATTACAAGAAGACAAAGACCCAAAGTGTTTAGGATGCTGCAAGGATGATCAAGCCATGATAAGTCAAAAAAAAAAGTTCAATGAAGAACAAAAGAGAGAACTCCTCTCAATTCTAAAAATTCAGAAATTATCATTCAATAACTTATATTTTGATTACAAAGGGTTTGGATATTTATAGAGACTAATTCAACATTGTAATTGTTGACCTAGGAACTTAAAATAAACTTTAATACACTTAATTGACCAAATGAAACAACATGACTCTTGGTAATGAACCCATTCAAACTTAAAACACATGACAAAAACTCTCTAAATTCGTCCAAATACATCACCTGATTATAAAACATTATTTTCTGCCCAAAACAACATTATTAAGGCTAAATTAAGTAGGTCAATGCATGGTCCATGGTCCAAACCTCTTAATTTGATGTGTTCTATCCCAAAACTCCTTCAACAGCTCCTTCTTTAGCCCAAATAACACTTAGGATGTGATTAAACTCAGATTTTGTTTAGAAATAATTTTTCTTTGCCCAAGTGTCTTGAACTAGCCCATTTAATGCTTCCTTTAACTTCTTAGCCCATGCTCTTGTCATTGGTCCAGTTAGAATTTGCAAAGGATCAATTGTTGAGCTTGAATTATCTTGTTGTAACCTTTGATTTGCATAAGGATCTTTCCTTGATGCCTCCAGTAATACCTCTTTCACTTATCTTGTAACGTCCTAATTTCTTAATTCAAGAATAATGCCCGTTGGAGACACTATTCTCAAATTTCTGAAATTATTTCGCGCCATTACCGATATCTTTACATACACACTCATCAAACGCTTAAGTAATTCCAACACTTACCTAAGCTGAATACATTTCATGTTCTATATACATTTCATAATCCATCAGCCACTTAGTGGCTCAACATAAATAAATCTTCCTATATTCATGAACCCTAACATAATACAAAAACACGTTCTATTACACTTCGACACTCAAACAATCCAAGCTAATATCTGAGGAGAGGTGATTCGCATTCCGAGCTTCACTCCTTCCTTTAAGCGTTAACCAAACCAACTTGCATAACTGAAATGTATCCCCATAACGTGGGGTGAGACTATGGTCTCAGCGAGCAAAGCATGCAGCAGGCAGTGTGGGGAGACAAGCATATGAAATGCAACATACCAATCAACAAATCATGCATATCATACATAAACTATTCTAGTCACCTTACATCATAAGAGCATATCACAACTTGATTGAAATACATATAGTGCAACTCAATAATTCTATGTTATGCATGACCTGCATTGCCCGACAGAACGGGATCTTTTCACTGATTCTAGGGTTAGACCTGGGCTCAGACTACAAGGAACGTCTTCCTTGGGGACGTATCCCACCACTTATTCTGGACCGAAGTCATTATTCTGGATCGTGTTTGTGGTGATTTTTGGTTAAATCAAAGTTAAAGATTCCTATGAACAATCTAGGACTGGAATTAAGTCCTCATGGTGGATTCTAAAATAAAATGATGCAATTGAGAAGCAAGAAGTAGAAAAAGTAAAGAGTAAGAAACAATGTAAATTGAAAAGTAAAAGTAAGTGGAAGAAAGTAAAAGAAAGTTTAAGAAAATGTATTGAAAACTTGAAGAATAATGTAAAAAGTTTGACGAATTCTCAAACTGACATACTTCTCGAGTTTTGTCGGATGAGCAAGTAGTCGTAATAATGGTAGACAATATGCTTTAAGTATGTAGAATGGAGAAAGATTCGTCCCTAGGACCTATGACTTTGCCCTATTTATAGATTTTTTACCTTAACGCTTAACTAATTTACAATAGACACATAAGACAGAATCCCAACTGCCTAATCTAAGACCATACAGGTGTCCTGTCTTCATTCGATGTCTTCCACATGCCTTCTCTTGTTTGAATTCTGACTCAAAATCTTCATATGATTTGTCCAAGTCTTCATTCGAAATCTTCATGGATTTTGTCTTTCCCTTGACTTGAAATCTTCAGGAAATATTGCAGAGTCAGAACTTGAATTCTTCAGTAAATTTGGTTAAGTCTTCACTTCGAAATCTTCAAGCAACTTGACTAAGATTCTGATTCGAAATCTCCATATAACATGACTAAGCTTCTGATTTAAAATTTTGAGTTATTCTAGTCATGTGGGTTTCGAATCTGTTCCTGTAATATTCGAAATCTTTCAGCTAAAAATGACTAAGTCAGATTCGAATTTCTTGAGGATTCTGGCTGTCTCAAGTTCGAATTTTAATAGCTCTAAACTTTAGAAATTATTCTAAGTCTGAGAATTCTTATATTTGGTTGACATAGTGAATTCGAAATTTTTACTTCATGAAACTTATATCATATTTTGTACATTTTCTTCATATGCCATGTGTCATCTTATGATTGGCTCTTTTGGTTCACACTTTTGATCAGAAATTGATTTATCAGATGAAACTTACCGGTATTGTTAATCAGTTTTCAATGATTTTTATGTTTAAGCATTTATGGTATTGCCTATGAATTTTCCTTATAAATAGTTACCTTTCCTCTTCATTTTTACTTATCTCGAAAGTAATTTTTCTTCCAAATTACCTCTCTTTTCTTCTAGGAAAGTAACTTTCTTTTTAATCTTTCGAGTTTTTCTTTACTCAAATTCTTCCTCCTTAGCTTCTGTTTTTCGTTCTGAAATCTAGAGAGATTTCTGATATTGGTTATTGCGTTCGACCTAAGCTTCGAGTGATTTCATTCGATTTTAGGTCGACGTAATGACCAATGTTAGAAATGTTTCTAAGTCTTTTGGTCTTTGGGTCGGATGTTATAACCAAAAGTGGGCATTTAATTGGTACTTTTACCTAATAATGCCTTAGATTTCTCCTCTTCTAAGGGAGTGCCTATGTCTTTTGTGGCACTTCCATCTCCCTCCTCATCATAAGTTGATACCCAATCCTTGGGAAGAAAGAGGAAAAAGAGGAGAATCAACATATGGAGGATGACCTCTTTTGTGTAAATTGTTAGGTGGTGATGTTTTTGTCTTCTTCGAATTTTCCTGGAAGATCTCCACCTAGCTTTTACCCTCTATTCGAATTATAGGGGATGTTTATCTGTTTGTCTTTTATTTAACTAATTCCCTTATTCGAAATAGAAAAGAGGTATTATGTATGAGAAGGTTAATGAGAAAGAATGCTCACTCACAAGCTTTGCCTTCCACAAAATCTTCTTCTTCTTCGAAGACCAGGAGATTCGAAAAAAAGGAAATTTGATGATTCCAGAATTTCCAAAAGACCAAGAGATGAAGACTTTTATTTCGAACTACTTTCCTTGTAATTCATTATCATTTCATTTTTAATTTTTATGTAGTTCGAATTTTCTTCTGTAACTTGCAAGCATTCTAATGTATTTCGAATTTTACCTTGTAACTTGTTGTATGAATGAAATCCAGTTTCGAACCTATTTCCCTTGTACAAGTTTCTATCTTTATATCAATAAAACTCGAAATCTTTATGCTTTTTATTGTTAAGTTCTATTCGAAATCCTTAAGCAAATCATTCAAGGATTTTAATTAACAAAGGCATTTAACTATTGTAAAATATTCGAAATACCCTTCAGATATCAATTTCGAATTTTCACTTGATCAGGATTCAAAAATCAGAATTTTCCTTTCTTATTAAGATTCATTAGAATCTTGCCTTTAAAATAAGAATCTTCTATAAATATAACTTAGTGAAATTTCTAGCCCTAACAGACCGAAGTCAAGTTTTTATGCATGTATTTTGGGCCGAAGCCAAAACTCTTATTCTAGGCCGGAGCCAAATTCATTTTAGTCTTATTCTGGACCGTAGTCAAGCTTGATTAATTAGGGTTTGGTGGCCATAGGCCAAATTCATTTTCTAGCTGAAAAGAAGTACATGTGCATAGTCTGAACTAAAACTTGAGAATGCCAAGAATAACCAAAACAGATAATATTCACATTCAACAATAGACCATGTATAATCAATATCTTACATAACCATCACGGAACATCTTGAATCATCAGTAAAATCACCCAATAACAGTCATTCCCACAAAATCCCAAAATCCCCCAAAATCCTCTAACCTAGGGTTCCACATACAAGCTCATAAACAACTCATGTCAAACATATCATCTAATCCGACAATAAATCCACATCCACGAACCAAAAGGAGGGGGAATAGGAGGATAGGGGTCATAAGGGAAGCATACACATGATGAAGTGGGAGTGTGTGAGCTTCACTCACCTCTAACGAAGCTCAAATGGAGGAGAAGAGAGGTTGGGGAAGGCTAGGGTTGGAGATCCTCGACGTCTCCTCCTTCTCCTTGGCTCCAAGAGTCATTTCCTCTCACTAGAAACCCTCTCTCTCTAGACGGAAAAAGGAAGAAGAAAGAATGAGGGAAATCGTGCCCTAATTGTGTTTTAATAATTGGGACGTGTGGTCTCGCTTGAGCGAGAGCGCAGAGAAAATTCTGAATCCACATTCTCGCTCAAGCGAGAAGCCTCTCGCTTGAGCGAGAATGCTCTAGAGAGCATCCCCCTCACTGGATGAATTTTGCTTGAGCGAGACCCTCCTTGCTCAGGCAAAATTCCTCCAGGTAGCACTCCTCCTCTGAATGAATTTCGCTTGAGCGAGGTCCTTCTCGCCCAAGCGAAATTCTTCCAGAGAGCACTCCCTAACTCCCTTGTTTCTCGTTTGAGTGAGAGCCTTCTCGCTCAAGCAAGAAAACCAAAACTCACATTATCTAATTTTACTGATATGCTCATTCAAGCGAGCCCTTCTCGCTGGAGCGAGAACATCAGAATCCAAAGTCTTGATTTCTCACTCTTAAGCCTTTCTCTTATCATTTTCTTATTTTTTTTCTTAATCCTTGTTAGGAATATGCATTAGAAACTTATATATTTATGAACATCCATCACTTGTATCATGTTATTTTATAAAGGCAAACTTATTCTTTTAGAATATAATTATTGTCCTTAGAATGGTAAACTTAAACTTCATAAGAAATCAAGTAGATGACTTGATCGTGAGATCTTATGAAGAACTATTCTTAAATAGTCCTTAGTCAAGTATCATATTAGGACAAAGATGCATTTAGACTAGTATGTGAGTTCATCGATGATCACATCTCACAGATCATGGATATGAGATATCATGTTCTCACATAGGTACACATTAAGAGTAATGGTGTACTGGACAGACCCACCTTAAGAACGTTGCATGGGTTGTTACATAAGTGTCATGAACGTTTCTTAAATTGATAGATGTTATATGAAGTCCTTCGACCTGAAATCACTACGATTCCTACATAAGGAATTATATGTTTTAATTATCATCAAACGTTACCTGTAACAGAGTAATCATAAAGTTGGTTTTTGGACATGTAATAAATTATGTGGTGGAATGTGGGTGCCCTAGATGGGATTTGTCCCTCCTATGTAACAGGAGTTATATCTGTTGGCCTCTTGATAAAGTGAGACTGCAAAATGCATGGCCATGCTCAGGAGGATAAATATGAGATATTTATTTTCTGTACAGTCTACTTGGGGATCAAGAAAATATAAATTGAACTATACAAGGTTGACATAATTCATGCCCTTGTGTTCAATTAGATATTTGGACAAAGGGACAGATCATATAAATTATTATCATAAAATAGGATTCGTCAAAGTTGTTGATATTCTCAATATTTGGATAGTGATGTATTGCTAGATGTCGCTCACTATTTATGATATTAAATATAAAAGGGTTTTATTTTAATATCATAACCAAATATTAAAAGTCTATTGGGTCACACGCATACAACAAGCCACTAGGAAAAAGGATAATAATTCTAATTTAATTTAATTAGAATTATTACATAATGGGTCAGGCCCATAAGTATGAGGGTTAAGTGAGTGAGGGGGTAAAACCCTAGCCACCACTCTATAAATAGAGCATGAGATGCACTATCCCAGACACACATGAGCAATCACTTTTTTACTTTTAAGGCTACTAGCAAAGCTGAGGAGGGTTTCCTAGTTCGGCTGTTGGCGTGGAAACCACTAGAGATGTGGCTACTATTGCCTCGTTCATAATCCTAATAAGGTATGACCTTTCATTTTAATACCTTTTATGCCTTGATTAGTGTTTTTGCAAAACGATTATAACAAGGGAGGGAATCCATTTATTTCTGCTACACCCTGACCACAAGCTTGATTCCCTTCAATCCTTCCCTTAATGGTTATTACCCTACTAACCTTCTATGTGCAATTGGTTTTAATTATTAGGATGTTACACTTTCCTCGAAATTTGGTCTATAATTGTTTGACTTAATACTCGGTCCCTCTTTC
Source organism: Sesbania bispinosa (assembly GCA_026901365.1). Classification (NCBI taxonomy): domain Eukaryota; kingdom Viridiplantae; phylum Streptophyta; class Magnoliopsida; order Fabales; family Fabaceae; genus Sesbania; species Sesbania bispinosa. The sequence continues at coordinate 2,513,170 of QLOH01000033.1, forward strand.
CAAAATTTCCTAAAACTCACGACTCTTAGTATGTTTGTCTAATTTTTTTGTCTATGTTTGCATTCTAACCCCCGATTTATCCCTTCTACTTCTAACCTTCCTCTCTTGGCCAGGGTCACAGCCTAAGGCTTTCACTATACTTTCTAGCCCCTCATTCTCGAGATGTTACATACCTCGTATGATTTTCAAACATTCTAGCAAATTGTTGAGAAATTGCTTTCATTTGAAACCTTGAGAAAATCGATCTAAGTGAAGGAGGGGGACATCCCTTTCCACTAGATTGTCTCAAAATTCTTTCCATGATACTACAAGAAACAAATGTTAGAATAGAAATATAAAGGATCTCACCACTCTGCTAAGTGTTTCATTCAATGAGTAACACTCGGGTTTGTCTCTCATAAATGGCTTTTACCATTATCAAGAATTCTTTTGCCTCTTGCAACTCTTTTCCTTTTATGAGTTCTTAAGAAAATCAATACTCAATCTCCCCCAATCAACCAAGTTCGTGCAATAAGCATCACACTCTTCATACAGGTCAAGAAATAGTGAAGAAATTTCTAAGACACGATTAAGGAACCAACAAAGATGAACAAGAAAAGCTATTCAACAAGTAGAACTACTCAAAAGAAAGTCAAACAATACTTGTAGGAATAAGAAACAAGGCAATTACACAAGAAGAAACTTGACTAGAATCTAACCACTCAAGAAAATGACTAAGTGCTTTTATGTGAATTTTAAACTAGCACCAACTTTTGGAAAACTAATCAAATCAAGTTCAAATCACATGAAATTAATGGTTGGTGAAAGTTAAGGGCCTGCACATTCAATTGCCAAACTTTTTATTTTTTGCACTTTTCAACTCTTTGAAATTGCATTTTTACCACTCATCTTTTGAAAATTTTGTTCTTACCCAAAATCTTTTTGTGTTTACTTTTTAATCATTCTTTTCTTTCTCTCTCTTTGTAATATGGCTTTTCACTTTTTCTTTTTTGCACAAACAACCCCACACTACTCACTTTTCCTTTTACAAGATCAAAATGCAACTACAAAACGAACTAGTCAAGAACACATGTACAAAGCTTGGACTTGGAATTATCCCTAGTTTCTAATTTGTAATTGATATCAATAATCAACAATTGATTTCAATATAATTGGGTGTTTAACAAACACATTACACAACAACAACAACAACAACAAAACAAATCAAGTGAATAAAAACTTGATCAAAATCAAGAACAAGGAAGAACACTCAAGAATTAAGTGTATTTCACTAGAATTAAGTGGTTAACAAACACATTAGACAACAACAAAAAAATAAAGTGAATAAAAACTTGATCAAAATCAAGAACAAGGAAGAACACTCAAGGACAACTGTACATGATTTTGTGAAACGAAGGTGCATCGAGACTAACTTGATATCAAAGAATCCAAAAATGATATCAAAATTAGTGTAGCAACATAATTTACCAATCAAAATTCAAATCTAAGAACATGAACTCAAACATGAAGTTGGCGCCAAAACCCAATTAGCATGTGCAGCAAATTTTTTTACTTCTAAGCATGAATTTAGATAAATCAAGCATCAATAAACAAGGATCTAACATCCATGTAGGTGTAGCAACATGTTCAGATCAAGACATTGAGCAAGAGATGAAGAAGAAGAAAAATGGCGCAAAAAGGCTAGATGTAGAATTTAGAATTTCAACTTAAAAAATTCAGTAACTCAAATTTGGATGTAGATGAAACATACCTCTTGAAGCATAGATCCAACAAGAAACTCAAAAATTCAACAACCAAATAGAAGTAGATCTAGAATCTTCATGCAAAAGAAATAAGAAGAATTTGGCAATAACCCTCAACTCCAAGCAAGCTTTGATACCACTTGATGACATCCATACAAAATGCCTTGGAATATAGGATCGATGGAGTTGAACTTGTGAAAATTCATATCTGCATATTTAGGTAAAAGGTGAAGAAATCAAAAAGTGGAACAAAGAAAAAGAGGAAGGGTTTCGCCAAACTCAAGAATGCATGATATGCAAGTGAAGATCACCATATGACACTTGGCTTTATGATAAAAACAAAAGATTGGCTCACTCAAGAACCCCAAATGGGAATGAACTCTCCAAGAGGATTAAATCAAATTCAACATAAAAAAAACTAGTTATAGGTGAGTTACCCTAGTTAGCTAATCTCAATGAACACAGACCTAACACTCCACGATTAGCAAAGGTGATCATGACTAGAATGATTCAATATCACAATTTATGTCTTGGATCCTAATTATAATGAAACATTTATAACTAGAGTCAACACCTCCCTAGAAATTGAAATGCATAGGTGATCGAGGCCATACTCAATCAAATAAAAAGGATTAAAGTGAAATGATGGTTAGTTAACCTAAAGTCATCTCCCAGAGAATTCAATCACAAATTCATAATTTCCTTTTCAACAATTACCAAAACGGTAGCAAGGGGGTTTGTTTGATTATTCAGTATCCAAAACAGAATTCAAATTGCCTAATTCAAATCAAGAAAAATAGATTGATTCACAAGTTCATTCACATTAGGATCTCTCATAGGTTCAAGGATTTATTTCAATTTCCTTACAAATTTGAATTAATCAATGAAGCATCAATCAATTCTTAAGAGTCTCATACAAAGATTAAGCAAATTTGTATCAAGAACCTAATCTCCAACCTATTGAATTAAGCAAACAGTACATACATTTTAGGATTAAACAAACTAAAATGTGAATTTCAGATTAAGAATAAAAAAACCGAATTCAATAAGCATTCATTCAATTTAAGATTCAATAACCTAGAATTCTAGAGATTAGGAGAAGTAGGAATTGCACAGAAAATTGAAATTCAAAATTCAATTAAAGAACCTCAACATCCAATGCTCAACCTTCCATGGAGGAAATGGAGAATCCGAAAATACAAGATGAGGAAGAAGAAAGAGCAAAAACGTGTGAACCAAGGAAGAAAGAAAAAAGAGGGAAAATGAAGAGTCAAAGTCTAAAATCTGAAAAAATGAGGGAAAAGTCCTAAACTATTAAGCAACACACCTATTTATACTACCTAATTCATTAACAATCTAATTAGGCCTTAATTGGGTCGAAATTAATTAATACATGCCCAAAAACTAATTACAAAACATTGTAACTCGGATTTGCAACAGACAGCATAGTAGGCGATTTTCAAACTGTAAATGATTTTAATTCCTTCATGGGAATACCATCTTATAGTATATCAAATTAAAGCCTCGGATCTTAGCTTTCCAATTCCACTGGAATCACCCAAAAATTCCACCTACAACTCCAGATATGACCAAAACAAGACAGGTAGGTCAGTAGACTTAAAAATCTGAATTTAAACAACATTTATAGTTAAAGCCCAATTAAGCCCAATTTGGTAAATTCCAATTAAAACAATGGATTTAGTCACAATTAAAGTCCAAGAAAGATAAGATTAATAGTGCAAAGTGTGAATAAAAATGTGTTCATCAATAGGGAAAACAAAAGAAGGGGAGTTGAATTGTGTTTTCTTAAAACTTAAAAGTTTTTGCAACATAAACGTTCAAAGACCTTCACAAATACTTCAGACTGAGTCTGAAGGGTTCCAAGTAGTGTTTGAAAATTTCAAACTAAAAAAAGCTATGCTCAAAAGGAGTTTTTCACAAACGTCTTAAGTTAGAAAATTTGAATCCTCACGTTAGAACAACAAGAAAAATGCAAAGATAAGGGGGAGAAGATCATACACAAAGATTTATACTAGTTCATACCAACGACAAAGATCATGCATAAACAAAGATTTATACTTAAAGTCCCTAACCATGTTAGGATTTTTCACTAGATTAGGTACTCTTACGAGTATTCTTAGCTGCCTCTTCAACCTTAAAAGATATTGTTCCCACTAGCCTTCCAGACCTTATAAGGTATTGTTTTATGAGTAAACTAACACATTAGTCCATAACTTTTCAAGCGTCATACAGTTTAGTCCCTGACTTTTAGAAAATCATTTATCAGTTATCAGTCCTAGATAGGCCTTGAAAAAGGATCCATTTATCCATGATCCATCCAATCCATCCACAATAAAATTCAATCCAATCCATCCAATTATTTAAAAACAAAAGTTGGATTGGATTGGATGGATTATTTTAATTAAATGGATGGATAACAATCCATCTTCTCTTATTTTGAAATCCAATGGATTATCAAAACATATCTTTATGAATTAAAATTAACCAACATATTTTTTTGAGAAGTTAGGATGAGATGAATTAAATCATCTATATTTTCTTGATTAATTTAAGAGATAGGAGTAACAAGGGGAGGAGTGAGAGTAAGTGGGTGATAGAAAAGGAGAGAGATGAAGGGGGTGAGAAAGAAAGGAAAGAGAAACAAGGGGAAAGAGAATGTTGATAATTAGTTCATGTTTAATTATCATATAGTAATTTTTTTCCAAAGATTCATGTTCAGGATAGTAGGAATCTATGATCAAGTCCCTAGGTCATGGGTTCAAATCCACGGAAGGCTACATTGAGGGAATAATCCATCTTAGGGGGTGAATGAAGCTTAATTAACACACTCAGTGAATTCATGGGCCCCAAAAGTTGGACCGCAGGTCAAGGTTGGGGTGTTGCAAAGACCGATAAGCATAAAAGCAACTATGGGAAACTATGGGAAGTTGGGAACTCCTATATACCACATTAGCGTTAGACAACTATGTTCTTCAATCGGTTCCGTATTTTTCTTTAGTTAGTATATACGTCTAAGTACTAATAAAATATTTAAAAGTTGTGAATAAAATATATAACACAATTAATTCTCATATAGTGTAAAAATATTAATTAAAGTTATATGATAAAATAGGTATGAATCATTCAAATGACTTAATTTTACAATTTAAAATTTTATATGTCATTTAAAAAATACCAAGAATTTAGGAGTCTATTTATTTGTGCTATTTTTAAAGATTAAAATATCTATTTTAAAAACTAATAATTCCATAAGTTGCTTTTACATAGGATTTTAATACTTTTCTTAGATATTAACAATAATAATTTCAAAAATAAATATTAAAGCAAACTATGTCACAGAATCACTTTTCACATTTATATTTTAATTTAAAAATAATATATATATGAAATTTATATTTATTTAAGAATATCAATTCTAAATCATTTAAAAAAAGTTAGATCTAATAAGGCGACTGATTCTAACAAATTATAATATTATATGACTACATATAATTAAAATAAGGTAATTTTTTATTTAAAAAATTTAGAGAAACTAATAAAATAATTAAATGCATTTCCAGTTAATTAACTGGGAAGATTGTGGGATTAGTTTGTTTTGTAGGAAGAATGTAGTTTGGGTTGTTTGAAAAAGACGTGCAGGATTTTATTGAATTTAACGTGATGATTGAAAATTGAAAATAGAATTTACGTATTTAAAAGAAAAAAAGTTTTATTGGTGGTTTAATTTATAGTTTAAGAAATTTGGACGAGACGAATTAAATCATATATATTTTTTTATTTAATTTAGGAGAGAGAGAAAATAAGAGGAAGGAGTGGGTAGGAGAGAGAAAGAATTAGAGAAAGGAGAAAGAAAGGAGAGAAAATTTCATTAGAAGAAAAATATTGAGAGAAAATATTTTTTTTTGTGAATGTGAAACACAAAATATTACAAAAGAATAATAAAAATTATTTTTAAAAATATTTTATGGATGGATTGGATATTCATCCATAAAATATTTCTTAATGGATGGATTGGATGATTTTTATTTAATGTGTCATGGATGAGTTGGATTTTTATAATTTATATTTAATGGATCATAAATGGATTGATGTATTATTTCAATTCATCAATTAAAATCCAAATCCAAATCTAAATTCATCCAATCCATCCATTTGACAGCCTAGTCCTTGATGTAGGATCCATCATGCACTTTAGACCAAAGACTTAACTTCCGTTAAGTGTGTGCTGACATGTGATGTTAGTAACACGTAGAATTCTTCAAAGCTTCAATACGACATTATATCAGGATGATAAAAAAAATAGAGGTGATTAAGTAAAAAAAATAGAGCAAGATGCTCCGAAAAAATGAAGAGGTGATTTGCGATGGAGGTTAGAGAGGTTGATGAGTGATAGAAGAATGGCCACTTCGGCAATAAGCACAACCTCACCAGAATAGTTTTCGCAATAGTGACGTTAACAAGATGTGCAGTGGCGAGCTGAACAGGTGCAACGGTGAATGGAACCGACAACGGTGAAGATGAGGAGAGGACGGGCGTTGTAGACGACGCGGTGGTTGAGTATACATGGCAGCCTGAAGTTGGGCTCACCTCTGCGATAGAGACGTGGACGGGGCAGGTGTTCGCGGTGGCTTCGGAATGAAGTTTGAATTTGATGATTGGTTCGGTGGTGGGGATAAGGTGAGTTGCAGTGGATGATTCATGGTGATGATTAAGGAGCTTGATAGTGGTTGAGAAAGTGGCTAGAGATGCAAATGGAGCTTGATGACTCTGAAGGTGAGCGAATGTGTGTCTGTTGTGTGTGGTGACGGTGGAGCAACAAGGACATACTGGGATTGGACTTATGAATTTTGTGTACTTGTTGAAAGAGATTTTTATAACTTGCTGAAATTGGGATTTATGTACTTGTTGAAGTAACTTCAGTAGGTTCAATAAAAAAGTTTAGAAAACTTGATTTTTAAACTTAGTGTTATAAAACAACAATCTCAGAACCCTCCACGTTAGTATAAACTGAATTTAAATAAGGTTTATGGATGAGAAAACTTAGCCAAAGATTTATACTGGTTCACCCACCTCCACTGTGAGCTACGTCCAGTCCCAAAGCCAACCAGCTAAGGATTTTCCACTAATCTCAGAGATTACAAGTATTCTTTTCTATCAAGCCTCTTCAGAATCTACAACACCAAGTATTCTTTCCTACCAAGCCTCTCCAGGCTCTACACCAAGTATTATTTGAACAACAAGCCTCTCCAGGCTCAACAACAAGTATTCTTTCTTCCACAAAGCCTCTCCAGGCTCTCAGACACATAAAAGTGTTTACAATGAGATTTGTTTAAGTTACTGAACTAAAGTAGAGTTCCTAACTCAAACTGAAATGAACTTGTACAAGATAACTGAGTACTAATCAGGATAAGTAAATTTATGTACAAAATTCAGAGAGTATTTGCAGCGTAAATTTGGCAGAGTATTGGCTTGATGCATTCTCTCCTCTCACACATTTGAAGTCTTTCACGAAGCTATTTATAAAGATGAGGTAAAAGTTTATTGAAGATTACTGAGTTCACCGTTAAGAGATAGCATTAAATGTTGTAGAGTCCGTTGTGAGACAATCTTCTGATAGCTTCTGACTTTGTACAGAGCAGGTGAGTAGTGATGACTCAATTCTGACACACTGCAGGTACTATGAAGTAGAGATTTCCTTTTCTGGTATGATGATTCAAATTTATGCAAAAGGACTTTGTACTTCTTTCCTTAAGAAGACATGTTGCAGAAGACGTTGAGAAAGCTTTTAGGTCTTGAGCAGAAAACCTCAGAGGGCTTCACTATTTTTTATTTCTGACTTCAGATAGTATGCCACGTCGGATGCCTTCAGTAAGTCTTCACATTTCAGATGGCTCTTCTCTTCAGAGAGTTGATTACTTCAGCAGGTCCTGACTCTTTAGAGGGTTCCTCTCCTTCAGAAGGTTGCACCACTTCAGAGGGTTGCGTAACTTCAGAGAGTTGCTCTTTTAGAGGGTTGTTGAAACACAGAAAATACCTTAAAGAGAATTTGCACTATCTTTCAGAATACTTTAACCAAATTTTTTATTCATTAAAACTTAGGATTATGAGACTTAAACATTATTAATTGCTTAATAATATTTTTTAGACTCAACATTCTCCCCCTTTTTAATGATGACAAATTTGCTTAAACTCACAAATTTACTTAAGTAAAATGCTTGCTCCCCTTGAACAAAAGCTTGCTTCTCTGAAAACACTTAAACTTCATATTATGTTAGTTTATATTACTCCCCCTTTTGTCATCAATCAAAAGGGTATACAGAGCTTTCCAAAGTAATAAATGCACAACAGAGCAATAAATTCAGGGTATAATTGCATCAGAACAAATAGCTATTTCAGAATATTCAATGTTTGCAGAACATTAAATACTTTGGTCAATAATATACTCATGCACACATAGTAGCGTTGACGAAAGAGATTAAATACGAGGTCACATCAATGAATATGAAACTCGGACTCATGTGTTAAAATTTTAAGAAAGTTTCAAGACAATATGAACACAAGATGCTTTCTGAAGAAAAATGGCTAAGCCATCACAGACAGCAACTCCTCTTATGCTTAGCAGGTCTTGATACTTGAGGTGCTTGAGGTTGCAGTTGAGCTTGAGTAGTTTGCATCTGGTTCATCATTCTCAGCAGCTTCTCATTCTTTTCTCTCAGCCTTCTGATTTCTCTTTCTCTTGCTTCTAAAGCTTCAGTGAGATCAGCTTCATGGAAAATGATAGTAAGATATCTGCCAGTGAACTCAATCCTTCCAAATCCATTTGGTAATCCAAAGTCAGCAGGTTTGACCATTGGACAGGAGTAGATAGCTGGAATCTTTTTCTGCATTACCCATTCTTCATGAAAATCACGATCTGAGCAAGGAAATCTTCCAGGAAACCAAGTCCTCCATTCTTGAATAGATAAAGTGCTTTTAGTAATGGAGTCAGCAAAATCAAACTTGGTACCTGAGCATGAGCCTTCTTTTTCTCTTTCATGGCAATAGGAATTCCACAACCAATCTCTGTAGCTGTGATCCAGTCCACCATACACTTTTACATCATCAGGAACCCTTTCCCATTGTTCTTGAGTCATGGGCTCCATGTCATTCAGATAGGCAGAATAGAACTTTGGCTCCTTCTTCTTGTCATTTGGACCTTCAGCAAATGGTAGCCTTGGAACTATCCTATCCGATTGCCAGAAAATCTTGGTGGATGGTTTGACAGAGAGAGGCTTCAGAGGCTTGAAACCTTTAAGTCCAGCCGAAGAGAAAATGTGCCTTTGAAAGAGTTCTATTTCCATGTTCAAGCGCCTTATTGTGATCCAGTTTTCAGCAGGTATCTTCAAGCTGTCAGGAGAGTCAATGTCAATCTTCTTCCAGTAATGAGGAGGAGGTTTGACTCCTTGTCTAATCCTCTCAAGTTGATCAGACAGCAGTTCTCCTCCTATTTCCTTCTATGCAACTCTCATTTTCTCCCTTGCAGCATCAAGAGAATCTATGTGTACACCAGAATGCTTGTGCAGGGGTGGATGCCTTCTGAAGAACAGGAACTCCTCATATAGATTTGGGAACTTGGGCAATCTAAGCCTGAGACCATATGGAGTTGAGTAGAACTTATGAGGAAACTCAGCAGCTTTTAGTAGATCCTCCAAGCTGATAATAGGAACAACCCTATCAAAAGATGGTTTTCTTGACAAGTCCTTTGACTTGGGCTTCAGCAGGTTATCCCTTGGAGGGTGGCTATCTTCCCAAACAAACTTTCCTTCTCCTTTCCACACATAACTACCTTGATCCTCCCAATTTATTATTCTAGGTTCAGCAGGAACAATGGATTTTTCCTTTCGAACTGGATCAGTTGAAATTTCCTTTATTTCTTCTCCTTCTGATGATGATGAATGAGATGGTGGAGGTGAAGGTGGTGCACCAGCAACAACAACAATGAACTCAACAGGTGTAGGTTCAACTACCTCAACAGGAGCAACAAAAGGTTCAAGAGCCTTCACTGGTACAACAGAAGGGCTAAGATTCTAATCAGTGGGATATAGATTCCCAAAGTGAACCTTGATCTTCTTGTAAGGAACATCCTTAGCAAACAGGTTCAACACGTGTCCTTTTCAGCTTTAAGAGCTTCAGCTCCAAGATCTTCTGAGATCTTATCTCCTTAGTTGTTTGCTGGAATTTCACGGCATCTTCCTTCTGAATTGATTTTCTCCTTGTAATCATAGGAGCTGGAGGTTCTTCACGAACTGGGGAAAGCAGCCTTCTTCTCCTCACCCTCAAGGATTTAGATACTCTTTATCTCTTGGGTTTGGAAGATGACTCTAACCTTTCATCTTCAAGGATTGCTTGTTGAGCAGCAACAACAATAGCATGGTCCTAGTCTTCTTGCTCTTTTGCTCTTCTAGCCTCTTCCTCTTCTAAGGCATTGGCTAGGGCAGCTACCTTCTGAAGTTCAGGATCTGGATGACTTGTAGCCAAAGGCATGACAACAATAAGCTTTTCAGAGGAGCTCTCACTAGGTAGATCAACCATCATGGCCTGGCCTTCAGGGATTGAGGTAGGCTCAGTGACTTGAGTAACAACAACCTCAACATCCTGACCCACAATTTCAGCAGGTTCACTAGGAACCTTCTGAACAGGTTCAGAAGCTAGGGGTGGTGCCACATCAACCACCTTTTCAGATGGTGTTTCCCTTTGATTAGCAACTTCAACCTCCCTAACCTGTTGAGTGTCAGTAGCTTCAAGGATCTTCTAAGAGACCTTGCTTTTTTTCTTTTTCACAACCTTCTTCACAGGAGTTTCAGCAGAAGGTTGGAATTCATCCTTCCTTGCATCTCCCTGAAGTTCATCTTCGAGAATGTCAAGAACTGACCTTCCAGAAGCATCAGCCTTCTCAGAAACAAGAGTTTCTTTTACAGAGGGTTTAGGAGTAGGTTTTTTTATATCAATACCCATCTGCTTAATGTTGGTAGGTGTGAAGAAAGATGGAGGCTTCTAATCATACTTCTTCTCCATAGGGATCTTGTAATGAAGCATAATCTTCATTATTAAGGTATTTTATGGAAGGTTGGCAGCAAAATCTCTTGCCCTTCTGATCATGTGATAGAAAAGGATCCTAGGCAAGTTGAGCTTCTTCTTTTGTAGCAAGTGGATAAGGAAAAACCTTTCCAGTTCAGAAACATGATTCTTGCTTCCTCCTTTTGGAAGCACACAGTATCCAAGAATGGGATGCAACAGCCTAGGAACTTCTAGCAAACCAGTTCTACCCATATTTGAGGGAGTTTCTGAATCAAACAGCATCTTGTTATACACCCTAGGTCCACCATTTCTCATCTCCCAGTCTGGAACAAATTGTTCTCCTTCAACCTTTACTTTTGTTACAGTTTCCAAAAGGGAGGCATCAACAAAAATGTCTTCCCCCATAACCGTTTCCTTAATAGAAACATGTTTGTTCCCCTCAATAACCCTAACAGTCCTCCAGAATTCATAAACACTTGCCTCATGCTAAGAACAATAGATGTTCTCAAAGAACGGGGTCCATCCAGCAGCCTCAAAATACTCAGTAAAGTCATGACCATATTAAGCAAGTTTCTCAGGGTTTACACACCTGGTAGAGACGATCTTCCCACCAGCCTTGGAAGCAGCAGCATCACCTTTCTTATGAGCCATTGATGAATCAGAAAGCTTGAGAAAAACAAAAGCTTGAGAAAGATGAGAGCTAGAGAATGCAGGAACATAGAACGGTTTCTGGTAACTGAGAGTTTGAGAATGCAAAGAGAGAGTAACCTTAAATAGCTTCCCACACGCTCTATAAATAGACTCAGCATTAAGCAGTAATGATGACAGTTATAGGCTGCGCAGACATAGGGAGTCATGCGTCGTGCAAGAGACTTTGGAAAGGTGAAAAGCCAATTGTCTCAAATAGCCACGTCATCAAGTGACACTTCAAAAAGTATTTGTGTTCAGCAAATTCAAAACACTTCAGCAGGTAACAGTTATTTCAGCAGACACACAAATTTCAACATGTTCATGTATCAGAGAGTTCATGCATTTCAAAAAGTTCATATATATATATATATATATATATCAAATAACACAGAGTTTCAGATAAAGCATGTATTCTCAGATAATTATTTCCAGCTATAAAAGATTTTACCAATAAGGATTGTCACCATAAGTCCATAATGAGTTGCATTTGTTGAGACTCAACATTATTTTCTGAATTGTATTGAGGATGATCATTCCAACAGCTCTTGTTCTAAGGTATGGGTACATACACCTTCCTTCCATCAAGAGTTGCATGCATCCATTCTTCTGTGGTTATTCTGGGTGTCTTCTTTGATTTATCCAAGACATTTGCAAGAGTAACAATTGAGGTTTTTGGTACCCATATTTTCTTGGGTCCACTCAGGTTAGTTCTAGGTATAGATTTCTTTTTGTTTACACTTAGACGTATGTTGTCTAGCTTTATCACAATGAGTACACCCATCTACTTTCTTTTTAGCCTTCTTGGGAAATTTAAACGATGATGACTTTGATGATGGTCTATCTGAAAATCCCAAGCCACATTTGTCTTTAAACCTTTTTTGAGTTCCCAATAATCTATTAAGATTATTAGTTCCTTCAACAAAATAGTCTAGGTCTTTAGTAAGTTCCTTAATTTGTCTTTGAAGACTTTGATTTTCTTCAAATAGATTTTTGGAATTACTATTTTCTTGTTCTAGAATCTTTTCTTTAAGTATAAGTTTCTCTTTTTCAAGAATTTTATTTTCATTGCATATAACAGTGTATGCATTAGAGAGTTTCTTATACTTTTTGAAAAGTTTCTTCGAACTGTCCACCAAATCATCATATTCATCTTGAAGAGTTAGTGACATTACCTTGGACTTTGTACCTTCTGAAGAAAGTTGCCTTGCCATCAAGCACAGGTTTGCTTCTTCAGATGAATCTTTTCCATCTTCTGAGGTATAGTCCTCTAGGTATGATAGGACAAATTTGACATCCATAGTATCTTCATGAATTGATGAAGCCAATATATCCCATATTTCCTTGGCAGAGATGCATCCTTGTACCTTCTCATATTCAGTCTTGTTCAGAGAGTAGACTAAGTAGAGTTTGGCTTGAGCATTGAGTTGTACTTTAACTTTTTGCTCATAGGACCACTTAACTTTTGGAATAGGCACTCCATTTCTCAGAGGAACATAATCACCATCAGTAATTATATCCCAGAGATCCAGATTGTTGCTTTCAATGAACAACTTCATATGTTCTCTCCAATAATGATAATCAATTATGTTAAAAGCTGGAGGCTTGGTGACAGATGCTCCTTCAGAGATGTAGTGATCATAGCTTGTTGAGGTTTCCATTAGGATCTTCTTCCTCAGCATTGTTAGGTGCTCAACCCGAGGTTGAGCTCTGATACCAACTGTAGAAACCACAGGAAACACTAGAAGGGGGGTTGAATAGTGTTTTATAAAACTTAAGTAGTTTTTAGAAAACCTTTCACAAGCAGTACCTTTTCAAAGAGATTTTTATAACTTGCTGAAACTGGGATTTATGTACTTGCTGAAGTAACTTCAGCAGGTTCAATAAAACAGTTTAGAAAACTTGATTTTTCAACTTAGTGTTATAAAACATCAATCTCAGAACCCTCCACGTTAGTATAAACTGAATTTAAATGAGGTTTAGGGATGAGAGAACTTAGCCAAATATTTATATTGGTTCATCCACCACCACTGTGAGCTACGTCCAGTCCCAAAGCCAACCAGCTAAGGGTTTTCCACTAATCTCAGAGATTACAAGTATTATTTTCTATCAAGCCTCTTCAGGCTCTACAACACCAAGCATTCCTTCCTACCAAACCTCTCCAGGCTCTACACTAAGTATTATTTAAACAACAAGCCTCTCCAGGCTCAACAACAAGTATTCTTTCTTCTGCCAAGCCTCTCTAGGCTCTCAAACACTTAAAAGTGTTTATAATGAGGTTTGTTTAAGTTACTGAACTAAAGTAGAGTTCCTAACTTAAACTGAAATGAACTTGTACAAGATAACTGAGTACTACTTAGGATAAGTAAATTTATGTACAAAATTCAGAGAGTATTTGCAGCATAAATTTTGCAGAGTATTGGCTTGATGCATTCTCTCCTCTCACACTTTTGAAGTCTTTCACGAAGCTATTTATAAAGATGAGGTAAAAGTCCATTGAAGATTGTTGAGTTCATCGTTAAGAGATAGCATTAAATGTTGTAGAGTCCGTTGTGAGACAATCTTCTGATAGCTTCTGACTTTGTACAGAGCAGGTGAGCAGTGATGACTCAATTCTGACACGCTGCAGGTACTATGAAGTATAGATTTCCTTTTCTGGTACGATCATTCAAATTTATGCAAAAGGACTTTGTACTTCTTTCCTTAAGAAGACATGTTACAGAAGACGTTGAGAAAGCTTTTAGGTCTTGAGCAGAAAACCTCAGTGGGCTTCAGTCTTTTTTATTTCTGACTTCAGATAGTATGCCACATTAGATGCCTTCAGCAGGTCTTCACATTTCAGATAGCTCTTCTCTTCAGAGAGTTAATTACTTCAGCAGGTCCTGACTCTTCAGAGGGTTCCGTTCCTTCAGAAGGTTGCACCACTTCAGAGGGTTGCGTAACTTCAGAGCGTTGCTTTTTTAGAGAGTTGCTGAAACACAAAAAATACCTTAAAGAGAATTTGCACTATCTTTCAGGATACTTTAACCAAATTTGTTATTCATTAAAACTTAAGATTATGAGACTTAAAACATTGTTAATTGCTTAATAATATTTTTAAGACTCAACAGTGAATCCAACAAGGTAAAAGTGTTGTTTAAGAATTCCAGCAATCGGCCAACAGGGAAGGGCTTAATTCCAGTCAACCAGTAGAATTCCAGCCAGGCATAATGTTCCTAGCCAGCCTAGATCAACATCAACCAACCATTCGACTACATGCAATATTCAGCCGACCAAGATCTTCCTAGCCGGCCCGGATCAACATCAGTTGGTCATCCGGCCACAGACAATATTCAGTTGATCAACACCTTCCTGGCTGATCCGGTGTTTAATTCCAGCGAAGACGTCCTAGAACTAATTCATAAACGGGGCTTTTCATTTTGTAACGTTGTTTCATTAATGTCTTAGTTGTTATTAATAGGGCAATTATTTGGCACTTTAGGGAGGTTACGAATCCTTATTAATTTCCTGTTAATGTGTCGTTTAATTTAAGTTCCAGCCTCTTAGTTATAAATAGGGGCTGATTGTGTTTGAGAAATTGACCTTGAATTAAGTAAAATTTAGAATTGGGTTTGTCCCCTTTGAGAATTATTTCTTGTCGAACTTATCAAGGAATCACCTTTCTTGTGGCGTTCATCTCGTGGACTTATCAAGGGTAAATCACCACCCTTGTGGCATTGCATGACTTATCTTCCATCCTTGGAAGTGGCTCATCTTTCATTCCATCAACCCATCTTCAACCTTTCTGTTTTCTAGTTTACCCAAATTCCCCATTTTTGTTACCTTAAACGTTTCCAAACCTAGATAAATCTGCAACTTTAATTCCGCCCCCTCGGATTCACATCAGTAAGCTTCCAAATGAATGCACAATTAAAGTTACGTGGCATATATGTTTTATTCTTTTTCAACAACATCCCAACATGCCCATAGAATATATGAAACATCCCAAGTTCCTATAAAGTGATTTCATAATTTAAATAGGGTTAGAATAATATTTTTGTAAAAAGGAACTAGGAAAAGAGAGTAAAAGTTGGTGAAAATGATCAAGAGTGGAAATTTGGAATTTCCACGCTAAGGCATTTTTGCTCAAGCAAGAATACCCTCACTTGAGTGAAAATATTAATAAAACTGTGGAATTTGAGTTCTTGTTTTTTCGTTTAAGCGAGGATAGCCTCGCTTAAGCGAGAATGGCCTCACTCAAGCGAAATTGCTAGAATTTTTGGAGTTGCTCTCTGACTTTGTCTCTCTCAAGCGAGCAGATCCTCACTTGAGTGAGAACACAAAAACAGAGGGACTTGAGTATTCTCGCTCAAGCGAGAAATCCTCGCTTGAGTGAGAATGTGTGAAGTTGTTTTTATTTACAGAGTAATTAGGGCAAAGCCCTCATTTATTGTGCATTCCTAACCATTGTAGAGAAAGAAATAGAGAGAGAGAGAGAGACTCCCAAGGCTTAAAGAAGGAGAAGGATTAGTGGAATGCTCACCCCCTATCATCACCACATCTTCCTCCTTTCACTCTTGTGCTTGTGTTGGTGAGTATAGCTCACACACTCCACCCTGTATGAGAACTCGCTTATGAACCCTATTCTCTTCTATTCCCTCTTCTTTGCTTGTGATTGAGATATTTGGCATGATTATTGTGAAATGTTTGTGGTGTGCCCTAGTTATTCCCTTTAACAAGGCTTTTATGTTGAAAATGGTATTCTAAGTTAGGGCTTGGTATTATGGGGGTTTGAGGGATTTTGGGAACTTTATGTTATATAGGTTTCACACAATACAAGTGTATTTTCATGATTTACGTTAGTTTCAAGCAAAACCACTCATGTATCATGTTATCAAGCAATTCAAGAATTAAGAATTTCATGTTAGGCTTCGACCATCGCGGGTCTAGGACCATCAGGTTAAACACTTAAGATTTGGCTTCAGCCTTCAGGAAATGATGGTGACTATATGTCCCCAAGGGAGATATCACTTGTAGTTTGAGCTTAGGTCTAGCTTCAGGAAAGTGATAAGACCCCTATTGTTGGGTTAGTAGTTCATGTCAAGTTAATCTTCAAGTTAATATTCATGTGATACAATTACACCTTTAGTTACATGTTTGTATTGTTGCACATCATCTGCTTGTATCCCTACATATGCATGTTTAGCTCTGCTCACTAAGGCATTAGTCTCACCATTTGTTTGTGGGTTTATATTTTAGATTCCCAGGATCCTGCCCAGGCTGGCCGTTAAGGGCCAAGGAGCTGTTGGAGCTTATTGTTACACCTGGCTTGTGGAGCTTTATCTACTTAAGTTTCTATTTTGTTAAACATTGTCATGTATATTCTTTTGATGGATATTTAGTACATGTGTTGCCTGTGTTGGGAGTTTCTTTTGTTAGGACACATGTATTATAATATCCATACCATTGTGATGTATTTAACTACTCATATTATGTTTAATTAAACGCTGGATTAGTTAAACAATCTTTATCGTGTTTATCGATATCGTTAATATTGTGAAAAATAATTCCCTAAATTTGGGACTTATGTCTCTGACGGGCATAAATCATAAGTTTTCGGAATTAGGACGTTACAATATAACACATGCATTTTGAGTATGGTTGTCATATTGCATATGTTCATGCCATGAATTATTTTTACAAATTAAAACAAGCATGTTTACACTCTTACTCAAGTATGATTTATAGTTTTGCATGCAAGGTAAGAAATTTAAGGAATCATAAAAAGCATATCATGAGGCATATCATTAAGTGATGCAAATGTCATGCAAGTGTTTTTACATGTGATAGTCTTACCCCAATTGGATTTTTCATTTTCCCTTAAAATTTTAAGAACATAATACATGTCAACTTGTGGTAAGGAGATAAAAACAGATTATTTATGCAAGTCATATATACAAACTAATGTTTCATACATTTTCAACCTAGCTTTAGTATTTTTATATGTATGCAATTCAACATTTCCAAAGGGTTTGGTTAAACTAACATCTTCAATAGGTTTCAAAGTACTTCTTGTAAGGTCCAAGAATCCTCTTAAGATGTTTTCATAATGACAAACTCTCAAAATACACTTAGTATAATTCTAAATAATTGTATACTAATAGTTTCAATTGAGATTATCTTAGAAAGAACAGAAAAAATCTCAATAATTCATCAAAGGATAATCTATTCAAGAAGAAGCAATTAGATAAAGACATGAGAAGAAGCTTTCCTGCTACAAATATGCAGTATCTAGAAGAAACAATTCAGGAATTAAAAGCTTCAATACCAAAAGAAGATTCTGCACAAGTATAAACACCATAAGACAATGTTAACAGGAAATATAATTGTTCAGATGATGAATCAAAGCAAGAAAGTTATTGAGAAGATTAACAGAGACTGTTGTTAACTTCACAAGACAACATCAGAAGAAAGTGATGCTCCCAACAACCTCCAGAAAAAAGAAATTAACAGAGCATGCTTCAATTTCAATTTACAGGAGTTAAAAACACCTTGGCTAAAAATAAGAAAATGGCTAGTATTCCTTCATGTCTCATAAAATGCTCCAGAATAAGGAGGCTTAAACAAAATGAAAATCTTGGCTCCAGAAGATATGCTCTACAGAAGATAGAGTGGTCAAACCTAATGAAAGAGAAAAGCTGCGATATGAAAGTGAAAACTCCTCCTTGTCCAGCTGAGAGCTTGACCCTTCTCCAAGAACTCACAAGAACAAGTTATGAACAAGTGTAAGAGGCAAATTATCAAAAACCTAAGGGGTGGGTAATGCGCGACCCAAAATAACCCTTATACTAGCAAGAATCATACAATTCAAGTAAGCAAATAAGTGTTGAAAGCAGCAGTAAGGCATCTCGGCCCCCAAGAACAGTTCAGAGTTCGAAATTACAAAAAAAAGAGATGAATTACAAGTAAAAAAGTGCAAAAAATTCTGCACCTAATGCACCTCAAAACAGCCCCATAAAATGTGTGGAAATGGCTTCAAATTGATCCCAATCAACCAGGCTCTGATTACCAATTGATAGTAGTACGGGTTCGGATCTAGATTGGAACCAAACTAAGCAAAATTAACGAATTAATAGACAAGGGCGGTAGTTGTACCGAATAGAAAATAGAAGAACAAGGAGGAATTAAAATAGAAGATGGAAGAGGATGAAGATGGAGAAGACGCCACTAGTGATGGCAATCCCTTCAGCAGATAAGTCTCAGGTGTAGAATCGCCACCAACTCATGGAGCAAGATAAGATTCATCATGGTTTAAGCAAGAACCACCAACCCTTTTCAACTCACACAAGAGGAGGGAAATAAAGCTAAGCTTTCATAAATGAGCATTGAAACCCGTATACAAGGTGACCCCTCCTTTTTATAGCCTAAAGGAGTGATCATAGGTAAAAAAAGGCAAGGAAAATTAATCCTATTCCTAAGTGGGTGTTGAATCCTCAACCCCAAGCTACCCTAAACCTTAAACTAGGTGCCTCATTAAAGGAAAGTAAGGAGGAAAATACAACTCACATAAAATACAAACTATCAAACAATAGACTTGAGGTCATGAACATATGGCCTATTTAGGAAAATTAAAAATAACCCAAGTAAGGAAATTATCAAATATGAGTCTTGATGCCTTGATCCTTAAGAGGGAATGTCAATGTTGCCAATGCAAAGGAAGTCAACTCCCCATGGATGGGCTTCTTGGGTCTTACGCCCTTTACTGGCCCAAGCTGATGAGGACATGACCAAGAGCAAGGCACTTGAGGGACTTGGAAGGCCTATGACAAGGGCACAAGCAAGAAAAGCCAAGGAAGCTTTGCAACTTATGATGGCATCTTTAAATCAAAAGGGCACAAACCTTCAAGAAAAGAGTCACAAAATTGTCCTTTGCATCAAGTTTGAAGAAGAGGATGACATGGCTTTAATTAAAGCCCAGTTATCTTAATTCCAATTCAAGAAGAAGAATCAGATTGTTGTGAGGCCAGAAACATAATTTCTTTTTCAATAAGTTGGCTGAATTATTTTGTTTCAAATAATGGCATAATTGACTATTACAACTTGCTACATGGTGGGCGGCCAGCTTGGACTCATATTGGCTTAATTATGAAGCTTGGAAAGTTGCAGAATGAAAATTGCGGCTGAATGAATTCAAGGGACAAAAGGAGTTACAAAATAAAATGTCAAATAAAGTGTAGACTATTACAAATTAAAGAGAGGAGGCAACAATCAACACCTGGGCTGTTACAAATTGAAGAGGGTGGCCATAATTCATTACTTGGCTGTTATGTTTTTAATATGGGGCGGCCAACACATGGCATAATTATTTTCCTTTTTATTTCTTGTTGGGTGGTTACAAATTGTTTTAAATGGGGCAGCCATATGTAGGTAATTGTTAGTTAATTGTTTGCTGGTAGTTTTTGCCTAAGTTTTAATATCTATTAGTTGGATTAATTAGGAGTGCATGGAAGCTGAATGGATGAGTTGTGCGGCTGCATAGCTAATTGTAAAAGTCCTTGCAAGGATTGCATGGACTATAAATGTCACGCCATATGCATACAAAACACTAGTTAAGATTAATTCAGATTTTTATCAAATTGGAGAGTGTTTCTCTTATTTTCTTGCTTTGTCAAGAGTTGAGGCTTATCAAAGGTTCACCTACCTTTGTGTGTTCAATCTCAAGGAATTATCTTTCTTCCTTGAAAGTGTGACGTCCTAATTATCTTCTTCTTACTTCTACTTTCTTCTTTTTCCTAACTATAATTCATTTTTTCCTGAATTTTTGTTCCAAGTTTGAGCATGAAACATTTCAAGTTTTGAGGCTGAGTTGTTCAATTAAAGTTCAAATTACTTACAAAGATTGAAACCCAAAAGTTCTTGACAAACAAAGAAAAGAAAATTGCAAATATAGAAAAGAAAAGAAAATGTATCAAATTCAAGTGTCAAGTGAAGTATTCATGTTTTCAGCCTTCTAAATTTCTAAGGTCCTAATCTCGAATCCTATTAAACTAAAAGGATTCATATCATTTGGTCATCAGAGCTCCGGTTACTAGAAATGTCAAGGTTATTTCTGAATTCTTTCTTTCTGATATTTGCTATTTCTTCTTGTTATTCTTAGCTTTTCTTGTTTTTGTTTTCTTCACTGCACACAGGTTGGTGGATTTCTTGATATTTCCTCCTTTTGATTTAGTAAGAATTCAAGAGGAATAGAGAGGAAAAAGGCAAGAGAGTTATATTATAGTAAAATCCAATTTGTTGAGTGCAAACACTAGAGTGTGGTGAGATTTTAAACAGTTAACATAATTTTCTTGTTACTCTGATTTGTTATTTGATTATCATAGCAGAAAGGGTTGCTGAAAATCGTGATCTCCAGCAACAAATTGTTGCTCTTTCTCAACACTTGGAGAGAATGATGAAGCAACAATATGATGAGTTACATAACAGATTGGATCAGTTGGAGACCAAAGCACCTGAAGGAGAAAGAGAAAGGCTGCATAGAAATGAGGGAAGAATAGAAGGAGTTAAGCTGAGCGTGCCACCTTTCAAAGGACGAAGTGATCCAGAAGCTTACTTGGAGTGGGAGCTCAAAATTGAGCATATTTTTGCTTGTAACAATTACACTGAGGAGTAAAAGGTAAAGCTTGCAGCTGCTGAATTTTCTGACTATGCTCTTATTTGGTGGAACAAGTTTCAGAAAGAGAGGCTCGGGAATGAAGAGCCAATGGTGGAGACTTGGACAAAAATGAAAAGGATTATGAGGAAGCGATATGTTCCATCCAGTTTCCAAAGAGACTTGAAGCTGAAGTTACAAAAGTTGACCCAAGGAAGCAAAGGAGTTGAGGAGTTCTACAAGGAAATGGAAGTGCTTATGATGCAGACGAAAATTGAGGAAGACCCAGAGGTAACCATGACACGTTTCCTTAATGGTTTGAATAATGATATTAGAGATATTGTAGAATTATAGGAATATGTGGAGTTGGACGATTTGTTTCATAAAGCCATTCAAGTAGAGCAACAATTGAAAAGAAAAGGAACAGCCAGGAGAAGTTCTACCAATTTTCCCACAAATTGGAAGGACAAAGTTAAGAAAGAAGGAGTTGAATCATCCAACCAGGGAGCGTCATCTTCTCAAGGAAAGACACCTCCAAAAGCTGCTGAACCGGTTCCTAAGCAAGGAAGAGATGTGAAATGTTTGAAATGCCAAGGTTTGGGACACTATGCTTATGAGTGTCCTACAAAGAAGACCATTCTTCTTAAGGACAATGGAGATTATACCAGCCAATCTGAAGATGAAAGGGAGGATAGTGACGATGATACCAAGGCTGATGTTGGAGAGATGTACATGATCAGGAGACTCCTTGGAAGCCAAACCAGAGACATGGAATCAAACCAGAGAGAGAAAATTTTTCATACAAGGTGTTCTATCAATGGTAAGATATGTTTGGTAATAATTGATGGAGGAAGTTGTACTAATGTGGTTAGTACCAGATTGGTGTAAAAAATGAACATGGACACTAAACCACATCCTAGGCCATACAAACTTCAATGGCTTAGTGAGGGAGATGAGGTGCACGTGAAACAACAAGTTGAAGTGCCATTTCTATTGGAAAATATCAAGATAAAGTGTTGTGTGACGTAGTTCCAATGGAGGCCAGCCATATTCTCTTGGGAAGGTCGTGGCAGTATGATACCAAAGCCATCCATGATGGTTACACTAACAAAATTTCTTTCATGTTTTAGGATAAAAAGGTGGTCCTTAAACCTTTGTCACCAAAGGAAGTGAGTGAGGATCAGATAAAATTGAGAGAAAAGATAGCCAATGAGAAAAGGAGCGAAACACTTGAGAAAAAAGAGAGTGAAGAGGGTAAAAAGAAAAAGAGTGAAACATTTGAGGGTAAACAACTTTGTTTAGCAAGAGAAAAGGAAGTGAGGAGAGTGCTTTGCGCAAGACAACCTCTCTACCTATTGATTTGTCAAAATCAATTATTGCATGCTAACCCATTTGATAACTATGAGTTGCCTTCTTGTATTAAGTCTCTTTTGCAGGAATTTGAAGATGTGTTTCCAGCTAATGTTACTGATGGATTACCACCTTTGAGGGGGATTGAGCATCATATTGATCTCATTCCAGGGGCTTCTTTGCCCAACCGTCCAGCTTATAAAAGCAATCCACAAAAACCAAAGAAATTGAAAGACAAGTGGCTGAGCTGATAAGCAAAGGGTGGGTGAGAAACAGCATGAGTCCATGCGCTATACCTGTCATATTGGTACCAAAAAAAGATGGATCATGGAGAATGTGTTCTGACTGTAGTGCCATTAACAACATCACCATTAAATACTGTCATCCTATTCCCAGGTTAGATGATTTACTTGATGAACTTTATGGTGCATGTGTATTTTCAAAAATAGATCTTAAAAGTGGTTACAATCAGATTCGCATAACGAAAGGAGATGAATGGAAAACAACCTTTAAAACTAAATATGGCTTGTATGAATGGTTGGTTATACCATTTGGTTTGACCAATGCTCCTAGTACCTTCATGAGACTAATGAACCATGTTTTAAAGGAATTTATTGGAAAATTTGTGGTGGTATATTTTGATGATATTCTGATTTATAGCACTTGTTTAGACTTGCATGTTGAACATTTAAAATATGTCTTAGATGTGCTTAGAAAAGAAAATTTGTATGCCAACCTTGAAAAATGCATCTTTTGTACCGATCATGTTGTGTTCTTAGGATTTGTTGTGAGTTCTAAAGGGGTACAAGTGGATGAAGAAAAGTTAAAGGCCATTCAAGAATGGCCAACGCCTAAAAATGTGAGTGAGGTAAGGAGTTTTCATGGTTTAGCAAGTTTATGTAGGAGTTTTGTTAAGGACTTTAGTACCTTGGCTGCACTCCTAAATGAAATTGTTAAAAAGGATGTGGGTTTTAAGTGGGGAGAGAAACAAGAGGCGGCCTTTGCTGCCCTTAAACATAGGTTAACTAATGCGCCTATACTTGCCATGCCTAACTTTGTAAAATCTTTTGAAATAGAATGTGATGCATAAAATGTGGGCATAAGTGCTGTTTTGTTGCAAGATGGGCATCCAATTGCTTATTTTAGTGAAAAATTAAGTGGAGCTGCACTTAATTATTCAACTTATGATAAGGAATTATATGCTTTGGTAAGAGCTCTAAAGAATTGGCAACATTATTTGTTACCCAAAGAGTTTGTCATACATAGTGATCATGAGTCCTTAAAATATTTAAAAGGACAAGGTAAGCTAAATAAGAGACATGCTAAATGGGTAGAATATTTAGAGCAATTTCCATATGTCATCAAGCACAAGAAAGGTAAGGGAAACATAGTAGCTGATGCGCTTTCTAGGAGGCATGCATTACTATCTATGTTAGAAACTAAATTGTTTGGTCTTGAGTCCTTGAAAAGCATGTATGAAAATGATGAGGACTTTGCTAAAATTTTTGCTGCATGTGAAAAATTTTCTGAAAATGGTTACTTTAGGCAAAATGGATTTTTGTTTAAAACAAATAAATTATGTGTGCCTAGAAGTTCCATTAGGGAAATGCTTTTGTGTGAATCACATGAAGGGGGCTTGATGGGTCATTTTGGGATTCAAAAGACTTTGGAAATTTTACAAGAACATTTCTTTTGGCCCCACATGAAATGTGATGTGCAAAAATTCTGTGACAATTGCATTGTTTGTAAAAAGGCTAAATCTAAGGTTAAGCCTCATGGATTGTATACTCCTTTTCCTGTACCAGAATTTCCTTGGACTGATATTTCTATGGACTTTGTTTTGGGGTTGCCTAGAACAAAGAACGGAAAAGATTATGTTTTTGTTGTTGTTGACAGGTTTTCAAAAATGGCGCATTTTATACCTTGCAAAATGGTGGATAATGTTTGTCATGTTGCCGAATTATTCTTCAAGGAAATTGTAAGGTTACATGGATTACCAAGGAGCATAGTGAGTGATAGAGATGCGAAATTTCTTGGCCATTTTTGGAGGACTTTGTGGGGTAAGATTGGTACCAAATTGCTGTTTTCTACTACTTGCCACCCACAAATGATGGTCAAACAGAGGTAGTGAATAGAACATTAGGCACATTGCTTAGGACTATTTTCAAGAAAAATATTAAGTCTTGAGAGAAATGTTTGCCTCATGTTGAATTTGCTCACAATAGGGTTGTCCATAGCACTACAAATTGTTCACCTTTTGAGATTGTTTATGGATTTAACCCTTTGACTCCTCTTGATTGATAAGTGCCAATTATATGATAAATTCTTGTATTTTTACTGCACTTATCAAGGGTAAAATAGTAATTTATACCCCAAAATAATCCTTTTTTATTAATAATTGTAATAATTGCGTTTATTTAATTTGAATTTGAATTTGATGCTATTTTAATAGAAAAATTGTTGATTTTGCAAATTTATGAAAGAGATTTAAAAGAGAAAAGAAGATAGCATTATTTGAGGAGAGAATCTGCAGATTTGGAGTTTAAATGAGAGCAAATAAAGATAAGATCAGCAACCATTTAAACAAGGATTCTACGGATAAGCTTCCCAATTTAAATTCAAAGTCAAGATAAACACAGAATCAAGTCAAAAGAGGGAAACAAGGAAAGCCAAGCAAATAAGGATAAGATCTGGAAGAAATCAAGCTGTTAAATGAGGAAACAGAGAAGACTGAAACGTGTGTCACGCTCCACCTGCGCTAAGCGCAGGTTGGAGCGCATCATTCTGTAATCCACGCTTCACTTGTGCTGAGTGTAACATCCCAATATTTCTAAAATAAAATAAAATAAAATAGAATGAAGAAATAATAGTATTAAGATTATCTTTATTATTATTATTAGTTAGAAATCATATTATTTAATTAAAAGGGGGATGGGTGGGTTGGAGTAGGCCCAGCCCAATTAGATATTTAAATAAGAGAAGGGTTATCTATTTCACCGTATCCTTCTTCAAACGTCAGATAACCAAACCTTAGGGAAGGGAGAAGCGACTCCACAAGGAGAGAGTGCCGCAGAGTAGATCATCAAGGGAGTTCTGCCATTCGTTTTCGATCGTCATCTCTAAGGTACGGGGGGAAGGGGTCTTGCTATACGTGTATGTTGGAGTGCTTGGGTAGTGAGGGCAACCATAAGTCCCTCTAGGATTCTTAAATTTTAAATTATGAATGATGAATTGTCTGTAATATGATGAAATTTGTGATTGTTGTGATGATTACTATCATGTTCTTGTTGGAATTGAGAGTAGGAAGCGAGATTGTCGAAAGGGGTCAAATTAGGATTTGGGAGAGAGATTTCATAATTGATTTGATTGTTGATTTAACTATAATCTATTGATATAATTGATGAATTGATTGATTTTAATCGGTAAAAACGAGTCTAATTGAGTTAGGGACTTAAAGATTTGAGTAGAGATTGAAGAAGGGGAGTTGAAAGGGGCAAAATCGCAGGTGCAGTCGCATTCTGCGACACTTACGCTTCACCTGCGCTGAGCGCAGGGTGGAGCGTAGCTCTCTGGGACCTGCGCTTCACCTGCACTGAGCACAGGGTGGAGTGTAGCTTTCTGGAACCTGCGTTTCACTTGTGCTGAGCGTAGAGTGAAGCGCAACACGTGGATTAAGCTTTTTAATTATAATTTTAACAGATTCCTTCCAAATTTCGGATAGTTTCTCTTAAAACGTGAAATTGAGATGGATGTTTACCTAATATATGAATTGGTTTCTGGAATGATGAGATTAAATAGGATGTATAGAGTGTATTAACCGTGGCATGAAGTATTGTGGTGTGATTATCTTATATTGATGTTCTATGTGTAATTATATCCATGATGTGATGAGGAATGAATTCAATAGAAGAGATTGTATGAGATGTATGTGAATGATGATGATGCATTGAGCATAGAGATTGTATGAGATATATGTGAAATGATGATGATGCATTGAGCATGAGCATATGATGTATGAGACACATGAAATACATGAGTAGCCAGACGTGGCGAAAAATACCCTAGCCCTAAGAGGGGGCGACGAGCAGGGTGGAGACCATGATGGGGGACATCCGATGCATAACTCCAAAAGGGAGTGCTCCAAGAGGGAGTGTTTTACAATGCGACTCACCTAGCCCATAAGAGGTGGGTGACGGTGGGAGGGAGCGGGTGTCTTTGCACGGGCCCATCGAGGGGGTGCAACCTATCGGCCAAGAGGGCATTTAACGGTAGGTGCATTGAGCATGAGCATATGATGTATGAGACACATGAGATACATGAGTACCCAGACGTGGCGAAAAATACCCTAGCCCGAAGAGGGGGCGACGAGCAGGGTGGAGACCATGATGGGGGACATCCGATGCATAACTCCAAGAGGGAGTGCTCCAAGAGGGAGTGTTTTACAATGCGACTCACCTAGCCCATAAGAGGTGGGTGACGGTGGGAGGGAGCGGGTGTCTTTGCACGGGCCCATCGAGGGGGTGCAACCTATCGGCCAAGAGGGCATTTAACGGTAGGGCCATCATTGGTAACAACTAAGGGGATTGATGAGGTGCGCCCATTGTGCGGAGTTCCAAATCATGACTCTTAGGAAGAGGCATTGTGCATGAGTATAGAGTGAGCATACATGTCATTTTATGATTGTTTGAGAAGTGTGAATTATATATTTGTGTGAAATTAATGTGTTGAATGTAAAGAGTGTGGATTGAGATGAATGATGATATGTATGGTGATAGGTGGGAATAAGGGTAGCCTTCTGTACTGCATGTATATGTATGTATTCTTTTCCTCACCGTACTCTTCTGTGGTTTTTTATAGGTGATGAAGATGGCACTCAATGTGCAGAATTTTAAAGGGACAGGGTCTCGCTCTGATACGTGTGACATCGGGGCTTAGTGTTTAGAAACTTATTCTTTCATTTTGATATGTAGAGATTTAAGGAGATTGTTTTTAAGGGTCTTACATGGCCAAGACGTATTTTATTTATGTTGATAAATTAGTTTTTGAAAACATTGATTTTACTCTTTTATGGAAATTTAGTGGATTTGGATTCAGTAAATTTTTAAATGAGGAATGTGAACCTTTTTACCTCGGAGTTAACTATAATTTTCCATATAATTCAACTTGATGATTGTATTACTACTTGGGGTAGAAGGGTGTCACACTGAGCGCAAGTGAAACGCAGTTACACGGATTTGTTTTCTTTTGTAATTTTAAAACAGATTCTTTCCAGATTTCAGATAACCTTCCTTGGTCTATAAATAGGACCTTTTGTAAAGATCAAAGGGAGTCAGCAGAGTTAGGGTTTAGGGCTCAAAGTCCCAGAGACCCAAGAAAGTCCCGGAGACCCAAGGGAGACAGCAGAGCAGAGTTAGGGGCTGGAGAAAGTGACAGTTTCTCCGTTGGTTTGTAATGGCTACCATGCGTAGCTAAACTCTCCGATAGGATTGAACGTAGTCGATTAAATCCCCGATTGTATGTGAATTTTCTTTAATATCTATGAATCCCTGTTTTTATGATATCGGTATTTTTATTCCGTGCTTAATGCTTAGCTTCCGCCTGTGTGCCGGAGTTATAGGTTGGTTTTATGGGGCGCATTTGAAAAGTGGTTTTATAAAATCAATAGCGAGTTTGGGGGAGCCTAGACATAGGAAACTTGAACTCTGATTGGTAAAAATACTCATAGTAGTTACTGTGGACACCAGGGTGAATTGATAGTGTTAATAAACCGAAAGTATATCATTAAAGCCGAGGTAATTTGTCGCTTGGGAGAACCCGCATGAATTATTTCTGAGTATTTTATCACTGTGGAAACCAGAGTAAAATAACATAGTTTGGCTAAGGTATCATAACTACATATTCATAAATATTACTGGGGTTCACATACGAAAGGGGTGCGATGAAACGAAGTTCAATCCTAGTCCAAGTAACTGTCTCTACCTATCTCAATTTATTTTCTGTTTTTATTTACTTTCGCATTTCAACAACCAATATTCGTATTCGCACTTGATAGTTGTGACCACTAATCTTTATAAATTGAACCGTTCCCTGTGGATACGATACTCTTACTTACTATTATACTGCTGGGATTTTGGTACGCTTGCCAGAATCTCAACAAGTATTTTTGGCGCCGTTGCCGGGGAACGGTGTATCAATCCGTATAGATTTGGGAGGTCTAACTATCAAGTTGTATATACTCTATCTTAGGATATTTTAGATTTTTATTTTTTTTAGGAATTTTTAGGAATTTTTCTTTTTATTCTTTTTATTATAAAAATTCTCTTCCACACTTACCATTTTCAAGTTTTCTTGTTTATGCTTTTGAGAGGCCAGGTGTCCCCAAATCAGCTATAATTTGATCCAGAAATAGAAAGGACATCAAGGAGGAACAGGAGCAGAAACAAGAGAAGGAGAAGAAGAAGGCTTGAGGAAGAAACCAAAAATATGAAAGAAGAACAACCAAGAAGAAGAACTTTGGGAGATTATGTCATGCATCAAGGACCGCGCCATTATTCAGGCATTGTTCTACCAGTAACAGCGAAGTCCTTGGAGTTGAAGGCTGCCCACCTCAATCTTATCAATGCCCATCAATTCGCAGGATTGGATAATAAGGATCCACATACACATCTCTCAAACTTTTACGAATTAATTGGCACTATGGGTTCTGAGGAAGGTGATTTAGAGTCTGTATACTTACGCTTATTTCCTTTCTCATTGATAGGTAAAGCTAAGGAGTGGGTGAAGTCGCATCCAAACCAAAGTCTGAACAATTGGGGAGTAGTTGAAGACAAATTCCTGAAAATATTTTTCCCACCAGGAAGATACATACAAGCCAAGTCAGACATATCCACATTCAGGCAGGGAACAGATGAACCACTATGTGAAGCCTGGGAGAGA
Organism: Sesbania bispinosa; assembly: GCA_026901365.1. Taxonomy (NCBI): domain Eukaryota; kingdom Viridiplantae; phylum Streptophyta; class Magnoliopsida; order Fabales; family Fabaceae; genus Sesbania; species Sesbania bispinosa. The sequence goes on from QLOH01000033.1 coordinate 2,542,591, forward strand.
TACAAATCCTTGCTGTGCAAATGTCCTAACCATGGCTATGATGACATTGCTCAACTCAACATTTTCTGCAATGGACTCAAGCCAGATTCCAAATCTTTCATAGATGCTGCAGCAAGAGGAACTATCTTATCAGTGGATGTAGAGCGAGCGATCGCAATCATTGACAACTTTGCTCAGAATGATCAGCAAGCTCAGTTTGGACGACAACCAGCTCAATTACAGAAGAAAGGAGTGTTGGAACTCAACAGTAATGATGCTCTTCTAGCAGAGAACAAACTTATCAAAAGACAGCTAGAAGCACTCACCAAACAGTTAGAAGCACTCCCTCAACAGTTGAAAGTTGTCCAATCCCAACCCACTCAGTCTCAACCTTTGATATGTGACTTTTGCGGAGGCGACCATCCCAATGGTCATTGCTCTTACCAAGAAAATCAAGCCGAACAAGTCAACTCCATGGGTAACCAGAGAAGGCAAGGAAATTTCTCCAACAATAACAATCAGTACTCACAAGGATGGAGAAATAACCAAAACAACTCTGGATGGAGGCATAATGGAGGGAACAGACAGACACCATACCAGCAGCAACAACCATCAACACATGACAGATTAAACAGGTTGGAAGAGAAGTTTGATGCCTTCATAAAAGGTTTTGATGGATTTAGGAAGAACACAAAGGCATCAATCAAGTCATTAGAAAGCCAAGTGGGCCAGCTAGCAACGGAGATGGCAGAACATAAAAAGGGCCACTTCACAGCAAACACTCAGATCAATCCAAAGGAGCACTGCAATTTGGTTGCTACTGAAGGCAACCTAACAGGAGAAAGTGATGTGGAAGACAACATTTCACATGAAGAAAAAGTGCTCACAGAAGAGATTGCCCAAGAGAGTGTTCAAACAGAGAAGGAAGCAGAACCAGTACCTAAAAAAGAGAAGGAAGCAGACGAGGTCTTCAGCACAGGTAAGTCACTTGATCCAGGTAAGTTTATTATCCCAATTTCCATTGGTAATCATTCTGTTACTAAAGCTTTACTAGATTTTGGGGTGAGCATCAATTTGATGTCGCTATCATTCTTTGACACATTGGGAATTTTGAAGGTCAAGCCTGCCAAAGCAAAGTTACAGCTTGCAAATAAAAGCACTCAACAACCCTATGGGATAGTTGAAGACTTGCAAATAAAAGTGGATAAGTTTGTATATGTTGTTGACTTCTATATTGCAGAAATGGAAGAGAAGGATACTGATGTCCCCTTAATTCTAGGAAGACCCTTCATGAAAGCTTCCAAGGCAATGGTGGATGTTGATCGGGGAAAATACCAATTAAGCTCTAAAGATGAGAGTATTGTGTTCCATATTGACAGAGGAATTCCCCAAGTATAGAAAACTCCAGAAAAATTACAAATAGATCCTACTGATGGGATCTATAAATTTAAATCTAAATCTCAGCTGCCAAAGGTAAGAAAGAAAGAAGGTCCTCCAGATAATGTGGAGCAAAAGAAGAAAAAGGTTTCTAGATTTCTGAGGAAACTGATGACATCCTGTCAGCTGACAGTTAATGGCTTACTTGGAGCTGCTTGAAGTGCTTGGGGCTGAGCCAAGCATAAGCCTTCCTTCATGAGGGTCAACTCTGGGTCAACTCTTGACCATTGACCAAAGTCAAAGTCAACATACAAGACTCATGTAATTAGGATTATTGATGACGTAATTAGGACCATAGGATTAGATGATGTAATTAGGACCATAGGATTTTATGATGTAATTGGGGCCATAGGATCTATTAGGGGCGCCCATGTCATGTAAGTGGGTTTAATGGCTAATTAGTGACTTAGCTACATGGGTTAGAGGGTCATGGGATCAATTCCCATGTAGGATGAATTTTAAATTCATCTTTTCCATTTTATGGAGAGTGGGGCGCATAAGTGAGTGGATTAGTGGCTAAAAGCTTAGCTTAGCTTAATGCCTTTAGGTGAGTGGGTTCAAATCCCACCTTGGATGAGTATTCACTCATCTTTTTATTATTTTCTTTTTTTCTTTTCCTTGAAGTCCCACATCGCCCAAGATGGCCGCCCCCTCCCCCTCCTTCTCCTATATAAAGGAGCCCTTCCCTCATGTAACAAAAAACAATTGAATTTTGAAGTAAAGGCATTATGCCCATTTTTATCCTCTTTGTGAGTTGAGAATCTCCTCCCTTGTGAGTTGAGTGTGCTTGGTGGTTGTTGCTTAAACCATGGATGAGTCTTATCTAATTCTCCTGAATTAGTGGCGACTGGCGATTGATCTTATCTGCTGCAAGAAAGGACTTGCATCAGTGGCGATCTTCCACTTCTTTTCCTCTCCATTTTTCTTTCATTTTCCTTCACTTTCTTTCATTTTCCACGTGAATATAGCTGCTGTTCTAGCACCTATATTTGCATTTTAATCGCTTAATTTTGGTTCTAATTGGTTTGCTTTGCTCAATTCTAGGTCCTTGGCAATTCCTGTCATCAATTGGTAATCAGAGCTTGATGGATTGAGCAACTTTGGGGCTGATTTTGTGGTTGTTTGGAGCGACCTTGCTGCACCTCTTTTGTGCAGAATTTTGCTTCAATTTAGTGTAATTCTATCCCTCTTTCAATTGTAATTTGGACTTGGACTGTTTCCCAGGCCCGAGGTGCCTTTCTGCTGCTATCAGCACTTGTCTGTCTTGATTGATTTGCTTGAATTCTTGCTAGATGGGGGCTGTTTTGGGCCGCTAATTCCCACCCCCTAGGTGTTTGTTTAAATGCCTCTTTAATTGCTCATACTTGTTCTTGAGTGATTCTTGCAAATTAATTGATATAACTGCTTGTTTGTGGTGAAGTGTGGTAAGAGGAGGCATTGTTGTCTTCATTTTTCCAAAGATCGTTCACCTACATTTCTCCCCTTCACCATTAATTGTCATCCCCCCATTTTCATCTCTTTACTTTCCGCTTTTATTTTCCGCCATTTAATTTCAGCTTCTCCCATCCTTTTAATTTCAGCTTCCCTCTTTTACTTTCAGTCATTTTAATTTCAGTACCTCCCCATCCTTTACTTTCAGCTATTCCCCTCTACATTCTGCCATTTACATTTCTGTTCTCCCCGTCCTTTTAATTTCAGCTTTCCCCCTTTATTTTCTGCCATTTATTTTGCGCAATTTATCTTGCTTTATTTTGCCATTTATGCGCATTTTTGGGCTTCTGTTTCTTTCATATTCTACTCTTGTGTTGTCTGTTTTGATTGGTATTCTGATTGCAAACTTGAATTGGTTGCTATCTACTTTGAACTTTCCTGCTTGATTGTGCAAAAACGCTCACTGATTAGGATCTTTTTGGAGTTCACATTAACTCCCAACTTAAAATTGAACCAAGCGCGTTTATGTGACCACACTGGTCTTGTATAATCAACAAGGAAGTGCCAAGCAATTTTTTTGGCCATTTTTGAAATCAGTTGCCAATTACGTTTTTCAGTGTAGAAATCAGTTTATTCATTATTTTCTTAATTTTCTGGGCCACTTGGACCAATTTTAGTGTCAGAAAATTCCAAAAATATTTCAGTAGGTTCATTGTATTTTCTTTTCATTGTGTACAAATTTCTGTAATTTTCTGTTGAGGAAAAAGACAAAAAAAGAAAGAAAAGGCAAGAAAATACAAAAGGTACGTATGTGCCAAAAATACAAAAAGAGGTGTAAAAAGCAAAAAAAGGTGCAAAAGTCAATAACAAGGAAGAAAAAGTCAAAAGTCAAAAAAATTCAAAAAAATAGAAAAACAAAAACAAAGAGTTATCCCAACAATACAGTGACAATTTTACTGTAATTTTCTGTTTCTTTTCCCTGTATACCGTAATTGAGTTGTATTTGCTGTTTTTCTAAAACGACAATTTTGGCAACTCTTTTTCAAAAATCACCAAAAACAATTCTCTTTGCAATTTCTTCCGTCTTGTCTTGTTTGCTGTCTACTCTTGTGTATAAGCTTGTTTGAGTGCCAGCTTTTCTTGTTTGTCATATCAATTCTCTGTTTTGTCTTAGGTATTCTTTCTTTCTTTCGGTAGTATTTTCTTTTGTTAGTGCGCTTCTATTTGGGTAAGGGTTAAGACTTAGGCTAATTCTGGTCTTTGAAACTTCAACCAACACCAACCGAGTAGAAGAGGCAAGAGAGTTATCATTATAGAAAAAGCCTAAAAAGAGTGACATACACGAGTGTTAACATTCCATCGAGTGTAAACACTTAGTGAGTGGAAAGATCCAAATTCTTGAAAATCAAAAATTTTAACAATAGGTAGTAGGAACTCACCACCTCCTTCACCTAGAACTTTGAGGTATAGGGCCGAGTTGCAACATGAAATTCAAGACATGGCCAGAATGATGAGGCATGAGATGAGTGAACTTAGGAAAGAACTAAGTGGGAATAGGAGGGAGAGAAGGCATTCTTCTCGAGAAGGAGGAAGTGAGGATAGGTATAGTGTGGTTAGGAGTGAAGATAGGTACCATGCTGAGAGTAGTGAGGGAGAGAGACACTCTAGCCATACCTATAGGAGAAGAGAAAGAGAAAGAGAGCATAGAAGGCCTAGGAGGCGTAAGGAACCTAGAGGGTTTAGAGAAGACTACTATGAGGAAATCCCTAGGAGAGAAAGAGAGGAGTATTATGAAGAAAATCCTAGGAGGCATAGGAGAGAGCATAGGAGAGAAGAAGAGCCTATAAAGGAACAAGGTTTTAGAGGGGTAAAAATAGAAGTCCCAACCTTTAATGGTAGAAATGATGTAGAACAATACCTAGAATGGGAACTAAAAATTGAACAAATTTTTAGTTGCCATAGGTATAGGGAAGAGGAAAAGGTTAAAATTGCCTCTCTAGAATTCAAGAACTACGCCTTAGTTTGGTGGCATCAGCTTCAGGCTGAAAGAAGAAGGTGCAATGCTTCTTTGGTTTCCTCTTGGGAGGAAATGAAGTCCATCATGAGAAAGAGGTTCATACCTCAACATTACACTAGGGAGTTGCACATCAAACTCCAAACTCTTAAGCAAGGATCTAAGAGTGTAGATGAGTATTTTAAAGAAATGGAACTTGCTTTGATTAGAGCCAACATAGTTGAGGATAGTGAAGCAACTATGGCTAGGTTTATCAATGGACTTAATTTCGACATAAGGGACATAGTGGAATTGCATCCTTATGTAGAAATGGAGGACTTGGTACACCAAGCCATTAAAATTGAAACTCAACTAAAAAGAAAGGGTAGCTATAAAAGAGGAAACACTAGTTTTACAACTAGGAACAAGGAAACCCTAAAAGAAGATAAGGGAAAGAGCCAAGAGAAGGAGGAACCTAAGGTTCCTAGGGTTACTTCTAACCCCACTCCTTCTACTAAAAAGGAAGAGCCTTCTACCTCCACAAGAAACATCAAATGTTTCAAGTGTGATGGCAAGGGACACATAGCTTCCCAATGCCCAAATAGGAGGGAAATGTTGGTTAAAGAGAATGGAGAATACACTAGTGCAAGTGAGAATGAACAAAGTGAAGATGAGGAAAAAGAAACTAGTGAAGAAGAGAATGAAATTAAGAAAGAAGTATATAGGACCGAGGGTAAACTTTGCATGGTGAGAAGGTCCCTAGGAAATCAAATAATAAGAGAAGATGAACAAAGGCAAACTGTCTTCCACACTAGATGCATGATAGAGGGACGAATTTGCTCCCTAATTGTGGATAGTGGAAGTTGCACCAACATAGAGGGACGAAGTTGCACCTTCCCTCCACTCCTAACCTCCATTTTCTCTGAGAATTCATCCCTTCCCTCGACCTTTTTACTTCCAAATCCTCTTCCTTTCAATTTTTGAAGCTACACCGGGTATGTTTTTATAGTTTTATTCATTTTGCACCGATTAAAATTTTCAGTTTTTCATTTATTTGAGCAAAACCTTAGGATAGAGAACTTAGGCTCGTAGGACCCTTTAGATTAGGAAAATTTGTCAATAGAGTCTTAGTTTAGTATGCTTGCTACTGTGGTATGCTTTATGGTGTGTTTTAATATGTTTAGGTGGTAGTTTTTTAAGTGCTTAATGAATTATTGCAAATTATTCTGTTCAGTGCATGTATGATCAGTTTATGCCATACTATTTTTGTATGACCATACTTGAATAATTGTGCTTTATTGCATGTTACTGATAACATGATTTTTTAGCTTAATTTTTGTTACCAATTTTTGCCCTGTTTAAAAATTAATTAGGACTTGCTTTAATTGATCACTTTAGCATGCTCTTAATAAATTAATTGGCATTTGGTAACTTTAAAATCAAGATTTTTGTACAAGTGCTTGATTGGTTGATTGCTCTGACTTTTTAATTAAATTGGCCACTTATTTCATTGATTATGAGTAATCTATTATTATTTGCATAGAAATAATCTTGGTTTAAAATTATTGCAGATGGCTCGCACCAAAGTTGTTAATGCAGCTGGCACTTCTAGGAAAGGCAAAGGGGGTGCTAAGAGATCCAGAGAGGCACCCCAAGAGGACCCTAAGTTCGATGCTCACCGCTTCAAGGACGCCAAGTCCTTTGAAGCTTACAGTTCACTGATGGACTGTAATTTTATTCATAAGAGGCCAGTGGCTCTGGAGCCTGGCGAGTTTGAAGAATTCAGGAGTGACATTCACAGGAGAAACTGGGTCCGCCTTAGCCGCCCAGATTCGCACTATGACCCTGACATCGTTAGAGAATTTTATGCCAATGCCATTGGAGACCATGGCATTGACACGAGGCGGCAGTCGTTTGTTCGAGGACGAGTAATTCCTTATGATCGCGACGCGATCAATGCACTTTTACTGTTCCAAGGGCCCGAGGACAGACGACTCATGGAGTGTCAATACCATGAGCGTATGCTAGTTGTGGGGATCTATGGTAATGATCCCCTAGACACTCAGACCGAAGAGAGCCTATGCCTGCGGGGACGTTCCTTCGAGAGGAATGTTTATGGACATGCTGCTCGCATCTATAGGTGCGACATGAGGAACATCGCACCACAAACCATGTTTCAGACGTCACTATACCAGTCGCCCACCTCATCTACAGCATCATCACTGGCGCAGACATTGACATCGCCAGAGTTATCACACAGAAGATCGCAGACTTTGTGTCTTCTGTGGGGCACCGCATCGCCAACTCTAGGATCAGTCTGGGCTTTCCATCATTGATCACAACCATCTGCAATTCATGGGGAGTTGAGGTGTTCCCCACGGTTCGCATCAAGAAACCGATAACCGGAGGCTATATTGAAGCCAATTGTATCCCAGTAGAGGAGGATGATGATAAGGATGAGCAGCAGCAACAGCCGGCACCACCACCACCACCACAGGCACCACCACCACCACCAGCAGACGCCTCTATCCCATTCTGGGCACAACACATTCTCACCCAGAATGCATCAATTGCCAAAGGTTTATCCCATATCCAGGAGTTTCGGTATCGCTCCAGGCATAATCCGAATTTTGGCATGACTCTGGAGGAGTTCCATGCATATATGCAGTGGCCTGGGTACAGGCCTGTTTTTCAGGGAGAGGGAGGAGCAGCTGGAGATGGAGCAGCTGATGGAGATGGAGCAGACTGATATTTTTTTATTTGGTGCTTTTCTTTTCTTTTTCTTTTCATTTTCTTTTATTTTTCTTCTTTTTATTTGATCATTCTGGATATGTACTGTATATATACTCCACTGATACACTATATTTCTATGTAGTGCATTTTCAGTATTTTATTTTTTTTTAGGATTTGCAGGATTTTTTAGTAATTAGGAATTAGGGATTAAAGGGTAAATTTTTCAAAATTCTCTGAAATTAGGTAGTTTAACTAACCAGATTAGGAAAGAAGAAAGGGTTTTGTGATTAATTCCATAATCAGTTAGGATTAGGATATTTCTCAGGAAAACCTATCAGGGTAGTTAATAAAACCAGTAAGTGCTTTATCAAGGAATTTAGCCAAAAAGCCGGTGAGTTGAGAGTCCAAACACTGAATTGAGAGTTTTCACCGCTGTTTGTCAATTGTTATTGATTGAGTTTTTGGATTTTATTTTGCTCATGGAAAATATGGAAATGATAAAGGCAAATTTTTGTTTTTATTTGCTCAGTGCCAAAAAGTCAACCCTTGAAGAAATTTTTCCAATTTTTTTGGTAACCCATTTGAGCTTGAATGTTTCTTCTTATGTACCCCAGCCCAAAATAATTGTTATATCTTGTCCCTTACACACTTGGGATAAAGAGCAAGGTGCAACTTTAAAATGGGAGAAAAGGTTGGTTACTTGAAAGGTAAAAGAAATACAAAGAGCAGGCACAAGAAAGCAAAAGAAGATCACTCCCTCAAAAATTAAAAATAAAAAGTTGGGGGGAGTACATCTTCAAACAAAGAAAGAGGCCAGCTAAAAGGAAACAAATCAAGAATGAGATGGAGAATGGAGAGAAGTTCCAAGTCAAAGACAAATCAAAAGATGCTCTCTATTCTAAGTGTTTTCTTTCTTATCCAGAAAAACCATGATTTCTTGATAACCCAGCCTCATTACAACCAAGAAAAGACCTTTTGATCCATATTGACCATCTGCATATTTAGAAACTAGAAACGACTATCAATTTTAGTTGTTCAACTGTGGTGGAAAATTTGAGGGAAACACTTACCCGTGAGCATGAGAGAATTCCTTGGTTTATCATTTATTGCTTTAATTACTATTCCTGAGAAAGTTTAACTGATTTAATTGTATCCCGTTCTGATTGAGTATTGGTAACATCTCTTAATTCTGATTTTTTCTGATATTTGGAAGTGACTTCTGCCTAACAAAGAAATGATGAAATTTGTCCTTATTTCTGAAAATCGTATAGGGGATTGAATTGATTTTTTATTGCAAAGAGGTCTCTTGCTTGAGGACAAGCAAGAAGTTAAGTTGGGTGTATTTGATAAGTGCCAATTATATGATAAATTCTTGTATTTTTACTACACTTATCAAGGGTAAAATAGTAATTTATGCCCTAAAACAATCCATTTTTATTAATAATTGTAATAATTGTGTTTATTTAATTTGAATTTGATGTTATTTTAATAGAAAATCTGTTGATTTTGCAGATTTATGAAAGAGATTTAAAAGAGAAAAGAAGATAACATTATTTGAGGAGAGAATCTGCAGATTTGGAGTTTAAATGAAAGCAAATAAAGATAAGATCAATAGCCATTTAAACAAGGATTCTGCTAGGGGTGGAAACAGGCCAGGCCAGACCAGGCTTTGGCAGGCCTGAGCCTGGCCTGACTCATAATTCTTAAGCCTGAGCCTGGCCTGTTACCCGTTACAGGCCTTTTTGTAAGGCCTAGTCTGGCCTGCGAAAAAGCCTGGCCTGGCCTGTAAGCCTGTTTTATAACAAGGCCTACCAACAGGCCAATAGGCCTATAAGCCTATGCAGGCCAGCAGGCCTTTTAAGTAGGCTTTTTATATAATTAATTTAATATATTCTAATTTTTACTATATTATAATTTTTTAATTATATTTATAGTTATTTATATAATTAATTTAATATATTATATATTATTATATTAAACAGGTCGGCATGTTAAGCCTAATAGGCTTTTTCATAGGCCTGAAGCCTGGCCTATTTAACTAAACAAGTCTTTTAAGAAGCCTTAACCTGACCTTTTTAATAAACGAGCCAGGCCAGGCCATAAACAGGCCAGGCCGCAGGCCCCTGACAGGCCGGCTGGCCTATTCCCACCCCTAGATTCTGCGGATAAGCTTCCTAATTTAAATTCAAAGTCAAGATAAACACAGAATCAAGTCAAAAAGAAGGAAACAAGGAAAGCCAAGCAAACAAGGATAAGATCTGGAAGAAATCAAGTTGTTAAATGAGGAAATAGAGAAGACTCAAACGTGTGTCACGCTCCACCTGTGCTAAGCGCAGTTTGGAGCACATCATTCTATAATCCACGCTTCACTTGCGCTCAGCGCAAGTGAAGCGCAGTTACACAGATTTGTTTTCTTTTGTAATTTTAAAACAGATTCTTTCTAGATTTCAGATAACCTTCCTTGGTCTATAAATAGGACCATTTGTAAAGATCAAAGGGAGTCAGCAGAGTTAGGGTTTAGGGCTCAAAGTCCCAGAGACCCAAGAAAGTCCCGAAGTCCCGGAGACCCAAGGGAGACGGCAGAGCAGAGCTAGGGGCTGGAGAAAGTGACAGTTTCTCCGTTGGTTTGTAATGGCTACCATGCGTAGCTAAACTCTCCGATAGGATTGAACGTAGTCGATTCAATCCCCGATTGCATGTGAATTCTCTTTAATATCTATGAATCACTGTTTTTATGATATCGGTATTTTTATTCTGTACTTAATGCTTAGTTTCCGCCTGTGTGCCGGAGTTATAGGTTGGTTTTATGGGGCGCATTAGAAAGGTGGTTTTATAAAATCAATAGCGAGTTTGGGGGAGCCTAGACATAGGAAACTTGAACTCTGATTAGTAAAAGTACTCATAGTAGTCACTGTGGACACCAGGGCGAATTGATAGTGTTAACAAACCAAAAGTATATCATTAAAACCGGGATAATTTGTCGCTTGGGAGAACCCGCATGAATTATTTCTGAGTATTTTATCACTGTAGAAACCAGGGTAAAATAACATAGTTTGGCTAAGGTATCATAACTACATATTCATAAATATTATTGGGGTTCACATACAAAAGGGGTGCGATGAAACGAAGTTCAATTCTACTCCAAGTAATTGTCTCTACCTATCTCAATTTATTTTCTATTTTTATTTACTTTCGCAATTCAACAACCAATATTCGTATTCTCACTTGATAGTTGTGACCACTAATCTTTATAAATTGAACCATTCCCTGTGGATACGATACTCTTACTTACTATTATACTGCTGGGATTTTGGTACGCTTGCCAGAATCTCAACATTGATTTAGTGCCTTTGCCTAACATAGGGATGGCAATTGAGCCGAAGCCCTATGGGTACCCGCAAAAATTACCCGCAAAGTGGGTATGGGCGCGGGTACGGGCAAAAGCCCACATTTTTTCATGGGGACGGGCACGGGTAAGGGCACTTTAATGCCCAGCCCGCCCCATACCCGCACTCATATATATAATTATTTAATAAAAAATACCATATATAATTATATATAGGGATATATTAATTTTGTTAAAATATCTAATATATTTATGCATATTTTTAAAATTGATATATATAATATATTATAAATTAAAAATATATTTTTATAACTATCTATTTGTGTGACGTAAAAGTATATTGTAATATTTAATAAAGAGGAGGGTTCAAATAACACCGGTGTAAGTTACACCAAGTATTACACCGCTAATAACTACAAATCAAATATGTTTTTTAGTAATCCAACTGTTGAATTATGTCTATTCATCATCAAGATTATATGTACCAAATTTTGTAAAATTTTGACACTAGTAACTTGATAATCAAATGGTTGGATTTTTCATATATTTCAAATGTATATATAACGTTAATCTTGAGACATCTGAATGACATATCAAATAATTTCGGATTAATGTAAAATTTTATATGTATGATCTTATATGATGGTAACTTTCAATATAACGGTTGATTATTTAATAAAATGATCCGTTAAAAAATTATTCAACAGTGCAACACTTGGTGTAACTTACACCGGTATAATTTAAACCCTCCTCTTTAATAAAAATTTTGAACTTTAGATCCTTTGTTGTGTTTTAGAACATTAACATATTATGTTTCAATGTAATTAAATTGTTGTATCACTGATATTTAAAAATTATGTTTGGACGATCTTCGAGTAACTTTTTCAATTGAGATATAGTTTTTTAAATTAATATTTTTTTAGTAAGTTGTTAATTTTTTACTTAATAGAAGTGCGGGTAACGAGAGCGGGTACGGGCATATAGGTGCCCAGCGGGTATGGGGACGGACACTAAAGTTACTGCCCACGAGGGTACGGGTGCGGGTACGGGCTTTTTTTGAAAACGCGGGTACGGGGACGGACACTGTGGTACCCTGCCCAGAGGGTACCCATTGCCATCCCTAGCCTAACATTTCAATGTTAAAGCATAAGGAGGCACAAGCTAAGGCTGAGTATGTCGGAAAAATGCATGAACAAGTGAAGGCACAAATTGAAAAGAAAAATGAAAGTTATGCCAAACAAGCCAACAAAGGAATGAAGAAAGTGGTGTTCAATCCTGGTGATTGGGTCTGGGTGCACATGAGAAAAGAAAGGTTTCCAGAACAAAGGAAATCAAAACTTCTACCAAGAGTAGATTGACCTTTTCAAGTGTTAGAAAGGATCAATGATAATGCTTATAAGATTGATCTTCCTGGTGATTATAAGGTAAGTGCAACTTTCAATGTTTCTGACTTATCACTTTTTGATGCAGATGAAGAAGCTATTGATTTGAGGACAAATCCTATTCAAGAAGTGGAGAGTGATGAGGACATGACCAAGAGCAAGGCACTTGAGGGACTTGGAAGGCCTATGACAAGGGCGCAAGCAAGAAAAGCTAAGGAAGCTTTGCAACTTATGATGGCATCTTTAAATCAAAAGGGCGCAAACCTTCAAGAAAAGAGTCACAAAATTGTCCTTTGCATCAAGTTTGAAGAAGAGGATGACATGACTTTAATTAAAGCCCGGTTATCTTAATTCCAATTCAAGAAGAAGAATCAAATTGTTGTGCGGCCAACAACATAATTTCTTTTTCAATAAGTTGGCTGAATTATTTTGTTTCAAATAATGGCATAATTGACTATTACAACTTGCTACATGGTGGGCGGCCAACTTGGACTCATATTGGTTGAATTGTGAAGCTTGGAAAGTTACAAAATGAAAATTGCGGCTCAATGAATACAAGGGACAAACGGAGTTACAAAATAAAATGCCAAATAAAGTGTAGACTATTACAAATTAAAGAGAGGAGGCAGCAATCAACACCTGGGCTGTTACAAATTGAAGAGGGCGGCCATAATTCATTACTTGGCTGTTATGTTTTTAATTTGGGGCGGCCAACACATGGCATAATTATTTTCCTTTTTATTTCTTGTTGGGTGGTTACAAATTGTTTTAAATGGGGCAGCCATATGTAGCTAATTGTTAGTTAATTGTTTGCTGGTAGTTTTTGCCTAAGTTTTAATATCTATTAGTTGGATTAATTAGGAGTGCATGGAAGCTGAATGGATGAGTTGTGCGGCTGCATAGCTAATTGTAAAAGTCCTTGCAAGGATTGCATGGACTATAAATGTCACGCCATATGCATACAAAACACTAGTTAAGATTAATTCAGATTTTTATCAAATTGGAGAGTGTTTCTCTTATTTTCTTGCTTTGTCAAGAGTTGAGGCTTATCAAAGGTTCACCTACCTTTGTGTGTTCAATCTCAAGGACTTATCTTTCTTCCTTGAAAGTGTGACGTCCTAATTATCTTCTTCTTACTTCTACTTTCTTCTTTTCCCTAACTACAATCCCTTTTTTCCTAAATTTTTGTTCCAAGTTTGCACATGAAACTTTTCAAGTTTTGAGGCTGAGTTGTTCAATTAAAGTTCAAATTACTTACAAAGATTGAAACCCAAAAGTTCTTGACAAACAAAGAAAAGAAAATTACAAAGATAGAAAAGAAAAGAAAATGTATGAAATTCAAGTGTCAAGTGAAGTATTCATGTTTTCAGCCTTCTAAATTTCTAAGGTCCTAATCTCGAATCCTATTAAACTAAAAGGATTCAAATCACAAGCTATCCCAATTCCAGTCTCCTCTTCAAAGCAGTTGCTATCAGAGGGAATCGAACACCTGCGGTCCACCTGTAAGAAGAAGTGCATTTACCACTGCACAAAAAAATCTTCTCTTTTTGCACATTTTGATATATATATATATATATGTATGTATGTATGTACGTATGTATGTATGTATGTACGTATGTATGTATGTATGTATGTATGTATGAGGAGAGATCAAATTACAGTGTAAGTTACATTGAATATTACACCGCTCAATAATTTTTTAATAGAACATTGTATTAAGTAATCCACCGTTGGATTGAAAGTTACTATTGTATAAATCATACATACAAAAATTTACATTAATCCGAAATTATTTGATATGTCATTGAGATGTCTCAAAATTAACATTATATATACATTTGAAATATATGAAAAAACCAAACATATGATTATCAAGTTATTAGTGTCGAAATTTTACGAAATATAACACATATAATCATGATGATGAATAAACACAATTGAACGGTTGAATTACTAAAAAACACATTCGATTTGTAATTATCAGCAGTGTAATACTTGGTACAACTTACACTGGTGTAATTTGATCCCTTATATATATATATACATATTAGCGGTGTAAGACTTGGTGTAACTTACACTGGTGTAAATTGAACCCTCCTTTTATATATATATATATATATATATATATATATAACTTAGGTAGATGATTTTTACACACCTATTTTTAATCCAATGCACTTTTTTTTTTTGAAAATATTGTACACACTGATTTAATTCCTTATTTATAGTGAAACCACCACATTAAAAATAGTGGTGGTATGAATAGTGAAAGGGTGGTGTGAATAGTAATACCCCGCATTAATTCGTGTTATTGGTCTTAGTGTTAAATAACACCGCTCAATATAAAACAAGCTACCAAACCATAACAATGAAAACCCCTCTCCCTGTCCATGTGAGTCGCTGCCAGTTTCGCTAGAGCCACTGCACATGTTCAACCATCAACCCTGAAGAGTCGAAGTCACCGCATTTAGTAGCCCACCTGCTCATTGAACCTAATCATCGCTGCTCCATTGTTTTTTTTCCTTCACTTTTCCAGGTACCCTGAACTAATCGCAACCCACTATCGTCTCCATACAACCACGATCACCTCCCCCCAATCTCACTCAATCAGCCACAAAACCACCTTTTCACTGACTGTTAACCATGATCTTAATTTCATTGCTACTATGGTAAATCACCACCATCATCATCATCATCATTTCAATCTCGTCCAAGCCACACCGAGCTCGTTACCTCAATCATCACCAGAGTCTTTGTGCTCCACCGTTGTCGATCATCTCCGCACCGACTATTCCTCAGCATCTAGCCACTTCGATGTGAGAAACTCAACCTCAAAGCTCGTCATTAATCGCCCTGCGTAGCACCCCGTCAACATAGCCACATTGTCATAGTCTCATTGCAGTTCAATCCCACTAGCCACCTCCTATGTGTGTTGCTGTTACGCCCTTAGCCGGAGGTGGAGGAAATGATATGGCTGAACTTGAAGGTCACCAAGAAAGAGGTGATTGGTTATTTTTAAATTCATTTTCTTTCTTTATTTCAAATACCAGAAAAAAGTTGTCAGTATTTGAAAAAAATATATAAACAGTAATAAGTTGTCGGTAATTATCTGTAACATGTTGCCGGTAGTCTCCTATTCAACGAAAAAAAGTAGAGAGAAAGGGGGAATAGGGAGGGACATGATTAAAATGGGTTGGGTTTTTTTGGGATTTAAAAATTAAAATAAGTGAATTGGGGTGTGTAGGATAAGAAAGGGATAAGTTAAAATCAATTCTCTATAATTTAATAATATTATTGAAAAATTAACAAAAAGTATTCATGCTAGGATTTGAACCATGAAGTCATAGCTAATAAGTAATAACCAATAAGTTATCATTATTATTTTAATTTAAACACACAATATATAAGTATTATATATATATATATATATATTACCGGTTTAATCGGTTCAACCAGTGGTTCGCTAGTTCAGCCTATGACCCATTAACTCAATACCTCGACCAAGTCACTCACCCGTCCAAATTTTATAATATTGGTGGAGGAGGGGTTACAATGAGTGGGGGTGACCGTGGGGTGGTGGTAAAGAAGAAGGGAAAGAGGTGAGAGTAGTTAGGGAAGAAATTTTTAAAAAACATATGGGGTGGGAATAGTAAAGCCCAAAGAAAATAATATCAGATTGCCTTTTGTTTTTTTGGTCAAAATATCAGATTGCCTTTTGAAAAGCATTTTTACCAAACTACCCCACCCCATCAAGCAAAAGTAGGTGCGAAAAGCAAGGCACTACCAGTTGGCGGTTCGGCCCAAATAGATGTATCTCCGGCACAGTGCGGTGCAGACTGCAGCATTCTCCTCCATCAACACACAAACCATCGTGCTTAGCTTAAGATTTTCCACACTTTACTTTCCTCAACCCCCAACAATGCCATTTCCACACCCATCCCCACCCATTCTTCACCCCATGCACTAACCCTAATCCACAAACACCCCCGTTCTTTTTCCCTATTCTCCAAAAGGTGGTTTCAGATTATTTTTTTTTAATTTATTTGACATTCGGCACTAACTTTTCTTTCAAGTGAACTGAACACGCTCACATTCAATCCTTTCTTTAAAATCTAGTAGGTTCCGCATCCATTGAACCATGTCGGGCAGGAACCGCGGACAACCTCTTCCGCCGCCGCCGCCTCATCCTCCTCACGCGGGCTTATCTCCGCCGATCCACGATCCTATGTTCGGCGCAAGAGGCATAGGGCTAGGGGCAGTGCCTCCCCCTCCTCATCCTCATCCTCATCATCATCCGGCCTTTCTAGAAGAATTGCGAGAGTCGCAGTTAGGGTTGGGCCGGGGGCCCATCCCCATTCACCCCTCTGCCGTCATGGACGATCGGCTCGCGGTTCAGCATGCAGAACTGCAGGCCCTCTTGGGCGACAACCAGAGGCTTGCGGCTACCCACGTGGCCCTAAAGCAGGAGCTGGAGGCTGCCCAGCACGAGCTGCAGAGAACGGCACACTTCAAGGACTCCCTGAGGGCTGACACCGAGGCCAGAATGAGAGAATTGTACGACAAGTCAGTCCAGTTGGAGGCCGAGCTTCGCGGTGTTGAAGCTGCGAAGGCTGAGCTTCTTCAGATTCGTGCTGAAATCAAGGAGCTCACTAACTCCCGCCAGGATGTGTCTAGCAAGGTGCAGGCCATGACGCAGGACATGGCCCGGATGACTGCCGATTTGAAACGACTGCCAGCTTTGAGGGCCGATGTCGAGGCTATGAAACAAGAATTGCAATGTGCAAGGTAGTGCTAGTACTGGCAGTAGCCCTCTCAATTCGAAGCAAAGTTATAGATTGTGCTGGGATAATTTAATTCTGATTATTTTTTGAATTATGTTATTATGCATGAGTTTGTGGACTGAATACTGAATCCTATACATGGAAATTGACAAAATATCCACAAGAGTTGCAATCCTATAATCAATAACAACAACAAAAAACGTTTCTCATTAGGTGGGACTGGTTAAATGAATCAGATGATGCCATAGTGCCTTTCATAAATCATGTCTAATGTCGACTATTTAAATATCAATTATTCTTAATGGTTTCGTCTACAGTACGTAAACCTGTAATATGCATATAAATTTGGTTTGAATGTTGGGTATTTTTGTCACGGCGACTATATTAATGCTGTTCCTACTTTTTACTTGACTCTTGGCTTTTAGAGCTGCCATTGAATACGAGAAGAAAGGATTTGCAGAAAACTATGAACATGGTCAATTGATGGAGAAGAAGTTGATTGCAATGGCTCGGGAGATGGAGAAGCTTCGTGCAGAGATTGCAAATGCAGAGAAGAGGGCACGTGCCGCTGCAGCAGCTGGGAATCCAGGTATGTGATTCTGTGTGTGTAAGTTCTTTTTATTGCCTCTTGGAATTTTTGCTGATTAATTGACTAAAATCTCACTTCTTTTCATGGAATTTTAATAATGCTAATGTTCTAACTTTGTTTGCTATCCTTTACTTTGATTTTATTTGTAGGTCCAGGGTACAATGCAAATTATGGCAATGCTGAGGCTGGATATGCTGGAAATCCTTACCCTGGCTTTTATGGCATGAATCCGGTAAGTTTTGTCATATTTCAAATGTATCTTGAGCATAGTGGATCTTATAATATGCTTTTGGTCTGAGCAGAAACTGAGTGGACCTGCCTGAACCAAAGGGTTTCTGTTGGTTTTCATTTCTTAGTAAATCACTTCCATCTAGCTTTTTTAGAAAATCTTTGGATTGTTCAGTACTAAAGTTGGATTGGGTGGAATTGACCCTGCTATATGTTAGTAAAACTTTGAATGTGTTAATATACTTACTCACATGTAGAGGTTGCAAAATAATCCAAGAATCCATTATCCATCCAATATTATAATATTTTAATCAATGGATTAGGTTAATTGTATCAAGGTTGATTTCTGAATGGTTAATGGAGGGCCTATAATATCCATTTGATATCCAACAGTTACTCTGCTTCAACAGCCATATTATGAAAGCAAAAAAGCCCACAATAAATTCAACTGTGCTTAGCCAATCATTTCTACTGCACCAAGTGGCAGGACTGCTCATGTAAATGATAGTATGTATGCAAATAAGAATTTATTGCTCACAGCATCATGTATGTGTGTACTAAAATTTATTACTGTGTAGGTCTTGCTGCCTTTACTTAAAGCACATGATTTTTGCTGGGAAACCGCCCTTAAAACAAGTAAAAGATGAAATCACACTATCAGACTATGCTATTCTATTTAATTCTATAATTTTTAGGTATTTCTGAGTTCTAACTACTAAATTATCATAATTTTACTTTTCCTTTTTTAAAGAAATTCTCAATGAAGTCAGTAATTTTACAAAAATAAATAATTATAATGGATAGGTTGGATGGATTGGACATTCATCCATGGATTGAAAACGGATTAACAGAATGTTGAATATCCATCCACTAAATAAATCATGGATGAATTGTATTTTCTTAATGATATCTTAATGGATCTTAAATTGATTGATGGTTTATTTTTCATCCATCCATTTGTCACCCTTATTCTCATGTTAGCCCTTGTTCTTTTAAGCTTTACTTATCTTTTCTGCCTGCCCTCAATTCAAAAATATCTCCCCTATCCATTGCTGCTTTGCCTTCAACTTAAGCCATGTCAGTGTCACATTATCTCTTTTGAAGATCTGAGGTTGTCATCACATCTCTGGCTTCCTTACCCATTCTCATCCATTTATTTGTGATTTCTGATGCATTTCCCATGAATTCTTAGTTTTTCCTATCTTCTTTGGTGAGACATAATCCCAATAGATTTAATCACCACTAGTGGAACGTTGTGTATTTGCAGATTGGAAAGCTAAGGGGTCGTTCGGGGTGGTTGCGAGTTTTCAGTTTTTGGTTTTTAAACAAAGTTTTTATAACTCAAAACCAAAAACTGAAAACCACTTTTTTGTGGTTTTCAAAATGTATGTTTTGAAAACCACAAGAACAAGTTTTTAATTTTTGGTTTTGAGTTGTAAAAACTTGATTGAAAATTTTAAAAAACCAAAAACTAAAAACTCGCAACCACCCCGAACGGCCCCTAAACTATTTTACCTAGTTCTTCTCTTAAACGTCAACTATTGTAGAATTTATGTTTGATCTGGAGCTTTTTTCTGGATATGAAAGTTTTGCGCAAACTTCAAATAGTCAAATTTGTTGGTTTGTAGTTTTCACTATAACTCTCCCTGACTGCTGCCTGTTCTAAGTTCTAACCTCCCAAATGCTACATTTGATCTCCATCTGGTCAGTTTAAATTGTTCAATTTGTTATCTGTGGATAGGGATGGCAATGGATACCCTCTGGGCAGGGTACTATAGTGCCCGTCCACGTACCCGCGTTTTCAAAAAAAGCCCATACCCGCGCCCGTACCCGCGTGGGCAGTGACTTTAGTGCCCGTCCCCATACCCGCTGGGCACCTATATGCCCACGCCCGTTACCCGCACTTTTATTAAGTAAAAAATTAACAACTCACTAAAAAAATATTAATTTAAGAAAACTATATCTCAATTGAAAAAGTTACTCGAAGATCGTCCAAACATAACTTTTAAATATCAGTGATACAACAATTTAATTACATTGAAACACAATATGTTAATGTTCTAAAACACAACAAATGATTTAAAGTTCAAAATTTTTATTAAATATTACAATATACTTTCACGTCACACTATTTTATAAACTTGGATATCATGTGTTAGAATTCTTCAAGATCTGTAAAAAAATGATTATTAACACTAATTAGTCATATATTATAAAGTAAAAAAAACACAAATAGATAGTTATAAAAATATATTTTTAATTTATAATATATTATATATCAATTTTAAAAATATGCATAAATATATTAGATATTTTAATACAATTAATATATCCCTATATATAATTATATATGGTATTTTTTATTAAATAATTATATATATGAGTGCGGGTATGGGGCGGGCTGGGCATCAAAGTTCCCGTACCCGCGCCCGTCCCCATGAAAAAATGTTGGCTTTTGCCCGTACCCGCGCCCATACCCACTTTGCGGGTTTTTACGCTGTCCATTGCGGGTAATTTTTGCGGGTGTCCATAGGGCTTGGGCTCAATTGCCATCCCTATCTGGATGACAAAATTGTATTGTATAACTTGCAAATAGCTTAGTTCATTTAAATCCCTAAATGTATTTGATTATATTATATATTATTATATTATATGTTGAGTGCCGATTTGGATATTGTTCTATACTCATACTGGCAAATATCAGGTACAGCCTGGTGTGGAAAATTTTCCTCAGTATGGACCTGGACCTGGTGCTTGGGGTGCATATGACATGCAGCGAGGTCAAGGACACAGATAGATTTCTTCTATCCTGTAAAGCAATCTTATAACTGGTATCTTGGGCTGCAACTTTCTAGATGATTGGTTCAGGGTTTTTAGAGTTATCTACTCATGTATATCATGGGAAATTGTCTGTTAGATCCTCCTTGAAGTTGTACTTCTATTAAAAATCTCATATTAGGTTGATGATGCAGTAGATGATGTTTGTCTATGGTGTCAATTAATGAATATTTTGCTTTATAATAACTTTTTAAGTTTTTCTTGAGGTGTGGCACACATGCTAATCTTGCTCTTCGTCTCTAGCTTAAGTTTTTACTTTATTCCTAACCTATGGATAATTTAAGGTTGATCATTGTCAAAATTGTGAACTTATAGTTGGATTTTATGTAAATATTAGCTCCTTGCTAACCATCCCCCCCCCCCCCCCCCCCAGGAAAACAAAGAAAAAAAGTTATTGTATCCTTCCTTCACTTGTAATAGGCTTTCTAGGAAGTGGTTTGAATTTGCTTAAGGTATTACAATCTAATGTTGAAGCTGTTGTTGGTTCAAAAGCTGGAAATACTCGGATTTCATGTAATTATCTATCAGCTGTTTGGTAGCCATCATCGCCCCTCAAGAAAACAAGGAATTTTTTTTTCTTCTCTCCACCTTTGTTTCTAATAGGCTTTCTAGAAAGCGGTCTGAAATTGCTCAAGCTATATGAAATATCTGTTGGAGCTATTGTTAGCAAAGAAAAATATTTGCGAGATCTGTTGGAGCTATTGTTAGCAAAGAAAAATATTTGCGAGATTGTGTTATACTACCTTCACATACAAAAGAAGATTCTATCTTGTATGACATAGGACATTATGGTGTTGTTTGATCCAGGTAGCTGACCTCATCTAGTGGGAACAGGCTTTGCTTGTTGTTGTGAATGCTTCTTTTGTTGAAAGCTGTATCATTTTGCAATTCTTGCTATTGCAGCCCTTTATATGTCTTGTGAGGAGAATTGGTGAGCCTTGATTACCTGACAGTTTGTTTTGTCATTTTATGAAGGTTTGATGAGATTTTCTGTTTCATTTGCCCCCCTCCACTCCCCCTCCCCACCCCCCCCCCCCCCAAAAAAAAAAAAAAAAACTAACAGAAGAAATGTCCATTCAAATTCAGTTAGCATCAGTTTTGACGCTCTACCCTAAATAACATGACTTGCATAACCCTATTTAGTTAGTCAATTTTTAGCAAAAATCAATAGAACATCAAATGCTTTTCATTATGGATACTTTCACACTGTTTCAATGTCAGTATTTCTCAATTCTCATGGCATTTTAATGCATTATAGTTTTATAGTCTATAGTTTTGGCCACAGTATTACTACTCCGTAGCCTGTCCTCTTATTGCCTGCCTTGTCTTCAAGTAAATGTGCTAACCCTTCCATAGCATTCACTGATGATAAGGTGTAAAGAGAAAATCTAACTTTATTTAAGGAATGTAGATGTCCTCTTTTTAAATCTAAAGAAACTGATTTATCTGCAATATATCAAAATAATAATTTGAAAGAATAGTTCCTAAATAAAGAGTGGGTTTAAGTGGTGGGCCTCTACGGTGAATTATTCCTTTGTTTTTAGTTATAGTTAAAAGATCCTTTAATACCTGTTCTATAGTAGTATAGATTTTCTTTAATCCCAAGCAGCTAACTGGCTGTGGCCAACTTATGAAGTTCATGTATTAAATAATAAATAACATGCTAGTAGGTTGTCTCCACTCCCTAGTGGCAATGCCTAACACATTGGTTATAGTATGTGTCCAGTTTCACTGCATAATTTGTTCAGAATTCCAGTTATGATGGCATGGTGGACTAAGAAGATTGTGAGAGACTTCCTTTGGTCGGTTTAGCAGCAGTCCTCTATCCTAGACATCAATTTTTCTTCTAGTATTCATTTTCTAGAAACTTTCATGATAGAGATACTTCTGAACTAAAGTCCCATTTGGTGTTGCTTGAATTGGCTGTTTCTGTCCTTGAAATCAGGTAGGAGACTTTGGACTC
Organism: Sesbania bispinosa; assembly: GCA_026901365.1. Lineage (NCBI taxonomy): Eukaryota > Viridiplantae > Streptophyta > Magnoliopsida > Fabales > Fabaceae > Sesbania > Sesbania bispinosa. Next base: position 2,565,291 of record QLOH01000033.1, read on the forward strand.
TTATTCTTTTGGTTGGTTTTCTTGTAAGTAGAGATTACATAATTTGCAGCAGTCCTCTATCCTAGACATCAATATTTCTTCTAATATTTATTTTCTAGAAATTTTCATGATAGAGATACTTCTGAACTAAAGTCCCATTTGGTGTTTATTGAATTGGCTGTTTCTGTCCTTGAAATCAGATAGGAGACTTTGGGCTCTTATTCTTTTGGTTGGTTTTCTTGTAAATTTCACTCCCAGTTTTCACCCATTGTCCAAACTTGAACAAATTCCTTGTTGAGAAACTGGAAATCTGAAGTGTTCTCCACGGGAAAATCTCTATTTGGACATTGGTACATAATAAGATTAATACCAATGATATATTGTAGATTTCTAGACCTAATAAGGCTCTATTTTCTAATCCGTGTGATGTGACATTCTGGTTCCGAAACTGCTGCACATTTATTCTACATTGCCCAGCTTCATCTGTAGACCTAAGAGGTCTCTATCTCCTAATGGTTAAGTTCTGAGGGTTTGTATAGAGAAAAGACATTGATTAAAGGCTTAAAGCTTTATGGCAGTTTGCTAGGTTTGTTGTTCTTTGATTCTCTGGTTCGAAAGGAATGGTCAAATTTTCAAAGGAAACCCTCCACATTGGGTGTGCTTGAGTACAAGTTGCTTTCCAGTCTCTAATGCTTGGCTCATGATTTTCTTCTAGGAGTCTATTTGGTAAATTTACATAGGGACTGGAGAGCTCTTTTAGACAATATTTTTGTTGTTTCTGGTGATCGTTTGTTTCCTTGTTTGTTTGTGTAGTGAGGATTCCTTATGCTCCTTTCCTTCTATTAAAATCTTTTAACAGGGGAAAAAAAGTTGATTGGTGTTTGCTTCTTGTGAGGGAGGTGTGGCATTTCACTCGAGAGACTTCTCCCTTACAGTGTCAGCTTATAAAGAAAGGAGTATATATGGATTGTATTCAGTGGAGTGCCTATCCAACCATAATTATTAATTGCATCTTGTTGGGTCCTTGAAAATTCTTTTCTAAGGGTCATTCCTCTTTTAGTCCATTGACTTCATTAAAAGCAATTAACAATGGTTTTATTAGATCTTCGGAGGTTATATGGGTAGAGGATATGTCTCTTTCAGAGGCAATTATTTTCCATCTTTTGTATCATAATCCTAATCCTAGTTTTTTACATTGATTGGTTATTTCTTTGATCTCCCATTTCTTAAAAACTTTCATGACAGAAACTTCTGCGGTTGACTCCCTTTTGTTCTCACTTGTTTTTGCTCTTACGTCTTCTAATTTTGGATAGGAGAATTTGGACTTTTAATTCATTTGGTATGTTCTATTGTAAATCTTCCCCCTAGTTTCTCATCCAAACATAGTTAAATTCCTTGCTGAAAAACCTATTTGAAATTCAATACACCCCTTATTGTTATTTGGATAGAAGTAGTTAGTAAAGATTAGTTACTAATACATGTTGCAGATCCCTAGATCTGACTAGCCTTTATCTCCTTATATATGTGCTACTACTACTTGTAATAATTTAGATACAGCTGCACATTTATTTCTATGTTCTCTGATTCAAAGTCTCCCACCCTGGTTCAATCAAGCTCTCACCACTTATCTGCCTCCCCTTTTTGTTCGCACTTGTGTTTTTCTTTGGCTAAAATCCACATTCACTTGTCTCGTCTTTTTTTTTTTTTCTGTTTTCTGAAATTCAAGTTGGGCTCTTTGTGGGCTTTGAAATATACATATATGATAACCTTTTTACTGGGTGATTGGTTTTTCTGTTTTATTTTATTCTTTTCCCAGTACTTTTTCTGTCACACCAGTGACGTTCCCCGCTGCCGTTCTGCCCTTTTTTGATTCACCTTCCCCACTGTCTTGCTTTGATCGAAACTCTGCCTCCGTCGTCTTCTTTTGTGCCAGCATTTCGCATCTCCTTCAGTGATCTTTCGTTCTCTGATTCAAATTCTCCTACCCTGGTTCAATCAAGCTCTCACCACTTTTCTGCCTCCCCTTTTTATTCGCACTTCTGTGTTATTCTTTGGCTAAAACCCACGTTCACTTGTCTCGTTTTTTTGTTGTTTTTTTTTTCTGTTTTCTGAAACTCTAGTTGGGCTCTTTGTGGGCTTTGAAATATACATATATGATAACCTTTTTATTGGGTGATTGGTTTTTCTGTTTTATTTTATTCTTTTCCCAGTACTTTTTCTGTTTTATAGTTACTATCAATTATAAAATAAACATAGAGATATTAATAATCTAATAAATACAAAATAAATATTTAAAATTACTTGACTTTGTACTTATTGGTTGACTATATTGTCATATTCTTATATTAAAATATATTTTTATATTTTTGGTAGGATCTTACGATCCTTGTTACAATTCTACGTTTTACAATTTTTCACTTCTCTCCCGCTCCTAGGTAGGATTTCAATTTTGACTACCTTGATCGTGCCCCTCTTTTCTCTCTAGTAAAATTTATTTTTCTATTAAAAAATGTCTCCTTTTTTTTGTCTTGTGCTTGTTTACACCCACAGATTATCCTGAGCAGAAGTTCTGATAAGATTCAGGTTTAGATATTCTCACAGCTCACAAGACATTCAGGCAAAACAGTAGGAGGAAAGTTTCCATTTAATTTTAATCTACTCAAGCTTTAGTTGTAAACAACAATTCTTATTTTCTTCTTCACAAGTTTGGTGAGTGAGGCTGCTTCAAGGAGAGCTGATCCACATTGGGAAGTTTTCTATTCCTTTGTGAAGCAGCCAAGCATATTTTTAGCATGATGTATTTTACTGGCATCATATATTCAGCACTGGAGCAGAATGATGGGATTCTTAGTCAAGTAAGTTATGCAGCTTTCTGAATGGTAAACTCATTTGTTTGTTTTCCTTTTCCATTACCCATTATGTGTAGTGGCCTTGAATGTCAGAATTGCCTTTTTTGGCCATCCTACCTTTAGGTTATGCTAATGTTTCTTTAGTAGATTTAATCTCTACTCTGGTGATTGAAGTAATAGCTTATGCCCCATTTAAACTGCTCTACAATGTCAGATCTGAATTTCTGCTTGGATTGGTGATCCGTTTTTTCTGTTTATTATATGACAGATCCAATTTTTTGTTTATGTCATGATTTTTGTATGTTTATTGAGTTTATTTTTCTTTTTTTCTACCCTGTTATTTCGCTTCTCCCTCATTTGTGTTGTATCCAAGCAATGTTGTACTTAGCTTGTGCAAACATGTGGACTAGAAGCTGAAAGTAAGGTATAATGAAGTTTGAGTGTTAGGTTAGAATCATCACCCAAGAGCCAGGATTAATGTATTTAGGGCTATAAAATAGGAGAAAGATAGTCATGAATGAGAAGGATCTATTGTTGTCTAAGCTATATAGTCTTCATAGTGATTTGATTGTTTAGAGGTGAACTTTTTACATTTTTTGTGCACATTCCAGATCTTCCCATCAAGGATTCAAGCTTTTCATTTGAAGAATTTAATAGGTGTTAAATATTAGGTTCAAGAGCATGATAAGCCATCTTAGTGCAAATAAATACTGTGTAACATCTTGCTCACTCTGCATTGCCATGTTTTGAGATGGGGCCAAAAAAGATTATTGCTAATCATCTTATTGTTAATTTTGGCAATTGTGGATATTCTAGAACAGGTGTTCCTTTCTATGTTATCTGCATAATTCTTTGTAATCCAAAGGTTCAGTTATGTGTTTTTTTTATAGTTCTCTGAAACTTGCTTTTTAAGAATAAATATTGTAGACTGTAGTGAGGGTGATGGGGCTGCAGGATGGATGTTATATGAAAACAGATATTTAATAGTTTAACAAACTACTTTTGTCAAAATCACGATTTGAAGTTTAGGATTGCACGATCATACAATTTTTGGTGAGATTCCCATGCTGGATTGCATGCATGATTAGGATTTAGTGTGATCAGACCAAGATTGCTGATCTTGATCACAACGTCAGATCAATCAACTTGTCGCGATCTTGAAGAACTAGATTGTTGGGTCGGATTTCACTACCCAATTTGGTGAAACCCATGATTTTTCACCAATCTTAACCTTTTTTTCATATTTTTACCTTCCCTCTCAGCTGAAACACACAAATCATCCCTTACCATTCTTAACGCCCTCAATTGAAACCCTAAAACCCTCTCTCACCAATCTTAAGCCCATCAATTGAAACCCTAAAACCATCTCACCAATCTTAAACCCCTCAATTGAAACCCTAAACTCGTCTATTCTCTAGGTTCGAAGTCTGCAATTTCCTTGTGATCTTGCCTTGTTTCTTGACTTCACACCATGTCTCTATTTGTATGTACGAACTCATTGGGTTGTCGCACCGTCAAAGTCTCATAGGTCATGCTGTTTGTGATTTGAAGTTCCTGGTTCGAAGGTTGTCTTGTGGTTCAAAGGTTTTGTGTGTGGCTTTGTGCTCTCTATGTTAAAAATATCTTCCAATGGTGCTGCTAATGGGGCCAGAGTAGCTGGCAATAGAAAGAGTAATGACGTTGGTTCAAGTGGAGGTACTGTATTAAGTGCTGAATGGAATAGATAAAATTTAGAAGAATGCTCTTGGAATAAAGAGTGATTTGGGATGGCATAATGGAGTTTCTGTTGATGGGGGGATGCAAGAAAAATCAAATGCAAACTCTAAAAAGGTGTGTAAAGGAGGTGTTTATCATTTGAAGCATCATTGGTATGAACTCAGAAGGATGTTGAAGCCTGGGAGCTATTCCTGATGTGTTCGGAAGCAAATGTGGGACATTATTGCTGGATTGCGATAAAAACTGATAAATAAGTCAAGCTCAGAAGAGTATGAAGGAGGTAGCATTGCTGAATTTGTTGATGAGGATGGACAAATGAAAAGGTAGGAAGCAAACCTAGAAATTCCATCTTTTTTTTTTTTACAATCAATGCTAACCTTTTTCATGTGGCAAAGCGTGAAGGATTCCACAAAATGTGTGAATTGATTGCCTAACATGGTGCAAGATATAAGCTACCATCCTACCATGAACATAGGGTGAAATATTTAAAGCAAAAGGTTGAAATGACCAATTATATTTTGGAGGAGTACAAAGCTTTTTTGGAAGAAATCGTGATGCAATATAATGACCGATGGATGGATTGACAAGAGCAGGAGGACTACCCTAAACTTCTTGGTAGATAGTCCTGAGGGAACTACTCTTTTAAAGTCCATTGATGCATCTAACATATGTAAGATAGTTGAAAATATTTTCAAGATGCTAGATGACTTTGTTAAGGAGGTGAAGAAAATGTAGTTCACACTGTCACAGATAATGTAACAAATTACATGGCACTTGGAGAATTGTTGATAGAGAAGAGGAAGAAGCTTTATTGGACTCCTTGTGCGACTCTTTGCATTTACTTAATGTTGGAGGATTGTTAAAGTATTACAACTTTCTTTGTTGCATCACTCTATGGGAATTCATTCATGAAAGATGGGACAGGCAATTGCATAGGCCTTTGCATTGACTATATAATTGTTAAAGGATAAGCATGAACTATATAAATTGTTTAACAAGAATGATAGGAGATATTGAAGAAGTAAATAAGATTGATGGCTGGCTTCAAAAGTAGAGCAAAGTTTCTTAAAAACAAAACTCCAACATAGTTGTGGGAATCTTGCAAAGGTTTGCCATTCAAGTATTGAGCATGACATTAGTTCCTCTGGTTGTGAGCATAATTGGAGTGCATTTGAGATGAAATGAATTCATTCTTAAAATTACCTAGGAACTATTATGTGTTAAATACTCAAATTTTTTTAATTTTGTAATTGATTAGGTCCAGACCAAGAAAAGAAACCGTTTAAGGCAAAAGGCCATGAATGATCATGTGTTTGTGACTACAAATTCACGTTTGGGATATAAGAAGGAAGTTAGGAAAGCAAATTACTTTAGCATTGAGGATGTTTCTTCTTATGAGAATTGGAATGTGGAAGAGAATAATCAAAATTCAGATTTGGATTTGGATGCTTTAAGTGAAGATGACTTGGTTCAAGTTGGATACAATGCTAGTAGTGGTCCACCATTTGCACCTGTAGATGATTTGGAGGTTCCTAATGTTGGTGATGATGAAGTTAATGAAGGTGATGAGATATGCAGATGATATGGATGATAACTGCCATTATTGGAGCATGTGGGAGTCGCTAGGCTATGTAGATTCTATTGTTGGAAATTTGAAGTATTTTCTTGTGTTTTAGTTGTGTTATGATTATGAACTTGAAAAACGCATGTTATGGGATTAATTATGAGTTGATTTGGATCTTATGATTATGAAATTTTAGTTTTAGTTTAGTTTGATGTTATGATTTATAGGTTATTTTTCGTTATCTATGTTATTTCCTATGCATATGTATATTTTTTAGTATAATTTTCCATTTTGGTAGGATCTCATGATCTATGTTACGATCTTGCACCCTTCCCAATCCTAGGTAGAATCTTGATTTTGACAACATTGGTGGTGAGCTTTTTCCTTTAAATCCATTCCATCTTACTTTTAGTGTTCCTCAAAGTTGGAACCACCGGTGTAAGATGGATGCTTTTATAATATTGGGACTTTTATTATGTTACTCCAGAGTGTTCTTTGACTGAGTTTGTTCTTGTTGTACTACATAGATTGTTAGTATGTTGTATGATTGAAACACTATTTTCTCTCTGTTGTGTCTTACAAAGTAATGGAGATAGAGGAAGATATAAAACGTAAGAGCCAAATTGAGCAGATGAAATGGAGGAATGCTTCAAATGTTATTTGTGATATAACATTTTGCTCAGGCTTAAACATTTTTCCACAAAGCCATAAGACCAGGAATGCTTTATGGTACTAAAATTTTGGGTGGTAAAGTGCCTATAAGAGCATAAGCTAAATGTTGTTGAGATGAGAATGTTGCAACATACAAGAATAGATAAGATCAAGAATAAATGTGCTTGAGATAAGACCAAATTAAAATATATATGTCTTGGGCAATCCTCATCCTACAAGCTAGCTTTTGGGGTTGAGTTAGGCCCGGTCCAAAATCTAATATGGTATCAAAGTCTATCCTAGATGATCCGATGTTATTGGGCCGCCACCCATATAGATGTCCGTGCTCCAGATGTCCAGTCCTGGGCGGCGTGAGGGGGTGTGTTAAAGTCCCACATTGCCTAGAGATAAAGTCAAATTAAAATATATAAGTCTTGGGCAATCCTCACCCTACAAACTAGCTTTTGGGGTTGAGTTAGGCCCGGGTCCAAAATCTAATAACATCGATACAAAACTGAATCCCTTAATTTTAGGGATTGAATTACAGCAGTTTCCTAATCTAAAATATGTACAACTAATCAAAATACATTCAGATCAGTAAATATAAGGAAAGAGGAACATTAGGAAATTAGGGAAATCTCAACAAATGTATTAGAGAGAAAATGGGAGTAGCAAATATTGTGGAAAATATGGTAGAACTAGATTTTGAACTGCGCTTTGCGCGAATTTGTGCTTATAAATAAATAATTTTACAAATATTTTAAATAAAAATATAATATTAAATGTATCAAATATAATAATTATGTAATTGATGTTATCAGTGCTCCAACTTCCTCTTATTATAATGGACAAAGGAAATTATATGACAAATCATGTGAATTTTATTTACCACGGGGGAGAGTGAGTTGATGGATTATTGCAAGAATTAGTAAAGATTGAGATAGTGAAAGGGTGAAAGATTGAAGTGGTGACAACTAGGATAAAATCTTGAGGTGGAAAAAATAGTGTACAAATGGCAATGATATAGCTCAGGACTCAATTATAATATTATAATCATAATAGCTAGATTGTGCCTGAGATGGTTTGGTCAACATAAGAAGATTATCAATCAAAGCCCTAATAAGGGGATTTGATTAGATGGAGGTCAATAGAGGTATAGAAAGATCAAGAAAAATTGTAAATGAAACCATAAAAAAGAACTTAGATCCAAATGGCCTCTCCAAAGACCTTATTTTTGACGGAATGCAATGGTGTCATTTGATTCATGAAGCCACCTAGTGCGAAAAGAGCTTTTTGTTGTTTGTATCTATCATGAATTAGTTTTATATAATGTTTTTCCTGGCTTTTTAGACTTGTGCTCTATAATAACATTTGGATGGTTTTGTTTCTAGGGTTATGAACTTTGGGCTCAAGCAGTCAGACATTCTGCCTCTGATTATATTATTCACATCTGTATGTTGAGGTATGTTCTATTTTCCACGTTCTATTTTGTATCCTGGTTCAGGGTTTCTTTTTTTCTTTTTTTTGTGGGAGGGGGAGATTGGTTTCTCTTTTTCATTGCTCTTTCAACAATTTTCATTAAAGTTTCATATAAGAAAAAGAAATTCATTAAAATAAAGAGAAGAGAAGTACAAGGAATTTGGAGAATAACTTGAACAAGGGATCATGAATAGCAAAAAAGGGGGTAAAAACAATGAAAAAGTGAAAACATTAGTGGAGCATAGCTTCCCAATTCACAATCCCTCTGCATAGCCTTTTCTGCTAAGGAATCCCCCATAAGATGACCATGTGCTTTACAAGTGAATCATCTAATCTTATCAGAAATCAACTGTTCAGGCTGAACATGAAGCTTCCTTAAGGGTGTGTTTTGAGTTGGAAAATGGAGGGGAAAGGAGGGAAGGGAGAGGTTTATAGGAAACCCTTCTCTCCCCTATTTTTGTGAGTGTGGTTCTTTTTTCCTATGATTTACAGAGCCATCACCCTTCTCCCCACCCCCTTCCCCCAACCCTTCTGTTCTCATTCCCCTTCCCTCCAAATTCTAAAACATACCCTAAAAGAACTATTTTTAAAGTGGTTCTTACATCTTTTTTCTTCTTTTCCTCCTATTTTTAATTTTCTTTATTGTCCATTAAAACAATTGTGATGATGTGCTAGGCACATTAATGCTTTCATTTTGATGCTATTAGTTCAAGTTGATATCAAAATCAGATTGTCAAGGATTGTATCAAGGTTGACGTCTGCTTGAACTCACGGCTGCTGAAAGGGCAATGAGACACAATCTTCAACTAAATAAAAAAAGGAGCAAGTTCACAAGCTTGCACCTGCCTTATTTCTGGGTTTGACTCTGTCCATTTAGTAGTCAAGTCTGGGTTTGAGTCAAAAACTAATTAGCCTAGTTGTTTGTTTTCCTAGGAATATATGGTATCCCTGAGTTACCATTCTATGCCTTGTTTGGCTTCAGGCGGTGCTTCCCATGATCTAGTTCTTGAAAGATTATATATATATATATATATATATATATATATATATATATACACACACTGAGGATTATGATGAGGGTCAGGGAATCTTGACTCCTTTGCATACGGTTTGTCTCTGCAGTCTGCACCTTCTTCTTCAGCCAACAATTTGAGGGTATTTTTCTGATTTTTTTGCAAAACTTTCTTTGTTTGTTGATGCAGCTAGAGCTGCCAATACTTGAGCCTTCTGATTTAGAAACATGGCTGTCATAGAATCTGCTGGTTTCAACCAAGGATTTTTGGAGAACCATAGTTTGATGTATGGTGAGGCTCTGGAAGTATCAAATTTGACTCACCATTTGACATATGGTTGCCTTTGCAAGATTGGAAGTCTTCCCTGATCCTGCTTTTTAAATTTGTATTGCCAAGACAATATCTAAGACAGAGCACTTAGACAAGATTTGTAAGTTAATAGGAAATATATCCTTTGATGAGTTAAATCTTTTTTAGAAATATAAGAATCCTTCTTTGAATGTTGGAGGAAGGAGTTCTGGAATAGGTCCAAAGAATTCCCACCATTGGTTGAACCATTGACGGAATTTGTACCGAAAATTTTGCTTGAAGTAGATCAGCCTAGAATGACGGCTAATCTTGTTCTAGAGCCAAAAGACATTTGTCTAAGCTTGAATGTAATCCCAATAATTATAGCCGATTGGGTCATAATTTTGGCAGAATTTTGTCAAGCTGTTGGGATTGTTTCCATATTCTGAAGGTGTCATGACTTTTATTATGTGGATGGTTGAGTGAATAATATTTGTTGGGTCTTTGGGATCTTTGTAGTGTTTGATGGACAGTTTGTATCGATTAAGATGAATTCATAAAAGTGTCTCGTTTTGTTTGAGGAATTTGGGATGAAGTGAAAGTCTGGAAGATTTTTTATGGGATTTTGTTTGGGTTATTATCCCAAAATTCTGGTTCCATTTGGATTATTGCTATGGGAAGTTTTGGAATATAGTGGGTGTGTGGTTTAGGTTTTTGTGTTGACATAGGTTCTGGTTGGTTAATGACAAGCAATTTTAAGTGTTTTTTATTTTGAAATAGAATATCTCAAAAGCACCTCAAACTCTCTCCCCGGCTATCTTTATTTTAGAATATCTTAAATGAAAAGATCAATTGCTAAAACTTCCTTTTTAACCGTGGAATAATTTTGTTGTGCAGGATTCCAGTGTTTTGAAGTATACGCTATTATTTGCTCTTTGCCTGCCAATTTTGACAATTTTAAGAGTTTAAGGATTGGGAAGATAAAGACATGGAAGATCTTCTACCTGGAGCTTGACTGCTGAACATTTATTGTATGGACACCTCAAGGGTGGGGGATTGTTTTTTAGATAAGATTGCTAAATCGTGAAACAAGATCAGAGACATAGTTTAGACAACCTAGAAATTTTTGTAATTGATTTTTGTCAATTATTTGGTTTGGAAACTTATTTGCAAATTCAATTGACATTTTGATTGGGGTGATTGTTCCTTGATAAATATTATGATAGGTACTAACAATAAAATCAACAAAAGGAAATGGAAATAATTGTTGTATTATAGAATATGGCCTGATCAACGTGATTTAGGACCAAGTATGACAATGTGTTGCTATAGTATGAAATTTCAGAAATACAATAGGAAACCCGAGAATCTAGTCCCTCCCAAGAGTCCAGTATTTTCCATGCACCCTTCCACTCCCCTCCTCCCTTCTATAAGCATTCTCCCTTGTAACTAACTCACATGTGACACATTCTCCAAACTGCCAGCTGTGCAGTTTCTGTTATTTCTCTCGTGGGTCTTGATTGGCTGCATCACCCTTGTATCTCCTTCTATACATGTACTTGATTGTGGGCCTCTTCTGCTGGGCTGTATCATCCCCTTGCCCATCAAGACACACCTTGTCCCCAAGGTGGAATCCTGGAAATTGCTCCTGTAATTCAGTCAAAGTTTCCCATGAATTTTAACATTCTGGCAGTCGGTGCCACTTAATTAGAACCTCCTTGACCCCTTGCTGATTCTGACGAATTGCTAAGGCTTCTTCAGGCTGCACGTTGAGCTCCCAATCCTCTGTCAAGCACTTGGGCAGAGGTTGAGTTTGGATATCATTGCTTGCTAACATCTTTAGTAGGGACACGTGAAATATAGGGTGGATCAAACTCTCTGCCGGAAGTGCTAATTTATAGGCCACCTTGCTAATTTTTTTTTTTTTTTGACAATTTCATATGGCCCATAATAGCGTGGACTAAGTTTCTTGTTGACTCTTCTTGCCAGACTCTTCAACTTATATGGTTGAATCTTCAGAAATACTCGATCACCCACGTTGTACTCCACATCTCGTCTATGTTTATCAGCCTGCTGCTTCATGCGGTTCTGTGCCTTAGCTAATTGCCGTTTTAACTCCTCTAACATTGCATCTCTGTCTGCTGTCATCTTGCTTACTTCTTCCACTGCTGTCAATCCTACATCCCCTCTAATTACTGGCGGTGGGTCCCTGCCATATAGAGCTTTGAAAGGGGTTGTGTTGGTGGATTCATGATAATTTGTGTTGTACCAAAATTCAGCCCAACTCAGCCACTTAGGCCACTGTCTTGGTATGGTACCAGTTAAACATCTCAGATAAGTCTCAACACACCTATTGACCACCTCTGTTTGGCCATCCGTCTGTGGATGGTAAGCCGAGCTGAACCGAAGCTTGGTTCCAGCTAGTTTGAATAATTGAGTCCAGAAGGAACTAATGAAGACCCTGTCTCGATCAGTCACAATGGAGGAAGGGAACCAATTTAATCTCACCACTTCTTCAAGGAACACTTCAGCTATATCCTTAGCAATGCAAGGACGAGACGTGGCTATAAAGTGGGCGTACTTCGTTAATCTATCTACCAACACCAATATTGTATCCTTCCCTCCTGCTTTTGGGAGTCCACCTATGAAATCCATGGACACGTCAAACCACTCTTGTGTCAATATAGGCAGAGGTTGCAGTAATCCCAAGGGAGTTAAGGCCTGGTATTTATTCCATTGATAGGTTTCACAGTGTTGCACATATTCTTGAATTTGTTTCCACATTCCTTCCTAATACAACAACCCTGCAACCCTTTTGTATGTACGAAAATATCCAAAATTCCCCTACTGCTATATCATGAAATTCCCTAAGAATCAAGGGAATCTTAGAAGACCCCTTGGGTATTACTATTCTTCCTCTATAATACAATCTACCATGCAAGAGTTTATATCCTTTATGAGCATTCGAGTCTCTTAATAAATCTTGTATAATTCCCCTCAACTTCTCATCAGCCTGAACCTCATGATCCACTCCATCCCATTCATAAAATTGGACAGTGGTTAATGCCCATAGATGCTGCCTGGAGAGTGCATCAGCTGCTGTATTCTCCCTCCCAGGTTTATATTTTATTTCAAAGTCAAACCCCAACAGCTTTGAAACCCACTTTTGTTGTTCCTCTCCCATTAGTCGTTGCTCAGCCAAGTATTTAAGACTCCTCTGATCAGTGTGTACTTCAAAGTGCCTTCCTAACAAATAAGGCCTCCACTTTTGAATAGCTACACCCACTGCCATCAGCTCTTTTTCATATACTGATTTACTTCGGTCCCTTTCAGAGAGAACCTTACTCATGTAAGCCACTAGCCTCCCCTCCTGCATCAGTATCGCACCAATTCCCTTACCAGAAGCATCGGTTTCCACCACAAAAGGCTTCTCAAAATTAGGAATAGCCAAGACAGGTGCTGTGGACAGAAGCTGCCTTAAGTTGCTCAAAAGTCGTTTAAGCATCACTTCCCCATTGAAACTGATATTTCTTTAGCTGTTGTGTGAGGAGGGCTGCAATTTTTCTCCAGTTTTTTTACAAATTTTCTGTAATATCCTGTGAGACCAAGGAAGCCCCTTAACCCTTTCACATCCTTGGGAGTAGGCCAAATGAGCATATCTTGGATTTTACTAGGATCAGCAGCAACCCCATGTTCAGAAATGATGTGACCAAGGTACTCCAAGCGTCGCTGCCCAAAATTACATTTCTTCCTATTGGAAAATAAGTTATGATCCCTTAACACCTGTAATACAACTCTCAAATGCCCCTCATGCTCCTTTTCATTCTCGTTGTAAATAAGAATGCCATCAAAGAAAACTAGAACAAACTTCGTCAAGTAAGGCTTGAGTACCTTATTCATAAGTGCTTGCAAAGTTGAAGGGGCGTTGGTAAGGCCAAACGACATAACTAGAAACTCATAATAGCCCTCATGGGTTATGAATGTTGTTTTCGAAATATCTTCATCTTTCATTCTAATTTGATAATACCCAAACTTCAAGTCTAGCTTCGTAAAAATCACAGCTGCTCCTAACTCGTCCAACAAATCATCAATCACTGGTATCGGAAACTTATCTGGGACATTGAGTTTATTGAGTGCCCTATAATCCACACAGAATCGCCACCCCCATCTTTTTTTTTCTGACCAAAATCACAGGGCTACTGAATGAGCTAGTACTCGGCCTTATCACCCCTGCCTGCAACATTTCACTCAAAATCTTTTCAATTTCATTTTTTTTTTGTAGTAGGGATACCTATATGGCCGTGTATTAGGTATTTGTCCCCCCTCCCGCAACAAAATCGCATGATCATGCTCTCTTTTTGGAGGTAATCCTCTAGGTTCTTGGAACACATCCCCAAATTTAGCTAACGTTTCTTCAAGGGCATGTGGCACTGAGTAGAAACAAGTTGGGCTTACTGTTGGTTTTCATTCTTCCCCATGTATTGGTAAGCTAGATAATATCCTTCACATGCAGCATGTAAAGCCTTTATCATTGTCTTCCAAGAGGCTTGCTCCCTACACAAGGATGGATCTTTTAAAATCTGCGTACGTTCTTTTTCCCCCCACCGGAGTGTAAAATTTTTGAAGTTGGCCTCAATGTCTCCTAAACTAGCCAACCAATCTAATCCTAGCACCACCTTCGTACCTCTGAGATTAAGAATGAAAAAGTTCTGCTCAATTTGGACTCCCTGCATCTCTATTTGTACTGCTTTACATATGCCTTTGTTCTTTTCCTTCTGCCCATTACCCATCTCCACCGTATACTCTGGAGTTTTTGTCACGTGTAATTGTAATTCAGCCACTAAGGGTTGGGAAATAAAGCTATATGTGGCTCCAGAGTCCATCAATAAAGTTACATGTGGGAAATAAATCTCCTATTGTCCCTTTTATCTTAAAGGATTTTCTTGAAGTGAGACCTTCTTTACTCTTCAAAGATAACTGCAAAGTTTTGTTTTTTTAATTCTAATATTGGTTCCACTATTTCAGCTGGGTCGCCATCTTCCTCTTCATCTTCTTGGCCCTCCACTAATACGAGTTGGTAATGTTGAAGCTTGCATATATGCTCCGGTCCCCATTTTTCTCCACACTTAAAGCAAAGCCCCTTTCGACTTCTTTCTTGTAGTTCCGCTTGAGTCAATCTTCTCCCTTCCACCAGTTTCTTCTCCCCTGGAGGTTCAGAATTAGATTTTACCCCTGTAAGGAACCGCCCTCCTTTTTCCCCCATGGGTATCATTGATTTTCCCCGAGATGAATCCCCCAGAATCTTCACAAAGCTACCCTCCTTATCTCGCCAACCTTTCTTCTCTTCCCATATGAAACCTCCTCTTCTCATAGCCATGTTTTTCTCTTCCAACAATAAGGCTCAATCCATCAATTCAGATATAGAGTCAGTGTCATACAGTTTGAGTTCAACTCTAATCTCCTCCTTAAACCCGTTAAGGAAGATCCCCTTTAACATGATACGATCTGCTCCTCTCAAAGGTGCTGAAACCATCTCGAATTGCCTGCGATACTCCACCACAGTCCCAGTTTGTTTAATGCTCAATAAGGGTTCAAATGGGTTCTGAGCCAACCCGGTTTGGAAGCGTCGGAGCACCGCTGTCTTGAAGCCCTCCCAACTTCGAACCACAGCCTGTTCCTCCCACCATTGGTACCAGTTCAGGGCTTGGCCTTCCAAAGCTACCAATACTGCATCCAACTTCTCATCCTCCAAAACTGAATTCAATTTGAAGTAGCGCTCCACCCGAACGAGCCAACTGCATGTGTCATCTCCAGTGAACATCGGAGTCTCCATCTTTCTTCCCTCGAAACCATACACCAGAGGTGGGCTTCCCTCCCGTCGTGGTGGTCGCGATCTGGACACCGAATAGTGATTCCCTTCCCCCTCCTCATTCGTAATCCCCGTCCGGCTTTGTGGTCGATGGGACTGTCAAGAAAATCGATGTCGGTCTCTTTGCAACAAGATCTTCTTGATTTCACTAAGCTCCAATTGCTGAGCTTGTAAGCTTCGTTCAACATTCTCCATTCTGCCCTCCATTATAGATCGTGTGATAACCATCCAAGCTCCTGGGATCGAGATCTCTGATACCAATTGATAGGTACCAGCAATAAAATCAACAAAAGGAAATGGAAATAATTGTTGTATTATAGAATATGGCCTGATCAACGTGATTCAGGACCAAGTATGACAGTGTGTTGCTATAGTATGAAATTTCAGAAATATAATAGGAAACCCAACAGTCTAGTTCCTCCCAAGAGTCCAGTATTTTCCATGCCCCCTTCCACTCCTCTCCTCCCTTCTATAAGCATTCCCCCTTGTAACTAACTCACATGTGACGCATTCTCCAAACTGCTAGTTGTGCAGTTTCTGTTATTTCTCTCCTCCCGGTCTTGATTGGCAGCATCAACCCTGTATCTCCTTGACTCCTTCTATACATGTACTTGACTGTGGGCGTCTTCTGCTAGGCCGTATCATATTATGACCAAGAAATCATATTTTTGTTTGGAAGAGACTTTGGATTTAGGTATCGAAGGCCATTTCTCTGAATAATCTCAATGAAAATATCTAAATGTTGATCGATTGATTGAGAGAAGACAAGGACAATATCAATGTAGACAATGGTAAATTTGGAATAAGGGTTGAGAATTTCATTCATAATCCTTTGGAGTTCTAATGGTGCAGTCTTTAATCCAAAGGATATTACATTCCATTCGAATTGTCCAAAGGGTACAATAAATGCTGTTTTATAGCAATTTTTTCTCGCTAATTTGGATTTGCTAGAATCCCAACTTCATGTCAAATTTTGAGAAAAGTTTTGCTGAATGCAATCTATTTAGTAAGTAAATTTTTTTTGCTAGGTATTGAATATCTAATTCATTGGAGAGTTTTATAATTAGTCACTAATCTAGGGGTTTCTCTTTATATCACGGCTTGTTTATTAACATAAAAGGCTGAACAAAAACATGAAATAAAATGGAAGTAATTCTTAAGCCATTCAGATTGGCCTAGTTTTAGTGGAGATATCCCTTTCATCGAAATCTTTCTCATAAGGAATATCGACAATGTGCTTTTTCCTAATAGAGAAACAGAGGAGAGAGATAGGAGAAAAATAGAGGAGAGAGAAACAAAGGAGAGAGAAATAAGAGATTTGGAATAGAGGAAATATTAAATAATTTAGAGAAAAATAACCTTAGGGACCAAATAGCAAAAAATGAAAGTTTGTGTTTTAAAGTATTTACATAATATGGTCTCTTTATTTGGGTTGTAAGTTACATCCATTCAAAAAGGGATGGATAATAGTGGGCACCAGATTTATTGGGTAAAAAAAAGCGGAAACAAGAAAAAGTTAGATCATGAGCACGAAATTGAAATTGAAAACTTTCATACAAAAAATCAAGATTAACGATCCAGAGGTACTGTTGGAAAGCTCAGAGAGAGAGAAATTCAAGGGTGTCTTTGCATGTAAAGGTTGAACCTATAATGGTTGTAAATCGCCAAAATAGTTACTACCTTAAGGCTCCGTTTGCGAGTCTCATGTCCACGGGAAAGGAAGGGGAGGTGTGGATTTATCATATTCCTATCCCATATTTGTGAGTTTGAAAAATTGAGAGTAAAATTTTTGGGAGAATTAAAATCCCTCCAAAACCCACACAACACCTCATTTTTCAGTCCTCCCAAACTGGGATGTTTTGAGGGAGAATTAATTAAAATGTCATTTTTGCCCTCATTGATTTTAAAAAATTACTTCCCTGTTTTTTCTTTTGATTTGTGAAGTCGAGCTTCCTCTGTCTCACTCTCTCAATCGGACATCAAATTTTTTAAACCCTAAACCCTAGTCTCTTGATTTTCAAACCCTAAACCCTAATCTCTTGATCAATCACTCTCAAGTTCTAGTTCTATTCATCTGAATCTCACTGATCCATAGTTCCTCTTTCTTTCGATCTCTTTCCATATGGTTCGTACCCGATTATATTTTCCCTGATTTGTTTCTTCCATCACTGTTTCTAATCGGTGTCTTGTTTTCTCTTCTTTGTTACAGTTTTTTTGTTCAGTTCCTCTAAATTTGTTGGATATTTGAACCACATCAGTTGAGAAGGCTGATTTTCAATTCTGGGTTTCACACTTGTTGAAGCGTTCAGGTATGTTTCTTCACTTTTCAAATTGATAGGTTGACTGGTTCTGATTGTAAATATGTGTTTGTTTGTTTAGGTAGATACAATGATTTGTAATCACATTTGGAACTGTGAATGCAACTTTAACATAACTAGGGAATAAATGCAACTTTAGCATAACTAGGAAATAAATCCTCTTTGGAATAATCTGTAGCATATAATCTGTGATTGCAACTTTCGACTCTCTCTTTCAATTTTTTTGGGCATGTAGCATATTGCATATATTCTGTAGCACCAGAAAGATATCTATAATTTTTAGTTCTCTGGATCCACAGGTTTCTGTTTATGAACTGAAATTCCAAAACTCTGGATCCATAAACTATAGTTATATAAACACCTTAGGGTCCGTTTGGTTTACAGTTTGCAGGATTTGATTTGGGTAAAATTGATTTGGGTAGAATTGATTTTGGTAGAATTGGTTTTAATAGAATTGATTTTTGTTTGGATATATAATTCTAAAAGCGGGTTGATAGAAATTGATTTTGTTTGGATGAGATAAAGTAAAATTACTTTTGGATATAAAATTACTAAAATGGGTTTACTATTTATTTTATTAGATAAATAGAAGTGAATAAATTTATATATAAATAGGGGTAACTTGGTAAAAACTTCAAACGAGTTTTCCTAAAATCAATTAGAAAACCAATTCTACCTAACCACGTTTGTGCAACTCAAGAATACGTTTACTGTGCCAGTCCAATTTATCCAAACGAATGTAAAAAAATCATCCAACCACGTTTTGACCGGTCAAAACGTGGTTCTTCATGTTCAAAAGTTTAACCAAACGGACGCTTAGAGCCATTTCAGCCTTGCGTGGACAACATGTATCGTCATTCATCATCATCATCATCTTTAGAGGGATAGGCCTCTGTTACAAGGATATGGCTATTGTAATCATCACCATAAAATTTTTCTATTGAGTTATCATCAATACTCACCTATTTCATTTGTTTTTATTTTGCAGACATTGGAGAAAGTATACACAATTTCTTCACAATTCAAATATTATTTTGAACATGTTATAATGATAATATTTGTAGAAAAATCTATTTCTCATGTCTTTAATTTTTTTCCAGCTTATTTGTCTAGAAGATCTTGATAATATAAGGGTTGCACTTATATTAAAATAGTCTTTTAATTCATGGTTTTTATTTCAAAAATTGGATAGTAGTATTTTGTATTTGAAAATTTAAATATATAAGAGTTGTTAATTTAATTTTTTATCTACGTTGTTTATCAAACAACATCTAAATATTTATTGTATGTAACTGTAAATTCAAATTTTAGCAATATTTTTAAATCTCATTATAAAAATTAAAGTTAAATTATTTGTAAGTTTTTTTAAGTTTATTAAATTTAAAAGCATGTTTAAATATATTTTTATTATAAAAATCAAGTTTATATTGAATTACGGTGAAATTTATTTTCTGTAAAGTTAAATTGTAAGTCTTTTTGCAATACATATTATATTTTAATAGAGAATTTATTATTTATTTGATAGAAAATATTCAGTAAATAATATATAAAAAAAGGCTTAATTGCACTTTTGGTCCCCCTATTATCATCAATCCGCGATTTTGGTCCCCCTACTTTTTTTTCGCGATTTTGGTCCCCCTATTATTCCAAATTCGCGATTTAGTTCAAAATCTTGGTCCCCCTATTTTTAAAATCTATGTGTTAGAGGGACCAAAATCGCGAATTTGGAATAATAAGGGGAGCAAAATCGCAAAAAAAAAAGTAAGGGGACCAAAATCGTGGATTGATGATAATAGGGGGACCAAAAGTGCAATTAACCCAAAAATTAAAAAGGCATTACGTTTTGTTATTTTTTGGTAAATAATAAAAATATTAAAAAATTATTTAAATATTCAAAAAAATATAAAATGGCAACATTGAACCTCCATTTAACTGTGCTAGTTGTAACGTATAATGAAAGGGCGAAATATTCAGCAGCACACAATAAAAAATAGGTATCACTTTAGTTTTTAAAATGAAAGGGTGGAATTGTCATTTTCTTAGATTGAACCTCCATTTCCCTCACTTTCTCAAATTATAGTTCCTAGATAAGGGCTTTTTAACCATTTTAGGGCAGAAAAAAGAAAAATTACCAAAATAATGTGTCAGGCCACGTATACATAAGGAAGCGCAAAACCAGTTTGCGTTTCAGGAGGCGCAAAGGGAGGTTGCGGCTTCTCCATGAAAGGCGCAAACTATGATTGCACATCTCTTTTAAATGCGCAGGGCAAGATTGCACATCACTTTTAAATGCGCAGACCCAGTTTGCGCATACATATAATAGAGATTCGTACGTTATATTCGAGACAAAGATTCACTGCAGAGAAACAGAGATTCACTGAGATTATTCACTGACCCAAAAAAAATATAAAATGAGGTGCATGTGTTGTCGGTTGATCAATTTAAATAGGATGCACGGTTGTATCATTGTTTATACTCAGTGAACATCTTAAGCTTGCTTTCTCTCCTCTTTCTTCTTCTTCTTCTTCTCTGTTTTAATATTTTGTGCAGACTCTTAGTGTTCTTTCAGTGTGTTCTTATTAGAGATATTATAATTTGTTTAGATCATTTGTTGTGTATTTTCATAACTTTATTTTTTTAAAATGAGTCACATTATAATTTTTATTTATTGGAATGGGAGAAAATATGAAGGTGTACATGGTATAATGTTTGAAGGTGACAAGAGACTACTTCAGATAAAACATGGAATTAGTTATAATTTATTGAAGAAGAAGATTGGAAAAAAATTAAATCTTTCATGTCACCAAATTATTTCTAATTTGACTTGTAGATTTTTAATTTCAGAAAATCCAACCACATATACCGGTTTTCAAATATGCGATGATGAAGATGTTGAGTGCATGATCAACGCTTTTCAACAGCAGTCTTTAATGACAATGCTTGAATTATATGTAGGCATTGATAGTGTTGGAAGTTCATCTTTTCCTACGCAGTCCTTTCATTTGGACACTCAACTTTCCTTGGGGATTGAAGATCAATGTGTTAATCCATCTGGAGGTGTATCAGTTGAGGCAAATGTCAAGATAGAAGAATTTGTAGGTGATGAGAATGATAATGATGTTAACATTGATATGAACATGGAATGTGAGGATGATAGTGAGGACTTTGATGATGAAGCTGAAGTACCAGGCGGAGATTCAACTGATACAAAGGTTGAGGGTGACTTTGATACGAATGTTGATCCTGGAATACCCCCAACATTGATGGCAAATTCACCAAATTCAGTCTCAATTAATGCTCACAATCAACAACAAGAAAGTGGTAAGTTACAATATTGTACTTATTGTACTCGTTTATACATTAGTAATATGATGTAATTTTTTTATGAGCAGGTGGCGCAGAAGCTCCTTTTTGGAACTTAAATCCTCATTATAAGTTTATTAATTGGGACCACCCTGATGAAGACACAGAAATCCCTAGGATGGATGTTCAGGGTAACTAGCGAGTAGGAGATGAATTGTATGTTGGATTGCAATTTGATAGCAAACAATCTGTCCAAATGGCTGTGAAGCACTATTCAATGAAGATACACCAGACCTATAAAGTGGTTGAATCGAAGCCAACTTATTTGACTTTGAAGTATCCAAACTATTCAGAAGGTTGTCCGTGGCGGCTTCGAGCAATGTTAGGTAAGAACTCAAATAAATGGGTGATTTCTAAATGGGGCGGTCGACACACTTGTATGAATGCAATGTTGTCTCAAGATCACAAAAAGCTGGATTCTGAATTTGTGTCCTCCTGCATCTTGAGTAATATGCTTTGCTTTGGTTCAAATCATTTATAGTATGACATGATAATGTTGACCATACATTGTTGTTTATGTGATGTAGGTATGATTGGCATAGATCCATATGTTTCCATTTTAATGATACAAGAAAGGATTAATGGCCAATATGGTTTTTCCATCTCTTATAGAAAAGCTTGGAAAGCTAAACAAAAGGCAATAGTGAGGGTGTATGGCGACTGGGATGAGTCGTATGATGTACTGCCAAGATGGTTGGAGAAAATATTGTTGTACTCCCCTGGATCAACATATAAAATTGAGACAAAGGAGTTTGTCTTTGATAATGAAGTGGACCCTCGCTTTCGTACTTTTCATCGAGTTTTTTGGACCTTCAAACAATGTTGTGATGCCTTCAATTTCTACAAGCCTGTTATACAAATTAATGGGACATTCTTGTATGGGAAATATCGAGGTACGCTTTTAATAGCCACAACTCAAGATGGGAATACTTGTGTGTTGCCAATTGCATTTGCTATTGTTGAAGGAGAGACATTGGAGGCTTGGTCATGGTTCCTGCGTAATATACGTGAACACGTGACCCAAAAGCAAGGAATGTGTCTTATATCTGATCGACATGCGAGCATTAAATCAGCTGTGGCAAGATCCCCGGTGTGGCAGCCTCCAAGTGTGTATCATGTTTATTGCATTCGGCATATTGCTAGCAATTTCAAGCACAAGTTTAAAAATGCAAAGTTGAAAGCAGACCTATTGAAATTAGGTAAATGTTTATGTTAATTGCTTTATATACGTTTTTTTTTGTGATTAACATATGTAACCAATTCTTATTGTGAATGTAGGGTACACACCGTGCATGCATCATTTCAAACGGAATCTTAATAAGTTTCGTGAGATAAGTCCAGAAATCCAAAGGTGGATTGATTGCATTTCAAAAGAAAAATGGAGTCTTGCACATGATTATGAAGGTCGTAGATATGGACACATGACGACTAACTTGTCGGAAGCTGTGACCAAGATATTGAAAGGTGCTCGAAATTTTCCAATAACAGCATTAGTCAAGTGTACATATGCACGACTAGTAGAGTATTTTGTTAAACGTGGGGCTGAAGCACGGTCTGAACTAGCTTCTGGAAGGCGATACTGTAAAAAGTTTATGGAGTTGTTCAGTAAAAATCAAGAAGATGCATGCTCTCACAGAGTCCGTCGATACGACATCCAATCGACGAAGTTTGAGGTTGAGGAAGTATTCAATCCAGTTGCACAGAAGGGTGGCCATACATGGGCAGTAATCTTAAATAAATCTTACTGATCTTACTACGAGTGTGGGGTATTTCAAGCCTTTAGATTTTCCTGTTCACATGCTATAGCTGCATGTGCCGCAGTGAGCATTGACTTTTATCAATTTGTTGATCAAGTATACTCTACTCACAATATTGTAGACGCATATTTCGGACAATGGTGGCCGATTGGAAATAAAGACAACATGCCGGTATATAACGGTCCACGCATTATTCCAGATTTTAAGACCATGTGGGGTAAAGGTCGCCCGAAGTCTACCCGCATAAGGAATGAAATGGACTGGACAGATTCTCAAAATTCACAAAGATGTAGCCTTTGTCATCGTGCGGGACACAATCGTCGGTTTTGCCCCCAAAATTCACAAGAGCATGATGACCGAGTCCATCATGATAAGCCCCATCTTCATCCATGAGCATTAACTTATTATAATGAGTTAAAACACCTTGTATATCTCTACTAATATTGAATATTATCATATTCATATCTTTGTTATGTTTATGAAGTTAATTTTTTTTTATCATTTATACTATGAAATTTAAATATTAAACTTATTATCATATTTATTACCACATTTGAAATATCAAAGTCATTAATAACACACATTGTAACATGCAAATAAATTTTTTCATCATTTTTATTATCATGTTTATTGATGCATGCATGCAAGGTGCATAGTCTTAACACACATGCAAAGGGTTACGTGAGGCATGCCTAGGGACGCGCAAAAGCTGCCTGCGCTTTGTGATGCGCAAAAGCTTCCTGCGCTTTGTGATGCGCAATTCTTGTTTGCGCTTTGCCTTGAATGACCACTCCTTCCTGCATTGGAATCTTGGAATCTCACAGCTTTTCAGAAAGCTTTTGAGAAGCGCAATTCTTGTTTGCGCATACATGCATGCCGGACGCGTGGAGGGTCTTGGAAATGCATGCATGACACATGGCTGCATCTCATGAAACGCGCAAAGTCAGTTTGCGCATTGTGTGTTGTGTCACGCAAAATCAGTTTGCGCATGTTGTGTTGTCTCCCCTTTTCAGACCGTTCGACGAGACGCAACAATCATGGGCTTGGGGAGCAGCGAATCTCACGGGTGTGCAGAGATTCCATGGGGAAGCTAAAAAGTGCGCAGTGAATCTCACGCCTGGACAGAAAACTCGCAGAGATTCCATGGGGAAGGTAAAAGAATTATTGAGGAAGGAATATACGTGATGGCCGAGAATTTTTGTTTGAAATGGTTATCTTGCAAACAAACCTGGCCTTGCCTATATATATTTTCACACTACGTGCATAATTTTAGTTGCTCACTTGTATCATTTTTACTTGCTCAGTTGTATATCCAAATTTCTCTTATTCTCTATTAATTTTCATTGTTCTAAAAAATGGCTACTGAAAGAGTTATTCACCCTGGTCCAAAGGATGCATCACTCTTATGTTTACAAGACGTACATGTTTCTGAGCATGTATGGAACGGTGAACCTGATTATAATATTATTCATAAGGCGATCTGGTGACCGACATGGACGTGCCCTCCAAGTGCCTGAACAAATTAAGCCTCTTCTTAGACGAGCTGGTTTTTTGGGTGCGGCTTCACTTGATTTTTTTCAACGTGACCATACATTGATATCTGCTTTGGTTGAAAGATCGAGACCCGAGACACACACATTTCACATTCCACCAGGAAAGTGTACCATCACTCTACAAGATGTAAATATTCAACTGGGTTTGAAAGTGGATGGTGAAGCTGTTACAGGGGTTACCTATGCTAATTGGCAGCCTCTAATCCAAGACTTGTTGGGGCTGGCTTCATCAGAGGCGGACATTACTGGAGGGCATCTTAAAATGAAGTGGCTTGATCAACATTTTGGAGACTTTAATGCACATGCCCACGATGAAATTCAGATGGAACAATATACACGGGCATTCATATTACGTCTTATGGGTGGTTTGTTATTTACAGATCATTCAGGTAGATATGTATCATTGAGATATTTACCACTGTTAGCAGATTTTGATGTGGCCGACACATATAGTTGGGGGTCTACGATGCTTAGCTACCTATATCGAGAACTATGTAAGGCTACTGACTACGATCGTAAAGAGATTGGTGGGGCATGTGCACTCCTACAATTGTGGACATGGATGCGTTTCCCTTCTATTGCACCTGAACCCCCGTAATTGCACCAGAACATGTCACTTGGTACAAGATAAGTATCCTGCATAAACCTTCAAGGAAACCCTAAATAAATCTTGTTCATAATTATTATTTGATGTTTATGTAATATAAAGATTTTTTTTCCAAAAAAATAGGTGGACTGGCTCGGTAAGTTATGTAGCTCAACATAATTCAATCACTAACTACAGACACTTTCAATAGGATGGAGAGCACATATGTGAGTTTTTTTCTTTTCTTATTTCTATAAATTATTGGTTGTTTTTCAAGTGATCACCTAACTTCTTCACACCGTCTGTAGATTGTCTGGGTACCATACACGCCTGAAATGGTGAATCAACTTCCGTCGTATTATTACGACGTGCTTCAAATATGGAGAGCAGTTGTGCCACTCATTTGCTTCCATATTATTGAGTGGCATCAACCAGATCGTTGTATGCGGCAGTTTGGTATGCAACAGCATATTCCACGACCTCTCTCTCAACCAGATAAACTACATGATCTTACATTGAAGGGAAAGACAGTTGAAAATTGATGTGCCAAACATGCCATATATGTGGCCCAATGGGATCATAGGATGCATTATATTTGGGAAAATAATCCTTTTGAAGGGGAAGGCCACCTACCACCCAATTCCGAGTATATTATGTGGTATAAAAGACACACCCGATGTTGGATCAGTAGAACATGTGCAAAGGATGGACACATGGTA
Source organism: Sesbania bispinosa (assembly GCA_026901365.1). Classification (NCBI taxonomy): domain Eukaryota; kingdom Viridiplantae; phylum Streptophyta; class Magnoliopsida; order Fabales; family Fabaceae; genus Sesbania; species Sesbania bispinosa. The sequence continues at coordinate 2,590,995 of QLOH01000033.1, forward strand.
ACAATGTCTTTATTACTTTTTTTATATCACGGAAATGATGATAATGTTGATGTGTACACTCCATATCTTATTTTGATTCATGGTGTAGGTTGATAGCTTGGAGCGCATGTATTTCACTGTGACGACAGAAGGGCAAAGTTCGTTCTCATTTGAAAACATGAGATCAGAACTTAGACATTGTTTGCAGATTTGTCGGGAAGTAGATAGAATAACAACAACAGTAGTTTCAGCTCCTGCCCCATCTCAGGTTGTACAAAAAGCACAAGTAAGCGATGACATCTCTGCTGGACGGGTGGAAGGACAAGGTCTGCATCGTCATCGTAGAAGAGTGGCACATGAACAACTAACAATGCCACCACCGTCACAACCTGAGCCAAGCTTGTATTATGTGCCACCAGTGCATCCTTTTGATCCAGTTTCCTCATACTATTATCCATCTCAACCTACACCCCCAAATATGCCCTCTCCTCAGTTTGGTTTTCCCCCTCCCTTTACAATGGAGGATTGTTACATGCCAACGCCACCAGTTAATGTTACTCCACCTGTGTATACCCAAACTGCTGCAACACCTACAACACCCATAGGTTAGATTCATCAGTGGCTAGATGCTCCGCTCATGTCCCCAGATGCTTCCAGGATGCCTTACCAAGCCAGCTCTTCCAGACAAGCTGAACCCCTGGCCTTGGTTTTAATTTAAATGAAGTGTTTGCTGAAGAAGCAAGCTCATCAGGGAACGTAATGGAAACTGTAGACCACGAGCCAAGAAGAAACCCACCTCGCCATGCTCGGAATTGGCGTCCTCATTGTATTCTCTCTCCTTTCCCCCCATCTGATTAAATGTATCAAAAATTATATTATCAACTCACTTTGTTTAAAATGAAGCAATTTTATCAAATTATTTCTAATTAACACATTTTATATTTTATGAATACAAGTTAAAAAAATATGTTGTTAACTTAAAACCAAAATCATTATTATACGTGCGTGAAAAAATATATTACACTACAAACACAAAGTGAGTTTGCGTTTCTTGTTTTAGTATACGCAAAGTGGATTTGCGCTTCCTGTTGCGCAATCTGCAATTGCGCATCCTTGTGCCCACGTGTCATTCGCCACCCCAGATTGGTAAATTATTTATCTATCACATTATTTTGGTAATTTTTCTTTTTTTCTGCCCTAAAATGGTCAAAAAGCTCCTAGATAAGGGATGAGTGTATCCTTCCATATTTCCTCCTTTCCCCCTTCCTTTCACTCCTAATTCCTAAATCCTTCCTTCCCCACCTTTAAAATCGCAAACAGAACCTTGCATGTTCAAGGCATACAGTTGCTACCCTTGCATTGCATGTGGCTGGGTTAGTCCATGGCCACAAGAAAACCTCAAAACGCAGTGGAGAGAAAATGACCAAGGGAGCTCAGAGAAGAGATAGTGACGAACCAACAAGAACGTCTTGATGATCAAAGACCACAACATCGTAGAGGAGCTTGAGGGGATTCGAAATTCATCGTTGCTTGTAGCATCTGTGGTAGTGGACGGTCGGGTTCTCGCATAGAAGAGATGAGAGAAATTTGGGAATAGAAAAGGGAAGTGGTTGTATGAAGGAGAAAACAGAAATGATGAAGCTAGGCGGGGTGCTGGTGGTTGTTGGTGGTTGAATGGCGTCCCTATGATGACCATGAAATGAGAGGAAGGCATGAGAAGGGAGGTTGTGTAGTGTGAAGGAATTAAAGAGAGGGAAAAGAGTTGAGAAGAGAGAAAGATGGAATGGAGAGAGAGAGAGTAGGTGAAAAATGAAATGGGAGAGGCCGAGAGGGCTGACATTTTGGCCTATATAGTTAGAAAGTGCATCAATGTGAGTCAGAGTGTGTTTGATTATGTTCACATGAAATTTCATAGATTACTGCATAAGCAGTAATTGGAAATCTAATTATCAAAATTTGATATCTCTATATATTTTTAGTTTTATAAATACAAAGGTGCCTTAAGAAAAGCTTGAAGAGCAATCTTTCATAATATTTTTTATTTTAAAATAATTTGTAATTCATAAATATATTTTATATCATTAAATATTATTATTATTATTTAATTCAATTGCCTATATTTACTTATATTAAAATTGTATGTTTTTACTTATTCAAATTATCAAACCTTTTCTATAAGAACTTTTGAGACTTAAAATAATTCAAACATTATTAAAAATTATTTATTAAAATTATTTGGATATTTATTGATGAATGGTTCGATTAAATAACTATAACTTGGATATTACTATAACTCTAAAACTTATATCAATATATATCCATTGAATAATGAAGTTTAACCTATCAATTTGATCTCATAAATTTTAATTTCATAATTAATAAGAGTAGGCTGTTAAAATTCGTAATTTTGTTTATTTTATAATTTTAATGTTCAACATAATTTTATTTGTATTAATTCCTAAGATTTTGTAAGTATAACTTAATTATAATTAAGTTTCTAAATGAGCTCAATAAAATTAAATAAAGTTAAAACAAGATTTCAAATTTAATTATCAGAATTTTAAATATTAACCTATATTAAATCAGGTTATAATTTAAGTGTTTGTATCAAAATTATAGAATTAAATGTGAGGGTTTTATAAAGATAATTTGCAAGATTTTACGATAATCTCTTAATAACTAGATTGACATCATTAGGTACATTATGAAGTCTTAGAGCCTTTTGATTCATTTCTGTTTTTTAGTTTTTTGAAAACTGTTTTACAAAGCTATTTTAAAAACTATATTTTAATAAATGAAATAATTTAATTATAGAATTTCTAATACAAAAATAGAAAAATAAAAAAAATCATTTTCCAAAACATCTAAAAGTAGTTTCAAAATTTTAATTTTTAAAAACTAAAAATTTATCATAGTTTTAAAACTGCTTGTTAAACGAGTTTCTCAGTTTTCTATTTTTAAAAATAGAAAACAAAAATTGTAATCAAACATGCTCTTATTAGTAAGTTTATTCATAATCGAGTTTTACAATTTATTGATTTCATCTTTAGATTAATATATATTGCTATACTTATTCGTAACCTAAACTTTTAATACAAAAGGTATATAATTATATCAATATAATGTTTTACTTAATCATAGTTTGATATAATTGTGTAAATTAGTTAGTAATGACAATATATATATATATATATAGGGTAAAATACGTTTTTGGTCCTTATAAAATAGGCGAGTTTTGCTTTTAGTCCTTATAAAATTTTTCTTTAGTAAAGCGTCCTCCCAAATTTTTTTTTTGTAATTAGTCACTCCCCTTAATTGGCGTGTGTCTGAGACTGATGTGGCACATTTTCTCTTTCCAACGTGTCAATTATTAAGTTTCTGGCGGTCTTAAACCGCCAGAAATTAGCTTTGAGCGCCACAAAACCCACCACTATTTTTCCCCACTCCCTCTCCCGAAAACCCACCCTCCTCCTTCTTCTCCCCCCTCCCCAGTAACCCACCCCACCCCTTTTCTCCTCGGTGAGACACAAAACTGTTGACTGTGTGCGCAATAAGCATTATTTGTTCATCCCATGTCATTAAATTGCCTTCACTAGTTGTGCCAGCAACAAGAATACCTTCAATGCCACTTGCAATTTGCATATTCACCAAGTTATCATATGTATCAAGATCAAACTGGCCATTAGGTAGGTATGGAGTTTTAACAGCAGTTACTATTCTCACATGTAGGAACACAGGGAAACACTAGAAGGGGGGTTGAATAGTGTTTCTGAATATTTTTGAAAGTCGCAAACAGGTGTTAAAAACACGATTTCAGACAGGCTCTTAAAGGACTGTCTGAAGTTTTCAGACGGTATAAAAATACTGATTTAAAACAATGTTTTATGCCTTTATAACATATCAGATTAATTACTCTAACCCCTTGATTAGTATAAAAAGAATTGACAAGAGATAAGGGTAAGAAAACTTAGCCAAGAAATTTATCCTGGTTCACTCACTACCACTGTGAGCTACGTCCAGTCCCAATGGCAAACAACCACTGGATTTCCACTATATGAATATTCAGATTACAAGCTTGAATGTGAGTACAGTCTCTCCAGACACAATGAGTACAGTCTCTCCAGACACAACGAGTACAGTCTCTCCAGACACAACGAGTACAGTCTCTCCAGACACCACGAGTACAGTCTCTCCAGACACCATGAGTACAGTCTCTCCAGACACCACGAGTACAGTCTCTCCAGACACAAACAAGTATTCTTTTCTGTCAAGCCTCTTCAGGCTCTACCACAAGTATTCTTTTCTGTCAAGCCTCTTCAGGCTCTACCACAAGTATTCTTTTCTGTCAAGCCTCTTCAGGCTCTACCACAAATATTCTTTTCTGTCAAGCCTCTTCAGGCTCTACCACAAGTATTCTTTGCTATTCTTGAAGAATCTGTTCTTGTTGAGCAATCAGATTCTTAGTCTTCTGTTCTTGATCAGCACACTTCTTTTCAAGTTTCTGCACTTTGGACTTCAACTTCAGATTTTCCTTAGCCAAGTCTTGCTCAGATTCATAGAAGATGAGCTGGATGTAGGGGCAAACAAATCGAAGCATTCCAAATCCTGGCTGCAGTTTGTAGTCAGATGGGCTCAGATTCTTTTGCCTTTGCTTCTTCCTTCTCCCTTTGTGCTTGTTTTTCTTCCCTTTTCCTTTTAAAGTATTGTTGAGCTTTAACAAAATTTTGATACTTCTCAGCTTCATCTTCTGCTGTCAGCTGAGAGGCAATACTTCTAGTCACCCTAGGTTCAGGTGCAGTCTGAAGTAGCTTGCCTTTGGTTCTCTTTCTCTGAGGTGCACTTGACCTCTTCCTTTTCTTTGCTTCCTCAGCTATGGTTGCTTGCCTATCATCTTCAGCATAGGCCAATTGTGAAGCAATAGCAATAGCTCTATCAGTCTTCTCTAGTTCTGCTTTCTTCTCCAGCTCCTCCTGCTCCAAGGCAGTGGCCAATGCTGCCACCTGAATGAGTTCAGGATCAGATGGGCATGCAGCCAATGGCTCAGCTATAACTACATCAGTTTCAGCTGCCTCTTGAGCCTGTCCTTCCATTTCAGAAGTAGGCTGTGGAGTCTGTACAGGTTCAGACAACTGACTCTGCACAGATGCAGATGCTACCTTAGCGGCACTCCTTACAGGTAGCTTCTTCAATTTCGCTTGAGGAGAGGGTTTTGATGGCTTGAACTCATGCCTCCTTATGTCTCCTCTGAGTTCATTCTCAAGAACCTCCATTGTTGTCTGCCTTCTTGCAGCTTTCTCAAGAAGAAGGCTTTCCTTCATGGACGGAGAGGGAGGTCTTGGAGTCAGCTTCACTCCCATGCTCTTGAGGTTTGATTCCCCAAACACAGGTTGTGAAAGGCGATCAAAAAGCCTTTCAATGGGAACTTTGAAATGCAACAAGATTTTGGTGATGATGGTATTGTGAGGGAAGCTCCCAGCAGAGTCTCTAAGACGCTTCTGCATGTGGTACATTATGATGTTGGGGAGGTTCACCTTCTTCTTCTGCAGTAGGTGAATCAGACAAAATCTTTCCAACTCAGAAACATGGTTTCTACTTCCATTCTTAGGGATGATAGAGCACCCTAAGATGGCATGCAAAACCCTAGCCTTGTCTGACATATGCTTCGCATCCAAGCTTACTGGTTCAGAGGTGCCATACAGAAACTCTGTGAACTGCTTCTGTCCTCCATTTCTTGCTTCCCAGCCAGGAGTGAATACAGCTCCTTCAGTTCTGACCTCACAGATGTGAGCGATGATATCTTCATCAACGAAGACAAGAACACCTCGTACTGAGGCCTTGATGCTAGTGTAGATACCCTGAGGATTGGGTACTCCTCTGGCAGTAGCCCAGAAATCCAGCACACTTTGCTCATGCCACTGTGTCAAGTTTTGATTGAAATACGGAGTCCACCCAGCTGCATCGAACTCAGCAAACAAGTCCATTCCCAGAGATTGAAGATCCTCCAGAACTACACCCTTGGTCTTCACGATGTTGCTTCCAGCAGATTTCTTAGGGGCCATTGGAGAGTTTTCTGAAGAACTTGAGAGAGAAAAAGGATTGCTTGTAGAAGAAGGATCTCAAGAGATGACTACTGAATAGTGAACGGTGAAGTTCTGTGACCCACTAGCTTCCGTATTTATAGACCCATAAAGCAATGATGGCATGTACTGGGTGCGCAGACATAGGAGATCGTGCGAAGTGGAAGAGACAAAATAAATGGAATTAAACCGTCTCATAAAGCCACGTCATTTGTTTACTTCAGACAAGTGACAGATTTCAGAAACCCATATGAATTTCAGACACCCCAAAATTTCAGACAAGTTACTTGTTTCAGACAGGCTGAAATTTCAGATACATCATTTTTGACAGATCAGATCACACACATTCAAAATGCATGTATGTTCAGATTATTTCTAATGAACTTAAATCTATCTTCAGTCAGAGGTTTTGTGAATATATCAGCCCATTGATGCTCTGTATCAATAAACTGAATATCAAAAATACCTTTCTGAACATAGTCTCTAATGAAATGATGTTTTATTTCTATATGTTTAGCCCTAGAATGTTGAATGGGATTTTTAGACAAATTAATAACACTTGTATTATCACACAAAACAGGTATAGCAGATATAGTAATGTTAAAATTTTCTAACTGATACTTCACCCATAACAGTTGTGAGCAACAACTGGCTGCTGAGATATATTCTGCTTCAGCTGTTGATAAGGCAATTGTGCTTTGCCTTTTGCTTGACCAGCTAATCATATTTTCTCCAAAGAAATGACATCCACCACTAGTGCTTTTTCTTTCAATTCTGTCTCCAGCAAAATCAGCATCACAGTAACCTACTAACCTGCAGTCCTTACTTTTCTTATAGCACAGACCAAGATTAGTAGTACCTTTAAGATATCTGAAAATTCTTTTACAGCTTTGTAGTGAGTACTCCTTGGATCATATTGAAATCTAGCACACAGACATACACTGAACATTATGTCAGGTCTGCTTGCTGTTAGATATAGTAATGATCCAATCATTCCTCTATACAGAGTTTGATTCACTGGTTCTTCCTTCTCATCTTTATTTAAAGATGCAGAGGGATGCATTGGAGTTGCCATGGGTTTGCAATCATGAAAGTTAAACTTATTAAGCATTTCCTTTGTATATTTTTCTTGATGGATCCATATACAGTCAGAATCTTGCTTAATCTGAAGTCCTAAGAAAAATTTTAGTTCACCCATTAAACTCATTTCAAATTCTGATTGCATTAATTCTGAAAACTCCTTGCATAATGAAGAGTTAGTTGAACCAAAGATAATGTCATCAACATATATCTGAACAAGTATAAGATCTTTGTTAGACTGTTTTCTAAAAAGAGTTGTATCCACTTTTCCTCTTTCAAAACCATTTGAGATTAGAAAATTTCTCAATCTGTCATACCAAGCTTTAGGGCTTGTTTCAGACCATAGAGAGCCTTTTTGAGTTTGAAAACATGTTCAGGAAAAGCAATATCTTCAAAACCAGGGGGTTGTCTAACAAAGACTTCTTCTTCAATGAGACCATTGAGGAAGGCACTTTTAACATCCATTTGATATAGCTTGATGCCATTATTTACAGCATAAGATAAAAGAATTCTAATTGCTTCTAACCTGGCCACAGGGGCAAAGGTTTCAGTGAAATCAATACCTTCTTGCTGGTTGTATCCTTGAGCAACTAATCTTGCCTTGTTTCTGACTACCTTGCCTTCTTCAGACAGCTTGTTTCTGAACACCCATTTGGTTCCAATAATAGTTTTCCCATGGGGTTTAGGAACAAGGGTCCAGACATCACTCCTAGCAAACTGATTCAGCTCTTCTTGCATGGCTAGGATCCACCCTTCATCATGCAGAGTTTCATCAATGTTCTTTGGCTCTATTTCAGATAGGAGAGCAAGAGAATTCAGAATCTTGAATTTTGATCTTGTCTTAACTCCTTGTGAAGTGCTGCCAATGATTTGCTCCTTAGGATGATGTGATTTGTATTTCCAATCAGGTTTCTGAGGAAGTATCACATCTGTTTGTTCTGTTTGAGATTCAACATTTGTCTGAAGAGGTTTGGTAACAGTAGGTACTTCAGACAGCTGCTCATCCTTCGAGCTGTTGTGGTCATTCAGCTCCATTCCTGCAAAGTCATCCTCTAGATCTAATAGTTCCCTATCAGTCTCTTTGTTATCATTGAATTTAACATGAATAGTTTCTTCAACAGTTAAAGTTCTAGAGTTATACACTCTATAGGCTTTAGATGTTTCAGAATATCCAATGAAAAATCCTTTATCAGACTTTGCATCAAATTTTCCAAGATCATCCTTGGTGTTGAGTATGAAACACTTACATCCAAAGGGATGGAAATATGATATGTTGGGTTTCCTTCCTTTCCACAATTCATAAGGAGTCTTTCTCAGAATTGGTCTTACCAATATTCTTTTTTGAAGGTAGCAAGCTGTGTTAATAGCTTCTGCCCAGAAGGATCTTGGTAAGCTGCATGAGTTGAGCATGGTCCTTGCCATCTCTTGCAAACTCCTGTTCTTTCTCTCAACAACCCCATTCTGTTGAGGTGTTCTAGCCACAGAGAAATTGTGTGAGATCCCATTCTCATCACAGAACATTTGAAAGTTTGCATTCTCAAACTCTCCACCATGATCACTTCTGATAACAGAAATACAAAATCCTTTCTCATTCTGTACCTTCTTGCAGAATACTGTGAAATTCCTAAAAGTCTCATCCTTGCTTCTTAGGAATAACACCCAAGTAAATCTAGAATAGTCATCAACAATGACCAAGCCATATTTCTTACCACTAAGACTTTCTGTTCTAATAGGACCAAACAAGTCAATATGTAAAAGTTCTAGTGGTCTGCTAGTTGAAACAACATCTTTACTCTTAAAAGAGTGTCTTGTTTGTTTCCCTTTCAGACAGCTTTCACATAAAATGTCAGATTTGTATGAAAGCTTGGGCAATCCTTTAACAAGATTGTGTTTTGCTAATCTTGAGATTAATCTCAAGCTGGCATGTCCAAGTCTTTGATGCCAAATCTGTTTTTCATCTTCAACAGAAATGAAACACTTTACATTTTGACTTGCTAGATCCTCTAGATCAATTTTGTACACATTGTTGTGTCTCTTAGCAGTAAAGAGGATTTGCTTAGAGTCTTTGACTATGCATCCTTCCTTAGTAAAAGCTACCACATAACCACTGTCACATAATTGACTTATGCTCAGTAAGTTATGTTGTAGTCCCTCCACTAGAAGTACATTTTTAATAAGGGATGAAGAAGATATACCTACAGTCCCTATTCCAATGATCTTCCCTTGCTGATTTCCACCAAAGGTGACCATTCCACCAGCTCTAGGTCTAAGGTTTTGGAACAAAGACCTTTCTCCTGTCATGTGTCGAGAGCACCCACTGTCCAGGTACCATTTGTGGGGTCTCCTTTGTCCTGTTAAACACATCTGCAACAGGAATAATTAAGTTTTTAGGTACCCATATTCTTTTGGGTCCTTTCTTGTTAGCTTTAGGCCTTGTCTTTCTCCTGTGTTTGCACTGAGCCATATTGTGTCCAGGCTTACCACAGTGAGAACACCCAGTAACCTTCTTTTTAGAAAAATTTAAGACAGTAGGAGGTTCAGACAAGTTATGATCACAAAAGCCTAGTCCAGTTTTGTCAAGGGAATGCCTTTGATTTCCAAGCATTATATTCAGATTTTTAGTTCCTTTGACAAATTTGGCCAGATCTTTTGTCAGTTCCACAACCTGCTTCTGAAGTTTCTTATTTTCTTCAGACACAGCTTGTGAACTGCAGTTTTTAGACTCAAGAGCCTTTTCTTTGAGCATAATATGTTCTATCTCAAGTGCCTCATATTTGTTACACATTTCTGTGTGGGCTTTGGATAGATTCTTATACTCTTGGAAAAGTTCTTGAGAACTTTCCACCAGATCATCATACATTTCTTGTAGAGTAAGAGGAAATACCTCAGCTTCAGAGCTGTCTGAGGATGGTAGACTAGCCATGAGACACAGATTTGCCTTTTCTGAAGTATCTTCTTCTTCTTCTGAGGTTGATTCATCAAGATCTTCCCATGTTGCCATGAGACTTTTCTTCTTTTTGGAAAACTTCTTCTTGAAGTTGTTCTTCTTCAGTCTTGGACAATCAGCCATAATGTGTCCTGGTTGCTTACATTCAAAGCAAGAAATTTTATCAGGGTTAGACTCTTTACCTGTCTTACCTGATTTGGATGATGACGGTTGGTTCTTTCTGAACTTTCCTCTGCTCTGCAACATTCTCTTGATCTTTCTGCTTAAAAGAGCAAGATCATCTTCATCTTCTGAGCTATCTTCAGAATCTTCATCTGCTTCTGAACTGTCCTCAGCTTGCATAGCCTTCATGCTGCCATGCCTAGACTGTTTGACTTTGGAGTTTAGAGCCAGAGACTTCTTCTTGTTGTCATCTTCTCCAAGCTCAAGTTCATGGACTTTGAGAGATCCCAACAGTTCTTCCATTCTTAGAGAGTTCAAATCTCTTGCCTCTTGAATGGCAGTGACTTTGGGTCTCCAGGACTTAGGTAGACTCCTTAGAATCTTTCTGTTGTTGTCTCCAGATTCATAGGTTCTTCCTAAGACCTGAGTCCATTGGTTATGGTCTGAAACCTCCCAAACATTTGGTCAATAGTTTCAGTTTCTTCCATCTTAAACATCTCATACTGATGTATAAGCATGCTGATTTTGGATTGCTTGACAGTTTCAGTCCCTTCATGGGCTGCTGCAAGAGTATCCCAAATCTCCTTGGCAGAAGTGCATCCATGGACCTTCTCATATTCTGATTTATTCAAGGAACATACCAGATAGAGTTTGGCTTTAGCATTCATCTGGACTCTAGTCTTCTGCTCCAGGGTCCATTCAGTCTTAGGTATAGGCAACCCATTTTGCATAGGCACATAATCTCCATCAGTGACCACCTCCCAAACATCAATGTTGTTGCTCTCAATGAACAACTTCATACGATCTCTCCAGTAGTGGAAATCCACTCCATTGAATGTTGGGGGGTCTGGTGATAGAGGCTCCTTCTGTGATGTATTTCCTGTTGCTGTTAGAAGCTTCCATTTGGATCTTTCAGTCCTTAGTCACTTGTTAGGTGCTTCAACCCTGAGTAGAGCTCTGGTACCAACTGTAGGAACACAGGGAAACACTAGAAGGGGGGTTGAATAGTGTTTCTGAATATTTTTGAAAGCTTTTCGCAAACAGGTGTTAAAAACACGATTTCAGACAGGCTCTTAAAGGACTGTCTGAAGTTTTCAGACGGTATAAAAATACTGATTTAAAACAATGTTTTATGCCTTTATAACATATCAGATTAATTACTCTAACCCCTTGATTAGTATAAAAAGAATTGACAAGAGATAAGGGTAAGAAAACTTAGCCAAGAAATTTATCCTGGTTCACTCACTACCACTGTGAGCTACGTCCAGTCCCAATGGCAAACAACCACTGGATTTCCACTATATGAATATTCAGATTACAAGCTTGAATGTGAGTACAGTCTCTCCAGACACAATGAGTACAGTCTCTCCAGACACAACGAGTACAGTCTCTCCAGACACAACGAGTACAGTCTCTCCAGACACCACGAGTACAGTCTCTCCAGACACCACGAGTACAGTCTCTCCAGACACCACGAGTACAGTCTCTCCAGACACAAACAAGTATTCTTTTCTGTCAAGCCTCTTCAGGCTCTACCACAAGTATTCTTTTCTGTCAAGCCTCTTCGGGCTCTACCACAAGTATTCTTTTCTGTCAAGCCTCTTCAGGCTCTACCACAAGTATTATTTTCTGTCAAGCCTCTTCAGGCTCTACCAAGGTTTACAAAGAAAGGGGTTTAAGCTTTTAAACTATCAAGTTTGAAGCTCAAACCAATACAATGTACAATAAAAACTGAGGTATGCTCAGGATATGCAAATGTGTACAAAGAATTCTATCAGAGAGTTTTTACGGAGTAAAAACTTGCAGCGTGATGTTTCTCTTGGCTTTCTTGTATGTTGATTTTCTCTCTTTTTCTTGGTCTTTTTTTTTAATGGTCTTTATAGAGGGGTATTTATACCCAAACTTTAATCCGTTGAAATACCACCGTTTAGAGATAGCATTAAATGCTATTTAATCCGTTGTGAGACACGCTTCTGAGAGCTCTGATATTTCTGACACGATACAAGGTTTCTCTTGCATTAAGGCTGCTACAAATGTTGTTGCAGAGGCTGCGTTGCAGAGATTTCCTTAGTGGTGTATGAAATTCAAAATCACCAGGAAAGGTCTCTGTGTTCCTTGCCATAAACGTGTTTGAAAAGGTACGTGCAGCAGAGGTTCAGAAAAGTCTTCACAAACTTCAGCAGAGGGTGCCACGTCATAAGTGAGACTTCAGACATCACTGATACTTCAGACGAGTTCTGCTTCTTCAGACAGCTTCAACACTTAGTCTTTTTATGTAGGCTCATAGTGACTCTTGCTGAAATCACAGATAAATCTTCAAAACATATATGTATCTATGATAAATATTTTAACTCAAATTTGTTAAGCATTAAAACTTGGGAATTAAGTTGTCTTAAACATCATATTTTCTCTTATGATATTTTTGAGACTCAACATCACACTCCTTAAGTCCTCCATGGAAGTCCTGTAAATACAGTACATACAAAACCTAATTCCCCATGAATAAGTTTCCATTACACAAAGCTTAATTCTTATATATTCTTATGTTGTCTGCAATCATAGCTGTAAAAATTTGGTTAACAAGTTCAGATTTGTCAGCCACACCAAATAAACAATCATGAAGATAGAAGCATATTGTATATGCATCAATATTGTTCAGCATATTCCTCATAGCCGCCACGTCGCTCCAATCCACCACCAAGTCCCCACCCCTTTGCCTTCACCTACCATCCCTCACACCACCACCTAAATGAAAGGGATAATAGAACAACCAATCTCAGAGAAAAAACAGAGTCACAGAGAAAGAACCAGAAAAGAGAGGGAGAGAACTGGAGAGAGGAAGGACTTACCCCGTCGGCAGCCACAGTGGCTCGTGGCCGCACCACCAGCAACCTCCCACTGTCGCTTCCCCCTCGTCACCGGTCGTCTCTCCGCCTCTGTGCTTGCGGCCTTGAGCCGCCGCGCGCAGCCCATCTCAAACCCCCACCACCCGGACGGGCACCACGAACCGTCTCCCTCCCTGCGCGCCGCATGCGTGACCACCTCCTTCTCCCCCGCAGCCGCCGTGAATGGCCACCCTACTCTCCATATCCTTGCTCCCCTTTACCCCCAATCTTAGGAACCCTAACAAAGAAGGGAAAATCAATCTTTTGGAAATTTGGTGTTGTTTTTATGGGTAGAAAATCTGATGTTGTGTAAGTGTTTTTTATTGTGTTGCAGCGAATTGGGCAAGCTTGTGCAGCATTGGCTGGGTGGGAGAAGGGGAGATTGGTGATGGTGGTGGTGAGAGAGTGGGAACGGGAGAAGAGGGAGTGGGGGAGAAAGGGAAAGAATGAGTACATTTCTGGCGGTCTTAGACCGCCAGAAACACATTAGTTGACACATAGGAGAGAGAAAATGTGCCACATCAGCATTTGACACACGCCAATTGAAAGGAGGGACTAATTGCAAAAAAAAAATTGGGAGGACACTTTACTAAAGAAATATTTTATAGGGACTAAAAGCAAAACTCGCCTATTTTACAGGGACCAAAAACAGATTTTACCCTATATATATAATGTTAATAATATGTACTTAGAAATTTTTTTATAATATTCTTAAACATTGTAATTTGTATAACTTACATTTTAATCATTTAAATAATTTAACATATATCTAAATTAAAGTCAATGTCTTCATATTGGTTGTAGCCTTGTGCAACAAGTAATTGGCTTTGTTTCTTACCACTTTTCCTTGTTCATTCAACTTGTTTCTGAATACCCACTTGGTATCTATAATTGACTTGTTTTTAGGATAAGATACCAAGGTTCAGACATCATTGTGGTAAACTGGTTTAATTATTCTTACATGGCTAAAATCCAACCTTCATCTGATAAGGTTTCATCAATAGATTTGGGTTCAATTTCTGACAAGAATGCAATGCATCCTTCTTCTTTGAATGTAGATCTTATTCTAACTCTTTTTGAAGGATTTCCAAGAACCAATTCTGGTGGGTGATAAAGTTTGAATCTCTAGTTTCTTCCGGTCTGAGTTTCTTCAGACTAAGGCTCAACTAATGACTGAGTCTAAACTAGTTCAGGCTGAGCTTTGTCATTCTATTCTGGTTGAATTTGAGATTCACCATTCAGATTTAGACTTGAAAATTCATCTTCTAGATCTGATAGATTTATACCAGTCAAATAGTTACCATTGCATTTTTCATGGATTAACTCTTCAACTACCAAACCCGAAGGGGTTGGTCAAGTGGAGCAAGACAGGGTATCATATCTGACAGGTCGCAAATTCGAACCCCACTTGTCCCCTTGGGGTGAGGTAAAATGTAAGTACCTCTGTAAGCGCTCTTTGAGCCCCGAGGCTTTCCCTGCCTTGGACTGGGGCACCATCCCCTCACCCTAATTTTTTCTTGAACAAAAACTCTTCAACTACCAAAGTTCTAGTGTTGAACTCTTCATAAGCTTTGGATTCTTCTGAATATCCAAGAAAATTTCTTTGTCAAATCTACAATCAAACTTTCTAATTTGATCCTTAGTGTTAAGGATAAAACACTCACATCCAAGGGAATGAAAGTAAGATATGTTGGGTCTCCTTCCCTTCCACAATTCATAAGGTGTTTTTCTTAACGATAGGTCTTATGAATATTCTATTTCGTACATAACATATAGTGTAACGCCCGCGTTTTGCCGTTTTTGCCATTTTTGCCGTTTTGAGTGTTTTATTGGGTTTTGAGTGATTAAAATTATTTTTAGTCATCAAAATTTATATTTTGGGTTTAGAATTGAATTTCCTATTTTTAGGAATTTTCTGAGAATTTTTGGGATTTTCCTGAAAAAAATGACCTTTTTGCCCCTCCTGCCCCTGACCCGGGCCCAAATTCTCTTGATCCGGGCCAGAAAAATTGCACAAGCCTTCTCTTTTTCTCCTTGAAAACCGTGCAGCCAGCTTTTTATGCATGGAATACACTTGTCCATTTTCCCCTTCCAACCCACCAATATATATAAAGGTGACTTGATGGCATTTATTACATTTTTTCTCACTTTAAGTCTTTCTTACATGCAAACCAAGCACAATTCTCTCATTTTTCCCTTCTTCTTCTCCCTTGGCCGTGGCACTCTCACCCTTCCTCTCCCAAAATCTTCATTCTCTCCATAAACACCAACCAAGTTTAGGTTCCATTTTTGAACCTAAGCTTAAAAATACTTACTTTCTAGCCTTAAAACACTTGTTGGAGACCAAAAAGGAGGACCCTTGAGGGGCTGTCTTTGGCTGTTTTTGGAGCAAGAATTCTGCACTTTTTCCCTTGAAGATTGAGGTAAAGGGGGGGAGAACTTGAACTCTAGTAGGCTTTGTAACTAGAGTCAAGGATTTACCCTTGAATCCTTGCTTTTCTAACCTTGTTTTTACTTGAAAAATCATCTTTTTGGAACTTCTTTTGGATGTATATTTTCGGATCTGTTGAGCTGGGTTGTGATTGATGTTTGCATGTTTGTTTTGATGCTTGAAATGTGTTTAATTGATGGATTTGGATGCATGCAAGCCAAGCTAAAATTTTTGCAAAATTTCTCCCTTTTTCCTTGATGCTCTCGGCCAAGAGAGTAAAAATGGTGTTGTATGTATTCTAAAATTGTTTTGATGATTGTAATGTGTTTAGATGATGATTTGATGAACATGCATGTAGTTGGATGGATTTACAAAATTGTTTTGATGATTGATCTTGAAAAAAAATGGTGTTTTGAGCTTGAAAATGGATTTACTCTTGGTGTTCATGAGAGTTCTTAATAAAACTCATCAAGAATATCCTTTTGATCCTAAAAAGATCAAAAGGATGTTTAAAACATGTTTTTGGGCTAAATTGGCCCAAAAGGACTAAAGAATAAATTTGTAACTAAAAGGACTAATTTGCAAATAAGATAAGTTTTTAACTTAAGTAATTAAATTCGGATTTTTATTTTAACTAAAATAAAAATCTATTTAAAAGTCACATTTTTGATTTATTATGAATAAAAATGGGCTCTCATGGGTCCAATAACCTTTAGGCTTTTGTTTAGGCCCAAAGCCTTCAAAAAGAAAGTCAAAACTCAATTTAAAAGACAACTAAAAATAATTCATGGGCTTAGGCTTAGATTAGGGTTGAACTTCAACACTAATCTAAGTTGTGAAAAATTAAACTTAGGATTAATTAGTAGGCTTAACTAATTTAATCACCTAAGTTGATTAGCCTAAATTACTTAAGTTAATTAATAATTAATTAAGTCTAAAGATAATTAATATTAATATAAGTGTTAATTAAGTAATTAATCTCTAACGACGGTCAAAAACTAATTAATTATAATTTAACCTTAATCAAGCATAATTAAAAACCCTAATCCAAGATTAAGGAAGAGATTAAGGGATAATTAGAAATTAATTAGGATCTTAAGTAAGGATTAAGACTTAATTAAAGAAGGATAAGATTAATTGAAATTCGATTAATGAAGACTAGTTATGATTAAAGGTTAAGCCTAATCTTAATTAGTCATACAAATAGAATTAGGATTAGTAATGCCTTTCATAAGACATATCCATAAGCCTTAGTAAATTGTAGGACTTAAGTGAATATGATTATCAATAAAGCTAGCACAAGCTACCTTAAAAGATTATAACCAACACTTTCTCTCTACATAAAACTTGAGAAGCTTGGCAAGAGAGTGTGATTTGGTTTTCCTTAAAGGAAAGACCTTGAATCTACGAGGTTGCACCACAGTAAAGTGGTGACGTAAAAAGATTCAATGGGCTTGTCTGTAAGGATGTAATATTGTAAGTGTTTGCAGTGTGACATACATCATGTGCATCAATAATGATTAAGGTTCAAAAGCCTTACGACCTATATGGCAATACCACTCTAGTACAGTGTGAAACTGGATGGGACGGGTGCACTGGGTTTTGCAAAGAACACCAGCGGTCCGGTAAAGGAGACCAGCCCTGAGGATAAGTCGGGTCCCGAAATGGCACAAGTGACGTAGGCTCGCCCCCTACTGTCGTGTAAGCGGGGTACAGACTTGACTATCCTGTCGCTCTCAAGTTTTCATAATCAGTGAGTTTGTATGGAAGTCGGAAAATCGTCTTGGCCAGAGATTGAGCAATGCTCTTCGTACTATTTGCTAGTATAGACTATACTCCTGATATATTGTACATATATGGTCGAGCAGTTGCTGTGTGCTCTGCTTTTGGTGATGTTTTCCCGAGCCCTCATGCATTAGTTATGTACATCATGATAGCATCAACTGCATACTTGTGATTGAGATTATGTGAATGTTTGTGAATATTTTATGGATGCTCTAGTTACTGTGTTCTACTTGACATGAGTTTATGTGATGTTCTCACCCTCCCTTTTCTACTTCTGTTTTCTGTCGTCGTGCTTTTTCGCTACGTCGACAGTTGGGTTCGGAGAGCTTCAAGATGTCAACCATGAGGGTAGCACTGAGATGGGAGCCACGGGGGCAGTGGCGAGTTACGGACGTTCCTAGACGCTGCGTGTTTACAGGGGAAGTGCGCGTCACCATCTCTCACCCTAGCCTTCCCCTTGTACCGGAGGTCGTTTTCACTGTGCCTGTGATTCTAGAGTTCGAGACACCACCCGGACTTCGTCGCTACACTACCTTCCTCAATCGCCGTTATTGTCCCGCTCCATCGACATCTTCCCAGTCTTCGCGGATGGCCACTATGGGAGAGTCAGATTCTCCTCGCTATACTCCTGGACCAGAGGTGTCATCCCCACCGCCCGTGCATTTCAGTACGTTCGGTCGTCCTCCCTTTGGTGAGCCTGACTTGATCGTCATCGATGATACCTCATCCGAGGAGGAGGATCCAGAGGAGGACCCCGAGGAGGACTCCAATGATGAGGAGCAGAGAGAGGATCCTTTTGGTGACATTCCTTCAGAGGAATTCAGGATGTTTACCATCCCAGATGCTGGAAGGAGGAGTTGTAGGGCTGCCCCTGCTGGATCGGATGACAATGAGTAGGGCAGTGCATCAGGAGTAGTCATGAGTCTAGTGGTAGCAGCTCTGATTAGCGGCCTCTTATTTTGTTTGTAATTATAGGGGTTTTATTTAGTCTACTGCTAGAACTCTCATTTTGTATGATGGTGTTGTTATTTGGGATATCACCTTGACACTGTGATTATGTATATATGTTTATCATGTTTCTTTCCCATGATCCCCTTTATATCTGCGTGTATGTTGTGTATGTGTGCGGAATGATTGAATCGTCTCGATGTTTTTAGAAAATGAATTTCAGACTTAAGATAAGGACATTTTCATGAATACTTAAAAATATGGAATTAGAAAGCGATAGGTTAATGATGACCAATCTCCTTTTCAGAAAAAAAAATTCGTTTTTTCTAAGTTTTAAAAACAGTAAGTCGACGGTTACGTTTCGTAATGTGATACTCTTAGCGGTATAACTAAGGGTTTCGCATATAGTGTTTACTCTGTCATCCCAGAAGTACTTTGGAAGAGAATTTCCATATAGCATCATCCTCGCCATCTCTTGCAAAGTTCTAACCATTGTGGAAAAAATTGTTTTAGCGTCAGCCAAAAGCGGAAGCTAAAACTTACAAACGGACGCTAAGTAATGATTTAGCATCATATTAGCGTCGGTGTCGATGTCGATGCTAAACACCTCAACGTTAATGAGGTAAATGTCCAACTTTAATGGCCGACGCCAATTAACATTTGTTCAACCAACGCAAAAAGTATTTGCAATAGAAAGGTTGATGCTAACTTAGAGTCGGCAATGACCGTCATAAAAATCACACTAAAGCATCCTCTATGGTTGACTCTAACTTAGCGTTGTCCATGGCCTACTCTAAGTAAGCGTCGACTGTGGTCCACTCTAAGTTAGAGTAGGTTGTGATCGACGCTATTTTTTTGTTCTTTTTATAGATTTTGACTTTAAAAATTATTAATAACTGTTTAAAATATGAATTAGAGAGAAAAATAAAAATTTATAAATAATAAAATTCATACTTATAATATAAAAATATCATAAATAAAGTATTAAATACATGATCCACATAAAGGTTAAAAAACATAAAAATAAACTCAACCAAATGGTTCAAATTTAACCTAAGTTAATCCCCATCCGCATATTCATTGTCGTCCTCTTCATTTACATCATCATCACCATTTATAGTTGAAATCTCATCATCATATGATTCATCATAATGATCAAGTGGTTTAGTAATATGATCAAGTACATCTTCGTATTAATTTGTTTTGCGGCCAATCCTTGAACTTTTTCAACTGTTGCAATTGGTAAAACACTAGCCATTTCATCCTGCATGCCATCTATTTCCACATGTCCCCTTGGTTTCGTCATGATTGCCACAAACCAACCATGTAAGTCTTTACAAGTTTATGGATAAGGGGCATAATAAAATTGTCTTGCTTTTTGTGCAAGGATAAAGGGATCATAAAACTGATACCTTCCATTCATCTTGACTTCAATAATATTATATTGCAAGTTAACCATCTTGCCACTATTCTTAGTTGGACTAAACCATCCACAATTGAAAATTGGAATTTTAGTATTCAAACCAAGATATTCCAATTCATAGTTATGGTGGATGATGCCAAAGAAGTCATCTTCTCCTCCTTCAATAAGGCCTTTTAACGTGAACCTCGCAATTCATGGTTTTCTTCCCATCACTCCAAGCCTTTGTATGAAATCTATATCCATTGATAAATTACATGTTCCATGAGGCAGCACAAGAATTGGGACCTCAAGCTAGTGACTTAATGTATGAGTTAGAGACCCTATTCTTGTCATCACGAACCTAAACCGTAACACCGCAGAAATTAGAATCTAGAAAAATACCATGGGAGCTTTAGGCTATGAATCATGTTGAGAGAAGGAAATTAGAAGTAGAAAGAGAGTTTGGGGGTTTAAGGGTGAATTAAGAGAAGAGATAGGAAATCTATTGAGAGTTATGAGTTTTAAAGGGAATCTAGAAGGGAAACCAAGTAATAAGCCCAACACAGTGGTAGATTTAACTTAGAAGGTATCACACACTGAAGTTGTATCTTTGCATAGAGGATTAGAAGGAATTGGATTAGAAGGGTATCTTTGCATAGAGGAACTAGGAAAGGAGGGTTCGAAGCTGAATTAGGAAAGTGAAAGTAGAACTAAGTTAGAAGAAAAGAAGAGTGAAAATCATGGGTTTGAGTCCTGACAGGTAGAAAAAAGTGTTTCTGTGTTGGTAATCTCGCTCAGGGCTCACTTGAGCGTGCCTCAACGAGGATATTAACAGGAAAGAGGGGATTTTATTTTGGTTTTCTAGCTCAGGGCTCACTTGAGCGTGCCCAGTCTCGCTTAGCGCGCGCTTGAGCGAGAAAGGCACTTTTGCTTAGCCCTCGCTCAAGTGCGCCTGAGTGAGAGCACGCTGACAAGATCCCTTTGAAACACAGTTAGGGCTTTTCCTTCTCATTTTTGTTCCATTTCTTCACTTGTATAGGGAGGAACTAGAGAGAAAGGGAGATCAAAGGAAAAAAGCTTGGATTGAAGCCTCAAATCTCTAGAGGAGCCTTGAATCATCATCCCCCACCTCTTAATCATCCTATTTCTCCTACTCTTGAGGTGAGTGTGGTCACCCACTTACTTTCATCTTGCTTGCCCTATTGTATGTCCCCTATTCTTCTCCCTTTACTTCTTTACCTTTATTGTGATTGTTGTTGGTTGATTCTAGGGCTAGTGAGTATTTTCTTAAATGGTATGTATTGATGCCTTGAAATCCTAGGTTATGCTTAGGTGTTTGAATTGCAAATCTCTAAGGAATAGCTATGTGTGCATATCATGCCATTCATGCTCATAGACAAGTATGTATTTATAAGCATTCATGGGCCTATGGCCAAGCAAGGAAACGACACATGGTCTCTTGACCATCATAGGCCTTTGGGCATTAATCTATAAGAAGAACGAGGTAACCACATCGAACTCTCGGCCGAGAGGGAGATGGGGATCCTCAAGCTAAAAATGACAACATGCATTGTTATTCATTGATAATAAGATGGTCCTTGGTCACATGGTCGAGCGCTCAATCACAATCACAAATAGAGATAAGACCCCAGGTGTCGGGTAAAAACACATCACAGTCATGTTTGCATAATTTCATGGTCATTGTACATGTCTTAGGACTGTTGAGTATGTTGATTATTGCATCTCATGTGTATGCGTCCCTACACTGCATGTTTTATCACACTCACTAGGACGTAAGTCTCACCACACGTTTTGTGGAACATTTTGGATATGCAGGATGTCCAGCTGGAGCATGGAGAGGTAGACTTGGGCCTGGGGATGGGTAATTTCCCCTAAAAGTATATGAATTAGAATAGCTAGACTCTTTTGTATAGGAATGGGGATAGTAAACAAGTTAGTTGTTCCTGTTGTATTATAGCCAGTTAATGGCAATTAATTGTATAATGATGAGAAATTTGGCAAGCGTACCAAATCGTTGCAAGTATTCAACAATAAGATTGATGGATCAAGTACCAATTAACAGAGAATTTAACTAGTTGAACATGGAGAAATCAATTGTAATTAATGACCTTCAATCTAATGCAGAAAACTAATTCAGAAAACTAAACCAGAAACTTGAATTATGTTTTTGAATAATTTGACAAAATGCAGTAAAATTGGAATACGAATTTAACAAAATTGGTTAGGGTTGATTTCACCTAATCCTCTTTTTATGTAAGTGTTCACATCATTCAATTCAATTATTAAAGATGATTTCAATGATTCAATTCACTGATTTAGCCAAAATCCAATTCCTTGGTAAATTGACCCTATGTCATCACTAAGAACCCTAATTCCTTAGGTGAACCTAATAGTGACATGTATTAACTTCAAGAATTGCTAAAGATCACATAAAAAACTATTCCTATTCCTAGGCAATCAATCTTTTATGTTACTTGCTTCGGATCCAAGCTTTTCCCAAATTTTCCAATTGTGAGAGAAGCTTTTGATTCATGCAATTGAGTGGCCAATTCAATTGAAGCTTTAAGAGTAGAAGGAAGCAATTGAATTGAAAATGAAAATTGAATTGAATGAGCAAAACACTTACACAAAATTCAGATAAAGTTTCATCAACACCTAACCTAAGAAATTTAGTAATCCATTACAAAAGAGAAGAGAAAGGAAGAGGAAGATGCAAACTCAAGGACGAAATCCATGGAGAATAATCCTAGGCTCCACCTTTGAGTTGAATCTTGAGAGAAAGATGAGAGAAAATGAGAGAAAATTTGAGTGGAAGGCAAGGAAAAACAGAGAAAATAAAGATCTGAAAACTGTTCCCGCTAAAAATCTAACAACAACTATTTATAGTGATTCTGTCAATTCGTGTCCCCACACAGATCCTGCCATGTTCTCACACGAACAAGGCAGAGAGCAATTTGTAATTTTTGTAGCTTCTGGCAGTGTCGTGTCCTCACATGAAATTTGCCTGTTCCCACACAGATCTGGCAGAATGTAAATCTCTCAATTTGCACCTTCTTTGCCTCCAAAATTCATTGTTTGACTCTTCCACAAACTTCAAAATTGCTTCTCTTTAACTTCTTTTTTTCTTATTTTCCAGAAGATTACTAAAAACAACAAAATGATGAAAAATTAGAGAAAAATACTATTATTTACTAAAATCACCTAAAATACAAACAAACTCAATTATGTACAATTTTTACTACAAATTTACAAAATTATCAACCTAAACAACTAAAAACTACCTAAAATTAATCTATAAATCTACTACTAAAGTGGATTTATCACAACCCCAAACTTAGAATTTTGCTTGTCCCCAAGCAAACAATTAAAGCTCAATCAAGAATATTTCTAGACAAAACAAGGGGTGAAATCCACAAGTGAACATCCCAATTCTCCACAATTCTTTTCACCACTAATCATTCAATTCTAATTCATTCCTCAAACAATTAGCAAAAGTGCTCTCACAAATCAAACAAGTGCAGTACCCAGCATCATGATATCTCAGTCCAACTTGAAACAATGCAGATAACATATGCAAAAGTTTCACAAAGAAAAGTATGAATTGCATTGACAACCCTCACAAGGTAGTATTTCCCTCATCACTCTTAGTGTTTAAGGGTACTATTTTCTCTCATAATTGCTACCCACTCAAGATTCATTACCATAGGCTTGACAATGCTCTAAAACTTCCACTGCAAACACAAGTGCAACCACAAATCATGAGGACTTTTATTAATGGGGCTTGGGACAAGGTAGGAAAATTTTGGATCTAGTTAACCCCCAAAGAATTAAATGATATATGTGATGAGCTCAAC
This sequence comes from Sesbania bispinosa, assembly GCA_026901365.1. Classification (NCBI taxonomy): domain Eukaryota; kingdom Viridiplantae; phylum Streptophyta; class Magnoliopsida; order Fabales; family Fabaceae; genus Sesbania; species Sesbania bispinosa. The sequence goes on from QLOH01000033.1 coordinate 2,614,566, forward strand.
AATTAAGTATGAAGTTAACTCATCCTTCTTTGATTTCATTTCACTGCCCTTTTTATTATTTTCTGAACTTTTCTTTTTCTTTTCATCAATCTTTTCTTTTTTTTTCTTTGAACTTTTCTCTACTGTAACTCTATTTTTTTCTTTTTGCTTTGCTTTATTATTATTATTATTATTTTTAAACAGCGCAGGTTTGTTTTTTTGAATTAAAGCAAATTGCTTTCCCACCCAAACTTAAAGTATTTGCTTGCCCTCAAGCAAAAATAGAAAGTAACCCCAAACTTAATTTCAAAAACTCATCCTTGAATGTGCCATATATCCTTTAATCCCAAAGAGGAATGGGCATTAATGGTTTTTCACTTGAGGCTTATAATGAGCTTAGAAAGAAAAAATGGGAAAAAGGCTCAAAGGGGCTAAGCAAAGGGAAATATTTTTCAGGATGGTCTAATGATATAAACCTTGAGGTTCTATTTTGAATGGACCTAAGAAAATTCTGAATAAAATATATCTTTTCTTGACAAGCACTTTTTTTCTATTATTTGCAATATTTTTCGTTTCTTTTCTTTTGCCCCGTTTTTTTCTTTTTCTTTTCTTTCCTGCGAGTACTCAAATAAAATAAAAATAGATGGAATAAGAAAGATGATAACCAAGTAGTAACCTTGCCAAAATAATATTCAACCTTAGAAAAACTTGATAAATAAATCACTTATAAACCAAGTAAGACGTATAGGAAAAATATAGGTTTTGAACTCAAAACTAAAACTTAGAAGAAGAATAAGAGATAGGGTTGGACGTCACACTTTCAAGGCTTGAAAGATAAGTCCTTGAAGATACACACACAAAGAAAGGAACCTTTGACAATCTTCACTCTTGACTAGCAAGAAACTTAGAGAAACACTCTCAAAGTAAGGATAATTTTTCTGCATAAAATGTCTAACCTTTCATGCATGCATGAAGCATGAATTTATAAGAGTTACAAGTGGTTCATTAGCCATGCAACCAGCTAGGGTTACACGCCCAAAACATCCCAAAAATGCTCCTCAAATAATTCCCATGCACACATAATTTTACTACAAAAAAAAAAAATAATTAAGGAAAGTAGTAAACTAAATAACTAGAAACTAGGTCTATTCCTAGCTTGTGTAGCCGCAAAACCAGCCAACTTTTCTTGCACATGTGACTAAATCATTCTTTAATTTGTAACCTCCAAAACATAGAATATTTGGCCATTTGATTCAGCCATGAAGTGGCCGCCCAAAACAGCCCATTGTGGTTAAGTTTGGCTTCAATTTGTAACCCCCAACTCATGAATGTTGGCCGCCACTTTGATGACAATTCATGTAGCCATTTACAACCTTGTTGGTCCTTCTTTATGACTCATGATTCAGCCAAAAATAAGCACATGTGGCCGCACACTTTGATGAGACTTTAGGCTTCCATGTAGCTCAAAAAAATGGCTAGGTTCATGCACACCTAGCAAACTTCCTTCCAACGGCTAGCAGACATAATTTTAATGCAATTCAACCTCATTATCATCATGTTTTGTAACCACCAGAATAGGAAACATAACCACCAACAATTTAAACCTTGTGTCTTGTAACTCCAACAAGCTTACTGAAAGCAAAAATAAAAAAAAACTAAAATTCAGCAAAATAATCATGAAGTGGCCGCCCACAATTGCCACATGTGGCCGTCCACAATGCCACTTCACTTGCTTGGAAGTGCTTCAACTGGTAGTTGCATTAAATGCAACTGTTTCTTTTTCAATTGATCCATCCTCTTCAACCTGAGTGCAATTAATGAACTGAAGACTTTCATTAACGCTTTGCATGTTTTGAGATTGAACTTCTTTGATGATAAGTTGGAGTGCCTCCTTAGCCTTCCTAGTCTGTGCCCTTGTCATGGGCCCACCTAATCTGTTGACTGCTTGACTGATGTCCACATCACGCCACCCTTCTTGAAAAGGATTTGTCCTCAAATCTGAAGGGTCCTCACCTGCATCAAAAGGAGTTAAATCAGCAACATTAAAGGTTGCACTAACATTATACTCACCAGGCAAGTCTATTTTGTAGGCGTTATCATTGATCCTTTCAAGCACTTGGAAAGGCCCATTTCCCCTTGGCTGAAGCTTTGACTTCCTTTGTTCTGGGAACCTTTCTTTTCTCATGTGTATCCATACCCAATCCCCTGGTTGGAACACCATTTTCTTCCTTCCCTTGTTTGCTTGTTTGGCATAACTCTCATTTTTCTTCTCTATTTGAGCCTTAACCTTCTCATGCATCTTCTTGACAAAATCAGCCTTAGCCTGCGCTTCTTTATGCTTAAACATAGAGATATTAGGCAAAGGTAATATATCAAGAGGAGTTAAAGGGTTAAATCCATATACTACCTCAAAAGGTGAGCAATTGGTAGTACTATGAACGACCCTATTATAAGCAAATTCAACATGAGGCAAATAATCCTCCCAAGAATTAATGTTTTTGTTCAAAATGGTCCTAAGCAAGGTACCTAGTGTCCTATTAACTACTTCTGTTTGACCATCAGTTTGAGGATGGCAAGTGGTAGAAAATAACAACTTAGTTCCAAACTTTCCCCACAAGGTCCTACAAAAATGTCTCAAAAATTTTGAGTCCCTATCACTCACTATGCTCCTTGGCATTCCATGCAACCTAACTATTTCTTTAAAAAATAAATCCGCTACATGGCAAGCATCATCCACTTTCTTGCAAGGTATGAAGTGAGCCATTTTTGAAAACCTGTCAACCACAACAAAAACGGAGTCTTTTCCATTCTTTGTTCTTGGAAGTCCCAAGACAAAATCCATGGAAATATCAGTCCAAGGAAATTCAGGAACAGGTAAAGGAGTATATAAACCATGAGGTTTAACCTTAGACTTAGCTTTTTTGCAAACAATACATTGGTCACACAATTTATGAACATCATGTTTCATATTAGGCCAATAAAAATTATCTTGCAAAATTTCTAAAGTCTTTTGCACTCCAAAATGTCCCATTAGTCCTCCTTCATGTGACTCCCTCACAAGCATTTCTCTTATTGAACTTTTAGGCACACATAATTTATTTTCTTTAAACAAAAATTCATTATGCCTAAAAAATCCATTTTCTGATTTTTTTATACATGCCACATATAAATCAGCAAAATCCATATCATCATAATACATGCTTTTCAAAGATTCAAGTCCATACAATTTAGCTTCAATCATAGCAAGCAAGACATGTCTCCTAGAAAGAGCATCAACAACTATATTTCCTTTTCCTTTTTTATGCTTTATGACGTATGGAAATTGTTCCAAAAATTCAACCCATTTAGCATGCCTTTTATTTAATTTTCCTTGGCCTTTTAAATACTTCAAAGATTCATGATCACTATGAATTACAAATTCTTTAGGAAGTAAATAATGTTGCCAAGTCTTAAGAGCCCTTACCAAAGCATATAATTCCTTATCATAAGTAGAATAATTAAGTGTTGGTCCACTTAATTTTTCACTAAAATAAGCAATTGGATGCCCCTCTTGTAGCAAAACAACACCAATACCAACATTAGAAGCATCACATTCCAATTCAAAACATTTTGCAAAATTTGGTAAGGCTAAAATAGGAGCATGTGTGAGCCTATCTTTGAGGGCAGCAAAGGCCGCCTCTTGCTTCTCCCCCCACTTATATCCCACATTCTTTTTAACAATATCATTTAGGGGTGCAGCCACGGTGCTAAAATCCTTAACAAATCTTCTATAAAAACTTGCTAAGCCATGAAAACTTCTCACCTCACTCACATTTTTAGGCGTTGGCCATTCTTGAATAGCCTTCACCTTTTCCTCATCCACTTGAACTCCTTTGGAGCTCACAACAAATCCCAAGAAAACAACATGGTTGGTACAAAATATGCATTTTTCTATGTTGGCATACAAATTTTCTTTTCTAAGCACATCCAAAACAGATTTTAAGTGATTAACATGCATATCCAAAGAAGTGTTATAGATAAGAATATCATCAAAATAAACCACCACAAATTTTCCAATAAATTCCATCAAGACATGGTTCATCAATCTCATAAACATACTAGGAGCATTAGTTAAACCAAAGGGCATAACCAACCATTCATACAACCCATATTTAGTTTTAAAGGTTGTTTTCCATTCATCCCCCTCCCTTATACGTATTTGATTATAACCATTTTTAAGATCAATTTTGGAAAAAATGCAAGCACCATGAAGTTCATCAAGTAAGTCATCTAACCTGGGAATAGGATGACGATACTTGATTGTGATGTTGTTGACTGCCCTACAATCTGAACACATTCTCCAAGTTCCATCTTTTTTTGGTACCAGAATGACTGGTACTGCGCAGGGACTCATGCTATCCCTCACCCATCCTTTGCTAATGAGTTCACTCACTTGTCTCTCAATCTCTTTGGTCTCTTGAGGATTACTCCTATAGGCTGGCCGATTTGGCAATGAGGCTCCAGGAATGAGGTCTATGTGGTGTTCAATTCCTCTCAAGGGTGTTAAACCATCAGGAACATTTTCTGGAAAGACATCCTCATATTCCTGCAAAAGAGATTTAACTACAGAAGGCAATTCAAATTTATCAAATGTGTTAGCAGTTAAGAGGAAGTTAGTATCAAGCAACAAATAAAGAGGTTGTCTTGTACATAACACTCTCCTCACTTCTCTTTCTTTTGACTCTCTTCTTTTGCAAGTGTTTCACTCATCCTTTCTTGGGCAATCTTTTCTCTCAATTTATTTTGATCCTCACTAACCTCTCTAGGTGTCAATGGTCTCAAAACAATTATTTATCTTGGTACATGAAAGAAATTTTATTTGTAAAGCCATCATGGATAGCTTTAGTGTCAAACTACCACGGCCTTCCAAGAAGTATGTGGCTGGCCTCCATAGGTACCACATCACAAAGCACCTTGTCTTGATATTTTCCTATAGAAAAGGAATTTCATCTTGCCTGCGCACTTGCACTTCATGTCCCTCACTAAGCCATTGGAGTTTGTATGGCCTAGGATGAGGCTGTGTGTCCAATCCCATCTTATTCACCAATATGGAACTGACAACATTAGTGCAGCTACCACCATCAATAATCACCAAGCAAATCTTACCATTGATTGAACATCGAGTGTGAAAGATGTTCTCCCTTTGGTTTTCCTCCTTGCCCACAGTTTGGCTTCCTAGAAGTCGTCTAATCATGTAAACTTCTCCCACATCAGTACATGTATCATCATCACTAGGCTCCTCCCTTTCATTTTTGTCCTTCCAATTTGCAGGCAAATTAGTAGAACTCCTCCTGGCAGCTCCTTTTCTTTTTAACTGTTGCTCCACTTGAAGAGCCTTATGTAACAAGTCCTCCATTTCCACAAACTCCTGTAACTCAACAATGTCTCTAATGTCACTCCTCAAACCATTAAGAAAACGTACTATAGTAATTTCAGGATCCTCTTCTATGTTGGCTTGAATTTGCAGCATCTGCATCTCCTTATAGTACTCCTCCACTCCTTTACTGCCTTGAGTCAATTTCTGTAACCTTAGCTTCAAGTCACGTTGGAAACTGGAGGGAACATACCGTTTCCTCATAATCCTCTTCATCTCCACCCAAGCCTCCACCATAGGTTCTTCATTTCTGACTCTCTCTTTCTGTAGTTTATTCCACCAAACAAGTGCATAGTTAGAAAATTCAGTTGCAGCAAGCTTTACCTTTTGCGCTTCTGTATAGGTGTTACACGCAAATATGTGCTCAATTTTGAGCTCCCACTCTAGGTAAGCTTCTGGATCACTGCGTCCTTTGAAGGCTGGTATGGTTAACTTGACTCCTTGTATTTTTCCTTCATTTCTTGGTGGTCTTTCTTCTTCTGCATCAGGCGTTGGTTTGACCTCCAACTCATCCAACCTAGCATGCAGCTCATCATATTGTCTTTTCATTGCCAACTCTAATTGTTGATAAAGAGCAGCAATTTGTGCCTGAAGATCACGATTCTCCACGGGTCCTTCTGCCATAGTAAATAAAAAGAAAAACGTAACAGAGAAAGACAATGTTAACTCTTTAGAAACCTCACCACACTCATGTTTGCACACAAAATTTGGCTTTTTCTATAACGTAACTCTCTTGCCTTTTTTCACTCTATTTCTCTTGAATTTCTTACCACACCAATGAGGAAAATAAATCAAATAATTTTTCACCTGCGTGTAGACAGAAAAAAAAATAAAACAAGAAAAGCTAAGAAGAAAAATAGTATTTGTTAGGAAAAAAATTCAGAAAATTTCTAATAACCGGAGCTCTGATGACCAAATGATATGAACCTTGAGGTTCTATTTTGAGTGGACCTAAGAAAATTCTGAATAAAATATATCTTTTCTTGACAAGCACTTTTTTTCTATTCTTTGCAATATTTTTCGTTTCTTTTCTTTTGCCCCGTTCTTTTCTTTTCCTTTTCTTTTCTTTTCTGAGAGTACTCAAATAAAATAAAAATAGATGGAATAAGAAAGATGATAACCAAGTAGTAACCTTGCCAAAACAATATTCAACCTTAGAAAAACTTGATAAATAAATCACTTATAAATCAAGTAAGACGTATAGGAAAAATATAGGTTTTGAACTCAAAACTAAAACGTAGAAGAAGAAGAAGAGATAGGGATGGACGTCACACTTTCAAGGCTTGAAAGATAAGTCCTTGAAGATACACACACAAAGGAAGTAGCCTTTTATAATCTTCACTCTTGACTAGCAAGAAACTTAGAGAAACACTCTCAAAGTAAGGATAATTTTTTTGCATAAAATGTCTAACCTTTCTTGCATGCATGAAGCATGAATTTATAAGAGTTACAAGTGGTTCATTAGCCATGCAACCAGCTAAGGTTACACGCCCAAAACATCCCAAAAATGCCCCTCAAATAATTCCCATGCACACATAATTTTACTACAAAAAAAATAATTAAGGAAAGTAGTAAACTAAATAACTAGAAACTAGGTCTATTCCTAGCTTGTGTAGCCGCAAAACCAGCCAACTTTTCTTGCACATGTGACTAAATCATTCTTTAATTTGTAACCTCCAAAACATGGAATAATTGGCCATTTGATTCAGCCATGAAGTGGCCTCCCAAAACAGCCCATTGTGGTTAAGTTTGGCTTCAATTTGTAACCCCCAACTCATGAATGTTGGCCGCCACTTTGATGACAATTCATGCAGCCATTTACAACCTTGTTGGCCCTTCTTGATGACTCATGATTCAGCCAAAAATAAGCACATGTGGCCGCACACTTTGATGAGACTTTAGGCTTCCATGTAGCTCAAAAAAATGGCTAGGTTCATGCACACCTAGCAAACTTCCTTCCAACGACTAGCAGACATAATTTTAATGCAATTCAACCTCATTATCATCATGTTTTGTAACCATCAGAATAGGAAACATAACCACCAACAATTTAAACCTTGTGTCTTGTAACTCCCACAAGCTTATTGAAAGCAAAAATAAAAAAACTAAAATTCAGCAAAATAATCATGAAGTGGCCGCCCACAATTGCCACATGTGGCCGCCCACAATGCCACTTCACTTGCTTGGAAGTGCTTCAACTGGTAGTTACATTAAATGCAACTGTTTCTCCATCAATTGATCCATCCTCTTCAACCTGAGTGCAATTAATGAACTGAATACTTTCATTAACGCTTTGCATGTTTTGAGATTGAACTTCTTTGATGATAAGTTGGAGTGCCTCCTTAGCCTTCCTAGCCTGTGCCCTTGTCATGGGCCCACCTAATCTGTTGACTGCTTGACTGATGTCCACATCAATTTAGTCCAATAGTTAACAAAATAATGCCTCAATCATGCATGTGGATGCAAATGAGAAACAATTTCAATTAAGACCAAGGTCAAGTTCTAGAATGAAATCTCAAGGAGTAGCCAATCACACAACAAGGAATCAATTAGAGTGTATGGTCCAAAATCCTCACAGGGTAATGTTGTGATTACAATCCAACTAATTCAATGATCAACTTCCACATAATTGTCAAGCAAATATCAAGAATTTCCAATCAATCAAGATGTGCAGTAAAGGCAATTGAATGACCCATGATTACTTAAGAAATTGCCAAAGAATTGGATTAATTATCAATAAATTAGAGAAAAAAATTGGAAGAATCAGGAAGATTACATTTACTCTTTTCTATTTTTTTTATGAATTCGACACAAGCAGCAAGTGTGAACAAGCAAGGAGAAATGTTAAGAAACATCCCTGAATTGTTGATGGCCATGTAGCACAATTACCATGAATGCTCTAATGACCTGCAACAAGTCAGAAACAAAAAATTATGAAATGTTGAATGGCAAATTGTATCCCATGCATATCAAAGTGCAAGTAAAACAGCTAGTCAAGAGTCAACGTTGTTACTTAGAATTAAGTACAGTCATCCCAAATGTAATTTCGAAAAGAAACTAGCAGTCAAATTCTAAAATGATTCAAGTGTTGGCTTGCTCATCATCATTGTCAGTGTTCGACACTCTCTGAGATTGTCTAATTGTAGGAAAAGGTGGCAACTCTTTATGTCCCAAGTGCTCTCCCAATGCATCATCCTCAAGATCACCAGAATGTAGAAAGAACGGTGCCTCGGTGTGAACTCGCCCGGGTATGTCAACAAGATTTTTAACCAAGATAAGTTGGTCTTTTCTTAGACTATCATATAACACCTCTTGACGGTGAGCCAAAGCAGCTTGATTATCTAGAATCATTTGATTAATCTCAGCCTGAGTTTGATGTCTTGGGATAGGAGGTCTAGAAGTAGATGGTGCATCAGGCTGCTTTTTCTGAAAAGCTAATTCATATTCAAAAATTCTCCTTGCTGAGATGGCCTTAACAACATGGATAGGGACATCATCATCACTTAAATCTACCCCTGCATCCAAACAAAGTAAAGTGATAAGAGATGAATAGGCAAGAGATTTCTTTTTAATGACCATAATGTTTTCCATCTCCTTAGAAATGGCAGCCCGCACATCAATGTCCATCCTCATCATAATAGCAAACAGTAGTTTGGCATGATCCAGCAAAAGAGTTGTGTCATGAAGGACTGGAAGGATGGAAGCAATGATAAAAGCTCCCCAAGCCCGTGGAATAGGGAGCAGATCTCCCATCTTTAATGCCTTTGATTTGGGTTGATTCAACGGTAGCCAAGCAGTCCCAGGACAACATAAACTTTGAATTATCTCATTGAAATCAGGCCTCCAAGTACAAAAACTTTCAAAGGATGTAAGAGAGGGGATGGGAGCATCAGGGAAACATAAAATCTTATTTATATGTTCAACATCAAAGTGTACCTCTTTGCCACACACATATCTAGTAAATTGCAGCCATTCTTCCCCTTTTACCTTCCATCCATTGGTATAAAACTCATGTGTGAGAGTTTGTCGTCCTTGGCCAGCAATTCGGCAAAAGAATTCCCACCCTCTTCTTGAAATTTCATTTTGAATCTCAGCATATTCACCCTCCTCTAGCATTATATTACTATCCGAGATAATGCTTCTATGTCTCACATTAGAATAATAGTGCTGGACATGCTCATGTGAACGAAATCTGACTTCATGAGCATGAGCTGAACTAGAGCCAGCTTTGGGAGAAGGAGCGCCTTTTCTAGATGTAGAAGCAGAGGCCTTTTCTGAAGCTTGAGGCTGAGTAGGTACTGAACTGGCTAAAATGATGGCCTTAGAAGTACTTGTTGTCTGTAATGGATCGGGCTTCCTAAAACCACGAGAAGGTCTAGCTTTCTTGCATAGTCGTGAAGCTTTTCCAGTTGCAGGTTTCTTTGCTGCTAGTGATGCCTTTGGTCTCTTGGCTTTTGAAGTTGAATATTTTCTGGGAGCCATTATACCTGCAGGCTAAAGATAAATGAGAAGCCAACAACTTCACAATCTTACAAAACAATTCCAGTCCAATATACAAAGAAAGAAATAAAATAACTAAACAAAGATTTAACAAATTTACATCCTAAAAAAAATACTAAAACAAAACAGACCAATGATTTTAGAATATGTACACAACAAAACTAAGAAGCTACATGAAAAACAAGTGTCAAACAATGATTGAAGATGTGTGAGCCTGATACTGAGATGCAAAGTCTTACATCCTGCCTTAAAGGAATGCTCTTAGAAGTGGAACAAATAGTTGTAGAACATTATTACAGACAATGTAAGGAAGTTACAGAATTCTCATGAACAATTTAATCAACAGATTCCAAACATTGAAGCCAAAATCAGCAATTTAGAATATTTTTTTTTTAAGAATAATACCTCATATTGCAGATAAAATCCACAAAATTTCACAATCTCAAAATTTCTCTTGTTCCTGCACCATATAAAATCATCTGTTAGTTTTGAAACTCAATCAATCAATGACAAACCATTATACTACACTTTTTTTTTTAATTAAACAAGGCAAAACAAAATAAAATAAAACAAAACTTGAACTAATCTACTCAAAAGTTATCAACTATATCTACTGATACATCTTTTACTCAATCATGGAGGGTCACTTAGAGTGACAATTGATTTCCCTTTTTCAAGTTCTCCCCCAAAATACTCCTTAAGCCTTTGTCCATTGACTTTAAATGTGTTCCCAGATGTGGGATTCTGAATTCAATTGCTCCAAATGGTGAAACTTCTTTTACTATGAAAGGTCCAGACCACTTGGACTTCAATTTCCCAGGCCTCAATCTTGAGTTGAACAATAACACTTGTTGTCCTGGGTGAAATGACCTGTTCAAAATGCGTTTGTCATGGTAAGCCTTGGTCCTTTGCTTGTAGATGGCAGCATTCTCATATGCCATAAGCCTTAATTGTTCCAGCTCATTCAATTGAGCCTTCCTATTTTCACCAACAGTTTTGGTATCAAAATTCATGTACTTGATAGCCCAAAAAGCCTTATGTTCTAACTCAACAGGAAGGTGACAAGCTTTTCCATACACCAATTGATAAGGAGATAATCCTAAAGGTGTCTTATAGGCTGTCCTATAGGCCCATAAAGCATCATCTAACTTCATAGCCCAATCCTTCCTTGATATATTCACTGTTTTCTCAAGAATCTTTTTAATCTCTCTATTGGATACTTCAACCTGCCCACTTGTTTGTGGATGATAGGGAGTTGCCACTTTATGCTTCACATTGTACTTAGTCAAAACAGATTGGAGTTGACTGTTACAGAAATGACTTCCCCCATCACTTATCAACACTCTTGGCACCCCAAATCTAGAAAAGATATTTTTCTTGAGGAACTTGATCACAGTTTGAGAATTGTTGGTTGGTGATGCTACAACTTCCACCCACTTTGATACATAATCAACAGAAACAAGAATGTATTGATTAGAGAAAGATGATGGGAAGAGTCCTATAAAATCTATTCCCTGACAATCAAGTAATTCAACTTCCAAAATATTGTTGAGTGGCATTTCATTTCTCTTTGACATATTACCAACCCTTTGACACTTGTCACAAGCTTTCACATATGCATGAGAATCCTTAAAGATGGTTGGCCAGAAGAATCCACTTTGCAACACTTTAATGGCTGTCATTTCTCCATTATAATGTCCTTCATATGGTGAACCATGACAATGCCATAAAATGTCCTGAGCTTCATCTTGAGACACACAACTCCTAATCAATACATCTGGACAATGTTTAAAAAGGAATGGATCATCCCAAATGAAATGATTAGCATCTGATAAGTGCAAAATATATGATAAATTATTGTATAATTACTGCACTTATCAAAGGTAAATTGGTAAATTTATTCCCCAAATTACCTCTTTTTAGTAATAAATTCATATTTTTTGATTATTTAATTCAAATTTGAATTTGATGCTATTTTAATAGAAAATCTGTTGATATTGCAGATAAAAGGGAAAGTTTTAAATGGAGAAACAAGATAGAATCTATTTGAAGAGAAAATCTGCAGATGAGATTCTAAATGGCAGCATATGAAGATAAAATCCGCAGTCATTTAAACAAGGATTCTGAAGATAAAATTCTCAATTTGAATTTGAAGATCAAATCAGCACAAAATCAAGCTAAAAAGAGGGAAATAAGGAAAGCAAAGCAAACAAGGATAAGATCAGGAAGAGATCAAGTTGAAAAAGGAGAAAATCAGGAAAACTGGAACGAGAACCACGCTCCACCTGCGCTGAGCGCAAGTTTAGCGCAACATTTAATTAGCTCTCTGTTTCCTGCGCTTCATCTACGCTGAGCGCAGGAATACGGAATCAGTTTTTCAAAGGATTTCAAACAAGATTCCTTCTAGATTTCATATAGCTTTCCAACTTCTATTTAAAGAACCTTTTGGAAAGATCAAAGGGAGTCCTCGAGACCCCAAAAGAGACAGCAGAGCAAAGCTAGTGCTGGAGAAAAATGTGACAGTTTCTCCGTTGGTTTGTAATGGCTACCATGTGTAGCTAAACTCTCCGATATGATTGAATGTAGTCGATTCAATCCCTGATTGTATGTGAATTCTCTTTACTATTTATGAATCATTGTTTTTATGATATCGGTATTTTTATTCTGTGTTTAATGCTTAGCTTCCGCCTGTGTGCCGGAGTTATAGGTTGGTTTTATGGGGCGCATTGGAAAATGGTTTTGTAAAATCAATAGTGAGTTTGGGGGAGCCTAGGAATAGGAAACTTGAACTCTGATTGGTAAAAATACTCATAGTAGTTGTTGAGGAATCAGGGCAAATTGATAGCGTATACAAATCGAAAACAGATCATTAAAGTCGGGGTAATTTGTCACTGGGAGAACCCGTATGAATTATTTCTGAGTATTTCACGATCCGGGGAACCTACGTGGAATAACTTAATTTGTGGTAAGGTATCATAATTACATATTCATAAATATTATTGGGGTTCATATACGAAAGGGGTGCGATAGACGAAGTTCAATCCTAGTCCAAGTAACTTGCTCTATCTATCTCAATTTATTTTCTGTTTTTATTTACTTTCGCAATTCTCAACAATCAACAACCATACTCTCTACTTGATAGTTGTGACCACTGATCTTTATAAATTAAACCGTTCCCTGTGGATACAATACTCTTACTTACTATTGTGTTTTTGGTACGCTTGCCAGATTCTCAACATGTATTTTTGACGTCGTTGTCGGGGAACGGTGTATCAATTTTTAAAGACTTGGGAGGTTTATTCTATCAAGTTTTATATATTTTACTTTTATTTTTTTTAGGATATTTATTTTCTATTTTTTTTAGGAATTTTAGGAAAATTTTAATTTTATTTTTATTTTTAGTCTTCTCTTCCGCACTTACCCTTGTGCAAGTTCTTTGATTTATGCTCTTTCGAGGACAGGTGTCCCAAAATCAATTGTTGTTTGATCCAGAAATAGAGAGGACATCCTGGAGGAACATGAGCAGAAATAGAAGGAGACAAGGGAGAAATCAAATAGAAAATAACAAAAACATGGCTGAAGAAATTCCAAGAAGAAGAGTTTTAGGAGACTATGTCATGCACCAAGGACCTCGACACTACTCAAGCATTGCGATGCCAGTTACAGCGAAGTCCTTGGAGATGAAGGTTGCACATTTAAACCTCATTAGTGCCCATCAATTTGCAGGATTGGATCATGAAGATCCACATACTCATCTTTCTACCTTCTATGAATTGATTGGTACTACGGGATTTGAGGAAGGAGATTTGGAATCTGTCTACTTACGATTGTTTCCTTTTTCTCTAATAGGTAAAGCAAAGGAGTGGCTGAAATCGCATCCTAATCAGAGTCTGAACAATTGGGGCGTGGTAGAAGATAAATTTCTGAAGAGATTCTTTCCACCATCCCGATATATTCAAGCCAAATCAGACATCTCCACATTCAGGCAAGGAGCAGATGAACCATTGTGTGAAGCCTGGGAGAGATTCATGTCCTTGCTGCGAAAGTGCCCTAATCATGGTTTTGAGGACATTGCCCAACTCAACATCTTTTGCAAAGGACTCAGACCTGATTCAAAGTCATACATAGATGCTGCAGCAGGAGGGATAATTTTGGCAGTGGATGCAGAGCGTATTATTACCATCATTGGAAATTTTGCACAGAATGACCAGCAAGCTCAATTTGGAAGACAACCGGCTCAGAAGAAGGGAGTGTTGGAGCTAAATAGCAATGATGCACTTCTAGCAGAAAACAAGCTCATCAAGCGACAGTTAGAAACACTCACCAAGCAATTAGAAGCACTCCCTCAACAACTGAAAGCAGTACAGTCCCAACCCAACCAAACCCCACAGTTGATTTGTGATTTTTATGGAGGTGACCATCCCAATGGCCACTGTTCCTATCAGGAAGTGCAAATAGAGCAGGTCAGCTACATAGGAAATCAATGAAGACAAGGTAATTTCTCCAACAACAATCAGTATTCACAAGGATGGAGAAATAACCAGAATAACAACTCTGGCTGGAGATAAGATGGAGGAAACAATAGACAGATGTCATATCAGCAGCAACAAGGTTATCCTTCAATACATGACAGACTCTCAAAATTGGAAGAAAAGATTGATGCTTTTATGCAGAATTTTGATGGGTTCAAGAAGAATACAGAAGCATCAATCAAATCCTTGGAGAATCAAGTTGGTCAATTGGCAAATGAGATGGCAGAACATAAAAAGGTCCACTTTACAGCAAACACTCAAACTAATCCAAAGGAGCACTACAATGCAGTTACTACTGATGGTAACGCAACTGAAGAGAGTGATTTAGAGGACAACATCATATCTGGAGAAAAGTTGCTCACAGAGGAGATTATGCAAAAGAGTGTTCAAGTGAAAGAAGTCGTTCCGAAAGAAGCAGAAGAGGCAGAAAAGGTCTACAACACAGGTAAGTCATTTGACCCAGGTAAGTTTACAATACCAGTTTCTATTAGTAATCAATCGGTTACCAAAGACTTATTAGATCTTGGGGCGAGCATCAATCTGATGTCGCTATCATTTTTCAAAAGACTGGGAATTTTGAAGGTCAAGCCTGCAAATGTGAAGTTACAGCTTGCAAACAAAACCACTCAACATCCATATGGAGTCATTGAAGATCTACCAATAAGGGTGGACAAGTTTGTATATGTTGCAGATTTCTTTATTGCTGAAAAGGAGGAGGATATTGATGTCCCCTTAATCTTAGGAAGACCATTCATGAAAGCTGCCAAGGTAATAGTTGATGTTGATCGGGGAAAATTCCAAATCATCTCTAAAGATGAGACCATAATTTTTCACTTAGATAGAGGAATTCCCCATCTAGCTGAACCACCAGATCAAATGAAGTTAGAGCCTACTGATGGGATCTGCAATACCCATTCTGAACCAAAGCTGCAAAAGGTAAGGGAAAAGGAAGCCATTAACAAAGTGTCTCTGAGCACAAGAAGAAGAAGGTTCCCAATATTCTGAGGAAACCAACAAGAAGAAAGAAGCAGCAGCAGGAATCTATGATTGAGTTCAGATTTAAAAAGAGAAAAAGATCAACATCAGAAGAGGAAGAAGACAGTGAGGAAAGTGATGACAAAACAAGGAGCTGGCATGGAGGATGGGCAATACAAGGAAGGACAGGAGCTGAGTCAACCATCATCCTCCAATTGAGGCCACCATGAGTAAAACAGGCGTCGATCTAGAAGACGTTAAACAAGCGCTTCCGGGGAGGCAACCCGGTGTTTTTGTTTTTGTTTTTCGTTTGTGTTTTAATTTTAGTGTGTCTTAGTTAGAGTCAATGCCTGTTTAGTGTGAAAAATTGTTAGGAATAGGATTAATTAAAATGAGGTAAGGAATTAGAAACACTTTGAATTAGCAAGCAGCAGAAAATAGAACAGGAATTTACATTCTGTTTTTTGCGCTTCACTTGCGCTTGGCGCAAGTGAAGCGTAGAAATGACCCTTTTGATTCTGTTTTATGCGCTTCGCCTATGCTCTCGCTCTAGGAATTTTTACAACACGCGCTCCACCTACGCTGAGCGCAAGTGGAGCGCGCGTTCCAGCCCCAGTTTAAAAATCAAAATCCTGGAGCGGGGAAGGTCACTTTTCACCTTCCCCACCCTTTTTCAAGTGGTTTTCTCTTAGTTTTCTACCTTCCTTCACCTTTCTCACTTAAAAGCCTCATCCTTTCAACCTTCTTGCACTATTCCAGGTAAGTTTTTACTGTTTTAAAAGGTTTTCACTGATTAAATTTTTAGTTCTCTATTTTATTGAGCAAAACCTTAGGATAGAAGACTTAGGCTCTTAGGACCCCATAAATTAGGATTATTTGTAAATAGAGTCTTAGTTTAGTATGTTGATTGTGGGTGAATGCTTTGGTGGTGATTTTTGAATTGCTCAGTAAAATTTCTACAAATTATTCTGTTTGGTAATATAGATGCTTAATTTGGCTAAAATTTTTGCATGACCATTGCATGAATAATTGTGCATTATTGCATGTTTAAAAAGCATGATAATTGAGCATAATATTGTTTACTCTTTAATGCCCTATTTAGAAATTTATTAGGACTTGCTTTAACTGATCACTTTAGCATGTTCTCAAGAAGTTAATAAATTGGCATTGGATAATATAATAATCAAGATTTTACATGCAAAAGTGCTTGCTAAATGATTGCTCTGATTTTTGAATTAAATTGGCCACTTAATGCATTAATCATGAGTTGATCTTTTATTTGCATGGAAATAATCTTGGTTTTCTCTTGCAGATGGCTCACACGAAGGTAGTTCGTACGGGTTCTACCTCTAGGAGAGGTCAGGATGGTAAGAGGCCTAGAGAGGACCCAGAGTTCGACCCACTCAGATTCAAGAACCTTCAGGCATTCGAGGCATACAATTCATTGCTGAACTGTAACTTTATTTAGGAGAGGCCAGTTGCTTTACAGCCTGGCGAATTTGAGGAGTTCAGAGGAGAGATAATGGAGAGGATGGACTCGAGTTACTGAGCCGGACAGATACTTTGACCCTGAGTTGGTCAAAGAGTTCTACGCCAACGTCATTGGAGACCATGGCATTGACGTACGCCGACAATCCTTTGTGAGGGACCAGGTGATATCTTATGATCGCGATGCGATCAATGCATTTTTGGGCTACCCAGGACCAGAGGACCGGGATCAGATGGTTTGCCAGTATCATGAGCTGGTGAACAAGGTCGGCATCTATGGCAACGACCCACTGGACATCGGGACCGCAGAGTGCCTATGCTTGCGGGGGCAGACCTTCGAGAGGAACGCCTACAGACATGCTGCTAGGATCTATCGGCGTGATATGAGGGATATCGCACAGATGTGGACAATGTTGGTGTTGGCTAACATCCAGCCCACCAACCATGTCTCAGATGTCATCATGCCGGTAGCCCATCTCCTCTACGACATTTTGACAAGATTTGATATTGATATTGCTAGAGTGATATCTCATAAGATATCCTCATTTGCATCTTCTGTGGGGCGACGAAGCGCCCAGTCTAGGATCAGTCTAGGCTTCCCGACCCTCATCACTGCACTGTGTAGGTCTAGGGGGATTGAGGTGTCAGCCACTGCACGCATCAAGACCCCTATGACTAGGGGATACATCAAGGCCAACTGAATCCCAGAGGAGGAGGATGATGATGAGCAGCCACCAGCACCACAGGCACCACCACCACAGCAGCAGCAGCCACCATCAACAGATACTTCTATCCCGTTCTAGGCTCAACACATGATGGCTCAGATGTCCACCTCCACAGAGCAGCAGTTCACCTTCAGGAGTATCACTACCAGACTCGCCCGGACCCTTACCCAGGCATGCACCCTAAGCAGTTCAGAGATTTCTTACAGTGGCCTGGGGATAGGCCTATTCTTCCACCGGGAGAGGGAGGAGCAGCAACTTGTGGAGCTGATGCTGAGCATGATGATATGGAGGACGAGGACTGAGGATTTTATTTGGTGTTTTTCCTTTCTTTTTCTTTTATTTTCTTTTCATTTTTTTCTTTTATTTTCTTTTCTTTTATTACCTAGTGGATCTGTACTGTACATATAACTCTACTAACACATCATTTTTATGTAGTGCATTTTCAGGGTCATTTTTTTTCTTTTCATATTTTTCTTTATTTAGCATACTTTTTATTTTTTTTTAGGATTTTAGGAATTAGGGAGTTAAGGAATTAATTTTAAAATCTCAAAACTAGGCAGTCTGACTAACCAAATTATGAAAGAAATAGGAATTTTGTGATTAAATCCATAATCAGTTAGGATTAGGATATTATGCAGGAAAATATATCAGGGTAGTTAATTAATTTCAATAAGTGACTTCATCAAGGAAATTAGCCAAAAAGTCGGTGAGTTGTGAGACCAAACACTTGATATGAGAGTTTTCACCGTTGCTTGTCAACTGCTATTGCTTGAGTTTTTGGATTTTATTCTGCACATAAAAAATATGGAAGTGATAAAGGCAAAATTTTGTAGTTTAATTATTTGCTCAGTGCCAAAAAGCCAACCTTTGAAAAAATTTTCCAATTTTTTGGTAACCCATTTGAGCTTCAATGTTTCTTCTTATGCACCCCAGCCAAAATTAATGTCTATATCCCGTCCCTTACACTTGGGATAGAGAGCAAAGGGGTAATCTAATAAAATGGGAGAAATTGGTTGGTTACTTAAAGTTGAAAGGAATACAAAGAGCAGGCACACGAAAGCAAAAGAAGATCACTCCCTCAAAAATCAAAAAGAAAAAATGAATAAAAGTGAATAAAAAGGGGGGAGTGAATCATCAAACAAAGAAAGAGGCCAGCTGAATGATACAAATCAAGAATGAAGTGGAGAATGGAGAGAAATTTCAAGTTCAAGAAAAATTCAAAGATGCTCTCTATTCCGGTGTTTTCTTTGCATATCCAGAAAAACCATGAGTTCTTGATAGCCCAACCTCATTACAACCCAAGAAAGACCTTTTGATCCATGTTGACCATGTGCATGTCTATTAACCAGAAACGACTATCAATTTTAGTTGTTCAGCTGCTGTGAAAAATTGAGGGAAACACTTACCCGTGAGCATGAGAGAATTCCTTGATTTATCACTTATTGTGTTGGTTACTATTTCTGAAAAAGTTTGAATGTATTTTATCCTGTTCTGATTGAGTCTTGGAAATATCACTTAATTCTGATTTTCAATCTGATATTTGGAAAGTGACAAGTGCCTAGCAAGAGGTGATGAAATTATTTCCTTATTTTTGAGAATCTTGACAGGGGATTGAATTCATTTGATTGTAAAAGGTTTTCTTGCTTGAGGACAAGCAATAAGCTAAGTTGGGGGGAATTTGATAAGTGCAAAATATATGATAAATTATTGTATAATTACTGCACTTATCAAGGGTAAATTGGTAAATTTATTCTCCAAATTACCTATTTTTAGTAATAAATGCATATTTTGTGATTATTTAATTCAAATTTGAATTTGATGCTATTTTAATAGAAAATCTGTTGATTTTGCAGATAAAAGGGAAAGTTTTAAATGGAGAAACAAGATAGAATCTATTTGAAGAGAAAATCTGCAGATGAGATTCTAAATGGCAGCAGATTAAGATAAAATCCGCAGTCATTTAAACAAGGATTCTGAAGATAAAATTCTCAATTTGAATTTGAAGATCAAATCAGCACAAAATCAAGCTAAAAAGAGGGAAAATAAGGAAAGTAAAGCAAACAAGGATAAGATCAGGAAGAGATCAAGCTGAAAAATGATAAAATCAGGAAACTGGAACGAGAACCACGCTCTACCTGTGCTGAGCGCAAGTGGAGCGCAGCATTTAATTAGCTCTCTGTTTCCTGCGCGTAGGTTGAAGTGCATGAATACGAAATCAATTTTTCAAAGGATTTCAAATAAGATTCCTTCCAGATTTCATATAGCTTTCCAACTTCTATTTAAAGAACCTTTTGCAAAGATCAAAGGGAGTCCCCGAGACCCCAAAAGAGACGGCAGAGCAGAGCTAGGGCTGGAGAAAAGTGTGATAGTTTCTTCGTTGGTTTGTAATGGCTACCATGCGTAACTAAACTCTCCAATAGGATTGAATGTAGTCGATTCAATCCCTGATTGTATGTGAATTCTCTTTACTATTTATGAATCCTTGTTTTTATGATATCGGTATTTTTATTCTGTGTTTAATGCTTAGCTTCCGCCTGTGTGCTGGAGTTATAGGTTGGTTTTATGGGGCACATTGGAAAATGGTTTTGTAAAATCAATAATGAGTTTGGGGGAGCCTAGGAATAGGAAACTTGAACTCTGATTGGTAAAAATACTCATAGTAGTTGCTGAGGAATCAGGGCAAATTGATAGCGTATACAAATCGAAAACAGATCATTAAAGCCGAGGTAATTTGTCACTGGGAGAACCCGTATGAATTATTTCTGAGTATTTCACGATCCGGGGAACCTATGTGGAATAGCTTAATTTGTGCTAAGGTATCGTAATTACATATTCATAAATATTATTGGGGTTCACATACCAAAGGGGTGCGATAGACGAAGTTCAATCCTAGTCCAAGTAAATTGCTCTACCTATCTCAATTTATTTTCTGTTTTTATTTACTTTCGCAATTCTCAACAATCAACAACCATACTCTCTACTTGATAGTTGTGACCACTGATCTTTATAAATTAAACCGTTCCCTGTGGATATGATACTCTTACTTACTATTATACTGCTGGATTTTTGGTACGCTTGCCAGATTCTCAACAACATCCTTAAAGAATTTCTTCTTCTGCTGCCATGTTAAATCAGAAGGAACAATTTTTGCAGCCTTAAAGTTGGCCATATCAGCGAACCATGGCCTTCCTTTGATAATGAATAGCTTCTCATCAGGAAATTCGTCTTGAATTTCTATACCCTCAGCAGAATCATGTATTTCCTCAAGTCTGGAAAGGTGATCAGCCACCAAGTTCTCACTTCCCTTCTTATCTCTAATTTCCAAATCAAATTCTCCCTTCACATTAGATGGTGGTGGCAGCTTCTCTATCACTTCTGTTTTTGCTTTATCCACCTCTATTCCCCTTACAGAAATTTTGTGTCCAAGAACAACTCCCTCTTGTACCATGAAATGGCACTTTTCCCAGTTGAGAACTAAGTTAATCTCTGTACATCTTTTCAAAACAAGGGAGAGATTAGTCAAGCTAGAACCAAAGGTAGGACCAAAAACAGAAAAATCATCCATAAAAATTTCAATGGATTTTTCAATCATATCAGAAAAAATAGAAAGCATGCACCTTTGAAAAGTTGCCGGAGCATTGCACAATCCAAAGGGCATTCTTCCATATGCAAACACTCCATAAGGGCAAGTAAATGCAGTTTTCTCTTGATCTTTAGGATTCACAGCAATCTGGTTGTATCCGGAATATCCGTCAAGGAAACAATAGTAAGCTTGTCCAGCCAACCTCTCTAGCATTTGATCTATGAATGGCAATGGGAAGTGATCTTTCCTTGTTGCTTGATTGAGTTTCCTGTAGTCAATGCACATTCTCCAGTCACAGTGCGAGTAGGAATGAACTCATTATTTTCATTCTTAACAACTGTGCTTCCTCCTTTCTTAGGCACAACTTGTACTGGACTTACCCAAGCACTGTCACTAATTGGATATATCATTCTAGCCTCAAATAACTTGAGTACTTCCTTTTTCACTACCTCCTTCATGGTAGGATTAAGTCTTCTTTGGGGCTGAACTATTGGTTTATAATTGTCCTCCAACATTATTTTGTGCATACAGAAAGCTGGACTTATTCCTTTTAAATCTGAAATTGACCATCCAATAGCTGTCTTGAATTCCCTTAGAACTCTCAATAATTTTTCTTCCTCCAATTTAGATAAACTATTGCTTATGATCACTGGATTCACTTCTCCCTCATCAAGAAATGCATACTTTAGATGTGAAGGAAGAAGTTTTAGCTCTACTTTTTGTTTTTCTTCTTTTGTTTCTTCCTTCTTCAATTCTTCTTGCTTCAATGATGAGTCTTTTGTAAATGCTTCCAAATTTTTCAAAATTCTTCTGCTTCTTTTTCTTCCACCTCATCATGACTAGTCAAGGAATTCATTAAGACTTTTTCAAGTGCAGTACAAGGAACTTGTTTCTTGAATGAATCCGAAACTATAGCATCAACTACATCACATCTTAAACAATGTTGTTTATCATTAGGATGTTGCATAGCTTCAAAAACATTAAATGTAACCTTCTCATCTTGCACTCTTAGCATTAATTCTCCTTGCTGCACATCAATTACGACTCTTCATGTTGCTAAAAATGGCCATCCAAGTATGAGCGACACCTCTGCATCTTCTTCCATATCAAGCACAACAAAGTCTGCAGGAAATATAAATTTATCCACTTTGACAAGCACATCTTCCATGACTCCATAGGGATGCTTGATTGATCTATCAGCAAGTTGGAGTGCCATTCTTGTAGGCTTGACATCTCCCACACCAATTTTCTTCAAAATTGACAGTGGCATTAAATTGATGCTCGCCCCTAAATCACATAAGGCCTTCCCAATAGATACACTCCCTATGGTGCAAGGAATGGTGAAACTACCGGGATCCTTGAGCTTGGGAGGAAGTTTCCTCTGTATAATAGCACTACAGTCCTTTGTCAAAGCTACAGTCTCATCTTCCTTCAACTTTCTCTTCTTTGTTAACAATTCCTTCATAAACTTTGCATAGGTTGGCATTTGCTCAAAAGCTCCTGCGAAAGGAATGTTGATCTGTAACCTCTTGAAAATATCAAGGAATTTAGCAAATTGCTCACCCTTTTCTTTCTTCTTGGTCACAATAGGATAGGGTAGCTTGACATAAGATGGTAATTTCTGTTCCTTCTCTGAATCTAGCAGCAACTGCTTCTTTGTCTTCTTCCATGGTGCATTCTCATCCACCAATTTCAGTTTTGGACTTTCTACTTTGTCTTCCTCAACTTATTTGGGGCCACTAGGACTTATTTGTTTACTACGATTTCCCCTTCATCACTTATCCAAGTTAGCTTATAGGGTTTAGGGTGAGGGGTGGTTCTCAATCCTATCTTTTCAATCATTCTCACACTAGCTAAATTTGTACAACTTCCACTATCAATGATTAAGGAAAAAACTTGACCCTTTACCACACATCGTGTAAAAAATGGTTTCTCTTTGATCATTTTCTTTTATGGAATGATTACCTAGGACCCTTCTGATCAGAAAGACACTAGGGGTGTTCAAATCCAATCTAATCCAATTGGAAACGCAATAACCGATCCAAAAAACCGCAAACCGAAATAATCGCAAACCAAAAAAACCGCAAACCGCAAAAAAACCGAAATTTTTAATTAGATTGGATTGGATTTCGGATCTGCCTATGAGAACCAATCCAATCCAAACCGATCCAAATTTTTATGAACATATTGATATATTATCATTATTGATATTATTTTTCTGTGATGATGAAAAAAATTTTATTATTATGTAACTATATTTAACAAATAACATTCAATAATAAGATTGAAAACTATTGAGTAATTTGTATGATATAGAATAAGATAAGATAATTGCATGTTTTTATCATAATTTTGCTTTCATAACTTCATTTTTTAGTTTATTTGAGAAACCGAACTCCAATCCAATCCAAACCGATTAAAATTGGATTGAATTGGATTGGATTTGGAAAAAAATTAAAACCGATTGGATGATTAGATAAGAAAACCGAAATTATTGGATTGGATGATTTTTCCCTCAAAATCAATTCAATCCAATCCACGAACACCCCTAAAAGACACTATACCTTCAATCCTATAGTTTTTATTTTCTTCTTTTCTTCACTCTCCTCATCACTATTACTTGGTGTTGATTCTTTAGAGCTTGAACTAGTATACTCCCCACTCTCTTTAATTAACATTGTTTTCTTGTTAGGACAATGGGAAGCAATATGACCCTTACCCAAACACTTGAAACATTTAATTTCACGAGTACTAGAAGTAGAAGCATTAACATTCACAAGTGTAGAAGAGGATGGGTTAGGATTTACCTTAGGAACCTTTGTTACCTCTCCTTCTTGGGGTTTGCTCTCTTCTTTCCTCACAACTTCTTTGTTGGGCTTGGTTGGGTAGCTTGAAGTTGAGCGCCTATAACTTCCCTTCCTTTTGAGTTGTGTTTCTACTTTAATGGCTTGGTGAATCAAGTACTCAATTTCAACATAAGGATGCAACTCCACTATGTCCCTTATGTCAAAATTTAGGCCATTAATAAACCTAGCCATTGTAGCCTCACTATCCTAATGATGTTAGCTCTAATTAGTGCAAGTTCCATCTCCTTATAGTACTCATCAACACTCTTACTTTCTTGCTTAAGTGATTGAAGTTTAGTGTGCAACTCTCGTGTGTAATATTGAGGTATGAACCTCTTTCTTATGATAGCTTTCATTTCCTCCCATGAGGAAACCAAAGGTGCACCACATCTTCTCCTATCAGCTTGGAGCTGATGCCACCACACTAAGTGTTAGCATCAAAATTTTAGGGCTTCAGACCACCAGGTCTTGAGACTCAATATAAAATGGTAATTCAAGGGAAAATTCTAGAAAACAAATAGGAAAACACTTCCTAACCTTAATTAAACCATAAAACACAATCAAAACACTCATGATTAATTAAATCATATAATAACACTTATTCATCACACAAAGAGAAAATTGTGGGTGTTACACTATGCTTTTACCAAGTCTTCTAGGCATACACAATTGGGAGGACACAAAATTGAAAAAGATTGTAAAATCACATGGTATAACTACTACCTTTATTCCTTTTTAAGTGTCGTTTATAATTATTGCACATAGGTTAAGAAAAATTATTGAAATACTTGTTCATATTAAAATTATTTTTTAATTTCTCAATATGTTCTTTATCTTTTTATTCAATGATCTATTAATAACTCACTTATTAATTAATTTGGTGAACATGAGAGTGTAGTTGACCAAATAGGAATACAATTTTTCTTTTAAAATGATAATTAAAAAGAAATGAAGGCACTCTCATGCAATGCATTTGTTAAGTGATTCAAACCTCATGTTAATGCAAGAGTTAAATTTACGTACTAGTCATTTTCCAATTTTTGGGTGTGAATCATTACAACTTTCATTGCTTACATGTTCTTTTGTACTATGTTTGAAATGGTAGAAAAGAGTGGAAATTAGAAATGGTGAAGAAAGAAAACAAGGACAACAAGTCCATGTGTTTGGTTTAAGAGTTGAAAATAAAGAAAGAAAAGTTATGGCAGGCCCTACGTCTAAATGTTTTCTCTTCTTTTATGCTATGAAAACTCATTGGAAACTGTGAATTGGGATAAAATGTCAAAAGTGACATTGCTCTCCCCTTCTATGTTGGCTCCCGTCAATTTGAATTTAGATTTAGTGCAATAAAAAAATGGCCCAGTCAGTCATCCAGAGTCGTTTGATGAAGATCAGACAACTCAGAACCAACTTAGCTTTTAAATCTGACTTTAATGATGCTATAGTTTGAGCCATCCGATCTTCATCTAACGACTCTAGATGGTCGACTGCACTGTCTACACCAGTTTTTGACCGCAGGGAATCCAAGTCCCCATAAATTCTAGTCATTTGATTTCTATATACATAGTTAAGAATGAGTTTTTTTTTATCATTTTAAATATATATGTGTGTTTTTTTTCTTCTCATTTTTTACTCAAATAAGAAAAGAGAAAGTTTTTACTTTTCTTTCTTTACTATTTTTTTATCTGAACACATATAAAATCATCTCATTCTCTATTTATTTCTTTTCTCTTATGTTTTTTTTTCTTTTCATTTTCCTTCCTATATCAAATAGTGTTAAAACTAAACTTAAAAATAAATCAAAGGTAATACAAGCAATTCAACCCTTGTATAATTCAATCATCATATTAATGCAAGAGTTAATTTTGTGTATTAATAACTACACTTTGAGATGTTAATTGTTAGGAATTTCAAGCTAGTGTATGCACATGAGGAGAATATAGCCATAGCCATATATAAATAAAAAGAAATAAGGGGAAAAAGCAAGAGATACAATGAATAATATAAGCAAGAGATAAAATAATGAAAAAGTAACGTAGATAAATTAAAAACAAAAAAGAAAAGGAAAGGTAAGAAAAATGTGTGGCATGAGTGATTTGATTACTCTTCGGTCAGTCAATGTCCACATCGACATTCAAACCCATTTGTTATTTAATTTTTGCCTTTTCTGTGTTTCTCCTGTTATTACTTTTCCTTTTCCCTCCTTTTTTTCTTTTCTTCTCATATGAGAGTAAAACCACTCAACACAATCAAACAACTTACTTCAATTTCAATGCTTCCTCCCACTCAACACTGCATCTCTTCTCAAATCCCAATAACACCTCACTTCTAAAACCAAACTCCCCGCCACCATGCCCCTCGATCCCGCCGCCGCAAACGGCACCACAACTGTCGCATCAAGACCCATATCTCCACTCCCTCACCCACATGCACACCACCATTACTCATCACCTCAACAGCAGCAGCAGCAACAACAAACCCTTCCCATTCATGCCCCAAACCCTCCATTGGCTAAACCCCTCGACCCATCTCACCACTTTCTCTACCCTTTCACCTCTTCCGCCCGCGGCGGCTTCGTCCCCAAAGGGGTCGGCGCCGATCACGCGATACCTGGGTACCCGCCGCCGTCGCTCGTGTACTCCCACGGCGTTCGCGGCATGCACTTGGACTATCTCAGTCACGCCTTGCACGTGACCAGGCCACTCCCTCACGTGCAGTTCCCTCATCTGCCTCACGCTCCCCTTGCTGCTACTGCCTCGCCTCCCGTTAAGGGGCACCCAAAGGTTTCAACTTTGAAGAAGCTCTTTGCTGTTTTGAATTTTGTGAAATGGGTTGGTTAGTTACCATGACAATTTTTATGGTGAAGGGTAAAATGGAGAACTGAAAGTGTATCGTGTTGTTGTTGTCCTGCTTTGCATCAGGATTACAACATTTTTAGGAGTTGCTTTCCTTTTTCTGTTAATCTAAATGTATTTTTTGGTTTTGTTTTAGGCTACTGCTCGATCTTTGCATTCCGATGTCAATGGCTACAAAGATACTACTAGTACAAGGTGAGATTTTGAATGATGTGTGATGTATTCAATTTGGTGTTCTGCCATGTTTTCTTTTGGTTATGGAGTTTGATTGATATGTCTGATGTGTCTCTCAGGGAAAGAAGCAGGGATGAAACTTTTACTGTTGTCAGAGGCCGAAAAGTGAGCACAAATTCTCTTAGTTTACATCCTTTGCATTGTATGTCTTATAGTGAAGCTCCTAATGAATTCATCTATGTTTAATTTGCGACAATTGATGGTCTTTATTTTTGTGCGCTGTGTGTGACATTGAAATTTCAATAAATTGCAATGCTTGTTTGAATTCTTAAAGCACATTGGAAACTGCATGATGTGCTTAAGTTCAGTCTTTCACAGTTTCGTAGCATCTCTTGCCTCTTGTCACTTTGAACAATATCTATATTACTGCATATAACATTTATCTTGAGAGGCATTGTAGTCATTTTATAGATATATATTTTCTTTCCTCTCATTCTCTATTGAACCAAACGAGAGGAGAAAATTTTAATTTTTCCTTCTTTCCATTTTCTATTCATCCAAACAACTATCAAATCACCTCATTTTCTTACCATTTCTCTTCTGTTCATTTTCTTCCTTCCCATTTTGTGTCCTATTTTTTATTTTAGAACCAAACAAAACATTAATGTATTTTAGGATACACACAACTGTATCTTAATGTCCTTCGCAAGATAAATTTAGGACTTACACCCTCCAGACTCGAATATAAGCAACAAAAAATTCATATATGGTGGTCCAAAATATAAGCAAATTTCAACTAATTTTACCCTATTTAATGATCTCGTACCAAAATAATTTTTATTTAAATTCATATTTTATTTTCCAATGACCTATTTAATGAGCCATGTAGAGAGAGTATTTCCACTTGGAACAAGTTTCAATAAAATTGAAGTCTTTCATGAAGGGAAATTTAGATAATACTATCCAATTTTAGATGACATTAAGAAAATTTAACGAGGTGAACTAACATTCTTAATTAGCATGAATTAGTTTTTTTTTTGCTTATATTTGAGTCCAGAGTAGTACCACAATACAAAGGAGATGTTTGGATGAGTGACCGTGAGAAAATTCAATTTCCGAATTAATCTGTTGTATCTCCCTGGATTTGAAAGTGACCCCTCTTGGTTCAGCATAAGTTTAGTATTTGGATCCATAGGAGTATCAATAGCTTTTGAATTCAATAAACTTGTTTCCTCGAGAATGTCCATGACATACTTTCTTTGTTAAATCACTACACTACCCATAGTTTTTGAAAGTGACTCCCCTTGATTTGGCACAAGCTTAGTATTTGGATCCATAGGAGTGTCAGTATAGATTTTGCGTTCAATAAACTTGTTTTCTCGAAAATGTCCATGGCATGCTTTCTCTATGAAATCACTACATTATCCTTGGATTGTGTCACCTCTATTCCAATTAAACATCAGAATTTACCAAGTTCCTTTTTTTTAAAGTGATAACAAAGGTGTTGTTTTTACCTGAGATATGCCATGATGATCACTATTAGTGATGACAATGTCATCTACATACACAATCACATGTAGACGACAAAGTGGTCAGCTTCAATCTGTATCATACCAAACTATTGAACCATAGTGTTGAATCTACCAAACCAAACTCTAGGAGATTGTTTAAATTTATACATAGATTTGTGGAGATTACAAAAAGTCTAGAAGACTCTCCTTGAGCAACAAATCTACGATCTTGCTCCATATCAGCTTCTTAGCTAGATCACCATAATGTAAAACATTTTTAATATTCAACTGATGAAGGGGCCATTGACAAATGGGTACCATATATATAAATAGACAAACATTGTTGTTAAAATTGCGATTTAAATCGCACTATTTTACGATCTCAATACCCCTAGTCGAGTTGGATTGTGAGTGAAATCGCTCTCTAGCTGAGCTCTACCTTCTTTCTCTGTGTCTGTTCTGCTTTTTTCCTGCTGTGCAACCTGTCTCTGTCTCTATTTGTTCTCTCTTTGTTCGTTCATGTTTTCTGTTTTCTATTTTCTATTTGTTTCTGCCTGTGATAACTCATTTTTCTCTGTTTCTGTTTCACAAGCTCTGTTTTTCTGCTCTCTGTGTTGTGTTATCTTTGAACTTCAGCAAACCTTATGTTTTAGTAGAATTATGACTTGTTTTGGAATTTATTGTTATGAAATTTCAGTTTAAAGTGTGCTTTAATGTTGTTATATATAGGTATTTTTTTTTTCATATTTTCTATGCATATATATATATATGTTTTAGTTTAATTTTTCATTTTGGGAGAATCTTACAATTTCTGTTATGATCCTACATTTTACGATCTTGGAAGTTGGAACCCCTCTCCTGATCTTAGCTAGAATCTCTATCTTGACAACATTGCGAACAAAGGTCATTTCAGCCACAGGAGAGCAAGTGTCACATAATGCCAAAGACCTATGTAAATCCTTTGGCCACAAGCTGAGCCTTAAGACACTCCAATTTACCATTAGGGCCAACCTTGATGGTAAAGATCCATTGACAACCTATAACAAACTTCCTGGAGGAAGAGGTGCGAGGTCCCATGTACCACTACATTGAAGAGCACACATTTCATTAACCATTGCTTGTCTCCATCAAGGGTGAGATAAGGCATCACTTGTAGTCTTTGCAGTAGAAAAGACAAGAATGATAGACAAGCAAAATTTGAAGAAGTAATGCGATGATAACATAATGTGATGGATACAAATAGACCCTATACCCTCACATAGAGCAGTGACGAGATTGTTAAGAGGTAGTGTTGGAGGAGAGTCTGTAATAGCCTCATTAGCAAGGGGAAGTACCCGATGATAATGGACTTGCATAGGGAAGAGACATGAATAAGATTTCTTGAATGAGGCATGTTTGGTGGAGTGAACTTAGTGGGAACAGGAGGAAGTGGTAACAATTATGATGGATTCAGGAGTGGAGGGAGGGGGGGTCCAAAGAAGGAGATAGACTCAGAAGGAAACATAAACTGAAACCAAGTAATTAAGGAGATAAGGAGAGTGACAACAATAGCTCTTTAGGGATTAACAGAGATTGAGAGAAAAGGAAAAGGAAGGTGAAAAGGCGCGGGAAAAGTAGAGAGAATCTGAAACTGAAAAACTGTTTTTTTGTTATTGATTTCTCAAAACTGAAAAGATTACAAGGAGCAGAGTTCTATTTATAGAATTCTGTTTCTGTTACAATCAGATCAAGGCCCAAGGCCCAAGGCCCAATATAGAGGCACAGCTAAGCTAAATAGCGCATAATACTAAAAACTAAAGCTGAGAGTATTCAGCTGAAGAACAAACTAACTAAAACATTTAATTATAAACCTATACCTATACACTAATAGGGATCAATTGTAAACAAGGAAAACACATTTGAGAGATTGAGCTAACAGCTTATCAAGACCAGTAGTAATATTATGGACAAAACAAGTAGACTCAAAGAAGCGAGGTGTCAAAGAATGTAAAGCTTGATGGGAAAATAACATAGAATGAGGTAATTGGTTCACAATGCTGAGGTGGGCATCCAATTAATTAGATAACGAGCAATAAGAACATGACCCCACAAATAAAAAGGAACATTGCCATGAATGTGAAGTATCTGACTTGTTTCAATAAGGTGATGATTTTGCATTCAGCAACCTGAGTCAGCAAGAAAGGAGGTTTAGCGATGTAAAGATGAGAATGTTACAATAGATGAATGATTACACAAGGCAATATTAGGTTGGGAATGGAATCATTATAGAGAAAGTTAGGGTAGCTTCCATTGTAGAAAAGATGGTAGAGTCTTGTCTTAGGGGTTTTGGGCATGCATTTAGAAGACCTATAGAAGCATTGGTAAGGAGGGTGGACTATATGGAGAATAGTGCCATGGTGAGAGATAGAGGGAGACCAAGAACTATAAATCAAACCATTAAGAGAGATTTAGATTTAGATGATCTATCTTTAGACGTGATTCATGATAGGACCTTATGGTGTTGTTTGATCCATGTAGCAAACTTCACCAAGTGGGAAAAGGCTTTTGTTGTTGTTATATTGTAGACAATACAAGTTTGTGTTAAATAGAAGAGTTTTTGTTAAATTGATGCATAATTGTGCTAAAAAGGTAGAGAAGAGAAAGAAGAAAAAAAAAAGACAAATTAAGGAGAACAGCAACAAACAGGTAAAAAAGTAGCAGGAATAGGGAGCATATTAGAGAAAGATATCTATAATTTACTTCTATAGCCTAGATTGAAAGTAAGGTACAAGGTAACATCACATGGGGGAGGGCTAAGAATTCTAATTTCTGTGAAAAGAGAATTTCCCATTTCACTTGAAGCATAATAAGAAAAATCAACTAAAACAAAGTTCTATTTTCTAAATAAAGAATTATTGTAGGACCCTAATTAATTAGTGCAATAAGATAAGTTTTGACCCAATAACTAAAAAAGAAAGCCCTAACATATTATGTATTATATCCAACCTTGTTAGTTTTGTGACTTGTGCCTGTTTGGTTTGTTCTAAAATCACATTTTTGCCAAATCAAGTTGAACAGTGGCTCAAGCTGTTTGGCAAAATATTTTGATTTTCAAAATCCATTCTGTGATAACAGCAACCATAATCAAGCCTTTTCCCATTACCTGAGGTCGGCTACATGGATCTTAGGACGTCATAATATACTGTCATATATTAAGTTCCAATTCTGGAATAAGTATACTAGAATCACTTTTACCCTTAAATATAATATATGTATGTTTGTAAAAATTTTATGGGTATTCCCTTGAGAAGCTAAGAATATTTACTTCCCTCAAAACCAATTTTTGTGTTAAACACACTTTTAAAATATCATTTCATAACCTCAGTTATTTCGAAATAATTTCTTTTGATATCAAGTTTTCAAAGTCAATTATATCAAAATCTAAAACAAATTGATGTTTAATAGTTAGCCCAATGGATAAGTATTTTTTAAATTAAATTTAGAGCAATTATTTAGTATCATGAGGTAATATTTTAGCTTTTTCTGGTGGTATTTTTCTTTTTGTTATGCTAATCATGTTGTATTTCAATTTTTTAGGTCAGAATTACAGAGGATGATTCTCTGTATGCACTTTGCAGATCATGGTTGAGAAATGGTATACATGAAGAAAGCCAGGTTTGAGTTATATATTAGTACTTCCTTTTTAGAATTTGGTATTTGCTTCTGAGTACAACCATGTAATGGTGACCTAATATTCTTCTGTTAAGTCTGGTTTGATCTTGAGGAAATGATGTCAATTGCATGTGTGATTTGATAACATATAAAAACAGCATCAAATTACTGCTAATAAATAAGTTTGAGTTGAGGAAACTTGATAAATGTTTTTGTAGTACCTTACCCTTTGTGCAGCAAATATTGGATTTGCAAATTGCAACTAAACAAAGGTGATTGTCAAGGAAGTCACAGGCCTTGTTTGATTCCTGAATTTATAAAGTGTTTTTAGTTTTTGAGAACAGAAAAACTAAAAAATCTGTTAGGATTATTGTTTTTAAAAACTATTTTGAAAACCATCAGTTTTAAAAACTAAAAAGAAGTTTGAAAACAGTCTAAAGATATTTCCAGTTTTCAGTCTAAAGATGTCATTTGCAATAAATGAAACATCATAAAACAAATTACAAAACAGTTTTCAAAACAAGTTTTAAAAACTTAAAACAGAAAAGTGTTCCAAATAGACCCATACTATATTTGTGGAACTTGAATGAATATATTATTTTTGAAAGCTGTACAAAATAATTAATTGGTCTTAATTCTATGAAGATGCATGAATTTTCTATAATTTGGCATCTTGGAATGAGAGAAATGGGTAAACTTCTAAGAGTTAGAAATTAGTCGTTTCTTTTGGCTTATTTAAGTGCTTTTCCTGTGGAATGCACTGCATCCATAGTAATGTGTTGCAATAAGATTTGAATGAGGCCATGGACAAGGATCAAGTTCAGCAATCACCAGGTAGGTAACTAGTTAACTGGATTATGCAATCTGTACAAAATGTCCAGGGTATAACTTTTCCAGACAAGCGTAAATTTTTAATCTGATGAAAATAAGCTAAATTTAAGTTATTTCGATCCAAATCATTGGAGGAAGCTGTATAGGTTATCTAAAGCCAAAGCTGCTTTACCATAATAGAGCTTTTCTGGTGTTAGTGAAATTGTGATCCAAAGTAAGCCTATAAAATGGGCCTTAAGGTTTATTACAGTTTTTTTATGCCCTGCTTTCCTTTTTATGTTTTTTATATACCAGATTTTGTTCAGAAGCTTAGAAAAAGATTTCTGGGGATGATCCAATTGCTTTGTGGTTTCATAACAAGTAACAACATTAATGGAAAGTTTTTCTCTATAATATTTTTCCTAACTGATATTTTCAAAATTGGTTACGAATAATATGGCAATTATGCTTCCTCTGAAATTTTCTTATAGTACAGCTAAAGGATTAGGATGTTATGACCATTGAATTAAGGGATGAATTTTTATTTACATCTGTTTATTTTGATGTGTTATATTTTTAAAATCTTATGTTTCGTTATACTTGGCAGCCAAAGCAGAAAGAAGTAATGAAGGCACTTCCCAAACCATTGCCTGCATCTATGGTGGCTAGTTATATGCCAAACAAGAAAGAAGATGAAAAAGATGAAGAAGAGCAGGAAGAGGTTGGTTAACTGCCTATATTAAAATCATTTGTGAAAATGAAATCCTTATTTACATGGACAATAGAATTGGTTGGTGAATTGCTTGGAAAATTAACTCAGCCTTTTCATTTATATTTATATTATTATATAATGGAATCCCTATATTTCAGGGATTAGATGATTACCAGCAGGTATATAGAACTTCCCAATCTCAATATATACAAGCAATCGGATTAAACAAATGGAATGTGTGTTATTATTGGATAATGAAGTTCTCATACAGAATTTTTAAAATAAAGCTTTTGTTGAAAATAGAATTCTTTTACTTCAAGTCTATGTCAAGACTTTGATCTCATTAATGCATATCCACTGAGTTATACTCATCTCTGCTTTCAGAATGAGAAGTCTGTTGAGCACTTATCACCACAAGATCTTCTGAAGAGACATATTAAACGTGCCAAGAAGGTTAGAGCACGGTAAGTTTTGTCTTTCAATCCTTCCTCTCACCTTTTGGTTTATTTATTCATCATCTACTTATCACTTGGTGGTGTGGTCTGAGCATTGGATGATTGAGTTGACAGTGCATTATAGGCTGTAATGTATACCTACTGAAGGTTGTAGATTAACCCTACAGACAGATTATGTGAAATTGTGAATCCACATTACAGTAATTGCAAACCATTTTAATTCTTGAGTTTTGAAATGGACTCGATATCTTAGAAGGTCCATATTGATTGGATAAAAAGTCAATGCCATTAAGTTGCCTTTATAATAACTATTGTTTGGTGATTGCAAACACACATTTAGCAGTAGGAGCTCCCTTCTTTCTTGTGTTAAATGTGTCTTGCAAAGTGTTTCCATTTGCTGTAAATGAATCTTATAACAGGCTTCAACATTGTAAGGATCTCCTCTTTTACGTTTGATGACAGATATAATAATAATGACCATTTTTATTTCTCATTGATCCTGTTGAGAATATTCTAAACTTTTGTATATAATTAGTGTGCTGAGTTTCTGTTTATAACTAGTTTCTTAGTTTCTGTAAATAAATAGTTTCCGATTCTGTTTTCTGATTATGTAATTAAGGTAATTAGGATTAGCAGAAGTTTCTCACAATCCCTAATATCAAGGGATTTTCTTGTACAAAATTTCATTATAAATACAGTAACTACTGAATGTTCAAAGGCAGCTCTGTTTTGAATAACAAAGTACCTCATTCCCTTTTATTTCCTAATGATTCTCTTTTTAAAGTTCCACCACGTGTCTTTGGGTCCACTTGCTTTGTGCATGATCTCACTCCAGGTCTTGATAAATGGGTCCACTTGCTTTGTGCATGATCTCACTCCAGGTCTTGATAAATTAGCTGCCTGTGCTGTCAAGTGTGTCTTTTTAGGTTACTCTTGGGTACAGAAAGGGTACAAATGTTATTCCCCTTCCAATCATTGGTTCTTCATATCTGCTGATGTCACATTCTTTGAGGATACACCCTACTTCACTTCATTAGGGCTTGTTTGGTTTGCATTTTCATTTTCTGTTTCCATTTTCTGTTTCCTGTTTTCTGGAATTTTATAAAGGAAAAACTGAAAATGCTGGAAACAAAAATTTACTGTTTTCAGCATTTCCAGTTTTTCCTTTGTAAAATTTCAGCAGGAAACAGAATGAAAATAGAAAATGGAAACAGGAAATGGAAATGTAAACCAAACAGACCCTTAGTGTCTCCAGACTCTATTTCCCAGGTTTTGCCTTCTCTATACTCTATCCCACTTGTCACTCACTCTCCAGTCTTAGATGTCACGCCAACTCAGCATATCATCTGTTCTCCAGTCTTAGATGTCACATAGACTCCCTCTCCTCTCCTCGTCATCCTCTTATCACCTACCAGCGTCGACCTCGTCCTCCACCCTCCGAAGAAGTTGTTGCTACCGATTCAGACCATCCATCTTATGTTCCAGTCGATCTACCTACTCTGGCTCCTCAAGAGACACCTAGCAATCTACCAATAGCTCTTCGTAAAGGTACACACTCAACCCGTAATCCTCATCCCATTTATAACTTCTTGACGAGAATCCGGAGGGGTGGATTCGTTTTACGGATCTATCTAGGTTGGAATGCTCATAAGTAAGAAAATTGGGGAAATTGTTAAAACAAGAAAAAATGAGTGAATGGAGAAGGCAGAAGATGAAATGGAAATTGATAGACGTCACACTTCCAAGGATAGAAGATAAGCCTAAGGGCCCGTTTGGTGCACATGATAGGATAGGATAAGAGAGTTGGATAGTGACATGATAGGATAAGAGCAAGATAAGCTCTTATCTTATCCTATGTTTGATGTACACCAGGATAAGAAGACAGATATGATTATTTTATCATATTCTACGTTTGAGATAGACAGATTATGGTAGGATAGGATATAAAGAATATTAAAATGACAAAATTACTCTTATTACAAATTAAATTATTTTTTTGCTTTTCAGCAAGCACACATAAATAAATTTTTTTTATTAAAAATATTTAAATTTATTTTACAAAAAATAAAATTGGTTAAAAATATTAAAATTAATATCAAAATTACCACAAAAAATCGCTATTATAGAGAGAGGAGGAGAGAGAGAGGGGAGAGAGGGAGGAGAGAGAAGGGAAAGAGTAGAGAGGAAAGAGAGAGGAGGGCGTGAGAGAGGAAAGAGGGGTTCGATGACTCCTATTTATTCTCCATCTACGGGTTTCGTATATAGTTTAGATCTATTAACTATATCTCTCTCTCTCTCTCTCTCCGTACTTCTCTATCTTTTCTCTATCTTCTTTCTCTTTCTTATCCTCTCACCTCTTTTTCTGCCCTTCCCTCTCTCTCTCTCTCCCCTCTTTTTCTCTCTTCTCTCTTTCTTATCTCTCCCCCTTTTATCTCTTGACTCTTCTCTTCCGCTACTCTCTCTCGCCCTCTTTTTCTCTTCTTCGCTCTCTCTTCCCTCTCTTCTCTCTCCCTCTTTTTCTCTCTTCCCCCTCTCTTCTCTTCTCTTCCCTCTCTCTTTTCTCGTCTCTCTCCTACTTCGGATACCTTAGGACGCCATTTTTTTTACTCTTATCTTATCCTATCCTATCACTCCCTAACCCGCTCCCCCCTCAGGATAAGAATTACACTAGAAGGAAAGGATAGGATAAGCAACAGGATAAAGTTATCATATCATATTGGTGCAACAAACACATGATAAGTGACAGGGTAGGATAAAGTTATCATATCCTGTCTCTTATCCTGTGCACCAAATGGGCCCTAAGAGTTATACACACAAAGGGATGAAGGACCTTTGATAAAACTCAATTCTTGAATTAACAAGAAAATTAGAGAAACACTCTCCAATATGAAATAAAATTCTGATTCAAACTTAATTGATTTCCTGCATGCATGTACATGGGTATTTATAGTCCTTACAAACCAAGTCTAATAGGCTATGACTTTAGCCATGCAATTCACGCCTAGGGTATAAATTCAGCCATGCATTTCACGCCTATTCTTCCTAAAATATCCCTCCCCATTCAGCTACCATGCAGCCCACTTAATTCTACTATTAGGAATTAACTTAGACAATGAAAACTACCAGAACATTCAGCCTACAATTACTACATGTAGCCGCCCCAATTACAAGCAAACTGTAACCATACAACAAGAATTAACAAAGGAATAATTCAGCCATGTGTAGCCGCAATTACCTGTAGACATAACAGCCAAGAAATTGATGATTATGCTTCCCATTTAAAGTGTAACCGCCCAGTATTGAATTGTTGTCTTCCTCCTTCAATTTGTAACAGCTCCCTCTTTGATTTGCAAGTAATTGTGTAACTCCCTTTGTCTCTTGCATTGATGCAGCCGCCCCTTGTTTTTGTAACTGTCCAAACAACATTATTCAGCCAATAACTCCTTAGTTGGCCGCCCACCATGTAGCTAATTGTACCAGCCTTTCATGCTTTTATTTTAAACAAAATAATTCAGCCAACTTATTGAAAGAAAGTATGTTGTTGGCCAATCTTCCCCTTGAATTGTTCTTCTGGAATTAAAATAACTGGACTTTAATTATAACCATGTCACCATCTTCTTTAATTTTACCCGGTTGGATTCACATCACTTCTTGAGCTACCACCGTTTATCCTCTTCCCATCATGCTTTTGTGTTTTCCATTTCCTCTATTACTATCCCTAAAACAGTCCAGGAAGCTCTATCCCATCCAGGGTGGCGATAGGCAATGATTGATGAGATGCAGGCCTTAGAATCCAACTAGACTTGGACTCTAGTTCCTTCTCCTTCTAGGAAGTCTACTGTCGGTTGTCGTTGGGTGTTTACTATCAAAGTGGGTCCAACTGGACAGGTGGATCGATTAAAGGCCCGATTGGTTGCCAAAGGCTATACGCAAATCTTTGGGCTTGATTATGGTGACACTTTCTCTCCTGTTGCCAAGATGGACTCAGTTCGCCTCTTCTTATCCATGGCTGCCATGCGTAATTGGCCCTTTTCAGCTGGACATAAAAATGTCTTTCTTCACGGTGACTTAGTAGAAGTCTATATGGAGCAACCACCTAGTTTTGTTGCTCAGGGGGAGTCACGAGGATTTGTTTGTCGGCTACGTAAAGCCTTATATGGTTTTAAACAAAGCCCTCGGGCATGGTTTGGCAGATTTAGCACAGTTCTCGGACAATTTGGAATGACTTGAAGTGAGGTAGATCATGCTGTGTTTTATAAACATTCTTCTACTAATCAAAGTATTTATCTGGTTGTCTATGTAGATGATATTGTTATCACAAGAGATGATCATGATGGTATCAACCGGCTCAAGAACACTTGTTTCAACACTTTCAGAAAAAGGACTTGGGTTGATTGCGATACTTTCATGGGATTAAGGTAGCACAATCAAAAGGAGGAGTTGCCATATCCTAGAGAAAGTATGCTCTTGATATTTTGGAGGAAGCTGGAATGCTTGATTGTAAGCCTATTGATACTCCCATGGATCCAAATGTCAAGCTTATGCAGGATCAGGGGGATATATATCCAGATCCAGGCCGATATCGAAGGCTGGTTGGGAAGCTGAACTATCTTACTATACTAGACCCGACATATCATTTGTAGTATGTGTTGTGAGTCAATTTCTTAACTCCCCTCGTGATTGTCATTGGGATGCAATTGTTCGAATCTTAAGATACATCAAAGGTTCTCCTGGAAAAGGATTGGTCTATGAGAACAGAGGTCATACTGATATTGTTGCATACACAGATGTGGATTGGGCTGGTTTCCCTAATGATAGAAGGTCAACCTTAGGGTATTGTGTCCTTATCGGAGGTAATCTTGTTGCTTGGAAAAGTAAGAAGCAAAATGTTGTTGCTAGATCGAGTGCAGAAGCCAAATACTGGGCTATGGCCCTTACTACTTGTGAGCTTATATGGCTGAAACAACTTATCTGAGAACTAAAATTCTGTGAGATACAGTCTATGAAGCTTATTTGTGATAATCAGGCAGCCTTGCACATTGCTTCAAATCCTGTTTTCCATGAGCGGACCAAGCATATAGAGATTGACTGTCATTTCATCCGTGAAAAAGTTCTTTCCGGTGAGGTCATTACAACATTTGTAAATTCTAGAGACCAATTAGCAAACATGCTTACTAAGCCACTCTGAGGACCAAGGATAGCCTACATTTGTTACAAGCTAAATGCATATGCCATATATGCACCGGCTTGAGGGGGAGTGTTGAGAACATTCTAAAATTTTGTATATAATTAGTTTGCTGGGTTTCTGTTTATAACTAGTTTCTTATTTTTTGTAAATAAATAGTTTCCGATTCTGTTTTTTGATTATGTAAAGGTAATTAGGATTAGCAAAAGTTTCTCACAATCCCTACCATCAAGGGTTTCTTTTGTACATAATTTCATTATAAATACAGTGCCTACTGAATGTTCAAAGGCATTTAGATTAAACCTAATTCCTTCTGTTTCAAGTGATCCAATAGAATTTATTTGCTTGGTATTTAAGCCACTCAAAATTTGGCACTTTCATATCGCTAACTTGTTTGTTACAATCCTAGCTGCAATATTGAAACAGTTTGAATCGACTCACTGTTAAAACTTCACTATTATCAAGTGTGACTATTTCAACTGCTACCTAGGAAGTTTAACTCTATCATGTGCCAACACATCATTGGTTGATAATGTAAAATTCTTTATGCTGATAGTTTTTCAAATTTAAACCCAATTGAAATAGATCATTTCTTTATCAAGCATTTGCATTTTTTTCATGGCTAAACTATGTGAATTTGTTCCCTTCTCCAGTTTCTTTAAATCAATGCATATTACTTCTCCTTTCATATGATGTATGATGACGGTGACACATCTTGAAAATTGGAATTACAATGTTAACCTTTCAGACTGTTGACTTATTTTTAATCTTCAATTGCAATGTAAATATACATTAAGCACATTAATATTTTCTGTGCTTCACTTTGGGTCCTGCATTGTCACAATGACTGCCATTTTATTTTTCTGTTAGAATGCTCTGTTTGTAGCCCTTGGTAGAGTGTGAATCCCAAAAAAATTGATGCTATAGGGATGTTAACAGAAATTCATAAAACTTTATGATTTTGGAAAGCATTCAGGATCATAATTTTTTGGATAAGCCATGCTTCACAATGAAATAAATATCATATTGACAATGTTATTAATACTGTCCAATGCTGCTTGTAGCTTAAGGGAAGAACGGTTACAACGCATCACAAGGTACAGAAGTAGGCTCAGGCTATTGCTTCCTCCACCCGTTGAACAGTTTAGAAATGACACCTCTGCTGGGTACTGACCTTGCTGACTCAAAAGGCCTCAGGGTTATTGGATGACTCTAACAGGCATGTAGTAATTTTGATATTATGTTTATTCCTTGAAAAGCAAGGTATATATTCTTCGTAGTAGCCAATGTAAAAATCTAATTGGAAATGGATGTAGATTTTTCAGCTTTGCTCTAAAATTTCTACTATGGCTGGTCTTTGACCGATGAATTTGTAGTAGCTGGGGTTTGAATAGAGTAGCGATGAATCAGAAATCACTGTCTTCCAAGACCATTATTTTCTTTTGGGTAAAATATGTCTGACCCTTGTAAAATAAGTGGTTTTGATGTTATGAGTCCCACATTGAGTTGAATAAAACACTCACTGTGGTACTTAACCATGAGGCTCTTCCACACCTAATGGACTAGTCTTTTGGGTTGGATAAAACACTCATTGTGGTACTTAACCATGAGGCTCTTCCACACATAATGGACTAGTCTTTTGGGTTGGATTATCCTCATAGGCTTAAGTCATAATAATTGGTATTTTCATTGAGAGTTGAGTTACGGAAATAGCTACCTAGGCTGGATTAAGGTGTAAAATATTGAATACTGATAGGTGAGTGAAGCTTCCAAAAGAAAAAAGGAAGAGGGCCGTAATGGACGTCGACTCTTAAATGGGCTCTTTTTTTTGGTCTCTTAAAGGGGGCGACAATGGTATGGATCCTACATTGAGTGGAGTAAAGCACTCATTGTGGTACTTAACCCATGACGCTTTTCCACTTAATGGACTAGTCTTTTGGATTGTACTCTCCTTATGGGCTTAAGTCATAACATTTGATTTTGGGCCTCATAAAATTTTTCTTTTCGTTTGCATTTTTTCATTATCAAATTTTGAAAAATGTCCTTGGGGATGTGGTAAACCAAGAAATTGCCACATAATTGAGACCTATGCCTAGATAGCTTACCCCATCACTAATATGGATGTTGTCAAAATTTTAGGGCCTGTTTGGTTTGCATTTTCATTTCCTGTTTCCATTTTCTGTTTAGGGTTTTCTGAAATTTTACAAAGGAAAAACTGAAAATGCTGGATACAAAAATTTGCTGTTTCTAGCATTTCCAGTTTTTCCTTTGTAAAATCATAGAAAACAGGAAACAGAATGAAAATAGGAAATGGAAACGAGAAATGAAAATGTAAACCAAACATGCCCTTAAATTTCGG
Organism: Sesbania bispinosa; assembly: GCA_026901365.1. Taxonomy (NCBI): domain Eukaryota; kingdom Viridiplantae; phylum Streptophyta; class Magnoliopsida; order Fabales; family Fabaceae; genus Sesbania; species Sesbania bispinosa. Next base: position 2,656,316 of record QLOH01000033.1, read on the forward strand.
GAGAATCCAGAAAAAAGACTCAAAATCAAAACTCATTTTACAAGGAAAAAGGCATATTTAACTTAATTTTTTTTTGGGGGGGGGGGGGGTTTCATAATATATTTAGTGTTTATTAGGATTGGTTTATTTTAAGGTCAAGAAATTTTAATCAACAGCTTCTCGAGGTGACACGATCCCATCCGACCTCAACCAAGATGCCTCAGATGCATTGTAAGGAATTGAAGATCCAATGACCGGGGCCAGATCTGAGCGGTTAAAGAGAGCTTTGCAACTCTTGATCATTGAAGTCCAAAGGAAAGTAGACCACCAAGCAGAAGAACCAAAGAAGTGGTTTAACTTAGCTCGGATTGAAGTACAAGAGTGTTATCCGTTCTGACAATCGGTTATGTCTGTTATCTGAATCTTAGGAGAGCCTATTTCGGGAAAGTGTATCTAATCAGATCATAACTGATTTATTTAGGATAAGATCTGTTAGGAATCAATATCATGATCTCTTAGGATTATATTTACATCTTTTAGGATTATATTTTATCTTATTTACGATTAAATCTTTTAGGATTATATTTTATCTTATCTAGAATTAAATCTATTTAATTTAGGATTGTATCTTTTAGATAGTTTATTTTAGGAAATTCCTTTGCTATATATTAGCATTGAGAATCAGTTTGTAGACAGTTATTTTATCAATAAAATTTGAGTTTTTTCATTGTGAGAGCTTATCCTTTGTTCTTGGATTAAAGAACTACTTGATAACTTAGGTTCTACCAGCAGGTCTTGGTTAGGGTCTAGTTGCTTATATCTTGATAACTTTGGTGCTTCCGGCAGGTCACGGATTGTGTCAAGTTCCTATCTTTGATAGCTTTGGTGCTTCCAGCAGGTCTTGGATTGTGTCAAGCTCCTTACAGTTATTTACAGTTATTTACCGTTAATTGATCTTCAAGACGTTCCTATCTTTACGCTTCCGGTTCGTATCATTTGGTACCAGAGCTTCGGCTCTTAAGATCAATTGGTAACATTTATCCTTATATTTTAGTCTTTATCTTATTAAAAAAAACTACATTAGTTAAAAAAAAAAAGAGGTGCAGACAATACAAAAAAAAAGGAGATCTGCGATAGTAAAAAAAAAAGGTGCAGTATTAAATTTTCTCAACAACAAATCCAGTTCTGTTGTCCACAATATTTATTCCAAGCAGAAGATTTCATCCGAGGTGACAAATCCATCTGAATTGAAGAGTTGTAACCGACTACACATCTTGATTACTTTCCGGGATAGTGTTTTGTCACTAAAAGTTGTCAAGTTATCATCAACACCTTCTCTATTACTTGTTAGTAGAATCTATCCCAAAAGTTTCTTATTTCAAGAGCTTGTAAGGATAAGTTTAGTGGAAAAAGGCAAGAGTGGTGAATACAATATAGTGAGAAAAAGCAAAAAATTAGAGTGATACACGAGAGAATCAAAACTTTTGAGTAAAAACACGTAAGGGAGTGTTGTGAGGATTCTTATTTTTATCACTAACATCATTTGATTTAGAACCGAATTTCTTTTAATCATGAGTACAGTAAACCAACATGAGGAGGATGCTGGAGAAATAGACCTCAAATCGTTCCTCAAGACACTACAAAGTGAATTTATGAGAATGAGTGCAAAAATGGATGAGATGGAAGATCGGTTTCCAAGGAGAAGGAGTAGAACGTCTCCTAACCACACTGAAGAAGAGGAAGAGGAAGAAGAGGACAAGGGAAGTAGTTCTAGAAGAGAAAGCAACAGGGATAATCATCTTGGAAACATCAAGATGAGCATTCCTTCTTTCCAAGGGAAGAATGATCCTGAGTTATATTTGGAGTGGGAAAGAAAAGTGGAGCATGTTTTTGATTGCCATAACTATTCTGAGGAGAAAAAGGTAAAATTAGTTGTGGTAGAATTCACTGATTATGCAAGTATATGGTGGGATCAATATGTGTTGAGCAGACGAAGGTGTGGAGAAAGACCGATTCAATCTTGGGAGGAGATGAAGGCCGTGATGAGAAGGAGATTTGCACCAAGTCATTACCACAGAGACTTGTACAGAAAATTGCAGGACCTACGTCAAGGTTCTATGAGTGTAGATGATTACTACAAGGAGATGGAAATAGCCATGATGAGAGCCAATGTGCAAGAAGACCGAGAAGCAACAATGGCTAGATTCATTAGAGGGTTAAAAAAAGAAATTGCAAATGTGGTGGAACTCCATCATTATGTGGAGATGGAGGATTTATTACACAAAGCAATCCAAGTGGAGAGACAACTCAAATCCAGAGTTGTAAGATTTCCAGAAACTCCTAGTACCTCTTGGAAATCCTGGCCAACCAACAAACCAACAACTCGGCCAAAAGAAGAGGCAAAGATGGGACATCAAACCTCAACCAGTAAAGGTAAGTCTGAATTCAATTCATCTTCTAAAACACGTGAAATTAAATGTTTTAGGTGTTAAGGTCTTGGACATATTGCTTCTGATTGTCCGAACAAGAGGGTCATACTCATGCGTGACAATGGTGAAGTGGAAAGTGCAAGTGAAGAAGAAGATGATGAAATGCCCGAGATGGAGGATTGCAGTGATGTGGAATACACCGAGCCAGACCACGGTAATGCATTAGTCACCAAGAGGGTGTGGAATGCACAACCAAAGATGGGGGGAGTTGAGGAGCAACGTGAGCACATATTCCATACAAGGTGCCGCGTAAGTGATAAGGTTTACAGTCTTTTAATTGATAGTGGTAGTTGTACCAACGTTGCTAGTATTTTGATGGTTGAGAAATTAAAATTACCTACCATAAAACATCCTAATCCTTATAGACTGTAGTGGCTAAATGATTGTGGGGACATAAGGGTAACAAAACAAGTTTTGCTTTCATTTTCCATTGGAAAATATGAAGACAAAGTCTTGTGTGATGTTGCACCTATGCATGTTGGACACATTCTACTTGGTCGACCATGGCAATTTGATAGGCGAGTAACTCATGATGGGTATCACAACAGGTATAGTTTTAAATTGAATAATAAAACCTTTGTGCTAACCCCTCTTCAACCTTCTGAAGCATATGCAGATCAAATAAGAATTGCTAGGGAGAGCAAGGAGTTGGAAGAACAATTTTCTGTTCAAGAAAAAGAAAGAAAAGAGAAGAAGAGAGAAGTGGACATGGGTTCGAATCCGACTTCAAGATTGGATGTCTGTTCGACGTTACAACCGAGCCAGGGCAGAAGCAAGGTGAACGCTTTTGCAAGAAAAAAGGAAGTTGAAAGTGTATTGTTAGATAAAGGGCAATTATTGATTCTTGTTTTTAAAGACATATACTTCTCTGATGATTCTAACAATTTTTTACCTTCTGAAATTCAAAATTTGTTGAAGGAGTTTGGAGAAGTCTTTCCGGATGAGCTACCTCAAGGATTACCACCTTCAAGAGGTATAGAACACCAGATTGACTTTGTACCCGGTTGTGCCCTACCAAATCGGTCAGCATACAGAACCAACCCGGATGAGACCAAGGAGATCCAAAAACAAGTCAGTGAGCTGATGGAAAAAGGGTATGTAAGGGAGAGCCTTAGTCCATGTGTTGTACCGGTAATATTGGTACCAAAGAAAGATGGTTCTTGGCGTATGTGCACTGATTTCCGAGCCATTAACAAGATTACGGTAAAATATCGTTATCCAATTCCTAGGTTGGACGACATGCTTGATGAGTTACATGGGGCATGTTTGTTCTCTAAAATTGATTTGAAAAGTGGTTACTATCAAATTCGAATGAAAGAGGGTGATGAGTGGAAAACTGCTTTTAAAACAAAGTATGGTTTGTATGAGTGGTTAGTGATGCCCTTCGGCTTAACTAATGCACCCAGTACTTTTATGAGGTTAATGAACCATGTATTACGCTCTTTCATAGGAAAGTTTGTGGTAGTTTACTTTGATGACATTTTGGTTTACAACAAATCTTATAATGCACGTGTTGAACACTTACATGCTGTTTTTAAGGTATTAAAGGAAAATAAATTATATGCTAATTTAAAGAAATGTACCTTTTTCCTTGATTCTGTTGTATTCTTAGGTTTTGTGACAAGTTCAAAGGGGGTAATTATAGATGAGGAAAATGTTAAGGCTATTAGAGAGTGACCGACCCCAAAGAGTGCTAGTGAAGTGAGAAGTTTTCATGGGTTAGCAAGTTTCTATAGGCGGTTTGTGAAAGACTTTAGCACTATTGCTGCGTCTTTAAATGAACTTGTTAAGAAAAATATTGTGTTTAAATGGTCAGATGCACATGAAAAAGCTTTTAACACTTTAAAAGAAAAATTAACAAATGCACCCTTACTTGTTTTACCTAATTTTGATAAAGCTTTTGAGATTGAATGTGATGCTTCTGGTGTTGGTATAGGAGCTATTTTAATGCAGGAATCGCAACCGATTGCATACTTTAGTGAAAAGCTTAATGGGGCAGCATTGAATTATCCAACCTATGACAAGGAATTGTATGCCTTGGTAAGGGCATTACAAACTTGGCAACATTATTTGTGGCCAAGAAAGTTTGTTATACATTCTGACCATCAAAGTCTAAAGTTTTTAAAATCTCAAGGGAAGCTTCAAAAAAGACATGTAAAGTGGTTGGAATTTATTGAGATGTTTCCATATGTAATAAGGTATAAAAATGGTAAGGACAATATAGTTGTTGATGCTTTGTCAATGAGGTATGTTTTACTTACTTCTTTACAAGCAAAATTGTTAGGACATGAACAAATTAAAGGTCTGTATGAAAGTGATCCTGATTTTAAACAAATTTCAACCGATCTTGTGAGAAATTTTATAGGTATGAAGGATTTTTGTTCAAGAGGAACCAACTGTGTGTACCAGTCAGTTCTTTAAGAGAATTGTTGATTAAGGAGACCCATGGAGGCGGTTTGATGAGACACTTTGGAGTGCAGAAGACACTGGACATCCTGGCCGAGCACTTTTTCTGGCCGAGCATGAAGAAGGACGTCCGAGCTGAGTGTGAAAGGTGCATAACATGTAAGCAAGCTAAGTCAAAATTAAATCCACATGGGTTTTATACACCTTTGACTGTTCCTGAGCAGCCTTGGACAGATATTTCCATGGACTTTATGATCGGTTTGCCAAAAACTCAAAGTGATAAGGATAGTATTTTTGTTGTTGATCGGTTTAGTAAAATGACACACTTTATTGCGCGTTCAAAGAAAAATGATGCAACACAAATTGCTGACCTATTCTTTAAAGAAGTTGTCCGATTGCATGGTTTACCAAGGACAATTGTGAGTGATATGGACGTTAAATTCCTAAGTCATTTTTGGAGGACTTTATGGAATAAATTGGGAACAAAGCTTCTATTTTATATTGTTGCACATCCTCAAACGGATGGACAAACTGAAGCAGTAAATAGAACGCTTTCAACCTTATTACGTTCTATCATTGGCAAGAATCTAAAGCAATGGGAAAAATGTTTGCCACATGTTGAGTTTGCATATAACCGGACGGTACACTATACTACTTTTTTTTCACCCTTTGAAGTTGTATATGGTTTTAATCCACTAACTCCTTTGGATATTTTGCCATGACCTATTTCTGAATTTTTCAGCTTAGATGGTAAAAGGAAAGCAGGTTATGTTAGGGAGTTACATGCAAAGGTCCGAGCTAATATTGAAAGGAAAAATGAGCAGTATGCAAAACAAGCCAATAAAGGGAGGAGGAAGGTAATATTTGAACCAAGCGACTGGGTTTGGATTCACATGAGGAAAGAGAGGTTTCCAGCTCAAAGGAAGAACAAACTTCAACCAAGAGGAGATGATCCATTCCAAGTTCTAGAGATGATCAATGACAATGCATACAAGATAGATCTTCCAAGTGAATATGGTAATGTTAGTGCAACATTCAATGTAGCTGATTTATCCTTATTTGATGTACGTGATGAATCAGATTCGAGGACGAATCTTTTCAAAGAAGGGGGAATGACACTATCCCATCCGACCTCAACCAAGATGCCTCAGATGCATTGCAAGGGATTGAAGATCCAATGACTAGGGCCGATCTGAGCGGTTAAAGAGAGCTTTGCAACTCTTGATCACTGAAGTCCAAAGGAAAGTAGACCACCAAGCAGAAGAAGAACCAAAGAAGTGGTTTAACTTAGCTCGGATTGAAGTACAAGAGTGTTATCCGGTCTGACAATCGGTTATGTCTGTTATCCGAATCTTAGGAGAGCCTATTTCGGGAAAATGTATCTAATCAGATCATAACTGATTTATTTAGTATAAGATCTGTTAGGAATCAATATCATGATCTCTTAGGATTATATTTTATCTTATTTAGGATTAAATCTTTTAGGATTATATTTTATCTTATCTATAATTAAATCTATTTAATTTAGGATTGTATCTTTTAGATAGTTTATTTTAGGAAATTCCTTTGTTATATATTAGCATTGAGAATCAGTTTGTAGAGAGTTATTTTATCAATAAAATTTGAGTTTTCTCATTGTGAGAGCTCATCCTTTGTTCTTGGATTAAAGAACTACTTGATAACTTAGGTTCTACCAGCATGTCTTGGTTAGGGTCTAGTTGCTTATATCTTGATAACTTTGGTGTTTCCGGCAGGTCACGGATTGTGTCAAGTTCCTATCTTTGATAGCTTTGGTGCTTCCAACAGGTCTTGGATTGTGTCAAGCTCCTTACAGTTATTTACCGTTAATTGATCTTCAAGACGTTCCTATCTTTACGCTTCCAGTTCGTATCACGAGGGTTTTGAAAAATGTTTTGTTTTTAAAAAATTAATCGGTTTTCAAACATTCAACAGAAAGGAAAAAACCGCTAGGGCTATCCCTTCGTGTTTTGTTGGTGAAAGTGTTTAGCTCTAAGCCTAGCTTAAGTATTCGACAAAAAAAAATAAAGGCTAGCTTAAGTAGGAGCTGTGATATGATCCCTGAAGTCTAATACCTTTTCAAATTACAGTGGCATCCAATTCATAACATAATTTTCTAATCATCATTGTTTACCTGGTAATACCGTAATAGAATTGTTCTCTTAGAAGCAAATTCTATACCTTAAAAATGATTATTTTATTTTTATGACATTTAATATTAAAATGGCGTCTAGGTCAATTCTGCCTTTAAGAAATAACACATTCACCCACCGTAATCAGATTTAATTTTATAGACGAAAACATGACACTTGCTCCTCTCTTTCAACTTATGCACGTAAAATGAAATTGACTTGTTTGAGCTAGTTGGTTGCATATAGAATGAGCTTGACAAATCAAACACGGTCTCAACCGCAAACCTTCCATAGGTCAATGATCTCCTTTTTTATGGCTTTAAATTTAAAGTACTTGTTGATGTCATTCCCTTTTAGCTTGTGAATCTTAATTGGGCTCTTTCTATGCAACCATAAAGCATTAACTTGTGGAGGTTAAGGTGGGTAATGGAAATTCAATTCTCATCATTTATGAGGATCCAAGCCCACTTATTTGATAATGTTTACTTGTAATCAAAGACTAAAATTTCATGATGAGTCAGCAATTTCTCCACCTTAGCGTGCTTGGTCAATTTTTGTGGGGAATGGAAGTTTTGCCAACAAAACCATAATTAAATGGATAATTTTTTTTTTTCTTTGATCGGGAATCCTTCACCCACATAGTTGTGAGTTTAATTTTCGGGTTGGGAATGGTAGTTAGATAAAGTCTTCTCAAAATTGGTGATTCTAAGACCCCTGACCTTATATGTAAAGTCCGTTTGGAATCATAGTCCGATTCTATTGTGACCCACTATTTGGTATTAAATGGATCAATTAAAATTGTTGGACTTGGAGGCAAAACCCCAAAATAGATATCTTAATGAGGGAAAAAAAAAGTGGTATGGTGGGGTGGATACGTATGTATGGAGGATCAAAGCTGGAAAAGTAGGATTAGGAAGTTTCATTAGGCAAAGAAAAGAGCACATACATAAACCGCAGCCATCACCACCGCCAAAGTTTCATCTATTAATTAAAAAGCATTTTTCATGCTTTGGTCATGATAGATATAATTATTCTACCAATCATATACACAATGACATCGTCACCATACAACCACTACCATTTGAATTTTGATTATTATCATGAACAATTCTGTCTGCTTCAATTCCAATTCGCACTCTGAATCAGTCCTTTTCCTTTTGATGTTTTGCTCTAAGAGTCAGCGGATAAGAATGAGATTTGAAAGGTGTCTCAAAGTCAAAAAGTTTTGTTTATTTATTTTTTAACCTTTCCGAATCTCAATGCTTGGCTCCACTCTACCCATCCTTTCTATTAGAATTTTACACCCTCCTCTACATATCCAAATTACAATTTCAATTTAGTAATGCAATTGTCATTGTAATTCTCACAGAATTAATATTGATTTACAGTGATATATTTTATTTTTTAGTCGAGTAAAAAAGTAGGGGCGTGGAATTTAAATTTTAAATTCAATTAAATTCTTTTATTACATAAGATCTAGAATGAGAGTAAAATTAATTATAAATCTTACATTAGAAATTCATTTGATATATAATAATTAATTATTTTAAATATTATAATATAATTAATATCATAAATAACAATTAAAATTATTTCTCTGAGTTTATATTTTCATATAATATTTATAAGCCTAATAAATATGTATCACGAATAAAAATATTACTATGATGTTATGTTTTTAATAGTGTATTTTCAAATAAAGACATACATACTAATTTTTGTTTTTTTAAAGCTACTAATTTTTTTTATTTCTTAAACTTTTGTTAATGTCATTAACATAAGTAAAAATATTTTAAAATAATAAGAGAAATATGAAAGAAAAGCTTTTCATTTTTCAATTCCCATACGTATGGATTTGTCAAGTTTTAGGGGGTTAGTTAAGCTTGAAAAGATCTTAAGCTAGTTGTATAATTTCACTAAGTTGTCATATGAAATTATGATTTTAATTCTAAAGCAACTCATAAACATTAAAATTAGAATTAGTAGGTTCAAGTCCAATTTCAACTTGAATTATATGCTCAATTCCAGAAGTTAAGTGAGTAATAAGAGATTGCTTCAAGTGATGTATAAAATATGGTTAATTTAATTATATAATAATTACATTTTATAACGGTTACATAACTGGATTAACCATAGAGTACCGAAATGTTGTATTACCCATCTTGAAATTTATCATTTGGTACTTGCGTGTTGAAGATGGCAACCGCATCATGCAATGGAGTTTGGTAGCGCGCGGTACCACATAGCACACGCATTCATCATGTCATTCACTCACTTGTTGGGTTCTATTGTTTTTTGTAGTATGTACTAATGGTACTGCTATTAATTAATATCATATTTGTTGTTAAGACACTTGAAAATAATCACCCAGAATTGCAAGCCATATTAATTCGCAAAGTCTATGATTGAATACAAGGTTGATTTTCTCTCCGGTACTAAATAAAGTCTAATAGAAAAGAGTGTGATACACCCAATATATGGAACCCACATAGCAGGAAAGAGTGTTATACAACGACGTTGTTCAGGTTAAATAACCCGACCACGCGAGAAATTTTAAATCAAACGATTGATTAGAATATCCAATGTTGCACCAAGTGTTTATTGATTATGTTTGGCATGGAAAAATAAGGCTACGTCTGTATAAACATTTTTAAAAAAGTGATTTTAAGATTGTATAAAAATGATTTATTTTGTTAGAAACTTTATAGAAAATAGAAGTTATGTTTTATTTGGATTCAATGATAAAAAAACACTTGTTTGTTTTAAAGAAAAAAAACTAACGAGTGTCTTCGGGAAACTGGTTAAGAAAATCAAAAGTAAAATGTTTTTATTGGAATATGTAATATTTACTTTGTGCTTAGATTTCATGTGTTAAAATAGTAAAAGAAAAAATTTTAAATGACAAATAAGAGGGATTTGTATGATAAATGGGAGGAATTTCAAATGACACATATTAAAAGAGAATTTTGACATTTCTCTGTTATGTTTAATTTTTTAGGTTATTATTTACAATTCCTCTCATACTTACAATTACTTAACATACTCTATTACAATTTTGAGAATTCTAAAATTCTCCATCCAAACACAAGGTTAATGTTTCAGATACAATTAATATCGTAATTTCTAATAAAAAATTTCTATACATGCATTCTTAACCCGTGTCTCGTGGCACTCGTTATGGGATCATTTTTAAAATGACTAATTTCTGCTTTTTTTTTAAAAAAAAAAGTTACTCAAAAGAACTTCTTAAAATAATCAGTTTTTTATCATCTTTCGATTCTGTTTTGTTTTTTTTTTCTTAAATTTTTTACCCATACATCTTTAAAAAATTTATAAGTGATTAATTTTCAAATATAAGTGATATTTTGCTTAAATAACCTGTAACAAATGAGCTCGTAAAATCTTATTGAGATCCATTATTGATGAATTAGGAAGGTATGAACTCCTGTATGGTGGCCGGTTTGTGTGTACTCTCCTTTTGGTCTTTTCTATAGGATGTTTTTTTTCGGAAGTTTCTCTTGATGTTTTTTATATTCAAATTGTGTTGCATTATATTTTTTTTTTACAAAAATACTCTTAATTTTTGAACATCTCTTAAATGTTGTAAATTAAATTTTTTGGACTTTCTCTCTCTTGCGAGGATCGAAGATGACTAGTTAAAGTTGTCTCTCTCATCACTGTTTTCAGACTTGAAAAATAAGTTTTACATGTAAAAATTAAAGGGTAAAATATATTTTTTGTCTCTGTATTTTTTTTTTGTCAACTTTGGTATTCGTACCTAATTTTTAATACCTTTGTCCTATATTCCTATACTTTTAAAACACCTTAATCATAGTCCATGATGCTAATTAGTTCAATTAAGTTGCTGACTATTTTAATATATTTTCACATTAACCTATAGTTAGGTTTCATTTAATCCATGTGGATGTTGAGTCAATTAATTAAGCAATTGAATTCAGTAGCAATTGAACCAAACTAAATCAGGGACTTTGATTAAGGTGTTTTAAAAGTACAAGGATATAAAATAAAGGTTTTAGGGAAAAATATGTTTTTCGTCCCTATAGTTTCAATCAACTTTGGTCTTCGTCCCTGTATTTTAAATCCTTTATTTTTTGTCCCCGAACTTTCTAAACCCCCAATCCATGGTCCCTGGCCGTTAGTGAGATCTGTTAACCTGATGAGTTGGGTAACAAAAGTTACATGTTAGCATTAATAGTGGGCCCAAATAGCTGACTAATCAAATTAATATTTTTTATTAATTTTTTAATTATTAAAATAATCATAATTATGAAATTAGATTTTTTTATCAGGTAAAATTGCTCAAATAAAAACCCTAATTTAGTAATTAGGGTTATTTTAATAATTAAAAATCAATAAAAAAAATTAATTAGATGATGAGTCAGTTGTTTGGGACTCACTATTAGGGGTGTAAGTGGGTCAGATCCAACCCGCGAACCCGACGGATCCAACCCAACCCGAAAATATTTAACGGTTCGATTCGGGTATTCGGTTCGGTTTGGACATTTTCTTTCGAATCTGATTTGGTTCGGTTCGGGTCTCGGGTTTGCTTATGATGAACCCGATAGACCCAACTCGAACCAAACCAAAACAAGAAGTCATAATCTTATTTCATTTTCGTGCAAGGAAAGAACAAAAATAGGCGCAGCGACAACACAAGTAGAGGTGGTTCCCCAAATCTTATTTCATTTGCTCCTCTCAATTTATTTTTCTCTATTTCTTTTCTTTTTTTCATTTTATATTTTAATTTCATTTCACCTTCCACATTTAAAAAAAAAAATACTCATGACCCGATGACCCAACCCAACCCAACCCGAACATCTTCGGGTTGGTTCGGGTCGGGTTACTCACCCAACAAATACAAAACCTGAACCGACCCAATCCATCATCATTCTATCGATTCGAATTTGATGTCACCCCAAACTCGATCCAACCCAACCCGATTACACCCCTACTCATTATTGAGCCTAACATGCAACTTTTGTTAGCCAACTCATCAGGTTAACAGATCTCACTGACGGGCAGGGACCACAGTTTGGGGGTTTAGAAAGTTTAGGGACAAAAAACACATGATTTAAAGTATAAGGACGAAGACTAAAGTTAACCGAAACTATAGGGACGAAAAATATATTTTTCCCAAGGTTTTAAAAGTCGGGGATGGAGACCAAATTTGACAAAAAAATGGATGAAAAACATATTTTATTCAAAATTAAAAATACGTTAATTAATTAATGAGGTGGAAGGAGAATATAATGAGTCTCAATAATTTTAAGTGTAATTTTTAAAAGAATAGTACAAATTGTTGAAAAATCATCATAAATTAACTTAACAAAAATTCTTAATCGTCATGAACTAGTTAAGGATAAAATGTGTTTTTAGTCCCTGTAAAATAAAATAAATTTGATTTTGGTCCTCATAATTTAAAATTGATGTGTTGAGTCCCTCTTTGTTTTACAATCACCTCAAATTAATCCTTATTACATGTGCTATTAGTCCCCAATATTTTTTTTATCAGATGTATTTTTAATCCCTAAGAAATGTGTGATAAGGATTAATTTGGGGTGATTTAAAAATAGAGATACTAAACTAACCAGATTTAATTTATAAGGACTAAATCCAAATTCACTTAATTTTACAATGACTAAAAATATATTTTACCCATTAATTAAAATGGTCCTATAGAAAGGAGTAGAGGAAGTATATATTTAGGGTCATGTTAATCGGTGTCCAAAGGATATTGATTATGAAATTAATAATAGAATTTTTTTATTGAAAATTATGATATTTATTGCATTTTTCCAATAAAAGTTACTACTTTCAATTCTTTAATCAGTACCTTACAACACTTCTTAGCATTTCTCATGTATTTATTACTTAATAACTATAATATAAATATTAAAACTTCCACAAATTATATAGTGAAATATATATTAAAAAATTATTAAAAGCATACATAGTCTCGTATAAGGGTGTTCATGAGTCGATTCAGATCGATTTTGGAAGATAATAGAATCCTAAACCAATTGAAATTGTGTAGTTCAATTCAGTTTGGATTTGTTCTTCTTTTGTTTTCAAATCTGAACCAAATCAAACTAACCAAAAACAAGTTGGTTCAAATCGGTTCTTCGGGTCAAACACTATGTGCATACCTTAAAAACCTGTATTGAAAATTATAAAAAAAAACATAATTATGTCTAAAAGAAAAACATACTTAAACCTGTTAAAAAATAATGAGTACAAATTTTAATCTTATTCCTTTGCATAATTTACTTAAATACAGAAACAATGAAGAGATTCAGAACCATTGAAAGAACAAACCAACTCCTTGTAGTAACACTCCAAGATGCATGAAGCAAAACACATAAATGAAATAAGGTCGACTCGATGGCATCGCGGTGAAGGTCACAAAACGTAGGGACAACGTCGTGGTGATTGGTGAGGGCCACAAAACACAAGGATGGTGTGGCGACTACAGGGAAGTAGTCATAGCAATCAAACCAAACCCGCGAGTATTCACCTGTCCCTGCCTCAACTTTGACAAGGAAAACCCGTCTTGACCGGTTTAAGTAAAACCTGATCTTGAACTTGCACCGCCTTTAATGGGCGACGGAGGCGGGTTCGGGGATATAAGAACCCACCCCGAACCCGAACCCGCCCCGATATACTAATTAAATAATTATAATTATACTAATAGTTAAATAATAAATGTAAACTTATATATTTTATATAATATAGTTAAGTTTCTTAGTTTTTTAGTATTATCAATGTCTACATTTACATATTATTTGAATTAGAATATATTAGATATATATGACTTATTTAAAAACATGTATTTAAGTTATAAAAATAGAGAAAAAAAAAGAAAAAATAGAGAAGGTGAAATCCTCGCGGGTTTCTCCGAACCCAATGGGGACCCGCGAGGATGGGGTTGAGTTTTATAATTTCATACTCACTCTCTTTAAACCCGAACCCACCCCGACTTTTACAGGGGCGGGGACAAGTACGAGGAGCAAAACCTGCCCCCAAACCGCCATGTTGCCTTGCCTACAGGGAATCCGGAGAGAGGTGCACTTCGCGATTGGAATAGAGAGATTGAGATAGAGAGAGAATTCAACAACTGCAACATAGGTTGGATGGAGTTGGACAAACACAGAGCTTAAGGGGGAAATACGGTTGCAGGGAAGCCAAAAAGGAATATGAATGGTGTCGCACACAGCTACAATGGAGATAGGGGAAAAGATTAACGTTGGGTCTTGGTGGGATGGGGATTGCAAAATGAGAGAGAAAGGAAACCTTAATTAGAAGGAAAGTAGTTTATGTGTGTGTAATATAAAATTATATCCATGTATCTTTTGTGTGTGTGCGTGTGTGCGTGTGTTATATATGTATGGGCAGGGTATAGGTCTTCAAATTTCAAATCCATTAACCTGATACTTAAACCAAACCCTCTCAGATTTCTATATTCGATTCAAGTTGAGATCATAAGCATACATATCTAAACCAATTTAATTGGTTCGGTTTGGTTTCTCAGATTCATTAGGTTGAACCGAACCAATGAATACCATTAGTCCCGTAACAACTTAGATTAGATTATAAGACAATTTAAATAAGGTACTAAAAAGATATTTTATTTTGAAAATAAACAAGCATCTAATACAACATGATGCTTGGTATATGAACACTTGATTTTTTAAAAGAAAACTATTTTAAGGACTCACAAGTTATCCCTTGTTAATTTAAATAAACTAATAAACATGCAAAGAAAGGGATAAGAAGATCATAAAAGAAATTTATCCATATTGTAACGTCTCAATTCCTAAATTCAAGAATAATGCTTGTTAGAAGCATATTCTTAAATTTCAGAAATTATTTCACGCATTACGAATATTGATAATCAACACATAATAACTTGGGTAGTCCAACCATATTAATTCAATCAATACGTGGTCAAAGATGGCTCAATACAACATAATTAGTTTCTATAGGTATGATGGGATGCTCTTGTACATGTGTCCTAGAATAGCTAAAAAAATCCCCCTGGGCACCACATGTACTAGGATATCCCGTCAAAAGAATACAAGGATAATGCCTATACAAAAAGGAAATCTAAATACATAAGCAAAAGGGGTCAACATGACCCAACAGAAGTCCTGCCACAATCCAGTCAAGCTCTAGGCTGAGAACCCTGCACATCTAAAGAATCCACAAAACGTGTGGTGAGACTAAAGTCCTAGTGAGCACGATCAATACAAGCAGTGTAGGTGTACAGGAAAATGGAATGTACAACGGAAATCCATGTATTTAACTCATACAATTTAAAAAACAGTCATTACATTCAACCTTTTGGTGTATTACCCAACACTAGTGGGGTCTTAGCACTTAATCCTCTAACCTGGACTGAGCTCAGTGTCATACAAGGAACATCTCCCTCGGGGCCTTTTAACCTTCTGTTTTAAATTGACATTCAACCTTTCATTTATACTTTCATAAACCTCTTAGGTCCGTAGACCCATTTTCCTCTTGGTCCGGAGACCCATATATTTTCCTCTTGTCCGGAGACCCATTAAGTTTTTCTCTCTTACTGTCTTGTACATTCAATCATATAGTAAGAACAACCTCAACTATGTACATTTCCTCAAGGTCTTAACACGCAACCAAGAGAACAACATTTCCAATCCTTTTTCTAAAACCCTAACCATATAAATTTCCAATATTCCAATCATTCAACCATTCCATAGATATACAGTTCACTCCAAGAAAATACAAGTAATAAAGAAAGGGAAGAGAGGGAAGGGATCATATAAAGAGAAATACACACAAGAGTGGAGTGAATAGGTGAACCACACTCACCTCAAGCAAGGAAAATAGAAAGATTTGGAGGGATGGGGATGATGATTCCAAGCTCCTTGAATGGTGTGGGGGACCTCCAACTAAGCTATCCTCCTTCTCTCTCTTTCTCTATCTATGTTTCCCTTTCTCTCTCTAAGGGCAAAAATCACTAAGTGATTAATGCCCTAGCAGAAACAACATTTAAAGCCATTCGCGCACTTTCGCTCAAGTGAGGATTTTCTTGCATGAGCGAGGAGGAATATTCTCTCCAGATGTTAATTCCCGCTCAAGTGAGAGCCTTCTCGCTTGAGCACAATTGTGCAGGAAAAAGACTCATTCCTCTCTGAATTTGTCTCGCTCAAGCGAGAGCTTTCTCGCTTGAGCGAGAGCAAGTCAGGGAGTAACCCCTGATTCTGGATGGAATTGCACTTGAGCGTAATTCCATCATAGAGAGCCCCCCAAAACAGCCCCGTCCCTCACTCAAGCGAGCCCTTCTCTCTTGATCGAGGATGACAAAACACAAACTTCCCCACTTTTTACTGATATGCTCGCTCAAGCGAGACCTCCTCGCTTGAGCGAGAGTATTAGAACCTTGAACTTCCAATTCTCACTCTTAGTTACTTTTCCCCAAATTTCTTTTATAAAATCCTTTTCCCTTATTAATTTGATTCATGAAAATGACTAAAATTTGGGATGTTACACATATCCTAATTCATTCCACCTAGATAAGATTTCCAATATATCAATTGTTCTTAACAACCTCTTCAACCCTTTCTTTTTCTACATGCCTCTACAGGCTCAACTGCAAAACTATAATAAGATTTCTCTCAACAAAGTACAATATATACTTTAAAATTCTACTTACAAGGGTAACAAATATAGAAAATTTGAAGTAGCATAAGAGATTAACTCTTAAACTCTCATAAGAATAAAGTACAATATGTACAGTGAAAGAAATAAGCCTGAGAGTAAATGCACAACAAAAATTACCAACACTTAGAATGTTCTTCTACAACTTCATTAATGTGGTGATACTTGGTATTTATAATCTTCTCCCTCTTCTAAGACACATTACAGACACAAACAATGTTGGACTCTCAAATCTTTATGAGCATTGAAACTTCATTTAATGGAAAGAGTAATTGAGTTTGTCTCTACGTATGACTTTTTTTTGAGTTGCAAGCATTTCAGGAGTATCAACATGCTTTTGTAGCAGGATTTTTCTTCTCATGTAGAAATCATGACACAATAAGTGAAAGTCTTTCCTGTCACTTCACTTTTTATTCAACAAGCACAATGCTCAAGATTTTTTTGTTTTAGAGTGTTGACTTGTGGTTCTAGAATACAAGTAATCTTATTTGAGAAGCTTTGTTTGGTTGGAAACCCAGTCTCTTAACCACGAAAACGCTAACAACCTGAACATGCAATACTTCTACCACTAATACAAGGGCAATCCCTAAGGATTATGGCATAATCCTGGTAAACCCTGACTTGTGTCGTAACCTATCCTTATGAGTTGCTCTCTCAGGTCCATACCATAGGCTACCCCCTTAAGGACGAGGCTTCCTCCTGACTTGGCTCTAAGTCTCAACTGGAGTCTAAGAATTCAAGTCTTCTAATTCTACTCCTTAAGTCATTCCACTCGAGATCATGAACTCGACTCTACGCCCCCCAACACAGCCCAACTACTTCCAACCCGAAGCAGGTCAGGGTTCTATAACTCAAACCGTCACTAACCCCACCCAAGTATTAAAGTTTTGGGTAAGAATGAAGTTTCCTTAAACCCAGGCACTTTCCAACCTAGGTTGTTGTCTAACCTTATTCTATCATTTTCCTCATCTTCCATATACTTCACTTATGTGAAGTTGAGTCTCACGTCCCTAGGCCACTAAGGTCACTAAGCATCCCAACTACTGTTGAGCTTAATCCCGACTCCCTATTCTAAAGGTCATTATTGTAGTCCAATACTTGGGTCAGGTAGGGCAATCTTTTGGCAAAGGCAAGGGTAATTTGAGGGTGTATATCTACTTTCGTTTCTTGTCTCTAGGTCACTACCTTACTTGGATAGGATCTAATCCGTAGGCTCGTACCTCATGTGTCCTTAAGCTCTAAGGAAATGGGAACCTAAATCTGGTGGAAAAACTATGACCGTGTGGCAGGAGTGGAATTTACTACTTATATGATCTCTCGTATGGGGTATTCTCTCAGGCCGTAGAGGGTTGTCCGTAAGGAAATGTTCTACTAGTCTGGAACAACCAGGATGACTTTGGTACTGAGGACCTACACGTTCTGGGCACCTACAGACTCTTCCCGGACACTTCGAGGAACCCAAAACTGTATGAATAGCAAGAGCAACTGCTCGACCCCAAGACGCTCCCAACACTTGATCGCCCCCAAGGGTCCTAACAATGGTTCTAAGGGGGTTACGCCTCCCCAACTTTACCTGGCAGTGACCGGGTTCGGAGTTTGACTTGGTAAGCACTATGTTTTCCCCTAAGTGGTCCCAACAATTACAATTCCTCACAACGAGCATCGAGCGGTTCAACAACTACCCTGACAAAACTCTATACACACCAATCCCAAGTCGGGTGCCCCTCACACTAAGTTCTCTGATTCCTATACTCACCCCGCAACAACCAACTCTTTTAAAACCAGACCCAACATAACTTGTACAAACCCTAAATGCCTCAATTTTCCACACTACTAACAGAGCACCCTGACTGAAACAAATCTCTCCTCAGAGAGGAACAATGAAAACATACACACATCATTCAAAATACACAACATAAAAGCCAGGCATTCACATAACAATTCAAGCAACGAACCAACCTAGACCTACTTCAACTCAACCTCCACAATCAACACTAACCAACCTTACAATTCACTCAAGGAAACTAGTAATCTAACATCCTCAACACCTCTGAATAGTCCTATCCACTTCTTCCTTCTTAACTAAGACTCGTGTTCACTAGTATCTAGGGCTAAAATTCTACGTGGTGCTTTGGATAGAGAACTGATGCCTAAATCAAACCTGATGGTAAACCTTTCCTCTGACATGGAGTTAAGTTACCGACCTATGGGAAAACTTTCTAAACTTTGCTAACTAGACTCTCTTATACAAGTCACCATCCATAATCCTGATTACAATGCCTACAACATAGGGGTGATCAATCCCCATATTGCATTCAAGGTATTCTAGGATTATAGTAAGTGAAGGGCTATCTAACCTAATCACAGTCTAATGGATTGAACTACTCTGATACCATAGTGTAACGTCCTAATTTCTAAATTCAAGAATAATGCCCGTTGGAGACACTATTCCCAAATTCCTGAAATCATTTTGCACCATTACCGATAACTTTACATACACAAAACAACGACGCTTAGGCAATCCAATGTTGCTTAAGCGTAATGCATAAACATAAACAAAAGCTAAAAGGATATTTACCATCAGTGGCTCAATAAACCTTTACAATTACACAAGTACCGCCTTAAACTGTAATATTACATAACAACATAGCAGGGGTATTCTAATACATTCTAAAAACTACAATAAATTTCCTCAAGCTCCTAATCCATGACTGGGAGTCTCAAGCTAAAAAGGACCCTGCAAAACTGAAAGTGGTTCCACAAACATGTGGTGAGACTAACGTCCCAAAGAATGCAACCAAACATGCAGTGTAGGGGCAACAGGAAAATGTCATGCAAGCATTAAACACTTCAACCATAAACAATGAAACATCTAAACATGAAATAGGCATGGCTTTCATATATGATGATTCTTCCAATTTAAACATAAACTGAACATAATAAATCTTGTTTTTCCTAGAGTGCTTAACCCAGCACCATGGGTTTTATCACTTTCCAGAAGCTAGACCTGAGCTCAGACTACAAGGGATATCTCCCTTGGGGACATAAAGTCGCCGCCATTACCTGAAGGCCGAAGCCACGTTTTAAAAACAATTAACATGATGGTCCTAAAAGGCGCCTTTGTGTGTAACGCCCCTGCCCTGAATACGACCCTCAACTTGGCCCATGACTGGGTCTGGAGCGCTAACCACTTGAGCTTCTCCACCCCCTAAGGTGGATTATTCCCCGAAGGGAACCTTTCGTGGCCCGAACCCAAGACCTATTGGGACTTGGTCTTAGATTCACATGAAACATAATGATCACAGACTCATGGTGGCCGAAGCCGATCTTATTTACTTGAACATGATGGTCCGAAGACCCCTGATTGCCGAAGTCGAACATGATTAGTTAATGCATGATTACTTGGATTTTGTGCACCATAAAGTGCATATGAACATGAAGGTTTATTAGTGACATGATACATGAATTTATACTTGAAATATGAACCTTTCCTACAGCATACAATGTTTCACATGAAGGCTAATCCAATACTAGGGCAAAACCCAAGTTACCATGGTGAATGCACATGTTCTGTTAAGACAAACTCACTGCTAAGGTTTTTAATGAAGTCAAACCATCAAGTAAAATGATTACAAAAGCAAAGCTTGATATGCGTCTTGTTATTACTAACTGTTTGCTCAAAGTGTTGGCAGAAATCTAGACTTTAAATTTGCGGGATAAATTCCTCATGCTAAGATAAAGCCAAAGACACAAGAAAGCTCAAAATCATTCTTCGAGGCATGAAGTATAAAAAATTCAGAATCAAGAGTTGCCAAAAGAAAGATTAAAACAAGAGCCACTGAGCAAGAGAGATTCAAGGTCAGACTCAGACTGAGAGTCAGACTCAGATGCAAATTTGAGACTCAGATGCAAGCTTACATAGAAGAACTGAGACTCAGATGAGAGCCCAAGACTGAGACCAGAACTCAGATGCAAGAACTGCCTTCAGACAAAGACTGAGACTGAGACTTAGCCTAAGGACACAAGGCACAAGGAGTCAACATGAGTCAAGACAAGGACACTGCACATGCTGACACAAGGCAGTACGCACAATACTTTTGGCAGGAAGCTTTTTCTCTCTTCACAACCAACGGCCATGAAACAACTAGTTCTCATTTGAATTAAATGCCAAGATCAACAGTGAAGAAGAGAGAGAGACTACGCTACACATTGAGAAATCTTTGCATCTCAACTACATCTCAAGTCATTCTCATCTCAGATCCAGTCTTAACTTGAGAACAACCCTGTAGTCTCATCTATTCTCTTTCAAGCTCTTAACTTCCTATCTTTGTAAAAGATAATAGACCTAGTTGAGCTCACTATTTATTCATACTTTGTATGTTGTAAGCTAGACTATCATCACTCTATCTTTCCTTGTAAGTTGTCTCAACTGAGATATGAGAGAGCCTAGTCTTAGTGAGAGTTGTAAGAAGCCTGAAGAGGCAGGAGAGCCTAAGCTCGGTGTGAGAGTGAGCCTGAAGAGGCAGCAAGAATACTTGTATTTGACAATGTTGTCAATAGTGAAAATCTCACAAGTTGTGAGGACTGGACGTAGCCCAAGGAGTGGGTGAACCGGGATAAATCAATGTGCATCTTTTTCCCTTATCTCTTTATTTACATTGCACAATTAATACATGAAACGTGTTTGCTCAAAATAAACTAAATTTGATTAAAAAAAACTAAGTCTTAACTACTGAGATTCACTTTTACAAAGTTAAATAATTATACTAAGTTAAGACATTATCTTATCTAACCCGTCTGAGCCTCCAAGTTATCTAACTTGAGAACACGTCTCAGCTTGAGCTTAAGTGTCTTTTTAAGAACAAAATTTTAAAAGTCTCTATTCAACCCCCCTTCTAAAGACAACCATCCAACTTCAGTTGGTATCAGAGCTCGGCCTCTTTGGGGTTGAGCACACCTACGTGTGAAGAGGAAAAGATCCATGGTTGGACCAAGCACAAGTCTTTTCATTCCTGAAGGAGCATCCACCAATAGGCCCCCTATCTTTGATGGAACAAATTACTACTACTGGAAGGACAGAATGAAATTGTTCATTGAATCTCAATATGTTGATTTGTGGGAAATCATTGAGCTAGGTGCTTACGTACCCTTCATTACTGATGAACTTGGGTTTGAGAGCAGCAAAGCCTAGGGAATGCTGGACAGAAGCTGAGAAGGCTAGATATGTTTTCAATTCAAGAGCTAAATACCTACTCACCTGTGCATTAAGTCGTAGTGAGTATGACAAGGTAGCTGGCTGTGCATCAGCAAAAGAAATATGAGATGCACTTGAAGTTGAGCACGGGGGAACAAACCAAGTCAAGGAAGCCAAGATCAACATACTGGTAAGACAGTATGAGCTCTTTAAGATGAATGAAGATGAAGGCATTGAAGACATGGTAAGACGATTCACAGTCATTACCAATGATCTCAAATCCTTGGGAAGGACCTACTCAAACCAAGATATGGTGAGAAAAATCCTAAGAAGTTTGCTCAAGCCTTGGAGGCCTAAGGTCACAACAATACAAGAAACCAAGGATCTCAGCACACTCAGACTGGATGAGCTCCTTGGATCACTCAAAGTACATGAGCAGGAGCTAATGGAAGAGGATCTCATTAGACGTCCAAAAAAATTGCTTTAAAAGCCTCATCAAGCAACTCCAAAGGTAAGAAGGTAAGCTCATCTCAACAGATCTCACTTAACTCATCTCATGATACAGATAGTGAAGAAGATGATGATGAGACTGAGATGGATGATGAGATAGCTTTCATCTCAAGAAAGATTAGACGAATGTGGAGATCCAGAGGGAATGGAAGACATAAATTCCCATCCAGAAGAAATGAGGTTAAAGCTGAGAAGAAGGGGCAAATCATTTGCTGTGAGTGCAACAAGCCTGGACACATCAAGTCTGAGTGTCCCCAACTAAAGAGAGAGATAAAAAGAAGCCCAAAGAAGAGATCCATGATGGCTACATGGGATGACACAGAAGACGAAGAAAGTCAAGATGATGAGTCAGTAAATTTGTGCTTAATGGCAAATGGAGACTCTTCAGATGAAGAAGTATATGAATCTGACTCTGATCTCTCTTTCAATGAGCTTAAGTCTGCCTTTGAAAATCTGTTATATGAAACAAATCTTCTTGATTCAAAAGTTCTCTTATTAAAATCTGAGTTAAACTCAGCTCTTGAAAAATTCAAATTCCTTGAAAAAGAAAATGAAAGTTTGAATCATAAAATAGCAGCCTCATGTTGTCTCACATGAACCTGTCGGAACATATCAAGGCACAGACTCAAGCTCAAGCTGAGCTGGAATCAAGAAATCTTCTTGATGAAAACAAAAATCTCAAAGCTCAAAATAGAACTCTCATAGATGATCTTGTCAAATTTGTAAAAGGAACAAAAAACCTTGAGAGATTAATTGGATCTCAAAAAGGAATTTTTGATAAGGCTGGATTAGGCTATGAGAAGTCTACAAGTGAAGTTTGGTACAAGGACTTTTTTATTCCAGCAAGGAATCGTAAAGAGAGATGCTCTTGCTATAGTAAATTTGGCCGTAAGACTTCAGATTGCTACATGAGACAAGTAGCAATAAAGAGAAAGGTAACTAACCATATAGGACCCAAATACAAGTGGGTACCTAAAGCTAAATCTTATTATGCTGCAGATGTGCCTAGAAGCAACAAGATAAAAAAGGATGTGGGTGTTAAATAGTGGATGTTCAAGGCACATGACCGGGGACAAAAGCAAGTTCCTGTCACTTGAAGAAAAGGCTTCAAGAGTTGTCTCGTTTGGAGACAACAACAAGGCCCAGATCAAGGGCATTGGTAAGATTGGTAAGACAAACTCAGCTCAGATTGAAAATGTTTATTTTGTTTAGGGTTTGAAACATAACTTGCTGAGTATAAGTCAGCTGTGTGACAATGGTTATCATGTTAATTTCCAGCCCACTTTTTGTGAAATCATAGACTCTAAGACTGGACAAATTGTTTTCTTTGGTGAAAGAAATAAGAATCTTTACTCAGTCTCACTTGAGAGTCTATCTGATCTCACCTGTCTTGTGTTTCATGGCCATGAGATGTGGTTATGGCACAAGAGAGTTGGACATATGAACATGAGAACCATAAGTCAGCTTGCAAATCAATCTCTTGTCATAGGCTTACCAAAAATAAAATTTGACAAAGACATGATATGTGAGTCTTGCACAAAAAACAAGCACACTAACACAAGCTTCAAACCTAAATCTTATATTAGTACTACCAGACCTCTTGAGATACTCCACATTGATTTATTTGGACCAACTAAGACTGCCAGTCTTAGTGGCAAAAAATATGGTTTTGTAATAGTGGATGATTACTCAAGATACACTTGGGTTCTGTTTCTCTCTCAGGAAGACGAATCTTATGAAACATTTAAATATTTTTCAAAAAGATTCAATATGAGAAAGGATATGGAATTGGTACTGTGAGGAGTGACCATGGATGAGAATTTTAGAATGCCAAATTCAAAAACTTCTTTGACAAAAATGGCATCACTCATAACTTCGCATGTCCTAGAACACACCAACAAAATGGTGTGGTTGAGAGGAAGAATAGGACTCTCTAAGAGATGGCAAAAACTTTGTTATGTGACTCTGGTGTTGAAAAATATTTCTGGGCAGAGGCTGTAAACACCTCTTGCTATATTATAAATAGAGTTATCATAAGGAAGATCTTGAACAAAACTCCATATGAATTATGGAAAGGGAGAAAGCCCTCAATTTCTTACTTTCATGTGTTTGGATATGATTGTTATATTCTTAACACAAAGGATTGGTTGGGAAAATTTGATACAAAATCTAATAATGGAATTTTCCTTGGCTATTCTCTCACTTCAAAGGCTTATCATGTTTATAATCTAAGAACCAAAACTACTGAAGAATTTATGCATGTAGTCTTTAATGAGATACAGGGAAACTCACAAAAGAAAGTAGATGAGGAAATTGAAGAAATGATGGGAGAAATGAGGATCTCAACTCAAGAAGCTGAGGAAAGACTCCACACAGACCAAAAGAATATGAGATCACCTCATTCTGACCCAAGAAGAGGATCTCAGACTGAGATCAGGAGAACAACTCAGACTGAACCTCATAGAAGTCTTCAACTTGAGATGGGGAGCAACTCTCAAGTTGAAGATAAGTATGGAGATTGATGGGATTTAGGCAAGCGTACCAAAATTCCAACAGTATAATAGTAAGTAAAGAGTATCGTATCCACGGGGACCGGTTCACTTCGTATTTATTAGTGATCAGACTATCAAGTAAGAGACGATTTTTTATGATTGTTGTGCGAAAAGTAAATTGCATAAAATAGATGAGATAATAGAGATAAGGTAAGATAGCGTTACTTGGATCAGGATTGAATTTCGTATCATCGCACCCCTTATGTATGTGAATCCCAATATTATTTATGAATATATTTCTATAATACCCTAGCCAAACTATATTGCTTTACCCCGAGTCACCAGCTGCAAAACACTCGAAGATAATCCATGCGGGTTCTCCCAGGCGACAAATTACCCCGGCTTGATTGCTCTACTTTTCCGTTCGTTAACACTATCAATTCGCCCTATATTCCTATAGCGACTACTATGAGTACTTTTACCAATCAGAATTCAAGTTTCCAATTCCTAGGCCCCCACAAACTCGCTGTTGAATTTACAAAACCATTTTCCAATGCATTTTACAAAAACAACCTATAACTCCGGCACACAGGCGGAAGCTACGCATTAAGTAAAGTATAAAAGTACCGATATCATAGAATAGGGATTCATAAATAATAAAGAGAATTCACATACACTTGGGGATTGAATCAACTACATTCAACCCTATTGGAGAGTTTAGCTACGTATGGTAGCCATACAGACCAATGAAGAAACTGTCACACTTTTCTTCAATCCTAGCGTTGCTATCTCGGCAGCCCTTCGGGGTCTCCTCTGGAGCATTGAGCCCTAAACCCTAACTCTGCTAACTCCCCTTGATCTTTACAAAAGGTCCTATTTATAGACAAAGGAAGGTTATCTGAAATCTGGAAAGAATCTGTTTTAAAATTACAAAAGAAAACAAATCTGTGTAACTGCGCTTCACTTGCACTCAGCGCAAGTGAAGCGTGGATTACAGAATGATGCGCTCCAACCTGCGCTTAGCGCAGGTGGAGCGTGACACATGTTTCAGTCTTCTCTGTTTCCTCATTTAACAGCTTGATTTCTTCCAGATCTTATCCTTGTTTGCTTGGCTTTCCTTGTTTCTCTCTCATAAATCTGCAAAATCAACAGAATTTCTATTAAAATAGCATCAAATTCAATTGATTCACTTTTTCTTTTTGATTTTTGAGGGAGTGATCTTCTTTTGCTTTCTTGTGCCTACTCTTTGTATTTCTTGACTTTCAAATCACCAACCTTTTCTTCCCATTATATCAAGTTGCACCTTGCTCTCTATCCGTAGTGTGTAAGGGACAGGATATAATCATTCATTTTGGTTGGGGTTCATAAGAAGAAACATTAAAGCTTAAATGGGTTACCAAAGAAAATGGAAAAATTTTATCAAGGGTTGGCTTTTGGCACTGAGCAAATAATTTAATCAACAAAATTTGTCTTTATCACTTCCATATTTTCCACATGCAGAATAAAATCCAGAAACTCAATCAATAACAATTGACAAATAGCGGTGAAAAACTCTCAATTTAAGTGTTTGGACTCACAACTCACCGGATTTTTGGCTAAATTCCTTGATAAAGCACTTACTAGTTTTAATAAACTATCCTGATAGGTCTTCCTGAGAAATATCCTAATCCTAACTGATTATGGAATTAATCACAAAACCCTTTCTTCTTTCCTAATCTGGTTAGTTAAACTGCCTAATTTCAGAGAATTTTGAAAAAGTTACCCTTTAAATCCCTAATTCCTAATTACTGAAAAAAAATCCTACAAATAAAATACTGAAAATGCACTACATAGCAATATAATGTATCAGTGGAGTATATACAGTACATATCCAGAATGATCAAATAAAAAGAAGAAAAATAAAAGAAAATGAAAAGAAAAAGAAAAGAAAAAGAAAAAGAAAAGAAAAGAAAAAGAAAAGAAAAGAAAAGAAAAGCACCAAATCAAAAAATATCATTCTGCTCCATCTCCAGCTGCTCCTCCCTCTCCCGGAAAAACAGGCTTGTCCGCAGGCCACTGCATATATGCATGGAACTCCTCCGGAGTCATGCCAAAATCTGGATCATGCCTGGAGCGGTACTGGAACTCCTGGATATGGGATAAACCTCTGACAATGGATGCATTCTGGGTGAGAATGTGCTGTGCCCAAAATGGGATAGAGGCATCTGCTACTGGTGGTGCTGGTGGTGGTGCCTGTTGCTGCTGTTGCTGCTCATCCTCATCATCATCCTCCTCTACTGGGATACAGTTGGCTTCAATATAGCCTCTGGTCATCGGTTTCTTGATGCGAACCATGGGGAACACCTCAACTCCCCGTGAACTGCAGAGGGTCGTGATCAATGATGGAAAGCCCAGACTGATCCTAGAGTTGGCGCTGCGGCGCCCCACAGAAGACACAAAGTCTGCGATCTTCTGTGTGATAACTCTAGCGATGATAATGTCTGCGCCAGTGATGATGCTGTAGATGAGGTGGGCGACTGACATAGTGACGTCTGAAACATGGTTGGTGGGCTGGATGTTAGCCAACACCAACACTGTCCACATCTGCGCGATGTCCCTCATGTCACGCCTATAGATGCGAGCAGCATGTCCATAAACATTCCTCTCGAAGGAACGTCCCCGCAGGCATAGGCTCTCTGCGGTCTGAGTGTCCAGGGGATCATTACCATAGATCCCCACAGCTCGCATACGCTCATGGTACTGACACTCCATGAGTCGTCTCTCCTTGGGCCCTGGGAACAGTAAAAGTGCATTGATCGCGTTGCGATCATAAGGAATTACCCGTCCTCGAGCAAACGATTGCCGCCTCGTGTCAATGCCACGGTCTCCAATGGCATTGGCATAAAATTCTCTAACGATGTCAGGGTCATAGTGCGAATCTGGGCGGCTAAGGCGGACCCAGTTTCTCCTGTGAATGTCACTCCTGAATTCTTCAAACTCGCTAGGCTCCAGAGCCACTGGCCTCTCATGAATAAAATCACAGTCCATCAGTGAACTGTAAGCTTCAAAGGACTTGGCGTCCTTGAAGTGGTGAGCATCGAACTCAGGGTCCTCTTGGGGTGCCTCTCTGGATCTCTTAGCACCCCCTTTGCCTCTCCTAGAAGTGC
This sequence comes from Sesbania bispinosa, assembly GCA_026901365.1. Classification (NCBI taxonomy): domain Eukaryota; kingdom Viridiplantae; phylum Streptophyta; class Magnoliopsida; order Fabales; family Fabaceae; genus Sesbania; species Sesbania bispinosa. The sequence continues at coordinate 2,684,399 of QLOH01000033.1, forward strand.
CAGCTGCATTAACAACTTTGGTGCGAGCCATCTGCAACAATTTTAAACCAAGATTATTTCTATGCAAATAATAATAGATTACTCATAATCAATGAAATAAGTAGCCAATTTAATTAAAAAATCAGAGCAATCAACCAATCAAGCACTTGAACAAAAATCTTGATTTTAAAGTTACCCAATGCCAATTAATTAATTTATTAAGAGCATGCTAAAGTGATCAATTAAAGCAAGTCCTAATTAATTTTTAAATAGGGCAAAAATTGGTAACAAAAATTAAGCTAAAAAATCATGTCATCAGTAACATGCAATAAAGCACAATTATTCAAGTATGGTCATGCAAAAATAGTATGGCATAAACTGAGCATACATGCACCATAAAACAAATTAAACTACCATAAAGCATATCACAGTAGCAAGCATACTAAACTAAGACTCTATTGACAAAATTTCCTAATCTAAAGGGTCCTACGAGCCTAAGTTCTCTATTCTAAGGTTTTGCTCAAATAAATGAAAAACTGAAAATTTTAATCGGTGCAAAATGAACAAAGTTATAAAAACATACCTGGTGTAGCTTCAAAAATTGAAAGGAAGAGGATTTGGAAGTAAAAAGTTCGAGGGAAAGGATGAATTCTCAGAGAAAATGGAGTTTAGGAGTGAAGGGAAGGTTTGGAATGACCTTCCCTCGCTCCAGGATTCAAATAAATCCTGGAGCGGGAACGCGCGCTCCATTTTCCCTCAGCGAAAGTGGAGCGCGTGTCTCATAGAATATGAAGCGTGACGCGTCGCTTCACTTATGCTTAGCGTAAGTGAAGCGCAGAAAACAGAGGCAAATTATCAAATCTGCGATTCACCTGCGCTTAGCGCAAGTGAAGCGCAGAAAACAAAATTGAAATTCTATTTTCGGTTTTCTGCTGCTTCCTAACTTTAACTGTTTCTCATCCTTTTCTTATTAAAATCAATCCAATTCCTAATAATTTCTTATTCTACATAGGCATTGACTCTAACACAAAAAAAAAATTAAAAACAAAAATCAAAGAAAAAATAAAAATTAAAACAAAAAATGCTGGGTTGCCTCCCAGGAAGCGCTTGTTTAATGTCTGATAGCTCGACCCCTGGTTTTCTCATGGTGGCCTCAATTGGAGGATAATGGTTGACTCTGTTCCAGTTCTTCCTTTTAATTCCCATCCTCCATGCCAATTCTTTATTTTGTTATCACTTTCATCATTGTCTTCCTCTGTGTCTGATGTTGATCTTTTCCTCTTCTTGAATTTGAACTCCATGATTGACTCTGGCTGCTTAAGTCTCATCCTTGGTTTCCTCAGAAATCCAGAAACCTTTTTCTTCTTTTGCTCCACATTATCTGGAGGAGATTCTTTCTTTCTTACCTTTGGCAGCTGAGATTTAGATTTAAATTTATAGATCCCATCAGTAGGATCTATTTGTAATTTTTCTGGAGTTTTCCGTACTTGGAGAATTCCTCTGTCAATATGAAACACAATGCTTTTATCTTTAGAACTTAATTGGTATTTTCCCCGATCAACATCCACTATTGCCTTAGCAACTTTCATGAAGGGTCTTCCTAGAATTAAGGGGACATCAGTATCCTCCTCTTCCATCTCTGCAATGTAGAAAGCAACAGCATATACAAATTTATCCACTTTGATTGGTAAGTCTTCTATTATCCCATATGGGCTTTGAGTGGACTTATTTGCAAGTAGTAACTTCACGTTGGCAGGCTTGACCTTCAAAATTCCCAGCTTGTTAAAATATGATAGCAACATTAAATTGATGCTCGCCCCAAGATCCAATAAAGCATGTGTAGCTAGTTGATTACCAATAGAAAATGGTGTAGTGAACTTACCCGGGTCAAGTGACTTACCTGTGGTGTAGACCTCTTCTGGTTCTTCTTCTTCTTCTTCTTCTTCTTCTTCTTGCACTGCTTCTAGCTTTTCCTCTTGTTGAACACTCTTCTGGACAATCTCTTCCTTGGGTACTTGCTCTTTAAAGGTGATGTTTTCTTCTATATCACTTTCTTCTGTAAGGTTGCCATCAATAGCAACCAAATTGCAGTGCTCCTTTGGATTGGTCTGAGTGTTTGCTGTAAAGTGGCCATTCTTGTGTTCTGCCATCTCTGTTGCTAATTGGCCCCCACTTGACTTTCTAATGATTTGATTGATGCTTCCGTGTTCTTTCTAAATCCATTAAAGCCTTGTATGAAAGCATCAATCTTTTCTTCTAACTTGTTTAATCTGTCATGTATAGTTAGTTATTGCTGCTGGTATGGTGTCTGTCTGTTCCCTCCATTCTGCCCCCATCCAGAGTTATTTTGGTTATTTCTCCATCCTTGTGAGTACTGATTGTTATTGTTGGAGAAGTTTCCTTGCCTTCCCTGGTTACCGATGAAGTTGACTTGTTCGGCTTGATTTTCTTGGTAAGAGCAATGACTATTGGGATGGTCGCCTTCTCAAAAGTCACATATCAAAGGTTGAGACTAAGTGGTTTGGGATTGGACAACTTTCAACTATTGAGGGAGTGCTTCTAACTATTTGGTGACTACTTCTAGCTGTCTTTTGATAAGCTTGTTCTCTGCTAGAAGAGCATCATTACTGTTGAGTTCCAACACTCCTTTCTTCTGTAATTGAGTTGGTTGTCGTCCAAACTGAGCTTGCAGATCATTCTGAGCAAAGTTATCAATGATTGCGATCGCTCGCTCTGCATCCACTGATAAGATAGTTCCTCCTGCTGCGGCATCTATGAAGGATTTGGAATCTGGATTGAGTCCATTGCAGAAAATGTTGAGTTGAGCAATGTCATCATAGCCATGGTTAGGACATTTGCGCAACAAGGATTTGTTTCTCTCCCAGGCTTCACATAGTGGTTCATCTGTTCCCTGCCTGAATGTGGATATGTCTGACTTGGCTTGTATGTATCTTCCTGGTGGGAAGAATCTTTTCAGGAATTTGTCTTCAACTACTCCCCAATTGTTCAGACTTTGGTTTGAATGTGACTTCAGCTACTCCTTAGCTTTACCTATCAATGAGAAAGGAAATAAGCGTAAGTATACGGACTCTAAATCACCTTCCTCAAAACCCATAGTGCCAATTAATTTGTAAAAAATTGAGAGATGTGCATGTGGATCCTCATGATCGAATCCTGCGAATTGATGGGCACTGATAAGATTGAGGTGGGCAGCCTTCAACTCCAAGGACCTCGCTGTTACAAGTAGGACGATGCTTGAATAATGGCGAGGTCCTTGGTACATGACATAATCTCCCAAAGTTCTTCTTCTTGGTTGTTCTTCTTCCATATTTTTGGTTTCTTCCTCAAGCCTCCTTCTTCTCCTTCTCTTGTTTCTGCTCCTGTTCCTCCTTGATGTCCTTTCTATTTCTGGATCAAATTGCAACTGATTTTGAGACACCTAACCTCGCAAGAGCATTAATCAAGAAAACTTGAAAAAGGGTAAGTGTGGAAGAGAATTTTTAATAATAAAGAAAAGAAATTTTCCTAACAATTCCTAAAAATAAAAATCTAAAAATCCTAAGATAGATTATATACAACTTGATAGTTAGACCTCCCAAGTATATACGAATTAATACACCGTTCCTCGGAAACGGTGCCAAAAATACTTGATGGGATTTAGGCAAGCGTACCAAAATTCCAACAGTATAATAGTAAGTAAAGAGTATCGTATCCACAAGGAACGGTTCACTTCGTATTTATTAGTGATCAGACTATCAAGTAAGAGACGATTTTTTATGATTGTTGTGCGAAAAGTAAATTCCATAAAATAGATGAGATAATAGAGATAAGGTAAGATAGCGTTACTTGGATCAGGATTGAATTTCGTATCATCGCACCCCTTATGCATGTGAATCCCAATATTATTTATGAATATGTTTCTATAATACCCTAGCCAAACTATATTGTTTTACCCCGAGTCACCAGCAACAAAACACTCGAAGATAATCCATGCGGGTTCTCCCAGGCGACAAATTACCCCGGCTTGATTGCTCTACTTTTCCGTTTGTTAACACTATCAATTCGCCATATATTCCTATGGCGACTACTATGAATACTTTTACCAATCAGAATTCAAGTTTCCTATTCCTAGGCTCCCCCAAACTCGCTGTTGAATTTACAAAACCATTTTCCAATGCATTTTACAAAAACAACCTATAACTCTGGCACACAGGCGGAAGCTACGCATTAAGTAAAGTATAAAAGTACCGATATCATAGAATAGGGATTCATAAATAATAAAGAGAATTCACATACATTTGGGGATTGAATCAACTACATTCAACCCTATTGGAGAGTTTAGCTACGCATGGTAGCCATACAGACCAATGAAGAAACTGTCACACTTTTCTTCAATCCTAGCGTTGCTATCTCGGCAGCCCTTCGAGGTCTCCTCTGGAGCTTTGAGCCCTAAACCCTAACTCTGCTAACTCCCCTTGATCTTTACAAAAGGTCCTATTTATAGACCAAGGAAGGTTATCTGAAATCTGGAAAGAATCTGTTTTTAAATTACAAAAGGAAACAAATCCGTGTAACTGCGCTTCACTTGCGCTCAACGCAAGTGAAGCGTGGATTACAGAATGATGCGCTCCAACTTGTGCTTAGCGCAGGTGGAGCGTGACACACGTTTCAGTCTTGTCAGTTTCCTCATTTAACAGCTTGATTTCTTCCAGATCTTATCCTAGTTTGCTTGGCTTTCCTTGTTTCCCTCTTTTTGACTTGATTCTATGTTTATCTTGCCTTTGAATTTAAATTGGGGAAGTTATCCGCAAAATCTTTGTTTAAATGGCTACTGATCTTATCTTTATTTGCTCTCATTTAAACTTCAAATCTACAGATCCTATCCTCAAATAATGCTATCTTCTTTTCTCATTTAAATCTCTCTCATAAATCTGCAAAATCAACAGAATTTCTATTAAAATAGCATCAAATTCAAATTCAAATTAAAGAAACACAATTATTACAATTATTAATAAAAAGGGAATATTTTGGGGCATAAATTACTATTTTACCCTTGATAAGTGCAGTAAAAATACAAGAATTTATCATATAATTGGCACTTATCATAGATCAGCTTGAGATTGAGCGAACAAGACAGACTGCACCTGAGATTCAGCATGAGCACGCGTCTGAGATGCCTAGAAGTTGGAGACTGGTCAGATCTCATCCAAGAGATCAAATAATTGGAGAGACCTCAGACAGAGTTAGAACAAGATCATCATTCAGAAATGTTGAGAATATGATGGCTCTTCTATCTAAGATAGAGCCCAAGGACATCCACGAAGCTCTCAATGATGAATCTTGGGTCAAAGCTATGAAGGAAGAGCTCAATCAGTTTGACAAAAGCAAAGTATGGGATCTGGTTCCTCCACCATCTCTTCAATCTATAATTGGAACCAGATGGGTGTTTCGCAACAAGATGAATGAGAAAGGAAAGGTAATGAGAAACAAAGCAAGACTAATAGCACAAGATACAATCAACAAGAAGGAATAGATTATGATAAGACCTTTGCACCAGTGGCCAGGCTTGAGGCTATCAGAATTCTCCTAGCCTTTGCAGCTCACAAAGACTTCAAACTTTATCAAATGGATGTAAAAAGTGCCTTCTTAAATGGAATCATTGAAGAAGAAGTCTATGTAAGACAGCCACCTGGATTTGAAGATCTAAAACATACAGAGTACATACTCAGACTGAAGAAAGCCTTGTATGGACTCAAGCAAGCTCCAAGAGCCTGGTATGACAGGTTGAGCTCTTTCTTAGTTGAGAATGGATTCTCCAGAGGACAGATTGACATAACTTTGTTCAAAAGGGAGTATCATAAAGATTTGTTAATTGTTCAAATTTATGTAGATGATATTATTTTTGGATCAACTAATGAATCTCTTTGTTAAGAATTCCTAAGTCTCATGCAGGGAGAATTTGAGATGAGTATGATGGGTGAGCTAAGATTCTTCTTAGGCTTACAAATCAAACAACAATCTGATGACATATTCATATATCAAGAAAAATATGCAAGGGATTTATTGATAAAATTCAAGATCAATGATGCCAAGCCAATGAAGACACCCATGCACCCATCAACTCAGATTGACAAAGATAGAAGGGTAAGTCAGTCTCAGAAAAGGTGTACAGAGGTATGATTGGATCACTTATGTACTTAACTGCTAGTAGGCCAGATATCCAATATGCTGTAGGGATCTGTGCTAGATATCAATATGATCCTAAGGAATCTCACCTCTCAGCTGTTAAAAGAATTTTTAGATATTTAATTGGAGCAACTAATCTTGGTCTTTGGTATGAGAAGGGATCTAGATTTAATCTTACATGCTACAGTGATGCTGACTTTGCTGGAGACAAGATGGATAGAAAGAGCACAAGTGGGACTTGTCAATTCCTAGGAAAATGCCTTGTCTCATGGTCTTGCAAGAAGCAAAACACAATAGCCTTGTCTACAACTGAAGTTAAGTATGTCTCAACTGCAACTTGCTGCACACAAGTCTTATGGATCAAATCTCAAATGCTTGACTATGCACTAAGGTACTCTAAAATCCCAATCTTTTGTGATAACACTAGTGCAATTAATCTTGTAAAAAATCTCATTCATCATTCCAGATCTAAGCACATTGACATTAAGCACCATTTTATAAGAGATCTTGTCGAAAAGGGGAACATTGAAATAATTTTTGTTGATACCAAAAATCAACTTGCTGATATTTTCACTAAACCCCTAGTGGAAAAAAGATTTAATTCAATTTTAAAACTCTTAAATATGTATGCTTGCTCTTGATTATTTTACATTTTTTTTTGTGTTGAGACTGAGACTAAGTCCAGATCTGAGATCAGCCCTGAGACTCAGTCTGAGATAGGGATAAGATGAGACACATAGAGAGTCTGAGGTAAAGGGTCATGAACGTCAAAAAGACGTTATAGAGAGCGTCTCTGAAACTGACGCTAACGACTAGTATGCACAGAACGGTTACCCTCAAAACGTGCGCACTACTAGTCGTTACGTTTAAAAAGGAGAGCCCAACTGTTCTCAACTGCTCATTAACTCCCCACTAAGCCACTCTCCCCCCTCTCTCTCTCATCTCAGAATCTCTTTTCTATAAAAAACAAAAACTCATCTCATTTATCTCACAAATGCGTATCAAAGTAACAACCCTGAAACTTCCTTACTCTGATATCTCTTCATCATCCTCATCTCCTGAACTTAACATGTCTTCGTCAAGATCCTATGAGTCCATGGGAAACCTAAGCTCAAGTAAGAAAAGATTGAGTCATTTTCCCTCTCCTCAACCAAGCACTGACTCAGAAGCTACATAAATTCAAACTCAACCTTCCCCCTCTTCAAAATCCACTTCATCTAAGAAAACCAAATCCCCTCTACCTTCCAAAACAAAATCCAGAAGGATAGCCTCAAATGTGGTGCAAACCTCTGCACCAAAACCACCCAGATCCCCCGAACACATTGATCTCACCGAACCAACTCCTTCCAAAAATGGAAAAGAAAAACTTGGTGAAGGAAGCAAAAGCAAGAACCTTTCTTTCCAATCTGACCTTTTTGCCAATGAAGCCATAGAAACCAAGTTTACTGGGCGTTTCAAGGAGAGAAAAATCGTTTTTGGTAGAGTGATAATGTTAGATGAACTGAGACAAGAGAATTAGGACATTGCTTCCTATCTTAAGAAGCAAGGCTGGGAAGCCTATCTCTGCATTACTGAGCCTGTCTTTCTTAAGATGACACGTGCCTTCTATGCCTTTTGTACCACTGTCAAAGGAGCCTCTCATGGGTTGCCCCATGTCATTTCCAACATTAAAAGAGTTCACATTGAACTAACTGAAGAAGTTTTGGGAGCCATTATTCAAGCTCCAGTTGTTGGAAATTGTATCTACAATGAGGAGCAATGGTGGAATCATTTGGGGATTCCATCTGAGAGTGTTGCATCATCACTGTTCATCCAAGTTGTGATGAGCAACTCTTCTTCTGCTCTCAATCTTTTTGGTAAGTTTCTGTACCACTTGGTGGTAAAATGCATCATGCCTAGAGCTGGGACCTTTGACAAGATCTACTCAACTGATCTTATGGTGATGTATCACCTCAAGCACGAGATTGCTTTGAATCTCCCCTTCCTCATCTTGAAACACATGGAGCACGCCTTCAACAATGCAAAAATGACTGCTTCTCTCCCCTTTGGTATGCTGGTTACCAAAATCTTGAAGCATTTCAAGGTGGATCTGTCTGGGTGTGGAGAGACGAAGGAAAGACCCACCTTCAATCTCTCAAACTTGATGGTAAGTTTATCCCTCCTCCTACTTTTCCCATTGATTCTCCTACTAAAATCGAGTAAACTAGCAAATTGGTCCCTGACTCTGTAGGGACCATGCAGTTTCGTCCCTGACTTTGCTAAAATAACACTTTAGTCCGTACTTGTCAAAAACACATGCACTTTAGTCCCTAACGTGCATATTTTGTAATAAAGTGAAGGACTAAAATGCATGTTTTATAGTGAAATAAGGACTAAAGTGCATGTATTTTTAACAAAGTACGGACTAAAGTGCTATTTTAGCATAGTCAGGGACGAAACTGCAAGGTCTCCGCAGAGTCAGGGACCGATTTGCTAGTTTACTCTACTAAAATCCCTCCATCTGTCCAAGCATCTCCCTCCTCTAAAATGTTCTGTCCAGAGACAGTGACTAAAAAGGAAAAGAAAAAGACTGTGAAAGAAGCTGCTGCTGAACGATCTCAAGGAGGATCTGAGATCCAGAGGAAAGAAGAAAATAAAAGAAAGTGTCAACCAGAAGTCTCAACTGAGATTGAGGTTAGGAGAAAGAAGAAGAAGAAGAAGACAAGAATAGAAGACATCACTTTAGCTCTTGTACAATCTGACCCTCAGCCCTCAAATCCTCTAGAGCATAGTGAGACACCCATTGAGCTTGAGACTCAAGAACAACTTGAAGCTGAGCATGTTCAGACACCTCAAGCTTCACCCCTTCACACCACTCCAGCAGCCTCACCTTCTCCTATCACCAAAATTGTAGCAGAGACTCTTGCAAGTTTAGATAAAGAGACGGCCAATGCCTCTACACCTGAAGTTATGCAAGAAGAGAGAGTTCCTGAGACTGAGACTGGGAAGGAGGTTCCAGTCTCACAAGAGAAGACTCCAGTCTACTCTCCTCCCGCTCACTCTTACCAAACCTCTCTGCCCACTCCTGGTAAATTCTTTGTGGACTCTTTGTTTAATTCTCCTCCTCCAAAGTATGATCAATCTGCTCCACCACCATCTGCTCCTACTCCAACAGCTGAGCCATCAATACCTACTCACCTCTCTAATTCAATCAATACCTTTTAAATCAACTACAAAAGGAACAACAGCACCAAAAGCAAGAGCTTAGCACCAGTCATGTGCGCACACAGAAGAAGATTCTTAAGGAACTTAAGAGGAACAAGCTGAGGCAAGAGGCAATTCTTAATGGTTTGGACACTGTTTTTCAAGCCATAAACACTTCAAATGATTTCAACGGCAAGATGCACCTGCACTTGTCCAATCTTCCTCCTCTTCCTGATATTCCACAGACTGTGCTAAGGCCTCCTGGGTCTCCTTCTGGATCATCTTCTTCCCCATCTAGCTAGGCTAGTTGTTTTCTATTTTTTGATTGTGGCAAAAGGGGGAGTAGGTTAGAGTAGAGTAAAGCTTTTTTAGCTTTAGGAAGATGAGATCTAGTTGATGGCACTCTTTGCTTTCTGATTGTAAATTTATGAATCTTTTGTAATCATCTCATCTCAACTATTATGAATCAATGAAGTAATTGTTCAGTTTCATCCCTTTATCTGTTTATTGTGTATCTTAAGATAATTGAGCAAGTAATTTGTGATGAAATGAATGATGTCTATTTGTTGTGAAACTCACAATCTTAAGAACTCTAAGCAAGAAAAAAAAACTCAATTTTTTCCGTTGAGAAAAATGCTCAGACTCCGGGGGAGCTGAGACCTTAACAGATTGGTACTTATGTTGAAAAATCTTCTAAAAGTAAAGTGCTTAGACTCAGGGGGAGTTGAGACTTGAAAATATTTTTTCAACATAAAAACAAAAGCTTTATGGTTTGCCATCATCAAAAAAGGGGGAGATTGTTAAGACAAACTCACTCCTAAGGTTTTTAATGAAGTCAAACCATCAAGTAAAATGATTACAAAAGGAAAGCTTGATATGCATCTTGTTATTACTAACTGTTTGCTCAAAATGTTGGTAGAATTCTAGACTTTAAATTTGTAGGATAAATTCCTCATGCTAAGATAAAGTCAAAGACACAAGAAAGCTCAAAATCATTCTTTGAGGCATGAAGTATAAAAAATTCAGAATGAAGAGTTGCCAAAAGAAAGATTAAAATAAGAGCTACTGAGCAAGAGAGATTCAAGGTCAGACTCAGACTGAGAGTCAGACTCAGATGCAAATTTGAGACTCAGAAACAAGCTTACACAGAAGAACTGAGATGCAGATGAGAGCCCAAGACTGAGACCACAACTCAGATGCAAGAACTGCCATCAGACAAAGACTGAGACTCAAACTCAGCCTATGGACACAAGGCACAATGAGTCAACAGGAGTCAAGACGAGGACACTGCACATGCTGACACAAGGCAGTACACACAATACTTTGGCAGGAAGCTTTTTCTCTCTTCACAACGGCTATAAACGGTCACCAACGACCATGTAACGGCTAGTTCTCATTTGATTTAAATTCCAAGATCAACAGTGAAGAAGAGAGAGAGACTACGCTGCACATTGAGAAATCTTTGCATCTTAACTACATCTCAAGTCCTTCTCATCTCAAATCCAGTCTTAACTTGAGAACAACCCTGTAGTCTCATCTATTCTCTTTCAAGCTCTTAACTTTTTATCTTTGTAAAAGAGAATACACCTAGTTGAGCTCACTGTTTATCCATACTTTGTATGTTGTAAGCTAGACTATCATCACTCTATCTTTCCTTGTAAGTTGTCTCAGCTGAGATAGGAGAGAGCCTAGTCTCAGTGATAGTTGTAAGAAGCCTGAAGAGGCCCAGTCAAGAATGCTTGTTTCACAGCCAAGGTAGGAGAGCCTAAGCTTGGTGTGAGGGTGAGCCTGAAGAGGCACAAGAATACTTGTATTTGACAAGGTTGTCAATAGTGGAAATCTCACAAGTTGTGAGGACTGGACGTAGCCCAAGGAGTGGGTGAACCAGGATAAATCAAGGTGCATCTCTTTCCCTTATCTCTTTATTTACATTGCACAATTAATACATGAAACGTGTTTGCTCAAAATAAACTAAATTTGATTAAAAGAAACTAAGTCTTAACTACTGAGATTCACTTTACAAAGTTAAATAATTATACTAAGTTAAGACATTATCTTATCTAACCCGTCTGAGCCTCCAAGTTATCTAACTTGAGAACACGTCTCAGCTTGAGCTTAAGTGTCTTTTTAGGAACAAAATTTTAAAAGTCTCTTTTCAACCCCCCTTCTAGAGACAACCAGCCAACTTCATGTTCATCATACATAGGGGAAATGCTTGACTCTATCATGCTCTACATTACATAAATCAACTCCTAATTCCAAAAGCCCCAAACCTTAACCCTAAGGTTAAATCATTTTCCAAACAATCCAAGACAACACAACACTCAGGGTTAGGGCAAACCTTAAACATGATCATGCATCTATCATAAAGCAATATGGAAGGGGAAAGATACAGAGGAGGGGTCATACATGACCTTTAACCTAAATGAGAGTGAGTGTGTGAGTTAACACTCACCTAAGACTGAGCAAACGGAAGGGAAGGAGTCCCGGAGGGCGGCAGTGGAGCTCCCATCTTCTCCTCCTCCTTCAAGCCCAAGCACTAGTACAACCTCTCTCTCTCTCTAACTTCTCTCTCTAAAAGAAGGAAATGAGGAAAGAATGAGAGCAAAGCCCTCAACGCTCTCTTTTAAAAAAATAGATCTGCGCATTCTCGATCAAGCGATGATTTCTCGCTTGAGCGAGAATACTGAAGCCCCTCTGTTTACGCGTACTCGTTCAAGCAAGAATCCTCTCGCTTGAGCGAGAAACGTCTAGAAAGGACCCCCTCTCTGGATGATTCTCACTTGAGCGAGACCATTCTCTCTCAAGCGAGACCATTCTCGCTCAAGCGAGACCCTTCTCACTTAAGCAAGAGCTGTAGAAACCACAGGAAACACTAGAAAGGGGGGTTGAATAGTGTTTTAATTGTTTAAATAGATTTTCTAGGAAATCTTTTCACAAACAAAGTTGTCACAAAAGATATAAGCTACTTTCTGAAACTGGAGTATGTACTTGCTGAAAATCTTTTCAGCAGGTTCACCAAAACTGATTTCTTAAACTATTTTGAAACGTATTTCTGAAAGCTTATGTTTAAACAGTTTAATTCACTAATATCCTAACCCTTCTTGTTAGATAAAATAACAGTAAATGAGAGATAAGGGTTGAGATGTCGACTTAGCCAAGAAATTATTCTGGTTCACCCACCAACACAGTGAGCTACGTCCAGTCCCAGTGCAAACATGCAACCGGATTTTCACTATCTGATCAGATACAAATATTCTTTGACCCCCGCCTCTTCAGGCTAAACACCCAAGTATTGTTTGAACACGCAGCCTCTCCAGGCTAAAAACCCAAGTTTTCTTTGGACACAGCCCAGGCTAAAACAGAAAATTGTTTGAAGGTATAAAGTTTAAACTCACAAACTACACAAGTTTAGAGCCTAAACAGGGTAAGATGTACAAATAACTGAGTAAAACTCAGGATAAGAAATTGTTGTACAAAAGAGACAAATGAATATATGAATCAGAGAGTTTTGAGCAACGTTTCAACAAGTTCGTTCGTCCTCTGCTTTCTTCAGCATGAAACTTCATATATATATATATATAGCTTTGGAAAAGAAATCCGTTGAAGTCAATTTGATTTTTGTTGAGAGATAGCATTAAATGCAAATGCTCCCGTTGAGACACATAGCCTTGGTAGCTTGCACTAGTAGGTACAACAAGTAGTAGGTGTCAGCAACACAGACTCCACTTTTTCTGGGCACACTGTACTTCACAGCAGACATTGCCTTTTGGTAAATAGAAATTTGAATTATGCCAAAAAGCAAATGTTCTGACTTTCCAGAAGAATAAGAAGCACAAGCAACTGAGAATGGCTACGGTTGACTTGAGTCTTCCAAGAGAATTAGTAGAGAAGCACTTTTCCAAAAAGTACATGTCTCAGTACGACGTCTCTCAACTTCAGAAGGTCTTGATCACTCAGCAGGTACTTTATGCTTCAGCAAGTTGTACCACATCAGAGGGTTGGACTTTCAGAGAGTTTATTTGCTTTAGCAAGTTGTTTACTCCCAGTAAAAAATAGATCTTTTCAGAGGGTTGCTCTTAGAGAGTTACCGCATCACAGAAAAATATACCTTTCAGTAGAATCTGTCTTTTTATACAAATTTGTTGCTCATTAAAACTTCAGGTAATAGAGACTTAAAACATTATTAATTTCCTTAATAATATTTTGAGACTCAACAAGAGCCTTCTCGCTCAAGCGAGAATATTGGATATCAATTTCCCCACTTTTACTGATATTATCGCTCAAGCGAGTCACTCTCGCTTGAGCGAGAACATCAGGACTTAAAGTCCTAATTCTCACTTTTAAGTCTCTCTTTTCCCTATTTCTTTTCACAAGATACATTTCTAACTTAGTTTCTTTCATCTAAACCTCTTCCCTCATTATCGTCAATTAACTACATTCCTTCCTCCTCAATCTAATTCTCTTGTTCAAAACCCCTACTTTCTCCCTCACTTATACCTTTAAATCCTCTCAGTCTCAGGGTGTGATTCTCCTATGTTCAGTCCACGATTGTGTTTTGGCTTAACACTGGTTTCCTTCCAAATTCTCTCAAAACTCCTAGCTCTTACTACATTCCATAATTCTTGTCTTAACTCACACTCAAATCCCTAAATCATCACTTTACTCCTAACTCTCTTCTCTCGACAGGATTCACAGTCTTAAGCTTCTCCTAATTTTTCTAAATTCTAAAGTTTGGGATGTTACAGTCACTAAGCAGTCGCTAATTGCATTATAGTAACGGTTTTCTCTTGGCCGTCGCTAATAACCAAATTTCTTGTAGTGACAATCTAGGATATTATAAGTTTCAATTTTAAAATCTTCACTGCTTTAACTCGATCGTTATCACGACCCAAGAATTAGCATGGGTGCTAATGTATCTATGCTTATGAAAATACCTAGTCAAAAGCTAAAATTATTTCTTAATTTATATTTTATAGATTCTACATTTTTTAGAGCAGCGGAAAAATTTTAGATTCTATATGACCTAATTATATAATTTTTTTATATAAGTTTCAATATTTCATTTTCTCAACTATTGTTAATTTACAGTTTTATATTTTACACATATATTGAAAACACCCATGTCTTGCTATTTGCTAGTTTATATTTTTTTTTTTTATGACACTTTTTTTAAGACTACTTGCTAGTTTATATTTTAATTGATCCCAGATAGGTTATATAGGACACCATGCGTTCATAAAATTAAAAGACAACATTCACTAGTAAACTGTGGCAGGTAAATATTAATTCTATAATTTAAATTTATTATCAAAGTAAGGTAATGAGGAGTTTAAATCTAATGTAAGATGTAATTTTTTTTTTTTTTTTTGTAATGAAGGTGATGGGGCTTAAACTTAAGATCTCATGTTAAATTATATCCAAGTACATACCCACCATTAGGCCGTCCCTAAAGGATAAGATATAAATGTTTTTATATATAATATATTTTTTGGTAAATATATAATATTATTTAGTAAAGTGCTAATATATAAAATTTAAAAAGTTAGACTAATTAAGTATTATATATAATAGACACTATAAGAAATTCGGCTTTTAGCTATGGTCAAAGTTGTCCCTAAAAGTGAAAAATCGTCGCTACAATTTATCTAGCGACGACTTAGCGACGTCCATTAAAAGGCTCGTCGTTAATGCAGTAGTGACGAGCAAAATAGATCGTCGTTACGTAGAGACAGTCAGGCCGTCACTCAAGCCATCGCTAACACCATGGCCACTACGTATTATTGTTATTTTTTAAAAATTTTTTATCTAGTGACGGTTATAGTGACAGCCATGGCCGTCGCTAAAGATAATTTCTTTTTAATTTAAATTTATTATTATTTATTTTATTTTAATATTTGTTAATTTTAAAATTATAAAGAAAAATACAAAATACTATATAAACACACCGATAGAGGAAAAAATATATATACAAAGGTGGTGTTTGGAAGAGCTTATTTGAACTTATCTGATGACATAAGCACTTATATAACTGTTTTGGTAAACTTATATTATTACATGCTCATAAGCTGTTTTCAGCTTATTTCAATAAACTCTTGAGAATAGCTTATGGAGAATTTAAGTACACTGCACCCTCTTCAATTTTCATCTACTTTTTTAAGAGCTTATGCATTAAGTGTTTATTAAATAAGAGCTTATGTTATAAGCACTTAAATAAGCTGTATTTCCAAACGGGGCCAAAGATTGTTCAAACATAATACAATTAAAGTATAAAAAAATATAATAAAAAAATCAATGGTGGCAGCGACGACGCTGGTGTTGTGGTGGGGGGACGATCCTCATCCTCATCCAATGGCTGCTCATCCATGGCGTCATTGTAGTGGGGGTGCGGCTGAGCCTGAGCCTGAGCAGCCTGAGCCTCCAGCAACTGGTGCATCTGTTGTCGGAGTCGTGCGAAGTCCTCTCCAACTGTGCAGCCTTCGCTTCAGCCCGGCTAGGCTAATCCCTTGCTTCGATGACTTCCTAGCGCAGCGCTTCGTCAGTCGAATGTCGTGACCCGGACCCGTCACTCCCGCTGGTATGAGCCCGAGACTCCTGAGTGAGGCTGGTCACACCTGGACGAATGTTGGTTGACAAGTCCCCGCTAGTAATAGAATGTTGGTTGACTTATATGTTTTATTTTGAACATCCATCACTTGTATCATATTATTTTATAAAGGCAATTCATTTTATTAATTCTTTTAGAATATAATTAATGTCCTTAGAATAGTAAGCTTAAACTTCATAAGAAATCAAGTAGATGACTTGATCGTGAGATCTTATGAAGAACTATTCTTAAAATAGTCCCTGGTCAAGCATCATCTTAGGACAAAAGATGCATTTAGACCAGTATGTGACTTTGTTGATGATCACATCTCACGGATCATGGATATGAGATATCATGTGCTCACATAAGTACATATTAAGAGTAATGGTGTACTGGACTGACCCACCTTAAGAACGTTGCATGGATTATTACATAAGTGTCATGAACATTTCTTATATTGATAAATATTATATGAAGTCCTTTGACCTGAAATCACTACGATTCCTACATAAGGAATCATATGTTTTAAATATCATCAAACGTTGCATGTAACAAGGTGATCATAAAGTTGGTTTTTGGACATATAATAAATTATGTGGTGGAATGTGAGTGTCCTAGATGAGATTTGTCCCTCCTATGTAACAAGAGTTATATCTGTAGGCCTCTTGATAGAGTTAGACTACAAAATGCATGGCCATGCTCAGGAGGATAACATGAGATGTTTATTTTCTGTATATTCTACTTGGGCATCAAGAAAAACATAAATTGAACTATACAAGGATGACACATTCCATGCCCTTGTGTTCAATTAGATATTTGGACAAAGGGACAAATCATATAAATTATTATCATAAAATAAGATTCGTCAAAGTTGTTGACAATATCAATATTTGGGTAATAGTGATGTATTGATAGATACCGCTCACTATTTATGATATTAAATATAAAATGGTTTTATTTTAAATATCATAACCAAATATTAAAAGCCTATTGGGTCACACGCATACAACAAGCCTCTAGGAAAGATAATAATTCTAATTTGATTAGAATTATAACATAATGGGCCAGACCCATATGTGTTAGGGTTAATTGAGTGATGGTAAAACCCTAGCCACCACTCTATAAATATAGCATAAAATGCATTACCCTAGACACACGAGCAGTCGCTCTTACTCTCTAAACGCTACTAGTAGAGTTGAGGAGGGTTTCCCAGTTCGGCTGTTGGCGTCGACATCTTTAGAGACGTGGCTGCTATTGCCTCGTTCGCAATCCGTAAAAGGTATGTCGTGATGTTTCATGCCTTTTATGCCTTAATTCGTGTTTCTCGCATTAACGATCATAACAAAGGGGGAATGCATTTATTCCGCTGCACCCTAACCATATGCTTGATTCCTTTCAGCCTGAGCCTCCAGCAACTGGTGCATCTGTTGTCGGAGTCGTGCGAAGTCCTCTCCAACTGTGCAGCCTTCGCTTCAGCCCGGCTAGCCTACTCCCTTGCTTCGATGACTTCCTAGCGCAGCGCTTCGTCAGTCGAATGTCGTGACCCAGATCCGTCACTCCCCGCTGGTATGAGCCCGAGACTCCTGAGTGAGGCTGGTCACACCTGGACGAATGTTGGTTGACAAGTCCCCGGTTCCATAACAGCGGCCTCGGGTCTTGCCACCCGTAACATCCTTCCAGATTTGTATCTTGGTGGACCCATCAAAGCAAGAGTTGTCCCCCATCTGTGACTCCACCTCCCTAGCTCGGGAGGTCCTGGTAATTTGTCTGTTGAGTACATGTAAACGTATTATTAGTTAGTTATATATTCAATTGCAAATATACGAAATTATATAAAAAAACACTGATAAGCACAAATTTAGACTTACATAAGTGGACTGCGCTTGGTCATCTACCGAACCACCACCCTTTTTTATGTGGGTGGCCACAAAAAAATCATCGGGCTCTACCTCCAGCCCAAGCTGTCAAAACTACACATAATAAACTAATAAAACTAATAAACAACATACCTACTAAAGCAATGTTTAAAACTAATAAACTAATACCTATATCACATTAATAAACTAATAAAACTAATAAACTAATTAATACTGTAAAACTTACTGGTTGCGACGCCAGAGAAGGAAGAGGGAAGGAGGTACAAAGGGACCTACGAGCAACTGATTCAGATTCTGATCGGTTCGAAATGAACCTATGAAGGAGAGAGAGTGTTTAATCGGAGAGATTTTGAAAATGAAAGAAAGAGAGGGAGAGAAACAGGGCCTTGAACGAAGAGAAGGAAAGGAGAGGAAAAAGGAGGAGGAGGAGGAATGTGGAGGAAGAAGGAATAAGAGGGGATGGGGAAAGGTTTCAGCGCGTATCAGAATTTAACGTAGCGACAGCCTGGCCGTCGCTGCGTTAAAAATGCTAAGTCGCGCCCGGTCGTCGGCCATGTCGTTGCTAAGGTCGTTGCTATGCTTAATTTTAGTATTTTCAGAAAAAATAGTTAGTTTTTAAGTGTAGTGATGGCCCAGCCATCGCTACCGTCACTATGTAGCAACGACCAGACCGTCACTAAGTGTTAATTGCACTGAGCTGCACATTTAATACTGTAGCGATGACTGGGTCGTAGTAGCGACGACCAGTTCCCACATCTAAATCAACACATTCTTGTAGAAGTGAGATCATTAATAGTCAAAGTTTTTTTAGTAAGATTGACAATACATGATTTTATGAAAGGATAAAAAAATTTAAATGTGTTAGTAAAAGCTTAAGTGAGCTATGTGCATATTACTTTTCTTTCGTTGAATATTATATATAAACTTGTGATCTTATAAGGAATAAAAACAAAATTTATAAATGAAAAATACAAACATTTAATAGAAAATGCATTTACTACTTTAATTCTTCAAGTAACTAGATTAAATTATAACTATTTTTAATCCTCAATATATTTTTTAAGGACACCAAAAAATTAATTGACAAAGCCAGTTTTTCACTAGTTAACATAAAAATGTACATATATATATCACAAAAGTTTAATATATATATATATATAGTTTAATTATTATACACTGTCAGTGTAAAATAATTTTATACAGACACCTAATGATGTGTGTTGCCATATCATTTAATGAATGTGACATCTCACGCCTTTTAAACTCATTAAATGATGTATCAATACATTATTTGATGACTGTGTAAAATAATTTTACACTGACAGTGTATAGTTTTATATATATATATATATATAATTCATGGTGGTAGTAATGTTTGAATTTATGATCTCAGTTAATCTACTGAAGTCGCTCATCATTAATCCAATAATTAAGTGGGTTTAAAATGTTTTTAATTAATAGTGAACTAAAACTAATGTAATAATGTGACTATTTTCAATTAATCATATATTTAATCTATCTTCAGAAGTGCTTAGTTGTTTCCAAATTAATTAGTTCGATGTTTTGTTTACTTGTTTACGTAAACCTTCCTGCAACTAGGGCTGAGTTGTGTTTTAGATTTTCCACTCAGAGATTGTGGTGGGAATGCATTTATTTCAATTCTGCTGCAGTGGGTGGCACTTTCCATTATAAGTCACATGGAATTAATATATAGTGTGTGAAATATTCTACACCAAAACTTAATGGAGAGCTGGTTTTAACAATGGGTGATGAGTGGCTAGCCACCAGCCCACCACTTACCTTATGGTTTCGCTTTTCATATAGCCTTAAAGCTTATCCGAAATCAAGAGGCATTACAACTAAATCTCATCTGCCTTTTGTGGAAAATTTGAGAAGAGTGGAAGAAAACAAAAAATTAAAAACTTTGAAAGGGAAAAGGCGCTAGATCACAAATATTGAAAAAAGGAGCTCATAATAAGTTGGTAGGTATTGGTATATATGTTTCTTAGCTAACAAGCTTAATTCGATGAAACCAAAAGTTGTCATCTGTGTGCTTTGACAAATTGCACATAACTGACCACTAAAGATCTAAATTTCTTTGATGATGGTGCACTTAGTGAGAAACACATTCACATGGGATAGACTGCATGTCTAGGGATACATATTATCAGGTCTTTGGCTTAGAATTTTAATTAGATTCCCCACTTGACTTTGTCCTTGGTGTCCCTTAACTTAAGCCTGTTTCCCACATGCAATAAAGGCATGGTAGGATGGTATTTTTCCCCGCCAGTATCACCGCCTATCAATGTCAGCAAATCACAATCTTTCAAGGTTTGAAAAAGTAAATATTTTCAAGTGCTTTTCTAGTATTCATCATGTTAATTAATTAGGGTCATATTAAGATATTAAAATATTCGTGCATATATTTAGATTTTAAAAGAGACTATATAAATTTTATTTTTATATCAGTATGTAACCAAACAGTGCATGGTTGATCAAAGTGTAAAGTGGATTATAATCTCAGACGGACTTTATCTGCAAGGTTAGGGTTTTAAACTCGGGAATCGTCACTTTTCAAAAGACTTTACCTAACCACTAGTGATGTGAATCCAACCAGGCATAAGAAGGCTATACAAGAAGCTACATGTGGGCGGCCAACTTGGAGTTATTTGGATGACTTATTTTGTTAGGACAGTTACAAAAAAATTGTTGCGGCTGAATCAATGCAAGGGGACAAAGAAATTACAACCATCAAGAAGAGAGTTGTTACAAATTTAAGGGGGGAGACAAGCATTGCAATGCAGCGGTTATACATTGAATGAAGAAACCACAATTCAATATTGGAGCTGTTATGTTTCTCCTAAGGGGCGGCCAATTGATGGCTGAATTATGTAACTTTAATCCTTGTTGGTTGTTACAAATTTACTTGTAATTGTGCGGTTACATGTGGAGATTGTGGGCTGAATATTGCTGGTAGTTTTATTATCTAAGTTTATTTTCTATTAGTAGGAATAAATGGGGCTACATGGGTAGTTATAGGCTGATTAGTTTAATTTCTTGTTGGTAGTTATGTTTCTAAATTTTAATAGAATTATTAGGAGAATTAAGTGGCTGAATGTGAAAAGCCATGCAAGGATTGTAGGCACCTTTAAAAGGAGTGCATCATGCATGCAGAATTGACAAGACAAGTTTAATTCAGAAATTTTAAGAAATTGGAGAGTGTTTCTCTTATTCTCTTGTTTACCAAGAATTGAGTTTTATCAAAGGTCCTTCATCCCTTTGTGTGTATAACTCTTAGGCTTATCTTCCATCCTTGGGAGTGTGACGTCTATCAATTTCCATTCCATCTTCTTACCTTTATCCATTTTCTCGTTTTAAACAATTTCCCAAATTTCTTACTTATGATCATTCCAACCTAGATAGATCCGTAAAACGAATCCACCCCCCTGGGTTCACGTCATTTGGTATCAAAGCTTCGGCTCTGGGTTTGGAATGGCGATGGAAATTTACTATACAGGGTGTTTAATCGAAGGTCACCCATGTATAGTTGCATACGATTATGGAAGCGACAACAATGTTGTGAGCCAAAGATTGGTGGAGAAACTCCACCTACCAACGAGCTTTCATCCGAATCAAGCGTGGATCACATTCACCGTGGGGCAGTGTGAGAAAGAAGTATTATGTGATATCGCTCCCATGGACTCTTGTCATCTTCTTTTAGGATGGTCATGGCTTCGTTATAAAACACTCAATCTTGATGAACGCTCGCTTTCTTTGAGGCATGAGGGACGTAAGATTAAGTTCAAATTTCTGACACCAAGCCAAGCCAGTGAGTATCAATGTAAGTTGAAGGAGAAAATAGAAAAAGAAAGGAGAGAAAAAGAAGCAAGAGAGAGTGAAGAAAAAATGAGAGAAAAAGAAGAAAAAGAAAGAGAAGAAAAACAGAGAGAAGAAATAGAAAAAGAACTAGAGAAAAAGAGCGAGGAAATTTTATTTGTTAACGATTGTTCTTCTACTGTTTGTAATGTTAAATTACAGGAACAAGAGGATGGACATGTGAATGCTATACACCAACCCCTATGTTTGAAGAGGAAGCTTGTTGATATTGTTCCAAGTGCTCCATTATACATCCAGCCCGATGTTGAAACACAACCTCTTGAGGATGATGAAAACCAACACATGGAGTTATTTGTTTTTACGAATAGTATCCAAGCTGCACATTTTCATAAACATTTTGGGGCTGAATCATATGTGCTTGACAAAGAAATTTTGCATACTTTGTGTATTGGTAATCATTATTGCTTGCAGGAAGGTGAGGGAATGTTGACAAGAGAGGTGCTCCACGGATTGCAACCATTAGAAAGGAACAAATCTGAATTTATTCAAGTTGTATTTGATCCAGGAGGAAGCTTTTGAGTTTCTGCAGTAGTTAGTGAATTAAATTAAGCAAATAAATAAAGCTTTAAGATTCGGGACAAATCTTCTCGAAGAAGGAGGGTATGATGTGAATCCAACCAGGCATAAGAAGGCTATACAAGAAGCTACATGTGGGCGGCCAACTTGGAGTTATTTGGATGACTTATTTTGTCAGGACAGTTACAAAAAAATTGTTGCGGCTGAATCAATGCAAGGGGACAAAGAAATTACAACCATCAAGAAGAGAGTTGTTACAAATTTAAGGGGGGAGACAAGCATTGCAATGCAGAGGTTATACATTGAATGAAGAAACCACAATTCAATATTGGAGCCGTTATGTTTCTCCTAAGGGGCGGCCAATTGATGGCTGAATTATGTAACTTTAATCCTTGTTGGTTGTTACAAATTTACTTGTAATTGTGCGGTTACATGTGGAGATTATGGGCTGAATATTGCTGGTAGTTTTATTATCTAAGTTTATTTTCTATTAGTAGGAATAAATGGGGCTACATGGGTAGTTATAGGCTGATTAGTTTAATTTCTTGTTGGTAGTTATGTTTCTAAATTTTAATAGAATTATTAGGAGAATTAAGTGGCTGAATGTGAAAAGCCATGCAAGGATTGTAGGCACCTTTAAAAGGAGCGCATCATGCATGCAGAATTGACAAGACAAGTTTAATTCAGAAATTTTAAGAAATTGGAGAGTGTTTCTCTTATTCTCTTATTTATCAAGAATTGAGTTTTATCAAAGGTCCTTCATCCCTTTGTGTGTATAACACTTAGGCTTATCTTTCATCCTTGAAAGTTTGACGTCTATCAAATTCCATTCCATCTTCCGACCTTTTTCCATTTTCTCGTTTTAACCATTTCCCAAATTTCCTACTTATGAGCATTCCAACCTAGATAGATCCGTAAAACGAATCCACCCCCCGGATTCACGTCAACCAGTCTCAGTTCGAGAGTTAAACCTACAACTATACATGTGGAGAATTCTCTGTCAAAAATAAAGAAAATATGAGTATAAAACTTTAATATTAACTAGTCGTGTACTCGTGCCATGCACGAGACATATTGTTGTATTAGACATACAATGATAATTTGACAAAAAAGACATACAATAATTTTTTAATAAATAGAATTCATAATATATGAAAATTAAAAATTACATTTTAGCGTGAATGCTTATTTTTCTCTATTCATCTTTTATTCTTATCTCTGTCTCAATTTTTTTATTTGTACAATATATCATAACAAACTCAAGCTACTTCCGTTTCTCCTTTATTCCACCCCAACATGTAAATTTTTTTATATTGTCGGTGTATATTTGTTAAATCCTATTTTAAATTATATTTATAAAAGTAGTTAAAAACTATAGTAACTTTTAAAATTATTTTAATTTATTGACTACATAATGAGCCCGTTTGTTTAAAATTATTTCTTAAAAGAATCGCTTATTTTTTTTAAAAAAAATAACTTATATGAATTTTTAAGATATGTTTGTCTAAACTTTTTTCAAGAAGCAGAATCAGAAAATAATTTTTTTTCATGAAGCAACTCTAAGTTGCTTCTTGAAAAAATAGTTAAAATAGAAGAGAGAGAGAAATGTTTAACAATGTAAATGCATTTATTAAACAATGTGAAAACATTTATTGTAGCAAATAAAGTACTTTTTTATGATTGTAGCCAAACGAACATTTATTTCTGATTATACAAGAATCTATAAAATAAAATCAATTTTTTAAGCAATTTAAAAAAGAACTTTTTTTAAACACAAACAAACTGACCCAATATTTTCCAAAAAAATGATTATCTAAACATTCTAAAAATTTCAAAAGTACTTTTTTAAAAAATGATCTATTATTCTTTTTTGTAGTTTGTCAAAGAATTTTTTATATATTACATTTTTAATGTGATAACTAACTCTTTTTAAAGGTTGATAACTATTTGTCCTATAATTGCTCCCTCTAACCCATTTATCTAATTGAAAATATGTCTCACCACTATTTTCAATCATACTCTCTACTTACTCTTTTTTCATGGAAGTCATTTAGGTTTTTTGTACATATCCATGAATTGACCAAATTTTGAAACTTTCCCTCTCATACCCCCTTTCATACCGAACAGATTTTTCTCCAAAGAGATTCACTTATAATTAATATTTCTCATTCTCATTTATCAAATAGTGTTAAATTAATTGATTACATCTTTTATTCCTAACACACCCTTATATCTTATAGTTTTTTATATCTTTTTATTTATTTGAAAAGATTTTATTTTATTTTATTTGTTATCTGATCTATAATAAAAAATTCATACAATATAATATATAATACGTTATCTCTAATGCTTATGGAATAGTGAGATTTTTTCTATTGCTTATGGAATGCCTATAGTACATACATGATGTAAAAAAAAATGAATGACCTTTTAGAGTATTTTTTCTGGTGCTCCAAGAATAGGGATTTCAATGAGGCGGGGCGGGGCGGGGCGGGGGCAGGGTAGTGACTACCCGTATAAATACCCGCTAAAATTGACGGGTACCTATGCAGGTAACGGGTATCCGCGGGTATTCATGGGTATCCAATAATGTTTAAGAAATTAAATTTTATAAAAGAAAGAGAGGAAATGTTATATAATATATTATAATACCATTAAGTGTTAATATATTAAGAATATCATAAAAAATTAATATAAAATAAATTATATCTTATCATAAAATGATAAAAAATCCTAATATTCAAATATATTTAATAGAAAAAGATGTTTTGATGAGTATGCAGGTACCCGTGGAGCGGGTAGTATAATATTCGTCCCCACCCATTATATAAATATACGGATACCCATTGCGGGTATATCCATGGGTACAGGTTTTTTTGACATCCCTATCCAATAATGCCTCCTATATAGGATAAAACTTTAAAATTCTTGGAATTGCTTTTCAGACGTAACGTTCATTAATTATTTTATTTTAAGGTTTAAATTCAAATAGACCGAACTATAATATTTCTTTATAAACACCAATAATTTTCTTGCCAACTTAATTATATATGCCCGCATTTGGCAATACAATTGAATAGAATTAAAATTTTGTGGGTTATATGCATTACTCAGTTCATCAACCACTTAAAAACTTTGCTATCTAGTTTTACCCATAACCAAATCAAATTTTAATTTTCCTATCAAGTGAAATTTTGCAAAATAACTAATTTGTTGCAACACGTACAAAGATAAGTTACCAATTAAAGAAATTCTGCAACATTTTCAATCTTTCATTTATCATTGTCAACATTAAAATTAAAAACAAAAAAGAAAAACAAAACTCAAAAACCAGATGAAGATGGTCATAACCAATCACAATTTAATTTTTTTCAAATATTTAGTTGTGACTTTGACATTTGCAAAGCATGAAAACTAAAGAACGTTGTTCTTGATCTAGTCACAAAGACCCTTTAAACAAAAATAGGAAACCCACAAAAGAACACTAATTAAATAATTATTATAATTACTATTAATGTAATTGTAAAATATTTTTTAATATTATTTTAAATTTCATAGTATATCTTTATTTATCTTATAAACCTTTTTTAATATATTTAAATTATTAAAATGACCTTTATTATTGATATTTGATATTTTGATATAATATTTTACTATAATTATTATAATAAAAGTTATACATTTTTTAAAAGTATGAGATTGTTTCAAATTTCGTATTAAATTTTTTATTTTTTAAAATGATTTTATAAATTATTTTAATATGTTATAAATTTTGTATTATATTTTTGTTTATGTTATAAAGTTTTTTTTAATATTAATTGTTAAAATTTGCTTTAATATTGATGTTTGATATAATAAAGGTAACTATAACTAAATAATTAATACAATTACTGTTATTAAAATTATTAAATAATTCTTTTAAGTGTTTGAGTATGTTTCGAACTTCATATTAAATTTTTATTTTTTTAAAATAAAGTTTTACCTTTTTGAAATTATTTTATTATGATTTAAATTTTATATTATGTTTTCATTTATGTTATATAAACCTTTCCTTTTTAATATTGAAATTGTTAAAATGGGTTTTAAATAACATTGATTTTTTTATATAAAAATAACTATAACTAAATAATTACTACCAACATAATTATAAATTAGTTTTTTAAGTGTTTGAGAACGTTTTAAATTTCTTATTATTATTATTTTTTTAAATTATTAGATACGCTTTAAATTATCATTATTTATATTTCTTATTATCATAATTTTTTATTTTTATAGTGATATTTACTTTAATATAATTACTATAGTTAATTAATGGTGATGCATAATATTAATCATTTAAAATGTCAAAACTACTTTCTATTTTTAGAAGTTTTGCTTAAAGGAATTTACTATTGTGTCCTCACTTTAGATTTCATTGGCCACTTTCACTACCTTACTCTTATATATATAAAGATGTTAGGGTAAAAATATTAGTATTTTATTTGTGTAATATAGGAAATATATATATATATAATATTTTTAAATATATATCTTAAAGTATATATCTACTTAATCAAAATAAATATTTTAAAACTTTTATAAAATATATGTTAGATAATCAATAATTTAAATTTGATATGTGAATATTAAAGCATAATATTTTGAATTCTGTATAGAATTTGAGTTCAGCATAAATATTAATAATTAATTAGTTTGTATTACAAATATAATTTAAATGTATATATTAAAGATTAAAAAATAATTATTTTAAATTTGAATATTAATTCATAAAAATCAATCATTCCAATCATATCATTGAACCAATAAAATTTCATATAATTTTAAAATTATCATATCCTTTCATATAGTTTAAATTATTTTGAGATACTAATCAAATTTTTAAATTAAATTATATTTGTTGTTCTAATTAATTATTGATTGGTAATTATGTGTGATTAATGATATATATATTATTAAGTGACAAAGATAATTAAGAATTTAAATTTGAATAAAAATGATTTGAAATAAGAAAAAATAGGTGAATGATTCGAATTATAAATATTTTAAATTTTCAAATACCAGTCTTTGCAAATTAAAGAGATGTAAGAAAGACACTCTCAACAGAAAATATAAAAAATGACATGTGTATGACTTTTTAGTTAAGATAGTAGATGTCTCATTCTCTATATTGAGGTTTCAAAGTTAATATATAAAAAGTTGTTGTATTCACACACATATGTAGGTAACGATCAATTTAAAGAGTATATGTGTCCAATTAATTAAATCTGCACTTATTATCTATAATTTCTTCAAATAGAATATGCACTTATACATGATGATACTTGCGATGTGGTTTTTTTTTCCAGCTTTTTTAAGTACGCGTTTTTGGCTGATTTAGTGGGAACTTCCTTCCCAAGACGCTTTTAGTGTGTTTTGTTTTGTTTTATATACGTTGGGGCTTAGCCCCCTTTATGCTTTATCCACCAAATAAAAAAACCTAATAAAATAAAAAATATTGTTTTTGATACTAAAATTAATTAACTATGAAGATCATTAAAGCAAACGATGGTAATTACGTAAAAGTTTAATATTAACTCAATTTCATAAAAGTTTAAACTTTTCTAAATTTTAATTATAAAACTTATAATAAATACAATATAAAAATATTTTTTTGATTCAAATATATATTATAAAAATATGAAATGAGAAATAAATATTATATACACAAAACATTTATAAATATTAGTAAAATCTGAAGCTAAACTTATTTAATGCGTGAACACTTCAATAACTCATATTGAATATTATAGTCATAAAACTATCATCCCTTTTAGCATTTAATATAAATTACCAAAACAAATTTAAGATAAGTTATGAGATATGTATTAGTCATTACTCATGAACACTTTAATAACTCATATTGAATATTATAGTCATAAAATTATCATATCAACGTACTAGTCCCTTCCAAGATGGTTCCCCGCGCCTTCTAACTCTTGTACATGTGGGGTCTTCTGGTCTTCCCACGCTTAGAGGTGAAAGCCTAGGAATTGAACTCCTCCACCACGTACCCACCTCTGGACAATCACAATAATAAGATAATCCTACGTACGTTATCCCATCGCTGAGCAAAAAATAATGGCAAAGGCTGGCTATCACACAAAAAGTAATTACAACATACTGAACGTGTGGATAAGTTGGTAAAGTGTTATTTTAACTTAACTAGTAATTTCGAGTTCAAATTTTGAATATGCAGTTATGTTAAATACTTGAAGGAATAGCTTTAATTTGTCGTCCATAGAGATCCTACTCAACTCAATCAGACACTACAAGAAATTTTGTTTTTAGCGACGACACAAGTGAAAAGTTGTCGCTACAATGTATTTAGCAACGACCTCAAGGTAGCGACGACCCGACTATTGCTACAGTCGTCTCTAAAGCCATGGTCGTCACTACGTATTATTGTTATTTTGTTTAATTTTTTTAATCTAGTTAAATTTATTATTATTTATTTTATTTTAATATTTAGGGTTTAGGCTTTAATATTTGCTAATTTTAAAATTATAAAGAAAAATATTAAATACTATATAAACACACCATAGACGAATATATATATATAAATATATATACAAAGATTGTTCAAACATAATAGAATAAAAGTAAAAAAATATAATAAAAAAACAATCAATGATGGCGGCGACGACGTTAGGGTTGTGCCGGGGGACGATCCTCATCCTCATCCAACGGCTGGTCATCCAGGGCGTAATAGTAGTGGGGGTGAGCTTGAGCCTGAGTCTGCGCCTGAGCGTCCAGCAACTCCTGCATCTGTTGTCGGAGTCGTGCAAAGTCCTCCTCCAACCGTGCAGCCTTCGCTTCAGCCCGACTTGTCTGGTCCCTTGCTTCATTGACTTCCTGGCGCGGCGCTTCCTCCGTCGAATGTCGTGACCCGGACCCGTACCCGTCACTTCCGCTGGTTTGAGCCCGAGACTCCCGAGTGAGGCTGGTCACAACTGGACGAAGGTTGGTTGACAAGTCCCTGGTGCCATAACAGCGGCCTCGGGTCTTGCCACCCACAACATCCTTCTAGATCTGTAGCTTAGTGGAGCCATCAAAGCTGGAGTTGTCCCCCATCTGTGACTCCACCTCCCTTAGGCGTTCCTGATAATTTTTCTGTTGTGTACAGGTAAACGTATAATTAGTTAGTTATATATTCAATTGAAAATATTTGAAATTATATAAAAAAAACACTAATAAGCACAAACTTGGACTTACATAGGTGGACTTTGCTCTGTCATCTACCCAGCCACCACCCTTTTTTATGTGGGTGGCCACAAAAAAACTCATCGGGCTCTACCTCCCGCCCCAGAATAATTACACAAATTAATTATTTTAATAACAAATACAAATTAATATAGAAGGTGATGAGGACCAAAACGGGTCAATTGGCTACAACTTGAAGTTGAAATCAGAGAAGACCACAAGCATGTTGGGGATCGCTCCATGCCTGTGGAAATGTTGCAGAGTAAAAAAAAATTGAAGTCAGAGAGAACCACAAGCAGCTATGGAACACTCCATGCCTGTGGAAACGCTGCAGAGTGAAGAAATTGAAGTCAGAGAGAACCACAGGCAGGCTGTGGATCGCCCCATGCCCGTGGAAACGTTACAGAAGTGCATTTTTTCCTATTTTTAGTTTATTTTTCGTATCTATTTTTAGTGGTCAGTTTTCTGGTGACTTTTTGTTTCCATAAGTCATGTTTATGGTTCTTTGTAACTCCCCAAGGCACTATAATTACTTGTGGGAGCACTTTTTGAGTTTTAATTATTTTTTATAGGAAATTAGTGTAACATGCATCACCACTTTGGTAATGACGTGATAGTGGAGTCCTTTTAATTTCCTAAGAGTTAGTTTTCCTGGAAGTCCTCTTAGCTTATAAATAAGGGCAATTGTAACTCAGATGAAAACAAGAAGATTTCTATTTTGTTAAGAAAATTTAGTTTGAGAAGTGATTTCTCTTGGGGTTCTTGTGAATCCACATCTATTGAGATTTATCAAAGGTTTTCACCCTTTGTGTGTTTAATCTCTTAGGCTTATCTTCCATCCTTGGAAATGTGACGTCTATCATTTTCCATTCCATCTTTTGCCTCTTTCCATTTTCTTATTTTAACAACTTCCCAAATTTCTTACTTATGAGTATTCCAACCTAGATAAATTCGTAAAATGAATGCACCCCTCCAAATTTCTTATCATTTGAGAGTTTGATTCTCTTGGCGCTCTTGTTAATCAAGAATTGAGTTTTATCAAAGGTCCTTCATCCCTTTGTGTGTATAACTCTTAGGCTTATCTTCCATCCTTTGAAGTGTGACGTCTGTCAATTTCCATTCCATTTTCTTCCTCTTTCCATTTTCTTGTTTTAACAATTTCCAAAATTTCTTACTTATGAGCATTCCAACCTAGATAGATCCGTAAAACGAATCCACCCCTTCGGATTCATATCATCAGCCTGAGCGTGCTCAAGGTCCACCTCCTACTCAGGCATATGTGGAAGCTCCTCATGAGGTCTGCTGGAGCTGGCACCCTGATATCCCGGTGTTGGGATGAACCTCATTCCGTGAATGGTGGCGGGTCAGTTGCAGCAGGTCTAACAGTAGCTTCAGGGGAGGAAGAAGAAGACTGGAGGTGGGCCGCCGCAGGTGCTGAAGTACCTGGAAGATCCCGCAGCTGAGTGTGCTCAGAAGAGATGGTCCTCTCCCGACAAGCACGATCCACCTGTGCAGCCAGCTCGCCTTAAGGGATAGACCTCCCTCTACTAGGTGGGACCTTCTCTCCACCTCTACCATGCATACGAGCCATTTTTTTTTCCTAATTTTAATAAGTTTAAATTATATATTTAAATACACACCTATAAACTATATATAAATTATATTAAATAACTATATATAATATATAAATTAAATAAATCTAATCTACATAAATTATATAAATTAAATAATAACAACACACCTATAAATATATCACATTAAATAAATTAAACAACATGCCTATATCACATTAATAAACTAATAAAACTAATATTTCCATTGATTATTAATAAACTAATAAACTAATAAAACTTATAAACTAATAAAACTGATAAATAACATACCTACTAAAACAATGTTTAAAACTAATAAACTAATACCTATATCACATTAATAAACTAATAAAACTAATAAACTATTGATTACTAATAAACTAATTAAACCTGTAAAACTTACTTGTTGCGACACCGGAGAAGGAAGGGTGAAGGAGATGCAAATGGAGCTACAGGAAACCAATTCTGATTCTGATCAGTTCAAAACGAACCTATCAAGGAGGGGGAATGTTTAATCAGAAAGATTTTGAAAATGAAATAGAGGGACATAAAGAGGGTTTGAACAGAGAGGAGGAAAGGAGAGGAAGGAGAAATGTGGAGGAAGTGGGGAGGGGGAAAGGTTTTACGCATTACAGAATTTAACATAGCGACGATTTGACCGTCGCCATGGCTGTCGCTACGTTGAACGTGCCAAAATTTA
The DNA here is from genome assembly GCA_026901365.1 of Sesbania bispinosa. Taxonomy (NCBI): domain Eukaryota; kingdom Viridiplantae; phylum Streptophyta; class Magnoliopsida; order Fabales; family Fabaceae; genus Sesbania; species Sesbania bispinosa. The sequence continues at coordinate 2,716,154 of QLOH01000033.1, forward strand.
AATTTTTATTAAAATGTACCAACGGCCATGCCGTCGCTGTGGCCGTCGCTACGCTTAATTTTAATATTTTCAGAAAATTTTTTTTTAAATGTAGCAACGACCCAGCCGTCGCTACCGTCTTTACTTAGCGACGGCTAGGCTGTCACTATGTATTAAATGCACTGGGTTGCGCATTTAATGCTATAGCGACGGAGTAGCCACGACTCGACTGTTGCTACTAGCGACGGCCGACGGACGTCGCTACGTTTCCGCGTCTAAATCAGCGCATTCTTGTAGTGAGAATTACCTCCCGTAGTGAATATATGTGGTCTTACATAAAAAGAAATGCTTTACATAAAAAAATAAAATAATAAAGAAGTTTTATACATCAAATAATACAAAATACAAGTTATAATTTGGCTAGCTTAAATATGTTTTCTGTCAGTGTAAAAAACATGTTTTTTCACTTTCTCTATAATTCTTTTAGTTTTTCATTCTCACAAAATCAAACTTTTTAAAATAATCCTCCCAGTTAATCTAAATTAACGTTTGGATGATGTGACCATTAATGAGTTACTGACATGGAAGAGAGTACTTCATGACAATACAATTGTCAATTATCAATTTAGAAACTAATTTTATTACATATTAAAAAAAATTGAATTTACAATTATTTTCACACAAAAAATTAAGGCTTCTTACCCGTGTCTTCATTCTACCCTTTGTACCTTTCAAAGAACTCATAAAGAGTATAAAGAGTGTTCTGCATCACAGTCATGCCTTCAACTAGAATCTTTATATAAGCATTTAATTTTCTAATTTCTTTCTTCATCTTTTCCTCTTCAGACTTAGGTTGAGGTTTTGACTTTGGTGGAGGTAGGAATATGAACTCGTGTGTCAATAACAATATGAACGACATCCATATTTTGGAAAAAAAATTAAAAGAATTAATTTAGTGAAATGGACAGGTAAAACACGAGAAGGAATATTGAATTGTGTTCACCAAAGAAGGTTTAAGCAAATCTTTAGATTTGGTCTGAAGTAGTTCAAAAAGCCTGCGTGTGAAGTTTTAGACTCATGTAAACAAAATTTTCTCAAAGAACGTTTGAAATAGATTTGTTTATCAGATGAACACAAATAGAACCCCTGCTAGTTTAAACAAATAAATAAGAAGATAAGGGTAGAGAGAAGCACAAAGCTATTTATCCTGGTTCACACCAGCCATAGGTTCTACGTCTAGTCCCTAACTATAATTAGGATTTTTCACTGTAAAAGTACTTTTACACAAGTATTCTTCACTGCCTCTCTACGCTTACAAGGATATTCTTCACAACCTTCTCAGGCCTAACAACCAGGTATTCTTTTCAACACACAAGCTTCCTCAGGCACAACAAATAAATTTAGAAGATAGAAGATAAATCTCTAGGTTTACACACTGAGTGTTAATATAGAAAAATGAAAACAAAGTTTTATCAAAGCAAAGTTCAGATCGAAACTCGTTTGAAATTACTTTCACAAAGAATGAAGAATTGAAAGAATGAAATTGTTTAACAGTTCTCTAGTTTTTTTCTCTTCATTCTTAATCTTCTACTCATAGGCTCCAGAGGGTAGAGACATTTAGAGAGAAAAATTTAATGTTTTCTCCAAGAATTAAATGCATGGAGTCATTGGTTGTACTATTGCAGCAACAAAGTGACAGAAAACAGCCTAGAAAAACTTCAACACAAACCTCTCTTGTCCTTTTCTGACATTCTTTCTACTTTTGTGATAATATGTTTTCTTCTATCAAAAATATCTTCTGATAACTTCTTCTCCTGGTAAAAGCAGTTTGATATGACATGATTTTAGAATTTGAGCAACGTAGGTTTCCATACATTTGACTTGCTTCTCTAGGTTTGATAAAGATTATGTTTGTAGTGTAACTTCAGACTTGGTTGCATAAAAGTCTTAGAATGAACATCAGGAAACTTCAAACTTGGGATCTTTTAGACTGACATTAATCAAATAAATGTCCAGGCTTGAGACTTGGTTCCTACAACAAATCACTTCATACTTTGTTAGTTCATGAGACTTAATAAAAATTCCTCATATTGTTATTCATCAAAACTTAGAGATTTTATACGGTGATCCATCCTTTTTCTAACATTTAGTGCTTCTTAAGAGACTACCATGAAATACGCAAGTAAAACACATGAAGGGGGGGGGGGGTTGAATTGTGTTTCCTTAAAATTCACAAGTTTTTCGCAACACAAGTTCGCAAGTGAGAGTTTGCGCAAATCTTCAGACTCAGTCTGAAGTAGTTCTTAGCTTCTGAAAATTTTGAAACTTACGTAAGCAGTTTTCATAAAGCATTTTCAAAACTTAGTTTACCTGATAATCACATATTTAATCCCAGTTAGATAAACTAGATAAAAGAAGGTAAGGTTAGAGAGAAGCACACAACTAATTATCCTGGTTCACACTAATCACAGGTGCTACGTTTAGTCCCTAACACATTTAGTATTTTCATTATATTAAAGGTATCTTACACAAGTATTTTTCACTGCCTCTCCAGGCTCACAAGATATTTTCTAACGGCCTTTTCAGAACTTACACATGTATTCTTTTACAATTAACAAGCCTCCTCAGGCTCAACAAATGAAATCAGAAAAGGTAAGATAAAACTCTAGATTTATACACACATTGTCGATAAAAAGATGAAATAGAGATTTATCAAGAAAAAGTTCAAACCAAAACTCGTTTGAAATGACTTTGCTCAAAGAAAGAAGAAATGAAAGAATAAAAGAATCAAAGTACAAAATAGCAGCGTTTTAGCACCTGTTCAGGAGTCATGTTTATTCATTATTCATTCTTCTTTTTATAGGTTCCATGAGATAGAGACATTGAGTGTGAGCAAGTATACGTTGTCTTTTAGCATTTAATGCATGGAGTCATTTGTTGTCCTTTCTGCAGCAACAATGTGACAAAGAGTAGGCTAGAAAGTCTTCTGCATAGATCTCTATTGTCCTTAATTTCATTGACATTCTTTCTTCTTTTGTGCTAATATGCTTTCAGCTCTTACAAGAATCTTTTGATAACTTCTTCCAGCAACTTGAAAACTAAGACAAAAATATTTGAATTTTTAACCACGTAGGTTTTCATAAGCATGAGCTGCTTCTCTATGTTTCATGAGAGTACAATGCTTGACGTAGGTTCAAACTCTAGTTGTATATCATACTTACATTTGCGTCAGAATGCTATAGACTTTGATCCCTTCAGATTGACATAGTCCATAACTTATTCTAGACTTCAGATTGTCTTTGTTTCTACAGTTTTACACTTAAGACTCAATTAGATCTTAAGACTAATAAAACTTCTTCAGATTGTTATTCATCAAAACTTAGAGATTTTCATACTATTATACAGTCTTTTTTTTCTAACAATCTCCCTCTTTTGATGATGATAACTGACTTGAGTTTTTATTAAGTCTAACAAAATTAAAGCTTAATATTACATATCAAAGAACAATGAATACTCCCCCTTAGGTTATGCTTCCCCTGACTTGGTAGTTTTCTTTCTCCCCTATTCTATAAAAAATTTTCTATTGCTTTCTCTCTCTATCACATCAAAAAGCGAGAACAACAAAAAAATGCACAGTAATATAGTATAAAAGCATGTATATATAAACAAAAAAAGCAAGAAATGTTCATTAAGGAAACGCAAGCAAATAGAAAAAGATACATTTGTCACCATCATGCCTAATAGCAATCCTAAGAAATTCACTGACTCAATTCTGAAATGTGTCCAACATGGACTGTTGTGACACCTCTAACTTGTCCATAACTGACGTCCTAAGACCCTAAAGTTCTAAGTGGATGAGGTTTTTTCTTCTTAGAATCTCCCATTGATTTCTTAAAATAGCAACTTGATTGGCTTGAATAGTAACCTGGTTCTGAAGAATCTCCATTTGTCTCCTTCTTCTGTTACACATAGCCCTACGATTTCTTGCTTCGTCAGCTCAATGTCATTGTAGGATGTAGTCAGATTCCAGAAATTGAAGAGAGTCACCAACATAAGAGATTTGAGGTACAGAGTTAGGAGGTAGAAAGAATGGAATAGGTAACATGAAACGTAAGGATGAACAAAAAAATAAAAAGGTCAGAATCAAGAAGAGAGACTATAGAGGGTGAGGGAGTGAAGAAAGGTGTAGGTCTAAAATGATGGGGTTGAAAACAGACTCCATACTTAATAACAAATTTAAATGTTTTTCTATAATTAGAGTTAACAAAGAAAAATGTACAGAAATGGGTGATGAAAAGAAACCACATAGGAAAGAAAGGATAGGTTCCAATGATGGTTTCACAAATAATACAAGAAAACATGTACATAGACATGAAAGAAACACAAATATATGGGCAAGAAATGAGATGACACTCACTAAACTGTTGTATAATGAAATGAATGGGGGTGCGGGAGGTGATACCAGATCTAGAAGCCTTCAGATACTCAAACTTGAGCTTCCCAAAAAGGATTCAAATATGATGATGAGTGTAACATCCCGAAATTAGGGCCTAGAAAATATAGTGAAAGCATGAGACTGTGAATCCGACAAAGAGAGGAAGATTATACGTAGGAGGAGAAATTGGGGGTTAGAATGTGAATTTAGACAAGAATTAGGTAAGTAAACCAAGAGTCTCGAGTTTTAAGAGATTTTGGTAGAATAACGAAGTGTTAAGTCAAACAACTGTAGGCTGGATTTAGAAGAAATCACACCCTGAAACGGAGGGAGTTATAATGGTAAAAGAATGAGAAAAGGAGGGTAGATGAAGAATAGCCAAGTTGGGAAGGTATGTTAACAAAAAGGATTAGGGAGAGGTTAACTTCCCAAGTTTTAATCATTATATGTGTTAAAATAGTAATGAAATGGGTTTTGAGAGGAAAGGAATTGATCCGGTAATGTTTGGGTTTTAAGGGGCTGGTCTATGCAGCAAACCAAAAAATGGAATTCTGGTATGCTCGCTCAAGCGAGCAAGGAAGTGAAATTTAGGGGTTTTGACAGAGAGTTTGCTCGCTTGAGCGAGCGAACGCATTTTCAGTAAGCCCCAACTCAGAGAGTTTGCTCGCTCGAGCGAATGAACGCGTTTCCAGTTTTTAAAAACGCGCAGAAACCCTAACCCCTCATATTTCTTCCCCCATCCTTGGTTCTAGGGAGAGGAATTTTAGAGAGAGAAACAATGCTTGGAGCTAGGAGGAAGCTTGGGAAGTCAAGGATCCACCCATTCAACCTTCTTTAACCTCCTTCCCCTTCTCCATTTGAGCTCTTGAGGTGAGTATAGCTCACACACCTCCACTCATTTATGCGTGAATCCCTTCCATGAGCCCTATCTCCTTCTTTCCCCTTCTCTTAGTCTTGTATGTGTGTGATTGGTTAATTGATTTCCAAGATTGTGGTGTGTGAGTGTTGGATTAGAGATATGGATTTAGAGTATGGTATGCTTAGGGTTTCACCCACCCCTTTATTATTATCTTATATATTTATGATTTATACTTGGAGAACATGTTATTATTGACTGTGGGGATTGGGTTATGAGATCCACATGCTGAGGGGATTATTCTTACCAGAAGAGTGCTTAGATCTATTATGAGAAATGTGCTACTGTGATGTGTGGGTATTTGCATAAAGGCCATTGGCCCCAGTTAAATGGAAAATGAATTTGAGCCTCGACTCCCAAATAAAAATGAGTTTGGCTTCGGTCCTAGAAAAATGGCTTCGGCCCTAGATTATGGCTTCGGGCCCTAAATTTTGGCTTCGGCCCCAGATCACCTTAATTAAACAAGATTGGACTTTGGTCCCTAGAGTAATTGGACTTCGGTCCCCAGAGTAAAACTTTGACTTCGATCCCCAGAGTAATGGTGGGATACGTCCCCAAGGAAGACGTTGCTTGTAGTCTGAGCTTAGGTCTAGCCCCAGAGATAGTGAAAAGACCTAGACTGCCGGATAATGCAGATCATGCATAGCATATTTAAATTAGAGTTTAGCACTAGATATCATGCTTACTTTAGTTGAGATATAATGCCAGGATAAATTGTGAAAGAACTAATCTATGTATGATTTGCTGAATGATATGTTGCATTTCATATGCCTGCCTCCCCACACTGTTTGCATGCATAGTTATGCTCACTGAGACACTAGTCTCACCCCACGTTGTGGGAACACATTTTAGTTATGCAGGACGGACTGGTTGAATGCATGGATGAAGATCAGAAGCTCTTAGTTGGAACATTCCACGTCAGACACCAGTTTGGATTCTATGAGTGCTTTAGATGTAATTGGATTGTATTATGATATATTAGGATAGAAATTATGTATTTATGATTGATTGTAATTCTTAGCCACTGAGTGGCATTGGGAGTATGAGATGTATGTTGAATGATTAATGTATTCAACTTATGTAAACGTTGGACTTACATTAAGCTTTTGGAAGTGTGTTTATTACGATACCGATAATAAAGCAAAATAATTTCAGAAATTTGAGAATGGTGTCTCCAGCGGGCATTATTCTTGAATTAAGAAATTAGGACATTACAATGAGCATTCCCTGTTCACTTCCTCGAAATAGCAGTCCCACCATCAGTCAATGTCCTCTTAAGTGATGTATTCCTTCTTCAAAAACTTTTTATTTTCTTTTGCAGAGAGTACCTTCACCTACTTAGGCAGACTGAAGGAGTCTTGTTCAATATCCTTCCCTTTTGATTGATTAGGGAAAGGAATATCGGGCACCATCCTATCAGGCTAAACCATGATTTTGTTGCTTGGTCTTATGTGGATTTTGTAAACTTTATCAGAATTCTTCTTCAGACCAATAGATGTTAACCTCCTTTCAGACTCAAGATACATCATCATCTTTTCCTCAAGGTTGGTGGGATGATATTGCTCATCAACTTCTATTGGGAGGAACCAATGTATGGGCTTCAATGGTTCCCCAATCTTGATGGTTTTCCTGGAGTTTGGGTCATTATTCAACCTTCTATTCACAGCAGCTTCCAGAGTATCTACCACAACTCCACCAGAGATATTATCTTAGGGTCTCTTGCGGATAACCATCTTAGTACATAGATTTTCTTCCTCAGCAAGCATAGCAGCCTCTTCAACCACTTCTTCAAGATCATCCTCAATAATCATCTCTTTAGTAGTTCCCTATTCATTCTCCTTATCTTCATCAACAACTTCTCTGTCAGGGACTAACACAAAAAGGGTGCAAGTGTTTTCAATGACAGTCTCTTTAACATAATTGTTTGAATTAATGGGAGCAGGTGGTATCACTACTCATGAGAATTCTTCACCACTAGCTTCTTCTGTATGCTCTTAAGAGGTAAAGACACTTTCAAAAAAAATTTCAACTTCAACTTGTCCTTCAACTTTCAGCTTTTTCTTCCGTGCTTCTTCCTTGGCCAAAGCCTTAGCAAGGAGCCTATCAAATTCAATTTCAGCAACAGTTTGAATCTTAGGCTTCCTGCCAAGTCTTTTCCTTCTTAGAACTTTCTCTATGGTCACAAAAGTAGCAGCAACAACAGTAGCTTGAGGTTGGAACTCTAATGGCTCAGACATTGAAGATGGTATGATAGTAGAGGCTTTAGCCTGTGGTACCACTAGCTTAGACTCGGTGATGGGTCTGATAGTGGAGTGTAACGTCCTAATTTCTAATCCAAAAATTTAGTCCGTTGGAAACCAAATCTTGAATTTCTAAAATTATTTCGTGCCATTTAGATATCAGATAACTTAATCACACATCATTCAAGCTACCAACGTTCACTTAAACAACATATGAGAATAGAGACTGAATAAACATATATATATATACACATACACACACACACACACACAATATTGCCAATTGGCTCAAGTCAGTCTATACATATCATAAAGTTGAGGATAACCCTATACTTATGTCCTGATGAGAAGAGAGTATAAGAAACACATGTACAATCATATCCTCCTCCAAAAGGAAAATACAAACTATATTCATAACTTAAACTTTCAAAAAAATGCTACAAGTGTCTACAACAAAAAGAAGATAACCAGCAGCTCCCAGCTTCTAGATTACGGGCCTGTGCGAGGAGAAACCTGCGCATCTAAAAGTATCCATGAAACATGTGGTGAGACTGACGTCCCAGTGAGTGTGATCAAAGTGAAAGTGTACAGATATAGCATGAATGCAACAATTCTACAATCCATTCAATACAACATAAAATTCATCAAATCAACTTCTTGGTGTATTACCCAACACCAGTGGGGTATTATCACTTGAACCTTTGACCTGGACTGAGCTCAATACCATACAAGGAACGTCTTCCTTGTGGCCAATTTAACCTCCTGCTTTCAATCATTCAATCTCAATTATAATTTAACGTCTAAACCTCTGAGGTGTAAAACCCCAATTAACCTCTTTGGAACCGAAGTCCCCTTCTTTAAATTTACCTCTTAACTTTTAGGGTGTACATTTATATTATCATACAGTAATTTCATTTAATGAGACATTAGAAAGGCAATATAGATGATAACAACCTTCACCCTATTCATATTCCGCAACATAAATCAGGTCATGAATTCGCATATAACCAAGCAAAACACAATACAAAAAGAGAAGAGGAAGTAGAGAGGTGGGATCATAACGAAATATTTTGAACAATTATGGAGTGAGTGGGGGATAACCACACTCACCTCGAGTTCAGAAGAAGACGAAAAGGATGAAGTAGAGCTTGGAGATGAATATCTTGGCTTGGAATTCCTTCTTTCAAGCTTGTAGAGTTGTTCCTCTCTCTAGAACCAAAGCTTCTCTCTCTAAGATTGAAAGAGGAAGAAAAAGAAAGTATATGAAATCTGAACCCTAGTTAATGGTTTTAAATTTGTAAGTGGGTTCTCGCTCAAGCGAGACATTTTCGCTTGAGGGAGAGGGTCGGTGCATGTCTTTTCTTCTTGTTCTCGCTTGAGCGAGAATGATCTAGAATTGACCCCCTCTCTGGAAGTTTTTCGCTTGGGTGAGCCCCTTCTCGCTCAAACAAAAAACGTCTAGAGAGCCCTCAAAACTGCCCTGTCTCTCGCTTGAGCGAGCCTGTTCTCGCTCAAGCGAGATATGCAGAAAAATTTTCATATTCTTACTGCATAATTCACTCAAGCGAGTCTTTCTCGCTTGAGCAAGAATGCTGAAACTTAATTTCTTAGTTTTTTACTCTTAATCTTTTCTCCTATCTTTACCCTTTCCTTTTTCATATTGTTACCCTAAAAATCATTATTGTACAACCTTCCTACATTTTATTTATGCTAAATTTTGGGATGTTACATGGAGGCCATTATAGACTCATATCCCTTAGCCACCTTTGCCACCCTAGGCTCACGGTCAGCTTCAGACTTACGCTTAATATTAAACCTGGGTCCAAGGAACTTCGTACTACTTACCTCAAGAACTTCTTCCTCATGTTTCCTCTTGGTTCTCCCCTCTTGTTTTAACTCCTGTTGAGTTTTTTTCTTCTTCTCAAGATATTGAGGGGGTGGAAGAGGCATATTAGAATCCTTTGACTCACCAGAATCTGGATCAGACTCAAGAGAAATTGGAGGAGTGACCATTGTAGTTGGGTCCTTTTTGGCTACCTTTGCAACTTCCTGCAGTCCGTCATTCTCATGTTGCTTCTTTTCATAGTTGTCCCACCCACTCAGTTTGTCAAGTTATGGGTACAAAGTAATTTTCATTCTTTTAACATTGTCTAACCCAAACTTTAAAGGCAGAACAACTTCGTCAGTCTCCTTCTGCACAACATGAGTTGCTTAGGTACAATTGTTGTAAATGTCCCTAATAAGGAATCCATATGGCATGCATGGACCCTGTTGCATCCGTGAGTGACTTTTCCAGTATTGCATGATCAGATTGGAAAGATTTATATTGTTTCCCTTCATCAGATGATAGGGGAAAAATGTATCTATCAGAGATACATTATCTTTTCTTCCTTTTCATGGCAGCACCACATACTCCAATATGGAATGAAAAACATTGGCTAGGTCTTTGATTTTTGAAGCCACCATCTTCTCTGACTTTCTCATCCCATACAGAACCTCATATACATTTCCTTTTGTCAACCCTTCTTCATCCACTTTTGAGAGAACACCTTTTCCTTAGAGGCGGCACCATAGTGTCAACTTCCTAACAATTGTTTCCCCCTAACAATTCCCAGCAGAGAAATGGAACCGTCAACTTCCTCACAAGCTTTTCCATCAGTAAAGAAGTCAAGCTCCTTACCATTAATTGATCTTCAATACAATCTTATCTTTACGCTTCCAGTTTGTATCATTTACCTTTTCCTGGACCAAGAGATATGACTTCCTCCAAGAAAGTGGCAACCTCCACTTGTACATTTTCTCTCAAGTCTATTTCCAGCATAGTCAGTGTCATAGAATTCAACTAATATGAAATCCTTATCTTTCACAAACCTTAGACCAAGATTAGTGGTTCTAATGAGGTATATGAATATTCTTTTAACTACGTTTAGATGAGATTCTCTTAGATCGCATTGAAAGTGTGCACACAGGCATACATTGAGCAATATTTCAGATCTGCTTGCAGCCAGAAACAAGAGTGAGCCAATCATACATCTAAACTGGGTCTGATCTACAGGCTTCTTATTCTCATCCTTTGTTAGCACAACAAATGGATGGATTGGTGTGCTCATCAACTTTGAATCTTCCATCTTGAATTTCTTGAGTAGTTCCTTGGTATAATTTTGTTGATGGATGGTGTTTCTATATTTTTCTTGAATGAATTGCAGACCAAGAAAGAATTTTAGTTCTCCCATCATTCTTATTTCAAATTTACACTGCATTAGCTTAGAGAATTCTCTACAAAACTTCTCGTTAATAACAACAAATATAATATCATCTACATATATTTGTACTATAATGAAGTTTTCTCTATAGTCTTTTCTAAAAGGGGTAGTATCAACCTTTCCTCTAATAAATCCATTCTCAATTAAGATGGTGCTCAGTCTTTTATACCAAGCTCTAGGTTCTTGTTTCAGACCATATAATGCATTCTTAAGCTTGAATACATGATAAGGAAAAGATTGATCTTCAAACCCATGTGGTTGTTTTACATAAAATTCTTAATTATTCCATTGAGAAAAAGTTTTATGTTATGATGAGATGCAAATGCAAGAAGGATAGGAATAACTTCTAACCTTGCTACTAGTGCAAAAGTTCCAGTAAAATTAATACCTTCTTATTGATTGTATCCTTATGCAACAAGTCTTGCCTCATTCCTGACCATATTTCCTTGCTCATCTAGCTTATTTCTGAATACCCACTTGGTACCAATGATAGATTTGTTCTTAGAATAGGGTACCAAAGTCCAAACATCATTTCTTGTGAACTGGTTGAGTTCCTCTTGCATTGCAAGGATCCATCCTTCATCTGATAGAGCTTCGTCAAAAGATTTTGGTTCCACTTTAGATAGCAGTTCTAGGCAACCTTCTTATCTAAAGGTTGATCTTATTCTGACTCTTTATGAAGGGTTTCCAAGAATCAGTTCTGGAGAATGATTAGGCTTGAATCTCTAGTCTCTACTGGTTAGATTTTCTTCAGACTGAGAATCATCATATGACTGAGTCTGAGCTGGTTCAGACTGATATTCATCCTTTTGATTAGGTTGGGTCTAAGATTCTTCATTCAACTTCAGACCTGAAAAAATCATCTTCTAGATCTAATATATTTCTATTAGTATGATAGTTATCATTGAATTTTACGTGGATTGATTCTTCAACTACCAAATTTCTAATGGTGTACACTTTATAAGCTTTGGCTGTTTTAGAATATCCAAGAAAAATTCCTTTTTCAACTCTAGAATCAAACACTCTAATTTGATCCTTAGTGTTGGGTCTTCTTCCTTTCCACAACTCATAGGGTTTCTTATTAAGAATAGGTCTGATCAAGATTCTATTAATTACATAACATGCAGTATTTTACTACTTTCAAGAAGTACTATGGAAGAGAGTTTTCATGGAACGTGGTTCTTGCTATCTCCTGCAATGTTCTATTCTTTATCTTAACTACTCCATCTTGCTGTGGAGTTCTAGGTGCAGATAAATTGTGAAAGGTCCCATTCTCATCACAAAATCTTTCAAATAAGGTATTTTTAAGTTCTCCACCATTTTCACTTCTAAGATCTGAGATACAAAAACCTTACTCATTTTGTACTTCTTAGAAAAGATCACAAACCTTTCAAAAGACTCATCCTTTTGGTTTAAAAAGATTACTCAGGTGAATCTAGAATAATCATCAACAATGACAAGTCAAAATATTTTTCCACTAGGACTAGAAGTTCTAAATGGTCCAAAACGATCCATGTGTAACAACTCAAGAGGTCTGGAGGTGGAAACAACATTCTTTGATTTAAAATAACTCTTTGTTTGTTTCCCTCTCTAACAGGTTTAACAAATAAAATCCTTTTTAAAAGGTACATTGGACATCCTTTTAACAAGATTATGCTTGGTCAATTTGGAAATAAGTTGAAAGCTTGCATGCCCATGTTTTCTATGCCAAATAAGCCTTTCATCTTTCGCAAAGAAAAAAGCATATTACACTTTGATCTTTTAGATCTTCCAAATCAATCTTATAAAGATTGTGTCATCTCTTAGCAGAAAATAGAGTCTTGCCTTCTGGGTTTGAGACTATGGAATAGTCGTTATTAAATGAAACATTATATCCACTGTCACATAATTGACTTATGCTAAGTAGATTATATTTCAGTCCCTCAACCAAAAGAACATTATTGATATTGTCTAAAGTTTTCTTACCAATCTTACCATACCCTACAATTCTGCCCTTCTAATTTCCTCCAAAAGTGACATACCCATCACATTTTAAGTGCAACTCTAGGAACAATGACCTTTCTCCCGTCATGTGTCATGAGTAGCCATTGTCCAGGTACCACTTTAGGTGTTTCCTTTGTCCTATTAAGGATATCTGCAATAGGAACAATAAAGTTTTTAGGTACCCAAATATTTTTGGGCCATTTCTTGTTAGTGTCAGGTGACTTTCAGTGGTTTGAGAATGACACCAAATGGACCAGGGACATAGGACACATGGATGGAATACCTTAGGCGCACATGACATGGCCCTGCATTTTATTGGAGTTGACTTTCCCTTACATGGTTCAACCTTGTCTTGAATTTTGGGTCAAAGCTTCATGACAGCCAATTATTAAATTTCTTTGTTTTAGTTTAATTCCCTAAGAAAGGCCATATGATTAAGGCATCTAATTAGGATTTCCTTTGTATTTTGTTTTTAATTGTAACTCTCCTCCCATAATTAGGAAGTAGGAGCTACTTTAATTGAGGTTTAGTGGTTAAGTGGCTTCTAAGCCACATGTATTAGGAGTCCATGGGTACAACACCCATGTGGGATAGTTTTGTACTCATCCTTTTATTTTCCTTATTTTTGGACGCCCCCTATTCCTATATAAAAGGGGAGCTCTCCTCACTTGTAAGCAAATCATCATTTTTAATGCAAATCAATTATGCTTGTTTTCCTCCTTCATGAGTGTGAGTTGAGAAGGGTTGATGGTGCTTCCCAAAACCATTTAGGAGACTTATCTGGCTCCCCGAGCTAGTGCGTCTAGCAAATGGAACTTATCAACTAGAGGGGTTGCCTCTGCTGTGGCGTTTATCATCTCTAATCTCCCCCACATTTTTGGATTTCTCTTCACTTTTTCCTTTTCTTTTTCGCTAATTTCATGTTACTTTTGGTTGAACTCTAGGCTAACCCATTGCATTCTGGCTTCAATTCTAGATTCGTACTTTGACTGCTATCTGAGACTTTTTGTGCCTTCATTCCACACCTTTTACATGTAATGTTTGAAGTAGAAGTAGAAGGTTTTGAAGCTTTTGGAGTCTCTTCGACATACCCAAGACCGGACTTTTTCTTGGACCTTCTTTGAATAGCTAAGAACTTGTCCATATTATCTTGTCCTTGAAAAAAGTTGGCCATGTCTTTAGTGAGTTCTTCAACCTTGATCAGAAGTTGAGAGATTTCAGATGTCACTTAAAAGTTCAGACTGAAGTTTTGTGTTCATAAGAGTATTTTCTTCCTTCAGTCCATTGACCTCATTTTTCAGTGCAAATGACTCAAAATTTTTCTTTTCCTTTCCAGCTTTCAGTTTCAAAATTTCTTTTATGAGTTCCTTGTACTTAGAAATAGGAGTGAGAGAGTCTTCAAGAATTTCTTAATAAGCTTCTTTGAAATTTACTTCTATTTGAGACTCCTTTGGGTTCTTGCATTCAAGGCAGATGATCTACTTTTCTTGAGAAGAGCGTTCCTTCCCTCTGAACTTGTTGCGCTTGAAAGGTTGATCACGTCCGAACTTCCCTTTCTTCTTCCACATCTTCTTGATCTTCCTACTAATGAAGGATAACTCATCCCCATCATCTTCTTCATCACTTGAGGAACACTCTTCCTCAAAATCTTCTTCAACTTTAAGGGCTTTAAAGTGACCCTTGTGAGCTTTCAAGGTAATGGATTTGGGTTTTCCACTGTCTTAATTGAGCTCCTGCTCATGCATCTTGATAGAACCTAGAAGTTCTTCCATCTCTAAGACTGTTAATTCTTTGACGTTAGTGATGGTTATAATCTTAGGTCTCTGTTCCTTAGTTAGACTCCTCAAGATCTTTCTGATGTGATCATGATTCTCAAAAGTTCTTCCCAAAGATTTGAGGCCATTTGTGATAGTTAGGAATCTTCCAAAAATTTGATCAATGGTTTATCCATCATGCATCTTGAACATCTCATATTGATAAACAAGCATGCAGATTTTAGCGAGTCTGATAGGGCCTGTTCGTTCATGGGCTACGAAGAGTGTATCTCATATTTCTTTAGGACCCTGGCATCCATGCACCTTATAATATTTAGCTCTGCTAAATGCATAAAGAACAAATTACTTTGCCTTAGAGTTGAGTTGCACTTTAATAACATTCCCAAGATCAATATGATTGGATTGAATGAAAAACTTCATTTTTTTCTTTCCAGTAATGATAATCCTCTCCATTGAAAGTTAGGGGTCTGGTCACAAATGCTCCTTCTATTAGGTAGTTCTTGCTTGAGCTTGCTTTTTCCATAAAAGTTGTTTGGATCTTTTCTCATGCATTGTTAGATGCTCAACCCTTAAGGTTGAGCTCTGATATCAACTGAGAGTGTGCAAAAATCTTCAAACTCGGTCTGAAGTCGTTCTAGGCTGAGTCTAAAAATTTCAGACTTACATAAGCAATTTTCACAGAGTTTTTCAAAACTAAGTTAATCAGATAATCACAAATTTAACCCTTATTAGATTAACAAGATAAAAAAAAGATAAGGTTATAGAGAAGCACACAACTAATTATCTTGGTTCGCACCAACCACAAGTGCTACGTTTAGTCACTATATCAAAGGTACCTTACACAAGTATTTTTCACTGCCTCTCCAAGCTTATAGGATTTTTTTTAACAGCCTTCTCAAGCCTTATACACGTGTTCTTTTATAGCTAACATGCCTGACACGATCTCGTCCATCCTCAACCAAGAAGCCTCGATTGCATTACAAGGGATTGAAGGTCCAATAACCAGGGCCAGATCTGAGCAGATGAAAAGAGCTTTGCAACTCTTGATCATTGAAGTCCAAAGGAAAGTAGACCACCGAGCAGAAGAAGATCCAAGAAGTGGTTTAACTTAAATCATATTGAAGTATAAGAGTGCTATCCGATCTGACAATCGGATATGTCTATTATCCGAATCTTAGGGGAGCCTATTTTGGGAAAGTGTACCTAATCAGATCGTAACTGATTTATTTAGGATCATATCTGTTAGGAATCAATATCAGATTTGTTAGGATTATATTTATATCAGGATTATATTTTATCTTATATAGGATTAAATCTTTTAGGATTATATTTTATCTTTGCTATATATTGGCATTGAGAATCAGTTTGTGGACACAATTTTTATGAATATAAAATTCTGAGTTTTCTTATTGTGAGAGCTTATCCTTTGTTCTTGGATATTAAAGAACTACTTGATAACTTAGGTTCTACCAGCAGGTCTTGGTTAGGGTCTAGGTACTTATATCTTGATAACTTTGGTGCTTCCGGCAGGTTACGGATTGTGTCAAGTTCCTATCTTTGATAGCTTTGGTGCTTCCAGCAAGTTTTGGATTGTGTCAAGCTCCTTACTGTTATTTACCGTTATTTGATCTTCAAGACATTGTTATCTTTACGCTTTCGGTTCGTATCATTTGGTATTAGTAGCTTCGGATCTTGAGATCAATTGGTAACATTTATCCTTATTTTTTAGTCTTTATCTTATTAAAAAAAATCTGCATTAGTTTAAAAAAAAGAAGGTGCAGACATACAAAAAAAATGGAGATCTGCAATAGTCAAAAGAAAAGAGAGAAAGGTGCAGATAGTAAAAAAATGGCCAGTATTAAATTTTTGAACAACAAATCTAGTTCTACTGTCCACAATACTTATTCCAAGCGGTAGATTTCATCTGAGGTGAAAATTTCATCTAAGGTGACGAATCCATTTGAAGTGAAGAGTTGTAACCGACTACACATTTTGATTTCTCCCCGGGCTAGTTGTTTGTCACTAAAAGTTGTCAAGTTATCATCAACACCTTTTCTTTTACCTATTAGTAGAATCCATCCCAAAAGTTCCTTATTTCAAGAGCTTGTAAGGATAAGTTGAGTGGAAAAAGGCAAGAGTGGTGAGTACAATATAGTGAGAAAAAGCCAATAATTAGAGTGATACACGAGAGAATAAGAATAAAAAAAAATTAGTGTAAACATGTAAGGGAATGTTGTGAAGATTCTTATTTTTTATAACTAACATTATTTGATTTTCAGCCAAATTTCATTTCAATAATCATGAGTGCAGTCAATGAGGAGGATGTTGGGGAAGTAGACCTCAAATTATTCCTCAAGGCACTACAAAGTGAATTTATGAGAATGAGTTCAAGAACGGATGAGATAGTAGATCGGTTTCCAAGGAGAAGGATTAGAACGTCTGCTAACCGAACTGAAGAAGAGGAAGAGGAAGAAGAGGACAAGGGAAATAGTTCTAGAATAGAAAGCAACAGGGATAATTATCTTGTAAACATCAAGATGAACATTCCTTCTTCTTTCAAAGGGAAAATGATCTTGAGTTATATTTGGAGTGGGAAAGAAAGGTGGAGCATGTTTTTATTGCCACAATTATTACAAGGAGAAAAAGGAAAAATTAGTTGTGGTAGAATTCACTGATTATGCAAGTATATGGTGGGATGAATATGTGTTGAGCAGGCGAAGGTGTGGAGAAAGACCGATTCAATCATGGGAGGAGATGAAGGTCGTGATGAGAAGGAGATTTGTACCAAGTCATTACCACAGAGACTTTATGGAATAAATTAGGAACAAAGCTTCTATTTTCTACTATTGCACATTCTCAAACGGATGGACAAACTGAAGCAGTAAATAAAACGCTATCAACCTTATTACATTCTATCATTGGCAAGAGTCTAAGGGAAAAATGTTTTCCACATGTTGAGTTTGCATATAACCGGACGATACACTATACTACTTCTTTTTCACCATTTGAGGTTGTATATGGTTTTAATCCACTAACTCTTATGGATATTTTGCCATTACCTATTTCTGAATTTTCCAACTTAGATGGTAAAAGAAAAGCAGGTTATGTCAGGGAGTGACATGAAAAGGGCCAAGCTAATATTGAGAGGGAAAATGAGCAGTATGCAAAGCAAGCCAATAAAGGGCGAAGGAAGGTAGTATATGAACCAAGCGACTAGGTCTGGATTCACATGAGGAAAGAGAGGTTTTGAGCTCAAAGGAAGAATAAGCTTCAACCAAGAGGAGATGGTCCATTCCAAGTTCTAGAGAGGATCAATGACAATTCCTACAAGATAGATCTTCATAGTGAGTATGTAACGTCCTAATTTATAATTTCGAAAATAATTCATGTTGGAAGCACTATTCCCGAATTCATGAAATTATTTCGCGCATTAATAATATCGCATACAATCAAAATCAACTCTTAGGTAATCCAACAATTACTTAAGCTCCAATTAAATAGTCATTCATAGATAACCAGTTCACTGCCAACATTGGCTCCAATCAATATACAAATAAAACTATAGGCTAAATGGGATACAATTATACATGTGTCTTGAAACAATCATAATAATGCTCTTAAGGCTTCACATGTACTAAAATATCCCATTTCAAAATAATAATTCAGCCTATACAATTAAAATACTCAAAATATCAATTAGGGCCACACAACCGACCCAAAGCTCCAATCTCTTCCCAAGTCAAGCATCCGGCCTGGGACCCTATGAATCTAAATACAAAAACACATCGTATAATGAGACTAGAGTCCCGGTGAGTGTGCATAAACAAGCAGTGTGGGAGTTCCAAGCAAATGAAATGCAACAATTCAGATAACTCAATAATATCTCAACATATTCAAATCCAATAATTCAAGTTATAAATTTAACATGAAGTGTTTAACCCAACACCCAAGGGGTCTTTCCACTTATCCGTGAAGGCTAGACTGAGCTCAGGCAAACAGGGACCGTCATCCCTGAAGGCCACAGGGACCTTACCCTGTTACTGTGTTAGATTCAAACAATCATTTTCCTCTTTTACACATGAAATCCAAGGCCTCAAATACTTCCTTTAAACATGAAGGTCAAGGATTCAACAGTCAATATATACATTATACCATGAGGTCTCAAAGACCCAAATCAAATTCCTCCAAAACATGAGTGAGTTATTTTCATAAGAGTCATTCATATCCTTCCAAAGCATATTACAACATGATTACATGGTTCTACTCAAATTCCGTCATCAACATTCAAGAAATAGCAAAATCCCCAAATTCCTCTACCCTAGGGTTTGAGTAAAACAACCATTTCACCAACCATTCCCACCAACAACTCAATAATCATTTATAATCACACAAAGACATTTAATGCAAGAAAGGGAAAGAGGAATAAGGGAGCATTCATGGATTTCACACAATATGAAGGTGGGTGGTGAGCACACTCACCTTGAATGGAAGAAAATGGAGAATAGGGAGGAAGAGAAGATGACTCCAAGCCTAGGAATGGTGGGGAAACCTTCAATCAAGCCTTCCTTCTTCTTTCTTGCTCCTTCTTTCTCTAAGTTCCCTCTCTCTCTTTAAAAACCCTAATGGAATATAATAAATGAGGGGAGAAGTGAAGGTTCTGCGCGTTTTTAAAAACCAGAAACGCGCGTTCGCTCGCTCCAGCAAGCAAACTCTCTGAGTTAGGCTTACAAAAATGCGTGCTCTCGCTCGAGCGAGCATCAGCTCGCTTGAGCGAGCAAAATTTCTGCCAACACCCCTGAATTCCATTCCTTTCCCTGGCTCGCTTGAGCGAGTGTAACATCCCAAAAATTAAGGCCTAGAGAGTATAGCGAAAGCCTTAGGCTATGGATCCGACAAAGAGAGAAAGTTGAGAAGTAGGAGGAGAATTTGGAGATTAGAGTGTGAATCTAGACCAGAATTAGGCAATGTATTAAGAGCCATGAGTCCTAGCAGAACCTAGGAGAGGAACCAAGTGTTAAGTCAAACAACTGTAGGCTGAACTTAGGAGAAACCACACCCTGAGACGGAGAGAAGTATACAGTATAGGTATTAGGAAAATAGGTTAGATGAAGAAGAACTGAGCTAGAAAGGTATGTTGTCAGAGAGGATTAAGAAAAAGGTGGTTCAAACTGAGTTGGAGTGGGTTAAAGTGAGAAATAAGGACTTTGGGTTCTGATGTCCTCGCTCAAGCGAGAAGGGCTCGCTTGAGCGAGCATATCAAAAAATTCTTCAAATCTGAGTTCTGGTTTTCTCGCTTGAGTGAGGGGGCTCTCACTCAAGCGAGAAATAGGGGAGCAAGTTGAGTGCTCTCTGGAAGAATTTCGCTTGAGCGAAAAGAGTCTCACTAAAGCGAAATTCATCCAGAGAGGGGGATGCTCTCTGGAGCATTCTCGCTCAAGCGAGAGGCTTCTCGCTTAAGCGAGAATGCGATTTCAGAAAGTTTTCTTCGCACTCGCTCAAGTGAGATGGGCTCGCTTGAGCGAGGCCACGCATCCCAGTCTTGAAAACACAATTAGGGCACGATTTCCCTCATTCTTTTCTTCTTCCTTTTCCATCTAGAGAAAGAGAGAGAAGGTTTCTAGTGAGAGGAAGTGACTCTTAAAGCCAAGAAGAAGGAGGAGACGTCGAGGATCTCCGACCCTAGCTTTCCCCAATCTCTTTTCTCATCTCTTTGAGCTTCCATAGAGGTGAGTGAAACTCACACACTTTCACCTCATCTCATGTATGTTCACCCACATGAACCCTACCTCTTATCTTCCCTTTCTAGAGCTTGTATGTGGATGTTTGAATGATTGATTTTATGGGTAGTTGAGGTATGCAAACTATGTTAGGTTTCTGTTCTGGAAGTTGATCTTAGGGTTCGATTTGGGGGTTTTATCTTGAAAATTACATGCTTGGGGTGGGATTGTTACTATGGAACAACTTAGATCTATTATGTGTTGTATGTCATCTGTACATATGTCATTTGTGATGTTTGAGCAATTGCATATTTTGGCCTCTGGCCCTAGTTAAGACTGAGAAAATGATTTTTGGCTTCGGCCCAAGTTAACCTAAAGAGATAAGATTGATTTCAGAAATTGGTTTAAGACTTGGGTGATTAGTACCCAGTGTGATAAGTTAACATCCATGAGTTACTGCCTCGAGTAGTGGGGTCCAGGCTTGGATGTGGGTGATTAGTACCCAGGGTGATTAGTACCTAATGGTGGTGATTCGTGCCCAAGGGAGACGTTCCTTGTAGTCTGAGCTCAGGTCTAACCACACGGATATAAGTGATAAGACCCCATCGGCTGGGTAAAGCCAACCCGACGGTTGGGTTATGCTGTTCATATGCATTCATTTTAAGTTCATGTGCAGGACAGTCTATTTGAGTATTGAATTACCTTGATTATCATGTTGTATTTATCAGCTAATCCCATTGGGTTATGATTCGAAGTAAGTGTCTAGAATAATTATGTATGTTCTATTGAACTGTGTTGAGTGTTGCATTTCATATGCCTGTTTTTCCCCACACTGCTTGCTGCATGTTTTGCTCACTGAGACCGTAGTCTCACCCCATGTTGCGGGGATATATTTTAGTTATGCAGGACATTCCAGCTTTATGTTCAGATAGAAGTGGAGCTCTTGGAGTGGATCCATCCACTATGATGTATTAATGCAGACACATTAAATTGGCCATGGAGGCTTAGTTGTAGTTGATATTGTATTGGTGGACTTTTCTGGATTTCAAGTTAAGTTCGGAAATTGGGAAATATTCGGTTTTTAGGGGAAACTCTGCAGGATTTCCGGTGGGAGTTTTATGAACCAAAACATCCCAAGGAGTAGGTTCGTTCATTAGGTTTTGATTAAGGTTTTGTACTAAAAGCAATGATGTATGAATTTTGTGAAAGCTTAAGCAAACGTTGGATTTCCTAAGCAATGGTGTGAGTTGTATAACGATATTCAAATTGTCGCGAAATAATTTTAGAAATTTGGGAATAGGGTTTCCAACGGACATTATTCTTGAATTAAGAAATTAGGACGTTACAGCGAGCATACCAGAATGCAATTTTCTAGTTTGCTGCAAAAACCAGTTCCCTAACACCCAAACACTAACAAATCAATTCCTTTCCTCTTAAAACCCATTCCATTATTATCTTAACACATCATATAATTGAAACTTGGGATGTTACAGAATATGGTAATGTTAGTGCAACATTTAATGTAACTGACTTATCCTTGTTTGATGTAGGTGGTGAATCAGATTCAAGGATGAATCCTTTCAAAGAAGGGAGGAATGACACAATCTCGTCCGAGCTCACCCAAGAAGCCTTGGATGCATTGCAAGGGATTGAAGGTCTAATAACCGGGGCCAAATCTGAGCGGATGAAGAGAGCTTTGCAACTCTTGATTATTGAAGTCCAAAGGAAAGTAGACCACCAAGCAGAAGAAGATCCAAAAAAGTGGTTTAACTTAACTAGGATTTAAGTACAAGAATGTTATTCGATCTGACAATCGGATATGTCTTTTATCTGAATCTTAGGAGAGCCTATTTTGGGAAAGTGTATCTAATTAGATCGTAACTGATTTATTTAGAATAAGATCTATTAGGAATCAATATCAAATCTTTTAGGATTATATTTTATCTTATCTAGGATTAAATCTTTTAGGATTATATTTTATCTTATCTAGGGTTAAATCTATTTAATTTAGGACTGTAACTTTTAGATAGTTTATTTTAGGGAATTCCTTTGCTATATATTGGCATTGAGAATCAGTTTGTAGACACAGTTTTTATCAATATAAAATTCTGAGTTTTCTTATTGTGAGAGCTTATCCTTTGTTCATGGATTAAAGAACTACTTGATAACTTAGGTTCTACCAGCAGGTCTTGGTTAAGGTCTAGTTGCTTATATCTTCATAACTTTGGTGCTTCCGGCAGGTCACGGATTGTGTTAAGTTCCTACCTTTGATGGCTTTGGTGCTTCCAGTAGGTCTTGGATTATGTCAAGATCCTTACCGTTATTTACCATTATTTGATCTTCAAGACATTCCTATCTCTACGCTTCCGGTTCGTATAAATGCCTCCTCAAGCTCAACAAATGAAATCATAAAAGGTATGATAAAACTCTAGGTTTACACACACAGTGTGGATAAGAAGATTTAGCAGAGGTTTATCAAGTCAAAGTTCAAATCAAAAATCGTGTGAAATGACTTTTCTTAAAGAAAGAAGAAATGAAGGAATAAAAGAATTAGACTAGAAAATAACAACGTTTTAGCACTTGTTCAAGAGCTCTCTTGTTTCTTCATTCATACTTCTTCTATTTATAGGCTCCAAGAGACATAGACATTGAGTGTGAGCAGATATACATTGTCTCTTAGCATTTAATGCATGGAGTCCTTGGGTGTCTTTTTTGCAGTAACAATGTGACAAAGAGTAGGCTAGAAAGTCTTCTGTGCATACCTCTATTGTCCTTTCTCTGACATTCTTTTTGCTTTTGTGTTGATATGCTTTATGCTCTTACAAAGATCTTCTGATAACGTCTTCTTTTAATAATTTGAAAACTGAGACAACAATATTTGAATTTTGAACCACGTAGGTTTTCATAAGCTTGAGCTGCTTCTCTTAGTCTGATGAGAGTACAACACTTGACGTAGCTTCAAACCTTGGTTGTATATCAAACTTAGGTTTGCGTTAGAATGCTATATATGCTTTGACCCCTTAAGACCGACATAGTGCAAAACGTTTCTTCAGTTTTGTCTTTGTTCCTGCAATTATACACTTAAGACTCTATTAGATCTTAAGACTAATAAAAATTCTTCAGTTTGTTATTCATCAAAATTTTTCAGAATATTATAGTCTTTATATAACGTACCATCCTTCTAATTTCATTTTCCTCGTCATTTGCAAACCTTATGTTCTATGGTTCAGAATGCAATTCCTTTCCTTCTAATTAAGATTTGAGAATCGTCAAGGATGATTCGTTCATTTTTCTTCTTTTTGCTGAAATAGTTCAATAACTTGATCTATTTGAAAAATGTTTTTTTTTTTTTCACTTTTTGCACTTCTTTCTTTTTCTAGATCTTTTTCTTCCACTAGATCCTTATTGTGAGAATGAAGAAGAATAGGGCAATTTCATTCTGCTATTGATTCTGGTGAAAAGAAATAAGAAAAGGTGGGACAAAAAAGCTTCACCAATGACAGATTATAAGGTTTATGTGAGGAGAAATAAGAGAAGGAGTTCAAAGTTTCTCTAATGGTGAATTATAGTACATATGATGAGAAATAAGAAGAAAAGGGAGTCTTCCATGCTAGTAACTAATGTAACGACCATATCACCTTGACTATTTTGAAGAAGTTTGATTTTGTGAGGTAGAAAAACTAAAAAACTAAAAAATAAACGAACGAAAATGAAAAAGTGTGTATTTTAAAAGGACGAAAAACATATGTAAACCTTATTTTTTATTTCATTAAGTTTATATTTGGAAACTTTTATCATTAAAAAAATTAAAATTTACATATAAAATTAAGAAATTTCACACATTATATATATAGAGATTCTAGGGCATATTATGGTCTAATATCATGGTGTAGCATATAATTAATCACCTACATATTAGGCCTGATCAAGACCCGTGAACCCGGCCCAGCCCGCATTATCCATTGGGTTAAATAAGCCTCTGGGCGGGTACAAGTGGTTGAGCAGGTCAGGCGGGTGATCTGAATGGGTTCAAATGAATTAAAATGGGCGGGTCCGGGTGAAAATTTAAATGCTTTCGTAACCGGCCCAACTCGACCTCCCTGACTTCCTTTTTTAAAACTGAGCTTTTTTCAGAACTTGGGTCAGGCCAATCCTTATACATATATATTATCTTAACTCAACCTCCTTGAACCCTAGCCGTTTTGCTGCCTTTGCCACTTTGTTTCTTCTCCTCTTAGCCACCCCATGTCTCTCTCGTTGCCGTCCAACCACCACTCACCACTCACCACTCACCGGATCTGGCCACACTCTTGCCTCCATACGCGGTACTCTTTGCGACTGCACTGTCACGACTTCGCTGCGTCACAATATAAACGCGCAGTTCTGTTCCGGACAAGCAAGCAACTAATAGGAAGACAATGACGGAGCGGCGGTGGAGCTGGAGCGGCCAATGGTCGCGGCTAGAGGGTGGGGCTTCTGGAAGTGGAAGATGACAACTATTCTCTTCCTTGTACCCACCTGAGGTACCCATTACTCGATTGAACCGAG
Organism: Sesbania bispinosa; assembly: GCA_026901365.1. Classification (NCBI taxonomy): domain Eukaryota; kingdom Viridiplantae; phylum Streptophyta; class Magnoliopsida; order Fabales; family Fabaceae; genus Sesbania; species Sesbania bispinosa. Next base: position 2,741,010 of record QLOH01000033.1, read on the forward strand.
ACCCGCCTTCCGAAATGCTACACGGTCGATTTTGGGCCACAAAAAACTATGGTTGGGTTAGATCGGATTGGGCTTTTTTGGCTTGAATCCGACCAAGCCCGACCGATCAGCACCCCTACTACATATACATGGGATAAGATCAATTGATATTAGGTATAATAAAATTATTTATACAATTTAATAATTTTTTTTGCTAAGCAAGTGAAATTAAATTAAAATGGGAGTATAAAGGGTACCCCAACCCATACTACAAAACTATGCATCAATACAATTTAATAACTTTACGTTAAATGCAAAAATAATCAATTCAAGCATTGGATTGAAGGTCCTTGTAAAATAGATAAAATTTACCAAATTTCACACCAATAAAAACCTAATTGTTATATCATTACATTATTTTTATTTTAAAAAAATTATATGTAGACACCTAGAGTGTGGAAGAGAAAAAAGAAAAGTAATAAATATAAATGAATGATTTGATATGATAGAAAAAAAGAAATAGAAATATAATGGATTTTAAATAGGTGTTTTCGATCATTATTATGGTGTATATATATTAATTATATCATGATTGTTTATTTTAACATATATTTTATTATTTATAATATAAGTAAATATTCATTATTAAATAGAAAGTTTATGAATATTCAAATGAAATAAAACTTGATATATATGATCTTGAAAATAATATCATATATATGATTCAATTATTGGATTGGTTAATTTCATATATATTATATAAAAAGTTATTAATGGTGTAAGTGTTAAAAATTAACCGTCAGGGTGTACGTAAGACAATTCACCTAGAATTCATATAATACGAAATTGGTCATCAAATAATTGAAGAGAATCATAAGTTATTTAATAATAAGTACTTACTTATATTTTAAATAGCTAGCATATTATACATTAAATTAAATAAAAGAATGTGACGAAATATCAATTTGTTTTTGGCTTAAATATGTTTTCGGTCCCTACATTTTAGCGAGTTTTTTATTTTAGTCTCTATCCACTTTTTATTAAGCTTCCAGTTCCTACTTTTTTTTGCTGTTTATGGAATAGGTCCCTGCCGTTAACTTTGTTGTTAACTTTGCTGATGTGGCAAACGGAGTGCCACATCAGCATGCAATATATATTATTTCTGCTAAACTTAGATTTGTTTTTAGTCCTTAAAAATATGGTTCTTTTGGTTTTAGTCCCTACAATTGTTTTTTTGATTTTTTTACCTCAATTTCATCCTCATCCAACATTACAGTGTCCTTTTGCTTCCACTACATTGTTGCACTTGAAATTCTGGAACTTCTCGTAGGTTTATTAAAATAAATTCTTTATTTATTCAATTATTTAAAATTTTAAACCACTTGGATTCACAGTATATAGGGGCAAAAACCTGTAACGGCCTTTTTCTCTCTGCAATTATTTTCTTATTGACTGATAAAATTTTGATTTGATTTATAATTACAAGCCTTTTTTGTTATTTAGCACAAATCTCATTAAGTTACATGTTAATATAGACATAAATCAAATGAAAATTTTGTTAGTCAATAAACAGAAAAAAAATTAATTAGTAGAGAAAAAAAGGTTGTTACAACTTACAGGTTTTCCCCCTTTATAGAGTGAATCCAAGTGCATTGAATGTTCAAACAATGTAGTGGAAGCAATAGGACACCGTGATGTTGGATGGGGATGAAATTGAGGTATAAAAACAAAAAAAAAAATGTAGGGACTAAAGCCAAAAGAACCATATTTTTAGGGACTAAAAACAAATCTAAGTTGGGCAGAAATAACACATGTGGCACTCCGTTTGCCATATCAGCAAAGTTAACAGTAAAGTTAACGGCAGGGACCTATTCCATAAACAACAAATAAAGTAGGAACTGAAAGCTTAATAAAAAGTGGATAGAGACTAAAATAAAAACTCCCTAAAATGTAGGGACTGAAAACATATTTAATTTTTTGTTTTTTATTTGTAAGAAAATTGATTAATTTAGATCTACTTAATTTATAAAAAAATTTAATTCAATAATTATATTAAATTTATTATTTTGTAAGAAAATTAACTTATATATAAATATAAAAATTTCACACCTAATGTCATTTGATATATTCCCTCTTTCTGTGTGTATATATTTTTAAAAAGAGATGTTGTCTTGGCGTCTACACTTGATATTGATGTTCCCTTCACAAGGTAATAAAAGTAGAGAAAAGAAATCCAATTATGACCGTTAATCATCCTTTATGTTCAAAAAGAAGGTTGTGAAATCATGAGTGATGAAATAAGACACAAAGCATAGCACAAATCATTGGGTGACATATAATAATGGCAGTTGAACTTCTATTAAGGTGATTAGGTCATGTCTTTATTTTTTTTTTCCCTTCATTTTCTTTTTTGCCTTAAAGCTCCACATGAAGATGTGAAAATATTAATGGGTCCAGGGTCGGTTGTATATTTTAATCGTATGTTTTGCTTTTGCATGCGATGTGCTCTGTCTCTACATTAATTTGTGCGTGGCCACTCGCATATATATCAACTATTGGCATTAATATTTAAGAGCCAACGCATGCCTTGCATGAGTTATCAACTTTGATGTCGCTTAATCATAGAAAATGATGTCCTTGTCTTTTACCGTTTATTAAATTCACTTTCAGTTTTTTTCTGTTTCAATAAATAACCATTTGTGACGCGAGAATTGAAAATGATAAGGATCATCTTTGTTAGGTTTTTTAATTTATGTATTATTTGTGTGTACATAAAACTATGGTATTTTATCTTCGAAAGAGTAGAGATAAGCATTTATGCGTATGTCATAATCTAGTCAATTTTATTTATGTCTCCTCTACTAATTATAAGAACTTTTTAACCACTTCACAAGAATTAAGAAAGTTAGTTAATTTAGTTTGTTACAATAAATTTGTCATGAATGTGCACCATCTTTGCATAATTACCCTTAAATTTATTGAGACTCATTATCTTCTCTTTCCATCTTACTACTGTATTGTATCATTTCTCTCTACTTATTAATTACTCAACCATCTCCACCGATGAAGGTACTTTTGTCAAAAAATAATTAATGTAATAGACAACATGAAAAGGTTCTTATAAAAAGGATCAAAACCTACTCTCCAAAAGGTTCTTATAATTAGGACCGGAGGTAGTATATTGCATTATATTTTATATCAAAATTCATAATTCAAAAGTAAATGATTACACAGGAAATAAATTAGTGAGTTTTGTTTTTAGTTCGTATAATTTTTTTTATTAAAGTGTCCTTCCAATTAGTCTTTTTCAATTAGTCTCTCCCCTCAATTGACGTGTGTCAGTTGCTAATGTGACACATTTTCTCTCTCCTAGGTGTTTATTGTTGTAAGTCGTCGGGTGGTCTTAAACCATTAAAAGATTATGTTTGACCACCTCAAAACATTTCACTCACTCCCTCTCCTCCCCTCCAAACCATGAAGCACCTACTATCCATAAAAAAAAACTCACCCCCAACTAGCCAAATATGTATTATGAATTTCTCTATCATAGCCATTCAAAATTTCAATAATTTAAAAAAAAATTACAACGGTAACTCAAACGCAATTTTTTCGGAATTGAGTGAAAACCCACAAACGAAAAGGCATTGAGGAAGAGAGGGGAGGGTTCAAAATGTGACCTTGATGAGGAATTTCGTTTTTAATGACGGCCATGGCCATCGCTACACAAGGAAAAGCCGTCTCTATAGGCTGCGTAGCGACGGCTTAGAGACGGCCACGTGGACGTCACTAAGTGGCTCGTTGTAAATACAGTAGCGACGGCTGACGTCAGCCGTCGCTACCTAGAGACGGTAGTGACGGCCATGGCCGTCGCTACAAGTGTATATATTGTTTTAAATTAAAATTATTATTATTTATTTTATTTTAATAATTTATTAAATATATTAATTATTTTAATTTTAAATTACATTTATTATTATTCATTTTATTATTTATTAAATTTAAAATTATAAAAACAATACTAAAAAAAGCATATATATAAAATATATACACATAAAGAAATCAAGGCGGCAGCGGCGCTGGGGCTGTGGGGAGGGCTACTCGTCCTCATCATCCATCGATTGGTCATCCATGGCGGGATCATAATGGTGGTGCGGCTGCGCCTCAACCTGAGCGGGAGCCTAACCTGCAGCCTGAGCGTCCAGGATCTGTTGCATCTATCCTCGGAGTCGTGCTAACTGATCCTCCAAATCTGCAGCCTTCTCTATGGCCTGCCGAGATTGCTCCTTTGCTACTTCGACTTCCTGGCGCTGCGCCTCCTCTCTAGAAAGTCGTAACCCGGACCCGTCAGTACTCTCGCTCGGGTTAGCCCGGGACTCATGAGTCAAGCTAGTCACGCCTGGACGAATGTTGGAGGCTAAGTCCTTGGTGCCATAACAATGACCTCGGGTCTTGCCACCCGCAACATCCCTCCAAATCTCCAGCTTGGTGGAGGCATCAGTCATGGAGGTGTCCCCTATCTGTGACTCCACCTCCCTCAGGCGCTCCTTGTAATTTGTTTGTTGAGGTAAAAGTAAAATTAGTTATTAGTTATATATTCAATTGCATAAATATAAAATTATATAAAAAAAACACTTATAAACAAACACTTACATAGGTGGACTGGGCCCGGTCATCTACCCAGCCACCACCCTTTTTAGCGTGGGTGGCAGCAAAGAACTCATCCAGCTCAACCTCCTGTCCAAGATGTCGAGCCTACACAGGAAAATTACACAAATTAATTAATTTAAAACAACAAATAGAAATATAATAAAGAAGAGTGTTTGTTTATATATATCCTCACCACACCACGTGGGCCTCTTCCCAGCCTTCCGAGCCTTGTTCATCTTATCTCGAAGGCGACGAGCAACCCTCTGCTCGTACACCTTCTTGATCTGGGCCTCATCAGAAGGGTCCCGAGTAACTCGGATCTGCAAAATAAAAATATTGTAAGTCCTGCCAAATTGACATATCTTAAGAAAAAAATTAAATTTGATAGGGTTTTTAATTACCGTGAACTCCTCCCACCACCTGTCCCTAACATCCTTCGGGGTGACCTCCCAAAGGTAGTGAGGACCCCGGAACTGCGCCCGGATCGCATGACCAATGACTACGATAGGTGGGGCGTTAGGAACCCACCTGCAAAATAAAATATTCAGTATTAACAGTAAAAACAATTAAAGATTAAATATTAATATCAATTCTAAAGAAGAAAATAAAATTAAACAAAGTCACCCCGACCAAATGGTCCGATAATAACCCGACCTCGAACGTCTGTCTCGTGAGATCTGCTTGACCCGGCACCCTGGAACCGAGCTGGCTCCTTATCAACCTCCTGGTCAGCATCCCTATCCGGGTTATCCTGATCGTCGTCAGCGTCTAGGTCGGGCACAACTTCCTCCTGCACTAGAGGCATCTGAACTAATCCCAGTGTCGGATGAACCTCATACCATCGAACTGCGCCTGAGCAGATGGTGGAGGGGAGGAAGAAGAAGAAGAAGAAGTTTGCATGGCGCCCGCTGGCGCTGAAGTATATGGATGCTCCGACATTTGATCAACGTGTGAGTGAGAGAGGTTAACCCTCTCCCGTATCGCGCGAGCTGCCTGTTGCTGTAGCTCACCCAGAGGGATGGACCTCTATCTACTAGGTGGGATCTTCTCTCCACCTCTACCATGCATCCTAGGCACTAATGACTATAGACTTATATACAAAATAAATAATTATATAAATTAAAAACCTAATTACATATTACTAATATACTTATTAATAATTACTAATATACTAATTACTAATTAAATTAATAAAACTAATTATAATTATTCTAGACATTATAAAACAAATAAACTAATAAATTAATAAAACAAATAAACTAATAATTACAAATAAATTAAATAAACTATTAATTACAAATAAACCTAATTCCTATATCACATTAATAAATTAATAAAACAAATAAACCCAAATATAAATAAATTAATTAAAACTATTAATTACAAATAAACCTAATTAAAAAAATAGATTAATAAAAAAACTAACTACACATAAACTATTAATTACAAATAAACCTAATTCCTATATCACATTAATAAATTAATAAAATAAATAAACTATTAATTTCAAATAAATTGATTGAAGCATTAAAAAAACTTACTTGTTGCGACTCCGAAAGGGGAATAACTCTGGAACGAGCTCTAACATCACCTACAGGCAACTATTTTGAAAATTGATCGGTTCAAAACGATCCTATGAAGGAGAGGAACATTTTAATCGGTTAGTTTTTCAAAATAAACGGGGTGAGGGAACAGAAATAGCGGGTGACTGTATGAGAAGAAATAGGAGTTTGGAGGAAAAGGAATTTGGAAATGGAGGAAAAGTGGAGGGGAAGGGATTTTAACGCGTGCAGGTTTTTAACGTAGCGATGACCTGGCCGTCGCTATGGCCGTCACTACGTTTTTAAAAAACTACGCGCGCAAATTAAAAATTCATTTTTAATGTAGCGATGGCCTGCCGTCTCTAAAGCCATCGCTACATTTCATTTTTATTTCTTTTCAGAAAAAAAAATAAATTATAATTATAGCGACGGCCCAACCGTCGCTATTGTCAATCCTAGCAACGACTAGGTCGTCTCTAAGAATTAATTGCACTGAACAGTGCATTTAATGTTGTAGCGACGGCATAGTGACGACCAGGCCGTCGCAGAGAAGCCGTCGCTAAAAACTGAATTTCTTGTAGTGGTCTTTGACGACCTCATCAACGACAAGCCTGTTCGTCCATTTTTTCCGCTCAAGAATTGCGATGGAGTAGTCCTTCTTCCCTGATTTCCTGCGATTCAAATAGAGACTCCAATGTCAAACAAATTCCACAGCCAAAGAAGATTCGGTATAATGGAGAAACAAAAAAAAATGAATAATCGCAATTTCTGAAATGAAAATCAACAAGGAGGAAATTTTATATTCTTGATGAAAGTCGGATGTTGAAACTTGAAAGTAATGAAGCGAGCGAGAAGGAGAGGACTCGTAGCTACCAAACTGCTTTTCCGAACTCCAACTTTGGCGGCAAATCAGAACGTTATGGGTCGTGATCACTACTTCAACAGCAAAAAAACAAGAACAAATGAACCTCAGAAGAAGGGCTGAAATGGGAGAAGAAAAGCTAGAGAGCTTGTGGAGGAAGCGAAGGCTGATGAAGGTGTAGTGAGCGAGGATTTTATCCAATAGGGAAGAACTTAAATCTGTGATGGGAGGTTTTATGGGTAGTGGGTGCTTCATGGTTGGAGGGAGAAGAGGGAAAAGGGGAGAAGGGGGTAGGGGTAGGGGAAACGATGGGGTGGGTAAAAGGGGAGTGGGAGAAGAGGGAGTATGGGAAAGGTTTTCTAGCGGTTAAACATAATCTTCTGACAGTTTAAGACTACATAAAATACAACAATGAACACCTAAAAGAGAGAAAACGTGCTACATCAGCACTTGACACACGCCAACTGAGGGGAAGGACTAATTGCGAAAAAACTTTGGGAGGACGCTTTAATAAAAAATTATAGGGATTAAAAGCAAAACACACTAATTTTACAGGGACCAAAAACATATTTTACTCATTATTTTTTTGTCTAAGCCACAAGAGTATCCTCCATGCACTACAAAAAACACAAGATTTAGTTGGGGTTAAATTTACATTTTCTTGCAGTTTAAATCCCCACTTGACGTTTTCCCATGGTTGGTGAAACCGTAGGAAATTTGAGCATGTTAAAAGGGTTACCGACCCACAAATCATGATAACCACTGGTAAAACAAATAATTTAGCTAAGGTTACTAAACCACGGTACAAAGTTTTGAATTACAACAATCTCTCAAGCGAGCATTGCCTTGCTCAAGCGAGAAGGCAACTCGCTCAAGTGAGAGTACCCTCGCTTGAGCGAATCTATCAGTAAAATTGGGGAAAATGAGTTCTGGTTTTTTCGCTCAAGTGAGAAGCCTCTCTCTTGAGCAAAATTGGGGGAGTTTTAAGAGATTTCTCTCTGACTCGCTCTCACTCAAGCGAGATTCAGCTCACTTGAGTGAAATTGTCCCAAATTCAGAGTTTGCTCGCTGACTTTGTCTCGCTCAAGCGAGCAGATCATCACTTGAGCGAGAACGCGTATCTAGCAGGGAATTAATTTCTCTTGCTCAAGCGAGAATATCCTTGCTTGAGCGAGAATGTGTAGATTTTTTTTAATGCGGAATTTATTAGGGTTCAAGGCATTTATGTCTTTCCCCATTTCTCAGAGAGAGAAAACCTAGAGAGAGAAGGAGAGCTTTGGGCCAAGGAGGAGAATAAGAAGAAGGAGACTCACTCATCCTCACCCCCTCAACCTGTTCTCTACCACTTGGATTTGATTTAGGTGAGTATAACTCACACTCTCACCCAATCTTGCTTGAATCTCTTCCATGAACCCTGCTATCTCTCTTTTCCCCTATCTTTTGACTTGTATGTGGTTGTATGGTTGTTTGTTCTCTATTATATCCTATTGTATGGTTGATTTGGTTTGAGAAATGAGTTAGAGTTATTGTGAGCTTAGGGTTTCTACCCAAGTCATTGATAATGCTTTGTTTGATTATGTTTTCCATTCAAATCGCTTTATTGATGTTTAATGAGTTTGCGTTCAACCCTAGTTATCTTGAAATGAATTTGGACTTGGCCCAGCAAACCCTAAGTTAAACAAGCTTGACTTCGGTCTAGAATAAAATGAAAATGAGTTTGGCTTTGGCCCAAATTATTTGGCTTGGACCCAAATATTGAGTAATGGCTTTGGCCCAGTTAATATATGTTAAAACTTGACTTTGTCCCAGAAAAATTGGTGGTGTTTATTGCCCAAGGAAGATGTTCCTTGTAGTTTGAGCTCAGGTCTAGCCTTAGAAATAGTGAAAAGACCTCGTTCTGTCGGGCAATACAGGTCATGCATATCATAAATTGTCATTGAATAATTTATAGAAGGTTATGTATGTTATACACATATATTGTTGCATATCATCTGCTTACCTCCCACACTGCTTGTTGCATGGTTATGCTCATTGAGACATTAGTCTCATCACATGTTTTGTGGCTATTATTTAGATGCACAGGGTCCTCCTCGAGCTGGAAAGTGAGATCATTGGAGCTTGGGAGTTTAGATTTTATTTTGATTTATTTAGAACTTTTTTTTATTGAGATGCTTACTGTTTTAACTGTTATTCTTTTGTGGGATATAATTGTACATGTGTAGCCTTCGAGCCCTTTCTATTTTGCTGAGAGTATATGTATGGTGGTATCCCAATCATGATGATGTATCTCTGACATTGTTATTTTGAGCCACTGATGGCAAATTTATATATACATATATATATATATATATTTAATTCATGTGTATGTGTAAGCTTAAGTAACGTTGGAATACCTAAGTGTTGTTGTATTGTGTATGAGGCGATATCGACAATGGCACGAAATAATTTCATAAATTCGGGGATTTTGTCTCCAACGGACATTATTCTTGAATTGAGGAATTAAGACGTTACATTATGGTATCAGAGCAGTTCAATCCAATTAGACTGTGGATTAGAATAGTTCTTGAGGTTAGTTGTTATCATTTATGCATTATTATGAAATTGAGAGACTGATCAACCCCGGGTTAACCAATCACTACCTCCACCACCAAGTCACTTGCAGGATCTCGTGGTGGCGGCTCTTCAAATGCTAACTTAGATGATGGGGGAGCAGGTGGCGGCTAACCAGGAGCAGGTGGAGGTCAACCGCCGACATCATGAAGATTGGAGAGGTGAGGAGGTAAGGATATTTTACAGGATTTGGAATGGATCGGTGTATCTGGGATTAAGCTTCTTGGCCCAGATGCCCCTTCCTATGCTTGTGATAGGGGTGACTTTGAGAAAAACATGATCTCCTTCCTCAAACTCTTGATCTTTTCTCCTCCTATCAGCATAACTCTTCTACCTACTCTGAGTAGCCAGGAGTTTCTCCTTAATAACGTTAATCTTATCTGAGGTCTCTTGGACCAACTCTGACCCCAAAAGGTTCCTCTCACCCACCTCATACCAACACAAGGGAGACCTACACCTTTGTTTGTGGTGATTTTTAGTTAAAGATTCCTATGAATCAATTTGGGACTGGAATCAAGTCCTCTGGGTAGGTTCTATAAATTTAAGTGCATAAAGAAGTAAAAGTAGGAAAAGAAAAGTGATTTAACAGTAAATTAAATAAGTGAATTGGAAAATTAACAATGAACAATGAAAATTGACGAATCTCAGACTGACATACTTTTAGAATCTTGTCGGGATAGCAAGCAATCTATAAATATGTGTAGACAGTATGCTTTTTTCGAGTACAATCTTAGTATTCAGAGTGAAAATGTTTTCGTCCCTATGACTTTATAATTTGTCCTATTTATAGACTTATACCTCTAAAGGTAAACTAATTTACAACAGACACGTATACCAAAATCCTAACTGCCTAATCTTTGGCCGAACTGGTGTCTTCATTCCATCAGATGTCTTCCACGTGCCTACTTCTTTCACCGAGTCTTCGAATCTTTTCTTCAAAAGTCTTATTCATAGAAAGCCAAATGTAAATATTTTTTATTCAAAGTCTTCCTACTCGAATTCTTGATCTCATTATCTTCTTAGAGCTTATTCGAAAACAGATAGCTTTTCTCATGCCTTCATATCTTCAAAATTTCATCATGTCTTTATTTTGAATCATCTCCTTCTCGAATTCAAAATTTTACGCCTGATATACTCATAATTTCAACATTCTATGCCTTTTCTTTAACATCTACCATGTGGCAGACTATCATAGGCCATCCTTTTACTCATATTTTTTCATTCTTGTTTCTGCTCATACCCTATACGTTTATGCATTCACAAGGATCCAATCATCTCACGTTTCACTTCTCTTTATTGGGCCATTTACTTTAGCATTAATTTCACCGTCCAAGGTTACTCATTATAAAATGAAGTTACCCCTTTCATTCTTTCTTCATCCTTCTCATAGCAGAATCTCCATTTCATTCTTCTTTCCTTTTATCTTTGTAGGAGTTTGATTTCCTTTATTACCTTCTTTTTTGAATAGGTTTTTTTCGAGAAAAACCTATCTTTCTATCCTTCTCCCTCTATTTCGCATATATAGAAGTTTCTGATATTGGCTATTACGTTCGACCTAATCTTGAATTATTTCATTGTTTTGATTAGTTCGACGTAATGGCCAATGTTAGAAGGCTTTCTAACCGTTCCTGATGATCCTTTGGGTCAAACGTTATAGCCAAAATAGGGTATTTAATAGGTATTCTTCCCTAATAATACTCTTGATTTCTCCTTCAGTTAGGAGTATTTATGTCCTTTGTGACACTGCTAACATCCTCCATATCCTAATACAACATCCAAGCTAGGCTAGGAGGAAGATGAGGAAGGGGAAAACAGCCAATGAAGATGTTTGTGTCTGTTGAAGATTTTTCGAAGACCATGGCTGAGAAGAAATCACCTCCTTTTCAGACTGTGGGGGTTGTTTGTCTTTTTGTTGATGACCCGTTGAAGCCTCCAGTCGAGGAGAAAAGGAGAATTGGTTACTATTTTATCGAAGGGACTAGAGATGATGACTTTTAGTTAGGAATAGTCTTTTTACTTGTATTTTTATCCTTTCTTTTGTAATTCAAAAAGAATATTTTGTATTTCAAGCAATAATATGTTCTTTTACTTTTCGAATAACCCTTTGCTTTCAGTTGTAATCCCAATTTCGAATTTCTTTTCATAACTGTGATATGAAATTTTCTCTTAATAATGTCTAACACTTAAAATTTCATCTATCATTTGAAATCTTTTGCTTTGTTTAGTAATTGAATCACTCGAAATTAATCCTTCTTTTTACTTGGAAGAATCCTTTAAAATTCAAAAATCAGTGCTTACATTTTCTAATCAAACTTGTTCAATGGACCTTGTTGATCAAAATACTTAGTGAAATTTCCACTACCAACAACCTCCTCCCATACAAAGGCGTCATGCCTATGATACTATGAAAGTTGTTATAGGAGAGCTCTATCAATGACAGGTACCTATTCCAACTCCCATGTTCCTCTAGCATACAAGCCCTAAGCATATCTTCTAGTTTTGAATGGTCCTCTCGGGCTGGCCATCAGTCTGAGGATGGTAGGTTGTGCTAAAACTCAACTTAGTCCCGAAGGCCTGATGGAGGGCTCTCTGAATCCTAGAGGTGAACCATGAATCCCTGTCCAAGACTATGCTAGAGGGTACACCATGGAGCTTCACAATCTCCTTGATGTATAGGTATGCTAACTTGTTCAAGGGGTAGGTGGCTCTGATGGGTAGGAAATGATCCAACTTGGTTAACCTATCAACAATGACCCAGATGACGTCATGTCCAGTTGGGACTCTAGGTAGTCCCACCACAAAATCGATGGCTATACCCTGTCATTTCCACTTAGGTAACTCTAGAGGCTGCAGGGGTCCAGACGGTTTTTGGTGCTCGATTTTAACTTGTTAGCACACTAGACATCTAGATACAAACTCAACTACCTCTCTTTTCATTCCTTCCCAACAAAACATCTTCCTAAGATCTTGGTACATTTTGGTGGCACTTGGATGCACCGAGAACTTGCTCTTTATAGCCTCCTCTAATCAAGTACCTTAACTCATTAGATACCTCTTGCTGGTGCAAACTCAAGTGGTTGGCCCTGAATCTCACACTCAGGCTCAAATCCCTAAACTCCTCTATCACCTCTATCTCATGAACCATCATCAACGATGCATGCAGGGATTTCCTACTCAGGGCATCAACCACTACATTGGCCTTTCCCGGGTGATACATCAACTCAAAGCCATAATCCATGAGGAACTCCATCCACCGCCTCTGCCTCATATTAAGCTCCTTCTAGTAAAAAAGGTACTTAAGGCTCTTATTGATAGCCGGATAGGTGTAGGATCTAGAATTGAGCAAAACCAACCATTTAGAATCAAAATATAGTGAATAAATTGTGAAAATAAGGTGCAGGGCAGCAGCTTATTTTGCGCAAGAAAGTGATAGAAAATGAGAGAAAATGAAAGAAAAAGTGGAGAGGAAGAAATGGGAAGGACACCACTGAAGCAAGAATCCACTTGCAGCAGATAAGTCCAATGCCAGACGCCACTAATTCAGGAGAATTAGATAAGTCTCAGTATGGTTTGAGCAACAACCACCAAGCCTCACTCAACTCACAAAGGGAGGAGAAAATTTGGCATAATGCCTTTACTTCAAAATTCAATTGTGTCCAATACAAGAGGAGAAGACTCCTTTATATAGGAGTGGAGGGGGAAGGGGGCGGATTTTTAGGAGAATAAAATGGGAGAAAAATAAAAGATGAGTGAAAACACTCCTAAGTGGGTTTTGAACCCAAGACCCCAAAGGTTTGTGGCTAAGCTAAGTCTTAAGCCATTAAACCTCTAAAATGCGCCCCACTCATGTAAAAAAATTACAAGATGAAAGAAATTTTATCCTAGGTGGGAATAGAACCCATGACTCCCTAAGCCTTATAGTAAGGCAACCTACTAACCAATAAACCCATACAATTAGCACCCAACTAGGATGAAATAAAAGGAAAATACAAAAATAAAAAGAAAATACAAGAGAGTCCTAATTAAGGGTGGTCCATAGGACAAGGGTCCTATCCAGGGTCAAGGTGTCCTTCTGTAGGGTAGTGATCCTTATTTTGTAGGGTAGTGACCTTTATTTGTAGGATACTAATTTCTCCAACTTTTCCTTGCTTGAAGCTGAGGCTTGCAGCTGGTGCATATCCTCCAGTGTAGATCTTGCAGGTCCAAGCTTCTAGCAGAGTGCCATCATTCCCTCCCCCTTGAAAAGGATTTGACCTCAAACCTGAAAATTCAGAAAGGAGCTGTTAAAATAATGAACTGGGTAGAAGAAGGAGTTGGATGACAAAATATAGGAAGTAAGAAGATGCTTCCCTTCGCTTTTGGAGAGTAGAGTCAGAGATCCACAAGTTGAACATCTTCCTTGAGCCTAGACAATAAGAAGAAGAGCCATAAGTATTATTCCAAAGCAAGCAAAGTGAAGGCTCTTAACAAAAATACTTGGGGATCATAAAGATTAGCAAAAGAAAAACATAGGAGATGAACAAGAGGTATTTGAGATAAGGGTTAGAAAACTCCCTCAATGAAGATTGAACCATCTTGTCCATGTACTCTGCGGATTTAGATCCTGGATCAAAGACTAATCTTTTGAAGCCCTCCTTTGCAAGTAATACAAGTAAATGGTCATGGAGAAAGCTTAGGAAATAAATTCCACTTGAGTACAAAAAGTGTTTCAATGTGCGATATCCATCAAAGTATTCTATACTATGTTCCCAAATAAATGCACATGTGAAACTATGTGGCATGAATGTCTTAATATTTTTCAATAACATCCCAACATTTTTATTGAACATAACACATTCATCTTGAGTATGATTGTCAAAATCATAGTGCATATGTTCATGCCATGAAGTATTCATGCAAGTTTGTTCAAGAGCCATATCCATACTAAAGCACTCACTCAAGTAAGATGACACCTTTTGCATATTATCATATGTGTTCATGAAAGGTGAAATACCAAAAGAACCACAGTGAGTATGCATATCAAGAAGCATATCATTATTTGAATTAGATGTCAAACAAGTTTTCCTACATGTGATAGCTTCATCCAAAATTTTATCCTTTTTACTAACTAGTTCAAGAGCATAATACACATCTTTGTATGAAATAATTATTTTTGGTCCAAAATGTGTATTCATTCTATAAACACAAACCAAAGGTACATGCATATTCAATCCAACTTTGTTTTCAATCTTATCATGCAATCTAAAGGAATTGAGTAAGCATGCATCTTTAGTAAGTTTCATGGTACTCTCATACATAGTTGACTTTTCTAAACATGCAATAGGTTTCAAAGCATCATCAATATTGTTCATTTCTTTTAAACATGTAATGCTTTGAGGCATATAATTGTGCATAGAAAAAGGCATTTCATGCATAAAGAAAGTTAGTTTAGGAAACTCCCTTTCAATAGCTTGAGTTGTCTTCTTTGCAACACTAGAAGTATTTTCCCTCAACCTATTCATGCTTTCACTAGAAGAGTTAGCATTTAAATGATCACAAGAAAAACATACTTTCTCTTCTTTCATTCTTAATTTATTTTCCTTGTTTTCTCTTTCAAGTTTCTCTTCTTTCTCTTTTTCTAATTGTTCTCTTTTCTCTTGTTCTATTAGCCTCTTAAGTTGGATTTGATCTTCCCTAATTTCACTAGAGGTCATAGGCATTAAGGTGAATTTAACCCCTTGGTGGCGGAACCTATAGGTGTTGGAATACCCATCATGCTTCACCCTTCTCTCATATTGCCATGGTCTTCCTAAAAGGATGTGAGAGGCTTCTAAGGGTATGACATCAAAGGTTATTTCATCTTGGTAATCCCCAATTTTGAACCTTAAGCTCACTTGCCTATCCACCTTAAATTCTTCCTCATCACTCACCCATTGAAGTGTATAAGGTTCTGGATGTGGGGTAATAGGTAAGTTTAGCTTGTTAACTAACCTAAGGCTAGCTAAGTTGCTACTACTTCCTCCATCTATGATCACTAAACATACCTTATCTTCAATTTGGCACCTAGTGTGGAATAGGTTCTCTCTTTGGCTCTCTTCTTCACCCAAAGGTGTTTCTAAGGCTTTCCTAAACAACATGGTTGCCCTTTCCCCTTGCCTCCTTCCTTCTATTCTCCTAATTGATTTTATGTTAAAACTTTTAAAGGACCTCACCACTCACTAAGTGTTTACACTCAAAGGAATGTTAACACTCGTGTATGTCACTCTTTTTGGGCTTTTTCTATAATGAAAACTCTCTTGCCTCTTCTACTCGGTTGGAGGTTGATTAGAAGTTGCAAAGACCAACGTGAGTCTAAGTCTTAACCCTTACCCAAATAGAAGCGCACTAACAAAGAAAATGCCTACTGGAAGAAGATTGGAAAAAATCCTAAGACAAAACAAAAGAATTGATATGACAAACAAGAAAAGCTGGCATTCAAACAAGCTTATACACAATAACAGACAGCAAACAAGACAAAACCGAAGAAATTGCAAAGAGAATTGTTTTTGGTGATTTTTGAAAAAAAGTTGCCAAATTGTCGTTTTTAAGAAAACAGCAAATACAACTCAATTACGGTATACAGGGAAATGAAACAGAAAATTACAGTAAAATTGTCACTGTATTGTTGGGATATCTCTTTGTTTTGAATTTTCTATTTTTCTGAATTTTTTTTTTTGAATTTTTGACTCTTTTTGGGTGTCTTTTGACTTTTTCTTCCTTGTTGTTGACTTTTGCACCCTTTTTTGCTTTTTACACCTCTTTTTCTATTTTTGGCACGTATGTACTTTTTTTATTTTTTCTTGCTTTTTCTTTCTTTTTTTGTCTTTTTCCCCAACAAAAAATTACAGAAATTTGTACACAATGAAAAGAAAATTAACTGTACCTACTGTAATATTTTTGGAATTTTCTGACAGTAAACTGGTCCAAGTGGCCCAGAAAAGCAAAAATAATGAATAAACTGATTTCTGAAAACTGTAAAAACGTGATGGCAACTTGATTTCAAAAATGGCCAAAAAAATTGCTTAGCACTTCCTTGTTGATTATACAAAACCGGTATGGTCACAGAAACGCGCTTGGTTCAATTTTAAGATTGGAATTAAATTTTGAAGGAAAATCAACAATTAGAATTTGTTGATCTTCTTCCAATACTATGAACCAAAAAAGATCCTATAGGTGAGCGTTTAGCACAATCAAACAGGGAAAGTCCAAGGTTGAGATAGCAGTCAATCCAAATTTGCAATCAGAATGCCAATCAAACAAACATAACAAGAGTAGGAAATTGAAAAACACAAGAGCCCAAAAATGCGCAAAAATGGCAAAAATAAGAAGGAAAAATTACGCAAAAATATATGGCAAGAAATTAAAGGGGGAAACTGAAATTAAAAGGATGGGGAGAACAGAAATGTAAATGGCAGAAAGTAGAAGGGGATGGCAGAAAGTAAAAGGATGGGGAGAGCAGAAATGTAAAGGGGGAAGAGGAAATTAAAAGGATGGGGAGGACTGAAAGTAAATGACTGAAAGTAAAGGGGGAAGCGGAAATTAAAAGGATGGGGAGAGCAGAAATGTAAATGGCTGAATGTAAAGGGGGGAGCAGAAATTAAAAGGATGGGGAGAAGCGGAAATTAAATGGCGGAAAGTAAAGAGATGAATATGGGGGATGAACAATTAATGGTGAAGGGGAGAAATGTAGGTGAACGATCTTTGGAAAAATGAAGACAACAATGCCTCCTCTTACCACACTTCACCACAAACAAGCAGTTATATCAAGCAATTTGCAAGAATTACTCAAGAACAAGTATGAGCAATTAAAGAGGCATTTAAACAAACACCTAGGGGGTGGGAATTAGCGGCCCAAAACAGCCCCCAACTAGCAAGAATTCAAGCAAATCAATCAAGAAAAACAAGTGCTGATAGCAGCAGAAAGGCACCTCGGGCCCGGGAAACAGTCCAAGTCCAAATTACAATTGAAAAGAGGGATGGAATTACACTAAATTGAATGAAAATTCTGCACATATAGGTGCAGCAAAACAGCGCCCAAACAGCCCCAATGTGCTCCAAAAATTGCTCAATCCATCAAGCTCTGATTACCAATTGATAGCCGGATAGGTGTAGGATCTAGAATTGAGCAAAACCAACCAATTAGAATCAAAATATAGTGAATAAATTGTGAAAATAAGGTGCAGGGCAGCAGCTTATTTTGCGCAAGAAAGTGATAGAAAATGAGAGAAAATGAAAGAAAAAGTGGAGAGGAAGAAATGGGAAGGACACCACTGAAGCAAGAATCCACTTGCAGCAGATAAGTCCAATGCCAGACGCCACTAATTCAGGAGAATTAGATAAGTCTCAGTATGGTTTGAGCAACAACCACCAAGCCTCACTCAACTCACAAAGGGAGGAGAAAATTTGGCATAATGCCTTTACTTCAAAATTCAATTGTGTCCAATACAAGAGGAGAAGACTCCTTTATATAGGAGTGGAGGGGGAAGGGGGCGGATTTTTAGGAGAATAAAATGGGAGAAAAATAAAAGATGAGTGAAAACACTCCTAAGTGGGTTTTGAACCCAAGACCCCAAAGGTTTATGGCTAAGCTAAGTCTTAAGCCATTAAACCTCTAAAATGCGCCCCACTCATGTAAAAAAATTACAAGATGAAAGAAATTCTATCCTAGGTGGGAATAGAACCCATGACTCCCTAAGCCTTATAGTAAGGCAACCTACTAATCAATAAACCCATACAATTAGCACCCAACTAGGATGAAATAAAAGGAAAATACAAAATAAAAAGAAAATACAAGAGAGTCCTAATTAAGGGTGGTCCATAGGATAAGGGTCCTATCCAGGGTCAAGGTGTCCTTCTGTAGGGTAGTGACCCTTATTTTGTAGGGTAGTGACCTTTATTTGTAGGACACTAATTTCTCCAACTTTTCCTTGCTTGAAGCTGAGGCTTGCAGTTGGTGCATATCCTCCAGTGTAGGTCTTGCAGGTCCAAGCTTCTAGCAGAGTGTCATCACTTATGGTCACTAAAAACATCAAACTTCCCTCTATAAAGGTTATGCCTCCAGACCTTGAGGGCAAACACCACAACTGCTAGCTCTGGTAGTTCTCCCCATGGGATCTAAGCTTTCTAGAGGCATAGGCCACTACCCTCCTATCTTGCATCAATACACAACATAAGCCCTTGCCAGAAGCATTACTGTAGACCTCAAAGGTCTTCGGTGGGTCATGTAACACTACTACTGGGGCAGTGGTGAACCTCTCATTGAGCTCCGAAAAGCTTTTCAATTCTCACACCTCTCATCCCACATGAAGGCTTGTCCTTTATGGGTCAGCCTAGTTAGGGGCAACATTAACTAGGGAAAACCCTTAATTAATCTCTGGTAATACCCTGATAAGCCTAGAAAGCTTCTAATCTTAGTTATGGTTTTGGGCCTCTCTCACTCTAAGACGACTTCTATCTTAGCAGGATCTTCCAACACTCCTACTTGGGAGATCAAATGACCTAAGAAATGTACTCTAACACTACCCTAACTCATTTCTCAAGGTTGGCAAAAAATTTCTTTTTTCTCAAGACCCCTAATACTACCCTCAAGCAGTGCTCATGCTCCTATAAGGATTGGGAGTAGATAAGAATGTCATCAATGAACACGACAACAAACTTATCCAACAAGGGTTGGAAGATCTGGTTCATGTAGTCCATGAACACTACAAGAGCATTGGTTAAGCCAAATGGCATAACCAAATGCTTATAATGCTCGTACCTAGTACTAAAGGCAGTCTTGGGTATATCCTCACCCTTAATCTTAATCTGATGATAACCCGACCTTAAGTCTACCTTAGAGAAAACAGACGCTCCCCTGAGTTGATCTAACATGTCATCTATCTTAGGCAAGGGATATTTGTTTTTTATGGTCACTTTGTTCAACTGCCCATTGTCCACACATAATCTCAAACTCTCATTCTTCTTAACTAGGAGCACGAGCGCTCCCCAGGGTGACACACTAGGCCTAATGAACTTCTTTTCTATGAGTTCTTCTAATTGAGACTTAAGTTAACTAAGCTCTAGTGAAGACATCCTATAGGGTGCCTTGGATATGGGCTCGCTACCCGGAACCAAGTCTTTGGGAAACTCAATCTCCCTATCCGGTGGAAGGGTGGTTACCTCACTCACTACTAAAAAAATTGATTTTAGAGAGGGATTATTATCCCTCTCTATTTGCGAGGAATTTTGTGACGGATTCCAAAATTTGTCACTAAAGTTGGATTGGTGAAATTTTGCGTCGGATTTATAGAGGGAAAAATCCCTCTCTAAAAATCCGCCATTAAATCCATCACTAATTTTCCATAAAAAATGTAGAGAGGGACTTTGTGACGGATTTAATCTCTCTCTAAAAAACCAGTCACAACTTTCCTCACTAAATTAACTACTCTTTAGTAGGGGAAAATTCCTTCACTAATTAGTGAGGATTTCTAATTCCCTCTCTATTTAGCGAGGGATTTCATATTCCTTCGCTATTTTGCGAAGGAATTCTAAATCCCTCCCTAAATAAAGACGGATTTCTTATCCCTTTTTAGAGAGGAATTTTGCACCTCGCTATATAGAAAGAGATTTTTCCCTCGCTAAATAAATAGTTATAAAACATGGATTTGTGTTAGTGAGGGATTTCTAGTTCCCTCTCTATTTAGCGAGGGATTTCATATTCCTTAGTGAGGGAATTCTAAATCTCTCCCTAAATAAAGATTAATTTCTTATCCCTTTTTATAGAGGGATTTTGTGCCTCACTAAATAGAGAGGGATTTTTTCCCTTGCTAAATAAAGAGTTATAAAAACATGGATTATGTTAGTTAGGGAATTATAAATGCCTCACTAATTAGTGAGGGATTTCTAATTCCCTCTCTATTTAGCAAGGGATTTCATATTCCCTAGCTAATTAGTGAGGGAATTCTAAATCCCTCCCTAAATAAAGATTGATTTCTTATCTTTTTAGAAAGGGATTTTTTCCCTCGCTAAATAGAGAAGGATTTTTTCCCTCGCTAAATAAAGAGTTATAAAACATGGATTTATGTTAGTGAGGGAATTATAAATCCCTCTCTAAAATAGAAAGGGATTTCATATTCCCTCCCTAAATTAAGATGATTATAAACTTCATAACTAGTGAGAAAATTTTTCCCTCCTAATTAGGGAGGGAATATTTCCCTCTCTAACTGGAGAGTTTATAAATTTATTTTGTATTAGTGAGGGAATTGAAAATCCCTCTCTATTTAGCGAGGGATATTTGATCCCCTCTCTATTTAGAGAGGAATTTGATATTCCCTCCCAAAATTAAGACGGATATATCCCCTTATTAACTTTCTATTTAGTGGGGGAATTTTTCCCTCACTATTTGGAATTTTCCCCTTATTAACATATCTTGGTATTTTGTTTAGTTAATGGGTGTTGGATTTGTAATTTGGATAAGCTAGTTGTAGTTAGTTTAAGGTTTTAAAGAATTAAATTGATATAATATGTTGGTTTTCTCACTTGGATGCTTTGTTGAGTAGGCTTGATCATTTGTATTGAATTTGCATGAAAAGTGGTCTTATTATTACTTTTTGACCTTGTAGTGCTATCTTAGATTTTTTTTTTTTTTAGCCTTTTCACATTTGTATATAGGGGATCATCATTTTTAGCTTTTTTTACTTTGGTTCATGTAGTTTTTTGGGTTTAGTATTACTGATGTCTATTATTTTAGAGGTTGTTTAATCTTTGTATTTGGTTGGTTAGGAACTCTTTTTGTTAGCGATGAATTCATCGGTCGTCGCAAAATCCGTCACTAAATATTTAGCGAGGGATTTGTTCCCTCTCTAATAATGAAATTTTTAGTAGTGACTAGGGAAAACATCCTGATACTCCTTGAAAATAGTTATTCCACTCAAGTTAGAGATCTTATCTACAGTTGAGGAAAGCATTAAAAGAAATTAGTCACTCCCATCACACAGACTTTCGGAAACTTGGGTAATACAAGAAAACAACATGGTTGGTCACTCCCTCGGGGGAAGAGGAAGAGGCGGAAAGACAACAACCTTGTTGTAGCAATCCATCATGACTTGGTTCTGTGACAACCAATCCATGCCAAGGATCACATTTATGCCCTTAAGGGGTAAACAAATTAAATCGAGATCGAAGGCCTTCTCTTGTATAACAATTAGGCATTTTAAACAAACAAGAGAAGTGGAAATTGCCTCCTTGGCCAGAGTGATGACATTTAGATTGTAGGGTAAAGAAATGGCATGCAAGTCTAATTCCTTCACGCAATCAATAGCAATAAATGAATGGGTTGCCCCAGAGTCATACAACACAATTAAGGACTTATCATTTAATAGACATGTACCTTGCATTAGATTGTCAGTCTTAGCAGTCGTTTCCCCACTAAGGGTAAAGACTCTTCCGGTGATTTAGGGTTTGGGTTGGTCCTTCCTCTTTGGGAACTCGTTCTTCATATGGCCTAGCTCCTTGCAATAGTAGCACTTCTGTTGCCCGAAGAGACATTCCCCCCTGTGGTAATTCCCACACTTGGAGCACTTGGGTATCTCCCCCAACTTCTGAGCAGGGCAGACGACCAAGTTGGTGTTGCCTAGCCACTTGGGCTTGGATCCCTTGCCCTAAACGGGGTCTTAAAGCTTCCTCTTACCTTTGGGATCCGAAGGCTTAGGTGCCTCAGGCTCCCTTAGGTTCTCCTCAGCAATGAGGCACTTGATGACCAATCTCCAAGGTCCCAACTACCCTCTTGATCTCGGGATTCAGAAATTGCTCTAGGCGAAAGCACCTCCACTCCTCATCCGCGTGGACTTGGAGATAGCGGGAGTATTTGGATAAATCCTCAAATCAAGCCACATACTGGCCCACCGTCATGCCTCCCTGCTTCAGGTGCAGGAATTCGGTTTACTTCTGCTTCCTTACATTCTCCGAAAAGTACTTATCCAAGAATGTCGTCTCAAATTGGTCTTAGAGCATAGGGACCCCTGGTGAGCGTAGATTGGCAAGCGCACCATGCCACCAATCCTCAGCCTCCCCACGAAGCATGTAAGATGCATATGATACCTTCAACTTCTCCAAACACCTTATAACTCCAAAGATCCGTGTGAGATCCTTGAGCCATTTGGTTGCAGCTTCCAGATCACAGGCCCTAGTGAAAGGTGATGGACTATACTTACAGAACTCCATAAGACCAAGCACAAACGGGTCAGCCGCCTGAGGTGGAGGCATCCCCGTCGGCTGGCGATGAACCTCCCGAAGCAGTGACATTAGATGTCGCCTGATCCACCTGGTCCTGAATGACATTCGATGGCGAGGGAGGTCGTGGGTTGATCCCTACCTCTCCTACCTCTTGCCATAATCGTCTACACAACAATTACAAAATATTGAGGTGATTAGTCTTTATGTTTCATAACAATATATATAAGATAATAACTAAATTGCAGGCAAAACACTTATCCACTGTCCAATTGGATTGAACTACTCTAATACCATAATGTAACGTCCTAATTTCGAAAACTTAGGATTTATGCCCATTGGAGACATAAGTCCCAAATTTAGGGAATTATTTTTTGCGATATTAACAATATCAATAAACATGACAAAGATTTACTTAACTATTCCAACGTTTAATTAGACATAATCTGAGTAGTTAAATACATCACATTGGTATGGATATTACAATACATGCGTCCTAACAAAAAAACTCCCAACATGGGCAACACATGTACTAAATATCCATCAAAAGAATATACATGACAATGTTTTACAAAATAAAAACTAAATAAATAATACTCCACAAGCCAGGTGTAGCAATAAGCTCCAACAGCTCCTTGGCCCTCAACAGCTATCCTGGGCAGGATCCTGGGAATCTAAAATGTAAACCCACAAGCATGTGGTGAGACTAATGCCTCAGTGATCACAGCTAAACATTCATGTATAAGGATACAAGCAAATGATATGCAAAAATACAAACATATTATTTGAAGATGTAATTGCATCACATGAATGATAACTAGAAGATTATCTTGACATGAACTGCTAACCCAGCAGTAGGGGTCTTATCACTTTCCTGAAGCTAGACTACAAGGGATATCTCCCTTGGGGACATATAGTCGCCACCATTAATTGAAGGCTGATGCCAAATCTTAAACATTTAACTTGATGGTCCTAGACCCGTGATGACCGAAGCCTAACATGAAATCCTTAATTCTTTAATTACTTGATAACATGATACTTGAGAGGTTTTGCTTGAAACTAACGTAAATCATGAAAATACACTAGTATTGTGTGAACCCATATAACATAAAGCTCCCATAATCCCTCAAACCACCATAACACCAATTCCCTAACGTAAAATGACATTTTCAACATGATAGCCTAGGTAGAGGGGATAACTAGGGCACACCATAAACATTGAGCAATAACCAGACCAAAAAAAGATTAGAGAGGGAACATAGAGAGGAGGGTTCATAAAGGAGTATTTCAAACAGTAAATAAGGTGATGTGTGAGCTGTACTCACCAAACACAAGCACAAGAATGAAGAAAGGAAGGGGTGGTGATGAGGTGGGGGTGAGCAAGCTCCTTCTCTTCTTCAATCCAATCCCTTGGGAGTCTTTCTCTAGCTCTCTCTATTTCTCTCTAGAATGGGAAAGGAGAAGTGTGAAATGAGGGCTGAAGCCCTAATTAAGCGAAAAACGTCTAAAGAGAAAACTCTAAATTTTGCCTTAATTTCGCTTGAGCGAGGGGACTCTCGCTCAAGAAAATCTATCAGTATAGATTTTTTTCCATTTTTACTGATCTTTTCACCCAAGCGAGAGGGACCTCGCTTGAGAAAGAATATTTCAGAAAAAAAACTCCTAGGTCTCCATTCCTCCTCGCTCAAGCGAGCTATTCCTCGCTTGAGCGAGCAAGGGGCAGTATTATGCCCTCTATTATAGTTTTGACCCCTTATTCGACTAGTTTCTTTTACAAAACTATTTTCTACTTCTAATCTCATTTATAATTTGATTTATGAAATTCATAATGTTACACATTGGATGTCTATATGATACGAACCAGAAGCATAAAGATAGGAATGTCTTGAAGATCAATTAA
The DNA here is from genome assembly GCA_026901365.1 of Sesbania bispinosa. NCBI lineage: Eukaryota > Viridiplantae > Streptophyta > Magnoliopsida > Fabales > Fabaceae > Sesbania > Sesbania bispinosa. The sequence continues at coordinate 2,765,776 of QLOH01000033.1, forward strand.
CGATAAGGAGCTTGACACAATCCAAGACCTGATGGATGCACCAAAGCTATCAAGATAGGAACTTGACACAATTTGTGACCTGCCGGAAGCACCAAAGTTATTAGTATATAAGCAACTAGACCCTAACCAAGACCTGCTGGTAGACCCTAAGTTATCAAGTAGTTCTTTAATCCAAGAACAAAGGATAAGATCTCACAATGAGAAAACTCATATTTTATTGAATTCAACTGTGTCTACAAAGTGATTCTCAATTCCAATATATAGCAAAAGAATTCCCTAAAACAAAACTATCTAAAAGATACAGTCCTAAATTAAATAGATTTAATCCTAGATAAGATAAAATATAATCCTAAAAGATTTAATCCTAGATAAGATAAAATATAATCTTAAAAGATTTAAATATAATCCTAACAGATATGATATTGATTCCTAACAGGTCTGATCCTAAATAAATTAGTTACGATCTGATTAGATACACTTTCCCGAAATAGATTCTCCTAGGATTCAGATAAGAGATATATCTGATTGTCAGATCGGATAGCAGTCTTGTATTTCAATCCGAATTAAGTTAAAACCCCTTCTTTTGATCTTTTTCTGCTTGGTGGTCTACTTTCCTTTGGACTTCAGTGATCAAGAGTTGCAAAGCTCTCACCATCCGCTCAGATTTGGCCCCGGTTATTGGACCTTCAATCCCTTGCAATGCATCCGAGGCATCCTGGTTGAGGTTGGACAGGATCATGTCATTCCCCCATCTTGGAAAGGATTCGTCCTCAAATCTGATTCATCACCTACATCAAATAAGGATAAGTCAGTTACATTAAATGTTGCACTAACATTACCATATTCACTTGGAAGATCTATCTTGTAGGCATTGTCATTGATCCTCTCTAGAACTTGGAATGGACCATCTCCTCTTGGTTGAAGCTTTTTCTTCCTTTGAGTTGGAAACCACTCTTTCCTCATGGGAATCCAGATCCAGTTGCCTGGTTCAAATACTACCTTCCTCCGCCTTTTATTGGCTTGTTTTTCATACTGCTTATTTTTCCTCTCAATATTAGCTCAGACCTTTGCATGTAACTCCCTGAAATAACCTACTTTCCTTTTACCATCTAACCTGGAAAATTCAAAATTAGGTAATGGCAAAATATCCAAAGGAGTTAGTGGATTAAAACCATATACAACCTCAAATGGTGAAAAAAAAGTAGTATAGTTTACCGTCTGGTTATATGCAAACTCAACATGTGGCAAACATTTTTCCCATTGCTTTAGATTCTTGCCAATGATAGAATGCAATAAGGTTGAAAGTGTTCTATTTACTGTATCAGTTTATTCCATAAAGTCCTCCAAAAATGACTTAGGAACTTAACGTCCTTATCATTCAAAATTGTCCTTGGTAAACCATGCAATCGGACAACTTTCTTAAAAATAGGTCAACAATTTGTGTTGCATCGTTTGTCTTTGAACACACAATAAAGTGTGCCATTTTACTAAATCGATCAACAACAACAAAAATACTATTCTGTAACACTTTGAGTTTTTGGAAAACCGATCACAAAGTCCATGAAAATATATGTCCAAGGCTGCTCAGGAACAGTCAAAGGTGTATAAAATCCATGGGATTTAATTTTGACTTAGCTTGCTTGCATGTTATGCACCTTTAACACTCGGTTCGGACGTCCTTCTTCATGCTCGGGCAAAAAAAGTGCTCGACCAGGATGCCTAGTGTTTTCAGAACTCCAAAGTGTCCCATCAAACCGCCTCCATGGGTCTCCTTGATCAACAATTCTCTTAGAGAACTGACTGGTACGCACAGTTGGTTCCTCTTGAACAAAAATCCTTCATACCTATAAAATTTCTCACAAGATCGGTTAGAACAAGAATCCTAGATTTGTTTAAAACCAGAATCATTTCCATACAGACCTTTGATTTGTTCAAAACCTAACAATTTTGCTTATAAAGAAGTAAGTAAAACATACCTCATTGACAAAGCATATGCAACTATATTGTCCTGACCATTTTTATACCTTATTATATATGGAAACATCTCAATAAATTCCAACCACTTTGTATGTCTCTTTTGAAGCTTCCCTTGAGACTTTAAGAACTTTAGACTTTGATGGTCAGAATGTATAACAAACTCTCTTGGCCACAAATAATGTTGTCAAGTTTGTAATGCCCTTACCAAGGCATACATTTCCTTGTCATAGGTCGGATAGTTTAATGCTGCCCCATTAAGCTTTTCACTAAAGTATGTAATTGGTTGGGATTCCTACATTAAAACAGCCCCTATACCAACACCTGAAGCATCACATTCAAACTCAAAAGTTTTATCAAAATTGGGTAAAACAAGCAAGGGTGCATTTGTTAATTTCTCTTTTAAAGTGTTTAAGGCCTTTCCATGTGCATCCGACCATTTAAACACAATATTGCTAAAATGTTAAAGGTTTTTTCATGTGAAACAATAGTGCTAAAATCTTTCACAAACCGACTATAAAAGCTTGCTAACCCATGAAAACTTCTCACTTCACTAACATTCTTTGGGGTCGGTCACTCTCTAATAGCCTTAACCTTTTCCTCATCTACACTTACCCCCTTTGAACTTACCACAAAACCTAAGAATACAACAAAATCAAGGCAAAAGGTACATTTCTTTAAATTAGCATATAATTTATTTTCCCTTAATTCCTTAAAAACAACATGTAAGTGTTCAACATGTGCATTATAAGATTTGTTGTAAACCAAAATGTCATCAAAGTAAACTACCACAAATTTTCCTATGAAAGAGCGCAACACATGGTTCATTAACCTTATAAAAGTACTAGGAACATTAGTTAAGCACAAGGGCATCACTAACCACTCATACAAACGATACTTTGTTTTAAAAGCAGTTTTCCATTAATCACCCTCTTTCATTCGAATTTGATAGTAACCACTTTTCAAATCAATTTTAGAGAACAAACAAGTACCATGCAACTCATCAAGCTTTTCGTCCAACCTAGGAATTGGATAACAATACTTTACCGTTATCTTGTTAATGGCTCGACAATCAGTACACATACGCCAAGAACCATCTTACTTTGGTACCAATATCACCGGTACAACACATGGACTAAGGCTCTCCCTTACCTACCTTTTTTTCATTAGCTCACTGACTTATTTTTGGATCTCCTTGGTCTCATCCGGGTTGGTTTTGTATGTTGGCCGATTTGGTAGAGCACAGCCAGGTACAAAGTCAATCTGGTGTTCTATACCTCTTAAAGGTGGTAATCCTTGAGGTAGCTCATCCGGAAAGACTTATCCAAACTCCTGCAACAAATTTTGAATTTCAGAAGGTAAAGAATTGTTAGAATCATCAAAGAATTATAGGTCTTTAAAAACAAGAATCAATAATTGCCCTTTATCTAACAATACACTTCCAACTTCCTTTTTCTTGCAAAAGTGTTCAATTTTCTTCTACCCTGGCTCGGATGTAACGTCGAATAGACATCCAATCTTGAAGTCGGATTCGATCTCATGCCCACTTCTCTCTTCTTCTCTTTTCTTTATTTTTCTTGAACGGAAAACTGTTCTTCCAACTCCTTGCTCTCCCTATCAATTCTTATATGATCTGCATATGCTTCAGAAGGCTAAAGAAGGGTTATCACAAAGGTTTTATTATTTAATTTAAAACTATACATGTTGTGATACTCATCATGAGTTACTCGCTTATCAAATTTCCATGGTCGACCAAGTAGAATGTGTCCAGCATGCATAGGTGCAACATCACACAAGACTTTGTCTTTATATTTTCCAATGGAAAATGAAAGCAAAACTTGTTTTGTTACCCTTATGTCCCCACAATCATTTAGCCATTGCAGTCTATAAGGATTAGGATGTTTTATGGTAGGTAATTTTAATTTCTCAACGATCAAAATACTAGCAACATTGGTACAGCTACCACCATCAATTAAAAGACTGCAAACCTTATCACTACGGGACACCTTATATGGAATATGTGCTCGCATTGCTCCTCAACTCCTCCCATCTTTGGTTGTGCTTTCAACACCCTCTTGGTGACTAATGCATTACCCTCGTCTCGCTCGGTGTATTCAACTTCATTACAATCCTCCAGCTTGGGTATTTCATCATCTTCTTCTTCACTTGCACTTTCCACTTCCCCATTGTCGCGCTTGAGTATGACCCTCTTGTTCGGACAATCAGAAGCAATATGTCCATGACCTTGACACCTGAAACATTTTATTTCACGTGTTTTAGAAGATGAACTGAATTCAGACTTACCTTTACTGGCTAAGGTCGGTTGTCCGATCTTTGCCTCTTCTTTTAGCCGCGTTGCTGGTTTGCTGGTCGGCCAGGGTTTCCAAGAGGTACTAGGAGTTCCTGGAAATCTTACAACTCTGGATTTGAGTTGTCTCTCCAATTGGATTGCTTTGTGTAATAAATCCTCCATCTCCACATAATGATGGAATTCCACTACATTTGCAATTTCGTTTTTTAACCCTCCAATGAATCTAGCCATTGTTGCTTCTCGGTCTTCTTGCACATTGGCTCTCATAATTGTTATTTCCATCTCTTTGTGGTAATCATCTAGACTCATAGAACCTTGATGTAGGTCCTGCAATTTTCTGTACAAGTATATGTGGTAATGACTTAGTACAATTCTCCTTCTCACCACGACCTTCATCTCCTCCCAAGATTGAATCGGTCTTTCTCCACACCTTCGCCTGCTCAACACATATTGATCCCACCATATGCTTGCATAATCAGTGAATTATACTACAACTAATTTTACCTTTTCCTCCTTGAAATAATTGTGGCAATAAAAAACATGCTCCACCTTTCTTTCCCACTCTAGATATAACTCATGATCATTCTTCCCTTGGAAAGAAGGAACGTTCATCTTGATATTTCCAAGATGATTATTCTTGTTTCTTTCTCTTCTAGAACTACTTCTCTTGTCCTCTTCTTCCTCTTCCTCTTCTTCAATTCGGTTAGGAGACGTTCTACTCCTTCTCCTTGGAAGTTGATCTTCCATTTCATCTATTCTTGCACTCATTCTCATAAATTCATTTTGTAGTGCCTTGAGGAACAATTTGAGGTCTATTTCTCCAGCATCCTCCTCACGTCGGTTTACTGCACTCATGATTAATGAAAAGAAATTTGGTTGTAAATCAAACAATGTTAGTGATAAAAAATAAGAATCCTCACAACACTCCCTTACGTGTTTACACTTAATTTTTTATTTAATTCTCTCGTGTACCACTCTAATTTTTGGCTTTTTCTCACTATGTTGTACTCACCACTCTTTCCTTTTTCCACTCAACTTATCCTTACAAGCTCTTAAAATAAGGAACTTTTGGGATAGATTATACTAACAAGTAATAGAAAAGGTGTTGATGATAACTTGACAACATTTAGTGAGAAACAGCTAGCCCAGAAAAGTAATCAAATTGTGTAGTCGGATTTGTAATCAAATGCATAGCCGGTAACAACTCTTCACCTCGGATGAAATCTTCACCTCGAATGAATTTGTCACCTCGGATGATCTCGTGACCTCGGATGATTTCTTCCGCTTGGAACAAATTTTGCGTACAAACAGAAACTGAATTGTTATCTAGAAATAAATTTTGGATGTTGCCCAGAATTTGACATTGCTCAAAAAATTTAATATTGCAACCTTTCTTTGTACTATCTGCACCTCTCTCCTTTTTTATACTATTGTAGATATCTTTTTTTTGTATTGTCCACACCTTTTTTTTTAATAACCGGAATTCAAAAACGACTTGAAGAACTGAATTACAAGGAATTGGAAACTTCAGAACTGGATTTTTTTTACAAGATAAATACTGAAAGATAAAAAATAGATGTTACTAATTGATCTCAAGAGCCGAAGCTACTGATACCAAATGATACGAACCAGAAGCATAAAGATAGGAACGTCTTGAAGATCAATTAACGGTAAGGAGCTTGACACAATCCAAGACCTGTTGGATGCACCAAAGCTATCAAGATAGGAACTTGACATAATCTGTGACCTACCGGAAGCACCAAAGTTTCAAATATAGGAACTTGACACAATCTGTGACCTGCCGGAAGCACCGGTTATCAGGATATAAGCAACTAGACCCTAACCAAGACCTACTGGTAGACCCTAAGTTTATCAAGTAGTTTTTTAATCCAAGAACAAAGGATAAGCTCTCACAAGGAGAAAACTCATATTTTATTGAATTCAACTGTCTACAAACTGATTCTCAATGCCAATATATAATAAAGGAATTCCCTAAAATAAACAATCTAAAAGATACAGTCCTAAATTAAATAGATTTAGTCCAAGATAAGATAAAATATAATCCTAAAAGATTTAATCCTAGATAAGATAAAATATAATCCTAACAGATCTGATATTGATTCCTAACATATCTAATCCTAAATAAATCAGTTACGATTTAATTAGATACACTTTCCTGAAATAGGCTCTCCTAAGATTCGGATAACAGACATATCCAATTGTCAGATCAGATAGCACTCTTATACTTCACTCCGAGTTAAGTTAAACCACTTCTTTAGATCTTCTTCTGCTTAGTAGTCTACTTTCCTTTGGACTTCAGTGATCAAGAGTTGCAAAGCTCTCTTCATTCGCTCAGACCTGACCCTGGTTATTGCACCTTCAATCCCTTGCAATGCATTTAAGGCATCCTGGTTGAGGTTGGATGGGATTGTGTCACTATATAAAACCTTTTTACGTTGTCAATGTGTATTTATATTAAACATCATATATTTTTCAATAAAAACTTTTTACTTTTAATTTTTAATTGGAATTCTTACAAAACTCATTAGCATTTAGCTTAAATTAAAAAATGCATTTAATATTTTAAAAGTATAAAAAAACATTTAATATATTTTATTTTTTTTAGTAGATTGAAATTCATAATCAATGTTTTTAAATTAAAACATTGGTTAAGGAATTAATTAAAAGTGAAAAAATTATTAATATAAAAAATATTTATATTAAAAATTAGGGGAAAATGTATTTAGCAACACTTTACGCCTTTTATACACATAGGCACCATAGACTTTAATTTTATCTAATTAGTCCCTAAACTTCAACTATTGTTATATTGAGTTTTTTGATAAATTGAAATTAACTTACTGACGATGAATGGAATTCTTTATTCATAATTATCGAATTATCGAATCTAAATTAGTGATTGATCTTTTTATTTAAAAATTATATTATTTAATTTTTCAATTGATAAAATAAATGAAATGAACAAAATTTAATATTGTATAATTTATAATGATATTTTTAATATATTAAAATGAAAAGTAAGTGAATTCAAGATTCTCTCCAAGAATCTATTGCTTCTTCTAAAGAATGGCTCATGCTACGGGTACAGACATGGAACCTGATCCTCCAGATGAAGTGCTTGTGAGCACTCCTGGTGCTACTTCTTTCAAAGATAAGTTGTTGGGTTCACAGGGTGTGGATGGAACAAGGAAGAGAGTTGACTTGATCGGTAACAAATTGTTTCGTATTGAATTTGAAGATGGAAATCGTCTCAAACCAAAGTGCTATGTAGCAGATTCGGTATTGGATAACTTGAGGCATCCATGGACTGAGGCTATAATTCTCAAAGTGTTAGGACAGCATGTGGGATACCTTACTATGAAGGAAAAACTGCGCAAGGTATGCAGAATATCTGGTGATTTTGATCTATGGGATGTAGGGAATGGATATTTTGTGGCCAAGTTCGATCTTGACAGTGATAGGGAGAAGATAATTAGTGATGGCCCATGGATGATTTTTGACCATTACCTATCAGTTAGAAGATGGACTCCTGATTTTGTATCCGCAAATACTCCTATTTCTTCTACAATGGTGTGGATACGATTTTCAAATTTGGGATTAGAGTACTATAAGGAAAGTATTTTAATGGCCTTGGCTGCAGCAGTTGGCATACCAGTTAAGGTGGATCGAACAACTCTCAATGTGGCAATAGGTCGGTTTTCAAGGGTGTGTGTGGAGATAAATTTGAATGAACCTTTGGTTGGAAAGGTTTGGCTTCAGGGGCACCGTCCAAATGCTAAGATAGCCTCAAGACAAAATCAACAACCTGAGAGAAATAATGTTGTGGATGATCATATCAGTAATTAGGTCATGAGTGGAAAGCCTAATGTGATACAAGGAATGGAGGTGAGTCTTCATCAGAACATGAAGGAAGATCCAATTCATGGTGAGTGGTTGGTCGTGTCTCAGTCAAAAAAGCCAGGAATAGATAAGGGTAAGGGAAAAGAACGGATTAATAGCAAGAACAAAGGAAATTGCCAATCAAAGGCTCCTGTGTTCAAGAAAAATCAGTTTTCAGCACTTTCCAATATCCAACAAGAATGTAATGTTTTTTATGGGTCTAATTCGCAAAGCTTTCAGTTTCAAGCAACAACAATAAATCCACCATCACAATCTTTTTCAAAGAAAAAGAGGCATAGAGTTTATTCAAACCAAGATTCAGCAAGAAATATTATGGTGTTGGATAATGTTGTTAAATCACTAAATGAAGGGAAAGAGAACTCAGCAATAGAGAAGAATAATCATAAGGATTTTGGAATAAAGACAGCTATGAATGTACAGGTCATCTCCCAAAATAGAATGAGGTTTGTTGACATGAATGATCAAGTTAATGCTCATGTGGAAGATAACAGTGCTTTACAGCTGAAAGGATATAAATCTCCCTCAAATCAAGATTCACCAGAGGATGAATTAGATCCAATGCTGGAAGTGCTAGTCAAAGCAGTAGGAATTCAACCACCACGGGGCTAGTTATGATAAGTTTTCTATATCTTTTACTTTTTTAAATTCAGTATCATGATGCATGAGTTTAATGATTTTTCAGTAATTTCTTGGAATATAAGGGGTGCAGCTGGAAGGAGGAGTCATAGACACCTCAGAGATTTATTAATTAAGTTTAAACCAGATTTTTTTTTCTATATGAAACACATACTCAGTTTGAAAATACAAGAATTTTTTGGAACAGAATGCAATATACACCAATAGCAATTGAGAAGCCCAAGGCCACTCAGGGGGTATTTGGGCACTCAAACCTATTGGATCATTGTTTTCTTTTTTTGTGTTTGCTTCTTTTCCACAGGTTATTAGCTTGGAAGTGTCAAGGGGGTCTAGATCCTGGATTTGCTCAGGGGTTTATGCAAGACCGATTCTATCACAACGCAACCTAATGTGGGATCATCTCCATAATCTAAGAAATATTATTCATAAACCTTGGCTTATGATGGGAGATTTCAATGATATTCTTTTATCTTCTGAGCAAAGGGGAGGAAGTTTCTTTGTTGCTAGAGCATTTGCTTTTTCTACTAACATGGATCAGTGTAATCTCCTGGATATTGGTTGTTTTGGCTCAAGATTTACATGGAGTAGAAAATGTAGGGGAGGGCAATGGGTTCACAGAAGATTAGACAGAGGGTTGGCTTATCATAGCTGGAAAATGAGTTTCCCAAATGGAAGTATTGAAAATTTGTGTCGTCTGTATTCAGATCATCATCCAATAATTTTGAGATGTGGAAGTAAGCCATTGGTGAAAGGTAGCAGACCTTTTAGATTTCAAGCAGCATGGTGTACTCACCCATTGTACCCTTCAATTGTTGAAAATGCTTGGACTGGAAATGACAGGGACATCTTGGGTAACCTTCAGCTATCAGGGATGCATCCATTGAATTTAACAGGGAGACATTTGGGAGTATTATAGCCAGGAAAAAATTTTGGAAAAAAGAATTAGAGGAATATAAAGGTGTTTACAAACAGTGGATTCAGCTAGATTATTAATATTACAAGAAGAGCTGCTCCAACAGTACAATATAACCTTATTTCAAGAAGAGGTTTTATGGTTTTAGAAGTCAAGGGAGCAATGGATAAAATTTGGTAATAGAAACACAAGTTTCTTTCATACACAAACTGTTATGAGGAGATCCAAGAATAAAATTCATGGTCTAACATTACCAAATGGAGAATGGTCTTCAGATGAGAATATTCTACAAAGGGAAGAAATAAATTACTTCAAGAGTCTTTTTTGCACAACTACAGCTACTGGTCAGTATATTAACTCTCCAGATTTCCCAACTATATCAAGTGAAGCAAAAAAATATATTGCTAGCTCCTGTGTCTAAAATGGAGGTTCATCAAGCTTTATTAAGTATGAAATCCTACAAGGCCCCTAGACCTGATGGATTTCTGCCAATTATTTTAAGATGTTTTGGCATTTAATTGGAGATGATTTGTGGGAATTTGTGAAACAAGTTTTTGAAACAGGAAGCTTGCCCTTAACTGCTGCCTGCTGCAGAAACTTTGATTGTATTGATTCCAAAGATTGATCCTCCTTCCTCATTCAAGGACCTAATCGTTAGTATATGTACTAGAGACTTATATGTTTTTGAAACATCCATCACATGTATCATATTATTTTATAAAGGCAATTCATTCTTTTAAGAATACAATTAATGTCCTTAGAATAGTAAGCTCAAACTTCATAAGAAATCAAGTAGATGACTTGATCGTGAGATCTTATGAAGAACTATTCTTAAATAGTCCCTAGTCAAGTATCATCTTAGGATAAAGATGCATTTAGACTAGTATGTGAGTTCATTGATGATCACATCTCACGGATCATGGATATGAGATATCGTGTGCTCACATAGGTACACATTAAGAGTAATGGTGTACTGGACAGACCCACCTTAAGAACGTTGCATGGATTGTTACATAAGTGTCATGAACGTTTCTTAAATTGATAAAATATTATATGAAGTCCTTCGACCTGAAATCACTACGATTCCTACATAATGAATTATATGTTTTAATTATCATCAAACGTTGCCTGTAACAGGGTAATCATAAAGTTGGTTTTTTGACATATAATAAATTATGTGGTGGGATGTGAGTGACCTAGATGGGATTTGTCCCTCCTATGTAATAGGAGTTATATCTGTAGGCCTCTTGATAATGTGAGACTGCAAAATGCATGGCCATGCTCAGGAGGATAAACATGAGATGTTTATTTTCTGTACAGTCTACTTGGGGATCAAGAAAACATAAATTGAACTATAGAAGGTTGACACATCCCATGCCCTTGTGTTCAATTAGATATTTGGACAAAGGGGCAGATCATATAAATTGTCATAAAATGTTGATAATCTCAATATTTTGATAGTGATGTATTGCTAGATACCGCTCACTATTTATGATATTAAATATAAAAGGGTTTTATTTTAATATCATAACCAAATATTAAAAACCTATTGGGTCACACGCATACAACAAGCCGCTAGGAAAGGATAATAATTCTAATTTGATTAGAATTATAAGATAATGGGCCAGGCCCATATATGTTAGGGTTAATAGAGTGAGGGGTTAAACCCTAGCCACCACTCTATAAATATAGCATAAGATGCATTACCTTGGACATGTGAGCAGTCGCTCTTACCCTCTAAACACTACTAGTAGAGTTGAGGAGGGTTTCCTAGTCCGGCTGTTGGCGTGGACACCACTAGAGACGTGGCTGCTATTGCCTCATTCCAATCCTTAAAAGGTACGACCCTTTTTTTATGCCTTTTATGCCTTAATTCGTGTTTTCGCATTAACGATCATAACAAGGGAGGGAATCCATTTATTCCGCTGCACCCTGACCACATGCTTGATTCCCTTCACTAAGACCTATAAGTCTTTGCAACTACATTTATAAGTTGGTAACCAAGGTTCTTGTTACAAGGTTGAGACCTATTCTTCAGGGAATTGTGAGTCCATTTCAGAGTAGCTTCATTCCTGGTAGGAGTACCTCAGATAATGCAATTATATTGCAAGAAGTGGTTCATTCAATGAAAAGGTCTAAGAAGAGAAAAGGGGATATTGTTTTTAAATTGGACCTGGAGAAAGCATATGACATAGTTGATTGGGGTTTTTTAAAGCAAGTCTTGAGAGAATATCAGTTTCCTATATTGTTTCATTAATCATGAGTTGTATCTCATCTTCCTCTATAACCTTGATTTGGAATGGTGTCAAGTCCCCTTCCTTTATTCCACACAGAGGACTTAGGCAAGGGGATCCTATTTCCCCCTACCTATTTGTTCTTTGTATGGAAAAACTGGGTTCAATGATTCAGACAGCTGTTCAAAGGGGTGCATGGGAACCTATTAAAATCTCATCCCATGGTCCTGCTATTTCACATTTGTTCTTTGCAGATGATGTGTTGTTGTTCACTAAATCAAAATCCTCACAAATGTAGATAGTCTCAAGAATTATTGAACAATTCTGTTCAGTTTCTGGTTTCAAGGTTAATGTCTCAAAGTCAAGGGCCTTCTGCTCAACAGTTTGTACCAGCAAGGAGGAAAACTAAGATGACTCAAATTACAGGAATTAAGTTCACAGAATCCTTGGAGAGATATTTGGGTTTCAAAATTTTTCTTGGCAGACCATACAAAAAGGATTTTGAACCTATTCTGGATAAAATTAATTCAAGGTTAGCATCATGGAAAGGAAGATTGCTAAATAAGGCAGGAAGACTCACTTTAGTCAATTCAGTTTTGTGTTCAATTCCATCATACTCAATGCGAGTTCATTGGATTCCTGAGCATACGTGTAATTTGATTGATAAAACTGTAAGAAAGTTTTTGTGGCATGAAAGCAAGGAATCTGGACTACACCTTGCCAAATGGGAAATCATCACCAAGCCTAAAAGATATGGAGGTCTTGGTGTTAAAGTGGCAAGACTCCAAAATATATCTTTGCTGGGTAAATTAGCTTGGAATGTATTAGATTCATCATCTAATAAGTTATGGGTTAAACTGATTTGCAATAAGTATGGGAATGGTTCTGAAGATTCAAAACAACTAAGGGTGGATCTTTTATTTGGAGATCAATTCAAAAAGCTGCTGCTCAATTGCAATCTAGATAATATGATTTTTAAAATAAAATACATGAATTATTGATTTAAATTTAATAAAGATAAAATGCTATGATTATTCAACATTATTGAATTTAAGCAAGTTAATAGAATAGAAGCACCTGTTAAAATAATATCTTAAGTTTAAACATTAATTATGATAAGACCGAATTAAGTAAAAGGTGCCTATTGTAAAAACTATAAAGCTTAAGGTCCATAGTCTTATGTACTTTTTCCTAAAAAATATATTTAATACTTCCTTCATTTTATATCTTTTTAGTTATTTAAGATTATATACACATATTAAGAAATCTTTTATTGATGTATAATTTTATTTTTTTTATTCAAATACCCTTATTTATTTTCACTAAAAGTAGTATTTTCTTGATCTTAATTATGAAAAACATAGTATCACTTTCAGATACATTTATTGTTACATTCCTTCTATATCCATTAGTTATTGTGTGATTTATGTTAATGAGTCGACACTCACCCATTTTTCATATAAATTGATGTACTATATGAGTATTTTTGAAAGAAAATTTAAATTTATGACTTTAATAATTAAAATTATCTTATTTAAATATTTTTTTAATTATGATAATTTAGTCATTTACTTTTTGGAGTTAATTGAAATACATCGTCGTCGGTGTAAAAAAAATTTTACACAGACATCAAATGGTATTATAGTCACATCATTTAATGAATGTGACACCCCATGTGTTATTAAATTCATTAAATAATGTGACGACACCATTGGATGTTTGTATAAAACTTCTTTATACTGACAGTGTATATATACTAATCTCTTATTTCTTATAAAAAATAATTCATAATATTAAATAAGCGTATAGTTTGTAAAAAAAATGAGGTATAGTTGAGGAAAAAGTTAGTCTTTGAATTTCTAATAAAATAACAAAAAAAATTATTAATTATTCAACATTCTGATTAGCAAAACCCATATATAAAAAAAATTATAGTGTGAGAAGACATGCGTATCGCAAACGGCTTGTATTCTCATTAATTAACTATAATGAAAAGTGTACTTCCCTCGTGCATTCTCATAATTGGGGTACCCCACTTTAGGGGACAATTTTTATCAATGTGGCAATCCTGTCCTGTCCCTTTTAGGTCTCAGTCCCATTTGTTTCCTTCATCAAGTCCCACAAGGGAAGCAAAAGGCATGCAATTGCCCCCTCCATTATAAATTCTCATACCCATAAATAAATGAAGTTAATTAATGAACCACCACCATACCCATTTTTTGACTCTCTCTCTCTCACTCCAGTCTAGTCTGAACTCTCCTCCATGATGGAGTGACTGCTGCTGAGGTTGAAGTCTTCAAGAACGAAATCATTAAAAAGTAGGCCAATCCATGGATTTGAAAGTCTCTTAATTGGTCTTTCTCAAAAGCAGCCTTGAACCACGGCATTCGCCTCCTCACCCAATGACCATTAGGTCATACCTACCTAACTCTGATAATTAGTCACCTATTTAATTTAATTTTTCACCAACATTAAACTTCACATTAATTATATAAATTCAATATTATGGTAATTAAGAAAAAGCTAGCAAACTTCAATATTGTTGTACTTGTATATCCACCAAGAAAATTCCCCAGAAAAAAAAGTGAGAGAGAAAGAGAGATTTCATTTTACTATCACAAAAACCAGTATCATTTCCCTTTTTCATTGGATATCTATCTTCACTGTCTAAAATTTTCTTCTTCCTTCTTTCTGACCTTCAATATCAACATAACTGGAGAAAGAAGGAATATACAGAGAGATTCAAACTAGAAAAGCAAAACCCAATTATCAGAATTCTATATGAACCCCCAAAAAAAGGGGAAAAAAGAAGATAAGTCTATTATCAGCCTCTCAGAACTTCCCTATATACAAAATCAAATCTTCAATTTCCAAGCTCTTCAACTCCACCACCATTCAGCAGCTTTAAATAGTCTTGAACTGTGTACATGCTTTGAATATATAATCAAATTAATTCAATTCAAGATGCTGTTGTGGACTGGTGTGAGCGAATGGATGAAATCTGGGTTTTCCAAAGGGGAATCCAATGGTTTTAGAAGTGGAGTCATTATTAGCAGTGGCTGAGGTATTATTAACATTGCTGGTGGCATTAGGAGTAGTAGTGGAGGTGGAATTAGTGGCGACACGCTCACAAGAAGGGCACATGGTCAAGGTAGTAGCTGGTAATTGCATGTAAAATGGGTTTGAAGTCTTCAAAGCCCTCAATTCTTGAAGCTCCTTGTGAAGCCTCCTATTCTCTTCCGTCAGTGTCTCACAGCATCTCTTCAAGTACTCACAATCCACTTCTGTTTGCTTCAATTTAGTCCTGCATGTATGTATGTACCCATATATATCATAATTATAATTAACCAATATTCATATCCATATACTATCACACACACCAAAAAATAAAATTTAATTAATGTCAAAAACAGTGTACTAAACATTATTTAATTAATCTGTACCTTGCTCTTCTGTTTTGGAACCAGACTTCTACTTGGCGAGGACGAAGATTGAGTTGTTTTGCAAGTGCAAGTTTTTGTTTCTGTACATACATACACCACAAAATAGTGTCAAAGTACTGTTACTAAAGACTAATTAAAGACCAAAACAAAACAAGCAAAAAAAAAAAAGAAGAAAAAGAGCAAAAAGACTAACAGGGTTAAGAGTATTGTGTTCTTTGAAGCTCTCTTCAAGGAAAGCAGATTGTTCCTTGGAGAGCCTTAGCTTCTTCCTGGTGCTACCACCACCGTTTTCATCTTCATCACTTGCTCTTGAAGAAGCCCTTTGATCATAAGCCTCACCATCAGAATCCCTCTTCCCTCCTGAACCACTCAAACTCCCTCCACCTCCTCTGCTGTATATGCAGAGATCCATCTGAAAAGAAGATGCTGCGCTGTTAGGGGATGATGACAGCGCCGCCCCTTCCTGCGCCTCATCCTCCGCCACCAGAGGCGCCGCCGGCACCACGTTCACGTCCAACCCCTTTGATAAACTCCCTGCATGTATCAACAACAGAGACTCATATCATAAGAGAGCCTTTCAAGAGAGAAACCCAAAAAGGAAAAGGCTTCAACTTTAGGGAAAGGTATTGAAAATTGGGTCTTTACCGTTTTCAGTAGGAAGCCATGGGAAGGAGAGCTGAGGAAGAAGATCAAGCTGATGTGGGACAGGGTTATTGTTAGCCTTATTGGAAGAAGAAGGAGGATTAAGATATTCATTTGTGGCTTCATGTTGATCTTCAGTTCCATGGTTATTGTCTTTCTTTGGTTTTTCTTCTTCTTGTGGATCTCTTTGTCTAGTGATGATTGAACTAATTGATAAGGTGGTGTTGAAGCCTAAGCCAAGTTCCTTGGAAGAAGCTGAGGCTTCATGAGGCTCTTCCATGAACCCCACCACTAAAGGCCTTGAAGAGTCTCCTAAGCTCAAACCAAGTTCCATGATCGCTTTCTCTTCTTCTGCATAGGCAAAAAGGAAAGAGAAATATAGAGAAAGGAAAGGAATGTGGAATATATAAGTGGGGAAACTGAAAATTAAGGAGGAGGCCTTGAAAGAGAAGAGTCTTTATAATCATAGATAAGAGAGAGTCCAACGTGATCATAGGAAGACCAAAATGGTCACTTTATTTAAAAAAATATTTGTAGTGGGTATTTTATTTTTTTTCTCTTGCGTCTTTTGAATTAAAAAAAATTAAAAATCTGTGCAAATGGAAAAGGGGTGTTTGACCGACAAAGGTTACCAAGGTTGACAAACACACGTGAAACCCTATTTTTATGGTAGATATAGATAGATAGATATACTCAATAATACTAGTAGCACCATTAGATGCATCGGTGTAGATAGCATCGACAACATTATTCCTCGAAAGAATTATGCTTGGCGCGTGACCATCATGCAGGTTCACTTGGGAGGTTGGGATTTGGGAGTCGTTTTTGTGTCTCAAAAGTTGTGTTGTGTCATGTGTGTGGGTGGGTGCCCTGGGTGTGCATCATTCATCATCTATTTGTTGTGACTTTAGAGGGATTCTCCTCTCATTAAGGCTACCCACCACCCACCTCTTCCTCTACCCTCTTGGGAGAGCCCACATTGCCTGCAAATTTACAAAGGATTCATTTAATTGAATTGAAGTAAACAGCATAGCGATATGTTTGGAAACGGAGCCCATGTGGCCAAATTTCCAGGGGAAAATGAGAGAGAAAAAGACATTATAACGATCGATATTGATGGTGACATGATTATATAGCATTTCATTTCATACAGCTCTTTCTAACAATGAGGGATGGGAAGGGAATACTACAGTCTACAGCTATATATATATCCCGTTACAAAAGGATTTATTTGAATCATCCATAAATGCGTGTTGATAATACACCGGGCAAAAGGAATCAAAGAGTGAAATCATAATATCTCTCTCACACAACACATATTAGAAATCAAATTACACCGATGTAAGTTACATAAAGTATTATACCGTTGAATAATTTTTTAATGGATCATTGTATTAAATAATCCACTGTTGGATTGAAAGTTACTATCATATAAATCATACATATATAATTTTACATTAATCCGAAATTATTTGATATGTCATTGATATGCCTCAAGATTAACGTTATATATATATTTAAAATATATGAAAAACCCAACTATTTGATTATCAAGTTATTGATGTCAAAATTTTACAAAAATTTACACATAATCATGATGATTAATAAACATAATTCAACGGTTAGAATACTAAAAAACACATTCAATTTGTAATTATCAACGGTGTAGTTCTTGGTGTAAGTGTAAGTTGAACCCTCCTTTTATATATATATATATGAGCTAGTTTGAATGAACTTTGCAAAAGAACTTTTAATGAAGAAAAATAGAATTAATCAAATAAATCAAATGAATTTAACCCGAATTGACATCAACATCCCTATTTTTTTCTAATAACATAAAAGATCAAATCAAATTTTAATGATACACAAGTCTAAAAGTTTTGTTATATTGAAAATACAAAAGTACAATAAATTGTTTCTTTCCCAATAAATTTACCCGCTTTATGTATCATTAAAATTAGCCCTAAGGGTATAGTAGAACAAGAGTTAGAAGTTAGTTAATACTCCCTCCGTCCCTATTTATAAGACCATTTTTAGAAGAATTGAGTGTCCCTTAATATAAGACCCTTTGCAGATTTTTAGATAAAATAATTATTTTTTTATATTTGCCCTTCATTAATGTTTAACTCTTTAATTCCCAAGTATAAATAATTAATGAAGTTTTACCCACATGCTCAACTACACCATTGAAAAGTGACTTTTCGAGTCTTCCACCATATGACAATTAATGTCTCTAAAATATAGTGACTTTTAAATAGGGGTATATTTGAAATGCTATAATTTTTTTTAAAAGATCAATGCATTAACCAACTTTTCTTAAACTGTGTAAAATGATTAGAAGGGTCTTATAATAAGGGACAGATGGAGTATTAGAAATAAGGAGTATAATAAAAAATTAGTTCAAAATTTTTAAAACTAGAAACACAGTGCCTAGCAGAAACAGTAGTAAATGATAATGGGAGTTGGTTGTGGCATTGGAGACTTGGGCACTTAAACTTCAAGAGTTTGAAGCAGTTGACCTCGAAGAAAATGGTGGTGGATTACCCTTAATCACCACACCAAATAAAAGTGTGTGAAGAATGTCTAGTTGCGAACAGCTAAGGAAGCCATTTAAGTCTCACCTCCCCATGAGAGCAACTAGTCTGCTAAATGTGGTGAACTCATATGTGTGCGGCCCCTTTGAAGTGCCATCATTGGCTGAAAACAGGTACTTTATCTCATTTGTTGATGAATTTAGTAGAATGATGTGGTTGTATCTCATTAAGACCAAAGGAGAGGCATTTCAAACATTTCAAAGATTTAAAGTCATAGATGAAAAAAAAAGTGGCAAAACAATTAGAGTGTTGAGAACTGATGGAGGCGGAGAGTTCACATCCAGAGAATTTGAGGCTTTTTGTGTGCAACATGGAATTCAGCATGAAGTGACAACCCCTTATACCCTTCAACACAATGGCTTAGCTGAGAGAAGAAATAGAACTGTGCTAGCTTGACATGGAAAGGAGCATGTTAAAACAAAAGAACTTGCCACACTCATTTTGGGGAGAAGCAGTCTCAATTGCAGCCTACATTCTAAATAGGTTGGTCCAACAAAAAGGTTGAAGAACGAAGTGCCTGAAGCAGTATGGACAGGGAGGCAACCAACTGTAAGTCATCTCAGAATCTTTGGCTCTTTATGTTATACACATGTACCTGATGAAAGGAGGAGAAAGCTTCAAGATAAAAGTGAGCCAATGATTTTGGTTAGATATCATCCAACAGGAGCTTATAGGATCTATGATCCGGTTAAGTAGAAGATCTGTGTAAGTAGAGACGTGTTTGTGTGTGAAGATGATGCTTGGAACTGGACAAGTGAATTGAACAACATTAAATTAGGTAACTCTACATTGATTCATGTTGATATGAACAATGAAAATGAAGGCTCAGCAGTAGATGAAGAGCAATTGCAACCAAAATGACCACAAAGACAAAGACGTCTTCCCCCAAGATATGCTGATTTTGAGATGTTTCTTCATCAAGCAGTTACTGTTGAGTCTCAAAATGTTATTAAAAGGTTAATAATGTTTTAAGTCTCATAACCCTTAGTTTTAATGAATAACAAATTTGGTTAACATTCTTATGAGAAAGAACAGCTTCTGCTGAAGGTGGTTTTTTTAGTATTTCAGAATGTATCAGCTGAAGAAATCCAACCCTCTGAAGTAGTGGAACCTACTGAAGAAAAGGAAACTGAAGAAAAGGAACTTGTTGAGAGATCACGACCTGCTGAAGTTAAAGAACCTCCTGAAGTTGTGAAACGTCGTACTAAAGCCTGTACGTCTTGAAAATGGACTTCTCTTCTTATTCTCCTTGGAGACTCAAGTCAACCGTAGCTGTCTCAGTTACTTGTGCTTCTCATTCTTCTGGAATGTCAGAAGACTTGCTTTTTGGCATATTTCAAATTTCTCTCACCAAAAAGGCAATGTCTGCTGTAAAGTACAATCTGCTCAGAAAAAGTGAAGCCTGTGCTGCTGTACTCTACTACCTGCTACTGCAGAGGTTTCAGGCTATGTATCACAACGGGAGCATTTACATTAAATGCTATCTCTCAACGGAAAATCAAATGGAGCGCAACGGACTCAAGTTTCTCACTCTATAAATACAAGTCTCCATGCAAAAACAAATAGAGAGAGCACATCAAAGAAAATGAATTTGCTGAAATGCTGCCAAATTCCTTATTCATCTGTTTCATTGTTTTCATTTGTACAACAATTTCATATCCTGAGTTTTACTCAGTTTTTTGTACATCTTACCCGGTTTAAGCTCTAAACTTGTATAGTTTGTGAGTTTAAGCTTTTTCATTCAAACAGTTTTTACTAGTTTAGCCTGAAGAGGTTGTGTTCAAAGAATACTTGGGGTTTTATCCTGGAGAGGCAGTATGTTCAAAAAATACTTGGGTGTTTAGAGCCTGAAGAGGCTAGGTGTGCAAAGAATACTTGTAATCTTGCGGGATTAGTGAAAATCCAGTGGTGTGTTTGCCCTGGGACTGGACGTAGCTCATTGTGTTAATGGGTGAACCAGGATAAATTCTTTGGCTAAGTTTTCTCAACCCTTATCTCTTTATTTTCTGTTTTAACTAACAAAGGAGGGTTCTGAAAAGTGATTTTATAAATCCACGCAGCTAAACAATCTTGTTCTTCACATAAAAATATCTCAAACGCATTTTACTCAACCTGTTGAGTCGTATTAGCAAGTTGCTGAAAACTCCTTTTTCGGAAGGTTGCTCAAATCTTTTCACAAACTCTTTGCTTGTTATAAAAGGTTTTCATGAAATCTATAAAGAATTATATATAAAACACTATTCAACCCCCCTTCTAGTGTTCCCTGTGGTTCTAACAGTTACTGCAGAAGGTGATTTAGTGCATTTTGCACTATTAGCAGATGCAGAACCTATTGATTTTGAAGATGTTGTTAATTCAAAGGATTGGAAAGCAGCCATGATAGAAGAATTAAAGGCAATTGAGAAAAATCACACCTAGGAGCTAGTTGAATTACCCCCTGATAAGCATCCAATTGGGGTCAAATGGATATTCAAACTGAAATTGAATCCAAATGGCTCTATACCTAAACATAAAGCAAGGTTAGTGGCCAAAGGATTTCTACAAAGACCAGGGTTGGACTATACAGAGGTGTTTGCACCAGAGGCAAGAATAGAGATAGTAAAACTTGTGGTAGCTTTAGCATGTGGAAAAGGATGGCCCCTGATACAATTAGATGTCAAATAAGCCTTTTTGAATGGGCCTCTTGAGGAAGAAGTATATGTGACACAGCCTCCTTGGTTTGAGATCAAAGTAAAAGAAGAAAAGGTGTACAAACTGAATAAAGCTTTGTATGGGCTAAAGCAAGCCCCACGGGCTTGGAATAAGAGAATAGACTCATTTATCCTTGATAGCAGTTCTGTCAAGTGCACAGTTGAACATAGTATCTATGTCAAAGCCCAGGAGAATGGAAGATTGTTGTTGATCTGCCTTTATGTTGATGACTTGATGATTACAGGGAGCAACATGAGGGAGATTGAGGAACTAAAATCTGTGTTGATGTTAGAATTTGAAATGACATATCTTGGTAGATTGTCATTTTTCCTGGGTATGGAGTTTATTAACACTGCTAAAGGGATGCTTCTACGTCAAAGAAAATATTTTGTTGAGGTACTTAGAAGGTTCAACATGGTAGATTGCAATGCTGCTGCAACTCCAGCTGAGACAAATATTAAACTTGAGAGAGGTGACGCAGATGAGACTGTTGATAGCACTTTGTTCAAGCAATTTGTTGGAAGTCTAAGATACTTATGTAATAGTAGGCCTAATATTTGCTATTCTTTTGGAATCACTAGTCGATTTATGGATGACCCAAGGAAGTCACATTTATTAGCTTCCAAAAGGATTTTGAGGTATCTAAGTGGGACATTGGATTATGGAATTCTATTCCCTATAAATCAGACCAGAAGGTGAATGAATTATTGGGTTTTTCTGATTCAGATTGAAGTGGAGATAAAACTGATAGAAGAAGCACCACAAGGTATTTATTTAAGTTTCTAGGTGCACCAATATCATGGTGTTCTAAGAAACAACCAGTAGTTGCTTTATCTTCATGTGAGGCTAAATACATAGCTAGTTCCTATGCTTCATGTCAAGCAATTTGGCTTGAATCGGTTCTCAAGGATTTGATGACCAGAGTACAAAATCCTATGAAGCTAATGGTAGACAATAAATCAGCCATCAACTTGACTAAGAACCCTGTATTTCATGGTAGATGCAAGCACATGAAACCCGATTTCACTTCCTAAGGGACTAGGTAAATAGAGGGAAACTGGAAATGATTTACTGTCAAGGGACTGAAAAGTGTTCGTTGATGCTGATATCATTGCTGCTGTGACTGGTGTAAACTCTGAAGGAGCAATGTTCGTTCCTGAGTGGGAGCATAATCATGGTGGACCAAGAAAGTACACCAAAATGTTGAACAAGATTGAAGAACCTGGAGACATGAGAGCCTCTCTCATGCACCCAATGTCTAGGGTTTTGCATGCTATTCTGGGTTGTTGTATCCTTCCCAAAATGGGGAGCAAGAATCATGTTTCTGAGGTGGAACGTTTTTGTGTTATCCATCTATCGAAGAAGAAGAAGCTTGATCTTCCTAAGATCATCCTCTACAACATACTAAAGAGGGTTAGTGACTCTGCAAGCAACTTCACTCACACAACCCTGATTACAAAGATTCTTTTGTATTTCAAGTTTCCCATTGAGAAGCTGTATGACCACAAAGCACCAGCATACTTCTCCCTTGCCAACATCAAGAAGATGGGTATCTCTGTCAAACGCCCATCACCTGAGCCAACCTTCAAACAATCATTTGTCTTGGAGAAAGCTACAACTGGACGCGACACCATTGACATTCTGGAGAATGAGTTACGTGGAGACACTCGCAAGAGTGAGTTTGTTCCTAGTGAAGCAACCCCAACAAAATAGTCAAGAGAAAAAGAACAAAGTATGTACAGAAACCTGCTGAAGATCCATCTATTCAGAAGGAGGCACCTGCTGAAGATATTGCTTTGAGATAGTCTGAAGGTGATGCACAACTCAGACAGTTTGAACCTGTTCAGAAGGTTCCCTCAGAACCAACTGAAATTGTGGGTCAGACTAATGAGGCTCAAGCTGTTCAAGGAACCCAGCCTACTTCTATCCCAGAGAGACAGGCTATAGTGTAACGTCCAAATTTCTAATTCAGAGATTTAGTCTGTTGGAAACCAAATCCCGAATTTATGAAATTATTTCGCGCCATTTAGATATCGATACAATCAACATACACTATTCAAGTTACCAATGATCACTTAAATAATATATGTCATAGGTTTTGAAATTTATAATACACAACTAGTCATGAAAGAGGAAGGCAAGAATTAGATACATCAACTAATTGAGGATAACCTCATGTACAATCATATACTCACCAAAATACAATCTCAGAATAGGGACATAAACAATCAAATACATAAGTACATCTCTCATCTCAAAATACATTAAAATAAGAACTCAGCAGCTAATCTTCATAAATCATCGTCCAGAGCGGGGTGGTCCATGTGCATCTAAAAATAGTCCACGAAACGTGTGGTGAGACAAGGTCTCAGTGAATACAACTATGCAACAGGCAGTGTGGGAGTAACAGGCAAATGCTATGCAATAGTCATATATTAATACACAAGTTACATACACAATTTCTGATCACATAAAATTATAATTCTCACTGTTGTGCCCAGCTGGCTATTCTCACAGTTGTTCCCAGCCGACAGGTTCTTTTCACTGATTTTGGAGTTAGAACTGAGCTCAGACTACAGGGAACATCTTCCCAGGGGACGAATTCCACCCTTATTCTGGACCAAAGTCAAGTTTTCAAACAATTTCTCACGGCCAAAGCTGGCTTAATTATTCTCACGGCCGAAGCTGGCTTAATTAATTTGATTAAATTACAGATGCATAGTATTACTAAAATTTTGGTGAAAAAGAACAACTCAAGGGACAACTTTCATCAACAACCATGAACCAAATATGCTCAATAACAGTCTTAGTCAGTGATAATAACACAAATCATCAACACAATCCATAATAACACCCAAACCCACAAAATCCCCAATTCTCCCCAAGTTCTCTAACCTAGGGTTTCACAATAATATCATAAACAACTCAAATCAAACATACCATCCTTTCCTCAACAATCAATAACAACAGGTTAATTAGAAAGGGAGAGAAGAGAATGGGGGTCATACAAGGAGCAAGCATCTATGGAGGTGAAAATGTGTGAGTTGTACTCACCCAAATGGAAGACTAAGAAGAAAATGGTGGGAGAAGATGGAAGAAGATGATGGAGGGACAAGCCCTAAGAGTATTGGAGCACCTCCTCTCAAGCCTTCTTCTTCCTCAAGCCCTTTCTTGTTAGGACCACAGGAAACACTAGAAGGGGGGTTGAATAATGTTTTATAATCTTTACAGATTTTTCTGAAAACCTCTTAACAAGCAAGCTGATTTGAAAATATTTGAGCAACCTTCCGAAACTGGGAAGTTCAGCAACTTGCTAATGCAACTCAGAAGGTTGGATAAAAACGATTTTGAAGTATTTTCGTGTAAAGAAAAGATTGTTTTCTGTGTTGATCTATAAAATAACTTTTCTTAAACCCTCCTTGGTTAGATAAAAAGAGATAACAACGGAAAGTAAAATAGTTAAGGGTAGAGAAAATTTAGCCACAAAAATTTATCATGGTTCACCCACTAACACAATGAGCTACGTCCAGTCCCAGGGCAAACCACCACTGGATTTCCACTAATCTCGCAAGATTACAAGTATTATTTGCACACCTAGCCTCTCCAGGCTCAACAAGTATTCTTTGCACACCTAGTCTCTCTAAGCTCAACAAGTATTCTTTAGACACAGCCTCTCCAGGCTAAACAAGTATTCTTTGGACACAACATCTATAGGCTAAACAAGTATTCTTTGGACACGACGTCTCCAGGCTAAACAAGTAATCTTTGGACACAGCCTCTTCAGGCTAAAACGAGTATTCTTTGTTCCTTCAAGCCTCTCCAGGCTCTCAGACACTTAAAAGTGTTTACAATAAAGGTTTGTTTAAGCTTCCGAGAAACTTAAAATTTTGGGTAGCTTGTACAAAAAGATAACTCAGATAACACTCAGGATACAAAGATGAAGATTCTATGTACAAGGAAAAATAGAAAGATACAAGTATATAACTTGGATGTATTTTCTTCTTTTCTCTTCTCTGTATTTTGGTCAGGCAAGTAACTTCAGTAAGTATCTTGGAGAATATTGTCGACTCTTCTCTTGGGCTTCACCATTTCATATCTTGGGATTCATGGCCTCCAACCTTCATAATCTTTCATGAAGATATTTATAGTGTTCTGAAAATGATTCGTTGAGAGATAGCTTGAACACCGTTGAGAAATAGCATTTAATGCATTTTAATACGTTGTGATACAAATTCTTCTGTAATGCTTCTGTCTTGATTAGAGTAGGTGTGTAGGTATGAATTAGTTCTAACACACAGCAGTTTGGCTCTTGATCTTGCTTGAGAGATTTTCTAGCACTTCAGCAAGTTGATATTCTTTTTCTCTCTCTTTCCTCTTTGCATGAGTCTCATTTGTATAGGGAAACTAAATCTGTAGACCGGTTAGAAATTCTTCAGAGTCCCGTTGTCTAATAGCTTTAATTCCGTTGTGAGACAAAGTAGATGTAGCTTGTAGCGGCAGAGTAGGTAGTAGCAGCGCTGACTCTATCTCTGACCTCTGTTTGCTTTTCTGTAGTAGGTTTCCTCTTTTGTGTCAAGAAATGAAGTAATTCTTCGGAAAGCAGCATGACGTCTCAGACTTCAAAAGGTTCTATTTGCTTCAGCAAATTCTGATATTTCCAAACCCCTTCAGAAAGTTAACATCCTTCAGCAAGTCCTCATACTTCAGCAGGTCTTATCTTTTTCAGCAGGAATACACTTCTTTATCTTTTCAGCAGGAAGAAGCTTTCAGCAAGTTCTCTCTTCAGTAGATTGCATTTCTTTTAGCAGGTTCAACAAATCAGTAGATTACTGCAAGACAAAAACAACAACTTGAGTAGAGTCTGTTTCTTAATCAAATTATATAATGAGCAAATTTGTTACTCATTAAAACTAAGGGTAATGAGTCTTTAATTAAATTGAATACTTAATTTATGCTGAGACTCAACATTTTTCTCTCTAAGTTCCTCTCTATCTCTCTCTCTAAAGAACAAGAATGGAGGAGAAAATGAAGAAGAGGCCCCTAATTATCTTATTTAAAGACTGATACGCGTACCTGCGCTCAGCGCGCCTGGAGCGCAGGTTTGACTAATAGCCCCTATCTCCTGCGCTCAGCGCGCTTGGAGCGCAGGAAGAACAGAGAGTTTCTTCCCTTTCTCTGTTTTGCTTGCTCGGGCCGCACTCGGCGCAGGCTAAGCGAGCATGACAGTGCTCAATTCCCTGAATTTTCTCCCTTCCAAACCTACTTTAAAGCTATAAGACCTATTCCTATGGTTTACACCTCTAATCCCTTATCTAACACTTAAGATGATTAACAACTTCCTTACCGAAAATACGACATAGTCTCCTCTGTAAACCAGATATTTCCCAAATCTTAAAATCATCTTGAAACTGAGAAAAACCCAATCCAATACAACAATTCAATAACATAATATCATTACAAGATCAATAGAGCCTTTGTGGCTAACATACAAATCACAAAAGAGGGATGTTACAATCCTACCCCCTAAAAACAATTTTGTCCTCAAAATTGGCTAAATAAGAAAGTAAACATACAACCTTTACCTTTACTGAATAACTATGGAAATTGAGAGCGGTTGTCATCTTCTTTTTCCCAGGTTGCCTCTTCTAGAGTCTGACCCTCCCAAAACACCTTCATTAAAGGGATTGTCTTATTTCTCAAGGTGTTGACACTTCTGTCGATAATCCGCGCGGGCCCAATGTAAATTGTGAGGTCTTCCCTTAACTGTATTGATTCGGAGCTAATGATGTGTGAAGGGTCATGAACATATTTTCTCAACTGGGACACATGGAACACATCATGGACTCGGGACAAATGAGGTGGCAAGGCTATCCTGTAAGCCAGAGGGCCAACCCTCTGCAAGATCTGAAATGGGCCAATGAATCTGGGATTGAGCTTTTTGGTCTTGATGGCTCATCCAATTCCTGTGACAATGGTTACCTTAAGAAACACATGATCTCCTTCCTCAAACTCTAAGTCCTTTCTCCTCTTGTCAGCATAGCTCTTCTTCCGGCTTTGGGTAGTTACAAGTTTCTCCCTAATGATCCTAATCTTATCAGTGGTCTCTTGAACCAACTCCGGACCCAACAAGGTTCTCTCACCCACCTCACAACAACACAAAGGAGATCTGCACTTCCTACCATACAGAGCCTCGTAGAGTGCCATGCCTATATTGCTATGAAAACTATTATTGTAGGCAAACTCTACGAGAGGTAGGTACCTATCCTAGCTACCTGACTCCTCTAACATACATGCTATAAGCATATTCTCTAGGGTTTGAATGGCCCTCTCCGACTGGCCGTCAGTCTGAGGGTGGTAAGTGGTGCTAAACCAGAGTTTAGTCCCAAAGGCCCGATGAAGCGCACTCCAAAACCTAGAGGTGAACCTAGGGTCTCTATCTGGTATAATGCTAGAAGGAATGCCATGAAGTTTGACAATCTCCTTAACATACAGGTCTACTAACTTACTCAGGGGATAGGTATTCCTAATTGGTAGGAAATGGGCCGACTTTGTCAGCCGATCCACAATGACCCAGATGGCATCAAACCCGGCTTGGACTCGATGTAACCCTAACACGAAGTCCATGGCTATACTCTCCCACTTCCATTCAGGGATCTCTAGAGGCATAAGGGTTCCTGACAATTTCTGATGTTCTATCTGAACTTGTTGACACACTAAGCACCTAGAAACATAATCTGCTATCTCCCTATTCATTCCATCCCACCAAAACATCCTCTTCAAGTCCTGATATATCTTGGTAGTGCCAGGATGTATTGAGAACTTGCCCATGTGAGCCTCCTTTAAAACCTGCTGCCTAAGACTACCCCCTTTAGGGACACAGTCTCTCCCTTGGAAGAGAATCATCCCATCCGCCGACTCAGAAAATCCTAGCTGCCCTTTCCTACATTGGAGGTCTTGGTCCGAACCCTAGGCTTCCTTAATCAGAGCTTTGAGCTCACTAGTAACCTCTAACCTGTAGAGTCTTAAACTACACTCTTCGATCTCAACATTAAGGCTTAGGTTTCTAAATTCCTCTAACAGACTCATCTCACTTACCATCATCGAGGATACATGGAGGGACTTCCTACTAAGGGCGTCGGCCACTACATTGGCCTTGCCCGGGTGGTACCTCAATTCAAAGTCAAAATCCTTAAGGAACTCCATCCATCTCCTCTGCCTCATGTTGAGTTCTTTCTGATCAAAGAGGTACTTCAAGCTCTTATGATCACTAAAGACCTCAAACCTTACCCTATAGAGGTAATGCCTCCAAATCTTGAGGGCAAATACCACGACCACTAGTTCTAAGTCATGGGTAGGGTAGTTCTCCTCGTGGGGCCTCAACTGCTTGGAGGCATAGGCCACCACTCTCTTCTCTTGCATCAACACACAACTTATCCCCTTCCTAGAGACATCACTATAAACCTCAAAAGTCTTGGACAAATCCGGTAACACAAGTACCGAGGTGGTGGTCAACCTCTCTTTGAGCTCCAAGAAGCTACGCTCACACTTCTTGTCCCACAGAAAGGCTTGACCCTTCCAAGTCAATCTAGTGAGGGGCAAAGCTAGCTGGGAGAATCCCTTAATGAATCTCTGATAGTAGCCGGCCAATCCTAGGAAACTCCTAATTTCCATGATGGTCTTAGGCCTTTCCCATTCAAGGACGGTTTCTACCTTGCTAGGATCAACTGACACAACCTCTCTAGAAATTACATGCCCTAAGAAATGGATCCTGTCCATCCAAAACTCACACTTCTCCGGGTTGGCAAACAACTTCTTCTCCCTCAAGATTCCTAGAACAACCCTAAGGTGCTGCTCATGCTCTTCTAAACTCTGGGAGTAGATCAGAATGTCATCGATAAACACAACAACACACTGATCAAGGTAGGGCTAGAAAATCCAATTCATGTAGTCCATGAATACAGCAGGAGCATTGGTTAAGCCAAAAGGCATCACCAAATACTCATAGTGCCCGTATCTAGTCCTAAAAGCAGTCTTGGGTACATCCTCGCCCCTAATCTTGATCTGATGGTAACCAGATCTCAAGTCTATCTTAAAGAAGACCAGAGCCCCTCTAAGTTGATCTAAGAGATCATCTATCCTAGGGAAAGGATACTTATTCTTAATGGTAACCTTGTTCAGCTGCCTATAATCCATACATAACCTCATACTTCCATTCTTTTTCTTTACTAAGAGCACTGGCGCTCCCCAGGGTGACACGCTAGGCCTAATGAACTTCTTGGCTATCAGGTCTTCTAGTTGAGTCTTAAGCTCACTAAGATCTAGTGGAGACATCCTATAAGGTGCCTTGGAAATGGGTCCGGTACCCGGAGGTAAGGTAGTCACTTCACTAGAAAACACATCTTGAAACTCCCTAACCGTGGCTACACTGCTCAAGTCAATACTAGAGTCTAGAGTTGAGGAAAGAAACAAAATAAAACAACTACTCCTGTCACTAAGGCATTCATACACTTGGGTGACACTGGACAAGAGTACAGGTGGCTTCCCCCGGAAGAGGAGGGAGAACCGGGAAGACAACTTCCTTATTAAAGCAATCAAGCATGACCTGGTTCTGAGATAACCAGTTCATGCCAAGAATGATGTCTATGCCCCTCAATGG
Organism: Sesbania bispinosa; assembly: GCA_026901365.1. Classification (NCBI taxonomy): domain Eukaryota; kingdom Viridiplantae; phylum Streptophyta; class Magnoliopsida; order Fabales; family Fabaceae; genus Sesbania; species Sesbania bispinosa. Next base: position 2,795,791 of record QLOH01000033.1, read on the forward strand.
CAAACAAATCAGGTCAACCTCAAAGGCCCTCCCTTGTAATACAATGGGGCATTTAGAACATACAAGGGAAGTGGGAATTGCCTCCTTGGCAGGGGTTATTACATTTAGGCTGTAAGGTAAAGGGACAACATGCAAATCTAACCGTTTCACACAATCATACGAAATAAAGGAATGGGTTGCCCCTGAATCAAACAATACAATTAATGTCTTATCTCCTAAGGTGCACATACCTCACATCAAATTATCCACAGAAGCTGCCACTTCACCACTGAGGGTGAAGACTCTCCCAGTGGCTTGGGGTTTTGGAATGTCCTTCCTCTTCGGACACTCGCCCTTCAAGTGAACGGGCTCCTTGTAGAAGTAACAGATCCTCTGTCCAATCAAACACTCCCCAGAATGCTCCTTACCACACTTGGGGCATTTGGGTGCCCCTTGGCGTTGGGTCGGCCGAGTGGCCAAGCTAGTTGTGCCTTGCCACTTGGGCCTTGAGCCCTTACCCTGGCTGGGCTCCTCCAGCTTCCTCTTCCCCTTGTTGTTAGGCTGTGTAGTTGGTGCAGCATTCTTCTAGTTCTTCTCAGCAATGTAGTACTTGCTAACCTAGGTGGGGAAATCCCTGATTTCAAGTGTCCCGACTAGATCCTGAAGCTCAGGCTTCAGGCCTCCCTCAAACTGGGTACATCTCCACTCCTCACCTGGGATCGTCTGCAGGTACTTAGAGTACTTGGACAATTCCTTAAACTTGGCCACATACTGGCCTACAGTCATGTTCCCCTGCTTGAGTTGAAGAAATTCAGCTTCCTTTTAACGCCGCACTGTTGCAGGAAAGTACTTCTCTAAAAACAGAGTCTGAAATGTTCCCCAGGTAACCGGGGTGTCAGCAACAACAGCCCTCACACTTGCCGTCTTCCACCAATCCTCCGCTTCCCCTCGAAGCATGTAAACCGCAAATCCCACCTTGGACTCATTAGGACACTTCATTACTTCGAAAATCCTGATGAGGTCGCGGAGCTAGTTCGCCGCCACATCCGGATCATACACCCCGTTGAATTGAGGAGGAGTATGTTTTCGGAATTTTGCTAATCCTTGGACAAATGGGTCCACCGTGGCAGGAGTAGGTGTTTCCGGTGGTCTTCAGACGAGCTCTTGCAAGACAGCCGCGTTAGCAGCAGCCTACTCCCGGGCCGCCTCGGCCTGCTGGCAGTTGGACTGCACCTGCTCTCCCATCATTTGAGTGAGCATCTACAGAGCTGCAGCTACAGGATCGGGGGATGGCTCACGAGAATAAGAAGATGAGGGATTGGCCCTCGGACAACCTCTCCTGCCGCCTGCCATATCCTCTACACATCATTAAGAAAACATCGAGGTGATCAGTCTCTTAATTCACATAATAATGTATAAAAGAATAATAACAAACTTAAGGAACACTAAGCAACAGTCCAATCGGATCGAACTGCTCTGATACCAAAATGTAACGTCCAAATTTCTAATTCAGAGATTTAGTCCGTTGGAAACCAAATCCTGAATTTATGAAATTATTTCGCGCCATTTAGATATCGATACAATCAACATGCACTATTCAAGTTACCAAATGATCACTTAAATAATATATGTCATAGGTTCTGAAATTTATAATACACAACTAGTCATGAAAGAGGAAGGCAAGAATTAGATACATCAACTAATTGAGGATAACCTCATGTACAATCATATCCTCACCAAAATACAATCTCAGAATAGGGACATAAACAATCAGATACATAAGTACATCTCCCATCTCAAAATACATCAAAATAAGAACTCAGCAGCTAATCTTCATAAATCACCGTCCAGAGCGGGGTGGTTCCTGTGCATCTAAAAATAGTCCACGAAACGTGTGGTGAAACAAGGTCTCAGTGAATACAACTATGCAGCAGGCAGTGTGGGAGTAACAGGCAAATGCTATGCAATAGTCATATATTAATACACAAGTCAACATACACAATTTCTGATCACATAAAATTATAATTGTCACTGCTGTGCCCAACAGGCTATTCTCACAGTTGTTCCCAGCCGGCAGGTTACATTAATGCCTATTAAATGAAACGTTACAGAATTGAAAAGCCAATAATTGAAGAGGTTATGGAATTCCTTTCAGTTGTCCGGCTGCAAAAACTCTGTTAACAAAAGAAACATTAGTTGTTGTTAGTTAATAATGTGGGACTTGCATCAACTATATAAGGCTGTGAAAATGTAATTCAGTTTAATGGAGTGAATGCATTTTTCTTTTTATACTTTTATTCTATGCATATTTCTAAAATCAATTTCCTAACAAGAAATACGTTTCTTTTAACAGATTCTTTATTATTAGGTGGTAAATTAATTTTATTTGGATTGTTATTATATAGTTGGGTCACTGATCTTTTCCGACTGAAAAAAGAAATCAATGATAGAGAAAGAGAACATATTTAAAAGAGCATATTAATAAAGAGTATGTTACATGCATGTATTTGTCATACATTAATTAAATTAATTATAAATCCTTCCTCCGTTATACTTAAATAGGTGTAGACATTCACCAAAAAAAGAGATGTAGACACGTTTTAGTTTTGTGGGTAGCTTCATAGGCAGCACCAGTACCAGGGAAATCTCATTATTGATATCTTATTATTCTCCTATTATTTGAGAGGAGTGAATGTCTATTTCTTTAGTGGAGCCAAGGTGGTTCGGACCTTTCACAGTGAGCCTACTGGCTTCTGAGCTAAGGTTGAGGTCCAGTCCGAAATAAGAAAAAAAAAAAGTATGCGCTCATGATTAGTGTCCGTTTCGTTTAATAGAATTGATTTTCAAAATAATAGATTAAAAATGAGTGATACAAAATTTATGAAACATTATATAAAAATAATTTAAAATTAATTTTATGGAATTAATTTTACACTATTGTAAACCAACAGTTAAATATATGTGACTTAGAGTGTGTTTGGTAAAACTAGCTGAAAAGCTAGCTGAAAGCTGAAAAGCTCGCTGAAAGTTGAAAGCTAGCTGAAAGTTGAAAAGCTATTGAATGTGTTTGGTAAAACTAGTTGAAAATGGTAAAATGACATTTAAGGACAATATTAATTATTAAATAATGATAAGTGGGGTGGTTGATGGCTAAACTTGTAATTAAATTTCAGCTAGTAGCTGAAGAAAATTGGAGCTTTTTTAAAAAAGCTACCCCAAGTAGTTTTTTAAGAAAAGCTTGTAGCTACCCAAAAAAGCTACCTTCTCAAACACAGCTAAAATGGTTTCAACTATTATTTTCAACTTTCATCTAGCTGAAATGACAAGCCAAACACACTCTTAATTGGCTGAGAGATAGTAATTCAAGTTTTGGGATGATGACATTTTCTTAAAAAAAATCTTTATAAAATGCCTCAATGTGCTCATCCTTGTGAAATTTTACTATAAATAAGGTAATTTTTTTTTTTGAAAATGCTAACGAGTGTTCTAAAAGCACTTGTTAAGGAGCAAAAAATAAAAGACTTTTGTTGGAGTGTGTGATATTTAATGTCACGAATGCGGTTAATATTGTGATTTCTAATAAAACCTTCTCTTTTTGGTTCCTTAACCAGTACTCTTTCCGACACTCGTTAGCAAGACTTTTTTTTAACAACTAATTAAGGTAAGTTTATTAAATGCACAGAAACTCAGAAAGTGTATTAAAAAAATGTGAACATAATTTGACTATGAGTGTGTTTGGTAAGTCATTTCAGCTAGCTAAAAGCTGAAATTGGTAGCTGAAACAATTTTAGCTGTGTTTGGTAAGGTAGTTTTTTTGGGTAGCTACTAGCTTTTAAAAAAACTCCTATTTTCAGCTAGTAGCTGAAAATTAATTACAAGTTTATCTCTCAATTACCCTACTTATTATTATTTAATAATTAATTATGTCTTTGTATGTCATTTTACTATTTTCAGCTAGTTTTACCAAACACCTTCAATCAATTCAGCTAACTTTTCATCTTTCAGCTAACATTTCAGCTTCCAACTAGTTTTTCAGCTAATTTTACCAAATACACAGTACATCGCATTTATAATTATTATAGTATACATAAAAAGAAAACTTTCTATTTAGATTTATGTATATTTTATTACAATTTAATCTATTTTAATGAAAAACTAGTATTTTTATCTCATGCAATGCAAAAAAAAAATATACTTTATATAGTTAATATTTTAAATACATATTTATTTTAATAATAGATAAATATATTAAAATATGAATTATATGTTAGATTTAATGTGAAATAATTTAATATATAAATATTATCACCCAGATAATTTAAAATATGAATAAATTTTAATATATATATATATAGATCTTAAAGAATTATTATTTTGAATTTGAATTATTGATTCATGAAAATTAAATATTTTAACCACACTATTCAATTAATAATATTTTATATAATTTAAAATTATCACATCGCTAAAATTTTGAAATAGTAACCAATAGTTGCATTATTTTAAATTTTAAAATTAAATCATTTGTTGTTATTATAATTATTAATTGAGTATATATTATTAAATAGTAATAATAAGAACTCAAATTTAAATTAATAAAAAGATTTGGAATAGGAAAAATTATTTTCAAGATTTAGAACTATAAAATTTATATTTTAAAATATGAGGATTTCAAGAGATTTGAGCGAATGTCAGAAAACATTTTGTAAAGAAAGGGTGTGAAAGACACACTTAAAAAAAATAAAAAATATAAAAAATGATACATAGATTTCTAGATGACACAGTAGAAAAAAATGAATGTTTCATTCTTTAATGTTCACAGTTAACATATAAAAAGTTGATATATAAAGAGTTGATTTCCGGGAAGAAAGATAACGCAATTAGAAATTTTATGGTGAATTACTAGATCCTCTGAAATGACTTTGACACATTTTGTTTATGCATTGCTTAGTTGAGGCATTTTGTCCTCTTATGATAAAACAAACCAAACAATAATCTCATTAATTCTTTTCTTTATTGTTATATGACAAGTGAAATAAAATTTTAAAAAATAATTTGGGAATTTAATGGATTTCGTTTTTTTCATTTAAAAACATTGGCGATTGAAAAAAAATAAACCAATCAAAATATTCTTTTAAAATGAGTATAGATTCATGAAACATATATTGGATGTCGAACAATATCCAAAACAAATTATTCTGAGCATGCGCTCAAATCCATTATTGATTGGAATAATTAGGAACAATTGAAATGATGGTCCGTTTTTCTTTTGATGTATACAGTATTTATTGGGTCACTTGATGTTGCCATATTTAAAATGGAAAACATGATGAGTTGTGTCTAAAACTGCCTACCAACTACCAAGTGCAGCAAAAATAATATAATAAATGAATATATCATTCATAAGCTTCAATGTCAAGTGCCCCATATTTCATTTCTTGCAGAAACAAGCTCATCATATTGAATTATTTACAACATTTTTGGTTCCTCCGACACGTATCATGGTTATGTCTTCAATCAACATTGACCAAAAAGACAGTTATGGAAGATAATAAGTAGTTCACTGATCATGAATTATGATCATAACATTATGTATATCGATATACCCCACCCAAAGATAGCTGTGTTAATAATGAAAGAAAAGAAGAAGAGAGAGTACAAAACCACTTTAATTCATCTAGCTTAACAAAATCATTAAATCAAGTAATAAATATTTTAGATTCATTTTTCATTCTGAAATATTAAAGTAGATTTTCGGCATTATTGATATGTGTACAATCAGGTAAAAGCATTTAATTTAATTAATTAAAAAAAATGTTCTCCAAATAGAGAAAAAGAAAATTCTTTTTAAATGTATTTCTCAAGGAATAAACCACCACTTTGGTCATCGAAATATCACTTTCTCTTTCTTGGTCTTTAAAGTAAATAAAAATAAAAAATAGTTCTCAAATTTTCAAATATTCATCACATTAGTCTTCCAACAGGGATTAATGTGACGAGATAATATGAAAGTTGGAGAATTAATAATAAAGTGTTGGATATTAAAAAGTTCGAGGACCACTAACACTACAAGAAAATCATTTTTTAGCGTCTCCAAAAGCCGATGGTAATGAAGGAAAATTGTCGTAAATCAGCAACTTAGCGTTGGCCTAGCGTCAGCCACCCCTCTGTCGCTAAAAACAATGACATTAATGCAGTAGCATTGCCCATTCACTGATGTCGCTATTTTGTGACGGCCAGGACGTCGCAAAAACTAATGCTAGGTGCATCATGTCACACAAAACAGCGTCGTCGTTAAGCCATCGCTAGCAGACACAAAGTAGAGATAGCCACGACTATCGGAAACGTTAATGTCGGCTTTAGTCGTTGCAACATGGGTTTGTTTATAGTGTCGGTTGTTTGCCTCGGTTTGGCCAACACTACTTTCCTGATTTTTTATTTTTCTTTTTTCTGAAAATATTTTTCTAAAACAATTCAAACTGTGATTAAATACATGAAATACAAGAAAAAAAACATGGACAATATAAAACAAGATGATTGTTAATTTGGATATTATGAAACCTGCAAAAAGTAGTATATATATTAGTAATAATATAATTATACATTGTTTTCGTCTTCTTGATCTTGATCTTCATCATCCTCTTCATCTTCATTGTTATCCCACCCATCTTCTTCATCCTAATATGATGGAATGTCTTCATCTTCAACCATTGATTCAGGAATAGGCTGATTTATTGGCTCGTATTGATTGTCAGCTAAGCCTGTCAATTGTTTAATGTCTACAACTCGTAAAACAGTTGAACTGCCATTAGCCTGATAAGGCACGTCATCCTCAACCCCATCAACTTCAAACTGACCCATTGGTTTTGTTCTAATTTCCACAATCCAACCTCGTAAGTCTTTAATAACTCTAAATAAGGGTATACTTGTCTTATTTTTTGTGCAAGAATGAATGGATCATAAGGATTATACCTTCTACTCTTATTTACTTCTATGATATTGTACTGTGATTGAACTCTCATGCCATTGTTCTTAATTTGTTGGATCAAACCATTCACAATAGCAAAAGAGAAATCTTGTTACTCAAACCAAGATATTCCAATTCATAGATGTGGTGAATGATGCCATAAAAGTCGTCTTCAACTCCATCGGTAAGATCTTTTACAAGCACCCCACAATTTATGGTCTTTTTACCATCACTCCGTTCCTTTTTCTGAAATCTATAGCTCTTAACAAAGTATGTGTTCAATGATTTTGTACATGAGTTGGGTCCCCAAGCTAATGATTTAATGTCAATGTTGGTCACCCCATTTCACTCATCACAAATCAAATCATAAGAATCATTTAAGTTTGAAATCTTATTATTGAATAAATACAAGAAAAGTGGACGATCAAACTTATATAGTTCCTAAACCATCCTGAAAAGTCTGCATGTATTCGAGCAAAAGAATCTCGATCATCGATGGAGTGATACTGTAAGAATAAGCTGAAATGAAACAAGTAATTAATAACTCATTCATTCCCAAACCATTTACTTTTAAAATAATAAAACCCTTAACACGTACTTAAGGTATGGTTTAATCTCATTGCAATTGATTAGTATATGTACATGAGCTTATTTCCATTCATCATCACTTAGCTAGTGCTCACTAGACATTCCTGTAGGGCGTTCTGACTTGTTCAAGATTGACAATATGGAATGACCACCTTGAAGTCCTGTTTGAGGATCATTCCTCAATCTAGTGTTTGGCAACAAACTTACGTTATGAAAATAGTGTGAACAAAAATATGTGGTCTTACGGTGTAAGTGGAATGAGCATATTGAGCCTTAAACCCTAGACAAATTACCTACTGCTCATTTTGCATCTCCCATCATTATACAAAAAAATACAAAAATTGTTAATTTACTTAGATTAAAAACAAAATAAGTAATAAAGTCTTACTAACTAACCTTTCAAATGGATACATCTACCGATATTGTACTGGACCCCCAAGTCTTGCTTCAATAGGAAGATGAATAGGTAGGTGTTCCAGAATCAAAGAAGCCCGATGGAAATATCCTTTCCAATTTGCATAGAATAATTGGTATGTTTTGTTCCAATCTAACCAAATCATTCATCCTTAATTTATTACAACATAAACCTTTAAAGAATCTACTTAATTCAACAATTTTCCACACACAATCTGGCAATCATTGAAATGCAATTAGGAGTAAACTGTAACATCCCAAAATTAGGGCATAAAAACTATAGTAGGAGCTTTAGGTCGTGGTTCCAGCCAAGTAAAAGAGAGTTGGAAGTGGTATGAGATGTTGGAGATTTGAATGTGAATTTAGATAGGATATTAGAGGAATAAGAACTAAGTTGGAAAGGTGTGTTATCAGATGAGAGTTAGGGAATCGATCAAGGGTTATGAGTTTTAAAGGAACCAGGGTAGAAGATGATTTTATGGAAATGAACAAGGGAATAGAGGAGCATAGTCTCGTGGACACTTAGAACCCTTAATGTTAGCCTTCTTGGAGTCAATTGATGAGTTATAACATGACTCATGTAAAGGTTGCCCCATTAGGCTTCAACCAAGGTTATTGCTTAATTTTGGGTTTTAAGCCTAATGACCTTGGTGCATTAATTTGATAATATCTAGAGTTATGGGTGTCCAATTGAGGTGCTTCCACTTGCATTAGAAATCTAAGATTCGGTGCTTCATCTTGATATGCTATATGATGGTATTCCGATCTCATTCGCATCTTCAAACAGACTCATTCTCGCTCAAGCGAGAATTTGCTCGCTTGAGCGAAAATATCAGTAGAAACATGATTCGAAATGTTGTCAATTTCACTTGAGCTAGAATCCTCTCGCTCAAGTGAAAATCTAGAAGAATGTCACCTTTTTACTTTCACTCAAGCGAAATTATTTCGCTAGAGAGAGAATACGCGAGACCAGTTTTTAAAAACGGAGATTTAGGGCTTCCAACCCTCATTTTCTCTCATTTCTCTCATTCTAGAGAGAGGAACTAGAGAGAGAAGGGGTGAATTAAAGGAGGAATCATGGATAGGAGCCACCTACAACGTTCAAGGAGCTTGGATCTTCATCCTCATCCTTCCATTCCTCTTTATTTCCTCCATTAGAAGTGAGTAAAGCTCACACACTTCCACTCCATCTTGTGAATGTTCTTCCTTATGAACCCTACCTCTTATCTTCTCTTTCTTGAGGTTGTATGTGATTGTTTAGGACTATTTACCGATTGATTTCCGTTATATTATATGCTTGATAGAAATTGAGTTAGAAGTTCCTACCTAGGGTTTGGATTTGGGGATTTTTGCTAAGGTTTGACATTGTTGGTGATTCTTGCTGAATATCATGTGTATGTTAGATATACCTCATGTATTAGTGTTAATCATTTATGTTAGAATTCCTCATTGATGGCCTGTATGTTGAAATTGTGAATATTCCCTGTTTTAGTTGTTCTTGGCATTTCCAAGTTTCAGTTTAGACTATGCACATGTATTTCTTTTCAGCTAGAAAAATGAATTTGGCCTATGGCCACCAAACCCTAATTAATCAAGCTTGACTTCGGTCCAGAATAAGACAAATGAATTTGGCTTTGGCCTAGAATTTTGGCTCCGGCCTAGTTTAAGAACTTTGGCTTCGGCCCAGATTAAGAGTTTTGGCTTCGGCCCAGAATGCATGCATAAAAACTTGATTTCGGTCCAAAATAATGACTTCGGTCCAAAATAAGTGGTGGGATGCGTCCCCAAGGAAGACGTTCCTTGTAGTCTGAGCTCAGGTCTAGCCCTAGAATCAGTGAAAAGACCCTGTTCTGCCAAGCATTGCAGGTCATGCATAACATATCATTATTGAGCTGCATTATATGTTAATTCAATCAAGTTATGATATGATATTATGATGTAAGGTGACTAGAATAGTTTATCTATGATATGCATGATTTGTTGAATGGTATGTTGCATTTCATATGCTTGTCTCCCCACACTGCCTGCTGCATGCTTTGCTCACCGGGACCGTAGTCTCATCCTACGTTGCGGGGATATATTTTAGTTATGCAGGATGTTCCAGCTTTATGTTCAAAAGGGAAGTGGAGCTCTTGGAGTGGACCCATGCACTCCTAGTGTCGAAGAGATTCTTCGGAGATAATTAGATGTAAACCAAAAGATTAATGATGTATTATAGTAGAAACTTTCGATTGACCATGGAGGCTTAGTTGTAGTTAAAACGATATTATGTTATTATAAATTATATTGGTGAATTTTTTTGGATTTCAGGTTAAGATGGAAAATTGAGAAATATCCAGTTTTTAGGGGAAACTCTGCCGGACTTCCAGTAGGAATTTTATGAACCATAACACCCTAAAGTGTAGGTTAGTCCCATAAGCTTCGAATGAGGTTGTGTATTGAAGGCATTGATGTATGAATCTTGTGGGAGCTTAAGCAAACGTTGGATTGCCTAAGCAATTGTGTGATTTGCTTGACGATATCTAAAATGGTGCGGAAAAATTTCAGAAATTCGAGAATAGGGTTTCCAACGAACATTATTCTTGAATTAAGAAATTAGGACGTTACATAAACACTCCATGAAAACATGAAAATCATGACTTTTCATCCCATGCATCATACCCCTACTGATATGTGCACATTTTGCAAGATTTGAGGCATAACCATCCGACATTTTCAACTCTGAAATCCATTTATAAACCATTTTTGCTTCTTTTGGTTCTGAAGTGTAGTTTTCATTTGGTTTTCAAACTTTCCATTACCCAAGTCAATCAACTCCAAGTCGCCACGTGCACAGAACACAGACACATTCATTCTTGCCTATACATTGTCCTTTGTGTTGAGTCTCAATATAAATTAAGTATTCAATTTAATTCAAGACTCATTACCCTTAGTTTTAATGCTTAACAAATTTGGTTATATAAACAGATTCTACTGAGAAAGGTAGTTTGTCTTTGTTATTGCAGCAACTCTGAAATGACCAAATCTTCAAGTCAAAGCAACTATCTGAAGAATTGATCAACCTGCTGAAAGTATGTGCGTACTAAATTTGTACATGCGGTGAACACATACTCTCTGAACTATCACTCGATGACGTGGCAATTCAAGCTTACTGAAATGAAGAACTCTATGAAGAACTTGAATCTGCTAAAGACTCTCTCAACCCTCTGATGACGTGTACCATTCTTTATGCTGAGAAGTCTTACCGAATTCACGCAACATAATATCTGTCAAAGTCACAAGGCACTCTGCGCTAAGACTTAAAGGTTTCTAAACGTCTTCTGCCATCATCTACAAAAGAAGCTTTTATAGAGTTCTTTCCGCATCTTATGGAACATCGTACACGGAAAAGGAACCTTTGTACCTGCTGTGTGTTAGAGAAATGCTATCTCTGCACACCTACTCTATTCAAGTCAAAAGCTATAGGCCATTTCTCAACGGTAACCAAGCAACCTCTCAACGGTTACATTTCTGGTCTCTATAAATAGCTTCGTTCAAGACTTTGAACGTGTTGGCAAATTTCTCAAAGACATACTCAAGAGTAGTCGACCAAAATTCAAAGCTCTGAAGCAGTTGGCAAAAAGCTCAATAAGAATATTCATCAAGCCAACCCTCTGAGAAAATAATACTTTCCTGACCAAAATACAGAGAAGAGAAAAGAAGAAAATACATCCAAGTTATATACTTGTATCTCTCTATTTTTCCTTGTACTTAGAACTTATCTTCTGTATCATGAGTTATTCTTAGTAACCCCTTTGTACAAGAGAACCTATGTTTAAGTTTCTCAGAAACTTAAAATAACCTTTATTGTAAACACTAATAAGTGTCTGAGAGCCTGGAGAGGCTTGGAGGAACAAAGAATACTTGTTTAGCCTGGAGAGGCTGTGTCCAAAGAATACTTTTTGAGCCTGGAGAGGTTAGGTATGCAAAGAATACTTTTTGAGCCTGGAGAGGCTAGGTGTGCAAATAATACTTGTAATCTTGATAGATTAGTGGAAATCTAGTGGTGGTTTGCCCTGGGACTGGACGTAGCTCACTAGGTTAGTGGGTGAACCAGGATAAATTTTCTGTGGCTGAATTCTCTCTACCCTTAACTCTTTTACTCTTCGCTGTTATCTGTTTTATCTAACCAAGGAGGGTTTAAGAAAAGTTGTTTTATAAATCAACGCAGAAAACAATCTTTTCTTCACACGAAAATACTTTAAATTGTTTTTATCCAACCTTCTGAGTTGCATCAACAAGTTGCTAAACTTCCCAGTTTCGGAAGGTTGCTTAAATATTTTCAAATCATCTTGCTTGTTAAAAGGTTTTCAGAAAAATCTGTTAAAGATTATAAAACACTATTCAACCCCCTTCTAGTGTTTCCTGTGGTCCTAACAGTTGGTATCAGAGCTCAACCTCGGGTTGAGCATCTAACAAGTGCTGAGGGAAGAAGATCCAGAATGGAAACCTTAACAAGCTATGTTGTCTACATCTGTGAAGGAGCATCTGTAACTAGACCACCAATCTTCAACAAAAAAGACTATTCTTTCTGGAAAGAACATATGAAGCTATTCATGGAGAGCTATTATCTAGATCTCTGGGATATAGTTACTGATGGTAATTATATTCCCATGAGAAATGGAATACCCATTTCCAGGGATGAGTGGACCCATGAGCAAAAAATTAAAGTTCAACTCAATGCTCAAGCCAAACTCTACCTAATTTGTTCTCTGAATAAAGTTGAGTATGATATGGTTAAGGGATTCAACTCTGCTAAGGAAATATGGGACTGGATAGCCTCATATGCTCTCATAGAAGATAAAGGTTACATGTCCTTGGAAGAGCATTCTTCTGAAGGAGAAGAAGATTCATCAGATGAAGAGAACCTGTGCTTAATGGCAAATCCATAAGAAGAGACTGATCAAAAGGTAACATCTCTAACTCTTCTTGATGAATATGATGACTTAGTTGATAGTACTAAGGAACTCTTTAGAAAGTATAAGAAGCTTTCAAGTGCTTATGTTGTTGCATGCACTAACAATAAGGTTTTTGAAAAAGAAAATCTTATACTTAAAGAAGAGATTCTGGCTCAAGAGAATGGTAAATCCAAAAGTCTACTTGAAGAAAAACAGGAACTTAAAGGGCAGATTTTGGAACTTACTAAAGACCTTGCCAACTTTACTGAAGGCACTAATAATCTTAACAGATTATTACAAACTCAGAAAAAGTTAAATGATAAAAGAGGCTTGGGTTTCTCTAAGAAACTATCACCTAAATCTTCAAAATTTAAACAGCCTAAAAAGGAAAAGAAAAAGGTGGATGGGTGTCCTCATGAAATTAGTTAACTACCCTGATATATTTTCCTGCATAATATCCTAATCCTAACTGATTATGGATTTAATCACAAAATTCCTATTTTTTTCCTAATTTGGTTAGTTAGACTGCCTAGCTTTGAGATTTTAAAATTAATTCCTCAATTCCCTTTTTCCTAAAGGTCTAAAAAATTTGAAATACAAAACAAAAATCCTAATTAATTAAAAAAAATTAAAAGAACGAAAAGAAAGAAAAACACCAGTGTCAATCTTCATCCTTTGTCTGTTGTAAGTCCTTGTCCTACTCTCCTGCTACTGCTGCTCCACCTCCCCCTGGATGAATAGGCCTGTCCCCAGGCCACTGCAAGAATATCCGGAACTCTTCAAGCAGCATGCCTGGGTAATGGTCTGGTAACTCCTGATTGGTTTGAGGTCAACTGGTCTTGTCAACACAAAGTTGCATGATTTAAGAGCTTTATACTTGGCAGCAGCCTGTGCACTCTTGAATCTCATGGGGTCATAATGGAGTTCAACTATGACCCTCTTCCCCATACCTTTTCTTCGTGAGCTAGAGCCACGAGAAAGGCCAACAATGTATTTGATCCTAAGCATCTGAAAAGTCAAATAGGAACAGTTAGTTGATGGAAACACATTCATTTTAATGATGCCTTATTGTAACCACCAATTCATGAAGAACATGGAAGACTATCATTAACCAATTTTCATGCGTCATTCAAAATGCTTTCAAAATAATTAATCTCTTCACAACAAAATCTCATTGCACTTGGTAATGGCTTCCTAAAAACAAAACATACCCATTTGTTTTGCAAGCTTCAATCAATCCATGGAAAGTGAAAGTTCAAAATTTTCGCAAGAAACAGAGCATAACACTTTTAGGCTCATTAACTTACAAAACAACGAGCATTCCAATCAAACAAATTGTTCTTCATGTTCCACACAACCAAAATCACATTCAAGATAGCAATAATCAACAATATACTCATTCACAATCTTAAGGTTGCTATCCTAAAGTTCAAATAATAAAAACAGAGTAAATGAAGATTTCAATTGGTGAAAATGATAACTAAAGAAAACATACCTTAAACTTGAAAGTTTCAAAATTGAAAGGAGGTTGTAAGTGGAAAAAGTAGAAAGAAAGGGCTTAGGAAGTAGAGAGGTGATACATGAGAAAATAGGGGATTTCTGAAATTTCGTACCACTGCGCTTCACCTGTGCTCAGCGCAGGTAAAGCGCAGAAAACAGTAACTAAAATTGCATTTCTGCACTTTACTTGCGCTCAGCGCAAGTGAAACGCAGAAAACAGAATGAAATTTTGCAATTTTAAGTCAAGTTTTCTGCTACTTCCAACTGTTTAAAAATTTAATTTTCCACAAACTCATTCCAATCAATTTTGAAAATTTCCTAAATCCTAAAAAAAATGAAAAATCCTAATTAACAAACAAAAACAAAAGAAAACAAAACTGAAAATAATTAAAAACTTAAAAATCTCTGGGTTGCCTCCCAGGAAGCGCTCGTTTAACATCATATAGCTTGACGCCTGTTTTTTCAAGGTGGTAGAAACTAGAATCTTTTGGTGAGCTTGTGTGCTGCACCTTTCCTTTCTTTGGCCAATAAACCTCCCCATAATCTTGCCTTGGAACAATCTGTAGTGTGAAATGACTTTAACCATTTGGGCTTCTTTCTGGAATTAGACCATGCTTCTGACTCCCTTGGCTTGAATTTTCTTTTCTTTATTATCTTGCTCTGATGTGCATGAGTCTTCTTTTCCTGAAGCTTAGATGATTCACAGCTGATTGTTCTCCTTTTCTTTGCTTCACAAGGGTTTTTGATATGAAACACACCTGACCACTTTGTCTTCAATCTGGCTCTAGGCTTTGAATTTGATTCTCTTGGCCTGATTCTTTCTCTCTTTGCTCTGGTCAGGTTAGTGTATTCGTAGGCCTTTCTTTTGTGAGGTCTGGAAGGTTTAACACTTACACCATGCCTTTCTTGATCTTCCTTTGGAGGGCTGGTTGGATATGGCAAGGTCTTCGGTCTTTGTACCACTTCCCATCCTTTCTCAGGCTTTGACTCACTATCTCCCTGTTCACTCTTTTTCTTATTTTTCTTGATCTTTTTCATCATGTACACTCTCATATGTTTTGTTTTCTACCTTCCCTTCACAGTCAATCTTTTTTTTAAGCACATTTTTCTCTGTTTCATCCTCTCCTTTTTCTTCTTCTACTTATGATTCACCTTCTTCTTCTTCCTTTCCTTCTGATGCTTCTTCTGATTCCTCTTCTTCAGCTTTCTCTTCATCAGCCAGATTGTCATTGGTTTCCTCCCCTATCAGTTGAACACTTATGGTGGTCATGACATCATACTGTTCTTCAGGGTTGGGTTGTGCATTTGCTGAAATTTGTTCTGACTGATATTTGGTCATATTTTCTACTATCTTAGCTAGTATGGGGTCAGCAGGTAGTCCTGCTTCTTCACAATCCTTATGAAATTATATCAATTCTTGCAACTTTCTTTCAATAGGATCTTCCCCATTTGAATGCCATGGTTGAACTGAAGAGTAGCTTTGGTGCTGTTGGGAAGAAGGTTGCACATGGAATGAAACATCATCTTGGTGCCACCTACAATTTTGATTATGGCTATTTCTCCAATCAGGTAAGTAGTTGTTTGCAAAGTTGTTACTGTTTGAGAAGTCGTCTAATCTTTGTTGATGTCCCATATAATCAACTTGCTCTTCTTGAGTGCATGGATAAGAACAATCTCCATTGGGATGGTCACCTCCACAAAAATCACAAGTTAATTGTGGGGACTGGCCAGGATGAGACTGCACTTCCTGCAATTGCTGAGGAAGGTTATCTAGCAGCTTGTTGAGTGTTTCTATTTGCTGCATTATACTCTTATTTTGTGCCCTGAGTTCATCAGCAGAAGTTTGCTTATGCGATGAAACAACTTCTTGTTGCCACCCAAAATTTTGATTCTGGCAACTTCCCCAATCCTGTGAAAAATTGTTAGAATAATTGTTGTAATTAGAGAAGTTACCTTGAATCGGTGTGTGGGAGAAATATTTTGGCTCTTGCTGCCTAACATAATCTCCAAGGGTTCTTCTTGGTGGATTTTGATAATCTCCAAGTGTTCTTCTTGGTGGATTTTGCCATTCAGAAGCCATTCAACATTACTTCACTTGGGGTGGTTGATAGAGAGTGTTGAGATTGTCTCCTTAAGCTTATCCTTGCCCCTTATTCTGTTTCTACTTTTGTTCCTTCTAGATGTCCCTTCTATCTCAGGATCAAATATCAATTGATTTTGAGACCGTATCCTCACAAGAGCATAAATCAAGAAGCTCAAACAAATGTTAGCTCAGAAGAGAGGAACAAAATAACAAAAAAAAAATAATTTTTTTTATAAAAAAATAATAAATATTTTTTTAAAAAATAATAATTTTTTTTTAAAATCCTAAACAAAAAGAAAAGAATTAAAATAAAATAATTAAATATTAAAATTCCTAAACAAATTAAAATCCAAAAAAATTAAAATAAAATATATACAACTTAATAGAATAGACCTCCCGAGTCTTTAAAAATTGATACACCGCTCCCCGGCAACGACGCCAAAAATACTTGTTGAGATTCTGGCAAGCGTACCAAAACCCCAACAGTATAACAGTAAGTAAGAGTATCTTATCCATAGGGAACGGTTCAACTTATAAAGATTAGTGGTCACAACTATCAAGTAAGAACGTATAATTGTTGGTTGTAGAGAATTGTGATAATAAAATAAAATTGAACTTAAATGAGATAGGTAGAGACAGTTACTTGGACTAGAATTGAACTTCGTATCATCGCACCCCTTTCATATGTGAACCCCAATAATATTTATGAATATGTCATTATGATACCTTAGCCAAACTATATTATTTTACCCTAGTTTCCACAACGATAAAATACTCAGAAATAATTCATGCGGGTTCTCCCAAGCGACAAATTAGCCCGACTTTAATGATCTACTTTCCGTTTGTTAACACTATCAATTCGCCCTGGTGTCCATAGTGACTACTATGAGTATTTTTACCAATCAGAGTTCAAGTTTCCTATGTCTAGACTCCCCCAAACTCGCTATTGATTTTATAGAACCACCTTTCGAATGCGCCCCATAAAACCAACATATAACTCCGGCACACAGGCGGAAGCTAAGCATTAAGCACAGAATAAAAATACCAATATCATAAAAACAGGGATTCATAGATATTAAAGAGAACTCACATACAATCGGGGATTGAATCAACTACATTCAATCCTATCAGAGAGTTTAGCTACGCATGGTAGCCATTGCACACCAACGGAGAAACTGTCACACTTTTCTCCAGCCTAGCTTCTGCTCTGTCGTCTCTCCAAAAGCTCCTTTGATCTTTGTAAAATGTTCTATTTATAGAAGTTGAAAAGCTATCTGAAATCTGGAAGGAATCTGATTTGAAATTCTTTGAAAAAAATTGATTCGTATTCCTGCGCTTCATCATGCGCTTAGCGCGTTTCAAGTGCAGGATCCAGAGAACAACTTTTAATGTTGCGCTCCACCTATGCTCAGCGCAGGTGGAACGTGAGTTACGTTCCAGCTTTCCTTGATTTCCTCTTTTTCAGCTTGATCTCTTCCTGATCTTATCCTTATTTGCTTTGCTTTCCTTATTTCCCTCTTTTTAGCTTGATCTTGTGCTGATTTGATCTTCAATTTGAATATAGAATTTAATATGCAGAATCCTTATCCAAATAATTGTTGATTGTATCTTGATCAGCTGCCCTTTAAATCCTTTTCTTGCAGATTCTCTTTTCAAATAGATGTTATCTTGTTTCTTCATTTAAAACTTGCCCTTTTATCTGCAAATTTAACAAATTTTCTATCAAAATAGCATCATATTCAAATTCAAATAAAATAATTACAAAATATGCATTTATTACTAAAAAGAGGTAATTTGGGGCATAAATTTACTATTTTATCCTTGATAAGTGCAGAAATTATACACTAAATTATCATATATTTTTTGTAGAAACCACAGGAAACACTAGAAGGGGGGTTGAATAGTGTTTTAAAACTTTACGCTAATTTTCGGAAACCACTTTTCTGTAATTGCATTTAATTAAGCTTTCACAAGTTATGAGTGAAAACTCATTCAGCAAATATGTAAATATTTTAGAGTTGTGCGGAAGCTACAATAATGAGTTTTCCAGAAACTTGCTTATCACCATGAAATGTGTAAGCATTCTGAAAACACTTTAGAAAGTTCAATGAAAACATTTTTAGAGACTTGTTTGAAACTGATTTTGATAAATAATAATTCCAAAATGTAAAACAAGTTGTTTCAAAAATGTTTTACCCTAGTATGTTAAGTGTTTCAGTAACTTGCTGAAAAACTGATTTGTTAAAGAACTTGTTTAACCTACTTCAAAAGGTTCAGTAAGTATTCTTTTCAAAATGATTTGGTCAATGAATGGAGTTTTATTGTGTTGATTGTGAATTCACTTTTCAGACCTTTCCCTTTGTTAGAAATAAATAGATAATAGCAGAATGTAAAGAGTTAAGGGTAGAGAGAATTTTACACAAAGAATTTATCCTGGTTCACCCACTAACTCAGTGAGCTACATCTAGTCCCAGGGCAAACCACCACTAGACTTTTCACTAATCCCGCAAGATTACAAGTATTCTTTTCTACCAAGCCTCTCTAGGCTTAACAACAAGTATTCTTTGTTTTCAACTGCCTCTCTAGGCAACTCATGCAGTATTCTTTGTTCACCCAGCCTCTCCAGGCTGTACCAAGTATTCTTTGTTCTCAACTGCCTCTCCAGGAAACTCAGTGTAGTATTCTTTTATCCAAGCCTCTCCAGGCTTAACAAGTATTCTTTTATATCAAGCCTCTCCAGGCTCTACCCAAGTATTCTTTTCTATCAAGCCTCTCCAGGCTCTACCCGAGTATTCTTTTCTATCAAGCCTCTCCAGGCTCTACCCGAATATTATTTCTTCCTCCAAGCCTCTCCAGGCTCTCAAAGTATTGTTTCTTCCACCAAGCCTCTCCAGGCTCTCTAGAGTATTATTTCTTTCACCGAGCCTCTCCAGGCTCTTAAACACTTAATGTGTTTACAATGAAGAATAGGTTTAAGTTTCAGAGAAACTTAAACTTCGGTTTTCTTGTACATAGGGATTACTGAGTATAACTCAGAATACAAATATAAAGTTCCAAGTACAAGGAATGACAAAGATACAAGTGTATAAATCTAAGCTCTAATTCATCTCTGTATGTTCAGAAGGTTGGCTGGGTTATGATCTTTGATGAGCTAAGGCCATACTCTTCCGAGGACTAGGTGACATGCCATGAATTAAAGATAGAAATGATTTGAGAATTCATGGCAGCCCTTTTGTTTATGGTTGACACTTTAGAGATGCATCTTTGGAAGTTCGACCAACAACTTCAAAGTCTTACTTCAGGCTATTTATATGTTCTGATAAAATATAGCCGTTGAAGATTGTTGATATTACCGTTGAGAAGAAATGATTTGGCCCATATAGCCATTGTGAAATAGCTTCTCATTCGGTTGCTTCTTCTTAAGCAGAATAGGTGTGCAGATGACTTGGCTCTGACACACTGTAGATAAGCTCTTTAATCTTGAGAGATTTCCATTGTCTTTAGCAAGTTGACTTCTCTCTCTTCTTCGTCTTCTTTCTTCTTCTTCTTTCTCTTTCTTCTTCTTCTTTCTTCTTTCTCTATTTTCTTTGTGAGTGTGAGGAGATAGGATATAAAGATCCATTAGACTTTCTCCTTTTTGCCCGTTGTGAGTTAGCTTCATAGCTTTTGTGAAATAGGGCATAGTAGGTGTGTAAATATATATATATCCATTCTGACACCTAGCTATTTTGCTCACACATATTTTCTTCGAGAGTGAAATTGCTTCTTCAGCAAGTTGGATTATGAGTATTTCCTGAGAGTAGTTTAATCTTTAGTAGGTTGGCTTGCTTCTCTCAGCCTTTCGTAGAATAGATGTGTAGATGTATCGTTGGTTCTGACACACACACACACACACAGTGACTTTGCTTTGAGAATATATTTCTGAGAGTTTATTTGATTCTTCAGAATGTTGGTTCTCTTTTTCTTTTTTTCT
The DNA here is from genome assembly GCA_026901365.1 of Sesbania bispinosa. Classification (NCBI taxonomy): domain Eukaryota; kingdom Viridiplantae; phylum Streptophyta; class Magnoliopsida; order Fabales; family Fabaceae; genus Sesbania; species Sesbania bispinosa. The sequence continues at coordinate 2,816,232 of QLOH01000033.1, forward strand.
TTATACGAAGTCTGGATAAAGATGATGATTTTATCCATTGAGTTTTTCCTTTATCCACAATGAAGTTAGCTTTTCTTCTCGAAAAGACTTCTGACTTCTGATGGTGTGTTGCAGAGTTTGTGCAGTAGTAGGTGCACAACAGCGCTGACCTATTCCTGATCACCATTTGCTTTTCTGCCTTTTTCTCCTTTTACTTATTTTCTCGGATAGAGCTTCTTAAAATAAGGAAAATAGCTTTTGCTACTATTTCCTTTCTGGATGAAGGCATAATACATTTAGACAATTTTCTAATTGTTTATCAAATGGTATTCACCTTTGTTGAGACTTCTCGACATTTGAGATTTGTCCACGTAGTCAGAGAGTTGAGAGTCTTCATATCTTCGGAATGTTATGTGACATAACTGACTTTTTCTTCTTCAGATAGATTGTATTGCAACTTTACTTCCGTAGTGATTCTTCTTCACTTCTTCTTCTGATTGCTTCATTTAGATTTCCTTCCTCTAATCTTCATATTGTTGCTTCATTGCTCTTGTTGTAGCTTATTGCTCCTTTCTTCTTCTACTTCCAAACCTTCTGGTTCTTTTCTTCTAGTCTTTCTCTTTTTGTCAGCTGGTTGGTTATCTTCAGAGAGTTCCTCCAATGCTCTTGTTGTGTTGTTCCTTTTTAGCATATTTCTTCTTTCATCAGGTTGCTTCTTCATGGTTTCTTTTTGCGTTTCTTCTTGTTCAGATTTGCTTCATCTTTCTTCGGATTTTCTCTTCCTTTCTTTTACCTGCTTCCTTAGCTATCTTCGTCTTCTTGTCTTCAGATGGATGCTTCATCCTGTTACCTGAAACACAAAGAAAAAAACAATACATTTTTCAGTAGAACCTGTTTTTATATGATCTAATTTGTTAATCATTAAAACCTAAGAATAATGAGTCTTAAATCTAATTTAAATACTTAAATTAATTCTGAGACTCAATATTTTTCACTTATCATGTATTTGCGCCCCCTTTATAGATGAATTGAAAATGTATGGGAGGATGGAGTTATGACTTATGATGTATCTTTAAAGCATAACTTCCTAATGAAAGCCGCTTTAATGTGGACAATCAATGACTTTCCAGCTTATGGGATGTTAAGTGGTTGGATGATAATGGGTAAACTTGCTTGCCCAATATGTATAGAGCGTTCTAAGGCATTTAGTCTTGCATATAGTCAAAAGACTTCATGGTTTGATTGTCATCGACAATTCTTACCACAAAATCATCCATATAAGAGGAATAACACAACATTTACAAAAGGTAAGGTTGAGACCTTAACTCCTCCACAAAGGTTAAGTGGTCAACAAGTGTGGGAAAGGGTAAGACATTTACTAAAAGTCGAGGAATCCTCCAAAGTATATCTATCGGGTTATGGGATAGAACACAATTGGACGAAGCAGAGCATATTTTAGGAATTGCCATATTGGAAAACTCATCTTCTCCCACATAACCTTGATGTAATGCACAATATACATTAACCAAGCAACAAAGATTGGTTGTTTGTGAATGGGTTAAAAATCTTAAGCTTCCATATGGTTATGTTTCTAATCTAGCTAGATGTGTTGACATGAGGGAAGCAAAGTTGTTTGGCATGAAGAGTCATGATTGCCATGTATTCATGCAACGTTTGCTTCCAATAGCATTCAAAGCTTTACCAAGGCCTAGATTGAACACATTTACTGAATTTAGTCAATTCTTTAGAGAAATTAGTTCATCATTGTTAAGGGAAGATAAATTACGCATGATGGAGGAAAACATCCTAATAATTATGTGCAAATTAAAACAAATATTTCCTCCAAGCTTCTTTGACTTAATGGAACATCTTCAGATTCATTTGCCATATAAAGCAAGAGTTGGTGGACCCGTTCAATATAGACGGATGTATCCATTTGAAAGGTTAATTCCTTATGATATTTGTAATTTCTTGATAATCACTTCTTTTTCTCCAATTGTAATCTTGATTTCGTCAATAGGTTTATACGATCCTTAAAACAGAAGGTAACAAATCAAGCTCATGTGGAAGGCTCTATTTGTAAAGCATATTTGTTGGTGGAGTTGTCTACATTTTCTTTATACTATTACCCTCCTGATATTCCATCAAGGAGAACGAGAGTGCCACGAAATGATGATGGAGGAGAAGATTCTTCTTTGAATCCTCCATTATCAATTTTTAATTACCAAAGTCGTCCTTCCGGAAAAGGTATCATTTCTACCTTGGACAATAGGGACATGAAGGTTGCATGATTGTATGTTCTCTTAAATTGTCCTGAGGTGGTTCCTTAATTGAAGTAAGTATTTGCACACACAATATGATATGTTCAATTTTTGTAAAATCATACTTATCAGTTATGTTGTTATTGTAGCATCTACTCAAATTTTTTACGTGAACTAGACCTTAATGTAACATCCCAAATTCCAATTATTTCCAATAAATCAAATTAATAGGGAGAAAGGTTTTTTTTAAAGGAATTTAGGCAAAATGAAGCCAAGAGGAGAAAAACAGATCTGAGTTCTGGTGTTCTCGCTCAAGTGAGGAGGTCTCGCTTGAGCAAGCAAAATTAGAAATTTGGATTTCTGTGTTCTCGCTTGAGCGAGCATATCAGTAAAAACCAGAGTGGTGATTGCTGATATGGTCGCTTGAGCGAGAACCCCTCGCCCAAGCACAATTCATGTTCAAATTGGGTTTTTCTCTCTGACTTGCGCTCGCTCGAGCAAGGCAAAATCAGAGGAGCTAGGAAATTTTAGGAGCGTATTTCGCTTAAGCGAGTAAGGTCTCGCTTATGCAAGAATACGATTTTCCTCTTCCTCTCTCAAGCGAGCAGACTCTCGCTTGAGTCTTATAACTTTTTTTTTCCAATTTCATTAATTAACATTTTTATAACTTCTTTAAAATGTTATTTTCAGAGCTTTGATCCTCACACTGCCACACGAGATGTTATAAAGATAATAAAAGGTAAGTTTGAAGGTTGTTATGACACTTATGGAGAAGCTAAGAAGAAAGATGAACAAATGGTGAATATGTGGTATTGAGAGTTTAATGTATGGAGAGGAACTGCTTAGATTTCAGTAGGTTATTGTCTTAAAATAAAATTCTCACACTCTTATGATACTATTATGATGAGCTTATGATAGTTTTAATCTAATGCAGAGGAAGTGTAAGTGGCTTCCTGAGCATGAGAGGCAAGTTAAGAAGGCGTTTGACCACAACACATCTGAAGGGCTGTCAAATGTAATGTATAGAGTATGATACAAAGTTGATGATGGAAGTTGGATTCCTCCGGAAATTCGTGAGCAATTGGAACAAAAATGGAGACAAGATGATTGGAAAGCAAAGGCAAAAGTTAACAGTGACAATAGAAGATCCTCCGATGGTCCACTGCATACAAGAGGATCCATTCCTACAACTAAGCATTTCAAGAGATTAGTATGTTATATTTATATTAACTTTTACATTTATTACGTGACATATTTTTATTAAAACTATAAACAATTTTTTTTGTAAAAAACCTCCCCTGATATGAATCCAAGTTATTGGGATTTATTTCAAAAGACCCATAAAATAAAACGTGACACAACGAAGTGGGTGTCCTCTAAATCAGAGATTATTGCTATAAGTTCTTAGTCATTGTTATTTTATTTATGAATTTCTTTGTTGGATGAATTTCTTCTATCTTTCAAGTCACTTAATTTATGATATATTCTTTATAAATATTTGTGGAAAGATGACTTCTTTTTATCTTTCAATGGTTTTACTCTTCTGTTCTGTCCATTTTCACCACATTCATTTGTGCTGCATTGTAGAAAGGAGAGTAAATATATTTTCTACTGGTGATCATTAGGCTGAAAGTTTGGTTTTGAAAGAGGAACTTGCTTATCAATTGGTGGTACTCTTGTAGTTTATCAGGAAGCATAGTTTTCTTGAGGATTACTTTCACAGGGAACACTTTGTATGTTGTGATCAATTGAATTTTGTCTAGGACAGAACTTTGCTAATTTTTTCTCTCATTCATATAATGTTCTTCACTGCCCTAACAAATAAATCTTTCTAGTATTTGCTATCTCAATAATATAGATGTCAAATTGAAATTTGTCCAGGACTGACCTTTGCAATAGTTTGATCTAATACATATATTATTAACTATGCTGAGAAATAAATCTTTCTGGTACTTGTTGTCTCAACAATAAAATGCATATAGGTGAATGCAAAACTAAGAGTTACAATGTTTTATATGAATCGCTTCTACAGTTAATTGTCATAGGCCCAACATGGATGTTGTAAAGGTTTTTGTTTATAGTGTGACCCATTTATATCAGGATGGTGGTTTGTTTTTCTGAGATGGAATATCCTGGTGGTGCTTGCAACTTACGGCCGTTTGATTTCCATTTTTAAGTTTTTGTTTCAACTTATTTTCAGTTTTGATTATAAAAATTCCACCTTATTTTCATTTTATATTTTGTTTTCGAAGTTTTGAATAGGAAATCATGAAAACAATTTTGGGGCCATTTACTTTCAAAAAACCTCTTATATTTTCATTTCCTAGTTTTTAGTTCTAATTATAAAAAAGTGTCAATTAATTTTTCTTTTTGTTTCCTATCTTCATGGCTTTGTGCAAGAAATAAAGAAACCAATAAAAGTTGTTTTCTTGTCATGTGAATATTATGTTTTTAACTTTTTATCATTATTTCATTTCTAAAAGTTATATTTATTTATATGTTAATTCAATTTAGTTTTATATGATGAGCATTAGAAACTCTAAAATTTCATGCTATTGGTTTCAATTGAATATAGCTGTAGCACATGTGAAATATGCAATTCTGGTTTAAATTTAATGGACATTAACAATTTTGCAATGTTAATTTCATTCACATGTTAAACACAATTTTTTTGGTTAATTTATATAACATTAAGTTTTAATAGTTTTTCATTTAAAGAAAGGAACATAAATTACAAGTATTTTTTTAACTTTAAATGTAAAAATGCAACTTCTTATCTAAAAAGAACTCATTTTCTGCATGCATATATGTGACATAAATAATGTTCATAAATCATGCATATCATGATATTTATTTTTCGATATAATTATTATATTAATACAATGTTTTGTATTTTAAGACTGAGTATCTCAGAAACGAATTGCTAAAAGGGACTCATAGGAGACACCAGAGGATAATGACTCGTCTACCCATCAATCTGACAACAACATCTTCTTAGATGTTTTTGGGGGTGTAAATAAGAAAGGACATGTATATGGCTTAGGACCAGCTAGTTTCTAGTTTGACAGCTGAAAACAAGAACCTTCAAGACCGTTTGCAGACTCATGAGGAAAGATTACGTTCAAATGAAGAGTTGATTCGTTCATCCCAGGAGGAGTCGCAATTGCTTCAAGATTAGTTATTTAGGTTCATGGATACTATATCTTTGGGTCTTTCATCTACAGAGCCTTCATGTCTAGATCAACATGAGCCTACGCCTACTGATCAAGATAATGAAGAAGCTGACCATGGATTTGATGATGAGCCTAGGGCTACCTAGCTGTGGATGTATTTAGCTTTGTTATATATATATATATATGTATTCAGTTATGTTATTTAGCTTTTGTTATATGTATGTATCTAGCCATGTTATTTAACTTTGTTATATGTATGTATCTTGTCATGTTATATATATGTATCTAGCTATGTTATATATGTTCATTTAACTTTGTTATATTACTTTGCTATATATATGTATTGATGTATATAATTTGGATATTTATGGATTTTAATATTTCATCTTTATTAATTTAGTATTTAATATTTATAAATATTACTTATTTATAATTATAGGTTTTTAGTGATTTCTATGATAAAAAAAGGCTATATATATAATACCATCTCTTATAAGAGAAATAAAATGTTGCACTCTAATTTCAGAATTTAGAGAGGGAAAAAAATCCCTCTCAAAATTATAGGAAAAAAATTGCGGTTTAATTAGTGAGGAATACAAACTTCCTCGCTATTAGAGACAAAATTATCACTTGCTAATTATGAGGAATATAAATCTGTTACTAAATAGAGAGGGAATTATCCCTCACTAGATATCTCTAATTAGTGAGGGAAAAAAATCCCTCACTAAATAGAGTTTCCTCACTAATTAGAAAGGGATCCTTTTCCTTCTCTAATTGCGACGGAAAAAAATCCCTCTGTATTAGAGAAAGATTAAATTCCGTCACAACTTGCGACGAAATTTGACCTTCCTCCCTCATGTTCTTTTGTGATGGATTTTCAAACGTTAGAGAGGGAAAATTTCCCTCTCTATTTGTGATGGATTTTGCAAATTCCTCGCAAAAATTTAGTGACACCACTTTTGGCGACGGATTTTGGATTCGTCACAAAATCCATCGCTAAACATTTAGCGAGGGATTTTTTACTATTTAGAGAGGGATTTTTTTCCCTCTCTAATAGTCAATTTTTTAGTAGTGGTATGATGATCTACTAGAGAGTTCAAAAGAACTCTTCCAAGAATATAAGGATCTGAATAGAGCATACACAAAAACGTGTAACAAGAGTGAAGCTCTAGAGAAAGAGAATCTTATACTCAAGGAAGAACTTGAGAACTTAAGGAAGAACAGTTCTGAAAACCAATCTGATGAAGTAAATAAACTTCAAAATAAGGTTGAAGAGCTAACCCTTGATTTGGCCAACTTTGTGAAAGGAACATAAAATTTGAAACTTTTGGGAATTCATAAAGGTTCCAAAAACAAATGTGGGCTAGGGTATTCTTCAGATGGATCATCAGACCCTTCTGATTCTAAAGTTAAGAATCCCAAAAAGGTTGACAAGAAAGGTAATGAGTGTTCTTAATATGAAAACCTGGACATCATGTGTTAAGGTGTAACCATTAGAAGAAAAGAAAACCCAAAACTAACAAGAAAGGACCCAAGAAGCTATGGGTACCAAAAATTTTAATTATTCCTGTTGCAGATATGTTTCACGGGACAAAGGACACGCCTCAAATGGTACCTGGACAGTGATTTCTCGCGACACTTGACGGGCGAAAGGTCTTTGTTCTAAAACCTTAGACTCAGAGATGGTGGAGTGGTCACCTTTGGAGGACACCAACAAGGGCGGATCATTGGTGTAGGAACAATAGGTATGTCACCTATATCTTGTATAAAAAAATGTTTAGCTTGTTGAAGAAGTCAAGCACAACCTACTGAGCATAAGTCAATTATGTGACAGTGGTTATGTAGTATCCTTCACCAAGGTGCCATACCTATTATATATTATTAATAGTTTACCTTATTATTAAATTTTTATTAAAATTATCTTAACTTCCATTGAAAAAATATTTAATGGCCAAAATACTATGTTACACTCCGCCTCATGAGATACATAAATACATTTCCCTTCCCTATTTTTATATTTTCCATCAACGGGCAACCTCCTTTGGGTCTGAAATCAACCATTTTGATTGCTATTTATAATTAGTTAGGGTGTTGTGATGTTGAAAATGAATTTAATATGGAAGACGAATTGTTTTGGAACCACTCTGATTCTCCAAACGCATATACCTGTTTTAATTTTGATTTCCAAAAGTGATTTAGTTAATGTTAAACTATATATCTTGGAAGTTGGTTTATACCACCAATATCCTTGAGCATCAGTGCACTAAATTAACACAAGAAGATTTCTAAGTACATCAATTCAAAAATTTATGAAAGGAAAACAACAAGCCTCCAAACTTTAGAAAAATATTCTTCTATTAGTGCTTCTATCAACCTGCTTGTATACAAAACTTCACTACTACAAACTGGGCTTTTAACGATGGTTAAAAAAGACTTTTAACGACGGTTGTTGACCCGTCATTGACCCAGACGTCGTTAAAAAGTGAGTTTTTAACGACATCTGTTAACCGTCATTATAAGTTAGAAACAACGACGGTTCACACAGGAACCATCGTTGTTTTATGGACATACAATGACGGTTCCAGCTTTAACTGTCCTTGTATGTGTCATAAGTTTATGAAGTATAGGTTCTGCCTACAACTTTCGTCCGTAGGTAGAAGTTAATAATATATACCTTCTTCTATGCCAATGGCCCTATCGTTGACCCATTAGTAAATACATTCTGATAAATTTAGTTTTAAAATTTTCTTTTTAATGTATTTCCTATATAATAAAAATAAAATATAAAGCTTAATAACTTAAATAAAAATGAAATTAAACTACACGGTGTCTAATAAAAAAAGGCTAGTCAAGGATGCTTTTGAAATTATGAATACCATACTAAGAGCCAAATAAAAAATATAATTAGAAATTCTAATAAACAAACATTAATCAATTTTTAAAACAAACTATAATACGTATTTTTATTTGATGGTGCCTTCTAGCCAAGCATAAATGAATATATACAAGAAATTAAATGGAACTTTGTAAGTAAAATACCTCCAGTAGGCTCTCAATGAATTTAGAAACCAATCCAATGCTTTTTCAAAATATGCTACCTCCTTTCTCAAGCCTATTACCTTTCTCGAATTTATTCAAGCTACAAAAAAATCATAAATTAGTGATAATATAAAAAATTCAAGCTTTATTACGAGAAAAATTCATAGATAAATTTGTAACAAATTTTCATAGATAAACTCATAGGAAATATTTGAAGGTAAATTTATAAGAAAAATTTTGTAGGTAAATTCGCAAGAAACATCCACAAGTAAATTCATAGAAAATATTTGTAGGTAATCCACTGGACAATTCCATAGATAAATTTATAAAAAAAAATAATCGCAAATAAATTTGTAGGAAATTTTTGTAGGAAAATTCATAAGAAAAATTTATAGATAAATTTGTAGAAATAAACTGCAAGTAATTCCTTAGAATAAAAAAGAAGATAAAACTTGCTAAATTTATTTTACATTGACTTCATCGAGGGATAGGTGCTTCTCATTCTTACACACATTTTTGCAGCAAATTAAGAGTGAGCAAATTAACATGTCATCTATATATTTAAAATAATAATAAATAGAAGATTAACATTTGTAAATTATTATATCAGATATGGTACATAAAAAATTAAATTAAATCGAATATCGTAAATAAATAGAAGTTATATTTAAAAATAAATAATAAATTAAATCAGATATACAGTAATTTATTTTTATACAAGATGCAGTAAGTTATAAAAGATAGAACATGAACATTTTCAAATGAAAATTCTAAATAGAAATGTCTTACTAACTATTCAAAGTAAAACTAGTAATATGGCCATCCCGTTGAATTACATAATTCCACCTTCACCCTAAGTTATTTTTCAAGGTGGACTTTTAAAAAGCCTATGATTCTGTTAGTTGGGACTTCTTACAGTTTGTGATGGAGAGAATGGGGATCCCTGTGAGGTGGAGGAGTTGGATTGCAGAGTGTCTATCTACTTCCAGAGTTTCAGTTCTTATTAATTGTAGCCCATCGCCTGAATTTGCAGTGGGTAGAGGTTTGAGACAAGGTGACCCACTAGCACCGTTCTTATTTTTAATCGTTGCAGAAGGTTTGAACTCTTTGATGTCTAAGGCAGTTCAGGAGCAGGTTTATACGGGTTACTATGCGGGTCAGGATGGCATTTTGATTTCGCATCTACAATATGCGGATGACACTGTTTTTATCGGAGATGCTTCTATGGACAATGTTTGGGCAATAAAATCTGTGCTGCAATTGTTTGAGTTAGTGTCTGGGTTAAAAGTCAATTTTCACAAAAGCAAGCTGTTGGGAGTTAATGTTGATTTGGAGTGGATGGAAGTTATGGCCTAGTTTCTGAATTGTAAAGTCGGGTCTTTTCCATGCTCATATTTGGGTCTAGTTATTGGAGCCAATCCTAAAAGGTTGGCAACTTGGCAGCCTGTTATTCGGAAGGTGGAGCACAGATTGAGTCGGTGGAAAGGTAAACTTTTGTCCTTTGGGGGTAGACTTGTCCTCTTGAAATCCATCTTAAATTCAATGCCGATCTATTTTCTTTCCTTCTTCAAGGCTCCCACAGGTATCATTTCTCAACTCGAATCTTTATTTAAAAACTTTCTTTGGGGTGGGGATGATGAGCATAGGAAAATAGCTTAGGTTGTGTGGGATGATATTTGTAAAGATAAAAAATATGGGGGCTTGGGGGTGAGGGACTTGAGAGCTTTTAATTTGGCTCTTTTAGGGAAGTGGAGATGGCGACTGTTAGTTGAGAGAGGGAGTTTGTGGAATAGAGTGTTAACATCTATATATGGTGAGCCTACTGTGAGAAGAGAGTGTGGGAGAGGGGGAGTGTCTAGATAGTGGTATGATATTTGGAGTATTGAAGACTATGAGAATTTACATTGTGACTGGTTCTTTAGTAAGTGTGTTAAAGTAGTTGGGAATGATAGGAGTGTTTCTTTCTGGAAGGATCCTTGGTGTACATCAATTCCTTTCTGTGAGCGATATAGTAGATTATATTCCATATCTACTAATAAAGAGGTGTCAGTGGCCGATATGGTGAGTCTTAGGGAGGGTGTTTCTGGTTAGATTTGGAGTTGGAGAAGGCAACTTTTTCAGTGGGAAGTATCCCAGTTATCACTTTTGTTATTAGACTTGAGCTTGGTTTAGTTGAATGAAGGTATTGAAGATACTTGGAGATGGTCAGCGGATTCTAGTGGTATTTACTCTGTCAAGTCAGCTTATCAAGCAATTATTAATGATAATATCTCAGTTTTTTTACCTATGCATAGATTTATTTGGTGTACTTTGGTTCCTTCCAAAGTCTCTTTTTTTGTGTGGAGAGTAATGTTAGATCGAATTCCAACAAAGGCGAAACTGGTTAGGAGAGGAGTTGTACAACCCTCAGATTCTGGTTGTGTATGGTGTTAGAATATACAAATTCTGTTGGATTGGTTTTTGAATCTTCTGAACTTGGCCTTTTTTTTTATCTTAGAAATCAAAGATGGTTCAGAAATTTGAGAGTGAAAACTAGAGAAAGGTGAATTTTGGAATGAACCAAATATTATCATATTGAAAGATACTAAGTGAAGAGCATACAACAATTATTTATAGGGATCATCCTAAACTAACTAAGGTAGGATATTAGTAACTATGGTAGAAAAACTAACTAAAGTAAAAATAACAAACTTATTCTCTCTTGATTTTCCTAAACAGAATTTGTATATTCTAACACCCTCCCGCAAGTTGATAATTGGTATTAACCAATATCAACTTGAAACCAAGAGAGGAACTCAACAAAATAAAAGAAACAACAGCATAATCCCAACAAGGAAAAGGAACAACAAGACATGGAAATCAAACATGAAGGATGGCAGACTTCAAACCCATGCTCTAATCCATTTTCAAAATGCAAGTCCATTTTCAAAGAAGGCCCCCCCATCATGTGATTGTATTTTGAAGGAATCACTTCCATAATTGCAATTGCCGCACTCCCTGCAGCACCAAGCGCCTAGGCAGGGAAATAGAGAGCCATTGAGAAGAGGGTTTGCATTGTCTCCAGTTTTGCAGCATTAGCATTAGATATTTGACGACAAAAATATAGAACTGACTGGAGCATGGGGCAGCCTTCAGACATAAAAACAAGGCCCGGCTCTGTCAACGCTACATTTGGTTCTAACCCAAATGGGTCCGATGGAAAATTGATATTGAACAGAGAGCGTAGAGGCTTCTCATCAAACAAGTTCTGAGTAAAATTCATATCACCATTCCTAGCATGAGCAACAATTAATTCAATCCAAGAAACAATATCTCGTTGAGGCATTTCGTCGAACATCTTACGTGCAGAGTGCAAAGGCGACAGAGCTATATCAATCTTTCTTGAAGAATTTTCGAAGAGCTTCTCACCAGGTTTGGGAGGCTTATCTCCAGGATCTATTGGGCCTTGCCTGTGCAGGTTCGCATCCTGCCGCTCACGCCATGCCGACGCCATTTCTCTCATTTTCTTTCCCCTATATTGGTGCTGACTCGAAGTTGGAGGAGTGGCGTTGCAGAGCACATAGTCGAAGTCATATTTTAAGATTGCAGGAACCTTGAGGTGGTGGTTGTTGATCGGAGTGGTGCATCCAAGAAATTGAATCGTTTCGGTTTTGTGGATGCAATCTTTCACTGGGGGCAGGTTTTGGTGTTGGTTTTCCTGTTCCTGTTGCGGATCCATTTCTATTTCTTCTACCGATGGTGATTGTTTCGGTGTAGCCTCTTCTCCCTCCTCCTCTAGTGCAGGATCTTCTTCTTCTAGCGGAGGAGCAATAGGCGCTTCTGCAGAACTGTCAATAGAGAAGGAGATGTTGCCAAAAGTGAATGGATTTTTCATAGTTGACCACTGTATGTTGCCAAAAGAATTGCAGCGTGTAGCTCTAGGAGGAAGAAAAAGTGTCGATTGCTTTTCCATCTTTGTTAACCTCCATAGATGAGAGATGATGGAGTGTGTGAGGAGGAAGCTAGGTGGATCAAAGATTACTGGAAACAGAGTTTTGTGGCAAGAGGAAGGTGATGAGCTCCATGGATGGAGCTCTGATACCATCTTAGAAATCAAAGATGGTTCAGAAATTTGAAAGTGAAAACTAGAGAAAGGTGAATTTTGGAATGAACCAAATATTATCATATTGAAAGATACTAAGTGAAGAGCATACAACAATTATTTATAGGGATCATCCTAAACTGACTAAGGTAGGATATTAGTAACTATGGTAGAAAAACTAACTAAAGTAAAAATAACAAACTTATTCTCTCTTGATTTTCCTAAACAGAATTTGTATATTCTAACATATGGTATAGCCAAGAATTAGAGACGTCTTCACATTTGTTCTTCGATTGCCCATTTGCATACCAGATCTGGATGTTATGTCTCAATTGGTTTGGATTTTATTTAGTCCTTACAAACAATTTCATTGCCCATTTTGATCAATTTTTGGGTCTTTTTATGTGTAAGGTTAAAAATCAATTTCGTTGGTCGGTGATTTGGTTATCTATTTTATGGAGCTTGTGGTTGGCACGGAATGAAGTTGTTTTCTCCAACAAGATTGCTACACCACTTGAAATTTTAGAGTTAGATTAAATTACGCTCTTGAAAGTGGTTGAGAGCTAAAGATAATGCTTTTTTTTATGAATTTGTTTGCTGGAATGACGAACCTGTTACTTGTCTTTCTCTGCACTAAACTGAGGTTGGTTCTGTTTTGGTCTTATACATCTATTGGATTCTTAAGTGGCTGCCACTCAAATTCAGATGGTTTTCTGGTCGTTTGGTTATATTTTGCACTATCCTGCTGCTGCAAATACTGCTATTATAGGTCGTCTGTCTTTGCTTTTGTTGGGTTGGTCATGTTTAGCATTGTTTCTATTTTTCAATTCCCTATTGGTGTATCACGCGTTTTAGACTTTTAGTTGGTCATTTGGTTTTCTTAGATAATTACTTTTCGGTGGTTTTCGTATGGTAGTCCGTTGGCATTTGTTTTGGGCCTTATGTTGGCTGTTAGGAATTCTAGTTGCTTTTTTCTTTTTTAAGCTTTATTTTTGTAATTTGTATTGAGTTCGGAGTACCCTTGTACTTTTTTTAATAATATTATTTTGCTTAGCGAAAAAATAATAATAATAATAATTCTTATTATTGTTATAATATACTTACAATCAGAGAAAATTGATAACAGGTAGCTTCACAATCTAAAAGGCACGTGAGTAAATCTAAGAAAAAAAAAAAGAAAAATTAATATGATAAGCAAGGCTAAAAAAACATAGTTACCATTCAGTGAATGGAACTCACTGATTCACATATCTTCTTGGTTTTTTAAAAGCCACATCTCCAAGTATGTCATAATACTAATTGATACACAAATTTCCATTGAATAAAAGATAAAGAACCATTTTCCCATAAGACACATAGACACAGGACAACAAAATTAATGATAAGCACAGAAGACATAGAATAAAGTATCAATATTTAGAAATGACAAATGAACATTTTCACATTTTGAAATTAAATACAAAGTTCATATCTCTTTTAATAATCCATATGGTCACAACCTAAGATACTTCACTTATTTGCATTCCCGTAAGATGGCAGCATAAGCACATGAACATACAAAAGTTTAAGGTTTCTCTGTAATGAAAGAGTTCATTAGTGACTGGAGGACAAGCTACCAATTTCCCAAACTGGAGAAACCTTCAAAAGAGGGAAGGGATAAAAAAATTTGGATGCAAATCACCAAAATTTCATGCTAAAAAACAAAAATGCGTTTAATGATAATCAATGCATAGTCCTACTAATAAAGCAACTAGCTGCTTCCAACATAAAAATAACAAGCTAAATACAAAAATATTCGGATTTTGGAATTTGAATACATGAATATTAAAGATATAGATTAGTCACTGGATTTAGAAGTGATGCATTAATTAAGCAACAAGATAACTTTAAGTGAGAATATAAGATTAAAGCTTCATAAACAAATACGATATATATGAACGTCAATGCATTTTACTATTAGAAAATAACAAGCTTCCAATGAATAAAGATTAATTACTTGAAATCTTAAAAGGAAACTTACTGTTTTGAAAAAAAGAAAGTCTAATCTGCAGGTTTTTAAGATTAGAATAAAGTAGTTAGTACTTACTCTATAAGGAAACTTCCATATTTAGAATACCAGTTTTAAAGATGAAGAAGAACATGTGCAAATGCAATCAAGATATCAATATCAGAATCCACATTCCCCTGCAACTATAAGCTGCTGACTAGACCAGAATGCAATCAAAATGCAATTGATTCAATAATTCAATCAAAGTATCAATATCAATATCAATATGTACTTACACTGGTAGCTCTTATATTTTGAATCATTGCACTATTACTCAACCATATTCGATTATAGCTCTTATATAGTTGAATAATTTTTCTTATTTAATTAGCCTCTATATTGCATTTTAACTCAAACAATTGAACTAACTTATCTTGGTTTATAGGTATATCAAACAGAAAAAAACAGCATTAATATATAGATTATAAGAACAGATGCTATTAGAGAGGCCAAGTGAATTGATCTTAATTATTCTTATCTGTTAATTAAATGCAGAATCACATATGAACACAACAAAACAGAGCATTAATCTAAACGGGATTTAGTTCAATTAAACTAAAATTACTAAAATCAAACTTGAGTCAAGCAAAGAAAGCGTTAAAATACATATTGTCAATCATTATAGACAGGCTAAAAGCCTATTAATTTCCAACACTTTTTTTAGGTGAAAGCCTTTTAAAGCATTAAAATACATATTGTCTAAATGCAACACAAAGTTCATATATTAGGAAGCATAGTGTTGGAAGCAAGATGTTTTACACGAGGGCGAGCAAGAAAAGCCATTGAAAATTTATGGTGAGATATATATGACCCTGTTTGGGTGGAACTTATGCAGAAGTACTTTTAGGTGGAAAAAATAACATAATTCAAAGAGGTCAAGTGCATTTAATTTCTCCATAAGTTAAAATTAGTTACTTTTGGAGAAGTTAAATGGGAGAGCTTTTGAAGTAGGTAGTTTACAAAGACTAATTTTAATTTATGGAGAACTTAAATGCATTTGACCTCTTTGATTCATGCTATTTTTTTCACCTAGAAGTACTTCTACAGAAGTTCCACCCAAACAGGCTCATACAATTGCACACCATGCAGATTTTATTTGAATTGTAGGTGATCCAGAAGAGAAAACAATAGAAGAGAAGACATAGAACATTTCTCTTGTAACGGCCCAAAAAATAATGAGATTTAAAAAATGGAGTCGCCACCAATTTTATTAAGGAAAAATTGGAAAAACCTTTTGATTTTGCAATACTGGCCTTTAAAAAGAATTTGAGTTCGGGAGTCTATTTATGTACAGGGAAGGGTGGAAACTTAATCCCACTACACCCCTGATACATTCATTCAAAGAATGGTTGCCTTTAGTTAATTGTGCAAATTACTGATAAATTTTAGAATATTTATTTTCCCCTAAAATAACATAAATTACGTGAAAGAAAACAAACTAAAAAAATATAATGAAATAAAAAGAATGATTATTTACAAAGAAAACAATTGTGAAGAGTTAATTTGAGAGTAAGATCACCAAGTTGTCACAACTCAGATGTCCTAATATTTAAAACTAACAAGATATAATATCCAAATGATCGATTTAAGCAAAAAATATATTTATACCTAAAATATATTATTTGAGATCATCAAGTTGTCACAATTCAGATGTCTCAAAATTTTAAAATTAACAAGACATAATGTCTAAATAAACCATTAAAAAAGTTATATACATGAAATAAATTATTTGAGATCACCAAGTTGTCACAACTCAGATGTCTCAAAATTTATGGATTACAAAGATGTCAATATCTAAACTAATTCTTTTATTTCAGTAAATGAAAATATATTTTCTCTAAACAAATTCTTCAAATCAAGTAAATCTCTTTTGCTTTAAATTTTAATTCTGAAGAAGATAAAAAATCTAACAAGCATTTATGCATGAATTCACCTAAAAAGGAATAATTAAAGTGAACGTTGAACTAAATTTTACCAACCCATTACTTCTCTGTTTTTATAATAGCACGATTGCAATTTATTTACAAAAGAAAAGAACCCAAAACAACTCGACATAGCAATGAACCAGCCTTAATGCTTTTCAATCTTATACATGCAACACAAGCAACTTTGAATTAATTAACTTTTTTTCTTTTGCAACCAGCATAGGAAATCTCATTTATCAATTTTATTAGATATGTTGCAAATAACTACTCCACTCCAACACCTGTCAAGAGCTCAAAGAAATTATGACCAAAGTTAATTGAAACACATAAATTAAGACTATCACTTTCCGGTTATCATTATCAGATTGATCTAGAAAATATTCAGATTAAGACTATCACATCATTGCATTCAAGAATTGATGCCAATAAACAAAAAGGATGATGGAATTCCAACTCATGTCACAAACACCCAAAGTCTTATACATATCTACCATCCACAAAAACTATGGCAGCAAAGCCACTTCGGAAATCAATAATAATATCATATTCTTAACACCTGTGAGTTAAGTTGTAGAACAAAACTAGAACTCAAATGCTTCAGTTAAGAACAGGGCTATTTCCCCATGCCAACAAACTATTCAGACTAACCCCCTTCAATATTAAACTTTCTCAAATTAGCCATGAACTTACAACAGAGGTGCAGAAGTAGTGATTAAAAAAGGAACCAGACCAACACTCACATTTTCTATTACTGGCAAAAAGACCAGCCCAATGAACCTTTCTTAAACCTCTCCTAACATAACTTTGTATCCAAATTCACCTCTCTATCATACAGAAACCATGATGTTAAATACCCACATAGCTCAAACCTGACCATGCCTAGGTTCCACCTGCTTTACTTGTTGTATAGAGCCTGAAGAGGCTTGACTGTAAAAGAATACCTGTGTCTGTTCAGATAGTGGAAAATCCATTGCTGGTTTGGCTTTGGGAATGGACGTAGCTCACAGTGGAAGTGAGTGAACCAGTATAAATCTTTGGCTAAGTGTTCTCTTACCCTTATCTCTTTATATTTGATTTATACTAACTTGGTGGATTTTGAGTATACTATTTTATAACGTTGAAACTGAAAAACAAGTTTGAAAATAGTTTTATTAAACCTGCTGAACTAACTTCAACAAGTACCTTAATTCCAGTTTCAGCAAGTTGCTCAAATATCTTTGTGAAAAGTTCTACTTGTTAAAGGTTTTCCTAAAATCAGTTTGAAATTATAAAATACTATTCAACCCTCTTTTAGTGTTTCTTGTGGTTTCTACATTATTAGCATGAATCCTAAGGTCTTTAAAGGTTATAATGAGGTTAGGATTCCAAGAATCATTATTTTTCTGGATATGCAAATTCACACTTTTGGGAATAGAGAGCTTTTTATGCAAGTTATGTACATTTGATACTATCCTCAGTCTCAAATTTGGAATCCCCCTTTTCTTCATCAACAACCAAATTATTTTTTTCTTTTTCTTTTGATTTCTTTGTACAACCCCTCTTTTTCTTTCTTTTCTTTTTCTCTTTCTTTCTCTTTTAGCTTGAGGGTTTGTTTTTGACTTTTCAAATTCTTTTCTTCATTTAACCATAACATCAAAGCAATCTAATGCCTATTCATTTACATAACATGCACCTAAGCTTTCTTTCCCTAAGCATGGAGGGAGGATTACTTCAATGACATGTAGGGTGCAGGTTTTTAGAACAAATATATGGCTTAAATGGGCTGTCAAAGAAAATTGCTCAATTATGATGCAAGGTTGGCTATTTGGCACTGTGCTCAAAGAGAAATTCAACAATTTTGCCTAAATCATTTTCATGCTTCTAATGATAAGCAGCAATGGGAAATTTAGGCAAGACCAACTTTACAGAACACAGTGAGGACTCTCAATTTTATTTTGGTTTCACTCACTCACTAGGCTAAAAAGAATAAAATTTTTTGATCAACTCTTTCTAATGCTTCAAAAAATTGCCTTCTTCACTATCATGCACAAAAAATTATGCCTATTTAATTGAGAAATTCTTATTCTTTTAAGTTCCAAATTCTTCAAATTTTCTAAAAAAAAAATTTCTAGGCTAAAAAGATGAAATAGAAGCAATTGATTTACTTTTCAAACAAAATTTTCAAAAATATTCTATGATTTCCCTCCAAAATATATGTATAAGGGAAATGTTTGCAAGTAATCATGTAAAATTAGTGATTCCCAAAAATTGCTATACTCCTATGTTAAGAACAGTGGTTCAATTGAGACAGTCAAAATAACATTCATACAACAAAACATCCACTTTCTAAAACAATAATCTAGCTACCAGTTATGTTCAATCTAAAAACAGGAAATAAACTACTCTACAAATAGTCATTAAAAACTCCTAATTACTGAAATTTAAAAACTGAATTGAAAGAACATGAAAAATAATAAAAACAAGTAAAACACCCCCTCAATGCATTGTGTCATCCCCCTCATCATCATTTGCTGTTTGCTGAGCTCCTGCATCTAATGATCCTGCTCCCCCCGAAAAAGAAGGCATGTCTCCGGGCCATGAAACATAGGCAGAAAACTGCTCTGGCGAAGGCCAAGGCCAGGATCCAGGGACATGTGAGGACATAGACATGTAGGCATTGCGAAAGGAGTCATTGAGGGACGTCATTCCTCTATGCATAGCAGCCTGCTGATGATGGGTGTGTTGCTGAGAAAGTTCAATGCGCTTATTGGAGAGCGCTATACGTTGGTTGGAGAGCTCCAAGCGCTGGAGATAATCAAGGATTGAAGAGTTCATGTGAGGCATAGGAGGAGGAGATTGTGGGGCCTAATGGGCTGCTGGTGGAGGTGGTGGTGGTGGGATCTGCTGCTCCTGAGGCTGCTGCTCATGGAGGTGCTCTGCTGGATTAGTGCAGTTTCGCTCAATGAATCTGATGTCCAGAGGGCGCCTTATATCTTCTGTGGGGTTCACCTAAATACCCTCAAGATAGCACATTTCTGTAATCAAAGCTGGAAAGCCTAAGCCCTTGTTGGCAGTTGTCTGGTCCACGAAGGTCTGGATTTGCTCTGATATTACTGTGGCCAAGTCTACAGAAAGGTCGCTCAAAATACAGTAAAGCAGGTGGCACCTAGGCATGGTCAGGTTTGAGCTATGTTTTATTGGCACAATGTTGGCCAATAAAAATGTCATCCAAATATGTGTCAACGACCTCATGCTACCCCTCGAAATGCGACGAGGAGCTCCAGCTTGATTAACCTCACAAGACCGCCCAGGTAAACAGAGTAGCCCCGCAGTCCGATCAGCATCAAAGCCATCAACTTCATCTTTGAGCTGCTGATATGTGTAGCCTCCCTCTTCAGCTGAAACATCCAGAAGTTGAAGGAATTGTCTCATAGTTTCTGGATCAAAGGATATCCACTTGCCCCTTATAAGGGACCTTTTTCCATTAGAACCAGAGTTGATCGAGTCGACATTGGCATAAAATTCTCTCACAATTTCTGGGTCATATTTTGGAAGTGGTTCCCCCACTTGTCTCCATCTTCTTCTATTAAGCTCATCAAGAAACTCATCAGCTTCCCCTCTATATATAGTTATCTTCCTCTCAGGGATAAGAGGCCACCCCTTGATGGTTTCATATCTTTGTTGATGAAGTGGGCTCCTGAATAAGTCATTTTGTTGAGCCTGGGGTGCCTGAGAGGAAGATTCCCCTCTTGCTCTCTTAGAAGTTTTCCTTTTAGCAACCATTTTTGTCCTTATTCTACAATAAAACAACACTTTGAATTAGTTGACAAAACTAAAAACCACAATTTGCTCGTAAGAACCAAGTGGAAAATATATCGAAATATGCTAAATTTGTACAAGTGCTAATGACAAATACAAGATTAGCATAAATACAATTAAAGTGCCACATGAGTACTAAGTGTTCAACACAAACAATGAAGTTCAAGTAAAACAATTAAACACAAAGTACATGGTTCAAGCATTTTATCAAACACCTAGAGAGCTTAAAATTTTTCACATTGAATCAAAGGGGAAAATCATGGGATTTCTATTTTATGCACTCACAAAAATCAATCCAAGGACATAATGTATTTACAAGAACTATTTAAGTAAACACAAGTGGTTGGGGCATTTTGTCAAACACTTGGTGGGCATACAATTTTGGAATGAAAAAGAACATGCAAGCACAATCCACCGCTTCAAAAATTCACAAAACTAATAAAAACAAACAACCAATCCAATAGGCAAAGCAATCAAAACAATGAAAGCAATAAACCTAAGAGATTTCAAAAAGTCTAACCTAACCTAAACTAATGGGCATCTAAGAGGGAAGAGAAATAGAAAAGGAAAGTAAAAGAAAATAAAACACACCTTATGCTTGAGGAAGAAGAAGAAGGAAGAGGGGAGATAAATGCTTGAGTGAGGAAGGAATTTGGGTGAGCAATAGAGGAAAGGGGTGTGGTTTGTGTGTGGGAGAAGAAGAGAAAGAAAGACAAGCGAGGGAGGAAGAACGGGTGCGTGCAAGCGAGAAAAAGAATGGACTTTAAAAATCCTTGTTGCATGCTCGCGCTCAAGCGCATCCTCAGCTCGCTCAAGCCCTCCTATGACAGGCGGTCACACACCAACAGGGGGATTAATTAGCTTGAGCGAATTATCGTGTGCTTAAGCGCATTTAAGTCAGAGGCATATGAATTTACATTAAGAAGATTGCGCGCTCGAGCGCACATGTTGTGCGCTCCAGTGCGCTCAAGTCAGAGAGCTTCAAAATATTTTTCTCTTATTGCTCGCTTGAGCGAAACAGGGCTCTCTTGAGCGAGCCCTTAGACAGAAGCTTGCTCAATTTTGCTGCATCAGTTATGCAGTTTTTCTCTCACTCAAAATATTTCCTTTTCTTTTACCCTTAAGACTTTGGATTTTATTAACACCCTATTCTAACAACACACATCTAAACATGCAACACTTATAGATTTATCAAAACATCCTACCATGAAACGATTACATACTAAAATTAACTAATTGACCAATAAGAAAACAGACATACACAAAAACACATTAAGGAATTGAAATTAAAAATTGAGGTGATAAAAACACTGGGTTGCCTCCCAGGAAGCGTCCGTTTAACGTCATATAGCTTGACGCCTGTTTTCATTATGGTGGTTGAAACTGAAAATTTGTGGTGAGCTTTGGTGCTATACCCCTAATTTCTTTTGACAGCAAAAGCCAAGATCCCATTGCCTCAATCAAATCTTTGACAAGAGTTAATTCTGACCATCTTGACCTCCTTTTTGACTTAGACCATACCACTGACTTCTTTGGCCTGACTTTTCTTTTGGCTGGTTTCTTGTTACAATCTACATGAGCCCTTTTCTTCTAAAGTTTGGGAGAGTCATAACAATCATCTCTCAAATTTTTAGCCTTATGCAATTGTGGCCTACTGTCTGCCTAGAAGACTTCATCAGTAGCATCTACTTTAAAACACTCTTGTTGATCTTTAGAATGTTGAGCAGCTTTAAACACGTTAAAATTGACCTCATCATCCTGTGCTCTGACCTTGAGCTTACCATTATCAACATCAATAATCACCTTCGCAGTTTTCATGAATTGGTCGACCCAAAATTAATGGCACGTAACAATCTTCTTCAATATCCATGATCACAAAGTCCACCGGAAAGACAAATTTATCTACTCTCACCAAAACATCTTCAGCTATACCATAAGGGTGTTTGATGGACCTGTCAGCTAATTGAAGTGTCATTCTTGTAGGCCGCACATCCAAGTCACCAATTCTTCTGAGCATAGACAAAGGCATTAAGTTAATGCTAGCTCCAAGATCAAGCATCGCCCTTCTCACTGGTAAAGCATCAATGGTGACTAGTATGGTGAAGTTACTAGGATCTTTTGATTTTTGTGGTAGAGGCTTCTGAATGATAGCACTACAACCGGACTCTAGCTTCACTATTTCTTCTTCTGGAAATCTCCTCTTCTTGGTCAAGAGGTCTTTCATGAACTTAGCATAAGTAGGCATTTGCTTTAATGCTTCAATAAATGGAATATTGATTTGCAGTCCTTTTAAGATATTCATGAAGTGAGAAGGGGGATACGACAATTTCTTCAATGGTTGCACCCTCTCCTCATATCTCTCTTTTTTCTTACCCTTTTTTTTTCTTATTTTCTTTTTCCTCTCCTTTATATACAATTTCCTCTTTATTTTTCTCTCCCTCTTCATCACAATCACTACCCTTCTGTTCATTCTCATTCTTTTCTCTCTCACTCTCTATTCTCTCTTTTTCACTCCCTTCTATTTCTTTTTGTCTCCTTTACTTTGCACAACTTCCTCCTCGGCTCCCAAGTTATCTCCAATACCTCTCCTTATTGTTATACCATTACTTGTGGTGATAACATTACATTGCTCCTTGGGATTGGTTTGAGTGTTGGCTAGGAATTTCCCTTTTTTGTTCAGCTAATTGCCTTGCTAACTGACCAACCTGTGTCTCCAAATTTCTGACTGAAGCATTAATATTTTTCTGGTTAGTAATAGAGACTTGCATGAATTTCTCCAAGGTGTCCTCCAATTTTGATACTCTGTCAATAATAGGAGGATACTGATCTTGGGGTTGGTGGGGAGGTTGTTGTTGCCTTGAAGGTCCAGCCTCTTGTTTCCAGCCATGATTAGGCCCTTGGTTATTTCTCCACCTTTGAGAATAATTGCTCTGGTAGGAGTTGATGGCGAAATTTCCTGGCCTTCCTTGATTGCTCATGTATTGGACTTACTCTTGTTGCACATTCAGACCAGAACAATGACCATTAGGATGGTCACCTCCATAAAAATCACATCTTAGATTCTAATGAGAACTTGGGCCGGAACTTAAAACATTCAGTTGTTGAGGAAGCTTAGCCATTTGCTTTTTGAGAGCTTCAATTTGTTGAGTCAAGATCTTATTTTGAGCAAGAATAGCATCTGAAGTGCTAAGATCAAGAACTCCCTCTTTAGAACCACTTGTCTATTGTGTTGAGCATGATGATCAGTAGAAGCCAAGGCATCAATTATCCTTGTGGCTTGTTCAGCATCAACAAACATCATTGTACCCCCAGCTACAGCATCAAGAATCATCTTTGTATCAGGCCTCAGACCATTACAGAATATGTTCAGTTGGGCTATGTCTTCAAATCCATGGTTAGGTGATAAGTGCAAATTATATGATATATTCTTGTATTTTTACTGCACTTATCAAGGGTAAAATAATAATTTATGCCCCAAAATAATCCCTTTTTATTAATAATTGTAATAATTGTGTTTATTTAATTTGAATTTGAATTTGATGCTATTTTAATATAAAATCTGTTGATTTTGCAGATTTATGAGAGAGATTTAAACGAGGAAAGAAGATAGCATTATTTGAGGATAAGATCTGCAGATTTGAAGTTTGAATGAGAGCAAATAAAGATAAGATCAGCAACCATTTAAACAAGGATTCTGCGGATAACTTCCTCAATTTAAATTCAAAGACAAGATAAACACAGGATCAATTCGAAAAGAGGGAAACAAGGGAAGTCAAGCAAATAAGGATAAGATCAGGAAGAAATCAAGCTGTTAAAAGAGGAAACAGAATAATCTATTACGTGCTCCACGCTTCATCTGCGCTGAGCGCAGATTGGAGCGCATCATTCTGTAACCTGCGCTTCACTTGCGCTGAGCGCAGGTGAAGCGCAGCTGCGCGGATTTGTTTTTAGATCTGTTTTCAAAATAGATTCCTTCCAGATTTAAGATAGTTTTCCTTCATCTATAAATAGGACCCTTTTGTATAGATCATGGTAGCTTTTTGGAGAGACGGCAGAGCAGAAGCAAGGGCTGGAGAAAGTGACAGTTTCTCCATTGGTTTGTAATGGCTACCATGCGTAGCTAAACTCTCCAATAGGATTGAATGTAGTTAATTCAATCCCCAATTGTATGTGAGTTCTATTTGATATTTATGAATCCCCGTTTTTATAATATCAGTGTTTTTATTCTATGCTTAATGCTTAGCTTCCGCCTGTGTGCCGGAGTTATAGGTTGGTTTTATGGGGCGCATTCGGAAGGTGGTTCTATAAAATCAATAGCGAGTTTGGGGGAACCTAGGAATAGGAAACTTGAATTCTGATTGGGTAAAAACGCTCATAGTAGTCACTGTGGGAACCAGGGTGAATTGATAGCGTAAACAAATAGATCTTTAATCCAGGGTAATTTATCACTGTGGGAACCAGGGTAGATTATTTCTGAGTATTTCATATTTGTGGGAACCTTTGTGAAATGACTTTAATTTGTGCTAAGATGTTATAATTTCATATTCATAAATATTATTGGCTTTCACATACGAAAGGGGTGCGATGAGACGAAGTTCAATCCTAGTCCAAGTAACTGTCTCTATCTTTCTCACTTCAAGTTCAATTTTATTTTATTATCGCAATTCTCTACCACCAACAATCTCATTCCTTACTTGATAGTTGTGACCACTAATCTCTATAAATTGAACTGTTCCCTGTGGATACGATAACTCATACTTACTATTATACTGCTGGAATTTTGGTGCACTTGCCAGAATCTCATCATTAGGACATCTTCTGATCAGAGATTTAAAACGCTCACAAGCTTCACAAAATGGCTCATCTGGTCCTTGCCTGAATGTAGATATGTCAGATTTAGCACTGATGTATCTTGAAGGTGGGAAGAATCGATTCAAAAAATTTTCTTCCACCACATTCCACCTGGTGAAACTTTGGTTGGGACGGGACTTCAGCCATTCTCTAGCTTTTCCTGTCAAAGAAAAAGGAAATAATCTTAGATACACAACTTCTTCCTGGTCTTCTTCAAAGCCCATAGTACCACACAATTCATAAAAAGTAGATAAATGTGTATATGGATCCTCATGATCCATTCCAGTGAATTGGTGTGCATTGATTAAACTCAGAAAAGATGGCTTCATCTCCATTGTTCTTGCTCCAGGTGGAGCAACTATGATAGAAAAGTGTCTCGATCCTTGCTGAGTATAGTCTCCCAATGTTCTTCTTGGCTGTCTTGGAATTTCTTCAGCCATGATTATTGGTTCAGGATTTGATTGAGTTGGTTGTGGTTGTGGAGTAGAGGAACTTCTTAGTTCTTCTCCTTGAGTGGTTTCTTGTCTGCTCCTCCTTCTTCTAAAGTTGTTTCTTCTAGCCGTCCTTTCAACTTCTTGATCGAACACCAGTTGATCTGTAGTAAGGACTAAAGTGCATTTTTTTTAATAAAGTATGGACTAAAGTGCTATTTTAAAAAAGTCAGGGACGAAACTGCATGGTCCCCCAAGAGTTAGGGACCGATGTGCTAGTTTACTCGAAAACAAACTATGAACAAAGAACTAAATACAAAAATTTTAATGAACGAAATTGCGGAATTTCTAGAAGTTAACAAGTTCCCTGGCAATGACACCAAAAATACTTGTTGTGTTGTTGGAAAGCGTACCAATATCACAGTAATATAATAGATTTATAAGTAGGGGTTGTCGTACCATGAGAAACTTGAACTACTATTAACTCTACACAGTTTAGTTCACTAAATATTTACAGAAGAACATTGAGATTGTCATTTTGGTTTTGGTGAAAGTTTTGCAAAACAAGTTCATAAAATTAAACAAAGGCAATAAAATGGGTTTGAAAATAGATTTGTAAAATGGGGATTGAACTCGTCATTCTCCCTCCTCAGTATTCCGCTAGTTCTTGTACCTACTGTTTCATTGACATTGATGCAATACTCTAAAGTCGCCTAGGTCGATCTCTCACACCTAGAGACCCTAAGAATAATATATTTAAATATCAATTCCTCGCATATCAAATACATATCCCAGCCTTACGAGCGGGTATTCAAGCAATCGATAGATGAATATCTATTCCTAGTATAAAAACTGTACCGAGTAGAAACGTTTAGATCGAAATCAAAGAAATACCTTCCGGTCAAGACTAAGATTTAATAACTAGAAACTATTTGATTAAAACAAATCAAGTGTTAATACAAAACGAGACTATCAATGTCAAATGAAAGTAAAATACAGAGAACTAAATAGAATAGTTTGGAGTTCGAAGAGTACATTCAATCCCGGATGAGGAGGTTAGCCACTCATGGTAGCTAACAACCCAAAAGATAAGATGCAAGGGAGAAAATCCCTTGCCCTAGCAGAGTTGCCCTGGAAGAGAGGAGGAAACTTGGAGAAGAGGAAAATGTAGAAATAACAAGCCGCCAAAGGTTTTTCCAAAGAGTATCCATTTTTCCTTTTATAGCGCGCACTTGAGTTTGGGAGAAGATAAGTGCGCGCTCAAGCGCACCACATGCGCTTGAGCGCGCATTCAGCAGAGAAAGGACTTGCTTTAGATGATTGTGCGCTCAAGCGCACCATATGCGTGTTTGAGCGTGCGTGTTGCTGAGAAATTTCTGAGTGCGCAGCTTCAGAAGGTTGTGCGCTCAAGCGCACCATATGCGCGCTTGAGCACGCATGAGATGCTGGAAAGCTTCTTCTCTTTTCTCTTAACTCCATTTGCTGCTTCCAAATATTTTTCACTTCCAAACCCTGCAAAAATTTATATTTCTCATCAAAATAACATCAAAATTCCAAAGTGAATTAAAAACTAGAGACAACTAAAAATCAAGCATTAAGAGGGCAATTGGGAGAAAAATTAAACGTAATTAACATCACAGAGTGCTCAAATTACCACTAAAAACTACTAATTCTAAGCACTTATTAGTTATTCAAATGGCCATCACAAAGTGGATTGACCAAAAGGTGCGTCGTAAAATTAGTGACAGTTATGGTCGTCGTAAAATTAGTGACAACTATGGCCGTCGTAAAATTTGCGTCGACCACAACTGACCCTAACGTTGTATATATTTCTTGTTGGCCTTTTGTGTTGGCATGACTGACGCTAACATAATTTTTTTAAGGTTTACAATTTTAAATATATATATATATATATTTATTAATTTTTTTTAAAAAAAATTATAGAATATTTTAAACCAATGGCTATTGTTACATTATATAAAAGTATTTATTTATGAATCTGGCAATGATATAAATAAAAACTAACAATATAGACACCCATGTAGAAAACAATGTTATATAAAAATGGTACACAATATTTGTACAAAAAGTAAAGTCATAGTAAATTATAAAAAAAATATCTAGGATGATGACGACGACGCTGCTGGAGGTGGTCCACGACCATCATTGAGAGGTTGGTCATCCATTCGCCGTCATAGTGTGAGTTCACCTAACTGACACTAGTTGAAGCCCCTGTGCTGCGGTGGTCCAACACTGTCTGTAGTTGTTGTCAGAGTCGTAAGAAGTCTTCCTCAAAACATGCATACATCTCGTCGGCTTGTTTAACCCTCACATTAGCTTGATTGGCCTGCTGCCTAGTTAGGATGTCCTCCTTCCTTAATGCCTTTGACTCAGTAGATTAATAAGACCCGTCACTAGTACTGTTATGAACCCGGGACTCTTGTGTGAGGCTTGTCACACCTACTTTTAATAAGTATAAATTAAATATATTAAATAACTTTAAAACTATTACATATTACCTATTGTTTCTATTACTTATTATTTCTATTATTTCTTATTTCTTATTTCTATTACATACTTACATACTTTTTATAAGTATAAATTAGATATAATAAATAACATTAAAACTATTACCCTATTGTTTATATAACCTATTATTTCTATTACCTACTCTTAATAAGTATATATTAAATATATTAAATAACATTAAAACTATTACCTATTACCTATTAGTTCAATTATTTCTTATTTCTATTACTTACTTTTAATAAATATAAATTAAATATAATAAATAACATTAAAACTATTACCCATTGTTTCTATAATCTATTATTTTTATTATTTATTATTTCTTATTTCTAATACCTTCTTTTTATAAATTTAAATTAAATAACAAACAAACTATTAGCTATTGTTTATAGAACCTATTATTTCTATTATCTACTTATCTACTTTTAATAAGTATAAATTTAATATGTTAAATAACATTTAAACTATTACCTATTTTTTAATATCTATCATCTAGTCCAACTATTAACTATTACCTATATGTTAAATAAATTTAATATGTTAAATAACATTTAAACTATTACCCAATGTTTTTAAAATCGGACCGGTCATTGAACCGGCCTGGCCACCGATTCAAGGTTCAATGGTCCGACCGATAGTAAATAAAATAATTTTTTTTATATATTTCTACCTAGTAAATTAAAATTTAAATAACAAACAACATATATCCAATACCAACAGTATATCTAATTCTCCACTCCAACAACATATATCTAATATATTCAAATGTACATCTAATTTCTCCAATACTAACAGTTGTCTCAGTTTGAAACTTTGAATCATTTTACAAATTACAATTCCAACATTTTCTAATTTTTCTTTTTCAAGTCACAGAGAGATTATATCAACAGAAAAATTAATTAACCAATTTCACATGCTTCAATCATATGGAAACGACGGGATCAGATTCATCTTTGAACTTGAAAAGGAAGGAGAAGCGGTGAATTAATTACCTGTGCAGGATCCGATTGCATCTCCGGTGGCCATTTGGAAGGAGAAACAGAGAAGTAGACCACCCCGCAGCTGGGAACGACGGGACGACGGACAGCAGCAGCAGACGACGGACAGTAGCAGCAGACGCGCGGACAGCAGTGGCGGACGACGCACAGCAGAATCTGGGAACAACGGGCAGCAACAGTGGGTTTGATGTTTGAGCCTTTGAGGAGCAGAGCTTTCCAATTAGGGTTTTGTTTCTATTTCAATTTTCATCACAGCAGGAAATTTTTTTGCAATTTCTTTTTTTATAAAAGCCATTAAAACAACGCCGTTTTGGTAACTTTTTTAAGAACCGTTGTAAACTGCTGAACCGCTGGTTCTGGACGGTTTTACCGGTTCCTTCTCGGTTTTCTTCCCCTCCGGTTTTCTGGTTGTGTTAAACCGTTCCTATCACTGGTTCCCGGTCTGACCGGTTGAACCGGTCGGTCCGGTCCGGTTCTTACAACCATGCTATTACCTACTTTTAATAAGTATAAATTTAATATGTTAAATAACATTTAAGCTATTAACTATTACCTATTTTTTTAGTCCCTGAGAAATAGAAAACCCCAATATAGTCCCTGTCTTTTTACTTTTTCTTTCACTATAGTCCAACTATGTGTTTCCCGTTAATTGTTTTACGACGTGTCACGTTTAGTGACACTCTGTCACACTATTTGTCAATATAGTGTCCACCGTTACACAAAAATGATGTGGTTTTGTCAAATTTATAGCTTGAAAGGCTTTAACTCCAACAGTCGTATGCTTCCATGTTCTCCGTTTTTCTATGTTCTCCCCTTTTTTCATTGGAAGATCTCAAATTCAATGAAATTATTTTTGTGCCCCGATGGCAAATAGTGTGACAGAGTGTCAGTAAACGTGACACGTCGTAAAAAAATCAACGGGAAACACACAGTTGGACTATATAGTGAAAGAAAAAGTAAAAAGTGAGGGACGATATTGGAGTTTTCTATTTCTTAGGGACTAAATTGCA
Source organism: Sesbania bispinosa (assembly GCA_026901365.1). Lineage (NCBI taxonomy): Eukaryota > Viridiplantae > Streptophyta > Magnoliopsida > Fabales > Fabaceae > Sesbania > Sesbania bispinosa. The sequence goes on from QLOH01000033.1 coordinate 2,846,354, forward strand.
TGACCGTAAAAAAGTCAGGGACAATTTGCTAGTATACTCTTAAATTAACCATAAACAATTTAAAACTATTTAAAAGGGTTGAAATTCACCTCTACAAGCAGTAGGAGCAGAGAGACAAGGACGGTGGTGGAGCAAGCAACAGTAGGCGGCACGAATGTTTCCTTCGTAGACGGTGGTGGAGCAACACGCAGAAGCTCCTTCGCATAGCGGCGTAGTGGCATGCGAAGAGGAGGAGGGATCGGGGTTGCATAGGGATTTTGGAGGGAGGGATTGGGGTTGCATAGGCGGAGGGAGTAGGGATTTTTGGGGGAGGAGGGATTGGGGTTACATAGTGGGAATGGCAGAGAGGAAGACAGAGTTGCCATTATGTTTATTACTTAATACCTTGTGATATCCTATATGAAAATTTTCTTAATTAAGCCTTTCTTTTGGTTAGATTGTTTACCCTCGTGTCCAGTCATCACAAAGCCTCCCATAAAAAATTACAAGAGCAAATCTAGTCGCCCTTGCAACTAACGAATGTAATTTGTAACAAAAAATTGTCTTGCCAACTAGGGGTGATCATGGGTTGGGTCAACCCGACCAACCCGGCGGGTTTGACCCGACCCACACCCATCAAGTCGGGTTATTCGGGTTCTCGGGTAGACCCAACCCGAAAAATGAAAAATTGGTCCTAATAGGTCGGTGTAGCGGGTTGGGTGTTGGTAGACTCGACCAACCCGGCCCGACCCGAGTACCCACCCCTAACTATGAATGTATGGCCCAACAGGAAAAAAATGAATGTAATGGCCCCAACAGGAATTTTTTTCCCATTTTTCTGTGACAGCCCAACAAACCCAAACCAAATAGTCCAACCCGAGTACCCACCCGAACCGACCCACGGGTTCTCGGGTCGGGTTCATACCCATCTTTCCCTGATACCCGAACCGGCCCACGAACCATGAAACTTCTCGGGTCGGGTCCAAAAAATTGGCTAACCCGACCCAACCCGACCCAGGATCAACCCTATTGCCAACAAGATTGTATGTTTACTTCCTTTTCGGGGCACGAAATGGGCCCAAATTAGATTAAGAGTGTGTTTAGTAAGACAATTTAGCTAGCTGAATGTTTAGTAAGACATTTTAGCTAGCTGAAAGCTGAAATTAGAAGTTGAAATCATTTCAGTTGTGTTTGATTAGGTAGTTTTTAAGTTGTTACTAGCTTTTTGGTAGCTTTTTTTCAAAAGTTACTTGAGGTAGTTTTTCATTAATAAAAGCTCCTATTTTCAGCTACTAGCTAAAAATTTATTACAATTGAATCCTTCAACAAATCTCACTCATCATTATTATTTAGTAATTAATGATGTCTTTATATGTCATTTTACTAATTTCAGCTAGTTTTACCAAAACACTTTGAAATCAGTTAGCTTTTATCTTTCAGCTAACTTTTCAGTTTTCATCTAGTTTTTCAATTTTCAGCTAGTTTTATCAAACACACTCTAACCTAAAATAGCGGGTTTTACTTTTCACACCCCTAATTCTTTTTGAATTTTATAAAATTTCCATCCTACCCCTCTGTTAAATAAACCCTCCCTCTCCCTTATTTCCCTCTCACACTCCCTCACCCCTTCATTCGAGAGCCACTTACACCCCCAAGTCTGCAAATAGAGCCGCACCCCCTACCGTTTTCCCTCTTAATCTCATCTTTAACTCCTAAACCATCTGGAGCATCCCTTTGAGGTAAGTTGTGTATTCCATTATGTCTCCTTTTTTTTTTAGTTTTAGGTTAGGTTTTTGTATATAGTATGAGCAGGGGCGAATTTAGGATCTGGCCAAGGGGAGACTGAATTTTTTTAATAATAAATATTAGTTAAATTTATCATATCTTTTATTTAAGTTATACATATGGTACATTTTTATTATAAAATTTGTAAATAATACTATTTGTATCAAATAATTTTTTTATAGAAATCCATTAAAGGGACTAAATTTTAATAATAAATATTAAATATAAAATTTAGATTATAAAAATTAAATGTATCACACTCATTTTATTTCTTTTATTACATCTATATTAATAATGTTTTGTTCTTTTATGTATAATGTAGTGTAATAGAGTGGGGAGGGGGGCCAAAGCCCATGATTGCCCCCCGAATCCGTCTCCGAGTATGAGACGAGTATTTTGGGGAATACTTATAAAAATGAGGAAGGGTTATAAAAAGTGAAAAGGAGGTGCTAAAAGCAACTCTTTAAAATAGCAGTGTTGTCTTATATCATGGACCGTGGAATGGATGCTGCTTATATGAATTCGTTACACTATTTTCTTGGTAAGGTTTATTCGATACACTTTTAGGTTAGCATCACGCTAAGGTTGTGCTACATGGCAATAGAGTTGTTGAAGAAAGGCAAATTCTTGAGCCATTGGAAAGAAAAGGTCAATCCTCAACTTTCCATTTTTTTAAGAAAAAACAAAATGAATAATTGACGTCATATGTCCACTTATCATGGTATTTACGTGAAAATTCAGCTCTACAGATTCATTTCAGGTATTCTAGAAGAACTATTAAGTTCGTCTAAGAGTGTGTTTGATAAAACATTTCAGCTACACGAACCTGAAATTGATAGCTGAAATAAATTAATTAGTGTTTAGTAAGATAATATTTTTAGTTAGTTACATACTTTTTTTGAAGAGCTACTTGGGATGGCTTTTAAAAAACTTCTTTTTTCAGCTAATAGTTGAAAGGTTTTTACAATTTTATCTACTCTCACCCATCATTATTTAATAATTAATGATTTTCTTATATGTCATTTTGCCATTTTTAGTTAGTTTTACCAATTATATTCTAAAATTGCATCATACCATGTCTTCAAGCTCACAATGCACGCAATGCACATATCAATAATTTGATAGAGAAATCATGTATGCACAGATTTTAGAAAGTGAGAGACTCGTAATAAAGTTGATTACAAACCTTGTCTTCTGCCAATCAAACCACGACACTGGCCCCTTAGTTTGAGAGCAAGGAGCAAGTAAAGCTCTAATTGAAGGCTGTTTGAATGCTAGGTAAAATCAATCTAAAATGTAGGGAAACAGGTAAAGGTGTTTATCTTTCTGGGTTCTTAGTAGAATATGAATTAAGAGCATATGTTGCCATAGTCCGATAACCCATTCTATTTGCATACGTGTGACACCATAATGTTGCCGACATGACAATCTCTAACATAAACTCCTTAAAGGAAGAGAAGGGCATCCACCTCTTCCTATTACAAATTACAAATAATGGGCAAAACCGCAAAAGAATACACTGTATCTTTGCTGTAAACATCCTCATATAGTGCTCAAAAAGTTATTTGCATTTTATACACAAACTACAAAGTATATTTTGTTTCAGACAAAGAAACAGAAAATGTTTGTAACAAATAAATTGTAATATATACACACAAAACCTTCTGTCAACATGACCAATTCTCCTTTCATAAAGGATACATCATGTAAACTATGTCCTTCTTAGCTCATATGTATGTCATCTTAAAACATCAGTTCTACTAGAAGAAGAAGGGCCTGATGGAATAATTTGTAAACAAGTATCGGTTGTCTCGATATTGGTGTTTGAATAATATGTTTAGATACATCAAAACTATGTTACAAACATGGATCCAGTTTAGCACTATTGAGAGAAGCGTTGGACTGGATCCATATTTGTAATGTGATTTTGGGCAAAACCAAACATGCTAGCCATCATTCCTGTTTAAAGGAGAAATAGAGGATGCAGCTGCAGAATTGGTTGCAGCAACACCATGTATCTCTCTCAGATTGGTTCATAGCAGCAAATCTAAAACGTCTCTATTGAAAGAATGAGGATTTAGCTGCCTGAAGCTTCCTAAGGGATATATGATTCAAGTTCCTCAAATATTCTCTCTGCAGAATCCACTGTAGAATTTATTGCTACGGAAAGGGATGAATATAAAGCACCTCCTTGCACTAACAACCTTGAATATTGATGGGAAGAAGTATGCTGATTATTTTCTTCCTCCAGGAGAGACTGAGCAGCCAAAACATTAATTCTATCGGTTGCAGCATTAGGGATTTCTAACTGAACTCCTCTCCTAACCCACCATAGAAGTTACCAAACCGCAACATATCCATCGTAGAAGAAGTTCTGTGGCTTATGAACTACTGCCTAATACTCTCAATTCTAGGTGCACGGGGTCGAGGAGGGACTCTCAAACCAGTTTCTTTCAATTCCAAGTGACCACTACCATTGGCACATGCATTGCCATAAATAGGGATGATGCTTGTTTCATTGACCTTTTCATCACAAACGGGCATTCCCTAACATTTGAATAAGTATATGATAACCTATAGAAGCATGGCCAGCAGAACAAGTGACCACAGCAGGTCAAAACAGGATCTCTTGCCATGTTCAAGCATATATTACAATCAAATATGTTTCCCAGCACAGCCATCTGCATTATTGGTATATGATTCCATCCCCAATGCTTTAGCAACTAAATAGGAAGTCTTCTTTTTGCCCAAATTCTCACCATTCACTATCCCTCCTTCAACATCATTACCAACCTCTTCATGGTGCACCCTCCTTTCATCTTGAACATTATTATCTGTTGTTACCAATTCTCCTGCAAGTTACTTATCTGAATTGGAGTGTGACCCTGTCGCCACCTCTGGCGCTGTCTTGCCCTGAAAATTACTGCTTCAAGCGTTCTAATACGTTCTTCTATCTGATCTAAAGGCTCCCTGATTCAAATCAAGCTCCATTACAACTTCTCTGCTCAGGTCTACCCTATCAAACAACATATTTCAGATGTTTCAAGGTCCTTACACAAATAAAATTTCATTCGTACACTAATTAATGAATGATATCAAAACATGGAACAAGAGCACCAGCAAAGTTTCATAGATTCACCCTCCCTTATTCGTAAATCTTAATGTGCTTTCGCCTCTAAAAGTGGTTAACATTAACAAAACCCAACTATTCAAGAATGGAGTGTTAATATTTCCAAATCGGGAAAAGATTATGTAAAGAAACCATAACTGATTGGAAACCCAAGAAAGTAACAAACAAAATTAGGTGACGGGAAAAGAAAACCAAATTAATTCAGAAAAAAGCTGAGGGATTACGAACTAGTGTGATAAATCTTCTTGTGGTGCGATGACCAATTAGGGTTGCTTGTTCTTGCTTTGAAGAGAGGTGAGAAAAGAAAATTGGTTAAAGCAGCAGTGATGAGATGAGCTTGAACTCAAATTGCTTGATTCGGGGAAAGCAAATTGTTCTTTGGGGAAGCAATTCAGGAATTGAAGGATTAATTGAGATAAAGATATTACAGTTTTGCAAAGCTAATGGGATAAAGCTCTTAATCCAATGGAATTGGCTTTTCTCAAATCTCAATGCGATTTGAGACAGGTCTAAAATTGGATTTAGCTTTTAGGCACCGTTTATCACCATTACAGCAATCTTACTTTAGATATTATTTTATTTATTTTTTTATTTTTTCTATCTCCCTTTTTTCATCAATGGCGTATCTTGAACTACGCGGGATCTCTATGCAAGAGGAATAATTCTGGTACGCTCTTGGCTGTAACTCCACGACCAACTCACTATGCACCTCTTGAATATGGGGACCCACACAATTATTATTATCAACACATACGAAATTATGACTGAGTTTGTTTCAAATCATGTAAACGAGAAACCCCATGTTAATTCCTAAAATTTATCTCCTCGTTTATTTTAGTCTAAAATATGACAGCGTTAAATGAGTATTGACGTATCCGTTAAGTGACACTTTTTTATTCCAAATTAGTCCCCTGTAAAAATGTGTTTTAATGGAATGACAAGTTCTTAGCAACATTATAGAAAATAAAAAGTTTCAACTCTTCATTAATTGTATTCAACCTATATTTCTATTAGATCTAAACTAGTGTGAGCCCGGTGCATATGCACGAGTGCTTAAAATTATGTTGATTCAATTAATAATTTGATACATATTTTTAACATAAATAACTACCTAATTTATAAATTTATTTAGAACTAAATTAAAAATATCACATACATATAAATAAGTTATTATAATAAAAACAATATTCACATTACAATTCATTATAAATGGTTTTCAAATCAATACAATTAGATTCATTATAATAAAAGCATTCAATGGCATGTGAAAGAATTTCACCCAAATCAATCTAGTTTAGATAGTTTAACATGAGACTTTAGATTCAATTTTATTGTCTTTCTCATAAAAAAAATAAATTAAACCCCAAATCATGTAATGAGAGAATACATGTGCTTTTGGAAAGAAAATATATCATAAACTAAGGTGTTGTTGGGGTGGTTGCCAGTTCTTGATTTTGGTTTCGAAATTCAAATTTGGAAAACAAACGTGTTTGGATAAAATGAGGTTTTAAAATGGTTTTTACACAAGTTTCAAAACCAATTCCCCTTACTTTTCAAAACCAAAAAAAA